>CM035837.1:412309568-414827731 GCA_020510985.1 Pholidichthys leucotaenia | reverse complement strand
ACAAGAAAAAAGTTGAAAATTTACAAGAAAAAGGTTGCAAAGTTATGAGAAAAAAATTGCAATTCTACAAGAAAAAAGTTGCAAATTTACTAGAAAAAAGTCCCAACAACTAAGTGGCAAATAGTTCAACAGTTTAAAGACATTGTTTCTCAATGTAAAATTGGAAGGAATTTAGGGATGTCATCATCTACAGTCCATTATACCATCAAAAGATTAAGAGAATCTGGGGACATTTCTGCACGTAAGCGGCAAGGCTGAAAACCAACACAGGGCCTTTGTGAGGCCCTGGTCCTCGTGACCTTCTCTGGGAAGCTGAACAGTTGTGTGTTTCGACAATGCCACACGCATGGCCCTTCCATGAAGACGCTGACCATTCAGATGGCGGGAGGAGCCGAGGGTTTATATACTTGCATATTTATTCCACCTAGCTGCAATGCTCCGTACTGTGGGTGTTTATATATTTACATATTTATTCCACCTAGCTGCAATGCTCCGTACTGTGGGTGTTTATATATTTACATATTTATTCCATCTAGCTACAATGCTCTGCACTGTGTGTCTGTGTGTGTGTGTATATATATATATATTTTATAGTAATACGTACATATGTATATTAGCTGCTCTTGCTTGCTTGTTTTTTTTTTTGTTTTTTTTTTCTTGCCTTCTGATTGTTGCTCTGAGTGTTGCTATCCCTGTGCTGTTGCAATCCTGGAATTTCCCCGTTGTGGGACTAATAAAGGCTTATCTTATCTTATCTTAAATGCCCGTGTCCTTCGATCCTTCAGATGACACTGCATTAAAAACCAACATCATTCTGCAAAGGAAAGTGATCTCCATTTCATTTATATTCATTTTTAATGACATGCCTGTTTGTGATAATATATTTTATTGAGTTTTCGTCCCATTTTTTTTTTATCCCAAAAAAAGATGTGTGTGTGTGTGTGTTGGGGGGGGGGGGTAACCATCTTGCCTCTGACATTACATCTCTGATGTGCAGTCTCTCCTCAAAGACTGGCGCGTGTATCACATGACCTTCCCACTGCTGTATGAGTGAGGGATGTTTTACAGAATGTCAGTTTTAAACGGCAAGTTTCCCCGGATCAAACCTGATACTGATAACCAAATATCAGATTGGCCCATCTCTAATGCTAATGCAACAATACCTAAAAACAAACAAACAAATGTTCTGTACACTCACATGTACGCCACTCCCAAAAAAAGGAGAAAAATGCCGTGAACTGGGGGTGTGGTGACAAGGTAGACCTGACATGAAACAAAGCCTCTGTGTGACAGGCTGCTTCTATGATGGCTACAGTATAGTGGTATGTTTGCACTCTTCAGAGGTGGAGAGCTTTCATTTTTTTCTGAGTTAAATTATTTGTTTCTTGGCTGACAGACTGTCTTCATAACAGTAAAATGAAAGCTTTCCAGATTAAATCTCAGATGGATTCAGCTGCTTCTGCACAACACCTGCAGTTTTACCTCATTTTAACTTGGGGAAAGGCTAAAATAAATGTTCACTACACACACATGTGCATGCATGGGGTCCTGTACAAGACTGTGGTGGGGGGAAGTAGTTCACTGGAGTGGTGGCCTATAGTTGCACAGCCTCCACCCCAGAGCCGGGAGGTTGTGGGTTCAACTTCTGCCTTCTAGCTTGGTGCTCAGCATAATAGAATGGGGGAAGAGAAGGTTGTCATGGCAGCAATAAATAAATAAATTTGGCTTTCAAACCCTTTAAAATGAGTGGAAAAAGAAACAATAAGAAAAATAACCTTAGGTCATTGTCTAGAAGAACAGAAAGAAAATTAAAACATTACATGGGTTAATTATTTAACTTGCCTTCATACGAACATTGCAAATTTACAAGAACAAAGTCCCAAAATTAAGGGAAAATGTTGAGACAAAATCTGCAGATTTAAAAGAAAAAATTAGAAAATTTATGAGAACTAGGTGCAAATTTTCAAACAAAAAGGAGTAATTTTTGAGGGAAAAAAGTGTAAAATTAAAAGAAAAAGTTAAATATTTTCAAGAAAAAAAGCTGCAAATTTACCAGAAAAAAGTTGCAAATTTACCAGAAGAAAGTTGCAAATTTGTAAGATAAAAGTTGCAAATTCACGAGAAAAAGATTGCAAATATATAAGAAAAAATTTGAAACTTTATGAGAAAAATGTAAAAAAATACAAAGTTGCAAATATACACCCCTCATGGATCATCACCTTATCGTGGTGGGGGGGTTTGCATGCCCTAGTGATCTCGGGAGCTCTGTTGTCTGGGGCAATTTGCCTCTGGTAGGGTCACCCACGATAAACTGGTCCTGGGTGAAGGGCCAGACTAAGAACAATCCAACAGACTCTCATGATAAATGCTAGAACAAGGATTCAGTGTACCCTGCCCAGTATGGGGTTACCAGGGCCCAACCCTGGAGCCAGGCCTGGGGGAGGGGCTCGATGGCTAGCGTCTGGTAGCCGGGTTTCCACCCATGGGACCCGGCCGGGCTCAGCCCGAAGGAGTTACATGGGTCCGCCCTCCAGTGGGCTCAACACTTGAAGAAGGGACCATGGGGGTCCGGTGCTATGTGAGTCAGGTGGCGGTCAAAGTCGGAGACCTTGGCAGTCTAATCCCAAGCTTTCTAAACTGGCTTTTGGGATGTGGAATGCCACCTCTCTGGTGGGGAAGGAGCCTGAGCTGGTGCATGAGGTTGAGAGATACCGGCTAGATATAGTCGG
Source organism: Pholidichthys leucotaenia (assembly GCA_020510985.1). Taxonomy (NCBI): domain Eukaryota; kingdom Metazoa; phylum Chordata; class Actinopteri; order Cichliformes; family Pholidichthyidae; genus Pholidichthys; species Pholidichthys leucotaenia. Next base: position 414,825,002 of record CM035837.1, on the reverse strand, counting down.
CCTCACCTCAACACACAGCTCCGTCTGGTAGCCGGGTTTCCACCCATGGGACCCGGCCGGGCTCAGCCCGAAGGAGTTACATGGGTCCGCCCTCCAGTGGGCTCAACACTTGAAGAAGGGACCATGGGGGTCCGGTGCTATGTGAGTCAGGTGGCGGTCAAAGTCGGAGACCTTGGCAGTCTAATCCCAAGCTTTCTAAACTGGCTTTTGGGATGTGGAATGCCACCTCTCTGGTGGGGAAGGAGCCTGAGCTGGTGCATGAGGTTGAGAGATACCGGCTAGATATAGTCGGCCTCACCTCAACACACAGCTCCGGTTCCAGAACCAGTCTCCTGGAGAGGGGCTGGAGCTTCACCTACTCTGGAGTTGCCCCGGGCGAGAGGCGACGAGCAGGGGTGGGTATTCTTGTATCCCCCCACCTTGCTGCCTCTATACTGGAGTTTTCCACCGTGGATGAAAGGGTTGCTTCCCTGCGCCTTCAGGTTGGGAAACAGGTCTCTGACCATCATTTGTGCCTATGCACCAAATGATAGTTCAGAGTACCCACCCTTTTGGAGTCTCTGACTGGGGTGCTGGAGGTTGCTCCTCTTGGACACTCCATTGTCCTACTGGGGGACTTCAATGCGCACGTGGGCAACGACAGTGAAACCTGGAAGGGGATGATTGGGAGGAGCGGTCTGCCCGATCTGAACCAGAGTGGTGTTCAGTTATTGGATTGCTCTGCTAACCCCAGTTTGTCCATAACAAACACCATGTTCAATCAAAAGGGTGTCCATACACGCACCTGGTACCAGGACACTCTAGGTCGCAGGTCGATGATCGATTTTGCTATTGTGTCATCAGACCTGTGACCATATGTCTTGGACGCTCTGGTAAAGAGAGGTGCAGAGCTGTCAACTGATCACCACCTGGTGGTGAGTTGGATCCGATGGCAGAGGAGGATGCCATTCAGACCTGGTAGACTCAAACGTATAGTGAGGGTGTGCTGGGAACGTCTGGCTGAGGCCCCTGTCCGGGAGGTCTTCAACTCCCACCTCTGAAAGAACTTCGACCACATTCCAAGGGAGTCTGGAGACATGGAGTCTGAATGAGCCATATTCTCCACCTCCATTGTTGAAGCGGCTGCCCAGAGCTGTGGCCGCAAGGTCGTTAGTGCATCTCGTGGTGGCAACCCCCAAAACAAGTGGTGGATACCAGTGGTGACGGGGCCATTAAGATGAAGAAGGAGTCCTATCAAGCTTGGTTGGTTGTGGGACAGTGCCTTTGGCATGGCGAACTGAGGTGGTGGTTTCTCTCTTTAAAAAGGGAACCCGAGGGTGTGCTCCAACTTTAGAGGGATGACACTCCTCAGCCTCCCTGGGAAGGTCTATGCCAAGGTACTGGAGAGGACAGTCCGGCCATTGGTTGAACCTCAACTTCAGGAGGAGCGATGAGGTTTTCGTCCTGGCCGTGGCACATCGGACCACCTCTTTACCCTCTCGAGAATCCTTGAGGGTTCGTGGGAGTTTGCCCAACCAGTGTACATGCGTTTTGTGGAACTGGAGAAGGCATTCAACCGTGTCCCTCGTGGTTTTTAGTGGGGGGTACTTGGGGAGTATGGGGTATCGGGCTTGTTGTTACGAGCTATCCAGTCTCTATATGACCACTGAGAGAGTTTGGTTTGTATTGCCAACACTCGGTCGGACTCATTCCCAGTGAGAGTTGGACTTCACCAGGGCTGCCCTTTGTCACCGATCCTGTTCATAATTTTTATGGACAGGATTTCTAGGCGCAGCCAGGGAATGAAGGGTGTCATGCTTGGTGACCACAGGATCTCATCTCTGTTGTTTGCAGATGATGTTGTCCTGCTGGCTTCATCCAGCAATGACCTAAAGGTCTTACTGGGACGGTTTGCTGCTGAGTGTGAAGTGGCTGGGATGAGAATCAGCACCTCCAAGTCCGAGTCCATGGTCCTCAGCCGGAAAAGGGTGGATTGTCCTCTCTGGGTTGGAGACAAGCTCCTGACCCAAGTGGAGGAGTTTAAGTATCTCGAGGACTTATTCACGAGTGAGGGGTGAATGGACCGAGAGATTGACAGACGGATCGGAGCAGCATCTGCAGTGACGCAGACGTTGTACCGGTCTGTTGTGGTGAAGAGGGAGCCAAGCTCTAAGGCAAAGCTGTCGCTTTACCGGTCAATCTGCGTTCCTACCCTCACCCATGGTCATGAGCTTTGGGTAATGACCGAAAGAATGAGATCACGGATACAAGCGGCTGAAATGAGCTTTCACCGTAGGATTGCTGGACTCACCCTCAGAGATAGAGAGAGGACCTCAGTCATCCAGGAGCGGCTCAGAGTGGAACCGCTGCTCCTCCACATTGAAAGGAGCCAGTTGAGGCGGTATGGGAATCTGATCAGGATGCCTCCTGGACGCCTCCCACTTGAGGTGTTTTGGGCACGTCCACCTGGGAGGAGACCCCGGGCAGACCCAGGACTCGCTGGAGAGACTACGTCTCCCAGCTGGTCTGGGAACGCCTTGGTATCCTCTCTGAAGAGCTGGAGCAGGTGGCTGCGGAGAGGGAAGTCTGGGCTTCTCTGCTTGAACTGCTGCTTCCGTGACCCGGATCTACGGAAAAGCGGTAGAAGATGGATGGATGCAAATTTATAAGAAAAAAGCTGCAAATCTATAAGAACAAAGTTGCAAATTTTTGAGAAATAGGTGCAAATTTACAAGCGAAAGTAGTGAATTTTTGAAGGGAAAAAAATGTAAAATTACAAGAAAAAGTTGCAAATTTAAAAAAAAAAAGTTCTACAGTTATGAGGAAAAAAATACAAATTTATGAGAAACAGGTGCAAATTTAAAAACAGAAAGTAGTGAATTTGTGAGAAACAAGGGTAAAATTATCAGAAAAAGTTGCCAATTAAGGAAAAAAGGTGCAAATTTATGAGAAATTTCAAGTATTTCAATTCCATTTAATCATTATGCAATGAGTGTTGTCAAATATGATTAACACATTCAATCACATTAAACACGATTAACTCACAATTAACAATTAGCGCGATAAATGCAAACACTCAAAGAAAAATGTATAAAACTTGTGAGAAAATGTTCATTTATGAGAAAAACAGTTGGATAATTATAAGAAAAAATTGCGAATGTACACAAATATGCAAATTTATGAGACGTTTCAGAGTTATGAAAAAAAAAAGTGGAAGATGAATTTTATTTCTGCCACCAAAGATGTACGGGTGAGCCTGTAGCCTCGAAGGCCCCCTAGTGGCTGATTGAGCTGTTGCCTTTGCGTAGTCTGCGTTATGGGCAGAAAGTGCTGAGCATATAAATGTTGGATGGTTATAAAGCCTGCCAGAGCTGATGCTCTGCTCTACAGTTGTTGCTTTGAAACAGCCAACACATCAGCACAACCATCTGGGATGCGCTCCGTTGCTACATTACAACACCAGGACTGAACACCAATAAGACTGATGTGTTCACATAGCGATGCGAGCTTTCTCATTTACTGAAAACCAGAAGTATCCGATGTGAAGCGGTGCTTGCTTTTCATAAACATCAAATCAACTCCCAGCTTGTCAGGACTGATAACATCCACATCAAAATCCGTGTGCGTCTACGTTGCCTGAGGGCGTGTTCCTCCACCATGCCACCCTCTTTATCGTTCAGAAATCACTTCGTGACTTCTCCGCTCTACAAAAAGACGCATTAGCATTTAGAAATCTTCAAGAGAGCATAAAGCAAACAGCAGAGGTTTGACAGTGATTACAGGCTCAGAGTGGCTCCTTCAGTCGGAGCGGCGCCATGTTCACCGCGTCAGCGACCTCATCTCAGACGTTTACTGATTTGGTGTAAAGTCTGAAACATTCATAAGACAAGAAGTTGAATTTGCCTGAGGATTCGTATCAAAAAGCAGCAGGAGAACAGAGGGTTAAGCGCTGTAAAATCACATTAGTTGACCTGACTTAAGGAAGCAAACAAAGTGGAGCACGAACATCCCAGCCAGCCTGTCCCTGTGGCCCACCAACGGTTAAACTGGGCTGTCTTCCGGGTCCCACTGGCTCTACCTATTTTCAACTTATTTGCTTGCATGTTTGTGACAGTTTTCTTCTAAATTGATTCATTTTCTCAAAAATGTCAAACTTTCTCATACATTTGATTTTTTTTTTCCTTGTAATTTTGTTATTTTCTTTGAAATTTGTGACTTCTTCCCATAGATTTGCAACATTTTTCTTGTAAATTTGGCACTTTCTCAAAAAATCTGAACTTTTTTTTACTGTAAACTAAAAACTCTCTCATAAATTTGGGACTTTTTTTCTGATGAATTTTAGATTTAATTACTCATATTTGCTACTTCTTTGTTAATTTGCAATTTTTTCTAAATTTTTCCTCTTAAATTTGTGACTTTTTTCTTATACTTTTCACATTTTTTTCATAAATTTGTGACCTTTTTCTTATTTTTCTCATAAATTTGTGACTTTTTTCACATAATTTTGCGTACCGTGCAAGTATTACTGAAACCTGCTCACCCTGTTTAAACCCATGCGGAGCCCAGTTGGGTTTAAAGCAGGTAAACAGATTACCTGCTTACCTGTCCCACGGGCAAAGTTGATGTGGGCAAACACAGACGGGGCCAACATGGAACCTGCAGACAAACCCACAAGGGGGAGCCGGTTTAAACCTATGGTGGAACCCACATGGACATGTTGGCTTGGAAATGCTTATTTTCAACATTGGTATCCATGCTTTTTCTAAATAAGGTTGTCTAACAGGATTTTACAGAGTTGAAAACAAAGGGTCCTAGTTTGAACATTTCTGCCGGGAATTACCCATTTCCCTGCGTTGCGCCCTTATCATCCACACAGCAAATGACTTTGTGTTCACAAAATGGGCAGCAGTGGCTCAGGAGGTAAAGCGGGTCATCTAATAACCAGAGGGTTAGTAGTCCGAATCCCGCTTGCCCCGGACATCCTGCCGTTGCATCCCTGAGCAAGACACTTTACCCACCTTTCCTCCAGTGTCCATGACACTGGGTATTAATGTGTATAAATATTCGGTAATGGTCAGAGAGGCCATTGGTGCGGATTGGCAGCCACATTTCCATCAGCCACTACCATTGTCTGTGGAGTGAATGAACAATGTATCCATTGTAAAACATCTTTGAGTCTCTAGGAAAAAGTGCTATATAAATCTGATGCATTATTATTAAAATGGCTGCAGCTGTGAACAAAGTGAGTGCACCACTAATTTATGGCAGCACAATCACAACACGTTTTTGACCACCAAAAGTCAGCGATGAGCTACCAATCACTGTTTTAGCGGCGTGTCTTTAAAATGTCTGAAAACGAGGACAGGCGTTGCTACTTCCTTCACCGTCATTTCACCTTGAAACGCTGAGGTGAAACAGGGGCACTCCTGGAAATGATGTTGCTGTGCGTTTTCACATTGCACATCCATTTCTTCTGCCTTTACAGGTAAACATGCCATTATAACAGCAATCTGTCCTAGATGGTGCACATCTGTCTATTAAAGGTGAAGGAGCCTTTCTGATTGGTTTATTGCATGTTACGCCTAAAAGACATCAGAATAATTAAGAATGAGGAGAACCTTTTTACGCTTTGAGCCAGGACTAATGTTTCTAAACTTGTGATTTTTCTTGATGTGAATTTGCAAAAAATAAACACAAAACCTACAGTCTGTTATTTTTTAAGCCAAAAGTTCAAACCTGAGCAGGATCATACAGCATATATGACAGAGACAGGCAGGCAGCTACTGTAAATCAGGCATGTGATCAGGAAGGTTCTCGCTGGATTTTCTGAAGCTGCTGAAAAAGTTTGGACAGGTAAAGGGAATAGGAAATCATTTTCTGTTCATCACTGATTCTTCACAAGCCATCAGTGGCAGCGAACATCTGCAAGACAACCAGAATGAACGATGACTCCTGCTGACCAAAATAGCACTGTGATATAGTCCTGCCACACAGCAGTGTATTGTAGCTACTAAAGCCGTTTCTGGCTATAAAGGAGAGTATGCAAATGCAACAAGCCCGCTCAGCCACGAGAAGGTCCCCAAGCTACAAATTGACCACCAAGACAGTGAAACAATATTTCACTGCATCGTCTTCCCCAGCAGGTGAACTTTATATCAGAGGAAATGGAAGTTAAGGACATTCAATAAGGGCCCCTTTACACAGTGACCATTGAGAGATCAAAAAATGATCCGATCTCTCAACGATTTCCTAAAGCCTCAGAAAAATCTGTTTTTGTGTGAATGTTTGGGAGATCATTGCAAGATTTTCATGGCAATCTGTAGAGATCGTTGAAAGATCGCTGAGAGTTTGTTGGACAACCAAAAGAGGTAAACATACTGTATATTTGAGAATTTCTAGTGCTCCTCTACCCCCTTTACACAGGGATGGAGATCACTGACAGGCCACTGAAAGATGAAAAAACTGTCCAGATCTCTAAACAATATTTCAATGAATGCCAAATTTTTCCACCCCAAAAAGTAGTGATGGTTGAGAGATCGTTGGGATTGTTGATCACATATTGAGAGATCACTGAAAGATCGCTGAGAGATCATTGGGAAAGGTGAAGGAGTGCTCAACAATCTCGTCAATCTTCCAATAATTTCTTGCCTATCTTTCAATGGTCTTTCATCAATCTTTCAATGAACGCTAATTTTTTCCACCTCAAAAGTACAGATGGCTGAGAGATCAATAAGGGATCACTGAGCATTAAGTGAAACACCAGCAGAGTTCAATTCAATTCAACTTTATTTATGTAGCGCCATTTCATAACAACAGTCATCTCATAGCACTTTCAACTGTAGGGGAAAACCCCACAATTGTAGAAAGACTCCAGCAATCAGGTGATCCCCTGTGTGCAAGCATTTGGTGACGGTGGAGAGGAAAAACTCCCTTTTAGCAGGAAGAAACCTCCAGCAGACCCAGGCTTAGGGAGGGGCAGTCATCTGCTGTGACTGGCTGGGGGGTGAGGGGATAGAGAAGAAGAAGAAAAGAACAGACATGTGGAGAGCAAACAGCATGACAGGGACTCAGTCTATGGGAGAGAACAAACAGAAGTTTATGACCAGCAAAAATATTTCATTGAGAGTCAAGAAAAGAGTAAAGCCCAGTGCACTGATGGAGGTCCCCCAGCTATCTAAACCAATGAGTAGCATAACTAAGGGAGGGTTCAGGGTCACCTGATCCCACCCTAACTGTAGGCTATGTCAAAAAGGAAGGTTTTAACCCTATTCTTAAAAACAGAGATCGAGTCTGACTCCCAAATCCAGATTGGCAGCTGGTTCCAAAGGAGAGGAGCTTGGTAACTGAAGGCTCTGCCTCTCATTACTGTATCTCAGTTAATGGTGGGAAGGATTTGCCTGATTTTATCTCTGATAGATAAAAGATTCATCAATCAGATGAAAGATAGATGAATCTGATTGTTTCAAAATCATTGGGACAGCAGTGAGAGGCCATTGAGAGATCAATGAGAGATCGCTTCCCTTTGGTGATCGTTGAGAGATTGTTTTGGAGTGAGTAAAAATGTTGGGGACCACGGAGATCCCTGAAAATCATTGACAGATCTTGGAAATCACCGAGAGATCATTAAAAGATAATTTGGAGATCTGTTTAATATTTTCACCCATGAACATGAGCACAATTTCTGTCCCTTTTTTGAAAAGTGGAGAGAAAAAACTATCCACACAAAATGTTAAAGTTTTTAATTACAAAAGGTTGCTCTATTTTCAAAGTATTGTGGATTTCCTTCAAATTCTGAAGCCAAATCTGTGAAGCTTCAAATGTTCCAGTTCCTTTTACTTGGTTGTAATTAGTGGTGAAAAGTTGTGTGCCAGTTACAAGAGTTTAATAATAAAACCTCCCTTAGAACTCATCAGGAATTCAAGAATATGGTGGATTTATTAAAATTCAGAATCACTTCATTAAAGGTCCCATTAACTGCAAAATGCTGTTTTTATGGAGTTTAGTCTCATAAAATATATCCCTGGATCAGATTAAAACATCAGAATATCATTAAAATATCAAAGTGTTCATGTCACCAGCAATGCACACTGTTTTTATTTGGTTAAACTCTAAATGAAACACGTTTATTGCACTTCCTCTGTTCTGTGATGTCACAAACGGACAAGCCCCACCTTCAGTTGTCTAAGTTGGCCACTCAGACTCTGACTGCTTTGTTACTTGTGATTGGCCCATTCAAAAAACCTTTACCCAGTCAGATTAGAGGATCAGAGTTATGGTCAGAGCAGACTGGAAACTGACAGACTGGGTTTTTAATGAGCTGGAAAACAACAAAGACATTATTTTGGGCCAATAAAACCATATCCATGTGTCCTCGAGAATGATGAAAAATGTGCAATATGGGACCTTTACGTCATAGAGACTTGAGAATAAAGTTCTGAGTTTACATGAAAAATTTGCAAAGGAAAAGAAAAAGTTGCAAATTAATGAGAAAAAAGTTGTAAATTGACATGAAAAAAGTTTCTAAATAACAAGAAAAAAGTTGCAGATTAATGAGAAAAAAACTTTCAAAAGTACATGAAAACTTGTAAATTTACATGAAATGAATTGCAAATTAATGAGAAACAGTTGCAAGTTAACATGAAAAAATTTGCAAATTAACAAGAAAAAAGCTGCAAATTAATGAGAAAAAAGTTGCAAATTAATGAGAAAAGTTGCAAATTTAAATAAAAAAATTGTACATTTACATAAAAAGTTGCCAATTAAGAAAAAGTTGCAAACTGATGAGAAAAAAGTTGTAAATTTACATGAAAAAAGTTTCAAAACAACAAGAAAAAGTTGCCGATTTATGAGAAAAACTTGCAAAATTACATGAAAACTTCTAAATTTACATGAAAAATTGCAGATTAATGAGAAAAAAGTTGCTAATTTACCTGAAAAATTTGCAAATTAGTGATAAAAAATTGCAAATTAAACTGAAAAAAAGTTGCAAATTAGCATGAAAAAAGTTGCAAATTAAAACCCTCTAACTGTCCCAGTCGCTGTTTGATGACATAACCCCTAGTAGTCAAGAGTGGTAAAGATTTTTTGTCAATCAAATAGTTCAGATTTCCAAGGCTATAACTTGAAAGTTGCAAGAGATAATGGCTTACTGTCAATTAGAAAGATGTAGAATATGATTCAATGTTTCAGATAGGAATAAATTTACGCATCTAATTTGCATAATGTCACGGCAGCTATATGAATTACATAACTCACTCAAAAATGGACGTTGGACATATTTATACAAAGAATGGTTCGGTTTTTTGACACTGTTTTTTCTACAGGGGCATTTTGTTATCTTATCTTCAAAGTATATGAACCACAAAATCACTACAATGTAAAGAAACAGAAATTTGTCACTGACTGTTGGCGAAGGGGGGCTCGCTGGCTGGCGTGGTTGCTGCGTTTTCGTCCATCGTGGTCGTTATTTTGCGTTCTGTTGGTAATTTACACTCTACTACATCTACAAAGTCTTATGATTAGCCAACGTAAATTTTGCTTGTATCCTGCAGCTATTTTCCATGTATGAAGCCGTTTATGTGACAGAGCATGACGATGCATGGCGGCCATATTTGCTTTCTGGGCTCAAAGAAGGAAAATAGGAAAAGGAAAGGATTTCTTCTTCTTGGGTGTATTACGTGTCATCCATGAGTTGTCCAACGCGTGCCTGCCACTTTCTGAACTGGCAGATCAGTGCAAATCCTCAGTACAGCCGGGGAAGTCAGAATTAGTTGACAGGCGCAGTTTCTGCGCTGTGCCACTGGGGGTGCATGAAATTGACAGTTAAAAGGTTAATGAGAAAAAGCTGCAACTTTACATGAAAAAAGTTGGAAATTATTGAGAAAAAGTTATAAATTTACATGAAAAAAGTTGCAAATTAATGGTAAAAAAATTTACAAATGTAAGAAAAATGTTGCAATTTTATAAGAAAAATAGGAAATTTATGAGAAAAAAGTTGCAAATTTACATTAAAAAAGGTGCAGATGAATGAGGAAAAAACTGCAGATTTATGAGAAAAAATCACAACTCTATAATAAAAAAGCTGCAAAGCTGCCCCAGAAAACCTTTGTTTTACATGTCTCCTTACCCTTTTGTTGCATTTTGTTCAGTTCTCTAGCATGATACAAAAAGGTTTATGATGATATTGACTTGACTTCCACCCATGGAGACGCAGGTTTACCCTACAGCAGAGTGATAGGTTTTGTTGGAGGCCACTCCACATGTGTGTGTGCTAAACATGTCGCCATAGACGCCCTTTACATGTTTTGCGTTTGATTCCTGAAGTAAATGTGAGGTGAAGAACAGCAACTCAGTGCGGCAGTAGCTGAACTTTTTCTGCAGCTACCATCCCTAAAACATGCCTGGACACTTTTCATTTGTCGTCTCAGTTTGCCTGGGGCATTCTAGATGGAAGTCCTTGCTTATTTAATGAAATGCAAAAGCAGCAAGTTAATCTGGTCTGCAGCTTATTTTGCTCACACCAGCTGTGAGCATAATTATGACAAAAGCCCAAAGAAGCAAAATCTGTACTTGGAAATAATCTAATTCACATTTCCAGCTGTGGGATTCTGAAAGTAGCTTTCGTGTGAAAAAGTTTTGAACGGCGTGCCTTCGTGTGAGCTGACTTGGTCAGGTGTTTCAGGGAAGACAAGCAGATGACCACATGGCTGATGGCGTCATGGACCAATGTTGGCGACGGAACGTCTCTTGACCGTGACCAACTTCACGTGTTCAGTTGACCCTTCTCACAACTTTTTCTGTACCCCTCAATTCATCCCAAACCTTTTTTACATCATATTACATACAATAAAATGCATCTAAAGCACCGATTTTAAACCTGAAACTTTTTTCTGCTAAATTTGCAACTTTTTTATTTTAAATCTAGACCTATTTTCTTGTAAATTTGCTTCTTTTTTCTTGCAAATCTGCCATTTTTTCCTCATAAATTTGCAACTTTTTTCCTTTAATTCTGTAACCTTTTCTTATAAATTTGCAACTTTTTTCATACATTTAAAAGTTTTTCATACATTTAAAACTTTTTTCTTGTAAATTTGAAACTTTCTCATGAATTTGCTGTTTTTCTTCATAAATTCATCACTTTTTAATCATAAATGTGCAACGTTTTTGGTTAAATTGCAACTTTTTTAAAAATTTGAAATCCACAGCTATTTTCCTCTAAATCTGCAATTTTTTCTCACAAATTTACAAATTTTTTCCCTTTAATTCTGTAACTTTTTTCTTGTAAATTTGCAACTTTTTTCCTGATAAACTGAAAACTTTTTTCTCATGAATTTGCAACTTTTTTCTTTTAAAGCTGCAACTTTTTCCTGTAAATTTGCAACTTTAGAAATTTTTCAATTTTTTTCTTATAAATTTCCAACTTTTTTCACATGAATTTGCTATTTTTTCCTCATACATTTACCACTGTTTAGTCATACATTTACAACTTTTTTTTAATTATTATTTTAAGGGTGTTTTCACACCTAAATTTGTTTAATTTGGTCTGAATCAGTTGACAAGTTTGTTACTTTGTGTCATTTTCTCCTTGGTTCGGTCCCCTTTCACTCAGGCAAAAATTCAAGTGGACCAAACTGCATCACATTAAATCTGCAGAGACTTACATCAGAATATTCTCTGTTCTTATTGGTCAGATTTTTTTTGCCGTGCGAACAGAAAAGGTAAATACAGGAAGTAGGATGACTCTTGTGTATTCATGCATTTCTGGGGAGACAATAATACAGACTGTAGTGTAATCTACGGGGGGTTTACATCGCCCTGGTTATGGTTTATTACATACATGCATATACCACTTTCAGCAAATCATACAGTTTGAAAATGAAGCGCTACTATGGGTGGAAAATAACATGTTAACATTCATTAATCCTCCAGAACCGTGACGTGCTCAGCCACAGATATTTTCGAAGCTCTATCAGGTATGTACAGTAGCATAAAATGTTTTACCGTTTGCCACTGGTCCTGTTTTAGTGCGGTCCCTTTCTCACCTGCAGGACCGCACCAGAGTTCACCATTTGGTTCGAACTGAGACCACCTCTTTCAGGAGGTCTCAGTTCAGTTGGTTTGGTGCACACCTGAGCGCGATTACCGTGTTCTCACCAGACAAAACAAACCGAACTAATGGAGAAAATGAATTTGAGTTCGACTGAAATGAACTAAAGCCTGTAGGTGTGAAAGCACCCTAAATCCGCACCTATTTTCTTGTAAATTTGCTTCTTTTTTTCTTCTAAATCTGCCATTTTTTTCTCATAAATTTGCAACTTTTTTCCTTTAATTCCACAACCTTTTTCTTGTAAATTTGCCAACTTTTTTCTCATACATTTAAAACTTTTTTTCATAAATTTGCAGTGTTTTTCTTGAAAATTTGCAATTTTTCTCATAAATTTGCAGCTTTTTTTCTTTTGGAAAAACTTTGGAACTTTGGTCTTGTACTTTTGCAACATTTTTTTTAGCACATTTAAAACTTTTTTTTTTTTACATAAATTTAAAACTTTCTTCTCATAAAGTTTCAACTTATATTCTTGTAACTTTGGAACTTTTCTCAGAAATTTTCCTTTTTTTTCTTGCAAATGTCATAAATCGCCCCTTTCACGGGCGAAAGTAGGAGACCAAATGCTCTCTGTGAGTTCGCATATTTATTAACATAAAACAGACAAGAACATAAACATACAAAAACTAAATAATGTAGTGCAAAACAAGGACAAACGTGGCAAACGCTGGAGGAGAGCAGGGCTCAACGTCCAGGGGGACATGAAGCCAGGGAGCGCCTGGCTAGGGGCAGAATCCAGCCAGAACGCTCCCAAAGGCTGCGGGGGCTCACGGCTGGACATAAGGGAAAGCGTAAATGGATGAAGCTCTCCAACTGCCCTCGACAGCGGGACCCAAAAACACTCAGGCAACTTCTCCTGAGGACGGGTACACATGGTAGAAGGACACAACAAACCAAAGAGGTTTGCCGTGCCCCTTATATGCAATCCATGATCAGTGACAGGTGTGGGTTCATGAGTGGAGAAAATAACAGAAGGGACAACAGGTGTGCAGCTCCGACCAGTTTGACAGCCAGAAGCTGCACAGCACTGTCAAAATAAAACATAACCGGAAACCACAACACAACCCCAACATGAGAACAGAGCTAGAAATGCACAAAGACAAAAACTGGGCAAAATAACAATGAAACAGAGAGAAAAACACCAAAGTTGACAGAAGGCTGGGCACAGTGCCCACCTGTGCCCCTGGATTATGACAGTAAATTTGTAACTTTTTCTTGTAAATCTGTGACTTTTTTCTTCTAAATTTGCAACATTCATATGGACGCTGGTTTAATTTTTATTCTAACTGATTAAATTTTCTTTGTTCATCTAGATAATGGCTCAAGTTTTATAATGTTTTTTGTTTTTAAGGTTTGAACTCTTCTGTGATGGACTAGCAATCTGTCCAGGGTGTACCCCACTTCTCTCCCAAAGGTGCTGGGATAGGCTCCCGCCCCCGCCCCCCCGTGACCTGAAAAGGATTAAGCGGTAGAAGATGGATGGATGGATGGATGGATGGTTTGAACTCTTCTCTATCACAAATATAGGAGCTCCTAAACACAATCTTGCATCGTCTACAACAACACCTACAGTGTCCCCTCAGTCTTATGGACAAAATGTTCTGTGTGTTGTCCCCCAGCAGTAACATGAAACATGAAATATCTGCCCATGGCTGGGACACAAAACCAGCAAAGTAAGAATGTGTAATTTTAGTTACATCAGACCCTTGTATTGTGGTCTACAGGAGGGCTTCTCAAACCCCGGACCAAGGGCCACATCTGGATCCAACCAAGGCTGTCCTTTCCACAAAGATCCAATCAAGACCCAGAATGGAAACGCTTAAACCACCGACATCCAGCAGTAAGGCATCAACATGACGTCCATGCTCAGATGAAGGTGAGTGTGTCCTGCATCTGTCAAACTTACTGTAACCATCATGTGAATCATCATCAGGCATTTGTTAGCACCCTGCTGGAACGACGCATAAGTCTTGATGGCACTCCGGACGGCGCGCCAGTGTAGCCAGAGTGTTGTGTCATTGTGCTGATGCCCAGCAGAACAAAGATTAGAGACTAAAACAGTTTTTACTCTGTGAAAACATGAGACAGCTTCTGTCAGATTTAAGTGGTGGCTTCAACATTAGTGATGATAAATGATGATGTGCAGCAGCAGCTCCACGTTAATTAACTACTTTTTTCCTTGTAAATTTGGGATTTTGCTCTCATGAATTGTGACTGGATCATATGAATCTGCAACATTTTTTTTTTTGTCATGCACAACCTCTCTCTTGCAAATTTGCTTTCTTTTTCCTCATAATTTACAATCTTTTTCTCTTAAATTAATAAAAGTTCTCATAAACTCCCAACTTTTTCTTGTAAAATTGAGATTTTCTTCTTGTAAATTCATGACTATTGCTCATAAATTTGCAATTCTTTTTCATGTAACTTTTCTGTAGCTTCTGTAAAAATTCTGCAGTCAATCTGATCAGAAATGAACAAACAGATGGATGAAGGGATGGATGGCTCAAAATCATTATACGCTCCACAACAACAATAACTACAGAGATCTCATTATGATCAGCGTATTAGTGCACATGTAAACTGGCACAAATTGACCTTCAAAGTGCATGAAACTGAGGCCGTTTTCACACCGAACGTCTGCAGGTTTTTGTTCCATTGTCTACCTTTGGTCCAGTCCAATTTGGTTTCATTGCTGCTTTTCCACGTGAACTAAACAGCTTTGCATGACAGCACCTACATCTTCATGTCATGTTGGCACAGATCTGTAGTTAGCAAACATGCTACTCACCCTCCAAGATATTTTCTGCATTATTGCTGTATAAAAAGATCAATCTGAATGGAGCCACAAAAATATCTGAGCCTAAAATCTGCAGTAAAACAGCAGGATTACAACTAAAATCTGGCGTGACAACATCACGATTAGAGTTTTTTCTTATAAATTTGCAGCTTTGTTAAATTGTAAACTTGTTACCTTTTTCTCACAAAATTGTTACTTTTTCAGGTAATTTGCTTGATTTGTAAAATGTTTGTCTTTTTTTCTTGCAAAATTATGTGGGTGTTTTCCTCATTAAACTGCATTTTTTTTTTCAAAATTTGTAATATTTTGGCATAAATATGTTTTGATTTTTTCCCCCTAAATTTGGCACATTTTTCTTTGCAATTTAAAACCTTTGAGTAAAACTGAAGACTTTTTCCATGTAAATTTATGGCATTTTTCCCAATAAAGTTATAAGATTTTTTTTATATAAATTTTGATTTTTTTTTTTGCATAATCTTCTGCTTTTCTCATAAGATTGTCTTATCTGATTGTTACCCTTTTCAGGTAAAAACGTTGCCTTTCTCAAATAAATTTGCAACCGTTTTCTTATAAAACTGTAGCTTTTCGGGTAAATTTATGACTTTGTTTCTTGCCAATTTGTGGGATTTTTCTTCTCATAAAATTACAACATTTTCCCTAAATTTCGAGAATGTTTATTCATAAATTTTCAGCTCATAAATTTATTATGTTTTCTTTGTAAATTTATTAGCATTCTTGGGCAAAACTGCAGCATTTCTCACATAAATTTATTATATTTCTCTCATAAAACGCCAAGTTTTTCCAGTAAATTTGTAACTTTTTTCTTATGAACTGGTCAGTGTTTTCCTCAGAAACTTGCAAAATTTTCCCCTAAATTTCTGAGGTTTGATTTTTGCTTAAGTGTTCCGAGTTTCTCATTTTCTGGTTTTTTAGGATATTTTCCTCATGAATGTACATTTTTTCTTGTAAATTTATTGCTTATTTCTTGGAAATGTATTAGTCCCCCCCCCCCCCCCCGCCCCAAAGGCCTCAGGGAGCCGCAATCTATGGGCAAAAGAGCCACATGTGGCCCCACAGCCGCAGGTTGCAGACCCCTGGGCTGGTGAAATTCTCTCATTGCATGTTTGATGTTTTACTCTGAAAACTGCAGTTCTAATTTCAAAGCCCCCCACCACCACCATGTGCTTCTGTGCACTCGTTATTCAACTGGTGCGGTGCAGAATTGTGGCTACTTGTGGCGACGCGGGCATATGGAAGATCAAAGTATGTGGCTGCAGTAGGTGGCCAGCTGGAAGCATCACAGGGCCTTTCAGTGCTGCATTGAAACCCTCAGCCCCAGTCAATACATACTTATTTCTCTCCCCCAACAGAAAAAAGAAAAAGCCTTTAATCTTCAGTGGCCATTTTCACCGCCTCCCCATGTGCAGATGATGGGGAAACAGACACTGATGTGCCTTTTTCCCGGGCAAGGAAATCAGGTGAGTGCATTCATTAGTCATACGAGGCTTCCTGCAGGGTCAAAGAGGGCAGAGAGTGTGGGTAATTAAATGTGCCGAATGAAACGCTAATTGAACGAGCGACCCCTCCGCCTGTGGTCCTTGTTCAATCATACGGAAATGCAGATAACAAAAAAAAAAAAAAATGGATTCATTTTCCTTGGCCAGAGTGGATATAATTATGGCGGCGCGGGGCTTGATCACTTAACAATAAACATTAAATAACCATCAGGACGGGAGTGTTTGTATGGACTCAATCAAGGAGAAACTCACAGGATGGACACTTTGAGATGAATTACGCTCTACCTGGAGTGAGCACTTTCATGATTTGGCTTTTAATTGTGGTACATATTTTAAGCTGTTTATCTCAAGTAAAAACTCATTAATGCAAGTGTAAATGGAGAGAAAATGCACAGTGGAAATTAAACAGTGTTTAAGTTCTATAATTACTAAATGCAAGTTCAGTGCGGGGTTAATGTATTAGTTCCACTGAGTCATTTCTTAAAAGGGTGCACTGTGTGTGCTTAATAACTAATATTGAACTAAATTAGGGTTTACAGTGTTGTGGATTTTCTTTATATTAATAAATGTCCCTTACTGATCTGGTGAATGAAGTGCAGAGTCAAAGATGCCTTTGCTGGATATTTATTTACATCTTGGCCAAGAAGGGAAAAGTCATGTCCCACATGCAGGCGAGTGCAACGAGAGAAGAGTCCAAGTCTCAGGACAGAGCAGAGAGTTTTGATACAATACAGTTGTTTTGAGAAGGCTGAGCCTGTCGTAAAATGTGCCCACTTCGTGGTGCACAAACAGGAAAGACTGGACCCAAGCGCTGGAACTGTAGTTTGCAGTGATTTATTCTTAGACAAAAACTAGAAACATGATGTGACATGACCATGACATAACCTGACCTGACAAGACGTAACATCATAGTTGATCACTGCACCTAGGGCAGTGTGCAACGTGTATGCATAGTGCAGTGAATCACAAACACCCGTGGACAATCAGTAATCAAAAAATCAAAAGCAGCCATGAATAATTAGCAAAGCAATAAACTCACAATGCAAAACTGGAAGTAAAAAAAAAGTGCTGTCAAAACAAAAGGCAAAACCCAAATCATGACAGGAATAAATATGATAATATAACCAGGAGAACAATAATCATCAAACTCAAGCATAACTGTGATCATGATAAACATAATACTATTAAACAGGACTATGACGAACTAAACTAAGACTAAGGTAAGGAGAATGATAAGACAGAACTCAGAAGATAATCATGGCCAACAGAAATAAATGGCAAATTCCAAAGAACGCAAGTAGGGACATGAGCATGAAAATAAACACAATAATCAAACTGGGCTGGGGTGAAGGAAACACAGTGAAAAACAAAAATAAATATAAGCATGACCATGGTCTCTCAACTATGCTCAGAACCTGACGGAGTCAGCAGTTGGAGTCTAAATGTTCTGCTACAGTGGTCAAGGCTGCAGTCTCATGGGAAATGTAATTTCAACTTCAACTGTAAGGATATGGCAGATGCGTCGATGTCTGCCGTAACAACAACTCGTCTAACCCAATAGTAGTGGAAAAAATGGATGTTAAAAGAATTTAAAAAAATTGTTTATGATTACAGGAGACAGAATGAACAGGGGGATTGTAATGGAGGGAGTTTGAGTCATCTAAAAATGGAGAAACAGATAAACAAAAGCACAGAAAGATAAACTTGGGTCACTGACCACTTGATAGTGGGATGCAGACAGTCGCAGAGAAAAAAATAATTAACTTATTCTGTTCCTCTGTATTATCAAAGTGTTTTATTTTAAAAAATGCTTGAAATTCTCTTTCATACTTGACTTCCTGCCTGTCATGTCTGTGTGGTCTTGACACAAAACTATTTCAAGTAGTTAGAGGTGAAGCTAGCTAGCCAAAATTAGTAAAAACATTCAACGTTACCCCAACAGCACACATACGTTGGGCCAGTGTCAGCAAATTTGACATCTAGCCTGTCTTGCTGATGTGCAAACAACCTCTATAAGATGTATTCTTGATGCAAACTTTGTACGCTGGGCAGACGTAGGCTAGACGTATGTGTGCTGTTGGGGTAGAGAGTTTGAGCGTTGCTTTACAACCACAAAAGACCCACGGACAGCAAAGGAGTCTGTCTGTGACACATTTACGAGCATTGCCCGGTTGAAGGTGATTGTGCGACTTGCTCTTATGTCAATGAATTCAGTTCATTTTAATCATCATTATGGTCAATGCTAAAAACAGGTTGTACTTTTATGTAAACAAAGTCCATTGGCCCTAAGTTCCAAAACAAAGGGAAAAATTTGTGGTAATGGGTGGGACTGAAGTAGAATAGAATAGAACACAATAGGCTTTACTGTCATTGTACAGTTGTACAGCACAACAGAATTGTGGGTGCTCCACCAGGCTACTGCGCAGTAAAGTAAGAGAGAAGGACAAGTAAGACTAAAGGTGCGTTCAGAACAAATGTGAATTTTTTTGCACAGCATGATCACATGTTAACGCAATGTAAACACGCAAATAGACATGAATTCACCATCTGAGCGAGTTGCAGACGGGTGGTGTTGCCTTTATAACTTCTGCAGCTGTGTTCTACCTGCTGTGGAAATCCCCTGAACAGAGTCATGTTTAGGGTTACATTATCCAGTGGGGTTCTCACCTGAAAAAAATTCTCCCTGCCTCCAAAACGTCACCTGGATGACGGTTGTTTACACTGCTAGCCCATGTTGGCAGGAGTCCATGGGTGGATAACTCCCGACACTCTGATTCAGCTGCAGAGCTCCAGTCCATCTGTCTGCAGTTGAGTGGCAGTCTCATTTTCAAACTAGCTTACTCTCCAGTTTTGATGCTTGGACTCCAGTGATGGCAGAATCTCAAGGCTGATTACTAGCTAGCGCTACCAAATCACTCGGATGTGCAGATACTCAAATTTACATGTTTTCTGCATGTTTACATTAACTTTACATGTATTCATGTCACGCTTTCACGTTTGGCAACTGCTGTAGCATATTATTTAGATGTCAACTGATGACTCAGCATTCTCAAAACAATGTTTATCTGTTTGCTCTATTGTATTAAAACGCTCTGCTCTCTTCTGAGACATTTAATTTTCTCGTGGTACTTGCCTTTGTGCGAGACAAGACATCTTTCCTTCTTGACCAAGATGTAAATAAATACCCAGAAAAGGAATCTTTGATTCTGCACCTTTATTTATTCACCAGATCAACAAGGAACATTTATTAATATAAAGAAAGTCCACAACAGTGTGTGTAAAGGAGGTTAATTTCTCAGAGAAATGTCCTGAGCTGTACTAATGACCTGTACAGGTAACAGGTCTGTTAACACTGACAAAGGCTGAAAAGTGACATAAATTTGGAAGGAAAATTAATATATCCAATCATAATTATTTGCACAATTACTCACAGCATCCACCGAGAAAAATTCTGGCCCTTGGACAAGTGTAGTTGATGATCCCTGACATACAGTATAAAAAGCAACTAAACAAAAAGCAATAGTATAATTAGGAATTTTCACTTTGTGTTTTTTATGGGAAAGAAGTCTTTCAGTCTAACCAGGATTGCTTTCATTAAAATCCTTGTCATAATTATTCTCATTGTTAGATGATGATTATTCACAGAAACAGGTGCCAAGTATAGGTGCCGATTAGCGGGACTGACGTTCTGAAGAATGGAAGTACACTGATGAAATAATATGATGCATTCAATCACTACCAAAGATCAAGGCGCTTTCATTTTATATCCAGAACTTACAGGTGTCGGCAGCTCAAGTTTAAATGTGTAATTTACAATATAACTGAATTAAAGAGGAATTTAAAGTGTATTGTTGTAATATTTTTCTTTTTTTTTTTTGTGCGTCTGATTATTCTGAATCCATTGGGACCCACCTACAGCACAAATTAAGCCATTATATCCAGACATACCCGAACACGTTGCCAAGAATTGAATAGCAGGTTGAAACAAAGTAAATTAGTGTAATAATGTGAGAGAGCCACACTCCGGTACATGTGCGGTTCTGGGAGAGTGAATATTTCAGGAGCCCTGCACTGCAGTGAGGTGCCAGCAGCGAGCGTGCCACGTCCTTGGTCCCAGGTCTTCCAGGCACCGTGCTGTCTTTGAACTTAAAGATCACTTGGCTTGCAATCAGCCACTGAACCAGTCACCTTGTCAGCCCAAGAGAAGAGGCTGCTCCACACCCCTGAGGTCCTGAGAGCTAATCCGCGTCCTCCAAACTTTTCCAGAGAAGAAAAAAAAAACCCAGATGAAAACGCTCCTCCTCGACCATTTTTTCAGCTCCAAGATAAACGAGTGCTGTCACTTCTCTGCACATAGCACCGTGGCAATGGGGGCAGCGTCTCTTGGGGAGAGTCAGATTTGGCCGGCCAGGCCCTGAGCACCAATGTCCCCGAAAAAAACATCATTACAGCCTGGATTCTGGGTGGAACTGGTGCCTGTTTAAGGGGAAGGAGCCGAGCGCAGGGGTATAATTATAACACTCCAGTAAATGGTCCAAAAAACACTTTGAATTATGCTTTCCAAAAGAGGGGGCTTTAATACAGTGAGAGGCTTAAATACTGGCAGCATAAAATTTAAAAAAAAAACAAACAAACAGAGGTGCACTGTTAAAAAAAGAGCAAAAATATTGCTTCCCTCAGCATGAAAAGGGTGAAGAAATAGTCCAAGATGCACTGCAGTAGATATAAATCCCCTTAAAACCAAATCTACAATTGTCTAAAATAGTATCTTATGCCAATTTTGTCCACAAAAACACCTTTCATGATCTTACAGTTGCTTGTGAAAATCTTTTCAGTTTTCCTCCCCCTTCAAACGCGGGATCTGAATATTCTAATCAGGCCCACCCACATCCCACCCACGATGGCGCTGGCACGCCACTGTAGGTCACAGATGTGCTCGGGTTCTCTCACTGGCTCAGGTCCTGCACCTTTAACGTCACACAATACCATTGGCTGTTAATAATAATAAAGTTAGAGTTAATATTATAAACATTTTTATTTGTCTCTGTAATCATCACAACTTGTTTTGTTTTTGTCTGTTTGTATCTTTAAATAATAAAACCAAATAAAATAGCTCTAAAACCACAATTAAAACCTCAGATATGTTGTTTCCTTCATATCCACTCAGTACTATAATCAATTATTGATCCACAGTGGTATGAGCAATTTTATTGTGATTAATTAATCAACAATTTGCTAGTATTTCCTAGTGTTAGTATTTGCTAGTATTTCCAACAGTTTCTTAAGGAAAATATATGAAATTTGCAACCTCTGTGCAGTCAATATTGAATATCCATCCATCCATCCATCCATCCATCCATCTTCTTCTGCTTAATCCTTTTCGGGTCACGGGGGGCTGGAGCCTATCCCAGCATCTTTGGGCGAGAGGCAGGGTACACCCTGGACAGATCGCCAGTCCATCACAGGTACAACATAGAGATGCAGACAACCATTCACTCTCACAGTCATACCTAAGGACAATTTAGAATCCCCAGTTTTGATGCCAATTAACCTAACTTGCATGTTTATGGCATGTGGGAGGAAACCGGAGAAATCCCGGAGTAAACCCACGCAGGCACGGGGAGAACATGCAAAGTCCACACAGATCACTGTTGGTCGGGGGCTGGGATCGAACCCAGGATCCCCTGGCCAAGGATGAGTTGCTGTGCTGCCGCAGTGCTAACCACTCCGCCACTGCGCTGCCCAATACTGAATATATGAAAGTTTATCTTTTTGAAATACATTGGAAAAAATTATTAACTTTTTCCACAATATTCTAGTGTACTGAGATTCACGAGTAAACATGTAAAAAAAAAAAGTCTTGTTAATGAAGCTAAAATAGTAGGAAAACCTCAGCTCATCGTTTCCATGGAAACACCCAATGACAACGAGTTGTCCAGTTTGTAAATGTCATTGTCAAAATCAGTGCAAGTCTTCACCTTGGAAGGAGTTTTTCTAAAAGTCATTTTTAGAGCTCAAAAATGGTGGTTTAAGTGTGAAGGAAATACAAAAAACCCAAGTACTATAAACAGCTGCATTTTTTAAAATACACGTGCATGTGAGGATAAGGCCACAGACAGATAATCATCTTTTATTTGTAAAAGACGAAAAAAGATGAAAACACCACAAGTTCTGCTCATCATAGAGACAAAAAAAATGTTTTTAACAAAAGAATTATTTTTTTTTTTGAGAAAACTACAAATATGGACACTTGGATGGACGGACTGCCAATCAGAATGTGCTACGTCATCAAAACAACCGTACAGCAAATCATATTGTGTGACGTTATGAAAAGGCGCAGGACCGATATGAGAACCTGAGCACATCTGTGGCCTACACCACCGCTCCTCCAGCACCACAGCACACAGAAGTCTACAAGCTGGCAAATTTGACCAGAAAATGATAATATTGAAGATCCAGGGCCGTATTACAATGGCTCCAGTTACATGGTCACAATAAACCGATTACTGGCAATAAACTGATAATGCCAATAATCAGTTTTCTCGTGTTTACATGCACTGAATAAAGGGATTACTGGAGGGAAAACCACTTGCGTTAATGACCCCAGTTACATGGCCTTTATTGGCTTTTTCTGTTTACATGGCCACTTGAATAATCAGATAACTGCAGAAATCCAATCATAACAGGCTTATTAGTGTACATGTAAACATGATCAATGACATGATCAATGTCTCTGATGCAGAATGCATTTATGGGTGTTTCCAAGTTCATTTCCTTATCACAACAGCATAGAAAAGAACTTTCCACCGGGGCATGATGCAAAGAGGCCAGTCTAATAATTCAGAGGCATGTTTTGGAAAATCCAATCCAAAGCACTCATGCCCATCCCTTTAACACAAAGAGGTGCATTATCTAAAGTGAACTGTGATTATGACGGTTTAAGATGGGTTTTGTGCTGACCAAAGCCCATGTGTGAGCCAAAATGCACACAATTGTAATGCTGCTTGGTAATAAGGAAGACATCACTCACAGTTAGTTATGTTAGAAAGAACAGCACCAAGCTGGAAACCTGGGGGCGCACGGCCGAGGCAGATGTGTGGACACATCTCCAGTCTCTGCGGGGAGTTGCAGTGAAAAGTAAAACACTGCACACTACTTGTTCATTCACTTATTCCCCTAAAAATAAACACATTAATGCCTAATAAGTCCGTGATGAAAACGAAAATGTGGATGGAATAAAAATGTTCAAACTGACACGCCTCCCCCCGTGTGCACACACACTCCCTGTTCATTCATTCATAACCTCCACAAAAAATCCTACATTAATGCCTAATCTATAGACTCCAATGGTAAGTCCACAATGAAAATGAAAGTGTGGATGGAATTTAAAAAAAAAAAAACTAAACTAGTGTGTGATCATTATATAATTAAAATGACGGGCGATTATATGATGACTGTTACAACTTTCTCTATTAAAATAAGATCCCAGCAGATGACATTTCCTCTTGAACTCCAGAGTTGCGTGATGTGAAAACATGCCACTGAAATATTAAACAATGTGCTTCTGATGACAGACATCGTTTTTCCTGCTCAAAAGCAGATTCTCATGGAATACACTAGTCTACTTTAGATTGCCCGCCGCCACACCTCTTTGAAATGAGCCTCCACCTCCTAGCACATAACGAGTGCACTGTCTACAAGTAATTTGATGGCATGATTGCAAAGTGTAAAAAGCAGACAATGAGATAAGATAAGATAAGATAAGATAAGATAAGCCTTTATTAGTCCCACAACAGGGAAATTCCAGGATTGCAACAGCACAGGGATAGCAACACTCAGAGCAACAATCAGAAGGCAAGAAAAAAAAAAACAAGCAAGCAAGAGCAGCTAATATACATATGTACATATTACTATAAAATATATATATATATACACACACACAGACACACAGTGCAGAGCATTGTAGCTGGATGGAATAAATATATGAATATATGAACACACAGTGCAGAGCATTGTAGCTAGATGGAATAAATATGTAAATATATAAACACCCACAGTACGGAGCATTGCAGCTAGGTGGAATAAATATGCAAGTATATAAACACACACAGTGCGGAGCAATGTAGCTAGATGGAATAATATGTAGATATATAAAAACACAGTGCGGAGCATTGTAGCTAGATGGAATAAATATATAGATATATAAATATAAACACACCCAGTGCTGAGCATTGTAGCTAGATGGAATAAATATGTAAATATATAAACACACACAGTGCAGAGCATTGTTGCTAGATGGGATGAAACAGCATAACCGTCTACTTAGTTATCCTACATGGTATGATTATGTGCCCATACATATTCTCACCCTCCATAGCGACCGGTATGTTCCTAGTTGTATGCCGGAGAGGACCATTGTGTAAGTCTATTGCATCTTTTGCATTCAAAAAACTATTAGTTTGTTACGTCTTTTTGCTATCTCTGCGAGCAGCCCTGCTTAGGTTGTACAGTCTGACAGCCGTTGGTAGGAAGGACCTACGAAACCTCTCGGTTGTGCACCTGGGATGATGTAGTCTGCTGCTAAATGAGCTCCTCAGTGCATCCAGTATGTCCTGCATAGGTTGGAACTCGGACTCCAGCAGAGATGACAGTTTAGCCACCGTCCTTCTCTCTCCTATCTCCTCCATCGGATCAAGGCGCTGCCCCAGGACAGAGCTAGCTTTCTTAATCAGTTTGTTCAGTCTCTTCCTATCGGCTGCAGTAATGCCACTGCCCCAGCAGACCACTCCAAAAGTGATGGCTGATGCCACCACCGTGTCATAGAATGACTTCAGCAGCGCCCCTTGTACACCAAAAGACCTGAGTCTCCTCAGCAGGAACAGCCTGCGCTGTCCCTTCTTGTAGAGTGCGTCAGTGCATCTAGTTTATTGTTCAGATGAACACCCAGGTACTTATAGGATGTCACGATCTTGATGTCTGTTCCCTGTATATTTACTGGTGCTGTGAGGGGCTGCCCATGCCTGCGGCAGTTCACCACCAGCTCCTTAGTTTTCCTCGCGTTGATCTGGAGGCAGTTCCGATGGCACCAGTCCACGAAGTCCTGGATAAGCCCTCTGTACTCAGCTTCATCTCCATTGGAGATGAGGCCAACGATCGCAGAGTCATCAGAGAACTTCTGTAGATGGCAGTGTGTTGTGTTGTGTGAGAAGCTCGCAGTATAAAGAGTGAACAGGAAGGGAGCCAGCACCGTTCCCTGGGGGGCCCCCGTGCTACTGATGATCGTGTCGGACACACAGTCCCGGGTTCTCACAAACTGAGGCCGGTTCGTGAGGTAGTCCAGGATCCATGATGACAGGTGCTGGTCCACCCCTGCGCGCAGCAGCTTGTCCTTCAGGATCATCGGTTGGATGGTGTTGAAAGCACTGGAGAAGTCAAAGAACATGATCCTCACCATATTCCCAGGCTTCTCCAGGTGGGACAGAGAACGGTGAAGGAGGAAGATCACCGCATCCTCCACCCCAATGCCATGCTGGTAGGCGAACTGGAGTGGATCCATCGCTGGTTCCACCAGGGGGCGGAGGTGAGCAAGGACCAGTCTCTCCAGGGTCTTCATCAAGTGGGACGTCAAGGCCACCGGTCTGTAGCTGTTCAGGTCTTTGGGGTGGGAAGTTTTTGGTACAGGTACCACACAAGATGTTTTCCACAGCTGTGGTACCCTCCCCAGTTTCAGGCTCATGTTGAAGATATACGTCACAATCCCACACAGCTGGTCTGCACAGGACTTGAGGAGCTTTGCGCTGATGCCGTCCGGTCCCGGCGCCTTCCTCGCTTTGATCTTCCTCAGCTCCGTCCTCACCTGGGTCCTGGTCAGGGTCAGGATGGGGGGCTGTGTGTTGGGAGTGGGGGGGTGTTGGTGGAGTGGGGAGTGGGCAGCAGGACTTGATTTCTTTAGAGGCAGCAGTGGTTGTTGTGCAGACAGGGGGGAGGGCGGTTGGTCAAATCTATTGAAAAACAGATTCAGGTTGTTTGCCCACTCCCTGCCCCCCGTGGCCTGGGGGGAGGTATTCTGGAGCCCCGAGATGGTTTTGAGGTTTCTCCAGACCCCGCTGATGTCGCTCTGTTGCAGCTTGTCCTCCATCTTCTTCCTGAAGCTGTCCTTGCCTGACCTTGCCTTCCTGAAGCTGACAGGAACTAACAAAAGTACTGGTGTACGGCGGAAAGTCAACCACATATGCACTGGGGCAGCACGGAACACAGTGGGGATCCGGAGAGTGGACGCCCTCTTCCTCTGAGTCCATACACAGTGCTTAGTCCTGATTGGTTCTCCGTTCTAGTGACATTATTAGAACAGTTTGTCTAAACTCACCTTTTAGAAGGGGAGGAGCTTAACTGAATGTTCACAGCAGAAAAACACAGACATGACACATAAGAATGATTTAGCTCTTGATATGCCTTGTGAGTCATAAAAAAAAAAACATGATGCAGACATGTTAGCAGGAAAAAAAAAACTTGATTTTTACCAACGTGTCACTTTAAGTGGAGTTTTGGAGTTGAAGTACATTTTTTCATGATGTTCTCTCAGCACTAACAGGAGTTTGAGGCTGACTGTAATAACCCCTTTACACAGGTGTGGAGATCGTTGAGAGATGTGGCCATTTTTTGACTTCTCAATGACCTTCAGTCACCTCCACAGTTGCCACGGTCTCCTCAAAGATTTAAATCAGTCCAAAACACACAAGGGTCACCCAAACAATCCCAAAGATCAAAAATTGGCCCAATCTCTCAATGATCTCCATGTTGTGTAAAGGGTCCCTTAGTGATATAATGTTCATAACTGATTTGTTTGAATGTACTGGTGCTTTTGCCTGAATGAACTACACTGAATCACCTACCATCCGTTTGTATTACAGTTGTACTGATGGTATGCTGCATGTCCACTAGGGCATGTTGGATGATTCGCCTCTGAATCTTGCAGGCTTGATTGATTAACAGCTCTTCTACAGCCTTTTACACCCCCACAAACTGCTTTTTATTGGACGATGTGCCTACCGGAGGGCAAGTGCTGTGGGATGTTGACCGGATCCAACATGGCGCCACCTCAACAGTAAACTTTCTCAAATATCTTGAAAGCGACACAGCATCAAGTGATTCTGTTGCTGAAACAGGCTCAGTGAAACAGCAGCCAGAATCCACCGTGAGGTGTTTCACCTAGACAATAAATGGGAAGCAGAACTTTATAATGTGAAGCTGAAGAAGGCAGGCAATGAGGGAAGGACCCAGTCACGGGCAGAAGTCAGGGTAGTGTTGATTTATTAATACAGACCAAACAAAAATTGATGCACAAGACCAGGAAAAACTAGCAATATAAATACTGAAAATATATAAAACAAAACCAAGGCTCGAAGGATAGAAAAACAACTGACAACTGGAAAAGAAGCACAAAAGAAATACCAAGGAAAAAACAGCAAAAGCAGGAAACTAAACATAACTACTAACCGGCGTATCAGAAGGAAGAGCTATAATTATCACAGAAACACAATGAACAGAATATATTGAGGAACAATGACAGGATGAAACCCCCTCATGGATCGTCACCTTATGGTGGTGGGGGGTTTGCACGCCCAGAAGATCCCAGGAGCTATGTTATCTGGGGCAATTTGCCTCTGGTAGGGTCACTCAAGATAAACTGGTCCTGGATGAAGGGCCAGACAAGAACTATCTAATAGACTCTCATGAAGAATGCTAAAACAAGGATTCAGTGTACCCCGCCCGGTATGGGATTACCGGGGCCCCACCCTGGAGCAAGTCTTGGGGGAGGGGCTCGATGGCTAGTGTCTGGTGGCCGGTTTTCTGCCAATGGGACCCGGCCAGGCTCAGCCCGAAGGAGTTACATGGGCTCTCCAGTGGGCTCACAACCTGCAGGAGGGACCATGGGGGTCCGGTGCTATGTGAGTCAGGTGGCGGTCGAAGGTGGAGACCTTGGCGGTCTGATTCCAGGCTTCCTAAACTGGCTTTTTGGACATGGGATGTCACCTCTCTGGTGGGAAAGGAGCCTCAGCTGGTGCATGAAGTTGAGAGATACTGGCTAGATATAGTCGGCCTCACCTCAACACACAGCTTCGGTTACGGAACAAGTCTCCTGGAGAGGGGCTGGAGCTTGGCCTACTCTGGAGTTGTACTGGGCGAGAGGCAACGAGCAGGGGTGGGTATTCTTGTATCCCCCCACCTTGCTGCCTCTATATTGGAGTTTTTCCCAGTGGATAAAAGGGTTGTTTCAGAGTACCCACCCTTTCTCTGACTGGGGTGCTGGAGGTTGCTCCTCATGAAGACTTCAAAGCAAATGTGGGCAATGACAGTGAAACCTGGAGGGGGTTGATTGGGAGGAATGGGCTGCCCGATCTGAACCAGAGTGGTGTTCAGTTATTGAACTTTTGCACTAACCACAGTTTGTCCATAACAAACACCATGTTCAAGCATAAGAGTGTCCATATGTGCACCTGGCACCAGGACACCCTAGGTCACAGATCGATGACCGATTTTGTTATCATGTCATCAGACCTGCGACTGTATGTCTTGGACACTCGGGTAAAAAGAGGTGCAGAGCTGTCAACTGATCACCACTTGGTGGTGAGTTGGCTCCAATGGCAGGGGAGGACGCCATTCAGACCTGGTAGACCCGAACCTATAGTGAGGGTGTGCTGGGAACGTCTGGCTGAGGCCTCTGTCTGGGAGGTCTTCAACTCCCACCTCCGGAAGAACTTCGACCACATTCTGAGGGAGTCTGGAGACATGGAGTCTGAATGGGCCATGTTCTCCACCTCCATTGTTGAAGCAGCTGCCCAGAGCTGTGGCCGCAAGGTTGTTGGTGCATCTCGTGGTGGCAACCCCCAAACCAAGTGGTGGACACCAGTGGTGAGGGGGGCCATTAAGCTGAAAGAGGAGTCCTATCAAGCTTGGTTGGCTTGTGGGACTCCCGAAGTAGCTGAGGTGTACCGGCAAGCCAAGCATAGTACAGCTCGGGTGGTTGCTGAATCAAAAACTCAGGTGTGGGGGGAGTTCTGTGAGGCCATGGAACAAGACTTTCGGTTAGCCTCAAAGAGATTCTGGCAAACTGTCCCGGCGGCTCAGGAGGGGGAAGCAGCTCCCTGTCCACCCTGTGTATGGTGCGGATGGGGTGCTGCTAACTTCGACAGGGGATATTGTCGGGCGGTGGAAGGAATACGTTGAGGACCTCCTCAATCCCACTGACATGCCTTCCACAGAGGACACAAGGCTTGTGGATGAGGGGGACGACTCACCCATCACAGGGGCTGAGGTTGTCAAGGTGGTTAAAATGCTCCCTGGTGGCCAGGCCCCGCGGGTGGACGAGATTTGCCCTGAGTACCTTAAGGCCCTGGATGTTGTAGGGCTGTCATGGTTGACACGCTTCTGCAACACTGGATGGAGGTCGGGGACAGTGTCTTTGGCATGGTAAACTGGGGTGGTGGTTCCTCTCTTCAAGAAAGGGGATCGGAGGGTATGCTCCAACTTTAGAAGGATCAAACTCCTCAGCCTCCCTGGGAAGGTCTATGCCAAGGTACTGTAGAGGAGAGTCCAGCCACTGGTCAAACCTCGGCTAAAGGAGGAGCAATGAGGTTTTCATCCTGGCCGTGGCACATCGGACCAGCTTTTTACCCTCTCGAGAATCCTCAAGTGTTTGTGGGAGTTTGCCCAACCAGTTTACATATATTTTGTGGACTTGGAGAAAGCATTTGACTGCGTCCCTTGTGGTTTTTTGTGGGGGGTGCTTCGGTGGATTACCCATTCCAGGTTGGGGACAAGCTCCTGCCCCAAATGAAGGAGTTTAAGTATCTTGGGGTCTTATTCATGAGTGAGTGGAGAATGGAGCGCGAGTTTGACAAATGGATCGGGGCAGCATCTGCAGTGATGCTGACGTTGTACTAGTCTGTTGTGGTGAAGAGGAAGCTAAGCTCTAAGGCAAAGCTGTTGCTTTACCGGTCAATCTACGTCCCTAACTTCACTTATGGTCACGAGCTTTGGGTAATGACTGAAAGAATGAGATTGCGGATACAAGCAGCTGAAATGAGCTTTCTTTGTAGGATTGCTGGACTCACCCTTAGAGATAGGGTGAGGAACTCAGTCATCCGGGAGAGGTTCAGAGCAGAACCGCTGCTCCTCCACATTCAAAGGAGCCAGTTGAGGTGGTTTGGGAATCTGATCAGGATGCCTCCTGGACACCTCCCACTTGAGGTGTTTTGGGCACGTCCCATTGGGAGGAGACCCCAGGGCAGACCTAGGACTCACTGGAGAGACAATTTTTCCCAGTTGGTCTGGGAATGCCTTAGTATCCTCTCTGAGGAGCTGCAGCAGGTGGCTGGGGAGAGGCAAGTCTGGGCTTCTCTGCTTGAACTGCTGCCTCCACGACCCGGACCTCCGGAAAAGCGGTAAAAGATGGATGGATGGATGGATGGATGGATGGATGGATGGATGGAAGGGATGAAACACAGGTGTGACCAATCAGGTAGGTGAGGGTAACAAAGCAAACAAGGGAGGGGGGCAAACGGACAAAAACACAACAACCATGGAGAAAACAATGCACGAGGTGCTGGAGCAGACCAAACATGGGGAAGTTTGTGCATGGTTCAGTGTTACTGAAACCTGCTTACCCGCTTTAAATGCATGTGGGGCCCAGATAAGGTTAAAGTGGGTAACCTTATTACCTGCTTACCTGTGCCACAGGCAGACAATTCTGGAGTCTTATGGGGCCCTAATCAAAAATTCACAGGGGACCCCTCCAACCAGTAACTTTCTACAATTCTAATGTTTTCTACTTTTATGAAAAGGTTTTGCAAGATTAGACTATTTTAATATTCAAGTTAACACTTTTTTGGGGGGGGGGGGGGGGTTAACATCATGTTTGGCATTTGTAAGCTAACTTCTTGCAACGTTAATTTATGCTTTCATGCTAATGTTTTTCAAGACTAGGCTATTTTAGCACTCAACCTAGCAGTTTTTAGATTTAAGCATATATTTAGCAATTTTTAGTTAACACTGCAACATTTTTCAAGCCATTAGCACTTTTAGGTCAACAGTGTTTATATTTCAAGTTTTTTAACCTTTTAAAGTTACAGTTATAGTAACTTACACTTATAGTAAATTAACTTACAGTTATAGTAAGTTAAAGTTATACCAGCATATTACTGCATTTTTAAGCATTTCAGGAAAGCATTTTCAGCAAGCAGCATTCACATGGCATTTCTGCTTAAGTTATTGCCATGCCAATGGCAGAGCGTGGCGCCTATCTCCGTTTCATGACCCTAGACCACACAGCTACTGTAAGTAGTGGAAGCTACAGTGGGAGGTCAGTCCTCTGGTAGCTCTGTGTGTTAACTTTCCTTTCCCCATTTATTATGCTGAGCACCAAGCTAGAAGACGGAAAGTATCATTTTTACCTGGTCTTTGGTATGACCCGGCCGGGATTTGAATCCCGGCCTCCAGGTTATGGGGCGGATGCTCTACCAACGAGGCTACCAGTCCGGTTGCATTTCCGCTAGGAAATTCAAATTTTTCTAGTAAAAATAACATGACATAGCCACTTAGCATTCTTAGCTTGACAGTTAAGTTTGGCTGGACACAGCTTTCATTTGATAACTAAAGAAAAAGAATTGTCCAAGTTAGCTGTTTTTATTTTTAGCCTGCTAGCTGAGCAAATACGATAAGTACCGGTGCCCTCACCATGACACCCAACACGGTCACGTCAGGACCAGCAGAGGCAGGACACACAGCTGTTTCTGAGCTAAATTAGCTCATCATCTTCATCATCATCTTCATCATCATAGCAGTCTGTCGTGGGCGACAATGGCTGTTTCATTTAGGTCTGATCAGATTCCTCCACACAGCTCTGTCCTTAGCCTTCCACTGTCAGGAACTCCTGTCTATGCCCAACTTTTTCAAGTTTCTTTTCGCTCTTCCCATTCGGAGAGATAGTTCATCCTCCAGCCTAGCATTCTCTGAAACAGTACTCCCTAGATACTTGAAAGTCTTGCACTTGACTAGTGACTCTGTACCAATGCTGATCTCTTTTGGTAGTGATGTTGATAAATTAAGATAAGATAAGATAAGATAAGCCTTTATTAGTCCCACAATGGGGAAATTCCAGGATTGCAACAGCATAGGGATAGCAACACTCAGAGCAACAATCAGAAGGCAAGAAAAAACAACATCTAGTAAACATATGTCCATATTACTATAAATGTATATATATAGACATACAGTGCAGAGCATTATGGCTGGTGAATGTGCAGCAGAAAGTCTAAGCTCTCTCTCCGCGGATGCAGCGGGCCAGCTGGAAGTCTTTGGGCATGATGGTGACCCCCTTAGCGAAGAAGAGACCCACCAGGTGGGCCTCGCTGGTCTCCTGCAGAGCCATGACGGCGAAGCTCAGGAAACGCAGGACGGTCTTGAAGTCCTGAGCGATCTCCCTCACCAGGCGCTGGACGGGCAGCTTACAGATGAGCAGCTCCGTGGATTTCTGGTAGCGACGGATCTCTCTCAGAGCCACGGGCCTGTGACGGCGAGGCCTCTTCACTCTGCCGGTGGCCAGAGCGCCTCTCCGAGCAGCCCTGGTGGCTAGCTGTCTCCTGGGGGGCTTCTTCCTCCAGTAGATTTTACGGGCGGTCTGCTTGGTTCTTGCCATCGCTCTTTATTATTCTGTCTTATATTTCTTTCACGCCGCCTAAACTCCAGCCCGGCACCCGCGTCCTTTTCGCTACAGCTCCCGGTATGTCGAGTTTCCCATTAGCACCCGGCGGCGGCCAAGTGCTAGCTAGCACTAGCTCCTCCCCGCTGTAATGTCTCCCGCTGCAAACCGTGGCTCCGTCCGCCGACCCGGGAGACCCCCGGGGCGATCCGTGCGTCCGTGATATATATACAGAGTGAAAGGTGTAGAAAGAAGAAGGAAGATAAAAAAAAGGCTGTTGCAACAGGCAGCCGACTCGTGTGGCGCCGCCGGTCCGGCGGAACCGGAAAAAAAAAAAAAAAAAATTAGCTACTGTATTATATTTCTACACTAGAAGATGGATAGCTTCGCTTCATGTTGATACAGTCACTCTCACTTGTTTGTTTGCATAAGACGTGCACCGGTACTTGCGAGAGTGAGAGGTTGGGGGTGGGGCACCTCTAGGGAGTTCTGTTCCAGCCTACCACTGTCATTGCAGACTCTCCCCATTATCACTGCTGTAGTGATTCAAAGTTGGTCAGCCCTCGGGGTGGCCCCCTTCTGGCCTGGGGCCCTAAGCATTTTCAGTTCAATTCAACTTTATTTGCATAGTGCCTAATCACAACAGAAGTCATCTCAAGGTGCTAAATACATAAGCACAAATCATAAGTAATTCCGAGAAAAACCCCAATGATCAAACAATCCCCTATGACCAAGCATAGTGCATGTCTTGCCTGTTGGCATGCAGTGCCTCTGGCCACATGGCAAAGTCCATAAGGCAGCCTAGATTTAACCTATAGTGGGGTCCACATGGACATGCTGGCCGAGGAACATCAGTTTCAATTATTGTTAACCACCCAGTCCTACTTCTTTGCTTTCTTTTATTGTTCAAATAAACTTCAGTGGTAAACTTTACAAGATGACACCCAGTGAGGTACTATTAAAGCAAACAGATGAGGACAGGAGCTCCATCTGTGCCTTAAACAATCATGTTCCTTTCATGATCTGCAGAGATTTTGTACATTTAAAGGGGTCATGGATTGAAAAATGGTGTGTTTGTAGGTTTTAACTGTCTCAAATGTGTCAACTTGTCGTGTAATTAGCCAAATTTTTTTCAAAACGTCAACTATCTGAAAAAAACCACACTGCCTTTATCTCATTTTTCTCTCAGAGAAACTCCCAAAACATTTTTTGACTCTTCCAGGTAAATTGTATACATCAGGTTTCGAAAAAGCCAACCCACGGCCGTCCTTGAGACCCACCCACTGTTCTATTATTGGTCCACCTAGCTGTCCATCATGTAGATAGAAGTGGTGGCTAAAGATAGCCTGTTAGCCCCCGAGCTATTAGCCCACGAGCTAACACTGGTACCAGGACGCTGGCTGTAAACGCGGCTAATATTGTTATTTTCTTCAGATCCTAGTCACCCTAATAGCCATTTCTGTTATCACCTGGTTCACTCCAGCCCACCTCCGAGTGATTTCATCGTGATTCCGCTGCTGATACCCGCCACGGCACACTGGTCATTTTTATGGCCCGGGACCAGGGCTATTAGTGTGTGAATGTGTGTGTGAATGGGTGGATAGCAGGATCTGTAAAGCACTTTGGTCATCTAGAGATGAGAATAAAAGCGCTATACAAGTGAATGCCTTTTACCATTTACCATTTTACTGGCCACTGCTATGCCGAGAACACCGGTACAGGTGATCAGCCGCGGAATGACGATGAAGCCTCCGGCTCCCTACAATCAAAATGTCCCGGGACCAGATGCTGCTGGCTCTCACACCCAACAACCCCATTGTCCTTCGTGGATCTGCTCTGCTCTCATGGGCGGCGTAGTCACTCCAGTTTTCAGCTGGCTGTGAGAGCAAAGCGGAGTTCCACAGAGCCACACTGCCCTTTGAGATCCCTTGGCTCGGTAGCTTGCCTCGGGTTGCGAAGATCATCCAGCATGTGATACTAGCGATTTGTTGTGGAATCATGGCAAAATTTATTGGGAGACAGATCCGATTGATGCGAGATACACCATCAACTGTGGATCAGTGAACCAGAGCGCTGCTCAACTGAGCTGGAAAGCTAAAAGTTAGTATGCTATAATGACTGACGTAAGAGAGAGGGCGGAGCTGAAACGGCAAAGGATGGTTCTTAAAGTGACAGGCCTTAAATCAGAGCGTTTATAGAAAGCCAGGAAAATGAAAAACAAATTTGCTTCAATAATTAAAAAGATTACAGGAAATGTGAACAAACCACATCTCAAACATTTCATTAAGACATGTGTGAGCTATTAAAATGTAGAAAAAGTGCAGTCAATGACCCTTTTAAGGAGCCCACACTTGATACCCTAAAGACCATTTTTGTTCTTTATAGGGTAGTTTGGTGAAAAATACACCTTTAGGGACAGAAATGAGAAACCTATTTCTGTGTGTGTGTGTGTGTGTGTGTGTGTGTGTGTGCACACGCATGCGTGTGCGTGCGCATGTAAGACAGTAAGGCACTTTATCAGCCAGTATACCAAATTAAACAAAGCCACAATTTACCGGTAAAGATAGCATTGCCTGGTGTAATTAGATCTCCGCTGCCTCTATTGTGGCTTCGGTCTTCTCTCGAGGATAAACCAGTTACCGGCCCACCTTCAAAAAGCGACAGTTGTATAAATCAACATGGATTCAGCAGAGACTCCTCGAATGCAGATGAAAACTGAAGTATATCCATCCACTGCTATTGATTTCTCTATTTTATCTATGGTCACAGTCCCGATGCCCCCCCCCCCCTCCCAATCGCTTACAGTGAGTGCAACAGTGCAAACAGCAGTCAGATAGTAGTAGTAGATTAGTTTATTTGACAGGGACAGCAGCCATAGGAGGATGGAATCATACTGTTGATTGGATTTACAATGACAAACATGCTTCTCATTTGATTTTCTCTGGGCTGCCTGCCATCCGCCGCTTTGATAGACGTGTTTCCTATCTGCGTACGTGCCTCAAGCCTTGTTCATGCTACACCTCCGCTCTGATGCACTGAGATGCGTGTCCGGTTTGTGCATACGGTTGTGTATATACTTCTTTTTTTTTTTCCGTCTACATGTGCATAAGCGTCATTTGTAGTTTGGGGCCACCAGGGTGGCCGTGGTCAGCACTGGCCACCACTACAACCTTAGCACCCTGAGTGCCACCCTAGCCAAGTTGGAATGTGATCGATCATTGAGCCTGTCAGTGTTAATTCTCTGTAAGCAGTTTGTAACTCCTTGAGTTTCCTTTTTACCACAAGTATAATATTACAGTACTTTAATGAAGGCTATATTGTTTATGAAAACATTAATAGACATCTGACTGTTTTGGGTGTGGTACACTTGACATAGACCTACGCTGCACTGGGGAGGAGCCTCAATGGCACCTAAAGTTGATGAGGAGCTTATTAAGGCAAATTTTCTCTTGTAAATACAGTGACATTGGTGAGTAAATTAATGCTCTGTGTGTGTGTGTGTGTGTGTGTGTGTGTGTGTACACTGTATAGTCTTTAATGTGGGAAGTTATGGGAAGCAAAGATCCGCTGTAACTATTAAAGTTGGATCAGAAATCCTGAGACATACAGCTAATGCTAGCAGTAACATGTTAACACGGGAGCCAAGCCACAGGCTGTAGTAGTTTGTTCACCGGCTATATAAAAGTGAAGAAAAGAAAGAGCAACACAGTTTTTGTAGCAGCAACAATGAAGTCCTTTCGAGGAAGAGGTGGAATTACCATTTTACAATTGTCATCTCCCCTCAAGCAGCTGCTGCAAAATGATTCATGTGTTTATTCACATCTTCGTCTTCTTTGTCTACTTTGACTTTGTATGCTGTGTTGGTAGCGCCACCCCGTGAATGGGAGGTTCAGTCTTCTGCATGCATAGTCAACGTGCCCAGGCAATGCGGTCACAAAATTTGGGCCGTACGCTATCAGGCATGGAGGGGGCCCTGCGGAGCCTAGTGGACTGGAGACGATGATGTGATTTTGGTTACACAAGCCTCGCGGTCGAGCGGATACAGACAGCAGAGGTACAGCATTAATCCATCTTGAGTCATTGTTCAGGGAAGGTGGAGTCAGTGTAAAGCCTGTTTCATGCTGCATTTCCCCTCTAGTCCACCTTGGTCTGTATATGCTTTGGATGAGCCCGACACACACGCGGCGCTGTACATGCTCACTTTTTTCATCTACCCAGGCCAAGCAGTTGACGCATGTGCGCAACCATCATTTGTAGTTTCACTTCCGCCCGATAGGCAGCGCCAAAGTGCTGACGCGCCAGGATTTTCACCAGTGAAGAAACGGCGGACTTCTTCACAAAGTTTCTCTTCAAATACAGAGTCCACTTCTGCTGTTTGACTTCCCGGTTTTCACTCCTTTT
The DNA here is from genome assembly GCA_020510985.1 of Pholidichthys leucotaenia. Classification (NCBI taxonomy): domain Eukaryota; kingdom Metazoa; phylum Chordata; class Actinopteri; order Cichliformes; family Pholidichthyidae; genus Pholidichthys; species Pholidichthys leucotaenia. Next base: position 414,787,506 of record CM035837.1, on the reverse strand, counting down.
CCACGAAGATGCTGCTGCCGCTGTGAAAGAAATTTTATAAGTATGATTCATGTATGCTTTTATTATCATTTTCCGCCTCCTCGTTGTCTTCATCGTCTACTGAAGTATGCTGTGTCGATATCGCCACCTCATAAATGGGATGTTCAGTCTCGTGCATGTGCTTTTCAACGCGTTCAGGTTGTGGGCAGGCAGCGCGGTCACAAAATTCAGGCTGCACGCAGTCGTCCGCTGTCGAGCACTCCGGACACTAGCAGAGTGGAGACGATGACGTAAATTTCATCACACGAGGTTTCCAGTTACATGTACGCGGACAGCAGAGGTGTAGCATGAAGCAGGCTTAAGTGTCTGCTCCTTTTCTTTTTTTTCCCCCCCACTCTCTCTCATCTGTCCCTCACTTTCCCCCTCCTGCCTCTCACATCTTCTCTCCTCACTCTGAATCCTCTCCACATCGTGCCCCCCCCCCCTCTAATCCTTTCATGGGAGTGACTCACATTACAGCATTCTTCAGTTTAATGCACTTTAATAGCATTAATATGTGCTTTTGCCTCTTCAGCTGCAATAAACACACCTCACATCTTCAGAAAGCCGCTTAAGAGCAATTGACATGGCTGGTGCACCAAACAGGAATGTAGAATAACTCATTGTAAAAGAGTAATCTGCGTCCCCCCTGTAATACGTTGGCACCAGCCCGGCGCAGCGTGGCACATGGTGTACTGTAAACAGACACTTAGAGAACTTAGACAGCCTGCTCCTTGTGGTACTTCCTGCTCACTCTCACAGTGTGGAGGAGGCCCACAGCCACAGCGTGTGTGTGTGTGTGTGGGGGGGGGGGAGTCCCCGCCACCTTCTGTGCTGCCTGTGCCGTCGCCACGGTGACAGCCAAGGTCAGCCCGGGAATGACAGAGGCCCTCCTGCGCGGAGATAAGACCTCTCACATACACCTGAACCGCCGCCCCGCTCTCCAAAGGAAAGAGAATCCCGTGCCTGAATTATTCATACAGCCCCCCCACCCACCCACCCACCCTAAATAACAGCCGGCGAGCACTGTTTGACATCCCGGATGAATAATTAAGAAGTGACCTTTTGGTCCCATTAAAGGTGATAGGTGGACAATGCCATACTCGGCGGGTGTGTAGGAGAACGAGGATTTTCTTTGGCGCTGAAGTCAAAGGTGTTACCAGACTGATGTCCTAGATCAGAAAAATATAACCAAATAAGCTGCAATGACAGGCGCTTTAAGACCTGTTAAATGGTAAATCTAAGTTGGCTAAGGCTGCTGATGCTAGGCGGGGTCATCTATCACCAGCAGGCGATTGGCTGTTTTTTAGCAAGGGGGTGGGAGGATTCACCAATTTAGCAGGAGGTACAAAGATATAAATGTAAATTAGGTATAAATATGCAAGAATAAAGGTGCAAAGATATAAAAGATGCTCATTTATAATTTTTTAGAAAAGTTGCAAATTACGATTTTATTACACAGAATAAAAATGCAACCAGCATCCAAAACATTTCAAATTTACGAGAAAGAAGTTGAAAATTTACAGGGAAAAAAAATTGGCAAATTTATTTTTAAAAAGTTACACATTTACAAGAAAAAGTTGCAAATTTATGAAAAAGGCACTAATGTTTTGAGGAAAAAGTTGAAAATCTACAAGTAAAAAATTTGAAAAAATTTGCAAATTTACAAGAAAAAAAAGTTGTAAGTTTAGGAGAAAAAAAAGGCGCACATTTCTGAGGAAAAAGCTGCGTATCTATGAGCAAAAGAGTTGAAATATTACTGGAAAAAATTGCAAAAAAAGTTGCAAATTTAGGAGAAAAAGTTGCAAATTTACAGGTAAAAGTTGTAAATTTATGCGAAAAAAATTATAATTTTTCTAGAAAAAAAATTGCAAATCTACGAGAAAAAAAGTTCAAAATTTTTAAGTAAAAGACGTTACAAATTTATGAGAAAAAGTAGAACATTTTTAAGAAGAAAGTTGAAAATTTACAGGAAAAAGCTTGCAAATTTACAAAAAAAAAGTTGAAACTTTACTGGAAAAAAAACAAAAAAAAGAAGCTGAAAATTTATAAGAAAAAAGTTGCAAATATAGGAGAAAAAAGTTGCATATTTACAAGAAAAAAAGTTGTAAATTTATGCGGAAAAAATACACATTTTTTTTAGAAAAAATTGCAAATCTACGAGAAAAAAAGTTCAAAATTTTTAAGTAAAAGACAATACAAATTTATGAGAAAAAGTAGAACATTTTTAAGAAAAAAATTGAAAATTTACAGGAAAAAGCTTGCAAATTTACAAAAAAAAAGTTGAAACTTTACTGGAAAAAAAAAAGAAGCTGAAAATTTATAAGAAAAAAGTTGCAAATATAGGAGAAAAAAGTTGCAAATTTACAAGAAAAAAGTTGTAAATTTATGCGAAAAAAATTACAGGTTTTTTTTAGAAAAAATTGCAAATCTACGAGAAAAAAAGTTCAAAATTTTTAAGTAAAAGACAATACAAATTTATGAGAAAAAGTAGAACATTTTTAAGAAAAAAATTGAAAATTTACAGGAAAAAGCTTGCAAATTTACAAAAAAAAAGTTGAAACTTTACTGGAAAAAAAAAAGAAGCTGAAAATTTATAAGAAAAAAGTTGCAAATATAGGAGAAAAAAGTTGCAAATTTACAAGAAAAAAGTTGTAAATTTATGCGAAAAAAATTACAGGTTTTTTTAGAAAAAATTGCAAATCTACAAGAAAAAAAGTTCAAAATTTTTAAGTAAAAGACAATACAAATTTATGAGAAAAAGTAGAACATTTTTAAGAAAAAAATTGAAAATTTACAGGAAAAAGCTTGCAAATTTACAAAAAAAATAGTTGAAACTTTACTGGGAAAAAAAGAAGCTGAAAATTTATAAGAAAAAAGTTGCAAATATAGAAGAAAAAAGTTGCAAATTTATGAGAAAAAAATTTGCAAATTTACAAGAAAAATGTTGCCAGTTTATAAGGAAAAAAAATCACAAATTTTAAACAAAAGTTGCAAATATAGAAGAAAAAAGTTGAAAATGTATAATTTTTTTGCATTTCTGATTCAAATTGGTTGATCAGAGTCATTCATTTATGTAACCTGATATAGACATTTTCATCATGAGCCCTTTAAAAGACGGACACAGTCTACTGATTGTTTCCATTAAGCACAGCCCAAAGCCACTCTTTGTCACTCCCTCCATGCTCTTATACGAATAGCTCTTCAGTTTGTTCCAGACACATCAGAAACGTTTTGATTATGCCAGCCAAAAGGTTAAAGTCGGCGCTGAGAATCAGAAATGATGTAGAAATCAATCCCGCCTCACCATCCAAAGTCCAGGTTGTTCACATTCTGACCATGTTGGAGGAAAAAAAAAAAAGATGTGAAGGATTATATTTCTTCTCCAGTTTTAATGATGAGGGCATGTTCTAAATGATCTTGATATTTGGTATGGTTTATTTTAACATGTGCAATTTTCATTTTATCAGCAACAAACCAGACAAATTTGCTGTGAAGGGTAAAAATAAAGATCTGACATTTATATTCAGGTCTGAGTGCCAATCCAGCACAGTCTTAAAGCAGGTGTTGGAGCTTTTGGCAGTGTGGGCAGGTGCCAAGTCCTGCTGGAGAATTAAATCAGCATCTCCATAAAGCTTGTCAGCAGGGGAGCATGAAGTGCTCTAAAATTTCCTGATAGATGTCTGTGCTGACTCTGGACTTGATAAAACACAGTGGCCCGACACCGGCAGATGACACAGCTCCCTAAATCAAGTCCTGCCATGTGGAAATCAAGGTCCCAGAGGGTGGAGAGCCACAGAATCCAAGTTGCTTGAGGTCCAGCATGAAGTTTCCAATCAGTGATGATTGCTGGTGTCCATCTGTTTATTTCATCTCTCCACAAATGCACAAATGTAATTTTTGCCACTACAATTCTTAAGAGCAGGCCTATCTGCTTAAGAGCCATAAAAACACACAGTGATCACTCAGCTGCAGCCTTCATTCTCTATCCACTGGGTAACATTACACTAGGCACATCCTTTTTAAACCCAGATAATTCCACTGAGTGTCTGTGATGATTCAGTTGTGAGATATTCTGGCTTTTCTTGGAACGAATCAGCAGAATACTAACAGACCGACACAGTCTATTGAAATATGCACTCCCTACCAGAACAAAACTGTCCTCTGAGGTTTGACTTGTTTGTGTTTTTACTGCAAAACGCAATTCTGAAAAATGTCTGAGAAAAAGAAAAAGAAAAGGCAAAGTTTCAAATCATCTAGTTTTTGATGCCTCAGTGCCAGAGCCTTGGTGGAGGTATGCGTTCTCGGATCATCACCAAAATGTTATGGGTTCCTCTCTAGCCCAAGGACCACCTCGGGTGAAACATTCATCCAAATCCGTCAAGTAGTTTTGGAGTACACACATGCTCAGTGAAAATAATCTGCAGTTCACATGCCTGTACTGTCGGCGGCAGCCAAGAGCCACCAAACTGATTCGAACAGCTGCAATCCAAACATAAAAGAAGAGCACAGTGGCAGACGTTTTAAATGGCAGAAGCGATGGAAGTACGTGAATACAATGACAATCAAGACAAACAAGAGCTTTTGCCGTTTAGTGGCAGAGGAAGAAAACAGACGAGCAAAAAGAGGGACATTTGTTCACCCAGTATTGGTGGATTGCTCAGTACTTTCCTCTGGCGGGAGTTTCCAGGCGCATGCGCAGTATGGTTCCATTGAGCTATTTTTGTGTTTATTTCAAAAACAAAGCTTTATTTTGAAATTCCGGCAAATTAAAAGTCAAGAAAATAAGGTGATACAATGATACAAGCCTTTAGTTCCACTTAATTTTGACTGGGTGAGATGAAACAGAGAGGCGGACAGATACACACAGCCATAAACACACAAAACCAATTACTGTATGCCTCCGTTTCACCGAGGCTTAATAACATAAAGCGAAGACAGAGCAGAGCCAAGTCTCGACCCTGACAGTTTTTGCCTTCATGCACTTAAATTATGTTTGAACATCAAAATCTTAATTTAAGTCTGTGATTTCTTTCTGTCTTTATGTTTATTTATTTTTTTTATTTTGCTTGTGTTGCCTTCAAACAAGACCCTTTAAATTTGTGAATTGGTTGGAAACAGCACAAACAAGTTAAGGAGATATTCATAATTTAGGTAATAAAGCATAAAAATAATCAGAGATTAATTATTTAAACTGGAGAAACTGGGTTTTAAAACAACAATATTATAGCCTAGTAATTGCCTGTGGGTGAGTTGTTATTTTTTAACAAGGGGATGGAGTATTCCTAAATTTAACATAAAGTTGCTGTCCAGTGCAAATCTCAATTAATTGTTTATATTTTTTTAAATGAACCAAAATATGATTAAAAAGATGCCAATTTAAAAAAGTCACAAATTACAATTTAAATGCATAGAAAATTTAACCAGCATCCAGATGAACATTGTAAATTTAGAAAGACGTTGACAAGAGAAAATTTAAAAATTTGTAGAAAAAAGTTGAAAAATCTACATGAAAAAAAAAGTTGCAAATTTGAAAAGAAAATCACAAAATTTAGAGAAAAAAGTTTCAAATTTACAAGAATATAGTTGAAAAATTTGCAAGAAAAAAGTTGGAAATTTTTGATAAAAAAGTTGCAAATCTATGAGAAAAATAGTTGAAAATCTACAGTGGAAAAAAAAATCCCATTTTACAAAAAAGCATGAAAATGTATGAGAAAAAAGATGAAAATTTATGTGGAAAAAAGTTGAAAATTTACAGGAGAAAAGTTGCAAATTTACAAGAAAAAGGTTGAAAATATATGAGAAAAAAAAGATGAAAATTTGCAGGAAAAAAGCCACAAATTTATGAAAGAAAAACCTGAAAATTTCCACTAAAAACACTGCAAACTTCTGAGAAAAAAGTCACAAATTTTTCAGGAAAAAGTTGCACATTACTGAGAAAAAAGTCACAAATTTTTGAGAAAAGTTGCAAATCTACAAGAAAAAAATGTTGCACATTTACAATAAAGTTTAAAATTTGTGAAGGAAAAGATGACAATTTGCATTTAAAAAGTTGTAATTTTTTAAGAAAAAGTCACAAATTTAATAAAAAAGTTGCAAAGTTACAATAAAAAAGTTGTAAATTTTTTAAGAAAAAACTTCAAAATTTGAAAATTTGCTGAAAAAGTCACAAACTTATGAGGACAAAATCCTGAAAATTTGCATTAAGGAAGTCATATTTTTGAGGGAAAAGTTGCAAATTTCTGAGCATCTGTCTGCCTGCCTTGCCTGCCGGCACGTAGCACCTCCGACTGTGAACAAACGTTTTAAAAATTTCAACCTGCAGTATACACTTGGAGACGTTTGTGAAGTGCTTTGAGTTGTGTGCGAAGGGTGAACACAGACTAGTGACTATGGTGATTACCTTGCACCACTTTTGCCAAACAGTGACTTTGGGACATCTTTATCGATTTGAAGGTGCATCTCAGACTGGTTTGACGCCTACTGTTGGTCTTCAAGAGATGGCAGTAGAACAACAGCAGCCTCGACAAGTCCTTCATGGGGTTCTGAGGGGAACTTTTTTTTAATAACAGAAGACAGTGCTTTTACTGAATCACATTTCAGACAACTCTTGTGTTCGCTCTCAGCGGGGAGAAAAACCAGAGCTGCAGTACGCCCGCAGTGACTCACTCAAGGAGAGAGCTGCTCAGAGGCGAGCAGAGATTCCTCGTTTAAGGAGTGAAAAGCGAGAGACTGGCTGCTCTAGACAGACCGTATTTATAGCCAGGGATAGGAATAATTCATTGTGATCAAAGTGCAGATCATGCTCCGTTCCATCACAGAGCAGATGTGGCAGAATGGGGGGGGGGGGGGGAGAGCACGCTTCCTCCGCTCTCTAGCGGCCTCCCAAATGGAACGACGAAGCCGTCTGAAGCCGCCGAGCTGTTTGCCGTCACGTACGCCGTGCTCGTTCTCAGGTGGCTCTACTTTAGGAGGAGGGTGTGGGGAAAAAAAAAAAAAAAAAAAAAAAAACCTTCCTACACGCAACACGTCTCTTCCATCATGGCAAAGAGTGAATATCAGATTGCGACCTTATAGAAGGAGGTCATGCGCCTGAAGCCCCGAGCCATAAAACACACGCGCAAGGAACGGTGCACGTCACAAGGGTCCCGTGTGAGCGTGTGAGAAATGGCAGCAGATCGTGGAGTCAAAGGTTGGAGCTGGCTGATGAAAAAGCTGAAGTATATGAGGAAAGGCTGCAGTTTTGCTTGCTGTCTCCGGGTTACTTTTTCTTCTGCAATTTCCAGCCTTATAATATCAGTAAATATCAGCATCGCTGTTGAAGAGCCACTTTTGTGCACTTATTTGTCTGTGATGTGGTTTGGTCAAAAAAAAAAAAAAAACCTCAGGGCTTAATTACTGCAGCACCATTTTACACATGGGGAAGAAGCTCTCCTCAAAACAGACTCGTCAGGTTCTGGGCATGGTCTGGGGACCATGCTCATGCTTTAAGATTGTTTATACTTTGTTTATCAGGATTATCATGTTTTTGGTTTTGTTTGGGTTTTCTTATTATCATGTGATGTTTGGTTTATTTATGTTTACCTGTGATCTGGACATGAATCAGGCCATGTCCTTGCTTTAAGTTTTTGTCTTTCTTTATTAATGTTATCATGGTTTTGGTTTTGTTTGGGTTTTATTATCATGGTCATGTTTGGTTTTGATGATTATTATTCTCATGGTTATGTTGTCATGTTTATTTCTGTCACAATCTGGGTTTGGGGCTTTTATTTTGAGACCGCCTTTTGTTTATTTCCGGTTCTGCGTTGTGAGTTTTTGCTTTGTTGTTAATTATTCACGACTGCTTTTGATTTCTTGATTATTGATTTAAAGGTGTTCTTGATTTTTGTTTTTCATGCTAGCACGCAATCACACTAGCGCACTCACATTCTGGTTTTGTTTCATGATCACACCCGCAACTTTGCTTTTGTTAATAAATCAGGCCAAGAAAGCGTTCTTCACATGAGTGCTATTTATGCCCCGGAGGGGCAATCATGACAAGACTGTTTTTCTGGAATACTGCATAAAATGCTATTGCTAATGCCCTGAGTTCACCACACACTCCCTCTTTCTTCATTTCTTTGAGATCTGAATTTTGATTGTGACACCATGGCTGAGGCTAAGCTAACTACTAGCTTCGGTTACTGATCGAAGTATTAACAAATACTGGCTGTTAGTGTTTGAAGGTGCAAATAACATGAAACAGACAGGTGTGAGGGGTAATAAGAACAGAAACAGCCCTGAATGAATGAATGAATGAATGGCTAATTCTGCTAAAGGGCAGTTACCCACTGCTGATGAAGGCGTCCAGTCCAGAGTATAATAAACTATAATAAAATAAACAACAAAATGGATGTCTAGCAGTCATGGATAGTGGCTAGCGCTACATTAAACAGCATAAATCCTGTGATAAGAAGACTGACCAGTTGGAGGACATGCCCAGTTGTGTGCATGGTGGCCCAGGATGATGACTGAACTGCACTGGTCCTTAATTTTTTTTTTTTAATTTTGTATACTTTATTGATCCCCAGAGGGGAAATTCAGGGCATCCACCTGGATGGACGAAGCAGCCATGGTAAGGCGCTATACCTTTACCATTCACACACACATTCACGCCTAGGGTCACTTTTTTTAGAGTCTCCAATTAACCTAACTGCTCCAATCACCTAACCACACCAGTGCTAACCACTGTGCCACCGTGCCGCCAGTTTAATGGTAAAAACCATCTCAGTTTGGGTCAAGTTTTCAAAGCACCTGCCCAGAAATGCTAACTGGACCTGGAGGCTAACTTCAGTTAGGTCAGAGAGTTCTGATCGGCTCAACAAATGCAGACCTGTTACAGTCATGTCACCAAAAACGTGTTGTCCAAACTCGCTTTTTTCAGGGGGTGGGGCTTAGCTGAAACTTAAAAGCAAAAAATACAGACACATGACATACTTGAGTAATTTTGCTCTTGATACGTCTTGTAAGTCATAAAAAAACATGTTACAGACATGTTAAGGAAAAAAAAGATTTTTGGTGGAGTGTCATTTTAATATAAAATCAGTTAAGTTTTGTTTTTATCTCGTGTTTTTATCTCATGCTTATATTGGTCCCCTCATGGATTGTCACCTTATGGTGGGGGGCGGGGTTTGCATGACCTAGTGATCCCAGGAGCTGTGTTGTCCGGGGCAATTTGCCTCTGGTAGGGTCACCCACAATAAACTGGTCCTGGGTGAAGGGCCAGACTAAGAACAATCCAACAGACTCTCATGATGAATGCTAGAACAAGGATTCAGTGTACCCCACCCGGTATGGGGTTACCAGGACCCCACCCTGGAGCCAGGCCTGGGGGAGGGGATCGATGGCTAGCACCTGGTGGCTGGGTTTCTGCCCATGAGACCCAGCCAGGCTCAGCCCGAAGGAGTTACATGGGTCCACTCTCCAGTGGGCTCACCACTTGCAGGAGGGACCATGGAGGTCCGGTGCTATGCAGATCAGGTGGCGGTCGAAGGTGGCGGTCGAAGGCGGAGATCTTGGGGGTCTGATCCCAGGCTTCCTAACCTGGCTTTTGGGATGTGGAATGTCACCTCTCTGGTGGGGAAGGAGCCTGAGCTGGTGCATGAGGTTGAGAGATACGGGCTAGATATAGTCGGCCTCACCTCAACACACAGCTCCGGTTCTAGAACCAGTCTCCTGGAGAGGGGCTGGAGCTTGGCCTACTCTGGAGTTGCCCCGGGCAAGAGGCAGCGAGCAGGGGTGGGTATTCTTGTAACCCCCCACCTTGTGGCTTCTATATTGGAGTTTTGCCCGGTGGATAAAAGGGTTGTTTCTCAGCACCTTCAGGTTGGGAAACGGGTCCTGACCATCATTTGTGCCTATGCACCAAATGATGGTTCAGAGTACCCACCCTTTTTGGAGTCTCTGACTGGGGTGCTGGAGGTTGCTCCTCTTGGAGACTCCATTGTCCTACTGGGGGACTTCAATGCACACGTGGGCAACAACAGTGAAACCTGGAGGGGGGTGATTGGGAGGAACAGCCTGCCCGATCTGAACCCGAGTGGTGTTCAGTTATTGGTTACTGGACTTCACTATTCATGAAATTTTCAGTCTGTCTCCTCTCTGCCTGTTACATTTATATAAACTAGAAAAGCACTCGGAGAGCGCAGACCTCCGCCAAGCGCCACAGTTCCCCCCATACAGTGTTTGTGTGTACGTTTTCAGATTCCTTGAGCATGAAAAGATATGAGTAGCAATTGGATTCACAATGATTATTTGTTTGTTTGACAGGGACAGTGCAATAAACATAGACAATTAATCAATGACAATCAATCTGTTAGTGATAGGATTAGTGGTTCAGTATTAAAAGCATTGCCTCCTTGGCGGAGGTAATAAACTGAAGTGTTGGTGTGTCCATCTCCTCCAGTGACGGATGCAGATTGGGTAGACAATTAATCAATGACAATCAATGTGATAGTGATAGGATTAGTGGTTCAGTATTAAAAGTATTGCCTCCTTGGCGGAGGTAATAAACTGAAGTGTTGGTGTGTCCATCTCCTCCACTGACGGATGCAGATTGGGTAGACAGGTTGCCGTGGGTTTTATATTATATTATTGGGGTTGCTCTGGACCGCCGCTTCAAGGTGGTCGGTGCATCTCGTGGTGGCAACCCCCGAACCAAGTGGTGGACCTCAGTGGTGAGGGGGGCCATTAAGCTGAAGAAGGAGTCCTATCAAGCTTGGTTGGCTTGTGGGACTCCCGAAGCAGCTGAGGTGTACCGGCAGGCCAAGCGGAGTGCAGCTCAGGTGGTTGCTGAAGCAAAAACGCGGGTATGGGAGGAGTTCGGTGAGGCCATGGAACAAGACTTTCGGTCGGCTTCAAAGAGATTCTGGCAAACTGTTCGGCGGCTCAGGAGGGGAAAGCAGCTCCCCGTCCACACTGTGTATGGTGCGGATGGGACACTGTTGACTTCGACTGGGGATATCGTCGGGCGGTGGAAGGAATACTTTGAGGATCTCCTCAATCCCACTGATACGTCTTCCACAGAGGAAGCAGGGTTTGGGGACGAGGGGGATGACTCGCCTATCACAGGGGCTGAGGTCGCCAAGGTGGTTAAAAATCTCCTTGGTGGCCGGGCCCCGGGGGTGGACGAGATTCGCCCTGAGTACCTCAAGGCCCTGGATGTTGTAGGGCTGTCATGGTTGACACGCCTCTGCAACATTGCGTGGAGGCCAGGGGCAGTGCCTTTGGCATGGCAAACCGGGGTGGTGGTTCCTCTCTTCAAAAAAGGGGACCGGAGGGTGTGCTCCAACTTTAGAGGGATCACACTCCTCAGCCTCCCTGGGAAGGTCTATGCCAAGGTACTGGAGAGGAGAGTCCGGCCGTTGGTCGAACCTCGGATTCAGGAGGAGCAATGTGGTTTTCGTCCTGGCCGTGGCACATCGGACCAGCTCTTTACCCTCTCGAGAATTCTTGAGGGTTCGTGGGAGTTTGCCCAACCAGTTTACATGTGTTTTGTGGACTTGGAGAAGGCATTTGACCACGTCCCTCGTGGTTTTTTGTGGGGGGGTGCTTCGGGAGTATGGGGTATCGGGCTTGTTGTTATGAGCTATTTGGTCTCTGTACGACCGTTGTGAGAGTTTGGTTCGTATTGCCAACACTCGGTCGGAGTCATTCCCAGTGAGAGTTGGACTCCGCCAGGGCTGCCCTTTGTCACCGATCCTGTTCGTAATTTTTATGGACAGGATTTCTAGGCGCAGCCAGGGAATGGAGGGTGTCATGCTTGGTGACCACAGGATCTCATCTCTGTTGTTTGCAGATGATGTTGTCCTGTTGGCTTCATCCAGCAATGACCTACAGCTCTTGCTGGGACGGTTTGCCGCTGAGTGTGAAGCGGCTGGGATGAGAATCAGCACCTCCAAGTCCGAGTCCATGGTCCTCAGCCGGAAAAAGGTGGATTTTCCTCTCCGGGTTGGGGACAGGCTCCTGCCCCAAGTGGAGGAGTTTAAGTATCTTGGGGTTTTGTTCACGAGTGAGGGGAAAATGGAGCGAGAGATCAACAGACGGATTGGAGCAGCATCTGCAGTGATGCGGACGTTGTACCGGTCTGTTGTGGTGAAGAGGGAGCTTACTTCTAAGGCAAAGCTGTCGATTTACCAGTCAATCTACGTTCCTACTCTCACCTATGGTCACGAGCTTTGGGTAATGACCGAAAGAACGAGATCGCGGATACAAGCGGCTGAAATGAGCTTTCTCCGTAGGATTGCTGGACTCACCCTCAGAGATAGGGTGAGGAGCTCAGTCATCCGGGAGAGGCTCAGAGTAGAACCGCCGCTCCTCCACATCGAAAGGAGTCAGTTGAGGTGGTATGGGCATCCGATTAGGACGCCTCCTGGACGCCTTCCACTTGAGGTGTTTCAGGCACGTCCCACTGGGAGGAGACCCCGGGGCAGACCCAGGACTCGGTGGAGAGACTATGTCTCCCAGCTGGTCTGGGAACGCCTTGGTATCCCCTCTGAAGAGCTGGAGCAGGTGGCTGGGGAGAGGGAAGTCTGGGCTTCTCTGCTTGAACTGCTGCCTCCGCGACCCGGACCTCCGGAAAAGCGGTAGAAGATGGATGGATGAATGGATGGATGGATATTGGGGTTGCGCTCCGCGGCAAAACAGAATTTAGAAGCTTCCCCGGCAGAGAGCTTGTTTTTGCGCAGCGCCTATGGTTGGCCGCTGAATTTCTGCCAAATGCGCAGCACCTATGGCTGGGCGGGGAATTTCTGCCAAATAATCCGGCGGTGGACAGCTGCGCGTGTCAGGTGTTGCAGCTGCGCGCAAACACAGGCACGCTGGCGGGCCCAGGCCACCAGTATTTTCCGCGTGCTTTTGTGCTTAAAACGTTGAAGAACGCAGAGTTTGTGTTGCAGACACGACGACCAGCGCCCTCCATTGTGCCTGCGCACATGTTGAAAATGGCCGTATGTCACAGTGTTAAAAAATGCTTTCAAAAATTCTTGTATCCAGACGGTGATCCGGATCATCCCCAAAATTTAATCAGTTCTTCCTTGTACCATTTCCAACAACGCCTGAAAGTTTAATGGAAATCCGTCCAAGACTTTTTGAGTTATCTTGCTGACTAACAGACAAACAGACATACAGACAGACAGACAGACAAACAAACACACAGACAAACTCCGGCAAAAACATAACCTCCTCCTGGCCTTTCGGCCTGGCGGAGGTAAATATCTGTTTGTGACCTCAAGCTGAAGCGCACTTGGGTTCTGCAGCAGGACAATGATCCAAAACACACCAGTAAGTCCACATCTGAATGGCTTAAGAAAAACAAAATGAAGACTTTGGAGTGTCCTCGTCAAGGTCCTGACCTGAATCCGATTGAGATGCTGTGACATGACCTTAAAAAGGCATTTTATGCTCAAAAAACCTCCAATGTGGCTGAATTACAACAATTCTGTAAAGATGAGTGGGCCAAAATTCCTCCACAGTGCTGTAAAAGACTCATTGCCAGTTATGGTAAACGCTTGATTGCAGTTGTTGCTGCTAAGGGTGGCCCAACCCGTTATTAGGTTTAGGGGGCAATCACTTTTTCACACAGGGCCATGTAGGTTTGGATTTTTCTTTACCCTTCATAATAAACACCTTCATTTAAAATCTGCATTTTGTGTGATAAACATACAAAAAAAAAGAGAAATCAGGAAGGGGGCAAACACTTTTTCACACCACTGTAACTTGCCTCACATTTGATATAGTGTGTTTCTTTTTCTTTACCTTGTTTTTAAATTGATGTTCATGTTTTAAATTGTTTTGTTCTTGTTTATTTTGTCTTTTATACAGAGAACATCTATTTATGGACATCAGATGGAAATTAGCCGTTAGCTATAATGTGGCAAGTTTACACTGATTGTTTATTAATATTTATTAATCTGCACTGTCTTTTAAATAAATAAATAGTACAGTGGGTGCAATTTCTAGAAGAGAGCAATGAAACCCCTGCTCACGTTGATTAGCCTCACTAAGACCGCTGTGCTCAGTGCACCGGTCCTGGAGAAAAAAAAAAAAGGCAATCAGAAAGGCATGAGATACATTACAGCCTAATGAACAAAGTGAGACAGTGGATGTGTAGCGGGGTGACTGGAATCTACAGACCAGAGGTCTAAAACCACACTTGGGCAGCGAACTAGCAGTGCTGTAGCTGTGCGAGAAGCAGAGAACAGCCAATCAAAACGAGGTGGAGGAGAGCTCCTGTGCAGGAGGACTTGGGCCTGTTGGAGTTGCAGATGGTACAGTAGAATGTCAGAGAAATCCCAGACAATGCATTAAAATAAAGGGACCCCCCCCCCCAAAAAAAAAAAAAAATCACAGCAGGGGCTCTTCAGCACCACCACTCCACAAATAGACACACAACAGCCCCATCAATCTGCTCTCTGTACTCGTCATACGCTCACTTTCCCCGTTTTCCCTTTTTCTTCCTCCTCCTTTTGTTTTGGTCTTTTCTCTCCCAGTAATGCCTCTTTTAAAATCACACACACACACACACACACACACACACACACACACACACACACACACACACACACACACACACACACAAATGCACAAGCTTCTTCCAGTTTCATTTTCTCTCCCTCCCACACACAGACACACACTCACGAGTGCCTGTTTCTTTCTCTCTTTAATTTTCAAACCTTTTTTTTCTGTTTGCCTGCAGCACGCACGCACACACGCGCGCGCGCGCGCACGTGAGCAAGCACCTATGTGCACACACACGGGCTCCTTCATCTCCCCTTTCATTTCTTCTCCCACCCACACTTTTCCTATCACTACTTCCACACACGCCAGAGCACACAGAGGTGCCGCGTTCCTTCACTCTCTCTCTCTCTCTCCCAGGGCCGTTTCTAGGTTCTTTTGCCACCGCCCCCCCCCCCACCCACCCACCCCCTGCCATTTACACCTATGTATAGTGTGCAGTCTGTGATCGGTGGGGTGAGGGGGGGGGGGGTGCCATCCACCTCATGAGCAAAAATGACCCAAAATCCTCCCCCTTGTTAACCTGCCACCCCCATATCGCCATTCAAAGGGCCAGATCTGATCTGGAAAAAACACAGAAACCACCCCCCCCATCCCAAATATCCTCATGAGCCTTTCTATATCATGTTGCAGAACTGAATAAAATGACTTCCAACCCCCAATTCTAAACAGAAATGCAAACAAATCATATAAAATTGCAACATTTTTCCCATAAATTTGCAACTTTTTTCTTGTAGATTTGTAACGCCTTTTTCCATAAATTTTCTTAAAAATTTGACATTTGTTTCTCATAAATTTGCAACTTTTTCATAAATTTTCAACTTTCTTCTCATAAATTTGCAAGGTTTTTCTTGTGAATTTATGACTTTTGTAAAAATAGCTTTTTTCCCCCACATATTTTTTAAAAACTTTTCTCTTGTAGATTTGCAACGTTTTTCCCATAACTTTGCAATTTTTTTTCATAAATTTAAATGGTTTTCTCTTGAATTCACGATTTTTTTTCATAAATTTGCTACTTTTTCCTCATAAATCTAGTTGTTTTTTTTTTTTTAAAAATTGCAACCATTTTCATATAAATTTGCATTTTTTTCCTTGTAGATGTGCAAAGCTGTTTTCATAAATTGGCAAAATTTTTCTCACAAATTTGCAATTTTTTTGTCGCAAGTTTAGAACTTTTATAAAAAATTGCAACTTTTTCTCATAAATTTGACTTTTTTGTAAAATTGCAACTTTTTTCTCAGAAATTTGCATCTTTTTTCTGACAAATTTGCAACATTTTTTTAAATAAATTTGCACCTTTTTCATAAATTTGTGACTTTTTTTCTGCGAAACTACAACTTTATTCTCATAAATTTCCAAAGCTGATGTAGACGCTGATGAAATTTTTAATTTTGTGTAATGAAACTGTAATTTAAGTTTAATAAAATGTTTTTAATTTTTACATTGGCATCTTTTATAGGGGTGGGAATCTTTAGGCACCAGCAATTCAAACCAATTACAGTTCTTGATGCATCTTTTTTTTCTATTCAGGAGTTTTTTTTCCTGCCACTGTGTGCCAACTTTTTACTTTTAATGCATTTGCAATGGCCCAGGAATTTACTTCCAATATCTTTTAATGTTTCAAAAAACCAACACGAAAAGTGCAACTGCAGCAGCACATTTGCTGCTATAACAGACTTCGGAGTGTCCTGAATTTTAGCAAATAAGATTTACTGTATAACGAACATTCTGTTATGAAAAGCGCTATATAAGTGTAGGTTAGTTAGTTAGTTAGTTAGTTATATTCAACAAGTTACTGAGTAGGCTGAAAGCCTTGGTTCTTGAAGATGAAATACGGGCGTAATCCTTGGCAATAAAAGTGGCAATAGGTTTCATGATTCGCTTTGCCCTTTCTGTGTTGTGTGGAAGTTTTGACATTGCTGAGTCAATGGGCCTCTGGTCGGTGGCAGCAGCTAAAACAGTTTTTTCTCTACGTCCGCCGGATGGAAAAGTGCGATATGCTTTTGCATGTTTATCACGTTTCCAAGATATTTTAGTTTAGTCTGTCAGAGCTTACATACGGTGTGGGTCTTGTCCAAGTCTTTTTTCCTTCGACTTCATAAAAGCCGAAAAACTGCTATTCGTTTGCTTTTATTGAAGAGAGGGCCGATCGTATACTTCGCTCCACCATTTAGTTTTTTGTGTCACACCATAAAGAGTATGGTCCGGGTGCCGACTTTTTCATTCCGGCCAAATTAATTACGTTATTAATAATATCTAATAATCAGAATCTTGACATTTGTGCATGGATTCAGAATCGTTCACGTCCACATCGAGATGCATTAGAAAAAATGATTATTTCTCCAACCCCTAATCTTTCATCATATTTTTACTAGTGGTGTTGGGTGATAAAAATTTTAATCGCAATTAATCTTTTGGAACATTGAGTTAATCATGATTAATAACACATTAATCACATGTTTTCCATTCAGATCCAGTGTACCTTAAGTTGGTAATTTTTCAAGTTTCTCATACTATTATAAACATGGGAGTGGACAAATATGCTTGCTTTCTTCACCTGCAGGTTTATTAAAGCTCTCAACATATCCAAAATGACAAAAACTATCCAGAATAATCTCAAGAAAATCCTCAAAAGTACTACTGCATGTGCAAACAACAGCATGCCAGGGCTCAGTAACATCATTGCAACACAACTCAGCACCTACACTCCCAAAGCAAACATCCACCACTTTTAAGCAGCTCAACACAAAACAATGGACCTCATGTGTCACAGCAGACACAGTTTCCCTTTTCCTAGAAAAATTGTAAACATAAACAAACAACTATCTCATCACGATGACGTCACCACCCGGGCCACAAAAACAGGGCATGTGAGTGAGTGGACATTACAAACATAGCTTGAGAATTAGAGGAATTTAGACTGCTACTCACCTGCAGACAGTTACTGTAGACCTGAAGCTATGAGGACAAAACAGGCGAGTGTCTGTCCATGTCGGCTGCTAGCAGCCAGCTACATCCATAGTACATAGCTGTTTACACTGCTAGCCAGCTAGTTGGTTTCCAAAGAAGAACAACCAACATGCAGGAGAAGTTCTGAAGGAGGCTAAGACAGCTATCCAGGTGAGAGCTCCAGCAGATAACATTGTAAACTTAAACGTGATGGCATTTTGGGGATTTCTATGGCTGTGATCCAGCTTGTTTGACTTTGCGATGTTTGCATGGCACGCACAGTGTCTGTATGGCTGGAGAGCGGCTTCGGTACAGAGTGCAGCTGGGCCAAAAACTGTTTGTGCTTCCTGCTGACAACTGCGGTTAACCGCAATCACAAAATTTGTTGCTGTTAACGGGGGTGAATCGTTAACGGGCGACACCACTAATTTTTACATCTTTATTCTTGCAAATTTGTAGCTAATTTAGATTTATACGTTAGTACCTTATGCTAAACTTGTGAATACCATCATCCCCCTTGTAAAAAATTAACAAATCCTCTACTGACAGTACAGTATGTACATACAGTATATATTTACACAGGTGACAGTGGGTGCCCTTGTAGCCGTTCTTCGCCCCCACCCTTCGAAAAGTCTGAGTCCACCACTGCATGTACGTAAGTCCATAAACTCTTACTGTATCTCTCCCTTTTCTCTTCTCTCCTCTACTCCCCTTTAATTCCGTCTACCATGCGCTAATCGTGCACGCTCACCACCGGCAGCCCAGCTTTCCCATACGCCCAGCTGGGCTTTGGAGAGTTCTCTTCCCCTGGCCTCGCCAGGGCCATCTGGAGTGCAACGTCCCCGCTCCGCTGGTCCCCCGCCAGCCACTGAGCCTCCCAGGGATGAGGAGTGGGGGGCGACACCTTCGAGGACAGTTTGTACGTGTCAAAGCTCTGCTCTGTGTGTGTCTCAGTGTGTGTGTGTGTGTGTGTGTGTGTGTGTGTCCCCGGTGACCCTGGCTGAGTGAAGTCAGTGAGCTTTGCTTTTTTCCAAAAACCTCAAAAAGAGGCTCATTCTGCTTTGATGACACCTGCGCTCCCCGTCGTGTCTCTGTGGACGGGAAGACGGTGCGCTAATTGATTAAAGCTGCAGAGTGAGCCATCGGATTACGGCTGTGTTTATGATCGGGTGGAGAGTTTTTCTTTGCATGGCATGATGGGAGAAAACCAAAATCTGAAGAAGAATGGGTCAATTGCCTTGATGTGCTTGCCAGTGTAAAAACACACATTACTACACAATATGAAAAACCACACATGGGGTTGTTTCTGGCTTTCTGGGGGGCCTGTGTATGGTTCTGTTTGTTTTTAACAAGAAAAAGGGCACGCATTTATGAGAAAAAGGTTGCAAGAATTTAGGAGAAAAAAGAAAAATTACAATTAGAAATAGCATTGTATTTACAAGAAAAAAGTCACAAGTTTATGAAAATTTGCTTTTTTTTAAAAAAAGGAGAAAATTTACGAGGAAAAAAGTCACAAATTTGCAAGAAAAAGTAAGAAGTTTAAAAGAAAAAGTCTTAAATTATTAGCAAAATCATGTCACAAATTTAAAAGAAAATCGGACCGGTTTAATGAAAAAAGTTCTAAATTTATGAGAAAAGAGTCACAAAAAAACCAATGAAAAAGTTGCAAACTCACAAGGAAAAAAGTAGAAAACATCAAAATTTAGTAGTAATAGCAGTAGTAGTAATAGCAGTAGTAGTAATAGTAGTAGTAGTAGTAGTTTATTTCTAGTATGTAAAAGAAAAGGAACAAACATTATCAAGCAGTACTACAAATACTAGGATATACACACAAGTCAAAAGAAGATGGAGTGAAAGAAAACCAAACAAAGGAACAAAAACACACTTAATTCCTCTGTTGCTTTTCTTCAAATCCTAGTACTCAAAATATAAATAATACAGGAAGTAAAATACAGAAATAAAGAAAAAGTAGAACGTTTTTATGGAAAAATGTTGCAAATTCACTACAAAAAGATGCAAATTTATGAGTGAAAAGGGTTTTATTTTTTTAATTGCAAATTTCCAAGAAAAAGTAGCAAATTTATGAGAAAAAAGCTCCAAATTTATATATATATATATATATATATATATATATATATATATACACACCAGGAAAAATAGTTGCAAATTTATGATGAAAAAAGTAGCAAATTAATGAGAAAAAAGTTACACATTTATATGAAAAAGGTTGCAAGTTTAGGAAAAAATTTTCAAATTTAACTTAGAAAGAAGCACATTTGAGGAAAAAAAGTCACAAATTTATATGAAAATGTTGCAAGTTTGAAAAGTGGAAGACAGAGCCCAATGGAGACATGGTTGAATCCCTGCGTTCGAGACCCAGAGCAGGACTAAGTAAGGAAGGAAACTGCAAGTGTAAGAGAAAAGTGTCTCAATTTATTAGCAAAAAGTTGCAAATTTAAAAGAAAAAACAGCAAATTAATGTAAAAAGTTGCACATTTGTGAGAAAATATAGCAAATTTATGAGGAAAAGTGTCATATCTGGGCATGATCTTAGGATCATGTCCACACCTTGTGTTCATTCATTGTTCTCTCTGTGATTATTTATGATTATTATTTGCATTATTTGCCCTCTGTGGCCCCCTGGGTCCTCTGTCTTTGTCCTCTGTGTTCCCCAGTCTGTTGTCATTCCATGTTCGCACCCTCAGCCATGATGCTTTCTCTGTTTCCCTGCCTGAGCTTTAGTTTGGCCATTGCATTTATTTTCATTATCATGCCCCTAATTATGTTCTGCAGTTGTGGCCCTGTTCTTTGGTATTGTGATTGTTTTCCCAAGTCATGTTTGTGCCATTCCTCTCTGTATTGCTCCTGTATTGTTGTCCTGTATGTTCATTGTCATGTTTCATGTATTTCCCCTGTCTGTGATTGTCCATTCTGTCGTGTTCCTGTCTTGACCTATTTTCATCATTCCTGTGAGTTCCTGTGCCGAGTTTCCTCCTGAGTTTGTTTTGCT
Source organism: Pholidichthys leucotaenia (assembly GCA_020510985.1). Classification (NCBI taxonomy): domain Eukaryota; kingdom Metazoa; phylum Chordata; class Actinopteri; order Cichliformes; family Pholidichthyidae; genus Pholidichthys; species Pholidichthys leucotaenia. The sequence goes on along the minus strand of CM035837.1, from coordinate 414,766,976 downwards.
GTGCCAAGTTTAGTTTTGTTTTCAGCCCCCATGCTCTCTTGGTTTTGTTCCTATGTTTTAAATCATATTGCACCTAATCTCTGTCTGTGCTATGAGTCCTGTCCACAAATCCTCATCTGTCCAGAGGGCAGATCTTGACAGAAAATACAACATTTATAAAGAAAATGTTGCAAATTACCTGAAAAAAGTGCAAATTTATGAGGGAAAAGGTTGAAATTTGACAATAAAAAAGTTGCACATTTATGCAAAAACAGTTGTAAATTTACAAAAATACTTACAAGGAGAAACAGTTGCAAATTTATGATGAATAAAGTAGCAAAGTAACAAGAAAAAAGTTACACATTTCTGAGAAAAAAGGTTGCAAGTTTAGAAACAAGTTATGAGAATCTAAGAGAAAAAATTTGAAAATTACTACTAAAAATAGTACTGAATTTACAAGGAAAAAAGTCACAAGTTTATGAAAAAGTTTCAAATTTAAAAGTAAAAAGAAGGAACATTTATGAGGAATAAAGACCAATTTATACAAAAACGTTGAAAGTTCAAAAGAAAAAAAAGTCAAATTATTAGCAAAAAGTTGCAAATTTGAAAGAAAAAAAATGTAACAAATTTATGAAAAAAAAATCAAATTTATGAGAAAAAAGTCACAATTTACCAATGAAAAAGCTATAAATTTATGAGGGGAAAAAAGGATTAAAAGTCTCAAATTTATGAGAAAAAGTAGAACATTTATAAAGAAACTGTTGCAAATTTACTAGAAAAAAAGGTGTAAGTTTATGAGTGAAAAGCTTGAAATGCTTCCCAATAAAGTAGCACATTTATGAGAAAAAAGCTGCAAATTGAAAAAGTAGCAAATTTATCAGGACAAAAATTACAATTTTAAGCGGGAAAATATGTGCAAAGTTATTCAAAAAAAAGTTGGAGGTAATGTCAATTCTCCTACATACAGTATCTACCAGGTGCTGAGGGAAAAAAAGCAAAAATAAATAAACTGATTTTTAAAAAGCTGCAAAATTCCAAGAAAAACTTCACCCAATAAAAAACATATTTACAAGAAAAAAGCTATAAAAAAATGCAAATTTTCAGTAGAAGTAAAACACATTTTTACATGAAAATTGACAACAAAAAGTTGCAGATGCTCACAAATTTACATGAAAAATGAAGCAAATTCATGAGAACGGTTGTATAATGTTGACTGAGCAGTTTAAACTTCACGGGAACAGAAGCAGGGAGAGTGAGAGACGACGACACGTGTTTGTGTGTCGACCATCCACTTCTAAACTCTCACTTCCTGTGTAGCGCGTGTGATCTGATTTAGCCGCACAAACCTGTCTGACGCCGGTGGAAAACATCCTCAGAGTCCTACCGGATCCCGAACACAGACGTGACGCATTTAAGCCAGCGTCAGCTCAGGTTTGGTCCGATATCAACATTCGGAAGCTATAAAGAGCAGTAATTAATAATATTCTGACTTTTGGACTCAGAGGGTGCAATTTGCAATATTTTGATTTTGAAATGATCTGTATTCCCTCAGCTACAGCGCAGTCCAGAGCTGTTTCTGCCTATAAAGCGGAGTAAACAAATGCAAAGCACTCCTCCAACCACTGGGGGGGGGGGGGGGGGGGGCAAAGTCAAAGTTCACTCTCAACATTGTTTTGACGGGAGAATTAAAATTAACTTGCAACTCCTTTTCTCATGAATTGGCAATGTTTTTCATTCTCAATGTGCAACTTTTTCCATTATAAATGATTGAATTTTCTCACAAATTTGTTACTTATTTCATCGTAAATACTAGAAAAGCACTCGGAGAGCGCAGACCTCCGCCAAGCGCCACAGTTCCCCCCATACAGTGTTTGTGTTTACGTTTTCAGATTCCTTGACCATGAAAACATATGACTAGCAATTTGATTGACAATGATAGGATTAGTGGTTCAGTAGTTATTCACGAAAATGGCATTTTCCGTAATGGCGGTTTTCTTCTGGACGGTGATCCGGATCACCACCAAAATTTAATCAGTTCTTCCTTGTACCATTTCCAACAATGCCTGAAAGTTTCATCGAAATCCGTCCAAAACTTTTTGAGTTATCTTGCTAACCAACAGACAAACAGACAGACAAATAGACAAACAGGCAAACCCCAGCAAAAACATTACCTCCTTGGCGGAGGTAATAAACTTTTCTCCCATAAATTTACAAAATTTTTCTTGTAAATTTAGCAGTTCTTTCCCTCATAAATTAATTCCATTTTTCAGCATAAATTTGCAACTTTATCTCACAAAGATTTCAGACTTTTCTCTCATAAATTTGGTACTATTTTCCTATAAATGTGCAGCTTTTTTTCTTGTAAACTGGAAACTTTTTTCATTGTGAGTTTTTGACTTTTTCTCATAACTCGTGTGACTTCAGACTTGTAAATTTGCTACGTTTTTATTATAAATATAAGTTTTTCTTGTAAATTCATAACTTTTTTTCTCTAAAATGTGACTTCTCTCATGTAAATTTGAAGCTCTTTTCAACATGAATTATCCAGCCAGCATGTCCATGTGGGCCCCACCAAAGGTTACATGTGGGCTGTCTCATGGGTCCATGTGGGCCCATCCGTGCTTGCCCACATGGACTTTTCCTGTTTACCTAGTTTCAACTTATTTTCTCAAAGATTTGCTATTTTCTTGTACATTTGTGGCTCCCCCCCCCCAATTTCCTACATTTTCTTGAAAATTTGAAACTTCCTCATAAATTTGTGATTTTGTTTGTGTAAAACTGTGACTTATTTCCTTGCAAATTTGCTAACTTTTTCTTGTAATTTTGGAACTTTCTCATACATTTGCCTCTTTTGTACTATAATCTTGCAACTTCTTTCTCATAAATTTGCTACTTTTTTCCTTGTAAATTTGCTATTTTCTTGTAAACCTGTTACCTTTTTCCTATAAAATTGTGAAATTTTTCTTGTAAATTTGGAACATTCTTGAAAAAATTCTGCTTTTTTTACTAAAAATTTGCAACTTTTTCTTATAAATTTGGGACTATTTGCAACTTTTTTGTTAATTTGGAATTTTTTTCTAATTTTTTCCTTATAAATTTGTGACTTTTTTCTTGTACATTTGCTTAATTTTTCTTGCAACTTTCTAACTTTTTTCAAGTAATTTTTTTCTTGTAAATTTGCTACTTTTTTCTCCTAAATTTTCCCTTTTTTTCCCTCACAAACTGGCAACTTTTCTAGTAAATTTGTATTTTTTTTCCTCATAAATTTGCTACTTTTTTGTAAATTTGTCACTTTTTTCTTATAAAATTCCACTTCTTTTTTCTCATAAATTCATGACTTTTTTCTCATAATTTTGCCTCTGACACCCACATTAAAGCCATGTGGGGCCCAGTTGGGTTACCTGCACCACAGGTAAAGTCCATGTGGGCAAACAGATGGGCCAACCCACATGGGACCTGTAGGACGGCCCAGCTTAACCTATCATGGGGCCCACATGCTCCATAGAAACACCGACTAGAGACTCGAAAAAGCAGAAGAGAAAAGCCAGAATATGACCGACACGACAGCCTGCATGAATGCTTCTTTGAAATCAAGTCACGCCTGGTGAAATTAACTGCAACGTAACTTTCTTCACCTCAGAGGAACCTTGTTCTGCTTTGACGACACCTACGCTTCCCTCTCAGTCCGGCCAGGTAATTGATCCAAGTGAGTCACGGCGCTCACAATTACAACCCCACATAATCCGTTAGATCTTTAAACTTTTCAACTGACCACTGACGTACACGCCGCGTCCACTCGGGATATCACAGGCAAACGCGCGGAAAATGTTGGCAAACACTTCTGGTTCTGCTGCTGCCGTATCCGCCGACTGAGGAACGTGGAGAGATTCAGAGCGGCTGCAAAAGCTTCAGGGGGTTTCCAGCTTTTTGGGGGCCCTATGTGAGACTGTGGTTGGGGGTCCTATTTATGAGCGGGGAAGAGTTCATACTTATTTAAATGTGAAAAGAAATTCCAACGAAAACGTCAGAGTATAAACTGGGGTCACTGTCTAGATGAGGGATCAGCAGCCTCTACTATGAAAACAGACATTTAAAGAACTTTTTGTCCAAAAAATCTGCATGGAGCCATAAAACTCCATTTTTTTAAAAGAAAGAAACCACTAAGACAAAAAGGGAAAAATTAACATGTCTCCAGTGCAAATACATAATATAATATGTGCAAATATAAAAGTAAATGCTCAAAGTTAAGGAGAAAAAATATGAGAGAAGCAAGCAAAAAAACTACAACTTTACTAGAATAAAGTGAGACGTTTATGGAAAAAGTCACAACAGTTAGGTTTATTTCCTCCAGAGGGGCAGACAAAGACAAAGACGGAAAATGGGCTTTTGCCCAGACAACTATAGCCCGTACCTGTGCACGTTCTCTACCAATGAAAAAGGTGAAAAGGATTAAATGTATAAAATTTAGGTGAAAAAGTCACAAATTTATGAGAAAAGGTAGAACATTGTTCCCCCCAATATCGTCATAAATCTTTCTATATCACATTACATAACTAAATAAAATTACTTTGAACCACCAATTCTAAGCAGAAGTGAACAAAATTCAACTTTTCTTGTATATTTCCATCTTTTTTCTTATAAATTTTAAACTTTTTTCTTGTACATTTGTCACTTTTTTCTTACAATTTTATGACTTTTTTTCTCATAAAATTGCACCTTTTTTCCTCATAAATCTTTCTTGTAAATTTGCAGCTTTTTTCCTGTAAAATTTAAACTTTTTTCTCATAAATCTGTAGCTGTTTTTGCATAAGTTTGACTATTGTCAAACAGTTGCAACATTTTTCCTCATAAATTTACTAAAAAAATTCTTATAAATTTGCAATTTTTTTCCTGTAAAATTTTAACTTTTTATTCATAGATTTACATGTTTCTTAAAAATTTTATGATTTTTTTTTCTCAGATTTTTTCCACATATTTTCTCTTGTATTTTTTTTTTTTTACATTTATCATGTAAATTTTCAACTTTTCTCAAAAATCTGCGTTTTTTTTTCCTCATAAATTTGTGACTATTTTGTCAAAATTGCAATTTTCTTCTCATAATTTTACTAAAAAAATTCTTGTAAATTAGTAATATTTTGCCTGTAAGCTTTTAACTTTTTTCTCACAGATTTGCAGCTTTTTTTCAGGAAAACTTTCTCATAAAGTTGCAAGTCTTTTATGCTGAATTGGTGAATACCCCCCACCCCCACCCCCTTGTTAAAACCCCCATAAATGGCCTATTGTCTGCCACCAACACAGGAAGTCAAAGGGAAAAAACACGTGTAAAGTATTTCCAGCAGTTCTGCCTCCTTCACATTCATTCAGTCAACACACTTGGAGCAAATCAAAACCTCCTCAAAGCTTAAGGTGATGTTTAAGGTGATGTTTAAGATAAGATAAGATAAGATAAGCCTTTATTAGTCCCACAACGGGGAAATTCCAGGATTGCAACAGCACAGGGATAGCAACACTCAGAGCAACAATCAGAAGGCAAGAAAAAAAACAAGCAAGCAAGAGCAGCTAATAAACATATGTACGTATTACTATAAAATATATATATATATACACACACACACAGACACACAGTGCAGAGCATTGTAGCTGGATGGAATTTAAGGTGCCCAACAGCCTCACTGTCGCTATAGAAGTGACATAACTCCATAAACAGCTGGTGCTGGTATATTTATGGCCATATGGTGTTGTGAACACAGCGGTCCGATGTGACACCAGAACAGCAGCAAACTCACAGTAAGATCCATCACATCAGAGCCACGTTTAACAGCGTGGTAAAAAAAAATACATACAAACCTGGCTGTTCTGCAAAGTTTTTCCACTTAAAAAGCACTAAATATGAATTGATTTTGCTGGGAAAGCAGAAAGCTGAATTATGAGTTATGAAGTGGGGGAGCAGAGAAATACTTGGACCCATTTGGGCGACACGTTTGCACATTTCTGAGCTCCGCTACTGCGGATCACTCCTGCGAAACGCAAACTGTTGTAAATGCATGGCTGAAGATTAAAGCAGCTGCGGGCCGAGTTCACGGCAGGATGCGTTTCAGCGAAATAAAACGCGCCGTTCAGTTCTTTTTTTTTTTTAACGCTGGCGATGAAACTTTAAAGGTCAAACTTTAGGGAAAACGCCTTCAGCGAGCGGGAGAGCGGCGCGAAACCTGCCCAAGTTGCGTGAGAAACGGCTCGTCGTCGGCTGCGCTTACCTCGGTGATGATCCCAACCTCCGCGAAGCTCAGGAACGGCTGATGAAGTGAGAACGTCCTCCTCCTCCTCCCCCCCCAGCTCTGCTGTTCTTCACTAGTTGATCAGCCGAGTCGCTCCCCGCTTCAGCACCATGGAGAGCGCGCCGCCTCTCCGGGAGAGAAGAGGCGATGAAGGGGGGGGGGAGCAGGGGGGGCGCGAGCGAGACTGATGCCAGGTTAAGGTGGAGAGCGCGCGTGCACCTTCAAGTTCTGATGCCACCCGGTCCACTTCCGCGCCGGGAGCGAACCAGCCGCCGCGCCCGCCCGCGCGCCTCTCCGCCCGCTCTCTCGCTCCGGGGGATGGAGCACGCGGCCAATCACGACGTCTAACTCCGCTCCGTTTTTCGCGCTCACATCCTTGCGCGAAAGAGTCTCCAGGGAGCGGGGCGCCTGCCCCGTTTCTGCCGCGATGAGAGCGACTTTTAGGACTGCCTTCGCCTCCGCCTCCCGCTGCTGCTGCTGCTGCTGCGGCACATCTTCATCTGGCGCTGCCGTCTTTGTCTTGATGCCGATGCTGATAAAACAAAAAAAGAAAAAAGAGGAGAGAGAGAGAGAGAGAGAGAGCGATGAGGGGCTGGGGACGCTCCTGCAGGCGCGCACCGCCTGGCTCCGGGAGAAAGCGGAGCAGCGGCGAGCCACGGCCAGCGGGAGCAGGAGGAGCGTCTTGCGGAGCGGACGGAGTTCGTTAAAGAGTCCTCCGAATGTGGACGAGCCCCTTCTGTCGGGCTCTGAGCCGTCTGTTCTGTCCAAATGGCGGGCAGAACATGGCGCGCTGCAAGTCCGAACTGCGCGGGGATGAGCCGCCATATAATAATAATGATGATAATTTAAAAAAAAAAAAAAAGAACATTACTGAGCTGCAGTGGAGGCGGTCGAGTTTGTGACTCTCCCTCATCAGATAACCAGTAAAGCCAAAAGTAAGATAAATTAGAAAACTCTTTTTTTTCCCCCCGACAATGATGATTATGAATATCTTGGCAGGAATGGATTACAGGCTTTCAAACAAACTGATGGTGCCCAGTTCTGAACTTTGTTTTAGTTAATAACAAGACCTTTCAAAACTTTGCAACTAATGTTTCGACGACCTTTTACAAATTTCCTTGCCAGTAGGTATTTTCACACACACTAGAAGGCGCTGTTTGCACTACTTAGAAAACGTGTGATATACACGGAAAAAGCCACCGTTCTGTGTATAGTACACATTTTCTAAGGGTGGGTAAAAATGAAACTTATTCGCATTTTTGTGATACTGTGCTGACATAAAAATGTCTGGATGTTTCATTTCACTGTGTCAGTGTGGGGGTAAAACAGTTGTTTTTTTTTTTTATCAAGGGGAACACGCATAAGGGAAATAAGGGAAAACCCTTATTTCTGTTGTACTGACTGGAAAATGAATGGGTAAATAATTTAAACGTTGTGGAGAAAGGAGGCAGGCGAGACAATGAGCTGGATGACACAGTTACTCAGGTCTCAGACTCAGGTCTTTTGGTGTACAAGGGGCGCTGCTGAAGTCATTCTATGACACGGTGGTGGCATCAGCCATCACTTTTGGAGTGGTCTGCTGGGGCAGTGGCATTACTGCAGCCGATAGGAAGAGACTGAACAAACTGATTAAGAAAGCTAGCTCTGTCCTGGGGCAGCGCCTTGATCCGATGGAGGAGATAGGAGAGAGAAGGACGGTGGCTAAACTGTCATCTCTGCTGGAGTCCGAGTTCCACCCTATGCAGGACATACTGGATGCACTGAGGAGCTCATTTAGCAGCAGACTACATCATCCCAGGTGCACAACCGAGAGGTTTCGTAGGTCCTTCCTACCAACGGCTGTCAGACTGTACAACCTAAGCAGGGCTGCTCGCAGAGATAGCAAAAAGACGTAACAAACTAATAGTTTTTTTTGAATGCAAAAGATGCAATAGACTTACACAATGGTCCTCTCCGGCATACAACTAGGAACATACCGGTCGCTATGGAGGGTGAGAATATGTATGGGCACATAATCATACCATGTAGGATAACTAAATAGACGGTTATGCTGTTTCATCCCACCTAGCAACAATGCTCTGCACTGTGTGTGTTTATATATTTACATATTTATTCCATCTAGCTACAATGCTCTGCACTGGGTGTGTTTATATTTATATATCTATATATTTATTCCATCTAGCTACAATGCTCAGCACTGGGTGTGTTTATATTTATATATCTATATATTTATTCCATCTAGCTACAATGCTCCGCACTGTGTTTTTATATATCTACATATTATTCCATCTAGCTACATTGCTCCGCACTGTGTGTGTTTATATACTTGCATATTTATTCCACCTAGCTGCAATGCTCCGTACTGTGGGTGTTCATATATTTATTCCATCCAGCTACAATGCTCTGCACTGTGTGTCTGTGTGTGTGTGTGTGTGTATATATATATTTTATAGTAATATGTACATATGTATATTAGCTGCTCTTGCTTGCTTGTTTTTTTTCTTGCCTTCTGATTGTTGCTCTGAGTGTTGCTATCCCTGTGCTGTTGCAATCCTGGAATTTCCCCGTTGTGGGACTAATAAAGGCTTATCTTATCTTATCTTATCTTATCTTATCTTATCTTACTCTATTCTTTCTCCAACATATTTTACAGCAAAACGAGGACGGGGTCTCTGTGCATTCCTCTTTTATAACTTTTGTTTGAACAATTTTGAGCAAAAATTATTCAAAGTCAAAAAATCAGGCTTGATATTGGATTTAGGTACATTTATGATAAAAAATAATTAGAATAAATAAAAGAAAAGTTCGTCGGCCTCCGTCGGTCTATGATGACCATGGAAGAGAATCCTAAACGTCTACTCTGCTGGAACAGCACCGCCTGTGGCTGAACAGGCCGATGCGCGAATGGCAGTCCCTGTCACACAGGTCGCACTTGTGGGTGGTCTCCGTGCTGCTGGGTCTGTGGCGGTTCTTCCTGCGGGTCCTTTTTTCATCTGCTGCAGCAGTCAGTCTCTCTTCACCCACCTTGAGCTGTCTGGTCAGGGTGCCTCTCCATTTGGAGCGGTCCGTTGCAAGGTCCTCCCAGCGCTCTGTGTTGATCTCCAGGACCTTCATGTCTCTCTTGCAGACGTCTCTAAAGCGCAGCTGTGGGCGGCCAACGTCTCTCCTGCCAGTCGCCAGTTCTCCGTAGAGGACGTCTTTGGGGATTCTGCCATCCTCCATATGGTGAACGTGGCCTAGCCAGCGGAGCCTGCGCTGCCTGAGTAGAGTGAACATGGAGGGAAGGCCGGCACGGGACAGAACTTCTGTGTTGGGCACTTTGTCCTGCCAGGATATGTCCAGGATGTGGCGAATGCAGCGCAAGTGGAAGGAGTTCAGTCTCTTTTCCTGCCGGGCGTATGTTGTCCACGTCTCACTCCCATAGAGCAGTGTGCTGATGACGCAGGCGTTGTACACTGCCATCTTCGTCTTGACAGAGAGCTTGGGATTCTCCCACACTCCTGTAGTGAGGCGAGCGAGTGTGAAGGCTGATTTTCCAATCCTCTTGTTGATCTCTGTATCAAGGGAGAGGTTGTTGCTGATCGTGGGACCCCAGGTACATGAACTGATTCACGACCTCCAGCTCGTAATCGTCGATGGTGATGGTTGGTGGTGCTTCCGTGCCTTGCGCCAAGACGTTAGTCTTCTTCAGGCTGATGGTAAGCCCGAAGTCCTTGCACGCCTGGGAGAAGCGGCCCATCAGGGTCTGAAGCTCCTGCTGTGTGTGGGTTGCGACTGTAGCGTCATCTGCGAACAGCATGTCTCTGATTAGAGCCTCGCGTACTTTGGTTCTGGCTTTCAGGCGGGCAAGGTTGAAAAGCCTGCTGTCAGATCTTGTGTGCAGGTAGATTCCCTCTGTTGCTGTGCTGAAGGCATGCCTCAGGAACAAAGCAAAGAAAATCCCAAAGAGGGTTGGCACAAGTACACAGCCCTGTTTCACTCCGCTGCATATGTTGAATGGCTCTGAGATGTTGCCGTCGTGCTGCACTATCCCCTGCATGTTGGTGTGAAACGATTTGATGAGGCTTTGCAACTTTGGTGGGCATCCTATCTTTGGCAGGATCTTGAAAAGGCCCTCTCTGCTGACCAGATCGAACGCTTTAGTGAGGTCGATGAAGGCGGCGTACAGGGGCATGTTCTGTTCTCTGCATTTCTCCTGGAGTTGGCGGATGGAGAATATCATGTCTACCGTCGATCGCTCAGCGCGGAAGCCACACTGAGACATGGAGTAGACACGTTCGGCAAGCTTCTGTAGACGAACGAGAACAACTCATGCGTAGACTTTGCCAACAATGCTGAGGAGGGAGATGCCCCTGTAGTTGTTGCAGTTGCTTCTCTCCCCTTTGTTTTTGTAGAGGGTGATGATCTTGGCGTCCCTCATGTCCTGTGGTATGGCACCTTCCTTCCAGCACTGGCAGAGGACGTCATGCAATGGCAGCAGTAGGGTGGTCTTGCAGTGCTTGATCAGGTCGGGGGGTATGCAGTCGCCAGGAAACCTTGTGTTGGGGCTTGGTCTTGAAGAATGAGTTTATGATGCACAGATCATGATATGTGCAGAACTTGAGCAGCCGCTGTCCGTTGTCGTTCATTCTGCCCACGCCAAATGGTCCAAGACAGGAGGGCCAGGAGTCGTGGTTAGCACCCACTCTGGCATTGAAGTCTCCAAGGAGAATGAGTTGTTCAGAGTTTGGGATGTTCCTGACAGTTGTTGCGAGATTCTCGTAGAACTCGTCTTTTGCCTCTGGTGTGGCTGTCAGTGTTGGGGCATACACACTGACGAGGGTGACTGGGCCTTGAGTGGTGTTCAGGCGGAGGGTGAGGAGTCATGCAGAGCCATTGCTGCCCGGTTCCACCATCTTCAGCAAGGTGTTCTTCACTGCGAAGCCCACTCCGTGTTCCCTGTGTTCGTCACTGCCCATTCCCTGCCAGTAGAACGTGTAGTCCTTCTTTCTCAGTGTGCCTGCATCAGCCAACCGTGTTTCCTGGAGAGTGGCGATATCCACTCCCAGTCTCTTCAGCTCATTATTGATGATGGCAGTCTTCCTGGTGTCGTTGATGTCCTTGAGGTTAGCAGCGAGTCCTGTCATCATAGTGCGGACGTTCCAAGTTCCCAGTTTTAGAGTTGGTCTCTTTTGTTTTTTTGTCCTGCCTGGTGTGAAGGTTCTCAGCCTGCCGTTCGGACTTCTCCTCATCCCCATGCACCCAATGAGGAAAGCAAGCTGTGGCGGGACAACACCTTATTGGCTGGGGGCTGCCCAGCTTGAGGGGGGCGGTAGCTGTCCAGTGAGATCCGATGATCCCTCCCACCGTCGGGAACAACCCCTGGTGCCACGCTCTACGCCAATTGAGTGGTGGCTTATAACCGATAACTGTCATTCCCCGTGTTTTGTCTACGCCAAAGGCGAAGCTGGAGTGTCCTCTCCAGTGATCCGGTGTTCTACCTTCCAGTGTTGGGCGTTGGTAGGATTCAAGCCTGGGCAGGAAGATATGGAGGACAAGATGTTGCCCATGCAGCATGTCCCCCCTCTCCACGTCACTGGTGAACACAAAGGAACAGCAGGGCTGCTACAGTTTGGCACCAGCGCCGTCGCAGGAGCTGCCAGAACGATGTTGAGCACAACAGAAAACTGCCTTAGGGACTCCGACTCCGGATTTTTCCTCAGGGTTGACTCCCGAAGCCTTTCCCGTGACCGGGTGTGCCGCAAGGCAGCGGAGGTTTGAAATCAGGGTTTACCTTCTCCTAGATGAGCTATCTTCCCAGGTTGACGAGCCACCATCTACCTGAAGCATCTGGTTTTAAGGCGCCAGAGATCCGCCCTCGCCCCTTCTCCTATTAGTAAAAGCAGTTCCGCTGGGCTTAGAGACTAAACCACACGGGCAGGCTAGGAGTTGGCCTTAGTTGTCAGAGGCTTTTCGAGACGCATGCCATAAGGAGCATTTAGTGAGCACTGGGAGCTTAACCCCAGTGCCGCTCCTGGCTATGACAACCTTGGAACCAAAAGGTTCCAAAAGAAAAGTTACAGTTCAAATTAAATCTCAAATGGCCATTTTTGAGGGAGAGATTCCATGTGTGTGCTGAAGGCCATGCTTTGTAATCTCTCCCTCAAAAATGGCCATTTGCGGTTTAATTTGAACTGTAACTTTTCTTTTATTTATTCTAATTATTTTTATAATAAGAGTACCTAAATCCAATATCAAACCTGATTTTTTGACTTTGAATAATTGCGGCCAACTGCCGTTGCTGCTGGGCCAACCATAGTTCCGAGACCTTGGCCATTGCATACGTCAGCAGCTTATGGTCCACGAACACGGCGAACTCGTGCCCCTCCAGCCAGAACTGGAAACGGCGCGTTGCCAGGTGGAGAGCCAGCAATTCTCTATCGAACGCGCTGTACTTGCGTTCGTTGTCGCGTAAAGTGCAGCTGAAAAATGCGAGCGGCTGCCACGAACCTGAGACACACTGCTCCACTACTGCCCCATGGCAACGTCAGACATATTCGTAGTGAGCGCTATCCATACAAACGGGTCCGGGTGGGCTAAGAGCATGGCATCTGCAAGCATTGTTTTGACAGTAGTAAAAGTCTGGACTCGCTCGGGAGTGCAGTCGATGGCTTCCACAGGCTTGTTTTTTTTTAAGCGTGGCGTACAATGGCTGCATTAGCTGGGCTGCCCGGGGAAGGAAACGGTTATAAAAATTAATCATTCCCAAAAACTCCTGTAGTGCCCTAACGGTCTGCGGACGCGGATAGTCTGACACAACGCGCATTTTGACCGGTAACAGGATCGCACCCTCCAGTGAAATGCGGTGGCCCAAAAAGTCAACCACTGGCACACCGAACTGGCAGTTCGCCAGGTTAACTATCAGCCCGTGCACTTCTAACCTCTGGAAAACTGTCCTGAGATTGGTGATGTGCTCCTCCTCAGACGCGCTGCTACCAGGATGTCATCTAAGTAGACAAAAACGAAGGACAAGTCACAAAGCACTGTGTCCATCATCCTCTGGAAGGTCTGCGCTGCACGTTTTTAATACAAGCGGCATGCGTAAAAACTCGAAAAGGCCAAAAGGAGTTATTACCGCTGTTTTTGGAACGTCTTCCGCATGCACTGGGACCTGGTGGTAAACGCGGACCAGATCCACTTTGGAAAAAACACACGCCCTGACCAGGTTCACGGAAAAATCCTGGATGTGTGGAATAGGATAGGGATCGTGTTCCATAGCGTTGTTCAAGCACTGGAAATCGCCGCATGGTCGCCACAACCTGTCGGCTTTAGGCACCATGTGAAACAGGGATGCCCATGGGCTGTTGGAGCGCCTGATGATGTCCAACTGCTCTAAGTTGGCAAACTCCTTTCACACGCTGTCCAGTTTAGCTGCATCCAAACGCTGAGGACGTGTGAACACCAGTGGGCCTTTTGTTGTTATAAAGTGCTCAACCTCGTATTTCGTTACCGTAGCTGAAAAAGTCGGGACCGTGAGTGCTAGGAACTGTGCGAGCAAATGTTGGTACTTACCCCCTGGAGCTATAACATTAGCCAGTGTTGTTGACCCAGCTCCCCGAGCTGTGCAGGGCAGTGAGGTAAAAGAGACAGCATCCACTAATCTCCTATTAGCAACATCGACTAACAACCCATAAGCACATAGAAAATCTGCTCCTAAAATGGGGATGGAACATGCAGCTATCACAAAGGCCCACTGAAAGTTGCGTCCATGTAAGCATATTGTCAGTGTCCACTCGCCAAATGTCCTGATGGTGGCTCCGTTGGCAGCCATGAGCTCGGGACCGCTACGTCCTGCCACCCTGTCTGCGTTGACAAGCAGGATGAGGCTCTTCTGGGAGCCGGAGTCCACCAAAAACCGTCTCCCCGAACGTGTGTCCATGACATAAAGCAGCATGTTCCTGTCACCATCGGTTGCAGCTGCCACTAAATTCCAAAAGTGCCATCTTCCCGCCTTCTTGAATTGGCATGGCGACAGGCAGCGTTGGGCATTTGAGCCGAAACGGCAATGATAAAAACAGATCGCTCCGTTCCTTTGTCTTCAGGTGTCCATCCCGGCTACTACGGAACGGCTCCTCGACCTCGCTGGAGTCCCTCATGGATGCCGGTGCCACTGTCTGCGTGCAGAGAGTTCTTGTCGCCAAAAGGATGCGGCCAACTTCCTGCGCCAGGACACGGTTGTCCTTAGCAACCAGTCATGGAGAGTTGGCCAGGATCGCCCTCGCTGTAGCTGGTAGGTTCCTGTGGAACAAGTGGGTGAACAGGAATGATTCATCATCCTTCCCCCTCAGCACCAACATGCTCTCCATGAGCTCCACTGCTGATCTGTCCCCTAACTCCGAACACGCTAGGAGCCTCACTGCCCTCTCACTGTCAGGAAGGGTATAGCGCTGGAGAAGCATCCTCTTGAGTGCCTCACATTTTTCTTGGGTCGGCGGCTCCTGGAGCAGGCTTGTCACCTGTTGCGTGGCGCGTGCATCCAGCGCAGCGACCACATAGTAATCCCTGGTATCATCCTTTGTTATCCTGCGGAGTGCGAACACAAACAAACCACGTGGTCGGATTGTGAAGCCAGAGGCCTGGGAGCTCGATTGGGACCATGCACACAGCGCTGGTGCCCTCCCTCCAGGCAGTTTCCGGGGCGGTGCTCGGCTCGCTTTTCATGGCACATCTTTGGGTCACCAATGTGGAGAAAGGAGGCAGGCGAGACAACGAGCTGGACGACGCAGTTACTTTATTCTTTCTCCAACATATTTTACAGCAAAAGAGAGGACCACGTCTCTGTGCATTCCTCTTTTATAACTTTATTTCCATGCATCAAGACCCCGAACTTCCGACCGTAACACGGTCTTTGAACAAAGAACTGTGTGGCACATTAACATAACATAACACCGGCGCCGCTTCAACACTCTTCTTCTCCCAGCGCCACCAGCATTTTACTCCTCTCCCCGGGGAGCGCATAGTCCTTACTGTCCCGTCTGGTACCCCCTGGTGACACCTCATCTTTCGGTCCATTGTTCCCTGGATGGAGAAGTCCAACACCATGCCCCCACAACGTCCCGTAACTTTGTGACTCTCCCTCATCAGATATTCAATTAAACCAAAAGTAAGATAAATTGGAAAACTCTTTTTTATTGCATAATGATGATTATGAATGTCTAGACTGGAATGGATTACAGTCTTTCAAACACACTGAGCACAATTGTGAACTTTATTTTAGTTAATAACAAGCCCATTCAAAACTTTGCAAGTAATGTTTCAACTGCCTTCCACTAATTTCCTTGCCTGTAGATGTTTTCATACACACTAGAAGGCACTGTTTGCACTACTTAGAAGGCTACCTAAAAATCGTGTAATATACATGGATAAAGCCACTATTCTGTGTATAGTACATGTTTTCTATGGGTGGGTAAAAATGCAACTTATACACAATTTTTGTGACTGGAAAATTCATGGAAAAGTGATGTCAACATCCCATTTATTGCCTCTTTTGTGGATTAATTTCAATTTCTGACATCATAAAGAACATATATCTATATTTTAGTAAACAAAAAAATCATTTCTATGTGATTTTACTTTAGATCTAGGAAGCCATCCTGTGATCTCTCCCAGGGATCATTGCATTTCAGGCCTCCTCATTGTTATTCACGAGCGCCTAATCTGATTGGGTGAAAGCTTTATGATTGGCACATGTGGCAAAGCCGCCACAAGTGAGGAGGTGTAACCTGCATCAGGGATCGAGCTTGGCTGTCCTGTGATAGGCTTGCTGTCACCACTATTTTGGAAACGTAAATGAGAATCGGTAACGGTAGAGAACATTTTCCCAACCCTTGTTTGAGCCTGAGTCAGACACCGAAGAAAATGCGGAACAAAGCACAAGACCATCTCAAGCACACATGCTACAAGATGTTTCTGAATGGTACCCGCTACCCTGTAATAACCTGTAAGAATAGCATTGTTGCTTGCAGCAGCTATAAGTCTCCATGTTTGTTGTCACTGAGTTATACTGTAATGGAGCAAGTTCCCACAGCAGCGATGATTAAAACTAGAGAAATTTGTGATAGAAATAAATACAGACTTTTCTGTTCCTTTAATAATATGTCATTACTGCTAAGCTAACAGCTTTAGCAGCTAAAAACACTGACTTTTCACACTTGCATAAATATTTAAAGAATATACTTGCAGGTTGGCAGTCTGAAGTGAGGTTCACCAGCGTGAACACCAGGCTGCCATTCTTCCAGTCTTGGGCTTTGGTGTAGATGAGGGTGCCCCGGGCCTGAGGACTTTGGGTTAGGGGAAAGATTAATTTTGCTTGAGACTTACTTGGTGAGGGAAGGGAAGAGATTCTGGGTTGATGGTTCCACCCTGGTGAGAATCCAAGTCTGCCAGGAGAGGTAAGTATTTAGAAGGTTCTGACAGTGTTGAGAAACACAGAGATTATTTAGGAGTAGTTGTTCATGCTTTCCAGTGTTGGGAAAAGGTGGAGGTTTTAGGCACGAGAGCGCTACAGGTGAGCACACAAGTGACTTAAGGAAAACACCAAGCTGCTGGTATGCAGAGACTAACATTTCCATGCTGAAGGAGAGGAACCACTTATGAAGGCTGTGGCTGATGAGAAGCAGGTGGTTAATTAGAGCAGCTGCAATGACTGAGCCATCAGTAGAGGGGTAATGGTGAGAAAGTGTGCACTGACCTGCGATACTACGTACACTTTCCAAGGTTCTGGAATGAATCTGTAGTGAAACAATCAGAAAAGAGCAACAAGTCTGGGCTTAAAGTAAACACATTTCAGTAAAGTTACAATAAAACACAAACCCCAGCCAGCATGCCCAAGTGGGCCCCATGATAGGTTTAATCTGGGCTGTCCTATGGGTCCTAATGGGCTTGTCTGTGGGGTCCATGTTGGCCCCATCAGTGTTTGCCCACATGGACCTGTGGTACAGGTAGGCAGGGAATATGTTTACCCGCTTTAAACCCAGCTGGGCCCCACATAGGTTTAAAGTGGGTGAGCAAGTTTCAGTAACACTGGCACCATTGGCAAAATTACAAGAAAAAGTCACAAATTTATGAAAAAATGAAAAAATTTATATGAAAATGACAAATTTATAAAATAAATAGCAATTGTATGAGAAAAAGTCACAAATTTATGAGAAAAAAGTGAAAATTTAGATGAAAAAGGTTGCAAATTTTCAAGACAAAAAATTGTAAAATTGCTTGAAAACAGTTACAAACTTCCAAGAAAAAAAATAGCAAATTTACAAGAAAAACATTGCAAATTTATGAGGGAAAAAAATTAGAAAAAGTTACAAATGAACAAAAACATAGCAAATATATGAGTAAATAAATCGAAAATTTTCTAAAAAAAAAAAAAAAAAAAAAAAGTTAAATTTTCAAGAAAAAAGTCCCAAATGTATGAGGAAAATGTTGCAAGTTTACTGTAAGAAAAAGTTGAACATTTTTGGGAAAGTTCCAAATTTACAAGAAAAATGTCACAAATTTATGGGGAAAAAAGTCATAAATTTACAAGAAAATTTCAACTTTACAATGACGAAAGTGACAAATTCATGAAAAAAGTTGCAAGATTACAGTACAAGAGTGGCAAATTTATGAAAAACTTCCAAAATTACAAAAAGTTCTCAAAAAGACACAATTTTACAAGAAAAACTAACAAATTTATGAGAAAAAAGTTTACATTAAAAACAAGTTGTAAATTTATGAGAAAGTTTTGAGTTTTCAAGAAAAAATATAGAAAATTAGGGGGAAAACATCACAAATGCACAAGAAAATAGCAAATTAATGAGAAAATAAGTTGAAAATACGTAAATGGGTAAAGTCCATGTGGTCAAACAC
Source organism: Pholidichthys leucotaenia (assembly GCA_020510985.1). Lineage (NCBI taxonomy): Eukaryota > Metazoa > Chordata > Actinopteri > Cichliformes > Pholidichthyidae > Pholidichthys > Pholidichthys leucotaenia. Next base: position 414,748,836 of record CM035837.1, on the reverse strand, counting down.
AGATGGGGCCAACATGGGACCCAAGGACAAACCCGCATGGGACGCATAAGACAGCCCAGATTTAGCCTTTGGTGGGACCCCCATGGACATGCTGGCTGGGACTATTCTCTCATAGTTTTGATTCATCTGAACTTTTCCCAAACAAGACATGGGCAGTGATGCCTCTGGTTGTAGGCCAGCTTTATTTTGGACAAAAAAACTTATAAAACTAGAAATTGGACCCATAAAAATAAAAATAAATGCACTGACACATACCCGTTAATTTACACCAACAGACATGAAGGGGGCCGCAGACGCAGCACCAAAATGCTTCACCACAAACAGTCCCCCGGGGCAAGGGTGGTGGTGGTGGTGGTGGTGGGGGGGGCTCATTTTTGTTATTGCCATCCATTTTGATCCTTGATATTAAATCTCCCTTTGGCAATTTAATTCCAGATATCTTTTGAGCATTTCTTCTCTGCTTCATTATGCAAAAAGGAGAGGAGAGTCAGAGGTGGGGTGGGGTGGGGGTGGGGGTGACGTTCAAAGTGTGTGAATGAAACAACAAATACATAGAACATACATGGGCAATTTAAAGGTACAGACAGAAATACAAACAGAAAGTCAGTCTGTCCTTGATCACTTTGTACTTAAATAAATTGACCTATACTTAAATTAAGCCAATTATTAGCTTTAATACCCCCCCGCCCCCGAGCCAGTGCACAGTCATCAGCACACCTTCTAAAAAGCCCACACAGTGGTGCGTTTAATCATCCATTGATTTACACTAAAACATTTCACCCAGTCATTTTCTCTTTTTAAAAAAAGCAATCGCATCGGGAAGAAAATATAGAGGTTTAATGAAAAGAGAAAAAAGGCCCGTGGGATGGATATCAGAAGCCGGTGGATGTGCATAATTCATCTCAGACTATTCCATAAAACCCCGCAGAGACTAGTCTTTTTAAAGCAAAAAATTAAACTTAATACTGGCACTCTGTAGCGTTCATGTGGCTTTCCCAGAGGCTTTATGTTTCCTGTGGTTTTCTTTGTGAGGCCTGCATGCTTGCCCTGTGCTTACGTGCATTTACTCCAGGTTTCCTCCCACAGTCCAAAGACATGTACAGTATGCGACGGGAAATCGTGGCAGGACACTGTGTAACTCTCACAGTTCCCCCCTCCAATACGTAGTTATTGCACGTTCTGTGTCCCGCCATGATTTTGTCACCATTAGTGAGACAAATGGGAAATGGCGTTCACTTCTATAGCGCATTTTACTCATCTCTGGATGACCAAAGTCGCTTTACAGATCCTGCCGTCCACCCATTCATACACACATTCACACACTGATGGTGGTGGAGCCGCCATACACAGGCGCTGGCCTGACCCACCAGGAGCATCTGGGGGTTCAATGTCTTGCTCAACGGCACTTTGACATGCAGACTGCAGACAGAGCGGGAATCGAACCCCTCACACACCGATCAGTAGTCAGCCACACTACACCTGCGCCACAGCCGCCCCCAGGGTGAAGTGCAAGGGTGAAGTGTGGTTGTTACTGTAATGGTTAGGGTGATTGTAGGGTAAGGGGCTTATTTTTTCAGTATTTTCAAAAATAAAGCACATAAAAGTCTAAGGCTGTAAGGCTCTCTTTCCATGGTTTCCTTGACTCTATAGTTATTTTTACAGCCACTAGAAGGCACTTTCTGCACTACTTACAAAACTACCCACAAAATGTGTAATATGCAAAGAAAAATACACTTTTCTGTGTATATTACACGTTCTGTAAGGGTGGCTAAACATACAACTTATACTCATTTAAAGGTTAAATGTGATTCTACATCAGTGTATGTCTCTGTATATGCATACTAGCTATTGTTGAAAGCCTGGTCCTATTCTTAAAGGAGACATTTACTGCACCTTTACCACATGTTGACACAGTTTCTCACAGGTCTTGGTGAAATGTCGGTGACAGGCTTTGGTCAAAAATACTTACAGTAAGTGTTTAATTACTGCAGCACCATTTTGACCTATCTTGAGCAGCCTTCCTCAGAACAGCTTGCACATCTCGATAATTGCTCATGAGCCCCAGTTCACAGTACCCGCGTTCCACTGTACATGACTGGCTGTGTGGATTGAATGAGGAAAAAGTTGGCTTTTTTTGCCACTTGTGAGGTTAATTGTTGATCCCATATTGCGAATGTTTGACAACTAGCTGACAAGCTTCTAGCTACGATAGCGAACATGGCCTGAGCTAACTAAGGTGAAATTGTCTAATATGACCGGTCCCTGGATAACATATTCATGTTGGCTTCAGTACACAGTGAGTCTGAGGAAGGTTGGAGATGGTGCTCCAGGCCCGAGGACTTTGAAGGTGCATGCCTGAAAACTAGTGTATACCTGTGCATTCCCGTGCATACCCGTGCATGCTCATAGAAAGCAAGTGTAAGCAAGCATTTCTGCATGCCTGTAGAAAGTTACTGTTACCATGGCAATAGTAACCATGGTGAAACCTCCCTTTGATCTTTGACGTCAGCACTCCTTTAGTGATGCCTGCCTTTGATCTTTGATGATGTCTTAGCGAGTGCAATGATCATGAGTGAAGTCTGCCTTTGATCTTTGATGATGTCATAGCAAGTCCTATGATCTTTTATGAGTCCTATGATCATGAGTGATGCCTGCCTTTGATCTCATAGCAAATCCTATGATCTTTTAGCACGTCCTATGATCGTGACATTGTGACATGATATAGAGTGATGATAGAGTGAAGTACATGGTGGTAATACACCTGTAAGCTGGTTGCCAACCGCCAATCAAATCTAAAAGATCAGGTTCAGGTTCAGGTTACTTTATTTGTACTCGTAGGTAGATTTTGTTTTGCAGTTGGTGACATCCATATTTACAAGCCACTAATTACATTCAACATAGACACAAACACAGGTACACATCTTACAAAATAGGTAAATATAAAATATGAACAATATAATTTTTATAGCTTGTTCAACTCTTTGACAGCAGCAGGGACAAAGCTGTTTTTGTAGCGCTGGGTTCTACTTTTTGGGACAGCAAACCTCCGTCTGGAGGGAAGAAGCTGAAAGTTGCAGTGCAAAGGGTGGGAGTCATCATTTAAAATCGAGTCGGCCATCCTCTGTACTTGTCTGGTGTACAGGGATGTCAGGCTCAGCTGAGACTCACCAAGCAAACGACTGGACCATCTGACTACCTGATCCAAGGATTTCCTCTGTTTCAGTTTTATCTGACCAAACCATGACATTAAAGAAAAGGATAAAACAGATTCAATAAAAGCCCGATAGAACATAGTCATTATGGTTCGGTCAATTTGGAAGCGTGCAAGTTTCCTCAAACAATGCAAATTTTGCTGACCCTTTTTGCACACCCTTTCACAGTTCACCTCAAAGTTCAATCCACTATCAATAATCGTCCCAAGATATTTGTACGATTGTACACATTCGGTGGTCTGGCCTTTTAGTATGGTGACTTTGTGCCTGGGAGTTTTCCTCCTAAAGTCAATAATCATATCTTTCGTTTTTGTTGTATTCAGCTGCAGGTAGGAATCCTCACACCAGTGAACAAAGTCATCAACTACTGGGCCGTGGCCACTCTCACCATCCTGGAGGAGACTGACAATGACTGAGTCATCAGCATACTTTATAATGTGTCTGTTGTCATGTCTGCTCCGACACATGTTTGTGTACAGGATGAAGAGTAGTGGTGACAACACACACCCCTGAGGAGAGCCAGTAGAAGAGCACTTTAGGTCAGACAATGTGCCATTGACCCTTACTCTCTGCGTCCTGTTGGTTAAGAAATCCAGAATCCAACCCACCAGATTATTGCTTAAATGAAAAAGAAGACATTGTGACACTGTGACAGACAGAGATTTCTTGAGTTATATATAGAGTGATGTTACACCGGAGTTCAATCCGCCCCCTGGGTCCTCCTTCAACTCATCTTGTACTGCCTGGAAGGCAGTACTGCGACAGTAGGTACATGAGAGTAGAGGAGCACATCAAGCTGCTGGCACATTCCCGTAATGAGAAAGAGGAAACACCTGCTTACAGAGGCTGTGGCCCATGAGAGACAGGTAGTTAATCAGTGCAGCTGAGCATGATTAGGTAATTAGCAGTGGAGCATCACTCTTCTTCTTCTTCTTCTTCTTCTTCTTCTTCTTCTCTCGGTTACTGGTGGATAGCAAACAACTGAAGGGTGCATACCGCCATCTACTGTACAAGAGTGTGTAACATTATGTCATCTGAGCCCGACCCCTAAATTCTATGACTTAATCCTGTGTTATTTAAAAAAGAGAAAAGAGCCCTTCTTGCGATTTGTATTGCCTCTCCATCTCCATCTGATCAGTTAAGCTATGCTATGTTCTGGCAGTTGCCTATGCAATCAATGCAACTGGTGCTGAAATTGTTTAACAGGATATGGAAGGAGGGGGTTATCCCAAGTGGGTGGAAAAAGGCTGTAATTTTACCATTTAATAAGCCAGTGAAAGCTCCAGCTCATCCAGGCAACTACAGGCCAATAGCATTAACGCCACATTTAGGGAAATGGATGGAGAAGGTGTTAGTTTACAGACTCTCATATGTATTAGAGCAAAAACGATTAATAAACGACTATCAGAATGGTTTTAGAAGAGGAAGATCCACAGTGGATACTCTAGTTTGGGTAAGTAATGATATTGAAAAGACTCTCAAAATGAAAGAAGTAATGGTTATAGTTTATCTGGATATTGAAAAGGCTTATGACTCACTGTGGAGGGATGGATTTCTTATGAAACTGAATAAAATGGACATTGGTTTTAGGATGTATAATTGGATAATGGATTTTTTTAACACACAGGACAATTAGGGTTAAAGTAGGATCAGAAGTTTCTAATGACTTTGAAATAGAAAATGGTGTTCCTCAGGGGAGTGTGATAAGCCCAGTTTTATTCAATATAATGATTAATGACATGTTTGAGGATCAAGAGGGATCCATCAAAACAGCACTATATGCAGATGATGAAGCCATATGGACGAGGGGAAGAAATGAGAAATTTGTGTTCAAAAACATCAGGAAAGCAATGGAGAAAGTGGAAAAGTGGTCATATGACTGGGGATTTAAATTTTCAAACAGTAAAACCTGCTATATGACTTTCACAAAAAAAACGCAGGACTGGTACAGAACCATTAACATTATATAATCAACCAATAGAGAAAGTCCATCCATCCATCCATCTTCCGCTTAATCGTTTTTGGGTCGGGGGGGGCTGGAGCCTATCCCAGCATCTTTGGGTGAGAGGCAGGGTACACCCTGGACAGATCGCCAGTCCATTGCAGGGCCAACACAGAGAGACAAACAACCATTCACTCTCACAGTCATACCTAAGGACAATTTAGAATCCCCAGTTTTGATGCCAGTTAACCTAACTTGCATATTTTTGGCATGTGGGAGGAAAGTGAATTCAAATATCTAGGACTGTGGATTGATAGTGTATACACATGGAGAGTTCATGTTGAAAATGTGGAGACAAAATGCAAAGAATAATGGTTGTTTATCTGCACCCCATTTGTGTCCAGCTACAGCTTTTATGAGCTGTAGCTGGACACAAATGGGGTGCAGATAAACAACCATTAATTGACATTTACAGAGCACTAATGCAATCAACAATAGACTGGATGCATGATTTATGGAGCAGCGGCAAAGATGACTCTGGAAAAAATAGAAAGCAGCATAGAGCGCTTCGCCTGTGCATTGGAGCCGTCAAAACAACACCAAACAATGCAGTTTTAATAGAAGGAGGAGAAATGCCAATCTATTTGAGAAGAGATAAACTCGCATTATCATACTGGGTCAAGCTGAAAGGAAGTGACGAAGCAAATATTTCAAAAACAACACTACAAGACTCCTGGGAATACTTTAATTTCCAGGGACACGGGTTTGGGTGGACAATTGAAAGAAGGACCAGAATGTATCGGCTGCACTGTATTGATATAGCTAACACCAGTCCAGTGAGTAATGTTCCCCCTTGGCTGTTTTCGGGAATAGAAGTAGACACTAGTCTGCTAATGAGGAAAAAAGGATTGGCATATGAGTGAAGTTGGTGTTAAAACAAGCATTTACCTCAGGAATAATTACTATAACTTCTTACAGCTCTATACTGACGGTTCAAAGAATAAAGAGGGCTCTGTTGGAGTTGGAGTATACATCCCAGAGTTTAAAGTGACCATCACAAAAAGACTCTCTAACAATACATCCGTGTTTACAGCAGAGAAGGTGGCAATAATTATTGCTTTGCAGTGGGTGGAGGAGGTCAGACGGGACCGGGTGGTGGTGTGCACGGACTCACTTGCAGCGCTAAAAGCCATACAGACACTAAAATCTACAAGGGAAGACTTGGTGAATGAGCTATATCACAGTTTATTTAGGGTACACAGGGGTGGTGGAGAAGTTCAGTTTTGTTGGGTTCCTGCACATGAAGGGTTGAAAGGGAATGACTGTGCAGACAAATTAGCAAAAAGTGTCATGTTCGGGGTTGTTCTACCCCGTCCATGACCTGTGGCTGTAGGATTTTGATTATTTCTTATTAATTCCAGCTGACAGATTGAGCTTTGCTCTCTGCCAGTCCAACAGCCACGCCTCTTCCTCACCAGACATTCACCAGCATGTATTGTTTCACCACACACACACACACACACACACACACACACACACACACACACACACACACACTTATCATGCATCTGCTTGCCACATGGCTGTGCCCACTTGCCTTCATCAGTATATTGAATACTTATTGGGAGGCAGTGAGCTCAGCCAGTGTGGCAGCTTATGTCAGCATGGGACAACCTGACTCCCCAGATTATTGGCTTCCTTCCCCTGGACTCTGTATGTTGTGTTTTAGAGCCTTTCCGCTCCAACATATTCGTAAGTCTTCCTTTGTGCTTTTCCCTTCTGCTCCTGACTGTCCGGAGCGCGTGAGGCATTCCCTTTAAACCTACAAGGGTTGTAGCGGGTTGCCTACTCTTATTCACAGTAACTGTTATTTGGACATTCTGTACATTTTCCCTTTGTTAATAAACATGTTACTTACACTGCGTTTTGGGCTTGCTGCCAGTTTATATGTTCGCTGTGAGATCGCGCAGCAGACAGGACAGTAAGCTGCCACCAAAAGAGCCCAAGCAGTAAGTAGCGTGTTACTCATTTTTTGTGTTTTTTTTTTCACCCACCTGTTTGGAGTGTGATGCCTTGGTCTAACCATTTCCACACTGGCTTAAGTGGATGGGCAACGGGACATCCCAGCATGGAGGAGGAATGGGCAGCCACATCTATCTGAGGGTTCCTGTACATCACAAATGACACCTATGGCCCCAGAGAACAGTGGGACTGCCTTAACGAGGCTCAGGATATCCTGGCAGCTCACCCGGGCCTCTGGAATTATCCCCAGTATGCAGAATTATTGTCTTCCGTCTGCACGCTCGAGCAGGCCTTTCCCGACCTGAAGAGGAGGGCTTTCCGGACTAAGCCCAAACAGAGATGCTCTTCTCTGCCAGTGGCCATCGTTCCCTCTCCTCCATCACCCGCTCCAAGATGGCCATGATCAGGTCGGCATCAGCAAAGTCACCCAGAATCCCGGAAGGACAATTCAGCCCCGCTAATTGCTCCTGTTCCTACACTGAGCCTTGTTACCCCTGCAGCAGATTATCAGTTCCAAGCAGTCCCGTCTGCAGAATCTCCGTCCATATCCACTGCCAGGCCTTCTTCCTTGGTTTGTTCGCCGGCAGCAGAGGGGCGCTTGCTTTCCTCACGGGGGTCTCCCGTTCCTGTGGCGAGAGGGGCGGCTCCGATATGTCCTACAGAGGAGCCTAGCACCACCTTTCCCGGACGGACAGGTGATGACGTCCAAGCAGCAGCAACCAACATCTTAATCCAGGAAAACAGGCAAGTTATTTTTCATTTGACTCACATTAATAATGAAATCTCTTGCCTGATTCCCAGTAGGGAGGCTCAGGGAAAGCAGTCCCCTGAGCTCTCCCCACCTGCTGCTGTTAAAAACTGTTCACCTGCCCTCTCTCCACTTTCCTCTGTTTGCCCGCCGGAGCCGAGCAGTCAGGACCAGGAGGAGCCAGAGGTCCGGGAGGATTGTCCTCCCAAAGCAGTGGTGAACCAAGTCCCAGCCCCCACGCCGGAGGAGTCACCTGTGTGGATCATGACAACTGGGGAGAATAAGACTGCAGTGGCCATCACGCCTGCTGTGGAGGCCGCCACAGCAGAATTAGCACCCGAGCAGAACCTCTTGGAGGCCAAACCTGGGAAGACGTCACCCAGATCACCGGAGTCCTGGACAGCGGTAGAGCTTGAGCTAAGGCAAGTGCTGTCTTTTGTCTTTCTCTTTTCTATTATAGAGCATTTTTGCCTAGCTTCAGGTGAGGAGAGCCAGCTGCAGCCAAACGCTGCACCTGAGCTTGCCTCACCTGGCTCTGCTGCTGCCGGCGACTCTGACCCTTCCTCCTCTCTGAGTCCTTTTCCAGAGTCACAGGGGAGAGTCTTCCATCGCTGGACGAGTCCGTGGATTCAGGTTTGCAACCGGAGGTCACCAAAGTTCCGGCTGAGGTAGTTGTCAGGGGCACCAAGTACCAGTCCAGGGTGCCCGTGATTGATTGCCTCCTGGCCTGGGTGCTCATGCGGGTCGGCTGGCCTATGGCCAAGATGGTGTTGGGGTCAGCAGTGGCCCAGCTGGGTCCCACCGCGGGTGCAGCAGGGGTCCAGCTGGACTCCACCATGGGTGCAGCCATGGCTCAGTCGGGGTCCACCATGGGTGCAACATTGTCCCAGGCCGGGGCCACCGCAGATGCAGCCATGGCCCCGCCCAGGTCCACTGGGGGTACTACAGAGTTCTGGACTAACGTCAGGGCCACCGAGGGTGCCACAGGACAGTTTGGGGACACCGGGGTCATCCCTTTCCTTTTGGAGTTCCTGTAGGTGTTGCTCCGCCTTCTGCTGGGCACCGTTGTGGTCTTTTTCCCTCCGCCGCCAGTGACCGCAGGGGTTCCACTTCCCCTGTCTGGCCATCCACCTCTCAGTTTTCCAGTGGGTAGGCCACCGCCTCATTTGCCCTTCTGGTCCTGGTGGCCTAATCGTGTGGGCAGGCTGCCCGAAGGACTGGGCTCCTGGGTCAAGTGGCCCTTTTTCTCTGGCAGGCCACCTGATGCAGTTCTGCAGGCTGCCTGCTGGCCCTGGGACTTTGGCTGGCCCCCTGAACTTACAGCCACCTGCTGGGCCTTGGACTCTGGCCGGCCCCCTGAACTGTGGGACTCTTGGGGGTGGGGTGGGTTAGTTTAGTTTTGGGGTTGGGTAAACTGTTGTTTGTGGTGTTTATGTATTCTTGATTTATCCCTCCTAACCTGTTTTCCCACACCTCCCGCCCTGGTTTGTTGTATTGGCCTTTTGAGTGTGTGTGTGTGGGGGGGGGGCAGGTTATATTTTCCGTTTTGATGGTACGGTGGGTGTCTGGTGTACACCCCTTGGGTGGGGTCCTGTCATGTTTGGGGTTGTTCTACCCCGTCCATGACCTGTGGCTGTAGGGTTTTGATTATGGCTTATTAATTCCAGCTGACAGATTGAGCTTTGCTCTCTGCCACTCCAACAGCCACGCCTCCTCCTCACCAGACATTCACCGGCGTGTATTGTTTCACCATATGTGTGCGCGCGCGCACACACACACACACACACACACACACACACACACACACACACACTTATCCAATTATCACACACCTGCTTGCCACACAGCTGTGTCCACTTGCCTTCATCAGTATATTGGGTACTTATTGGGAGGCAGTGGGCTCAGCCAGTGTGGCAGCTTATGTCAGCATGGGACAGCCTGACTCCCCAGATTATTGGCTTCCTTCCCCTGGACTCTGTATGTTGTGTTTTAGAGCCTTTCCGCTCCAACATATTTGTAAGTCTTCCTTTGTGCCTTTCCCTTTTGCTCCTGACTGTCCGGCGCACGTGAGGCATTCCCTTTAAGCCTACAAGGGTTGTAGCGGGTTGTCTACTCTTATTCACAGTAGCTGTTATTTGGACATTCTGTACATTTTCCCTTTGCTAATAAACACGTTACTTACACTGCATTTTGGGCTTGTTGCCAATTTATATGTTCGCTGCGAGATCATGCAGCGGACATGACAAAAAAAGTGCTCTTGGAAAACATAACTATACATTGTCTCTTGGAAAAAGTGAAGGGAAAGCAGTAATCAAGAAAAAAGGAACTGAGCTATGGCAAAAAAGATGGGATGAAGTAGTAGTAGATTAGTTTATTTGACAGGGACAGTGCAATAAACATAGACAATTAATCAAAGACAATCAATCTGATGTGTTGCACATAGAGTGTATAGCTATTAGCTAATTTGCAACTCTTGTCCCTGGATGGGCTTTAGAAAAAAGAATCAAGATAAAAAATATACACAATAACCACATACATCAATGCAGAAAAATTATAAATACACAATTATAAATATTATAAATATTATAAATACACAAATATAACAGCCTGACTCACATTTAACATAAATATTATAAATATTATAAATACACAAATATAACAGCCTGACTCACATTTAACACATATAACATAACTCACATTTGCCTATTTCAGGCCTTCCTCCCTCCGTCACTCACTATAAACAAACACATTTATTCCTTCCCTTCATTCACTCTCACTTTGCAGACAATTAATTCATACATGAGTACATTCTTGTTTATTTTTCAGCCAGTTTTTAACATTTTTAGTGAATGTTTTAAAGTCCGTTATTATTTTAATTTCATTTGGCATTGTGTTCCAGATGTGACTGCCCTTTATAGAGAAAGCTGTTTGTCCAAATGTGGTTCTGCGGTGGAATATTTTACAGTTATTGTTAACAGAACTCCTGGTGGCTCTGCTGCTGTCCTGTCTTTGGACAAAACCAGCAAGTGGCTCGGGTGCTGATTTATGAAAACATTTGAACGTTAATTTCAGAAGACAGAGGTCAATGAAGCTCTCAAAACTCAATAGGTCATAAAGATCATAAAGGTAGATCGTATTACAAAATACAAAAATCTACTGCAATAAAGAATTTCGTATCAACCAAAAGGAGGGAAGACATCATTATGGCAAGACTCAGACTGGATCATACAGGTTTAAACAGCACTTTATTTACCATGGGGAAAAGCGAAAGTGACAAATGTAGAGAATGTGGAGTAAAAGAAAATGTCAAGCACATCTTATTACATTGTCACAAATACGGAAATGAAAGACAGATAATGGGAAATGAGGTTCAAGAGGCCAGTAGGGAATGGGATTTAACTGGGATTCTGGGAACAGATAATGGAGAGGCAATAAGAATCATGAGAAGGGCTCGTTTCTCTTTTTTAAATAACACAGGATTATTTGATTTTTGATTTGATCAAGTCATAGAATTTAGGGGTCAGGCTCAGATGACATATTTCATATTCATGGCATCTTTTCTGACGTGCAGCAGTTGTCATCATTCTATTGCTCTCCATCTGGTGGGTCTTTTTCTTCTTCTTCTTCTTCTTCTTCTCTTTTCTCTTTTTTAAATAACACAGGATTATTTGATTTTTGATTTGATTAAGTCATAGAATTTAGGGGTCAGGCTCAGATGATATAATGTTACACACTCTTGTACAGTAGGTGGTGGTATGCACCTTTCAGTTGTTTGCTATCCACCAGTAACGGAGAGAAGAAGAAGAAGAAGAAGAAGAAGAAGAAGAAGAAGAAGAAGAAGAAGAAGAAGAAGAAGAAGAAGAAGAAGAAGAAGTAGAAGAAGAAATCTCTGTGTGTCTGTGTGTGTGTGTGTCATGCTTCATAGGACATCATCATAAGACGGCCTATGATCTCTGCCTGGACATCATAGGACGTCCTATGAACTCAGGCATTATAGGACGACAAATGTGTCTTTATGATGTCACATAGACCACAGAGATCATAGGATGATTTGTCTTTATGATGTCACACATAGATTTGTCTATGTGTCTATGTGCATAGGACATGTGTCTTAATGATGTCATATGTTCACTGCCTGAACATCATAGGATGTCCTATACCATGTGTCTTTATGATTTTCAAGATCCTGCCTATGAACTGGAATTACGACGCACCAATCCCTCAACCAGTGGTCTCAACGAAGAAGAAGAAAACCCACCAGATGGAGAGCAATAGAATGACAACTGCTGCACGTCAGAAAAGATGCCATGAATATGAAACACCTGAGGTTCCAGCAGTACATCGCACCCGTCTAAGACAGGAGGACACCCTTCGCCAGCATAGGGTACGACAGACATTAAAACACATTTCTAGGACATCATAGGACGGCCTATGATCTCTGCCTCATCATCATAGCGTGTCCTATGAACTCAGGCATCATAGAACAACTCACCATGCCTACATGATGGCAGATGTGTAACCTTGACGAATGCCAGTCTACACTACAAATGTGTAAAGTGTCAAGCAAAGCGCTGATTCTCTCTGGGTGCTCCGGTTTCTTGTTTCTACGGGCATGCACAGGCCTTCCTGAACAGGGTCGAAAGCCACTTTTTCAGGATCGTGCCCATAAACTGGAATTATGACACACCGATCCTTCAACCAGTGGTCTGAACAAAGAAGAAGAAGACCCATGAGATGGAGAGCAATAGAACGAGGAGAACTGCTGCACGTCAGAAAAGATGCCATGAACATGAAATACACCTCAGGTTCCACCAGTACGCTGCAGGCATGACTGTGAACAACACAGCTGTCTGAGATACGAGGAGACCCTTCAGTGGTCTGAACGAAGAAGAAGACCCACCAGATGATGTCTATATGACGGCACACAGACAGACCACATGACTCCCTACAAGGCATATAGACACAGGTAAGCAACATAACACAGAACAGTGACAGGCAGGAGAAGAAGTAACAAGCTGGGGCAAACAGCCCCAGAATCTGCAGGGCATATTTTGTGTGATTTTTATGTTTTGCTGCATACAAAAGCCATCACTTGTGATTACCACTTAGTGCTGTGTTGCTATACCAACTGTCCTGTAACTGGCAAGAATTCTGTCCCAATGCATCCCCTCTACGGGCATGCACGGGTTTCTACAGGCATGCACAGGTATGCACTAGTATGCACAAACCTAAGACACTAGAGGAGTACAATAAACACAATATGGAGTAGAATGACCACAGAAACAATTGTGAATGAATGAATGGGACGTCACAAGTCATAAATTTATGGGAGAAAGTTGCAAAATTACAAGAAAAAAATTGCAAATTTATATGAAAAAAAGTTGAATATTTTTGCGAAAAAGTCAAATTTATGAGAAAAAGTAACAAATTTACAAGAAAAAAATTGCAAATTGACGTGCAAAAGTTGCAAATTACTGAGGAAAAAAATCACAATTTTTTAAAAATGTGACAATTTGTTGTGAAAAAAGTTGCAAATTTACAAGAAAAACACTGTAAATTGATGTGAAAAAAGTTGCAGATTTATGAGAAAAAAGTCAACTTTGTGTGAAAAAAGTTACAGATTGGTGAGGAAAAAAGTCACAAATTTATGAGGAAAAAACTTGCAAATTTACAAGAAAAAAGCAGCATATTTATGGGAAAAAGTTATAAATTTATAAGAAAAAAACTGCTAATTTATGTAAAAAAGTTGCAAATTTCTGAGGGAAAAAAGTCAAATTTATGAGGGAAAAAAGTAAAATTTACAGGAAAAGTTGCAAATTTATGAAAAAAGTAATACATTTAAAAAAAAGTCAGATTTTAGAGGAAAAAGATTTTAAAACTACGATTTTTTTTCCATTTGTGCTTAGAATTGCTGGTTCAAGGTAATTTAATTCATTTCTGTGACATGATATAGAAAGATTGATAATGATATCAGGGGGGTCTCTTTTTTCCAGGTCCCCCCCCCCCCAGTCCCCCCAGTCCTCCTTTTGATTTACACTGACAGGAATGGGGGGATGGCAGGTAAACAAGGGGGCCACTTTGGACTAATTTTGCTAACAAGGGGGGGTAGCATCCCCTCTCAGATCACCTACTGTGTACAACCCTATGACACATTTAGGGAAAAACAAATTATTGATATTGCTTCTATCTGAAATGAGCTACAGAAGTCATGTGTTCATGTGATCTCAATGCAGGGTGTGGCTGCTGACAAACATCTGAGGCTTCATCTTCTGCAAGGCTGCCATTCTCCCTGGCTCCTCCTGACTGGAGCACATCCCCCTCTGCTGGTGTCTGACAGCGAGAGAAAAGGGTAAAAAAGAAGATTTGGCTGCAGGGGGGTCTGGGTAGAAGTCCAAGAACACTAATTCAGACCCACAGGACGGCTTTGCCATCCACTTTATTGTGAAGCCGGTTTAATTCACAGAGCTGCTGCATGTATGTGGGACAAAACATCGCCCAAGTCCTGAAGATCTGAGAGGCAGCTGCAAAACGTCTCTGCTGGGACCGTGGGGGCCATTTCTTCTCTGTGCCCATCAGCAGACCTGACAAGAAAAAGAACCGAACATGTTCAGCTGTTGTCTGTTTCACGTTGGCAAGGGTAGGGGGGGGGATGTGTACTACTTTTGACTGAGGGATTTCCAAAGCATCCCTTACAAATTAGATTACTATTTAGAAACAGGCCAGCTTGTTGGATCAGATTACCCTCAGATCAGGGCCGTCTGTGGCTTTTTTGGGGCCCTGTGTAAGATCGTGTTGGGGGGGGTTGTCTGTAATGGGGAGGAGCTCAAATTCACCATCAGCCATATGAATGTTGCAACTCTACAGGAAGAACGAAAGAAATTTGCAAGAGAAAAAAGTCATGGATTTTTGAGGAAAAAGATGAAAATTTACATGAAGAAGTTGCAAATTTACAATGAAAATAGTGATGAATTTAATTGCACAAACTTCCAAAAAAAGGTTGAAAATTGATGAGAAAAAAGTTGCAAATTTATGTGAACCAGTAAATTTTTTGAGGAAAAAACTTACAAATTTATGAATATAAAGCTGCAGATTTATGAGAAAAAAGTTGCAAATTTACCTGAAAAATCTGGTCAATTTATATAAAAAATGTTGCAAACTTTGGAGAAAGTCACAAATTTATAAGAAAAAGTTACAAATTGTTGAGGAAAAAAGTCACAAATTTATGAGAAAAAAAGTTGCAAAATTACAAGAAATAAATGCAAATTTATGTGGTAAAAGTTGCAAATTATTCAGAGAAAAAAGTGACAAATATATGTGAAAAAAGTTGCAAATTTACAAGAAAAAGGTTACAAATACATGGAAAAAAGTTACAATTTGTTGAGGAAAATAGCAATTTTTTGAGAAAAAAGTTACAAATTATTGAAGAAAAAATTCACAAATTTATTTGAAAAAAGTTGAAAAAAAATGCCATAAAATTATGAGAAAAAGTTGAAAATTAAGGAGGAAAAATGCACATTTTGTGGAAAACTAAGGGGAAAAGTAACAAATTAGCAGGAAAAAAAATTCAAAATTTAAATTTTACAACAAAAATAGTAATGGGTTTGTTGTCAGATTCAGGCCGTGGGCCGTGCCCATGTCCTTGCCTTGGTTTATAGTTTGTGCATTTTGTTGTGACCGTGACATGGCTCAGCCCATATCTTCACTTTGAGTTTAGTTTTGTGAGATTCTCTGTGTTCTATTTCATTGGTGTTTTGGTCATTAAGTTCTACTATTATTATCATGGTCTCTGTCTTGTGATTATCCTTGCCTTATCCTTAGTACATGACTGTCTTTAATGCTTTTGGTATCCCAGCAGACTTTAAATTTTTTTCAAATGAGTCTCAATGAGGAGGAAGTTTGGGCTGCTTCTCTCAATGAGGACCTCATCGAGGACGCCCGCATCTCCCACACACCAGAGAAAGCCCTCAAGTATCTCGGTGGCACAGCGGGAGTGATTGAGGGTTTTCCAACCCTGCAGTGTTATCCCCAGCTCACTGGACTTCTGCACTCTGTACAAAATCTGCAGTGGAAGCTCCACGGGGTGGTGAGGACGCCAGCGGCAGCCGGGGAGAAGCAGAGGGAGGAGAGACCACACTGATCCGCTGGGAGATGTGGCTCACACCAGCGCTGGTAGACACAGCGGCCTGGCTTTTCCTCTCCGGCAGAGGTGGTCCAGACCTCTGTGTCCTCTCCCCGCTACTTGGTGTCAGCATAACGCCATCATACAGCGGCTCCTCATCAGGTGAGCTCCATTGTGACCCGGGGTGGCTCGTCTGACTCTCCAGCAGCAGCAGAGTGGGAACAAAGGCAAGTACCTTTTCATTTTTTTAAACATCTTTTAATGAAAGGTCTTGCCTTGTTTCCGGTGAGGGGGCTCAGCGACAGCCACCTATCGCTGCTGAGCTCTCTCCACCTGTCTCTGCTGTCACTTCTGCTGCCGCTCCCATTCATTCATCCTCACCCGTGTCTCCCATCTCCCTTCTCCCGAGCTCCATGCCTGATATTGCACCAGTTTGAGCTATCTCGTCTGGTGCTCTGCTGCCCACCATGTCTGGTTCACTGACTGTCATCACGCCTGCTGCTCCGCTGGGCTCCACTGCTGTTGTTGGAAGTGACCCGGCTAATGGTTCTTCCTCCATGTCTGCAGTGGCTGTGTCAGGGATGGATCCCCAAGTATCTGGGCTTGAAGGTCTCCAGCCTGTGCCACCTGGGATCACCACTGATCAGCCTATATCACCTGGTTTCACCGTTGATCAGCCACCCTCATCTGGGTTCATTACTGATCAGCCTGCTTCATCTGGGTCTGCTACTGATCAGCTTGCTGTGTCTGGTTCCACTGCTGATCAGCCTGCACCGTCTGGTTTTGCCACTGATCATCCTGCTTCATCTGTGTTCACCGCTTAGCAGCCTGCCTCATCTGGGTTCATTACTGATCAGCCTACATCATCTGGTTCGGCCACTGATCAGCCTGCTCCATCTGGGTTCAATGCTGATCAGTCTGCTCCATCTGGTTTCACCACTGATCAGCCTACTCCATCTGGTTTCACCGCTGATCAACCTGCTCCATCTGGGTTCGCCGCTGATCAGCCTGCACCGTCTGGTTTCACCGCTGATCAGCCTACTCCGTCTGGGTTTGCCACTGATCAGCCTGCTCTATCTGGGTTCACCGCTGATCAGCCTGCACCATCTGGGTTTGCTGCTGACCAGCTTGTATCCTCTGGTTTCGCCACTGGCAAGCCTGCTTCATCTGTTGTTGCCAATGGTCAGCTTGCTTTGTCTGTTCTCACCACTGGCCAGCCTACTTTGCCTGTCACCGATCATCAGCCTGCCTTGTCGGTTCTCCCCTCTGGCCAGCCTGCTCCTTCTGGTTTCGCTGCTGGTCGACCTGCATCGTCTGGTGTCACCGTTGACAAGCCTGCTTCACCTGGGTTCACTGCTGGCCAGCATGTATTGTCAGTGGTCGACGTGTTGGGTTCTCTGCTCTGGGGACCCATGAACTTTAGTAGGCCCCCTGACTCACCTGGTTCTTTAGTCTGGTGACCTAAAGATTCTGGAAGACCACCTGATCCACTTTGTTCTCTAGTCTGGGGACCCTTGAACTTTGGTAGGCCCCCTGACTGACCTTGCTCTCTGGTCCGGTGGTCGAGGGAGTCTAGAAGGCCACCTGACCCACCTTGGTCTGGGGTCTTTTACTCTGGTTGGTCCCCACAAACTGGGGATTTTGTTTTGGACTTTGTGGGGAGGAATGATTTATTTTGGCCCCCCGACCTTGTGCCCCCATCACCCACCCTGGGCAGGTGATTTTTGTTGTTGTTTAAGGGACGTCTAGTCTCCGCCCCTGAAGAGGGGGGTACTGTCAGGATCAGGACGTCGACTGTGCCCATGGCTTCACCTTGGTTTATAGTTTGTTAGTTTGTGTATTTTGTTGTGACCAGGACATGGGCTCAGGCCACTTCCTCACTTTGAGTTTAGTTTTGTGAGATTCTCTGTGTTCTATTTCATTGGTGTTTTGGTCATTATGCTTTATTATTATTATCATGGTCTCCATTTTGTGATTATCCCTTCCTTATCCTTAGTTCTTGATTGTTTTTAGTGTTTTTTATATCATGTTCTCAGTTTAGTTTTATAGTTATCACTGCCTTGTCTTTAGGTTTTGGTTATCATTATTCTTATCATTATTCCTGTCATTGTCTTGATCTTAGTTTTGTGTGAGCTTTTGTTTTAACAGTGTCTCCGTTTAGTTCCTTTGTAGCTTTGCCTGTTCCTTGTTTTGGTTAAGTTCTTTATTTTCCTGATTTGCCCTCAGCTGTTTTTCTGTTTAGCCTTGCCTTATTTAATGGATGCCGCTCTTTAGTTCAGGGCAGCTTCCTGGTCAACTGTGGAGTGAGTTCATGCTTCTGCTAAGCTGTGTGTTTGTTTGTTCCTAGCCCTAGTCAGTTCTTGTCTTGTTATATTGCCTGTACTATAGCTTGTCCAGCCTGTTTTTTCAGCCCTCAAGCTGAGTTGTGTGGGTCAGCTCAATAAATCCTCTCACCTAAGTCCAGTGTTTGGGTCCTATATTCTGCCCCGGAGGGGCTCAACTTATGATATTTATGAGAAAAAAAAAATTATAAAAAAAAAAAAGTGCAAATTTGCAGGAAATGTTATTAGAAAAAAATCACAAATTTATTGATAAAAAGCTGCAAGTTTATAAGAAAAAGGTTGGAAATTCATGAGAAAAAAGTTGCAAATTTGCAAGTAAAAAGTGTCATGATCCTGAGCAATGATGGGGGCCGAGCTCAGGCTCCAGGTTTGGTTAATTCTTTCTAGTTCGTTCATTTCTTTCTTCCTCATTACCTGCTATATTCTTAGTTTCATCCTTATTGTCCTGTTTATTTATTGTGTGTCATTTTGTAGTTATGGTATTATTTACAGTTGTTGGGGTTGTGACATCTTATTCTTGTGTTGTTGTTGTTTAGTTTCCGGTCTGTGCTTTATTTTGACGGTGCTGTGCAGCTTCTGGCTGGCAATTCTGTTTTGCAGGCTGCACAGCTGTCACTTGTTTTGATTGTTTTCTCACTCATGCACCCACACCTGTCATGTATCTTGAGTTCACTATTTAAGGGCACGACAATATTTCCCTGTTGTCGTGTCCTACGGTTATCCTTCCTCAGTAGTTCGTTGTCTGACGCTGAGTATTATTGGTTTAGCCATAGAGGAGAATGGAAGCGGTCCGACCAGGTAATCTATTCCTTTTCAATTGTCCTTAGCCGTGAACCCTGCTTTTCTTTGGGTGTGCTCCAGCTAAAGCTGTCTCCTTTCCCCAGCGTCCTCAAGTGCCTCAGCCTGTGTTTTTCCCTAGGCTGTTCTCGCCCTCCTGGTCATAATCCCCGCTCTCCTCTGGCACCTTCACCCCGTTATGTTAGTTTAGTGTTTCATGTTGTATTTTTCTGTTCATTTGTCTTTCTGTCAATAAATGTGCAAACCTACAGTGCGCGCTTGGCGTCCTTCTTAGCCCTTGAAAAGGGCGTTTTATGACAAAAAGTTTCAAATTTATTAGAAAAAAAATTGCAAGCTCAGGAGAAAAAAGCTGCAAATTTATGAGAAAAAAGTCACAAATTTACAAGATAAAAGCTGCAAATTTAAAGTGAAAACAGTCATGCATTTATGAGAAAACGTTACAAATTTATGGTGAAAAAAGTTACAAAGTTGCAAATTTACAATGAGAATAGTCAAAGTAAAGGTAGCAAATTTATGAGGAAAAAAGTATAAATTCACAAGAAAATTTACAGGACAAAGGTCATGAATTTATGACAAAAAGTTTCATGTTTGTAAGAAAATTTTCAAAATTTTTGAGAAAAAAGCTGCAAATGTATTGGAAAAAATGGCAAATTTGCAAATAAAAAACCATCAAATTTATTGGAAAAAAGTTGTAAGTTCAGGAGAAAAAAAGCTGCAAATTTATGAGAAAAAAAGTCAAATTTACAAGATAAAAGTTGCAAATTTACAGTGAAAATAGTTGTGAATTTATGAAAAAAGTTGCATGTTAAAGAGCAAGAATTTTCAAATTCATGACGAAAAAAAGAAGAGAAATGATGAATGTGGCCTGAGCGAGGGAGGGGGATCTGTGCAGAGCTTTTAACTGTGGGATTTCAGGGCCATCCATTACAAATTAGATTTTTGTTTTCAGAAATAGGGCAGACTGTGGGATCAGATTACCTCAGATTGTGTTATCTTGCTCTCAGATGTGATGCATCATCTCTGCGGTACTACTCCCCCTTTTTTGTGCTTCTGGGGCGAAGTTCTGGAGTGCGAAATTGTCCTGTTTTAATAACTTTTCTTGGCAAAAAAATTGGATTGTTTAACAGCATCTTAATGAAAGTGTCACCGTGCGCGACGTGCTTTAATGAACACGTTGTCTGTTGGGTTTCCAGATTCTGATGGATTCCGAGGGCTGTGAGTCTTGACACAATTCCCCCCCGTCCAAAAGACAAACAGCCTCCTCGTGGCGCATTCATCAGTTCCATCCTCTGACTACTCATTGCTCATCCAACTCTGGCATCTGGTGTTACTCATAATCAATAGTGTTGGATCCAAAGTCTGCCCGCAGCGAGCGGCTCCCCATTATGGAGCACAATGCTGGCACTGTTGCAGTTAAAAAAAAAAAATAAAAAAGTATGTTTTTGTTTTTCTGAGTTTAGTCAAGTCCAGAGTTAAAATATAGTTTTGGATTTATATTTGTTTAGTTTTAAACTCATTCTGGCAAAGTCGAAAGGAGTTTTTCCCAGCCAGCATGTAGGGAGCCCCATGTTAGGTTAAACCTGGCCTGCCTTATGGGCCCCAGGTGGGTTTGTCTGCAGGTTCCATGTTGGCCCCATCTGTGTTTGCCCACATGGACTTCACCTGTGGTACATAAAGCAGGTAGTCTGTTTACCCGCTTTAAACCCAGCTGGGCCCACATAGGGTTAATGTGGGTGTGCAGGTTTCAGTAACAATGGTACCAGAGGCCAAATTACAAGAAAAAAAGTCACAAATTTAGAAAAAAAAAAATTTGTGGAAATTCACAAGGAAAAAAGTGACAAATTTACAAAAAAAAAAAGTAGCAAATTTAAGAGAAAAAAAGTCACAAATTTACTGAAAAAAGTTGCAAATTTATAAGAAAAAAAGTTGCAAATTTACAAGAAAAAAAAATGTAAAATGACTTGAAGAGTTGCAAAGTGTCATGGCTGTGAGCGCTCGCCCCCTCCTTCCTGTTGTTTCCCTTCTCAAGTTATCAACTCACCTGGGTGAGGAAATGCACCTGCTGCCTTTCATCAGCCAGCATTTATAAGGAGCTTCTCTTCAGTGTGCTGACGCTGGCTCGTCTGGGTATACTGCCGTAGCAGAGTATTATTATTGCTAGTGCTATTTCCTAAAGTGAAGTTTTCACACTCACTTTTTTCTTCCCGTCTTCTCCAGGTTGCTGCCATCGTGTGGGTGCGTCTCCAGGGACTGCGTGCGCTCACTGCCCCATCACCTCCACTCAGCTGCAGCTATAGTCCACCTGGTCAGGCACCACCAACTCCACCACACTCACCCTGCTGGTTTGTCTCTACCCTGGTTCGGGGTCCTGCCGGTTCTCCATATTATCCCACGTAAGTGGCAATTTGGCTTGCCCATTTTCCCTGTCTCTATTCCTCCACTCACAGCTCTCGTTCTCTCTTCACAGGCCGATTTCTCTGGCGAGTGACATTTTCCCTAAGCTGTGCTGTTTTGATATTTAATAAACTTCTCAAATGTGTGCTTGTGTTTGATTGTTCCTCTGATGTTGCTTTGAGCACGTGAGCTCTTCTTAATTAGTAATCATGACACAAAGCTACAAGAAAAAATTAACGGATTTACAAGAAAAAGTCACAAATGTATGACAAAGGATGCAAGAATACAGTGGGGGAAAAAAAGTGGCAAATGGCCTTCACTTACAAAGCGTTTTTCTCATCTCTAGACCAAAGTGCTTTACAGATCTTGCTATCCACCCATTCACACACTGATGGCGACAGACCTGCCATGCACCGGTGCTGTCCTGACCTACCAGGAGCAACTGGGGGTTCCTGTGGCTGTAGGTTTTTGATTATGGCTTAATTCCAGCTGGCAGATTGAGCCTTGCTCTCTGCCAGTCCTACAGCCACGCCTCCTCCTCACCAGACATTCACCGGCTGTATAGTATCACCACATGCACGCATACACACACACGCACGCACGCACACACACTCACACATGCACACATACACAATTCCAGTTAATTGTCATTCACCTGATTGTCGCAAGTTTGCAGCGAGATACGCAGCGGACATGTCAGTAAGCTGCCGCCACAAAGAGCCCAAGCAGTGAAGTAATGTGCCGTTTTGTTTTTTTTCTTCTCTATTCCCTGTGTGTTTTTCCCTTTCCGGAGTTACATTCAGGATGCATTTACCGGGTAGCAGAGGCTATCCAGTGCATCTGGGGTGGAAGTGCTGCCAAGTCCTGATGAAAATAGATGGGTTGATCTCGGCGGCATGCGTTTACTCCGCTCCAGATGACACTTTGTGGTATGTGGGACTGGCAGACGCTGCAGCTCGCAGCTGCCCTCAGCTGAAGATGCACGCTGAGGAGAGGGAGAGAATTGCCCTGATTACTGCACTGCAGCGGGAGAACGGTGGAGTGGAGAGGAAGCACCCGGAGAAGCCCAGACGCATGCCGAAGAAGAAGCGTTTCTGGGCTTCAGCTGTTTTCCTCCACCAGCTGTCGGCACCCAGATTGCCTCCGTCTCCTGAGCCCGGTCTTGCTCCGTCGCCAGGGAATAAGAAGAAACACAAAGGGGCAGGGCCGGCAGAGATTGATCACCGTTCTGAGGAAAAGAGACCTGCAGCCATCTCATCCTCTGTTTTTACCTCCGCTAATGTGAGGGGAGGGGCAGGTTACTCCTCTTATCCATCCCTTTCGGTGCTGGCTTTGGGGGCTTCTCTGCAGCCTATGGAGGAGTTGAGGGCCATCATAGCCACGGAGAGGGATGTTACCTCGCCAGCTGCAGCAGGAAACATCATTGACCAGGAGAACAGGCAAGTAATCTCTTCATTTGTTCCTAAAATTGTTGAGAATTCTTGCTTGATCCCTGACAGAGAGTCTCTGGGTGTGCAGTCCCCAGAGACCTCTTTACCTGCTGCAGCCATGAACTGCTCACCAGCCCTCTCCATGCTCTCTCCCTTCTCACCTGAATATACACCGGCACCGGAGCTGGACAGCCAGGATTGGGAGGAGCCAGAGGTCCGGAAGGATTCTTCCCCCGCAGCAATGGTGAGCCAGACCCCAGCCGCCATGCTGGAGGAGTCACCAGCATGCGTCACGACGGCTGGGACGACGATTACTGCAGAGACCATCATGCCTGCTGCGGAGGCTGCCGCAGCAGAGTCAGTACCCGAGCTGCACCTCCAGGAGGCCGAGCCCGTGGAAACATCGCCCAGATTGTCAGAGACGAATTTTAATTTAATTAATTTTAATTAATTCTAGCTGGCAGATTAAGCCTTGCTCTCTGCCAGTCCTGCAGCCATGCCTCCTCCTCACCAGACATTCACCGGCTGTATGGTATCACCACATGCACGCATACACATACACTCATACACGCACACACACTCACACATGCACACACACATTTCCAGTTAATTGTCATTCACCTGCTTCCCGCATGGCTGTGACCACTTGCCTTCATTAGTGATTTGCATACTTATGGGAGGCAGTGGGATCAGTCAGTGCGGCAGCTTAAGTCAACCTTGGACATCCTGGCTCACTGATTATTGGCTTCCTTTCTTTTGGACTTCACCGTGTTGTACCTCAGAGCCTTTCCGCTCCGACATATTTGTGAGTCTTCCTTTTTGTGCCTTTTCTCTTCGCTCCTGTCTCCTTGGAGCACGTTTGGCATCTCATCCAAGCCAACGAGGTTTGTAGCCAGTTGTCTCATCCATCCTCAACTGTGACTGTTATTTGGACATTCTGTATATTTTTCCAATTGTCATTAACCCTAGAACACTAATGTTAAAGCTAGTAACACTAGCATCTCCATTAACATCGGGTGAAAATCACCCTACGTTAGTGTTCTAGGGTTAAGCACATTATATTACTGCATGTTGGGCTCGCGTCTATTTCGTATGTTCACTGCGAGATGTGCAGCGGACATGACAGGTTCAGTGTCTTGCTCAAGGACATTTTGACATGCAAACTGCAGACAGTGGAAATCAAACCCCTGACCCTCCGATCAGTAGTCTGCTACACTACACCTGCTCCACAGCCGCCTTCATGAGAAATTTATGAGAAAGTTCCAAAATTTCAAGAAAAAGTTAACAAATTTGCAGGAAAATTAACAAATTTATGAGGAAAAAGTTACAAATTTTCAAGAAAAATTTATCAAATTATGGGGAAAAGGTCACAAATTTACAAGAAAATGAGGGAGTCTGGAGACATGGAGTTGGAATAGGCATGTTCTTCACCTCCATTGTTGAAGCAGCTGCTCAGAGTTGTGGCCGTAAGGTCATCCGTGTATTTAATGGTGGCAACCCCCAAACCAATTGGTAGACATCAGTGGTGAAAGGAGCCATCCATCTGAAGGAGTCTACCAAGCTTGGTTGGTTTGTGGGACTCCCGAAGCAGCTGAGGTGTACCAGCAAGCCAAGTGGAGTGCAGCTCGGGTGGTTGCTGAAGCAAAAACTTGGGTGTGGGAGGAGTTTGAGGCCATGAAACAAGACTTTTGATCAGCCTCAAAGAGATTTTGCAAACTGTCCCACGACTCAGGAGGGGGAAACCGTTCCCTGTCCACACCGTGCATGGTGCGGATGGGGCGCTCTTGATGTTGACTGGGGCCATCATCAGGTGGTGAAAGGAATACTTCGAGGATCTCCTCAACCCCACTGACACGCCTTCCACAGAGGAAGCAGGGCTTGAGGTTGAGGGGGACAACTCGCCCATCACAGGGACTGAGGTTGCCAAATTGGTTAGAAAACTCTCCAGTGGCCAGGCCCTAGAGGTGGATGAGATTTGCCCTGAGTACTTCAAGACCCTGGATGTTGTAGGGCTGCAATGGTTGACATGCCTCTGCAACATTGTGTGGAGGTCGGGTACAGCACCTTAGCATGTCAAACTGGTGTGGTGGTTCCTCTCTTCAAGAAGGGGGACCGGAGGGTGTATAACTAGCTTAGAGGGATCAAACTTTTCAGCTTCCCTGGGAAGGTCTATGCCAGAGTACTGGAGAGCAGAGTCTAGCTGTTGGTCGAACCTCAGATTCAGGAGAAGCAATATGGTTTTCCTCCTACTTTTGGCACATTGGACCAACTCTTTACCCTATTAAGAATCCTCGAGGGTTTGTGGGAGTTAGCCTAACCAGTCCACGTGTTTTGTGGACTTGGAGATGGCATTTGTCCACATCCCTCATGGTCTCTTGTGGGAGGTGCTGCGGGAGTATGGGGTATCAGGCTTGTTGCTATGAGTTATCTGGTCTCTATACAACCATTGAGAGAGTTTGGCTTGATTTGCTAACACCCAGTCAAACTTGTTTCCATTGAGAGTTGGACTCTGTCAGGGCTGCCCTTTGTCACCAATCCTGTTCATAATTTTTATGGACAGGATTTCTAGGTACAGCCAAGGATCGGAGGGTGTCATGTTCGGTGATGCTGTTGGCTTCATCCAGCAATGACCTACAGGTCTTACTGGGATGGTTTGCTGCCGAGTGTGAAGCGACTGGGATGAAAATCGACACCTCCAAGTCAGAGTCCATGGTCCTCAGTCAGAAAAGGGTGGATTGTTCTCTCCGGGTTGGGGACAAGCTCCTGCCCCAAGTGGAGTAGTTTAAGTATCTCGGGGTCTTATTCACGAGTGAGGGCAGAATGGAGCGGGAGACTGACAGACGGATCAGTGATGTGGACGTTGTACTGGTCTACTGTGGTGAAGAGGGAGCTGAGTTCTAAACCAAAGCTGTCAATCTACATTCCTACCCTCACCTATGGTCATGAGCTTTGGGTAATTACCGAAAGAATGAGATCACGGATACAAGTGGCTGAAATGAGCTTTCACCGTAGGATTGCTGGACTCACCCTTAGAGATAGGGTGAGGAACTCAGTCATCCAGGAGAGGCTCAGAATAGAACTGCTGCTCCTCCACATTGAAAGGAGCCAGTTCAGGTGGTTTGAGCATCTGATCAGGATACCTCCTGGACACCTCCCATTTGAGTGTTTTGGGCACATCCCAATGGGAGGAGACCCCGGGGCAGACCCAGGACATGCTGGAGAGACTACATCTCCCAGCTGGCCTGGGAACATCTTGGTATCCTCTCTAAAGTGCTGGAGCAGGTGGACGGGGAGAGGGAAATCTTTGCTTCTGTGCTTAAACTGCTGCCTCCACGACCCGGACCTCTGGAAAGTGGTAGAAGATGGATGGATGGATGGAAAGTTTTACATATATGAGAAAAAAGCTAAAAAGTTATAAGAAAAAGTAATTAATTTATTAAAATTGTACTGTATGTTGTACTGTACTACTGTACAATGACAATACAGCCTATTCGATTCTAAAAAAGTTTTAAATGTTTGAGGATAAAAGTTGCAGATTTACAAGAAAAACTATCAGATTTAAAAGAAAAAAGCTACAGATTTACAATAAAAAAGCTGCAAATTTATGTCACGCGCGGCTCTAGGGAGCCACGCAATAAGAGCCAAGGGCGAGCCAGTGAGTCGTGATGTTGGGGCTGCACGGTGGCGCAGTGGTTAGCACTGCGGCAGCACAGTTTACCCTTGGCCGGGGGATCGTGGGATCGTGGGTTCGATCCCAGCCCCCGACCAACAGTGATCTGTGTGGAGTTTGCATGTTCTCCCCGTGTTCCGTGGGTTTACTCCGGGATTTCTCCGGTTTCCTCCCACATGCCAAAAACATGCATGTTAGGTTAATTGGCTGTTCTAAATTGTCCCTAGATATTTGTTTCCTATAGGCCCTTAGAATAGAGGGTTAGTATTAATGAAAAGCGCTTTGAGTGGTCTTTGTGACTAGAAAAGCGCTATATAAGTGCAGGTTAGTTAGTTAGTTAGTTAGTTTTATTAAAGGGAAGGGATGAGGGATGAGGAGAGCACAGATACTCATACAGAGGTTCACTCACAAGTTGTACAGCGCAGGAGCAGGGAGCTCGTACCGGACATAGGGGTAACAAGACATATATACTCACAGCGGGTTACAAACACAGGAATGCTGTAAGGGGAGTAGAGGCTGACACCAGACGAAGGGGCTTCAGCCTAGCAGTGCTTATGTCGCAGCCCCGAGTCATCGAGGCTGCTCCTATTTATTCTCATTGGCAGCGCCCCAGCTGATGAGGATTAATTGGCCTCAGCCGTCCGTAATGCTGCCAGCTGGGAGCCTGCTGAGACGCTGCTCAATGAGAAGCAGGGGTGAAGGAAAGCATGGGCTGAGCGCTGAGACGGCATCTCACCCCATGGTGACAGAGCCTCCCCCTCAAGGTCGGGCTCCTGAACGACCAGGAACATCCCAGCCCCCCCCCCCCCCCCCCACACACACACCTAGGGTGGGAGGAAGGGAGGCAGGACCGGAGGGGAAGAAGCAAAGGGAAGGACAACACCAACAGACCAATGTAGGGTAACAGGGCAAAAAAAAAAAAACCAAATACAGTACTCTACATCGCACCAAAAAAGAGAAAAGAAAAACCAGGGCACAGATGGGGAGAATACAGGACATGGGAACAGATAACCCACCAAAAGAATGACAAAAAACGGATAAAGCAATTACAGAGTGTGGATAACAGAACAAACACTACTCCATAATGCAAACAAAACTAAGAACAGGACAAGAGTGATAAAAAACGTTGAGTACGGGTAATGAAGAGGGAGAAAAAAAAACCACAATACACAGCACCATATATATATATATATACTGTATATATACCAACAGGACAAAAATAATGGGAATGACATGCACCGGTAAATAAAAAGCTAACAGAATACCCGGCGCCAAATACAAAGAGGGACACCTAGGAGAATAACGGTGACAGGGTAAAAGAACAACAATAAGGTAAAAAGCTGAGTATGGTTAAGGGGAAAACACAATACACAGCGCGAAATCTACAGGAGGTCCCCTAGAGGGAAAATGGGGACAGGTTCACAAGATAATGAGGTAAGATGCCGAGTACGGTTGATAAGGAGAGAACACAATACACGGCGGCAAATATACGGGGGGCCACCTAGGGAAACACTGGTGACAGGTTCATAAGAACAATGGGATAAGATGCTGAGTACGGTTAATACGGGAAAAAAAACCAATACACAGCACTAAGAATATATATTTACCAAAAGGACAAAATATTTCACCCGAGTGACCACAACAAAAATAAGCGGCACCCGAGGAATATGACAGGAAGAGTCCAAAATGGCCGAGGTGGCTCCGGAGGTCTCCCCACCCATTGTCCAGTTGGCGAACCAGGGAAAGGGAAATGTTCGGACGGCGAACTCCGGACCCAGATCCCAGGAACCCAGTCCACCGGCAGCCGAACCAGGCCACCCAGAGACAAACACAGATCATCGGGGGGAACCAGATCACCGAACCGAAAGTCTTGCGGGTCGGGTCGTCGACCCGCATCACTCAACCACCAGGACCGTTGAGACGGACGAAAGGTCAAAACGGGTCCCGGTGGAAGAGGCTCAGGGGAGAGCCGATGACGAGGGCGACGAGCGTCAGGCCGCAGGGCAGCGGCCACCTCCTCACCGGACCTGGACAACACCGGGGCAGCACCCACGTCGGACCCCGATCGGGCCTTAGGCGAACCCACGTCGGACACCGCTGGAGCAGCACCCACGTCGGACCCCGATTGGGTCTCGGGCGAACCCACGTTGGACGCCGCTGGAGCAGCACCCACGTTGGACCCCGATTGGGTCTCGGGCGAACCCACGTTGGACACCGCACCAGAACCGACCTCCAACGTTGAACCTGGACCCTCCAGCACCACGAGAAACAGCAACTCCTCGCCGGTGACCCTGGGAGAAGGCTCAGAAGAGAAAACAGAACCGGGATCAGGATTACCGGCAGCGCCAGAACCCGGCGAGACGAGCTCAGACGCAGCGGGCGGCTGCACCCGGCTCATCTCCCCTAGAGACAGGCTGAAGTGCTCAAAGATATAAAGGGAGAAAAGAAAGGAGAGCACTCGCCTGATCTCGGGTTCTGACGCCGTCCAGGACTGCGAAGATCCAGGATCCGTCGTCAGGAGGTCGTTGTCAGGCTCCCATCAAGCCGCGTCGGGCCCCGCAGCCAGCACGATGGTCGGCGCAGCTTGAGGTTCCTCCAGCTCCGGTGATCCCGCCGACGATCCACTCGGCGTGAAGCCAGAAGAATCTCGTCCCGCTGGACCGAACCGCTCCTCCGTGGAGACCCGGGGACACTCAGTCGTCGGCGCAGACTCCACGCAGCAGTCAGTCCCCCTCCTCCGTCCGCAACGTAGCTGCGGAACCACAGGCCCTCTCCTTATCCCACCACGTTGACCCGGAGCCGGGGATCGCTCGGCGGAGAGAGACACAGAGGATGCAGGATTAGGAACACAGGTTACAGCAGGTGGGGGGAGTTCAGGGAGCTGCGAACCCTGAACTCCTCCTCCAGGAATGTGACAGAGCAAATGATTAAGCTGATGTGAAAAAACTATGACTTGCCTGTCTCCTGGAGGTTGAATATCACCTGCTGTGGTGGATACCGCTTCTTCCTCTCCCCGCCCGGCGATAACGGAGGACCCCCTGGGGAACCGTCTGAGGGTCGCTCGCGTAGTCTCCAGCAGAGAGCTCACCAGGCCGAGATTCCAGGCACACACAGCAGTCAGGAAGCGCGTCGAGGAGGAGGGGGAAACAGCCGGGGTGAGCCAGCCCAAATGTCCAGGAATGACAGCGGGGGAACGAGGCTCAGGGAACGAGGCTGTGAAATCTCCACACTGACGAGACGAGGAGGTGACAGCTGTGTGGGGGAAACGGTCCTGGCGGCAGCCCAGAACTGGATCCGGACGAGGTTCATGCAGAGGTGACTCGGCGATGTGATGACGGCTATTCCCAGGGGACGAAGCGAGGGGGGAACCCAGGAATCGCCGCTCCTGATCAGAGATCGAGGCGAGGAAGGCGTTGAGCACGGGAAAGCTTCGTAGCTCTGGAGTCCTCTCCACCAATCTCACTGCCGCCGCCACATGCCTGAAGATGGTGACAGGACACACAGTGGAGCTCGCGACAGCCACTCGGCCCCAGACATAACTGCTGTCAGCTGCGGCTCCTTGGAGGGAATCCCGAGTGACGTGGCGCAGGTCGGGGGAAGCCCTCTGGTTGGCGCGAACTCCCGGACTGGAATGGCAGCAGGAACGGGATCCCGAAGCGGGGGGCAACGTCATCCACTTCGGCTTCCTGCCGGGATTTCCATCCAACCCGCGGAGCTTCTCTCGCTGTGCACCTGTGGCGTCTATCCTGGCACTTCCTCGAGATGGAACACAGAATGAGGGTAACAGTCCAGGAGTTCCTCAGCACGGCCCGGATGCCAGCGTCTCACGTTGGAGGCGTCGTGCAGGGTGAAGAGCGTCCTGTCGACAGCCCCCAAGATGGACCTCAGCTCGTCGCCCTGGCGTCGGGAGTGACTCCTGGGAAACGGCATGCTAGCAGCGCTGACACCCGGACAGAAAGGTACAATTCCACAGCGACTCACGGCCGCCGGTAACTCGTCCGGCTGCGACATACTGTCACGCGCGGCTCTAGGGAGCCACGCAATAAGAGCCAAGGGCGAGCCAGTGAGTCGTGATGTTTTATTAAAGGGAAGGGGTGAGGGATGAGGAGAGCACAGATACTCGTACAGAGGTTCACTCACAAGTTGTACAGCGCAGGAGCAGGGAGCTCGTACCGGACATAGGGGTAACAAGACATATATACTCACAGCGGGTTACAAACACAGGAATGCTGTAAGGGGAGTAGAGGCTGACACCAGACGAAGGGGCTTCAGCCTAACAGTGCTTATGTCGCAGCCCCGAGTCATCGAGGCTGCTCCTATTTATTCTCATTGGCAGCGCCCCAGCTGATGAGGATTAATTGGCCCCAGCCGTCCGTAATGCTGCCAGCTGGGAGCCTGCTGAGACGCTGCTCAATGAGAAGCAGGGGTGAAGGAAAACATGGGCTGAGCGCTGAGACGGCATCTCACCCCATGGTGACAATTTATGAGAAAAGGTTTTACATTTATGGGGAAAAAGTTGCAAATTTATAAGAAAAAAGCTGTAGAATTGAAGGGAGAAAGTTTTAACATTATGAGAAAAAAAAAGCAGATTTACAAGAAAAAATAAGCAAATTAACAAGAAAAAAGTTGGTTTAAAAATTGGTGCTTCAGATGCATTTTATTCTGTTATGTAACATGATACTGTATTAAAAGGTTTATGATGAATTTGGGGGACATGCCCCCCCCCCCCCCCTCCTTGATTTATGCCTGTGGGATCCAGTGTGCGTCACAAAGCAAAGAGTTGTGTATGGAAATTCTTAGAAGAGCAGGCAAAACACAAACAGGCCCTCGGATTCACACACCGCCTGCACATAACCTGGTGTCTGCAACGCTTCCTGTGGAGGGGTTGGGCTGGATCTCAATAGAGGTAAGCCGGCATTCTAAACAGGAGCGGGGAAAACGATCTCGTCTTTTGTCGTCAAACTGACAGACGAAACTCCAAAAGTGTTTTGCAATCATATACCAATAGTGAGTGGACATTTTGTGTGACAGAAACAGAAACGTAAGCAGAGCAGATACGCCATCAGCACAATCCATCAAAATGACAGACAGTGTTGAAAATTTTCCGTCACTGCTAAAAAAAATATCAGTGAATGACGGAGAATACTCAGTTAACAAAACCTCCTGTCTACATCCAGGATACGCACAAGGTCAGAAGGTTCTACATGTTCACTTGGAGTACAGCAGTAAGTTACACAATGCAGTTTCATCTCTCTGGTGAGTATCTCTTCTTATACTGCCACAGAAGAATAAGACTGCCAGAAAATTCACCCGGGTAGGGAGAAGGAAACTCACAGGCAACTGCAGAACTTGCACATCATGATTCTTCTATGAAAGTGTGGAATAAATTATGCCTGTGACGCCACCACAAGTGGATGCTCACCTGGATTGCACTCATCATACATTATGTAGCAGCTAATGGCTAACGGTGCTAATGACACTGCGTGGCTTTGGCCACGGGCAGAAGAAACACCGGAGATCAGTAAGAGTAAAGCAGGGATTGAATGTTTCTGACAGACTGATAATGTAAGTGTGTGCATTATCGAGGATTTCTCTCAATTCACTAATGCAATGTTAATGTTAGCTAACACCTAACTGATGATAATCACCAGGCTTGTTATTAAAGGAGTAAGCAACAGTCTGACCACACAGTAAAAGTTCACCACAATTTTAGAGTCAGACTTCAAATAAAGCTGTCCCATACAGTATGTAACAGATAAATTTATATTATTTTTATAATATTAACTATCATAAGCCAGCAATAATTCAGGCAGCTTGGTGGCGCGGTGGTTAGCACTGTGGCAGCACAGTAAGAAGGTCACAGGATTGAACCCACCCTTGACCATCGTGAGATCGATCCCACCCACTGACCACTGTTGACCCATCTGTGTGAATTTGCAGTGTCCTCCCCGTGTCTGTGTGGGTTCACCCCGGGCACTCCGGTTTCCTCCCACAGGCCCAAAACATGCAAGCTAGGTTAACTGGACACTAGGTGTGAATGTGTGTGTGAATGGTGAAGGGATTGGCGCCGTACCGTGGCTGCCTCATCCATCCAGGCGGATGCCCTCAATTTCCGTCTGGGGATTAATAAAGTATACAAAATACAAAGTAAATAAATAAATAAATGTAAGCTAAACAACACTCCATAATACAGTAGCTGTGTGGTTCTCCACTGGTTTCCGTCACAAAACAGAATATTTCTCCTATTTATCCCTCCCTCTTACTATTTCTAATCTTAGCTGGCTAGCTCAGGAAGTGAGCCTGAGCCAATTAATGTAAATCTTTCTCAAAGAATGAATAAACTAAAGTTCACTGGTAGACAGGGGTGTGTGGTTTCAGTGGTCAATAAATGACCGATCTCTTGGAGTACAATAAGCACTGAAGCATTCATGAATGAGTGACTAAACTGCTATCTCCAGCTAGCCATGTTGGGTTTCAGTTAGGGAAAATACGCCAAGAAAATTTTCTAACATCTAAGAATGACATATTATTATGGTCACGTGTTGTTAGATGAAGGATTCTGTGGGGCTGTCAAAACTGGCCAGAGCAGACCAATGCCGACTGCCTAGGCAAGCTATTGCTAACAGATCAATGCAGCACCACAGTGAAAATATAACAAAATAAGACAGAATGATGTAAAATATTTTATTGTCTGGATTAGTGGAACAGGTGAAATAGTGATGTCCAATAGGTTGAGAGCTAAAGAAAATAACAATATAAACCATTCTTGGTAAGCTAACTCTCTAGTGGCACTGCTAGCTCTGCAGCTAACACCGTTGGCACCCCGCTCATCTACATGACAGACAGTTAGGCTGGTCAATAGCAGAGCAGCGACGGGTATGAAGGCTGGGCTTCTGATTTTGTGATGTTGTGGGAAGCCACTCAGTTTTCCCTCAGTAGTTTTCCCTCAGACTGAAGGGCATGGCGGATCAAAGGTGCTGGGGGACAAGGGGAATTGTCATGGGGGGTTGATATGTTAATACAGCACCTCAGGTAGCGGAGGAGTGTTAATATAAAATAGAGTGCCTGCAACCTATGTTTTTAATTTTTTGGATTCTGGTGGATGTGAGAGGGAGAAGAATAAAGTTTCATCTGCTCTGAACGCTCGGCCTGATTATTCCTATCTCCACACTGGTGACCCTTGACGCACAATGGAACGCGAGGCGAACACCCAGGAGATGACCCGAATGGGAAGTGCCAGCAACGCGTGCGCCGTTTCGGTCAAACTTCCAGACTTTTGGCTACACGATCCAAAGTCTTGGTTCCTTCACACCAAGGCCCAGTTCGCGCTCCGGGGAATTACGGCAGATGACACCAGATACTACTACGTGGTTGCAGCACTGGACGCACGCACAACCCAACAGGTGGCGAGCCTGCTCCAACAGCCCCCAGCCCGCGTCAAATACGGTGCTCTCACAACCACGCTGAACCGGCGCTACACGCTCTCGGACTGTGAGAGAGCGGAGAGGCTCCTGACGTGCTCCGACTTGGGAGACGGGTTGGCGGTAGAATTGATGGAGAAGATATTGGCGT
Organism: Pholidichthys leucotaenia; assembly: GCA_020510985.1. NCBI lineage: Eukaryota > Metazoa > Chordata > Actinopteri > Cichliformes > Pholidichthyidae > Pholidichthys > Pholidichthys leucotaenia. Next base: position 414,714,587 of record CM035837.1, on the reverse strand, counting down.
TGATGGGCACAGATGACAGGCATTTCCTCTTTGCCCACCTTTTCCTCCGGAACCTCCCGACAGTGGCCAGAGCAGTCCTTGCCAATTTGCCGCTGCTGGCCGCGCGCAACTACTGGGCTCTAGCCCAAGAGGCAGATCGGATCATCCTCACCACCAGAGCCCTCACAGTGAACACAGCGGCGTCCGAACCCAGCGAGACGGCCAGCGGAAGTGATGAGCCAGCGACGGTGGCTGCAGCGAGGCCAAGAAGCACCGGAGAGACACGCTCTGTTTCTACCACCGCCATTTTGGAGAGGACGCATGCCGATGCATGCCACCGTGCCAATTCAAGTGCTCAGGAAACACCAGGGCCGGCAGTCCATAGCAGCTGCTATGGACTGCCAGTGAAGCAAACAAGCTGCTCTATGTGACAGACTCCCGCTCGGGAAGACGGTTCCTCGTGGACTCCAGCTCCCAAAAGAGCCTCATCTTGCTGTCCTATGCCGACCGGCTGGCGGGAACTAGCTGCCCCGAACTGATGGCCGCAAATGGCTCAGACATTAAGACTTTTGGTGAGAGGACACTGACTGTATCCTTGAACGGCCGTACATACCAATGGACATTCGTCATAACGGCATGCAGCTTCCCCATTTTAGGCACTGATTTTTGTGTGCACACGGACTACTAGTTGATGTTGCTAACAAATGCCTGATTAACCCAATGTCTTTTGATTCTCTCCCCTGTACAGCTCGAGGAGCCGGGCCCACAACACTAGCCAACGTCACAGCACCAGGGGGTAAGTTCCACACACTACTCACCCTGTTCCCAGCACTCACGGTCCAGAGGTTTTTGGTGACCATCACTAAACACGGGGTGGAGCACTTCATTACCACCACGGGGCCGCCCGTTTTCGCATGACCTCAGCGCCTGGACGCAGCTAAACTGGCCATAACGCACGAGGAGTTTGCCAACTTGGAAAAATTGGGCATCATCAGACGCTCAAACAGCCCATGGACATCCCCGCTACATATGGTTCCTAAGGCCAAGGGATCATGGTGACCTTGCGGAGATTTACGCAGATTAAATAACACCACAGCGCACGACCGCTACACCATCCCGCATATTCAAGATTTTTCCGTTCACCTCACTGGGGAGTGCATTTTTTCCAAGATAGACCTGGTCCGCGGTTACCACCAGGTCCCGGTGTGCGCTGAGGACATACCTCGTCTATTTGAGTTTTTACGCATGCCTTTCGGGTTAAAGGGTGTGGCACAGACATTCCAATGCATGATGGATGTGGTGTTGCGTGATCTGCCGTTTGTGTTCGTCTACCTGGATGACATCCTGGTGGCCAGCGCGTCCGAGGACGAACACGTAGCCCACCTCAGGACAGTTTTCCTGAGGTTGGAGGAGCAGGGGTTAATAATCAACCCGGCGAAGTGCCAGTTCGGGGTGACGGGAATCGATTTTTTGGGCCACCGCATTTCACAGGAGGGCGCGATACCTTTGCTGGACAAGGTGTGCGCAGTGGCGGATTTTCCCCAGCCTCAGACAGTCAAGGCGCTGCAGGAGTTTTTGGGGATGGTTAACTTTTATAACCGTTTCCTCCCCCGCACAGCCCAGCTCATGCAGCTGTTGTACGCCGCGCTTAAGAAACGGAAACTGGCAGACAGAGTTGACTGGCCTCCTGAGCGAGAGCAGGCATTTTCCGAAGTTAAAACAGCCCTGGCGAACGCCACACTGCTGGCGCACCCGGATCCGGCGGCTCGGATAGCGCTCACTACCGATGCCTCGGACGTGGCCATAGGGGCCGTCGTGGAGCAGCACGTCGCCGGTTCTTGGCAGCTGCTCGCATTTTTTAGCAGGTCTTTGCGCGACAGTGAGAGTAAATACAGCGTGTTCAACAGAGAGTTACTGGCTCTCCACCTGGCCATACAGCACTTCCAGTTCTGGCTGGAAGGGCACACCTTCACTGCGTTCGTGGACCACAAGCCGCTAACGTACGCGATGGCCAAGGTTTCGGAATCATGGTCGGGCCGGCAGCAGAGACAGCTGGTCGCGATCTTGGAGTTTATGACCGACATTCAGCCTGGGCCAGTAAACTCAAAGTGGTGGCGGACTGCCTCTCGCGTGCATTAGTGGCCCCAGTCTACGTGGGGATAGATTACACGGCCATGGCCACTGAGCAGATCGGTGATGTGGACGTTTGCGCGCTCCAGTCTGGACCAACAGCGTTAAGGCTGGAAACCAGAGTACTGCAGGACGGGGGCCCCCCCTAATATGTGACGTCTCCACGGGCCGCCCGCACCCAGTGGTCCCACGCGCTTGGCGCCGCCACGTTTTTGAGTCGGTTCACTCCCTGGCGCACCCAGGAGTGCGCACGTGAGTCAAAATGGTGGGAACGAAGTTCGTCTTGCCGAGGCTGCGCAAACAGGTGAAAAAATGGGAGGCAGCCTGTGTAACGTGTGCACAGGCACACAAAGGCCCCCTTGGAGCCGTTCCATATCCCGGCTAAGCGGTTCGACCACGTGAACGTGGTCCACCATGGCCCGGAGCCTGGGCATCACAATTCATCGCACGACCGCGTACAACCCCCAGGCCAATGGGTTATGCGAGCATTTCCATAGATCACTTAAAGCAGGGCTCAGGGCTTCGCTTACGGATGCAAATTGGGTAGACCGCTTGCCGTGGGTTCTATTAGAGTTGCGTTCAGCACCAAAGGAGGATTTGGCGGCCTTCCCAGCAGAGCTGTTTTATTCCCAGCCACTGTGGTTCCCCGGGGAATTTTTGCCGGAAAACCCCCAACCGAACACCGATCCGTCCCCACATTCATGGCATAGTGCAGGGGCAGGGATGCTACCCAGCCCGGCCCACCATTGTTTTCCCCGTGCTTTTGTGCCAAAGACCTTGAAGGATGCGTTGTTCGTATTTGTCAGGCACGATGCCCACCAGACCCCATTGTGCCCGCCCTATGATGGCCCGTTCAGAGTGCTGGAACCCGGGGACAAACATTTTGTGTTAGACTTGGAGGGTTGCCAGGAGACAATCTGTATAGACAGGCTTAAGACTGCCTTTGTTTTAACAGACAAACAGGTGGTGTTGGCCTGAGCTCCTCGGTGCGGAAGACCCCCACTGAGAACTCCCCAGGTAAATGACTCGTCAGATCAGTCACACAAGCATGCTGAAGGTGCCCCCCCCATTGTCCCCCCACAGACGGATGCACCCCCAGGAACCCCCCGCCGACACAGCAGCACCTCGGAGCCGAAGATCCCCTGTTACAGCAGCTATGGACGGAGGCTGAAGCCCAAAGGAAATGAGGGTTAAGGCTCAGTTTGAGAGTCTGGGGGGGCGGTGTCGAAAGCCACTCAGTAGGTTTCCCTCAGACTGAAGGGCATGGCAGATCAAAGGTGCTGAGGGACAAGGGGAATTGTCATGGGGGGTTGATGTGTTAATACAGCACCTCAGGTAGCGGAGGAGTGTTAATATAAAAGAGTGCCTGCAACCTGTGTTTTTCATTTTTTGGATTCTGGTGGATGTGAGAGGGAGAAGAATAAGTTGCATCTGTTCTGAACGCTCGGCCTGATTATTCCTCTCTCCACAACGTACAAGAAAAAACCTGGAAGTTGCTTTTCATCTTCATTCCAAAAACAGAACACTGAAGGGGGCATGGAAGAAACAAAGGTTAGCATTATGATCGTCTCTTGCATTACATTGCCTTAATTTCCTCATTTTAATCAGCTAATAAAAGAAAAGCTTAATTCTATTCGCTTCAGTTAGACCATTTGAATTGGGTTCTTTTGCCCAGCTTCTAGTGTACCATTTTATGGTCCTTTTCCTCTGAAGTTTGTGACATGTTTCTAAAAATCTAGACCCAAAATGCCAACACGGAGAGCAGAACAGGTGAAAAAGGTAGGTCTTTTATTGTAAAAGAAATGAAACAAGAGCAGCTGGTCCTGGTACCCCTGGTAAGTCTATGGGAGTTTGCAACCAGAATGAACTTGAGATGTGATCTTACTGTTACCAGTGAAGTTACTTCTGTTGAATCCCAAATGAGCTCCAGCTGGATTCCTGTGATTTTGTCTTCGGGTGAGTGTCATTGGGGATTAGTTCAGGCCAGAGGGGAGATGCCCCCGGCCCGGGGACTTGAAGCGAGGATATAGAGCTCCACTACCAGAGTGGTGGCGTAGTTGATAGAGCATCTGCCCCACAACTGGGAGGTTGGGAGTTCAAGTTCCAGCCGGTTCATACCAAAGACCATATAAAAATGTTACTTCCTACCTTCTAGTTTGGTGCTTAGTGTAATAGAATGGGGGAAGGAGAAGTTGTTTATGGCAGTGACCCCTCTGATTCTACATGTGATTAACATTGTAGATAGGAGAAACTTAATTTCGTTCTACTGTACAGTACATGATTGGCTGTAAGGCTTGAATGACGACAGAGGTGGCTTCTTCTTCTTCTTATGAAGGAGATCAAGGTAGGGATGGTGATCCACCATTCTAATGATACATGTCCACTTGATCTATCATTTTTCTGCTTCCCATTCATTTTATATTGGGAAAGCAACGGAAAGCATTTAGCTCAGGAACAGTGAAATTTGGGCTGTGATATGTCATGTAGCCTGTACTTCCCCCTACCGCTCATTGACATAATACTGAATTTTTTTTACATATATGCAAATGAAGACCGCATGCCGGTATGCCTCGGAGGCAGCGATCTCATCCTGAATGTTTAAACCAATGGTTTTTGATGTCAAATATTGACGTATTCATTAACTGAACCTACTATTTCTCACATGAAGTGATGTTAGAAATGCTTTTCGCTGATTTGTTTTTTCTTTCTTTCAAAGGTCTTTTTATTATTATTAATTGAAGTATCAATACAATACAAAGTATTAAAAATTTTCATTTTTGTTTTAACCAAACAGTGAAAAACTAGAATTTAAAGCTAACAAATGTAAATGCTTCAAAGCACAAAAACCTTTAAATAAACAATAATTAAAAAAAATACAAAGAAAAATTGTGTGTGTGAAGTGGGGGTGGGGTAAAGGGGATATGAGCTACTCAGAAACTATAATCGTGGGTCTTTCAAAGAAGTCAAGAAACGGGCGCCATAATTTATAGAATTTGTTTTCAGAGCCACAGACTGTATATCTGATTTTTTCTAAATCCAAACAGGACATTATATCTTTTATCCACTGTAAATGTGAAGGGGGCGAAGAGTCTTTCCACTTCAGTAATACAGCACGTCTGGCCAATAATAATGAAAATTTGAATACTTTTAATTTGGAATTTGGCAAGACAAGTTCTGGAGCCACACCAAAAATGGCACATAATGGATCAGGTTTAATTTGATATTGCAGGACTTCAGACATAGTGATAAAAACAGAATGCCAAAAATTCATCAATGCAGGGCAGGACCAATACATGTGAAGCAAAGTGCCAGGAGCGCTACCACACTTTTCACAAGTTGGGTCTATATCCGAGTAAATACGTGCTAACTTAACCTTGGACAGGTGCATCCGGTGTACAATCTTAAATTGAATAAGAGCGTGACAAGCACACATTGATACAGTGTGAACCTGGCCAAGAATAGAGTCCCACAGTTCATCAGTAAAAGTAAAATTAAGATCTTGTTCCCAATTCAATTTGATAGCGGCCAGAGAAGAAGATTGTAAATTTGAAATTAAATTATATAAAACTGACATTACCCCCTTAGAAGTTGGTTTAACTAATAAAAAATCATCTAGAGGATTATCAGAAGGTTTTTGAGGGAATTGTTTTGTCATGGTTTGCACATAATGTCTGACCTGGAGGAAGCGGAAAAAATGTGTAGAAGTGATGTCGAATTTAGTGGAAAGTTGAGAAAAACTTGCAAATTGACCATCAAAATATAAATCTGCAAAAGATTTTAAACCTTTTCTGTGCCATATATGAAATGCGCTATCAATAGTTGATGGGGTAAATAAATGATTTGCGGCAATTGGACTTCTAATGGAGAAAAACTGAAGACCGAAGTTTTTCCTGAATTGAGACCAAATTCTAAGAGACTGACGAACTACTTTATTATTACCCAGTGTAGACAAAGCAAGGGGAAGTGGTGAACCTAAAATTGCCGGTAGGGAGGTTTGATTGTCCACATGTGACTCCATAAGGATCCAAATTGGTGATTTGGGTTCCAGATAAAAATGTTTCCAATATAACATGCACCTGATATTTGCTGCCCAGTAGTAATATTGAAAGTTAGGCAGAGCCATGCCACCCACTGATTTGGGTCTTTGAAGAAAAACTTTCCTCAATCTCGGATGTTTACCATTCCAAATAAATGAGGTAATCAGAGAGTCCAAAGACTTAAAAAAGGATTTAGGAATAAAAATGGGGAGACATTGAAACAAATATAAAAACTTTGGAAGTAACATCATTTTTACAGAATTGATTCTGCCAATTAAAGACAAGAATAATGGGGACCATTTGGAAAGTATTAACTTGCACTGGTCAAGTAAGGGGAGAAAATTATTTTTAAACAAGTAATTAAATTGTTTAGTGACACATATCCCAAGATAATTAAAATGATCAATAACAACCTTGAAAGGAAAATTTTCAAAATCCTGAACTTGAATCTTTTCATTAATCAGAAACAGTTCACTCTTATTAAGATTAATTTTATAACCAGAAAACCTACTAAAACTATCCAAAATGTTGAGTATAGCGGGTAATGAAGTAAGTGGGTTGGAGAGAAATAGTAAAAGATCGTCAGCATAGAGTGAAACCCTATGCTCAATGCCACCCCTACGAATGCCTAGAAAGTCCCGGCTCCCGCGGATTGCAATAGCTAACGGCTCAACTGCCAAGGCAAAGAGCAACGGGCTCAAAGGACAGCCTTGCCTCGTACCACGGTAAAGTCTAAAATAGTCAGAATAGCGACAATTAGTTAACACTGAAGCTAAAGGACTAGCATAGAGAAGTTTAATCCAGGAACAGAAGGAAGGACCAAAACCGAACCTCTCCAAAGTAAAAAACAAATACTCCCACTCAACCCTATCGAATGCCTTTTCAGCGTCCAAACTAATAAGACATTCAGGTATGTTGTGGTGAGGAGTATAAATAATATTAAACAACCGCCTCAAGTTAAAAAAAGAATGGCGATTTTTAATGAAACCGGTTTGGTCCTGTGAAATTATAAAAGGAAGAATCTTTTCCAACCTAGAAGCTAACAACTTTGACAAAATTTTAACATCGGTATTTAACAAGGAAATAGGCCTGTAAGAAGCACAATCAACAGGATCCTTATCTTTTTTAAGCAACACAGTGATACAGGCCTGATAGCATGAAGGAGGAAGTGTACCGGAGTCAAGCGACTCTGTAAAAACTTGACAAAGGAAAGGGGCGAGGTCGTCAGAGAATTTTTTGAAAAAATCAGCAGAAAACCCATCAGGTCCTGGAGATTTTCCTGATTGCATGGATGATATTACCAGCTGAATTTCTTCTTTTGTGATGGGAGCTTCTAAAATTTGCTGAGATTCTGAAGAAATCAAAGGAATATCAATAGAATCAAAAAAATTTTCCAAATCCTTTAAGTTTGTTATATATTCTGAGGTATATAATTTGGAATAAAATGACCTGAAAATATCATTAATCACTTGTTGGTCTGATGTCACCTCTCCTTTATCTGTCCTAACTCCAGTAATAATTTGCTTAGCTCTAATACCACGCAGTTGATTAGCTAGAAGTTTACTGTTTTTTTCGCCATGTTCATAAAATTCACTCTTGTTCCTTATTAAACAACCTTCAATTTGTCGAGTAGAAAGTAAATTAAGTTTAGTTTGTAATATCATACGTTCCTTGTACAGAGCGGGTGATGGAGATTGAGCATATTGTCTGTCAATGTCCAGGATTTGATCTAAAATAGCCTTCTGTTCCTGTATTAAGGATCGTCTTTTAAATGCTGCCAATGAAATAAATTCCCCCCTAAGAAATGCCTTCATGGCCTCCCATATCGTTTTATTTGGCATACCAGGAGTTTTATTTTCTTTCAAAAAAAAATTAATTTTAGAAGAAATATTCGCAACCAATTTTTCATCTGTAAGTAATAATGGATCCAATCTCCAATGCTTTCTCATGGAGTCACATCCATGGAGGATCATTTTAAGTACAAGAGGGGCATGATCAGAAACCGAGATGCTATCATAACTGCAAGAGCAAAGGTTATTAATTAATAAATTGTCAACAAAAAAATAATCTATTCTGGTATAAGTATGGTGTACGTGAGAGAAAAAAGAATAGTCCCTGCCGTTAGGATGTAAAAAACGCCAAGGATCTGTAAGGCTATATTCCTCAAGAAAAGACTTAACATAAGTTGCAGATTTATTATTACTAGCAGGTTTTGAGGATGAGCGGTCTAAGATCGGATCCATATACAAATTAAAGTCACCCCCAAGAATAAGAGAATGAGTATTTAAATCCAGAAGTTGCGAAAAAAGGTTGCGAAAAAAGTGCACATCATCAAAATTCGGTGCATACAGATTAGCCAAGGTGACATGTTTATTGCCAAGTTTACCTGATACTATTACAAATCGTCCATTTTTATCTAATACAACATTAGAGGGAATAAATGGGATATTTCGATCAATAAGAATAGCAGCGCCCCTGGCCTTAGCTTTAAAATTTGAATGAAAAAATTGTCCTGACCAACATTTTGACAAACGCAAGTGGTCGGAATCCTGCAAATGGGTTTCCTGCAAAAACAGTACCCCAGGCTTAAACTGCTTTAGACGTGACATGACTCTCTTTCGTTTAATTGGATGGTTCAACCCCTTCACATTCCAGCTTACCAAAGTAAGATTACTATTCATTCAAAGAGTAAAATTTATATATTATGTTGTGTAGCCCAAAGAAGAGTAAAGTGAGGTATGGGTAAAAAAAAAAAAAAAAAAAAAAAAAAAGGAGGGGGTAAGGGGGGTGTAAATAAATCCATAACAAAAAACAAAACAAAACAAAAAAAAAATAAAAAAAATAAAAAAATCCAACAACCAAACCTATAACAACACTCCAGCCGGTTGCAAAAAAACAGCAACCGCTCCATCTCCTGCTCTATTTTCATCCTAATAGAATGCTCCCATACAACTGGCTTCAATCCTGCATAATATGAACGTTTTACCCTAAAAAAAAAAATAAAAATAAAATAAAATTAAAAAAGAATTAAGTAAACAACAACGTATAGGGAGCCAATTTTACCTTGTTTTTGAACATCTAAAAATGCATCAATGTCCAGTCAGTGCAGTTTCAATGAAGTTACAATCAAGCAGTCCAGCGCGGCAGCTGGTCAACCCAGAAATGTCCAGTTCAAGGCGAAAATTGCTGGTTTCTCTCCCTGGTTTGCATGAAGCAGGTGGCCTCTGAGACGGACGCCAGCCACTGGTTTTGGCCGTCTGGAAGAGTTATCCGGAGCCTGGCGGGGAAAAGAAGAGAAGGACGAAAACCTCTCTTGTACAACTCGGACATAACCTCCTTATATTCGGCTCGTTGCTTCTGAACGTCGGCGTTATAATCCTCGTAGAACTGAAGTTTATGTCCACGATATTCCAAAGTCCCACGGCGTCTCCGCGCTTCTCTCATCACCAAGTCTTTGGTCCGAAACCGGTGGAAACAAATAATGACAGCGCGCGGCTTCCCATTCGGACTCGGCTTGGACATGAGGCTGCGGTGGGCTCTATCCAGCTCTGGGGGAGATGGCAAAGTTTGTGTGCCAAAGACGTCCACCAACAGCCGAGAAAAAAATTCAGATGGCCGTGGACCCACATCAAAGGACTCCGGCAGACCCACCAGACGAATATTCAGCCTCCTGCTTCTTCCCTCCAGGTCAGAAAGTTTGTTTTTCAAAAGTTTGTTCTCCTCCTGCATTGACTCACATGTAACTTCAAGCGCCGCTAGGCGCTGGCTGACGTCCTCCGCGTTGTTTTCAAGGTCGCCAATGCGTTGCTCCTGGTTCGCCACATCTGCTTGAATCTTGTCCAGCTTACCATTAATAAGCTCAAATGAAGCTTTGAAGTCAGCAGCTATGGACATTCTGTGTTGCTCTAGCAAGGCAACAAGTGCAGGGTTAAGGCTGATATTAGCATCCTCAGCTAAGCTGGTGTTAGTATTGTTCCCTGCTGCCTCCTTTTCAGTCTGCTTTCTTGTTTTGGACATATTTCACAACTCAAAACAAATTCTGCGCGTATTAAATGTCCAAAACATTAACAGCTTACAGCAAAATAGGGTTTAAAAAGTAAGGAAAAAAAATATAGCAGGAGCCAGCAACGCACACACCTACTCCATTGCCCTCGCTGATTTGTTTTAAAACATTTAAACATACGAGACTTGTGGTCTGCCATGTTGTCCAGGAGTTTCAAACTGTAAAAGTCCATGTTCTCAGCAACACACCAAATGAGAGTGTTTCACGCAGGACAGAGCTTCTTGACAATTGGTTTTCCATACTATAACATATTTTTTCTAACTCCACCTGGTTACGCCTATCGCCGCGCTGCAATACAATCCCTATGTGATGCTTTTCGACAAAAAACAGACCAGTGGACATGTACGATCAGCTGATGTCTTGATTCCACCTCAGAGAGAGTCTGGGGGACAGTCCTGGGAGAGAAACGAGGAGGAGAGGATTTTACGGGACAGAGATAGGTGAGTAGTCTTGTGAGAGAGAAGACACTACATACGCATGTGGACAAAATTGTTGGTACCCCTCTGTTAAAGAAAGAAAAACCCACAAAGGTCACAGAAATAACTTGAATCTGACAAAAGTGGTAATAAATAAAAATTCTATGAAAATTAACCAATGAAAATCAGACAATGCTTTTGAATTGTGGTTCAACAGAATTATTTTAAAAAACAAACTCATGAAACAGGCCTGGACAAAAATGATGGTACCCTTAACTTAATATTTTGTTGCACAACCTTTTGAGGCAATCACTACAATCAAACAATTTCTCTAACTGTCAATGAGACTTCTACACCTCTCAGCAGGTATTTTGGCCCACTCTTCATGAGCAAACTGCTCCAGTTGTCTCAGGTTTGAAGGGTGCCTTCTCCAGACGGCATGTTTCAGCTCATTCCACAGATGTTCAATAGGATTTAGATCAGGGCTCATAGAAGGCCACTTTAGAATAGTCCAATCTTTCGCTCTTAGCCATTCTTGGGTGTTTTTAGCTGTGTGTTTTGGGTCATTATCCTCTTGCAAGACCCATGACCTGCGACTGAGACCAAGCTGTCTGACACTGGGCAGCACATTTCTCTCTAGAATACCTTGATAGTCTTGAGATTTCATTGTACCCTGCACAGATTCAAGACACCCTGTGCCAGATGCAGCAAAGCAGCCCCAGAACATAACAGAACCTCCTCCATGTTTCACAGTAGGGACAGTGTTCTTTTCTTGGTATGCTTCATTTCTGCGTCTGTGAACATAGAGCTGATGTGCCTTGCCAAAAAGTTCCAGTTTTGTCTCGTCTGTCCATAGGAAATTCTCCCAAAAGCTTTGTGGCTTGTCAACATGCAGTTTGGCAAAATCCAGTCTGGCTTTTTTATGATTTGTTTTCAACAGTGGTGTCCTCCTTGGTCGTCTCCCATGAAGTCCACTTTGGCTCAAACAACGACGGATGATGCGATCTGACACTGATGTACCTTGACCTTGGAGTTCACCATGAATGTGTTTAGAGGTTGTTCTGGGCTCTTTTGTTACCATTCCTATTATCAGTCTCCTCCTGCAGCCACGTCCAGGGAGGTTGGATACAGTCCCGTGGATCTTAAATTTCTGAATAATATGTGCAACTGTAGTCACAGGAACATCAAGCTGCTTGGAGATGGTCTTATAGCCTTTATCTTTAACATGCTTGTTTTTTCTTTCTAATCTCCTGAGACAACTCTCTCCTTTGCTTCCTTTGGTCCATGTTTAGTGTGGTACACACCATGTCACCAAACAGCACAGCGACTACTTGTCACCCTTTAAATAGGCCGACTGACTGATTACAAGTTTGTAGACACCTGTGATGTTAATTAGAGGACACATCTTGGCTGAACATGTTCTTATGGTCACATTATTTTCAATCTTTTCTAGCGGTACCATCATTTTTGTCCAGGTCTGTTTCACGAGTTTATTTTTTAAAGTAATTTTGTTGAACCACAATTCAAAAGCATTGTCTGATTTTCATTGGTTAATTTTCATAGAGATCAGACAATAAGCCAGGACGTGGCTGTTGACGAGAGGCATGCCGTAGGGAGTTTGACAGACGGCTCCGTGCTGAGTCACAGGCAGGTCTGGCTTTTAAAGCCCGCTGATGATTGGCGGCAGGTGTGCGTGCAGCTGAGGTTGATGATGGCCTTGAGGGCGCCATGACAGTACTCCCCCCTCTATAGGTGCCTCCTGGCACCTGCCCTATCCTACCCGGGTGTGTCCGGTGGAAGTCCCTGATGAGTTGTTTGTTGAGCACGAATGATGGATGTACCCAGGACCTCCACTCGGGGCCATACCCCTCCCAGTCCACCAAGTACTGCAGGTCGCGACCCCGGCGGTGAACATCCAGGATGGAATAGACTCTCCACGCCGGGTCGCCATCTATCACCACTGGTGGAGGTGGAGCCTTGGGAGGAGGGCAGAGAGGGCTGGAGCAGACGGGTTTCACCTGCGAGACATGGAAAGTCGGACAGATGCGGAGGGAGGGGGGGAGAGCTAGGTGTACAGCCACAGGGTTAACCACACGAATAATGGGGAAGGGCCCGATAAAGCGCTGGGCCAACTTCCGTCTCTCAGCTTTCAGGTTAATATTTTGCGCTGACAGCCATACGTGCTGACCCACCTTGTAATGGGGAGCCGGTCTCCTGCGGCGGTTAGCCGTCCTGGTGTCACGTTCAGTGGTCCGAAGGAGAGCTCTGCGGGTGGCGGGCCAGAGCCGGTGGCAGCGCCTCACGTGGGCGTGGACAGAAGGCACTGCCACTTCCTTCTCCTCCTCCGGGAACAGTGGGGGGTCGTAGCCTAAGGAGGCCCTGAAGGGGGACATGCCGATCGCCGAGGAAACCGTAGAATTATGGGCGTACTCGATCCAAGGCAGGTGGCTGCTCCATGAAGATGGACTGGAGGTAATGACGCAGCGCAGGGCGGCCTTCAGCTCTTGATTAGCCCGTTCACACTGCCTGTTGCTCTGCGGGTGGTATCCGGACAACAGGCTCACGGTTGACCCCAGTGCGTTACAGAATGCCCTCCAGTCCTGGGACACAAATTGGGGCACACAATCAGAGACAACATCCGTGGGGATCCCGTGGAGGCATATGACATGCTGCACCAGTAGATCTGCTGTCTCTCGTGCCGTAGGCAGCCCCCGGAGAGGAACGAAGTGGGCAGCTTTCGAGAATCGGTCGACAATGGTGAGGACCGTAGTGAAGTGATTGGACAGTGGGAGGCCAGTCACAAAGTCCAGGGCAATGTGGGACCAGGGGTGGCTGGGGACCAGCAGGGGGTGAAGGTGCCCGGCCATTGGAGAAGAGGACGACTTCCCGGTGGCGCACTGAGCGCAGGCCCGGATGTAGGCAGTGACGTCCTTTCGCAGCCCCGGCCACCAAAACGACCTCTGGAGAAGCTCCACCGTGCGGGACACCCCTGGATGGCATGCAAACTTCGAGGCATGGGCCCACTGAATTACCTCACCCCGGACCGATGTGGGGACGAACAACTGCTCCGAGGGACCACCTCCAGGATCAGGCTCAGCCACCTGCGCCTTCATGACCTTCTCCCTGATGTCCCATGAGAGGGTGCCAACGACACAGGACGGTGGAAGGATGGTCTGCTCACAGTCCTCAGATACCTCCACCGAGAATTGCCTGGAGAGGGCGTCCGGCTTGGCGTTCTTGGCCCTGGGGCGGTATGTGATCGTGAAATCGAACCGTCCAAAAAACAGGGACCAACGGGCCTGCCAGGAGTTCAGCCGCTTGGTGGTCCTCAGGTACTCCAAGTTCTTGTGATCGGTCCAAACCACGAAAGGCTGGGCAGCCCCCTCCAACCAGTGGTGCCACTCCTCCAGCGTGAGCTTCACCGCCAGGAGCTCCCTGTCGCCAATGTTGTAGTTTCTCTCCGCTGGAGACAGGCAGTGTGAGAAGAAGGTACAGGGTTGGACCACCCCGTCTACTGGAGAGCGCTGGGAGAGCACTGCCCCCACCCCGGAATCTGATGCATCCACCTCGACCAAGCACTGGAGGGACGGGTCCACCTGCGTGAGGATGCGGGACGACGAGAACTCCTTCCTGAGGGTGCCGAACGCCACTGCAGCCTCCTCTGTCCAACAGAAGGGTACCTTCGGGGACGTGAGACAAGTCAGGGGATGGGCAACCATGCTGTACATGGGCACGAAGCGGCGATAAAAGTTGGCGAACCCCAGGAACTGCTGGAGTTGCTTCCTAGATGGGGGGGGGGCAATCCACCACCGCCTTGACCTTCACTGGGTCGGGGAGAACCTGGTTATGGGAGATAACGAAGCCGAGAAATGAAGTCTTGTTGGTGTGGAACTCACATTTCTCAGCCTTCAGGAACAGCTTATTCTCCAGGAGTCGTTGGAGGACCCGTCTCACGTGCACCTGATGCTCCTCTAATGACCGAGAGAAGATGAGGATGTCATCCAAGTAAACGAAGACGAAGGCACCCAGGAAATCCCGGAGAATGTCGTTTATCAGGCGTTGGAAGACGTCCGGCGCATTGGTCAACCCAAACGGCATCACGAGATATTCGAAGTGGCCACTTGGGGTCCGGAATCCCGTCTTCCATTCGTCTCCCTCCTTAATCCACATGAGATGGTAAGCGTTGCGAAGGTTGAGCTTGGTGAACCGAGAGGCCCCCTGGAGGGAGTCAAAGGCCGTGTCCATGAGGGGCAGGGTGTACTTATCCTTTACCGTGATGTCGTTGAGTCCCCTGAAGTCGATACATGGCCGCAGGGAGCCATCCTTCTTGCCAACGAAGAAGAACACTGCCCCCACCACCGAGGATGAGGAGCGAATAATGCCCAAGCTGAGTGACTCCTTAATATATGTATCCATCGCCTCCCTCTCCGGAGCTGACAGGCTGTATAGGTGGCTCGACGGCAGCGGGGCACCAGCCCGGAGATTAATAGCGCAGTCGTAGGGGCTGTGGTGGGGGGGGGGGGGGTGACAGCGCCCGCGACTTACTGAACACCGCCCCCAGATCATGGTATTCAGGTGGCACCTTGGACAGATCTGGAGGAGGGGGGTCGTGGGGGACTAAAGACACTGACGGTGTGCATGCTGCGGACTGCAGACACGCGCTGAGGCAGAACGAGCTCCAAGACATGATGTTCCCCGTCCTCCAATCAAATGACGGGTTGTGGAGTTGCAGCCAGGGGTAACCCAGGATGACCAGGGACGTGGAGGAGGGCAGCACCAGCAGGCGTAGGTCCTCCCGATGGTTCCCAGAAACAATCACAGACACTGGGGCGGTTTGCTGAGAGACAGTCGCTAAGGGGGTTTTAGATAGGGCAATTAGTTTGAGAGGTGGCTGGAGAGTATGACAGGGAAGCCCTAACCGGGTTGCCAGGTCCCCTGATATAAAACTCTGCTCAGCCCCCGAGTCAATCAGTGCATGTGTGGTATGTTCTGTGTGCTTGTAGATGAACCTGATAGGCACGAGGCAATTGGTGAGGGGTTTTGACTGAGATGCGTCTGTGAGTCCCCCTACTGTGACACATGGACCCCCTCTTTTGGCCGAATGGTGCAACTCTCTACCTTGTGCTCACTACTCCCACAGTACATGCACAGCCCTAACTCCCTGCGGCGCTGTTTCTCAGCTAAAGGAATTTTGGAGCGCCCGACTACCACATCCTCCTGCCCATCTATTACTTCCGGCGAGGGCAGGGCCAATTGAGACGACTGGGAGAAGCGGAAAAACTGCACTCTCGAGTGGCTGGAAGCTCTCCGCTCGGCTGCTCGCTTCCTCAGCCTGTTATCCAAATTAATGGTAAGAGAAATCAACTCCGTGAGTTTCTCCTGCTTATCCAACCTAGCTAGCTCATCTCGGAGGCTAGGGTTTAGGCTGTGGATAAAAATGCTGCACAACGAGGCATCCTCTCACCCAACCTCAGCGGCCACCACCCGGAAATCAACAGCGTAGTCCGCCACGGACCTACCCCCTGTCGGAGATTTAACAACCGGGTGGTGAGCATGCTATCCCGATCGGAGTGGTCAAGCACCTCGTGCTAATCGGCAATGAACCGTTGGTATGTAAGATTTGCATAACTGGGTTTGGCCATAATGGTGTAAGCCCAAGCTAGCGCTCTACCCTCTAGCAAGTTAGCCACATAGCCTATCTTGCTATGATCGGTGGGAAAATCCCCTGGCACCCGCTGGAAAACCGTCTCACACTGTAGGATGAACCCACGGGCCTCCCCGAGCTTACCGCCGAAGCGAGCGGGTGTGGGGACCGGTGTGAGCCGGGCTGATGGAACCTGACTAGCCTGGCTATGAGGGGAGCTAACGGGAGCCGACGGACTCCCGAAGGCCGGAGGGAATGTCCACTGTCCATCCAGACAATCCAACCGGCTGTTAATTTGAGTTAGCTGACTAAGGATAATGTTCTGTTGGTAAGCTAACTGCTCCACTCGAGCTTCTAGGGTGTTAAGCCGGCGTGCTAGCACGCTGTCCGCTGACGGAGCCGTACTGACATAATTCTGGACCCAGGGGACAAAAGACAGACTCGAGTGAAGTACAATTATCCTTTTATTTGCTAACTGTGCTCGTGTATGCGTGCGTGTATATACAATGTGTCGTGTGTGCAGTGTAGGACTCGTGCTGGGGGAAGAGCAGGACGCCGTTCAGCCTGGCAACCCTATAATGACAAAGCAGAGGAATTAGCTCAGCTCCTGGGCAAAGAGCCTTATAATAATTACAGCTTACTTTGCAGATGGTGGTGATGAGCTCAGGTTGGCCTTGAGGGCGACGGCCAGGGAGACAGTGTCTGGCTCTTGTGCAGGGGAGAGTGTGGGTTACCCTGTGGCAGGAGTGGAACTGAACCGCCGCCGGGGAGAGAGGAATCCGCCGCCAGGGAGATCCACCTGTGCACAGGGGAAGATGAACTTGACAAGGTAAGTCAATGTTTGCTTACGTGTGGCAAAGCGTTGGTCTGGAGATCAGATGATAAGCCAGGACGTGGCTGTTGACGAGAGGCGTGTCGTAGGGAGTTTGACAGATGGCTCCGTGCTGAGTCACAGGCAGGTCTGGCTTTTAAAGCCCGCTGATGATTGGCGGCAGGTGTGCGTGCAGCTGAGGTTGATGATGGCCCTGAGGGCGCCATGACACAATTAGTGCAGCTCAGCACAATCAGGTAATCGGTTAAGGAGAGTGAGTGTGTGAGCATGCTCAGACCTGGAATACCACAGTTTGCAGCTGATGATGGACTGTGACCATGCTTTATATTGCCATTCTCTGTACATAAACGCAACTGAAATGCTAAGTGGTGTGAAAGGCAGCACCATTGTGTTATGTCTGAAGTTGGAGTCAAGGAGGAGAGCATTAGTGGAGCTGAGCATACGTTTATTATAATACAGGGTGCAGTGCACCTAACCGCACATACAGCCGCTTGGCAGAGGAAAAGGCGGAAGAGACCGCCCCCCTACCTGCAGCCCTTCTTATACACACAGGGTTGGCGGAACAGGGACATGGAGCCACCACCCCGTTATACCCAAATAAGAGCTCCAACCATAACACAATATATGAATGATAAATAACTACATTACCCCCCCCTTCCGTTGACCAGGTCCAAAACACACATACTATTAAAACCCACCCCAATTTGGAACCCAAATCATCTGCTAAACAAAACTGCACTAAGAATCATAAAAGAGGCCTATGGCATTCCCACAAAATAACTAAAATTAGGGGGGATGGGTAGACTACCGTCCTACCCCCCACACTGCGAGGTGGGTTATTCTGCCGCCTATGATATATAAAAGTCCAGTTATAAACTTAAAGGAAATTGCTGCTGTGTCTCCTAATTAACATAACACAAAACATAATCTCAGAACTATAAATACAAATTCAGAATGAATAACCAACAACAGAAACAATTCAATTCAATTCAACTTTATTTATATAGCGCCATTTCACAACAACAGTCATCTCATAGCACTATCAACTGTAGGGGGAACCCCCACAGTTGCAGAAAGACCCCAGCAATCAGGCGATCCCCTGTGAGCAAGCACTTGGCGACGGTGGAGAGGAAAAACTCCCTTTTAACAGGAAGAAACCTCCAGCAGAACCAGGCTCAGGGAGGGGCAGTCATCTGCTGCGACTGGCTGGGGGGTGAGGGGATAGAGAAGAAGAAAAGAACAGACATGTAGAGAGCAAACAGCACGATGGGGACTCAATCTATGGGAGAGAACAAACAAATGTTAATGACCAGCAAAAAAAATATTTCATTGAGAGTGAGGAAAGGAGTGAGGTCCAGTGTATTACTGGAGGTCCCCCGGCTGACTAAACCTATTAGCAGCATAACTAAGGGAGGGTTCAGAAACACATGATCCCTCCCTAATTGTAGGCTATATCAAAAAGGTAGGTTTTAGCCCTATTCTTAAAAACAGAGATCGAGTCTGACTCCCGAATCCAGATTGGCAGCTGATTCCGCAGGAGAGGAGCTTGATAACTGAAGGCTCTGCCTCCCATTGTACTTTTGGAGATTCTAGGTATTACAAGTAATCCTGCATTTTGGGAGCGTAGTGCTCTGTTAGGACAATACGGTAGTATCAGATCTTTTAAATGAAAAGGAGCCTGATTGTTTAGAGCTTTGTAAGTAAGAAGAAGGATTTTAAACTTAATTCTAAACTCTATGGGAAGCCAATGAAGGGAGGCCAGAACCGGAGAGATATGATCTCTCTTTCTAGTACCTGTTAAAACTCTTGCTGCAGCATTTTGGATCAGCTGAAGACTTTTTAAAGATGTTTTAGGACAGCCTGATAATAAAGAATTACAATAATCTAATCTCGAGCTAACAAAAGCGTGGATCAGTTTCTCAGCATCACTCTGAGACAAGATGCTCCTAATCTTGGCAATATTATGCAAACGATAGAAGGCAGTCTTAGATACAAATTTAATATGTGAATTGAAGGACAAATCCTGATCAAAAATAACTCCAAGGTTCCTCACAGAGCTATTAAGAGAAAGAGTAACCGCATCCAAACTGAAAGTTTGATTTGGAAAGGAATTTCTAAGGTTTTTTGGACCAACAAGAATGACTTCAGTCTTATCTGAATTTAATAGCAGGAAATTACAAGTCATCCATGCTTTGATTTCCTTAAGACAGGCTTCTAACTTGGCTAATTGATTACTATCATCTGGCTTCATTGACAGGTATAATTGTGTGTCATCAGCATAACAATGAAAATGTATACAGTGCTTTCTAATAATGTTGCCTAACGGAAGCATATATAAACTAAAAAGAGTAGGGCCTAGCACAGATCCCTGTGGAACTCCATGACTGAGCTTTGAGTTGAAAGAAAACTCATTATTTACATGAACAAACTGGAACCTATCAGATAAATAAGATCTAAACCACTGCAACGAAGTTCCATTAAGTCCAACATAGTGTTCTAATCTATCAAGTAGAATATTATGATCGATAGTATCAAAAGCTGCACTAAGGTCTAAAAGGACAAGTACAGAAACTAGTCCATTATCAGATGCAATGAGGAGGTCGTTAGTGACCTTCGCTAAGGCTGTTTCAGTACTATGATGGATTCTAAACCCAGACTGAAACTCTTCAAGTAAACCATTTCCCTGAAGGTGGTCAAATAATAACACATCCATAGCTCAGTGAGGATGACCCCTCCCCCCCTCCCCCCAGACCCTTCACCATTCAGTCCACCCCTGGAGGTAGCTCGCTTCTCAGGCCACAGCTGGTTGCCTCAGTCCTGGTGTGCCTTCTCCTCCACATCTCTGGACGCTCCAGTCGTCTGGGGCCATGCCCAACTGCCTTCTTCGGGGCACGCCGTAACTCATTAGGATAACGCCACAAGCCATCCGAAAGCAGAAGGTAACCATCGTGCCGCTCGCCTGTCACCTGCAGCTGGCCCTCGTACTGCTTCATCTTCCACTTTTCTATCACCTGCCTGGACCTCGCCTCCGCCCGAGCCAGAACCCAGTCTGTGACTCCAAGCGGGGCCCTGCACGGCTGCCGCAGACTCTCCCCCGTGCTGCCTGGTGTCCTCGTCCCGAGAGACTTGGACACTGGCACCGGGGCCCTCCCACAGCGACCTTGAGTGCGACAAGGCCTGTCCACTTTCTGGAGTGCCCAGCAATTGTTCATCTCACACAGCATTGCCCCAAACTCCTGGAACCGGTCGGTCCCACAGTCCGCAGCCCGACCACTCTTCCCCAGCACTGCTCCTGATGGAAAATCCGAGACCATAGAATAGGTTGCAGCCAATGATGTTCGTGCCGCAGGCTGTCACGACAAACTCCGCATCGGCCATCTCTGCCGACTTGTACCAAACCGTCAGTCTGATGATACCCACCATAGCCAACAGTCCTCCTCCATAGCTGTAAATTCTGTAGTGGGGAAAACATTGTCTAACTGTAGCCCAGTTCAGCTGTGAACTCTCCACCCCCGTGTCGATCAGCATCGGTACCGGTACTCCCTCAAACTCTGCCGTGCAATGTGTGCACCCACTGGTACTCGGGGACACAGTATGAATCCCCGTCAGGGCGGGAGGAGTCAAGCTCTTGCGCGGGCTATCGTGTTCCGCTGACTGGCACACCCTCATGAAATGATGTAGACGGCCACAATTGCCGCAGTGCTTTCCTCTTGCCGCACAGTCTCTCGCCTGGTAGTGGTGTTTCGTGGACCCGGAGCCCATACACCTGGGCTTCCCCGAGGCAGACCTCATCTGTACGGCGTTTGCCCTCTCGGCGTCATCCCCGACACTCCCATCGCTTTCCGGGTCCACTACCTGTGCAGCCATGGAGGATCCCAACTCTCGTGGTGACATATGTTCATGTAGCTCCCGAGTTAGCTTATCCGCTGCCTCCAGCTGGAGAGCCAATTTGATGGCCTTGGCCAGCGTCAACTCACCCGGAAATGTGAGCAGCTTAGACCAGACCGCAGCACAGTTGATGTGTTCTGCCAACTGGTCGCGAACGATTTCTTCCTCCAACAGTCTGAACCGACGCTCAGTGGATAGCTGCCTCAAGTCTGATACAAACCGCTGGATGGATTCGTCAACCTGCTGGCGGTGCTGTCGGAATTTAATCCTCCAGACGATGATGTTGTCCGGCGCCCTAAAATGGCGCGCCATTAGCTCGACCACTTCTTCATAGCTGTCCGCGTCACCAAGTGTGCCCAAAATCCTCTGGCCCTCCATTCCCAGGTTGTGCACAAGCAACGCATACGCCCTCAGCTTCTCCAACCTTCCCAGGTCCAACGCCACCATATACGTTTTAAAGGCTTCATACCACCAAGGCCACGGCACAGGCGGCTCACCTGGGAGCTCCAAAAATGGCCGAATTGGTGCTCCACACACTTCCACGGCTTTTCTTCTCATCACCAAATGTTATGTCTGAAGTTGGAGTCAAGGAGTAGAGCAATAGTGGAGCTGAACACACGTTTATTATAATACAGGGCTCAGTGCACCTAACCACACATATAGCCACTTGGCAGAGGAAAAGGCGGAAGAGATCCCCCCCCCCCCCACCTGCAGCCCTTCTTATACACACGGTGTTGGCGGAACCTGAACATGGAGTCGCCACCCCGTGCCACCCAAATAAGAGCTCCAAACATAATACAATATATAAATGATAAATGACTACATTACACATTGTTCCCACTGTTAAAGAACCCTCCTTTATCTGTCCTTCTTGACCTCTGTCACTTCTTTCATTTTCACTGTGAGCTACTTCTTCTAAATCTCCAGTATTGAGTGATTCATTACATTGATGCTAACAGTTCTCCGAGGTACAATATCGTCTTATATAATTTTCCCCTCAAACTTATTAGAGCCTTGGCGATAGCATAACTCCACAGTGTTCTAAATTGCTCTTTTGGCCTGGCTGCCCCTTGATTGATTATGATAAACGGACATAAGCAGCAGTTTAATGAATTACAGCGGCCAAAATAAATCTAGGAGCCACATATCTGATTAGGCTGTTTTATTCCCAGGTATTAACTGGAAGACGGCATACGAATGTTTCCAGTAACAACGTGCGACGGACCCTCTGGCGGTTCACCGTTGGTCACTTTTGGAAAAGTGGTGATTTATCATCCAGAAACAACCAGGAAGAAAGACTCAGCGCTGCAGAAAAATTGAGGGCATCAAGTTTTCGTGGCTGTATTCAGAATGAAAAATGAATTCCTAAGCTAAATCTTGCAAATGATGATGATGCTGCAGTAGTGTGTGGCCAGTCTGAACACCACAGTGAAGCAGCACATAATTAGATTGAGTGTGAGGAGAGGGGCCTGGTGCAGACGTGATGTGATGGCGATAGCCCTTGAAGCACTACAAATAGAAGTGGGGGGGGGGGGGGTTATCTGGTTTCCAGAGGTTTATTTGTGCCATCTCTGCTGCAGCAGCAGCAGAAAGAAAGAAAAAAACTCCCTGATACTTTATCCTATGCTCCTCTGATGAAGATGAATGCATTTGTGCTGTGCCTCATTTGAGGTTTCCAGCGAGGGTGCTCTAAACTGGAGTCAGGCCCCTGATCAATTGACAGGCGCGGCACCGCGTGGGCAGCCAATCCCCCGGCTGACTACTCCAGTGTCGGGGTGTGGACACAAAGCATTAGTGCCCAGCACGGAGATGTGTGTGGGATGGGTGAACCCACGGCTGTGCATTTTACCGTGCACGCACACCAATTATCTGGCAGGATGCAGATGGACAGCTTGGGGGGGGGAATGTTTACAAATTCAGACTATAAATGCGGAGTCATCGGACCGCGTTCTCGCCTGTGAAGTCCAACGTTTCTGTGCTGTTTTATCTCCTTCCTTGTTGTTGACACACAGGACTGTTTTCCTTTAGACTTCACGTATTTTTGGGGGTCTCTGTTATAGTAGAGCGGAGTAAACGGCTCTAAGCTTTGGTATCTGTATCGGAACACCTGCCCTCAGACGAGCTCTGCTGAGGATTCATTTGGGTTGGGAGAATGGGCGGATATTTCATTTCATTGTTGGGGAGGGGGACAATAAACAGAACATTTTATCAGGAGTAAATATTGAAGGGGACGCTATATTATTTTTGCTCTTGAAAAAGAGCACAAATTTATGAGGAAAGAAGTTGCAACTTGACAAGAAAAAAGTTGCAAATTAAAAAAAATGCAAATTTACAAGGAAGAAATGGCAAAAATAAAAGTTGCTATTTTATGAGAAAGTCGCAACTTTTCAAGAAAAAAGTTTCAAATGTGAAAAAGAAAGTTACAAATTTACAAGAAAGACGTTGCAGTTTACAGGAAAAATTTTGCAAATAAAAAAATCAAATTTACAAGAAAAAAAATTGCAAATGTAAAGGAAAAAGATGCAAATTTAAGGGAAAAAGCTTGCAAAATTATGAGTAAAAAGTTCTAAATTTACAAGAAAAAAGTTGCAAATGTGAAAGAAAAAAATTCTAAATTTAAAAGAAAGGTTTCAGGTTTAAAATAAAAAAGATGCAAATTTACTAGAAAAGAGTTACAGATTTATGAGAAAGAAGTTGCAGATTTACAAGAAAAAAGTTGCAAATTAACAAAAAAAGTTGCATTTACAAGAAAAAAGTAGCAGATTTATAAAAAGTTGCAAATTTGTTAGGGAAAAGAGTTTAATTTTTTTTTTTGAAGTAGCAAATTGTTCCAAATTTATAAGCATCTTTTTTTTTAACTTAGCGTTGGTTCAAATACTCTACAGTATATTTTATTTTGCTATGTACACTGATATAGAGAG
The DNA here is from genome assembly GCA_020510985.1 of Pholidichthys leucotaenia. Taxonomy (NCBI): domain Eukaryota; kingdom Metazoa; phylum Chordata; class Actinopteri; order Cichliformes; family Pholidichthyidae; genus Pholidichthys; species Pholidichthys leucotaenia. Next base: position 414,690,677 of record CM035837.1, on the reverse strand, counting down.
GTTTATGATGATAATGGCGAGGGAGGGACAAGTCTCTGTTTTTCCCAGCTGGGGGAGCCATGCCCCCCCCCCACACACACACACCAGTTTACACCTGTGGTTGGGAGGATTCATGTTAGTGTCAGGACCATAGGATAGCCTGTCTTTTCCAGAGGAGTGTAAAGTGATGAGTTGGGGTTTCACCTGTCTATAAGTCATGTATCTGCCAGCTTTCACCTGCTACCAATTTACCATACTTCAGACGGCGACAGTTTTCAGATGAATCAATATTGATTTCAACTTTTATCCGGTTGTAGCTGAGATGTTATTTCTGTTACACAGGTGTTTTTTTTTTTTTTTTTTTCTGGTGAGTGGATTTCTTTTCATTGCTGCAGTTGTTCACAATAGCATCAAATTTAGTTCCACAACAAGAATGAAGGAGAACATGAAATAGAATCTGACAAGCCTTGATTTAAAGGGGTCATTGATTGAAAAATTGTGTTCTTGAAGGTTTTAAAGTTCTGAAACACTTCACGTGATTATTGAAAAAATATCAAAACCTACTTCTCTTAAAAGATCACACTGTGGCAGCATGAAATAATAAGCAGCGAACTGAGGTTTAAAAGTGGGTTTTATTTCATTCCGCCATCACAGAACTCACTCCAGTGCCGTGCAGGCGCGCCGGAGCGAGCTCTCAGGCTCTCGTCAGCAGAAGGGAATGCGTGTAGTCAGAAGCAGTAGTCAGAGAGAGAGAGAGAGAGAGAGATATTCAGCTGGCTTATATACCCAGCTACAGACAATACATGAAAGGCACAGTTGCATCACAGTACAGAGCAGGAAGCATGAACATTTGCCTTTGAGTCATACATATCAGCAGCAGGATACTGGCAGGAAGGAGCTAGACAAAGAGAAGCTGTCTATTGATCTCAATACACACATCTCATTGTTCTGCTAATTGCTCCAGCTGAGCGCTCTGCTTGTCCCAGTATGTTGTGGGGGTTACCCACACTACTCCCCCCCCAGAGGGCTCAGCGGGGGGCTGAGGCCTCGATCGTCCGGTTTTGGTAGCGAGCTGTGGGAAAAGCTCTGTGCAAGCGGCAGAGGGGGAGAGAGGAGGGTGGGGGTAGCAAGTGCCGGGCCGGGAACGAAGTTGTCTGGGCCGCGCAAAAATTGCATGTGGATCCACGGTGTTGAGGGGCTGTCCCGTTGAACGTGCGGTGGTCCACAGTGGCTGTGAGAAGAAAAATTTGTCTCTGACTCCTCTCGCGGCTATGAAGAAAAACCGGAGCTGCAAGCCTGCGTAGTGGCTGTGAGAAAAAGGAGCTGCAGCTGTGTGAGGGACTTGGCGTGTTGGCTTTAGGTGCGCACGTGCAGCCCTAAAGCCCTCGGGGACAGCTGACGGCTGAATTCCCTTTGTGCGCCGTGGCTGAGACCCATACAAAATCCTGTGAGCGAGCTGCGTGCGTGCTTCAGGTGTGTGAGCAGCCCTGAAGGTTCTGTGTGCAGCGGCGAAGGACGATGGCGGTCTGTGGAGCCGTTATTGTCCCGTGCGTGGTGCGCCGTCCTCGTAACCCCTCGGTATGCGTGTGGGGTTTGGTGCTTGGCAGGTCCGCTGTAGAGGCGAGTCAGGGTCAGGGAGCTTGCTGGAGATCAGCATAGTCGGCGCCGATGGTCATCCCTGTTCAGGTTGTTGCTGTAGTTCGGTCATGGTGCGTTCAGGTCCACGCGCTGCGTTCTCCGTCGGCTCTGGAGGTCGCCGTCGTGGAGAGAGGACGAGGTGCATGCACTCTCGTGTGGAGGAGCTGTGAGAGCGGCCGGTCCCAGCGTGGATGTGCAGATCTCAGGCGATCTCCGGAGAATTCACCTGGTGGTGGTTCTGCGTCGAGGTCTCCCTGTAGCAGAAGGGAGGGCAGTCCATTTGCGTCAGGCTGCTGCGTTCGCTTGTCGTCGGAGAATCACCGCCGGGTGCTGCGTTCATCACGTCGGGGTCACCAGTGTGGCGGCATGAAATAATAAGCAGCAAACTGAGGTTTAAAAGTGGGTTTTATTTCATTCCACCATCACAGAACTCACTCCAGCGCCATGCAGGCGCGCCGGAGCGAGCTCTCAGGCTCTCGTCAGCAGAAGGGAATGCGTGTAGTCAGAAGCAGTAGTCAGAGAGAGAGAGAGAGAGAGAGATATTCAGCTGGCTTATATACCCAGCTACAGACAATACATGAAAGGCACATTTGCATCACAGTACAGAGCAGGAAGCATGAACATTTGCCTTTGAGTCATACATATCAGCAGCAGGATACTGGCAGGAAGGAGCTAGACAAAGAGAAGCTGCCTATTGATCTCAATACACACATTTCATTGTTCTGCTAATTGCTCCAGCTGAGCGCTCTGCTTGTCCCAGTATGTTGTGGGGGTTACCCACAACACAGCCTTTATCTCCTTTTTCTCGCCAAGAAGCTGTTTTGTTTCTTCCATGTGTTTTCCTGTACATCAAGAAATGGGAAACATCACTAGCCTTGATACCCGCCCACTGCTCTATTATTGGCCAGCCTAGCTGTCTCTCATGTAGATGGGTGGGGAGCCAAAGGCGTTAGCTTAAGCGCTAACAGTGACAGTCGGAAGCTCACATTCATATTGTTATTTTCTTTAGATTTCAGTCACCCTAGTAGACATCACTACTTCCACCTGGTTCACTAATCTACTGTCGATAAGCCTCGCATCATTCTGGCTTATTTTGTTATATCTTCGCTGTGATTCTACATCGTTGGCATCACAGAGGCAGCGAGCTGAAGCTAGCAGTTTAGCCACTAGTCTTGAATCATTCACAGAATGTTTTTGTGTTTTTTGTAGTCTAGGGACCGGTCATATCCTTTCAACCACTTAAACCACAAACCCCTGCCCATGAGTGACACTTTTTTCATTCATTCTTTGAGACAAATTTACATTAGTTGGCTCAGGCTAGATCCAAGCTAGCTAGCTAATGTTAGCAATAGTGACGGAAGAGGGAAAGTGGAAACATAAAAAATTATTTTGCTGCAATAATTAAATAACTAAAGAAAATCTGACCAAAATATGTCACAAACGTTTCAGTAAGACATGTGTGAGCTGTTAAAATGTGGAAAAAGTGCAATCCATGGCTACTTTAAAAGTTCAGTTTTCAGCCATTCCCAAGGATTAATTTATCACTAATATCATACATAAAGTCCAAAAATCACTCCTGTGTTATTGCTCATTAAACATGTCTTGTGTCCTTAATTTCCAAACATTGTGTCTGCTCATTAAAATTCATGTTACCCTTATATAAAATTGGGAAAGTAGTTTTTTTTCCAGGTGAAGCACAATAAGGCCAATCACAAGTAAAAAATAATTGCTAAGTTGCAGCTAACTGCTAACACTAACAGGGAAGTAGTATTGTAGTGAAGACCAGACTGAGACCAGAGTGTAGAAAGACCAAAACATTAAGGGGTCAAGACCAAGTCAAGTCCAAGACTGAGCCAGGCCAAGACCAAGTGTATTTAGGTCTTGGTCGCACCTTGGTCTTGATCCCTTGTCGTCTTGGTCTTGTCTGATCTTGTGTTGGTCTTGGGAGACTCTGGTCTTGACGAGGTCTTGACTCCAACACTACTGCTAAGCTGGTGTAATGGCTGATCTCACAAAAAGCAGGATAGCAGAAATTGCAGCAATAAAAAAAATAAATCCTGCATCAATTGTAGCTAGCAAAGCATATGCATCTTCCGTTATTACAACAACATACCAATACTAGGCTAACAGCAGAAATAACCTTGTTTATTACATGTTAACTCAATGTAAACACATGAATAGACATGAATTTACCGTCTGAGCGAGTTGCAGACGGGTGGAGTTGCCTTTATAACTTCTGCAGCTGTGTTCTACCTGCTGCGGAAATCCCCAAAACACTGCCATGTTTAGGTTTACATTATCCAACAGGGCTCTCACCTGGAAAAATTGTCCCTGCCTCCAAAACTTCACGTGGATGATGGCTGTTTACACTGCTAGCCCTCATTAGCACATCTGTGGCAGGTGTCCGTGGATGGATAACTCCCGGCACTCTGGTTCAGCTGCAGAGCTCGCGGTCCATCTGTCTGCAGGTGAGTGGTAGTCTCATTTTCAAACTCGATTACTCTCCAGTTTTGATACTTTTAATCTGCAGAATCTCAAGGCTGATTGCTAGCTGGTGGTACCAAATCCGTCTTATGCGCGAATGCCCGAATTTGCATGTTTTCTGTATGTTTACATTAACTTTACATGTATGCGCATTGTGCTTTCGCATTTAGTCTGAATGCACTTTTAGCTGCAGAGAGAAAACCAAATTTTGCTTTAATCAAGCTGTTAGCCCATCAGCTCTGATGCTAACAGGCCTCTCAGATCCCTGGATGTTCACAAGCCTGGTGTGGCTCATGCTTCAGGGAGGAAGGTGTTGATGCGGGGATCATGGTGGTGGAATGAATCAATGGTGCAGCAGGAATGAGACCCGCTGCGGTGCTAAGGAGTCAATTTCTTCCCAGGAGACCATGTTCCTTTGTTTTTGTTGTTGTTGTTGCTGTTATTGTTAGCCTTGATCCTAACGGACCAATGGCTCAGAGAAACTCTGAGCTTATATGCATATGGAAGTGGTAGTGGCTCAGGAATGTGCCACAATCTGCATGAATGTGAATAAGTGTTTGGTGGTGGTCATAGGAGGAGGATTGGCAGCCATATTTCCGTCCGTTTGCTCCAGGGCAACTGTGGCTATAGAGGTAGCTTCCAGCTATCGCCATCTGTCTGTGGAGTGAATGAATAATTGATCCACTGTAAAGCAGATTATATCAAGATAGCATGATGATGGTAGTAACTGAAGGCAGGTTTTTCATTTAATGAAACAATGAAAAATAACCTGAAGAGTTTTATATCAGCTCCTGCCAGAGTGTAGAAATATAAATATTTGTAAGTGAAGACAGGTAATATATATTTAGAAGGCTAAAGTCCATGAACATGCCTTTGTGTAGTGAACAGGGCCTCTAACTGTCAAATAAACTGCTTGTCTCCTTGTTTCTACGGTCTGAGCATTTAGTTTGTTGAAGTTCTGCTTTTACAGTTTAGATATGTACGTAACTCATGAGCCTGTAAAGATTAGAATGAAGAGCAACGAGGGATAACTTAACCTTGGAAGATGCTGCTTTTCACTGCTTCCCCCTCCATTAACTTAATTCCAAATGACACAATTTCCTTTGTTGGTTGTAAAGAGCCTTAGTGAAGTGAACTGTGCATTCCAGGTTTTAAGTCTTAATTTTACTCACATTAAATATGGCTCATCATATTTTTCTCATCACAAACAATGAAGAGGCCAACTACAGAAATGAGGTGAGCCAACTGGTCCAGTGGTGTAAAGACAATAATCTCTTGCTAAATGTAGGAAAAACCAAGGAGACTGTGGTCAACTTTAGGAGAGGACACACACAGCACCCCCCTCTGATCATCGATGGAGCAGCTGTGGAGTGTCATAAATTGCTCTTCGGGGCAGAGAGGCGAGACCCACGTGCTGAACTGTGAGTTTGTGATATTTATTGAAAATAACATGAAGTCCACACAGTGCTCTAAACAGAAAATACAAACAGACAAGTAGCTTACATATAACATGCACCAGAGCGAGGTAGGGCTCTGCTGGAGAGGAGGAGGAACTCAGTAAGACTGCGGCGACAAGAAATGAAAATAACTGCCCTTAAATAGGGTCAAACACAATTTACATAATCGATGACAGGTGTGGGTCACATGAGCGGGCAGGAGGAAACAACGATACATAATTAGGGCCAGCTGGGAGCAGTAAGAGGGGAGTGTAGCCGAAGCTGACAGCTGACAGGGCAACGCCCACATGGAGCACTACACCACTGACAGCTGTCAACCAACAAAAGAACAACAGTAAAGATATAAAGAATAAAATATCAACCAAAGAAGACTAAAATATAAAAGTAAATTAATACAAAATAAAAGTGTAACAAAACTAAAAAAACAAACAGGAAAATAGCAAACAGTACATAAATTACAGAAACACAAAACATGCAAAATACAACAAATATATAAATATAATGAAAAAGTCACGAGACCAAGCATTACAGAAACCTTCAAAGCTCAGCTCATGACAGAGCCCCCCTCTCAAGGGGTGGAAACCAGACACCCCAGGGGAACATCAAAAGAAAGACCCCAACCCCCACAAACAGGAGCACCACCATAACCCACCCCGGGTGGGTGGTGGGGGGAACATGCTAGGAGGGAATGAAACAAAACCCCGCTCAGGACCCACACCAAGAAAAACCCCAACCATCTAAGCCCCCCGGACCGAAGAGCTGGACAGTTCATTTGAGCGGCCAAAGTCCCAGGCCCGGCAGTTGGCATGATGGAAAGAGTCTGGTGGCCTACAAGGGAATGTGGGCCACCCAACCTTGCGACGCAGTCTGTCGGGTGGTCTACCAGAGTTTTTTAGCCACCTGAACAGAAAGGGTGGTCCTGGAGGTGGCTGCCCATCAGGATGAATCAATGGCGTGCAAGATGGAGGAGTCAGGGAAACCACAGCAATGTCAGGGTGAGGAGAAGGAACCACAATGACCTCGGGCAGAGAAGAGGGAACCACGACAGCGTCTGGCAGAGGAGAGGGAACCACGACAGCGTCAAGCAGGGGAGGGGGGACCACGATGGCACCAGGCAGAGGAGAAAGAAATCACGACAGTGTCAGGCAGAGGAGGGGGAATCATGACAGTGTCAGGCAGAGGAGGGGGAACCACGACGCCCTCGGACCAGCCTTTAGCACCCTCGGTGGTCCTGGACTGGGACATTGCAGACGGGCGGATCTGGAGAGGAAACAGTCAACTTCTCGGCAGCGGGAGAGAACGTTGAGGTGAAGCAGGAAACAGCAGCTGCAGCGCGGGAAGAAGCTAACGATTCAGCTGGAGAAGAAAAACACGGAGGGTGCACTGCTGATGGAGACTTCTGCCTCAGCGAAGGGGAAGTTGCTGCCAGAGAGGCGGGAGTATTTCTCCGGCGGTCCAGAGCTGGATGACGGTGATGTCGTGGAGCTGATTGAGCGGGAGCAGGAATGGGCGAATTGGAGGTAGAGCAGGGCGTCGTGGACCGTGCTTCAGCGTCGTCCTCGGACTCGCTGAAGGTGGTCCCCATCTCAGCCCAGGGAAGGATTGCTGGAGGATGGAGAGCATAGCCAACAAGTCTGTAAACTGGGCATGCTTCCACAACCCCGGATGTGCCTCGACAATGGCAGTTGCTGAATTTACCTTTTCCCAGATCTTCTTTGGGCTGCGGGAAGCTAGGGCTTCATCCGCAAATCCCTGGATAAATTCGGCAGCCCATTTCTCCTCCACACTCGGGGATCCCGCTGCCGACCTCCCTTTAAATGTCACAGACCGACATGCTGGGGACATGATGAGCTCCACAGAAAACAGGTGAGTGAAAACAAAACAAAAAAAACAAAAATCCACAAACTCACAGCAGCTTGGTCTCTACTGGCTGCCGTCTTCTGTCATGAATTGCCCTTCGTGGCAGAGAGGCGAGACCCATGCACTGAACTGTGAGTTTGTGATATTTATTGAAAATAAAGTCCACACAGTGCTCTTAACAGAAAATACAAACAGACGGGTAGCTTACAGATAACGCGCACCAGAGCGAGGTAGGGCTCTGGTGGAGACGAGGAGAAACTCAATAAGACTGTGGCAACAAGAAATGAAAATAACTACCCTTAAATAGGGTCAAACACAATTTACATAATCAATGACAGGTGTGGGTCACGTGCGGTCAGGAGGAAACAGCGATACATAATTAGGACCAGCTGGGAGCAGTAAGAGGGGAGCATAGCCGAAGCTGACAGCTGACAGGACCACCACGACACGAAGCTGACACGGAGCACCAGGTTGACAGCTGGTTGACAGCACGAGCATTACAGAAACCTCCAGTGCTCGGCTTATGACATGGAGAAGGTGAGCAGCACCAAATTCCTGGGGGTGCACATCTCTGAAGATCTCTCCTGGTCCAACGACACCACATCACTGGCTAAGAAGGCTCAAACTCGCCTCTATTTCCTCCACAAACTGAGGGGACCACGAGTCCCACCCACCATCATGTTGTACCAGGGCACCATTGAGAGCATCCTCACCAGCTACATCACAGTGTAGTATGGAAGCTGCACCGCCTCCTGCTGGAAGACACTACAATGCACAGTGAAAGCTGCCAGCAAGATCATCGGTGCCCCTCTGCTCCCCTCTCGGACATCTATTTCACCCGCCTTACCTACAGAGCCATAAACATTGCAGGCGACACCTCCCACCCCTCACACTCGCTCTTCAGTCCCCTGCCCTTAGGGAAAAGTACCGGAACCGCTGGGCCCGCTCCACAAGACTGCTAAACAGCTTTATTCACCAGGCCATCAGGACCCTGAACTCTGTCCACCCCCCCCCCCCCCGGACCATATCACACTCACCCACACAATAACTACCTCAGCTGTTGACACAAAGAGACTGTCACACCAACAATAATACATCTGCTGCTGTATATCTCTGCACTTTACTCCAACCATTTGCAGTACTGTCTGTTATTGAAATATTGATCATGTGCAGTCCAATCTGTCACTCTCTGCACCTACACTACCACACTGAACTTGCAATTACGAGTATTATGGCTCCACTTCTGGTTTTATCTTTTATCTTCACTGTATCTGACTTTCTGTGTGTCTGTCTGTGTGTCACGACGTCTAGGCGATCCTATGATCTATATGACGTCATATTGACATCATGTAGAGATCATAGGAACATCATAGGCGATCCTATGATCTTTTAGCGGGTCCTATGGTTGTGACACACAGACACACAGAGATTTCTTGAATTATATATTACTAATGCATACCTGCCACCGTGGCTGCACGGTGGCGCAGTGGTTTAGCACTGTGGCAGCACAGTTTTACCCTCGGCTGGGGGATTGCGGGGATCATGAGATCGTGGGTTCGATCCCAGCCCCCGACCAACAGTGAGCTGTGTGGAGTTTGCATGTTCTCCCCGTGTTGCGTGGGTTTACTCCGGGATTTCTCCGGTTTCCTCCCGCACACCAAAAACATGTAGGTTTAGGGCGCTCGCGCACGCAGCGACCAGCAGCCGGTGGCTTGTCACCAGACTGCAAACCAAGTCTACCTACGGGTACAAATAAGTAACAAAAAAAAAAAAAAAAAAAAAAATACCTGTGCATTCCCGTGCATGCCCATAGAAACCAAGTATAAGCAAGTATTTCTGCATGCCCGTAGAAAGCAGGTGTAAGCAAGCATGTTACCACTAGTTCAGTGATGCCTGCCTTTGATCTTTGATGATGTCATAGCAAGTCCTATGATAGTGAGTGATGCCTGCATTTGATCTTTTAATGAGGTCATAGCAAGCCCTGTGATTGTGAGTGATGCCTGCCTTTGATCTTTGATGATGTCATAAGCAAGTATTTCCTGTAGAAAGCAGGTATAAGCAAGCACGTCCCAATTGTTCAGTGATGCGTTCCTTTGATCTTTGATCATGCCATAGCGAGTCCTATGATCTTTGATGTCATAGCGAGTTCTATGATTGTGAGTGATGCCTGCCTTTGATCTTTGATGTCATAGCGAGTCCTATGATCTTTTAGTGAGTCCTATGATCGTGACAGACACTCATCACCTGGAAACCCGCACCTCGGACACAGTCCAAGGACGGATAATTTGATATATAGATTATATTATATATATAGATTATATTATTATATATTGATGATATACTGTAGAGTGAAGTAATGATATAAAGTATGAAGAGACGAAGAAGAGTGATGTCTGAGGATAGAGTTGAGGTTTGATTGGACACAGCAATGATGATAGAAGGACTACAGCTCCTGACCAGATAGTGTGATGATATAGGGTTAAGTACGTGGCTGTAATGCACCTGTAAGCTGGTTGCCAACCACCAATCAAATCTAAAAGAAGAAGAAGAAGAAGAGGGGGCGGTCTCTTATGATAGAGTGATGATCTGAAGAATATAGAGTGGGACCAGGTAGCGTTATAGACATCGTGTAGACATGGAAATCTCACTGAAGAAGATTGTTCAGAACTCCTTATAAGAATTCATTATACAAATATATTGAGTGAAGAAGACGAAGAAGAGGTTGCCAACAGAGAAGAATTCTGACTTTTGATACATAGTGATGTTTACTGAGTGAAGTACGTGGCGGTAAGGACTACAGCTCCTGACCAGATAGTGATGATATAGAGTGAAGTATGTGGCAGTAATGCACCTGTAAGCTGGTTGCCAACTACCAATCAAACCTAGAAGAAGAAGAAGGGATTTGCACTATGGGTAGCATTACTGTACATACTGTAGACTGCTCTTGTTTTTCATCCTTATTCCTTCTTTTCTTATACTAGTACATATCCGTGCATGTCCGTGCATACCCGTGCATGCCCATAGAAACCAAGTATAAGCAAGTATTTCTGTATGCCCATAGAAAGCAGGTGTAAGCAAGGGTGTAAGCAAACATGTCAGCACTCATTTAATGATGCCTGCCTTTGATTTTTGATGGTGTCATAGTGAGTCCTATGATCTGTGATGATGTCATAGGGAGTCATGATCGTGAGTCATGCCTGTGTTTGATCTTGGAAGCTGTCCTCTGTCCTATGATCTTTGATGAGTCCTATGATGCCTGCATTTGATCCTGGTTTAAATTAGTGTGTCCTATTCATAAACTAGAAGTCCCAGAGAGGGGCCATTTGGCCTTTTTGGCTAGAAAACCCATAGGGGGACCATCAAGTGGCCACAAGAGGGCCAACGTCTGGGACTTCTAGTGTTTTAATCGGGTGATGAGTATCTCTTCTTTCCTGTTTCTGGCAACTCTCATTTGGTTTCAAGTGCTGTGCCCTACTGGCAATCGGGTGATGAGTATCTCTTCTTTGGTGACTGATGGTGTATATGACATCATAAAGACATGAAGGCAGGCATCATAGGACCTTATGCCTACATCATAGGTAGGCAGTCCTATTGTGTATATGATGGCATCGCGAGTCCTATGTTGGCAGATATCATAGGATCATCACAGGACGTCATGCAGACATCATAGGCCGTCCTATGATGTGCTCTGATCGTGACACACAGACATGATGTACTGCTTCGAATGGGTGTGGTTTAAAGTAGTGTATGCTTTTGTTAATTGGGTGATGAGTAAGATTTCTAGATTTACACAGAAACTGACAGATTTCTTGAATTTATAGTGATATTTTGTAAGATTTCCAGATTTACTGCTTCAAATGGGTGTGCTGTAAAGTGCTGTGTCCTACTGTGTATATGATGGCATCGCGAGTCCTGGTCTATATGACATCATAAAGACATCAAAACATAGGGACATCATAGGAACGTCATAGGCACAGCATAGGCCGTCCTATGATGTCCTATGATTGTGACACACAGACAGACACACAGAGATTTCTTGAATTTATAGAGTGATTATAGAGTGATATTGCGCAGACCACTAAGAGAGAGAGAAACGGCATTTCAATTCTCCTGTACTGTATGTCCTGTATGTATAGAGGTATTGACAAATAAAAATCTTTGAATCTCTGAATATTACTGTTGAACATTTTTGTGAAACTTGCAACTGTTTTCTCATAAATCTGCAACTTATTCTCATAAATTTGTTAGTTTTTCTTTTAAATCTGCACCTTTTTGCTTTTAAATATGCAACTTTTTTGTCATAAATTTGCAACTTTTTTCTTTCAAAACTTTTTCTCTTAAAGTAACTTTTATGCTTGTAAATTTGCAACTTTTTCTCATAAATTTGCAACTTTACTCATAAATTTGCTAATTTTTTCTCATAAATCCGCATCTTCTCATAAATTTGCAATTTTTTTCCTCATAAATTTGCTTTTTTGTTCTAAATCTGCAACTTTTCTTAAATTTGCAACTTTTTTCTTTTAAATCTGAAACTTCTCATAAATTTGAATTTTTTTTCTTTTAAAGCTAACTTTTTCTCATAAATTTGCATTTTTTTTCTCATAAATTACATTACTTTTTTGTTGTAAAACTGCAACTTTTCCCATAAATTCGCAACTTTTCTTCTCATAAATGTAGCTTTTTTTTCTCTCCACAAATTTGAAACTTTTTCTTTTAAATTTTCAATTTTTTGTAAACATGCAATTTTTTTCATCATAAATTTGTGATTTTTTTCTCATAAATTTGCTACTTTTTTGTGATTTTTTTCATGTAATTACCCATGTTTAAAATGTTTATATTTCACAAAAAATATATACAGTATATTGGGAGGGGAGAGATTCCCCCCCCCCCCAATTTTAAAGGCTTTGAACACTTCCCCATCACACAAAAAAAACAAGGACTCCCTAACGCAATGTTACACAGGGCCCCCAAAAGCTAAAAATGGCCCATTCTCAGTGGCTGCAGGCTCAAACATCACTCATACACTTAAGGTCTTTTTTTAAAGCCTCATGAACAGACACTAATAATTGTGCCACATTTCAGCCGGATATTGAACAGAGTAAAAATATCTGAGGCAGTGAGATCCTGGCATAAAGCGCCAGCGGCCGCAGCCTATCTCTGGAGAATTCTGAGTTTGAAGCTTCTGCGGAGCAACACGTGCTCACTGCCGAGGGGGAGCACTTTCATACCGCACGCACTGCAGCAGCCGTCTGCTAGATGAGAATGGCACCTCTGTATATCATTACCTTGAATCACATTCTCTCTGATCACTGGAGCACATGCACCCCGGAAGAACCTGGGATTTAAATAAAGAAGAAGAAGAAGAAAGACAGAAAAAGAGAGCAAGTGTGAGTAAGAAGTTCCATTCGTGGGATGGGTATCATTAAATATGACCTCTCTAAAAGTTTTATCTTGCAGAAGTTTAACAACCATGGGGTTCCAAAGCAGCTGTAGACTTACAAGTTTTGCACTGTTCACCACCACCGTTTAAAAACTAAGGTGTGCTATACATTAAGTTTGAAAATGCACAGCAGAGGTGTGTTGTACTTCAGTTGTTCAGAAGAATGACTTCAAACCTGGCTCAGACAGGGGAACACCTTAACCCGCCACACCACACGACTGCTCCAGGTCACACTCTGACTTCCTCAACACATAATGTCATGGCTGAGAGACATGTCATAAAGATGATTTTGGGCACATGAACAGAATTGTGTGAAATTTGGTGCATTTCTGAAGAAAACTGCTGTGATTGTGAGTGTGAAGTTTCATTGAGTTTGGATCCCTATATCAGAAATACAACAGAAAATACCGTACATGCCAAAAAGAAACTGCACAACTTTGTTGGCCTGTAAGATCAAAACAGTGATATTTTTGGATCATTTTCACAGATTTTTGTTATCAGTATCTGTAGATGGTGCTTATTGTTCTTGAGATATTTGCAAAAAATGTAACACTATTATTATTATTATTATTATTATTAGGGGTGAGAATCTTTAGGCACCCAACGATTCGAGCCAAAAACGATTCTCGATGCATCTATTTTTTCGATTCAGGATTTTTTTCCTCCCACTGTGTGACTTCTTATTTTTAAAGCATTTGCAATGGTCCTTGAATTTACTTCCAATATCTTTTAATGTTTGAAAAAAACAACACGGAAAGTGCAACTGGAGCAGCACATTTGCTGCTATAACACAGACTTCAGAGTACCCTGAATTTTAACAGATAAGACTTATAACAAACTTTCTGTTATGTGCAACAAATAACTGAGTCCTTCAGTCAAAAAACCCAGAACATTTTGCTGTATCAAAATCACATTTATCTTTGATACAAAAATGTGCAGTTACCATTACAAATAATTTGATGGCAATGGATGTCCACGCATCATACGTGATAGCAATCCTACCTGCTCTCTTCAATGATTTCATGACTTCGGCTTTGGTCTCATTGTAGAGAGTGGGGATAGCTGTATAGGGAACAGGTCAAGTGGACCTCTGACCAAGTGAGCACCCCAAGTGGACCCTGGGATCCAATCTGTACATGTACAAGTACATTTTCAATCCAGTGACTTACAAACGTGCCACTGGGAGGAGACCCTGGGGCAGACCCAGGACTCGCTGGAGAGAATACGTCTTCCAGTTGGTCTGGGAACGCCTTGGTATCCTCTCTGAAGAGCTGGAGCAGGTGACTGGGGAGAAGAAAGTCTGGGCTTTTCTGCTTGAACCGCTGCCTCCACAACCTGGATCTCCGGAACAGCGGTAGAAGATGGATGGATGGATGGATGGATGGATGGATGGATGATTTACAAACTGATTCATAATTTTCTAAAGTCTCAGTCAGAACATCCTAGTCCCACATACTTATTCTGTGGATTTTCATCTGGGGGCAGCCAGTGGTGACAAGCTGCAGCAGTAGAGAAGAAAAGTCTTTTGTAAGCAGAAACAGAGCCAAAACCTTCTCCGGATAAGCTTAGTTGTCATCTTACATATACTAGTGCATGCCCGTGCATACCCATACATGCCCGTAGAAACCAAGTATAAGCAAGTATTTCTGCATGCCAATAGAAAGCAGGTGCAAGCAAGCACGTTACCACTCGTTCAGTGATGCCTGCCTTTGATCTTTGATGTCATAGCGAATCCTATGATCGTGAGTGATGCCTGCCTTTGATCTTTGAAGATGTCATAGCGAGTCCTATGATCTTTAACCCTCATCCTACCAACATATTTTACATACAAATAGTACCAACTGGGGTCCGTTTGGACCCCACACAAAATTTAACTGTTAATTGGATTATTAAGCAATGCCAAAGTATTTTTTTCACTTAAAATGTTTTATTTGGTTAAAACAAAGAGTTGTGCTTGAAACATGATCCAAAAATCCCGGAATGGGGCTAGTTTGTCGGTTGCCTGCCTTTCAGCACGAGTAGCCCGGTTGTAATGTGTTTTTCAACCAGTGTGCCCTGGTGCGTTCAGGTTTTTGTGGGAAATGATCAAATTTCACTTCTTAATTGGTACAAGAAATGCAAATACTTTGCCATTGTTGTGCATGTGTTCTGTAGGGCCTACAGAATACAATGCTACATGCTACATGTAGCATGCTACATGTATGTAGCATGCTACATGCTAGCATGTACTACATGTATGTAGCATGTAGTACATACTAGCATGTAGCATGCTACATGTATGTAGCATGCTACATGCTAGTATACAATGCTACTTTGCTACAATGGCAAAGTATTTGCATATTTGCATGGCAAAGTCTACCTCGTTGAGCCATCATTCACTGAAATATAACACAAAATTCATACATTTAATGTCATTAACATCATATTTTTCCCTGGGGTCCAATCGGACCCCAATGAAAAATCTGAACTGACAGTACAGAAGAAAACTGTATTTTAAATCAGATTTATTTTTTGTGATTCACAGATGATGACAAACAAAGTCAGAAAGCATGATAGCTGTGATCGATAATATGTCCGTGTTGTGCATAAGAACATTTGTGCGGGGTCAATTGGGACCCCACTCGGTAGGATCAGGGTGATATCATAGCAAGTCCTATGATCGTGAGTAATGCCTGCCTATGATGCCTGCCTTTGATCGTTGATGATGTCATAGTGAGTCCTATGACCTTTTAGCGAGTGCTATGGTCGTGACAGACACATGGTGTCTTCTTCTTTTAGATTTGATTGGCAGTTGGCAACCAGCTTACAGGTGCATTACCGTGACGTACTTCACTCGATATCATCACTCTATCTGGTCAGGAGCTGTAGTCGATCATCATTGCTGTGTCCAATCGAACCTCAACTCTATCTTCAGACATCACTCTTCTTCGTCGCCTCGTACTTCGACACATGGTGTCTGTATAACGTGATATAGACATCATAGGCACATCATAGGCGAATCGCATGATCTTTTAGTGAGTCCTGTGATCGTGACAAATACACAGACAGACAGACACACAGAGAGACACACAGAGATTTCTTGAATTATATATAGAGTGGTCAACGCCGCCGAGTGGACCAGGTAGTATTTAGATACTCTGCTGGTGGCAGCCGCCGCCGAGTAAGGACGGATAATTTTTTCACATAGGGAGTTGTTCAAAACTCCTTATAGAAAGATATAGAGTGATGATAACCAAGTAAGTGGTGATAATGCACCTGTAGGCTGATTGTCAACCGCCAATCAAATCTAAAAGAAGAAGAAGAAGGAGCAGCATATTTTTTACACTTGTTGGTGACTGGGAAAAGTCTTCTTTCCAACAGCTTTACACAAAATATTACGATGTTGTACCTTGGCTCTACAGTGTGCATCATAGCACAAAAGCCCTGGTTCTCAACAAAATATGGGTGTAAATCCTTGGCAATAAAAGCGGCAATAGATTTACCCCCTTTTCCACTAGGCCCGATTTGCCTCGCCTCGCCTACTCAACTCAGCTCTACACGGTGTAGTTTGTTTTACATTACAGCTGAGTACCACCTGAGGTGGGTGGGATTTTTTTACAGCAAGACGGCCCAACACTCCCATGACGTAAAACAAGTCACACAAGCAAAACACAAGATGGAGGATTATGAGGCAACTGCTCGGTCTCTGGCTTTTTGTCAGCGTAAAGGCAAAAAAGAAGAACCAGAGAATGGTACAGGAGGTGAGACAAAACACTCTGGAAAAGTACTCGAGCATTTAGGAAGCCATGGAGCAGTATAAAGCCGAAGATGTGAGGATATGAACTAGATCACATGTCAGGGTAAGCTAATGATTGCTAATTCTAGTTTGCTATAGTCATTAATAAGTCCCCCATACTACAGTGTAATGGAGGCAAGTTATCGCTATTAGGTATTAAAATATGTGTGCTGTGTGTGTGTTTCAGATGGCTCTCTTGTGGCAAAATTATCACTTCAAACCGTGGGTCTGGTCGTTCAACCAAGCCTCCCTGTGGTGGGACGTCACCCCAGCTTCAGAAACGCACAGTGGTTACAGAACTTCAGAATGTCTGTAGAAATGTTTAGCTTCCTGTGCAACAAATGGCTCTTATCTGTGTTAAAATCACAGAAAGACTATTGAGACCTCATGGGATGTATTGTACCTGCTGCAGCAGCACTCGAATCTGTCGTGGTGTCGTGGCAAAAAGTGATCAGCTGCCAAAAATTGATCACCAGGTGCCATATTATAGTTATGGGGTTACATTAGCCGTAAAATACATACAGTAATTCAACAGTTAAACAGTACTGAGTTAGGTATAATAAATGTAGCATCATCTGGCTTTGGCTCATCAATAAAACAGACTTTGCATCTTAAAGACATTGTTTCACCCAGGAAAAGGTCAGTCAAGAATTGCTTTTTCATCCCAGGACCACAGCTGAACCAACACTCCTTTGTTAAGCAAACCTAAGGAATGCTTTCAATGGATTAACTGACATCCTAAATAAAACATGGACAAAGAACAGACATCTCATAAACTTTAAAGGGCATTTCTTAAGACCCTTAGATTATCCACAGCTCGACACTACCCCTGGTGGATGTCTCTGGAGCAGAGAAAGCTTTTGACTGTACACATTTTAAACTGAAATTAACTCTCTTCAAGTTTCATTTCTCAGGACAATTCTAAGGACACCATTTGTTGAAGATCACTGCTTCTGTGGGACTCTGATATTCTGTGATATTCAATAATGGGTTTGAAAGAATATATTTATTCTTGATTTTATTGTGAATATGTGCATGTTAAAATCTTTAAATGAATGTTTATTCTTGCATGTTAATTTAAAAACACTAGTTATAAAGTTGCATGCTCACTAAAGCTAGCTTAGACTTTATACATAAGTATATTGATGAATCTTCAGTATTAAAATTGGTGTCATCAGATATTCTGGTTTTGGATGTCATCTACAACTAAAGCTTCAGGAGAAGCCGCCGAAAGAACTTCAATGCAAGGAGTGACGTGAGCTGTATTCTGTTCCATCTGCTGAAGTAAATAAATGTCTGAGATTTGAGAATAATTCAGTATCTGATTAGATACAAAATAAAGAGAGAAATAATATAATTTTTCTTATTAAAATTCCGTTTTTACTTTCTTAAGAGTAGTCCAGAATTTTCCATATAATTAGTTTAATTTTCTCAATAAGTTTGCGTTCAGTTTTTCATAATCCGTCAACTTCAAACTGATCTAAATTCAGCTAACATCTTCACCCTGGTTCTGCAAATGTTATCACATTGTTACTCTATCCTCAGTTACAAATTTAATGTGATGGTTAATGTTGGTCATTTCACCTGCTTGCAAATCATTTCAATGTCCTTTAATCATCATTTCATTTAAATAAATCTGTAAAATGAAAGAAGTTGTTGGGAATTTATTCCATTCTGAGTCTGGTTTCGAAGCCCCAGTATCAAATTCACTAATATTTTGAGACTGATTATTAATTAATTTATTGAGCTATTAAACAGGTATAAAGTGAATCGTGAGTGGGAGGGGGCAAGTGAACCGCTTGGTCTGCTGCTTCCTCCACCTCACTTTGCTCAGTCATCTGCTTGTTAATGCATGCTTCAGAAGTGTGATTTCACCCTGTATAATTAAAATAGGCCTGGGAAACACATAGCAAAGCAATCCTATTTGTTTTCCGTTGGTTCAAATCCACAGGAGAAGAAATCCCTGTGGAAATCAATTGAACTAACCATTGTGTAAACTAGTCTTGCATGAATAAAGTTTTAACGAGATATAAACTCTCCGCTTTTGGAAAAACAAGGCGTCCTTTGTTGTCGCAAGACCAGGTCTGCGAGATCGTACGCGCTCACATTCGCGTCACTAAATAGGTTTACACAGACTGTGCATGTGTAGAATCAGCCGAGCAATGCCTCTTAAGTCCACTTAAAATGAAATGCCCTTAGCCGTCATCTTAAGAATTGAGACCCTTAGAGTGACATCATTGGGTTTCCTCTTCCGGGAGTGCAGATGAAAACTGCCTCCATCTTGTGGTCAAACATAGGGACTGCATCTTTTAAACTTTTAATATATAAAGCCAATTTATAACCAAATTAAGTCTTCAAAGTAATTTCAAAGCAATCCATATTATTCGGAATAACATAAATTTAACACCAATTTAAAGTTTCTATGCAAAAAGAAGCGAAAAAGAAACTTGGCTGTTGAAAGTTGTTCTTCAGTGGTGGACTCCATTCACTGCATGTATATACATACAGTAAGAACATATAAAAGCATCCACAGTGTATTTAATACTTATGTTAACCACATATTGTAATCTTTTAAGTTCAAAAGCAAACATATTTACACATTTTAGGCAAAACTTGCAAACTTTGAAGCTATATGTGTGTTTATTTTGCTGTTTTTTTTTTTTTTTAAATGTGGCATTGTGTGATTCTCATCCACAGGAAGGCCATTTTAGCTTAAGGATTCTAACAAATGCTGATGTTTATTCAAAAGTGATCTTAAAGTAGGATTAAACCTTTGCATTTTAGCAAAGAGATTTAATCACTGAATATTTATCAAAATTTTTCAAATTTAGGAAACCACATTAAGCAATTAACACTTAAAAGAAGCTCTGGGTGCTATTTAAACTCACTGTGTTATTTCTTGCTTCATGTTTTCTCCACAGGAAAAGGAAGACATTTAACCAACTCACTAAAATTCTTTTCTCCAGGATTTACAAGAGAAAAAGTCAAAAGGTGCAAACATTGATTATTCTGTAAATAAGAAATTTTATAGATATCAAATAAATCACCATTAGCTTTAGTCCTAAGAAATCCTTGGGTACCAAAATATTCAAAACAATTCACTTGTTTTCTAATCTGTAAATATTTAAAACATTTAAAACTTCAAATGAAAATAGGCTTTAACAAATAAAAACAAAAGGAAAGCCTTCATTTTAAAAGAAAGTGGAAACGCATAACCTTAAATCTCTAAAGCATTTAACCTTTTTTGTTTTTTGTTGTTGTTCCTTTTTATAAATAAAATTCTCACTTTCAAAGTGACATTCGGCAAAATTCCAAAGCTAGTTATTGATGACCATTCTGATACCAAGCTCTGAAAATCAAAGTAAAGAAGTCAATCCTCACAATTTAAATTCTTGTTTTGGTTTGAGAAACACAAATTCAACTCAATTTCTGTTCAACTTTATTTATCAAAATACAGTTTGAACAAATTACTTGAAGCATCTCCACATTGCTGAACAATTTCAAAATTCTACTTCCCTTATTACAAGCCTACAAGTTGGAACAAGCTCTAAAAGAACTTTTAACTACCACTGTTGTAAAATAAAACACGCAAGGTTAACCCTTGACTGACAAACTAACTGTAATCAACAAGTTGATTTTTAAGCTAACTAATAACAAACGGTAAAACATGGAGGGTCAACAGACAACGGACCAATTTACCAAGCTAGATGACCTCCAAGCAACCTTGGAAGGATGGACTTCTGATTTTATTTCTAGCTTCACAACACGGGTCAAGAAAACACAGCCCAAAGATCTGAAGAAACTCACTGAAGACCTTTTGGATTACCACACTGAAAAGCCACCAGAACGAAAGGACCTCACCAGTGTTGGGTAAGTTTGAGCTAGCATTAGTCGCGAGATTAAAGGTAGCCGAGAACAAGCTAGCAAATCAACAATCAACAATCCTCGCTCTCCAGGAAGAGAACGAAACACTGAAAGAAAATTTGGAAAAATTTCAAGAGAAGAACGACAAAACTCAAGATCAACTTGATGAAGCGTTACAAGATTTGGACCATGCAGAGTCAGGAAAATAAACGGTTGACCCATGACAATGATTTGCTTCACCAAGAGAACAGTGAACTTGAAGATGCTCTTCAAGACACAAAGAAGGAACTCAGAAGAGTTGAAGGTAAACTTGAAAACGTGAAGAATGACTATAAGGAATGTCAACTGCTCCTAAAGGAAGCACATAAACAATGGGACGTCTGCCGCGCTCCCTCTCCCGATTCCCGTTTTGAGTACAGACGATCGCGTGGACAGCGTGTGTGTGCCCCTTCAGACCGCGACCTTCACAAGATCACGTGAAATGTCACAAAATTTGATCCAGGTCTTACAGGTTCACCTGATACCAAAGTCTACTTACAGGACATCGATTACTACCTATGTAAGTATCCTGATGCTACAGTTGACGATCGCATCTATTTGATTAACCTCTTCTAGCCATCTAACAAGTCAGTATCAAAATTCATAGACAGACAGCTGGCAAAAATCAAAGCAGACTACACGCTGCTCTGCAAAGCCATCGAAAAGGAGTTCTCTGACGACTGTCTACAAGCAAGGCTAACCGCAGCCATGGCCATAAAGCAAGGACGCTCAGAGCCTCCACATTTCTACTACCAGAGACTCCTCCATGCATATTTTGGATCTCAAAATACACCCGGGATGGAAGAAGACCACAATTTCAAGACCCTCTTCATCCAAAACCTCCATCCCACTGTGAGTCATCACCTTGGAGTTACAGCTAACCCAAGGTCAAGCTCAATAAGTCAGCTGAGAGAGTTCGCACACTATGTGTTCCAAAAACAGCAACAAAGCCACAACAAGCACGCTGAGCCTGCCACAGTGCTAGCTATCAACGCTGCGTCTAACACCTTGGAGTTGGAAGTATCTCCTCACTTTACTCCATCTCCTACACCGCGAGTACATAAACAGCCGAAAAATTTTTCCAACCAACCTCATCAAGATCAAAATCAAACTAGGTCCTCTGGATCTCACTTAGGACCAACTTTGTAGGAACCCAACTACCGTCGTAGACCATTTCCACTGGATAGGTCACGAGAACATGGTACGGACTACCATGATGACAGATACTGATACGAAGACACACGCAACCGTGACAAATGGTCTCCATCTCATCACAGAAGCTCAGAAGTAGAGACCTATCACAAATCTTGGAAGAAAGAAGAAACTCCTACTCTCAGTAGACAAGATATCGAAGTTGTCAAATATTTCCTAGCGGAGATTCAAAGCAACAAAGAAAATGGAACTGCTGACATCCTAGCTATATCAGCTATGCCAACTCAGAACAAACGTTCCAAACAAGGAAAAGGCAAGAAGAAAATCCCTCCTACAAATGGAGAGGAACCAAAGGACTCAATACAGTCCAGTGCTGTTTTTGCAGCCCAACCACAGGTCACAGACCACTCCTCTAACTACATTTCGCAACTCTGTGTTGAACAACCGGTTCCACAATTTCTATGCGATTTAAACGAGAGGGGGGTGGCATGGAAATTCTACTTTCCACTGACCTTTGAAGACGTGATGTGTCAGGACGCTGTTTTAGACACCACCACTGACATCACTCTCATGTCACACAGCCTTTGTGACAAACTACGTGTAGCCGCTAACCATGCTCACAAAGATTTAAAACTGGAACCCTGTTCATTAACTGTGCGACCATATGTGCTCACTAAAACAACCCTGTTGGTTGTATCACTGGTAAAAATCTCCATTGGATCCATGATCTTGACACATCCAGTCTATGTGTCCCAACTTGACTCCATTCCATTGCTCGTTGGCAAAGACCTACTGAACCATTTTGAGCCACTGATTGATTTCAAGAACCTCAAACTATGGGCTCAAACTCAACACCCTCACCCATTCGACCTAACAAGGACAACTGAATCACAGTGCTTTGTTCTGGAGACTTTGGACACCCCAAGTCTCACACAACTAGCACTGTTGGAACAATCGCAACTGATTGAAAGCGACCGCAAAGACCAAGGTGAGTACTGTCCTCAAGAGTTCAAAGGTCACCTTCAAACACAAGGTCAAGCCAAACAAGTGAATGACCTTAGAAACTCAATGGCCAAGTAGAAAACTCCAACCGGCCCCCTTGGTACTTTTGACCCAATGTTAGTGTCACCTCTTGAAATCCACCCACCCGTCTCTCTGAGGCCTGCGTGGTCACAAGAGCCACAACAACTTGCTCTCTAGACCCTCTGCAACCTCAAGATTACACAACGATGGACCCAACTTTTGCAAACGCTAGGTGCACATTTACTCAAGCTCGGGACCCAATGATCCATAAAACCGTCAAACACCGGTTGGATCCAAACGTCCATGCGCCCCCCCATGTCTAAACCCTTTGACATACCAAAACTGAAACCACTTCCTACGACACAACTTTCTCAGCAGCTATGCAATGGCACTCCTGTTCCTGCTTCCGATGAACCATCATCGCCACTGCTCAAAGTTCCTTGAAACCTGAGGGGGGTGATGACTGCCAACGCTCATAATATTCCAGCTGCAGAACACAAAAACGTCAGAACGACGTACAATGCTCCCAAGGCCACATTCCTAAAACATTTGGACCGATTTGCCAAACGACACAAAGCGTACAACGACCAAAGACTCTCCCATGACAAACCTCAAAGGGGGGACAAGATCTTCCACCCCACATTTTTACCACAAACACCACAAATCAATCTACAGGAAAGGAAAATCACTCCTAAATACCTGCCCAAGTGGATGAATCCACACATTGTCAACAACAAACTTTGGCCACTCAAGTGCCAAATCCAAAACCCCATTTTCAAATGGGCTCATCAAAATTAGAGTAAATTTTACCAAAACCCCATAGGACTTGTCGGGTACAACACTGTCAAAGTAAGTCCATAAATAAGATTAAAATCAAGCTTACATCCCAGGAATAACTGTTAGCTAACTATTAGCCTCAGGTATACTCGGTCAGATTTCTCCAAACAATCAGTGAACTTCAACACTTCCAAAGAAAAAGGGGAAATTAAAACCAAATTATCCCTCAAACTAATCTTAAAAGCTTCTGTAAAATCTAATCAATCTCCATCATCTTACTATTCTCAAATAGTACACGCAAAACATCCAACACTATTAGCTTGAGCTAACAACATCAAAATTCCCACTAAAGGTGAAAAACATCTAAGATTTACAGTTCAATCTCTAAAAGAAATTGTTCAACCTCTGAGAATAATTTTCATTTGCCAATCAGGTATCTAAAGAAAAATCAACAAGAAGATTAAAATTAAAATAACTCACTTTTATCTGTTTGCCAGGACGCTGACCAAAACTCACTGTCGATACCAAAGGGGGGTGCTGTAGCATCATCTGGCTTTGGCTCATCAATAAAATAGACTTTGCATCTTAAAGACATTGTTTCACCCAGGAAAAGACCAGTCAAGAATTGTTTTTTCATCCCAGGACCACAGCTGAACTAACATTCCTTTGTTAAGCAAACCCAAAGAATTCTTTCAGTGGATTAATTCACATCCTAAACAAAACATGGACAAAGAACAGGCATCTCAAACTTTAAAGGGCATTTCTTAAGGCCCTAAGATTATCCACAGCTTGACACTACCCCTGGTGGGCGTCTCTGGAGCAGAGAAAGCTTTTGACTGTACAAGTTTTGAACTGAAATTAACTCTTTCTTCAAGTTTCATTTCTCAGAACAATTCTAAGGACACTATTTGTTGATGATCACTGCCTCTGTGGGACTCTGATATTCTGTGATAATCAATAATGGGTTTGAAAGAATATATTAATCCTTGATTTTAAATATGTGCATGTTAAAATCTTTAAATGAATGTTTATTCTTGCATGTTAATTTAAAAAACACTAGTTTTAAAGTTGCATGCTCACTAAAGCTAGCTTAGACTTTATACATAAGTATATTGATGAATCTTCAGTATTAAAATTGGTGTCATCCTGTGAAAAGTACCAAGTCATATACTTGTTCCACCAATCACAGGTCAGCTTCTGCTTAGCAACCGCTCTCTCAATATTATTGGTTGTTACAGACAAAAGACTGTTTGTTCATTGGACTAAAGTTCATAAAACCTGCCCACGAAGGAAGACTATTGGCTTTGGCTTCTGTCAATCCCCGGGAGCCCGCGAAAGTTTTCCGAAGTTAAAAAAAAGGGGAGACGCCCTCCTGTAGAACACTACAGAGCACTTTCAAGCACTTCAGAGCAGAGAACATGGAGAGGAATATGAGACTATCAGAGAGTTAGTTTGCTATTGGTGTGTGCTGTGTAAACGTCTGTCTGTTTTAGTGTTTTTCTCTAAATGTCCGGAAATCACTTATTCTTTGAGCTCAACTTGTTAAATGAAGTAAAACTTCATGCTTCATCAGCGTTTCTGTTTTTCTAACTTTTTATACTGTTAAACTTTCTTTAAATCCACCGTGTGATTTTCAAAGGACTGACTGACCATCTCCATACTGGAAACTATTTCAGCCAACTCCATGACATCAGAGTAACTTAGATTTTTGTGGCTTGAGGTATTTATCTTATCTCTTTGAATTTTGGTAGTCAAATCAGATCTGAATCATTTCTGAATTGGTTTGGACTCTGGAAAACCCCACTGGCCCACGGAGAAGAGGAAACACCGTCGCCATCTTTGCTGAACCTCAGCCCAACTGTGATTGTTACAGTCAAAATCTCATCTTGTGACTGTAGACCTTGGAAGCTGCTGTAACTTGTCCGAATATCTGCTAGCAAGATATTCTAGTTTTGGGTGCCATCTACAACTAAAGCTTCAGGAGAAGCCGCCGAAAGAACTTCAACGCAAGGACTCATGTGAGCTGTATTCCGTTCTATCTGCTGAATTAAATAAACGTCTAAGATTTGAGAATAATTGAGTATCTGATCAGATACAAAATTAAAAGAAATAATATATTTTTTCTTATTAAAATTCCGTTGTTACTTTCTTAAGAGTAGTCCAGAATTTTCCATATAATTAGTTTAATTTTCTCAATAAATTTGCGTTCAGTTTTTCATAATCCGTCAACTTCAAACTGTTCTAAATTCAACTTACATCTTCACCCTGGTTCTGCAAATGTTATCATATTGTTACTCTATCCTCAGTTACAAATTTAATGTGATGGTTAATGTTGGTCATTTCACCTGCTTGCAAATCATTTCAATGTCCTTTAATCATCATTTCATTTAAATAAATCTGTAAAATGAGAGAAGTTGTTGGGAATTTATTCCATTCTGAGTCTGGTTTCTATGCCCCAGTATCAAATTCACTAATATTTTGGGACTGATTATTAATTAATTTATTGAGCAATTAAACAGGTATAAAGTTAAATTCATTAATAAGTTGTTCACCGAGAAAGAGGTGAGCTGGTGCCCCCAAACGAGTGTTTACTATCAACTTTTTCTGTGTGTGTGGACCCGGAGTAAATCTCAGGTCCCGATACAATAATAAAAATTAGATAATCTTTATACCTGATCATAATTATAAATCAAATATCGCTACATAAAATATATTTAACAATTATAATGCTTTTAAACCAAAACAAACTTGATCTAGGATTAAAAGCAATTAAAATAATGCAGTCACAAGGTTACATGGAAATACATGAATTTATTGGATATATACATGTACTGTATGAATATACTGTATATTCTCTGTATCAACAATGCACTATATAAACTTTTGTACTTTTTGCAGATGTGTCTCCACTTTTGTTTGTCTCCACTTTTGTTTGTTTTATGTGTGAAGGTTACCACCAAGTGACATAAATTAAATACAAAAAGATTGGAAACACTGTCAAAGAATAATCCAGTGGTTTGAAAAATTGCTTTTGGTTTGGTGTAAGTCTGCCAACAGAATTATGAACCATAAAACAGTTTGTGTTAAAATGTTAAATCCCATTAAACCCTAACTCAGGGGTGTCCAATCATGTGCCATGGAGGGCCAAGACCCTGCAGGTTTTCTCTTTTACCCAGTCTCTTCAGCAGATGTTTTCACTGATCAGCAGTCAGTGGAAGAAATTCAGTGGAAGCTGCTGTTGAAGACACTGGTTGGAGGTAAAGCCTGCAGGGTCTTGGCCCTCCATGGCACATGATTGGACACCCCTGCTCTAACCCATTATTAGGAAATACAGATGCTGATATGGCACAGAATTCCTCCATATACTGGTACTATCACTAAAGTCTGCAGTGTCTTCTGCACTGGCACATCCAACAACACAGTCTTCAGTAAATTAAAAAAAAATGTTTTTGTTTACTTTTTCTTAAAAATGAGCTATTATTTTCAATGTCACTGATAAATGGTTTGTACTGTTGACTCTTTTCCCACCAGTCTCTTAACAGACAAAATAGAAAATCATGATGCAAACACATAAGTCACTAAATTGTTTATTACAATCAGCAGCAAATCCAGATTATTTAGAATGTGCAAAATTCAAACTCTAAACTGTAAAAAACAACAACAACAAAAAAAAAACAGGATGGGTCACACATGCCGGCTACTCATCACTTTCACAAGGTGGCCCAGCTCACCAAGGAACGCTTGATTGCAGACAGCATTCTCAGCCATCTCCTCCCTTCAAAAGGTAGTTTCATGCTCCTTTGCCTCACTGAGAAGCAACTGAATGTGCTGCTCACACTTGTCCCGGAGCAGCAGATCTTCAGCCTGCATCTCTGTAAACAGTGACGTAAGGTCTGGTTTGGGGTGGATTGTTTTCCTCTTGCCTAGATGAAAGACAGAAATGGGTGGTGGTGAATCATACCAAGTTTCAAACATATATTTGGGAAATACATTTCTTGCTAAAAGCCAGTGGTGGAACGTGACAAAAAAATACTTCGTTGTTGTATTTAACCACAATTCTCATGTAGCTGCGCTTCAGTAAAGTAGATTTTATAACGACTGGGGTACGTTTAAAATCATTTTTTACTGTGGCCTCAGTTATCAGAATATACAGTGGTGTGAAAAAGTGTTTGCCCCCTTCCTGATTTCTCATTTTTTTTGTATGTTTGTCACACTTAAATGTTTCAGATCATCAAACAAATTTAAATATTAGACAAAGATCACACAAGTAAACACAAATGCAGTTTTAAAATGAAGGTGTTTATTATTAAGGGGAGAAAATTCAAACCTACATGGCCCTGTGTGAAAAAGTGATTGCCCCCCTAAACCTAATAACTGGTTGGACCACCCTTAGCAGCAACAACTGCAATCAAGCATTTGCGATAACTGGCAATGAGTCTTTTACAGTGCTGTGGAGGAATTTTGGCCCACTCATCTTTGCAGAATTGTTGTAAATCAGCCACATTGGGGGTTTTTGAGCATGAACCGCCTTTTTAAGGTCATGCCACAGCATCTCAAAAGGATTCAGGTCAGGACTTTGACTAGGCCACTCCAAAGTCTTCATTTTGTTTTTCTTAAGCCATTCAGAGGTGGACTTGCTGGTGTGTTTTGGATCATTGTCCTGCTGCAGAACTCAAGTGCGCTTCAGCTTGACGTCACGAAGAGATGGCCGGACATTCTCCTTCAGGATTTTTTGGTAGACAGCAGAATTCATGGTTCCATTTACCACAGCAAGTCTTCCTGGTCCTGAAGCAGCAAAACAGCCACAGACCATTACACTACCACCACCATACAGGTGCATCTCACTAAATTAGAATATTATCAAAAAGTTGATTTATTTCAGGAATTCAATTCATAAAATGAAAATCATATTTTATATAGATTCATTACAGACAGAGTGATACATTTCAAGTGTTTATTTCTTTTAATTTTGATGGTTATGGCTTGCAGCTCATGAAAACCCAAAAGTCAGTTTCTCAAACAATTACAATATTACGTAAGATCAATTTTAAAAAAATATATTTTTTAATAGAAATGTTGGTGAACTAAAAGTATTTCCATGCACACACTCAACACTTGGTCAGGGCTTCTTTTGCATGAATTATTACTGCATCACTGTGGCATTGCATGAAGGTGATCAGCCTGTGTTACTGCTGAGGTGTTATGAAGGCCCAGGTTCAGGTTCAGGTTCAGGTTACTTTATTTGTACCCGTAGGTAGATTTGTTTTGCAGTTGGTGACATCCATATTTACAAGCCACAATTACATTCAACATAGACACAAACACAGGCACACATCTTACAAAATAGGTAAATATAAAATATGTACAATATAATTTTTATAGCTTGTTCAACTCTTTGACAGCAGTAGGGACAAAGCTGTTTTTGTAGCGCTGGGTTCTACTTTTTGGGACAGCAAACCTCCGTCTGGAGGGAAGAAGCTGAAAGTTGCAGTGCAAAGGGTGGGAGTCATCATTTAAAATCGAGTCGGCCATCCTCTGTACTTGTCTGGTGTACAGGGATGTCAGGCTCAGCTGTGACTCACCAAGCAAACGACTGGACCATCTGACTACCTGATCCAAGGATTTCCTCTGTTTCAGTTTTATCTGACCAAACCATGACATTAAAGAAAAGGATAAAACAGAGTCAATAAAAGCCCGATAAAACATAGTCATTATGGTTCGGTCAATTTGGAAGCGTGCAAGTTTCCTCAAACAATGCAAATTTTGCTGACCCTTTTTGCACACCCTTTCACAGTTCACCTCAAAGTTCAATCCACTATCAATAATCGTCCCAAGATATTTGTACGATTGTACACATTCGGTGGTCTGGCCTTTTAGTATGGTGACTTTGTGCCTGGGAGTTTTCCTCCTAAAGTCAATAATCATATCTTTCGTTTTTGTTGTATTCAGCTGCAGGTAGGAATCCTCACACCAGTGAACAAAGTCATCAACTACTGGGCCGTGGCCACTCTCACCATCCTGGAGGAGACTGACAATGACTGAGTCATCAGCATACTTTATAATGTGTCTGTTGTCATGTCTGCTCCGACACATGTTTTGAGGAGAGCCAGTAGAAGAGCACTTTAGGTCAGACAATGTGCCATTGACCCTTACTCTCTGTGTCCTGTTGGTTAAGAAATCCAGAATCCAACCCACCAGATTATTGCTTAAATCAAATTGTTGCAGGAGCCTTTCAACTAAAATATGAGGTTGGATTGTATTAAAGGCAGAAGAAAAGTCCACAAATAAAAGCCTGGCGTGTGTCCCATTAAAATCCAGATGTTTAAAAAGCATGTTAAACAGAGTGACAGTGGCATCCTCCACTCCTCTGTGAGGCCTATAGGCAAACTGCAGAGGATCCAATGCATGTTCAGTCTGCTTTAGGACCTCACATCTGACCAGTTTTTCAAAAATTTTCATTAAAATTGAAGTCAAAGCAACTGGTCTAAAGTCATTTACCGTTTTAGGACAGCTGGATTTTGGAACGGGAACAACCACGGCATCTTTCCAGATCTTAGGCACATGTTGTGTCTGTAAGGACTTATTGAAAATGTAGTGAAATATAGGACTCAGTTCATGTGCACAGGACTTTACCAGGCGTCCACATATATTATCAGGGCCCTGACTTTTGTTCACTTTTACAGCGCGGAACTCCCTTTCAACATCCTGCATCTCAATATTAACGTGCTGATTGTCTTTGAGTTTCTGTTTCAAATCTTGGATTTCTGTGCTAAAATCAAAGGAGTCAAAACGACCATAAAAACAATTAAGAGCATTAGCCAGCTCTGTGTCTGAACTAAAACCATCTAAAAACACACGATTACTGCGCTCTGTGCTCTGAAGGCCTGCAATTTTTTTCATACTGGCCCAGGCCGAACCAAGTTTATTTGCTGCCATCTTGCTTTCCAATTCTGATTTATAATTCTGTTTTGCTCTTAAAATTTCGGCCTTTAGCTCCTTAGTGGCAACCTGTAGCGCAGAAACAGACCCCTGTTTAAAGGCAAGTGCTTTCCTCTGTAAGCAGGATTTAACTGATTTAGTAACCCATGGTTTGTTGTTGGGATATATTTTGACACGTTTACGTGGAACAAACTTATTTTGACAGTAAGCCATGTATGAGCATGTGAGCTCAGCCAGAGAGTCCAAATCATCCCCGCAGGCCATTATGAACATCTTCCAGTCTGTACAGTCAAAGCATTCCTGGAGGCTGTGCTCTGAATCTTCTGTCCACACATCAATGTCTCTGGTCTCCACCTTGCCTCTTCTGAGAGCAGTTTTATATGTGGGCAGCAAATGAACACAGTTGTGATCTGATGATCCTAAAGGAGGAAGGGGGAGTGATTTATAGGCCCTCTCTATGGATCCATAGCACAGGTCCAATGTCTTTTTTCGCCTGGTTGGGCAGGAGACATACTGATGAAAGTTTTTAAGTGTCTTCTTTAAAGAAACATGGTTAAAATCCCCAAGAATGAAGTTTGGCGCCTCTGGAGAAATTGACTGCAGCCGCTGGATCACATCAGAGATGGTGCTGGAGGCGGAGTCAGCGTCTGCCCTCGGATGAATGTACACAGTTGTGATGAAAAGTTGGGGAAACTCTCGAGGCAAATAAAAGGGGCGAAGCGACACAGACAGCAGCTCCACATGGGGTGTACAGATGCGCTCTCTGACCGTGACAGATGTGCAGTACTGCTTATTAATGTATAAACATACTCCGCCCCCCTGACGTTTCCCCGTTACCTCTTCCTGCCGATCCGAGCGCAGCGGAGCTCCAAAGCCGTCAATCCACAGGTCTGCGTCTCGATCATGCGCAGTAAGCCAAGATTCAGTGAAAGCCATGACGCAGCAGTTCTTAAAATCCTTCTGGTAACGTACGTTGCCTTGAATTTCCTCCACCTTGTTTCTCACAGACTGTGCATTCCCAAAAATGATCGAAGGAAGAGGAATGTTACCAAACTGACGTCTCCTAAGGCGCAATTTCACACCTCCACGTCTTCCATGCTTCCTCCTGCCGCTTCTTTTTTCACCGCTGTGTCCGTCTCTCAAAATAAAGTCCGGCAGCTGAAATCTGGGCGCAATCAGAGACTCTGCACCAGCTGTGTTAAAGCGCAGCAACACGTCCCTGGAATATTGTATTCTGCCCGCTATTCTGCTCACCATGGAGCCGAACGCGTTTACCTCAGAGACAAAGAGCCACAGCACAGAAAGCAGTAGTGCGAGAGGTTGCTTTGATTGCGAGGTTGCTTTGATAGCAGCCTTCAGCTCATCTGCATTGTTGGGTCTGGTGTCTCATCTCCCTGTTGTCGATACTTCATAGATTCTGTATGGGGTTTCGGTCAGGAGAGTTTGCTGGCCAGTAAAATATGGTGATGCCATGGTCATTAAACCAGGCTTTGGTAATTTTGGCAGCAGTGTGGGTAAGTGCCAAGTCCTGCTGGAAAATGAAATCAGTATCTCCATAAACCTTGTCAGCAGAGGGAAGCATGAAATGCTCTAAAATGTCCTGGTAGACAGCTGCATTGACTTTGGACTTGATAAAACACAGTGAACTAACACCAGCAGATGACATGGCTCCCCAAATCAGGTGCCAAGTCTGGTCACTTGGAAATCAAGGTCCCAAAGTCTGGAGGAAGAGTGAACAAGCACGGAATCCAAGTTGGTTGAGGTCCAGTGTGAAGTTTCCACAGTCAATGATGATTCAATTCAACTTTATTTATATAGCTCCATATCACAACAAAAGTCATCTCGTAGCACTTTCAAATGTAGGGGAAACCCCACAATTACAGAATGACCCCAGCAATCAGGTGATCCCCTGTGAGCAAGCACTAGGCGACGGTGGAGAGGAAAAACTCCCTTTTAACAGGAAGAAACCTCTAGCAGAACCAGGCTCAGGGAGGAGCAGTCATCTGCTGTGACTGGCTGGGGGGTGAGGGGATAAAGAAGATGAAAAGAACAGGCATAAGAGAGCAAACATTAACAGAGAGAAGCCAAGTACATTATTGGAGGTCACCCGGCAGTCTAAATCTAATAACAGCAAAACAAAGGGAGGGTTAAGAGACACAAGATCATTCCCTAATCGTAGGCTTTATTGAAGAGGAAGGTTTTTACCCTATTCTTAAAAACAGAGATCGAGTCTGACTCCCGAACCCAAATTGGTAACTGGTTCCACAGGAAAGGAGCACGATAGCAGAAGGCTCTGCCTCCCATTGTACTTTTGGAGATTCTAGGTATTACAAGTAATCCAGCATTTTGGGAGTGTAGTGCTCTGTTAGGATGATAGGGTAATATCAGATCTTTTATATAAGAGGGGGCCTGATTATTGAGACCTTTGTAAGTGAGAAGAAGGATTTTAAACTTAATTCTAAACTCTATGGGAAGCCAATAAAGGGAGGCCAGAACTGGAGAGATATGATCTCTCTTTCTAGTACCTGTTAAAACTCTTGCAGCAGCATTTTGGATCAACTGAAGATTTTTTAAAGATATTTTAGGACAACCTGATAATAACGAGTTACAGTAATCTAATCTAGAGCTAACAAAAGCGTGGATCAATAGCGTGGATCAATTTCTCGGCATCACTCAGAGACAAGATGTTTCTAATCTTGGCAATATTGTGCAAATGATAGAAGGCAGTCTTAGAAACAAATTTAATATGTGAATTAAAAAACAGATCTTGATCAAAAATAACTCCAAGGTTCCTCACAGAACTATTCAAAGTAAGAGTAGCCACATCCAAATTAAGAGTTTGATTTGGAAAGGTATTTGTGAGGTTTTTGGAACCAACAAGAATGACTTCAGTCTTATCTGGGTTTAATAGCAGAAAATTACAAGTCATCCAAGCTTTGATTTCCTTAAGACAGGCATCTAAATTGGCTAACTGATTACAATCATCGGGCTTCATTGACAGGTATAATTGTGTGTCATCTGCATAACAATGAAAATGTATACAGTGCTTTCTAATGATGTTACCTAACGGAAGCATATATAAACTAAGAACAGTAGGGCCTAACACAGATTCCTGTGGAACTCCATCACTGAGCTTAGAGTTGGAAGAAAACTCATTATTGATATGAACAAACTGAAGTCTATCGGACAAATAAGATCTAAACCATTGCAGTGAAGTACCATTTAGTCCAACAAAGTGTTCTAATCTATCAAGTAGAATATCATGATTAATAGTATCAAAGGCTGCACTAAGTTCTAAAAGGACAAGTACAGAAGCAAGTCCATTATCAGATGTGATAAGAAGGTCATTAGTGACCTTCACTAAGGCTGTTTCAGTACTATGATGAATTCTGAACCCAGATTGAAACTCTTCAAATAAACCATTTCCCTGTAAGTGGTCAAATAATTGTGTAGCAACAACTCTAAGATTTCTGAAATGAAAGGCAGATTAGAGATTGGTCGATAGTTAGCTAAAACTCCTGGATCGAGCACTGGCTTTTTAAGTAAGGGTTTAATTACAGCAATTTTAAAAGCCTGCAGTTAAGGTTAAAGAAGAATTGATTATTAGAAGAATATGGCTACCAATAAATGGGAAGACTTTTTTTTTAAATAAGCTGGTAGGAATAGGGTCTAAAAGACAAGTTGAAGGCTTGGATGAGGAGATTATTTTATCTAACTCTAAAAGGTCAATTGGAGTAAACTTATCCAAACAGATATCAGTTGAAGGAGTTGTAGTAGTTGCTGTACTTAAGTTTACGACGGGAATAATCTGACTGATTTTATCTCTAATAAATAAAATTTTATGATTGAAAACGTTCAAAAAGTCTTTACTAGTAAGCTCTGGGGGGATGCGAGGATTGACAGAGTCCTGACTCTTTGTCAGCCTGGCTACAGTGTTGAAAAGAAACCTGGGATTATTCTTATTCTCATCTATTAATGCAGAGTAGTAACTTGTTCTAGCTTTTCTAAGAGATTTTTTTTTATAAATTAGAAGATGACTTCTCCACGCTAAATAGAATTCATCTAAATTAGTCGAATGCCATTTTCTTTCTAATTGACGAGTCTTCTGTTTTAAGCTACCAGTTTCTGTGTTAAACCAAGGGGTTAAAAATCTCTGATTAGACTTTCTTTTTTAAAGGGGCCACCAAGTCTAGAGTCTGATGCAGAGAGGGTGTAACACTATCTACCATGCTATCAGTTATGGAAGGAGCAAGCTCTCCATCTATTATTTCTGTTGTGTTGAGACATGGTATAGAGGAAATAATCTGCAAAAATTTGGAAACCACATCATCTGAAAGACATCTGCTGTAGTAATATTTTTCTTTAGGAGTCAAATAATCAGAAATAGTGAAATCAAGGGTGAACAGACAATGGTCTGACAGAACAGGATTTTGAGGAGACACTACCAGATTTTCTATTTCTATACCATAAGTCAGAACAAGGTCCAATGTATGGTGGAGATAATGGGTAGAATTTTCTACTTTCTGGGAAAACCCCACTGAGTCTAATGTTGAATTGAAGGTCTTATTAAGACAGTCACTATCTACATCAACATGTATATTAAAGTCCCCTAATATAATTATTCTGATTTCAGCACTAAATCAGCTAAAAATTCAGCAAAATCGGAATAAAACTCTGAGTAGGCAAAGGGAGGACAGTAGACTATGGCAAAGAAGATAGGGCTTAAGCTAAGATTGCTAACATGCCTCATAGTGAGGACCAGACCTTCAAAGGAATTGAAACAGGTTTTTTGCTTTACATTAACTAGTAATTTAGAATGGTAAATTGCCGCTACTCCACCTCCATGACCAGAACCTCTAGGATTATGATAGTTTAGATAACCAGAGGGAGTTGATTCATTTAAATCTACATAATCATCTTGCCCTAACCAAGTCTCTGTAAGGGATATTAAATCAATCTGATGATCAATTAATACATCATGAACTAGTAGAGACTTGGGAGTTAGAGACCTAATACTTAACAAGCCACATTTAATTTTTAAATTATGAGGAGGAAGAAGAGAGGTTGAATCATTAAATTTAGAGACGTGATGTTTAATTTGAGTTTTATCAACTTTTTATTTAATCACTTTAGGATGTTTATACATTATATTTTTATTAACTGTGGGGAGGAGTAGACAAAGGTTCTCTGAGGGGGAAGACGGGCTAAGTTGAGGGGTGGCAGATGAGGAGGAGCTGCAGAAAGGTGTGAATTTAAAGTTACGTTGTATTTGTCTTGGGTTATAATATTTTGGGTAACGGGAGACAGACATACTCTCAATGGGGTTATAAACTGAAGGCTGATCTAAACAGTGAGGATTATTTTGATTAATAGGATTAATATGAGAAGTGGAAACAGAGAAGGGCTGGTTGGCAGACCCAGGAACTTCGGGGTGAGTTAACGCACAAAAATTCAGTCACTGTACTAAAAACGCTGAATGGAATAGAACAGATTGTCCCTTAAAACACGTGCACCAAGTCTATTTGGATGGATGCCATCTGGCCTCACAAACGATGGGTGGTTCCAAAACAGGTTGAAATTGTCTACAAAACCAATGTTAAAAGTAGGACATGCAGAACACAACCAGGTATTAAGACTGAGAGTTCTGCTGAAATAATTGTAACCTCGTCTAATAGGGGCAAGGGGCCCAGAAATAAATACACATCTGCCACAGTTCATAAGAGTGGACAGAAGGCTCTTGAAGTCACTCTTTAAAATCTCCGACACTTCATCTGGGATGTTGTTGCATCCAACACGTACAATGACAGTTTTAGCGTGGGGGTATTCATGGGGTATTCATTTAGCGTGGGGGTATTCATTTAACAGGTCAGGGATAAGAACCTCGATGTCTGACACTTTAGCCCCAGGAAAAAATTTAGTGACACAGTACCTGCTTCTGACGTTCCTCATAATCAAGTCACCAATTACCAACGTCATCTGGGGGAGCCTTGCCGGTGGATTCTGAAATGGGGAATAATTTTACCGATGTTGTTCTTGTGATGGCGGGGTGATGCGCTCTCTTCTTTTTTGGAGCTGGTGTATAGTTTGGCACACCTAAAATGGTTTTAATCCGGGGCTTGCGGGTTTGGGCCACTGCTGAAGGAGGAGGAGGAGGAGAGGGGCCATGGGAGGATGATTGACTTCCAGGTGGGGAAAATCTTCCAGGGAAAGGATGTCGAATCTGTTTTCCAGTAACAAAGGGAGAGATGAAGCATGACCGGGTCTAGTCAACCGCTGATGCTTGCTAGTTGGTTCAACCAAGGTCCAGGGTTTATTGCCGGGGTCCTGGACAGCTGAAGAGACCAGAGTGAGGCGGATGATAAAATAAAGGCAGCGAAGTGAGGTTTTAAATAGGTTTATTATCATACCGCCGTCACGGGGCTCGCTCCAGCAAAGTGTGCAGATGAGCAGTAGCAGAGAATGAGAGAGAGATTTACAGAATGGTGCAGCATATATACCCAACTACAGACAATACATGAAAGGCATTCACAGCAGTAGGTATGGGCATTTGCATTTGAGAGACACAGTAAGGACAGGATGCGTGAACACAATGCATGAATGGCACATTAACATCACAGTAGTGAAACGGAAAAAGCCAGAAGTAGCGGGTTGTCTGTAGACATTAATACACACATTGCCGTGCCTGTCCCTAGTCTGTTGTGGGGGTTATCCCAAACCACCACACAGAGCAGGGGTGGAAATTGATGGCGATGTGCTGAATTCACCCAGGTAAGTAGCCGTCTCTGCTAGCTGATAGTCGGTTGCCAGGGCCGATGTTTTCCTGAGAATTATGGTGTCTAGGTGGTCTTCAGCCTCCCGAATCTTAGAGAGGTTGGAGAGTCTCACTTCCAACTCAGAAACCTTCTTAAGGAGGGACAAACAGCTGACACATGTCAGGGATGGAGTCATGACATTCGACGAGAAGTGGATAGCTAGCTAGCAAAAAACAGCTAAAAACAGGTTAGCCTAGCCTGGTGAAAACAGCCCTGCCCGGGGTCTGATTCACTTGTGTGCCAATCGGGCCTTCTGCTAGGCCAACACTAAGGTAACACTAAGAAAAAAGCTAATATTAGTAAAAGATAAAGAATTAAAAACGAAGTTAATAAAAACAAACAAAAGCAAACGGATAATGCTTTGACGCGACGCGATGTTTACAGATATTATATGTGGAGCCATGTCATCTGCTGGTGTTTTTCGGCTTTATGAAGATGCTGCTTTCATTTTCCAGCAGGACATGGCACCTGCCCACACTGCCAAAAGTACAAATACCTAGTTTAATGGCCATGTTATCACTGTGCTTGATTAGCCAGCAAACTCTCCTGACCTAAATCCCATAGAGAATCTATGGTGTGTCTGTAACACCTACAAGGGTTAATTACTGGGAATGGGCTGTATAGTATGTACTAGCATACAACACAGTGTAATAGGACAACGATGATGATAGACCAGTATCAGAGTCACCTTGAGTCAACTACAGGAGCAGTAATGAACTTTAGCTAAAGAAGAGACCACAGGCCAGGAAGTATGTTTAAAATACCGGCTTATTATTAAATGGGCAAAAGAACAATGACATACATTAACATAGAATAAATCCCCTTTTGTGTTTAGACCTTTTAGTTAGGTTTAAAAGTATTTAATTTAGTCTTATTTTAATGGGTTGCATACTTTAGTTTCTTTTAGTTCAGTTCAAGCTAATTCTTTAACCTACTTGAGTTAATTCTGTTTTGTTCAAATTAGTTTAGTTCTGTTTCATTTCAAGTTCCTTTCAAGTTTAGTATAGGAACCCTTTAAGTTTAACCACTACCATTGTTTTGTTGTTTACAACAAAACAATTAACATTGTACTGTAAACAATACCTTTACAGTATAATCATGTATGGTCAAATAAAAATTGTAAAAAAAAATAAAATAAAATACAAAACTCAAAACAATTCAGCAAAAGACTGAACAAATCTGCTAACCACAGAATAAAAGTCTTTTTCTTTCAAGTCTAATAATCCTTTAATTCTTCTGAATTAGCAGTCCAATGTTTTTTATCCTGAATCCATTGTTTTTTAATGGAAATGTTGATGGATCATACCAGTTCAGATGAAAACCATGCAACGTCCAGTAGAGGAGTGGTACTCTAGCTTCCTGGCTCATGCACAGTTCACACAAGGTCCCTTGGGTGGCTCGCCATCACGGTTCAAGTGCATGTTCTCCAAATCTTCAAATCCAGTCCTAATTCGACATATCTTCATCCCAATCTAAGTTGGCCTAATGCAAACAATATAAAATAAGCATACATACTTAAAATAAAATGCTAGGTCGCTCTTAAACTAAGAAAAACTTCCACTTCCACACTTCCAGTCTTATTTAGTGTTTAAGACAGCGCTGAAATGGCAGACAAAAAAAAAAAAAAAAGAAGAAACAGGTCAGGGCATTGACCTTTAAGCCACGCTTCAATTTGGCTGAAAATGTACCAAAATATTCACCATTTTCACATAAAACAACAAATTCACAACCTTAGCTTCCATTTGCATAAAATAACCAATACATTTCACAAACATACTTTACAGAAATATAATACAGTGATCCCTCGCTACTTCGCGCTTCACCTTTCGCGCCCTCAGTGCATCGCGGATTTTTCAAAAATATTCATCAAAAATTCAAAATTGAGAAAAAATGGGCGGGCGCTAGCAGAAGGCAGGGAGACTACATTAGAACATCAGGTATCAACACGGAGAGCCCGCACAACTCAAAATCCACCTCTCTGACCACTGCTCCACTCCTCTCCGCCCACCTCTTCACCGCTCGGGAATCTCGCAAGCTGATTGGCCGAGACGTTTTACCCAGCTTCTCTCCCTGCCGAGCGCCCATACACAGCGAAGGAAGACCGCATTCATTGTTCGCTGTTCTCTTGTGCCTTTTTGTGCAAAATAGTCTTCCCGTCGAGCCACTACGCCGCCTCCTGCAGCTTCTCCAGCTCTATCGGAAGCTGCCTTCGACAATCCTGTGCCTCTAGCACCTGACGATGAGGCGTCACCTGAGGAGCAGTAAAGCTCTCATTAACCTGTGCAGTAAATCATCTTCATCTTGAGTTACGTATCTTGTTATAAGAATAAAAGAGTTCTAAAAACATATTTATGTACACTTTATTTACATCTACGTATGTATGTATACTTACACACACACACACACGTATCATATGAGAGAAAGAGTGAGAGAATGAACGTACGTATTATTTATGGGTGACGTCATTAGGGGTGACGCTACTTCGCGGTTTTTCACTTTTCATTTTAATTGTTTTGATTGTTGTTGCACTGTAAAGCACTTTGTGACTTTATATGTCTGTGAAAAGTGCTATATAAATAAAGCTTACTTACTTACTTTCGCGGTCGGTTCTGGAACCCATTAACCGCGATAAGTGAGGGATCACTGTACACGTTTTTCAACTCACCAAGCCACGATAAACACATGTACACAAATCTCCAGAACCCACGACTAGTTGGAAAACCCAACAATACTTTTGTAAAAGTGTAAAAATAACTTTTAGATAACTTTACACTCATTGCTTTACAGAAAAGAAATATTTTCCTCACTCACCGAGTTCCGTTACTTCAGGTACAACCAGGACAAGTTAGAAAACAACAAAAAAATAAAATAAAAACCTTCTTCAGAGTGCAAAAATAGCTTTTAGGTTAGTTTAGACTCATTTCTCTGCTGTATTTTTACTCCTTTCTTCTCTCTCTCTGTGCAGCACTTTTCGTGTGTGTGTGTGTGTGTGTGTGTGTGTGTGTGTGTGTGTGTATTTCCCTCGGTTTGCGCAGGAAAAACCTGAAAAACCTTTATTGGCTTTTTTACATTCAAACATTTATTTCTTATTTCTGTTTTTTGTTAAGTTTTTTTTTTTATTATGATAGTTTTATTAACCTCTGGGTTACATATTGTCAAGAGGAAGATGAAATACACCAGATCCAACAATGTAGATGAGCTGAAGGCCGCTATCAAAGCAACCTGGACTTCCATAACACCTCAGCAGTAACACAGGCTGATCACCTCCATGCCCTGCTGCATTGATGCAGTAATTATGCAAACGGAGCCCCGACCAAGTATTGAGTGTGTATATGGACATACTTTTCAGTCGGCCAACATTTCTATTAACCCTTTAACTGCCCAGATTAAATGGACTGGTCACGCACCCCCAGTGACACAACGCAGCAACTGCATGTGTCAACTTATTGACGTCCCACGGCTATACTAAGAATTTGTACTAATCTCTATTGATCTGACAGTTTAGAAGGTGGCAGAAATGTGTCAAAGGAATCATGGCTAACATGGAATATAGCAAAGAAGGACAAATCCTCATTATTTTTCTTCCTTTTTCTGCTTTGAGCTCACACACCAATGTGTATGCCTTCACGATCGGTCATCGCGCTGTGATGATGACGGAAACTGCATGAAACAGGAAAAATAGCCATGTAATACAAACAAAATTCATGTGGGATAATCATAAGAGTTTGTAGATGTGGTACACGGTGTAAATGGCTGAGCAAACACAGAAACATTGGCTACGGTGGATAAAAACGGACCGTCACGTGGGTGGGCAAGCGTCCCTCCCGGTAACAGGTAAGAGAGAAATATGTTTTTTTTGACATTTTATTGATTTTCTGGATCATGTACTTTGAAGATTAAATAAAAACATACCCTGGTAGACAAATCGGCATTAAAAAAAACAAAACGGACCATTCTTTATGTAAATGTGTCCAAAGTCCACTTTTGACTGAGTTATGTCATTTATATAGCTGCCACCACATTATGCAAATTAGATGCATAAATGTATTCCTATCTGAAACTTTGGATCATATTCTACATCTTTCTAATTGACAGTAAGTCATTATCTCTTGTAACTTTTAAGTTATAGCCTTGGAAATCTGAACTATTTTATTGACAATTTTTTTACCACTCTTGACCACTGGGGTGTGTGTGTGTGTGTGTGTGGGGGGGGGGGGGGTTGAGTTGCCTTGCATGGCGCCTAGGGCAGTTAAAGGGTAAAAAATCATTTTTTTAAAAAAATTAATTTTATGTAATATTCTAATTTTTTGAGAAACTGAATTTGGGGTTTTCATGAGCAATAAGCCATAACCATCAAAATAAAAAGAAGTAAACACTTGAAATATATCACTCTGTGTGTAATTAATCTATATAATATATGAGTTTTACTTTTTAATTGAATTATCAAAATAAATCAACTTTTTGATGACAATCTAATTTATTGAGATGCACCTGTATTTTACTGTTGGTATGATGTTCCTTTTCTGAAATGCTGTTACTTTTATACGGAATGCAATGGGACGCACACCTTTCAAAAAGTTCAACTTTTGTCTTGTCAGTCCACAGAGTATTTTCCCAAAAGTCTTGGGGATCATCAAGATGTTTTCTGGCAAAACTGAGATGAGCCTTTATGTTCTTTTGGCTCAGCAATGGTTTTCGTCTTGGAACTCTGCCATGGAGGCCATTTATGCCCAGTCTCTTTCTCATGGTGGGGTCATGAACACTGACCTTAATTGAGGCAAATGAGGCCTGCAGTTCTTTGGATGTTGTTGTGGGGTCTTTTGTGACCTCTTGGATGAGTCATCGCTGTGCTCTTGGGGTAATTTTGGTCAGCCGGCCACTCCTGGGAAGGTTCACCACTGTTCCATGTTTTCACCATTTGTGGATAATGGCTTTCACTGTGGTTCGCTGGAGTCCCAAAGCTTTAGAAATGGCTTTATAACCTTTTCCAGACTGATAGATCTAAATTACTTTGTTTCTCATTTGTTCCTGAATTTCTTTGGATTGCAGCATGATGTCTAGCTTTTGAGGATCTTTTGGTCTACTTTGTCAGGCAGGTCCTCTTTAAGTGATTTTTTGATTGAGAACGGTTGTGGGAGTAATCAGGCCTGGGTGTGGCTAGAGAAATTGAACTCTTTCCAAAGATGTGATAAACCACAGTTAATTTATTTTTTAATGGGGGGAAGGGAATCACTTTTTCCACACAGGGCCATACAGGTTTGCATTTTTTTCCTTAATAATAAAAAACGCCTTCGTTTAAAAACTGCATTTTGTGTTTACTTGTGTTATCTTTGTCTACTATTTAAATTTATTTGATGATCTGAAACATTTAAGTGTGACAAACATACAAAAAAATAAGAAATCAGGAAGGGGGCAAACACTTTTTCACACCACTGTAATGGTGACTGAATAACTCCCATTCCCCAAAGTGCAAGATACACTACTATGAATACAACTCATAAAAGATCACACAAATAAGCGATCTGACAAAAAATAAACAAGCGGTTCTTAAACAGCGGCTAATATTGGATGTCCCATTCATTTTCAATTATTCTGTAATTAATATTCCTACAATCAAATAAATCTCAGTTCAGTCCCTTTCATATTAAGTGGAAATTGTGCTACTTTAGTTTTGGCACTTTATCTGTACTTCAATTTTAAAAGCAAATTGAATACTTTGTCCACCACTATTAAAAAACAATGGGGTGTGCAACTTTATGACTTACCAGTCATAACACATTGCTGTGTCGTGCTACGTTGCGGTGTCAAAGCAGATGCTGGTTGGACTGTAGAACAAAAATACACACAACTTAAGTACATGCACAGCACAAAAGTGTAACATGTAAAAAAAAAACCCAAAACACCTTTTTAACCAGGATTAACACTAGCTCAGATGTTGTCGACACAAATGCAAAATATAAGCAGAGCACATAGTTAGCATTGATGGCTAAAGAGCTAGCTCATTGGCTGCATACAAGGGACAACGTGTTGTTTGTTCAAAGTGAGCTTTCCACCACTGGGATAAATAACGTAAAAGACATGGACTATCACATTACTCATTTTTCCTGTTTTCAACTGCCATGGTCGGGTTGACGCCAGTGTACCTCCCGTGCCAGTCATGCTGCTTTGCCAGTGTCAAAGCAGATGCTGGTCGGACTCTAGAACAAAAATACACACAACTTAAGTACATGCACAGCACAAAAGTGCAACATGAAAAAAACCCACCTTTTTAACCAGGATTAACACTAACTTATTTCGTCAGATGCTGTCGACACAAGTGCAAAATACAAGTAGAGTATGGAGTTAGCATTGATGGCTAAATAGCTAGCTCATTGTCTGCATACAGGAGACAATGGTGTTGTTTGTTCAAAGTGAGCTTTCCAGCTCTGGGATAAATAATGTAAAAAAAATGCATAATATCATATCACATCACTCACCATCCCGGTTTTCAATTGCTATGGTCGGGTCGACGTCAGTGTACGAATTTGCAAATAGTGGCTGAAGATTCTGGTGAAGACATCGCTCTCATGATGCTACGCCCTGACCAATCAATGGCCTGCAGTCTGTTGACGTCACATTTTCAGCTCGACTCAGCACGGTTGGAACCTCAGTGAAGTCGGTCCGAATAAAGTACCGGGCACAAGGTACCAGGTCCTAATGGAAAACCCTACAAAGCACGCCAAGTCAAGGCGAGGAGGGCTAAGTAGGTACTACTGACGGGGACGGCAGTGGCTCAGGAGGTAGAGCAGGTCATCCAATAACCACATGGTTGGCGGTCCGAATCCCACTCTCCCCAGATATCCTGCCGTTGTGTCCCTGGGCAAGACACTTCACCCCCAAATGCTCCTGGTGGGTCTGGAAGTGCCATGTTAGGCAGCATGCCGCCATCAGTGTGTGAATGTGCGTGTGAATGGGTGGATAGCGGGATCTGTAAAGCACGTTGGTCATCAAGAGATGAGAATAAAAGCGCTATATAAGTGAATGCCATTTACCATTTTACCATTTACTGGAAAAGGGGCTTTTGTAATTCGATTTGCCCTTTCTGAGTTCTGTGGAAGTTTTGACATTGCTTACTTAATGGTCCTCTGGACGGCGACAGCTACAACTGCTTTATTCTCTCCAGCTGCTGGCTGGAAACGTGTGATATGGTTTTGCATGTTTGTCGTGTTTCCAAAATATTTTAGTCTGACAGAGCTTA
This sequence comes from Pholidichthys leucotaenia, assembly GCA_020510985.1. NCBI lineage: Eukaryota > Metazoa > Chordata > Actinopteri > Cichliformes > Pholidichthyidae > Pholidichthys > Pholidichthys leucotaenia. Next base: position 414,646,201 of record CM035837.1, on the reverse strand, counting down.
CATACGGTGTGGGTCTTGTCCAAGTCTTTTTTCCCTTCAACTTCATAATGTCATAATTTGGCCTTTAGGGCAGAGATAAGGCACCAGTCACCTGCTGTAAGTTTGCTCATTTAATAAATAATAATAATGAACACAAATACCAGCCATGAAGGGCGAATACAAAAAGGCTATTTATAAAGACCATGAAGGGTGATTACAGAGAAGTACAAATAAGAAAAAATCATGACAGGTTACTTAAAATTAAAGTCACGAAGCAGAGAATAAAGCACAGACTTGGACAGGAATCAGGCGTGGAGATTCCTGCTTACACAAGGTGTGAGATCACAGCGAGAATACACCTTGCCAGCAAGCTTAAATAATACCAGGGAAAAAGCCAAAATGTGAATCAGGTGTGGAAGCACGAGTGAAAACGTAATCAGAGACACTAACCAGCTGTGACAGGTCGCGAACAGACTTGACAGGCGGAAGTCCTGTCACAACGCTGTCAAAGTAAAAGCACAAATAATACCGGCAGAAAATCAGGACTAAATACATAAACATATAAAAGATAATAACCAAAAGACCCGAACATGGTACAGACCCATGGATGGCATCATGACAGTGCCCCTCCCTTAAGGGGTGGATCCAAGACACCCCACAGTAACATCAAAAGGAATGAAAATACCCCTCCCCCCCCAACAGAAATAACTTCAAAAACCGACCCCGGGAGGGTGGTGGGGGGGATCCAGGCCTGGAGGGAGAGACATGAAAACTAAAACAACCCGAAAAACACATGACTCACACACTGACAAAACAAAGTACAAAGAAAACTAAGCAATACACAATAAATAAGGAAACGATTCTGGTAGTCTACCAGAGTCCCAGCCCCACCAGACCATCAGGTGAAAAAGGTCAGGCGGCCTACCAGGTCTCCAGAGCCCCAAACCAGGATAAAAAGTCCAGCGGGTGGTCTACCAGGGTTTAGAAGCCACCCCAGTAAACGAGAGAGTTGCGGGCGGTCTCCCCACATCTCTGGGCAAATGGGTTGCAGTGCACCACACACCTCCCCCTGGAGGCAGCAGGTGGAACCAGTGCTTATGGTGGCCCCTCGGAACTAGGAGATGGACACCCGATGAAGGTGATGGCAGTGGGAGAAACACAACTGGCCCGGATGTGGACCGAGGACCCCCTGCAGCCTTGGGCATAGGTGCCACAACCTCGGTGGCCCTGGACTGAGGCGTTGTGGCACCCTCGGTGGCCCCGGGCTGAGGCATTGTGCACCCTCACTGGCCCCAGACTGGGGCGTTGCAGCACCCTCGGTGGCCCCGGACTGAGGCGTTGCGGCACCCTCGGTGGCCCCGGACTGAGACAGAGATGCACCCTCTGTGGACGCGGACTGGGACAGACCCACGATGGTCCCCAGGCTGGAGCATAGTACCCACAGTGGGCACACACTGGAGCGCCACACCCATATGGGATTCAAGCTGAGACACAGCACCCATGGAGCCCCAGACTGCGGAGGAACTGCACCCTCGGAGGTCCTGGGCTGGGACGGTGCCTCCACAACAACCTCAGCAGGAGGGAGAGCAGCACCCATGGAGGTCCCAGACTGGGATGGAGCCTCTATGATAACCTCAGCCGGAGGAGCTGGACCCATGAAGACCTCAGGTGATGGACCCGAACCCATGGAGACCTTTGGTGTAGCTGGATGATTCTCGGTGACCCTGAGAAAAGACTGGGATCGAAGAGGAACAGGGTCAGGGTCACCGGCGGCAGTGGAATCCGGCAAGGTGAGCTCAGGCTCTCCCCCCAAGAGCCAGGTAAGATCTCTCCAATGCAGAAACAACAAAAACAAAGGAGAGTACTCACCTTAGCTCAAGTTCCACCGCTGTCCTGGACTCCATCGATCCAGATGGTGATGTCTCGGGCCCGGCCCTCTGGAGGTCCAGCTCAGACTCTGCTGCAGTGGCCCAAACAGCAGGCATGATGGTCGCTGCAGTCCCGGAACCCCCTGGCGATGTGATCCACGCAGGTGGCTTGCTCGGCGTGGCTACAGGAGAACTGTTTTCTCCTGGTGCTAAATCCTGCACGGCTGAAGCCCAGGGATGCTTCCTCATTGGCTCAGGCTCCAGATTGCAGACAGCCCTCTTCCTCTGTCTGGACCGTGGCTGTGGGGCTGGAACCAGGTTTTCCAGGGTTGCAGGATCCTCCTCCGTCTGGCGGCTTAATCCCAGAACTGGTGGACACTCAGGAGGCATAGGAGAAGACACAGAGAGAGCAGGAAAAGTTTTTGTGGCTGCAGCAGGTGGTGAGGACTCAGTGGACTGCAATAACTGAGCCCCCCCCCCCCCCGGAAACAGGCAAGGTAATTAATATGACGATAATATAGAGTGAAAAAGCACTTGCCTGTATTCCCTGTGCACGGTGGTTCCTGCTACAGCAAGCCCAGTTTCTTCCTTTTCTGTGACTGTGGTGGTCGTGGGCCCCTCTGGAGAACATGGAGGAGCCGCCCCTGCAGACACGGTGACAGGCGGAGCTGGGGGAGAATCAGCTGCGCTCTCAGCAGTGAGAGAAGACGCTGTGGAGGAAGAGGAAACAGCTGCAATGACCCAAGGAGAAGGAGCTGATGAGGCAGCTGGCAAGGAAAACCTAGAGGCTGAAGCTGCTACAGATATGAAGCGGGAGTTGGAGTCGGAGCAGGAACCTGGCAAGGAGTCGATTGGACCGAAGCCCGAGAGTGCCTCCCCGTCAGCGCCGATCTTGGCTTCCTGGTGGGATTCCTCTCCAACTCATGGTTCTGCTGTTGCAGAGCCACCATCAGGAATATCCTCTCCCTTCCCTCAGCATGCTCCGAGAGGCAAGGATGTCGCTGCACAGCCTCCTCCGCAAAGTCCAGGTACCACAAAGCGTCTTTTGGAGTGGAATATTGACGAGCTATGGCTAGGAGGTCATCAATTTCCATTAGAGCCTGGCAGAGCTCAAAGCCCAGGCTCATTGGGTACCCCCTCCTAAATGATCCCATTCCAAAAAAAGCAAGCACCCAAAAAAAGGGAAAAAAATAGAACAGAAGAAAAAGAGGAAAAAAAAGGGCAAACACAGCCGCTGGCACCTACTACCAGTGCAACCTACTGTCATAATCGGCCCTTTAGAGCAGAAATGAGGTACCATTTGCCTGCTGTGAGTTTACAAAGACCACGAAGGGTGATTACAGAAAAATGCAAATAAGGAAAAACCATGAAAGGTTACTTACAATTAAAGTCACGAAGCAGAGAATAAAGCACAGACTTGGACAGGAATCAGGCGTGGGGATTCCTGCCTACACAAGGTGTGAGGTGGCAGCGAGAATACACCTCGCCAGCGAGCTTAAATAATACCAGGGAAAAAAAACTAACTAAAGAGACACTAAACACCTGTGACAGGCCGCAGAGAGACTTGACAGGCAGAAGTCCTGTCACGACGCTGTCAAAGTAAAGGCACAAATAATAATAGCAGAAAATCAGGACTACATACATAAACAGAAAAGGGATAATAATCAAAAGACCCGAGCATGGTACAGACCCACGCTCGGCATCACGACACATAAAAGCTGAAGTACTGCTATACGTTTGGTTTTAATTTCTGTGGCGCCGACCGTATACGCCGCTCTGCCATTTTGTTTCTTTTGTGTCACACCATAAAGAGTCTGGGGAGGTATGGGTGCTGACTTTTTTGTTCCAGCCAAATTAATTTAATTGTTAATATATTTAATAATCAGAATCTTGGCATTTGTGCATCAATTCAGAATCGTTCACGTCCGCATCGAGATGCATCGGAAAAATGATTATTTCTCCTAGCTCTAATTATTATAGCGTCACTTATGGGTGCAGTGCCTTGATTTTGAGTCTCTGAGTAGTGGGGAGAATTTCTGACCAGACATTAAAATTTCATGTTTCTACACCTTATAAGTTTTGCTTGACATGCACTTTTAGAAAAGAAGAACAAGTTTTTCATATCTGTACTTCTTGAAACCCTAATAATTTTAGATTAAGAAATCACATTTTTCAACATATACATTATGTATCACCAGTTCACAGTTCTTAACCTTTTGAGTGCGAGAATTGGCATGCCCCTAGTGGTAGAGCGCGGCACTGCACCTGCCTTCTCATTCTGACTTTGTCAAAAGTAAGTGAGAAATTTCTGTTTTTTTTTTAATGTACTGATTTCTTGTTCATATACTTTGAAGATAAGGTGATGAGGTACCTCTGTACAAAAAATGGTGTCAAAAGACTGAACCATTTTTTGTGTAAATACATCCAAAAGTCCAGTTTTGACTGAGTTATGGAATTTAAAGGAGTGCTGTGACATTATGCAAATTAGATGCATAAATTTATTCCTATCTGAAACTTTGGATCATATTTTACATCTTTCTAATTGACAGTAAGCCATTATCTCTTACCACTTTCAAGTTATAGCCTTGGAAATCTGAACTATTTTATTGACAAAAAATATTTACCACTCTTCACCACTAGGGGGTATGTTGCAGTTCTGTACCATCCACACTCAGAGGGTTAAGACCCCTCAGTCTTGAAAATAATGACCCCCTACTGCCTAGCCAAGCTAATGGTCCACTGACTATCATGGCAAAAATATAGCAATTTAAACCAGAATGACCTGAGATGTATTATTGACTGTGGATTAGTGAGCCAGGAATCTCTATTTGGGTGATTGGGATTTAAAGAAAATAATAACAGCTTTGCCAACAGCAAGTATCAAGACAAATGAGGTTTTTTGGACACCTGGTGAGGAAAGAGGGCCTAAGCTAAAAGTTGATGGTGGGAAGAGTGTATGGAAAAGCACCACTTGACTAAAAGACTCCCCAGGCGAACCTGTCGTCCCATGGTCACGTTGGCTGGATGCATTCGAGACCTACGTTGCAGCATTGGACCTGGGGAAGCTGAATAAAGGAAGAAAGCAGGCACTGCTTGTCCACAACCGGGGCATAGAAGGTCAGAGGATTACTGACAAGCTTGGTCCGATGAACTCGTATGTAGATGCTGTGGAGCTACTAGCTAGCTACTTTGCTACACTGGACAATGTGTTAGCACACCATAAAAGATTCCGCCAGAGGCGACAGGGAATTGGTGAATCCATCCAAAAATTTGTTGCTGATTTGAGACAACTGGCTAGCATGTGCAGATTTGGACTGCTAGAAGATGAGATGGTATGGGACCAGTTGGTGGAGCACACAATCAACCCAAGGCTAAGGGCTAAGATGCTAATGGCGCCAAACAACATGACGCTACCTAACACCATCGAGCTAGCATTCCAATTGGAGTCAGCGGACAGGTTAGTATCAGAGCTAGGTGTGCGCTAACAACATCGACAGCAAGGACAGTCAATGCTAACCAATGCTGTGGGCATGGAGGAATATGGAGACATGGCAGAGGAGTTCGAGGTGAATGCCATTAACCAGAGGACTGCTCCGAGAAGCCCCGCGTGTGGTAACTGTGGTTCCCTGATGCACCCTGAGAGAGCACGTTTTTGCAAGAGGACAACGATGTAACAAGTGTGGGAGGTGGGCGATTCAACCATTTTCCCAAAATGTGCCAGTCACCGACACCGTGGGACCCGCCAAGCAAGCAAAGCCACCCACCCACGACCACCATCCATGCGGTAAGCCCTGAAATTAATTTATGCGCGTACGGCATGGTTGAATTGGATGACATGACTGTGCCGCTGCTGCTCAACACTGTGGTGGTTAAGTTGATGCTAAATTGGGCCACAGTGAAGAAATTTTTTCACAACCTCCCGATTTAAAAAAAAGTTAGCAACACTGGGACAATCAAGCTAATGGTCTACTACAAGTCGAAGATTGCTTATAATTTCAAGTTTCAAGTGGCTACACATGGTGAAAACATTATGGGATGTGACTTCTACCGACTGGGCTTCACCATCCGCGACAGCGACAGGCTGAACTTGTCAAGCTACGGTAATAGGGACGTGTTTACAAAGGGTGACACCAACACCAAACAAGATGTCCCGAGCGCACAGGAGGAGAGCTGCCCGGGGGAAGGGGGAGACACAGCAGCCAGACTCGCTTCAGATTCTCGCCCAGCCAGAGACTACGGAGGCTGCTGCGGAGTTGCAGGAGAGGGAGCCCATGCATGCAGAGAACCTCGGGGCACAACAACCAGGCACAAACGTTATCCATGACACGGAACAACAACAACAAAGCACATCAGACGGGGGAGAAGAAAAACCGGACTGCTTCAGTACCCATGCTCAGTATTAGTCGACGGGGGTTACGACCGAGCCGACGGGTGAAGAGTCTGTAACAGTGAACAACACAGGACAGACGTCGGATGCCTTCAGTACCCACAACCAGCTTTGGACTACGGTAACAACAATGGTGGAGTTGGGTGAAGAGTTTGTGATGAACACAGTAATGACAGAACTGTTATGGCACAATGGAGTTCCTAAAACGGATGGACACACAGCTCCACCACAATCACAGTGCATATGAGGGTGAGCAAGGCACCACTCAGAGTCATGGACTGGGTTTGAGTCCACACTGATGAGAGACCGGGACAGCGGCTGACCAAGTCACGGCCAACGAGACCGTGGACACCGCTGAGGACCCTGGCGCAGCTCTGATCAGCATGCTTTCGACTGACAGATGGTTCAGCTCAGCATGCAAACCATCTCCGGCGTGTACAGGTGGCTGCTCCAGATGGCGAGGCTTCGCGGGAGTCAGCCGATGCAGTGTGGGACTCGGGCCCCAAAATTATGAAGATTGGTTCTGGTCCTGGGGTCCCAGAATCTCCAGGGGTGCGTCCACTGTGGGCCCGCTACAGGCCCCCTCCAGCAGAACCGCCTTCCCCATGCAAGATTGTCAGGAAAAAACAAGTGACTGTTTAGTTAGGAACTCGGCTGAAACAGTGTCAGAATAATATCACGAGGCTGAGCACTGTTTGTCACCGTGCTCAGGCTTTTTATTTGTTCCCGAGTATTTCCTGTATTTTTCCAGTATGGTGTTTATTTTTTCCATGTGTGTTTAGGATGATGATTCTGTCAGCATTTTAGATTCCTGTTCTATTTTGCTCTCAGTATTTATATTTTGTTTCCTCATGGCATGAGCTCTGCACCTGTTCCAGGCACTCCCACCTTGTCATTATCTCGTTTGTGTGCTCTGTGTTTAGTAATTAGGTTAATCTTCCCGCTCATGTGATCCACACCTGAGGCCACTTGTTATGATTATTTTCCTGCCCTATTTAAGACAGGCTCTGGGAGTCTCCTGTTGTCAGAGCGTCTTCTCATCCCTGTTCCGACGTGTTCCTTTTTGTTGTTGTCTTCTCACCGTTGTCCTCTATGTAAGTTTATGTTTGAGCCCTTTTTTGGCTTTTGTGTTTCCTTAATAAATTACCACAAACTGCAGTTCAGCTCTTGGGTCTTTCCTCTCTGCCCTGAAGGGGTGATTCATGACAGTACGCTCTGACCAGTAAGAGACCCATCTGCTGTAGTTTGTGGATCTCTTTTTTTGTGCGTTTCACTCACCTGTTTGTGGAGCTTATCATGTAACCAGCATGCCGACCTCCGGCAATCAAAGGGAGATTGGCAGCATGATCTCCGAGTGCAGAGGAGCAGTGGGCCACTGAGTTCATCCAGAGCTTTGTGGATGAAGCTCTCACCTCCCGCAGCCTGAAAAAGATCTGGGAGAGTGTGAACTCAGTGACCGTAATTGTCGAGGCGCACCCTAGATTGTGAAGATTGTGAAGGCATGCCCAGTTCGTGGACTTGTTGGCTATGCTCTCCGTGCTGCAACAATCCTTCCCCGAGCTGAGGTGGGGGGTGTTTCCAGCGAACCTGGAGCCTACACGGAAGCACGCTCTGCGGAAGACGCCCTACCTCACATCCAGTGCATCTACACCTGCTCCTGCATCATCTGCTCCATGACGCCGTCATCCAGCTCCAGACAGCTGGAGGAATTCCCCCGCCTCTAAGGCAGCAGTTTCCCCTTTGCCGAGGCAGAAGACTCCCGCAGCAGTGCCCTCTCAGTGTTTTTCCTTTCTGGCTGTATCGTCAGCTTCTTTCTTCTCCGCAGCTGTTTGACTACTGACGGTGAGGCTCAGATTAGGCAGTCCTCTGAGTCCTCACCATCTGCTGCAGCTTTAGACTGTTCACTTGCTCTCTCCGTGTCTTCCCCTATTCTCCCCGAGTGTCTGCCGACTACTGGGTTGAACCGCTGGGTGATGGAGGAGCCTGCGGCCCTGGAGAACCTGGTTCCAGCCCTGCAGCCACGGTTCAGATGGAGAGAGAGTGCTGCCTGTGATCCAGAGCCTGCGCCGACGGGTGAGCATCCCTGGGCTTCAGCTGTGCTGGATCCAGAGGCAGCAGGGAATGGATCTCTTGTTGCCATGCCGGGCAAGCCACCTGCGTGGGCCACAACGCTGGGGGGTCCCAGGACTGCATCAATCACCATGCCTGCTGCTGGGGCCACCACAGCAGAGTCCAAGCTGGACCTCCAGAGGACCGGGCCTGAGAAACCATTGTCTGGATCGATGGAGTCCTGGATGGTGGTCGAGCTTGAGATCAGGCAAGTGTTCTCCTTTGTCTTTGTTGTTTCTATTTTGGACATATCTTGCCTGGCTCTTGGTGGGGAGAGCCAGGTGCAGCCGCCAGCTGCACCTGAACTCACCTTGCTGGGCTCCACTGCTGCCGGTTATCCTGATCCTGTTTCTCTGCCTCTCTTGCCTGAGCTTTCCCCCAGGGTCACCGAGGATCGTCCAGCTTCGCTAGAGGTCTCTGTGGGTCCAGCCTCACTGCCTGAGATCTCCATGGGTCCAGCTCCCTCTGTCGAGGTCATCGCAGGTGCTCCGTCCCAGCCTGGGACCTCCAAGGGTGCTGCCTCTGCGTTGGCTGAGGTTGCTGTAGGTGCTCCATCCTGGCCCGAGACCTCCGAGGGTGCTGCCTCCCCATTGGTTGAGGTTGTTGTGGGTGCTTCATCCCAGCCCAGGACCTCGGGGGGGTGCTGCCTTCCCGTTGGCTGAGGCTGTTGCGGGTGCTCCGTCTCACCCCGGGACCTCCGTGGGTGCAGTTCCTCCTCGGTCCGGGTCTCCATGGGTGCTGTGCCCCAGTTGGGGACCGTCGTGGGTGCTGTGCCCCAGCCTGGAACCTACTTGGGTACTGCACTCCAGTGTGGGCCCGCTGTGGGCGTTATGCTCGAGCCCGGGGTCCACCAAGGGTGCAGCTTTGGCCCAGTCTGGGCCCACCGAGGGTGCAGCTCCGCTCCAGCCCGGAGCCACCACGGGTGCAGCTCCGCTCCAACCCGGAGCCACCACGGGTGCTGCGATATCCCAGTCCGGGACCACCAAGGGTGCCACAGGCCAGTCTGAGGGTGTCCTCGTCCCCCCTCCTCTGCTTGGCACCTCGTGGTTCCCTCTCTTCTGCCATACGTCATCATGGATCCCCCTCCCCTGCCCGAGTCCGTCGTAGTTCCCCCTCCTCTTTCCAAGGCTGTCGTGGTTCCCTCTCCTCAGCCCAAGGCCGTCGTGGTTCCCTCTCCTCACTCTGACGTCAGTATGGGTTCCCCGACCCATCTATCTGGCTCACCGCTCGTTCTTCACGTGGGGAAGGCGCCTCCTGGACCACCCTATCTGTTCAGGTGGTTAAAAAACTCTGGCAGACCATCCGACAGACTGTGCTGTGGGGTTGGGTGGCCTGCATTCTCTGGTAGGCCACCCGACTCTTTCCATCATGCCATCTGCCTGGCCTGGACTTTGGCCACCCACCTGAACTGTCCAACTCTTCAGTCCAGGGCACTTAGGTGGTTGAGGTTTTGCCAGGTGTGGGTTCTGAGCGGGGTTTTGTTTTGTTCCCTCCTAGTCTGTTCGCCCCCACCACCCACCCGGGGTGGTTTATTGTTGTGCTTCAATTGGGGGGAGGGGGTTTCTTTCTTTTCCTTTTGATGTTACCCTAGGGTGTCTGGATTCCACCCCTTAATGGGGGGGGGGCTCTGTCACAAGGCTGAGCGCTCAGAGTGCTCAGGCTTTTATTTGTTCCTGAGTATTTCCTGTATTTTTCCAGTGTTTATTTTTTCCTTCTGTGTTTAGGATGTGTTTTTTGTTGACAGTTGTGTTGTTTTCATGTCCATGTTATTATGATGACTAGTACATACCTGTGCATGCCCATAGAACCCAAGTATAAGCATTTCTACATGCCCGTTGAAAGCAGGTGTAAGCAAGCACGTCGGCACTCATTCAGTGATGCCTGCCTTTGAGTTTTGATGGTGTTATGGTGAGTCCTATGATCTGTGATGATGTCACAGAGAGTCCTATGATTGTGAGTCATGCCCGCGTTTGATCTTGGAAGCTGTCCTATGTCCTTTGATCATTGTGATGGCATAGTGAGTCCTATGATGGCTGCATTTGATCCTGCTTTAAATTAGTGTGTCCTATTCTTAATTGGGTAATGAGTATCGCTTCTTTCCCGTTTCTGGCCCCTCCCATTCGGTTTAAAGTGCCGTGTCCTATTGGTAATCGGGTGACGAGTATCTCTTCTTTGGTGAGTAATGGTTTATATGACATCATAAAGACAATGCAAACATCATAGAAACATCACAGGCTGTCCTTTGATCCAGACTTCATAGGGACGTCATAGGCACATCATATGCTGTCCTATGATTGTGACACACAGAGATTTCTTGAATTTATAGGTAAGATGATGATTCAGTCAGTATTTTTAGATTCCTGTTCTTTTGCTCTCAGTATTTATATTTTGTTTCCTCATGGCATAAGCTCCGCACCTGCTCCTGGCACTCCCACCTTGTCATTATTTTATTTATGTGCTCTGTGTTTAGTAATTAACCTGCCCGCTCATGTGATCCACACCTGAGGCCACTTGTTATGATTATTTTCCTGCCCCATTTAAGACAGGCTCTGGGAGTCTCCTGTTGTCAGAGTTTCTTCTCATCCATGTATCTCCGAAGTGTTCCTTTGTGTTTGTGTCTTCTCGCTGTCCTCCAAGTTTATGTTTGAGCACTTTTTTTGGATTTTGTGTTTTCTTAAATTACCACAAACTGCAATTCAGTTCTTGGATCTTTCCTCTCTGCCCTGAAGGCGCAATTCGTGACAATCCACTCAGCCTTGTTGGGTACAGCGGCGGTCCACCCGCTGACCCTAGTTCAAGAGTTCTGATGTATACCAAATTGGGAAGGGTCTGAAGTGTTCTGTGTTTCTCCAAGGGGAGGGTGAATGTTATAAAGTAGATTTATAACAGTGAGCAGCGTGATGACGTAGCCGGCTGGTGTCGTCATCACATTGACATACATAAGGGAGGAGCCGGTCATGTTATGGGTCTTCTGCTGGCACTCTGATTCTAGCCAAAGATAGGAGCTGAGTGCTCACATGTGTGTATTGTGTTAACAAAAGTTTGTAATAAAGTTTGAGTTCCTGTACAGCATCCTCGTCCATCTTCATTTTCAGGCTTGTGGATATAACAGTAGCACTGTTAGCTCTGAAGGTAACACCATGAGCTCAGACACTCTGGGCAGGAACTGGATAAATATCACAGCTGTTAGCATGATGATGGTTGTTACTGATTATGTGATAGTAATGATGGGGAAGCTGGAAGAGTTATACCAGGTTCTGCTCATTCTGCCACAGTGTGAAAACTAGTGTTGGCAATGATTAAAAATCTTAATGGAAATTAATCTCCCAAATTGTTTTTTCAAGATTAATCATGATTAAAAGCAATGTATACCTTACTACCTTAAACTTGTGATTTTTCATAGTCGTGCTTTCTACAACCATGTAAAGCCTGCATCACAGCAGTCTGTCTGTGGCAACAATGACTATTTCATTTAGGTCTAATCAGATTCCTCCACACAGTTCTGTCCTTCGCCCTCCACTGTCAGGAACTCGCGACCTCGTTAACCTTGGTGATGGCTGAGCCGGTATGAGTTGCTTTCTGACTGACCTTTTCATGAAATTGCTGCTATGAATTGCCCTTTACAACTTTTTTCTTGCAAAGTTACAACTTTTTGCTTTTAAATCTGCAACTTTATAAATTTGCAACTTTTTAAAAAAAATCTGCAACTTTTCTCTTAAATTTCAGCTTTTTTCTTGTAAATTTATAACTATGTACTAAACATAACTTTGCACAATAGAGATCATCCCCTCCAATACACAAGACAGTTAAAATTATTATTGAGGGTGGCAACAACACTGTTGATTCAAATGTGAAATATACTGTCTGGGTACATATTTACATTCTGCCGGGTAATTTAATTAACTGTAATGCATTGCACAATGACATGCACAATGACATGCACAATGTCATTTTCCCCTCAAACTTGCTGTCTTTCATTGAAATTCACATTTTTTCCTATTATTTTGCTGCTTTTATTTTACAAAATTGGATTTTTTGTCCTCAAATTTGTTACTTTTTTGTCATAACTCTGCAGCTTTCCTCTCTTAAATTAAATTTGAGGTTTTTTCTTTTAAATTTGCAACATTTATGGGATGCTGGTTCATTTTTTATTCAATGCAAAAGCTTAAATTTTCTGTTCTCTGCTAGACAACTCAATTTTCTATGTTTTTGTTTTAAAGGGTTTGGGTTTTTAAATCACAAAAACAGAGGCCACACATTTCAGTGGTACTCCATTTTCAAATACGAGTTTGATATTTATAAAAATTAAACAAAACATAATCTGTTTTTTATTTTTTATCCTAAAAGCTCAGGTTTATTTTCCAACTAACTGATCACTCTTTAAATGTTTTCCATTAGAAACGCTGTTTTGGTTCCCTAAGGGGATTACCTGTAGCATTTTTACCCTTTTTTTTTTTAAATATTTCGGTCAAGGGCATTTTCTGTGTCACAGCTGGTCGTGAAAAGGCTTCTGACTCAAACCCCAAAACTGCAACCCACAAGGGTTAATGAACCAAAGGGTCCATGAGGTACGTTAAAAGCACTACAGAGCGGCTGAGGCTCTCCAGTCGCCTCCCTGGCCTGTCTAAGAGCATTATTTCAGCTCTCTCTAATGTACTCCAGGGCTCCGGCTGCACAGCCAACCTGACCCAAATGAAACCATCCCATCCTTTCAACTCTCCCTGTGGAACCACGGCAGCAAATCCTGAGCTGCATGGGAAGCTGTGGCTCTGAGTCTTCCAGTCATTTCCAGCTTACGCATTTATGATATCTGCAGCAATATATGGCTTTTATTTCTTTGTCACTATATGGTCAGTTGTTTTGACGCAGGTTAAACTGCTTACAATGCAGTTTGAATGGAAGCACAGACATCTGCTCTTGTTATAGTAAAGACGTGTCTTTTGCAAATTTCTCATAAATTTGCTACTTTTCTCAGATTTGCTACATTTTCTTGTAAAATTGCAACTTTTCATAAATTTGCAATTTTTCTCATGAATCTGCAAGTTCTTTTAAATGTGCAGTTTTTTCCTAATAAATTTGCTACTTTGTTGTTGTAAAGTTGCAACTTTTTTCTGATCAAATTTCTTGCAAATTTGTTATTTTCATAAATTTGACATTTTTCTCATGAAGTTGCATTGGTTTTTTTTCCCATAAATTTGCAACTTTTTTCTTGTAAATCTGCAGGGGGTTTTTTCTTTAAAGCTGGAATTCTCAATTTGCAACCTTTTCCTCATAAATTTGTGACTCAAATTTGCAACTTTTTACTCAAGTTTGCTGCTTTTTCTTGTAAAATTGCAACTTTTCAAAAATTTGAAGCTCTCATAAACATGCAAGTTTCTTTTAAATCTGACTTTTCCTCATGAATTTATTTTTGTTGTGAAGTTGCAACTTTTTTCAAATCAAATTTCATGTAAATTTGTTACCCTCATAAATTTGCATCTTTTTTCATAAATTTGTAGCTTCTTTGTTTTCCGGTTCCGCCGGACCGGTGGCGCCACACGAGTTGGCTGCCCGTTGCATCTGCCTTTTTTTATCTTCCTTCTTCTTTCTACACCTTTCACTCTATATATATATATCACGGACACATAGATCGCCCCAAAGGTCTCCCGAGTCGGCGGACGGAGCCACTGTTTACAGCAGGAGACGATACAGCAGGGAAGAGCTAGTGCTAGCTAGCACTCAACCGCCACCTGGTGCTAACGGAGAAACTCGTCATACCGGGAACTGTAGCGAAAACGACGCGGGTACCGGGCTGGAGTTTAGGCGGCGTGCAAGAAATATAAGAGAATAATAAAGAGCGATGGCAAGAACCAAGCAGACCGCCCGTAAATCTACTGGAGGAAAAAGCCCCCCAGGAAGCAGCTGGCCACCAAGGCTGCTCGGAAAAAGCGCTCCGGCCACCGGCGGAGTGAAGAAGCCTCACCGTTACAGGCCCGTGGCTCTGAGAGAGATCCTTCGCTACCAGAAATCCACGGAGCTGCTCATCTGTAAGCTGCCCTTCCAGCGCCTGGTGAGGGTGATCGCTCAGGACTTCAAGTCCGACCTGCGCTTCCTGAGCTTCGCCGTCATGGCTCTGCAGGAGGCCAGCGAGGCCTACCTGGTGGGTCTCTTCTCTTCGTGGACACCAACCTGTGCGCCATCCACGCTAAGAGGGTCACCATCATGCCCAAAGACTTCCAGCTGGCCCACCGCATCCGCGGAGAGAGAGCTTAGACTTTCTGCTGCACATCCACCAACCACAATGCTCCGCACTGTGTGTCTGTATATATATATATATATATATATATATATATATATATATATATATATATATATATATATATATATATATATATATATATATATATATATATATATTTATAGTAATATGTACATATGTATACTAGCTGCTCTTGTTTTTTCTTGCCTTCTGATTGTTGCTCTGAGTGTTGCTATCCCTGTGCTGTTGCAGTCCTGGAATTTCCCCATTGTGGGACTAATAAAGGCTTATCTTATCTTATCCATCTGTAACTTTTTTTCATAAAATTGCAACTGTTTTCTCATGCATAAAACTCTCACAAATCTGATTTTATTTCTTTTAAATCTGACTTTTCCTCATAAATTTGCTACTTTTGTTGTAAACTTGCAACTTTTTCCACTCAAAATTCTTTAAAATTTGCTACTTTCTCAAATTTGCAACCTTTCTTGTAAACGCAACTGTTTTCCACTAAATTTACAACCATTTTCTCGTAAATTTAAAACTTTTCTCATGAACTTGCAACCTTTTTCTTAACTTGCAACTGTTTTCTCTTAAATTTGCAACTTTTTCCTTGAAAATTTGCCACTTTTCTCATGAATTTGCAACTTCTTTGTGGTAAATTTGCAACTTTTTTTTCTTGAAAATGAATTTCTCATAAATTTGCAACCTTTTCTTCGAAAATTTGCAATGTTTCTTATGAATTTGCAATTTCTTCCTTGTAAATTTACAACTTCTCCTCTTTGCAACCTTCTCAAAAATTGGCCAATTTTCTTATAAATTTGCAGTTTATCATGAATTGCCCCTCGGCACAGAGAAGACCTAGACGCTGAACTGTGGTTTGTGGTATTTATTCACAAAAAAGAAAAAAAAAAGTCCCACACAAAGCACAAACAAAAATCCAAACCGTTAAATAAGCAAACTTCTCACAGATGAAATGGAACAAAACTCACCAGAAGAGGGGAAGGGTTCTGGTAGAGAGGAGGATGTGTAATTTAAGACTGCGGCAAGGAGAAATGAAAATAACCGCCCTTGAATAGGGTCAGAAACAAATCACAAGTAATGAGAGGTGTGGGTCACATGAACGGGCAGAAGGTAACAATGATGAATAATTTGGACCAGCTGGGATCAATGAGAGGGGGGTGACCGGAGCTAACAAGGTAAATGCCCACACGGGGCAGAAACCCAGAAACGCCACTGACAGCTGTCAACCCGGAGGGAGAACACAACAGTAAGGGATAAAGAATAAAATAACAATTGCAGACAGAAATAAATACAACCTAATACAAAATAAGAGAGTAACAAAACTATGACAAACAGGAAAAATAAGAACCAGTACGAGAAATCCAAAAGGCACAAAATACAATATAAAAAATAGAGAGAAAGCCATGAGTCTGAGCATGGCAGAAACCTCCAGTGCTCAGCTCATGACAGAACCCCCCTCTCAAGGGGTGGATACCAGACTTCCAGGCAACATCAAAAAAGAACCCCCCCCCCCCCAAAAAAAAAAGGGAGTATGACAACCACCCCGGGTAGGTGGTGGTGGGGAAACAGATTAGGAGGGAACAAAAACACAACCCTGCTCAGGACCCACACAATGCAAAACCACAACGACTTAAGCCCGCTGGACCAAAGAGCTGGGGAGTTCAGGTGGGCAGCCACAGTCCCAGGCCCAGCAGATGGCATGGTGGAAAGAGTCGGGTGGCTAACCAGAGAACATGGGATACCCAACCCTGCGGCACAGTCTGGTGGTCTGCCAGAGTTTTTTAACCACCTGAACAGAAAGGGTGGTCCAGGAGGCAGCTGTCCTACGAGAAGAACCAGCGGTGAGCCAGATGGAGGAGTCGGGGAACCACGGCGGCGTCTGGCAGAGGAGGGGGAACCACGACACCCTCAGACTGGCCAGAGCTGCACCCGCGGTGGTCCCGGACTGGGCCAGAGCTGCACTCGCGGTGGATCCTGGGCTGGAGCGCAATGCCCATGGTGGGCCCACACTGGAGTGCGGCACCCAAGTAGGTTTCAGGCTGGGGCGCAGCACCCATGATGGTCCCCGACTGGGACACAGCACCCACAGAGACCCCGACTTAGGAGGAGCTGCACCCACGGAAGTCCCGGGCTGGGACGAAGCCCCCACGAAGACCTCATCCGGAGGGGGAGCAGCATCCACGGAGGTCCCGGGTTGGGACGGAGCACCCGCGATGACCTCAGCCAACAGGGAAGCAGCACCCTCGGAGGTTCCCGGCTGGGATGGAGCACCCGCGACGACCTTGGCAGGGGGAGCTTGACCCACAAAGACCTCAGGCAGCAAGGCTGGACCCATATAGAGACCTCTAGTAAAGCTGGATGATCCTCGGTGACGCTGGGGGAAAGCTCAGGCAAGAGAGGCAGAGAAACCGGGTCACCGGCGGCAGAGGAGAGCCAGGCAAGATCTCTCCAAAATGGCAGCAATGAAAACAAAGCACTTGCCTGAGCTTGAGCTCCACCGCCATCCAGGACTCAGTCGATCCAAGCGGCGACATCTTGGGCCCGGCCCTATGGAGGTCCAACTCTGGCTCTGCTGTGGCGGCCCCCGCAGCAGGCATGGTGGCCATTGCAGTCCCAGGACCGCCAGTGAGGTGACCCATGCAGGTGGCTCATCCGGCATGGATTCAGGAGGTCGATTTTCTGCTGTCGCTGACTTCTGCGTAGCTGAAGCCAGTGGAAGCTCTACCGTCAGTGCAGGCTTCAGGTTGGAGGCAGCACTTTCCCTCTGTTCTGACCACAGCTGTGGGGCTGGAACCTGGTCCTCCAGGCCCGCAGGCTCCTCCATCATCCGGTGGCCCAATCCCACGACCGGCGGACATCCAGGGGATATGGGGGGGATGCATGGAGAAAGCAGGTGAGGTAATTACAGCTGCAGCAGGAGGTGAGCTCAAAGGACTGCAAGACCTGAGCCTCACCACCTGAAGTCAGACAAGGTAATTCATGGGAGGATGTTAGAGAATGAAAGAGCACTTGCCTGTGTTCCCATGGCATGATGTTCTCTACTACAGCTGGTGTAGAGTCATCCCTTTCCGTGGCTACGGTGGACATAGGCCTCTCAGAGGATCGTGGAGGAGCTGCCCCTGTGAACACGGACATGGTCGGAGCCGGAGAGGAAACAGCTGACCTCTCAGCAGCGGGAGAGAACGTCAAGAAGTAGCAGGAAACAGCAGCTGTGGAGAAGGAAGAAGCTGACGATACAACCGGGGAGGAAAAACACAGAGAGGGCACTGCTGCGGGAGTCTTCTGCCTTGGCGAAGGGGAAACTGCAGCCTGAGAGGTGGGGGAATTCCTCCAGCAGTCTGGAGCTGGATGATGGCGTTGTGGAGCAGATGATTCAGGAGCAGGTGTGGGCACACTGGAGGCGAAGCAGGGTGTCTGCCACCATGCGCGCTTCCGTGTTGTCTTCGGGCTCACTGGAGGTGGCCCCCACGTCAGCCCGGGTAAAGACTGCTGCAGGACAGAAAGTGTAGCCAGCAGCTCTGGACTGGGGGAACCTCCACAACCCAGGGTGCACCTCGACTATAGCGGTCGCCAAATCCACCTTCTCCCAGATTTTCTTTGGGCTGTGGGGGCTTCAACCACAAAGCCTTGGATGAATTCAGCGGCCCATTCCTCTTCCAGGCTCAGGGATCCAACTGCTGATCTCCCTTTGATTGCTGGAGGTCAGCATACTGGGACATAATGAGCTCCACAAACAGGTGAGTGAAACAAAAAAAACAAAAAAAAAACCCAAAACAGCGCCTAGGTCTTACTGGCTGCAGTCTTTTGTCATGAATTGTCCCTCAGGACAGAGAGGAAGACCCAGATGCATGGCGGAAACCTTCAGTGCTTAGCTTGACACTTTCTTGTAAATTTGCATCTTTTCTCAGTAATTTGCATCTTTTTCCTCGTAAATGAAACAGTTTTCTTGTGAATTTGCAACCGTTTTCTCAAATTTGCAACCTTTTCCTCATAAATTTGCAATGTTTTTGTCAATAAATCTGTTTTCTTGTAAATGGAACTGTTTTCTCATAAAGTTGCATTTCTCATAAATCTGGAATTTTTTTCCTCCTAAATTTGCTGCTTTTGTTTTAAAGTTGCAACTTTTTTCTAATCAGATTTCTTGTAAATTTGCTGCTTTCTCAAATCTGCATCTTTCTCTTGTAGCTGTGGCTCTGAGTCTCCCAGTCATTTCCAGCTCACCTGCTCTCTACTGCAATATATGGCTTTTATTTCTTTGTCACTAATCAATTGCTGTGATGCCGTGTTAAACTGTTGATAATGCAGTATGAACAGAAAACAGCCAGCTGCTCTGGTTATAGTAAAGACGTTTCTGCTGCAGGTGGGAATGAGCAGTTGCAGCTTTTGTGCCGTGCAGGATGTAGTCTGCCACACCCAGGAAGAGTGGCTGCTCTTACAGTCTCAGCAGCGAAACCTCAGGAGAGTGAGCAGAGATCGTAGATTAAACAAAGTGCTCACCAGGGTATATTCACAAACTGTCACCTGTGCTGGGAATGGATTCAGTGTTAAAGCCAAGTGTATGGTGACAACTAGGGTGCGTTTGCTGGCAATACTGCCTGCTTAGCTAGCATGTGCATTAAACACGACAACTGTTCTCACTCCAAAATCACTCAGGGCCATTTTTAGCTTTTTGGAAAGTGTTATACACGGTTGTGTTGGGGGAGGGAGTTCAAACCCTTTAAAGGAAAAGAAAACTCTTGAGAAAAAGAAAACATGATAAAGAAAAGGCTTGGGTCATTTTCAAGATGAACAGAACAAAATTATATTTTACCAGGAAAAAAAGTTGAAAACTTATAAGATATGAGAAAAAAAATGCAAATTTACAAGAAAAAAAAATCTAATTTATGAGGAAAAAAGCTGCAAATTTATACCCAACAAGGCAGAAAATGTACAAGAAAAAGTTGCAAAATAAGAAAAATTAAAATTATGCGAAAAAAGTTGCAAATTTATGAAAGGGTAGAAAATGTATAGCAGAAAAAAATGCAAAATTACAAGAATTTCCAAGACAAAAGTTGCAAATTTATGCACAAACACACTAATTCACAAGAAAAAGTTGAAAATTTACAAGAAAAAAAAAGTCAAACTTGAGAAAAATCCAATTTACATGAAAAAGGACACCTATGAGGAAAAAAAAAAGATAGAAAGTTAAGAGGAAAAAAAGTAAAAATTTACCAGAAAAAGTGACAAACTTAAAGGAAACAAACAAATTTATGAGAAAAAAAAAACATGAAAATTTATTGGAAAGACAAACTTTAGAAAAATGTTGCAAATTTGTGAGAAAAAAAAATTAAAATTCACAAGAAAAAAAGTCACAAATTTAGCAGAAAAAGTGACAAACTCACAGGAAACAAAGTAACAAATTTACGAGGGGAAAAAAAGCAAAAATTTACTGGAAAGAATTAAATTTCTCAGTGAAAAAGTTGCAAATTTATGAGAAAAAAAATACAAATTTACCAGGGAGAAGAGCAAGTTAAACAAAAGAAAGTCACAAATTCAAGAAAAAACAAAGCCAGTGGAAATTCTAATCCCCTAAAAGTAACATTTATGGTAAACTTGTAGTTTGGGGGGGCCACTGCATTTGTGTAATCTGTTTTATAGCCAGAAAGGGCTTTGGGTACATCTGGCATCAGCACACTGAAATCTGTTCTGTTTCCACACATTTCTCACACATAACCTAGTTATCCTTCAAAGACTAACATTTAACCTTTTCACTTACTGAAATTTTACCTCTGGAATATAGGAATAATGGTAACTTTTCATAAATTTGCAGGTTTTTCCCTCAAATCTGCAGGATTTCTTTTAAAGCTGCAGCTTTTTTTTTTCTTGCAAATTTGCACGTTTTCCCTTATAAATTTGTAACTTCTCATAAATCTACAGTTTTGTTCTTTTAAAGCTGCGGCTTTTTTCCTCATAAATTTGAAACTGATTGTATGCGGGTTGAGCCCAAGTCCTCGCCTTGGTTTATAGTTTGTTTTCTTGTCACCAGGAAATGGGCTCAGCTCACGTCCTCGTTTTGAGATCAAGATTCAAAAATTTTATTTGTCAATACTACTATACTTACAGGATATACAGGAGAACTGAAATGCCGTTTCTCTCTCTTCAGTGGTGTGTGCAATATAAAAAAAAAAAATTAAAGGAATAAGGCTCGAAAAAATAGCAGTCTATGTACAGTAATGCTACCCGTAGTGCAAATAGCGATAAGATAGACGCAGACATCCCATAGTGCAAATAAAGATAAACGATAAAACCCACCAATCCTATATACAGAAAAGGTAGCGCAGTAATACTTGTAGCTGCAAGTTCGATGTGATAGTGTAGGTGCAGACAGTGACAGATTGGACTTCACATGATCAATATTGCAGTAACAGACAGCAGCAGGTACGGCATTTGTGCAAATAGTTGCAGCAAGGTGCAGAGACATACAGCAACAGATGCATTACTGTTGGTGTGCCAGACTTTGTGCCAACAGCTGAGGTAGTTATTGATCGGGTGAGTGTGTTCCAGTCCAGGGGTAGGGGAGGTGGAAGTGGACAGAGTTCAGGGTCCTGATTCCCTGGTGAACAAAGCTGTTTAGTGTTGTGGAGCGGGCCTGGAGGCTCCAGTAACTTTTCCCCAAGGGCAGGGGGGTTGAGAGGGAGTGTGAGCTGTGGGAGGTGTCACTTGCAATGTTGATGGCTCTGCGGGTGAGGTAAATGTCTGAAGGATGGGTGGGGGGCACCATTGATCTTGTTGGCAGCTTTCACTGTTCTAGTGTCTTCCGGCAGGAGGCGGTGCAGCTTCTGTACCACACCATGATGCAGCTGGTGAGGATGCTCTTAATGGTGCCCCGATAGAATGTGCACATGATGGGGGTGGGACCCATGCTCTCCTCAGTTTGCGGAGGAAATGGAGGAGAGTTTGAGTCTTCTTGGCCAGTGATGTGGTGTTGGTGGATCAGGAGAGGTCCTCAGATGTGCACCCCCAGGAACTTGGTGCTGCTCACCCCTCTTCACAGCTGCTCCTTCGATGATCAGAGGGAGATGCTGTGTGTCCCCTCCTGAAGTCAACCACAATTTCCTTGGTTGTTGCTATGTTCAGGAAGAGGTTGTCGTCTTTACACCACTGGACCAGTTGGTTCACCTCATTTCTGTAGTTGACCTCATTGTTGGTGATGAGGCCCACCACCATTGTGTCATCCACAAACTTGATGTTGGTGTTGTAGGCTGGTACACAGTCATAAGTCAGCAGGGTGAAGAGCAGCGGACTGAGCATGCACCCTTGTGGGGCCCCTGTGCTCTGTGTGATGGTCTTGAGGCGTTGCTGCCAACCCGCAAGTTCTGTGGCCTCTCTGTGAGCAAGTCCAGCACCCAGTTACAGAGAGGTTTTGAGTCCCAAGTGTCTGAGTTTTTGTATTTGGTGCTGGGGGATGATTGTGTTGAATGCTAAACTGAAGTCCAAGAACAGCATTCGCACACAGGAGTTCTGAGTCCAGGTGGGTGGGGGAGAGCAGCAGCGATGGCATTGTCTGTTGATCTGTTTGGCCTGTATGCAAACTGAGATAGGTCGTGGATGAACTTGATGTTCTGTGTGACCAGCCAGTCAAAGCACTTCATTATGATGTAGGTCAGTGTTACAGGCTGGTAATCGTTGTAGCTGGATGGGACGGTCTTCTTTGGGACTGGTGGTGGTGGTGGGTGGGGGGGGCAACAGCTTGACTCAGGGAGATGTTGAAGATGTCGGCCAAGACATTCTTGAGCTCCTCCGCACAGTCCCTCAGAAAGCGACCTGGTATGTTGTCTGGTCCAGCTGCCTTTCTTGGGTTGATCCTGGAGAGGGGCCTCTTCAGGCTAGCTGGATCCAGACTTATGGCCTGCTTGTCTGGGGGAGGAGTGCCCTTCTGTGCTGATGTGTTTTCTGTTTCAAAGCGGCCAAAGAAGTCATTTAGGTTGTTAAGCAGTGTGATGTCAGTTGCACAGGTCTGAGGTTGAGGTTTGTAGTTGGTGAGGGTCTGTATGCCACACCAGAAAGAACGTGCGTCTCTGGTGTTGCTGAAGTGTGAGATTCTGTGTTTTGTTTTATTCGGATCTGGGTTCTGTCCTTGTGTTTTTATTATTCCTTTCCTCAGTTCTTGTATGTCATTATCATGGTCTGTTTTGTTATCATTATGTAATCCAGTGCTAAAAACGTAAATAGAATTATAAATATCAATACCGCTTTAAAAAAAAAGAAAAGGGGACACTCATTTCACAATGGGAATGGATATTTTGAAGATAAATATATAAATAAATATAAGTTCAAAAAATATATCCATTACTAGTTAAATACATTTCTAAGGGGCTCTGATGGGGTTCCTAGTGTTTTTATTTGGTATATTGAGCAACCAATGGCTGCATCGTTTGTTTGGCAGCATCAGCCAATGGGGTAACGCCAGCCAGTGGGGTCACGTGCTCCCTTGCTCGGTCTGGGTGTAACCTGCAGAACGCTTTCAGTCGTAGCAGAGACATCGACTGAGAGAGAGCGCGATCCCTTAGTGAGACTGTGAGCTAACGTGCTAGTAGCAGCCTTTGCCTGGATAAAACTCTTGAGGTTGGTAAGCCAAAACCAACATGAGAAACGAGGTATTGCGGTATTGTCAAATTCTAGTACCTCTTTCGTTAAAATTTTAAGATTTGAACCCAGAGGCAGTGAACTCACGTGAGCGCGGGAATCCTGTGAAGCACGTGCTGCTTAGCATGGCGAGTGCCATTCAGTGTGTATGTGGAATGCTAACCACTTGTTTAAAATGCTAACCTCCAATGCTAATTCCAGCTAGGTTTTCCATAGGAGGCGGTTGTTTGTCAGCACTGTAATGGTTAGCAAAGGTTTCATTTCACCTACTACTGACTGTTACTTAAAAGAAACTCCGATTATATTGGCATGTTAGCTCTATATGCTTTATTTTGATGTTAGTAACATAACTATTTTTTTGAAAATTCCCAGTTTTATATATTTTTAAAAAAAACTTTATTACGATGTAAATCGCCATTTTTGTTTACGTTGCAATGCATTCTGGGTAGTGACGTAGAATGGTTGCAGCCGTTTTTTCTGTCTTATACAAGCCAAGAAGCGAAGCTCCTAACTACTGCCATTTGTCAGTGAAAATGCCACATTGCGCGGCTTTTGGATGTAATTTCCAATCAAAGGGAAATAAAGAGAGCGGGGTAAGCCTCCATAGCTTTCCTAAAGAGGGAAAGTGGAGGAAAAAGTGGGGCGGCAGCGGCTCAGCAGGTAGAGCAGGTCGTCTAATAACCCCATGGTTGGCGGTTCGAATCACGCTCTCCCCAGATATCCTGCCATTGTGTCCCTGGGCAAGACACTTCGCCCGCATTGCCTCCAGTGCCCATAACACTGGGTATGAATGTGTAAAAATGATTAAATGTTCAGTGGTGGCCGGAGAGGCCGTTGGCGCGGATTGGCCGCCATATTTCCATCACTCTATGAGTATCTATGATCAAGCGCTATAGCGCACGCTTGATAAAGCTGATATATATTTATCACGCTATGATAAAGCGCTATATCGCTCAAAGCACACACTTGAGCGTGCGCTTGAGCGATATAGCGTGCGCTTAATTGTCTCCCCGCTCCGCGACTGTCTCTCCTCTTTGAGTGTCTCAAGCGTGCGCTTGAGGAAGCATTTTAAGGTGAAACTTATATATTGTTGATTTACTTACAATAGAATGCTCAAACACAAAAAATTGTCTACAAGCATGATAGGCACTGAACTGATAAACATGGACTCTCAGCAGCATAAAGCAATTTCTCTGTTGCTTTCTCAGACTGCGGGTTGAACGTCCATAAGCAGTGCTCCAAAGTTGTTCCAAATGACTGCCAGCCAGATCTTCGACATGTCAAGCTTGAGCGTGCGCAAAGCGCTTTGAGTGTCTATAATAAAGCGCTATATAAATCTGATGCATTATTATTATTATTAAAAGTGGGAGGATGCGGTTGGAAGAGTCCAACTTCCCAAAGACCCGTGGCTGTGCTCTTATCACTTAAGCCCTGAGGATTTTCGTCACCCCCAGCTCATGAAAGAGCTCACAGGTGTGTCTGGCTACAAACGACGGCTTAATGCAAACGGCATCAAAGCTTTGATGTGCTGTGATACAGGACAGATCTGTAAAGCAGGCATGCATCCTGTTCCACCGCTTTAACAAGTGACTGAACAAGATACATTTATAGCAGGGGTCACCAACACGGTGCCCGCGGGCACCAAGTCGCCCGCAGGGACCACATGAGTCGCCCGCAGGCCTGTTCTAAAGATAGCAAAACTCGCAAGTGAGCTGCGTCTAAGATGTAATTTTTTCTGCCGCTACTTTTTAAAATCACACTTGCATTTATATAGATTTTAAAATGACAATGTCTTAAAAATAAAAAAAAAATGAAAATATGTTTATTATACGTAAAGTTAAGGTGAACTCTGACCTAGTTCAAAGGTCAGTATTGTGCGCATGACAAAACCTTCGCGCTTGTGGAGAGTAAGCTAGCGGGCAGTGAAGATGGTGAGCGCAGTGCAGTTTCCTAGCCCAAAAACATGGCAAAAAAAGACAGAAAATTTATCATTTTCAAAGTGAGCGGGAGGAAGAGTTTTTACTACCGTGAAAGGAAGCTGCGTGTGTTTCATTTGCGTGGCGATGGCGAAGCGGCACTTTATGTGGAGCGGCACTTCACTACGCATCATGAAACTGCTGCCCGCTCTCAGTGCTTGTTTAGCTTCTTCTCATGAAAGGACAGTGCTGGTTATCACTCCAGCATGATTCTTGGCAAGAACTGTATGGATATAATTCCAGTGAAGAAGAACACACAAAAGTGTGTTTATTAAATGTAACAGATTTTGAGCAGAATTGCAGCAGATTTGTTCAGTTAAAAATGTGATAAGATTTATTTAATATAAAAGTTGATTTTTCTTAAATGTTGCATAACTTTTTCAAGCATGGTTCAACATAGTTCATGAATTAAAAGGGTTTAGTTTTTTATGGTTAAAAGGGACTGGTGAAAACTGGACATTTTTTTAATGAAATGTAGAAGTGATCATCTGAACAATTGCTGAGATTAATAAAAATAAAGTGTTGAATATTGATCTTGTCTGTTACCCACTCTAAGTTATTGATAATTATTTATTTATGTGTATATATATATATATACGTATATACTGTATATATATATATATATATATATATATATATACAATTTGTTATTTTAGAGGAGTGTGTCAAGCTGGTGCCCTTCACATGACTCGATACCCATGAAGTAGCTTTTGGTTTCAAAAAGGTTGGTGACCCCTGATTTATATCATCAGGTACCATGGACAGCGGCAGAAATGAAGTGGAGCTCTTTCCAACAGATTTTTTTTGCTCTTTCCAACAGCTCTACTTCTCCGTCAGCATTGGTGAACATTTGCCACAAAAACACCATCCAACATGACCAGCTCTAGCTTCCTCGTGGCTGCTGTCTTCATTCTCAAGTCCATTTTCACTTTGTGTGTCTTCGTCATTGTCTTTATTGCTTTGGCTTGGCACTGGTTCGAACTGAAAAGGCTGTTTACAGACCACTGCTGCTACATGCAGCACAACCAATCTATGTCACTACCCAGAATACATTGCGACGTAAACAAAAAAATGGCGATTTACATTGTAATAAAGTTTTTTAAAAATATATAAAACTGGGAATTATTTTCAAAAAAATTATATTATAGTTATGTTACTGACATCAAAATAAAGCATATAGAGCTAACATGCCAATATATTCAGAGTTCCTTTTAAGGGGGAATATTATATCTGTGGTTTACAGGTGTTTGGATGTGTCAAGTTGTGCTAGCACCCTTTTCTTTTTTTTGTGATGTTAACTTGGTTCAGCACACTGCACAAACAATTATTGTCAAGAGCCTTCCAAGGCACTTCACTTATCATTTCTTGGCACCATGTTGATAAATCTGGATAATAGATGTGTCTATTTTATGCACATGTAGTAATATAAGAAAATTGATTTATTGTTGTACAACTTAGAAATATTTGAAACCTATGTTACAAGCTATAGAGCATAGCTTAAGTGTTGTGTTCTGTCCTATTCTGTAGGTCAGGTTTTTTGCCTGGTTTGACAAGAACGTGGATTCTCCAGATCCAGATGGCGAGCCGAAGCCCGAACCTATCTCACTGGTAGAGGTGATCCAACTGGTCACCATCGTACTGAAATGAACTCTGAAAAATAAGTTTATTTATAGAGCACCTTTCACAGACAGAGTCACAAAGTGCTTAACATGGTAAAAAAAACAAACAAAAAAAAAACACAGGCACATAACAATAAAAAAAAACAAAAAAACAAAGTAGACAGCAAAAGCACATAAAAATACAATCGGCACATAGTTAAAAAGCCAGGCTAAAAAGGTGGGTCTTTAGTTGCTTCTTAAATACACCAATGGAAGGTGCAGATCTAAGTTCAAAAGGCAAGGAGTTCCACAGTCTGAGAGCAACAGCAGCAAAGGCTCTATCACCTTTGGTTCTGAGCCTAGTACTAGGGACTACCAATAGATTCTGATGAGAAGACCTGAGAGACCTGCAGGGCTGGTATAGAGAGAGCAGGTCACTAATATAAAAAGGTGCCTCTTCATGAATGGCTTTGTAAGTAAGAACAAGAACTTTAAAATCAATTCTATAATTTACAGGAAGCCAATGCAAGGAGGCCAAAATAGGAGTGATATGACAGAATCTACTGGACCTAGTTAGTAATCTTGCAGCAGCGTTCTGGACTAACTGTAGGCGGTGTAAAAAGGATTTGCTAAGACATGTAAAAAAAGCATTACAGTAGTCCAAACGTGAAGAAACAAAGGCATGAATAATATTTCTAACAGTGTAGGAAAGCAATGACCTAATTTTGGATATATTCCTAAGGTGGAAAACACAACTCTGGGTCAGAGATTTGACATGCTGATCAAAACTCATCGATTGATCGAAAATGACACCAAGATTTTTTAGTTTAGACCATACGTTAGAGCTTAATGAACCAATGCTATTAACCAACTTAGGAATTAGATTATCAGGTGCTACAATAAGGACTTCAGTTTTATCAGCATTAAGTTGCAAAAAGTAACTAGACATCCAGTCCTTAATTGCAGACAGACAATCATGAATAATTTTTAAATTATCAACATGGTCAGGCTTGAAAGAGAAAAGTAGCTGTAAATAATCAGCGTAGCAGTGATAAGACACACCTTTAAATTTGCTGATAATAGAACCAAGTGGCAGCATATATAGGGCAAATAAAAGTGGACCCAGAATAGAACCCTGAGGCACCCCACAGGTTAAAGGAGCAGAGTCAGATGAATAAGAGCCAACAGCCACGGAAAAACTCCTACCAGAAAGGTAGGAGAAAAACCAATCCAGAGCTTTTCCAGAAATACCTACCCAATCTCTAAGCCTCTAAAAACTGAAACAAATACTCAAAGACTGGAACACACTGTAAATATATTTGGGGTATTTTATTTTTTATTATTGTATTCACGAGCGCTCTGTTTAAGTGTACACAACTTTAAAAAATACACATATTTGCAAGTTCTCATACTTCTGTGTGTGTGTCATCTGTTGCTACGCCCTCCAGGCTCCTACGAACTTAGAATCTATCTGACCTGGCCCAATAGTCCCTTCTGTCCAGGTGGTAAGGTTAAAGGTAACTACACTGCCATACCCAGTACTACCAAAACGGTACAGGATTTCACCTAAAGTAGTGTTACACACAGTAGGTGTTACAATTATCTGTGCCTGATTCTGAGTTCTTGACTGTCATCCTTAGTAGCATTATCGTGGTGAATTATGTTTTAATCCTGTCTTGGCTTTTATTTTGGCAGGACCTTCTGTTATTTTCCGGTCCTTGTTTTGTGTTCTGGATCATTCATGGCTGTTTCTGATTTTGGTTGATGTCTGATTATGCACGTGTATTGATCATGTCATGGGTACTTATACACGCAGCGCTCAGTGATGGGGACGGCGCGCTAATGGATTCTTGCCTCGTTTGTCAAGCCATGTTTCCAAACCATGCTTTCATGTAAAGTTGTCTTATAGTTTGTAAGTGTTCAGCTGTATGGCACTTTTTAAAAAAAAAAAAAACAGCCCATGAGCTGGGGTTATTTTGGCTTTCAATAAATTATGTCTAAAAATCACCCTGTGTATGAGTCCTGTTCAATCCCCTCTATGGACTGCCTTGACAGAAACGTCTCATAAATTTGCATCTTATTCTCGTAAATTTGCAACTTCTCACAAATGTGCTGCTTTTTTGTTGTATAGTTGCAACTTTTGTTCTAATCAAGTTTTTTTGAAATTTGCTACCTTCTCTTCTAAACTTACTGGAGTGGTGGCCTAGTTGGTAGAGCATCCACCCCACAACTGGGAGGCTGGGGTTCAAATTCCGGTCAGGTCATACCAAAGGCCAGGTAAAAATGCTATATTCCACCTTCTAGCTTGGCGCTCAGCATAACAGAATGGGGAAGGGAAAGTTAATACACAGAGCTACCAGAGCACTGACCCCTCACTGTATCTTTTACTTACAGTAGCTGTGTGGCCTAGGGTCATGAAACGGAGATAGGCGCCACTCTACGCCATTTGGAATAACTTAACTCTTATAAACCTGCAGTGCTTTTCTCATATATTTGCAACTTTTTTCATAAATTTGCGATGTAAGAAAAAGGCAAATTTACAAGAAAAAAAATCTTAAATCTGAAAAAAAAAAGTTGAAAATTTATGCAGAAGGGAAAAAAAATCACAACAAAGTTGAAAATTTAAGATAAAAAGTTACAAAGATAAAAGAAAAAAGTCACAAATCTATGAGGAAAAAACTGAACATCTACATGAAAGAAGACACCTATTCAAGAGGAAACTTGTAGTTTGGGAGGCTGCTGCATTTGTGTAATCTGCTTTATAGCCAGAAACGCCTTTGGGTGCATCTGGCATCAGCACACTCAAATCCGTTCAGTTTCCACACACTTCTCCCAAAAAGCTGGTTGTCCTGCCAAGACTCGAACATTTAACCTTTTCACTTCCTGAAACTTTACCTCTGGATTATAGGAATAATGGCTGTAGTGCAGATCAGTCACTCAACCTCTGTTGTCGAGGATTCTGACACGGGTGAGTTCACACCATTACAGGGCACACAGGACTACGGCTCTGCCATTCTGAGACCTGGATCTGTCATCGTTTCACCTCGGCTAGCAAATGGATTCACACTCTGGAGCATCCTTTGTGTGCCGTGTTATGCCAAGAATTGCATCCCATTGTCGCAAGCAGGTGTTAGTCAATACAACTTTGAAAAAGTGATTACCCTTTTTACCAATAACGCATAAATGCAAAATCTCAACTTTGCAGACTGTAAAACGATGTTTTATCATTATGATTTCTAACCCTCTTTGAAACATTAAAATGTCTGGTGAATAAACATAAGATGATTTACAAGAGGTAATTTTTACTTCTAAAACTGTATAATGGGTACTTGTAAAAATGCACAAATGGTTACAAGCCTGGCTGTAGTGTTATATTTTATAGTTTTGGTGGATTGGATGTAATTCTTGGTAAGCCAGCGATTCTCAGCATAACACCGGCCACAGGTTGTCATCCGGCCTGTCCAGTGGCCGTCAAAAGTCAATAATAAGGTGGGTCTTGCTAATATGAGCCTGTCAGAGGGACTGCATCTGAGAGAGAGGAGATAAAGGAGAAGAGAGTACAACACTCCCTGTTCAGTCTGTGGCTGAGCTTGTCTGAACATTTTAAAAGTGATTTTTTTTTTGACCCTCATTCTTCATGCTCACCAAGTTTACCCACAGTGGTCCCCGGATTGGTCTGCATCCAGGTTATGCTCCAATAGCTCAAGGTCAGTGGTCAGGAGATCTGGATGCTCTTCTGGTATCACACAGGCATGTTTTCTAAAAGGAACATTTGATGTGCCGTACACCTTCATCCCTTCTTAAGACATTAACGAATGCAATCCATCAAGCCCAGGTCCGCTGTATTAAGTGTTTGAGTCCTGTGTGTTTCCCTGCAGAGTCTTGATAGTGTCTCCACCTGGAAGGGGAAGTGTGATTTTCTCTGTTCCCTACAACTTCAGTGAAGTTGAAGTGCATTTCTTAAGTGCCTATCCACAGGTGTAAATCAAGGAGGGGACAAAGGGGGGCATGGCCCCCAAACCTGCAAAAAACAGAACCGATCCCCCAATCCCCAATATCATCATAAATCTTAAATACCGTGTTACAGAAGACCTTGAAGCACCAATACTAAATGCAAATAAAAGCTTGAAAATTTGGAACATTTCTTACAAATCTGCAACTTTTTGCTTTTAAATTTCCAACTTTTGGGGAAGATTTCTAACCCTTTAAAATGTGCATATATGTACATACATAAAATGGAGTCATTGTCTAGAGACAAACAAGAAAAGAAATTAGTACATAGAATAAAAATGTATCCAGCATCCATGTGAACGTTTCAAAATTTCGGTTGTAGATTTCCATGAAAAAAAAAAGGTGCAAATTTAGATGAAAAGGCAAATTAACAAGAAAAACATTACAAATTAATAAGTAAAAGTTGTGAATTTCCATGAAAAAGTGTCAAATTTATCAGACAAAAGTTGCAAATTAATTATAAAAAGTTGCAAAGTAATGAGAGAAAAGTTGCAAATTTACATGAAAAATGTTGCATATTAGAGAAAAAGCTGTAGATTAATGAGAAAAAAGTTGGAGTTTAATGAGAAAATATTTACATGAAGTTCAAAATTATCAAGAAAAAAGTTGCACATTAATGAGACAAAAGTAGCAAACTAACATCAAAAAGTTGCAGATCAAGAAAAAAATGTGCAGATTAATGAGAAAAGTTGCAAATTAAAATGAAAAAAGTGGTAAATTATAAAAAAAGTTTCAAATTAATGAGAAAAAAGTTTCAAATTGATAAGAAAATTGCAAATTTACATAAAAAAATGCTGCAAATTGAGAAAAAGCTGTAGATTAATGAGAATAAATATTTACATGAAAGTTGCAGATTAACGAGAAAAAAGTTGCACAATAATGAAAAGAAAAAAGTAGCAAATTAACATTAAAAAAACTCACGTTCTGAGCGCGGGGGCATTCCACCAGGCTCAGGGTGTCTAGCGTTTTTCATTATTGCACTGTGTTGTCATTTTTTGAGTTGTCATTTATCCTATATTGTTTCTTAGTATGATTTTCCCATTTACGTTCATTACAGTTTGTTTATTGTTGCCTGTCAACATTGGTTGGCACATTGTTATGTTTGTATTTTGTTATGTTCTCTCGGGGCTGACAGCTGTCAATGGCCTTCTGGGGCTTTGCTCAGTGTGGGCTTGGCCCTGCCAGCTTTCAGGTCTGATGACTCTTATGATTCCCAGCTGGCCCGAATTATTTTGTCATTGCCTTCTCCTGTATGTTCAGAGACCCACACTGGTCTTTAATTATGTCAAGGGGTTTGATCCCTATATAAGGGGAGTTATGCTCATTTTCTAATTGCCGCTGTCTTGACTCTGCGTTACATTCCTCTCGTCACCAGAGCTCTGCCTCACTCTGGTGTGCAATTTTTGTAAGTTTTTCTCTCGTTTGTATCTTGTGATACAGTGAGGCAAAGAAGTATTTAGTCAGCCACCAATTGTGCAAGTTCTCCCACTTAAAAGATGAGAGTGGTCTCCAATTTTCATCATAGGTATACCTCAACTATGAGAGACAAAATGAGAAAAAAAAAAATCCAGAAAATCACATTGAAGGATTTTTAATGAATTAATTGGTAAATTCCTCGGTAAAATAAGTATTTGGTCACCTACAAACAAACAAAATTTCTGGCTCTCACAGACCTGTAACTTCTTCTTTAAGAGGCTCCTCTGTCCTCCACTTGTTACCTGTATTAATGGCACCTGTTTGAACTCATTATCAGTATAAAAGACACCTGTCCACAACCTCAAACAGTCAGACTCCAAACTCCACTATGGCCAAGACCAAAGAGCTGTCAAAGGACACCAGGAACAAAATTGTAGACCTGCACCAGGCTGGGAAGACCGAATCTGCAATAGGTAAGCAGCTTGGTGTGAAGAAATCAACTGTGGGAGCAATTATTAGAAAATGGAAGACATACAAGACCACTGATAATCTCCCTCGATCTGGGGCTCCACACAAAATCTCACCCTGTGGGGTAAAAATGATCACGAGAACGGTGAGCAAAAATCCCAGAACCACATGGGGGGGCCTAGTGAATGACCTGCAGAGAGCTGGGACCAAAGTAACAAAGGCTACCATCAGTAACACACTACGCCGCCAGAGACTCAAATCCTGCAGTGCCAGACGTGTCCCCCTGCTTAAGCCAGTACATGTCCAGGCCCGTCTGAAGTTTGCTAGAGAGCATTTGGATGATCCAGAAGAGGATTGGGAGAATGTCATATGGTCAGATGAAACCAAAATAGAACTTTTTGGTAAAAACTCAACTTGTCGTGTTTGGAGGAGAAAGAACACCATACCTACTGTGAAGCATGGGGGTGGAAACATCATACTTTGGGGCTGTTTTTCTGCAAAGGGACCAGGATGACTGATCCGTGTAAAGGAAAGAATGAATGGGGCCTTTTATCGTGACATTTTGAGTGAAAACCTCCTTCCATCAGCAAGGGCATTGAAGATGAAACGTGGCTGGGTCTTTCAGCATGACAATGATCCCAAACACACCGCCCAGGCAACAAAGAAGTGGCTTCGTAAAAAGCATTTCAAGTTCCTGGAGTGGCCTAGCCAGTCTCCAGATCTCAACCCCATAGGAAATGGAGGGAGTTGAAAGTCCGTGTTGCCCAGCGACAGCCCCAAAACATCACTGCTCTAAAGGAGATCTGCATAGAGGAATGAGCCAAAATACCAGCAACAGTGTGTGAAAACCTTGTGAAGACTTACAGAAAACGTTTGACCTCTATCATTGCCCACAAAGGGTATATAACAAAGTATTGAGATGAACTTTTGTTATTGACCAAATACTTATTTTCCACCATGATTTGCAAATAAATTCTTTAAAAATCAGACAATGCGATTCTCTGGATTTTTTTTTTCTCATTTTGTCTCTCATAGTTGAGGTATACCTATGATGGAAATTGGAGACCTCTCTCATCTTTTAAGTGGGAGAACTTGCACAATTGGTGGCTGACTAAATACTTTTTTGCCCCACTGTAAGTGCAACAAAGTATCTTTTGAGCACTTTGTTGCACTTTTATGTTTGAGTTATGCAATAAATTTTTTACAAACTCAGTCCAGCGCGTGGGTCTTTCCACTCTGCCCAGAAGGGCACTTATGACGGATGACAGCGGCCAAGTAGAGACCCAGCTGCTGTGAGTTTGTTGATTTTCTTGTTTCTTTCACTCTTCGGTGGCGAAGCTCATTGGTTTTTCCATTCCCCCACCCCCATTTGTTTTTTGTTTTGTTTTTTTTAATACCAAAATTACCATGTTTGTTACCCCGGAGGTGTCTGCCTTGGGACTAGATGAAATGGAGCGGTGGTCAGTGTGCGTGCTGGGGGATATCCTGTTACAGGCTCGAGCCTCCTGTACCCCCGAGGCAGCCAGAGAGTGTCTGGAGGGTGCGGCACAGGTGCTTGAGGCATGCCCTAGCCTGTGGGATCACCCAGAGCTCACAGACCTACTTCTCTCCATAATCTCCCTTCCATCAACAAGCAATGAGCTGGGGGAACCAGCTCCGATGCCGGCATCTGCACCAATGAAGAGCAAACACTCGCACACAAGAAAGCTTCCAGCCTCTCGCTGTTCTCCGGCGGCAGCTTCGCCTCCTCCTCCCGAGCTTTGGCCTGCTCCATCGGCTGAGGAGTGCAGGTAGGTTTTACTGGCAGAGATTGACCTCCTGCCAGAGGCTAAGCCATGGCTCCTCCTGGATTTGGCTCAGGAATTGGAGTTTTCACCAAGGGAACCGGAGTTGGAGCCAATGAATGAGTGCCCCCTGACTCAGGAGCTGCTCCCTCTCCACGGTGAGCCTACGCCTCCTGTTTGTCATCGCCGATCTAAAAAATCCTGTCGAAAGAACGTCCTCACCTCTCAGCCAGCAGCTCCTCCTACACCCGGTCAGAAGCCTCCTTCAGCAGTCCGCATTCAGTGTTTTTCATCTCCAACTGAA
Organism: Pholidichthys leucotaenia; assembly: GCA_020510985.1. NCBI lineage: Eukaryota > Metazoa > Chordata > Actinopteri > Cichliformes > Pholidichthyidae > Pholidichthys > Pholidichthys leucotaenia. Next base: position 414,611,417 of record CM035837.1, on the reverse strand, counting down.
TCGTCAGCACCTCCATTCCCCACAGCTTCTGTGCCGCTTCTCCCCGGCACCCTCTCCCACTGCTGAGAGGTAGATTGTTTTTCCTCCAGCTCCACCCGACTCTGCTCACCTCCATGCCCACTGGGGCTGCCCCTTCATGATCCTCTGAGGGGCAAATATCCACTGTAGCCACAAAGAGGGACGACATCACACCAGCTGCAGCAGAAAACATCATGCCCCGGGAAAACAGGCAAGTGTTTTTTCATCCTCAGTCACTTAAACATGGATTACCTTGTCTGATTCCCGGTGGTGAGGCTCAGCTCATACAGTCCTGAGCCCTCAGTGCCTGCTGCAGCTGTAAGCCTTTCACCTGCCCTCTCTGTGCCTCCTCCCATGTTTTCCGAGTGTCCGCAGAGCTCCTGGGTGATGGAGGAGCCTACGATCCTGGAGGACCTGGCCCCAGCCCTGCACCCACAGTCTGGTCAGAGGAAGCGCTGGTACTGAGCTGACATCTGCACCTATGATGGAGCATCCCTGGACCTCAGCTACACTGGATCCAGCGCCCACAGGAAGTTGACCCCCAGCCTCCATGCCGGACGAGCCACTGGTGTGGGTCACTTTGCCTGGGAGTCAGGAGACTGTATCAACCACCAAGCCTGCTGCAGGGGCCACCGCAGCAGAGTTGGAGCTGGACCTCCAGAAGACTGGACCTGAGAAATTGTCGCCTGGATCAACGAGTCTTGGACGGTGGTGGAGCTCTTGCTCAGGCAAGTGCTCTCCTTTGTTTTCATTGTCAGTTTTAGAGAGTTCTTGTTGGGGAGAGCCAAGTGCAGCCATTAGCTGCACCTGAGCTCACCTGGCTGGGCTCCACTGCTGCCGGTGACCCTGACCCCGTCTCTGCCTGTTTTATCTGAGCTCTCCCCCAAGGTCGCTGAGGTATTTCCTGATCAGTCAGATGTCTCCGTGGGTCCAGGTTCTCCGTCTGAAGGTATTGTGGGTCCATCTCCTCCTGCCGAGAACGTCGAAAGCGCTCCACCCCAGTCCGGGACCTTCATGGGTACTGCTTCCCTTCCTGCTGAGGTCATCTCGGGTGTAGCTCCGCCCCAGCCCGGGGCCACCATGGGTGCAACTATGTCCCAGTCCGGGACCACTGAGGGTGCTACAGGTCAGTCCGAGGGCGTCGTGGTTCCCCTCCTCTGCCTGATGCCATTGTGGTTCCCCTTCCAGTCATTGTTGGGGTGCCGTGTACTCTTCCTGACATCGTTGGGGCTCCACCTACTCCTCACATCTTGTCATCCTGGTCAGGCGGCTGCCCCCTGGACCACCATCTCTGTGGTGATGGCTTAAGAACTCAGGCCGACTGCTTGACAGGCGTTGCCATCAGGTTGGGTGGTTCGCGTTCTCTGGCAGACCACCCGACTCTTACCACCTTGCTGTGTGTCAGGCCTGGGACTTTGGCTAGCCACCAGAACTGCCTTGTCCTTTAGTCTAGGGGGGCCTAGATTCCCAGTTCTGTGTGGGTCCTGAGTGGGATTTTGCTGTTGTTTCCCTTTAGCCGGGGTCCTGCTGGGAAGCTTTGCTGAGTTTTTTCTTGTTCCTTTTGGTTTGGTTCTATCCTTCTGTGCCCGAGTTCCCCCTCCTCCCACCCGGGGCGGGGTTGCTTTGCTAGTTGGGCTGTGATTTCTGTGGGTGGGTGGGTGGGTCGTCTCTTTTGATATTACCGTGGGGTGTTTAGGATCCATCCCTTTGGGAGGGGGGCTGCCACTGGGCTCAGGGTGTCTACCGTTTTTCATTATTGTACAGTGTTGTCATTTTTTGAGTTGTCATTTATCCCATTTTGTTTCTTAGTATGGTTTATTTTCCCCATTTACATTCATTACAGTTTGTTTATTGTTGCCTGTCTCCATTGATTGGCACATCGTTATGTTTGCATTTTGTCATGTTCTCTCTCGGGGTTGACAGCTGTCGATGGCCTTCTGGGGCTTTGCTCAGCGTTGGCGTGGCCCTGCCCGCTATCAACTCTGTTGACTTCTTCATGATTCCCAGCTGGCCTGAATTATGGCATTGCCTTCTCCTGTCCTTTCAGAGACCCACACTGGTCTTTAATTATGTCAGGGGGTTTGATCCCTATATAAGGGGAGTTATGTTCATTTTCTAAATGCCGCTGTCTTGACTCTGAGTTACATTCCCCTCATTTCCACCAGGGCCCTGCCTCACTCTGGTGCACAATTTCTGTAAGTTTTTCCTCTCTTGTTTGTTTCGTGTGTTAAGAGCGCTTTGTTTCACTTTTATGTTTGTTGGGTTTTGCAATAAATTTTCACAAACTCACAGTCCAGCACTTGGGTCTCGCCTCTTTGCCCAGAAGGGCACTTATGACAAAAGTTGCAAATTATCAAGGCAAAATGTGCAGATTAATGAGAAAAAGTTGTAAATTAATTTACAACTTTTCATTTCATCAAGATAAAAGGTTCAGATTAGTAAGAAAAAAAGATGCAAATTCACGTGAAAAAAGTTACAATTTTATGAGAACACAGCTGCAAATTTACATGGAAAAAAAACTTGCAAATTAATGAGAAAAAAGTTGCAAACTTATGAGAAAAAAAAATCACATCGATATGAAAACTTGCAAGTTTCCCTGCAAAAATATTTATCCTTCGCATTTGTGCTTAAGATGCATTGTATTCATTTCTGTAACATGATAGAGAAAGGGTTATGATGATACTGGGGGCGGGAGGGGTACAATTTTCTGTTTTTTCCAGGTTGGTGGGGACATGTCCCCCTCTGCCCTTCCCCCTTGATTTACACCTATGCTGTGTTGATATCAGATGAAGTAAAATGGACAGAGGGTGAAAATTAGCTTGACTGAAACAGATGAGGTTATAGGGTTGTTTAATTGGCACCAACTGGGGATTCTAAATTGTCCTTAGGTGAGGAATGTGAGAGTGAATGGTTGTCTGTCTCTCTGATCGCTCTGCGATGGACTGGCAAGCTGTCCAGGGTGTACCCTGCATCTCGCCCTAAGATGCTGGGATAGGCTCCAGTACCCCTGCGACCCAAAAAAAGGATTAAAATGGATGGATGAACGGATGAAAGCCTGTAGGTGTGAAAACACCTTCCAACAGTCTTAATCTAGAGCTGGATAAGCCCAAGAGCCAATAAAAAAAAATGACATTATTTTACTGCCTCACCAATAACGTGATATGCTAGGACCGGCTAGCTGTCTCTTCGGTTTCTATCATCAAGCAAGGATGAAGGGCTGCTCATAGAAATCGAGTAAAACCACGTTCTTCCTCCAGGATTTTCTCCAAAGAACACATTTACATAAATGTGTAGTCGTGCTCTACAAGTTCTGTAAACAGGCTTTGATGTGTAAAATCCATCAAGTTCCCATCAAGCTCTGCCTTACCATGTATAACCATTAAAGTGAAGCATGGCACAATCTTAAAAGAGAGTCTCACCACTAGGGCTAAACCCATCTGAAGAGTACCTGGTGTTCTCTACCTCTATCCCCTCTATCCACCCATCCATCCATCTTCTACAGCTTTTACAGAGGTCTGAGTCGCAGAGGAAGCATTTCAAGCAGAGAAGCCCAGACTTGCCTCTCTCTAGCCACCTGCTCCATTTCTTCAGTGATGACACCAAGGTGTTCCCAGACCAACTGGGAGACAGTCTCTCCAGCAAGTCCTGGGTCTACCCTGGGGTCTCCTCCCAGTGAGACGTGCCCAAAACACCTCAAGTGGGATGCGTCCAGGAAGCATCCTGATCAGATGACCATACCACCTCAACTGGCAACTTTCAATGTGGAGGAGCAGCGGTTCTACTCTGATCCTCTCCCGGATGACTGAGCTCCCCACCCTCTCTCCAAGGGTGAGTCCAGCAATCTTATGAAGGAAGCTCATTTCAGCCGCTTGTATCCGCAATCTCATTCTTTTGGTCATTACCCAAAGCTCATGACCATAGGTGAGGGTAGGAATGTAGATTGACTGGTAAATCCATAGCTTTGCCTTAGAGCTTAGCTCCCTCTTCACCTCAACAGACCAGTACAATGTCCACATCACTGCAGAGACTGCTTCAATCTATCTGTCTCTCTCGCTCCAGTCTCCCCTCACTTGTGAATAAGACCCTGAGATACAGTACTTAAACTCCTCCACTTGGGGCAGGAGCTTGTCCCAACCCGGAGAGGACAATCCACCTTTATTTGGCTGAGGACCATAGACTCGGATTTGGAGGACCCGATTCTCATCCCAGCTGCTTCACATTCAGTGGCAAACCATCCCGGTAAGACCTGTAGGTCATTGCTGGATGGAGCCAACAGGACAACATCATCCGCAAACAGATGAGATCTTGTGGTCACCGAGCATGACACCGTCTGTTCCCTGGCTGCGCCTAGAAATGCTGTACATAAAAATTATGGACAGGATCAGTGACAAAGGGCAGCGCTTGCGGAGTCCAACTCTCACTGGGAATGAGTCCGACTGAGTGTTCAATACGAACCAAACTCTCACAATGGTCGTTTAGAGACCGGATAGCTCAAAATAAGCCCGATACCCCATACTCCTGAAGCACCCACCCCCACAAAAAACCACAAGGGACGTGGTCAAACGCCTTCTCGAAATCCACAAAACCCATGTAAACTGGTTGGGCAAACTCCCACGAACCCTCGAGGATTCTCAAGAGGGTAAAGAGCTGGTCCGATGTGCCACGGCCAGGCTGAAAACCACATTGCTCCTCCTGAATCCGAGGTTCGACCAACGGCCGGACTCTCCTCTCCAGTACCTTGGCATAGACCTTCCCAGGAAGGCTGAGGAGTGTGATCCCTCTAAAGTTGATGCACACTCTCCGGTCCCCCTTTTTAAAGAGGGAAAAGCACCACCTCGGTTTGCCATGCCAAAGGCATTGTCCCCAACCTCCACGCAATGTTGCAGATGCATGTCAACCATGACAGCCCTACAACATCCAGGGCCTTGAGGTGCTCAGGGTGAATCTCGTCCACCCTCGAGGCCCAGCCACCAAAGAGATTTTCAGCCACCTTGGCGACCTCAGCCCCCCGTGATGGGCAAGTCATCCCCCCCATCCACATGCTCCGCTTCCTCTTTGGAAGGCATGTCAGAGGTATTGACGAGATCCTCGAAGTATTCCTTCCACTGCCCGACGATAGCCCCAGTCGAAGTCAGTAGCACCCCATCCACACCGTACAGAGTGTGGACAGGGAGCTGCTTCCCCCTCCTGAGCCGCCGGACAGTTTGCCAGAATCTCTTTGATGCTGACCAAAAGTCTTGTTCCATGGCCTCACCGAACTCCTCTCACATCCGAGTTTTTGGCTTCAGCAACCACCCGAGCTGCACTCCGTTTAGCCTGCCAGTACACCTCAACTGCTTCTGGAGTCCCACAAGCCAAGCTTGATAGGACTCCTTCAGCTTAATGGCCCCCCTCACCACTAGTGTCCACCACTTGGTTCGGGGGTTGCCACCACGAAATGCACCGACAACCTTATGGCTGCAGCTCTGGGCAGCCGCTTCAACAATGGAGGTGGAGAACATGGCCCATTCAGACTCCATGTCTCCAGACTCCCTTGGAATATGGTTGAAGTTCTTCCGGAGGTGGGAGTTGAAAACCTCCTGGACTGGAGCCTCAGCCAGACGTTCCCGGCACACCCTCACTATACGTTTGGGTTTACCATGTCTGAATGGCGTCCTCCCCTGCCATCGGATCCAACTCACCACCAGGTGGTGATCAGTTGACAGCTCTGTACCTCTCTTTATCAGAGTGTCTGAGACATACGGTTGCAGGTCTGATGACACTAACAAAATCGATCGACCTGTGACCTAGAGTGTCCTGGTGCCAGGTGCACATGTGGACACCCTTATGCTTGAACATGGTGTTTGTTATGGACAAACTGGTTAGCACAGAAGTCCAATAACTGAACACCACTCGGGTTCAGATCGGGCTGGCCATTCCTCCCAATCACCCCCCTCCAGGTTTCACTGATGTTGCCCACCTGAGCATTGAAGTCCCCCAGTAGGACAATGGAGTCTCCAAGAGTAGCAACCTCCAGCACCCTAGTCAGACTCCAAAAAGGGTGGGTACGCTGAACCATCATTTGGTGCATAGGCGTGTCAGGACCCATTTTTCAACCCCGAAGGTGCAGGGAAACAGCCCTTTCACCCACAGGGGAAAACTCCAATGTAGAGGCCCCAGGGTGGGGGGATACAAGAATACCCACCCCTGCTTGCCGCCTCTCGCCTGGGGAAACTCCAGAGTGGGCCAAGCTCCAGCCCCTCTCCAGGAGACTGGTTCGGGAACTGGAGCTGTGTGTTGAGGTGAGGCTGACTATATCTAGCAGTTATCTCAACCTCATGCACCGGCTCAGGCTCCTTCCCCACCAGAGAGATGACATTCCACGTCCCAAAAGCCAGTTTAGGAAGCCTGGGATCAGACCGCCAAAGTCTCAGCCTTCGACCGCCACCTGCCTTCTACCTCTTTTGAAGGCAATTTGCTTCGGCCTTCAGCCACTTTAAATTGGTCCATATAGGATGCTATAATTACACTATGGCAAAGATGGCCAGCTTTAACACTTCAGCATCCTCAAGACATCACGTTCTCCCAAAATACTAAAAATCTACAACACTCTCTCCACAACAGGAAGCAGTTGTCTTCAGCAACTCCTTACCGGTTTTGTCGTTATCCCTGCTACTCCCAGTGTCCCTGTACTCTACCAACAAGAACACAATTCCCGCAAATCATATAGCACTGCAGATTCCAGGTCTCACCTCTTTCATCCTTCTCCCTTTACACTGTAAAGTTCCAACTTTGACAAAAATGTTGCAAATTTATGAGGAAAAAAGTTGCAGATTTAAAAGAAAAAAAACTTGTAGATTTATGAGAAACTAGAAAAGCACTCGGAGAGCGCAGACCTCCGCCAAGCGCCACAGTTCCCCCCCATACAGTGTTTGTGTGTACGTTTTCAGATTCCTTGACCATGAAAACATATGACTAGCAATTGGATTCACAATGATAGGGTTAGTGGTTCAGTAGTAAAAGCATTATCTCCTTGGCGGAGGTAATAAACTGAAGAGTTGGTGTTGTGTCCATCTCCTCCATCTCCAAACTCCCAGGCTGCGGGCATTGCAATTCATCGCACAACTGCGTACAACTCACAGGCCAATGGGTTATGCGAGCGTTTTCATAGATCACTGAAAGCAGCACTCAGGGCTTCACTGATGGATGCAAATTGGGTAGACAGGTTGCCGTGGGTTTTATATTGGGGTTGCGCTCCGCGGCAAAAGAGGATTTGGAAGCTTCCCCGGCAGAGAGCTTGTTTTTGCGCAGCCCCTATGGCTGCCCGGGGAATTTCTGCCAAATAATCCTGCACCAGATAGCTGCCCGTCTCAGCTTTTGCAGCGTAGCGCAAACACAGGCACTCTGCTGGGCCCGGCCCACCACTGTTTTCCGCGTGCTTTTGTGCCTAAAACTTTGAAGAACGCGGAGTTTGTGTTCGTCAGACACGACGACCAGCGCCCTCCATTGCGCCTGCACACATGTTGAAAATGGCCGTATCTCACAATGTTAAAGAATCCTTTAAAAAATTCCTGTATCCAGATAGTGATCCGGATCATCCCCAAAATTTAATCAGTTCTTCCTTGTTCCATTTCCAACAATGCCTGAAAGTTTCATCGAAATCCATCCAAAACTTTGAGTTATCTTGCTAACCAACAGACAGACAGACAGACGCTGGTAAAAACATAACCTCCTGCGGCCTGGCGGAGGTAAAAAGTAGCAAATGGTATTCATTTATATAGCACTTATTCTCATCTTAAGATGACCTTATAGGAAGAAAAAGTATACCAAAAATATTAAATATAAAAGAATAAGAACCAAAGAATCAATGTATTTACTGACAAAGGAATTATTAATACAAGATTGGAAGATAGTTTATGATGAAAATGACATAAATAGAGCATATGATAAATTTTTACAAATATTTCAATCATTGTACAATAAATACTGTCCTATAAAGCAATACAGTGACAGACAACAAAAAAAAAAAATATTCCTTGGATCACCAAGGGGTTAATAAATGCATGTAAAAAGAAGAATACATTATATAAACAATTCATTAAATGCAGAATGGTGGAAGCTGAGATCAAATATAAAAGATATAAAAATAAGCTTACCACTATAATGAGGACCTGTAAGAAAGAATATTACAACAGAATATTAGAGGATAACAAAAATAACATAAGAGGAATATGGCAAGTACTCAAGGGGATTATTAGTAATCGTCCTAAGTATGCAAATTATCCAGAATATTTTATCGAAAACGACAGTTTGATTAATAATATGGAAGATGTGGTCAGTGGTTTCAATAAATTTTTTGTAAACGTTGGTCCTGAATTAGCAAAATCAATAGTGACTCCGGAAACAAACCACAGTGGGTCTGTAAATGAAATAGAAGATAGAAATCCAAACACAATCTTTTTGGGTGCAGTTACTGAAAAGGAAATTATCGAGACTGTGAGTAAATTTAAGAACAACAAATCAACGGACTGGAATGAAATTGACATGACAATAGTGAAAAAAGTAATTGAGGGAATTGTTAAGCCACTCACCCACATCTGTAACCTGTCATTTCAAACTGGTACATTTCCAGACAAAATGAAAATAGCAAAAGTAACACCTCTTTACAAAACAGGAGACAGTCATCGCTTCACAAATTACAGGCCAGTCTCTTTACTCTCACAATTCTCCAAAATACTTGAAAAAATATTCACTAAGAGACTGGATGATTTCATTGAAAAACACAACCTCCTTACAGATAGCCAGTATGGTTTTAGAGCAGATAAATCTACATCTTTGGCACTGATCGAACTTATAGAAGAAATTACTAGTTGTATAGACAAAAAAAGGTTGCTGCAGGAGTATTTATAGACTTAAAGAAAGCTTTTGACACCACTGACCACAGAATACTACTAAGGAAACTGGAAAGGTATGGGATAAGAGGGGTAGGACTGAGTTGGGTGGAAAGTTATTTAAGTAACAGACAACAATTTGTACAAATTGGAGAGCACAAATCACCCTGCATGGACATCCCTTGTGGTGTGCCCCAGGGGTCAGTTTTGGGACCCAAACTCTTTATCTTGTGTATAAATGACATATGCCAAGTATCAAAAATTCTGAAATTTATTTTGTTTGCGGATGACACAAATATTCTTTGCACTGGTGAGAATTTGCAGCAGGTTTTAGAGGTGGTCACAACTGAAATGGAAAAATTAACGCAGTGGTTCAACAAAAATAAATTATCTCTAAATCTAAAAAAAAACAAAGATTATGGTGTTTGGAAATTATAAAATAAATCATGAAATAATGGTAACGATAGATGATACCAGAATACAAACAGTACAGGAAAATAAGTTTCTGGGGGTGACGCTAGAAAATAAAATCTGCTGGAAACCTCACATCAGTCACATCCGGGCTAAATTAGCAAAATGTATAGGCATACTGGGGAAGACAAGACACATCTTGGACTATAAATCATTGGTCTTATTGTACAATTCACTGTTTTTACCTTATCTTAACTACTGTGTAGAAGTCTGGGGAAACACCTACAAGACCAACCTACAAGCAATATGCACATCACAAAAAAGAGCTATAAGGATAATTAACAATGCAGGATATAGAGACCATACCAATTCGTTGTTCTTGAAGTCACATGTCATAAAGTTCATCGATTTAGTCAAATTTAAGACAGCACAAGTAATGTACAGGGCGATTAACAATCAACTCCCAACTAATATACAAAAAATATTTAAAAAAAGAGACAACGATCATAATTTGAGAGGAGACTTAAACTTTACAAAACCCAAGATACGTACAACCAAGAAAAGTATGTGCATATCTGTCTGTGGGGTGGATTTGTGGAACAGTCTGGAGCCGGAACTGAAACTATGTACAAACAGAAATCAATTTAAAAAGAGGTATAAGCACCATTTGTTGAAAGGATATAGAAGGGTAGAATTTATATGTATGGTTCATTATGTTCACTCTGGGACATTATGGGACACTATGGAATGGTGGGTGGGACAGCACTGTGTGTATCTGTGTCGTTTGAGACTGGTTTTGATATATGGACTTCATTGTATGTTAGAATGGACGGGTGTTAATGTTGATCTGTAAAAAATACAGTAAATTGTTTACTTGGGGTCTTAAAGGTGGTAATTTGTATAAAATTCACATGGGTGTATCGATGGAAAAGAGGAGTTGGAATTAATAAGTGTTCACTTCTCCCTTCTCCCTTTCGAACAGTGTATACTGTAACTTTATTGCATTTGCTATTTGCTTGTTTTTTGTTATATTTTTTGTGTTCGAAATAAACTATCTATCCTATCTATCTATCTATCTATCTATCTATCTATCTATCTATCTATCTATCTATCTATCTATCTATCTATCTATCTATCTACCAATGCGCTTTATAGATCCTGCCATCCACCCATTCACACACACTGATGGCAGCAGAGCTGCCATGAACTGGCGCTGGCCTGACCCACCAGGAGCAACTGGAGGTTGAGTGTCTTGCTCAAGGACACTTCGACATGCAGACAGAACGGGAATCAAACCACTGACCCTCCAATCAGTAGTCGGCCGCACTACACCTGCGCCACAGCTGCCTTATGAGAGAAAATTTTAAATTTGCAGCTTCTCATAAATTTGCAAAGGAAAAAAGTTGCACATTTATGAGAAAAAGTTGCAAACTTATTAGAAAGCAGTGGCAAATTTGAGAGAAAAGTTGCAAATTTACAAGAAGTTGCAAATTTATGAGGAAAAAAAGATGCAAATTTATGAGAAGTTGCAAATTTATAAGAAAATTCAAATTAATGAGAAAAAGTTTCAACTTTCAACAAAAATTAATTTATGAGGAAAAAGTTGCAGATTTAAACAAAAGTTTCAAATTACTGAAAAAGTTTCAAATTTGCAAGAAAAAAGTTGCAAATTTGAGAACATTGCAAATTTTCAAGAATTTTGAAAAAAGTTGCAACTTAACATAAGAGTAGTAAATTCATGAGTAAAAAGTTGCACTTTTGAAAAGAAAAAAAAGTGCAGATTTATAACATACAAATTTATGAGAAGAAAGTTGCAAATTTATGACCAAAAAAAGTAGCAAATTTATGAGAAAAAATATGCAAATACATTGAAAATCTACATGAAATTTTATTAGAAGTTTAACAAGCATATCCTTGTTTTACCATCTGCAACTTTTTGCCCATTATTCATAACTTCCAAGCAGCGTGTCACATCACTGCATAAACTCTTGCCTGTACCTGACAATTGTTTTATTTTTGCCAGTACTGTTTTTTCAGAGAGCCAGATAGTGTTTTTTTTTAATTCACATTTGCTAACACAAGTGTAGCATACACTCACTTCTAAATAGCTTCTGGGGACAACACAGAGGAGCGTTATGTGTCCCACAGTGAGACTAAAACAAATGCTGGAAGAGAAACTTGTCAAACAAGCAGAGCAGCAAAATATGGCAAACCCATCTCTTTAACTTGTACATTTGATAAGATGTATTGAAATGTGCTTTTTTTCCCCATGATCTGTGCATTTTTCCCTCTTCTTGGGCTTCATGTCAGCACTCATAGGTGTAAATCGGGGGGTGGGGGGGTGGGGGAGTAATTATGTAAAATGTTGGGGACATTTTGCAACCTTGTCCATTGAAGGACAGAAAGCAGCAGCCACTGAACTATATAGATTGGAATACACCAGTCACTGACCTGTGCTGAGTTTGACACAGGACAGTAAAAGACTGCTGGGGACTGTCTAATCGGTAGCAACCAGCAGCTTCCAGGCTCACGTTGCGTTCATAGTGAAGGCATGAAACTTGATACACTGGAGAATTGCTGTCATGATCGCCCCGTACGCTTTTACGTAGCTCATGGAGGTGTAGAAGGAAGACTGATTTACGTGCAGGTTACACCACAAACATTTATTAAAAAAAAGAATAAACTGTTCCCAGAAGTGCAGACATACAAAAACGGCGAACAGGGTACACTTACCGGCTTACACGGCCGGACGTGAAGCGGGCAGACCAGTGTACAGTGGCAGTCACATAGGCACATGACAATACAATGATCCAGCAATGGTGGACTGGGAATGGGCTGCTAAAGTACCACCATTGCTGGAAAAGGGAGATTGGGTACACCTGGCCAAGGAGTGGGAAGGGTAATTAACACCAGTGGAACCAGTTGCCAAATTTGAGAGAGAGGGGGCGTGGTCAGACCGGCAAGCTATCAAGGACCGCCCAACTGAAAGTAGGTCAATGGAGGTTGCCTCACAGCTGCTGGCCAAAAACAGTGGTTATAGGTACGGAAAAGTAACCTAGTGAGCAAAGAAAGTACAATAAACTCAAAAGACAATACACAAATACACCGATAACCCTGAGCCACAGAAGGTCAGAACTGAGCCCGAAGAACAACCCGGCTCGGTTCATGACAAATGCACTGTTATGTGGGAGATCAGGCCCACATGTCCTTATAGTACTGTATCTCCCTGGGCTGAGATGGCTCGCAACTAGTTGGAGATAAAAAAACAAGATGTGAGAAATCCAAGAATTTGACAATTTTCATTTGGAATCACACTGTCTCACAAATGTTGCAAAAATGTTGCACAAGCTCCCTGTAAATTTTGGGCTAAAGTTCTCCAGGTACTTGTATACATGTCATGCAAGTGTTGCATGATATTCTTGCAACATGCATGAGACAAAATTTAGGTGTTTTTTTTGCATGGCAGTCCCATAATGGCTGCACAACACTCGAGATGAGGTCAAGACGGATTTGAGACACCTGAGATGACAGACTATTTTGAGAGAAAAGCTGTCAAAACTTTTTGATGATGTTCAAAATTCCTGCGAGACGAGCGTGGCACACTGCGATTCAGGAGAGGAAAATGAGAACCACTGAAAATGTTTGGAGACATTTTGGAAACTCCCTTGAGTACACCATTCTCCAACTAGTCTCAAACTGCTCAGCCCAGTGACATACTACCCTTAGCGTCATCTCAACCTTGTCTTGAGTGTTGGGCAGCCCTTGAGGGACTGTTGTGAATGCAAAAAGACCCTAAATTTTGTCTCACAGATGTTGCGAGAATGTCCTGCGACACTTAGATGACATGTATACAAATACCCAACGAACTGTGGCCAAAAACTTGCTGGGAGTTTGTGCAACAATTGTCAGTGTGATTCCTAGTGAAAATCGTCATAAGTTCTCAGATTTGTCTCTTTTTTTTTAATCTCCAACTAGTTGTGAGCTGTCTCAGCCCAGTGAGGTATGTTGCGTTAAAATCTTAACCTCCGGTTCTTTTGGTACGAAGCCGAAATAACCAGACAGAGAAGTGAAGTATAGTTTCACTTATTTTACTGAAGCTGAGATATGGTACAAGGTACAGTGCCGGAGCACTACTCAAGACGTATCAAGAGAGAGTGCTACCCCAACAGCGGGTCCTATGGTTTTTATAGAACTCTGCCACTCCCTCACGCAGGAGGGAGGGTTCCCCTCACATGTATCAGCGTCCTACTATGTGCCAATTCAGCTGAGGGCCGAGTTGATTCTATCTGGTTTCAGCAAGTGAATCCTTGGGTGTAATCTAAAAGGCAGCAGTGTGGTGTGTGAAGCAAGCAGGATGAAACCATAGTTACAGAATAACTGACATTCTCAAAGCAAGCAGGATAAAGGTTGGAGAAACATAGTTGCAGAATAACCAACATTCTCAGACAAACAAGGGCATCATAGAAATTTACCAACAGATACTACCCTTAAAGTTTGAAAAAGCCATGGAGGGCTATTGAGCTCTTAATTTATGCACCTGCAGCACATCAATTTTTTTTTTCCACAATATCTTTATTGAACCTTTTTTTTTTTTTTAACAAACATGATACAAACAATCAAACACTAACACTAAAGTACTACAAAAAAAAAAATGCACTAAAAACACCAACAACCACCAACAAAATCAAGTCTTCAACAATGCTCCTCTGTTTAGTCTAGACAATCCAATACATTAGTATACATATTATGTTCACCAGTTTGGAATTTACAAGGTCCACACACATCATTCACCTTCTTCTTCAAGAGTTATGTTTAAATTTTTTACATAATCAATAAAAGGTCTCCATATATTCTCAAACACAATTTCCTTTGATTTCAGTATATATGTTATTCTTTCTAATGGAAGGTTTGTTAACATCTGTCTTAACCACTGAGTCACATCTGGTCTATGAGTCTTTTTCCATAATAGTGCAATACATTTTTTGGCATTAAGCAAACTGAGGTCTATGAATGTTCTTTCACTTTTATTAAAATTATGCTTTTCTGGGTACAGACCCAACAAAAACAGTTTAGGATTCAATATGATTTGTTTTGAGATTATTTTTTCAATTGTTACCCTCACCTCTTCCCAAAACATTCTTATTAATCTACATTCCCATAAACAATGAAATAGGGTTCCTTTACTTTCCATGCATTTTGTGCATGTATCTGGTATATTTTTGTTATATCTATTTAACTCCTCCGGTGTAACATACATCCGCATTAACCATTTGAAATGTATCAATTTAAGGCGTGCATTTATTGATTTGGTTTGAGCTTCTGTACAAGCCAATTCCCATTGTTCCTCTGAAATTTCAGTTTGCAGATCTTCTTTCCAGTAGTTTAATCTTTTCAGTGAATTTTCACTTGAAGATAGTGTCAATGAGTTATAAAACTCTGAAATAATACCCTTTCTTTTACTATCTTTCATCATCATTTTTTCCAAGGATGAATAAATAGGTCGAGTGAGAGCTTTATTTTGATTTGATCGAATAAAGTTTCTAAGTTGAAGATATTTAAAAAAATGTGTTCTATTGAGATTAAATTTGATCCTCAGCTCTTCAAAAGACATTATGTTATCTGCACATGGCAAATATAAATCCTGAATCTTTTGTATCCCTTTTAAATTCCATACTTTAAATACAGCGTCCGCTCTCCCTGGTTTAAAATATTGATTACCCCATATTGGACTAAATTGTGACAATAACTGTGGTTCTTTTAAATAGTTTTTAGCTTCACACCATATTTTGATCATATGCTTTACAAATGGATTTTTAACTTGTTTTTGTAATTTTTTTGCCGAATTTGAGTATATGAATATGGGAAGAGGTAAAGGTAAATTGTATGATTCCATTTCAGTCCAGTGAGGGAGATCATTTGATGAAAAATAATATGTCATAGACCTCAGTTGTGCCGACCAATAATACAACATAAAATTTGGACATTTCAGACCTCCACGATCAAATGGTAAATATAATAAAGACAAACGTAATCTAGCCCTCCTGTTGTTCCATATAAATTCCACTAACTTTTTTTTTATTCTTGAGAATAGATCTAAAGGTGGTGATAAGGGAATGTATTGAAATAAATAAAGTATTTTAGGTAAAATATTACTTTTAAGTATATTGATTCTCCCGATCATCGACATTGGTAGTGACATCCATCTCTGAGTTAACTCATTGATATCTGACATTAAGGCTTCATAGTTGACACTGGCGGCTGATTCTAGCTTAGGCACAATTTGGATTCCTAAATATTTAAACTGATTTACAACATTGAATTGATTTACCACAGGGGCTGGGTAATTTCTCTGGGTCTCATTTAGCATTAATATTGAAGATTTAGTTTTATTTATTTTATATCCTGATATTTCCCCAAAATTCTTTATTAAATTCAACAAGGTTGGAATTGATTTTTTTAGATTCGACATAAACAAAATTATGTCATCGGCGTACAGGGAGATTTTATGTTCTGTTGGTCCAACTTTAATTCCATATATTTGTGAATGTAAACGTATCGCTATCGCTAAAGGTTCAATTGCCATAGTAAACAGTAAAGGTGAAAGTGGACAGCCTTGTCGACATCCTGTATTGATTTTTATTGGTTTTGAAATATTGTTATTTGTTAGGATTTCTGCTGTAGCATTATTGTATATTATTTGAACCCATTTTATGAAATTATTTCCAAGTCCAAACCTTTGTAGGACTTCAAAAAGAAAGGGCCATTCAACTCTATCAAAGGCCTTTTCGGCGTCCAGTGATAGGAGAGCTGTGTCCGGTGCTTCTTTATTAAAATAAATAATATTAAATAGTCTTCTTACATTATGGAAGCCTTGTCTACCCTTTATAAAGCCATTCTGATCTCGATTAATAATATTTGGTAAAATTTCTTGTATTCGTCTTGCTAAAATTTTACAGATTATCTTAAGGTCGGCGTTTAATAGGCTTATTGGTCTCATATTTTCACATTTATTAGAGGGCTTACCTGGTTTTGGCAGCAGTATAATTAAGGCATTATTTATGTATGATGGTAAATTATTATTTTGAAATACTTCTAAAACCATTTCCAAAAAAGGTTTTATTAATTTATTCTTAATTTTTTTATAAAGGTCAACTGGAAGACCATCTGGTCCTGCACTTTTTCCTGATTTCATATTATCAATGGCTAGCCCAACTTCTTCTTGACTAATTTTAGACTCCAATATCTCCCTGTTTTCATTTGGAATACACGGTATAGATAGTTCGTTCAAAAACCCATTTAGTTTTGTTAAATCAGGTTCATTTTTGGTATCATATAATTTTTCATAGTAATCTCTAAAGGCTCTATTAATTTCTAAAGGATCTATAACTACCTGTCCGTTACTTATAATACTGGTAATTGGTGTTTTAATTTCTAATTGTTTAATCTGCCATGCTAATAATTTTCCTGATTTTTCACCTTGTTCATAAAAAGATTGTTTCAATCTTAGAAGACTCGAGGCAGCTCTATTCGCTGATTTTTTGTCGTATTCAGCTCTCAAAATCAGTAATTCATTCTCCAACCTTGGGTCACTTCCTGCATACACTTTTTCCTGAAGACTTTTTATTTTATGTTCCAATTTAGCTCTCTCCTCTCGAGTCTTCTTAGATTTTGATCCTGTATAACTAATAATATGTCCCCTAATAAAAGCTTTGAAAGCCTCCCACTTTACACATGCTGATGTTTGTGTAGTATTGATGTCAAAGAACTCGTCTATCTGTTTTTCTATATACTTGACAAATTCCTCATCCTGAAGCCATTTATGCTGAAATTGCCATCTACCTGATTCCTTTGTCAATTTTTTATCTACATATATTAGACAACAGGGTGCATGATCAGACACGATGTTATCATAAAAGCAGTTTTGAATCTTGGACCTTAATTCTGTGGAAATCAAAAAATAATCAATACGTGAGAATGTCTTGTAGGTACTGGAATAACAAGAATAGGCTTTAACTTGTGGTTTCATTTCTCTCCATATATCTAACAATCTCAATTCTTTCATAAAATGATTAATAGTCATCCTACATCCAATGTGCGTACAATCCAGTCCTGTTGATCTATCTATACCTGGATTCAATGTACAATTAAAATCCCCTGCTATTATATGTTGCCCTGTAAGTGATGATAAGATAAGAAATAAATTAGCAAAGAACTTCTGATCATCTATATTGGGACCATATAAGTTCACAAGGTTTATATTTTCTAATAGCAAAGAACCTTGAATGATTACATATCTTCCAAATTTGTCTCCAATTACATTTTTCACTTGAAAAGGAACTGATTTATGTATGAGAGTCATAACTCCCCTGGCTCGGGATGAAAATGAAGAGGTGAATACACTTCCTTGCCATCTACTCCTAATTCTTTTAACATCCTCCTCTATTAGATGAGTTTCTTGTAAAAACACAATTTTTGAACCCATGTCTTTTATTTTATTCATAACTTGTTTAAGTTTTTTTTAAATTTTGTAGACCTCTGCAATTCCATGAAGTTAAATTAAGATTAACACTTTGGTTTATGATCAATAGAGAGTTTGGGATTACCTTGCAGTGTAAACATGCTCATACAGAGAAGCAAAAACATGAGTGGTTGAACATTCATCCTACAAACTACACACAAACAAATTTCCCCTTCCCACACTTGTGGCAAACCCCCCAAAATCAAAAGAAAAATTCTGTCTCCCGATATAGCCATCGACCGTTCCACACCCACGGGGAACAGCCTAAGCCACTCCTTCTTCATCCTCCCAATCACCCTAACTCTACTGCTTTTAATGACGTAACATTAACTCTCCTCTGTAGTTTTCCAACTTAACTCCAAAATTTTTAACAACTTTGTACATCATAGTTTTTTTTGTTTGTTTTGTTTTTGTTTTGTTTTTTTAATATATAATACAATCTATATTTTGTAAACTTACTATTTACTTCAAGTCAGTCAGATGCCTGTGCAAATGCTTAATTATTCTACCTTATATTTTGTTCATGCTTAGCTCCCACCAGTCTCTTCTTCTTCTTTGATCTTCTTGATGAACTCCTGCGCCTCCTCTGGGGTCTTGAAGATGTGGGTTCTGCCCTCATACGTGGTCAGCAGTCTCGCAGGATAGATTACACCATGACGAATCCCAAGGTTGCGCAGCTCCTTACGTATGGGATCAAACTGCTTCCTCAATTGCTGGATTCCTGTGGCCAAATCTGGGTAGAACCGCACCTGCTGGTCCTGGTGTTTAATCTCTCCTTTAGCTCGTGCAGCGTTGAAGATCTTCATCCTGTCTCTGTTGCTAAGAAACTTCATAATTAAGGTCCTCGGCGGTCCCTTATCTCTCCGTGGGCCAATACGATGTGCATTTTCCAGAACCACTGCTGATTGCAACTCCTCGCTGCCCAGCACCTCCGGAATCCACTTTTCCAGAAAGGAACATACGTCCCGACCTTCTGATTCCTCTGGAAGACCCACCAGCCTCAAGTTATTCTGTCTCGACCGAGATTCCAAATCCAAAATATTATTTTCCAGAGATTTATTTTTTTTTTCCAAAGTGCGCACCTTTAATTGAAGACGGGTGACGTCATCTTCAGCACTAGCGAGACGGAGCTCCATCTGCGCCGTTCGTTCTACACAGTCACCCAATTCCTTTCTTATTCCTTCCAACGCTGTCATAATCCCATCAAATCTAGAGGAAAAGTCCGCTCTCATTGAACTCATGGCAGCCATCAGCGCATCTGCGCCTCCCCCCGCAGACATCGCACCGTTGCCAGCCTCCTCCGCCATATATGGAGTTTTATTTGCTGCGTCACAGACCTGAAAGTCCGTTAATTTGGACTGTTTCGGCGGCTCGCTTTTTCCTTTACCTGGTTTTCCAGCCTTAGGCTTCGCCGACATATCCTCGCCCAAACGCTGGGATACGTTCTGTCCCAAATGAGAGAGTTATTTGCCGATTTTTTTTCTCCAGGAGCAGAGCAGAGTGAGACACGTCCGTCTTACGTGGCAGCCATAACCGGAAGTCAGCACATCAATTTTAGTTTGAACGAAGCATTAGACAATTTCCCACAGCACCCCAAACAATCTCACAGCACCCCAGTTGAAAAACACTGGTCTATAGACTGAGTCCCTTACAGAGATTCTGTGTAAGCTTGGAAAGAAAACCATTTCCATTTCAGAAACGTGCACCATCAACTCTTGTGGTCTCTATATTGTTAAGCTGTCTAACAAAACAACTTTCCTCAAATGTTCTCATTCAGAGAAGGTGGCAGACGGGGTCCACTAACGCTGCAGTGTGCATAAACTATTTCACCTCAAACTGCATGTCAAGCATCATGCTTGGTGCCCGTGGAAGCTGTGCTTGCTCTTTGTGTGTTTTGCAGCATATTTAATTCAGAGCAGCTGATGCTCATTAAACATGCATGGCTTGGTTATTATATCGGAAATCACCACTGAAAGGAAGTGGCTCTAACAAGTGAGCTTTCAAATGTTTTGCCCATTACACTGTGTGGTTCCATTTTTGTGAGGCCAGTAGAGAACATGTGCACTGCATCTTTTTGAAATGTTCTCTGTGGTATTATGATCATCTTCCACATCATCTAATCTGTCGGCAATATTAATAGATTAAAAACAAGATTTAAAATAAAAAGCAAACCAGTTTCTTTGGCTTGCTGATAAGAGATCAAATCTCATGATGTACTTGAAGACATTCCATTCAGTTCTAGACTATCTTAGCTCTCATCCTGAGAGTCGGAGCAGCAGCTGTCCTTGTCCAATCATCTGTCACTGTGTCCTCTGGGTGTGGGTGCTGGAAACGAGGGACGAGAAGTAAAAACTTATCTTTCAGCCAACGGAAGTGATGGATTTAATCAAAGAGCAACAGGTTAATTCACAACTCTGCTGTATTTTAATGTATAATATTTTACTCTAATCCACTATTCTTTTTAAAATACTGTTACAGTTTTCCAATATTTTATCAGTGGAGGCTAATGCAATTCTGGCAAATTTTCCATTAACTTTAATTCTTTTAAAAATGACAGCTTCCTGTAGCCACCTTTTAGTACTATAATTATTATGATAGTTTGCCTGTTTTTTTGTTATGATCTGGACTTTGTCCTCTCCTTCTGTTATTTTTGAGAAATTTGCACTATTCTTTTATCATGAGTTTGTTGGGTTATCCTCAGTTCAGCTATTTTTTTTCCTTGAGTTGGCTTATTATTTGCCCTCTGTGTTCTCCTAGTGTCCATTGTCTGCACAGCCCTGCCCGTTCTGTTTGTAAGCTGCCCCTCTGCTACTTCCTAATTTTCCCCAGCTGTCTCATGTTAGTCTGATTATTCTGCTCCCTATTTATTTGCCAGCCTGAGTTTTGTTGTTGCGGCATCATTGTCGGTTTTCATCTTCATGCCTGGTCATAGTCGTCTTCATCTTTTGGTTTGTAAGTTTTTTCAGTATGTTTGTTAGACAGCCCCTGAGCTGCTTTTTTGTTCTTTGTTAATAAATTAGCATTGCACTAAGTCCTGCCAACTATCTTGGGTCTCGCTTTAAATACACTGCATTCTAAATAATGCAAATAGGATTTTAGTGTCATAAACTTTGATTTTTTTTTTTTTAAATTAAACTCCTGGATGGTATTGTGTCTCAGGGCTCTTTGGATCATTGATACCAATGTCAGACACCTGTCAATTGGTTTGTCAGGTGAGCCCAATTAAAGGGAAACTACTTAAGAATGATGTTCCACATTATGAAGCATGCCACAGGTTTCAAACAATATGGGAAAGAAAAAGGAGCTCTCTGCTCCGAAAGGCGTCAAATAGTACAGTGCCTTGAACAAGGAATGAAAACATTAGATATTTCACGAAAACTTAAACAGGATCATCATGCTGTGGAGAAATTTGTGGCTGATTTAGAGCACATACATACGTGTTTGTGCAGATAAAGGCATAATGAAGGTTTCTGCCAGACAAATTCGTCAGATTAAGAGAGCAGCTGCTAAAATGCCATCACAAAGCAGCAAACAGGTATTTGAAGCTGCTGGTGCCTCTGGAGTCCCACAAACCTCAAGGTGTAGGATCCTCCAGAGGCTTGCAGTTGTGCATAAATCTAATATTCGGCCACCCCTAACCGATGTTTACAAGCAGAAATGGTTGCAGTGGGCCCAGAAATACATGAAGACTAATTTTCAAACTGGTTTACTTTTTGTTTACTGATGAGTGCCGTGCAACCATGGATGGTCCAGATGGATGGAGTAGTGGATGGCCACCATGTCCCAACAAGGCTGCGATGTCAGCAAGGAAGTGGCAGAGTCATGTTTTGGGCCGGAATCATGGGGAGAGAGCTGGTAGGCTCCTTGGGTGGCAGTGGCTCAGGAGGTAGAGCCGGTCATCCAATAACAAGAGCGTTGATGGTTCGAATCCCGCTCTCCCCAGATATCCTGCCGTTGTGTCCCTGGGCAAGACACTTTACCCACCTTACCTCCAGTGTCCATAACACTGGATATAAATGTTTGGTGGTGGCCAGAGAGGCCGTTGGTGCAGATTGGCAGCCACGTTTCTGTCAGCTTGCCCCAAGGTAGCTGTGGCTACAGCAGTAGCTTGCCACTACCATTGTCTGTCTGGAATGAATAATGTATCTGTTTGTAGTGTGTCTATGATAAAGTGCTCTAGAAATCTGATGTATTATTTAGATTCCCTGAAGGTGTGAAAATGACCTCGGCAAAGTATATAGCGTTTCTGACTGACCACTTTCTTCCATGGTACAAAAAGAAGAATTGTGCCTTCCATAGCAAAATTATCTTTATGCATGACAATGCACCATCTCATGTTGCAAAGAATGCCTCTGTCATTGGCTGCTATGGGCATAAAAGGAGAGAAACTCATGGTCCTCCCCTGACCTCAACCCTATTGAGAACCTTTGGAGCATCCTCAAGCAAAAGATCTGAGGGTGGGAGGCAGTTCACATCAAAACAGCAGCTGTGGGAGGCTATTCTGGCATCTTGGAAAGAAATTCAAGCAGAAACTTTCCCAAAACTCACAAATTCAATGGATGCAAGAATTGTGAAGGTTCTATCAAAGAAAGGGTCGTATGTTAACGTGTAACTTGACCTGATAAGGTGTTTTTGATTGAAATAGCTTTTGATTTCAGTAAATATGACCTAATGCTGCAGATTCAACAAATGACCATTTTCAGTTCTTTACAACCAAAAAAATGTTTTGAAACTCTGCTGTGCATAATATTTTGGAACAGTGCATTTTGAGTTTTTTTTTTTTTATTTTTGCAAAAAAAAAAGTTATCATTGGGAGGCTTGTTCAATAAAATTTGAATTATGGTCTAACGGTTGATGACTTGAAAATTATACTGACTGTCATTACCATTGACTATTTAGGAAATCAGAGACAAATATCATTTGTATAATTTAGAACAGTGTAGCCTACACAACTGCCCTCCGTAGCAGTTCGCTGTAATTCCCCCCCCCCAATAAATGTGTCAGAAAATGTCCTTTGTGTAAATTATTTTGCTCTTTTTTTCCAGAAAAAAGGAAACTTTCAAAGTCTGGCAAGTATTTGTCATTATTATATGTTATACATGCTTAAAACCGTGTGTGATAAAAAAAAAAAGTTAAAAAAGAACTTGAATTTGCATCAGGTTTCACTTAATATTTCAAATGTACATGAACAAAATTTTTGAGATTAGAAAGTGAAACTGAATCTATTTTACATATTCTCAAAGATTAGTGTTTGCTACGCTCAGAAACTCTCAAACAATATTACTATTTACAAAACTAAAGCACCTCTAAAACAGCACAAAAGTACTTGAAGAGCTCCTCTCTCCTCTTTTCTCCTCTCTGCCAGCAGCTCTCCAGCTGTGCTTACTTCCTCCTTCACTCAGGTAATCCCACAATGAGCATAATATATCAATGGAAAGCTCCACTTCTCTGCTTTCAGAATCCGTTGGAATTATGCTGGTATCGTGAATGGTCAAGGCATTATTGCAGTTTGAATGAGGTGCATTACTTTGCGTCGCCAAAGATGCATTTAGACAGACATGGTTGTAAAAATGTGTCACTCTTGTTAAATGTAATTTTGATTTTGAATTGAAATGATGAATAGAGACTGTGGGCCAGTGTTGCCAGTGCCAGATGTAACAAATAGTGTTGTAATCAAGACCACACTAACAGAGACCAAGAGATCAAGAGTAAATACAGTGGTGCTGAACTCAAAATAACCATCTTTAATTGGCTAAGACATCCTCAACCATTGATACTTAATGCAAACATGAAATGCCCATGTGTTCTTAAAAGTCCCATAAACATAAAAATGTTTAAACAAGAGTTTTGTTCCAAATCTCCCCTCCTCTCTTTCCTTTCATCTTCTCACTTGGACAAATTATGTGGTAGTTATCTGGACAAATGAACAAGTCCTGGTCTTGATTTAAAATCTCAAGTCCGTTTTGTCCAAGAAAAAAATGAGTCAGATTCTGAGACAACACAGAAACCTTGAAAATGTGGTCTGAAGACCGAGACCAATCCCTGGTACAACACTAGTGACAGTAGAGAGGATACACCGGCAGCCATGCATGCTTGTGGTTCTTTTTTCTATCAGTCCCGTTTTCTCAACCCCTTAGCATTCCAGCCAATTTCCCTAAACTTAGCATACACAAAGAAAATCTAATTCTTTCTTCCCTGAGTGGCAGTCACTCTGAAACCTCCCACCAGCAGAACAGTGGAATTTTATGAGGCTACATTTGCTACTTTTCTCCTCAAGTTGCATTTTTTTCTTGTAAATTTGCAACTTTCTTCTAAAAAAATTGCAACTTCATTCATCCCCCCCCATTCATTCTGTCATGATTACTGCCCTTTTGGGGCAGAAGAGACAAAGGAACCCACACGCAGGATGATGTGTTTATTAACATGAAAAAAACTAATTACAGTAACTCCAACAAACAAACTAGTGAGCTAGTAATGTGAAGAATAAGTACAAAATGTTCCCAAGCTTACTGGTAAACGGACAACATAAAAACGGACCCAAGGCGCTCTCAAGTATGATGGTGAGTGGGGGGGGGGGGGGGGGGAGAAACACATGAACC
This sequence comes from Pholidichthys leucotaenia, assembly GCA_020510985.1. Taxonomy (NCBI): domain Eukaryota; kingdom Metazoa; phylum Chordata; class Actinopteri; order Cichliformes; family Pholidichthyidae; genus Pholidichthys; species Pholidichthys leucotaenia. Next base: position 414,587,001 of record CM035837.1, on the reverse strand, counting down.
CCAAAACGCTCCTAAGCATGAAAACTGGCAGGTGCCGAGCAACCCCAAACACTCCAAACATGCACATAGGAAGCACTGGGAAAAATAGAGAAAAAACCAACACTCCAACAACTGGCAGGTGCTGGGTACTTACAGTGATGATTATAGCAAAGCAGACCGTGCTCTGGTGAAGGGGTGACAAAACAATAATCCAGCAAGGACAAGGTGAACAGACTGAGCTTAAATAATACGTGACATAACAAGATGAGTGAACACAGGTTCAGGTTCAGGTTACTTTATTTGTACCTGTAGGTAGATTTGTTTTGCAGTCTGGTGACATCCATATATACAAGCCACAAATTACATTCAACATAGACACAAACACAGGCACACATGAAGCTGACTATAAACATGATAAAAATACTCAAGGCTCCATCAATCAGGGTATAAAAAGACAAAGAGATGGGAGAAAAACCAGAGGTAAGAGAGAAGGGTCATATTAAAAGCTAAAAACCAGTCAAAGAGGTTAAAAACTCAGAGGTCTAAAACCCAATAAAATATTTAGAACCCAAGTGACATCCTACAAAAATAAGTAAATATAAAATTGAGTTAATAAATAGGTACCTAAATTATGTGCAATATATTGTTACAGCTTGTTCAACTCTTTGACAGCAGCAGGGACAAAGCTGTTTTTGTAGCGCTGGGTTTTACTTTTTGGGACAGCAAACCTCCGTCTTGAGGGAAGAAGCTGAAAGTGGCAGTGCAAAGGGTGGGAGTCATCATTTAAAATGGAGGTAGCCATCCTCTGTACTTGTCTGGTGTACAGGGATGTCAGGCTCAGCTGTGACTCACCAAGCAAACGACTGGACCATCTAACTACCTGATCCAAGGATTTCCTCTGTTTCAGTTTTATCTGACCAAACCATGACACTAAAGAAAAGGATAAAACAGATTCAATAAAAGCCTGATAAAACATTGTCATTATGGTTCGGTCAACTTGGAAGCGTGCAAGTTTTCTCAAGCAATGCAAATGTTGCTGACCCTTTTTGCACACCCTTTCACAGTTCTCTTCAAAGTTTAAATTACTATCAATAATCGTCCCAAGATATTTGTAGGATTGTACACATTCGGTGGTCTGGCCTTTTAGTACGATGACTTTGTGCCTGGGATTTTTCCCTCCTAAAGTCAATAATCATGTCAATAATCAGGTGTGTGTGTGTGTGTGTGTGTGTGTGTGTGTGTATCTGTCTGTATGTGTGGGTTGACCTGAGCAGAGAGGAACAATTAATGATTTGAACCAGCTGTCTGCAAAGACAGGAGAGGGAGGAGTGACTGCCAGCTGACAGGTGGCACAACAAGACCCAGAAAGGCCCCTGACTGCTGCCAGTCACAAAATAAATATAAATAAAACCCAAAGCAGAAAGATTATTATGAAAAATTATATAATACAAAAAATGAAACTGACTTAACAAAACTAAATGGGTTTTTGGACGGATTATCTATACCGTGTATTCCAAATGAAAACAGGGAGATACTGGAGTCTAAAATTAGTCAAGAAGAAGTTGGGCTAGCCATTGATAATATGAAATCAGGAAAAAGTGCAGGACCAGATGGTCTTCCAGTTGACCTCTATAAAAAATTTAAGAATAAATTAATAAAACCATTTTTGGAAATGGGTTTAGAAGCATTTCAAAATAGTAATTTACCACCATACATAATAATAATAATAATAATAATAATAATAATAATAATAATACATCAGTCTTATATAGCGCTTTTCTAAATACTCAAAGACGCTTTACAAAGCAGCATAGGGACAAACATACAGAGAACGGGTAAACACATACACATAGGTACACATAGGTAGAAGAGGCAGTCAGTTTTTATAGGTAGATTTAAAAAGATGGGTTTTGAGTTGACTTTTAAAAGAAGCAAGTGTGTTGGCAGACCGGATGTGAAGGGGCAAGGAATTCCAGAGGGTTGGTGCGGCGATGGCGAATGATCTATCACCCAGGGTGCGGAATTTTGTCTTGGTGATGGGGGTAAGAAGGTGAGCGTCAGCAGAGCGGAGGAGACGAGTGGGAGAATGACGAGACAGAAGGTCCGTTAGGTATGAGGGGGCGAGGTTATGGAGAGCTTTATAGGTGATGAGGAGGATCTTAAAGTTGATGCGCTGTTGAATGGGGAGCCAGTGGAGCTGATGGAGGAGAGGAGTGATGTGGTCTCTGGAGAAGGAGTGAGTAAGTAGGCGGGCGGCTGAGTTTTGGAAATACTGTAGTTTTTGGAGGATGGTGGAAGGAAGTCCATACAGAATGCTGTTACAGTAATCAAGTCTGGAGGTGATGAAGGCGTGGATAAGTATTTCAGCAGCAGAGGGTGAGAGGGTGGGACGGAGGCGTGCAATATTACGAAGATGAAAAAATGATGTTTTGGTGATATGGTTGATGTGAGATTTGAAGGAGAGAGTGGGGTCCATGATAATGCCGAGGTTTCTGGCCAGGGGGGAGGGGGTGACTGAGTGACCATCGATTTGGAATGAAAAGTTCTAGGAAGAGGGTAAAAGAGATTTTGGTCCTAAAATGATGATTTCTGTTTTATTGCTGTTTAGCTTAAGAAAGTTGTTAGTCATCCAGGTTTTTATGTCTGTAAGGCAGTCGGTGATGGTGGAGAGAATGGTGGGGGTGATGGATTTAGAGGAGATGTACAGCTGGGTGTCGTCAGCGTAACAGTGAAAGTGAAGACCATGTTGATGGATGATGTGACCAAGCGGAAGCATGTAGAGAATGAAAAGGGTTTGACCGAGCACAGAGCCTTGAGGGACACCGTGTGAGACGGGGGTGGTGCGTGATTTATGATTGTTGATGGAGATGTACTGGAATCTCTCAGACAGGTAGGAGGTGAACCAAGAGAGGGCGGAGTCAGTGATGCCAATAGAAAGCAGACGACGGAGCAGGATGGAATGATTGATGGTATCGAAAGCAGCGCTGAGATCGAGGAGGAGAAGAATGGTGAGGGAGCCAGAGTCAGAGGCGAGCAGGAGGTCATTGGTGACCCTGAGGAGGGCGGTTTCAGTGCTGTGGTGAGAAAGGAATCCAGATTGAAATGTTTCATAGAGTTTGTTGGAGAGGAGGTGTTTCTTGAGTTGAGTGGCGACAGCTTTTTCCAATATTTTAGCCAGAAATGGGAGGTTGGAGATAGGTCTGAAATTGTTGGGGTCGTCAGAGTCCAGGCCAGGTTTCTTAAGGAGGGGGGTGATGGCAGCAATCTTAAGTGATGGGGGGACAGTGCCAGTGGTGAGGGAGGAGTTGATGGTGTCGATGATAAGAGGGGCAAGAGGGGTGAGACAGGCTTTGATAAGGGGGGAGGGGATGGGGTCCAGGGGCATGTAGATGATTTCATGCTGGAGAGTATTTCGGAAAGTTCATCAGTGGTTATGGGTGAGAAAAGGGAGAGCTGTTTATCTATGGGTGGAGAAAAAGTGGGTTCTGAGTCAGGGGTGATGGCTGGGGAGGAGGCAAGCTAACTAACTAACTAACTAACCTGCACTTATATAGCGCTTTTCTAGTCACAAAGACCACTCAAAGCGCTTTCATTAATACTAACCCTCTATTCTAAGGGCCTATAGGAAACAGATATCTAGGGACAATTTAGAACAGCCAATTAACCTAACATGCATGTCTTTACCTAGGGCCACTTTAGAGTCTCCAATTAACCTAACCTGCATGTTTTTGGCATGTGGGAGGAAACCGGAGAAATCCCGGAGTAAACCCACGCAACACGGGGAGAACATGCAAACTCCACACAGATCACTGTTGGTCGGGGGCTGGGATCGAACCCACGATCCCCACAATCCCCCGGCCAAGGGTAAACTGTGCTGCCGCAGTGCTAACCACTGCACCACCGTGCAGCTGGTTGTGAATATTGTCAATTTTGGAATGGAAAAATGATAGAAAGCTATTGCATTTTTCAGGGGTGAAGGATGATGAAATGATGTCCTGGGGTTTGAGGAGTTTGTTGATGGTGGAGAACAGAGTGCGGGGGTTGGCGGATCCAGAGTGAATGATGCTGGAGTAGTAGGCAGAGCGAGCTTCATTGAGTGAAGATTGATATAGGTGCATCAGTTCTATGTGAGCGAGGGTGTGTACAGTCAGACCAGTTTTGCAGCTCAGGCGTTCAAGCTGTCGCAGTTGTTTTTTGAGTTTGTGAAGTTCTAAGGTGTACCAGGGGGCCGAATGAATGAAAGTGACGGATTTTGTTTTCATGGGGGCCAGTTTGTTGAGGGAGGTAGACAATGTGTTGTTGTAGATGTTTTCTAAGTCCGTAGGGGTTGGGTTTACAGGGAAGGTGAGGTTGGAGAGAGTGTTAGATATGCATGTGGAGAGAGAAACTGAGCAGATGGACTTAAGATTCCTGAAGGTTATTGTTCGGTCTTGTTTGGGTTGAGGGGCCGGGATGTCAATGTCCAGTGTGATGGCGAGATGATCCGAGATGGTGAGGTCAGTGCTGGAGATGTTGTGAATGTGGAGACCAGTGGAGCAAACCAGATCCAGGACATGTCCATGTCTGTGGGTAGGGAAAGTTATGTGTTGGGTGAAGTTTAGACACTTTAGTAAGTCCAGAAAATCGTTTGCGTATTTGCAGTCAGGGGAATCAATGTGGAGGTTGAAATCGCCAAGCAGTAGGACAGATGGTGAGGTTGCAGACAGTACTGTAATGAGTTCTGAAAGATCTGATAAGAAAGATAGATTTGGTTTGGGAGGGCGGTAAATAATTGCAATGAGGAGAGGTTTTGGGCCGGGGAGTTTAAAAGTCAGGTGTTCAAAAGAGGAAACAGCGGGTATGGAGAGAGGTTGTGGATTGAGGTCATGAAGATGAATAGCAGCAATGCCTCCTCCACGGCCTTCAGGGCGTGGGTTGCCCAGGTATGAATATCCAGCAGGGGTGGTTTGGTTAAGTGCAATGTAATCCAGGGGTTTTTGCCAAGTTTCAGTGAGACAGAGGAGATCCAGTTTATTATCAGTGATGAATTCATTTAGAATGAGGCTTTTATTATTAAGGGATCGTGTGTTGAAGAGGGCAAGTTTCCAGTGCTTTTGTTTTGAAATTACGGGTGCGGAAGTTGGGATAGGGCGGAGATTGAAAGGATTCATGTTGGGGTTGTTCTGATGACGCGTCACATTGTTGTGATGACGCAATGCGGAAGTGCGGAAGCCGGTGCCCATGCACCGATTTGACCAGAGAATGGGGATACAGTTTGTTGTGGTGAAGTGGTAATTAAACTTGCGGCGTGAACTTCGGTGGATATATCGGGGCCGGAGAAGAAGTCTGGAGGATTTTAGTGAGGCAATGAGTTCCAAGGAGGGAGAGGTTTGGTGGTTTAGCCGGAGGAGTTGCACGGATGTGTAGGTTAGTGCCATAACTGGGGCTATGCTGGTGCTGGAGGTGGGTGATGGAGGTCCGAGTTTGTTGCAGGCGTTAAAACCAATGAGTCGGCAGAGTTGCAGGATGAAGTGACAGAACGTGTCGACCATGGAAGGACGCTTCCATGGACGCTACATGAATAATGCCTTAATTGTACTGTTGCCAAAACCAGGTAAACCCTCTAATAAATGTGAAAATATGAGACCAATAAGCCTATTAAATGCTGACCTTAAGATAATCTGTAAAATTTTAGCAAGACGACTACAAGAAATATTACCAAATATTATTAACCGAGATCAGAATGGCTTTATAAAGGGAAGACAAGGTTTCCATAATGTAAGAAGACTATTTAATATTATCTATTCTAATAAAGAAGCACCGGATACAGCTCTCCTATCATTAGACGCTGAAAAGGCCTTTGATAGGGTCGAATGGCCCTTTCTTTTTGAAGTTTTACAAAGGTTTGGAATTGGAAATAATTTTATAAAATGGGTTCAGATAATATACAATAATGCTACAGCAGAAATCCTAACAAACAGCAATATTTCAAAATCAATAAATATCAATAGAGGATGTCGACAAGGTTGTCCACTTTCACCTTTACTGTTTACTATGGCAATTGAACCTTTAGCGATGGCAGTACGTTTACATCCACAAATATATGGAATTAAAGTAGGACCAACAGAACATAAAATCTCCCTGTATGCCAATGACATAATTTTGTTTATGTTGAATCTTAAAAAATCAATTCCGACCTTATTGAATTTAATAAAGAATTTTGGGGAAATATCAGGATATAAAATAAATAAAACTAAATCTTCAATATTAATGCTAAATGAGACCCAGAGAAATCACCCAGCTCCTGAGGTAAATCAATTCAGTGTTGTAAATCAGTTTAAATATTTAGGAATCCAAATTGTTCCTAAGCTAGAATTAGTCGCCGGTATCAACTATGAAGCCTTAATGACAGATATTAATGAGTTACTTCAGAGATGGATGTCATTACCAATGTCGATGATCGGGAGAATCAATATACTTAAAAGTAATATTTTACCCAAAATACTTTATTTATTTCAATACATTCCTTTACCACCACCTTCAGATCTATTCTCAAGAATTAAAAAAAAGTTAGTGGAATTTTTATGGAACAATAGGAAGGCTAGATTACATCTGTCCTTACTATATTTACCATTTGATCGTGGAGGTCTGAAATGTCCAAACTTTATGTTGTATTACTGGTCAGCACAACTGAGGTCTATGACATATTATTTTTCATCAAATGATCTTCCTCACTGGACTGAAATGGAATCATACATTTTACCTTTACCTCTTCCCATATTCATATACTCAGACTCGGCAAAAAAATTACAGAAACAAGTTAAAAATCCATTTGTAAAGCATATGATCAAAATATGGTGTGAAACCACAAAATATTTAAAAGAACCACACTTACTGTCACAATTAAGCCCAATATGGGGTAATCAATATTTTAAACCAGGGAGAGCAGATGCTGTATTTAAAGTATGGAATTTAAAAGGGATTCAAAAGATTCAAAATAATGCTCTCATCCGACCTACTTATTCATCCTTGGAAAAAATTTTGATGAAAGATAGTAAGAGAAAGGGTATTATTTCAGAGTTTTATAACTCATTGACATTATCCTCAAGTAAAAACTCACAGAAAATATTGAATTATTGGAAAGAAGACCTGCAAACTGAAATTTCAGAGGAACAGTGGGAATTGGCTTGTACAGAAGCTCAAACCAAATCAATAAATGTACGTCTTAAATTGATACATTTTAAATGGTTAATGCGGATGTATGTTACACCGGTGGAGTTAAATAGATATAACAAAAACATACCAGATACGTGCACAAAATGTATGGAAAGTAAAGGAACCCTATTTCATTGTTTATGGGAATGTAGAAAAATTAGAATGTTTTGGGAAGAGGTGAGGGTAACAATTGAAAAAATAATTTCAAAACAAATCATATTGAATCCTAAATTGTTTTTGTTGGGTCTGTATCCAGAAAAGCATAGCTTTAATAAGAGTGAAAGAGCATTCATAGACCTCAGTTTGCTTAACACCAAAAAATGTATTGCACTACTGTGGAAAAAGACTCATAGACCAGATGTGACTCAGTGGTTAAGACAGATGTTAACAAACCTTCCACTAGAAAGAATAACATACATACTGAAATCAAAGGAAATTGTGTTTGAGAATATATGGAGACCTTTCATTGATTATGTAAAGAATTTAAACATAACTTTTGAAGGAGAAGGTGAATGATGTGTGTGGACCTTGCAAATTCCAAACTGGTGAATGTATAATATTTATACTTATGTAATGGATTGCCTAGACTAAACAGAGGAGCATTGTCGAAGATCTGTCTTTGTTAGTAGTTGTTGGTGTTTTTTAGTACAACTTTAATTTTTTATTTTTTATTTTTTTTCTTTAAATTACTTTAGTGTTAGTGTTTGGTTGTTTGTGTTGTGTTTGTAAAAAAGGTTCAATAAAAAATATTGTGGAAAAAAAAAACCCAAAGCAGACAGAAAAGTAACTACAAATAACACAAGAGATAATCAAACAACAAAAACATAAACAGACAAGTAACAGGCACCAAAAATGCAACAGATGGAAATAAATACAGCAAAAGAGGCCATGAAGCTGAGTTTCAAAAAAGTCCAAACCCAGTTCATGACACGTTCATTCTCTTTTGTAAAAAAAAATAACTTTTTCTTACAAATTTGCAACTTTTTCTTGCAATTTTGCAACTTTTTCTCAAAAATGTTTTTTTTTTTTCTTATAAATTTGTACATATGTATATTAGCTGCTCTTGCTTGCTTGTTTTTTTTTTTTTTTTTTTTTCTTGCCTTCTGATTGTTGCTCTGAGTGTTGCTATCCCTGTGCTGTTGCAATCCTGGAATTTCCCCGTTGTGGGACTAATAAAGGCTTATCTTATCTTATCTTAATTTGCAACCTTTTTCTTTTATATTTGAAACTTTTCTTTTAACCCCTTAGCATTCCAGCCAATTTCTCTAAATTTAGCATACACAAAGAAAATCAAATTCTTCTTCATTGAGTGACTGTAGAAAATTTTAAATATGGAACAGCAGAATTTTAAGAGGTCAACAACATCACAACTGTTAGGCCGTTTAAAGAAAGTTTTCACACTCAGCTGCTCTGACATTTTTATGGTTGTCAAGACTGTGTGTCAAACAATAAAATCCCTGTCTAAATAAAAGCATTTAAAAAGGAACTTTAACTTCTATTGTGCAGCAATTGACTCATATCTTGAAATGATGCAAGATTTTAAAATGTATTCTAAAATTCAGTGGTAACCAGTGTGTGTGTGTGTGTGTGTGTGTGTGTGTGTGTGTGTGTGTGTGTGTGTGTGTGTGTGTCGGGGGGGTAAAATAGGCATAATATGGGCCTATTTCAGTTAAAAGCCTTGCAGCAGCGTTCTGGATGACCTGAATGCAGTCGAGCTCCTTCTTACTTAAACAGGTAACAAGACTATTACAATACTCCAGATGCAAGGACATAAAAGCATGAAAAATTATCTCCAATTCATCCTTGGGATGTTGGACACAAGGGGTTCAATTTGGAGATATTGTGGAGATGAAACAAACAGTTATTTAATTATATGTTAAGAATGACGTTCCAAGGAGTGCACACAGGCCTGGACAGGAGAAGCTAAAGGACCTATGTGCTGCTTTAGAGGAATGACACTGTCAGGGGCAACAGTTAGAGTTTCTGTTTTCTAAGAGTTCAGTTGGAAGTAATTATCACTTAACCACTGGTTGATGTTGGACATGCAGTTAGTGTTATGAATTGCCCTCAGGGCTGTGAATGAAGACCCAGGTGCTGAACTGTGAGTTTGCAAAGTTTAATACAAAATGTAAAGTCCAAACAGTGCACAAACAAAAACTTACAATTGAGACAAAGCAAGAATACAGGCAGGATGGACATGGGAAACACATCAGAATAGGTTTTAGACTGCAGTGCTGATTAGAGGCACCACTGCCCTTAAATAGGTCAGGAGAAATTAATCACAAGTGAGGACAGGTGTGAGAAACCAGAGCGAGTGGATATCAATACAACATAATGACAACTGGGTCAAACCGCAAACAGAACTTGAGCAGGAGGAAACCACAGAATCAGGACCAAATATGAACAGACCAGGATGAAGAAATAATGATACAGAGGATGAGACATAAATGTACAAGGATAACTGATGTTGAAATACTGGCATAACTACAAAATGAGCACAACTGGGGAGAACTAATAAGCAATATCAATAAACACAGAAACCTAGAGATCAGGACAAATATAAGCAGGAAAATAAATTGAAATACAAGACTAGAAAAGCACTCATAGAGGGCATACCTCTGCCAAGGCTCCTTCCGTTTCTCATGGATCACCTCCAAAATGTAATGGGTTTGTGTGTAGGCCTATAGCCACTTGTGGTGAAAATTGCATCAAAGTCTGTCCATCAGTTTTGGAGTATTGTTGCTAACACACTGAGAAGATAAGAGCCTTGGCTGAGGTATGCATTCTGAGAGCATCACCAAAATATAATGGGTTCCTCTCTAGCCCAAGAACCACCTGTGGTGAAAATTTCATTCAAATCCATCCAGTAGTTTTTGCGTAATCCTGCTGCACAAATACAAACAAAGCCCTCGGTGGAGGTATACACTGTCAGATCATCACCAAAATCTAATCATCTGTTCCCTGTGCCATTACACACCTTTCCTGAAAAGTTCATCAAAATCCGGTCATAACTTTTTGAGTATTGCTGCTAACACACTGTGAGAAGATAAGAGCCTTGGCTGAGGTATGCATTCTCAGATCATCACCAAAATATAATGGGTTCCTCTCTAGCCGAAGAACCACCTCTGGTGAAAATTTCATCCAAATCCATCCAGTAGTTTTTGTGTAATCCTGCTGCACAAATACAAACAAAGCCCTTGATGGAGGTATGCACTCTCAGATCATCACCAAAATCTAATCATCTGTTCCCCGTGCCATTATATACCTTTCCTGAAAATTTCGTCAAAATCCGTTCATAACTTTTTGAGTTATGTTAGTAACAGACAAACAGACAGACAGACAGACAAATCCCAGTAAAAACATTACCTCCTTGGAGGAGGTAATAATGCAAAAATGCATAATAATTTGAGTAGCAAAAGTACAGAAATTGGGACAGAATTTGGGATTCTTAAATTGGGAAATCTGCCAGCATGAGCACAGCTCTCTACTTGTGCTCCATGTCATGACAGAGCCCCCACCCCCATCCCCAAGGGGTGGTCCAGACACCCCAAGGCAACATCAAAAGGAAAAAGAAAAGAACCACCCCGGGAGGGAGGAGGGAGAACCCAGGCTTGAGGGGACTGAAACAATAACCAGGCAAACTTGTACCCCACAACCCTGAACAGGAAAGGTGATACAGATCTTTACGAATGCTAGATGGGAAACAAGGCAGTTCAGGTGGTTGATTAGAGTCCCAAAATCACCAGATCGTGCAGTGGAATGAGTCGGGTGGCCTACCGGAGTATGTGGGCCTCCTAAACATGCGGTGTAGTCCATTGAGTGGTCTTCCAGAGACTTTGAACCACCCGAACAGATGGGGTAAGTCATTGGGTGGCCTCCCAGTATTCCAGAGCCACAGGGCCGTGGGGCACAATGTGCCCCCACCAGGAGGTGATAGCAGGGACCAGTGCCTTCCGTGCACCGCAGGGGCTACGGGGTGGAAACCCGATGCAGAAGACCACTGCCCAGTGGGGAAACCAGGCAGTGATGATGACTGAAGAGTGGGGAAACCAGGCGGAAAGGATGTTTGGCCAGCTTGGCCCTCAGGCGACGGGGGACAACCCTTGGTGACTTCAGGCAGAGTGGAACCCACGACGGTCTCAGGTGGAGAAAGAAAACCCACAACGGCCTTGGGCAAAGGAGAGGAACCCACGATGACCTCGGGCAAAAGAGAGGAACCTATGACGGCCTCGGATGAAGGAGAGGAACCCACGATGGCCTTGGGTGAGGAACCCATGATGGCCTCAGGCAAAGGAGAGGAACCCACGATGGCCTTGGGTGGAAAAGAGGAACCCACGATGGCCTCGGGCAGAGAAGAGGAACCCATGACGACCTCTGGCAGAGGAAAGGAACCCTTGATAGAGCTGGATGGAGGGCCCACAGTGACCTTGGGCAAAGGCACAGCACCCTTGGAGGCTCCGGACTGGAGTGTAACTGCACCCGTGGTGACCCCGGACTTGGGCGTGGCAGTACCCGCAGTGGCCCCCAACTGGGGCATAGCAGCAACCCTCGGTGGCCACGGACTGGGGTGTGGCAGCACCTGCAGTGGCCCTGGACTGGGCCATAGCATCCCTGGTGGCCCCTGGACTTGAGTGCAGCATCCACGGTGGACCCAGGCTGGAGCGCAGCACCCATGATGGCCCCGACAGAGGGGGAGCAGCACCCTTGAAGGTCCTGGGCTGGGACAAAGCACCTGCAGAGACCTCAGCCAGAGGGGGAGCAGCACCCACGAGGACCTCAACTGTAGGGGCTGGACCCACGGAGACCTTCAGGCAGTGAGGCTGGACCCATGAAGACCTCTGGTGAAGTTGGATGATCCACGGTGACCCTAGGGATAGTCTCTGACAGAAGGGACAGAGACACAGGGTCAGAGTCACCGGTGGCAGTGAAGCCCAGTGAGGTGAGCTCAGGTGCAGCTGACGGCTGCACTTGGCCCTCCCCACCAAGAGCCAGGCAAGATCTCTCCAAAAGAGAGAAAGTGAAAACAAAGACGAGCACTTGCCTGAGCTCAAGCTCCACCGCTGTCCAGGACTCCGTCGATCCAGGTGGGTACGTCTCGTGCCCGGTCTTCTGGAGGTTCAACTCTGGCTCTGCTGCGGTGGCCCCCATAGCAGGCATGGTGGAAAATGAAGTCCCTGAACCTCCAAGCGAAGTGACTGATGCAGATGGCTCATCTGGCATGGCAGCTGGTGGTCGTCTCACAGCTGGCGCTGGGTCCCACATAGCTGAAGCCAGAGGAGACTCACTCATTGGCGCAAGCTTCAGGGCACTGGCAGCCCTCTCCTCTCTGGACCGTGGCTGTGGGGCTTGAATCAGGTCCTCCAGGGCCGCTGGCTCCTCCATCGTTTAGCGGCTCAATCCCAGGACCAGAGGACACTCAGGGGAAATAGGAGGAGACATGGAGGGAGCAGGTGAGGAAATATTATCTGCAGCAGGTGGTGAGGTCTTGGTGGACTGCAATAACTGAGCCTCACCACCGGGAATCAGGCAAGATGATTTGTTTTTATGTAATAAAGAATGAAAAAACACTTGCCTGTGTTCCCTGGGCATGATGGAATCTGCTGCAGCAGGCCTTGAGTAATCCCTCAGCGTGGCTACAGTGATTGTGGGCCCCATCTGAGGAACAAGGAGGAGCCGCCCTTGCAGACACCATGGCAGGTGGAGCCGGGGAATTGATGATCAGCCTCTCAGCAGCAGGAGGAGATGCCGAGGAGATGAGGATAGCAGCAGCAACAGAGGAGGAGGAAGCTAACGGGACAGGTGAGGGCGAGGAAAAACAAGAAGAGGGAAATGCTGCAGGAATGATCTGACTCAGCGAAGGGGAAGCTGCTGACTGAGAGGTGGAGGAGTTCTTCCGGCGGGATCTAACTGGGCTGCTGGGGGAAGCGTGAGGCGACTGACCCAGGAGAATCTCTCCCAGAGGATCTGGTACCGTCGTGGCTCAGGGATGAGCGGAGGCAGACCCGGAGGGCAGTGTCTTGGAGCAGTGGGAATTGGAGCAGGAGCTGGCAAACAGAAGGAGGAGGAAGACGTCTGTCACCGGGAGTGCCTCCTTGTTGGCTTTGGTCCCGCTGAGAGCAAGCCTATCGTTACCCCTGGAAATGACAGCTGTAGAGTGGAGACGATAGACAACAATTCCGCAAACTGGGGATGCTTCCTCAATCCGGGATGCGCCTCCACAATCCCGACCACTGCATCCACACTCTCCCAGACTTTATTTGGACTGCGGGAGGTGAGAGCTTCAGCGACAAAGTCCTGGATGAAGTGGGCCGCCCATTCTTCCTCCAGGCTATGATCCCCGGCTACCGACCCTCCTTTGCTGACTGAGGCCCGGCGTGCTGGGGACATGCTAACTGCTCCGATGAAAACAGATGAGAGGAAAGAGGGAAAAAAGAAAAAACACAAACTCATAGCAGGTGTGTCACGCGCTGGCTGCAGTCTACTGTCATGAATTGCCCTCAGAGCAGTGAATGAAGAACAGTGAACAAACAAAATCTTACAATTGAGACAAAGCAGGAATACAGGAAGGATGGATGTGGGAAACACGTCAGAATAGGTTTTAGACTGCAGCACTGATTAGAGGCACCATTGCCCTTAAATAAGTCAGGAGAAATTAATCACAAATGAGGACAGGTGTGAGAAACCAGAGGAAGTGGAAATCAATGCAACATAATGACAATTGGGTCAAACCGCAAACTGAACTTGAGCAGGAGGAAACCACAGAATCAGGACCAAATAAAAACACAGACCGGGATAAAGAAATAATGATACAGAGGATGAGACAGGAATGTACAAGGATAACTGATGATGAAATACTGCCACGACTACAAAATGAGCACAACTGGGGGAGAACTAATAAGCAATATCAATAAACACAGAAACCTAGAGATCAGGACTAATAAAAGAAAGGAAATAAATTGAAATACAAGATAATGCAAAAATACATAATAACCCGAGTAGCAAAAGTACAGAACATAAACTGGGAAACCTGGCAGCATGATCACAGCTCCCTACCCCTGCTCCGCATCATGACAGTTAGTTAAGGAATACAGTCGGGCTTTAAAAGAAGAATTCAGTTGGATATCATCAGCATAAAGGTGGTAAGACTTGATAATTGTCTGTCTTAAAGGAAAGTAGATATAAAAGAAACAATATTGGACCCAAGACACAACCCTGAGGTACCCCACAGGCAAGCTGTGTAGATTCAGACAGAATCTGATTTATTTTAAAATAAGGACCAAAATGCAGGCAACTCAGGATTGAGGAGATTTATTAAATAAACAAAAAATAATATTTTTTTCCCATAAATTTGCAACACTGATCTGGATGCTGATTAAATTTTTATTCATTGTAATTAAATCATCTTTTATCAAAAATCATCTTTTTTAGGCATCTTTTATCATATTTTTGCACGTTTACTCTTACAAATGTGTACCTATTTTAAAATTATCCATTTGCCCCTTATGCTTATTTGTGAATACCAACCACCCCCCTTGATGGAAAATAACAAATTGCCCACTGGGACGAACACATGCAGCTGTATCAGACAGGGATCAAACACAGCCTCCCTCTTCAGCATTTAACACTCTACCTTTGTCACCAACAGATTTGTCCCAGCTGGCATTTCAAAAAGGAAATCTATTCACACATTAGACAAATATTCTTTTTTTTTTTTGTCTGACAGTGAATGAAACTGTTCAAAAACTGGTGGAAAGCACTGGATAGTTTAGCTCTGCCTTTATTGATATCCATCCATCCATCCATCCATCCATCCACCTTCCACTGCTTATCTGGGGATATGAGAATTTTCTTTTAACAGTAAAGACACCTCCACAGGTCTGAAAGCTCTTTGGAAAAACCAAAGAACACTGAAAACTGACTTTTTAAAATAACTCTGCTTAAGTTTGCTAACATTATGATTCAAAACAACCACCTTAAGCTACAGAAAATTAAAATATGCAAGAACTGAGAACCACTTTGGTGATGTTTCTGCCTCCCTTGCTGTATTTTTGTCTTTTCTTCACAAAACTTGATAACACGAGTCAGACTCTAGCAAGGGTCTCTCTTATTCCTATCCCTGACCCCATATGAATGAGTTCTTCCAGGAAAATGTCCCTGCAGCATTTTCCGACCGCAACCCTAACATGTAATTTGGCTGCATTATTTTAGTTTGGGATCAGTCCGCCAAGGTCTCCGCCTTTGACCGCCACCTAATCCACATAGCACCGGACCCCCATGATCCCTCCTGTGGCTGAAATGAGCTTTCTCCGTAGGATTGCTGGACTCACCCTGAGAGACAGGGTGAGGAGCTCAGTCATCCGGGAGAGGCTCAGAGTAGAACCACTGCTCCTCCACATTGAAAGGAGTCAGTTGAGGTGGTATGGGCATCTGATTAGGATGCCTCCTGGACGCCTCCCACTTGAGGTGTTTCAGGCAAGTCCCACTGGGAGGAGACCCCGGGGCAGACCCAGGACTCGGTGGAGAGACTATGTCTCCCAGCTGGTCTGGGAACGCCTTGGTATCCCCTCTGAAGAGCTGGAGCAGGTGGCTGGGGATAGGGAAGTCTGGGCTTCTCTGCTTGAACTGCTGCCTCCGCGACCCAGACCGCCGGAAAAGCGGTAGAAGATGGATGGATGGATGGATTTTAGTTTGGTAGTTTCCTGTGTTATGTATGAGAAAAGGAGTAGGAGTCTCTCTCTTCATGCAGGGAACCAACAACCCTTTATTATAGAGAACAGAGCTATATACACAGTGGGCATTGCCCATCTGACGTCATGCCAGGGGCAGGTACGGCAACACACACATACCACACTCACTACACCACAATCCCCCCCCTTACAAAAATGCAAAACCACACACACAATCAAGACCCTCCCCAATTTAGGACCCAAAGCATGCACTAAGGAAACAAGGAATCATGAACTGTAGTAAAATACCGTATCACATTCACACAAACCAACTAAAACAATCGGACCATGTCTCTCAAAATATATAAAATAGTAACATATCATTCATACTCACATGCACACCAACAGAATATGTACATATTTACACTGTAATATTTATGTCACACCAATGTCCGTCAGTAGCCAGGGGTAAAACCAGCCCGGGGGCCCAGGGCAGCCCCAAAGCACCCACGCCCTTGGCCGCCGAAGATGAGACAGGCTTGGAGGCCCCGGGCAGCCCCACGACATGTGCGCCCCTGGCTGCCGTCTGCCTCCGGGGTCAAAAACAATCTCTCCAGAGAGAGTGTCGCTCTTCACCATCACCTGCTTCTTTTCTCAGGACCCGCAGTGCTGCTGACTGGCACGCCCTCCCTCCGTGCTCTTCGGTACACCCCCGACCGGCTTCAACACCGCCGCCGTGGCTCCAACCACTCTGGCCCCCTGTGGCCGCACCCCGGGGAAAACTGACGCCTGCTCGTTGGTGCCGCTCACCAACCCAGGCGCCTCATCATAACGCCCAGCACCCTTGTCCAGGGCAGCATGATCTCCGACACTGAGACACTGCCCGACCTCCATGGCGCACGGCTGCTGTTGCTCATTCCCTTGGCTCACAGCACAGCCTTCATTGGCATTGTTTGCCAACCCAGGCACTTCATCACTGCTCTCAGCACCCTCAACCCAGGCATTCTGCTGCATCATCTCCATGCCTGGCTGAAGCTGCACCCCCCTCCCCCCCCCCCGCGAGGCTCCCAGCTTCGCTCTTGTCAGTGTTACTCTCGGATCCAGGTGCTTCATCGCCGCTCCCAGCACCCTTGTCCAAGATGCTCCGTTGCGTTGCCTCTGCACCTGACTGCCACTGCTGCCTCCCAGGGCTCTCAACCTTCATGGTCCCGCTCTCCCGTTGCCTAGCCTCCGGCCACAGGGATGACTCCTGATGCTGTCCTCCCTCTTCGCTGTCGTCACACACCGTGCCGTCAAACTCACCAGCGCTATGGTCCTGTACCTTTCTGCGCTTCTTGGTTGGCCCGCCGTCTTCAGTGACCGGGGACTCCCCACTCGCAGCCCCGGTCCCACATCGATGCCTTGCTGGTAGCCTGGAGCCCGCTTTTGGCACGCAGTTAGCTTTGTGGCTAGTCTGTCCATGCACACTGAATGTGTTGTTAGCTTCTCCAAGCTAACTAGCCTAGCCTCATTTGGCGCCAACACTCCCTCCACCCACAGTTAGTGGTCCTCGTCTCCCCAACGAAGAATTCTGCCAACCGTTCGACAGCATCCTCATAGTGTTCCGTCTCACCCAACGCAGAATTCTTTGGCCCTCCGCGCCAAGATGGTGGGCCAGAAGCGCTCGTTGTCGTCTCCCGTGGAGTCTACTTAGGCCCAGCACCCTGATGTAATCCTCAAACATTGCCCACCACTTTGGACACAGGATCACCAGCTCTCCCATGTACTCCAGAAACGGTATCAGGGGTTGAGGTAGCCCATACGCTCCCATACGCTTCTTCTCGTCGCCAAATGTTATGTATGAGAAAAGGAGTCGGAGTCTCTCTCTTCATGCAGGGAACCAACAACCCTTTATCATAGAGAACAGAACTATATACACAGTCGGCCGTGCCCACCTGACGTCACGCCAGGGGTGGGTACGGCAACACGCACACATACCACACTCACTACACCACAGGCTGCACCTGTAGAAAACCTTCAAATCTTTACTGGCTGTTCCTGAAACTAAGAGCTTCTCTGAAAACCTCTGGGTGCTAAAATGAAACTGCGATAACCTTGAAAGGCTAAGCTTTAATTTTTTTTACAACAGTGTTTAAAGTACTATGCTGGGGATACGGATCTTTTAAAGCAACACTGCAAGAGATCTAATAGGCCAGTCGGTTGTGCTTAATGTTTATTGGGCAGCTGTGTTGTTGCAGTTTCAGTACGTATACGTAAGTGCTCACATGTGGTTCATAGTTTCAGAGGTTGGAGCTGCCATTTAGACAAAAGGGAAGTTAGGAAAAAAGATGTGACCTTGCAATGTTGTACATAAAATATGATTAATATGATAAAAGATGACATTTTTAAAAATTCAAAAATTCACACATTACAATTTTATTACATAAAATAAATAACCGCAGGAGCATTGAAAATTTACAGGAAAAAAAAGTTGAAATCTTTGAGAAAAAGTTGCATAGTTTTGAGAATAAAGTTGCAAATTTATGAGAAAAAAACCCCAACAAATCTACAAGAAAAAAAGTCCAAATTTACAGGAAAAAATGCAAATTTATGAGAGAAAACTTGGGAATTTTTGAGAAAAAGTAGCAAATTTTTGAGGAAAAAAGTTGAAAATCTACAAGAAAGAGATTGCAATTTATGAGAAAAAAGGTGCAAATTTAGAAGGTTTTTTTTTGCTTGTCTGCTTAAAATTGTTGATTCAAAGTCATTTTATTCAGTTATTTAACATGATTAAAAAAAAAGGTTTATAATAAGATGGGAGGGGGACAATTCTCTTCTTTTTCCAGGTTGGATGTGAAGTGTCCTCCCCATCCATGCCTTGATGGGGATGAGGGAATGGGAGGTCAACAAGGGGGATGATATTGTGTCATTTTTCCCACAAGGGGGATGCCCCCCCATCTCCCTTCGAATCACTGACTTACTGTAGGGCAAAGACCCCTCAATTCCAGAAAGAGACCCCAACAATCAGGCGATCCTCTGTGAGCAAACACTTGGTGATGGTGGAGAGGAAAACCTCCTTTTTAACAGGAAAAGACCTCCAGCAGAACCAGGCCCAGGGAGGAGCAGTCATCTGCTGCGACTGGATGGGGGCGAGAGGAAGAAGAAGGAGAAGAAGAAGAAGAAGAAGAAGAAGAAGAAGAAGAAGAAGAAGAAGAGAACAGAGATGCAGACAGAGGAGGTCCCCAGCCACCAGGCCACAGAGAAAAAATAATTGATCCTCCTCCTCTGTATGTACTTAGTATAATTTTGAAAAATTACCATAATTGTCTCTCTTTCTGTGTCTGACTTCCTGGTTGTCACATCTGTATATATAGTCTTGATACCTGTCTTTATATTTAGCGGTGATGCTCCCACATTCAAAGCTAAACTGAAGCTGTTTGGACAATGAGTGGAGAGAGGGATATGTGACATGTTTCATTAGTGGGGTTTTGGAGGAAACTGAGGTTGGGCTTTCCCTCCACCAGATGGTGCATGATTACCTACCTCTTTGCTCTCCAAAGAATTTGAGCATTACTTCCCAATGCACCGTGAATAAGTAGGTTCACAACCCACGAGAATGCTACATGAGTCAACCCTGCCTGTGCACGGACTGTCTCCTTGAGGAGAAACAAGCTCAGGTGAGTTTTTATCACACACTCTCTGCTATTATGCTAATGTATTCTGTCTTTTTTATGCAAATGAATGGACAAATCCTGATCAAAAATGACTCGAAGGGTCCTCATGAAATTGTTGGAAGAGAGAATAATACCAACTCAACTGAGGGGCTGTGTGTCAGGTGTGTGCGTATTTGCGCACGCACAAATGAGTTGATGCAAATCCAAAGTGCAGTGAAGTAAAACGTGTTTATTAGCAAATGGAAAATAACATACAAAGTGTCCATGAAACTGTCCAACGTGAGTAATAATGGGGAGATGACCGGCTACAAACTCTGATGGCAAGCCCCACGTGCTCCCAGAACGGAACTGGGCAGCGGCGAGAAAGGGATGAAAATAATACAAAGGGAGACTTACATAAATGTCGGAGCGGAACGGCTCTGGAAACAACAACACTTCTAAGTCCAAAAAGAGGAGGAACCACACATGAGCGAGCCTGAACATCCAAGGAAGACTGACGCCTACGCACTGAGTGTTTCCACTGCCACCCAGAAATACCCCCATAGACTAATGAGCGGCAAGTGGAAGCAGGTGCGCGGCATCAGCCGGAGAGTGAGTGAATGAGTGAGAATGTGTGCGTGTGCGTAAGCAAGAGAGAATGAATATAAGTTTAAGTGCATGCATGTGTATGTGTAGAAACACAAGAAATGATGGCAAACAGCCAGTATGAGAGAGGATGAGTGAGAATGTGTGTGTGTGTGTGTGTGTGTGTGTGTGTGTGTGTGTGAGAACACCCAGGTGATGGCAATCAGCTGATAAGTGCCTGGCAGACAGAGGTGAGAGGAGGAGCCGCGGCTGTAGACTGGCAGAGGCTCCAATAATCTGCCAGCAGGAAATGGTTAACAACAATCAGAGGCTAAGGCCACAGATCATGAAACGGGGCAGGAAACAACAGCAACCCCGTTCATGACACCGTGCACACAACAATGTAAACTGGCAAAGTTTGTTCACCACAGTTTAGCTTTCCGTGAGTATGACGGTGGGTTTTTGGAGGTGTGAAAGTGTGGAGATTTGAAACGAGTCTCCAGAGTGGAGAGGTTTTATTGGCACCATTTTTCCGCATCTGTGTGCACAGATGTAAACGGTAACTGTGACGTTACAGCTACAATTAGGTCATTAGATTTCAGCCATTCCACACACCAAGGAGCTTGTATTTCTCACAAAAATCCTGGCTTGTTTCTGCTCTTGGTCTATACTCAGAAATATGTCAGGTACTTCTAGAAATGTATACTGAGCTGGACATTTGAGTCTGTGGATGAGGAAAACAAATTGGTATTTTTAATATCACCTCAAGACGCACAGCAGTTGCAAATAAAGACAAATGTAGACGTTCAAACACGTTTCCCTGTCAACAATAAAGTGACACATTTTTAATGTAAGTACCAAAACTAAACTAAACTAAACAAAAAACAGTGAAGACATATAGGAAGATCATCTGCACCATTTTTTGATGTTGATGACCTTCAGATTTCATTTGAGGTTATGCCCCCCAAAAAAGTAGCTCCTCTGACGGCTGAGAAACAGCAGCATGAGTGATGGCCCTCGGGTTCATGGGGCTCTTCTGCTGGGCCTTCGGCACGATGGAAGCAGTGATGGAGCAGCTTCCTCTTCTCCAGACAGCCTGAGAGCTTCTGGCGGCAGCAAGTAAATCACAGCTGGAGTCCCAGCTTCATCATGCCACAAGGAAGGGGCCTCATTTTTAAATGAAAACAATTTCAGCATGGATGTGGAATGATTTTCCCGATGCATCTGTGTGGCATCCATCCTCTTTGGTGTGTGGGGAAACGGCGATGCTGTGAAACTGATACCACAGGCTCATATCTCCTCTCTGGCGCTCAGCTTTTGGCAGAGCCACTGATATGACTCTAATCAGCAAATTGAATAGGTGTATGCAGCTTATCGGGAAAAAAAGGTTCTCACACACTCCTCCACAGCGCTCCCGCAATCGAGTGCTTTGGGTTAAAGCCGATCACAATGAAATGAATTTTATGCTGCCTTTTTTTTTATTTTATCACAGATTTATGAGTATTTATTCAGCTCCTGGCATTGGTTCAGCCCCTTAAAAGTTCCTCCGTTGGACTAATTAGAGCTGTGCTGGCTTATCCCTCTGACTATTGTGGTGATTATGGAAGCGTGCCTACTGGGACATGTTAGTTCTCATACAGTAAGCATCACCGTTTCCCAAAATATCACTGCTGATGTAGCTGTAATGGGAGCGACAGTAAAGTATTAACTGTTAACAGTCACATTTGGCTGCGAACAGCTTGCGAGGCATCTTGCCCGATGACACATTGGCTCAAAAATTAAAATAAAGTATGCTAAAGTTGTAGTCATTTCAAAATGTGGAGTATTATCTCATGCTTTCAGTGCAGTGACATGGGAATCGCAGGCGGAATTTGAAAATGTTTCTGAATCGTGTTACATAACTACTGATGTGGTCCTGTTGGTTTCATCTAGCTATGACCTTCAGGTCTTACTAGGTCAGTTTGTTACTGACTGTGAAGCAGCCAAGATGAGAATCGGCACCTCCAAGTCCGAGTCCAGAGGAGGGTGGATTGTCCTCTTTGGGTTGACAATGTGGAAAAGAAACGCAATTAAGTAGGTGTCGACTTTTACCATGGGAGGATATTTCATTTCACTGTTAGGGGGAACAATAAACAGAACATTTTCTCAGGAGTAAATATTGAGGGGGACACTATAGGTGTTTCTGTAGTCGGGGCACTTCCTCAATTTTTGGGGCAATGTGCAAGATTTTGTAATAAGGAAGAATTCAAACCCTATAAAATGTGGAAAAAAAAAACCCATTTGTATATAGTATGTATGTATGAACAGTGGTGTGAAAAAGTGTTTGCTCCCTTCCTGATTTCTCATTTTTTTGTATGTTTGTCACACTTAAATGTTTCAGATCATCAAACAAATTTAAATTTTAGATAAAGATAACACAAGTAAACACAAAATGCAGTTTTTAAATGAAGGTGTTTATTATTAAGGGAAAAAAAAATCCAAACCTCCATGGCCCTATGTGAAAAAAAGTGATTGCCCCCTAAACCTAATAACTGGTTGGGCCACCCTTAGCAGCAACAACTGCAATCAAGCATTTGCAATAACTGGCAATGAGTCTTTTACAGTGCTGTTGAGGAATTTTGTCCCACTCATCTTTGCAGAATTGTTGTAATTCAGCCATATTGGAGGGTTTTCGAGCATGAACCACCTTTTTAAGGTCATGCCACAGCATCTCAATTGGATTCAGGTCAGAACTTTGACTAGGCCACTCCAAAGTCTTCATTTTGTTTTCTTAAGCCACTCAGAGGTGGACTTGCTGGTGTGTTTCGGATCATTGTCCTGCTGCAGAACCCTAGTGTGCTTCAGCTTGAGGTCATGAACAGATGGCCGGACATTCTCCTTCAGGATTTTTTCGGTAGACAGCAGAATTCATGGTTCCATTTACCACAGCAAGTCTTCCATGTCCTGAAGCAGCAAAGCAGCCCCAGACCATCACATTACGACCGCCATATTGTACTGTTCCTTTTCTGAAATGCTGTGTTACTTTTAGGCCGGATGTAATGGGACACACACCTTCCAAAAAGTTGAACTTTGTCTTGTCAGTCCACATTTTTCCAAAAGTCTTGGGGATCATCAAGTTGTTTTCTGGCAAAACTGAGATGAGCCTTTATGTTCTTTTTGCTCAGCAGTGGTTTTTGTCTTGGAACTCTGTCATACAGGCCATTTTTTCCCAGTCTCTTTCTTATGGTGGAGTCATGAAGACTGACCGAAACTGAGGCAAGTGAGGCCTGCAATTCTTTGGATGTTGTTGTGGGGTCTTTGTGACCTCTTAGATGAGTCATCGCTGCGCTCTTGGGGTAATTTTGGTTGGCCGATCACTCCTGGAAAGGATCACCACTGTTCCATGTTTTCGCCATTTGTGGATAATGGCTCTCACTGTGGTTCGCTGGAGTCCCAAAACTTTAGAAATGGCTTTATAACCTTTTCCAGACTGATAGGTCTCAATTACTTTGTTTCTCATTTGTTCCTGAATTTCATTGGATCGCAGCATGATGTCTAGCTTTTGAAGATTTTTTTGGTCTACTTCACTTTGTCAAGCTGGTCCTATTTAAGTGATTTCTTGATTGAGACCAGTTGTGGCAGTAATCAGGCCTGGGTGTGGCTAGAGAAATTGAACTCGGCTTTCCAAAGATGTGATAAACCACAGTTAATTTATGTTTTAACAGGGAGGGGGCAATCACTTTTTTACACCGGACCATGTAGGTTTGGATTTTTTTTACCCTTAACAATAAACACATTCATTTAAAAACTGCATTTTGTGTTTATTTGTGTTATCTGTAATATCTAAATTTGTTTGATGATCTGAAACATTTAAGTGTGACAAACACACAAAAAAATGAGAAATCAAGAAGGGGGCAAACACTTTTTCACACCACTATATATATATATATATATATATATATATATATACTGTATATATATATATATATATATATATATATATATACAGTATATATATATATAGTAGCACCTTGGGAGAGCCAGATTTCTAGCATCTCAGACAAGAGACAGTGGATAAGCATGGGAGATCAAAGAGCAGGAGGCTCCTGGTGAGACAGCAGGAAGGAGTAAAGGATGTAGGGGGTTGAATGCAGTGTGATGCAAATGTCCTGTTGTGTGTGATGTAAGCCATGAAACTTAAGAGGAGAGTCTCTGATAAAAAGTTCATTCTGTTCTGTGCTCGTGAGATGTGAGTGTGCAATAAATCATTTGAAATGAATCTGCCTGTGATTTCACACACTCCACACTGGTGACCCAAGACGTATTATGGAACACGAGGCAAGATCCCCGGAGCCGGCCCGGTCAGGAAGCTACAGCGAGGCGGCAGCCATCCCACAGACAGCCCGGACTGGAACCTCCAGCCACGCGTGTGCAGTTTCAGTCAAGCTACCGGATTTCTGGCAGCACAACCCGCGCTCTTGGTTCCACCTCACCGAGGCCCAGTTCGCCCTCTGGGGAGTAATGGCAGATGACACCAGATCCTACCATGTGGTCGCAGCGCTCAACGCCCGCACAGCTCAACACCCGCACAGCTCAGCAGGTAGTGAGCCTGCTCGATCAGCCACCAGCCAGCAACAGATATGAGGCGCTCAAGGCTGCGCTCATCCAGCGCTACACGCTCTCGGACTGTGAGAGAGCACAGAGGCTCCTGACGCGGACCGAGCTAGGAGATGGTTCGGCCATAGACCTGATGGAGAAGATGCTGGCATTAATGGGCACGGACGACGGGCACTTTCTGTTTGCCCACCTCTTCCTCCGGAACCTTCCGACAGTAGCGAGAGCGGTTCTGGCCAATTCGCCGTGGCTGGCCGCGTGAGACTACCGTGCGCTAGCCCAGGAGGCAGACCGGATCATCATCTCCACCAGGGCGATCACAGTCAACGCGGCAGCGGCGGAGCCCAGCGAGACGACCAGAGGAGGCGAGGAGCCACCGACGGTAGCAGCAGCGGGGACCAAGGAGCACCAGAGAGACACGCTCTGTTCCTACCACCACCGCTTCGGAGAGAACGCACGCAGATATGCGCCACCGTGCCAATTCCAGCGCTGGGGAAAACACCAAGGCCGGGGGTCGGTAGCAGCAGCGACCCTCGGTGAAGAGAACAAGCTGCTCTACCTAACGGACGCACGCTCGGGGAGGCGTTTCCTCGTGGACACCGGAGCCCAGAAGAGCTTCATCTGGCCGACCTACGCTGACCGGCTGGCAGGCTCTAGCGGCCCCGGGATGTTGGCAGCAAACGGCTCGGATATTAAGACCTTTGGTGAGAGGACTCTGCTCTTATCTCTACACGGCCGTACATATGAGTGGACTTTTGTCATAGTAGCACTGAATTACCATATACTGGGGGCTGATTTTCTGTGTGCACATGGTTTATTCGTTGATGTTGCTAACAAGCGCCTGGTTAATGCACTGTCCTTTGATTCTCTCCCCTGTATAGCTCGAGTGACCCAGCCAACAGCACAAGCCAACGTCACAACTACAGGCGATAAGTTCCACACACTGCTCACTCAGTTCCCAGCACTCACGGTCCCAACGTTTTCCGAGGCCATCGCTAAACACGGGGTGGAGCACTTTATCACCACCACCGGGCCGCCCATTTTTGCAAGACCTCGGCGGTTGGATGCAACTAAACTGGCCATAGCGCGCGAGGAGTTCGCCAACCTGGAAAGGTTGGGCACCATCAGGCGTTCGAACAGCCCATGGGCTTCCCCACTACACATGGTCCCTAAGGCTGAGGCATCATGGCGACCGTGCGGTGATTTCCGCAGGTTGAACAACGCCACGGTGCACGACCGCTACCCAGTTACCCACATACAGGATTTTTCCGTTCACCTCGCCGGAGCACGCATTTTTTCCAAAATTGACCTGGTCCGCGGTTACCACCAAGTCCCAGTGCGTGCTGAGGACGTACCCAAAACAGCGGTAATAACTCCATTCGGTCTATTCGAGTTCCTGCACATGCCATTCGGGTTAAAAGGAGCGGCACAGACGTTCCAGCGCATGATGGATGCAGTGCTGTGCAATCTCCCGTTTGTGTTCGTCTACCTGGACGATATCCTGGTAGCCAGCGTGTCCGAAGACTAACACGAAACCCACCTCACGACGGTTTTCCGGAGGTTGGAGGAGCACGGGTTAATAATCAACCCGGTGAAATGCCAGTTTGGCGTAACGGAGATTGATTTTTTGGGGCACCGCGTCTCTCCAGAAGGAGCAATCCCGCTGCCCGACAAAGTGCGCGCCGTGGCGGATTTTCCCCGGCCTCAAATGGTCAGGGCGCTGCAAGAATTTTTTGGGAATGGTGAACTTTTATAACCGTTTCCTTCCCCGCGCGGCGCAGCTCATGCAACCATTGTACGCCGCGCTCAAAAAACAGAAACCCGCGGATAGGGTCGAATGGACCCCGGAGCAAGAGCGGGCGTTCTCGGAAGTTAAAGCAGCCCTGGCAAACGCCGCACTGCTGGCACATCCAGACCTGACGGCCCGCATAGCGCTCACCACCAACACTTCAGACGTGGCCATAGGGGCTGTCGTGGAGCAGCGCGTCGCCGGGGCTTGGCAGCCGCTCGCCTTTTTCAGCAGAACTTTGCGCGACAGTGAACGTAAATACAGCGCGTTCGACAGAGAGTTGCTGGCTCTCCACCTGGCCATTCGCCACTTCCAGTTCTGGCTGGAAGGGCGCAGCTTCACCGCGTTCGTGGACCACAAGCCGCTAACATTCGCGATGGCCAAGGTTTCAGAACTGTGGTCAGGCCGGCAGCAGAGACAGCTGGCCGCGATCTCAGAGTTTACTACCGATATTCAGCATGTGTCGGGTAAACTGAATGTAGTGGCGGACTGCCTCTCGCGTGCCGTGGTGGCCCAGGTCTGCGTGGGGATAGATTACGCAGCCATGGCCGCGGAGCAGATTAGCGATGCAGACGTGCGCGCGCTCCAGTCTGGACCAACAGGGTTAAGGCTGGAGAGCAGGGTGCTGCAAGACGGCATGCCCCCCCTAATCTGCGATGTCTCCACGGGTCGCCCGCGTCCCGTGGTCCCGGCCGCATGGCGCCGCCGCGTGTTTGAGTCGGTTCACACTCTGGCGCACCCAGGAGTGCGCGCGTCGGTCAAAATGGTGGGAGAGAAGTTTGTGTGGCCGAGCCTACGCAAACAAGTGAAAGAGTGGGCTGCAGCCTGCGTGGCGTGCCAATGAGCCAAGGTACACAGACACACGAAGGCTCCCTTGGAGCCGTTTCGTATTCTGGCTAAGAGGTTCGACCATGTTCACGTGGACCTCGTGGGCCCCCTCCTGCCATCACAGGGTTGCACGCACCTCCTGACAATGGTGGACCGCACCATGCGCTGGCCAGAAGCGGTTCCGCTGGCGGCAACCACGTCCGCAGACGTAGCGTGCGCTTTTTTAACAGCATGGGTGGTGCGTTTTGGAGTCCTGTTGGACATTACGTCTGACAGGGGCCCTCAATTTGTTTCCGAACTCTGGTCTGCAATGGCCCGCAGCCTGGGTGTTACAATTCACCGCACAACTGCGTACAACCCACAGGCCAATGGGTTATGCGAGCGTTTTCATAGATCACTGAAAGCAGCACTCAGGGCTTCATTGACGGATGCAAATTGGGTAGACAGGCTGCCGTGGGTTTTATTGGGGTTGCGCTCTGCGCCGAAAGAGGATCTAGAAGCTTCCCCGGCAGAGCTCGTTCTTACGCAGCCACTACGGCTGCCCGGGGAATTTCTACCAGATAATCCCGCTCCGGGCAGCTCCTTGTCTCAGCTTTTGCAGCATAGCGCAAACACAGGCATGCTGCCGGGCCCTGCCCACCACAGTTTTCCGCGTGTTTTTGTGCCTAAAACTTTGAAGAGCGCGGAGTTCATGTTTGTCAGACACGATGCCTACCGCCCTCCATTGCGCCCACCCTATGATGGACCGTTCAGAGTGTTGGAAACAGGGGATAAGCATTTTTTGCTAGACTTGGGGGGTAGGAGGGAAAAAATTGGTATAGACAGACTCAAACTCGCTTTCGTTGTGGCGGACGAGCAAGTGCTGTTGACTAGGGCCCCTCGGCGTGGAAGACCCCCACAGAGAGCTCCCCAGGGAAACAATTCGCCAGAGCAGCCACACGGACAGACCGAAGTGGCCCCCCTCCCAGCAACCTCCCACCGGCACAACAGCGCCGCCGAGGTGGTAAAACCCAGTTACAGCAGATACGGGAGGAGACGGAAGCCCAAGCAGCATGTGGACTGATGTTCTGTTGTTCTATCACAGCATGTGGGCTGTTATTCTATTGTCCTATCTAAGATTCTGGGGGGGGGGGTATTTGTAGCACCTTGGGAGAGCCAGATTTCTAGCATCTCAGACAAGAGACAGTGGATAAGCATGGGAGATCAAAGAGCAGGAGGCTCCTGATGAGATAGCAGGAAGGAGTAAAGGATGTAGGGGGTTGAATGCAGTGTGATGCAAATGTCCTGTTGTGTGTGATGTAAGCCATGAAACTTAAGAGGAGAGTCTCTGATAAAAAGTTCATTCTGTTCTGCGCTCGTGAGATGTGAGTGTGCAATAAATCATTTAAAATATTCATTTCAAAATCATTTGAAGTATTCTTGGAAATAAAAGCAGAAATACAAGCTACCCAACCGATTTTTCAAAAAATAATAAAACGACTCAGAGTGTGAATGCAGCTTCACCTGTAGATGAATTTAATAACTTTTTTGTTAACAATGGTCCTAATTTGGCTCGAGAAATACCCATTACGGTGCCTACAGGTGATACAATAAGCAATAACACTGCTATAAAAGATTCCATTTTCATAAAGAACACAGACGAGAGAGAGGTCATTGAAATTGTTAAATCGTTTAAAAGTAAAACATCTACGGACTGCGATGGTATTGACATGCTCTTAGTCAAAACTATTATTGAATGCTTAGTGAAACCACTGACGTATATCTGTAACCTGTCTCTCCAAACAGGTATATTTCCCAACGCAATGAAAATAGCTAAAGTAATTCCGATATACAAGACGGGTGACAGAGGGGAATTCTCAATCTATAGACCAATTTCACTATTGCCACAATTTTCCAAGATACTTGAAAAAATATTCTATGAGAGAACTGACAACTTCATACTGAAGAATAATTTATTGTGTGAGCAGCAATATGGGTTCAGACACAAGAGGACAACTGCATTTGCTCTAATGGAATTTATAGAAAAAATATCAACTGCCATTGAAAATAAAGAGTATTCAGTTGGGGTATTCCTGGATTTCAAAAAAGCATTTGATACAGTGGATCATAATTTATTATTAAAGAAACTACAAAATTGTGGTATTAGAGGGGTAGCACTGTCCTGGTTAAGTAGTTACTGAAAGAATAGATATCAGTATGTATGTGTTGGTAACAAAAACTCACAGTTACTGAAGGTTACTTGTGGAGTCCCACAGGGTTCAGTTTTGGGGCCATTGTTATTCAATATGTATATAAATGATATATGTAAAGTTTCAGAAAAAATGGACTTAATATTGTTTGCCGATGACACTAATCTATTATGCAGTGGAAGCAATTTGGAACAACTTCTGGATACACTCGGAAAGGAATTAGGAAAGCTTAAACTGTGGTTTTATTCAAACAAATTAACGCTCAATTTAAGTAAGACAAAATTTATAGTCTTTAACAACCATCACAACAACTCAGTATCTAAACTCAGTGTAAATGGTGTAGAGATTGAAAGGGTATCTGAAACTAAATTTCTTGGAGTAATAATTGATAATAAACTGTGTTGAAAGTCACATATTAATTATATTAAAGGTAAAATATCCAAATCAATTGCAATACTACACAGAGTGAAATATTTGCTGAATCAACCCACACTATATACCTTGTATCATTCATTAATACTCCCATACATGACATATTGTAATGAAGTATGGGGAAATACACATAAAACAAACATATATCCAGTCTTTATGCTTCAGAAGAGAGCTATTAGAATAATAAACAAAGCAGCTTACAGGGGACCAACAAACCCACTTTTTCTTAAATTAAAAGCTCTCAAGTTGAAAGATCTGGTTGACTTTAAAACTGCAATAATGTTTAAAGTGAAGAATCTATCACTGCCCGCAAATATCCAAAAGTTGTTCCAAATAAGGGAGAAACAATATCATTTCAGAGGAACATGTATATTTCAAAAACCTTCAGTGAGAACTACCACCAAGCAACACTGTGTTTCAGTGCAAGGAGACAGATTATGGAACGATTTTGGACCTGAATTAAAATCATGCACAACGCTTGGACAATTTAAACAAAAACTAAAGGAAGAAATACTCCAAACATATATACAAGATGACATGTATCTTGACATGGCATTCTTCCATCGCGCACCAGGGTGAGGTACTCTAATGATAAGCCCTGGTTCACAGCTAAGCTCAGACAGATCAGGAAGGAGAAGGAAGCAGCGTTGAAAAGTCATGAAGTCCTTTGAGCGCCTGGTCCTGCCCCACCTCAAGTCCATCACCACCCCCCTCCTGGACCCGCTGCAGTTTGCCTACCGAGCCAACAGGTCTGTAGACGACGCAGTCAACCTGGCCCTCCACTCCATCCTGCAGCACCTGGACTCCCCGGGAACCTACGCCAGGATCCTGTTTGTGGACTTCAGCTCCGCATTCAACACCATCCGCCCCGCTCTGCTCCGGGACAAGCTGTCCCTGCTCAACGTGCCTGACTCCCTCTGCAGGTGGATCACCGACTTCCTGACGGACCGGAGGCAGCATGTGCGGCTGGGAAAGACTGTCTCAGACTCTGCTAGCATCAGCACCGGATCACCCCAGGGCTGTGTACTTTCCCCCCTACTCTTCTCCCTTTATACCAACTCCTGCACCTCCAGCCACCAGTCTGTCAAGTTGATCAAGTTTGCGGATGACACCACCCTCATCGGGCTCATCTCCAACGGCGACGAGTCCGCCTACAGGAGAGAGGTGGCCCAGCTGGCATCCTGGTGCAACAACAACAACCTGCAGCTGAACGCTCTGAAGACAGTGGAGATGATTGTGGACTTCAGGAAAGTCACAACCCCTCTGCCCCCCCTCACCCTCACAGGCTCTCCCATCACCACTGCTGATTCCTTCCGCTTCCTAGGCACCACCATCACCAGGGACCTCAAGTGGGAGCCGACCATCAGCTCCCTCATCAAAAAGGCCCAGCAGAGGATGTTCTTCCTGCGGCAGCTGAGGAAGCTCAAGCTACCCACCAAGATGTTAGTGCAGTTCTACACAGCCATCATCGAGTCCATCCTCACCACCTCCATAACCGTGTGGTACGCAGGAGCCACTGCCAGGGACAGACTAAGGCTGCAGCGCGTCGTGCGCACTGCTGAGAAGGTGATCGGCTGCAAGCTCCCATCTCTCCAGGATCTGTACATCTCCAGGACCCAGAGGCGTGCTGGCCGGATCATAGCCGATCCCTCACACCCTGGTCACGTACTGTTTGCCCCCCTCCCCTCAGGTAGAAGACTTCGGTCCATCCAGACTAAAACCTCCCGTCACATGAACAGCTTCTTCCCCTCTGCCATCAGACTGCTGAACACTAAGTGACTTATTGACTCTCGTGCACTATGTACAGCAGCTCAACCAGACTCATGTCAATCATCACTGTTTTCTTCCTGCATTACCGACTGCACTATATGGTTCTCCACATTATCTGCTGCTCGCTAATATATTTTAACTGCTGACCAGTATTACTCTCTTATTCTACACTTTATTGCATGTATAGTTTATTTCTTTTATTTTATCGTGTTTAATGTTGCAGCATTGCACCGAGACAAATTCCTAGTTTGTGTACTACATGAACAATGGCAATAAATCTGATTCTGATTCTGATTCTGATTCTGACATGTAAAATCACATAAGGATTGTCATATCCAGCCTGTGTTGTGTTGTAGCTTAGTTTTTTTTTGTCACATTTTGTCTTAGCTTCGTTCTGAATTGTAATCGCTCTTCTTTTGTTTTTTTCTTTTGAATTCTTGGATGGAATATGGGTGAGCAATATAAGCTGCGGCTTCAGCCATCACCCATTTCGGATAACTTATGTTGAACTGTATAATCAGAGGAGCTATTGTCTAATTTGACCTTGTTGGATTTTCTTTCCCCCTTTGTTATATTATTCAGTTTCTAACCTGTACTAGTAACTGTACTGTAGTTTTAACCTGTACTATTTGAAATAAAGATTCATTCATTCATTCATTCATTCAAAATGGATCTGCCTGTGATTTCACACACTCCACTGTAGCACCTTGGGAGAGCCAGATTTCTAGCATCTCAGACAAGAGACAGTGGATAAGCATGGGAGATCAAAGAGTAGGAGGCTCCTGGTGAGATAGCAGGAAGGAGTAAAGGATGTAGGGGGTTGAATGCAGTGTGATGCAAATGTCCTGTTGTGTGTGATGTAAGCCATGAAACTTAAGAGGAGACTCTCTGATAAAAAGTTCATTCTGTTCTGTGCTCATGAGAAGTGAGTGTGCAATAAATCATTTGAAATGAATCTGCCTGTGATTTCACACACTCCACTATATATATACGTATATATATATATATATATATATATATATATATATATATATATATATATATATATATATATATATATATATATATATATATATATATATATATATATATATATATATATATATATATATATATATATATATATATATATATATATACGTATATATATATATATATATATATATATATATATATATGTGTGTGTGTGTGTGTGTGTGTGTGTGTGTGTGTG
This sequence comes from Pholidichthys leucotaenia, assembly GCA_020510985.1. Classification (NCBI taxonomy): domain Eukaryota; kingdom Metazoa; phylum Chordata; class Actinopteri; order Cichliformes; family Pholidichthyidae; genus Pholidichthys; species Pholidichthys leucotaenia. Next base: position 414,554,131 of record CM035837.1, on the reverse strand, counting down.
TGTGTGTGTGTGTGTGTGTGTGTGTATATATACACTACCGTTCAAAAGTTTGGGGTCACCCAGACAGTTATTTTGTGTTTTCCATGAAAAGTCACACTTTTTTACCACCATGAGTTGTAAAATGAATAGAAAATATAGTCAAGACATTGACAAGGTTAGAAATAATGATTTGTATTTGAAATAATAATTTTTTTCCTTCAAACTTTGCTTTCGACAAAGAATCCTCCATTTGCAGCAATTACAGCATTGCAGACCTAACATGATTGCACAAGGGTTTTCTAATCATCCATTAGCCTTCTGACGCAATGAGCAAATACATTGTACCATTAGAACACCGGAGTGATAGTTGCTGGAAATGGGCCTCTATACACCTATGTAGATATTGCACTAAAAACCAGACATTTGCAGCTCTCATAGTCATTTACCACATTAGCAATGTATAGAGTATATTTCTGATTAGTTTAAAGTTATCTTCATTGAAAAAAAGTGCTTTTCTTTCAAAAATAAGGAAATTTCTAAGTGACCCCAAACTTTTGAACGGTAGTATATATATATATATATATACTGTATATATAAAGTTAAAATAAGATCGTCTAGAAAAACATTAAAAAATTAATTGTTACAAAGAATCAGAATTTAACCAGCATCTACAGTATGTCAACGTTCCTAGATTTAGAAGCAAATTTACATGAAAAAACTTTCAAATTAACAAGAAAAAGGTACAAATTTACATGAAAAAGTTGCAAATTAACAAGAAAAAGGTACACATTTACATGACAAAAGCTGCAAATTAACAAGAAAAAAGGTGCAAATTTACATGAAAAAGCAGCAAATTAACAATAATAAAGATGCAAATTTAAATGAAAAAGCTGCAAATTAATATGAAAAAAGTGCAAATTTACATGAAAAAGTTGCAAATTAACAAGAAAAAGGTATACATTTACATGACAAAAGCTGCAAATTAACAAGAAAAAAGGTGCAAATTTACATGAAAAAGCAGCAAATTAACAATAATAAAGATGTAAATTTAAATGAAAAAGCTGCAAATTTATATGAAAAAATTGCCAATTAATGAGAAAAAAGTTGCAAATTAAAGAGGAAAAGTTGAAAATTTGCATGAAAAAAGTGGCAAATTAAGAAAAAAAGGCAAATTTTTAAGGGGAAAAAAACTCACAAATTTAAAAAAAAATACTTGCAAATTACCCCCCTCCCCCCAAATATTTGTCTTGCATGTATCTTTAGTATCAGTAACATAGTTAAAATGCATTGTACTCAGTCCTGTAACATGATATATGACAATATGAGGGGAGGGGGTAAAAGTCTCTTTTTTTCCAGCTTCCCCCCCTCCACACACACACACACTACAAACACGCCAATTAACACCTATGCTGTGTTCTGTTCATCTAAACAGTGACAAAATGAATTTCTGAATGGTTTTTAATGTTTTTGCTTTAAATAGTGTGAACTCTTCCCCATTAAAACATGGGTCCCCAACAACACCAACTGAAGGCACGGGTCCTATAGACGGTTGCCTAAGCTACCACCTGCTGGATGGGGCGCAGCTGCAAGCCCTCAAATTTCTTTTAAATTAAACAAATAAAATTCCTAATATTCAAAGGTCCTGTGCCAGCAGACCAGGCAGACAAATGCTTACAGCCCCAGGCCAGTAAGGGGCCTTCCAGGGCTGACCAACTTTGGATCACTTTGGCAGTGATAGTGTGAGGAGTTTGCAGTGCGGTGTCACGGCCCCACTCAGTGTGCCTCTTAAGTAAACACATTGCGGAGAGGAACTTGTTGAGATTTGTAAAATTAAATAAATGTTCAGGCTGACTAAAGACAGAAGAGATTCCAGCATCACTTACCCTCTACCCATCAGATGACCACTGTGACAAACTCTGCTTTAACAGCAGAACCAGCGCGAGTTCTGTCAGTGGTCATTCCACCTTCGACTGGCCGATCCTGTGGATTCAATCTCCGGCTACACACAACTCAAACTACGGTCCTGTGTGTTGCCTCTCAAATATGATTTATAATGAAAAAACAGCAAAGATAGGACAAAATTTATTGTAGTGGCTGTTTGTTTTTGTTCTTGTGTGTGTTTGTGTGTGCATCCTTCTAGTTTTATTTGGTGAGGACAAGAGTGTTTGTGTGTTTTGTTTCATTCCGAGTGCCATGAACAGTGGGGTATGTTTTATTTCAGAGGGGGCTGTCATAAAAAAAATATTAGCAGAGGATGAGTTAATGCCAAGTGAACTGGGATGCATGAACAAGCACAGAGTAGAACAAAACAGAGATTTCCCCTTGCTGGAACAGGACAGGATTGTATCTGCTCCACAACAGCCGGGGAACAGTCAGAGATGCAGGAGGCTCTGACCTTCGGCTGAGGCTATCCGCTGTGACATCTGTGGCACACACAGTTGTCTGTTGCAGCTTTGAAATGAATATAATCTGTCAGAATAATGACAGACAGTCTTCTGATTCATTTCCACTCTTTGTCTTTGCATGTTTATCTGTTTCCTATTCAAATGTCCGCTGAACTGAGGTGAGTTGGTCAATGACCCATGCTGCTGCCTGCAGAGTCATTTAAATGGCGTCATCTGATGTGTGTAACCCTATTCAGGTAATAGCGGCAAGCCTCGATTGAAAGGGATTTATGTGATTTTTTTATTTTTTAATGAGCAGTAACGTGAGGTCCCTGGTCGGTTGCTGGTATCGGGGACTTCAGGGCCTTAAAGGGTACAATGTTTGTTTGTGTGTGTGTGCGTGCGTGAGTGCGTGCGGAGGATGGGGTACCCAAATCTCGCTTAGGATGCTAAAATGGCAAGGGCCCTCCCTGGCCCCCAAACACCATCTTGCATAGAAACGGTCCTGACTACAATAACCCTTACAGTGTCCCCCTCGTTATTTACTCTTGAGAAAATGCTAACACTGAAATGAAATACCCCCCACCCCACCCCTTGATGGGAACATTCTCTGGAATTTCAGGTTTGGGATCCATCTGGAGCAGCTGCGTGAAAGCCGTGCCAGAAATGTGTGATGGTACAAACCCATCAGACGGAGCCAAATGATACCCGTGTCCTTCTCGCTGTGACAAGGCTTCACTAACCACCAAGCTCCGACAGCCCAGTGGCATTAAGTCACAACAGCCGGGCTGTATGGCAGTGTGACGGATGGAGGACAGTTGTGGCCCCCCCCCCCCACACACACACACCACCACCACTAGTGAGCCATCCCACCTGACTCATTTGGTTGACCTTGACTATGGAGTCACTGTGACTCTGTTAGTGTAGATGTAAGCACTCTCGGGAGACAGCCTAACCACCGCATTCACTAATCCACTCCGTGAAAAAGCTCCATCGTGGGCTCCCTGAGGTCTGCTCATTAGGAGAGGTTGTGCTCGCTCGTGTTGACAGGTTCTGCAGCATGTGAGTGGAGCATAACTTAACAAAGAAATAACCCCCACAAAAGCACTGTCAAGTGTTTTACAAATGAATGGAGGCTTTATTTTTCTTTTTAATTTTTCACTGTTGTGTGTTGTCACAGCTGCTGTGTGGTTTTCTGTGCTGTGATTGCAAAAGCCCTAAACTAATTATCAGCACAGCAAAACTAAAAGCACAGTAATAAACTACTGGATCTCTGGAATTATCTGATTATTCTAATAGTCATGTTTAGATAGAATGATCTGATATTCTTAATGAGATTATGAAAACTCAAATTTAATGAAAAAATGTGCAAATTTACAAGAAAAAAGTTGAAAATTTGAGAAAAAAAATACACATTTAAGAGAAAAAAGTTTAAAATTAACATGGAAAAGGTTAATAATTTACATAAGTTACAAACTGCAAAAAAAGACAAACTTACAAAAGCAAAAACATGAAAATTTATATGAAAAGTCTAAAAAAACTTGCAGATTTACATGAAGAAAAGTTGTTAATTTTAAAGAAAAATTTAGCAAATTTACATGAAAACAAATTTACAAGAAACAAGTTGAAAGTTGCAAAATTTCAGAGAAAAAGTTGTAAATTTATATGGAAAAAGTCAATAATTTAAGAAAATACGTTTCCAAATTGCAAAAAAGACAAACTTACAATAAAAAGGTGCAAATTTTTATGAAAACGTCTGAGAAAAATTTGCAATTGATGAGAACTATATTGCAAATTTAAGAGAAAGTTTCAGATTTACATGAAAAAGTTGCAAATTTTAATGACAAGGCTGTAAATGTATGTAAATTAAAGAATTTTTTTGTAAATTTCTAAGAAAAAAGTTGGAACTTTCAGAGAAAAAAGTTGCAAGTATATGAGAAAAATGTACAAATTTACATGAATAAAAGTTTTTAATTTTAAAGACAAATGTTGAAAATTTATGAGAAAAAGTTGCAGATTTACATGATGTTGTGAATTTTAATTTTGAATTTTAAAGTTGAATATTTATGACAGGAAAATGTTACAAATTCCCAAGAAAAAGGTGCAAATTTGTATTAAAAAAAGAAATTGCAAATAATGAGAAAAAATTTGCAAACTTACAAGAATATTGCAGATTTACATGAAAAAGCTATTTTAGAATAGAAAAATATAAATTTACATGAAATGCAAATTTCAAAGAAAAAGTTGTAAATTTATATAGAAAAAGTCAATAATTTGCAGGGAAATAAGTTGTACATAGCAAAAAAAAAAAAAAAAAAAAAAAAACTTACAAAACTAAAAAAAGTGAAAATTTAACAGAAAAAGTTGCAAATGTATAAAAAAGTCTAGGAGAAAAAAGCTGCAAATGATGAGAAAAATTATGCAAATTTATGAGAAAGTTGCTGATTTACATGTTAAAAGTAGCAAATTTTAAAGACAAAAGCTGCAAATTTACACGAAAAAAGACAAATTTATAAGAAAAAAAATTAGAAAATTTTAAGGAAAACGTTACAAATGTCAGAGAAAAAGTTACAGGTTCTCAAGAAAAAAGTTGCAGATAATATGAAAAAAAGTTGTGAATTTCAATAAAAAAGAAATTTACATGGGGAAAAAAGCTGAAAATTTATATGAAAAAGACACCAATTTACAAGAAAAAAGTTGGTACTGGCACTGTTGTAAATATAAATGTAAATATAAATGAGTCTTGACTCAGTCATTGTGACGCCTATGATTTCAACTTTAATGAAGAAAGACAGATCATAAAGAAATGTATCTGTGTAGCCTTGACTCTTCAGTGGTGGGCGTATAAAGCCCAGAGTAGTAGTAGATTAGTTTATTTGACAGGGACAGTGCAATAAACATAGACAATTAATCAAAGACAATCAATCTGATGTGTTGCACATAGAGTGTATAGCTATTAGCGAGGATGACGACGATCATGTCCATGAAAACCGTTTGAATAACTGCAGACCTGCATGCTAAGGAGCTCTGTGTTTGCTGTCTTTCTCCAACATATGGCACATTAAATTTAAACATGAATGTGTTTACTCTTACCCAACACATTTAACGATGAAACACCTGCTGGTCTTAATAAGAGGAAATGGACGACACAGCAGAGCTTTTGCTTTCAGGGAATGCAATAAAGATACATGCTGTATGGACCACTGATCCATACTTTTTTAAACCAATATATCAATGAAAATAATGGGGACAAATCAAATTATTTCATCAGACTTATTTGGCAACAAATTTTCAGCAAATTTAGACATGGACCCCAGTAATCACTCAGTAAATAAAATAAGGAAAAGCAATGGTCTTCCAACAGATACGTCTACAGAGGGCATGTGCTCTTGGTGGACCATTCTGACTACAGTGACGCCACCTCATTTCACCATGTTTCACAGTTTCAAAAGCACTCAGATCGTCATTGATCAGGCAGGTAGGTGGAAAGAAATGACAATGCTATTCCCGTGCAGTCTCCATCCTCTTCACATTAGCCAGAATATGTGTATGGGTCTCTTTTTGTTTGGTTATTGTTATGCAAAAAAAATAGCCCGCTAACACATGCAAATAGACATTGCTCTTTGGATGTCATGGATCTGAGTGAGCACAGAACCTTCTTGACTACAAAAGACTACAAGACTATTTAAAACCTACATGGCTACGAGTGAAAAAGTGCCCCCCCCCCCATTATAACATAACTGTGGTTTATCACATCTTTGGAAAGCTGAGTTCAATTTCTTTAGCCACACCCAGGCGTGATTACTGCCACATCTGTTCTCAATCAAGAAATCACTTAAATAGGAACTGCCTGACAAAGTGAAGTAGACCAAAAGATCCTCAAAAGCTAGACATTATGCTGTGATCCAAATAAATTCAGGAACAAATGAGAAACAAAGTAATTGAGATCTATCAGTTTGGGAAAGGTTATAAAGCCATTTCTAAAGCTTTGGGATTCCAGCTAACCACAGTGAGAGACATTATCCACAAATGGCGAAAATATGGAACATTGGCGAACCTTCCCAGGAATGGTCGGCCAACAAAAATTACCCCAAGAGCGCAGTGACGACTCATCCAAGAGGTCACAAAAGACCCCACAACAACATCCAAAGAATTGCAGTCCTCACTTGCCTCAGTTAAGGTCAGTGTTCATGACTCCACAATAAGAAAGAGGCTGGGCAAAAATGGCCTTCATGGCAGAGTTCCAAGACGAAAACCACTGCTGAGCAAAAAGAACATAAAGGTTTATATCAGTTTTGCCAGAAAACATCTTGATTATCCCAAAGACATTTGGGAAAATATTCTGTGGACTGACGATGTCATGAATGGCCCCTTCGGGGGAGAGAAACAGACCCATACGCTGGACTGCAGTAGTGACATTTATTAACCGAGGGAAACAGAAAATCCAAAACTGTGCAGAGAACACAAAAATACAAGTGACGATAACTTACAGGGAAAGCACTCCAGAGCCGAAATCGCTCTGGAGGTGACGAGGAGACAACTTAGTAGAATAAAGACAGCCGCAGTGAGAGAATAAACTGGCAGTGCTTAAAAAGCTGACAACATGAAACAAATTATCAGCAGGTGTGGGCAGATGCACAGGCAGGTGACCTAATTACAAAACTGCTCACAGCTGAGATGGCTGGGGAATAGACACTGATTAGATGGTGGGAGTGTCTGGAAAAGGAGGAAGGGGACTCGTGTCACAGAACCAAAATATAAACAGAAACTGACAAAATAATAATAATAACAGACATAAAATACTCAGAAATAAATTAAGAGTCTGAGCTCGGTGAAGACACCACGCTCAGACTCATGATAGAGCCCCCCCCACTTAAAGGGGTGGATACCAGACACCCCAAGGTAACACCCAAAAAAGAACCCCCCTCCACCAAAAGAAAAGGTACAGCAGTAAACCAGCCTGGGTGGGAGGTGGGGGAAACAAGTTAGGAGGGAGCAAAAACACGGACCCTACTCAGGACCCACACTCGCGCTACCGCAGGCCCTTGGGCCCCCTTGGCCAAAGCACTAAACAGTTCGGGCAGCCGGAGGAAGTCCCAGGCCAGACAGACGGCGAGGTGGTATGAGTCGGGTGGGCTGCCGGAGAATATAGGCCACCCAACCCAATGGCTCAGTCTATCAGGCGGCCGGCCAGAGTTCTTAAGCTACCAAAACAGAAGGGGTGACCCAGGAGGAGGCTCCTCCACAGTGAGACCCGATGAAGGGAAGGAGGGCTGAGGGAGGGGGACCACAATGCCACAACGGTGTCTGGTAGCAGAGGAGGAACCACAGCGACATCTGGCAGTGAAGGTGGGACCATGACAGTGTCAGGCAGAGATGGGGAGGCCTCGACGCCCTCAACCTGGCAGGCAACACCCTCAATGGTCCCGCACTGAGACATGGTTTCACCCGCGGGGGCTCCAGACTGGAGCAAAGCAGCACTCACGGTGGCTCCAAGCTGGAGCGTGGCAACACCCACAGTGGCTCAGGGCTGGAGCAAAGCAGCAACTGCAGTGGGCCCAGGCCTGGCCAATGCTGCACCCACGGTGGGCCCCAACTGGGCTAATGCCGCACCCTTGGTGGACCCAGACTGGGCCAATGCTACACCCTCGGTGGACCTCGACTGGGTCAATGCTGTACCCTCGGTGGGCCCAGACCGGGCCAATGGTGCACTCTCGGTGGACCCTGACTGGACCAGTGCTGCACCCACGGTGGGCCCCAGGCTGGAGTGCAGCACCCATGGCGGGCCCATACTGGAACGCAGCACCCAAGTAGGCTTCAGGCTGGAGCGCAGCACCCATGACGGTCCCCGACTGGGACACTGCACCCACTGAGACTCGGACAGAGGAGGAGGGACCCAAACAATGGCCTTGGGGAGAGGAGAAGCTGCACCTACAGAGGTCCTGGGCGGGGACAGAGCACCCGCGATGACCTCCACTACAGAGGAAGCTGGATCCAGGGTGACCTTGGGTGGCGAGCCTGGACCCACCGAGACATCGGATGAAGCTGGAACCTTCTCGGCGACCCTGGGGAAAGGCTCGGACACTATAGGAGGAAAGTCAGGATCAGGGTCACCGGCAGTGACAGAGCCCAGTGAGGTGAGCTCTGGTGCAGTGGACGGCTTCATCCCGCTCTCCCCCCAAGAGCCAGACAAGATCTCTCCAAGACAGATACAAGAAACACAAAGGAGAGCACTTGCCTAAGCTTGAGCTCCACTGCCTTCCAGGACTCCGTCAATCCAGATGACGATGACGTCTCGGGCCCGGTCCTTTGGAGATCAGCCCTCACTCTGCTGTGGCAGCCTCCGCAGCAGGCATGATAGTGAATGCAGTCTCGGTGCCCCCAGGCAAAGTGACCTATGCTGGTGGCTCATCCGGCATGGAAGCTGGGGGTCAGCTCACTGCTGGCACTGGAACTAGGTCCTCCAGGGCCATGGGCTCCTCCAACATCCAGTGGTTCAATCCTGGGGCCGGCAGACACTCAGAGGCAAAAGGAGGAGACACGGAGAGGGCTGGTGAGCAATTGGTAGTTGCAGAAGGCCATGGGGACTCAGGAGACTGCAAGCCCTGAGCCACACTACCGGGATTCAGGCAAGGCACATCATCAGAAAATAATGGAGAATGAAATGGCACTTGCCTGTTTTCCCGAAGCTTGACGTTCCCTGCTGCAGCAGGTGAAAAGTCATCCCTCTACGTGGCTATGGTGAACATGGGCCCTTCGGAGGATTGTGGAGGAGCTGCCCCTGTTGTCACAGAGACGGATGGAGCTGGAGAAAAAACAGAGGACCTCTCGGCAGTAGGAGAGGTTACCGAAGTGGAGCAGAAAACAGCAGCTACAGGACAGGATGAAGCTAATGATCCAGCCAGAGAAGAGAGAGATGAAGACTTTACTGCTGAGGGGGGCTTCTGCCTCGACATCGAGGAAATGGCTACCGGAGAGGCGGGAGGATTCCTCCGGTGGTCCGGAGCAGGACGATGGTGTAGTGGAGCTGAATGAGCAGGAACAGGTGCTGGAGACTGGTTAAAAGCCTAAACAACAGAAACCCAGGAGCGCCTCCCCTTCGGCGCGGGTCCAGGCTTCTCCAGGGAATTCCTCACCATCGCGCCATTTTCGCGTTGCAGCGCCGCCACCAGACAAATCCTCTCCACTCCCTCAGCATGCTCCAAAAGCTGAGGCCACCGGCGAGTAGCTGCCTCCGCAAGCCCCAGATACCATAATACGTCATTTGGGGCAAAACCGCTGCACGCTACAGAGATTATCCCGTCTATCTCTATAAGGGCTTGGCAGCACTCCCACCCCAGGTGCATCTGGGTAGCCGCATCCACCTGCTGAGTCCATAATGAGCTCCAATGAACAGGTGAGTGAAAAAACACAAAAAGGGCAAAAATTCACCAACTGCAGCAGCTGGGTCTTATTCCTGGCGGCTGTCTTCTGTCATGAATGGCCCCTCCTGGGCAGAGAGACAGACCCACGCACTGGACTGCAGTAGTGACATTTATTAACCAAGGGAAACAGAAAATCCAAAACTGTGCAGAGAACACAAAAATACAAGTGAAGATAACTTACAGGGAAAGCACTCCAGAGCCAAAATCGCTCTGGAGGTGACGAGGAGACAACTTAGTAGAATAAAGACAGCTGCAGTGAGAGAATAAATTGGAAGTGCCTAAAAAGCTGACAACGTGAAACAAATGATCAGCAGGTGCAGGCAGATGAGTCGGCAGGTGACCTAATTACACAACTGCTCACAGCTGAGATGGCTGGGGAATATACAGTGAGTAGATGGTGGGAGTGTCTGGAAAAGGAGGAAGGGGACTTGTGTCACAGAACCAAAACATAAACAGAAACTGACAAAATATTAATAACAGACATAAAATACTCAGAAATAATAGATAGATACCCTTTATTGTTATTATACAAACAAATGTACAATGAGATTTAAGCATCTAATTCAGTGCAACATATGTAAAAGAGAAAAATAAAAAGCATAAAAACAATAAATTCCTGCAATAAATAATGTAGAATGTGTACAATGTACGTAAATTAAGAGTTTGAGCTCGGTGAAGACACCACTCTCAGACTCATGACAGACAAGACAAAAGTAGAATTTTTTGGAAGGTGTGTGTCCCATGACATCGGGTGTAAAAGTAGCAAAGCAGCCCCAGACCATCACACTACCACCACCATATTTTACTGTTGGTATGATGTTCCTTTTCTGAAATGCTGTGTTACTTTTACACAGGATGTAATGGGACACACACCTTCCAAAAAGTTCAACTTTTGTCTTGTCAGTCCGCAGAGTATTTTTCCAAAAGTCTTGGCGATCATCAAATGTTTTCTGGGAAGACTGAGACGAGCCTTTATGTTCTTTTTGTTCAGAAGTGTTTTTTGTCTTGGAACTCTGCCATGCAGACATTTTTTGCCCAGTCTCTTTCTTATGGTAAAGTAATGAACACTGACCTTAACTGAGGCAAGTGAGGCCTGCAGTTCTTTGTATGTTGTTGTGGGGTCTTTTCTGACCTCTTGGATGAGTCGTCACTGTTGTCACTCTTGGGGTAATTTTGGTCAGTCGGCCACTCCTGGGAAGGTTCACCACTGTTCCATGTTTTTGCCATTTGTGGATAATGGCGCTCACTGTGGTTTGTTGGAGTCCCAAAGCTTTAGAAATGGCTAGAAAATTGAACTCAGCTTTCAAAGATGTGATAAAGCACAGTTAATTTATGTTTTAACAGGGGGACAATCACTTTTTCACACAGGGCCATGTAGGTTTGGATTTTTTTTAAACCCTTAATAATAAACACCTTCAATTTAAAACTGCATTTTGTGTTTACTTGTGTTATCTTTGTCTAACATTTAAATTTGTTTGATGATCTGAAACATTTGTGTGACAAACATACAAACAAAATAAGAAATATGTATGTATATATGTGTGTGTATATATATATATATATATATATATATATATATATATATATATATATATATATATATATATATATATATATATATATATATATATATATATATATACATACACATGCTACCGTTCAAAAGTTTGGGGTCACCCAGACAATTATTTTGTGTTTTCCATGAAAAGTCACACTTATTTACCACCATGAGTTGTAAAATGAATAGAAAATATAGTCAAGACATTGACAAGGTTAGAAATAATGATTTGTATATGAAATATTTTTTTACAGATACTCAACCTGCTCAAAGGAAGGTCAGTTTTATAGCTTCTCTAACCAGCTAAACTGTTTTCAGCTGTGCTAACATGATTGCACAAGGGTTTTCTAATCATCCATTAGCCTTCTGACGCAATGAGCAAACATATTGTACCATTAGAACAGTGGAGTGATAGTTGCTGGAAATGGGCCTCTATACACCTATGTAGATATTGCACCAAAAACCAGACATTTACAGCTAGAATAGTCATTTACCACATTAGCAATGTATATTAGATATTAGAGTGTATTTCTGATTAGTTTAAAGTTATCTTCATTGAAAAAAAACAGTGCTTTTCTTTCAAAAATAAGGAAATTTCTAAGTGACCCCAAACTTTTGAACGGTAGTGTATATAGATAGACAGATAGATAGATAATTCAATTCAATTCAATTCAACTTTATTTATATAGCGCCATTTCACAACAACAGTCATCTCATAGCACTTTCAACTGTAGGGGGAACCCCCACAGTTGCAGAAAGACTCCAGCAATCAGGCGATCCCCTGTGAGCAAGCACTTGGTGATGGTGGAGAGGAAAAACTCCCTTTTAACAGGAAGAAACCTCCAGCAGAACCAGGCTCAGGGAGGGGCAGTCATCTGCTGCGACTGGCTGGGGGTGAGGGGACAGAGAAGATGAAAAGAACAGACATGTAGAGAGCAAACAGCACGATGGGGACTCAATCTATGGGAGAGAACAAACAGATGTTAATGACCAGCAAAAAAAAAAAATATTTCATTGAGAGTGAAGAAAGGAGTGAGGCCCAGTGCATTATTGGAGGTTCCCCGGCTGACTAAACCTATTAGCAGCATAACTAAGGGAGGGTTCAGAAACACATGACCCCTCCCTAATTGTAGGCTATATCGAAAAGGAAGGTTTTAACCCTATTCTTAAAAACAGAGATCGAGTCTGACTCCCGAAACCAGATTGGCAGCTGGTTCCACAGGAGAGGAGCTTGATAACTGAAGGCTGTGCCTCCCATTGTACTTTTGGAGATTCTAGGTATTACAAGTAATCCTGCATTTTGGGAGCGTAGTGCTCTGTTAGGATAATACGGTAGTATCATATCTTTTAAATAAAAAGGGGCCTGATTGTTTAGAGCTTTGTAAGTAAGAAGAAGGATTTTAAACTTAATTCTAAACTCTATGGGAAGCCTTTGAAGGGAGGCCAGAACCCGAGAGATATGATCTCTCTTTCTATTACCTGCTAAAATGCTTGCTGCAGCATTTTGGATCAGCTGAAGACTTTTTAAAGATGTTTTAGGACAACCTGATAGTAAAGAATTACAATAATCTAATCTCGAGCTAACAAAAGCGTGGATCAGTTTCTCAGGATCACTCTGAGACAAGATGCTCCTAATCTTGGCAATATTACGCAAATGATAGAAGGCAGTCTTAGAAATAAATTTAATATGTGAATTGAAAGACAGATCTTGATCAAAAATAATTCTAAGGTTCCTCACAGAGCTATTAAAAGAAAGAGTAACCGCATCCACACTGAAAGTTTGATTTGGAAAGGTATTTCTAAGGTTTTTTGGACCAACAAGATGACTTCAGTCATATCTGAATTTAATAGCAGGAAATTACAAGTCATCCAAGCTTTGATTTCCTTAAGACAGGCTTCTAACTTGGCTAATTGATTACTATCATCTGGCTTAACCTCTTGCACTCCGTTGTACCGCGGACGGGCAAGTCTCTGCGTCCCAGAGCGCAAGAGAGCGCACTGAAAAAAAAAAAAAAGTTCTTCCACTTCAGACACAGCCGCAAACAGATTGGATATGATTGACCTCTCATTCGACTAATAAGAGCCTTGAATTGGGTTTCTGAAACCTTGAAGAACCAATGACTGAAAACTTAGCAAGAAGGACCCGCCTACCAACGCAGCGAGCCAATTGAAGCACAGAAGTTCGCTGAGCTGTTTTGTCTAAAGCTGGGTGAAGAGAGACTGCTACAGCAGCCACAGGCGGTGCTTTATTTATTTATTTTTTTAATTCCAGCAGAGTGTTTAGGATTCTCTTATATGGTCATCATAGACCGACGGAGGCCGACGACGAAGGTCGTAAATCATTCGCCAAAACCGCAATCATGGAATTATGTTTTGACCGGGTCGCGAGACCAGAACCACGAGTGGACCAGCGTCGCATTCGTCTGACAATGAGGAAGAGAAGTTCGCCAGGACAATGTGGCTGTGAAGAGGTAAGGTGTTATAAGCCAAATTATTTTTTATCCCTGAAAATTGTAATCAAAAATGACTTTTGACCGATCGGTAAATTACAACTGTGCGGTGCACAATGTCCGAAGTGCTTGCGCCGCTGTACACGGTTTGTTCGCCGCCTCCGGACCGTGAACGCCCCCCCACCGCTGCTACTATTCTGTAGCGAGGGGGGGGGAGCCGCGGTGACCGCGCTGCTGTGGCCACATTGCCACATCCGAGTGTAATCCCTCATGTAGCGATGGCCGATCTCCATCCTCTGTCCCCCCCCCCCCCCACACACACACACAGTAGCGGGGGGGGGGGAGCCGCGGTGACTGCGCTGCTGTGGCCACATCGCCACATCCGAGTGTAATCCGTCATGTAGCAATGGCCGATCTCCGTCCTCTGTAGCGGGGGGGGGGCAACCCCCCCCCCCACACACACACAGACACAGCCCTGAGTATGACCTTTCATTAGAGCCCAAAATGAAGCTTCTACATTGAAGCATTCAAAAGTTACAGACGTTTTTCCAAACTGTGCCATTTGGCACAATTTGGCACATTTCCAAAATGCCTGGGAACTACCTGAGAACAAAGCTGTGTAATATATTCAATTTTTGTGGTATTGTTACAAAATTTGGACCTCAGCTGGATAACACTTGGTTCTACATTTCTGTTGCATTTTCAAGCCCGGATCTGAAGCTGTGTGTTATTTGCAAGCATTTGTATCCAAAAAAACACCCAGGCCAAATTTATATTCTTCAAGTTCAGTGTGTTTAGATGACTGTTACTCAGTGGCCAGAGCACTTAGAGAGATTATGACTGTTTTGCCAAAAAATTCAAAGTGTTTTCTTTTAAATGAGACCAACCCCATGAAGATGCTGCAAAGGGTTGAAGAACAGCTTTCGATTTACTTTGGGCACATTATTTTTTGGCGTTTTTAGGAAAATTGACCGGAGTGCAAGGGGTTAATTGACAGGTATAATTATGTGTCATCTGCATAACAATGTAAATGTATAAAGTGCTTTCTAATAATGTTGCCTAACGGAAGCATATATAAACTCAAAAGAGTAGGGCCTAGCACAGATCCCTGTGGAACTCCATGACTGAGCTTTGAGTTGAAAGAAAACTCATTATTGACATGAACAAACTGGAACCTATCAGATAAATAAGATCTAAACCACTGCAACGAAGTTCCATTAAGTCCAACATAGTGTTCTAATCTATCAAGTAGAATATTATGATCAATAGTATCAAAGGCTGCACTAAGGTCTAAAAGGACAAGTACAGAAACAAGTCCATTATCAGATGCGATGAGGAGGTCGTTAATGACCTTCGCTAAGGCTGTTTCAGTACTATGATGGATTCTAAACCCAGATTGAAACTCTTCAAGTAAACCATTTCCTTGCAGGTGGTCAAATAATTGCTTTGCAACAGCTCTTTCTAAGATTTCTGAAATGAAAGGGAGATTAGAGATTGGTCTATAGTTAGCTAAAGCTCCTGGATCTAGCGTTGGCTTTTTGAGTAAGGGTTTAATTACAGCCATTTTAAAAACCTGCGGTACATAGCCTTAAGTTAATGAAAAATTGATTATATGAAGAATAAAGCTACTAATAAGTGGGAAGACTTCTTTAAATAACTTGGTAGGAATAGGGTCTAAAAGACAAGTTGAAGAGGAAACTATTTTGTCTAACTCTAAAAGGTCAATTGGTGTAAACTCATCAAGACAGATATCAGTTGAAGGAGTTGTAGTAGTTACTGTATTTAAGTTAACAGTGGGAAGAATCTGATTGATTTTATCTCTGATGGATGAAATTTTTTTATTGAAAACTTTCATAAAGTCCTGACTAGTAAGCTCTAAGGGAATGCTAGGATTGACAGAGTCCTGACTATTTGTCAACCTGGCTACAGTACTGAAAAGAAACCTGGGATTATTCTTGTTCTCTTCTATTAATGCAGAATAATAACTCGTTCTAGCTTTTCTAAGAGATTTTTTATAAATTAAAAGGTGATTTCTCCAAGCTGAATAGATTTCATCTAAATTAGTGAAGCGCCATTTTCTTTCTAATTGACGAGTCTTCTGTTTAAAGCTATGAGTTTCTGTGTTGAACCAAGGAGTTAGAAATCTCTGATTAGACTTTTTCTTTTTTAAGGGGGCCACCAAGTCTAGAGTCTAATGCAGAGAAGCTGTAACACTATCTACCATGCTATCAATTACAGAAGGAGCAAGCTGTCTATAGCTTATTTCCGTTGTGTTGACACATGGCATAGAGGAAACAATCTGCATAAATTTAGTAACAGCATCATCTGAGAGGCATCTACTGTAGTAATATTTTTCTTTAGGAGCCAAATAGTCAGAAATAGTAAAATCAAAGGTTAACAGACAATGGTCTGAAAGTACAGGGTTATGATGAGACACTACCAGATTTTCTATTTCTATGCCATATGTCAGAACAAGGTCCAATGTATGGTGGAGATAATGAGTAGAATTTCCTACTTTCTGAGAAAATCCAATCAAGTCTAATATTGAATTAAATGCCACATTAAGGCAGTCACTATTTACATCTACATGTATATTAAAATCCTCTACTATAATTATTCTATCTGATTTCAGCACTAAATCAGCTAAGATTTCAGCAAATTCGGATAAAAATTCTGAGTAGGTTGATGGAGGACGATAAACTATGGCCAAAAAAAAAAAAATTGGGTTTAGCCTAAGATTGCTAAAGTGCCCAATACTGAGGACCAGGCCCTCAAAGGAATTATAACATGTTTTTTGCTTTACATTAACTAGTAATTTGGAATGGTAAATTGTTGCTACTCATCCTCCACGACCAGAACTTCTGGGATTTTGACAGTTTAAATAACCAGAGGTAGTTTATTCATTTAAACCAGCATAATCCTCTTGTCCTAACCAAGTCTCTGTAAGGGATGTTAAATCAATCTGATGATCAATTAACAGATCATGGACTAACAGAGACTTGGGAGTTAGAGACCTAATATTTAACAAACCGCATTTAATTTTTAAATTATGATGAGGAACAGAAGCCAAATCATTCAATTTAGAGGCTTCATGTTTAATTTGAGTTTTATCAACTTTTTGTTTAATCACTTTGGGATACTTATACATTATATTTTTATTTGCTTTGGAGGGAGCAGACAATGATTCTATGATGGGGAAGACAGGGGCTAAGTTGAGGGGTGGCGGATGAAGAGGAGCTGCAGAGAGGCGTGTAAGACTGCGACTCTGTTTCCTGGTCCCAACTCTGAGTTGTCAAGATTTTGGAAATTTGGATAAAAAAGATGCCAGATTGTTAGATAAATGAGACGCACCATCCAAAGTGGGATGGACGCTGTCTCATCTCATAAGACCAGGTTTTCCCAAAATGAGCTCCAATTGTCAATGTAGACCACGTTGTTTGCAGGACACCACACAGACAGCCAGTGGTTGAAGGATGACAAGCGGTTAAACATGTCATCACTGGTCAGATTGGGGAGGGGCCCAGAGAATACTGCAGCGGCAGACATTGTTTTGGCAAAGTCACACACAGATTCTACATTAAGTTTCGTGACTTCTGATTGCTCCCTCATGGATCGTCACCTTATCGTGGTGGGGGGGTTTGCGTGCCCCAGTGATCCCAGGAGCTATGTTGTCCGGGGCAATTTGCCTCTGATAGGATCACCCAAGACAAACTGGTCCTGGGTGAAGGGCCAGACTAAGAATGATCCAACAGACTCTCATGATAAATTCTATATCTGACATAATGTCCGGCTCAGGAAACACGCACGCAGGCTCAGGGTAGATTTAACAGCTTTATTCAACAAGCAGGCGTGTATGGATGGATGTGTGAGATATGAATATGTAATGAGGGTGAACGCCGATGTACAGGAAGCAGAGCGGAGCGCTGTACAGCCGGGCAACCCTATGGAGAGAACAGAGGACAGGGGTAAAGGGCACCACACCTTGACAGGTATAATGAGCAGAGTGCTGCTTACTTGTTGGCGACCGGTGGCTGGTGTTGGCCAAGGGAGAAGCCCGGGAGACAGCGTCCTGCAGTGCCTGTGACGACGGTGAGGGTTGGATGGCGATGACGGGGTATCCGCTGCCAAGGAATCCACCTGTACACAGGGGAGAAGACTTGCATAAGGTAAGGGATAAGATGCTTACGTAGAAGCGTGGCTTAGCTGTCGTTGAGTGACGATCCAGCTGCGAAGATGTGCCGATGCAAACAGACGGCTCCAGACCGCTGCACTGGGCTGAGTGGGCTAAATAGCCCATGGCTGACGAGGCACAGGTGTGTGCGCAGCTGAGGCAGATGATGAGCGGCGAGTCGTGACAGTACTCCCCCCCCCAGCAGCGTCTCCTGGCACTGGTTTGTCAGGGTGCGCCCGGTGGAACTCCGTGATGAGACTCCTGTCCAACACCAAGGAAGAGCGCACCCAAGACCTCCACTCAGGACCGAATCCCTCCCAGTCCACCAAGTACTGCAGCCCGCAACCTCGGCGCCGGGAGTCCATGATGGAGGCGACTCTCCAGGCCGGATGGCCGTTGATCATCAGAGGCGCGGGCGGCGCCGCGGTGGGGGGGGACAGAGAGGATCGGAGACCACGGGCTTGATCTTGGACATGTGGAAGGTGGGACATATGCAGAGGGAGGGGGGCAGGGCCAGACGCACAGCCACCGGGTTGATGATTTTTGAGATGGTAAAAGGGCCAATGAAGCGTGGGGCCAGTTTCCTCTTCTCAGCCTTGAGGTTAATGTCCTGAGAGGCTAACCAGACTCATTGGCCCACCTGGTAGGCAGGGGCCGGTCTCCTGTGGCGGTTCGTCGTGGAGCTGTTGCGCGCCGCCGTGCGTAATAGCGCATCGCGCGCTCTGGTCCACAGACCCCGACACCGTCTCAGGTGCGCCTGGATGGAAGGAATGACCAGCTCGCCCTCCTGCTCCGGAAACAAGGGTGGCTGTGGTTGCAGGGCGGCCTGCAGCTGTCGGTGTGTGTCTGGGGTGGGTGGTCGTAGGCCTGCGTGGGCGCTTGGGTGTGTCGCCTGGTGTGTTGGGCGCTGTGTGGGTCCGGCCCATTGTTCACTATTGTGACTGTTGTTGTCCATGTTCGTGTGTGTAAGATGAGTGGTAGTATGTTTGGCTGCCCCGTCATGTTAGTGGTGCTGGAGTGCCGGGACGTGATGCTGGTGGGTCCTGGGTTGTTTCCACTGGCGGCCCTCGCCCTGGGTTGGGATTTGGGGGCAGTGGGTGGCCTCACATGCCAGTCTGCAAGCTGGCTTCTGGTGGGGGGTGGGGCTTGTTTTTGGACCGCCTACCTCCCAGTCTTATTTCCCACCCTCCTCCTCCCCCTGATCTTTTTTGGTACATTTAGGGCTTTGGGGTGGGGGTGTGCCGCACTGTGTCAGTGAAAGGGATACCTTTGCCGCGTGGTGGGGCTGCACTCACCTCAATTTTAATTGCATTTTAGACACTGAGGGCTTGGGGGGATGGGGGCTCTGCTGCCCATCACAGTGGCTAACAATGCTTCAATTACTATCCCCCCAATTTTAATTGCACTTTAGTAGTCCACACATTTATACACAATTATATCATATAACCGACACACATCCACCATGTTCTGTGCAGGGGGAGGAGGTGGGGGTCTTCCCCCACCCCTGTTGCCCTGTCTTGCTGGGGGCGTGGGGGCCTGATGGGGAGCCTGGGACCTATCATGTTGTAAAAATCCCTGGATGCCACTAATGTATAGATATAACCAAGGAAGTGACGGGGGGCTGAATATGAGTTTAAGTGTGAGTGAGAGGGTGATGAATGGAGGTGGTGATGGTGGGTCGGTTTTGTGCGGCGCTTTGCATGCCGGGTGGCATCTTGGGGCACCTGCAGTGGTCTGCTGATTGTTCGCTCAGATGGGCGCCGGGGGGTGGGGGTCTGCTTTTCTGGCCTGCGCCGGTGGCTTCCCTGGTCACTGCCGGGCACTGGTGCATGTTCAGGCTCACTGCATCTGCCCACTGCACAGCCGGCTTTTGAAATAAAGGTGTATGAGGAGTGAATTTAAGTGGGTACTGGAGTGAGAGAGAATGGGTCGGTCTGGCTGAGTGAGAGGGGTGTGCATGGGAACATGTGGGTGTGAAGGTATGGGGAGGGGTGTGCCTGCGAGTTGGGAGGGGCTGGATTAGGGGGGTAGTGCCTCTCGGCAATGTGGGCTCACCTGGGCGAGGGGACTTCTTTGGACGTGGGGGTCCCCGGGGTGTGTGGCCGAGGCGCTGGGGCGGGACTGCTGTGGGGGTACCGCTGTGGGGGTACCTGGGGGGGCTTGCGCCGGGGGGCGCTGGCTGGTCTCTGTCCTGGGGGGTGGGGTCGCTGGCCTCCTGGTGCCTGGGGCCCAGGGGCGGATGTTGGCCCCGCTGGGGGTGGTGGGGGTCGGGCAGGTCCAGGGGTGTGGGCTCACCGCGGCGGCCGCTTGGCAGCCTGCCCTCCCTTGATCGTCTCTCCGGGGGTGGATGCTTGGCTTTCCTGGGGCTTGCTGACCTCGGGGCTGGGGGTTGGTGGTGCTGCCTTGCCTGCTCGGGGTCCTCGGGGGGAGGGCTGCTGCGACCGGCCCTCCGCTCGTATGTTTCCTGACAAACCACTCACATGCACACACTTATTTTGCGCGCGTTCTCATATATAGGCACACAGACATACATGTACAAGTGTCTCTCCTTTAACAGGTGCAGAAACCAGACTCGTGTTGAGACATCTCCGGTGGAAGAAGCAGTTTGTCATTTTTTTTTTTTTGTCTGTTCCCCTCCCTTTTTTCCCCCCCCTTCACACACTTCCTTTCCCTCTTACCCATCCTGTTGGGTCTTCCATGGGTAAAACAATTAAAATAAAGTATTAAAAGTTATTACAGGAGGAGTTACAACAATATACAGTGCAAAGTTAGGCACTGTATAGGCTCCTCTTGGTAAAGTAAATCTGTTTTGGCACAGTAGGGTGACAGATCCCTGTTCTGTTTGTCTAGCTGCCTGACAGGACAAGAAAAAAAAACAAAACAAAAAAACAAGGGTGGGTCGTACCGCAAGGACGCCTTAAAGGGGGACATCCCCGTGGGAGAAGACCGTGCCGTGTTGTGGGCATACTCCACCCAGGCCAGGTGCGCGCTCCAGGATGACGGGTTGGAGGAGGTGACGCAGCGTAAGGCAGCTTCCAGTTCCTGGTTGGCACGTTCACACTGCCCATTGGACTGCGGGTGGTGGCCGGAGTAAAGGCTTACCGTGGCCCCCAGAGCATTGCAGAAACACCTCCATACCTCAGAGACAAATTGGGGCCCTCAATCAGAGACAATGTCCAACGGTATCCCATGCAGTGTGACCACATGCTGGACTAGAAGGTCCGCTGTCTCCCGTGCTGTAGGGAGGCCCCGGAGTGGCACGAAATGGGCAGCTTTGGAGAATCGATCCATGATGGTCAGCACAGCGTCGTAGGTGTTGGAGACCGGAAGACCGGTGACGACATCGAGGGCTATATGAGACCAGGGCCTGCCAGGGACCGGCAGGGGCTGGAGCAGACCCGCGGGGGGAGAATTACCTGACTTGCTGGTGGCACACACAGGGCACGCCCGGTCGTAGTTGGTGGCATCCTTCTGAAGCCCCGGCCACCAAAAGGAACACTGGAGTAGATCCACTAGCTGGGAGACACCAGGGTGACAGGCAAGTTTGGAGGTGTGAACCCAATGGATGACCTCCCCCGGGACAGTTGATGAAACAAAAAGCTTCCCCTCCAGTCCGCCGCCAGGGTCCGGTTCGGTCTCCTGCGCCCTCCGGATCTTGTCCCTGATGGACCAGGAAATCGCCCCCACAACGCACGAGCTGGGTAGGATGGTATGACCCGGCTCCTCCGAAGTCTCAGGGGCAAACTGCCTAGACAGGGCATCGGGCAGGCCGTTCTTAGAACCAGGGCAGTAGGTGATGGTAAAACGGAACCGGGCGAAGAACAAGGACCAGCGCACCTGGCGAGAATTCAGTCGTCTGGCAGATCTTAGGTAATCCAGGTTCTTGTGGTCCGTTACCACCACGAACGGCAAGGCAGCCCCCTCCAACCAGTGGCGCCACTCCTGCAGGGCGAGCTTGATGGCGAGAAGCTCCCTGTCCCCGACGTTGTAGTTGCGCTCAGCCGGAGACAGGTGCCGAGAGAAGAAGGCGCAGGGTCGCTTGACCCCATCGGTGGGTGATCGCTGGGACAGCACCACCCCCACTCCCGTATCAGACACGTCGACTTCTACCAAGCAATGCAGTGCGGGGTCAACCTGGGTCAGGACCCGAGAGGAGGAGAACTCCGTCTTCAACGCCTGAAAAGCCGCTGCAACCTCTTCAGTCCACCGGAAGGGGGTCTTGGGAGAAGTGAGGCGGGTCAAAGGGGCAACGATGGCACCGAAATTGGGCACAAAGCGGCGGTAAAAGTTGGCAAACCCAATAAACTGCTGCATCTGCTTTCTGGAGGTCGGCGTGGGCCACTCGACCACCGCTTTGACCTTCACGGGGTCGGGAAGGGCTTGGTTGTGCGAGATTACGAATCCCAGAAAGGAGGTGGTCTTGGCATAAAACTCACACTTTTCGGCCTTGACGTACAGCCTGTTCTCCAGCAGCCATTGTAGGACCCACCTCACGTGGACCTGGTGTTCCTCCCGTGACCTGGAGAAGATGAGGACGTCATCCAGGTATACGAACATGAAGAGGCCTAAGAAATAACGTAGGATGTCATCAATGAGGCGTTGAAACACAGCGGGGGCGTTGGTCAGCCCAAACGGCATTACCAGATACTCAAAGTGGCCACTAGGTGTTCGAAAGGCCGTCTTCCACTCATCCCCCTCCCGGATCTGGACGACGTGGTAAGCACTGTGGAGATCCAACTTGGTGAACCAGGTCGCCCCCTGGAGGGAGTGGAAAGCGGTGTCTATTAATGGCAGGGTGTAACGGTCCTTCTCCATGATGTCATTAAGGGCCCCGAAATCAATACAGGGGCGGAGTGACCCATCCTTCTTCGAAACGAAGAAAAACCCTGTGCCGAGCCGAGACGAAGAAGGGTGGATGAATCCAGCGACTCCTTGAAATAGCTGTCCATGGCCTCCCGCTCCGGCGCTGACAGGCTGTAAAGACGTCCGGATGGCAAGGGTGCCCCTGGGCGGATGTTAATGGCGCAGTCGTAGGGCCAGTGAGGAGGGAGAGACATCGCCCTGGACTTACTGAACACGAGGCCCAGGTCATGGAACTCCGGAGGTCATGGAACTCCGAGGGCACCAGGGTGAGGTCCGGAGGTGCAGCGTCCGAGGCCGGAGGGGGAGAGGACGGGGCGCAGGCTGCGAACTGAAGGCAGGTGGCCATACAGAAGGAGCTCCAGGCAGCGATTCTTCCTGTTTGCCAATCAAGCACAGGGTTGTGCAGGTGCAACCAGGGGTAGCCTAAGATGACACGCGACACAGAAGAGGATAGAACATACAAGGTGAGATCCTCCCGATGATTACCTGAGATTATTACAGGGACCGGCTGGGTGCGATGAGTCACTTGTCCAAGGGGCGCACGGGAGAGGGTGACCAGGCTGAGAGGAGAGGCCAGAGGGTGGCAGGGGATGCCCAATTGGGTTGCCAGGCTCTTTGAAATAAAGCTCTGCTCTGCTCCTGAGTCCACCAGTGCGTGTGTGAGGTGCCCCGTGGCATTGTGACAGAATCGAATGGGCAGAGATAGACTTGTCAGGGGATTCGACCGATTAGAGTCCGCGAGGCCCCCTACAGTGACTCGCGGACCCCCCCGTTTGGCTTCTCCGGGCAATGCTCCACGGAATGCTGATCGCCTCCGCAATACATGCAGAGGCCCAGCTCCCGGCGGTGCTGTTTATCTGCTAGGGGGAGCTTTGACCGACCCACTACCATTGCCTCCGACTCCTCGGGAGACTCCGGAGGAGGTAACGCCAGGGGGCGAGCTTGAGGCATGCGGACGGAACCTCCACGCGAGCGGCCGATTAACTTCCGCTCGGTGGACCGTTCACGCAGCCTGTTATCCAAGCTAATTGTTAAGGAGATTAGCTCTGAGAGCGTCTCTGGAAGATCTCGACCGGCCAGCTCATCCCTCAGACCAGAGCTGAGGCTGCGGAGGAAGATGCTACAGAGTGATGCCTCACCCCAGCCCACCTCCTCCGCTGCGACCCGGAAATCGATAGCGTAATCCGCCGCTGACCGGCTTCCCTGTTGGAGACCAAGGAGACGATCAGCGAGGATGCTATCATGCTGGGAATGATTGAACACCTCGAGAAAGCTCTGCACGAACTGGCTGTAGGAGAGGTTCGCGTAACTGGGCTTCGCCATGACGGCGTAAGCCCAAGTCAGTGCTCGCCCCTCCAGGAGATTGCTAATATAGCCAATTCGGCTGTGGTCCGAGGGAAAATCCCCGGGAACGCGCAGGAACACCGACTCGCACAGCATGATGAATCCCCGTGCTCCGCCGAGCTTAACGCTGAAGCGGGCGGGGGTTGGGATTGGCGTGAGTCGGGTTGGCGTTCCCGCGGCACACTGGCCAGCCACAGGGGCGGCAGGAGCTACGCCTCCCTGACGAGCCGGGGGGAACACCTGCTGGGGGTCCAAGCAGTCTAACCGGTGAGTGATGTTAGTCAATTGATTAAAAATCACCTGCTGTTGGTGGGCTATTAAATCCACCCGAGCCTCAAGGGTGGAAAGACGATGCGCGAGCCCGCTGTCTGCTGAGCCGCTCTGCTGGAGCCGTACTGACATAATGTCCGGCTCAGGAAACACACACGCAGGCTCAGGGTAGATTTAACAGCTTTATTCAACAAGCAGGCGTGTGTGGATGGATGTGTGAGATATGAATATGTAATGAGGGTGAACGCCGATGTACAGGAAGCAGAGCGGAGTGCCGTACAGCTGAGCAACCCTATGGAGAGAACAGAGGACAGGGGTAAAGGGCACCACTCCTTGACAGGTATAATGAGCAGAGTGCTGCTTACTTGTAGGCGACCGGTGGCTGGCGTTGGCCAAGGGAGAAGCCCGGGAGACAGCATCCTGCAGAGCCTGTGATGACGGTGAGGGTTGGATGGCGATGACGGGGTATCCGCCGCCAAGAAATCCACCTGTGCACAGGGGAGAAGACTTGCAAAAGGTAACGGATAAGATGCTTACATAGAAGCGTGGCTTAGCTGTCGTTGAGAGACGATCCAGCTGCGAAGATGTGCCGATGTGAACAGACGGCTCCATACCGCTGCACTGGGCTGAGTGAGCTAAATAGCCCGTGGCTGACGAGGCACAGGTGTGCGCGCAGCTGAGGCAGATGATGAGCAGCGAGTCGTGACAATATCAAGGATTCAGTGTACCCCGCCCGGTATGGGGTTACCGGGGCCACACCCTGGAGCCAGGCCTGGGGAAGGGGCTCAATAGCTAGCGTCTGGTGGCCGGGTTTCCACCCATGGAATCCGGCTGGGCTCAGCCCAACGGAGTTATGGCCCTTTTCCACTAGCCCCAGTCGGCCTTACTCTACTTGACTCGCCATTACTTGTTTTGGCCTCGGTTGTGTTTCCATTGCAGCTGGGTACAGCTGGGGTGGGCGGGATTTTTTTTACAGCAAGGCGGCGCCACACTCCCGTGATGTAAAACACGCGACCCAAGCAAAACATAACATGGCGGCTATACAAGGCGACTCCTCGGTCTGTGGCTTTTTGTCACCTTAAATGCCAAAAAGGACCACCAGACAAGGGTACAGGCAGCGAGACGAAACACTCTGGAATAGTACTGCAGCTTCTGGGAGAGCCGAAGACGTGAGGATACAAACTCAATCATATAGTATATGACAGTAATCTAATGGTTGCTAATGCTAGTTTGCTATAAGTATGTCGTACTACACTGTAATGTCTGCAAGTTATCGCTGTTAGGTACTAAAATATGTATGCTGTGTGTGTGTGTTTCAGATGGCTCTGTTGTGGGAAAATTACCGCTTCAAACCGTGGGTCTGGCATTCAACACAGCCTGTCACTGATGTCAATACAGCCTGTCACTGATGTCACCCCAGCTTCACAAACGATCAGTGGTTATAGAACTTAAGCATGTCTGTAGAAAACGTTTAGCTTCCTGTACAACAAATTGCTCTGATCTGTGTGAAAATCATGGAGAGACTGTTGAGACATCATGGATGTACCTGCTCCAGCAGCACTGAGTCTGAGGTGGTGTCGTGGCAAAAAAATGATCAGCTGACACAACTTGATCACTGGGTTATATTAGCCACAAAATATATATTCAAAAAGTAAACAGTACTGAGTTAGGTATAATAAGATATATTTGACAATTATGATGCATTTTAGGCCAAAACAAACTTGATCTAGGATTAAAAGCAATTAAAATAATGCAGTCACAAAGTTACATGGAAAATACTTGATTTACTAGATACATGTACTGTAGAAATATATATTCTCTGCATCAACAATGTACTATACATGCATTCATGTAGTATTGCACTGGGAATTGCACTGACAATAAACCTCTGAAGTTTTTGAAGATGTGTCTCTTTTTTTATATGTGAAGGTTACCACCAAGTGACATAAATTAAATACTGAAAGATTGGAAAAGCTAAGAACAATCCAGCAGTTTGAGAAATCACTTTTGGTTTGGTGTAAGTCTGTCAACAGAATTATGAACCATAAAGCAGTTTGTGTTAAAATGATAAATCCCATTAAACCGTAACCCGGGGGTGTCCAATCATGTACCATGGAGGGCCAAGACCCTGCAGGTTCTCTCTTCTACCCAGTCTCTTCAGCAGGTGTTGTCACTTATCAGCAGTCAGTGGAAAGAAATTCTGTGGAATCTGCTATTGAAGACACTGGTTGGAGGTAAAGCCTGCAGGGTCTTGGCCCTCCATGGCACATGATTGGACACCCCGCCCAAACCCATTATGATAAAGGACAGGTTCAGGTTCAGGTTCAGGTTACTTTATTTGTACCCGTAGGTAGATTTGTTTTGCAGTTGGTGACATCCATATTTACAAGCCTCTAATTACATTCAACATAGACACAAATACAGGCACACATCTTACAAATAGGTAAATATAAAATATGTACAATATAATTTTTATAGCTTGTTCAACTCTTTGACAGCAGCAGGGACAAAGCTGTTTTTGTAGTGCTGGGTTCTACTTTTTGGGACAGCAAACCTCCGTCTGGAGGGAAGAAGCTGAAAGTTGCAGTGCAAAGGGTGGGAGTCATCATTTAAAATCGAGTCGGCCATCCTCTGTACTTGTCTGGTGTACAGGGATGTCAGGCTCAGCTGTGACTCACCAAGCAAACGACTGGACCATCTGACTACCTGATCCAAGGATTTCCTCTGTTTCAGTTTTATCTGACCAAACCATGACATTAAAGAAAAGGATAAAACAGAGTCAATAAAAACCCGATAAAACATAGTCATTATGGTTCGGTCAATTTGGAAGCGTGCAAGTTTCCTCAAACAATGCAAATTTTGCTGACCCTTTTTGCACACCCTTTCACAGTTCACCTCAAAGTTCAATCCACTATCAATAATCGTCCTAAGATATTTGTACGATTGTACACATTCGGTGGTCTGGCCTTTTAGTATGGTGACTTTGTGCCTGGGAGTTTTCCTCCTAAAGTCAGTAATCATATCTTTCGTTTTTGTTGTATTCAGCTGCAGGTAGGAATCCTCACACCAGTGAACAAAGTCATCAGCTACTGGGCCGTGGCCACTCTCACCATCCTGGAGGAGACTGACAATGACTGAGTCATCAGCATACTTTATAATGTGTCTGTTGTCATGTCTGCTCCGACACATGTTTGTGTACAGGATGAAGAGTAGTGGTGACAACACACACCCCTGAGGAGATCCAGTAGAAGAGCACTTTAGGTCAGACAATGTACCATTGACCCTTACTCTCTGCGTCCTGTTGGTTAAGAAATCCAGAATCCAACCCACCAGATTATTGCTTAAATCAAATTGTTGCAGGAGCCTTTCAACTAAAATATGAGGTTGGATTGTATTAAAGGCAGAAGAAAAGTCCACAAATAAAAGCCTGGCGTGTGTCCCATTAAAATCCAGATGTTTAAAAAGCATGTCAAACAGAGTGACAGTGGCATCCTCCACTCCTCTGTGAGGCCTATAGGCAAACTGCAGAGGATCCAATGCATGTTCAGTCTGCCTTAGGACCTCACATCTGACCAGTTTTTCAAAAATTTTCATTAAAATTGAAGTCAAAGCAACTGGTCTAAAGTCATTTACCGTTTTAGGACAGCTGGATTTTGGAACGGGAACAACCACGGCATCTTTCCAGATCTTAGGCACATGCTGTGTCTGTAAGGACTTATTGAAAATATAATGAAATATAGGACTCAGTTCATGTGCACAGGACTTTACCAGGCGTCCACATATATTATCAGGGCCCTGACTTTTGTTCACTTTTACAGCGCGGAACTCCCTTTTAACATCCTGCATCTCAATATTAAAGTGCTGATTGTCTTTGTGTTTCTGTTTCAAATCTTGGATTTATGTGCTAAAATCAAAGGAGTCAAAACGACCATAAAAACAGTTAAGAGCATTAGCCAGCTCTGTGTCTGAACTAAAACCATCTAAAAACACACGATTACTGCGCTCTGTGCTCTGAAGGCCTGCAATAGTTTTCATACTGGCCCAGGCCGAACCAAGTTTATTTGCTGCCATCTTGCTTTCCAACTCTGATTTATAATTCTGTTTTGCTCTTAAAATTTCGGCCTTCAGCTCCTTGGTGGCAACCTGTAGCTCGGAAACAGACCCCTGTTTAAAGGCAAGAGCTTTCCTCTGTAAGCAGGATTTAACTGATTTAGTTACCCATGGTTTGTTGTTGGGGTATATTTTGACACGTTTACGTGGAACAATCTTATTTTGACAGTAAGCCATGTATGAGCATGTGAGCTCAGCCAGAGAGTCCAAATCATCCCCGCAGGCCATTAAGATAAGATAAGATAAGATAAGCCTTTATTAGTCCCACAACGGGGAAATTCCAGGATTGCAACAGCACAGGGATAGCAACACTCAGAGCAACAATCAGAAGGCAAGAAAAAAAACAAGCAAGCAAGAGCAGCTAATATACATATGTACATATTACTATAAAATATATATATACACACACACACACAGACACACAGTGCAGAGCATTGTAGCTGGATGGAATAAATATATGAATATATGAACACACAGTGCAGAGCATTGTAGCTAGATGGAATAAATATGTAAATATATAAACACCCACAGTACGGAGCATTGCAGCTAGGTGGAATAAATATGCAAGTATATAAACACACACAGTGCGGAGCAATGTAGCTAGATGGAATAATATGTAGATATATAAAAACACAGTGCGGAGCATTGTAGCTAGATGGAATAAATATATAGATATAAACACACCCAGTGCTGAGCATTGTAGCTAGATGGAATAAATATGTAAATATATAAACACACACAGTGCAGAGCATTGTTGCTAGGTGGGATGAAACAGCATAACCGTCTATTTAGTTATCCTACATGGTATGATTATGTGCCCATACATATTCTCACCCTCCATAGCGACCGGTATGTTCCTAGTTGTATGCCGGAGAGGACCATTGTGTAAGTCTATTGCATCTTTTGCATTCAAAAAAACTATTAGTTTGTTACGTCTTTTTGCTATCTCTGCGAGCAGCCCTGCTTAGGTTGTACAGTCTGACAGCCGTTGGTAGGAAGGACCTACGAAACCTCTCGGTTGTGCACCTAGGATGATGTAGTCTGCTGCTAAATGAGCTCCTCAGTGCATCCAGTATGTCCTGCATAGGGTGGAACTCGGACTCCAGCAGAGATGACAGTTTAGCCACCGTCCTTCTCTCTCCTATCTCCTCCATCGGATCAAGGCGCTGCCCCAGGACAGAGCTAGCTTTCTTAATCATTATGAACATCTTCCAGTCTGTACAGTCAAAGCATTCCTGGAGGCTGTGCTCTGAATCTGCTGTCCACACATCAATGTCTCTCATCTCCACCTTGCCTCTTCTGAGAGCAGTTTTATATGTGGGCAGTAAATGAACACAGTTGTGATCTGAGGATCCTAAAGGAGGAAGGGGGAGTGATTTATAGGCCCTCTCTATGGATCCATAGCTCAGGTCCAATGTCTTTTTTCGCCTGGTTGGGCAGGAGACATACTGATGAAAGTTTTTTAAGTGTCTTCTTTAAAGAAAGTTTGGCGCCTCTGGAGAAATTGACTGCAGCCGCTGCACCACATCAGAGATGGTGCTAGAGGCGGAGTCAGCGTCTGCCCTCGGATGAATGTACACAACTGTGATGAAAAGTTGGGGAAACTCTTGAGGCAAATAAAAGGGGCGAAGCGACACAAACAGCAGCTCCACATCGGGTGTACAGATGCGCTCTCTGACCGTGACAGATGTGCAGTACTGCTTATTAATGTATAAACATACGCCGCCCCCCTGACGCTTCCCAGTTACCTCTTCCTGCCGATCCGAGCGCAGCGGAGCTCCAAAGCCGTCAATCCGCAGGTCTGCATCTCGATCATGCGCAGTAAGCCAAGATTCAGTGAAAGCCATGACGCAGCAGTTCTTAAAATCCTTCTGGTAACGTACGTTGCCTTGAATTTCCTCCACCTTGTTTCTCACAGACTGTGCATTCCCAAAAATGATCGAAGGAAGAGGAATGTTACCAAACTGACGTCTCCTAAGGCGCAATTTCACACCTCCACGTCTTCCACGCTTCCTCCTGCCGCTTCTTTTTTCACCGCTGTGTCCGTCTCTCAAAATAAAGTCCGGCAGTTCAAGTTTGGGCTCAATCACAGACGCTGCATCAGCTGTGTTAAAGCGTAGCAACACGTCCCTGGAATATTGTATTCTGCCCTCTATTCTGCTCGCCATGGAGCCGAACGCGTTTACCTCAGAGACAAAGAGCCACAGCACAGATAGCAGCAGTGCGAGAGAGGAGAGGAAATCCATGTTGCAGATACCAGGGAGCTCTTCGCCATATATTCCACAAATGCTCCAGGGCAGAAACGACACAGAGGATTTTCTAAAAACGTAAAAAAGTACAACAAACACACACACGCACTATATCATCAAGCTGCTGGTCGCTGCATGCGCATGCGCCCTCCGATGCTAATATGGCCCAGAATTCCTCCATATACTGGTACTGTCACTAAAGTGTGCGGGGTCTTCTGCAGTGGCACATCCAACAATACAGCCTTCAGTTAATAAAATAATTGTTTTGGTTACTTTTTCTAAAGAATGAGACATTATTTTCAAAGTCACTGATAAATGGTTTGTACTGTTGACTCTTTTCCCACCAGTGTCTTAACAGACAAAATAGAAAATTATGATGCAAACACATAAGTCACTAAATCGTTTATTACAATCAGCAGCAAATTCCAGATTATTCAGAATGTGCAAAATTCAAACTGTAAAAAAAAAACTTAGAATGAGTCACATACGCCGGCCACGCTGCCTCACTAAGAAGCAGCTGGGATGTGCCGCTCACACTGGTCCCGGTTCAGCAGATCTTAGGCCTGCATCTCTGTAAATAGTGAGGCAAGGTCCAGTTTGGGTGGATCGTTTCCCTCTTGCCTAGACAAAAGACAGAAATGGGTGGTGGTTAATTAAAGCAAGTTTAAAACATATTTGTGAAATACACTTCTTGCTAAAAGCCAGTGGTGGAATGTGAATGAATGAATGAATGAATCTTTATTTCGGATAGATTAAAAGTAAAGATTAAAATGAAAATAGAATAACATAACAAAGGGGAAAAAATCTAACAAGGTCAAATTAAACAATAACCCCTCTGATTATACAGTTCAACATAGGTTATCTGAAATGGGTGATGGCTGAAGCTGCAGCTTATATTGCCCACCCATATTCCATCCAAGAATTCAAAAGAAAAACAAAACAGGAGCAATTACAATTCGAATGTGACAATAAAGTACTTCGTTGTTGTATTTAACCACAATTTTCATGTAGCTGCGCTTCAGTAAAGTAGATTTTACAAGGGCTGGGTTACATTTAAAATCATCTGTTTTTACTGTGGCCTCAGCAATCAGAATGAATTAATACATTCACTTGAATGGAATCTAGTACTTTTACTGAGAGTGTGCATCACCGTGTGTGGAGTCGCTCAGTCAAAATATGGAATTTTTAAATCAATAAAAGTTTAGCCACCGCTTTGCCACCGCTGTGTCTCTTCTTGCCCTGGCTTCAAGTGTGGGCGGTGTTTTGTACTTTTATTGCTAAAATATAAAAGGAAGCACTACAATGGGTCTCAGATATTTGTAATGTGTCCTGTTACTGCATTAATTTATTGATGATAGACTATAAACTACACATATAAACTAAATTATATTGATGACTGAACAACTTCCATTCCCCAAAGTGCAACATACAGTTATGAACATAACTCACAAAGGATCACACAAGTGATCTGACAAAAAAAATAAATACATTAACAAGCGGTTTATTTTACAGTTGATGTGCCAGTCATTTTCAATTATTCTGTAATTAATATTCACACAATCAAATAAATCTCAGTTCAGTCCCTTTTATATTAAGTGGAAATTGTGCTACTTTGGTTTTGGCACTTTACCTATAAAAGCAAAGGATTTCACTACTTTCCACAGTGGCAAGGTCCGTTGTGGGGTGGCTGCTTTTCCTTTCCTCTTGCCTAGACCAAAGACAGAAATGGATAGTGGTTAGTTAAAGCAAGTTCAAAACATATACAGGCACATCTCAAATATTAGAATATCATGAAAAAGTTCAATATTTTCGTCACTCATTTCAGTAAATGAAACAGATATACATATAGATCCATTACACGGACAGTGATATATTGCAAGAGTTTATTTTAATTTTGATGATTATGGCTACAGCCCATATTAACCAACTTTTCAGCGGCCAACATTTCTATTTAAAAACTATTTTTTTAAATTAATTTTATGTAATATTGTAATTTTTTGCCAAATTGAATTTGAGGTTTTCAGGAGCTGTAAGCCATAATCATCCAAATTAAAATAAATAAACGCTTGAAATATATCACTGTCTGTGTAATGAATCTATATAATATATGGATTTCACTTTCTGAAATGAGTGACAAAAAATATTGAACTTTTTCATGACATTCTAATTTTTGGAGATGTACTTGTGTTAAGGAAATACACTTGTGAAAGTCAGTGGTGGGATGTGACAAAAATGCTTCGTTTCCCTGACAAGCACCGCAGGATCCACTCTGTACATGTACAAGTACATTATCAATCCAGGGATTTATGGTGGAACAGAAACAGCGCGAAAACACTGTTCCAACACTTTGTTTTGGAAAATCCACAGAATATGTGTTTGGGTCTATTCTGACGCTTTATAAATTTATATGAATCACTTTAGAAATTACTGGTTTGAAAATGCACTTGAACATGTTGAGATTTTGGATCCTGGGGTCCTCTTGACCTGTATCCACAATATAAACACTGAGGGAGGCTAACCCCTGGCATGTGGAAACAGATTCTAGGAAGAAACTACACACAACTTAATGCACAGCACCAAAGTGCAACACGTGCACAAACCAGGACTTTAACCAGGATTAACATATTTCATCGTTTTGCTCTCACAAGCGAATACTTAGGACAAAACAAGCACGAATCAGCAGAGCTAGCTACTAGCTAACACTCGTTAGCCAGGACAGGACGGCGCTGTATTGCTCAAAAAAAGTGAGCTTACCACCAACAGGATAAATAAGCGAACAGATGCACAATATTACAAATCACTCACCATCGATGGTTCTCTCACGTTTGTCGTCAGCTTGTCCATAGTCCGGTTCTATGCTAGGCTGCATCTGTAACGGGGCGGGTCGCTCCTCTCACTGTGGATCTGCCACCAAGCACAGAAAAGTCTGCACCTCTTCGTTGGACCACGGTGTAGATTTCCGCAAAACCTACAACACCATCTCTATTAATATCGTATTTACTTGGTGACCGAGTTAGTCAGTGAAATATTGCAAATGGCGGTCGTGTAGATTCCACAGAGGATGGACGCTTTCGTGACGCTACGCCCTGACCAATCAGTGGCTTGCAGTCTGTTGACATCACATCTCGGCTCGACTCAGCACGGTTGTACCCTGGCCTTGAGTGGATACAAAAATAGGACCCGTTAACCAGTGCTGGGTATAATGGAAAAGGCTAGAAAGCGAGTCGAGTCGAGTCGAGTAAGGCCAAACCGGTACTAGTGGAAAAGGGGCTTTACATGGGTCCGCTCTCCAGTGGGCTCACCACCTGCAGGAGGGATCATGGGGGTCTGGTGCTATGTGGATTAGGTGGCGGTCAAAGGCGGAGACCTTGGTGGACTGATCCCAAGATTTCTAAACTGGCTTTTGGTATGTGGAATGTCACCTCTCTGGTGGGGAAGGAGCCTGAGCTGGTGCACGAGGTTGAGCGATACCGGCTAGATATAGTCGGCATCACCTCAGCACACAGCTCTGGTTCCAGAACCAGTCTCCTGGAGAGGGGCTGGAGCTTGGCCTTTTCTGGAGTTGCCCCGGGCGAGAGGCGATGAGCAGGGGTGGATATTCTTGTATCCCCCTACCTTGCTGCCGCTATATTGGAGTTTTCCCCGGTGGATGAAAGGGTTGCTTCCCTGCGCCTTTGGGTTGGGAAACAGGTCCTGACCATCATTTGTGCCTATGCACTAAATGATGTTTCAGAGTACCCACCCTTTTTGGAGTCTGTGACTGGGGTGCTGGAGGGTGCTCCTCTTGGAGACTCCACTGTCCTACTGGGGGACTTCAATGCACACGTGGGCAATGACAGTGAAACCTGGAGGGGGGTGATTGGGAGGAATGGCCTGCCCGATCTGAACCCGAGTGGTGTTCAGTTATTGGACTTCTGTGCTAACCACAGTTTGTCCATAACAAACACCATGTCCAAGCATAAGGGTGTCTATATGTGCACCTGGCACCAGGACACCCTAGGTCGCAGGTCGATGATCAATTTTGTTATTGTGTCATCAGACCTGGACACTCGGGTAAAGAGAGGTGCAGAGCTGTCAACTGATCACCACCTGGTGGTGAGTTGGATCCGATGGCAGGGGAGGAAGCAATTCAGACCTGGTAGACCCGAACGTATAGTCAGGGTGTGCTGGGAACGTCTGGCTGAGGCCCCTGTCCGGGAGGTCTTCTACTCCCACCTCCGGAAGAACTTCAACCGCATTCACATTCAACCACAATACTGATGCACTCTACAAGAAGGGACAGCGCAGGCTGTTCCTACTGAGGAGACTCAGGTCTTTTGGTGTACAAGGGGTGCTGCTGAAGAAATTCTATGACACGGTGGTGGCATCAGCCATCACTTTTGGAGTGGTCTGCTGGGGCAGTGGCATTACAGCAGCCGATAGGAAGAGAGTGAACAAACTGATCAAGAAAGCTAGCTCTGTCCTGGGGCAGCATCTTGACCCAGTGGAGGAGATGGGAGAGAGAAGGATGGTGGCTAAACTGTCATCTCTGCTGGAGTCCGAGTTCCACCCTATGCAGGACATACTGAATGCACTGAGGAGCTCATTTAGCAGCAGACTACATCATCCTAGGTGCACAACCGAGAGGTTTCACAGGTCCTTCCTACCTACGGCTGTCAGACTGTACAACCTAAGCAGGGCTGCTCGCAGAGATAGCAAAAAGACGTGACAACCTAATAGCATTGAATGCAAAAGACGCAGTAGACTTACACAATGGTCCCCTCCGGTATACAACTAGGAAAATACCGGTCGCTATGGAGGGTGAGAATATGTATGGGTACATAATCATACCATGTAGGATAACTAAGTAGATGGTTGTGCTGTTTCATTCCATCTAGCTACAATGCTCCACACTGTGTGTGTTTATATATTTATATATTTATTCCATCTAGTAACAATGCTCCACACTGTGTGTGTTTATATATTTACATATTTTTTCCACCTAGCTACAATGCTCCGCACTGTGTGTTTTTATATATCTACATATTTATTCCATCTAGCTACAATGCTCCGCACTGTGTGTTTATATATTCATATATTTATTCCATCTAGCTACAATGCTCCACACTGTGTGTGTTTATATATCTACATATTACTCCATCTAGCCACAATGCTCCGCACTGTGTGTGTTTATATATTTACATATTTATTCCATCTAGCTACAATGCTCCGCACTGTGTGCTTATATATCTACATATTTATTCCATCTAGCTACAATGCTCCGCACTGTGTGTTTATATATTCACATATTCATTCCATCTAGCTACAATACTCCACACTGTGTGTTTATATACTCATATATTTATTCCATCCAGCTACAATGCTCCGCACTGTGTTTATATATTTATATACCTATCCCATCTAGCTATAATGCTCCGCACTGTGTGTCTGTATATATATATATATATATATATATATATATGGGACAGTATATTCTCTGGTTATGTGATAAATTAATTGTAATTCATTTCATGAATTACAAAGACAAGGTTAGAAAGGATTAATCATAATTTCATGGTTAAGTGATGTAGAGATAAACAGAGGAATTCATTTAATTGGTTACATGAAAAAAAGGGTATTTCATGTGCTACCAGAGAGATTGTGAGAAAAGAAAAAGAACACATGCATGTAAGATGTAAGATGTGAAATGTAAGATATTACTATATTGCTGGATTGTAATAATAGTAATATGGGAGAAGAATTTAAACACTAAGCTATGGTGTTATATAAGAAAGGGTTGGAAGACAAATTACTCTAGCTGTAAACAATAATACCCTTATTGTTGTGCAGGCTAGGTTTTTTTGGTTGCCGACCAAAAACCTTCTGGATCCTGGATTTTCTCCGAATGGAGATGGCGAGCCTGACCCGAGATTGAACCAAGATTAAACAGAGGTCTGACCAAGGTCTCAATTGAAGGACATCCCTCCTCTCTCCAGTGCACAACATTGAAGTGGTAACAACTCAAGCTGCCGCTTTAAAAGAGGAAAAGAAACCTGAGCCGGGAGATACAAGATATCTTGACTGGTCAAACGGCTAAACCAAACGGACAAACAAACACTGAGCTCAGTAAGACATTTTTGGGGTTTTATTTCATGCCGGCCGTTGTTATATTTGTATATTTGTAAGTTGTTTGTATATTTTGTCCCTTTTATCTTTAATAATAACGGATATGAATTGCTCGTTTCCTGCCTCCAGCTATTTCATTCCACATTCACTTTAATTCCATATTGTAACCCTTACGAACCTAGCAACTGGTCTACACTTAATAATTTCCCTTACCTAATTAACATAAGGCAGGGGTTACAAGTACTTTTAAACCTCTGGGGAAACAAGAGTGGATCTGCAGCTCAACAAACAAATGCACAGGTAAATGGAGCTCCACAAAAAAATGGTAAAGATTTTTTAAACTATAATTTTATAGTTAAAGTTATCTTTAACATGCTTTGTGTGGACGACTCCATAGGCTAGTTTTATGGTGCTTGGTATGAATGGCACTTACTTTAAATCGGGTATATCACCACTGAAGGCCTAGTTGTAAGATACACGGTCCGCCACTTGTATAGATGTATATATGAATAATAAAATAAACTGAAAACATATATCAGAGAAAATTCTTCATAACAATATGTAACAGAGCAAAGTGTCTTTTTTCCTTTGTTTAACAGAACTCACATTATCAAGTTATCAAGTTTATCTACATGGGCAGAAATGTTTCAGTTTACCACGCATAGTTTATACTTGGCGGTCCAATAAGTGACAGAAGTATAATTTGTCACTTATTTTTGTATTTTATTTTTTGTTTGCTCCTCCGGGGCAAAGAAGGAGAGGCTGTGATGATCAGGTAAGCGTGCTCCCCCTCCCCTCTTGTTCCTGTCTTCCCAGCTCCAGAGTATCTACTACACCTGCATGATTTCACACCTGCTGCTCCTAATCACCCAACATATTTACGAGCCAGCATGCGGAGAACTCATCGCTGGATTGTTAGTTTTGTCACCTGAGAAGTCTAAGCCTTTGTGTGTTGTTATCTCTTGGCTGACCTGTGTTTCACTCCCTTTGTCCTCCGGTCTAATCACATTTGCTGCAACCTTCGTGGTGTGTACTCCGGGGCTGATCACACTCACCTGACCAAGAAGACACCAGACGTCTACCCAGGTCACCGTCTTCCCCCTGTTCCCCTGGTCCATGCAGGTGTTCCCTGCTGGGCTCCTCTGCTCATTGAGTAAGAGTCCATTCCTAGTATTATTCTCCTCTTTGGGAGATTCTGTCCCTAATAACCTCATTCTGCTCTTCTCCCATAGGATGCGTGCACACCAGCGGGCATCTATGTATCTATTTAAGTGTGTGTTTTTGTGGCATTCTCTTCACCCAACTCTTCGGGAATACAATTTTTTTCATCAGTTTATAGTTCACATTCGCGTCTAGATTTCTTTTTAGCCAGTAACTCTATTGTGAGGGACTCACAGACACTGAAATATGTTCAAATCAAGCTATTAGCGATCACCATCCAGTATCATTCTGAGTTACTAATTAATGTAAAGCAAAAAACATGTTTTAATTCCTTTGAGGGTCTAGTCCTTAGTATTGGGCATGTTAGCAATCTTAGCTTAAACCCAGTTTTCTTTGCTATAGTTTACCATCCACTATCAGCCTACTCAGAGTTTTTTATCCGAATTTGCCGAATTCTTAGCTGATTTAGTGCTGAAATCAGATAGAATAATTATAGTAGGGGATTTTAATATACATGTAGATGTAGATAGTGACTGTCTTAATAAGGCATTTAATTCAATATTAGACTCCATGGGGTTTTCCCAGAAAGTAGAAAATTCTACCCATTATCTCCACTACACATTGGACCTTGTTCTGACATATGGCATAGAAATAGAAAATCTGGTAGTGTCTCCTCATAATCCTGTACTGTCAGACCACTGTCTGTTAACCTTTGATTTCACTATCCCTGACTATTTGATTACTAAAGAAAAATATTACTACAGCAGATGTCTTTCAGATGATGTTGTTACCAAATTTATGCAGATTGTCTCCTCTATGCCATGTGTCAACACAACGGAAATAAGCGATGGAGAGCTTGCTCCTTCCGTAATTGATAGCATGGTAGACAGTGTTACAGCTTCTCTGCATCAGACTCTAGACTTGGTGGCCCCTTTTAAAAAGAAAAAGTCCAATCAGAGATTTCTAACCCAGTTTAACACAGAAATTCATAGCTTAAAACAGAAGACTTGTCAATTAGAAAGAAAATGGCACTCCACTAATTTAGATTAAATCTATTCAGCTTGGAGAAATCATCTTTTAATTTATAAAAAAAATCTCTTAGAAAAGCTAGAACGAGTTATTATTCTGCATTAATAGAAGAGAACAAGAATAATCCCAGGTTTCTTTTCAGCACTGTAGCCAGGCTGACAAAGAGTCAGGACTCTGTCAATCCTCGCAGCCCCCTAGAGCTTACTAGTCAGGACTTTATGAACTTTTTCAATCATAAAATTTCATCTATCAGAGATAAAATCAGTCAGATTCTTCCCACCGTAAACTTAAATACAGTAACTACTACAACTCCTTCAACTGATATCTGTTTGGATAAGTTTACTCCAACTTACCTTTTAGAGTTACATAAAATAATTTCCTCATCCAAGCCATCAACTTGTCTTTTAGACCCTATTCCTACCAGGTTATTTTAAAAAGTCTTCCTATTTATTGGTAGCCGTATTCTTCAAATAATCAATTCTTCTTTAACATTAGGCCATGTACTGCAGGCTTTTAAAACTGCTGTAATTAAACCCTTACTCAAAAATCCAATGCTCGATCCAGGAGGTTTAGCTAACTATCAACCAATCTCTAATCTGCCTTTCATTTCAAAAATCTTAGAAAGAGTTGTTGCTAGGCAATTATTTGACCACTTGCAGGGAAATGGTTAATTTGAAGAGTTTCAATCTGGGTTCAGAATCCATCATAGTACTGAAACAGCCTTAGTAAAGGTCACTAATGTCCTCCTTATCGCATTTGATAATGGACTTGTTTCTGTACTTGTCCTTTTAGACCTTAGTGCAGCCTTTGATACTATGGACCATGATATTCTTCTTGATAGATTAGAACACTATTTTGGACTTAATGGAACTTTTCTGCAGTGGTTTAGATCTTATTTGTCTGATAGGCTTCAGTTTGTTCATGTCAATAATGAGTTTTCTTCCAACTCTAAGCTCAGTCATGGAGTTCCACAGGGATCTGTGTTAGGCCCTACTCTTTTTAGTTTATATATGCTTCCGTTAGGCAACATCATTAGAAAGCACTGTATACATTTTCATTGTTATGCAGATGACACACAATTATACCTGTCAATGAAGCCAGATGATAGTAATCAATCAGCCAAGTTAATTGCCTGTCTTAAGGATTGGATGACTTGTAATTTTCTGCTATTAAATTCAGATAAGACTGAAGTCATTCTTGTTGGTCCAAAAAACCTTAGAAATACCTTTCCAAATTAAACTCTTAGTTTGGGTGTGGTTACTCTTCCTCTGAAGAGTTCTGTGAGGAACGTTGGAGTTATTTGTGATCAAGATCTGTTCTTTAATTCACATATTAAATTTGTTTCTAAGACTGCCTTCTACCATTTGCGTAATATTGCCAAGATTAGGAGCATCTTGTCTCAGAGTGATGCTGAGAAACTGATCCATGCTTTTGTTAGCTGTAGATTAGATTATTGTAACTTAAAACCTTCCTTTTCGATATAGCCTACGATTAGAGCGGGATCATGTGTCTCTAACCCCTTCCTTAGTTCTGCTGCTAATAGATTTAGATTGTCGGGGGACTTCCAGTAATGTACTTGGCTTCGCTCCTTTAATGTTTGCTCTCTATATGTCTGTTCTTTTCATCTTCTTTATCCCCTCACCCCCCAGCCAGTCACAGCAGATGACTGCCCCTCCCTGAGCCTGGTTCTGCTAGAGGTTTCTTCCTGTTAAAAGGGAGTTTTTCCTCTCCACCGTCACCAAGCCCTTGCTCACAGGGGATCGCCTGATTACTGGGGTCTTTCTGCAATTGTGGGGGTTTCCCCTACATTTGAAAGTGCTATG
The DNA here is from genome assembly GCA_020510985.1 of Pholidichthys leucotaenia. Taxonomy (NCBI): domain Eukaryota; kingdom Metazoa; phylum Chordata; class Actinopteri; order Cichliformes; family Pholidichthyidae; genus Pholidichthys; species Pholidichthys leucotaenia. The sequence continues at coordinate 414,513,211 of CM035837.1, read as the reverse complement.
AGATGACTATTGTTGTGAAATGGTGCTATATAGATAAAGTTGAATTGAATTGAATTGAATCTTGAGCCCGCTGAGGGTCGCTTTCTCCCCTCCCCCGCGTGGGGGAGGCGGGGGGAGCGTCCCGAGGCTCTGCCCGGCCCTCCGTCCCAGTCCCTCCGCCGGGAGGGAAGGAGGAGGGCCGGCCGGCGCGGCGCTCCGGCCGCCGCCGGCCCCCGTCCGAGCCGACTCCGTCTCGGCGGTCCTTCCCGGGGGCTGACGGGTGCCCGTCGTGGAGCTGGCTGGGGGCCGGCGGTCCGGCGCGCCCGCCGCCGCGGAACTCCGACCTAAGCGCTGCGCGCGGCCTCGCCCCAGCCGTCGCGCCGCGTGCCTCCGGGTACCCAACTCTCCTCCCTCCTCCGGCGGGAGCACGGGGGGTTTAATGTCTCCTATTTTCTGCTATTAAATTCAGATAAGACTGAAGTCATTCTTGTTGGTCCAAAAAACCTTAGAAATACCTTTCCAAATTAAACTCTTAGTTTGGGTGTGGTTACTCTTCCTCTGAAGAGTTCTGTGAGGAACGTTGGAGTTATTTGTTGTAATTGTAATTGCTCATGTTTATTTATTATTATTTTTCTCTATTATTCTGCCTAAATGATTGCATTTTTCACCCTCTGAACGTTAACCAAAACGTGATTTTTTTTGGCAAACCCCTCTGATCGGGCAAAAAATTCGATAAACTGGAAAAGATATGTGCCCCCCCACCCCTCATTTTTGTGGAATTGGATTTCATGAAGCTCCGAACAACAGCTCCTAGCTCCTAGCTAGACACGAAGCGGCTCAGTTCCCGGTAAGGGCTTACCGGAGGAACCAACCGAGGCGGCTCAGTCCCCGGTGAGGGTTTACCGGACGAACCAACCGAGGCGGCGATTGGGAGCTCGGGCGCGGCGTTGGGGAGAGACGGGGGCCACCTGGATCCAGCAGGACAGTGGCCTGAATCGGTGCCCAATTGCGAGGCCCAGCCGAGGAACTACCAGACTGACGGCGGTCGGTGACGGGGCCTAGAGGGGGCCTAGAGGAGAAGCCACCCAGCCGGACGACAGCGAGCGACGATGATCGGCCACCGATCGGCGGAGGTGATCGGTGGATTAGAGCTGCGCCGGCGGAGTGCGACATAACTGACGGGGACGGGGCCGGAGGAGCGGAGGAGCGCCTAGCCAGACGGCGACGAGTGGCTGTGATCGGTGGATTCCGGCTGCGCCGGCGGTGCACGACATAACTGGCCGGGTAGACGGAGGCAGGCGCCGGCGATAGACGACGGTGATCTGCGGAGCTGAGCAGCGTCACTCGGCGGAGAAGCTGCGCAGGAGCGGCGGGTCCAGTAGCGACCGAGCTAGTTGAGGCCTAGCCGGATTCTCTGCTTATTTCTATCCACAGGTCAGTAAAATGCCACCCAAAAAAGAGGAAATGGAAGAAATTAAAAAAACTCTGAACTTTGTGTTAGAAGAATTGGCCAAAGTGACTAGCCAGCAGGACAAAATATTAGACCTAATACAGGAGGTACAAGCCCTACATTCAATAATAAAAGAAAAAGACAAAAAAATTATGGACCTGGAGCAACACGGGCGTCTTTTGGAGCAACGCGTCGAGGATCTTGAACAAGGTTCTCGCATTGATGACATAGTTATAAGTGGACTAGACATCAGATATCAGTCGTACGCCCATGCCGCTACAGGACTGAGTGGTGAACATGCTTCCATAAGTGAATCAATGTCCTTAGAAAACCAAGTGCTTCAGTTCCTTAATGATAAAGACATTAAGGTAGAAGCCAATGCGATCTGAGCCTGTTATGCTTTACCGAAGAAAGATAACAAAACAAAGAAATCAATTGTGATGCGCTTTGTGAACAGGAGGGTGAAAAATGACATACTGAGGCAGGCCAAAAAACTAAAGGAAACTCAAGTTTACCTAAATGAACACCTGACAAAAAAAAAAAAACGCTGAATTAGCACGGCAGGCACGGATGCTAAAGAAACATAATAAGATACAGACAACCTGGACAAGAAATTGTAGAATTTGGATTAAACTAAATGGAACACCTGAGCAAGCAAAAAGTATAATGATCAGAGATGCTACTGACTTAGATAAATACAGATGAACACTGACTATGAAACACAGAGTGAGGAAACTCAAACTCTAAAAATATGCCACTATGCTGAACATAAACCACAAGAGATGGAGAATGATATTGATCCTGATAACCACTTTTTCAATAATATTCATAACCACTGTGAATATTACACTGAAAAGCAATTCAAAAGTCAAGTGCAATTAGATGGTAAACTGTCAATAATACACTTCAATAGCAGAAGTCTTAACAAAAACTTCTCACAGATTCAGGACTATTTAAAACAGCTAAACAGAAAATTCACAGCTATAGCAGTCTCTGAAACCTGGCTTAATGAAGACCAGGCTCCCCTGATGGCAATAGAGGGATATCAGATGTTTAACATTAACAGATCTCAAAAAAAGGGTGGTGGTGTTGCACTGTATATTGATGACCTATATAGATGTAAGCTTGTAAATGAAATGTCCTCAGCACTACCAGGGATTCTGGAATGTGTTACTGTTGAGATTGACCTAGACAAAACAAAAAATCTAATCATAAGCTGCATATACAGAACGCCGGGAACTTGCATTGAGACATTCAGAGATAAATTAGTCGAGCTGTACAATAATATTACTAGTAAGAAAATGGTAGCAATTTGTGGAGATTTCAATATTGATCTACTTAATCCACATCAACAAAATGTAGTTACAGAGTTCACGAACTCTATGTACAGCATGAGTCTATATCCCACAATAACACATCCCAGTAGAATCACAGCTCACTCTCCTACACTTATTGACAACCTGTTTGTCAATGTTCTCGACAAGAAAATAGAAAGTGGATTATTGATAAATGATATAAGCGACCACTTGCCAATCTTTGCACTTATCCATGGCCACACGGGGCCCAACCCAGAAAAAATCTCAAAATCGTTCAGACACAAATCACCAAACGCAATCAGTTCTTTTAAAGAGGACTTGCTGAAGCAAGACTGGACAGAAGTCTATGTATCAGATGTAAATGAAGCCTATGACACATTTATAAACATTGTAACCACTCTTTATGAAAAAAACTGCCCATTAGTTAAAAAAAAGCTTAAACACAAATTTACTGACAAACCATGGCTAACCAAAGGACTACAAAAGGCGTGTAAAAAGAAAAATTTATTATATAAAGCTTTCATAAAGAAAAGGACAAAAGAAGCAGAGCAGCGGTATAAAACATACAAAAATAAGTTAACATATATAATAAGATGTAGTAAAAGAGACTATTACAGTAAAGAACTGGAAAAAAACAAAGACAATATTAAAAATACATGGACAATAATCAACAGTATCCTTGGAAATAAAAGCAGAAATACCAGCTACCCAACTAACATTCCAAAAAATAATAAATCGACTCCGAATGTGAATATAGCTTCACCTGCAGATGAATTTAATAATTTTTTTGTTAACATTGGACCTAAACTGGCCCGAGAAATACCCACTACGGTGCCAACAGGTGATTCAATATGCAATAACACTGCTGTAAAAGACACCATCTTCATAAAGAACACAGACGAAAAAGAGGTAATTGAAATTGTTAAATCGTTCAAAAGTAAAACATCTACTGACTGCGATGGTATTGATATGCTACTAGTCAAAACTGTTATCGAATGCATAATGAAACCACTGACGTATATCTGTAACCTGTCTCTCCAATCAGGTATATTTCCCAATGCAATGAAAATAGCTAAAGTAATTCCGATTTACAAGACAGGCGGCAGAGGGGAACTCTCCAACTACAGACCAATTTCACTGTTACCGCAATTTTCCAAGATACTTGAAAAAATATTCTATGAGAGAATTGACAACTTCATACTGAAGAATGATTTATTGTGTGAGCAGCAATATGGGTTCAGACACAAAAGGACAACAGCATATGCCTTAATGGAATTTACAGAAAAAAATATCAACAGCCATTGAAAATAAAGAGTATTCAGTTGGAGTATTCCTGGATCTTAAAAAAGCATTTGATACAGTAGATCACAATCTATTATTAAAGAAACTACAAAATTGTGGTATTAGAGGGGTAGCACTGTCCTGGTTAAGAAGTTACTTAAAGAATAGATATCAGTTTGTATGTGTTAACAACAAAAACTCAGAGCTACTGAAGGTCACCTGTGGAGTCCCACAGGGTTCAGTTTTGGGACCATTATTATTCAATATGTATATAAATGATATATGTAAAGTTTCAGAAAAAATGGACTTAATATTGTTTGCTGATGACACTAACCTGCTATGCAGTGGAAACAATTTGGAACAACTTCTGGATACACTCAGAAAGGAATTAGGAAAGCTGAAACTGTGGTTTGATTCAAACAAATTAACGCTCAATTTAAGCAAGACAAAATTTATAGTCTTTAACAACCATCACAACTACCCAGTACCCAAACTCAGTGTAAATGGTGTAGAGATTGAAAGGGTATCCGAAACTAAATTCCTTGGAGTAATAATTGATAACAAACTGTGTTGGAAGCCACATATTAATTATATAAAAGGTAAAGTATCCAAATCAATTGCAATATTACACAGAGTGAAAAATTTGCTGAATCAACCCACACTATACACCTTGTATCATTCATTAATACTCCCATACATGACATATTGTAATGAAGTATGGGGAAATACATATAAAACAAACATATATCCACTCTTTATGCTTCAAAAGAGAGCTATTAGAATAATCAACAAAGCAGATTACAGGGAACCAACAAACCCACTTTTTCTTAAACAAAAAACTCTCAAGTTGAAAGATCTGATCGACTTTAAAACCGCAATAATAATGTTCAAAGTGAAGAATCTATCACTGCCCGCAAATATCCAAAAGTTGTTCCAAACAAGGGAGAAACGATATCACTTCAGAGGAACATGTATATTTCAAAAGCCTACAGTGAGAACAACTACCAAGCAACACTGTATTTCAGTGCAAGGTGTCAGATTATGGAACGATTTTGGACCTGAATTAAAATCATGTACAAAGCTTGGACAATTTAAACAAAAACTAAAGGAAGAAATACATCCATCCATCCATCTTCTACCGCTTTTCCGGAGGTCCGGGTCGCGGAGGCAGCAGTTCAAGCAGAGAAGCCCAGACTTCCCTCTCCCCAGCCACCTGCTCCAGCTCTTCAGAGGGGATACCAAGGCGTTCCCAGACCAGCTGGGAGACATAGTCTCTCCACCGAGTCCTGGGTCTGCCCCAGGGTCTCCTCCCAGTGGGACGTGCCTGAAACACCTCAAGTGGTACAGGCAGGAAGAAATACTCCAAACATATTTACAAGACGACATGTAAACTCACATAAGGATTGACATTTCCAGCCTGTGTTGTGTTATAGCTTAGTTTTTCTTTTTTCTCTGTGACACTATGTCTTAGATTTGTTTTTGAATAGTAACCGCTTAACTTAGACTAGCTCAGTTTTCTTTTTCTCTCAGTCATATTTTGTCTTAGCCTTGTTTTAAATTGTAATCGCTCTTGTCTTGTTTTCTCTTTTTTCTTCTTTGAATTCTTGGATGGAATATGGGTGGGCAATATAAGCTGCGGCTTCAGCCATCACCCATTTCGGATAACTCACGTGGAATTGTATAGTAGAAGGAGTCTTTGTCTAATTTGACCTTGTTGTTATATTATACAGTTTCTTTTAACCTGTAATGTACTATCCGAAATAAATAAATTCATTCAATTCATTCATTCATTCATTCATTCATTCATTCATTCATTCAATCTCTTACACTAGTAAATAGGAAAGCTACAAGGGAAACTAGCAGCTGGTAATTTAATTTATCACTACTGAAAGACAAAGACTTTATTAATTACTTTAATAAAGAGTGGGAATCATATCTAGAATATAATGATGTGCCAGGAGTATCCCCAGGTGTTCCTTGGGAAGCAGCAAAAGCGGTCATGTGAGGTAAAATAATCTCTTACTGTTCATATAAGAATAAAAAAAGAAAAAGCACTGGTACTGGAGTTAGAACAGAAAATTAAATCGCTGGAGACAACCTGTGCCATTTCCCCACAGGAACAGACACTTAACGATCTGAGAAAATTAAAGCTGGAATTAAAAGAAATTACAAACAAAAGAGCACAGTTTTTAATACAAAGACTGCGTCTTGAGAAGTTTGAACACTAATAAATTGGGGCGATATCTTACGAACTAGCTTAGATTGAATAAAGAAAAAACAATTATCCACTCTATCAATGATATGACTGGAAATATTACTCATGAGCCTGAAGAAATAAATAACTCCTTCAAAAAGTTTTATGAAAACCTCTACTCATCTCAAATTAACCCATCTGACTCAGAGATAAATAATTTTTTGGACAATATTAACTTTCCATGATTGAATAATGAACAGATTGCAGCTCTGGATGCACCTCTTCAGGTGTCTGAACTCCATGAGGTACTTAAGCACATCCCAAACAACAAAGTTCCGGGACCAGATGGTTTTCCAATAGAATTTTATAAAGAAATTTGGCCTGTGATGGCACCTACTTTCTTTAAAATGGCAAACTAATTTAAAGAAGATAATGCAATCCCTCCAAATATGATTTTGGCTAGTATTATCCTGATCCTTAAACCTGGAAAAGAACCTACGCTTCCATCCAGCTACCGTCCCATCTCACTTATGAATGTCAATCTTAAAATAATTTGCAAAGGTCTGGCCAAAAGACTGGAAAGGATAATTCCGTTTATTATGCACCCAGATCAAACAGGTTTCATCAAGGGTAGGCACTCGGCTAATAATACATGCAGGTTATTTAATTTAATAGACTACTGCAAGATCAATAACATAGAAACTACAATCTTGTCCAATCTTCTCCCTGGACGCAGAGAAAGCTTTTGACCATGTTAAATGGAAATTTCTTTTTATGGTGTTAAACAAGTTCGGGTTTGGTTCATCTTTCATAAACTGGATTAAAACACTATATAGCTGTCCAGCTGCATCTGTCCGAACAAATGATCAGACTTCCTGAAGCTTTAATTTCCAGAGAGGTACTAGGCAGGGGTGTCCACTCTCTCCCTCACTTTTTACCATCTTTATTGAACCATTAGCAGCAGCCATACAACAAAATGTTGATATCAGAGGTATCCAAACTGGAGAAAAAGAACACAAGATAAGTCTTTATGCTGATGATATATTGATTTTCCTTGAAAACTCACAAAGATCTCTTCTTCAGACAGTGGCGCTCATTAATAAATTTTCATCATTTTCAGAATACTCTATTAACTGGGGTAAATCAATAGTTCTACCTATAAATTGTAATTTCTCAAATACATCTACTATTCCAATACAATCAGGTAATATTAAATATTTAGGAATAGATATTTCCCCCAGGCTCTCAGAGTTATTGCGACTAAATCACAATCCCCTTTTAAAAACAATACAAGACGACCTTACGCGCTGGACACTACCTATATCACTAATGGGAAGAGTCGCAACCATTAAAATGATGGTCCTTCCTAAAATCAATTATTTGTTCTGAGTGATTCCTACCCAACCATCAATGGCCTAGACTCAAATATAGGTAATTTTTTTATGGAAGGATAAACCATCATGGATTAGTTTAAAAACTTTTCAAAAAGCGAAAGAGTGTGGAGGTTTAGATCTACCAATTTTTAAAATTTTTTTTTTTTTATTACTTTTTAGCCAGTAGACTGCAGTTTGTTTCAAAATGGACAAAATCAACCCCACTAGGAAACCCATGGTTAGATGCTGAACAGGCTCTCTGCGGGTTGCTAAATATCTTTGACTTACTCTTCTCCCATAGATTGAGTCCCCATCGTGCTGTTTGCTCTCTACATGTCTGTTCTTTTCTTCTTCTCTATCCCCTCACCCCCCAGCCAGTCGCAGCAGATGACTGCCCCTCCCTGAGCCTGGTTCTGCTGGAGGTTTCTTCCTGTTAAAAGGGAGTTTTTCCTCTCCACCGTCGCCAAGTGCTTGCTCACAGGGGATCGCCTGATTGCTGGGGTCTTTCTGCAACTGTGGGGGTCCTCCCTACAGTTGATAGTGCTATGAGATGACTGTTGTTGTGAAATGGCGCTATATAAATAAAGTTGAATTGAATTGAATTGAATTGATATCTTTGACTTACCTTTTATAAGTCCCTGTATTAAACGCCATGACTGTTTTAAAAAAGTATTAATATGAGCTCCTCTTTGACAGGCTTGGTGGAAATTTTTAAAAATAACGGGGTCTTCACTTGTCCCCCCTTCACAACTCATGCCCATTTGGAATAATCCTGATATCTTGCAACAAAAGAAGACATTAAAATTTCCACTATGGCAAGAGAAGGGAATAAATAACTTAGAATTCTTATTCAAGGTGGGAATTTTATCCAGTTTCAGGAACTAGTGTCACAGTACGACATCAGTGATAAAAAGTATTCTGAATAGCAACAGCTTAAATCCATAATAAAAGCAAGATTTAGTCTTAATCAGACAGATTTAGAGATACCAGGTAAGGTGGCAGAGTTTCTAAATCTTCGTTCCCCTAAATTGATATTGAAAATACATGGACTATTATCGAAGCTGGATGAGTCCGTATCTCTTCCAATATCAAAATGGGAGACAGACCTATCGATCAGTAAGGAGGAAAGTTTCTGGACACAAATATGCTGGGGGGTGGGCTGTGGCCCCTGGCCAACTGGCCTCACCTCCCGGGGGGGGGGGGGGGTGTCTGGGTCTGGCCCTGGGCCCCTGGTGCTGGGGGGGGGTGTTCCCCCCCGGGCTGGGGTCGGGTGTGCGCTTGTGGTGCGGGTTGGCCCCAGTGCGTCCTTGCGTGGCGGGGTTGTGTTTTCCCTGGGGCCCTGGCAGCACCCTGGGGTAGGTGCCTGCATCCTGGGTCGCCCTCTCCATCCACTGGGGTCTGCGGGTGTGGGTGTGTATGTGTGTGTATGTCTGTAACAGTGGGTATGAGTGGGGGCTTGTGTATGAGTGGATGTGGAAGTGTGTGTGTGTGCTGTGAGTGCGCAGGTGGGGCTGTGTGTGGGTGCAGGTGGGCATGTGTGATGGTGGGTGGGGGTACGTGTGTGTATGGGTGCGGTTTCCTGTGGGTGGATGTCTGGGGGTGGAGGATGTGTGTAAGGGTAGGAGAACTTTGTTGGGTGGCAGGATTTGGGGCAGTCCATCTAGTGGCATGGGGGTTGACGTTTCGGGGCCTGCTTGTCCCGGCCGCCCTGCTGTTGTGTTGCGGGGTGAGGCGCTTTGTCGCATTGTCCCTGGTGTCATTGGCGGTGGGTGTGTGTTGGTGCTTGGGGGTTGTTGGGGGGGCTGTTGGCGTGGGTTGGTGGCCGTGTTTCCGTTGGGTTGCTCCGGGGTGGCTGTGGCTGCAGGGTGGCGTGCCGCTGTCGGTGTGTGTCTGGGGTGGGTGGTCGGTGGGCTTGTATGGGCATTCGGGGGTGTTGCTTGGCATGTGGAGCGCCATGTGGGTTCTGCCCATTGTTCACTATTGTGACTATTGTTGTCCATGTTTGCGTGTGTAAGATGAGTGGGAATTGGCATGGCTGCCCCATCATGTTTGTGGTGCTGGGAGCACCGGGGGCACGATGCTGGTGGGTCCTGGGCTGGTTGCACTGGTGGCCCTCGCCCTGGGTTGGGATTTTGGGGCAGTGGGTAGCCTCATGAACCAGTTTGCAAGCTGGCTTCTGGGGGGGGGGGGGGGTCGCTTTTAGACCGCCTCCCTCCCAGTCTTATTTCCTGCCCGCCCTTCCCCCTGACTCTGGGTGGAATATACATCTTCTTGGATACATTTAGGGCTTTAGGGTGGGGGGTGTGCTGCACTGTGTCAGTGAAGGGGATACCTTTGCTGCGCAGTGGGGCTGCACTCACCTCAATTTTAATTCCATTTTAGACACTGAGGGCTTGGGCGGATGGGGGCCCCACTGCCCATCGCAGTGTCTAGCGGTGCTCCAATCACTATCCCCCCAATTTTAATTGCACTTTGGTAGTCCACACAATTGCATCATATAACCGACATACACCCAACATGTTTTGTGCGGGGGTGGGGGGGTCTCCCCCCCACCCCCGCACAAGGTGTGTCTGTGAATCGGGAGGTGCTGGATCAAGGGGGGTAGTGCCTCTCGGCAATGTGGGCTCCCCCGGGCGGGGGTACTTCTTTGGGCATGGGGTTCCCCGGGGTGTGTGGCGGTGGTGCTGGGCTGGGCTCGGTGTGGGGGTGCCTGGGGGGGGCTCTCCAGCCCAGGAAGTGGGGTCGCTGGCCTGGGGCCCGGGGGTGGGTGTTGGCCCTGCTCGGGGGTAGGGGTCAGGTGGGTCCGGGGGTGCGGGCTTGCTGCGCCGGCCGCCGAGTGACCTGGCCTCCCTCGTTCGTCCCTCTGGGGGTGGATGCCTGGCTTTCCTGGGGCTTGCTGACCTCGGACGTTTGTGCTCTGGTGGTTGGTGGCGCTGCCTTGCCTACTCGGGGTTCCCGGGGGGAGAGCTTCTGCAACCGGCCCTCCGCTTCGTATGTTTCCCGACAAACCACTCACATGCACACACTTATTTTGCGCACAATCTCATATATATGCAAGCAGACGTACATGCGCAAGTGTCCCTCCTTTAACAGGTGTGGAAACCAAACTCGTCTTGAGGCATCTTCGGTGGAATAAGCAGTTTGTCTTTTGTTTGTTTTAGTTGTTAGTTGTTGTTTTTTTTTTTTTTTTTTTTTGTCTGTTCCCCTCCCTTCCCCCCCACACACTTCCTTTTCCTCTTCCCCATCCTGTCAGGTCTTCCATGGGTAAAATAATTAAACTAAAGTATTAAAAGTTATTACAGGAGGAGTTTACAACAATATACAATACACAGTTGGGTACTGGATAAGCTCCTTTTGGCAAAGTAAATCTGTTTTGGCACAATAAGGGTGACAGATCCCTGCTCTGCTTGCCTAGCTGCTTGACATGACAGGGGGGGGGGGGATATAAAAAGTGTGTGTTTTTGTTTTGCGCTTTTCCTCAGTTGTGCACTTTTATTTAGAGTTGTGTGTTAGTTTTGTTTTACAATAAAATGGTGAATTTTTACATCTGAGTCTGAGTGTTCATTCCTGCAGCTCTGCGTTTGAGCGTCTCTTGCCCTGAATCATGACAGAACAATCCAGCCGAGATCGAGGCTCAGCAAGTGCTCACCCGGGCAAACAGTCAGCACTCTTGTGCTTGGATGCCATGGAACGCCAGGTCGTGTTTCTTTCTGAACAGTTACAAACCATCACCCAGCAATTGGCGACTGTAAACGAGCACCTGTGTCGGCTTCCTGGTGCAGCACCTCCTCCTGCACCTGCTGCCCCAGCAGTGCATGCCATCCACAGGAACATTTCCATTCCTACGCCTGCCCCCTATGGGGGGGAGGTGGGGAGATGCAAAGGGTTCCTGCTTCACTGCTGATTGTATCTCCAGCAGGTGGAGGGGGAATATAGGGAGGATTCAGCCAAGATCAATTTCATGACCTTGTTGTTATGGGACCGGGTGCTCCAGTGGGGACAGCCCATGTTTAGCAGCCCGGACAGGCCCCTATATTCATTTGAGCGATTTGTGCGAGAGTTTTCTGAGGCGTTCGACCATTCTGAGACCAAGGGGAACATAGTTAGCCAACTGATGGGACTTCGGCAGGGAGACCGGTCTGTGGCCAATTTCTCTGTCGAGTTCTGGGTTGTTGCAGCAGACTCTGGATGGAATGACATTGCTCTTCGCAGTGCCTTCCTCTGGGGCCTGAATTCCAATTTCCGTGACGAGCTGGCTATCCGCGCGTCCCCCTCTTCTTGGGATGAGCTTATTGTGCTGGCTGTGGCTTTGGACAACTGGTTTAGGGAGCGAGAGAGAGAGCAGAAAGACACTGCCTCTCTGTTCACTCCCCGGCCAGCTCCCCCTGTAACGGCAGCAGCTGTGTTTGTTTGATCCATGTGAGAAACATGGCAATTCTTGTGACTGTTGTAATTTCCCCGCTATATATGTCAACAGTGACATCCTTTCTAGTATTTGACCTTTGGTTGTACAGCAATGCCTCCCAAAGATTTGTTTTGGCAGGTATATATACTCACAGCCTGGCTCTGTGTGCCAGTCAAAAGTTGTTTACTTTGTGTCTGGGGGAACCCCCAACATGGAAATGAGCTTTGACCTCTGGGGAATCCCTTGGGAATTCCCTACCTTTTTTTTATTTATTCCCTCCATATTTTCTTTTAAAAACCTAGGTTTGGAAATTTGTCCTTTGAGATTTAAAAATTATTGAAATAATTTGTCATCAAAAATACATGAGGTATAAGCATTATTCACAACAGGAAGTAGACGATTTGAGACTTCCTGCCCAGCAGAATATGACAACGGACGGATTGAGCATGGCTGGCTAAGACAAAGATCCAAAGCCATCCAGCTGCTTACCTCAGCCCAGGTAGGGTGAAACTGTCATAATGATGAAATAATCCCTCATATCCAATTATCTACCCGATATTTTGTAGGTTGTTTGAGAGATGATGACATTTTTGAAGTTTGTTGAAGTGTGACTAGACCATGTGACTGTCAGTGGTAATCCATGCCTATGTAACATTTCACCTAGTCTCCATGCATGTGCGAAAAACTGTAATAGTTGTGAAAAAGTAATTTTTGAAGCTTCATTCTGTGAATAGGGATGTATTTTTGACTTGAAGTAAATGCAGTATTATTCTGGTCAGTCACTGCTACAACTTTCGGCCTGCATGGCCTTGGTAGCTTTTAGAAGTGCAAATCTGGCAATCCTTCATTATTTACTGGATGCCTAGTTCTAGTCAATTTTATTGTTATGTTTTTGAATTGACATCTTGACTTTAAATTAGCTGAAATACCAATTTACAAGGTATTTATTCCGGGCTATTAATTGCAGACAAAATGTGAGAGCCTGCAAGGAATTTCTGCCCTCGGAAGGCTGCGACCCGGCAAAGTGGTTAGTGAAATGTTTAACTCTGTTGAAGTTTAATGATGGTTGTTTGAATATGCACATGTCCAAAGAATAGAAACTTTTTGTGTGTGTTTTTAATATGAAAATCTGATGTGCACAAACCATACAATTTTAAATGTGGATTTGATAATCTGTTGTATTTGTTTACAGTAAATGCTGCATAATTTTTGCTGGTAGCTTTCTTGCAACAACTCAGTAAACCTAAAAAATCTATCAATTTGAGATCATAAATGTTTACATTTGTGTGTATGCAGTATGATTTAATTTCTGTAATACTAGAATTTTGTGTCCACAGCTAAAATAATGTTTCTTGTGTTTGATATGTTTCAGTCTTTACGGTGTTTGATGCATTAAAGTCAAAAGCAAGGACATTAAAGATGTGTCAAACTCAGTCATTGCACACCAAAATGCAGCTCATAATCCGGGGCCGGAACACCCCCACCCTCTGGCACAGCTCCACCAGTCTCCTCTGAGCTGATGGCCCTTGGTAGGTCCCATCTGACTCTTGAGAAGCGTCGGCATCGAGAGAGGGTAGGAGTGTGCATGTTTTGTGGGGTCACAGGCCACGCAGTTTCAAAATGCCCTGTGAGACCAAAAGACCCGGCCTGTCAGTAACTGTGGCAGGTCTGATGGGAAGGTCCTCGCAAAATTCCCCCAACCATTTTGAACTCCCGGCCCTAATCCTATTACTGGGGGCTGAATTCAAAACCTCTGCCCTGATTGACTCAGGAGCAGAGCAAAATTTCATTCAACAGGCCATGGTTTGAAAATTACAGACACCCACCAGGAATGTCCCGGCACCCTTGACTGTCTTGGAGGTCTCAGGCAGCAGTATCGTGGCGATTACCAAACAGACTATGCAAATTTTGGTCATTCTTTCCAGTAATCACCACAAGACAGTTCAGTTTTATTTCCTGCCTCAATTGACCACCACCATGATTCTGGGGTATCTGTGGCTCCGCACTCACAACCCACATATAAACTGGAGCCAGGGCTCCATTTTGTCCTGGAGCCCTTTTTGCCTTTCATCTGTTCACCTTTGTGGAACAGTCTGGAGCCGGAACTGAAACTATGTACAAACAGAAATCAATTCAAAAAGAGGTATAAGCACCATTTGCTGAAAGGATATATGTTAGAAGGGTAGTATTTATATGTACGATTCATTATGTTCACTCTGGGACATTATGGGACACTATGGAATGGTGGGTGGGACAGCACTGTGTATATCTGTGTTGTTTGAGGCTGGTTTTGATGTATGGACTTCATTGTATGTTAGAATGGATGGGTGTTAATGTTGATTTGTAAAAAAATACAGTAAATTGTTTACTTGGGGTCTTAAAGGTGGTAATTTGTATAAAATTCACATGGGTGTATCTATGGAAAAGAGGAGATGGAATTAATAAGTGTTCACTTCTTCCTTCTCCCTTTCGAACAGTGTATACTGTTACTTTATTGTATTTGTCATTTGCTTGTTTTTGTTATATTTTTGTGTTCGAAATAATCTATCTATCTATCTATCTATCTATCTATCTATCTATCTATCTATCTATCTATCTATCTATCTAGTCTCCTATCGGCTGCATGCTCGCCCTCTCTCCCAATCTCCTTCCATCTGGCTGAGCAGGTGGATCTCAGCTCTGTGCCCGAGGTCTATCATGACTTAGGGGAGGTCTTTAGCAAGTCCAGAGCCCTATCATTACCACCTCATCAGGGCTATGACTGTACTATCGACCTCCTTCTGGGTGCGCGGCTGCCATCCAGCCAGCTCTACAGTTTGCCTGGGTCAGAGAGGGAGGCAATGGAGACCTACATAAAAGACTCCCTCAGTGCTAGCATTATTCAACCGCCGTCCACCCCTCTCTGCACTGGGTTCTTTTTTGTAGGGAAAACGGATGGGACACTGCGGCCATGCATTGATTACCATGAGCTTAACATGATTACCCATAAGGATAAATATCCACTGCCCCTCATCAACTCAGCGTTTGAGCTACTCCAACGGGCACGTTACTTCACCAAGCTCGACCTCCATAATGCATACCACTTGGTCTGCATTTGTGAGAGAGATGAATGGAAGACGGCATTTAAAACACCGCTGGGCCATTTTGAATATTTCATCATGCCATTCGGGCTGACCAACAACCCTGCCATCTTCCAAAGGTTAATTAATGATGTCTTACGGGACATGGTGAACTTGTTGTTTTTTTGTGTGTGTGTGTGTGTGTGTGTGTATCTGGACAATATTTTGATTTTTTCTCAAATGCTGGAGGAGCACGTGGTCCACGTTTGGTCCGTCCTGCAGGGGCTGCTGGAGAATCAGATTTTTGTGAAAGCTGAAAAATGCACATTTTCCACTTGCTCAACTTCATTCCTGGGGTTCATCATTGCCGAGGGCACGGTAAAGACTTATCCGGCAACAATCAAGGCAGAGTAGACTGGCCTACCCCCCCAGTCTAGGAAGGATCTTCAACGCTTCCTGGGCTTTGCCAACTTCTACCGCCGGTTTATCCATGATTATAGTAAGGTGGCGCAACCACTTATGGAGTTGACGTTGACCAAGAGCCCGTTCAAGTGGTCCGAGGCCGCTGAACGTGCTTTTGTGACCCTGAAAGGCCTGTTCACCAATGCATATGCCCTGGTGCAGGTGGATCCTTCAGTACAGTTCGTGGTCGAGGTGGATGGTTCTGATTCTGGAGTGGGCACTGTCGTCTCCCAGTGCTCCACCGCCGACCAGAAGCTCCGTCCTTCCGAATATTTCTCCCGGCGGCTAACGCCAGCCGAGAGGATTGGCCGTTAAGCTGGCGCTGGAGGAGTGGAGACACTGGCTGGAGGGAGCTAGCCAACCGGTCATTGTCTAGACGGATCTTAAAAATTTAGAATATCTTCGATTGGCCAGACAGTTGAATTCATGGCAGGCTTGGTGGGCCCTGTTCTTTAATAGGCTTAATCTTTCCATCTCATACCAACCAGGGTCTTGTAATGCCAAGGCTGACGCTCTCTCACGCCAGTTTCCTCCCAACTCCTCCTCCTTCTCCACAGCTGCTGTGTATCCCCCGGAGACTATTCTCCCCTCCTCCTGCTTTCTTGGGACACTCTTGTGGAAGATTGAACAGGCAGAGGGTCCGGCAGGCTTAGTTATCAGAACCCATCCTGGAGGGAGGCCCGCATGACCGGCTTTTTGTTCCCTCTGCATTACACAGTGAGGTGATTAAGTGGGGGCACACTAGCTTTTTCGCCTGTCATCCCGACATCTGCCATACTATCGAGCTGCTCAGGAGAGCATTTTTGTAGCCCACACTCGGGAGGGATGTGCGGGAGCACATCAAGGCCTGTCACATCAAGGCCTGTCACACCTGCGCCGTGAATAAGTCACTTCCCCTCAAGCTGGCCTCCTCCATCCCCTCCTGGTGCTGAGTTGTCCATGGTTACACATTGACTTTGTAATGGGCCTCCCTCCATTCCAAGGTAACACCGTTATCCTCACCATCATTGACTGATTCTCCAAGGCCATCCACCTGGTCCCTCTCCGCAAGTTACCATCTGCCACGGAGATGGCCGATCTGGTGACGCAGTACGTCATCCAACTGCATGGGATGCCCATGGACATTGTCTCGGACCAGGGTCCACAATTCACATCCCATGTGTGGAAGGCGTTCTGCTGCTTTTTGGGTGCTACAGCCAGCCTGATGTCCGGATACCATCTGCAAAGCAATGGACAGGCCAAGTGTGCCAATCAGTCTTTGGAGGCCACCCTAAGGTGCGTAGCATCCCACAACCAATCCACCTGGAGCTCCCACCTGACCTGGGTGGAGTATTCTCACAACTCAGCTGTCTCCTCCTCTACTGGGCTTACACCGTTTGAGGCCTTGATGGCTACACACCACCTCTGCTGCCCATGGAGAAGCGGGGCTTCTCCATCCCATCCATGGAGGTCCACGCGCGCCGGTGCCACCGTCTGTGGAGGGCCACAAGAGCTGCCCTCCTCCACTCTGTGCAGCGCAATCAACAGTATGCTAACGGCAGATGTGCCCCGGTGCCGAATAACACGGTGGGACAGAAGGTCTGGCTGTCCACCAAACAGATTCTGCTCAAGATGAAGTCTCGGAAGCTCTCCCCTCACTATCTGGGCCCGTTCACCATCAAGCAGATCATTAACAGTGTCAATGTTTGGTAGGATCTGCCATCTTTGATGCGGATCCATCCAATGTTTTATGCCTCCCGCATCAAGCCCCTCTCCGTCAGCCCTCTCTGCCCTCCTCTGGATCCTCCACCTCCCCCCCGGGTCATCGACGGCCAGACCACATGCACTGTGGAGAAGATTCTGGACGTCCGCCGACGGGGTCGTGGGTGCCAGTACCTGGTCGACCGGAAAAGGTACGGTCCAGAGGAGAGGCATTCCATTGAGCCCATCCGCACAAGCCCAGTGTGATGCCAGGAGGCTCCCCTTGAGGATGGGGGGGGGGGCACTGTGATGATCAGACAAGTGTGCTCCCCCTCCCTTCCATATTCCTGTCTTCCCAGTTCTGGAATATCTACTACACCTGCGTGATTTCAAACCTGCTGCTCCTAATCACCCAGCATATTTAAGAGCCCGTGTGTGGATAACTCATCGCTGGATCGCTAGGTTTGCCACCTGAGGAGTGTAAGTTTTTGTGTCTTGTTATCTCTCGGTTGACCTGTGTTTCACTCCCTTTGTCCTCCTGTCTCTTCAGGTTTATTGCAACCTTCACGGTGTGTACTCCGGGGCTGATCACGCTCGCCTGACCAAGAAGACGCCGGACATCCACCCAGGTCACCATCTTTCCCAATGACGTAGATAGAGCTAGACCGCTCATTGCCCGCTGAGAGGCGGCAAATAGGAGCTGACTTCCGGTAGTGGCAAGACGTGTCTGTGTTGTTATGGTTTCAGGTGGATGTGGCCCTCAGATGATGTTGTTAAACTTCTGAATCACTGTGAAGTTGTGCTCAGATCTTCAGTTGATGTGAAACATGTCCGAAGTGGGCACTGGGAACAGATGACAGTGCTGAAACTGTTGGCTGGCTTGCCATCTGACTTGTGTGTTTGCTTCATTGCAAGATCACTTTGCTGCCACTGCTCAAGGAATCGATACTCATTTCGTCACCTTGGCTCGTCTGTTGTGTGAGGAATTTGTTCGTTTGAGAAGATTTCACTCTGTAAATTTGACAAACTTCAAGCTGCAGGGAGTGTCTGTGAGGAAGTCCTTTACTAAACCAGTTCTATTTAGAAATCAAAAACTTTTGGACGGATTTCCATGAAACTTTCAGGCGTTGTTGCAAATGGTACAAGGAAGAACTGATTAAATTTTGGGGATGATTCGCGTCACTGTCTGGATACAGGAATTTTTTAAAGCATTTCTTAACACTGTGACATACGGCCATTTTCAACATGTGCGCAGATGCAATGGAGGGTGCTGGTCGTCGTGCACGCAGCTCCAAAACCTGACACGGGCAGCTGTCCGCCGCCGGATTATTTGGCAGAAATTACCCGTCCAGCCATAGGCGCTGCGCATTTGGCAGAAATTCATCGGCCAGCCATACGCGCTGCGCAGCGTGCCTGTGTTTGTGCGCAGCTCCAAAACCTGACATGGGCACCTGTCCGCTGCAGGATTATTTGCCAGAAATTCCCCGGCCAGCCATACGCGCTGCGCTCTCCGAGTGCTTTTCTAGTTTGTATCTTTTTCAATCAGTTGGTGTGATGAAACAACACAAAGCGTGTTATCAAACACTGTTTGGAGACTTTGAAGTTAATGTGTTTTGAAAGGATCAAAGGGCGCGCCATTGCTTGTCTGTGAGGGCTAAACAACGCTGTGATTGCCGTGAAAACGTGCCTAGGGCAGAGATTTTATTGTCTGCTAACAGTAAAAGCCATAACATAACACATATTGTCCCATCAGTGATGACAAGCAGGCCTTGAAGTTGGTGTATTCACACAGGATCAGATAGCGCGCAACAGCTTCTTGCCACTACCGGAAGTCAGCGCTGATTTGCCATGGCGACGCTGTTGTCCGCCATACAGTGAACGGTCTAGCTCTATCTACGTCATTGATCTTTCCGCTGTTCCCCTGGTCCATGCAGGAGTTCCCTGCCCGGCTCCTCTGCTCACTGAGTAAGAGTGCTTTTCTAGTATTATTCTACTCTTTGGGAGATTCTGTCCCTAATAATCTCTTTCTGCTTTTCTCCAGTAGGATACGTGCACTTCAGCGGGCATCGGTTTTTGTCTATTTAAGTGTATGTTTTGGTGTTGTGCTTTTCCTCTGCTGTGCAGTTTTATTTAGAGTTGTGTATTAGTTTTGCTTTACAATAAACTGGTGAATTTTTCCATCTGAGTCTCAGTGTTCGTTCTGGTAGCTTTGCGTTTGAGCCTCTCTTGCCTGAATCATGACAGAGGCCCACTCGCCAGGCGAATCTGGTAAACCATACTTTATTATAAACAGAAAGTAAACCCTGCTTGTCGGCAGAAAAGAAAAGAAATAATAATCCATATAATGTAGAGACAAATAATAAATCCAAAAAGCGTGGTATTAAAGTGTGATGAAAACATAACCATGCAGCCAGGAACACAGATTGACAACGTCTATAAATAGAGAGCGGAGCAATCAAGACAAAACAGAACAGGTGCACACCATCAAGGCCATCAAGCAGCACAGGACAGTTGTAAATTTCTGTGGAAAAATCTATGAGAAAAAATCTGCAAAGTTATTAGAAAGATGCCAATTTACAATGAAAAATGACAAATTTTATCGAAAAAAGCTACAAATTTCAGAGAAAAAGTTGCAAGTTTACAAGAAAAAAAGGTTCAGATATACATGAAGAAAAGTTATACATTTTAATGAAAAATGTTGCAAATTTACATGAAAAAGGAAGCAAATTGCAATAAAAAAAAATGAAAATATGAGAAAAAAAAGGTTCAAATTCCAAAGAAAAAGTTCAAAATTTAGATAAAATAGTTGCCGAGAAAAAAATTTGCAGAATTACTTGAAGTCATGAATTTTAGTGATTTTTTTTTAAATTTACGTGAAACCCCTCCATAAATTTACAAGGAAAAAAGTTGAAAATTTATTCAGAAAAAAAGGTGCAAATTCCCAAGAAAAAGTTTTGAATTTATATATTTTTTTTTTAGAAAAATCTCATTTTCAAGAAGAAAGGCCCAAATTTACAGTAAAGAAATTGCAACCGATGAGAAATTTTGCAAATTTACAAGAACGATGCAGATTTACATGACAAATTTACAAGAAAATACAAATTTACAAGAAAAAAGTTGAAAAGTGGATTTGGCCCCTCCTAACATTTCCATTGCATGCATCTATTTATGGGGAGTATCATTTTGAAAAAAGACTGTCTTTCTGCTGAGTTTTACTCCTCCACCCTCCTCTGTCTCCATTGTTTTGGTAATTGTCAGGGGTCAGGGTGGTGCTGTTGTGTTTGTTTGCATTGAGGGAGGACCCATGCACATCTGAGTTTGCTTTCATTTAAATGTAAATGCTCAGAAACACAAATGCATGCACTTCTCTGTATAGGCTTTAGTATGATTACAGTTGCTTAGAAACCTAAAACCTATTCATATACGGGACACTGTGCTTAAAACATGCATGCGATGTTTCTGTTTGCTTTAAGGTAAAGCAATTCAAATTAAACCATGTGATGGGAGCTACTAGACGTGTGAATCTTCAATGGTCTCACCATTCAGGCATTAACGATTCAAATGCAAAATGATTCACGATGCATCTTGATGCATCTCTATGTTGCATCTTCTTCAATTTTTTACATTTTTTTTCCTGTGTAATGCCTTTTGTGGGTTTCAGTATTTAATTTTGTGTCAGTCAGATCAGGCACTGGCTTGTTTGCTACCGGATAACCATGAAAACCGGTACTACCTGTCTCATGGGTCGGGCCGTCGGCGACTTGACCAGCATCCCCGCCTTTCTGAGGGTGTGGAGGGTGAAAGTGGGCATCCTGGCAGAACTAAAAACAATATCTGTCACAGGTCTGTGGTGGACCACTCCCAGTTACATGGGGTGAGACTGGACATCCTGGCAGATAAACACATCTGTCGCAAGGTCTGTGGTGGACTGTGTTAGTCGGTGCATCGTGACATGCACTACACAAAGAGCAGAGAAAAACAAACCTAACATCTGGTCAGTCACTGAAACAGATACTGGAGTAAGTTTGTCTTGGCTTGTCCTTGCCACTGATAATACCTCTATCTGCCAAGAATGTGCTGCTAGTCCAGCAAAAGCTAGCAGTACTCAAAATACTTTGCAAGCAGTTTCATGAAATGGTCAGTCAGAAAGCAACTCATACCAGCTCAGACGTCACCCGGGTTAACAAGCTCCGCACTCATCTGTTCACACTCTGACAGGCAGCGAAAAGTAAGTTAGGAGCAGGAAGAGAAAAGAAGAGGAAAACAGCAGCCTTGTGTGTAGCAGAATGGAATGTATGCACTTGGATAGATCAACATCACAGTACCCAGAAAGACCTACCACGCTTGTGGCCTTGGAAATGAACAGGTACAATGTAGACATAGCTGCACTTAGTGAAACAAGATTGCCTGGATATGACAGCTTGGAAGACCATGGGTACATCTTCTTTTGGAGTGGGAGATCAACTCAAGAAACGAGAGAAGCAGGAGTGGGCTTTGCAGTTAGAAAGGAGATAGCAGCAATGCTTGATGAGGAACCGGTGCCAATCAACGACAGGATAATGACTATGAGACTCCCACTACAGCAGAAGATGTATGCTACACTCATCAGTGTGTATGCCCCAACAATGACCAACACAGAGGAGGCAAAGGAAGAGGTCTACAGTGATTTACATGAGACTATCAGGCGTGTACCGACTGATGACAGGCTGGTACTCGTTGGAGATTTTAATGCTAGAGTTGGTTCGGACACTGAGAAATGGAAAGGAGTGCTAGGCAGTTCATGGAGTAGGCAAGTGGAATGCTAATGGGGAACTTCTACTTGCACTATGTTCAGAGTACAACCTTGTGATAACCAACACCCTATTTAAGCACAAGGACACACACAAGAAGACATGGATGCACCCAAGAGCCAAGCACTGGCACTTGTTAGACTACATCATAGTAAGGCAGAGAGACATAAGGGATGTATTGGATACCAGAGCAATGACAGGTGGGGACTGTGGTACTGATCATGTTATGTTGAGATCTAGATTAAGGATTTGCAAATGAAAACAGCACTGCAGGACGGGTTTGAAGCCACCACGGAAGATAACACTAGTGCGGTGAAAGGCCAAAAGAAGCAAGAAGAACTTATATAGGAAATGGATGAAAACTTGAAAGACTGGGACAGCAACAACTCAGAGAATGACACTGAAGGATACGGTGTATAAGACTGCGAGTGATGCTGTCGGCCACCCTGAGAGGAAACATCAAGATTGGTTTGATGAGCATGATGAACATCTGAAGAAACTACTAGAAGCGAGGAATACAGCTAGGCAGGAAAATCTACAGTGTAACACAAGGTCAAAGAAGAAGAAATACACAAAGGCTCAGCGTGAACTACAGAAGTACACCAGAGAGATGAAGTCCAACTGGTGGGATGAAAAAGTGGAGGAACTACAAACTGCAGCAGACATGAAGGACATGAAAACATTCTTCACAGGTTTGAGAGATATCTACGGCCCTAAACCAAGAGGATTGATCCAACTAAAGGCTATGGATGGTGAAACGGTTTTGCAGGAGAAAGAAAAGATCCTGGACAGATTTGCAGACCACTTTGACAAACTACTAAACAACCCTGGAGATCTCGCTGAAGAGGCTAAAGAATCTGTAGTGCAGTGACCAGTTGTATCAAGTTTGGATGAACCACCAAATCTTGATGAACTAATGGCAGCTATCAGGACAACACAGGATGGTAAAGCTCCCAGAAGGGATGGAATTCCAGCAGCAGTGTGGAAATTTGGTGAAGTTCAGCTGACCAACTGCCTGCACAAGCTCATCCAAGAGATATGATGCCCAGAAAGTACCTCAAGACTGGAAGGATGCAAGTATTGTGCCTTTGTTCAAGAAAGGTGACAGAAAAGATTGTGGAAATTTCCAAGGTATATCACTGGTAGCCACTGTTGGTAAGATTCTCTCACATGAACTACTGAACAGACTCAATGGACACATCTTGCAGAATGTACTACCAGAAACCCAGTGCAGCTTTAGAAGTGGAATAAGCACAATGGACATGATTTTCTTCTTGAAACAGGTTAAAAAAAAGTGTATCGAACAGAACATGCCGCTTTATGTAGTCTTCATTGACTTCAGTAAAGCCTTTGATACTGTATCGCGACAAAGACTTTGGCAGGTACTCAAGAAATATGGCTGTACAGAGAAGTTTGTCAAACTGATCGAGGCAGTCCATACAGGTGTGCACGCAAACATGGCAATGAGTGGTTCAGTGTCTAAAAACTTTTCAGTAAGCAACGGGGTGAAACAAGGGTGTGTGCTGGTACCTGCACTCTTCTCGCTATATCTGGCAGCCATGCTTGAGGTGGCCTTCAAAGACACCTCAGAAGGAGTATACATTCAAACAAGGAAAGAAGCAGACTTGTTCAATATGGCACAGTTTAAAGCCAAGAGTAAGACATCGATAAAGGTAGTAAGCGAAATGCTCTTTGCCAATGACAGTGATCTAGTTGCACACAGTGCGGAAGATATGCAATCTTTAGTGGAGAAATCTGCAAGAGCAGCTAGCCAATTCAGCCTCAAAATCAACATCAAGAAGACAGAGTGCCTTTATCAACCACTAAAGTTTCAGTTAGCAACATCACTACCAGAAGAGATCAGCATTGGTACAGAGCCACTACGCAGGTGTAAGACTTTCAAGTATCTTGGGAGTACTGTTTCAGAGAATGCTAGGTTAGAGGATGAACTATCTCTCTCTCTGGGAAGAGTGAGTGCTATGTTTGGAAACTTGAGGGAGAGACTGTGGAACAATCGACATGTGTCTATCCATGTGAAATGCAAAGTGTAGAGAGCAACAGAACTGGCTACTCTATTGTAAAATAAGTAAAAAAGTAAGTAAAATTTATTTATATAGCACTTTTCACAGAAAGGATCACAAAGTGCTGCACAATAAAATAAAACACAACATCACAAATACAATAATAAAGGCATAAAAACATAAAAACCAAATCAAACTAAAAAGCCTGTTTAAGCAACAGTGTCTTCAGCTGCTTTTTAAAAGCCTCAACAGAGTCAGCTGAGCACAAAGACAATGGTAGAGCATTCTACAATTTTGGTGCCACTGCCTGAAAGGCTCTATCACCTCTAGTTTTAAAATGGGTTCGAGGGACAGCCAATAAAAGTTGATCCGAGGACCTCAAAGACCGCGAGGAGTTATACACATTAAGCAGCTCAGTGATGTACTTAGGGGCCTGATCATGAATAGCTCTAAAAACAAGAAGTAAAATTTTAAACTGAATCCTAAAACCAACTGGGAGCCAGTGAAGTGCTGCCAAAACCGATGTAATATGAGCCCTTTTCTTAGTGTGAGTTAAAAGTCTGGCAGCCAAATTTTGAACAACCTGGAGGTGCTGAAGGTGCTTTTGGCTCAGACAAGTAAAAAGACTATTACAATGGTCTAAGCAAGAAGAAATAAAAGCATGACTAATCATCATCAAGTTCCGCCTTTGACACCAAGTTTCTCAACTTAAAAATATTCTTCAGATGGAAGAAACAATTTCTAATTAACTGATTAATGTGGTGCTCAAAAGACATAGCCGAGTCAAAACTGACACCAAGATTCCGAAGACTCACCTGGACAGAGGAACCTAGTGTACCCATGTGGTGCTTAATAAGCGGGATCTTGTTTTCAGGAGCGATACCGTAATTAATGTCTCTGTCTTGTCTGATTTAAGCTGTAAAAAGTTTGCACTTAACCACTGTTTGATGTTAGACAAGCAGTTAGTTAAAGATGATAGCATGTAAAACTCAGACTCTTTAAAAGAGCAATACAACTGAATATCAGCATAAAAATGATAAGAAATATCATTGAACTGGCTAATTATCCATCCCAGTGGCAAAATGTAAATTAGAAATAAAATGGGTCCTAGAACTGATCCTTGTGGTACCCCACATGAATACTGTGCTATTTCAGAAAGGATCTGATTCACGGACACATTAAAGGTTCTTCCGGAGAGGTATGATGAAAACCATTTTAAAACAAAACCAGATAACCCTAGCTCTTTGAATCTGTTGATCATTATACAGTGTACAACAGTATCAAAGGCAGAAGAAAGATCCAATAAATCCAAAACTGTGTATTTACCAGTGTCAGCCGCCATCATAATGTCACTGGAGACTCTGACTAAAACTGTTTCGGTAGAATGATTTTTCTGAAAGCCCGACTGAAATTTATCCATGATATTACAATTTGCCAAAAATTTGCCACTACCTTTTCCAGAATTTTTGATATGAAAGGGGGTTTAGAAATTGGCCTATAATTATTTGGCTGTGATGGATCCAAACTCAGTTTCTTAGGTATTGGTTCAGCCACAGCATGTTTGAAGGGGCTGGGACCCACACCAGCAGAAAGTGAAATGTTTATCAGTTCAACAACTGAAGGACCAACTGACTCAAAAACTACTAAAAACAGCTTAGTAGGGAGAACATCAGAAGGCGAAGAGGAAGATTTCATCTTCTGCAGAAGATCCGTGATGTCCTGAAGGGTCACTGGATTAAAAGTGGGGCAAGTATAAGGTGTGGGCATAATGCTGGCACAGTTAAATAAGATGATGACAAAATGTTTTCCCTGATATCGCTGATCTTATCAATAAAGAAATTAAGAAATTTGTTACTGTCTGCTTTACAGAACACGGGAATTAGAGGGCAGCAGGTGAGACAAGAGTGTTAATTGGGTCAAATAAGACTCTAGGATTTTTCTTATTTGTGAAAATTATTTTTGAAAAATACTGATTCCTGGCATCCCTCAGCATGTCATTTAAGGAGGCTTTAAGTTCCCTTAGATGGAGTCTGTGAACCTCCAATTGGGTGGATTTCCATAAGCATTATATCTTACGGCAATCTCTCCTAAAGGATCGAATGGAGTCATTTATCCAGGAATAAGGCTTTTTAGGAGAAGCAAGGACAGATTTCACTGGTGCCACTTTGTCTAAAATAGCCATACAATGGCTGTTAAATGTCTGAGTGAAGGCATCAGGATCTTTAATTCCCAACAGTAAGTGTGGCTCAAAAAAAGCAGAGAAGTCATTTGCTGCCTCTTGGTTAATAATCCACCTTTTTGCTGCCATTTTCAGAGAGGGAGGATTCACAGGGAAATTAACATTAAAAAGCACACAGCTGTGATCACTGATATGGAAGTCATCCACACACATTTTCAATATTCAAGCCCAAAGAAAAAACAAGGTCCAAGGTATGGCCCTCCGCGTGTGTAGGGTCTAAAACATGTTGAATGAGGTTATAAAAATGAGTGATGGATAAAAAGTCAACAACTGTGTTACATGTAACATCATCAATATGAATGTTAAAATCACCAATAATTAAAACCCTCTCCAATTTAATAAGAGAAGATAAAAAGTCTGTAAAATCCGTAAGAAAGACACTTGCAGGACCAGGAGGATGGTAAATTAAAACTCAATAACAGGCATTAAAGGTCCCGACTTTTATTATCTGACACTCAAAGGAGGAGAAGGGCTCAGAGTTTACCAGTCTGCACAGGTGGCTGTCCCAGTATACAACAGCGAGTCCTCCACGACGTCGCGCAATCCGGGGAGTCCCAATAACAGAGCAGCCAGGGGGACAGAGCTCCTTCTGGTGGAAAAAATCATTTTCTCTCTTCCACGTTTCCACCAGGAACATAAAATCCATATCCTCTCACAAGAAAAGTTCATTAAGGGTGAGGGATGTGTTAGAAATGGAGCGAGCGTTAAACAACGCCATCCGGATGGATGACGGCTCATCCGCCCTCACAGCTGATCAGAGTGAAAGTGACAGCAAGGATCTAACGTGGTCATGTGACTTCCAGCTGTGCTGGGTGGCCAGCCATTGGTCAGGCAGGACGAATCGAGACCCTGGAGGCAAAACCATGATCCTGTCCACAAGCGCCCCGGACATAAGTGTCCTCGAGAAGGGAGAGCAATCCAGCAGCTGCAGAGGAACATCCTTAGTCACATCCTGGATGGGAACTCGCAGCAGACACCGGGTGCATTCACGGTGACCAGACCAGAAACCCTCAGTCCGGAGGGCTCGTCTCCTCTTAGCTTGACATCCAGCTCTGCAACAACGTCTCCTGGGCTTCTTCCCAGGCTTACCAGGACGCCAGCTTGCGAAGAGAAGCCAATACTCAGGTGAGGAGGGAGAACACACAAACAGGGTCGGAGAAGTTTGTCTGTTGCCCTCCTAAGAGTCAAATGATCTTTCCATAGACAGTTTAATCCGGTACAATGACTGTTGATCATATCTCAGTGTAGCAAAGACACTTTCATTTAGTGATAAAGTTGATATAACAACAACAATGACAAACAGCGATAGATGACACAGACGAAGTGAGGCAGTAGCCAGGCCAAACACAGGCGCCATTTTCTAGCCATTGTACGGTGCTGAAACTTCGACTGTCTACAGGGTGCAGGTAAAGAAACCCCATGCATTCTTGATGAGATACCTTTGAGCCATAATGAACATCTCATGGAAAGACACGATAACCAACATAGAAGTGTTGAAAAGAGCTGGTCTACCATCAATGGAGGACATGCTAATACAGATGAACCTGAGATGGCTTGGACATGTTGAGAAGATGGATCACCAGCATCTCCCTTGGCAGTTACTCTACTCACAGTTTTGCGAGGGCAAATGCAATCAGGGTAGACCAAGGCACAGATTTAAAGACACTGTAAAAAAAACCCTGAAGAAGCTGGATATAGACAGGAGTTCTTGGCAGCGGAAGGCGAAGGACAGAGCTGTGTGGAGGAATCTGATCAGAGCTAAATGAAACAGCTATTGACGACCACGACAGACTGCTATGATGAACATTTCCACTGTCTCTCTGATGGATTTCTTCTTTTTTTAGCCTAAGGATGGTCTGTTTCACTTTCACTGAGAGGTCCTTTGACTGCATGTTTTGGGTTCACAGTAACAGCTTCCAAATGTTAATGCCACACCTGGAATAAACTTTAGACCTTTTACCTGCTTGTTTGATTACTGGGGGGATAGCCCATGCAGCCCATAAAATAGCTTTATGTCAACTGTCCAATTACTTTTGAGCCCCTGAAATGAGGAGGATTTTGTATAAAAATTGTTGCAATTCCAAAACCATAACTTCAATTTGGATGTGAATACCCTCAAGTTAAAGCTTAGAGTCTGCAGTTTCAGACCATATTTTGTGACATACAAAGACTGTCACAACCTGGCCCAAGGGTGCCTCTCAGCGGCTGCAGCACTGTTTTGATTGGACCAATTGGGATGTCTTTGAACATCAGGACTTGGAGGTGTTCACAGACAGTGTACTATGTTACATTAAGAACAGCATGGGCACTGTCACAGTGGACAAACATATCCAGGTCTATCCCAATCAGAAGCCCTGGATGATCTGGGAGGTCCAGCAGCGGTTAAAGGAGAGGAACATCGCTTTCAGGTCTGGCGACAGGGCTCTCTACTGTACGGCATGTGCCAACCAGAAGAGAGGCCACATCAGATTACAGGAGGAGGATGGAGGATCACCTAGGCAGTAACAACAGCAGGTGGGTGTGGCAGGGAGTTCAGCATCTCACCAACTACAAGACCAATCCTGGAGCTGCTGAGGGTGATGCCTCATTAGCAGAGGAGTTAAATCTCTTCTTTGCCCGCTTTGAGGTGAAACCCTAAGAGACAACCCCATTACATCCCAAGGCCCATAGCAGCATAAACTTCCAAGTAGAGGAACACAAGGTGAGGCGTACGCTGTGGGCTGTCAATCCGAGGAAGGCTGCTGGAATCGATGGCATTCCTGGATGCGTACTGAGGGACTGCACTGATCAGTTGGCTGGAGTTCTTACCAAGATTTTCAATCAGTCATTGGCTCAGTCCTTTGTATCACCCTAGTTGAAATCCTCCACCATAGTTCCCCTTCCCAAGAAGCCCCACATTTCTAGCCTTAATGACTACCAGCCAGTCGCACTCACTCCAGTGGTAATGAAATGCTTTGAAAAACTGGTCTGGGGTCACATCATATCACGTCTGCCCCTGAGGCTTTGACCCTTACCAGTTTGCTTATAGAGTGAACCGATCTATGGAGGACGGTGTGGCTATAGCCCTCTATGCTGCATTGTCCCATTTGGAGCAGCAGGGGAGCTATGTCCCCCTCATGGATCGTCACCTTATCGTGGTGGGGGGGTTTGCGTGCCCCAGTGATCCCAGGAGCTATGTTGTCCGGGGCAATTTGCCTCTGATAGGGTCTCCCAAGACAAACTGGTCCTGGGTGAAGGGCCAGACGAAGAACGATCCAACAGACTCTCATGATAAATTGTATATCAAGGATTCAGTGTACCCCGCCCGGTATGGGGTTACCGGGGCCCCACCCTGGAGCCAGGCCTGGGGGAGGGGCTCGAAGGCTAGCGTCTGGTGGCCGGGTTTCCACCCATGGGACCCGGCCGGGCTCAGCCCGAAGGAGTTACATGGGTCCGCCCTCCAGTAGGTTCACCACCTGCAGGAGGGATCATGGAAGTCCGGTGCTATGTGGATTAGGTGGCAGTCAAAGGCGGAGACCTTGGCGGACTGATCCCAAGCTTTCTAAACTGGCTTTTGGTACGTGGAATGTCACCTCTCTGGTGGGGAAGGAGCCTGAGCTAGTGTACGAGATTGAGCGATACCGGCTAGATATAGTCGGCCTCACCTCAACACACAGCTCCGGTTCCGGAACCAGTCTCCTGGAGAGGGGCTGGAGCTTGGCCTTTTCTGGAGTTGCCCCGGGCGAGAGGCGACGAGCAGGGGTAGGTATTCTTGTATCGCCCCACCTTGCTGCCTCTATATTGGAGTTTTCCCCGGTGGACGAAAGGGTTGCTTCCCTGCGCCTTCGGGTTGGGAAACGGGTCCTGACCATCATTTGTGCCTATGCACCAAATGATGTTTCAGAGTACCCACCCTTTTTGGAGTCTGTGACTGGGGTGCTGGAGGGTGCTCCTCCTGGAGACTCCATTGTCCTACTGGGGGACTTCAATGCGCACGTGGGCAACGACAGTGAAACCTGGAGGGGGGTGATTGGGAGGAACGGCCTGCCCGATCTGAACCCGAGTGGTGTTCAGTTATTGGACTTCTGTGCTAACCACAGTCTGTCTATAACGAACACCATGTTCAAGCATAAGGGTGTCCATATGTGCACCTGGCACCAGGACACCCTAGGCCGCAGGTCGATGATCGATTTTGTTATCGTATCATCAGACCTGCGACCGTATGTCTTGGACACCCGAGTAAAGAGAGGTGCAGAGCTGTCAACTGATCACCACCTGGTGGTGAGTTGGATCCGATGGCAGGGGAGGAAGCCATTCAGACCTGGTAGACCCAAACGTATAGTGAGGGTGTGCTGGGAGCGTCTGGCTGAGGCCCCTGTCCGGGAGGTCTTCAACTCCCACCTCCGGAAGAACTTC
The DNA here is from genome assembly GCA_020510985.1 of Pholidichthys leucotaenia. Taxonomy (NCBI): domain Eukaryota; kingdom Metazoa; phylum Chordata; class Actinopteri; order Cichliformes; family Pholidichthyidae; genus Pholidichthys; species Pholidichthys leucotaenia. Next base: position 414,482,567 of record CM035837.1, on the reverse strand, counting down.
AACCACATTCCGAGGGAGTCTGGAGACATGGAGTCTGAATGGGCCATGTTCTCCACCTCTGTTGTTGAAGCGGCAGCCCAGAGCTGCGGCCGCAAGGTGGTCGGTGCATCTCGTGGTGGCAACCCCCGAACCAAGTGGTGGACACCAGTGGTGAGGGGGGCCATTAAGCTGAAGAAGGAGTCCTATCAAGCTTGGTTGGCTTGTGGGACTCCCGAAGCAGCTGAGGTGTACCGGCAGGCCAAGCGGAGTGCAGCTCGGGTGGTTGCTGAAGAAAAAACCCGGGTATGGGAGGAGTTCGGTGAGGCCATGGAACAAGACTTTCGGTCGGCTTCAAAGAGATTCTGGCAAACTGTTCGGCGGCTCAGGAGGGGAAAGCAGCTCCCCGTCCACACTGTGTATGGTGCGGATGGGACACTGTTGACTTCAACTGGGGATATCGTCGGGCGGTGGAAGGAATACTTCGAGGATCTCCTCAATCCCACTGATACGCCTTCCACAGAGGAAGCAGGGTTTGGGGACGAGGGGGATGACTCGCCTATCACAGGGGCTGAGGTCGCCAAGGTGGTTAAAAATCTCCTTGGTGGCCGGGCCCCGGGGGTGGACGAGATTCGCCCCGAGTACCTCAAGGCCCTGGATGTTGTTGGGTTGTCATGGTTGACACGCCTCTGCAACATTGCGTGGAGGTCGGGGGCAGTGCCTTTGGCATGGCAAACCGGGGTGGTGGTTCCTCTCTTCAAAAAAGGGGACCGGAGGGTGTGCTCCAACTTTAGAGGGATCACACTCCTCAGCCTCCCTGGGAAGGTCTATGCCAAGGTACTGGAGAGGAGAGTCCGGCCGTTGGTCGAACCTCGGATTCAGGAGGAGCAATGTGGTTTTCGTCCTGGCCGTGGCACATCGGACCAGCTCTTTACCCTCTCGAGAATTCTTGAGGGTTCGTGGGAGTTTGCCCAACCAGTTTACATGTGTTTTGTGGACTTGGAGAAGGCATTTGACCGCGTCCCTCGTGGATTTTTGTGGGGGGTGCTTCGGGAGTATGGGGTATCGGGCTTGTTGTTACGAGCTATTCGGTCTCTGTACGACCGTTGTGAGAGTTTAGTTCGCATTGCCAACACTCGGTCGGAGTCATTCCCAGTGAGAGTTGGACTCCGCCAGGGCTGCCCTTTGTCACCGGTCCTGTTCATAATTTTTATGGACAGGATTTCTAGGCGCAGCCAGGGAATGGAGGGTGTCATGCTTGGTGACCACAGGATCTCATCTCTGTTGTTTGCAGATGATGTTGTCCTGTTGGCTTCATCCAGCAATGACCTACAGCTCTTGCTGGGACGGTTTGCCGCTGAGTGTGAAGCGGCTGGGATGAGAATCAGCACCTCCAAGTCCGAGTCCATGGTCCTCAGCCGGAAAAAGGTGGATTGTCCTCTCCGGGTTGGGGACAGGCTCCTGCCCCAAGTGGAGGAGTTTAAGTATCTTGGGGTCTTGTTCACGAGTGAGGGGAAAATGGAGCGAGAGATCGACAGACGGATTGGAGCAGCATCTGCAGTGATGCGGACGTTGTACCGGTCTGTTGTGGTGAAGAGGGAGCTGAGTTCTAAGGCAAAGCTGTCGATTTACCAGTCAATCTACGTTCCTACTCTCACCTATGGTCACGAGCTTTGGGTAATGACCGAAAGAACGAGATCGCGGATACAAGCGGCTGAAATGAGCTTTCTCCGTAGGATTGCTGGACTCACCCTCAGAGATAGGGTGAGGAGCTCAGTCATCCGGGAGAGGCTCAGAGTAGAACCGCTGCTCCTCCACATTGAAAGGAGTCAGTTGAGGTGGTATGGGCATCTGATTAGGATGCCTCCTGGACGCCTCCCACTTGAGGTGTTTCAGGCACGTCCCACTGGGAGGAGACCCCGGGGCAGACCCAGGACTCGGTGGAGAGACTATGTCTCCCAGCTAGTCTGGGAACGCCTTGGTATCCCCTCTGAAGAGCTGGAGCAGGTGGCTGGGGAGAGGGAAGTCTGGGCTTCTCTGCTTGAACTGCTGCCTCCGCGACCCGGACCTCCGGAAAAGCGGTAGAAGATGGATGGATGGATGGATGGGGAGCTATGTGCAGATGCTCTTTGTGGACTACAGTTCTGCATTCAACACATCCTCCCACACAAACTGGTGGCCAAACTGGAGGACCTGGGGCTTCCATACTCCATCTGCAACAGTTTCTTGACAGGTCACAGCCAGAGGGTTAGATTGGGCCCATCATACATTGACGGCCCTCAGCCTCAGCATTGGCTCTCCCCAGAGCTGTGTACTGAGCCCCTTGCTCTATACCAGGGGTGTCCAATCATGTGCCATGGAGAGCCAAGACCCTGCAGGTTTTCTTTTCTACCCAGTCACTTTCATAGGTGTTTTCACTTCTCAGCAATCAGTGGGAAGAAATTCAGTGAAATCTGCTGTTGAAGATACTGGTTGGCAGTAAAGCCTGAAAGGTCTTGGCCCTCCATGGCACATGAGTGGACACTCCTGCTTTATACCTTCTATACATATGACTGTACCCATACACACCATAGCAACACCATTGTGAAGTTTGCTGATGACACCATAGTGGTGGGGCTCATCTGTGGGGGGAACGAGTCTGCCTACAGGGATGAGGTGGAGTAGCTGATGGTGTGGAGCAGAGAAAATAATTGCTTCTTAACTTCTCAAAGACCATCATCTTCATCATAGCAGTCTGTCGGGGGCGACACTGACTGCTTCATCCAGGTCCGATCAGATTCCTCCATGCAACTCCATCCCCCGCCCTCCGCCGCAAGGAACTCCCGACCTTGCCAACTTGGGCGACGTCTGAGCTGGTATGAGTTGCTTTCTGACTGACCATTTCTTGAAACTGCTTGCAAAGTATTTGAGTACCGCTAGCTTTTGCTGGACTTGCAGCACATTCTTGGCAGATAGAGGTATTATCAGTGGCAAAGTCAAGCCAAGACAAACTGACTCCAGTATCTGTTGCAGTGACTGACCAGATGATAGGTTTGTTTATCTTTACTCTTTGTGTAGTGCATGTCATGGTGCACTGACTGGCAAAAGTCCACCACAGACCTTGCAACAGATGTGCTTATCTGCCAGGATGTCTAGTCTCACCCCGTGTAAGTGGGAGTGGTCCACCACAGACCTGAGACAGATATTGTTTTTAGTTCTGCCAGGATGCCCAGTTTCACCCTCCACGCCCTCGGAAGGGCGGGGTTGCCAGTTGAGTCGCCAACAACCCTACCCATGAGACAGGTAGTACCGGTTTTCATGGTTATCCGGTAAAAAGCAAACCAATGCCTGATCTGACCTGACATGCTCTGGTCTCAAAGACCAAAGAGCTTATAATAGACTACAAGAGGAAGAAAATGGCCATTCCACCATTAATCATCAGCGGGGATTGTGTGGAGAGGATGTCAGACTTCTGTTTCCTGGGAGTCCACATTGAGGAGGGCCTAACCTGGAGTGCAAATACCACTGAGCTGCTAAAAAAAGGCCCAGCAAAGACTATACTTCCTGAGGGTCCTCAGGAAGAACATCACCCAGAGACTACTGGTGTCTTTTTATAGATGGACCATTGAAAGCTTAATGACATACTGCATGTGTGTGTGGTATACCTGCTGCACAGCAGCTCAGAGGAAAAGGCTCCAGAAAGCCATTAGCATGGCTCAGAAGATTGCTGGCTGCCTTCTCCCCACATTGGAAGACCTACACAGTTCACGTTGTCTTAAAAATGCTCAGAACATTATAATGGATACTTCCAATCCTGGTCACTCCCTGTTTGAACTGCTGCCATCAGGCAGTCGATACAGATCAATTAAAGTAAGGACAAACAGACTCAAAAACAGTTGTTTTTAACAACTGTAATAAACATAATAAATGCAATATAAAGTAGTTGGATGCTGAAAGTGTATAAGGGGACAGTGCAATGGCAGAAATGTGCATGTGTGTATGTTTGTATGCCAGTACTTGTTTTTATATATTTTTATATTGAGCTTATATATTTTATGAATGATGCTCTGACTGGCTGGCACTTTAAATTTCATTGTATATGTGACAATGACAAATAAAATTCTATTCTAATCTATTCTATTGATTAAACAGGGTTACAAAAATAATATTTTGTAAGTTGTCTGTGTTTTTTCAACTGATTTAAGACAATTTTGCACCGCTGAATCCGAAAATTACATCTGTTTCTCTCGATCAGGTGCTAAGTAAAAACCTGTACTTACTTAGTACTTACTTAGTACTGTGCATGTACTTACCTTTATATAAAGGCAAGTACATGTAAATTGAATGTTATGTCATCATTGTTCAAAATTCAGAGAATTTCAAGACATAAAAAAGAATTTTGCATCATATGAAGCGAAAATACCCGTACATGTAAACAAAAACGTATAAAACAACATGTGGCCATAATTCAAAAAGTTGACCTGATTGAGCAAAACCAATGTGATTTTTGGATTCAGCACATCAAAATTGTCCTAAATCAGATAAAAAACTTAGACAATAAATTTGGTGTTGACCAGTGTTATACAACTGTATCTTGAATATGTTATGATAAACAGATAAAATAACAAAGCTTGTGTCAGTCTCCAAATACTGTATATAAAGACCAAACTGTAGCTCAATAAAATTCATTCATTTGCCTCAACTCATGTCTGTGTGTTGCGTTCTGACTTTGGGTCCAAACCTTGTGAAATCGCATTTGTAACAGAATACATGCAGATGCGGATGGCCAGTTCAGCCCATTTCATCTGATGTGACTGGTGAGCTGGCTGGCTGTTTTCAAATGACTTTATTAGCTAATATTAGCATACATTACCAACTATTCTACTGAAGACTCATAAATTACTGTCAGATTAATACATCACCAAACATGATGCTCAATATTAATTCAAATGAGGCTGATTATAGCAAACAGAATGTGTAATAGTGTAATGACCTTTATAATGCAGAACATTCTTGTGTACAGTGTATGTTTGACAGTTTTGTCAGACACTACCTTGCACATGGAGTGTGATCACACGCTGACAGTGAAGAGAAGTGGAAAGCCGTGAACAGAACACCGAAGCACCAATTAACCTAACGAGCAAATACTGTATTTAGACTGTGTGGAGCGGGGTCACATACAGTAGAGCAACATGGAGAACATGCTAAACCCTCACATAAAGAGTCTTGTTTACCCCATTTTCCCTAAAACCCATCTCAAACTCATATTTTCTCCAAAAAGCTCATTTCTGAACAGCCTCGCCATCCAGGGGCAGACTCTTGTACGGCTCCTGAGTGAATAAGTGAATGACAAATTGCAGCTACACTTGGCAGTGAGACTCAAGAGACTGCAGAAGCAATCCATCTGGGAGAGCAACAGCAAAACAGGCCTTTATATTCTTTACCTGAGGAGAAGGGAAAACAGGGCCACTGGTACATAAACTTGGTTACGGAATTGGCAAATCACAAAAGTTTCAAAAAAGGTTGGTTTGGTTTGGTTATTTTTGTGCAATTTGATTAGACAACAGGTCTTCTCAGAGTGCTGATGATGGAGCACAACGACACTCTGTCTGGACACTGCCCATATCACTTCCTCTAATAGATAATTATCATTAAGCAACATGGACACTAATTAAAATGTGAACATGTACGGTTAGGAAGTTGTTTGACAAGAGATAGTCTTCAAAATCCGGATGTGACAGTCCTGACCCAGTTGTTATTCCTCTGTGTCAGTTAGCCAATCTAGCTACCATCATTTCTGTTAAAATGTTGCAAAGAATAGATTTTTATTAAGGCCTCACAGCATAATGTGCACTTCTGACTATTTACTTCATATAAAAATGCCAAGGAGAAGGAGACAAAGTGCGTGAAAATACAGAACGGGTGCTAGCTACTTATGTTGCCTGTCATGCTACATCTATTGACAACAAAATGAATAACCAACCTGAACACCTAGGGGGCGATAGACTGTTTATTTCATCTGAATACGCCAAGAAAAAGTGGCCAAAATACACAAAAAATAATGCTGAAATGGGCCGAAGGTAAACCACATTAGACGCTAACTGGCTATTCTGTGACTTTTTCCTTATTAATTTGTAACTTATTTTTGAGATTATATTCTCATAAATCTGAGAGGTTGTTCTGATTTATTTTCATTTTTCATTTCAGTTTGCACATTTTTAGGGTTCTAACCAGCACAGCTACATGAAATCTATTGCAGTTCTTCTTTTTCTCCACTAAAAGTGTATGGGGAGCAAAAATGTAGAAACATTAAATTTTACAGTCTGGTCAGAAATTCTCCCCACTACTCACAGACCAAAAATCAAGGTACAGCATCCATAGGTGGCGCTATAATAATAAGTTGTGGGGTTTTTTGTAAATATATCAAGAATGGCTGGGCCACCACTCAAAATTCTTTTGAATATTCCACAACTTTTCTCCACGATCTTATGTGGTAAAAATAAAGTTTTCTGCACCTTATTTTTAAGAATTTGCAAGCGAAGGTAAAATGAACTTATAAAAGGTCATTCATCCAAACTGATTGAAATTAAGCAGTGATCAGATATTGATAATGAAATGTTGTTCAAAAAAATATCCAAAAATGTCAATGTGCAGTTTCTCTTTGGCCTGAATTTTCTGATTTACCATCTGATGTATGTTGTGTGGTGTGTGTGTGTTGCCGTACCCGCCCTGTGTGTGATGTCAGGTGGGCTACGGCACTCTGTATATAGTTCTGTGTTCCTGAATAAAGGTTCAGTTCACTGCATAGCACAAGAGAGACTCTGACTATAATTTACCGACATAACATTTTGGCGATGAGAGAAAATCATGGAGGCGTGTGGGCTACGTTCACCTCTACCGCCATTTCTGGAGTGTCCCGGAGAGCCAGCGGTCCTGTGGCCGGATTGGATAGCAATGCTTGAGGGATACATTACAAGGCTGGGCCTGGGTAGACTGGACAGGGGCTGAGGACGGGCACTTCTGGCCCACCATCTCGGCGTGGAGGGTCGGCGAATTCTCGGCATGTTGGGAAAGATGGAGCATTATGCTAAATATTGTCAGGTGGTTGATTGGAGATTTTGCTGAATGTCCAAGAGACAAGAAGCTGGAGCTGTGGGTAGCGAGACTGTTGGCACCAAGAGGAGCTAATCTAGTTAGCTCCGAGGAGCTAAAGGCTCAGTCAGTGGCAACAGGACAGCTAGCCACAACGTTAGGTGCATGCCAGAACTGAGCTACAAGCTACCGGCTGGGTGTCCGGGGGGACCAGAGCCCCTGGTTATCGATGGTGAGCCAGCCAAGGAGCCAAGTTTGAATCCTCCCAGCAATGTCTCATTTGTCTGAACTACAATATGCCTCATTTGAAAACCTCATGTGTAGCACACCTTATGTTTTAAACGGTGTTGCCAGTCTTTGGTTGTGTGAGACCCACTGTCAAAGGAAAATTTTTGTTTGGAAAAAGGTAGTGTGCAGGCAATTGTTTGGTATGCTGGAGATCCTGGATTCAAGTCTTCCCACCAAAGTCTCATTCTTGTGAACAAAAACTTGCGATGTGTATTTTAAAGCTAATGTATAGCACACCTTAAGTTTTTAGTGTTGTTGCTAAACAGTACAAAGCCTTGAAGTCTACAGTTGCTTGGAACCAAATAATTGCTGCTTGTAGCATGCACATGTAAATTTAAATTTTTTGGGGTCCTAAATTTGTTTTTTTTTAATCCTAAGTTTTAATTTTTTTCTTATACAGTTGAGACTATTCAAAAATATATGAATTTATGATTTTTTTCTCATTGTTTGAGACACTTTAATGTAAATTTTAGGGCTTTTTTTTTACTGTTTGTGAGTTTTTAATTGTTACTTGTTTTCACCTAAATCAGCACATTTTTTGTTAGCTTGCCTAAATGTAAGGAAAATTAACATGAAGGAAAATGGAATGAAAAAACTTTTCATTTACAAATATCCAGTATGAAGAAAAGAGTTTATAAAGATTTCAACTTGAGCAAAAGAAACGTTTTTGTTTTCTACACACATGGTCTCAAATAATGGTAAAAGCAATAGAACTAATTAATAAAGTGCAGTTTTGCTTAAAAAGTTACTTGAGTAAATGTAGTTAAGCAAATAAAACTAGTTACTACCTTGCAAATCAAAAAAAAAAAAAGTAAAACCATTAAATAAATTAAGTATCCTTCATGGTCAATATTTGCTCTACTTTATGCAGCATTTTGTTCCTTTCTTTTCCTCTTTGTGTTCATCCTCTGGCTCACTGTTGCTTAGAAACAAAGCCAATGTGACTGCTTATTTTGAGTGACTTCTTGACATCACTTGCAACATTTCCAAGGTTTTCCAGTAGTCTCATCTGCATATAAAACAATTTGGAAGAGAATCCAGGGAGATTCTGAAGTTGAAAAGTGGTTGCAATTTAATAGGATATTTGTGTCATAGGATATCATGGTTAAGAGTTTCTATGTACCACAATGAGCTTAATGTAAAATAAAATAGACTAATTACCATTTCACACAGATGTAAAATGAAATTAGATATTGTGGAGTACAGGTCTGGTGGGTCATGTGACTCACGCCATCTTGCTGGGTGCTAGTTAGCTTAATTGCTGCACTTGGGAATGGGAGTCTTGGAAAACAAAGCATCAGTTATGTTATTACCACAGAGGAAGTGGTTCATCAGGATGATAAATCCAATTTCACCTCTTTCATTTTGTCATCAGCTGTTACAGCATGAGCTGACAGGGTTAGCAGCTAGCATGGTTTAGCTTTGGCCAATCTCCGTGCACTTCACCCCCTTTTTCTTAGCATCTTCAAATGAAATAAAAAGGCTATCATCCCCACAGTATTATGGTTGGCTAAATGGAATAATGAATCCAACTTTGGCTTGTCTATTTTGTTATCAACAAATGTGGTGTGACACCAAACATAAGTGCTAAATGCTAAGCTAGTGACATTTCCACAATTGTTTCCATGCATTTTGCTTTCTTCTTTTTGGCATTTTCAGATGACATACAGAGTCAGAATCGCTAACCCAACCACAGGGAGTGTACAAGCCAGTGTACTCCTAGTCCTGGTCCCAAGCCCAGGTAAATAGGGAGGGTTGTGTCAGGAAGGGCATCCCACGTAAAACCTTTGCCAAATCAAACATGCAGATCATGACTAATGAGACTTTCATACCGGATCGGTTGAGGCCCGGGTTAACAACGACTGCCACCAGTGCTGTTAATTGACAGTGGTCTGGTGGAAGTTGGGCTACTGTTGGTGGAAGATTGAGGAGGAGGAGAGGGGGAAGACGTGTTCAAAGGGAGAGCGAGAAAAGGAAAGGTAGAAGTGTGGAGATGAGAGTAGGGACATTAAATGTAGAGACTATGACACAACAGGCAGGTAAAGGCAGAGGTAAAGAGGTAAAGAGTAAAGAGGTAAAGAGTGGTAAAGGCAGAGGGTTGGCTGATATGATGGAGAGACCAAAGGTAGATAGATATACTGTGTGTTCAAGAAACAAGATGGAAGAGAAGGAAGGATAGGAGCATTGGAGGTGGACTTAAACTGTTATACCAGGGTGTAGATAGGAAGAGAAATGGAGTAGGAGTAATCTTGAAGGAAAAGTATGTGATGAGTGTTCAGAAGGTAAAGAGGGAGTCAGACAGAATCATGAGATTAAATCAAATCAAATCAAACTTTATTGTCATATTGCTGTACATACAACTGTAGTGCAGGCAAGATGAAATTGCGTTTCTCTCGGCATCCATATAAGAAGCAGCATGATTAAGACACACTCCCCCATAGCTCCACCCCCCACCCCACCCCCACCCCCCCATCCATTCACACATCCCTGAGACATACTTGGGGAAAAAGAATAACTAACTATAATATACAAAATGTCCATAGGTGCAGTAGTGTGTATGTGAGAATCCGGGTCAGCTGTTCAGCATCCTGACAGCTTGTGGGAGGAAGCTGTTGATCAGTCTGGTGGTTCTGCCTCTGATGCTCCGGAATCGTTTACCAGATGGAAGAAGTTCAAAGTGTTTATGCAGAGGGTGAGAACGGTCCTTGACAATGTTCAGTGCCCTGCTCCTACAACGGTTCTGAAAAAGTTCTTAGACAGAGGGGAGGGAGACTCCAATTACCCTCTCCGCCCCCTTGACTATCCTCTGCAGGGCTTTTTTGTCTGACATACTGCAGCTGGAGTACCATGTAGCAATGCTGTACGTCAGAACACTCTCCACCACACCTCTGTAGAAGGTCCTGAGGATGCAGATGGGGAGAGAGGCCAGTTTGAGTTTCCTCAAGAAGTGTAGTCTCTGCTGAGCTCGCTTCCTGATCTCCAAGGAATTCTTGCTCCAGGTCAGGTCCTGCGAGATCTGCACTCCGAGGAACTTGATGTTCTCTACTCTCTCCACTAAACGGCCGCCGATGCTGAGGGGGACGTGCTCAGGCTGTGACCGCTGGAAGTCGATAATCATCTCCTTCGTTTTGTCCACGTTGAGCACCAGATTGTTCTCCCTGCACCAGCCCTCCAGGTCTCTCACTTCTTCCCTGTACATTGATTCCTCATCCCTCTGAATAAGTCCCACCACCGTGGTGTCATCTGCAAACTTAATAATCTGGTTCCCCTCGTGTTTGGATACACAGTCATGTGTTAGAAGTGTAAACAACAGTGGACTGAGTACACAGCCTTGAGGGGTTCCGGTACTCAGCGTGACAGAGTTGGAGATGTTGTTTCCAACCCGGACAGACTGAGGTCTCTCAGTCAGGAAATCCAGGATCCAGAGACATGTGGCAGTGTTCAGACCGAGAAGGAGTAATTTCTCTATTAGTCTCTGGGGAATAATGGTGTTGAACGCTGAACTGAAATCAATGTACAGGAGTCTGGCGTAGGTGTCTTTCTGGTCCAGGTGGGTGATGACAGAGTGTAGGGTGGTGACTATAGCATCCTCCGTGGAGCGGTTTGAACGATATGCAAACTGGAGCGGGTCGTGTGATGCAGGGAGGCAGGCTGTGATGTGTGGTTTGACAAGCCGTTCAAAACACTTCATCACAATTGGTGTAAGTGCAACAGGACAATAGTCATTCAAACAGGACACCACTGGTTTCTTTGCCACCGGTACAATGATAGAGGTCTTGAAGCATCTGGGAACGATGGCCTGACTCAGGGAGATGTTATAAATGTCAGTCAGGACATCCGCCAACTCGCTTGCGCAGTCTCGGAGCACACGTCCCGGAATGTTGTCTGGACCTGCAGCTTTGCGTGGGTTGATTCTGGATAGGGTCCTCCGTGTGTCCGCTGTGTTAATGGTAAAAGCTGGTCCGACCGATGGTGGGAGTGGGCCGGCCCTCCCTCTGATTGTCGAGTTTGATGCTTCAAAACGTGCAAAGAAGTCATTAAGCCTGTCTGGAAGCGAAGCGTCGTCATCATCGACCCCCTGCCTAGACTTAAAGCCCGTCAGTGTCCGAACTCCCTGCCACATCTGCTTGGTGTTCCTAGTGTCACAGAGGTGTCCCTGGATTTTCTGCGCATAGGCGCGCTTTGCCGCCTTAATTCCCTTTGAAAGCGCAGACCTGGCTGAGTGGAGGGCAATCCTGTCCTTCGCTCTGAACGCTGCATCTCTGGCTTTAAGCAGCGAGCGCACCTCTGCAGTCATCCAGGGCTTATGATTACCCCGCATAGTGATGGTCTTCACTGTAGTGAAATCCTCTGTGCACTTCGCGATGTAGCTGGTGACCGAATCAGCATACTGCTCCACATCTGTCCTGTCTTCCTGGGAGGCTGCTACTTTGAAGATCTTCCAGTCTGTGTGCTGAAAACAGTCTTGCAGTGCAGAGGTTGCAGTCTCCGGCAAAATCCTGATTTGTTTCACTGCTGGCCTGCTGCGCTTCAATAAAGGTTTGTAGGCAGGAACCAGCATCACGGACATGTGATCAGAATGGCCGAGATGGGGGCGGGGTATCGCTTTATATGCATCTGTGTTTGTGTACACTAAGTCCAACATATTCTCTCCTCTGGTCTTAAAGTCTACACATTGTTTAAACTTGGGGAGCACAGTCTTTAAGCTGGTGTGGTTAAAATCCCCCGCAACCACCACAAAACTGTCCGGGTGTGACGTTTGGATTTCACTGATCGCATTGTGCAGTACCCCGAGTGCCTTCTTAGCATTAGCTTTAGCGTTAGCGCTCGGCGCTATGTAAACACCAACTACAAACACGTTGCTGAATTCCCTCGGCAGATAAAAAGGCCGACAATTAACAATAAGGAACTCCGCCAACGGAGAGCAGTGTTTAGACACTAACGTGGCATTAATGCACCAGTTCTTGTTAACATAGATGCATAGCCCACCCCCCCGGCTCTTACCGGAGCTCGCCGTTTCCCTGTTGGCACGGAACATCGCCATATCTTCCAGCTGAATGGCCTCGTCAGAAATGTTGTCGTGGAGCCATGTCTCGGTGAAAGCAAACACACAGCAGTCCCTCCATTCTCTCCGGGTTTCTTTCAGCAAACGCAGCTCGTCTACCTTGTTTTCGAGGGCGCGGACGTTTGATAGAAGAAGCGACGGTACCGCTGGTCTGGAGGGGTTAGCCTTTAGCCTAGCATGGATCCCGGCCCTCTTTCCTCGCTTTTGCTTGCGCTCGCTCCGCTTCCGCTTCCTCCTCTCCCGGGTAGCTTCCAGCGGGGACTCCGCCAAAATTCCATGCTGGCGTAGAATGTCCAAATCACAACCGATCGCCGCGATTCTTGCAGCGTGCAGTACCTTGATGTTTAATAAGGTCTCACGGTTGTAAGTTTTACAGAATGTACGTCTGGGATGATTAAAACTCTCACACTCGCTGATGCCAAGAGGAGCCGCTGCGTCTAGGCGCGCCGCCATCTTTTTTTTTTTCTTTTTTTTTTTAAACTAGAAGTCAAAGGTGTAATGTTGAATGTTGTCAGTGCGTATGCCCCACAAGTTGGATGTCAAGTAGAAGAGAAAGAAGAATTCTGGAGTAAGTTGGATGAAGTGATAGAGAGTGTTCCTGGGGGAGAGTGGTGATTGGAGCAGACTTCAATGGACATGTAGGTGAAGGGAACAGAGGTGATGAGGAAGGAATGGAAATGGCTGTGGTGAGCACATACTTTAAGAAGAGAGAGGAATACAGGGTGACTTACAAGAGTGGAGGAAGGTGCACATAGGTTGACTACATCTTATGCAGAAGGAGAAATCTGCAAGAGATAGTAGACTGCAAGGTGGTGGCAGGGGAGAATGTTGCTAGGCAGCACTGGATGGTAGACTGTAGGATGACTTTGGAAAGCAAGCAGAGGAAGAGCGTAAAGCCAGAGCCAAAGATTATGGGGCAGATTTACTAACGTGCTGCACCATCACAACACCCTGTTTTGGCGTTAAAAAACTACTGTTGAGATTTACTAAAGGGTGCAGTGCAAAATTAACGGTGGAAAGGCATGGACTATGTTAATTTTGCACCTGGCATCATTGCATGTGTATTTGTGAGAGTTGTCATGTCAAAGTGCAAATTTGAGGGAGAGGAGTATTTAAATGACTGGAGCAAGGTGATTTACTAAGGTTTGCAGTTGTCAGTATCCTGCTAAATGTGCCAGGATTTAACACCCCAATAAAGCTTGTCTTAAAGGTCTGATGACACGATTTTGACATTTTTTAGCATGTTGTGTAAACCCAAAAGTCATTGTCGATGATCAATATAATATTTACAACCGTGCCTGCATAAACTAGTTATCATCAAAAAACCGCAACCGCTGACTAGACTGTGGTGCCGCCCACCGAATGAAGGGTGGCACCACCATGACTTAAGCAACAGAACGGATGCCGGTGTTGTTGACTGGAATGACAGCAGCTTTGTAGCTTACAGTTTCTCTGGTTTCTTGTTTTAATTTTATGGCTATACCTTTGCGTTGTGTCGCAGGCTTAGATAAACAGCAGGCCATGAAAGACCACATCACACGCTTCAGCTCCAACTGCCATCAGCCTCCTTGTGCGCTCCTCGTGTGCTTTTACGCAGGAGGAGCGCACGAGGAGGGGAAGGATTAATGGATTTACGCGCAGCTTTGACCTACTTTCTGTGATCGCATGCTGATGCTCGCCGGTCAAGCCACGTCCCCTCTCTCATTATCACCAACTGATTCAAACTCCCGCTGATCATCTTTCCCGGTCCTCGCCCAGGTGCTTCTCATCACACCATCACCAGCAGTGCATGTACTTAGCGGCCATTTACCAGTCACGCAATGCTGGTCCATAGTATTGTCATCTGTGCTGTTAGTCTGCCAGTATTTTCAGCACTCTCACGACGTGTTAGTCATTCCATGTTCGCCGTGGTTCTCGTGCGTCCTTGAAGTGATGTCGGCTCTGGAGCGCAACTGTGGCTAACACGTCTCCTCTCATTCGTTCTCTGGGTGAGGCCAGCCCCCAAACGCCATCAGTAAGTGTGCTTGTGTTTTTTGTAGGTCCTCACCTTTTTGGTAATTGTCTGTCTTTCTGTATTAAATGTGCTGTGGTAAACCCTGCACGTAAATCCTCATTATTTCATCCTCCCTCTCCGTGCCCTGCATAAGAGCACACGGAGGGTCATGATGAATGGATTTACCCGCAGGATTCATCACAGCACACGTACTGAACATAAGAATGATGACAACAGTTCCCAAAAAGGTGAAGACTTCCAAAAACAGAAACACTTACAGTTGCCGTTTGGGGCCGACATCGCCCAGCGAACATGGAGAGGAGACATGTTAACCACGGTTGCGCCCCAGCGCCGACATAGCTTCAAGGGGCACAACAGAATCACGGCTGTGTGGAGTGGCTAACACGTCGTGATAGTGTTGGCAATATTGGCTGGCTGACAACACGGTAGATGATGCACACAAAACATGAACAGCTCACTGTCAAAGAGAGAGGGCGTGTGGTCGGACCAGTGAATCTTGGACAGTGCCCACCTGAAAGTGGGTCAAAAAGCACATAAAACACATGTACAAAACAAAAACAACAAGAACTCAAAAGATAATACATAATAAACCCTATGCCTGAGCCACAGAGAATACACTGCTATTATTTTATTGAAAAATCGGGTTTAAATAAATTATATTTATGAACAAATAATTTGCTGCAATATCTGTAACAAAAGCATAACACTTGGTGTTCTCCTGCCATGTTTGTCGCTGCTGCTGCGCTGGCCATGTGTGCCTCTCCACTGTCACTCTCTGAGTCTGACTCGTTAGGCACGATGCCCGCTTAGCACGACTCAAACCTATACGGTCTGATGATACGGTCCAGATTCTTCATTGTCATCCCATTCTTCGGAACTATAATCGTCTGAAGATTGAACAACACAAACCAATTCCAGACTACATGTGCTGGAACTATCGTCAGTGCTTTCTACCGCTTCCATCCTGTGTGTACATTCGGCAGCCAAGTGCTGAGTTCTGTCAATGACATTACAACATGGCCGGGAGGTTTTCCAGCCACTGAGGTAATTGGTGATGTGGCGCTCATGAAAACGCAGGCTATTCGAGTGAAAAAAAGCCTGTTTGACTTAGAACTGCACAGACCAACCTATTTCGTCATATTGTATTATATGTTGAAAAAATAGATGAAGTCAAAAATGTGTCATCAGACCTTTAATTCATCTGCGCCTGACATGATAGTGATCGTTGGTGCCAGGAGGAGACACTGGCGAGAACCGAGGGTGCACTGCAGAAGAGAAACTTTCTGCGCGTGACTTTATTTGGCATGACAGAAGAACAGATTATACAAATATCAACGGTCTGACAGAGACTGGTGTTATTCTGAACTGGACATCAGCCAACAGTATTTTTTTAATTTCATTTGTTTACACTGTGTATTTCCTATTACATGAATTTGTATCCATAAAATAGGATACAATAGGAGCCCTTCCTGTCATGATTTAATGTTTTTGAGGAGGCTTAAGTGCAGGGCAAACAACTTCAGGGGAGCACTCAGACTCAGATGAAAAATAAACACCACTTTAATGAAAACCCAAAACCCTACACAAACATGTTAACTTAAAGAATATGTACACACACCACAATTAATGAAACCCGCAACTAGTGATGTTCGATACCACTGATTTCCTTTCCGATCCGATACTGAGTAAAATTCAGGCTGGTATCGGCGATACCGATACCGATATTTTTTGCGACTACAATCAATCAATCAATCAAAGACTTTATTCCAGACTCATGGTCCATCAAAAAAAAAAGATTAAAAAAAAGATAAAATAAAATAAAATAATATATACACCTAATATGTCTTTTAAATCTAAAAAAAATGCATGACGCACTTACCCAGGCAGAAGAAAAAGTAGTCCCACCAACCGCGTGTCACTTAGACATCATCTCAATAGTTTAGTTACTTTTCACCGTGTTTCTGTTAAGGATATATATATATATATGTATACTCGCTGCTCTTGTTTTTCTCTTGCCTTCTGATTATTGCTCTGAGTGTTGCTATCCCTGTGCTGTTGCAATCCTGGAATTTCCCCATTGTGGGACTAATAAAGGCTTATCTTATCTTATCTGATCTTATACCTTACCTCAAATGACTTAAGTATCAAAAGTATCGATATTTTGATTTGAGTATCGATTTTAGAGCATAAAGATCCGGTATCGGGGGTATCGATATTTCAGGATCGATCCTCACATCACTACCCGCAACCAAAACGTCAACTTCTGTTCATACAAAAAAGTTGCACGCTGGAACCACATGCAGCCTAGGAGAAAGGAGAAGAGAGGAATGGTTAATGCTGAGTGCAGTCAGTAGGGAAATGACAACAGAAGGAATGAGTTTTACAACATTAGCAGAGCCCAGCAGTGAACTCCAGCATGGAAGAGATGAAGGGGAGCTGGAGACTGCAGGGAAGGAGGAAGAAGAGGAATGACAGGGTGACCTGGGTGGACAACCTGTTGTCTTGAAGGTAGTTTGGTTCAGGCGAGCGTGCACACACAGCTCCGGAGACACACCACTGGAGGTGGCAGCAAACCTGAGGAGAGAAGACAAAAAGGTAAGACAACAGGGAAAAACAGTAAACTTGCCAAACAACACTGACTGCTTGATGTGAGGCAGCGGTACCCAACGATCCAGGAGAGAGCGCTTCACACTCTAGCCCAGGGGTGGGCAGTGAGGGCCATTCCACTGCAGGTTTTCTGTTCCACCCAGTCACTTCAGCAGGTGTTTTCAATGATTAGCAATCCTTGAAGCTGATAAGAGCAAATACCTGCAGAAGAAACTGGATGGAACAGAAAATCTGCAGTGGAATGGCCCTCCATGGCACATGATTGCCCACCCCTGCTCTAGCCTTAAATACAAAGATGAATAAGGAAGCACAGGTGTGTAATCACACAGGTGCGCTGATGAGCTCCGGAGCAGGGAAAACGAAACCGGAAGGGAGGGGGGAAGCACGCTCGCCTGACCGTGACACTTCCTACCTGCAGTGGACATACAGATGGTGTCAGCCGATAGTGACTTTTTCTTCTTTTCTGCGGCGGTTCAGACTTGGACTCTGGAGTTTTCCTCTCCTCTCTATCCATCAGTTTCCCCTCGCTCTTGAAGCAAAATTTTCCACATTGCCAATTTTCTTATTTTTTTTTTTCTGTATCCATATTTCTAGATTTACAGTATTTCTTTTTGCTGTGCATAAAACAGTAATTCAGTTCCCTCTTCTCTCTATTTCTCTCTCCCAGTTCAGGATACACAATATAGGAGGAAAAAAACAATGAGCTCAATGGCATTTATAAAAAGCTGGGAATGGGAAACCTGTAGATTTTGTTAAAATAAAGTTATTCACATAATAAAGCCCCACAGTCTCCGTCAGACCATGATGGTTCTAATGTTAATAAAATAAACAAGTTGGTCAAATAATCAATTTATTCATGAGTAGTCCATTTTGAAATTAGATGCAAATGCTTCATTTATACATATTAAAAAAAGTCTGCCATGTTAAATGAAAATCTAAATTTTGAAATATAATGAATGAACGTAAACTATTTTAGTGTTGTTTGCACTTAAACTAAAGCTTAATAAAAGCTTTATACATTATGCCCCTCCAAACTGGCTATGCCTGTGTTGATGGTCCACTTCCTCATCAGCTGTGCCTGTGCACAATTTTGCGGTGTTCTTGGTAGATGGGTGGTCATTACTGAAATGAAGCGACTGCGTCTGTGTTCATAATTTTGCGTGTTAATAGTAAATCACTTGCAAAAAATTGGCTACTCCCTTAGGTGTTCTGTTTAAATTGTGCATTCTCTAATTTGCACTGACTTAGAAAATCTGCCCCTAAGTGGGGGAAGTTACAGAAAGAAGAAGGTTGCACAGAGTTCAGGAATGAGTTGATACAGGCTCTGGATAGTAGGGAAGTATAGCAAAAGTATTGAGGGAAACAGGTAGAAAGGTATGTGGACTATCCAGTGGACAGGGGAAGGAAGGCAAGGAGACTTGGTGATGGAATGAGGATGTACAGGAATGTATTGAAAGGAAGAGGTTAGCCAAAAAAAAGTGGGATGGTCAGGAAGATGAAGAAAGTAGACCGGAGTATTTGGAATCTAGGTGCATGGCAAAGAGAGAGGTGGCAAAGGAAAAGGCATATAGTGAGTTGTTTGAATCAGAATAGGTCATTATACTGTGAGGCATTAATAAAAAAAACTATACACTGAAACACAAACAGAAAATGTACAACAAATCATTTTAACCCTTTAATTGTTTGGCTATCATAAAACATGTGCGTCACCTGCTGCCTAAGTTGCAGGTCCGCACCTGTCACGTGATATGTCCAAAAAGCACAGAAAACCCAGTTGTACCAAGCATTTCACATCACAAGATGTCAGACACGTATAACTTACTGCTCTTCACTGAAGGACTGGAGAACTTCACCCAAATAAACTGCCTCAAAAATCATTTCTGGGAACATGAAGAAGAGAAGGTAAACAAAGTTTCCATCCCAACATATATTTTCACACGGAGGAAGCATTTGTTCCAAATTTTGCCAACTATGATTCTAAAAAGAGATTATTTAGCTTCTGAAGGGAAATATTTACCTTTCGTGACAGCAGAAGCTGGTCTGGAGCACGTACACTTTTGTCTGCTATCGACAGAGCTGCACATGACAACAGAGAACAATAGTGCCATTTTGGCGACGTTATATAACCGAAATTGAGGTGGAATAAATCATAAGATACATTTGAGTGTTTCTGGATAAGGGAGAGTGTAGAAGAAACTGGTTATAAGGTACAAAGATTATTTAATTTATACCTATATGTCATGATTGTAATAAACAGTCAGCTCACATGCACGATGCAGCAACAAGAGAGAGCAATCAAACCAAAACACACATTTGAGATTTTTATTAAATGTCAAAATAACTGCACAGCTACTGAAACAGTCACTCGCCAGAGGAAACAGCCTGTGGAGAGAAGATGAGAGCCGTGAGTGGAGGAACGGAGTAAGGGAAAATGGGCTGGTCAGATTACCACTTACGTGAGCTCCAAGGGAGGACCAGCAGGGCCCCAGCGGGGAATAGATGAACCAGCAGGGTGAAGGGAATGGAGCTGGTGGAGCCTAACTGGGTGGAGGTTGAGTGTCGTAGATAGACAATGATGTGGCAGGAGAGTGCGCGCAGTCCCGGAGACACACCCGCACGATGGCAGCAACCTGAAGGAAGAAGAGAACACACAGGTTAGTAATGTCTTCACCTGTGTGAATCATATACTTGCTTGTCCTAATATGGGCAGTATACCCAGACGAGCCAGCGTTGAGTCACTGAAGAGCACTTCCTTATAAACGCTGGCTGAATAGAGGGAGCAGGTGTGTCTTCTTACTCAGGTGCGTTGATGACCTGAGGAGAGATAAACAGGAAGGAGAGGACGTGCTCTCGCAGCCCATGACAGGGCCCCCCCTTCTAGGAGCGCCTCCTGGCGGTCCACAGGGCTTCTTGGGATTGGCTTGGTGGTAGGCCTGGAGCATTTTCTTGTCCAGAACATGTGACGTGGGAACTCAGGAGTGTTCCTCCGGGCTGTAGCCCTCCCAATCGACCAGGTATTGCAGGCCCCGGCCTCGACGGCGAACATCCAGGATCTGATGAATCATGTACGCAGTGTGGCCATCGATCATCCGGGGAGGAGGAGGCGGCCTCGTGGGAGGGGGGGGGGGCAGAGAGGGCTGACCGAGAAGGGTTTAATGTGTGGGTACCACCTTAGGGTGGTACCCACCCTAAGGTGGTAGCTTAGCTACCACTAAGCTACCCACTTAAGTGGTAGCTTAAGTTGCACTGAGGCATTGTTGACCACTCTGGAGATCGTATAAGGTCCTATGAAGTGGGGAGACAGTTTCTTGGACTTGACCTTCAGAGGGATCTGGTTAGCCACCAGCCAGACCTGGTGCCCAACAGCATACTTGGGGGAAGGCACCCGTTTCCTGTCGGCCATGAAGCGGTTGCGCTCGGCAGAGCGGGCGAGGGCAGTTCGCATGGACCTCCAAAGGCATGACAGTGGTGAGTGTGGACCTCCATGGAGGGAACCGTGGCCTCCGTTCCGGCCATAGGCAGCAGCGGAGAGTATACCTCAAAGACACCTCAAAAGAGGTGAGTCCAGTCCCTGTGGAGACGGCAGAGTTCATGGCATATTCCACCCAGGTCAGGTGTGTGCTCCAGGCGGACAGATTCTCGGCCAATACACATCGGAGAATGGCCTCCAGGGAGTGGTTGGTGCGCTCTGCCTGCTCATTGCTCTGGGAATGGTTACCAGAGGAGAGGCTCACGGTGGTACCAAGAGTCCGGCAGAAGGCCCTCCAAACCTGAGATGTGAACTGGGGACCCGGGTAAGACACAATGTCCAATGGGATGCCGTTGAGGCGAATCACATGATTGGTGAGGAAGGTGGCTGTCTCCAAGGCGGTGGGAAGTTTGGGGAGAGCCACCAGGTGCACAGCATTGGAGAAGTGGTCCACAATGGTCAGGATGACTGTCTTTCTGTGGGAGGGGGGAAGTCCAGTCACAAAGTCAAGGGCGATGTTGGACCACGGGTTACCAGGGATGGGCAGGGGATGGACGAGTCCAGCCGGGGGGGAGGCATTTGACTTGCCCCGGACACAGGTCTGGCAGTCCCACACATATTCCTGCACGTCCCGCTGCAGTGTGGGCCACCAGAACACCTGCCAAATAAGGTCAATGGTGTGGGCGATCCCAGGGTGGCAGGCAAAGTGGGTGGTGTAGCCCCACTGAATGACGTCACTGCGGAGGGCAGCCAGGATGTACAGACGGTTCTGGGGGCAATCTGCTGGTACAGGCTCCTGAGAGACTGGGCCTGACGGACCCTCCACTCGATGTCCCACATAAGTGCTCCAAGGACACAGGAAGAAGGAAGAATGGGTTGGGGGTGGGAAGGGCGCACTACCTTCTCGGAATCAAACTGGCATGATAACGCGTTCGGTTTGGCATTCCAAGAGCCAGGCTGGTAGGTGATGGTAAAGTTGAACTGCTGAATAAACAGGGCTCAACAAGCCTGCCTGGCATTGGGTCAGAGGGCCGACCGCAAATACTCTAGGTTTTTGTGGTCGGTCCAACCGACAATGGGGTGAAGAGCCCCCTCTAACCAGTGCCTCCATTCCTCCAATGCCAACTTAATGGCAAGCAGCTCTCTGTCCCCTACACCGTAATTCCTCTCAGCCGGCGTAAGCCGATGAGAGAAAAATGCGCACGGGTGGAGCTTCTGGTTGGAGGGTGCGCGCTGTGAGAGGACAGCACCTACCCCCGAATCAGATGCATCAACCTCAAGGACGAACTGGAGCTGTGTGTCAACCTATGCCAAGATTGGTGTGTCAGTGAACAGGCCCTTTCAATTTGGAAAATGCCTGTTCATCTGCCTCGATCCAATGAAAGGGAACCTTAACGGAAGTCAGCTGTGTTAAGGGCAGTGCTACCCCACTATAGCTCCGAATGAACCTGCGATAAAAGTTGACAAACCCGAGGAAGTGTTGAAGCTCCCTACGAGAGTGGGGAGTTGGCCAGCCAAGCACTGCCCTCACCTTGGCCGGGTCAGCAATCAGTCTCCCTTCAGCCACTATGAAGCCCAAGAAGGTGGTGGAATTGGTGGAGAACTCACACTTCTCAGCCTTAACGTAGAGCTGGTTCTCAAAGAGCCATTGTAGGACAGCTCTCACATGGACCTCATGTTCCTCTGGCAAGCGGGAGAAAATCAAAATATCATCCAAATAGATGAACACAAATTGATACAGCATATTGCGGAGGACGTCATTAATAAGCCATTGGAAGATGGTGGGGGCGTTGGTGAGCCCAAATGGCATTACCAGATATTCAAATTGCCCTTGGTGGGTTTTAAACACTATCTTTCACTTGTCCCCCTCGCAAATGCGGATAAGATGGTAAGCCTTGCGCAAGTCTAATTTGGTGAACACCCGTGAGCGCTGAAGGAGTTCAAACGCGGAATTGATCAAGGGTAGGGGATATTTGTCCTTGACTGTAATAGCACTGAGTTCCCTGTAGTCGATATACGGGTTCAGCGAGCCATCCTTCTTCCCCACGAAGAAGAACCCGGCCCCAAGAAGAGCTGAAGATGGTCGAATAAGGCCAGTGTTCAGCGATTCCTTAATATATCTCTCCATCGCTTCCCTCTCTGGACCAGAAATACTACAGAACTGACTGGACAGCAGCCTCGCCCCCCGGGATGAGGTCCACAGCACAGTCGTAACAGCGATGAGGCAGAAGCGACAGTGGTCTTGACTTGCTGAAGACCTCTCCCAAATCATGGTAAGCCCGGGGAATGAGGCTGAGGTCCGGTGGCTCAGCCGGAGGAGAAGAGAGACTGGGAGAGATGGCAAACATTCTGCTGAACATAAACAATTAGCCAAACAGAATGGGCTCCAGGAGGAGATGGAATTTTGCCCCCAGTTTTTGATGGGGTTATGCTTCTGGAGCCACAGATAACCTAGGGCCATCGGGGAAGATGAAATTGGGAGAACCAGGAACGAGAGTTCCTCCCGATGGTTCCCGGAAAGAAGGATGGCGATCTGCGCCGTGCGTTCGGTGACTACCACAACCTCCTGGCCAGATATGGTGGTAATTTATTTTGGACTTCCGGCGCCATACGAGTCGGCTGCCTTTTTGCAACAGCGGCTCAAATCTGAGTTTTTTCTTCCTCTATCTTTCCGATCCAGTGACAACTTTCTGATCCGGCGACACATTACACACTTTATACATCACGGACACACAGATCGCCCCAAATGTCTCCCGAGCCGGCGGACGGAGCCATTGTTTACAGCAGGAGACAGTACAGCAGGGAACAGCTGCTAGCACTTAATCACCACTCAGTGCTAACAGAAAAAACTCGTCGTACTGGGAGAAATAAGATGAAAATGACGTGGTTGTCGGGCTGGTGTTAGACGGCGGACAAGGAATTTAAGGTACAGACCCACCCTCCCATCCATTGTTATGGAGAATGTACGATCTATATTGGGAAAGGTAGATGAGCTAGCGGCTATCTCCCGCTACGATAGCATATACCGGGAGTGCTGCCTCCTTTTGTTTACCGAGGTGTGGCTAACTGAACTAGTAGCAGATGCTAACATTGAGCTGGAGGATTTCCACGCGATACGGGCAGACCGGACACCAGACAGTGGCAAAGCAAGGGGTGGTGGAGTGTTGATCTATGTTAACAACAACTGGTGCAGACCGGGACACATCACTGTTAAACAACAACACTGCGGCAAAGACATCGAGTTGCTAGCTGTTAGCATGCGGCCTACATATCTCCCGAGGGAATACTCACACGTGATCTGCATTGTTATTTATGCAAATTCGACGGCGAATGCTGGGACAGCGCGTGACGTCATCCACTCAGTAACTGGCAGGCTGCAGACAGAACACCCAGATGCTCTTCTCCTCATCTCAGGCGATTTCAACCATGTTTCACTGTCTCCCATTCTACCCACGTTTACCCAGTATGTCACATGCCACACTAGAGACAATAAAACACTGGACTTATTCTACGCAAACACTAAGGAGGCGTACATCTCATCACAACTCCCCCCACTCGGGAGATCGGATCACAACTTGGTTCATCTCTGGCCGGTGTACAAACCCCTAGTGCGCAGACAACCTCCGGCCATGCGCACAGTGAAGTTATGGTCTGAAGAGGCAATGGACGCTCTAAAGGGCTGTTTTGAAACCACCACCTGGGAGCAGCTCTGCGATCCACATGGTGAGGACATCGATGGCCTCACTCACACCATCACGGACTACATCAGCTTCTGTGTGGACAACACCGTTCCCACCAAGACCATACGGTGTTGCTCAAACAACAAACCCTGGATCAACCCTGAGATAAAAACACTTCTGAGAGAGAAGAAGAGGATCTTCAGGTCGGGGAACAGGGAGATGCTGAAGTCCGTACAGAGGGAGCTGAGGAGAAAGATCAGAGAAGGCAAGGACAGCTTCAGGAAGAAGATGGAGGACAAGCTGAAACCTTAAAACCAACTCTGGGCTCCAGAATACCTCCCCCCAGGCCACGGGGGGCAGGGAGTGGGCAAACAATCTGAATCTGTTTTTTAATAGGTTTGACCAACCGCCTTCCCCCCCGACTGCACAACAACCACTGCTGCCTCTGAAGACATCAAGTCCTGCTGCCCACTCCCCACTCCACCATCACCCCCCCACTCCCAACACACAGCCCCCCAACCTGACCCTCACTAAGACCCAGGTGAGGATGGAGCTGAGGAAGATCAAGGCGAGGAAGGCGTCGGGACCGGACGGCATCAGTGCAAAGCTCCTCAAGTCCTGTGCAGACCAGCTGTGTGGGATTGTGGAGTACATCTTCAACCTGAGCCTGAAGCTGGGGAGGGTACCACAGTTGTGGAAAACATCTTGTGTGGTACCTGTACCAAAGACTTCCCACCCCAAAGATCTGAACAGCTACAGACCACTGGCCCTGACGTCCCACATGATGAAGACCCTGGAGAGACTGCTCCTTGCTCACCTCCGCCCCCTGGTGGGACCAGCGATGGATCCACTCCAGTTCGCCTACCAGCATGGTATTGGGGTGGAGGATGCAGTCATCTTCCTCCTTCACCGTTCTCTGTTCCACCTGGAGAAGCCCGGGGATGCAGTGAGGATCATGTTCTTTGACTTCTCCAGTGCTTTCAACACCACCCAACCGATGATCCTGAAGGACAAGCAGCTGTGCGCAGGGGTGGACCAGCACCTGTCATCATGGATCCTGGACTACCTCACAAACCAGCCACAGTTTGTGAGAACCCGGGACTGTGTGTCCGACACGATCATCGGTTGCACGGGGGGCCCCCAGGGAACGGTTTTGGCTCCCTTCCTGTTCACCCTTTATACTGCGGACTTCTCACACAACACAACACACTGCCATCTACAGAAGATCTCTGACGACTCTGCGATCGTTGGCCTCAGCTCCAATGGAGATGAAGCTGAGTACAGAGGGCTTATCCAGGACTTTGTGGACTGGTGCCATCGGAACTGCCTCCAGATCAACGCAAGGAAAACTAAGGAGCTGGTGGTGGACTGCCGCAGGCAAGGACAACCCCTCACAGCACCAGCAAACATCCAGGGAACAGACAATGAGATGGTGACATCCTACAAGTACCCGGGTGTTCATCTGAACAATAAACTAGACTGGTCACACAATACTGACGCACTCTACAAGAAGGGACAGCGCAGGCTGTTCCTACTGAGGAGACTCAGGTCTTTTGGTGTACAAGGGGCGCTGCTGAAGACATTCTACGACACGGTGGTGGCATCAGCCATCACTTTAGGAGTGGTCTGCTGGGGCAGTGGCATTACAGCAGCCGATAGGAAGAGACTAAACAAACTGATCAAGAAAGTTAGCTCAGTCCTGGGGCAGCGCCTTGACCCAGTGGAGGAGATGGGAGAGAGAAGGATGATGGCTAAACTGTCATCTCTGCTGGAGTCCGAGTTCCACCCTATGCAGGACACACTGAATGCACTAAGGAGCTCATTTAGCAGCAGACTACATCATCCTAGGTGCGCAACCGAGAGGTTTCGCAGGTCCTTCCTACCAACGGCTGTCAGACTGTATAACCTAAGCAGGGCTGCTCGCAGAGATAGCAAAAAGATGTGACAACCTAATAGTATTGAATGCAAAAGACGCAGTAGACTTACACAGTGGTCCCCTCCGGTATACAACTAGGAAAATACCGGTAGCTACGGAGGGTGACAATTTGTATGGGTACATAATCATACCATGTAGGATAACTAAGTAGACGGTTATGCTGTTTCATTCCATCTAGCTACAATTCTCCGAACTGTGTGTGTTTATATATTTATATATTTATTCCATCTAGCAACAATGCTCCACATTGTGTTTATATATTTACATATTTATTCCATCTAGCTACAATGCTCCGCACTGTTTATATATTTACATATTTATTCCATCTAGCTACAATGCTCCGCACTGTGTGTTTATATATTTACATATCTATTCCATCTAGCTACAATGCTCTGCACTGTGTGTGTGTTTATATATTTACATATTTATTCCATCTAGCAACAATGCTCCACACTGTGTGTTTATATATTTACATATTTATTCCATCTAGCTACAATGCTCCGCACTGTGTGTTTATATATTCATATATTTATTCCAGCTAGCTACAACGCTCCACATTGTGTGTGTGTTTATATATTCACATATTTATTCCATCTAGCTACAGTGGTCTGCACTGTGTGTGTTTATATATTCATATATTTATTCCATCTAGCTACAATGCTCCGCACAGTGTGTTTATATATCTATATATTTATTCCATCTAGCTACAGTGCTCTGCACCGTGTGTCTATATATTTATGTTTATATGTACATACACTACCGTTCAAAAGTTTGGGGTCACCCAGACAATTATTTTGTGTTTTCCATGAAAAGTCACACTTATTTACCACCATGAGTTGTAAAATGAATAGAAAATATAGTCAAGACATTGACAAGGTTAGAAATAATGATTTGTATTTGAAATAATAATTTTTTCCTTCAAACTTTGCTTTCGTTAAAGAATCCTCCATTTGCAGCAATTACAGCATTGCAGACCTAACATGATTGCACAAGGGTTTTCTAATCATCCATTAGCCTTCTGACACAATGAGCAAACACATTGTACCATTAGAACACTGGAGTGATAGTTGCTGGAAATGGGCCTCTATACACCTATGTAGATATTACACCAAAAACCAGACATTTGCAGCTAGAATAGTCATTTACCACATTAGCAATGTATAGAGTGTATTTCTGATTAGTTTAAAGTTATCTTCATCGAAAAAAAGTGCTTTTCTTTCAAAAATAAGGAAATTTCTAAGTGACCCCAAACTTTTGAACAGTAGTGTATGTATACTCGCTGCTCTTGTTTTTTCTTGCCTTCTGATTGTTGCTCTGAGTGTTGCTATCCCTGTGCTGTTACAATCCTGGAATTTCCCCATTGTGGGACTAATAAAGGCTTATGTTATGTTATGTTATGTTATCTTATCTTATCTTATCTTAATTCTTTGGTGTTGGGGCAATGTAAGTGTGGGAATACCCATGTCCTAAATGAACCGGGCCGACACGAAATTGTCCTCTGCCCCTGAATCCACCAGCGCCATTGTCCTCCTGTTGACCCCTAGCAATTGCACGAGGGCTGAAATAGAGAAATTATAGGTGGGAGTTAATTTGGTCCCACCCACCAGATCCCCCCATGGTTACTGACGGGCCTCATCTTTTGGCCGCTGGTGGCACTCGTCCCAACTGTGCTTCACTGAACTACGGTATGTGCACATGCTAGCCCTCCTCCTTCGCCGGTGCTCATCGTTGGTCAACTGGTACCGACTGAGCTCCATCAGCTCAGGAGGAGGACCAGCCCCACCAGAGTCAGTCACTACGGCGGGCCCCGCTTGGCAGACAGGCGAGAAGAGGACTGTTGCTCCTTGGCGCGCTCACGGTAGCGGTTGTCTATGCCAACAGCCTGATCGATAAGACTATCAGTCACTGCGGAGGTGAGAGTTTAACGCGTGCGGAGGAACGCACTGCGTAAGGCAACCACCCCGACGCCACCGCTTCGACCCGAAACTCCACCGAGTACTTGGCCACCGACCGAGCGCCCTGGCGGAGAGTCATAAGGTGGTTCATGATGTTCCCTTGACTCTCAGTATGGTTGAACGGACGAGAAAAGGCGACCACAAATTGCTCAAACGTGTATCCCTGCCCCTCAGGGCTGTCTGCTGTGGACCTAGCCCAACTAAGGGCTCAGTCCCATAGCAATAAGGCAAAAAACTGAATTTTTGTGACATCCACAGAGTACAACCCCCGACCTGCTCCAAATACATCCGCACCTGATGAAGATACTCCTTACACTTCCCCACCTCCCCCGTGTACGGGGCAGGTGTGGGAACGGAGGTGGTACGGCTCACAGGAGGTTGAACATCAGGAACAGGCTGAAGAGGAGGAGCCAGGGGAGCCGCATTGGCCAAATATTGCATGACGGTGCCCAATTGCTGCATCATAGTTTGCAGCTGCTGGGACATCACGACTATCTGCTGTTCGGTCACCTCTAAGCAATCCAGAGCTGATTGCTCTGATGCTGCTGCACCTGCTGAGCCAAGGTCAAGGCTGGCGCGTTCTGTCATTATTGTAATAAACAATCAGCTCACGTGCGCGATGCAGCAACAAGAGAGAGCAATCAAACCAAAACACACGTTTGAGATTTTAATTAAATGTCAAAATAACCGCACAGTTACTGAAACAGTCACTCACCAGAGGAAACAGCCTGTGGAGAGAAGACGAGAGCCGTAAGTGGAGGAAGCTTTTAAGGGAAAATGGGCTGGCCAGATTATCACTTACGTGAGCTCCAAAGGACAACCAGCAGGGCCCCAGCGGGGAATGGACAAACCAGCAGGGTGAAGGGAATGGAGCTGGTGGTGCCTGACCAGGTAGAGGTTGAGAGCCGTAGACAGGCGATGATGTGGCAGGAGAGTGCATGCAGTCCCGGAGACACACCCGCACGATGGCAGCAACCTGAAGGAAGAAGAGAACGCACAGATTTGTAATATTTTCACCTGTGTGAATCATACACTTGCTTGTCCTATTACGGGCAGTATACCCAGACGAGCCAGCGTTAAGTCACTGAAGAGAGCTTCCTTATAAACGCTGGCTGATGAGAGGGAGCAGGTGTGTCTTCTCACTCAGGTGGATTGATGATCTGAGGAGAGATAAATGGGAAGGAGGGATCGCACTCTCGCCACCCATGACACCTATAGGTGTGTGTGGAAATGAAGGTTTGCTTCAAGTCCACGCACACACAGGAAAAAAAAATCATTTTGGGGGGCACCAGTCCAAAACTTGGACAATTTATTAATAACTAATCTTTATACCTTCAATCAATCAGTCGCTTAATTTGTGAAATCTACTGGGTGACTTCAGAAACCAGACACAAGACACAAATCAAGCCAAAACGTCCATATACCCTTTTCAGTTTTAATGATCAGACTCAGAATAAATGACATTACATTCAATTGATTTGTAAGCACGGTGAAATGATCAACAAGTATCAAGGATAAAGTATATAGTCAAACATTGTGGAAACAAGGAAACCTTAGGGTGAATTTGTAACTGTGATTAAAATGGAGACTGAAATAACTTCAAGCAAAATATGAAGAAAATTGGACGCAATTTTATGAAGAAAGTGAAAAAAAGCTGATTATATGGATAAAGGAAATTTGGGGTTACTCTAAAAAGCAAAAACAGAAGTTACAAAAAAGAGGGATACTATTTCTCCTTAATTCTATAGCTCCAATCAGAGTTATGAACTCGTTTTAAATCTGAGATAAATTATGACACACTTTAAGGCAATGAACATCGCATTAACTCAGCAGATGAAACAAAGGGATCTGGCTCACATGACCCATCGCACTGGCTTTCCCGTTGAATCCTTCGCTGAAGTTTTATTGGAGGATGATACCGAAAATTATCTGCCAGCAAATAATTTCTTCCCAGAGGCGAAAGTCAGGAGCTGAGATCCAACAATGATGATAAGACTGCTGCTGGCTGCTGAGTATGTCATGTGGACAACACGAGAATTTTTCAGCAGCTTTCTCGGGTCCAAATACCTTTAAAATCGTTCAAAGTCTGAGCAAAGTTACAGAATGGAAGAGACAAAATTTTAAAAAAATTTATTTAAGCCACGAAATTCAAGTTCTTCAGATGTCATGGTGATTGGCGAAGGCAGCTTCCAGTGTGAGCAAAGAAAAAGATGATCAGTCCACTTTAAACACGGTGAGTTAAGGAAAATCAATAGGAGAAAGTTTAACAGAATAAAATAAAAAAAAAAAAAACATCTGAGAACATGGAGTTCCACTCCATATAAAAGAAAGGTTGAGCTCAAGCAGAAGAAAAAATATTTTTTTCCATATGTTTAAAGGAAAAAGAGAATTCAAGGCAGGAGCGTAACTGAAACAGGACTCAAAGACAACTGAGAGGTTCTCTCTTAAACTGAGGAGTTTTTCAGGGGAAAAACTTGACTGACATGAAAGGGGAATAATTGTCTCCCATTACGGGAGATTTGAATGAACTCTGGTCCAATAAGAAAGCAGTCCTTTGTCTGTAACTGACCAATAGAGTGAAAGGGGGTTTTGTCCATCAGAGACTGGCTGGTGATTGGCTGAGCCAGTCAGATGACTTGCATATGCATTTGAATATGAAGAACACATACTGATTAAAAGAAAAATACATAGAATCACCTTATATATATATATATATATATATATATATATATATATATATATATATATATATATATATATATATATATATATATATATATATATATATATATATATATATACAGTATATATATATATATATACAGTATATATGTATATACTGTATATACTGTATATTAGTGCTGTCAAAATATCGCGTTATTATCGCGTTAACTCAAGCGCCTTTTTAATGGCGAGATTTTTTTTAACGCGAGATTAATGCTGTGACCGTAGTTTTTCATAAGCACAGTGTACTGGCTGTAATACCACGCACGTACACATGGTGGCGGAACGAAGGATACGATTTCAAATATCAAACAAAGAAGAACCCAACGACTAAAGCGCGCGGCACTGGCGGCACTAGTCAGCCACAGTAATGGACGCACCAGGGACACTTCTGAACGGAAAGTTTACATTTAAAATAGGAAAGGATGGTTCGATCGATAAAACTAAAGTTATTTGCACTTATTGTCGATGTGAACTTAGCTACCATCGAAGCACATCCAGTTTAAAATACCATTTGATGGCCAAACACACCAGTGATGTAGCTTCGCCTCCTCCGCGTCAGAACCAAACAAGTTTGGATGGCTTCCGACAGCGGCCCATGGATGCTGCTACTAAAATGAAGCTAACAGCTGCCATAGCTAAGTGGGTGGCTACGGCATGCAGGCCCGTTAGTATTGTGGAGGATGAAGGTCTGGCCGAGATAATTCGCATCGCATCCAACGACTGGACCTACGAAACTCCTTCCAGAGCTACTATCACACGTCGGATAGAAACGTTGTTTGAAACGGAGAAGTCCCAGTTACAACAGGCATTGGGGCAGACAGAAATAGTCGCGCTAACGGGAGATTACTGGACGTCACTTGGCAATGACAACTACCTCGGGGTCACGGCACATTATTTCACCCCACAGTGGAAACTTCAGTCCCATGCTTTGACTGTTATGAAGACAGAAGAGAGGCACTTCGCTGATAATGTTGCAGAGCACTTCATGAATGTAGCCAGAGAGTGGGGCATCGAAAAGAAAGTTGTTTCACTGACCACGGATAGTGCACGCAATATGATGGCTGCAGCCAGAGAGCTCCCCTTTGAACACCTGCCGTGCATCGCACACAGCGTGCACCGAGCAGTCACGGTTTCTCTGCACAATAGCCCATTCGACAGCGCATTGGCAAAATGCAGAAAACTTGTGGGACACTTTAAACACAGCCCAACGAATGCCCTGGAACTCGAGCGGCAGCAAATCGCACACAACCAGAAAGAAGAAGCGCTCACGCAGGAGGTAGCAACAAGATGGAATAGTACCCTTGAAATGATAAAGCGTGTCAACCGGAATATTGAACCTCTGACAGCTGCCCTGGCCCTACACTCAACCAAAGTCACCATGCCAACAGCAACGGAGCTGGAGAAAACAAAGAAGCTCGAAGCTGCGTTGGAGCATTGCAAGTAGGCCTAATTATGTCTTGTAGCCTATATCTGATTCTTTAACAATTAAAGTAGATCTGTGTCAAGACAGAAACATTAGCACCTGTCTCACCCAACGTAAAATACCACCCTGTGGCATGTTTTAGATGGGCCATCTCTATGTGTAGACTGTTTATTTGCTTCATTTTACTCAAAGTGTAGCTCGTATATTTTTTCTGTATTTTGACATAATCAGTGACTGTTTCAAAAGCTATGATTCCCTGTGTAACTTAACAACAGAGAAGGCCAGGAAGCGCCCAAGAGGCTAGGTTTTCAGCACTTTCCGCCCTAAAAACGCATTTGGTGGACACAGGCCCTAATGTCTGTCTGTCGGTATCACCTCTCTCCCTTCAACTGTGTGTGTTTGTCCCGCACAGCACTGTAAATGGGTAATGTGTGTGTGTGTGTGTGCACGCAGGAACACATGTGATTCCTCATATCCCCTCCCATCACTGTAACCGTAGGTTATCTATCAGGTGTCCGTATGTGTGTGACAGAGTTTTGTGAAAGAGCTTTTGTATATTGTTGCAGATATGTGACAGATCTTCTGGGTGGAGAGAAGTTTGTTTCTTGCTCTGTGGTGATGCCAGCATTATGCCACCTGTCCCGAGTAATGGAAGTCACTGAGGATGACCCAGCGTACTTGATCAAGTTCAAGGAAACCTTTTCAGCCGATATGGAAGGTCGCAAAGAGAAGTTGAACATCGCATGGCTCAGGGTTGCTACAGCACTCGACCCAAGGTAAGATATTCATTCTACATTCTTCTCAGTATTTTGTTTGTCTTAAGCACCACTTTGTTTTGTGGGTTGGTTCTCTTCAATATCCATTTTTTTCTTCTGAATCTGGAATAGAGATTAGGTCAATGTTTTGTTTTACTAGTGCCTTTGCTTGTATGGCAATAACGTTGATATTTTTTATTATTTCATTTCAAGGTTTAAGGACCTCAAGTGTCTGAGCAAACCTGACCGGGTTGTCATGTGGGATTCCATCCGTGCCTTACTCCAGCAGCAGGAGAAGGGGAGACCAGCAGCACTGGATGACCAAAGCATGCCTGAGCCAGAGAAGAAGAAGCCAGCTCTCATGTTTGCACAAGAATCTTCCTCAGATGAAGAGGAGGACACCGTGGAACGCTGCATTGAGCGCTACAAGGCAGAACCTATGATTGGCATTGAAGACTCTCCACAGGAATGGTGGTCCACACATAAAGCGTCACACAGTGAGATGGCCTCCCTTGCATGCAAATACTTAGCAACGCCTGCCACGTCAGTACCATGTGAACGATTGTTTTCACTGTCTGGACATGTCGTTCAGAAAAAACGATCTTCCCTGTTGTCTGAAAATGTCAATAGGCTTGTCTGTTTGAGCAACTGGCTCAAAGACAGAAAGTAGGCCTTTAGGTTGACTCACCTGTTACGTGCTAGCAGTTACATTATGTTCATGTTCAAGAGGCTGTGTTGGTAAGTTTAAAACTGCAGCAATTGGGCTACTATACAGTCATTAGACTGTACTACTCCTCTCAGGGGACACTCTCCTCTTGTTTTCATTTTGTATTTAAGGGGCTGCTTTTGTGCCTATATATTTTTTATTTGTATGTATCTTTTTTTTATCGCAGATATCAGTGGCAGGGTTACTAAACTAATGAAAAGGAAAAAAAGAAAACATTTTTTTATTTTCAGAGTAATATGTCCTGTTTTGTTTTCTCGGTCTAATACGGAAGATATGGATGCTTTGCAATGATAATAATAATAAAAAACATTTGTACAAAGCAAGCCCACTCACTTTTTGTGCTGTTAAGAGAATTACAATGGTTTTTCATGAGACAAAAATACGCAACTAAAATGTGATTAATCATGAGTTAACTATGAGATCGTGTGATTAATTATGATTAAATATTTTAATCACTGGACAGCACTAATATATATATATATATATATATATATATATATATATATATAAACTAAACTAACTTCACTGATTCATAACAAATTTTCATTACTACTTCCTTAAAGGGTACCTGTGGTGGTCGTCTAAACGCATTCAACTTGAAAACATTAGGCAAATTATTCGTTATTTGGTTAAATAATTATTGCCAGCCAAATACCACCAGAGAAATATGCAAATACGACCGCAGGCATGGCCAGCCTATGAAAACTCTGAGCGCAGCCATGACACATGCGGATGTGACATCACTTCGTTGATACTCAACTCAACAGTCAATGCTCCGCCTGTATGAGAGAATAGGGTGCCTTTGTGAGTGTTTTTATTCTATTATGGCTGAATTGTTGGACTCTGGGGAAGAATTCGTCCAACATGGCTACAGGTTTGAGCCAGAAATGTCTTCTGAGGGTTAAAGTGACGAAGTGGTCCTCACACACAACACAATTTCGTCTGAAAGGATTCGTCTGTGCCCTGTTCCGAGATCACTTTTCCGCTCCGATCTTCTGACAAGGTGAGCTGGGTTTGGGTACACAAAAGAAGTGTTTTTATCTTTGTTTTTTCGCTTATTATTGAGACATCCAAAGGCTTTACATTCCGCCATGTTGCGATATCCATATCGCATTGTATGTTTTTGTTGTTACAAGAGCGCCAAGTGTCTGCTGCTCTGCTCTGCTGCTCTCTCTCTCTGCTGCTCCCGCGGCGAAGGAGGAGCCCAGCCCGTCTCGCAGCTTTTACGAGCTCAGATCAGACGAGACAAGCCGCTGAATTTAAGCAGAATTTATTTATTTTCTACTCGTTTTAGTTCTGCATTTAATATGAACCCTGAGTTTGAAATAAACGTTTGAATTTGAATTTGAATATCCCGTAAGCCACTGCACATCCGGGTACTCCAGGCTCAGCCAATATTGATCCAGATCGCATAGTTTTAGAATCATCGGCCATTATGAGCTCAGATCAGACAAGACGGCCCGCTGAATTTAAGCATTTATTTATTTATTTTCTAATCGTTTTAGTTCTGCATTTAATATGAACCCTGAGTTTGAAATAAACATTTGAATTTGAATTTGAATATCCCTTAAGCCGCTGCACATCCGGGTACTCCAGGCTCAGCCAATACTGATCCAGATCGCATAGTTTTAGAATCATCGGCCTTTACGAGCTCAGATCAGACGAGACGACCCGCTGAATTTAAGCATTTATTTATTTATTTTCTAATCGTTTTAGTTCTGCATTTAATATGAACCCTGAGTTTGAAATAAATGTTTGAATTTGAATTTGAATATCCCGAAAGCTACTGCTCATCCGGGCACTGCAGGCTCAGCCAATACTGATCCAGATCGCGGTGTCAACGAAATTACATCACAGGAAGCGTCCTGGAAGGCCATGTAGCCGCTAATATGGCTGCACTCATGTTTTGCTGACATAGCTGAACCAGCACATCAGCAATGGATTTATATCAAATTGCTTTGAACATGAATTTCAACTTAAACTTGAACTAGAACGTGAGACAGGGGCTCAATATAATATCTTTTTTTTCACGACCACCACAGGTACGCTTTAAGCATGCATTAAAATAAGGTTTGTTTAAGCATATTTTCAGGCATGCAACACATTTCAAATCAATGATTAATGAAACATTTTAAACTATAATTGTTCATCACAGAGTTGGTCATCTCTTCAAATAGTGTCCTGAGAATTATCCAGAGGAATGAAAAATTGAAGAGAGCGTGAATGTTCAGTCAAAAAAACAGTCCAGCAACTGAAGCAATGGAAACATATTCCTGAGCTGTCCAAAAGGACAATGTTGAGCTTTGAATAATTCCTGGGAGACTTTGACGGATTTTGTTGATAGGCCTGAAACGTTTCAAACCGCTCTTGAAGCATAAAACTGCCTTGTTGGGGAAGAAATTCTGGGATTTATGATTGCAGACTAATCCATTCTGGGCACAAACAGGATCCTTTATTGTTCCTTTAACCATGGAAAATGTTTTCAAACTGTGGTGGTTAGGTGAAGAAAACAATTCTTGACCAGACTTTTGGGTGAAATAATTTCTTTAAAGTGAAGAATGATTTTATAGAATGGAACCAAAGGGGTTGACGCTACAGAGAGAAAGCAAAAATGACTGTCAGAAGACCGAATAAGGACAGAGGATGAAGAAAATGAATGAATGAAGACACATGGTGTGCGGTAGGTCTGATTTATTTATTTGTTTGTGTGCATTCTACTGATTTTCTGGTTCATATACTTTGAAGATAAGATAAAAAAAAAAAACAAAAAACAAAAAAACAAAAACAAAGACAAAAAAAAATCCTTTGTGTAAATATGTCCAAAGTCCACTTTTGACCAAAATTTATTTAATTCAATATGGCTGCCATTCATTATGCAAATTAGATGCAAAAAATTACTCCTATCTCAAACTTTGGATCATATTTTATATCTTTCTATTTGACAGTAAGCCATTATCTCTTACCACTTTCAAGTTAGCCTTTGGAATTTGTAATATCTAAACTGAATACTTTCTTGAAAAAAAAACAAAAAACAAAAACAAAACTTGACCGCCAAAGGGTGGTGAGCTGACCGGAGCGCTGCTGCGCCATAGACCTAAAATGGGTTAAGGCAAACTATATGGAGATTATCAGAAAAGAAGTTGCTAGCAAAACCGGCTAGTTTTTGAGGACTTTTTCCTCTCTTGTCAAAAAGCTCCATGCTGTGGTAAACAAGGTATAGTGTACACTGTAGTATGTTCATGTTCACATTTTCATAAGTAAATGCATGTTAGCCTAAATAATAATAATTAGCTACTATGAAGGTCCATTCAGACCAAACATGGGGCAAATTTTTTGTGCGGCTTGATCGTCTGAGTGAGTTGGCTATGATAATTTATCATCCTTGAGATTCCGCCATCATGGACATAAAAATTGAGTGACTATAGTTTGTATTCTGCTACTGATGGAAGCTAGCAGTTCCTCGAGGAGGCAGTGACATTTTCCCAGCTGTGTGCCCAACCAAAAAATTCTCCAAACCTAAACGCGATAACGCTTTTGGGCTTTCTACATTACGTAGAAAGCAGCTGCAGAAGTTTTGAAGGCAACCCCACCCTCTGCAACTTGCTCAGACACAAATTTGCATCTGTTTACATCTTTACATTGACTGTACATGTAATTGCACACCTTGGGGCAGAGTTATTGGGGTGCTGTTCAGACAGAGTGATGATATCCCTAACAGCATGCATACATTGCACCGACATTCGCCCGATGTACCAAGTATACATCGGGAGTACATCTTATAGAGGTCATTGGCAAGACACTGCTAGCCAGTGCCTTGCCAACGCGCAAACAACCTCTATAAGATGGATTCCCAAGGTAAACTTTCAAACATTGGCTGGACGTATGTGTGCTGTTGGTGTATGTTGTTTTACAGTCTAAGATTATCTCCTCACTTTCCTTTTAATTCAATTTATCCTAGTTTTGTGGTGACCCACCACAATCAAATCAAATCAAATCAAATCAAATCAAATCAAATCAACCTTTATTGTCATGTTGCTGTACATACAACTGTAGTGCAGGCAAGATGAAATTGCGTTTCTTCCGGCATCTATATAAATAAGAAGAACATAATTTAAGACACACTCACACACACACACACCCTCCACCCCAACACAGCCATTCACACTTCCCTGAGACATACTTGAAAACTATCCATCCATCCATCCAACCAGAACTATAATATACAAATAGCATACATAATGTCCATAGGTGCAGTAGTATGTATGAGAGATTCTGGATCAACTGTTCAGCATCCTAACAGCTTATGGAAGGAAGCTGTTAATCGGTCTGGTGGTTCTGCCTCTGATGCTCTGGAATCGTTTGCCAGATGGCAGAAGTTCAAAGTGTTTATGCAGAGGGTGAGAATGGTCCTTGACAATGTTCAGTGCCCTGCTCCTACAACGGTTCTGAAAAAGTTCTTGGGCAGAGGGGAGGGAAACTCCAATTACCCTCTCAGCTCCCTTAACTATCCTCTGCAGGACTTTTTTGTCTGACATACTGCAGCTGGAGTACCATGTTGCAATGCAGTACTTCAGAACACTCTCCACCACACCTCTGTAGAAGGTCCTGAGGATGCAGATGGGGAGAGAGGCCTGTTTGAGTTTCCTCAAGAAGTGCAGTCTCTGCTGGGCCCGCTTCCTGATCCCTAAGGAATTCTTGCTCCAGGTCAGGTCCTGCGAGATCTGCACTCCGAGGAACTTGATGTTCTCCACTCTCTCCACTAAACAGCTGTTGATACTGAGAGGGACGTGTTCAGGCTGTGACTGCTGGAAGTCGATAATCATCTCCTTCGTTTTGTCCACGTTGAGCGCCAGATTGTTCTCCCTGCACCAGCCCTCTAGGTCTCTCACTTCTTCCCTGTACATTGATTCCTCATCCCTCTGAATAAGTCCCACCACCGTGGTGTCGTCTGCAAACTTAATAATCTGGTTCCCCTCGTGTCTGGATATACAGTCATGTGTTAGAAGTGTAAACAACAGTGGACTGAGTACACAGCCTTGATGGGATCCGGTGCTCAGCGTGATAGAGTTGGAGATGTTATTTCCAACCCAGACAGACTGAGGTCTCTCGGTCAGGAAGTCCAGGATCCAGAGACATGTGGCGGTGTTCAGACCAAGAAGGGGTAATTTCTCCATCAGTCTCTGGGGAATAATGGTGTTGAATGCTGAACTGAAATCAATGTACAGGAGTCTGGCGTAGGTGTCTTTCTGATCCAGGTGGGTGATGACAGAGTGCAGGGTGGTGACTATAGCATCCTCCGTGGAGCGGTTTGAACAATATGCAAACTGGAGCGGGTCATGTGATGCAGGGAGGCAGGCTGTGATGTGTGTTTTGATAAGCCGTTCAAAACACTTCATCACAATTGGTGTCAGTGCAACAGGATAATAGTCATTCAGACAGGACACAACTGGTTTCTTTGCCACCGGTACTATGGTAGAGGTCTTGAAGCATCTGGGAACGATGGCCTGACTCAGGGAGATGTTATAAATGTCAGTCAGGACATCCGCCAACTCGCTCGCACAATCTCGGAGCACACGTCCCGGGATGTTGTCCGGACCTGCAGCTTTACGTGGGTTGACCTTGGTTAGGGTTCTCCGTGTGTCTGCTGTGTTGATGGGGATAGCTGGCTCAACCGATGGTGGAGATGGGCCAGCCCTCCCTCTGATTGTCAGGTTTGATGCTTCAAAACGTGCAAAAAAGTTGTTGAGCCTGTCTGGAAGTGAAGCGTCATCATCATCGACCCCCTGCCTAGACTTATTGTCCGTCAGCGCCCAAACTCCCTGCCACATCCGCTTGGTGTTCCTAGTATCACAGAGGTGTCCCTGGATTTTCTCCGCATAGGCGCGCTTCGCCATCTTAATTCCCTTTGAGAGCGCAGACCTGGCTGAGCGGAGGGCGATCCTGTCCTTTGCTCTGAAGGCTGCATCTCTGGCTGTGAGCAGCGAGCAGACCTCTGCAGTCGTCCAGGGCTTATGGTTGCCCCGTGCAGTGATAGTCTTCACTATAGTGACATCCTCTGTGCACTTCGCGATGTAGCTGGTGACTGTTTCAGCATACTCCTCCACATCTGTC
The DNA here is from genome assembly GCA_020510985.1 of Pholidichthys leucotaenia. Lineage (NCBI taxonomy): Eukaryota > Metazoa > Chordata > Actinopteri > Cichliformes > Pholidichthyidae > Pholidichthys > Pholidichthys leucotaenia. The sequence goes on along the minus strand of CM035837.1, from coordinate 414,442,763 downwards.
TTGTCTTCCTGGGAGGCTGCTATTTTGAAAACCTCCCAGTCTGTGTGCAAAAAACAGTCTTTCAGTGCTGAGGTTGCACTCTCTGGCCAAATCCTGATTTGTTTCACTACTGGCCTGCTGCGCTTCAGTAAAGGTTTGTAGGCAGGCACCAGCATCACAGATAGGTTGTCAGAAAGGCCGAGGTGGGGGCGAGGTGTTGCCTTATAAGCATCTGTGTTTGTATACACCAAGTCCAACATATTCTCTCCTCTGGTCTTAAAGTCTACACATTGTTTAAACTTGGGGAGTACAGTCTTTAAACTGGTGTGGTTAAAATCCCCCACAACCACCACAAAGTTGTCCGGGTGTGAAGTTTGAATTTCACTAATAGCATCGTGCAGCTCTCCAAGTGCCTCTTTAGCATTAGCTTTAGCATTAGCGCTCGGTGCTATGTAAACAGCAGCTACAAACACGTTGATGAATTCCCTTGGCAGATAAAATGGCCGACAATTTACAATAAGGAACTCCGCCAACAGAGAGCAGTGTTTAGATACTAACGTGGCGTTAACGCACCAGTTCTTGTTAGCATAGATGCATAGCCCCCCCCCCCCCCCACGGCTCTTACCGGAGCTCGCAGTTTCTTTGTCCGCCCGGAACGATGTCGTCAGGGATGTTGTCGTGGAGCCATGTCTCCGTGAACGCAAGCACACAGCAGTTCCTCCACTCTCTCTGGGTTTCTCTCAGCAGATCCAGCTAGTCCAGCTTGTTGTAGAGGGAGCGGACATTAGAGAGAAGGAGCAACGGTACTGCTGGTCTGGAGGGGTTAGCCTTTAGCCTAGCATGAATCCCGGCCCTTTTTCCTCGCTTTTGTTTGCATTCACTCCGCTTACGCTTCCTCCTTTCTCGGGTAGTTCCCAGCGGAAACTCCAACAGAATTCCATGCTGGCGTAGAATGTCCAAGTCACGATTCTTGCAGCATGCGGTACCTTGATATTTAATAAGGTCTCACGGTTGTAAGTTTTACAGAATGTACGTCTGGGAAGATCAAAACACTCAAAACTCTCACACTCGCTGATGCCAAGAGGGGCCGCTGTGTCCATGCGCGCCGCCATCATGCCTTATGTATCTACATCTACATCAATCTACATAGACATTCAATCTTCACATTTAGCTAGGTGGCTGGAAGCAGAACAATTTGCATACGAACAGAGAGCCTTAGGGGGACAACCAGAACAACGACTATTGTTATACATCCCCAGAGTAAGGAGAGGAATTCTGGTACCAGTTAACCACGCGATTGATATGTATTGACTGATATGCATATATATATGTAAATGTGCCATGCATTCTCTCTTGTCTGTATAAAAGAGCTGACTTTACATGCCTCACAACAGCGCACTCACAGAGCACACACACACACACAGCACAGCGCACAGCGCTACTGTGTGTCTCATGATGATGGAGGAATAAAACTCTGAAACCTTCAGCTCGCCGTGTCTCGACTGAACTTATTTTGTTCCTCCACACTGGTGATCCCGACGTGATATGAACATGCAACCTTCTGATGTTCCTCCACAGTTTAAACAATCTGGTGCAGTTTGTTAGTAATTCACCAGCAGTGCAAAAGAGTGACTCACTCAGTGCAAAACAGGGCTGAAAACAATCCAAGGCAGTCTAAATAAAAGAGCTTAATGTTGGGAAGAGACATACTGTTTTTTTCTTTGTTAAGATGAGAACACATCACTATGATGAGAACACCCCACAGCACACAAACTATCAATTGTCAGGACACTATACGAATGGGCCACCATCATTACAAACCAAGAAGACAGACAGGAAGAGGAAACCACTAAAGACATGCACTCACATGCTGCCAATATCTGACATGGGCCATAAATAAAGGGAAACAGCAAGTCAAAAACAAAGAAAACAAATAGATAACAAGACACAGACCAAAATCAAAAATCAAAAACAAGGACATCATATCCATACCATACATCCAGGAGACAGCAGAACCAATTCAAAGGATCATGAAAAAACACCATAACACAGTGGTAAAACTACACAAAAAATTAAGACAGTTATTCGTACACCCCAAAGACAAAATAGAACAAGGCAAAAAAAATGCAACATAATATATGAAATATCATGCAGATCATGTAACACGACTTACATAGGAAAAACAGGAAGATCATTCACTACAAGGAAAAAAGAACACCAGAAGGAATGTGAGAAGGAAACACAAGGAGGACTTGCAAGATCGCAAAAAGAAAAGGCAGAACAAGCAACACTAAAATCAGCAATATCAGATCACTGCAAAAGAAACAATCACATCATGGACTGGGACAATGCAAACATCATTGGATCAGAGAGCAACAGACACAAACATTTGATCAAGGAGGCCATAGAAATCAGGAAGAGGGGCAAAGACAGCATGGACAGGGATGAGGGAGCATTTATGCTTTCCCACACCTGGGACGACATTCTCCAGAGACCACTGGATGGTGGGGTGTGTGACCAGCCCAGTGGATCTGACAGTTCTGCTGGGTTGGCCATGCCCAGGAAAAACAGCTGATAAATGACACTTCACAGTGATCAGCTGACACTTTTGAGGAAGACTGCAGATGCCAGTCAAAATATGTTAAGGTAAAAACATCTCCTTATCCCTGTCTCAAATAAAAAACCAAAAAATAATTGACAAAGAAGACAGAATGAATCTACTCAAAGTAAGATGAGAACACAGCTATTAAAATACTCAGTCAGAACATGGCACAAATACTCTTGTGGTGCCACTGAAGAAGAAGAAGAAGAAGAAGAAGAAGAAGAAGAAGAAGAAGAAGAAGAAGAAGAAGAAGAAGAAGAAGAAGAAGAAGAAGAAGAAGAAGAAGAAGAAGAAGAAGAAGAAGAAGAAGCACTTGATCTGTTGCAGGCATTGTTCGATATCCCGTGCTCTCAGGGCTCCCTGAGCTGTTGATGTAAGTAAAGGTGTTGTCTGCTCTGCCCCGGGGGTGAACACAGCTCTCTCCACACAGATCCAGGCACAGTTTGATATCTCCCCTCCACAGCTTTTGATCCTGCTATGTACTCAGTGCTGTATGAGGGGGAGAATCCCCGCTGTGAGTATGAAAATAGAGCTGATGTTTATTAAACAACCACAGAAATGGAAGGAACTTCCAGTTTGATAATCACCCCCCATGATTACTCACATTTAGTAAACAACAGAGCTGCTTTGTATGCAAAACCCTTTAAAGTGCTATATACCTTATCTGACCTGTTTTAAAGGAGATAGTTGCTTTTTAATACTGACAAAGGCTTAAATGATGATGAAAAATGCTTGGAAACCAGTGGTGTCAAACTCAATTAAAGAGATGTCCGAAACTAAAAACTTGGTCCAAATTAAGGACCAAATAGGGTCAACATTTATAAAAAATTATACCATCTACCACCACATTATAGGATGTGTGTGCTATAATCCTGCAGCTACAACTGACCCATGGGCCTTAAGTTCAGTTTGTTGGATAAAAACACATGTTTTTATCAGCTCAAATCAACACAAATGTAGCCCTAAATAATTTAACTGTTCTGGGTTTTTTCATTATTTCAAGAAAGTGGCCAACTCAGCTTCACTCAGGTTGTCAACATGGAATGTAGGTTGGATGAAGCAAATGCTTTATCTTAAAGATGCACTCGAGAGGCTATAAATCCCCTCGGTCTTCATCTAGTCTCAGTCCGGATCAAACTGACCCTTGGTCCGGTCTGTTAGAGTATCAAAGCAATATTCACAAAGGTTCAGACTTTTGGACCAAACACAAAAAGTTAAGGCAGCTAATAAGAAGGAAAATGAGCCATGGCAGGACTGGGAGAAAAGAAATATGACCGCTATCGGCATAAATAGTCACTTGAAAAAAGATCACAGAAATGCATGAACTCACCAGATATTTTCAGAGAGGATGCAACAGAGTTTATGAAAAAAAAATCGATGAACAACGCTACCTGCTGAGAAACGACATTCACTTATATAGCACTTTTTCCTTATCTCTAGATGACCAAAGCACTTTACAGATCCTGCTGTCCACCCATTGATGGCGGTGGAGCTGCCATGCCCCACCAGGAGCAACTGCGGGTTCAGTGTCTTGCTCAAGGACACTAACTGCAGACAGAGCCGACCAGTAGTCGACTACCAACTACTGACCAGCCGCTCAGTAGTCGGCCATACTACATCTGCACCACAGCCGGCCCCAACAAATGTTCTTTTTAATGAAGATCTGGATAATATTCCAGCCTCACTAACTCGTTCACTGACTAATATGCTGTAGGCTTAACCAGTTTCAACTTAAAGTGCAGTTACTGATGTGTTCAGGGCTGCAGAAAACAGCTTGGAGAATGAGTAGCATGTTTGCTAACGACTGGTCTGTGCTAACAACACAAATGTCATCATTTGTGACTTTGTGCCTCACCTGTGAAAAGACTGATTCTACCAACTTCAGCTGTTGACTCGGTGCTGTGACAAGGCAGATGGCTTGTATGTGTCACTACATCCAGTTCACAGAGGCTTCAGATCTATGGCAATGTTAGGCAAGATAGGGTGTTCAAGATTTTTGAAATACCCTTTTATTGCATACTAAAATGGCAGCTTGGTGGAGCAGTGGTTAGCACTGTTACCCCACAGCAAGAAGGTCCTGGGTTTGAACCCAAGAGCTGGTAGAAAGTAAGAAATTCTACCCATTATCTCCACTACATGTTGGACCTTGTTCTGACATATGGCATAGAAACAGAAAATCTGGTAGTGTCTCCTCATAACCCTGTACTGTCAGACTATTATCTGTTAACTTTTGATTTGGCTCCAAAAGAAAAAAATATTACTACAGTAGGGGGCAGATTCACTAACGTGCTGGGCCATCGCAAAACCCTGTTTTGGCGTTAAAAAAATAAACAAACAAAAAAACAACTACCGTCGAGATTTACTAAAGGGCGCAGGGTAAAATTAGTGGTGGAAAGGTGTGGACTATGTTAATTTTACACCTGGCCTCATTGCATATGTATTTGTGGGAGTTGTCATCTCAAAGCACAAATTTGAGGGAGGAGAGTATTTAAATGACTGGCGCAAGGTGATTTATTAAGGTTTGCGGTTGTCAGTCTCCTGCTAAATGCACCAGGATTTAATGCCCCCCATAAGCTTGTCTTAATTCATCTGCGTCTGACATGATAGCAATCACTGGTGCCGTGAAGAGACACTGGCGAGAACCAAGGCTGAGTGGCCGAAGAGACAGAAGCTTCTCTCTGTGCATGACTTCATTTGGCATGACAGAAAAACAGATTATATGGTCTCACAGAGATTGGTGTTATGGTAAACTGGACATCAGCCGGCAGTTGTTTTTTTGTATTTAATTTGTTTATACTGTATATAGCCTACTACATGAATCTGTATCAATAAAATAAGCTATAGGAGCCCTTCCTACCTGTAGCGTACATACAAATTGTGTCAGCCAATAGTGACCTTTTTTCTCTTTTCTGCGGAGGTTCAGACTCAGACTCTGGAGTTTTCCTTTCCTATCAGCTCCCCCTCACTCTTAAAGCAAACTCTTCCACATTATCAATTTTCTTCATTCTTTTTCTCTATCCATATTTCAATATTTACAGTATTTCTTTTTGCTGTGCATAAAATGGTAATTCAGTTTCCTCCTTTCTCTGTCATGTGTCTGAGCTGTGCTCAGACACTTCATGTATTTTTGACTATTTTCCTGTCTGTTATGATTATGTTGATAGTTTTGTGTGTGTATTTTTGGTTTGGTTTGTCTCCGAGCCCTTTCCCTCTTGCCAGACGCTCACCTTTTACCCAGGCTGTCTCTCTGCCAGCTCAAGCTGCATGTAATTGTTTAATTAGGTCACTGGCGCTCCCTGCACCTGTGCCTCATTTGTCTGCCTGTTATTTAATCTCTGCCTGCTCATTGTTTCATTGCGGCAGCCACAATTGTGTTTGGACTGTTCTCCTGTTCTCTGGACAGTCTCCCCCTCCATTCCTCCAGGGATTTCTCTGCCCTTGAGATGCTTCTGTCTAAGTTATTTGTTTGCCTTTTTTGTACGTCTACACAGTTACTTTTGGAACAGTTATGTTTTTTCTGTTAATAAATGTCCTCACTGCAGTCAAGTGCCTGAGTTTGTTTTTGCCCTGGAGGTGCATTCATGACACTCTCTATTTCTCTCTCCCAGTTCAGGATACACAATGTAGAAGGTAAAAAAACCCCAATGAGATTATTAACAAAAAAAGCACACACATCCATAGAAACATCCCTCGAAATTGCAATACCGTAATCTATGGCATTTATAAAAAAATGTGAACTGGGAGACCTGTAGATTTTGTTAAAACAAAGTTATTCATATAATAACATCTCAGAGTCTCCATCAGACCATGGCGGTTCTAGTGTTATTAAAATAAACATGGTCAAATAATCAATTTATTCATGACTAGTCCTTTATTAAATTAGATACAAATGCTTCATTTATACATATTAAACAAAAGGTCTGCCATATTAAATGAAAACCTAAATTCTGAAATATGACAAACAAAATTATTTTAGTGAGGTTTGCACTTAAGCAAATGCTTAAAAAGGCTTTATATATTATGCTCCTCTGAACTGGCTATGCCTGTGTTGATGACCCGCTTCCTCATCAGCTGTGCCTGTGCGCAATTTTGTGGTGCTCTTGGTGGATGGGTGGTCATTATTGAAATGAAGTGACTGTGTTTGTGTACATAATTTTGTGTGTTGTTAGTAGATCAATGGCAAAAATTGGCCACGCCCTTAGGCACTATGTCTAAATTGTGCACTCGCTAATATGCGCTGCCTTAGTAAATCTGCCCCTAGATGTCTCTCAGATGATGCTGTTACCACATTTAAGCAGGTTGTTTCCTCAATGCCATGTGTCAACACAACGGAGATAAGTTATAGAGATTTTACTCCTTCTGTATTTGATAGCATGGTAGATAGTGTTACAGCTTCTCTGCGTCAGACAACAGACATGGTGGCCTAGAAAAAGTCTAATCAGAGATTTCTGACTGCTTGGTTCAACACAGAAACTTGTAGCTTAAAAGAGAAGACTCACTACTCAGAAAGAAAATGGCACTCCACTAAATTAGATGAACTCTATCTGGCTTGGAGAAATCAACTTCTAATTTACAAAAAAATCTCATAGGAAAGCTAGAACAACTTATTATTCTGCATTAACAAGAATAATCCCAGTTTTCTTTTCAGCACTGTAGCCAGGCTGACAAAGAGTCAGGACTCTTAGAGCTTACTGGTCAGGACTTTTAAAACTTCTTCAGTAATAAAATTTTGTCTGTCAGAGATAAAATCAGTCAGATCCTTCCCACCGTTAACTGAAATACAGTAACAACTACAACTCCTTCAAATGATATCTGTTTGGATGAGTTTACTCCAATTGACCTTTTAGAGTTGGATAAAAATAATTTCTTCATCCAAGCCTTCAACTTGTCTTTTAGACCCTATTCCTATCAGGTTATTTAAAGAAGTCTTCCCATTTATTGGTAGCTCTATTCTTCAAATAATCAATTCTTCATTAACATTAGGCTATGTACTGCAGGCTTTGAAAACTGCTGCAATTAAACCCTTACTATCTGGGCGTGAGATTGGGTCTCATGTTACATCTGTATTCAAAGTTTGTGTTTCTTTTCGGCAGGGACTTAATCCACACTCTTACCTTGTGTTTATTCTGTATTTTCTGTATTTATGATTATTTGTTGGATTCATGATTCTGTTCTCTGTTCTGATTAGTTTCATGATTATGATTTAGATTCAGTTCTTGTCTGTCATTGTATGTCAGTCATGTTCCCCCTAATTCCCTGCTTGTGTCTGTGTCTCCCTCTGTGTGTGTGCGCAGCCCCGCCCCTCTGTCACTGACAGATGCCTCAGCTGTCAGTAATCAGTGTCTCCACCTGTCTCATGTTTTCCTGATTGTGTTGTAGGTATTTAAGGTCTGTATTACTTTGGGTTCTTTGAGTCATGCTGCATGAACAACATGCGTCTGCCAGATTTTTCTGTATCCTGCCTTTGCCAGTCTGTCCTGTTTAAGATAAGATAAGATAAGATAAGCCTTTATTAGTCCCACAACGGGGAAATTCCAGGATTGCAACAGCACAGGGATAGCAACACTCAGAGCAACAATCAGAAGGCAAGAAAAAAAAACAAGCAAGCAAGAGCAGCTAATATACATATGTACATATTACTATAAAATATATATATACACACACACACACAGACACACAGTGCAGAGCATTGTAGCTGGATGGAATAAATATATGAATATATGAACACACAGTGCAGAGCATTGTAGCTAGATGGAATAAATATGTAAATATATAAACACCCACAGTACGGAGCATTGCAGCTAGGTGGAATAAATATGCAAGTATATAAACACACACAGTGCGGAGCAATGTAGCTAGATGGAATAATATGTAGATATATAAAAACACAGTGCAGAGCATTGTAGCTAGATGGAATAAATATGTAAATATATAAACACACACAGTGCAGAGCATTGTTGCTAGGTGGGATGAAACAGCATAACCGTCTACTTAGTTATCCTACATGGTATGATTATGTGCCCATACATATTCTCACCCTCCATAGCGACCGGTATGTTCCTAGTTGTATGCCGGAGGGGACCATTGTGTAAGTCTATTGCATCTTTTGCATTCAAAAAAAACTATTAGTTTGTTACGTCTTTTTGCTATCTCTGCGAGCAGCCCTGCTTAGGTTGTACAGTCTGACAGCCGTTGGTAGGAAGGACCTACGAAACCTCTCGGTTGTGCACCTGGGATGATGTAGTCTGCTGCTAAATGAGCTCCTCAGTGCATCCAGTATGTCCTGCATAGGGTGGAACTCGGACTCCAGCAGAGATGACAGTTTAGCCACCGTCCTTCTCTCTCCTATCTCCTCCACCGGATCAAGGTGCTGCCCCAGGACAGAGCTAGCTTTCTTAATCAGTTTGTTCAGTCTCTTCCTATCGGCTGCAGTAATGCCACTGCCCCAGCAGACCACTCCAAAAGTGATGGCTGATGCAGGAACAGCCTGCGCTGTCCCTTCTTGTAGAGTGCGTCAGTATTGTGTGACCAGTCTAGTTTATTGTTCAGATGAATACCCAGGTACTTATAGGATGTCACCATCTCGATGTCTGTTCCCTGTATATTTACTGGTGCTGTGAGGGGCTGCCCATGCCTGCGGCAGTCCACCACCAGCTCCTTAGTTTTCCTCGCGTTGATCTGGAGGCAGTTCCGATGGCACCAGTCCACGAAGTCCTGGATAAGCCCTCTGTACTCAGCTTCATCTCCGTTGGAGATGAGACCAACGATCGCAGAGTCATCAGAGAACTTCTGTAGATGGCAATGTGTTGTGTTGTGTGAGAAGTCCGCAGTATAAAGAGTGAACAGGAAGGGAGCCAGCACCGTTCCCTGGGGGGCCCCCGTGCTACTGATGATCGTGTCGGAAACACAGTCCCGGGTTCTCACAAACTGAGGCCGGTTCGTGAGGTAGTCCAGGATCCATGATGACAGGTGCTGGTCCACCCCTGCGCGCAGCAGCTTGTCCTTCAGGATCATCGGTTGGATGGTGTTGAAAGCACTGGAGAAGTCAAAGAACATGATCCTCACTGCATCCCCGGGCTTCTCCAGGTGGGACAGAGAACGGTGAAGGAGGAAGATCACCGCATCCTCCACCCCAATGCCATGCTGGTAGGCGAACTGGAGTGGATCCATCGCTGGTTCCACCAGGGGGCGGAGATGAGCAAGGAGCAGTCTCTCCAGAGTCTTCATCAAGTGGGACGTCAAGGCCACCGGTCTGTAGCTGTTCAGGTCTTTGGGGTGGGAAGTTTTTGGTACAGGTACCACACAAGATGTTTTCCACAGCTGTGGTACCCTCCCCAGTTTCAGGCTCATGTTGAAGATATACGTCACAATCCCACACAGCTGGTCTGCACAGGACTTGAGGAGCTTTGCGCTGATGCCGTCCGGTCCCGACGCCTTCCTCGCCTTGATCTTCCTCAGCTCCGTCCTCACCTGGGTCTTGGTCAGGGTCAGGATGGGGGGCTGTGTGTTGGGAGTGGGGGGGGTGTCGGTGGAGTGGGGAGTGGGCAGCAGGACTTGATTTCTTAGAGGCAGCAGTGGTTGTTGTGCAGACAGGGGGGAGGGCGGTTGGTCAAATCTATTGAAAAACAGATTCAGGTTGTTCGCCCACTCCCTGCCCCCCGTGGCCTGGGGGGAGGTATTCTGGAGCCCCGAGATGGTTTTGAGGTTTCTCCAGACCCCGCTGATGTCACTCTGTTGCAGCTTGTCCTCCATCTTCTTCCTGAAGCTGTCCTTGCCTTCTCTGATCTTTCTCCTCAGCTCCCTCTGTACGGACTTCAGCATCTCCCTGTTCCCCGACCGGAAGATCCTCTTCTTCTCTCTCAGAAGTGTTTTTATCTCAGGGTTGATCCAGGGTTTGTTGTTTGAGTGACGCCGTATGGTCTTGGTGGGAACGGATTTGTCCACACAGAAGCTGAGGTAGCCCGTGAAGGTGTGAATGAGGCCATCGATGTCCTCACCATGTGGATCGCAGAGCTGCTTCCAGGCAGTGGCTTCAAAACAGTCCTTTAGAGTGTCCATTGTCTCCTCAGACCATAACTCCACAGTGTGCATGGCCGGAGGTTGTCTGTGCACTAGGGGTTTGTACACCGGCCGGAGATGAACCAAGTTGTGATCCGATCTCCCAAGTGGGGGGAGTTGTGATGAGGTGTACGCCTCCTTAGTGTTTGCGTAGAATAAATCCAGTGTTTTATTGTCTCTAGTGTGGCATGTGACATACTGGGTGAAAGTGGGCAGAATGGGAGACAGTGAAACGTGGTTGAAATCGCCTGAGATGAGGAGAAGAGCATCTGGGTGTTCTGTCTGCAGCCTGCTGGTTACTGAATGGATGACGTCACGCGCTGTCCCAGCGTTCGCCGTCGGATTTGCATAAACAACAATGCAGATCACGTGTGAGTGTTCTCTCGGGAGATATGTAGGCCTCATGCTAACAGCTAGCAACTCAATGTCTTTGCTGCAGTGTCGTTGTTTAACAGTGATATGTCCCGGTCTGCACCAGTTGTTGTTAACATACATTATCACTCCACCGCCCCTTGCTTTGCCACTCTCTGGTGTTCGGTCAGCTCGTATCATGTGAAAACCCTCCAGCTCAATGTTAGCATCTGCTGCTAGTTCAGTTAGCCACATCTCAGTAAACAAAAGGAGAGAGCACTCCCGGTAAGTGCTATCATAACGGGAGATAGCCGCTAGCTCATCTAACTTTCCTAGTATCGACCGTACATTCCCCATGACAACAGATGGAAGGGAGGGTCTGTACCTTATATTTTTTGTCCTCCGCCTTACTCCAGCCCGGCAGCCGCGACGCTTTCGCCTCAATTCTCTCGGTATGTCGAGTTTTTCCAGTGGGACCGGGTGGCGGTTAAATGCAAGCAGCTCTTCCCTGTTGTATTGTATCCTGCTATAAACATTGGCTCAGTCCACCAGCTCAGGAGACATTTGGGACGATCTGTGTGTCCGTGATATAAATGGGGTGAAAAAAAAAAAAGTGATCAAAAAGAGAGGAAGGGAAAAAAACTCGGAATCGAGCCGCTGTTGCAAAAGGCAGCCGACTGGTGTGGCGCCGAGTACTATGCTCTTTTGTTTGCTCTTTAGTTTGCTCTTTTGTTGTGCTCCCGAGCACTCCATTATTTTCTGTTGAAGCCCTCAAGTTGCGCCAGTGTGGCCAGCTCTTGAATTAAATAATTTTTGAACTTACGTCCAGCAATTGGGTCCAGTTATTCCACCACACCGTGACAGAAAGAAACCGACCCAAATGAACCCAGCGGACTGTAAGTTTAATCTCATGGGTCTCGACCAGGAGGAAGTTTGGGCTGCTTCCCGTATCAAGGCCCTAAAGGAGGATGCCCATAAGGCCGAAACACCGGAGAAAGCTCTCAGTTTCCTCGGAGGCACTGTTGTGCTAATTGAGGCTTTTCCCACACTGCAGTGTCACCCCCAGCTCACCGGACTTCTGCAATCAGTTCCATTCCTGTACCTGTCGGTCAGTGGGCTGGTGGAGGAGCAGAAGGAGGAGAAGACACAGTAAGCCGACAGGAGATGTGGCTCACGCCAACGCCAACGAGCTCAGCAGCCTGGCCATTCTTGTTCCGCAGAGGCGCTCCAGATCTCTGCTTCCTCCTCCCTCGATGCAGCGTCATACCACCACGCAATGGCTCCTCATCGGGTGAATCCTGTCAAATCCCGGGAGGGATCGTTTGACTCTCTATCGGTGGCAGAGGAGAAACAGAGGCCAGTACCTGTTCATTATTTAACCCTTACTGTGGCAAGGTTTCAAGGAACAGATAGTGTCCCCACTGCCACAGGCGCAGCGCTGCGCCTGTCATGTGATGTTATATGACATGGCCAAAAACTCCCCAGCTGATTTAAGTTGTACAGAGGATTCCACCTCACAAGGTGGCAGACATGTGTAACTTACTGGTCTTGCCTTGGAGGACTGATGGCGGACATAGAAGCATCCTTCTGGACACCAGAGAAGAAGAAATTTTTAGACAAACAAATGTGGATGTTACCGATCGCTGTGGATGTACTTGATCGCAGACGGAGGAGCCATTTGCTCCTAAATTTGCCAACTATGATTCTAAAAAGAGATTTAGCTTATGAAGGTAAATGTTTACATTTTGTTATAACAGAAGGTGGGTGAAGCTGATTGATGTTTACCTGCTGCCACCCCCAGCACCATGTGACTAGATAACAATCGCGCCAGTTCCATGTCATCATATAAGATAAATTGCTTTGGAATAAAAACAAAATTGAGGTGGGATAATCATAACAGTTTCTGGATGTCGGAGAGAAAGCACAAATGACTGACGGAAGGCAAAATAACGACCAGGATGCCGCAAAAAGACGAAGTGAGAGCCGCCTGGTGAGCAGTAAGTCTGACAAATTTCTTTGTTTGTTATCATTTTACTAATGTTCTGGTTCATATACTTTGAAGACAAGAAAACAAAAAAACCCCAAACAAAACCGGTGACAAGAAAACAAAACCATCCTTTGTGTAAATATGTCCAAAAGCCCATTTTTGACCAAAAGTTATGTAATTTGTTATGGCTGTGTCGCATTATGGAAATTAGATACGTAAATTTACTCCTATCTCAAACTTTGGATCATAGTCTACATCTTTCTAATTGACAGTAAGCCATTATCTCTTACCACTTTCAAGTTATAGCCTTGGAAATCTCTGACATCTGAACTGATTTTCTTGAAAAAAATCTTGACCATTTGGGGCTTATGGCGCCACGGATGCCTGTGGCAGTCATTGGGTTAACCCATTAAATGAAAGGTCTTGTCCTGTTTCTGGTGAGGGGGTTCAGTGTCAGCCACATTCCACTATTGACCTCTCTCCACCCATCTCTGCTGTTGTTTCTGCTGCTGTTTCCATCTATCCAACCTCACCTGCTTCGCTGGTTTCCAGCTCTGTTTTTTTCTGAGGACTTGTCCATGCTGGGAGGCAATCTTCTGGTCTGGGATGAGCCGGATGAACCTGTTTCTGTACTTGGACTGTGTGAGGATTATCCTGTACCTGCTTCATAAGATAAGATAAGATAAGATAAGATAAGCCTTTATTAGTCCCACAGCGGGGAAATTCCAGGATTGCAACAGCACAGGGATAGCAACACTCAGAGCAACAATCAGAAGGCAAGAAAAAAAGCAAGCAAGGAAGAGCAGCTAATATACATATGTACATATTACTATAAAATATATATATACACACACAGACACACAGTGCAGAGCATTGTAGCTGGATGGAATAAATATATGAATATATAAACACACAGTGCGGAGCATTGTAGCTAGATGGAATAAATATATAGATATATAAATATAAACACACCCAGTGTGGAGCATTGTAGCTAGATGGAATAAATATGTAAATATATAAACACACACAGTGCAGAGCATTGTTGCTAGATGGGATGAAACAGCATAACCGACTACTTAGTTATCCTACATGGTATGATTATGTGCCCATACATATTCTCACCCTCCATAGCCACCGGTATTTTCCTAGTTGTATGCCGGAGGGGAGCATTGTGTAAGTCTATTGCATCTTTTGCATTCAAAAAACTATTAGTTTGTTACGTCTTTTTGCTATCTCTGCGAGCAGCCCTGCTTAGGTTATACAGTCTGACAGCCGTTGGTAGGAAGGACCTGCGAAACCTCTCGGTTGTGCACCTGGGATGATGTAGTCTGCTGCTAAATGAGCTCCTCAGTGCATTCAGTATGTCCTGCATAGGGTGGAACTCAGACTCCAGCAGAGATGACAGTTTAGCCACGGTCCTTCTCTCTCCTATCTCCTCCACCGGATCAAGGCGCTGCCCCAGGACAGAGCTAGCTTTCTTGATCAGTTTGTTCAGTCTCTTCCTATCGGCTGCAGTAATGCCACTGCCCCAGTAGACCACTCCTAAAGTGATGGCTGATGCCACCACCGTGTCATAGAATGTCTTCAGCAGCGCCCCTTGTACACCAAAAGACCTGAGTCTCCTCAGCAGGAACAGCCTGCGCTGTCCCTTCTTGTAGAGTGCGTCAGTATTGTGTGACCAGTCTAGTTTATTGTTCAGATGAACACCCAGGTACTTATAGGCTGTCACCATCTCGATGTCTGTTCCCTGTATATTTACTGGTGCTGTGAGGGGTTGCCCATGCCTGCGGCAGTCCACCACCAGCTCCTTAGTTTTCCTCGCGTTGATCTGGAGGCAGTTCCGATGGCACCAGTCCACGAAGTCCTGGATAAGCCCTCTGTACTCAGCTTCATCTCCATTGGAGATGAGGCCAACGATTGCAGAGTCATCAGAGAACTTCTGTAGATGGCAGTGTGTTGTGTTGTGTGAGAAGTCCGCAGTATAAAGAGTGAACAGGAAGGGAGCCAGCACCGTTCCCTGGGGGGCCCCCGTGCTACCGATGATCGTGTCGGACACACAGTCCCGGGTTCTCACAAACTGAGGCCGGTTCGTGAGGTAGTCCAGGATCCATGATGACAGGTGCTGGTCCACCCCTGCGCGCAGCAGCTTGTCCTTCAGGATCATCGGTTGGATGGTGTTGAAAGCACTGGAGAAGTCAAAGAACATGATCCTCACCATATTCCCGGGCTTCTCCAGGTGGGACAGAAAACGGTGAAGGAGGAAGATCACCGCATCCTCCACCCCAATGCCATGCTGGTAGGCGAACTGGAGTGGATCCATCGCTGGTTCCACCAAGGGGCGGAGGTGAGCAAGGAGCAGTCTCTCCAGGGTCTTCATCAAGTGGGACGTCAAGGTCACCGGTTGGTAGCTGTTCAGGTCTTTGGGGTGGGAAGTTTTTGGTACAGGTACCACACAAGATGTTTTCCACAGCTGTGGTACCCTCCCCAGCTTCAGGCTCAGGTTGAAGATGTACGTCACAATCCCACACAGCTGGTCTGCACAGGACTTGAGGAGCTTTGCGCTGATGCCGTCCGGTCCCGACGCCTTCCTCGCCTTGATCTTCCTCAGCTCCGTCCTCACCTGGGTCCTGGTCAGGGTCAGGATGGGGGGCTGTGTGTTGGGAGTGGGGGGGTGTTGGTGGAGTGGGGAGTGGGCAGCAGGACTTGATTTCTTTAGAGGCAGCAGTGGTTGTTGTGCAGTCAGGGGGGAGGGCGGTCCCCCTGCCCCAGGGCGGGGGGACCGCCAGGGCCAGGACCCCAAGACCCCAGGACCCCTGTTCTTGCTCCAGTACCAGCTCCAGCTGATCGCGATGTGTGCACCACAGCTGCAGCCATCCCTGAGGTGCACACCCCAACTCCAGCCATCCCCAAGGTGTGCACAACAGTTCCTGCTGTCTCCAAGGGTTGCACAACGACCCTTGCTGTCTCCGAGGTGCATATTATGGCTTTCACTGTCCCTGAGGTGCATGCCCCAGCTCCAGCTGTTCCTGAGGAGCATGTTCCTGCTCATTCGGAGGTGCAGGCTACTGTCCCTGCTCTGCCTGAATCTGAGGTGCATGATCCTGCTCCTGCTTAGTCCGAGGTGGATGTTCCTGTTTCTGCTCAGCCTGTGTCCAAGGTGCACATTCCTGTTCCTGCTCAGCCTGTCATCACCTCTGCCTCATCTGACATCATGCCTTCTTGTTGGACTGCTGCAGCAGAGTCATTGGGGTGTTTGACTACAGTGGAGCAAGTGCTTAGGCAAGTACCCTTCTTTGTACCTTTAACATCAGTTTTAGAGAGATCTTGCCTAGCTTTTAGTGGGGGAACCCAGTTACAGTTGCCATCTGCTTCTGGGCCTCCTCCGTAAAGCTCCACTGCTTCCTGTTGTAGTGACCCGGTTGTTTTTTCCTCCCCGTCTGAGGTGGCTGTTTTGGGGATGGATCCCCAGAAGTCAGGACTTGAGAATCATCAGCCCTTATCGTCTGGTCTCACTGATGGTCGGCCTGCCTCTGTTGTCCTAGAGGCCAAGGATTCTCCATTGTGTGTTCCTGTGGCTGGAGAACCTCCATGTGTTCCTGAGGCTAGTGCTCACCTGTCATCTGCTACTATGGGTAGCGTGCCTCAGTCATCAGTTTTGGAGCAACAGGCTCTCATGTTACATTCACCAAAGCTTGAAGCTCCTGTGTCACTATCTCCTGTGATTGAACTGTTTATGTTATCATCTCCTGAGGTTGAAATGTCCATGTCATCTCCTGAATTTGAAATGTCCATGTCATCTCCTCAGTTTGAAATGTCTGAGTTTAAGTTTCCCATGTTATCTGTTCTGGAAGATCCTGTGTTGATTTCTTGTGAACGGGAGAGCTCGGTATTGACATTTTTGTTATCCTCTTTACAAGAGGCTCTTGAGTTAGTGTCAGAGCAAAGAACCCTTGAGTTTTTGGAACCTGTAGCTCCTGTGTTACCTTCTGAATAAGAAAATTTGGTGTTTTTGTTTCCTGAACCTGAAATTTCAACACCCGTGAGGTTTGAATAAGAAATTTCAGCACCCATGGGGTTTGAATCAGAAATTTTGACACCCATAGGGTTTGAATCAAAAATTTTGGCACCTGTGGGGTTTGAATCGGAAATCTCTGTATCTGAGGGGGTGACTGAAATCTCTGTATCTGAGGGGGTTGAGCCTGAAATGTCTGTGTCTGTGGGTTTTGTACCAAGTATCTCTGCACTGGTGTTCCCAGAGCCTAAGACCCCAATATCCGAGTCTCTGAAACTGCAGGTTTCTGCCTCTACTTCTTCTGAGCTGGAGTATTCTACTTTTGTTTTCCTCAAGCCAGAAGTGTCTTCTTTCCTTTGTTAGCTTCAGTGCAGGAACCACCTGAGGTTAGAGCATCTTTGACATCTCTAGAGTTCAAGGGGTTTTTGTTGTCAGCTCCTTTGTTTAAAGATTTAATGTCAGTGTCTCCTTAGTTTAAAGTGCCTTTACAGTTATCTCTGGACCCACTCTGTGTTCTGGTCTGGGGGTCCAGGGACTCTGGAAGACCACCTGAACTGTCTTGCTTTCTGATCCAGTGGTCTAGGGACCTTGGGAGACCACCTGACTTGCTCTCTGCTCTGGTCTGGGGTACTATGGATTTGGATAGGACCCGTGACCCATGTTATTCTCTGATCTTGTTAGCCTGGGACTCTGGAAGGCCATCTGAAATGCCTTGCTTTCTGGCTCGGTGTTTTAGGGACTTTGGGAGACCACCCGATTTGCTCTATGCTCTGGTCTGGGGCCCCATGGACTTAGATTGGCCTCCTGACCTGTGTTGTTCTGTGATCTGGTTGCTCTGGGACTCTGGAAGTCCACCTGACCAGTTTTGTGTTGGACTTTGGCCTTTAGGTTTCCTTAGAGATGTTTGGTTTTGGTCTCTGTGGGGGGTAGAGTTTGCTTTGGCCCGCCTGGCCTTGTACCCACCCACCCACTCTGGGAGGGTGCTTTTCTGTTTTTTTTTTTTTGTTTGTTTTGTTTTTTTTTTTTGTTATGGATGTAACTTTTAGGGTCGTCCGTCCACCTCATAAGATGGGGGTACTGTCAGGGCATGGGATTGGGGCTCATGTTCCATCTGTAGTCATAGTTTGTATTTCTTTTAGGCATGGACTCAATCCACACTCTTGCCTTGTGTTTATTCTATATTTTCTGTTTTTTATGATTATTTGTTGGATTCATGATTCTGTTCTCTGTTCTGACTAGTTTTATGATTATGATTTAGATTCAGTTCTTGTCTGTCACTGTATGTCAGTCAAGTACCCCCTAATTCCCTGCTTGTGTCTGTGTCTCCCTTTGTGTGCATGTGCAACCCCATCTTCTGTCACTGACAGATGCCTCAGCTGTCAGTAATCAGTGTCTCCACTTGTCCCATCTTTTCCTGATTGTGATGTAGGTATTTAGGGTATCTTTTGCTTTGGTTCTGTTCGTGTTCTTTGAGTCATGCTGCGAGAACAACATGCTTCTGCCTGATTTGTATATATCCTGCCTTTGCCAGTCTGTCCTGTTTGCTGTTTTGTTGCGCTCCTGAGTGCTCCGTTTTGTTTTTTTTTGTTTGTTTTGTTTTTTTTTTTTTTCTGTTGAAGCCCTCAAGTTGTGCCAGTGTAGCCAGATCCTGAATTAAATCATTTTTGAACTTACGTCCAGCAATTGGGTCCAATCCTTCCACCACACCGTGACACTTACTTAAAAAGCCAATGCTGGATCCAGGAGTTTTAGCTAACTATAGACCAATTTCTAATCTGCCTTTTATTTAAAAAAAAAATCTTAGAAAGAGTTGTTGCTACGCAATTATTTGACCACTTCCAGGGAAATGGTTTATTTGAAGAGTTTCAGTCAGGATTTAGAATTCATCACTGTACTGAAACAGCTTTTGTGAAGGTCACTAACGACCTCCTTATCTCATCTGATAATGGACTTGTTTCTTGTATTTGTCCTTTTAAACCTTAATGCAGCTTTTAATACTATTGATCATAATATTTTACTTGATAGATTAAAACACCTTGTTGGACTTAATGGAACTTTGTTGCAGTGCTTTAAATCTTATTTATCTGACTCTGAATCTGTTCCAGTTTGTTCACGTCAATAATGACTTTTTTTCTAACTCAAAGCTTAGTCACGGAGTTCCACAGGGATCTGTGCTAGGCCCTATTCTTTTTTGTTTATATATGCTTCAGCTAGGCAATATTTTCAAAAGCATTGCATACATTTTCATTGTTATGCAGATGACAATTATTTTTTTTTATTTTTTTTTTTTGTTACTTATTTGTACCCGTAGGTAGACTTGGTTTGCAGTCTGGTGACAAGCCACCGGCTGCTGGTCGCTGCGTGCGCGAGCGCCCTAAACCTACATGTTTTTGGTATTATACTTGTCAATTAATTATACTTGTCAATGAAGCCAGATGACAGTAATCAATTAGCCAAATTAGAGGCTTTTCTTAAGGAAATCAGAGCTTGGATGACTTGTAATTTCTTGCTATTAACCTTTTTACTGTCAGATTTCATGCGCCCCCAGTGGCACAGAGCAGCAACTGCGCCTGTCAACTGAATCTGACGTCCCCAGCTGTACTGAGGATGTGTACTGATCTGCCAGTTCAGAAGGTGGCAGGCACGCATTGGATGAATCATGGCTGACATGGAATACACCAAAGAAGAAGAAATCCTTATTCTTCTTCCCCTTTTTCCTGCTTTGAGCTTACAAGACCAATATGGCCACCGTCATCGTCATGTATTGTCAGATAAAACTGCATCATAGACGAAAAATACCTGCGGAATACAAACGAAATTGATGTGGGATAATTATAAGACTTTCTAGATGTGGAAGAGAGTGCAAATGACCAACAGAACACAAAATAACGACCATGATGGACGAAAAATGGCCCAACCATGCCAGCCAGCGAGCCCCCTTCGCCAACAGTAAGTAAGGAATTTCTTTGTTTCTTTACATTGTACTGATTTTGTGGTTCATATACTTTTGAAGATAAAATGGTAAATGGTAAATGGCATTCACTTATATAACGCTTATATTCTCATCTCTTGATGACCAAAGTGCTTTACAGATCCTGCTATCCACCCATTCACACACACACATTCACACACTGATGGTGGCATGCTACCTAACATGGCGCTTCCAGACCCACCAGGAGCAATTGGGGTGAAGTGTCTTGCCCAGGGACACAACGGCAGGATATCTGGGGTAAGATAAGAAAATGCCCCTGTAGAAAAAAACGGTGTCAAAAAACTGAACCATTCTTTGTGTAAATATGTTCAAAGTCCACTTTTGACAGAGTTATGTAATTTATATAGCTGCTGTGACATTATGCAAATTAGATGCGTAAATTTATTCCTTTCTGAAAGTTTGGATCATATTCTACATCTTTCTAATTGACAGTAAGCCAGTATCTCTTGCAACTTTCAAGTTATAGCCTTGGAAATCTGAACTATTTTCTTAACAAAAAAATCTTTACCACTCTTTACCACTAGGGAGTATGGTGCCAAACGGTGCCAAAGACAGTTAGAGGATTCAAATAAGACTGAAGTCATCATTCTAGTTGACCCAAAAAACCTTAGAAATACCTTTTTAAATAAAACTCTTAGCAGATGACTGTCTCTCCCTGAGACTGGGTTCTGCTGGAGGTTTCTTCCTGATAAAAGGGAGTTTTCCCTCTCCACCTTCACCAAGTGCTTGCTCACAAGGGATCGCCTGATTGCTGGGGTCTTTCTGTAATTGGGGTGTTTTCGCCTACAGTTGAAAGTGCTATGAGATGACTGTTGTTGTGAAATGGCACTATATAAATAAAGTTAAACTGAATTGTATTGAATTGAAGTGCGGTAAATTTGATTTGAATAAAAGAACAAAAATATGACAAAAATGCCAGTGTACAATTTTAAAAGTCACAAATTCATGAGTAAAAGCAATTTGCTAACACAAACAAATGAATAAAGAAAAAATAAGAAATTCACAAGAATAAAGTCACAAATGTACAAGGAAAAACTGCAAATTTACAAGAACAAAAGCTACACATTTGTATACATCTGTGGCTTTTTTACCTCATAAATTTTCCAATTTGTGAGGCTTTTCTTTGTGAACTTGTAACGTTCTTGAAAAATTAATAACTTTTCCCTTTGAAAGATAAATTTAGTAATTGTTCCCGATAAAGATTCTGCTTTTTGTGATAAATTTGTCACATTTTTGTCAGAGTGTGGGCTGAGCTCATGTTCTCCTCTTGTGTTGTAAATTATATTTTCTTGTTACCAGGACATATGTCTCAACTCACCGTTCTCGCCTTTAGTTCATGTTTAGGATTTTTTGTATTTATTATTATTATTATTATTATTATTATTATTATTATTATTATTATTATTATGTTCTTGTTTTTATGTATCCATGCTTTGCCCTCAGTTTCAGGTTTCTTAGCATTATTATTATCATCATGGTTAACATCTTGTAGTTTCGGCCTGTCATCATTTTGGTTTGGACTTTTATTTTGACAGCGCCCTTTGTTTACTTCTGTTTTTCACCTAGCTTAATTGTGTCTTGTTACATTCTCGATTATTCAAGGCTGTTTGCAATTTGGTTAATTTCCCTTTGTCTTATTTAAGGGACGGTGCACTGTAGCTTGGGGCAATGTCCTTAATTGTCATTTGGCGTGATTACATGCTTCTCTTTGTTGCCTGTCTGCCGTGCCTGTTTTGCCTGTTTTTTCCAGTCTTTATGTTGCTAATTTTTGTGCCCTCGAGTTGCATCAGTGGGACTGGCTCTTACATGAAAATTCTAAAAACTTTTTTGAGTCCAGCGTTTGGGTTCTCAATTCTGCCCCCGGAGGGGCTAATCGTGACAATTTTTTCCATACAAATTTACAAAGATAATAATGCATCAGATTTATATAGCACTTTATCATAGACACTCAAAGACACTTTTTACAGATACATTATTCATTCACTCTAGACAGACAATGGTCATGGCAAGCTACTACTGTAGCCAAAGCTGCCCTGGGGCAGGCTGACAGAAACGTGGCCGCCAATCCATGCCAACGGCCTCTCTGGCCACCACCAACATTTATACACATTCATACCCAGTGTTATGGACACTTGAGGCAAGGTGGGTAAAGTGTCTTGCCCAGGGACACAACGGCAGGATATCTCGGAAGAGCGGGATTCAAACTGCCAACCATCCGGTCATTTGACGACCTGTTCTATTTCCTGAGCCACTGCCATCCCAAGATGTACTCATAAATTTGACACTTTTCACTATTAAATTTGGAACTTCTTTTTTATACTTCTTATTCATTCTACTTAATGTATGCTATTCTATTTTATCCAGATGTGTGTTTTATTGCTCTGTCTTTATATTTTCATACTTTTACTGCACAGTATCATGGTGGAGCACCCACAATTTTATTGTACTTTACAACTGTACAGTGACAATAAAGCCTATTCTATTCTATTCTATAATTCTAAAAAATAATTTTCTTGTAAATTTGAAGCTATACTTACCAATTTGTGACATTTTCCTTTTGATTATAGTGCAAAGCCAAAAAAACAAAAAAACAAACAACATACAATAAACAAGCTATTTTATCAGTGGCTGTGCAAATATATGAGCAGGGAACTTTGTCAGTTCAGCCCCCATTCTGAACATATAGCACCACAGCCCAATTTATCAATGTGCTTAAAACACACAGGGGGTTAAATACATTAGAAAACCCCCACCATTAAGCTGATGTACGATTACAGTGATGGTCATCCAATTCAGCTTAAATGACCCGGAGGGATCAGAGCTTAGGCCATCATCTCGTTATGACCACACTCATCATCTGCTTAAAAGTATGAGTGGGGGGTGAAATCCCTCTCTGATTTTTACTGATTTGCACAGCTGGAGGTATGACTGTGAGAGTGAATGGTTGTCTGTCTCTTTGTGTTGGCCCTGAGATGGACTGGCGATCTGTCCAGGGTGTACCCTGCCTCTCGCCCAAAGATGCTGGGATAGGCTCCAGCCCCCCTGCGACCTGAAAAGGATTAAGCGGTAGAAGATGAATGAATGAATGAATGTATTTTGCTTCATGGATATTTATAAAAATGGAAAAGATATTTAAACTATAAAATGACTTTTGCATTTTTTAAGAATCATATTATGCAGTTTTTCCACCTGGTGACACTGCTCCCAGAGATTTTAATGAAATTTCAGTGATGTGCTTTGGTCAAAATAACTCAGGGTTTAATTACTGCAGTACCATTTTACATACGGGAAAAGGGTTCTCCTTAAAAATTGACTATGGTTTTAAATGTTAATGAGCAATATTGGGAGTAACGCGTTAGAATAGAATAGAATAGAATATGAAGAGAATATGCTTTTATTGTCGTTATACAGTTGTACAGTACAATGAAATTATGGATGCTCCACCAGGCTACTGTGCAGTTAAGTATGACAGAAGGATACAAATAAAACACAGAGTTACAGAACACACAAGTGAACACACAATTGAATAAATTAGCCCAGTATTATGGGGTATAAACAGGTAGGTAGTAACTTCACAGATGGATCAATATACTGTACATGAAAGTGCGGAGTGCAAAGACAGGTGTGGCTGTTATGATAATTAAAGGGTCCTCAGTTCTGTGCATGTGAGCGTTCAAAGTGAGGGGGTGGGGCCTCTGTCTGTTTGCAGTCCAGATGGTGCAGGGCAAGAAACCGTTTGTCATTCGGGAGGTGTGGGCCCTGATTGATCTGATTCATCATCCAAATGGATGCAGGTCAAACAGGTTGTGGGCAGGATGTGAGGAATCACCTGTGATGGCCTTGGTCTTTCTGAGACAGGAAGATTTGAAGATGTCCTCCAGGGAGGGCAGAGGGCTGCCAATGAATTTTTGGGCAGTACTGGGGACCCTCTGCGCAGCCTTCCTGTTCTCAGCTGTGGAACCAGCGTACCACACACTCAGACAGTAGCTGAGCACGCTCTCCACTGACTAGCAGTAGAATGCCAACAGCAGCTTCTGGTCCAGGTTGTTCTTCCTCAGGACATGGAGGAAGTGTAGCCGGTGCTGGGCTTTCTCGACCAGGGCCTTGGTGTTGACAGACCAGGAGAGGTCGGAGGAGATGTGGGTGCCCAGGAACCTGAAGGTGGGGACAGTTTCCACATGGTCACCATTTATGAGGAGGGGTGTGTGTGGGCCTGTCTGTTCTTTCTGAAGTCCAGTATGAGTTCTTTGCTTTTGTAGACATTCAGTTTCAGGTTGTTTGCTTGGCACCACAACAGCAGATTCTCTACCTCCACCCTGGATGCATTCTCATAGTCATCAGTGATGAGCCCAACCAAGGTGGTGTTGTTCATGTACAGTACTTCACGATGATGATGGTTGGGTGGGTTGGAATATAGTCAAAAGTATACAGGTAGTACAGTAGCGGGCTCAACACGCAGCCTTGGGGGGACCCAGTGCTGAGAGACAGTGTGGAGGAGTGGTGCAGGCCAAGTCTTACTGTCTGTGGACGGTTGGTGAGAAAGTTTTTTTTAATCCAGGATGAGGTGGGGGCAGGGGGAGGGGGTTTGGAAGAGGTGTAGTTTGTTGATCAGGATGCTTGGGATGATGGTGTTGAAAGCTGAGCTGTAGTCCACACAGAGCATCATCACATAGCTCCTTGGGTTCTCGAGGTGGCTCAGTGCTCTGTGGAGTGTGGTGGTGATGGCATCTTCCGTGGACCAGTTCTTCCTGTAGGCGAACTGGTGGGGGTTGAAAGGGGGTGGGAGACAGTCCCTGATGTGCTTGGACACCAGTAGCTCAAAACAATTCATGGCTACAGACATCAGGGCTATGGGTTTGTAGTCATTCAAGCTGTCAATTGTAGACTTTTTGGGGATGGGGATGATGGTGGAGGCCTTGAGGCATGAGGGGACGGTGGTGTGCATCAGGGAAAGGTTGAATAGCTTAGTGAGAATCTCTGCCAGCTGATGAAAGCATGCTTTAACCACCCCTCCTGGGATGCCATCAGGACCAGTGGTTCTGCTGGGGTTCACTGCTTTCAGTTGCCTTCTCACCTTGTACACCAGTAGAAGGTGGGGGGGGGGTGAGAGGGGAGGAGGGGGTGGACGAGTTGGGGGGAAGGGGCAGGGTGTGTAGGGGTGTGGTGTACTCAAACCAACTGCAGAGCCACTCGTGTCTGTAGTTGGTGAGGGCCCGGTTGTCTGTCCACATCTGTCTGTGGTTGTTGTCTGTGAGGAAGCCCTCCACTTTCCTCCTGTAGGCATTCTTAGCGTGTTTTATGCCTCTTCTCACATTGACTCTGTACAGAGAGCTGTCCCTCTGTCTGAAGGCAAAGTTGCGAGCTCTAATCAGAGCCTGGACCTCACTGGTCATCCAGGGTTTCCGGTTTGGAAATGCCCGGATGTGTTTAATGACTGTCACACTTTCTGTCTGAGTCTGTCACAAAAGGACAGATTTGGTATAGGAGTCCAGTTCCTGCTGTTCAAAGACGTTCCAATCTGTGCAGGCAAAGTAGTCCTGTAGCTGGAGGAGAGCATTTCCAGGCCAGGTTTTAATTGCTTGTTTGGATGAGGGTGGTCACTTCCTGAGGGGGGTGTAAGCAGGTATTAGAAGCAAGGAGAGATGGTCTGATTGTCCAAGATGAGGGAAGGGGGTGGCTCTGTAGGCATGCTTGATGTTGCTGTAAACATGATCAAGTGTTCTTTCCCCTCTTGTAGGACACTTAACATGTTAGTGGAATTTGAGTACAGTCTTTAAGCATGCTTTGTTAAAATCCCCTGCAAAAATGTGGACTGTGTCGGCATGATCTCTCTGCTGTGTATCGTTGTAATCATGCATTACAAAGTAACGTTACTGTAACACCACTACTTTTGTAGTAATGTGTTGTGTAAAAAAATTACTGATTTCAGTAATGTGTTACAGTTACTGAAACTTTAACAGATGTGTTACTTATTACTTGTTTTATTAATATGGACAGATATTTTTAGTGCAAATAAAAGAATATACAAACTGACCCTACCGTAGCTGAGACGTAGCCATCAGTCGACATGACCTGTTGCAAAGAAAAGTGAATCTTCATCACTTTGAGTGGAGAAAGAAATGAAGCTACTTTGTTTTTGTGGAAATAGACACATTATTTTTCCTTTGTCGCGGTTAAGGTCAAAAACATATTGGTGGGTTGCAAGCTTAGTGTCGATTGAGTCCTACTGCAATCTACAGAATCACCTGAAAACAGCAACAAACTCCGACAAAGCTAGTGCTAAATAGCAGCTAGCTACGCTGACAACTAACACCGTGAAGTGGAGCTAATGTATTCTGAACACCCATGGCTGGATTTCAATCATAGGTATGCATCTGGACAGTTTGTGACCCAGCAAGAATTAAACCAATTGATTGCCAGATGAAGATGTGATATCAACAGTCAGTTTTCATCAGACAGCTGGACTGTGATCCACTGAGATAGATAGATAGATAGATAGATAGATAGATAGATAGATAGATAGATAGATAGATAGATAGATAGATAGATAGATAGATAGATAGATAGATAGATAGATAGATAGATAGATAGATAGATGTACTTTATTGATCCCAAACTGGGAAATTACAGTGTAACAGCAGCATGACAGTTGACAGCCAAACAACAGAAACGCAGACGGCAGACAAAGGGATTACCCATGGAAAGTAAAAACTAACACGACTATAGAACCTACGTATATACATCACAGCTTAATATATGATGACCCGTATAAACACATGAATCATCCCATTGCACAAAGAAGGACTATCAGGAGCACAGTGAAAAGTGATGTACCAGTTAGTCTATAAGATGCAGTGTGGCAGCATAGCTATGACCAGAATACAACATCATAGTGAGTTATTGTACAGTGAAATCACATGTGGCAGGAAAGATTTCCTGTACCTGGCCGTTCAACAACAAAGTTGTAGTAGTCTTCTGGAGAAAGTGCTTTGCTGTCTATCTAGTGTGTGGTGGAGGGGGTGATCAGGATTGTCCATGATGGATCGCAGTTTATTTAGTGTTCTCCTCTCCACCACTGTCTCAAAGGTCTCCGGTCTGAGACCAATTACAGAGCCAGCCCTCTTGATAATCTTGTCAAGTCTGTTGGTATCTCTGGCCCTGATACTGCTACCCCAACACACCGTAGCAAAGAAGATGGCGCTGGCGACAACAGTCTGATAGAAAAGCTCCAGCATCCTGCTGCACACGTTGAAGGATCTCAGCTTTCTTAGGAAGTAGAGTCTGCTCATCCCCTTCTTGTGTGCAGCATCGGTGTTGGATCTCCAGTCCAACCCACTGCTGATCCTGACACCCAGATATTTGTAGTCCTCAACCACTCCCACATCCTCCCCCCTAATCTGCAGTGGCTGAAAAGGAGCCTTCCTCTTCCTGAAGTCAATCACCATCTCCCTAGTCTTGCTGACATTCAACCTCAGGTGATTCTGCTCCGTCCACTCCACAAATCTGTCTACCAGTGCCCTGTACTCCCTCTCCTCTCCTCCTCTTATACACCCCACAACAGCTGAGTCATCAGAGAACTTTTGCAAGTGGCATGACTCTGTGTTGTACTGAAAGTCAGTGGTGTATAAGGTAAAAAGAAAAGGAGAGAGCACAGTCCCCTGTGGCACTCCCGTATCACTAGCCACCACTCTAGACAAGACACTGCCCAGCCTGACAAACTGTGGTCTGCCTGTCAGGTAGTCGGTAATCCAGGAGATCACAGACCTGTCAACCCCCATCACCCGCAGCTTCTCGCCCAGCAGCAGTGGCTGGATGGTGTTAAAGGCTCTGGAGAAATGAAAAAAGTGATTCTCACAGTATCTCCTCCACCATCCAGGTGCAGATGGGCTCGTTGCAGCAGGTAGATGACAGCATCTTCAACTCCTAAATGGGGCTGATATGCAAACTGCACAGGGTCCAGCCACGTCTTCACCTGCGGCCTCAGGTGGGCTAAGACCAGTCTCTCCAGGACCTTCATCATATGAGATGTGAGGACAACTGGTCGGTAGTCATTCAGAGCCGATGGAGGTGACTTCTTGGGGACAGGAACCAGGCAGGATGTCTTCCCCAGCACCGGTACTCTCTCCAGACTGAGGCTCAGGTTGTACAGGTGTTTCAGTACCGGAGCTAGTTGGTTGGCACAGGTCCTCAGGGTCCTAGCGGAGATGCCATCAGGACCCGAAGCCTTCCGCTGACGGAGTCTCTCCAGCTGTTTCTCCACCTGATCTGTAGTCACCGTGAAGTGAGGGAGGGTCCTGGTGCTCCCTGAGGAGGAGGAGGGGGGAGATGGAGAGAGGTTCTGCACGCAAGCGTGGGTGGGGAGGGGTGCGTGGGGGTCTGGTTGTGTTGCTCGGGTGACAGACTGTGAGTTGAACCAATTAAAAAACAGATTCAGTTCCTTAGCTCTCTCCTGGCTCCCAGATGGCTGCCTGACTCCCCCCTTGTACCCAGTGATTTGTTTCATTCCCTCCCACACATATTTAGTGTTATTTTGCCTGAGTTTCTCTTCCAACTTCCTTTATAATTGTCCTTGCACCTCCTCAGCATCTCTCTCAGCTCATGCTGCACTCCCCTCAGCTTCTCCTTGTCTCCAGCCCTAAAAGCTCTCTTCTTTTTGTTCAGAAGTGCTTTCAGGTTACTGGTGACCCATGGTCTGCTGTTGGAGAAGCAGTGTACAGTCTGAGCTGGCATGGTCATGTCTTCAGAATCTAATGTATTCTGTGATGCAGTCGGTCATATTGTCTATGTCCACCCCATGTGGTTCACAGAGTACGCTCCAGTCTGTCATCTCGAAGCAGTCCTGTAGCGCATCAGCAGCCTCCTGTGTCCACCTCCTCACAGTCCGTGTATAAGCAGGCTGCCTTTGCACAAGGGGGATGTACTTGGGTGTTAACATGACCATGCAGTGATCTGATTTACCAATGGGGGGTAGAGCTGTGGCACTATATGCATCTCTGACATTGGCATACAGTAAATCCAGTGTTTTGTTCTCTCTGGTGGGACAGTCAACAAACTGATGAAAGTTTGGTAGTGTTTTTCCTACTGAGACATGGTTAAAATCACCCGTGATGGCCATGAATGCATCCGGGTGCTTCTCCAGTAATGTGGCCACAGTGGAGCTGATGACATCACAGGCCACCGCTGCGTCAGCTGACGGAGGGACGTAGACGATAATAATTAAAGCACACTTCATTTCTCGCGGCATATAATAAGGTCTCATACTAACAGCCAACAGTTCAATGTCCGGGCTGCAGCACTTTTCCTTCACATAACTGTGTTCCGGATGACACCATCGCTCATTAACAAGAAGTGCCACTCATCCTCCTCTCTTTTTCCTGCTGCTTTTCACGTCCCTGTCTCCGCTTATAGTCCTGAAGCCAGGTATCGCTACGTTTACATCCGGGATCTGTGAGTGTAACCACGTCTCTGTAAAACACATGAAACTACACTCACGATACTCCTTTTGCGTCCTGACCAGCGCTGTAAGCTCATCTGTTTTATTTCCCAGCGATCTCACATTCCCGGTGATGATCATCAGTATAGCTGGCTTATGCTTCTTCCTCTTCCTCCTCACCTTTGCTCCAGCCCTTCGCCCGTGGTGTCTCCTCTTCAGCTCATCCGGGATGAGGGGCTTTACTGCTGGCCGCAGCGCTCCAGGCGCCAGCCTCCTCAGCGCAATCAGCTGTTCATGTGTGTAAACAATGCGTCCACCCCCACTTCTGTTGATCTCCATTGTCCGAGGAAGAGAAAAGATACGGAAACTAGAAAAAAAGACCGGCTAAATAGAGAGAAAAGTTGGTCCAGTCTTAGTCCGAGTATTCCTACAGAGCCCTGGTTAGTAAGAGACACACTATATACAGGTATAAACTGTCACCATGGGTTGAGATGCCGTCTCGGCACTGAGCCCATGTTTTCCCTCATCCCTGCCTCCCATTGAGCGGCGTCTCAGCTGGCCCCAGCTGGCAGCATTATGGACGGCTGGGGCCAATTAGTCTTCATCAGCTGGGGCGCTGCCAATGAGGATAAATAGGAGCAGCCTCGATGACTCGGGGCTGCGACATAAACACATTGCTAAGCTGAAGCCCCTTCGTCTGGTGTCAGCTTATACTCCTCTTGCAGCATTCCTGTGTTTGTATCCCGCTGTGAGGATGTACGTCTTGCTACCCCCACGTCCGGTACGAGCTGCTTACCTCTGCGCTGTGCAACCTGTGAGTGTACCTCTGCATGAGTATCTGTGCTCTCCTCATCCCTTATCCCTTACCCAAAATAAACCATCTCGACTCACTGGCTTGTCCCTGGCTCTGATTGCCCGGCTCCCTAGAGCCGGATATGACAGTATGTCGCAGCCAGAAGAGTTGCCGGCGGCCGTGAGTCGCTGTGGAAATGTACCTTTCTGTCCGGGTGTCAGCGCTGCTAGCATGCCGTTTCCCAGGAGTCACTTCCGGCGCCAGGGCGACGAGCTGAGGTCCATCTCGGAGGCTGTCGACGGGACGTTCTTCACCCTGCACGACGCCTCCAACGCGAGACGCTGGCATCCGGGCCGTGCTGAGGAACTCCTGGACTGTCACCCTCACTCTCTGTACCATCTGGAGGACAGTGCCAGGATAGACGCTGCAGGTACACAGCAAGAGAAGCTCCACGGGGTGGATGGAAATCCCGGCAGGGAGTCGAAGTGGGCGACGTCTTTCCCCGCTTCGGAGTCCCGTTCCTGCCGCTATTCCAGTCCGGGAGTTCGCGCCAACCAGAGGACTTCCCCCGACCTGCGCTACGTCACTCGGGATTCCCTTCAAGGAGCCGCAGCTGACAGCAGTTATGTCCGGGGTCGAGTGGCTGTCGCGAGCTCTACTGTGTTTCCTGTCACCACCTTCAGGCATGTGGCGGCGGCAGTGAGATTGATGGTGAGGACTTCAGGGCTACGAAGCTTTCCCGTGCTCGACGCCTCCGTCGTCTCGATCTCCGATCTGGAGCGGCGAATCCTGGGTTTCCCCCTCGCTTCGTTCCCTGGGAGTAGTCGTCATCACATCGCCGAGTCACCTCTGCACGAACCTCGTCCGGATCCAGTTCTGGGTCATCGTCAGGACCGTTCCTCCCACGCAGCTGTCATCCCTTCGCCTCGTCAATGTGGAGATTCTACAGCCTCGTCCCCTGAGCCTCGTTCCCCCGCTGTCATTCCTGGACATTCGGGCTGGCTCACCCCGGCTGTTTCCCCCTCCTCCTCGACGCGCTTCCTGACCGCTGTGTGTGCCTGGAATCCCGGCCTGGTGAGCTCTCTGCTGGAGACAACGCGAGCGACCCTCAGACGAATTCCCGGGGGGTCCTCCGTTATCGCCGGGCGGGGAGAGGAAGAAGCAGATTCCACTACAGCAGGCGATACTCAACCTCCAGGGGGCAGGCAAGTCATTGTTTTTTCACACCTGCTTAATGATTTGCTCTGTCACATCCCTGGAGGAGAAGTTCAGGGTTCGCAGCTCCCTGAACTCTCCCCACCTGCTGTAACCTGTATTCCTAATCCCGCATCCTCTGTGTCTCTCTCCGCCGAGCGGTCCCCGGCTCCGGGTCAACGTGGTGGGATATGGAGAGGGCCTGTGGTTCCGCAGCTACATTGCGGACGGAGGAGGGGGACTGACTGCTGCGTGGAGTCTACGCTGACGACTGAGCGTCCCTGGGTCTCCACGGAGGAGCGGTTCGGTCCAGCGGGACGAGATTCTTCTGGCTTCACGCCGAGTGGGTCGTCGGCGGGGTTACCTGAGCTGGAGGGATCTCAAGCTGCGCTGACCATCGTGCTGGCTGCGGGGCCCGACGCGGCTAGATGGGAGCCTGACAACGACCTCCTGACGACGGATCCTGGATCTTCGCAGTCCTGGACGGCGTCAGAACCCGAGATCAGGCGAGTGCTCTCCTTTCTTTTCTCTCTTTTTATCTTTGAGCACTTCAGCCTATCTCCAGGGGAGACGAGCAGGGTGCAGCCGCCCGCTGCGTCTGAGCTCGTCTCGCCGGGTTCTGGCGCTGCCGGTGATCCTGATCCCGGTTCTGTTTTCTCTTCTGAGCCTTCTTCCAGGGTCACCGGCGAGGAGTTGCTGTTCCTCGTGGTGCTGGAGGGTCCGGGTTCAACGTGGAGGTCGGTTCTGGTGCAGTGTCCAACGTGGGTTCGCCCGAGACCCAATCGGGGTCCAACGTGGGTTCGCCTGAGGCCCGATCGGGGTCCGACGTGGGTGCTGCCCCAGTGTTGTCCAGGTCCGGTGAGGAGGTGGCCGTTTCCCTGAGGCCCGCCGCCCTCGTCATCGGCTCTCCCCTGAGCCTCTTCCACCGGGATCCGCTCTGACCCTTCGTCCGTCTCAACGGTCCTGGTGGTTGAGTGATGCGGGTCGACGACCCGACCCGCAAAACTTTCGGTTCGGTGATCTGGTTCCCCCCACTGGTCTGTGTTTCCCTCTGGGCAGCCTGGTTCGGCTGCCGGTGGACTGGATTCCTGGGATCTGGGTCCAGAGTTCGCCGTCCGAACACTTCTTCCCCTGATTCGCCAGCTGGACAATGGGCGGGGAGATCTCCGGAGCCATCTCGGCTATTTTTGGACTCTGCCTGCCATACACCTCGGGTGTCACTTTTTCTTTTATCGTTATTAAGGTCACTTGGGTGTAATGTCTGTCCTGTTGGTGGATGTGTATTTATAGTGCTGTGCGTTTTCCTTCCCTCGTACCCAGCATTTTATTTTTTGTACCATGTTTTTAGTCTCGTTTTTGCATTGTAGAGTTATGTTTTGTTCCCTTTCAGACCATACTCTGCAGTTGCCCATTCATTCCAGTCACTTTCATTTCTTTAGGTGACTGTGGGTATTTATATATTCATGTGTGTGGGTTTTTCTTTGCCTGCACTCAGTATTTCTTTTTTATGCCCTGTTGGTTCATTATAGAGTCATGTGCCTTGTTTTCCGTAACACCATGCTCTGTAATTGTCCATTTGTTCCAGTCACTTTTCTTGGTGACTGTGTGTATGTACTTATATTGGTGCTGTGTATTGTGTTTTCCCTTTATTTGACCATACTCAGCATTTTTTGCCCTGTACCTTTTTGGTGGTTCTTTTTTTTTTCTTGCTCTGGGTCACGCATGGTTGGTACTCTCTGGGTAGTATGTAACCGGCGTGTTGACCCAGTTCTTCTCCCCATCTGTACCTGGGTTAATTATTCAGTTTTGTCAGTATTGTATTTGGGTTTTTCTTTCCCGCTACCCTACATTGCCCCATTGGTGTTGTCCTTCCCTTGGCTTCTTCCCCTCCGGTCCGCCTCCCTTCCTCCCACCCTAGGTGGGGGGGGGGGGGGGGGGCTGGGATGTTCCTGGTCGTTCAGGAGCCCGACCTTGAGGGAGGGGCTCTGTCACCATGGGTTGAGATGCCGTCTCGGCACTGAGCCCATGTTTTCCCTCATCCCTGCCTCCCATTGAGCGGCGTCTCAGCTGGCCCCAGCTGGCAGCATTATGGACGGCTGGGGCCAATTAGTCTTCATCAGCTGGGGCGCTGCCAATGAGGATAAATAGGAGCAGCCTCGATGACTCGGGGCTGCGACATAAACACATTGCTAAGCTGAAGCCCCTTCGTCTGGTGTCAGCTTATACTCCTCTTGCAGCATTCCTGTGTTTGTATCCCGCTGTGAGGATGTACGTCTTGCTACCCCCACGTCCGGTACGAGCTGCTTACCTCTGCGCTGTGCAACCTGTGAGTGTACCTCTGCATGAGTATCTGTGCTCTCCTCATCCCTTATCCCTTACCCAAAATAAACCATCTCGACTCACTGGCTTGTCCCTGGCTCTGATTGCCCGGCTCCCTAGAGCCGGATATGACATAAACAGACAGAAACACAAAGACACAAGAGAGTTGCTGCTGGTACGGTCGCCCTGCCTCCGGCGCCATTAAAAAAAATAAATAAATAAATAAAAAAATTAGCAAATTAAAACACGTTTACTTGCTACCTAGATAAAGATTATTCAAAAATGGATTTTGAGCTCCAAAAGACATTTGAGTGACTGGATCATGTATCTGTCACAGCAGATGTTTAGACTGTGGAAAATGAACCTTTTTTTGGATCACTGCACATTGGATTAATCCATAATCATAAAGGTATGGTAAACATGGACAGCTTTATGTCCCACACACTGACACATGTGCAGCAACACCAACATAAAAAACTGCCTGTGAAGCTCTGTCTGAAACAGTCTGCTTTCGGCCTTACATTAATAAGCCCATAATGTAATCTATTAATTAAATTATCTTGCTATTTGTACAATATGATTTAAGTATGCATTGAAAAGTAACGTGAAAGTTACTTTTCCAAGTAACTAATTACTTTAATCATGCAGTAATTGATAAAGTAACTTAAATATTTTTGAAAAGAAGTAACTAGTAACTGTAATTAGTTTCTAATTTATAGTAACTTGCCCAACACTGCTAATGAGCCGTAGTTCACTCCACCCCTCAGCCCCTCTTTTGCCATTTCTTTGAGATGTTTTTTTTTAGCAGCGACGTTAGCTAATGTTAGCTTGTTGCTTTGGTTGTCTAAGTAGCATACAAGCGACTGTTGGCTGAATGTTAGAGTTTAAAAGCCGATATAAAGCATTATCGGAGACAGAGGTGTGCGGTTTTAGTGGTCAACAGCATATGGCTGGTCTCTGTGGTGCAATAAGAACAGAAACAACCATGAATGGCTAACTCTTCTAATGGTGGCTAACCACAGAGATAGATTAAACTACAGAGCTCATTGCAAGCCACCATGATAGTTTTAGGTGGCCAAGTGCAGACGCCATATTGGTGCTGATAAAACACAAACACGCCATAGAGCCACATAGGCATGTACTGCATTTTCTTCATTTTTGCGCAAGAAGTCAAATATTACATGAAATAAACAGCACTTGTTGTCAGGTACAATGCCTGATCATGGTAGAAAATTAAGGATTCTTGGTTTTATCAATGTTTTTAATTGACTTAAACATTGATGTGATTATCTTCAGCACCCAAGTATCCGACATTTCAAGACTGTCTCCATATGCAAGTGATTTTTGATTTTCCTTATATGCATATGCATTTTATAGCGATGCTCCTTCACATAATTGTAATTGTGAGGAGATACAAAGATATAGAGTGATGATCATCAAGTCAGTGGCGGTAATGCACCTGTAGGCTGGTTGCCAACCGCCAATCAAATCTAAAAGAAGAAGAAGAAGAAGAAGAAGAAATTGTGAGGATGGCAAGTCTAAACAGACAGGGAAAGTAATCTGAGAATAGCTTATTTTTAATGATAAGATTTAATATTGTTAATACTACTACAAGAAAGTAGCATTTTTAAAGATTATCTCCTGTGTATGCAAGTGATTTTTTAACATGTCAACAGCTTTCTCATTAAACATATTTTTGATGGAGCCATTGACCTGAGATTTTCACCATATATCAGTAACAACTGAAGTAATCCATACATACAAAAAAAATCAAGGCAACTGTGTTCACAAAACAAGTTATTGTTACACCTCGCTCTCGCCGGTCATCATTACCAGCTGCGCGCACACCTGCGCCTCATTGGCGATGAGCTATATCTACCCCTCTGCCCTCTGCTTCGGCCTGGAGTCGTCTTCGCTTCAACACTTCTACTCGGCGACTGATCCGGTCTCTACCGACAGTACATCCTGCACGTAAGCAACTCTCCAAACCCTTACCTTCTCTCCAGTCCTTCCCCTGTGCACAGGTGGATTCCCAGGCGGCGGTTTTTCCCTGTCCTCGCCTCATCTCCGTCTGCATGGCTCCGGCTCGTCAGGGGCGCACAGCCGCGCTGTCTTCCAGGGCACAGCTGTCAAGCCAACGCCAGCCACTCGCCCATCTGCACGTGAGCAAGCGTAGTAAATTATTCCCACGATGTGGTCGGCTACAACTATCCTCCTGCTCTGCTCTCTCCTTAGGGTTACCTGGTCGCACGGCGAGCTGTTCCGCCCATTATGCATGATGTCCACCCACACCACATCTCCATTCTCACTCACGCACTCATACACCTTTGGTTATCAATAAAAGCATTAAATCTTCCCGAGACCGTGTGCATGTGTTCCCTGAGTCCCAGGGTATGACAGTACGACTCCAGCAAAGTGACTCAGCGGACAGCGGGCTCGCACGCCGCTTTTCCAACCTACAGGCTCGGGTCGATTTAATTGCTCATCAGCAACAGACAGTTGTCCATCAGCTTACCCAAACTGTCTAGCGGAACGACAGTGCCACCGGGAGCTGTCCCTCTGCATATATTGCGGAGGGGATCAGCACTCAGTGGGGAATTGTCCGGTTCGGCCAAAAAGGGAACGTCCGCGAGTCGCTGTAGGGGGCCTCGCGGACGCCTCCCGTTCTATTCCTCTCACCAAATGCATCCTACCGGTTAGGTTCTGTCACAACTCTACTGCGCACACCACACACGCACTGGTGGACTCAGGGGGGGAACAAAATTTTATTTCACAAGGCCTGGTAACCCGTTTGATTCCATTCCATGCCAAGCCCTGCCAACCCCCTTGAAACTAATCACCCTTGCTCACACGCCCCTAGTGACTGCTACCCACAAGACTAAACCGGTCCTGGTGATCATCTCCGGCAATCACAGGGAAGACCTCAGCCTGATCGTGCTACCCACCTCAGCCTCCCCTGTCATCTTGGGTTATCCCTGGTTGCGGCTCCACAACCCCGTCCTCGACTGGCAGTCCGGCAGCGTCCTTTCCTGGAGCACCTTCTGCATGAGCTCCTGTCTCCAGTCTGCCGCCTGTGCTCCCTCGGTGCCGCACCCGACGCCTGGCTCACCGGCCCCAGACCTATCCTTGGTACCTCCAGAGTTCCATGATCTCGGACCGATGTTTAGTAAGTTGAAAGCACTGTCTCTTCCCCCCCACCGTCCCTACGACT
This sequence comes from Pholidichthys leucotaenia, assembly GCA_020510985.1. Taxonomy (NCBI): domain Eukaryota; kingdom Metazoa; phylum Chordata; class Actinopteri; order Cichliformes; family Pholidichthyidae; genus Pholidichthys; species Pholidichthys leucotaenia. The sequence goes on along the minus strand of CM035837.1, from coordinate 414,405,832 downwards.
GCGCCATAAACCTCCGCCCGGGGGCGCTGTTACCATCTGGCCGCCTCTACAGCTTGTCTGCCCCGGAGCTTGAGGCCATGGACGTTTACATCAAGGAGTTGCTCAGCGCAGGCATTATTCGACCATCCTCGTCCCCGGTTGGAGCTGGTTTTTTCTTTGTGGGGAAGAAGGACGGGTCCCTGCGCCCGTGTATTGACTTCCGGGCGCTGAATGACATCACCATCAGAGACAAGTACACGCTGCCCCTGATGGACTCTGCCTTCAATTCCCTCCAGGGGGCCACCTGGTTCACCAAACTTGACCTGCGCAGTGCGTACCATCTTGTACGGATCTGGGAGGGTGACGAATGGAAGACGGGATTCCAGACACCCAGCGGCCACTTTGAGTACCTGGTTATGCCGTTTGGGCTCACCAATGCGCCGGCCGTCTTCCAACAGCTAATCAATGCTTTCTTCAGGATTTTCTGGGGGTCTTCGTGTTCGTGTACCTGGACGACATTCTGATCTTCTCCCGGTCCAGAGAGGAACACCAGGTCCACGTGAGGCGGGTCCTTCAGTGTCTCCTGGAGAACAGGCTGTATGTAAAGGCGGAGAAGTGTGAATTTTACACCAATCAGACTTCCTTTTTGGGGTTCGTAATTGCTCATAATCAGGTCCTCCCTGACCCAGCTAAGGTCAAAGCGGTGGTGGAGTGGCCCACCCCCTCTTCCAGGAAGCAGGTGCAACAGTTCCTAGGCTTCGCTAACTTCTACCGCCGCTTTGTACCAAAGTACAGCGCCATCTCCGCCCCCCTGACCCGCCTCACCTCCCCCAAGGTGCCGTTCCGGTGGAACGAAGAGGCTGCGTCGGCCTTCAGGGCCCTGAAGACGGAGTTCGCATCCTCCCGGGTCCTCACCCAGGTGGACCCCGCCCTCCAGTGCTTGGTCGAGGTGGACGCATCCGACACAGGGGTGGGAGCAGTGCTTTCCCAGCGCTTGCCAGCGGATGGGCAGGTACGCCCCTGCGCCTTCTTCTCTCGTCGCCTCTCCCCCGCTGAACGGAACTATGACATAGGGGATCGGGAGCTCCTAGCGGTGAAGCTGGCTCTTCAGGAGTGGCGCCATTGGCTGGAGGGGGCTTCTCAGCCGTTCGTGGTCTGGACCGACCACAAAAACCTGGAGTACCTGAGGACGGCCAAGCGCCTGAATGCCCACCAGGTGCGTTGGTCGCTGTTTTTCGGTCGCTTCAGGTTCACCATCACCTACCGGCCTGGATCCAAGAACGGCAAACCAGACGCGCTCTCCAGGCAGTTTGAACCCGAGGAACCGGCGGACCGTGAACATACCATCCTTCCATCCTCGTGTGTCGTGGGGGCTGTTGCATGGGGAATAAAGGCCAAGGTCCGAAGGGCACAAGAGGCGGAGCCTGATCCTGGCGGCGGTCCAGTCGGGAGGTTGTTCGTCCCGTCTTCGGTTCGGGGCGACGTCATCCATTGGGCTCACGCGTCCAAGTTCGCTTGCCATCCTGGTACCTCTCGGCTGGTGGAGCTTATTCAGCGGTCTTTCTGGTGGCCGGGTCTCAGAAGTGACGTCTCCAACTATGTCCGTGCCTGTCCTCAGTGCGCCGTGGGTAAGACCTCCACTTCCCCCCCAGCGGGTCTCCTACACCCTTTACCGGTTCCCGGGAGACCGTGGTCCCATGTGGCCTTGGACTTTGTTACCGGTCTTCCTAAGTCTGATTCTTACGACACCATCTTGACCATTGTCGACCGGTTCTCCAAGGCGGCCCACTTTGTGCCTCTCCGTGGGCTCCCCTCGGCACGGGAGACAGCCGAGTTGCTGACTCAGCATGTGGTTAGGCTGCATGGGATCCTGGTGGACATGGTCTCGGATCGGGGACCCCAGTTTGTTTCCAAGGTGTGGGGCGCCTTCTGCAACGCGCTGGGGGCCGCGGTGAGCCTGCCCTCTGGTCACCATCCCCAGACCAACGGCCAGTGTGAGCACACAAACCAGGAGTTGGAAGCAGCCCTGCGCTGCGTCACCTCGTCCAATCCATCCTCCTGGAGCACCTGCCTACCCTGAGTCGAGTACGCCCATAACTCCACCCTTTCCTCTGCCACCGGCATGTCCCCTTTCCGGGCGTCCTTGGGGTATGATCCACCGCTGTTCCCGGAGGAGGAGAAGGAGGTGGCGGTTCCATCGGTCCAGGCTCATGTAAGGCGCTGCCGGCGCATTTGGACTAGAACGCGTCAGGCTCTGTTACGCACGGCGGAGCGCAACTCTCGCTTCGCCAATCGCCACAGGAGGGCCGCTCACGAATACCAGGTGGGTCAGCGCATTTGGCTATCAACCAAGGACATCAAGTTGAAGGCGGAGAAGAGGAAGCTGGCGCAACGTTTTATCGGGCCGTATACCATCACCAAGATTGTTAACCCGGTGGCTGTGCGCTTGGCTCTCCCCCCCCCCCTCCCTCCGGGTCCATCCTACCTTCCATGTGTCTCGTGTTAAACCTGTGCTGTCTGACCCTCTCTGTCCTCCTCCCAAGACCCCTCCTCCCCCCAGGTTGTTCGATGGAGATCCTGCTTGGAGTGTCACGGCCATCCTGGATGCCCGCCTCCGTAGCCGCGGTCTCCAGTACCTGGTGGATTGGGAGGGATATGGCCCGGAGCACAGGTCCTGGGTGCCGCCGTCCTGGGTGCTGGACAACAGTCTCATCACGGAGTTCCATCGGATGCACCCAGGTAAGCCAGCGCCGGGAGGTGCTGCTCGGGGGGGGGGGGGGGGGTGAGTACTGTTACACCTCACTCTCGCCGGTCATCATTACCAGCTGCGCGCACACCTGCACCTCATCGGCGATGAGCTATATCTACCCCTCTGCCCTCTGCTTCGGCCTGGAGTCGTCTTCACTTCAACGCTTCTACACGGCGACTGATCCGGTCTCTACCGACAGCGCATCCTGCACGTAAGCAACTCTCCAAACCCTTACCTTCTCTCCAGTTCTTCCCCTGTGCACAGGTGGATTCCCAGGCAGCGTTTTTTCCCTCTCCTCACCTCATCTCCGCCTGCATGGCTTCGGCTCGTCAGGGGCGCACAGCCGCGCTGTCTTCCAGGGCACAGCTGTCAAGCCAACGCCAGCCACTCGCCCATCTGCACGTGAGCAAGTGTAGTAAATTATTCCCACGATGTGGTCGGCTTCAACTAACCTCCTGCTCTGCTCTCCCCTCAGGGTTACCTGGTCGCACGGCGAGCTGTTCTGCCCATTATGCACGATGTCCACCCACACCACATCTTCATTCTCACTCACGCACTCATCCACCTTTGGTTATCAATAAAAGCATTAAATCTTCCCGAGCCCGTGTGCGTGTGTTCCCTGAGTCCCAGGGTATGACAGTTATATTTAATAAAGTGGAATGACACAGGAAATAAGTATTGAACACATGAAGAAAAAGAGATGCAAAAAGGCATAGAAAGCCAAGAACCAGCTGAAATCCATCAGCATTTAGGAAACCATCCCATTCCCCATCAGTGCAAATTAATTTCCACTGGTTAAGTCCTGACTGAAAAAGGTCTGTGAATATGAGATTGTCACACCACAAAGAACTCATGATGGGTAGAAGCAAAGAGCTCTCTCTAGACCTTCGCAAGATTATTGTTGCAAAACATAATGGTGGCATTGGTTACAGACACATTTCTAAACTTCTGAATGTTCCAGTGAGCACTGTTGGAGCCATCATTTGGAAACAGAAAGAACATCATTTTACCATTAACCGGCCATGACCAGGAGCTCCTCGCAAGATTTCTGACAGAGAAGTCAAAAGAATTATCACAAGAGTTATCAAAGAGCCAAGGACTACTCGTGGAGAGCTCCAGAAAGATCTGGAGTTAGCAGGTACTGTTGTTTCAAAAAAACCCCAATAAGTAATGCACTCAGCCGACATGGGCTCTATGCCTGGTCATCTCACAAGACTCCATTACTGAAGAAAAAGCATGGTGAAGCTCATTTAAAGTTTGCTGCACAGCATTAGGGCAAGCCAGTAAAATACTGGGAGAATATAGTCTGGTCAGATGAGACCAAAATTGAACGTTCTGCATGCCACAACACACAGCATGTTTGGAAGAGAAATGGCACTGCACGTCAGCCCAAAAACACCATGCCAACAGTGAAGTTTGGAGCTGGAAGCATCATGGTGTGGGGGTGTTTTTCAACACATGGTACAAGCAGACTTCATATAATTGAAGGAAAGATAAATGTACAAATGTACAGAGACATCCTTGATAAGAACCTGTTGCAATCTGGCAAGATGCTAAAGATGAAATGAGGATGGAGATTTCAGCAAGACAATTGCTTGCTTGCTTGCGGTTGTCCATCGAGTCCGATGATGACGTCCACTTCTATCGATGAGTCTTTGATGGCTGTGTAGTCCTATCCTGGACCCACATGTCCTTTTGCAGGTAGGGCATGTAAAAGTTGTGGTAGTGGCAGCAGGGGCTGCAGGTGCATTCCTCCTCAGTCTTCTCTCCTGTCTCCTGGCTGTCCTGTCCTCCTCCATCATACGGGTCCCCACAAGGCACTGCTGTCGCCAGGTGTTCCGGTCAGCAGCAGCCTCCTCCAGAGCCTCAGGTCTGATCCTGCACTTCTTTAAGGCCATCTTTAGCTGGTCCTTGTAGCGCTTCTTCTGCCCTCCAGCAGAGCGTCGACCATGGTGTAGCTGGCCATATAACACCCTGTGAGGCAGCCGGTTTAGGGGCATCCTCACCACATGTCCCAGCCAGCAAGACAATGATCCCAAGCACACAGCAAAGGACTCTTAACTGGCTCCAGAGAAGAAAATAACATAATACAATATAAGATAAGATAAGATAAGATAAGATAAGATAAGAAAAGCCTTTATTAGTCGCACAATGGGGAAATTCCAGGATTGCAGCAGCAAAGGGATAGCAGCACTCAGAGCAATAGTAAATAAGATAAGAAAAAAGGTGGTTAGCCAAAGCAGTAAATAAGTATACATATGTACACAGTTATATACACAGTGCAGGAGCATTGCAACTAGATGGTATAAACAGCAATACAGTTTGTTAAATTGTCCGGCAGAATATGAATATGTACACAGACAGTATATTCGACATTTGAATCAACAGTGTTGTTTCCACCCTCAATAATAATTGTTATTGTCTTAGTTGTGTATTGGAGGGGACAAGCTCTATTGTGCAAAGTCGTTATTTTTAGTACATTTAATATGACCTCAACAAAAAACCCTGGTTAGGTTATAAAGTCTGACAGCCATAGTTAGGAAGGACCTGCGGAACCTCTCCATCATGCACCTAGGATGACACAGCCTACCACTAAATGAGCTCCTCAGTGTGTTCACCATGTCCCACGTGGAGTGGGACTCAGACCCCAGCAGAGATGACAGCTTAGCCACCATCGTCTTCTCTCCTATCTCCTCCACTGGGTCGAGGTGTTGCCCCAGAACAGAGCTAGCTTTTTTGATCAGCCTGTTCAGTCTCTTCCTGTCAGCTGCTGTGATGCCATTGCCACAGCAGACCACTTCAAATGTGATGGCTGATGCCACCACCGAATCGTAGAAGGTCTTCAGGAGTGCCCCTTGCACTCCAAAAGACCTCAGTCTCCTCAGGAGGCACAGCCTGCACTGCTCCTTCTTGTAGAGTGTGTTGGTGTTGTGTGACCAGTCCAGTTTATTGTTCAGGTTAACAACCAGGTACTTGTAAGATGTCACCATCTTAATGTCTGTTTCCTGGATGTTTACCGGTGCTGTGGGGAGTTGTTCTCGCCTGCTGCTGTCCACCACCAGTTCCACCAGTTGGTTTTCCTCGCATTTATCTGAAGGCAGTTCAGCAGGCACCAGTCCATGAAGTCCTGGATAATTCCTCTGTACTCCGCATCATCCCCATCAGAGATGAGGCAGCTGATTGCACAGTCGTCAGAGAACTTCTACAGATGGCAGTGGTGTGTTGTGTGAAAAGTCAGCAGTGTAGAGGGTGAACATGAAGGGAGTCTGAACTGTTCCCTGGGTGGGGGTGGGGGGGTGCGTACTACAGATGATGATGTCAGACACACAGTCATGGGTTCTCACAAACTGTGGTCGGGCTGTGGGGTAGTCCAGGATCCACAATGACAGGTGCTGGTCCACTCCTGCACACAGCAGCTTGTCCTACAGGATTACTGGTTGGATGGTGTTGAAAGAACTGGAGAAATCAAAGAACATGATCCTCAGTGCTCCCAGGCTTCTCCAGGTGGGACAAGAAATGATATAGGAGGAAGATCACTGCATCCTTCACCCCGATGTCATGCTGGTAGGCAAACTGAAGTGGATCCATCGCTGGTCCCACCAGGGTGAGGAGGTGGGTGAGGAGCAGCCTCTCCAAGGGCTTCATTATGTGTGATGTGAGGGCCACTGGTCTGTAGCTGTTCAGGTCCTTGGGGTGCGGAGTCTTTGATATGGGTACCAAACATCCTGTTTGGTATCCGTTTGTGTTTGTGAGGGGTAAAACAGTGGGGCATGTACAAGGGGGGTGGGGGTGGGAGGGCCGTGAACAGCGGGACTAGATGAAGGTGGAGGCAGCAGTGGTTGGTGGGCAGGCAGAGAAGAGGACGGTTGGTCAAACCTGTTAAAAACAGGATCAGGTTGTTCACCCACTCCCTACCCCCCATGGCTGTCATAAGATGAGTCCCTCAGGGGCGGAATTCAGACCCAAACGCCGGACCCAGGTTTGCAAGATTTAATCAAACTCAAAATATAAACAGGACAGGAATGAAAACTCACAGACTTCAGCAGGGAATAGGCAGGATACAGAACGGGTAGCACAGGCAGAACTATGTGGTCCATGCTGGCATGGCAAAGTAGGACGTCGCCCCGAACTATGGGGCAGCATCCCTTAAATAAGGCAAAGAGTAATTAAAACAATGAACAACTGTGGATAATCAAAAAACCAAGCGCAAGGATCATTACCTAAAATAATAAACAGCAGTGGTCAACCACAGAACAAGCTACAACAGAATAGAAGCAAACAAAGGACACTGTCAAAATAAAAGCAAAGGAGAACATGATAGGGAAAAACCATGACAATGCACAATGAAACTACAATCATTACACTGATCAACACCAAATTTATTGTCTAAGTTTTTTTTTTTAGCTGATTTAGGACAATTTTGATGTGCTGAATTCAAAAATCACATTGGTTTTGCTCAGTCAGGTCAACTTTTTGAACTATGGTCACATGTTCTTTTTTACCTTTTTGTTTACATGTACGGGTATTTTCGCTTTATATGATGCAAAATTCTTTTTTATTTCTTAAAATTTCTCGAACTCTGAAGAGTTTGCATGAGCCAATTTATGACATGATGTCATAAATTGTCATGATGGCTGATTACTGTTGGACTCTGAAGAGAGACATCCCTGCCACTGAGCATCCTAAAAAAAACAGAAGTTAAAGCTTGGAATTTTGAACAATGATGACGTAACATTCAATTTACATGTACTTACCTTAATCATTGTCTACTATTCAATTTACAGTAATTGAAGCTGCTAACATTTAATCAATAAATTGTGTTAGAAAACAATTTTTTCTCTTAAAAATCTATTTCGGATGAGAAATATTAACAAAAATCAACCGATAATGTCACAAAAATGTAACCGATTTAGTCAGAAGATCAGATTTTTTTAAAAAAAAAAATCAACTTAGCGTAAAAACCTGACCTGATCAAGAGAAATGGATGTTATTTTCAGATCCAGCAGTGCAAAATTGTCATAAATTAGTTGAAAAAACACAACTTACAAAAGCAACTTACAAAAAAAATATTTTTGTAACCCTGTGTTACATTCAGAATAATAAGAAAAACACAAGACTAAAGTTAAAGCATGAGCCAGATCCTCTGGCCCAGAAGAGACCCTGACAAAGCCCCTACCTTAAGGGGTGGAACCCAGACACCCACAGAATCCAAAACCAGATGATGCAATTAGTGCCAAAAAACAAAAACGGTTCAGGTGGCTTGCCAAAGTCCCAGGGCCACTGGACTAAAAACAAGGCTGGTCGGGTGGTCTACCAGAGTCCCAGGGCCCTAACCAAAACAAAAATGGGTCGGGTGTCCTACCAAAATCCTAGGGCCACTAAACTGGAGAGCACGGCAGGTCAGGGGGCCTACCCAAATCCATAACCCACCTGGGGGGTAAACATGATGCGTCGAGTGGCTTACCAAAGTCCCTGGGCCTCCAACGGGAGAGAACACCTGAGCCCTCAGCTCAGAAAACAACACAGAGTATTCACATACAGAGGAAAACAAAGATTTCAAAACAGGATTCTCTTGTTCAAAAGAAAACACAGGATTTATGGGATCACAAGATAACATAGAAATATTTAACTCAAACGATGGTAAGGAATTCAAAACCTCAGGAGATGGCAACACAGACGTTTTAACTTCAAAGGGTGATGACATGGATGTTTCACCATCTGGGGGTGATGCCATGGCCATTCTACCCTCTAGGGGTGCGATCATGGCAACTTCAACCTCCAAAGGTGCCAACTTAGCTACCTCAACCTTTGGACCAGAACACACCAAAGCAGAAATTTCAGAATTTCCTGATTCGGACACATATGGCAGAAATTTTTGGTGCAGGACACTCAGCTGCAGAAACTACAGATTTAGGACACATTGTTGCAGAACTTTCAGATTCAGCACACATTGTTGCAGAATTTTCAGATTCAGGACATATTATTGCAGAAATCTCTGACTCAGGACACATCACTGCCGAAATCTCTGGTTTCAGACACACAACTGGAGAAATTTTTGGCTCTGGGCACACAACGTCAGAAATTTCTGGTTCAAAACACACAATTGCAGGAATTTCTGGTTCGAAACACATAACTGCAGAAATTTCTGGCTTGGAACACATAGCTGCAGAAATTTCTGACCTTGGACACATTTCTACAGAAATCTCTGGTTCGGGACACACTAATGCAGAAATTTCTGGTTTGGGACACACTAATGCAGAAATTTCTTACTCTGGACACGTTGCAGAAATTTCTGACTCTGGGCACATTGTCGCAGAAATTTCTGACTCTGGACACATTCTTGCATAAATTTCTGACTCAAGACACTTTAATACAGAAATTTCTGATTCAGAACATACAATGCAGACCTTTCTGGATCAGGACACATCAAAGCAGAAATTTCTGATTCATGACTCATTACTGCAGAAAACTCTGGTGCAGGACACACTGCAGAAGTTTCTGGCACAGGACACACCACTGCAGAAATTTCTAATCCAGGACACTCTAATGTAGAATTTACTGACTCTGCACACTCAGATATTGAAATTTCGGGCACAGGAAACACTGATGAAGACATTTCAGGTTCATAAGACATACTGTACATGCAGGACATTAAGGCTCAGAACACATAAAAGCAAGAATTTCTGGGGCAAAACACATCAATGCAGAATTTCCTGGGTCAGAAGAGTCACACACAGGAGTTAATTCCCAAACAGGTGGTGGTGCACCAACATCCAACACCACGACAGGTCTTGACGGAGCAGGCCGATCTGCAGCAACCCCTGATATAAAGCACAGATCAGTGACCCCAAGTGGAAGTGGCTGCAATACCTCCAGCCCAGATGCCTGGGGATCCACCCCTGGCTCGTCCACCTCAGCCAGAGGGAACAAATCCCCGGCTGGGCCACTACCAGCCTCAGTAGTGGAACCCGGTGGAATGAGTGGCAGGAGCTCCTCGTCCTCTGGAACCAGAGATCGGTGCACCTCAGCACCAGGCTCAGGAACTGAAGATGGCTCCTCCTCTTCTCGTACGAGGATGAACTTGTCAGCCTGCAGGAAATCCTTGAGAAAGGCAGGAATCTTCCCCCTCATATGGGGTTTAGCTGCAGCTAACTGGTGAGCCCGCCTCCATGCCGCAAACCTTCAAATAGCATTCTCCCATCCCTCCATGTCCTGACAGAAGAGGCAACACTGCCCAATGTGCTGGGTGAGATCCGCCAGCTCCAAGCAGCGGGTGACCTGCTCTGGCGTGGGGCTCGGGGAAGAGGAGAGAGAAGACACAGGTGAGGGGAAGGATATTGAAGCAGTAGCAGAGCAATCAGCAGAGACAGGTGGGGTGAATTTAGTAGCTCCTCCTCCCCCCCCCCCCCATCGGGAGCAAAGAAAGACCTCTCATCAATAGCAGAGAAAAAAAAATGAGAATATGGTACTTGCCTTGTCTCCCGCTCTGCTACTGGTGATGCGCCACATGACTCCCTCCAGGTGTCTGCGGAGCTTGTCTGGTGGTGAGCTATGGGGGGTGGTGCTGGAGCTGTGATGGTGTGTCAAGCGGAGCAGTGCTGACGCTCTCTTCACCTCTCCTTCTTTGTTCCCAGCAGAAAGGCGGGTCACTGAGGGAAGAAAATGGGTCCGTTCGGTACCAGCAGCCACTAGCTAGCCACTAGCTATGGCTACTAGCTCTCTTTCCTCTCCTCCTCTGGTGTGCTCTCTCTGTCAGATGTTTAGCTACACCTCTGCCTCTTTTAGCGATAACGGTAAATGTAATAAATGTTGTCTTTTTGAGGCGCTCGAGGCGAGGTTGTCTGATTTGGAATCCCGGCTCCGCTGCATTGAAACACCGTCTGCGCCAGTTAATCTCGACGGACGCCCATTAGCTGCAGCGGAGCTAGCTAGCTTAGGTCGAACTGTCAGCGGTTCCCCGGCTCTCCTCAGCAGCGAGGAGACTGGGTGGGTGACGGTGAGAAGGAAGCCTAGTCGCAAAGCCCCGGTTCACCACCAACCTGTTCACGTTTCTAATCGTTTTTCCCCGCTCAGCGACACACCCGCTGAGGAAAAAACTCTGATCATTGGCGACTCTGTAGTCAGAAACGTGAACCTAGAGACTCCAGCGGCCATAGTCCAATGTATTCCTGGGGCCAAAGCAGGCGACATCGAGTCAAATTTGAAAATACTGGCTAAAAGTAACTGCAAATACTCCACAATTGTTATTCACGCCGGCATTAATGACATCCGTCTCCGGCAGTCGGAAGTCACGAAACTTAATATAGAATCGGTGTGTGAGTTTGCAAAAACGATGTCTGCCACTGTAGTATTCTCTGGGCCCCTCCCCAATCTGACCAGTGATGACATGTTTAGTCGCTCGTCATCCTTAAACCGCTGGCTGTCTGTGTGGTGTCCTAAAAATGACGTGGGCTACATTGACAATTGGAGCTCTTTTTGGGGAAAACCTGGTCTTATGAGACGAGACAGCATTCATCCCACTTTGGATGGTGCTTCTCATTTATCTAACAATCTGGCATCTTTTTTATCCAAATTTCCAAAACCATGACTACTCAGAGTTGGGACCAGGAAGCAGAGTCGCAGTCTTACACGCCTCTCTGCAGCTCCTCTTCATCCACCACCCCTCAGCTTAGCCCCTGTCTTCCCCATCAGAGAATCGTTGTCTGCTCCCTCCAAAGTAAATAAAAATATAATGTATAAGTATCCCAAAGTGATAAAGCAAAATATTGGTAAAACTCAAATTAAACATAAAGCCTCTAAATTGAATGATTTGGCCTCTGTTCCTCCTCATAATTTAAAAATTAAATGTGGTTTATTAAATATTAGGTCTCTAACTCCCAAGTCTCTGTTAGTCCATGATCTGTTAATTGATCATCAGATTGATTTAATTTCCCTTACAGAGACTTGGTTAGGGCAAGAGGATTATGTTGGTTTAAATGAATCAACTCCCTCTGGTTATTTAAACTGTCAAAATCCCAGAAGTTCTGGTCGTGGAGGAGGAGTAGCAACAATTTACCTTTCCAAATTACTAGTTAATGTAAAGCAAAAAACATGTTATAATTCCTTTGAGGGCCTGGTCCTCAGTGTTGGGCACTTTAGCAATTTCAGGTTAAACCCAATTTTATTTGCCATAGTTTATCGTCCCCCATCAACCTATTCAGAATTTTTATCCGAATTTGCTGATTTCTTAGCTGATTTAGTGCTGAAATCTGATAGAATAATTATAGTAGGGGACTTTAATATACATGTGGATGTAGATAGTGACTGCCTTAATGTGGCATTTAATTCAATATTAGACTCGACTGGGTTTTCTCAGAAAGTAGGAAATTCTACTCATTACCTCCACCATACATTGGACCTTGTTCTGACATATGGCATAGAAATAGAAAATCTTGTAGTGTCTCCTCATAACCCTGTACTGTCAGACCATTGTCTGTTAACCTTTGATTTTACTATTTCTGACTATTTGGCTCCTAAAGAAAAATATTATCACAGTAGATGCCTCTCAGATGATGCTGTTTCCAAATTTATGCAGATTGTTTCCTCTATGCCATGTGTCAACACAACGGAAATAAGCTATAGACAGCTTGCTCCTTCTGTAATTGATAACATGGTGGATAGTGTTTCAGCTTCTCTGCATCAGGCTCTAGACTTGGTGGCCCCATTAAAAAAGAAAAAGTCTAATCAGAGATTTTTAACTCCTTGGTTCAACACAGAAACTCGTAACTTAAAACAGAAGACTCGTCAATTAGAAAGAAAATGGCGCTCTACTAATTTAGATGAAATCTATTTAGCTTGGAGAAATCATCTTTTAATTTATAAAAAAATCTCTTAGAAAAGCTAGAACGAGTTATTACTCTGCATTAATAGAAGAGAACAAGAATAATCCCAGGTTTCTTTTCAGTACTGTAGCCAGGTTGACAAAGAGTCAGGACTCTGTCAATCCTAGCATCCCCTTAGAGCTTACTAGTCAGGACTTTATGAACTTTTTCAATAATAAAATTTCATCCATCAGAGATAAAATCAATCAGATTCTTCCCACAGTTAACTTAAATACTGTAACTACTACAACTCCTTCTATTGATGTCTGTCTTGATGAGTTTACTCCAATCGACCTTTGTGAGTTAGACAAAATAGTTTCCTCATCCAAACCTTCAGCTTGTCTTTTAGACCCTATTCCTATCAGGTTATTTAAAGAAGTCTTCCCACTTATTGGTAGCTTTATTCTTCATATAATCAATTCTTCATTAACTTTAGGCCATGTACCGCAGGCTTTTAAAACGGCTGTAATTAAACCCTTACTCAAAAAGCCAACGCTAGATCCAGGAGCTTTAGCTAACTATAGACCAATCTCTAATCTCCCTTTCATTTCAAAAATCTTAGAAAGAGTTGTTGCTACGCAATTATTTGACCACCTGCAGGGAAATGGTTTACTTGAGGAGTTTCAATCTGGGTTTAGAATCCATCATAGTACTGAAACAGCCTTAGCGAAGGTCAATAACGACCTCCTCATTGCATCTGATAATGGACTAGTTTCTGTACTTGTCCTTTTAGATCTTAGTGCAGCTTTTGATACTATTGATCATAATATTCTACTTGATAGATTAGAACACTATGTTGGACTTAATGGAACTTCGTTGCGGTGGTTTAGATCTTATTTATCTGATAGGTTCCAGTTTGTTCATGTAAAGGATGAGTTTTCTCTCAGCTCAAAGCTTAGTCATGGAGTTCCACAGGGATCTGTGCTAGGCCCTACTCTTTTTAGTTTATATATGCTTCCGTTAGGCAACATTATTAGAAAGCACTGTATACATTTTCATTGTTATGCAGATGACACACAATTATACCTGTCAATGAAGCCAGATGATACTAATCAATTAGCCAAGTTAGAAGCCTGTCTTAAGGAAATCAAAGCTTGGATGACTTGTAATTTCCTGCTATTAAATTCAGATAAGACTGAAGTCATTCTTGTTGGTCCAAAAAACCTTAGAAATTCCTTTCCAAATCAAACTTTCAGTTTGGATGCAGTTACTCTTTCTCTTAATAGCTCTGTGAGGAACCTTGGAGTTATTTTTGATCAGGATTTGTCCTTCAATTCACATATTAAATTTGTTTCTAAGACTGCCTTCTATCATTTGGGTAATATTGCCAAGATTAGGAGCATCTTGTCTCAGGGTGATGCTGAGAAGCTGATCCACGCTTTTGTTAGCTCGAGATTAGATTATTGTAATTCTTTATTATCAGGCTGTCCTAAAACATCTTTAAAAAGTCTTCAGCTGATCCAAAATGCTGCAGCAAGAGTTTTAACAGGTACTAGAAAGAGAGATCATATCTCTCCGGTTCTGGCCTCCCTTCATTGGCTTCCCATAGAGTTTAGAATTAAGTTTAAAATCCTTCTTCTTACTTACAAAGCTCTAAACAATCAGGCTCCTTTTTATTTAAAAGATCTGATACTACCGTATCATCCTAACAGAGCACTACGCTCCCAAAATGCTGGATTACTTGTAATACCTAGAATCTCCAAAAGTACAATGGGAGGCAGAGCCTTCAGTTATCAAGCTCCTCTCCTGTGGAATCAGCTGCCAATCTGGATTCGGGAGTAAGACTCGATCTCTGTTTTTAAGAATAGGGCTAAAACCTACCTTTTTGATATAGCCTACAATTAGGGAGGGATCATGTGTTTCTGAACCCTCCCTTAGTTATGCTGCTAATAGGTTTAGTCAGCCGGGGGACCTCCAGTAATGCACTGGGCCTCACTCCTTTCCTCACTCTCTATGAAATATTTTTTTTTTTTTGCTGGTCATTAACATTTGTTTGTTCTCTCCCATAGATTGAGTCCCCATCGTGCTGTTTGCTCTCTACATGTCTGTTCTTTTGTTCTTCTCTATCCCCTCACCCCCCAGCCAGTCGCAGCAGATGACTGCCCCTCCCTGAGCCTGGTTCTGCTGGAGGTTTCTTCCGGTGGGAAGAAAGGGAGTTTTTCCTCTCCACCTCTCCACCGTCGCCAAGTGCTTGCTCACAGGGGATCGCCTGATTGCTGGGGTCTTTCTGCAACTGTGGGGGTCCCCCCTACAGTTGATAGTGCTATGAGATGACTGTTGTTGTGAAATGGCGCTATATAAATAAAGTTGAATTGAATTGAATTGAATTGAATTACCCATGGGAAAACTCCAAGTCACGGGGTGCCCTCCAGCTCCCGGCCTGCTGCTGTCCAGAGCTGGCACTCATCCCCCAGATCACTGCAGCTGCACGCCACGGTAACCAAGTCCTTCAGCCGCTTCATGGCCTCAAACTTCACCTCGGTTAACAGCACACACTCAAACATAGCTTAGCAAAACTCTGAATCTGCTTGGTCCTCACTGACAATATCCTTCTGTCTTAAGATTAGCACCTCAGGCGTGGAATTCAGACCCAAACGCCGGACTCAGGTTTGCAAGATTTAACCAAACTCAAAATATAACAGGACAGGAACGAAAACTCACAGACTTCAGCAGGGAACAGGCAGGATAAAGAACAGGTAGCACAGCCAGAAGGGTGTGGTCCACGTTGGCATGACAAAGTAGGACGTCGCCCCAAACTACGGGGCAGCATCCCTTAAATAAAGCAAAGAGTAATTAACAAAACAATGAACAACTGTGGATAATCAAAAAAACAAGAGCAAGGATAATTACCCAAAATAATAAACAGCTGTGGACAACCGTGAAACAAGCTACAAGAAAACAGAAGTAAACAAAGGACACTGTCAAAATAAAAGCACAGGAGAACATGATAGGGAAAAACCATGATGATGTCATTCAGGATAGTAAGAAAAACACAAGACTAAAGTTAAAGCATGAGCCGGATCCTCTGGCCCAGCTCAGACCGTGACAATGGCCTGGGAGGAGGTATTCTGGTGCCCAGAGATGGTTTTAATGCTGCTAGAATGGCCCAGTCAGTCACTTGACCTTAATCCAATTGAAAATCTATGGAACAAACTGAAGATCAGAGTTCATAGAAGACACCCACAGAGCTTTTTAAGATTTGAAGACAGTTTGTGTGGAAGAATGGGCTAAAATCACCCCGGAGCAATGTCTGCACCGAGTTTCTCCATACAGGTGTATGGAAGGTGTCTGGAAGCTGTTATTACAAATGCTTTTCTACTAAATATTAAATGAATGTCATCAAGCGTGTTAAATACTTATTCCCTGTGTCATTCCACTTTATTAAATATAACTGGTTTTGTGAACATAGTTACCTTGATTTCTGTGTCTGTATGGATCACTTGGGTTGTTACTGATATCTGGTGAAAATCCCAGGTCAGTGGCTCCATCAGAAATATGTTGAATGAGAAAAATGTTGCTATGTTCCCTTTTAAGCTGGGTTCACACTATAGCGTTTGGACCAGCTTTTACAGATTCTTTGAAAAATCAGAGAAAGTAGTCCAATCGTTGGTGAAATTACGTTTGTGAGCAGTTCTTTTTTTTTTTTTAAATCCAGTGCACACCAACTTTTATGAACTTTTACAAACTTTTGCCAGCATTTGCCAGTGTTGCATTCAGCGTTGGCAAACTTTTGCCAACTTAGGCTAGTGTATGTGTAGCTGTTGCCAACTTAGGTTAACTTAAGCAAACAAATACTTGGCACAGGCCAGCTGATATTAGTGTCAGGCCATGCTCATATAAAGACCAGCATTTGTGGAGGCTTCCTGCCTTCTGCTTTTTTGGGTGGATTCACACTACAGTGTTTGGACCAACTTTTACTGACGTTTTGGCAAACGTCTGGCTCTGCTGGCAAAAGTTGATAAAAGTTAATGATGGTTAGTTTTTGTTGGCAAACAGTGGCGAAAGTTGTATTTCTTTAAAATTCCGATGTTTGGAAATAAACGTTGGTGAAAGTTGTACTCAGTTTGTAAAAGTTCCTTAGCGCTGGGCTAAGTTATGCAGAATTCGTCTAAGTCACCCTAAGTTAAGCTACATTGGCAAACGCTGACTAAAATGCTTGTGAAAACAGATGTTTTTAAATCAAAACTCACTACAGACATGCATGAACGAATGAGAAATAGCGAGAGGGGGGAATTAAACAAAAGAAAAATATATATGTAAGAGGACAATGTACTGTCATGAATTGCCCCTCAGCACAGAGAGAAAGACTCAGATGCTGAACTGCTAGTTTGTGAAATTTTTTAAAGAAAACAAAACACAAAGTCCAAAACAGTGCTCAAACACAAAATCAAAAAAAAAACAAACAAAAAAAACAAGCAAAGTAAACTTACAAATTACCTCACCAGAACAAGGGCTGGGTTCTGGTGGAGATGATGGTCGAGAACTTAAGACTCTGGCAACGAGAAACAAAAATAACAGCCCTTAAATAGGATTTGAAACAATTAACACAAAAAGTAACCAGTGTTAATCACATGAGCGGGCTGGGGAGAAAATGACAATCAGCTTTGAGTCAAGAGGAGGGGAGAAGGAGCTGACAGTTTGACAGGAGCACCACCTATAAATCTATGAAATCATATAAAACCTATGAAATCACTGCCTGGGAGCAGCGCTGCCATCCACATGGTGAGGACATCGATGGCCTCACTCACACCATCACGGACTACATCAACTTCTGTGTGGACAACACCGTACCCACCAAGACCATACAGTGTTGCTCGAACAACAAACCCTGGATCAACCCTGAGATAAAAACACTTCTGAGAGAGAAGAAGAGGATCGGGGAACAGGAAGATGCTGAAGTCCGCACAGAGGGAGCTGAGGAGGAAGATCAGAGAAGGCAAGGACAGCTTCAGGAAGAAGATGGAGGACAAGCTGTAACGGAGCGACATCAGCCGGGTCTGGAGAAACCTCAAAACCATCGCTGGGCTCCAGAACACCTCCTCCCAGGCCATGGGGGGCAGGGAGTGGGCGAACAATCTGAACCTGTTTTTTAATAGGTTTGACCAACCGCCCTCCACCCCCCCACCCCCCCGACTGCACACCAACCACTGCCGCCTCTAAAGTCATCGAGGCCTGCTGACCACACCCCACTCCACCAACACACCCCCCCCCACTCTCAGCACACAGCCCCCCAACCTGGCCCTCACTAAGACCCAGGTGAGGACGGAGCTGAGGAAGATCAAGGCGAGGAAGGCCTCGGGACCGGACGGCATCAGCGCAAAGCCCCTCAAGTCCTGTGCAGACCAGCTGTGTGGGATCGTGGAGCACATCTTCAACCTGAGCCTGAAGCTGGGGAGGGTACCACAGTTGTGGAAAACATTTTGTGTGGTACCCATACCAAAGACTTCCCATCCAAGAGACCTGAACAGCTACAGACCAGTGGCCCTGACGTCTCACATGATGAAGACCCTGGAGAGATGGCTCCTTGCTCACCTCCGCCCCCTGGTGGGACCAGCGATGGATCCACTCCAGTTCGCCTACCAGCATGGCATCGGGGTGGAGGAAGCAGTGATCTTCCTCCTTCACCGTTCCCTGTACCACCTGGAGAAGCCTGGGAATATGGTGAGGATCATGTTCTTTGACTTCTCCAGTGCTTTCAACACCATCCAACCGATGATCCTGAGGGACAAGCTGTTGTGCACAGGGGTGGACCAGCACCTGTCATCATGGATCCTGGACTACCTCACAAACCGGCCACAGTTTGTGAGAACCTGGGATTGTGTGTCCAACATGATCATCGGCAGCACGGGGGCCCCCCAGGGAACGGTTTTGGCTCCCTTCCTGTTCACCCTTTATACTGCAGACTCCTCACACAACACAACACACTGCCATCTACAGAAGTTCTCTGACGACTCTACAATCGTTGGCCTCATCTCCAAAGGAGATGAAGCTGAGTACAGAGGAATTATCCAGGACTTCATGGACTGGTGCCATCGGTACTGCCTCCAGATCAACGCGAGGAAAACTAAGGAGCTGGTGGTGGACTGCCGCAGGCAAGGACAACCCCTTACAGCACCAGTGAACATCCAGGGAACAGACATTGAGATGGTGACATCCTACAAGTACCTGGGTGTTCATCTGAACAATAAACTAGACTGGTAACACAATACCGACGCACTCTACAAGAAGGGACAGCGCAGGCTGTTCCTATTGAGGAGGCTCAGGTCTTTTGGTGTACAAGGGGTGCTCTTGAAGACATTCTACGACATGGTGGTTGCATCAACCATCACTTTTGGAGTGGTCTGCCTGGGCAGTGGTATTACAGCAGCCGATAGGAAGAGACTGAACAAACTGATCAAGCAAGCTAGCTCTGTCCTGGGGCAACGCCTTGACCCAGTGGAGGAGATAGGAGAGAGAAGGATGGTGGCTAAACTGTCATCTCTGATGGAGTCCGAGTCCCACCCTATGCAGGACATACTGAACGCACTGAGGAGCTCATTTAGCAGCAGACTACATCATCCTAGGTGTGCGACCGAGAGGTTTCGCAGGTCCTTCCTACCTTCAGCTGTCAGACTTTATAACCTAAGCAGGGCTGCTCGCAGAGATAGCAAAAAAAAGTGACCACCTAATAGTATTGAATGCAAAAGACGCAACAGACTTACACAAATGGTCCCCTCCAGTATACAACTAGAACAATATCAGTCACTACGGAGGGTGACAATATGTATGGGTACATATTCATACTATGTAGGATAACTAAGTAGATGGTTATGCTGTTTATTGCATCTAGCTACAATGCTCCGCACTGTGTATATGTATTTATATATTTACTGTATGTGTACATATGTATATTCACTGGTCTTATTTTCTTATCTTCTAAATTATTGCTTTGAGTGTTGCTGTCCCTGTGCTGTTGCAATCCTGGAATTTCCCCACTGTGGGACTAATTAAGGCTTTTCTTACCTTATCTTACCTTATCTTATCTTATCTTATAACCAGGGGGAAAAAAAACAGAAGTGCTCCTTACAACTGCAACTCCAGAGAGAGAAAGAAAAGACACTGGCAAAATAAAAGTAGAAACAAATAAGGACAAATAAACCCAAATAACAAAACTACACTAAATGTAAACAGGAAAACAAATCATACAAAGAAACAGTACCAAATAAGCGAAAACAAACTAGAAATGACATCATTGGCACAGAACTCCAAAATACAATATTATACAAATAAGAAAAAAAAAAAGGCAAAGAGACAGAGCTCAGTGAAATCCCCGGTACTCAGATTGTGACATGTACAGTATTTGTTTGGTGATTAGATGGTGTGTATAGCATGTTTTTTTTTTTTTGTTGAAATGTACAGGATATACAGTATATACAGTATGTGTATACGTATATTTTCACAGGGCCATGTCGGTTTGGATTTTTTTTACCCTTAATAATAAACACCTTCATTTAAAAACTACATTTTGTGTTTACTTGTGTTATCTTTGTCTAATATTTAAATTTGTTTGATGATCTGAAACATTTAAGTGTGACAAACATACAAAAAAAGAGAAATCAGGAAGGGGGCAAACACTTTTTCACACCACTGTATTGTAGCAGTCTGTAGTCTTTATATGGGTCTGATAGCAAGTCTAGTGAGACCTAAAATCTGTTTTTTCTTTCCTTCACTGGATGGAAAACATCAGAAAAGCTGATTACCAGTTAAGTGGAAAATGATGATGATTACAAGCAATCATGATGGGCTTGTTTGCACATTGCAGATATGGTAAGAAGCCGTAATTACAGCACATGAGCATGAGCGCTTCTCTGAGGAGATTACATGCAGATGAAAAGGGAGATTTTAACCGAGTTTAATACTGGAACCCAGTTTCTCATTTAATGTTGTTCTTCTTAGTAATATACAAAATTTTTCCAATACGAGACAACAGATATGGTGATAAACCATCTTATTAATCTGTTTTGCAGGACTGAGTCTAGCTTTTAGGGGGTGTCTATTTTTGTAATGGGGAAGAGTTTAACCCCCTTTAAAATTTGATCGTTGTGAAGATGAGCAGAAAAAAATAGAAAGCACTGCATAGAATGAAAATGCAAGCAGCATCCATAAATGCTACAAATTTATAAAGATCAGCCATAAATTTATGAGAAAAAATGCTGCAAAATTATAAAAGTAAAAAAAAAAATCAAGAAAAAAAAGAGTAAAAATTTCAAGGAAAAAAGCTGCAAATTTACAAGAAACACCTTGTACATTTTTGTGATAAAATTCATTAAATTATGAGGGGAAAAAAGGATGAAGTTAATTTTAATTCTCCCCAAGAAATACCCTCATAGGCAGTAGGTAATTTTTTTTCTACAAGGGGGATGGGGGGGGGGGATTCACCAATTCACCACCACAAGGTACAAATGTATAAATGTAAATTAGGTACAAATTTGCAACAATAAACGTTCAAAGATATGGTAAAAGATGCCAGTTTAAAAAGTTGCAAATTACACTTTAATTACAGAGGTGAAAAAATAACCAGCATCCAGATGAATGTTGCAAATTTATGAGAAAAAAGCTGAAAATTTACAGGAGAAAAAAATGCAAATTTACAAGAAAGAATGTTGGAAATTTACCAGAAAAAAAGATGTGAATTTGTCAGAACAAATGTTGCAAATTTACGAGAAAAAAATATACAAATTTATGAGGAGGGAAAAGATGCAAATTTACAGGAAAAAAGTCAGAAATTTACGGAAAGTTGTAAATTTATGAGAAAAGTCCAATTTTTTGAGGAAAAAGTTGCAAATTTATGATAAAACAGTTAAAAATTTACAGGAATTTTTTTTCAAATTTATAAGAAATATTTAGCAAATTTATGAGGAAAAATAGTCACAATTTTATGAAAAAAAGTTGGTAATCTATGAGATAAACGTTGCATATTTATGAGGAAAAAAGTTGCAAATTTATGCTAAAAGTTTAAAGGTTTTTTTTTTATTATATCTGCTAAAAATAGGTGATTCAAAGTCATTTTATTTAGTTATAGAACATGACATAGAAAGGATTATGATAGTGAGGGGACAGTTCTCCCTTTCCAAACTGGGGGTCCCACTACTTACAGGCAATATATATATATTTTTTTTTTTGGGGGGGGGGGTTGTGTACTTTATTAATCCCAGAGGGAAATTCAGGGCATCCACAGTACGGTGCCAATCCCTTCACACACACAAAAGGCCATTTTAGAGTCTCTAATTAACCTAACCTGCATGTTTTTGTGCGAGGAAACCAGAGTACACCCACGCAGACACAACATGCAAACTTCACAAAGAAGGGTCATTGATGGTCAGGGGTGGAATCGATCCCGTGACCTTCTTGCTGTGCTGCCACAGTGCTAACCACTGTGCCACCGAGCTGCCCCAACAAACACATAACAAATACACTGTATAATTTACTTCTAATATAAAATCACAGCTGAATTTTTACATCCTGGCTTACAGTTTGACATGTTGACAGATCTCGTGCTTTAAAAATACCACCCCAAACCACATTGCTTTGATTTCTCCTGGGAAGAAACTGGCAATGGTATTTTATCTTTTCTTCCATTTTGTTTTTCCATCACTCTGACGGGATCCTTGTAGATTCTGAAATTGTATTTGACAGGTCGCTACAAAAACGCAGCTACCATGAAGGCGACAATCTTCAAGCATCTCTGTGACGAGCATTCATGGCCGACTTCAACGGTTCTCCAACCCCATGCGGCCAAAGGTCGGCGCGCATTGCTGAATATTGTCAGAATAGATTAGACATCTTGTGTGTTGTTTACTTTCGTCCTGTTTTTTTCTCCAAACGGGATTCTTGGAGTGTGTGTGTTTTGTTTTGTTTTTTTATTTTTCATCTATCATTGACATATAACATTTACAACTCAAAATACTGAGACACCTTCTCCCTGCACTGTGTGAGCTGTTAAAATAAATGTGGTTCAGTACAACAAAATTAATGACTGCCTTTGAACTTTTGCAGTCCTTTTTCACCTATGCTAGCATCTTTGGGCAAAAGGTGGGGTACACCCTGGCATAGATGTAAATCTAAATAGATGTAAATCACCAACTGTGGGAAAAAGAGACAATTGTCCCCCAATAACACCATAAAAATTTACAACATTTCTTATGAATTGGCAGTTTTTTCTTATTAATTAACAACTTTTTTCATGTAAATTTGCAACTATTTTCTCATTTATCTGCAACCTTTTAAACTTAAATTTGTAACTTTCTTTCTCATAAATTTGCAACTTTTTTTATCAAGTTTGCAGTTTTTTCTCTTTAATTTACATTTATATATTTGTACTTTATGCTTATACATTTGTACTCTCCCCCTTGTTAAAAATAAATAAATCCCCTACTGGATATTGCTGAAGAATGATAAGATGTGAGGGTGGAGCAGGCATAGGCGTAATTTATGAGGCGGATGGAGGGGGGTTATAACCCCCCAATCAAATCCATCCTCATATAATCATATTTAATAAAGAATATCTACAAGTGAGCATGAAGAAGTTGTCGTTTTTTTTATTTGCAAGCAATGAAAAGTAACATTTCTAATAATCAGATAATGTACCTCCACTTCCCTTCCCTGTAGACTTGGTATTGCCCAGCTGGTCCATGCGCCTTCTCTGGTCAATACTCGGAGTCATTTGTAGGGGTGGTAGGTGAGGACGCTCATCTAAGTCTAGAATGCATTCAGCTCACAAGTGAGACAGAATGAAAAGACTCCACAAGAGCAACAAACCATTTTAAATTGTTGGCTGTCAAATAAAAAGGTCAAACCCCTCTGTCCAAAAAGAGGTAAATATCATATTATTGATTTAGCTGGTGAATTGTTGTCTGAAGTTAGCTGGTTGATAATTTGCTAATGTGAGTTAAAGCTATGGGAGTAAATGTGCTACCTGGTAGGATTTAACTGATCTGAGAAATGATTAGCTTTTCTCATGCAAATTTGGTCTTCTCATTGTATTAATCATTCATGAAATGTGATCAGAATGGATTTGTTTGCCAACTGTTAGAGTGAAATTTACATATACTGTATTTCAGTACTCATCAAAACGTTAGCAGCACCGAACATTTATCAAGTGCAAACAAAACCTTTATACCACTGATCCTTAACCTGTTGCACTTCGGTGTACCACGGGCGGACACGTCTCTGCATCCTAGGGCGTCTGAAAAAAAAAAGCTGCATTTCCGTTCTTCCACTACAGACACAGCCGCGAACAGAAAGCCAAAGGAGTGCTTTGATTGGTTTAGATGTGATTGACCTCTCATTCGACTAATAAGAGCCTTGAATTGGGTTTCTGAAACCTTGAAGAACCAATGACTGAAAACCTAGCAAGAAGGACCCGCCTACCAACGGCTGCGAATACAGCAAGCCAATTGAAGCACAGTAGTTCGAAAGCGTGCCTCCCTTGCAAAATCTGTTTTGTTTTTAGCCGCTGGGTGACACACACGCGTTTGTCAGTCTTTTTTTCTTACTACTGTTCTTATTTGTTTTGAAAAATCGTTCGCCAAAACCGCAATCATGGAAGCGCAAAACCGCAATAATGGAATTATGGTTTGACTGGGTCGCGTGACCAGAACCACGAGTCCGTAACAAGCGGACCAGCGTCATGTTCGTCTGACAATGAGGAAGAGAAGTTCGCCAGTGACACTGCTGTTGTGGACAGGTAAGTGTTATAAGCTAAATTATTCTTTATCCCTGAAAATTGTAATCAAAAATGACTTTTGACCGATCGGTAAATTACAACTGTGCGTAGTAGACCGCGGCGCACGAACCGGACTCCGTGCGCCCCGGTACATGGTTCATGCGCCGCGTCCGGACCGTGAACGCCCCCCCCCCCCCGCTACTCTTCTGTAGCGGATTGCAGATATTATTGCAGATATTTTAGTACAACTGTGCGTAGTAGACCGCGGTGCACCATGACTGCGGCGCACCGGGCAATGTCCATCCTCTGTAACGGGGGGTGGGGGTGGGGTGAGAGTTCTTATCTTCTACATTACAGATATTCTAGTATAATTTTTAGTGCACTGTAGGTTATTTTTTCTTGTAAAAAAAGCCACACATTTTTTACGTGGCATGCTTCTTTGTGTGTGGGGGCTTGTTTGTTCATTCATTCATTCATGAATGAATAAACAACCCCCCCCCCCCACACACACACACACAGCCCTGAGTGTCACCATTCATTAGAGCCCAACATCAAGCTTCTATATTGAATCATTCAAAAGTTACAGACGTTTTTCCAAACTGTGCCATTTGGCACAATTTGGCACAGTTCAAAAACGCCTGGGAACAACCTGTGAAGAAAGCTGTGTAATATATTCACTTTTTGTGGTATTGTTACAAAATTTTGACCTCAGCTGGAAAACACTTGGTTCTACATTTCTGTTGCATTTTCCAGCCCGTATCTGACAGCTGTGTGTTATTTGCAAGCATTTGTATCCAAAAAAAAAACCACCCAGGCGAAATTTATTTTCTTCAAGTTCAGTATGTTTAGATGACTGTTACTCAGTGGCCGGAGCACTTAGAGAGATTATGACTGTTTTGCCAAAAAAATTCAAAGTGTTTTCTTTTAAATGAGACCAATCTCATGAAGATGCTGCAAAGGGTTGAAGAACAGCTTTTGATTTACTTTGGGTACATTATTTTTTGGCGTTTTTAGGGAAATTGACCAGAGTGCAAGGGGTTAAATGTAAATGCCTTTCAGTATTGCTTGTCATCCCCACAAAATTCAAGTTAACCTTAAACTGTTCTGTATTTTTAAAACGTTATGATTTTGATGATTATACAATTCAATTAAAAGGCAAGTTTTACCACTTTTGATTACTAAGTCACTCTGAAGGCTACTGTTAAATATCCACATTAAAAGAAATTGATTGTTTTCCCTGCAGATCATATTCAGATCTTCTATCCTTTGTTAAAATACCACAACTGCACAACAGAGTATTTAAACAAATATATAAGAAATAAACACCAAATAGATGAATGAAAGAATAGATGCATTTCATCAGCCTAAACTTTTTAAAATGTCTCATTAAGGAAAATATAACATTCTAAATTTGATCCATATGCATAATGTGTTAAAATGAGTTCAAAGGTACTGCAATACAGCCATCACTGATTAATTTGGAATTTAATTATTGAAATTAAAATCCCATTTCTAGTTTTCCATTCCCATTTTATTTAATCACGAGACAGTATTACACAAATTAGGCAGTGATCAAACACTGAGATATTGATGGCTTATTATCGTCACTGTTTAGTGATTTAGCACCTAATATAACAAGATTCATCACCTTAACACCTTACCTTTTGAGTTTGTTGGTGTTTAAGGGTCCATTTGCAATAACGGGAACACTAAAAATATAAATAAATTGATAAATAAAAAGTCGCAATGCTTCTTTCAGCATTTTTTTCTTGCAGCATTTGTCAACTCCTCTAGGCTGTTGCTTTTCCTGTATGGTCACTTCAGTATTGCATATACTGTATATATATATATATATATATATATATATATATATATATATATATATATATATATATATATATATATATATATATATATATATATATATACGTATATATATATATATATATATATATATATATATATATATATATATATATATATATATATATATATATATATATATATATATATATATATATATATATACACAGTATATACAGTATATATATATATATATATATATATATATATATATACACAGTATATACAGTATATATATATATATATATATATATATATATATATATATATATATATATATATATATATATATATATATATATATATATATATATATATATATATATATATATACAGTATATATAAACCCATTTAAAGTTAGAGCTGTCCTTACTATCAACTTTTGGGGCTCCAAATATCAATTTTGGGGCTCCAGATATTCTGGGCATTTTTTTTTCTCCCTTAATAAATTTCATCAGTGTTTTATGTAGCACTGTGACATTTCTAATGTCACTTTTTCATATGTGCAACTTTTTTGTCATAGTTTTGCAGCTTTTTTGTAAATCAGAGACATTTTTTCTTGTAAATTTGCCTACTTTTTGTATAAAAATGCAGTATTTCCCCCATGTTGTTTTCCCCCTAAATTCACAATTTCTCATAAAAATGTAGCATTTTTGTCACGAGCTGAGTTCTGGTAGTTCTGCCACACTCAGTCTCATGGCTTTTAGTTTAGTTTAGTTTAGTTTAGTTTAGTTTATTTGAAAAGGGACAATGCAATTTCATAAAACACATGATTACACATGGTTAAAAAAGCCAGAATTAGCCAAAAGGCTAGTTTTCATCTGTAGTCCCCTGGCCAAGATGTAAAAAAGCAGTAAAATGCATCTACAAGAAAAAAACATGGTTAGACATTTAAAAGGGCACTAATGTAACAAATAACATATACATAACAAACCGTACATTTAAACACAACATCAAACATCACAGCAGACTTATCTTTTAGTGTTGGCAGTTTTAGTGTTGGCAGCTGTAGGTGTTTATAAGCCACATTTTCAATTTTTTTGTGAAGGCCTTGAATGCTGTGAGCAGTTTAACCTCCTCAGGTACTGAGTTCCACTCACTAGCGCTCCTCACTGACCAGGCCGACTTACTGAAAGTGCTCCTGCGCAGAGGAATGAAACAGTCACCTCTGACAGAGCCTCGAGTGACGCGCTCAGAGCTGTTTCTTTGGCTGATGAACTCTGCCAGAGGATCTGGAGCCAAATCATGCAGTACTTTATAAATCAAATTTAAATTTGCAAATGTATGAAGACTATCCCAATTTAAAAGACTGTATTTTTTTAAAATTGCACAGTGATGATAATGCCTTGGTTTTTTATCCATAACTTTAACTGCTTGTTTGTACAAAACTTCCAATGTTTTTTTTTTTTGCACTCAAACCCACCTGGGACCAGCTAGTTAGGCGATAGTTGAAGTGACTCAGAATCATTGAATGCAAGTATATTTTTGCGGCTTCAGTTGACATTTCATTTCGAATTGCACGAAAATTTGCAAGATTTAACTTGATTTTTTTTACACAATTTAGCAATATGGGCTTTAAAGGAAAGCTGTGAATCTATTATTAACCCAAGATATTTATATTGGCTAACAATTTGTATTTTTCCTCCATTAACATGTATGTCAGGGTCAGGTGACACTCTATTTATTTTAGTGAAATACATGCCTACAGTTCTAGAAACATTTAACTGTAGACAGCACTCCTGCAACCAAGTTGTGACACAGGACATTGTTTTACTAAGTTTAGCAGCAACAGTGTCTTTGGAGCGAGCATGAACAAAAAAAAAACGTGTCGTCTGCATACATTAAGCATTCAGCTTCAGAACAAACAGTGGGCAAATCATTAATATAAAGATTAAATAAAAGGGGGCCTAATATTGATCCCTGAGGGACTCCAGAAGTTAGCCTAAGAGAATCAGATCTGCAGTTGTTAACTGATACAGATTGTGTTCGATCATGCAGATATGATTCAATCCAGCTCACAGCATTGTGAGAAAAGTTAAATTTAAAGATTTGTAATATAATTATATATTATATAATAATATAATATAATATATAATTATATTTATAATATAATTTGTATTTATATAAATTTGTTGTATTTTATGTTTTTGAGTTTTTGTACTGCCTTCGATTCTTCTGTTTTAGCTTCAGTGTTGTTTCGTTTCAATTTGTAACTATTAGCCTGCATTTGATTATGTTTATTCTTTTAATGTGATGTCCTTCTCTGAGCTGACAGCTGTCAGGCTGCATTTCCAGTTTTGTGCTCTGCGTGGGCATCGCCTGTCAGCTGTCAAAGCCCAGCCGCTTCCCCCTCATCTCCTTCAGCTGATCCCAGTCACCATTCATTGTTCCCTTTTGCCTGCTCATGTGAACCTACACGTGTCACCACTTGTGTTATTCATTCCTTCCCTATTTAAGACCTGCATTTCCCTTTCTTTTCACCGTTGAATTGATTATCTTCTCCTCATCTCCACCAGAGCCCTGCCTCACTCTGGTGCGTATTTCTAAAAGTAAGTTCCTTTTCACTTGTTATACTTTGTGTTTTGAATGTTCTATTGAACTTTGTGTTAGTTATTTTTGTCAGTAAATTATCCAAACTCACAGTTGGTCTCACATCTCTGCCTTGAAAAGCAATTTATGACACTTTTTCCTCAAACTGGCAATTTTTGTCATGGAAAATAAACTTTTTTTCCCTTACATATTTGCAACAACATTTAAATTTCTGTTTTGTTTTTTTTTTATTTTCAAGTTGCTTCTTTCTTCTTGTGAATTTATACTATTTTCACCTAAATATGCATTATTTTTTCTGTTAAATTTGGTAAAGGGGGGGGGGATACCTCACTCCTAAATTTGAAAATTGAATGTCTGTTTCTGCATATCTCATATAGTTTCTTATTTTTCTCATCCCCTTGTTTTTGTCATCATAGTTTTCTTACACTTTTATTTGGTATTAATTTGTATTTATTTCTCAGTTCTTATTGGTTGACATTTAATTCTTTATTTCGTACTGTTGTGCTCTCTCTCTGGGTTGACAGCTGTCGGTGGCACTTCTGGATTTTTGCTCCATTGTTGGCAGTGCCCCATCAGCTGTCAGTCCCGTCTTCTCCCCTCTCATTGCTCCCAGCTGACTCGAGTCTGTGATCATTGTTTCCTCCTGCCCGCTCATGGTATCCACACCTGCTATCATTTGTGTTCAATTGTTTCTGGCCCTATTTAAGGATGGTTGTTTCTCTCCCTTATTGCTGGAGCCATCAATAGAATCTCACGTCAGAACCCTACTCCTGTTCTGACATTCATCCCTGTATTCAACCTGTCTACGCCGTTGTACTCTCTGTTTGTAAGTTTTGCTTTGTGCACTAGTTGGAATTTTTGTGTTTGAGCACTTTTTGGACTTTCTGGGTTTTGTTAATAAATATCACAAACCACAGTTCAGCGTCTGGGTCCCTCCTCTCTGCCCCGAGAGGCAGTTCATGACAGAAGGGGTAAAGAATATTTTACATCTTTCCAAGTTTTTGGCATTGGAAAATTCAGCATGAATTACATCCTCCAAAATTGTTCATGAAGTACCTCTTTTAAACCATTTGAACATTAACTGAGCATTTTTATATCAGGAGCAAGAATGTGGCAACAGCAGAGTGAACCATGAAGGAGAGGGGAGAGGAGGTAAAGGTAACCGCAAATCAAATCTAAAAGAAGAAGAATCAGCACAGGTGTCCAGAGGAAGAGAGAGATAGCACTGATGACTAGAGAGAGAGAGGAGGCACAGGAGGTACACATGACCATGTAACAATAGTCAAAACTTGATTTCTGCCAGTGCTGAAATACTTAACAGAAAATAAGTATTAAGTAGGCCTGCTGCTTCATAGTGGCATAGACTATTACAAGGCTGAATACAGATTTGGGAAATCAGGGAAATATTTTTTTACAACTGTTACTAATATGGGGATGCCAAAATAAAGAGATAAATTAGCCTTGTCCTTTTAGCAAAGTTAAGGATTTTGCTTAAAAAAATCATTTTCTTTAAAAATGAAATAGTGGACATTGGAAACAGCTGCCTGTACTGACAGCCTGACAGTCCTAAAAAAAGATTAAAAAAACAAAAAAAATCCTTATACGAGCAGAGATCTCAACGCCCCCCCCCCCAACACACACACACACACACACACAATATTTGAAACAAAGTTACGCCCTTGGGTGCAGGACATGTAAAAGGACAGTGAGACGGTGGTGAGGTGTGCTGAAGGAGTGACAGATGGCTTCAAGGTGGGGGTGGGATTACATCAGGGATCGACTTTGACCTTGCTCTTGTTTACCATGGTGATGGACAGTGCTGGTAGACAAGATGAGGCAGGAGTCTCTGTGGACCACAGTGTCCACCGATGACAAGGTGATCTGCAGTGAAAGTAGAGAGTGGGTGGAAGAGAACCTGGAGAGGGGGAGGCATGCTTTGGAGAGAAGAGGAATAAAAGTCAGTAGAAGCAAAACAGAATGCATGTGTGTGAATGACAGGGTGGCAGGTGCAACGATGAAGATGCAAGAAGAGGTAGTGAAGGTAGGTGAGTTTAAATACCTGGGGTCAACGATCCAAAGCAATGGACTGTGCACAAGAGAGGTGGGGCGGAGAATGCAGGCAGGATGGAATGGGTGGCGAGAAGCGTCAGGGGTGATTTGTGACAGAAGAATGTTATGAGGTGTTACTCACTATTTCTAAGAAACAGTGTCCATTATTTGGTATATATACAGTGCTGTGAAAAAGTATTTATCCCCTTCCTGGTTTCTTATATTTTTGCATATTTGCATATTTCAGATTATCAAACAAATTTTAATATCAGACAAAGATAACGGAAATAAATACGAAATGCAGTTTTCAAATGATGGTTTCATTTATTAAAGGAAAAAAAAAACTATCCAAACCTATCTGGCCCTATGTGAAAAAGTAATTGCCCATCTTGTTACATCATGGATTAACTGTGAATTATTACTAACGGCAATATAAGCTGCGGCTTCAGCCATCATCCATTTCGGATAACTTATGTTGAACTGTATAATCAGAGGAGTTATTGTTAATTTGACCTTGTTGGATTTTCTTTCCCCCTTTGTTATATTATTCTGTTTCTTTTTAATCTGTACTTTTAATCTATCCGAAATAAAAGATTCATTCATTCATTCATTCAACTGTGATTAACCACATTTTTTGGAAAGCTGAGTTCAGTTTCAGCAGCTACACTCAAGCCTGATTACTACCAGACCTGATGAATCAAGAAATCATTTAAATTGAACCAGTCTGACAACCTGAAGTAGGCTAAAAAAAATCTCAAAAAGCAACACATTCCACTGTGATCTAAAGAAATTCAAGAACAGCTGAGAAACGAAAACCCAGAACAACATCTAAAGAACTGCAGGCCTCACTTGCTTCAGTTTGGACACTGGTCCATGATGGAACAATAAGAAAGAGGCTGGGCAAAAATGGCATCCATGGGAGAGTTCCAAGATAAAAACTCCTGCTGGACAAGAAGAACATAAAGATTCATCTCACGTTTGTCAGAAAACATGTAGATGATCCCCAAGACTTTTGGGAAAATATTCTGTGGACCGATGAAACAAAAGTTGAGCTTTCTGGAAGACGTGTGTCCTTTTTTATCTGGCATAAAATGGACAAAGAATTTCATAAAAAGAACATTGTATCAACAGTCAAACATGGTGGTGGTAGTGTCATGGTCTGGGGCTGCTTTGCTGTTTCAGGACCTGGACGACTTGTTGTAGCTGATGGAACCATGAATTCTGCTCTCCACCAGAAAATCCTGAAGGAGAATGTCCAGCCATCAGTTTGTGATGCCCTCCAATGTGACTAAATTAAAACAATTCTGCACAGAAGAGTGGGTCAAAATTCCTCAACAGCGATGTAAAAAGCTCATTGCCAGTTGTTGGCACCAAGGGTGGCACAACCAGTTATTAGGTTTAAGATAAGATAAGATAAGATAAGCCTTTATTAGTCCCACAACGGGGAAATTCCAGGATTGCAACAGCACAGGGATAGCAACACTCAGAGCAACAATCAGAAGGCAAGAAAAAAAAAAAAAAAAAAACAAGCAATCAAGAGCAGCTAATATACATATGTACATATTACTATAAAATATATATATACACACACACAGACACACAGTGCAGAGCATTGTAGCTGGATGGAATAAATATATGAATATGTAAACACACAGTGCGGAGCAATGTAGCTAGATGGAATCATCGTCGGCGGCGGCGGCCTCCGTCGGTCTATGATGACCATGGAAGAGAATCCTAAACGTCTACTCTGCTGGAACAGCACCGCCTGTGGCTGAACAGGCCGATGCGCGAATGACAGTCCCTGTCACACAGGTCACACTTGTGGGTGGTCTCCGTGCTGCTGGGTCTGTGGCGGTTCTTCCTGCGGGTCCTTTTTTCATCTGCTGCAGCAGTCAGTCTCTCTTCACCCGCCTTGAGCTGTCTGGTCAGGGTGCCTCTCCATTTGGAGCGGTCCGTTGCAAGGTCCTCCCAGCGCTCTGTGTTGATATCCAGGGCCTTCATGTCTCTCTTGCAGACGTCTCTAAAGCGCAGCTGTGGGCGGCCAACGTCTCTCCTGCCAGTTGCCAGTTCTCCGTAGAGGACGTCTTTGGGGATTCTGCCATCCTCCATACGGTGAACGTGGCCTAGCCAGCGGAGCCTGCGCTGCCTGAGTAGAGTGAACATGGAGGGAAGGCCGGCGCGGGACAGAACTTCTGTGTTGGGCACTTTGTCCTGCCAGGATATGTCCAGGATGTGGCGAATGCAGCGCAAGTGGAAGGAGTTCAGTCTCTTTTCCTGCTGGGCGTATGTTGTCCACGTCTCACTCCCATAGAGCAGTGTGCTGATGACGCAGGCGTTGTACACTGCCATCTTCGTCTTGACAGAGAGTTTGGGATTCTCCCACACTCGTGTGGTGAGGCGAGCGAGTGTGAAGGCTGATTTTCCAATCCTCTTGTTGATCTCTGTATCAAGGGAGAGGTTGTTGCTGATCGTGGACCCCAGGTACGTGAACTGATTCACGACCTCCAGCTTGTAGTCATCAATGGTGATGGTTGGTGGTGCTTCCGTGCCTTGCGCCAAGACGTTAGTCTTCTTCAGGCTGATGGTAAGCCCGAAGTCCTTGCATGCCTGGGAGAAGCGGTCCATCAGGGTCTGAAGCTCCTGCTGTGTGTGGGTTGCGACTGCAGCGTCGTCTGCGAACAGCATGTCTCTGATTAGAGCCTCGCGTACTTTGGTTCTGGCTTTCAGGCGGGCGAGGTTGAAAAGCCTGCCGTCAGATCTTGTGTGCAGGTAGATTCCCTCTGTTGCTGTGCTGAAGGCATGCCTCAGGAGCATAGCAAAGAAAATCCCAAAGAGGGTTGGCGCAAGTACACAGCCCTGTTTCACTCCGCTGCGTATGTTGAATGGCTCTGAGACGTTGCCATCGTGCTGCACTATCCCCTGCATGTTGGTGTGAAACGATTCGATGAGGCTTTGCAACTTTGGTGGGCATCCTATCTTTGGCAGGATCTTGAAAAGGCCCTCTCTGCTGACCAGATCGAACGCTTTGGTGAGGTCGATGAAGGCGACGTACAGAGGCATGTTCTGTTCTCTGCATTTCTCCTGGAGTTGGCGGATGGAGAATATCATGTCTACCGTCGATCGCTCAGCGCGGAAGCCACACTGAGACTCGGGGTAGACACGTTCGGCAAGCTTCTGTAGACGAACGAGAACAACTCGTGCGTAGACTTTGCCAACAACGCTGAGGAGGGAAATGCCCCTGTAGTTGTTGCAGTCGCTTCTCTCCCCTTTGTTTTTGTAGAGGGTGATGATCTTGGCGTCCCTCATGTCCTGTGGTACAGCACCTTCCTTCCAGCACTGGCAGAGGACGTCATGCAATGGCAGCAGTAGGGCGGTCTTGCAGTGCTTGATCAGGTCTGGGGGTATGCCGTCGTTGCCGGGTGCCTTGCCAGCGGCCAAGCTATCAATGGCCTTACTGAGTTCGTCGATGGTTGGCTCGGCGTCAAGTTCGTCCATGGATGGCAGGCAGTCGATGGCATCAAGGGCTGACGGTGTCACGGTGTTCTGTCTAGAGTAGAGGTCGGAGTAGTGTTCCACCCATCTCTCCATCTGCTTGTTCTTCTCTGTGATCATCTCCCCAGTGGAAGATTTGAAGGGGGCCATCTTGCTCTGAGCCGGACCAAGTGCTTTCTTGATGCCATCGTACATACCACGGATGTTCCCTGTTATGGCAGCGGTTTGAATGTCTTGGCTGAGCTGAGTCCAGTACTCGTTGGCACAGCGCCGAGCAGTCTGCTGAACTTTGCTTCTCGCAGCCCTGAGAATCTGGAGATTCTTCTCGTTTGGGTACTTCTTGTACTCAGCAAGTGCTGAGCGCTTGGCTTCAATGACGGGGGTCATCTCGGTCAACTTGACATCAAACCAGTCCTGTGACTTCGAGGTCTTCCTCCCAAAGGTAGCCAAGGCTGTGCGGTAGATGGTGTTTCGCAGCTCTTCCCACTTCTGCTTTGCAGATTCTCCTCCTTGTGGTACACCAAGTTCCTTCTCAAAGGTGGAGGCAAACTGCTTAACAAGTTCTGGTTGGGCCATCTTGCTGGTGTCAATCCGTGCCTTTCCAGGTTGTCTAGCACGATGGAATTTCTTCAGCTGCAGCTTGACCTTGCAACACACCAATGAATGGTCTGTGTCGCAATCTGCACTCTGGAATGAACGGGTGATTAGCACGTTCTTCAGTGAGGTGCGCCTGGTCAGGATCAAGTCTAGCTGGTGCCAGTGCTTTGAGCGCGGATGTTGCCGTTGCCAGGAAACCTTGTGTTGGGGCTTGGTCTTGAAGAACGAGTTTGTGATGCACAGATCGTGATATGTGCAGAACTCGAGCAGCCGCTGTCCGTTGTCGTTCATTCTGCCCACGCCAAAAGGTCCAAGACAGGAGGGCCAGGAGTCATGGTCAGCACCCACTCTGGCATTGAAGTCTCCAAGGAGAATGAGTTGTTCAGAGTTGGGGATGATCCTGACAGTTGTTGCGAGATTCTCGTAGAACTCGTCTTTTGCCTCTGGTGTGGCTGTCTGTGTTGGGGCATACACACTGACGAGGGTGACTGGGCCTTCAGTGGTGTTCAGGCGGAGGGTGAGGAGTCGTGCAGAGCCAGTGCTGCCCGGTTCCACCATCTTCAGCAAAGTGTTCTTCACTGCGAAGCCCACTCCGTGTTCCCTGTGTTCGTCACTGCCCTTTCCCTGCCAGTAGAACGTGTAGTCCTTCTCTCTCAGTGTGCCTGCATCAGCTAACCGTGTTTCCTGGAGAGTGGCGATATCCACTCCCAGTCTCTTCAGCTCATTATTGATGATGGCAGTCTTCCTGGTGTCGTTGATGTCCTTGAGGTTAGCAGCGAGTCCTGTCATCATAGTGCGGACGTTCCAAGTTCCCAGTTTTAGAGCTGGTCTCTTTTGTTTTATTGTCTTGCCTGGTGCGAAGGTTCTCAGCCTGCTGTTTGGATTTCTCCTTATCCCCATGCACCCAATGAGGAAAGCAAGCTGTGGCGGGACAACACCTTATTGGCTGGGGGCTGCCCAGCTTGAGGCGGGCGGTAGCTGTCCAGTGAGATCTGATGATCCCTCCCACCGTTGGGAACAACCCCCTGGCACCACGCTCTACGCCAATTGAGCAGTGGCTTATAACCGGTAACTGTCATTCCCCGTGTTTTGTCTACGCCAAAGGCGAAGTTGGAGTGTCCTCTCCAGTGATCCGGTGTTCTACCTTCCAGCGTTGGGCGTTGGTAGGATTCAAGCCTGGGCAGGAAGATATGGAGGACAAGATGTTGCCCATGCAGCATGTCCCCCCTCTCCACGTCACTGATGAATCCAAAGGAATAGCAGGGCTGCTACAGTTTGGCACCAGCGCCGTTGCAGGAGCTGCCAGAACGATGTTGAGCACAACATAGAACTGCCTTAGGGGCTCCGACTCCGGATTTTTCCTCAGGGTTGACTCCCGAAGCCTTTCCCGTGACCGGGTATGCCGCAAGGCAGCAGAGGTTTGAAATCAGGGTTTACCTTCCCCTAGATGGGCTACCTTCCCAGGTTGACGAGCCACCATCTACTCGAAGCATCTGGTTTTAAGGCGCCAGAGATCCGCCCTCGCCCCTTCTCCTATTAGTAAAAGCAGTTCCGCCGGGCTTAGAGACTAAACCACACGGGCAGGCTAGGAGTTGGACTTAGTTGTCAGAGGCTTTTCGAGACGCACGCCATAAGGAGCATTTTATGAGCACTGGGAGCTTAACCCCAGTGCCGCTCCTGGCTATGACAACCTTGGAACCAGCTAGATGGAATAATATGTAGATATATAAACACACAGTGCGGAGCATTGTAGCTAGATGGAATAAATATATAGATATATGAACATAAACACACCCAGTGCGGAGCATTGTAGCTAGATGGAATAAATATGTAAATATATAAACACACACAGTGCAGAGCATTGTTGCTAGATGGGATGAAACAGCACAACCGTCTACTTAGTTATCCTACATGGTATGATTATGTGTCCATACATATTCTCACTCTCCATAGCGACCGGTATTTCCTAGTTGTATGCCGGAGGGGACCATTGTGTAAGTCTATTGCATCTTTTGCATTCAAAAAACTATTAGTTTGTTACGTCTTTTTGCTATCTCTGTGAGCAGCCCTGCTTAGGTTGTACAGCCTGACAGCCGTTGGTAGGAAGGACCTGCGAAACCTCTCGGTTGTGCACCTGGGATGATGTAGTCTGCTGCTAAATGAGCTCCTCAGTGCATTCAGTATGTCCTGCATAGGGTGGAACTCGGACTCCAGCAGAGATGACAGTTTAGCCACCGTCCTTCTCTCTCCTATCTCCTCCACCGGATCAAGGCGCTGCCCCAGGACAGAGCTAGCTTTCTTGATCAGTTTGTTCAGTCTCTTCCTATCGGCTGCAGTAATGCCACTGCCCCAGCAGACCACTCCAAAAGTGATGGCTGATGCCACCACCGTGTCATAGAATGTCTTCAGCAGCGCGCCTTGTACACCAAAAGACCTGAGTCTCCTCAGCAGGCACAGCCTGCGCTGTCCCTTCTTGTAGAGTGCATCAGTATTGTGTGACCAGTCTAGTTTATTGTTCAGATGAACACCCAGGTACTTATAGGCTGTCACCATCTCGATGTCTGTTCCCTGTATATTTACTGGTGCTGTGAGGGGTTGTTCTTGCCTGCGGCAGTCCACCACCAGCTCCTTAGTTTTTCTCACGTTGATCTGGAGGCAGTTCCGATGGCACCAGTCCACGAAGTCCTGGATAAGCCCTCTGTAATCAGCTTCATCTCCATTGGAGATGAGGCCAACGATCGCAGAGTCATCAGAGAACTTCTGTAGATGGCATTGTGTTGTGTTGTGTGAGAAGTCCGCAGTATAAAGAGTGAACAGGAAGGGAGCCAGCACCGTTCCCTGGGGGGCCCCCGTGCTACTGATGATCGTGTCGGACACACAGTCCCAGGTTCTCACAAACTGAGGCCGGTTCGTGAGGTAGTCCAGGATCCATGATGACAGGTGCTGGTCCACCCCTGCCCGCAGCAGCTTGTCCTTCAGGATCATCGGTTGGATGGTGTTGAAAGCACTGGAGAAGTCAAAGAACATGATCCTCACCATATTCCCGGGCTTCTCCAGGTGGGACAGAGAACGGTGAAGGAGGAAGATCACCGCATCCTCCACCCCAGTGCCATGCTGGTAGGCGAACTGGAGTGGATCCATCGCTGGTCCCACCAGGGGGCGGAGGTGAGCAAGGAGCCGTCTCTCCAGGGTCTTCATCATGTGAGACGTCAGGGCCACTGGTCTGTAGCTGTTCAGGTCTCTTGGATGGGAAGTCTTTGGTATGGGTACCACACAAAATGTTTTCCACAACTATGGTACCCTCCCCAGCTTCAGGCTCAGGTTGAAGATGTGCTCCACGATCCCACACAGCTGGTCTGCACAGGACTTGAGGGGCTTTGCGCTGATGCCGTCCGGTCCCGACGCCTTCCTCGCCTTGATCTTCCTCAGCTCCGTCCTCACCTGGGTCTTGGTCAGGGTCAGGATGGGGGGCTGTGTGTTGGGAGTGGGGGGGTGTTGGTGGAGTGGGGAGTAGGCAGCAGGACTTGATTTCTTTAGAGGCAGCAGTGGTTGTTGTGCAGTCGGGGTGGAGGGCGGTTGGTCAAACCTATAGAAAAACAGATTCAGGTTGTTCGCCCACTCCCTGCCCCCC
Organism: Pholidichthys leucotaenia; assembly: GCA_020510985.1. Taxonomy (NCBI): domain Eukaryota; kingdom Metazoa; phylum Chordata; class Actinopteri; order Cichliformes; family Pholidichthyidae; genus Pholidichthys; species Pholidichthys leucotaenia. The sequence continues at coordinate 414,367,358 of CM035837.1, read as the reverse complement.
GTGGCCTGGGGGGAGGTATTCTGGAGCCCAGAGATGGTTTTGAGGTTTCTCCAGACCCCGCTGATGTCGCTCTGTTGCAGCTTGTCCTCCATCTTCTTCCTGAAGCTGTCCTTGCCTACTCTGATCTTTCTCCTCAGCTCCCTCTGTACGGACTTCAGCATCTCCCTATTCCCCGACCTGAAGATCCTCTTCTTCTCTCTCAGAAGTGTTTTTATCTCAGGGTTGATCCAGGGTTTGTTGTTTGAGTGACGCCGTATGGTCTTGGTGGGAACAGATTTGTCCACACAGAAGCTGAGGTAGCCCGTGAAGGTGTGAATGAGGCCATCGATGTCCTCACCATGTGGATCACAGAGCTGCTTCCAGGCGGTGGCTTCAAAACAGCCCTTTAGAGTGTCCATTGTCTCCTCAGACCATAACTCCACAGTGTGCATGGCCGGAGGTTGTCTGTGCACTAGGGGTTTGTACACCGGCCGGAGATGAACCAAGTTGTGATCCGATCTCCCGAGTGGGGGGAGTTGTGATGAGGTGTACGCCTCCTTAGTGTTTGCGTAGAATAAGTCCAGTGTTTTATTGTCTCTAGTGTGGCATGTGACATACTGGGTGAACGTGGGTAGAATGGGAGATAGTGAAACATGGTTGAAATCGCCTGAGATGAGGAGAAGAGCATCTGGGTGTTCTGTCTGCAGCCTGCTGGTTACTGAATGGATGACGTCACGCGCTGTCCCAGTGTTCGCCGTCGGATTTGCATAAACAACAATGCAGATCACGTGTGAGTGTTCTCTCGGGAGATATGTAGGCCTCATGCTAACAGCTAGCAGGTTTAGGGGGCATTTAGGGGGCAATTACTTTTTCACACAGGGCCAGGCAAGTTTGGATAGCTTTTTTTTCCCTTAATAAATGAAACCATCATCTAAAAACTGCATTTTGTATTTACTTGGGTTAGCTTTGTCTATCATTAAAATTCGTTTGATGATCTGAAACATTTAGGTGTGACAAATACGCAAAAATATAAGAAATCGGGAAGAGAGCAGTTACTTTTTCAGAGCACTGCAGATATCAAATTAGCCTTTATCAGTTCCTGTTTCCAGTGTGTTTGTGATGTCATTGTGTAACAAATTCATTACTATTCTTAAGACAGTTGGAAACACATTTCAAGCAAGTTCCAAAGTTGCAAGGGAAATACGTACGTTTCTTCCACCAGCCCCCCTCTCAAGCAGTTTCATCGAATTTTAATCACAGAAAGAACACAATGTACTCACCAGAAGTTTGAATCACAGTGAATTTAAAGTAGTGTGCCCATGAGTTATAACACCTAGAATGGCTGATTTCTGGTGTAAATTGGCAATGCTGGCCTCTGAAAATTTTAAATCACCAGCGTGTCCCCCACTGGTGCTGCAGCTGAAACTGCTCACCGCGTGGATAAGGGGTCAAATTAGCAGCCAGACTTCACTGCCTTGTTATTTTTGGAGAAACAGCATGGAGCCCCGTCCACCTTTTCATTTCCTATTCCCCTTTTACCCATCCCATTAGACTGAGAAGTATTTCATTACAAAATCTTCACTACTATTCTGGTTTCCAATATGAAATCATAACTAGATACAAGATAATCATGGTCATATACTTGCACAAAATAATCATGGTCACATACTTGCACAAGATAATCTGGTCACATACTTGCACACTCCTGAATCCATTTCATTCTTTAACAATTTCTTCAAATTCCCTACTTCTATAAACACTTTACACCCAATGAAACAGTTATCGATGTTGTTAATTGGCAAAGTAACATGCATTACAGAGCCTTTATCATGCTTTTGTTTTGCATGACAAAACATCCCCCAGAGGTGTTAATGAACTTTGGTCTTAACTACTGCAGGATATAATTATTGCTGTAACAAAGAGAAAGCGCTCTCCTCACAATGTTCTGTTTCATAGCATGTTATTTGAAATGCCAACAAGCTCCAGTTCACCCCACCTCCACCCTCCTTTTTTTCTTCATGTCCATGAGATCTCTGCTTTGACAGCGACACCACGATTGAGGATAACATTAGCCTTTAGCTTTGGTTGTCAGACTAAGTAACACACTAATATCATCTGGCTGAATGCATTATCAAAGTTGGGGGTGTGGGGTTGAGTGGCCAATAGCATGATCAGCTCACACTCTAACTTTCTCCAATGATAAATGTTCGATTGAAAGGTTTCCCAGCAGCAGTAGTACTGCATTTAAAACTTAATATGCTACACTTCTTCTTTTTCTACACATCGTTCTCACATGCACAGAAGAGGTATGTTGCTCTTCAAAAGAATGAAACTTTACTGGGAGGATTTGAGCCAAGGTCTCCAGCATAGAAGATGAGCATCTTAATCTCTACGCCTCACGACATTCTCACACACTAACAAAATGTTCCATTGACAAGACAAGAACGCTTGTCAAAAATCATACAAATGATGTTTGGAACATTAACAGAATTGCATGACATTTGGTGTTTTGCTTAAGAATACTGTTGTGATTGTGAGTTTGAAATTTCATCAAGTTTGGATCACTGCATCAGAAGTTAAACCCAAAAATGCACACCAAAGAGAAACAGTACAACTTGATTGGCCTAGAAAATCAAAACAGATTGATATTTTTTTTATTTATATTTTATATATATATATATATACGGTATATATATATATATATATTTTTTAATTTTTTTTTTTTTTTTAATTTTTCTTGTCTTCGTGACTGTTGCTCTGAGTGTTACTGTCCCTGTGCTGTTGCAATCCTGGAATTTCCCCATTGTGGGACTAATAAAGGCTTATCTTATCTTATGTTCTTGGATGATTTTAACAACCTTTCATTATCACTAACACATTTCAGTACATTTGTAAATGATCTCTTAATTTCAAGAAATTTGGATGAATGGCCTTAGAGGAGTTCATTTTGAGTTCACTTGCACACTTTTGAAAATATGGTGCTGAAAACTTCATTTTTGGAGCACAAGACCAATGGAGAAAAGCTGTGGATGATTTAAGAAATTAGAATGATGAAAGAATTAAGTCTTGGCCAAACCTGATTATTAAAGCATCATGCAGTGCCTTGATTTTTGGTCTCCGAGTTGTGGGGAGAATTTCTGACCGCACTGTAAAATTTCCTGTTTCTACACATTACCGTATTTGCTCTCCATGTACTTTTGGTGAGGAAAAATAAGAAGAATCAGAACAATTACAATAGGTTTCAAATAGGACAGCTGCTTGGAACCCTAACTAGTGGGAACATGTCTGTTTGTGAGCAGGATTGTGCCAAAAGTACTGGCCGAATTTTAATTAAATTTTCACCAGAGGTGGCCCTTGAGGTATGGATGAACCCATCAGATTTTGGAGGTGATCCAGGATAGTTTGTGGATTCTGGATCACTTTATTTACTTTAACATTGTGAGATAGGGCCTTGGTGGACGTATGCACCTCCAGAATCTAATGGGTTCATCCATAGCCCAGGGGCAACCTTTGGTGAAGGTTTCATCAATACCCATGAAGTAGTACTTACATAATCCTGCTAACAAAGAGACAAACCACATTACCTCCTTGGCGGGGGTAAAAATTAACATAAACGAGCACCTATAACAGACTTCTTCAAGTTTGTAACCCGCATATCAATGTCAAATCTCAGCTGTGGCCACTTACACCAGCTAACAGTAGCAGTCCATTGTAGCAATCCAAAACCTTTCATACATTCTGTAGGATGGAGAGTAAGTTTTTGAAGCCTGGGGAAGATGTCCTAATTGACAAAGGACTTAAAAACAAATGGCGCTGGATGTGGATCAAAGAAAAAGGCAGAGAAGGCAAGCCTTTTGGTATCTGGTGTAAAAAGTTTAGAGAACAAGGAGCTTGTTTCTGCCGTTTCTGCACATTGTGCTCGAAAAAGCTCATGTATGCTATTAGCGGTAAAAAAGTGTTACCACTTCACAAACTAGATCTCGGCCACAAAGCAGCTTTCCGTTTTTGTTAATTGAATTGAACTGTAGTTTTCTGTAGTAATCTGGCTTTGTGCTTTTCCCTTTTTATGTTTTATAGTATTTAATTTACTACCATTTCTTTTGAACAAAACAATTATGGAAATAATGCAATTGAGAGTATTATATACAATTCACTGTTGCTGTTTACAATTTGTTATTAAAAATACATGGTGCAAATGTTGCACATTCCATTAAAAAAATTGTAAATCAATTGCCTTTTCCATATACCCTTTACTGAACGGTTGCTAATCAAATGTTATTTCACCAGTGAATTAGTTCAGTTGACTGAGTTTCACATACCCTTATTCAAAAATTTCATGTTATAGATTGGACGTCATTCTGTACATAATTGATATAACTTGATAGCAACAGCATCCTAAATGTTAGATGTTTGCACCATATTAAAGTGAGATGAAGTACTATTGCGACCTATTAACCTTCCTTGGTGTTTCTGTTTCAAACAATCCACCATAATCTAGTATGAATATATCAGTGGGTATGGCAGAAATGTTACTAGCTAGTTTCAGGGAAAATCATTTTCATGTAAGTGTGTGTGTGTGTGTGTGTGTGTGTGTGTGTGTGTGTCCCCACCCCGTCACCCTGCCCCTGGAAAAAAAGTTTCATGATTCAGGGCAAGAAAGGCTCAAACGCAGAGCTGCCGGAATGAACACTCAGACTCAGATGAAAAATTTACCAGTTGATTGTAAAAAAAACCTAACACACAACTCTAAATAAAGGTGCAGAAATAAGGAAAAGCACAACACAAAAACACACAATTTAATGATACAAAAACCGGTGCCCGCTGGAGCGCACGTAGCCTACGGAAAAAGAGCAGAAAGGGGTTATTAGGGACAGACTCTCCCAAAGAGGAGAATAATAATGGGAAAGCACTCTTACTCTGTAATCAGAGGAGACCGACAGGAAGCTCCTGCGTGGACCAGGGGAGCAGGGTCTTCTTGGTCAGGCGACCGTGATCAGCCCCAGAGTACACACCGCACAGGTGGCAACAAACCTGAAGAGACAGGAGGACAAAGGGAGTGAAAACACAGGTCAACCGAGGGATAATAATATAAAAGGCTTAGACTTCTTCTGGTAGCAAACCTAACAATCCAGCGATGGGTTCTCCACGCGCTGGCTCTTAAGTATGCTAGGTGATTAGGAAGCAGCAGGTGTGTAATCATGGAGGTGTAGCTGATACTCCTGACCCGGGAAAACAGGAACAGGAGGGGAGGGGGAGCACATCGCCTGATCATCACAGTGCCCCCTCCTCAAGGGGCACCTCCTGGCATCCCACTGGACTTGCGTGAATGGGCCCGATGGAATGCCTGCACCATCTGCTTGTCCAGGATGTAGGATCACGGAATCCAGGACCTCTCCTCTGGACTGTACCCTTTCCACTCAACTAAGTACTGGCACCCACAACCCCATCGATGGATGTCCAGGATCTTCTCCACCGTGAATGTGGTCTGGCCATCGATGACTTGGGGTGGGGGGGTGGGGGTGGGGGTCCCGAGGAGGGCACTTGATGATTAGCCACTTGATAGTGAACAGGCCCAGATAGCGGGGGAAGAGCTTCCGAGACTTCGTCTTGAGCGGGATCTGTTTGGCGGACAGCCACACCTTCTGTCCCACCGTGTACTTCAGCGTCAGCATGCTTCTGAGGTTAGCATATTGTTGATTGTGCTGCGCAGACTGGAGGAGGGCAGCTCTTGTGGCCCTCCACAGACGGCGGCACTGGTGTGCATGGACCTCCATGGATGGGACGGCGAGGCCCCTCTCCATCATGGGCAGCAGAGTTTGTATGTAGCCCATCAAGGCCTCAAACGGTGTGAGCCCAGTAGAGGAGGAGACAGCCGAGTTGTGGGAATACTCCACCCAGGTCAAGTGGGAGCTCCAGGTGAATGGGTTTCGAGATGCTACGCACCTGAGGGTAGCCTCAAGGTACTGATTGGCACACTCGGCCTGACCGTTGCTTTGCAGATGGTATCCAGATGTCAGGCTGGCTGTAACACCCAAAAAAACAGCAGAACGCCTTCCACACCTGGGATGTGAATTGTAGACCCTGGTCCGAGACAATATCCACTGGTATCCCATGCAGCCGGATGACATTCTGCATCACCAGATCAGCCGTCTCCGTGGCAGATGGTAATTTACTGAGAGGGACCAGGTAGATGGCCTTGGAGAGTGGGTCCACGATGGTGAGGATCACAGTGTTGCCTTGGATTGGAGGGAGGCCCGTCACAAAGTCCAATGCAATGTGTGACCATGGACGATTCAGCACCGGGAGGGGATAGAGGAGGCCAACAGGAGGGGAAGAGTCAGATTTGTTTGCGGTGCAGGTGTGACAGGCCTTATGCACATCCCTCCCGAGTGTGGGCTACCAAAACGCTCTCTTGAGCAGCTTGATTGTCTGGGAGATGCCGGGATGGCAGGCAAAAAAGCTGGGAAAGGGCTCCAGGACAAAATTGAGGCCTGACTCCAGTTTATAATTGGGTTGTGAATGCAGAGCCACAGATACCCCAGAATCATTGTGGTGGTCTCATCGAGGCAGGACATAAAACTGAATAATCTCATGGTGATTACTGGACAGAATGACTGAAATGGGCTCAGTCTGTTTGGTAATCACCGAGATGCTGCTGCCTGAGACCGCCGAGACAGTCAAGGGTGTCACGACATTCCTGGTGGGTATTTGTAATTTTTAGACCATTCAAGGATTCAGAAGATTCAAAGGCTTTATTATCATGTGCACAGTTAAGAAACGCTACATTTCCTGAGCACTGAAATTCTTACTTTACTCACCAGCTTTTTAAAAAGCTGGTGAGTCCCCACTTAATCACCTCACTGCGTAACGTTGAGGGGACATACAGCCGGGACATACAGACCTCCTTCCGGGATGGGTTCCAATGATTGAGCTTGCTGAACCTTCTGCTCAAGCTCCCACAAAAGTGTCCCGAGAAAGCAGGAGGAGGAGAGAATCATCTCCGGGGAAGATGCAACAGCTGCAGAAGAAGAGGTGGAGGAAGACGAGCTGGGAGAAAACTGGCTTGAGAGAGTGTCAGTCTTGGCATTACGGGTCGGTATGAGATGGAAAGATTGAACCTATTAAAGAACAGGGCCCACCGACCCTGCTGTGAATTCAACCGTCTGGCCGATCGAAGATATTCTAAATTTTTATGATCGGTCCAGACAATGATCAGTTGGCTAGCTCTCTCCAGCCAGTGTCTCCATTGCTCCAATGCCAGCTTAATGGCATAGTTCGTCATCCCCAACATTGTAATTTCTCTCGGCTGGTGTTAGCCGCCAGGAGAAATACGTGCATGGATGGAGCTTCTGGTCGGAGGTGGAGCACTGGGAGAGAACAACACCCACCCCCGAATCGGAAGCATCCACCTCGACCATGAACTGTGCTGAAGGATCCACCTCTGCCAGGACATGCGCATTGGTGAACAGGCCTTTCAGGGTTACAAAAGCTCGTTCAGCGGCCTCGGACCACTTGAATGGGCTTTTGGTCGACGTCAACTGTGTGAGCGGTTGTGCCACCTTACTATAATCATGGATAAATCAGTGGTAGAATTTGGCAAAGCCCAGGAAGCGTTGGAGGTCCTTCCTTGACTGGGGGAGGGGGGTAGGCCATGTTACTACTGTCTTAATTTTCACCAGATCGGCCTTTACCGTGCCCTCGGTGATGATGAACCCCAGGAACGAAGTTGAGCGAGTGGAAAATTCACACTTCTCGGCTTTCACAAAAAGCTGATTTTCCAGTAGCCGCTACAGAAAGGACCAAACATGGACCATGTGCTCCTCCAGCGTGCGGGAAAAAATCAGAATATTGTCCAGATACACAAAAACAAACTGGGTCACCATATCTTGCAAGACGTCATTAATTAACCGTTGGAAGATAGCCGGGGCGTTAGTCAGCCCTAATGGCATGACCAAATACTCAAAATGGCCCAGCGATGTTTTAAATGCCGTCTTCCATTCGTCTCCCTCACGAATGCGGACCAAGTAGTATGTATTACGGAGGTCGAGCTTGGTGAAAAAACGTGCCCGTTGGAGTAGCTCAAACCCTTAGTTGATAAGGGGCAGCAGATACTTATCCTTACAGGTAATCACGTTAAGCTCACGGTAATCAATGCACAGCCGCAATGTCCCGTCCTTTTTCCCTACAAAAAAGAACCCAGCTCTGAGAGGGGCGGATGAGGGACAAACAATGCCGGCACTGAGGGAGTCTTTAATATAGGTCTCCATCGCCTCCCTCTCTGGCCCAGGTAAACTGTAGAGCCGGCTGGATGGCAGCTGCGCACCCAGAAGGAGGTCAATAGCGCAGTCATAGCCTCTGTGAGGTGCTAATGATAGGGCCCTGGACTTGCTAAAGACTTCCCCTAAGTCATGATAGACCTCGGGCACGGGGCTGAGATCCACCGGCTTAGCTGGAGGGGAGAAGATTGGGAGAGAGGGCGAGCATGCAGCCGATCGGAGACACGATGAGAGACAGAAAGGGCTCCAGGACAAAATTGAGGCCTGACTCCAGTTTATAATTGGGTTGTGAATGCAGAGCCACAGATACCCCAGAATCATTGTGGTGGTCTCATCGAGGCAGGACATAAAACTGAATAATCTCATGGTGATTACTGGACAGAATGACTGAAATGGGCTCAGTCTGTTTGGTAATCACCGAGATGCTGCTGCCTGAGACCGCCGAGACAGTCAAGGGTGTCACGTCATTCCTGGTGGGTATTTGTAATTTTTAGACCATTCAAGGATTCAGAAGATTCAAAGGCTTTATTATCATGTGCACAGTTAAGAAACGTTACATTTCCTGAGCACTGAAATTCTTACTTTACTCTCCGAACGAATGCCAAGGTAATAGGTACAGAAACAATAATTCTAATAAGGTCATGACACACTAACACAGTAACTCAATCCCAATACTAATGGATGCTAATAACACACACACCAACACACGGTTAGGCAGTTAGGACTCCTTAAGCACACCTTGATACTAAATACTAAAACTAATGAGTACTAATAACACACACTAGGCAGTTTGAACAATTAATACAGTTAAAGCAGTCAGGCAAGAGGAATGAAATTGAAAATTCACTGGATGACTAAAGTGATAGTGGTATATTGATATCAGAGATGATGTGAATCTGAGATGGCATGAACCTACAGTATGTACAGTGTGCAAATGAGCATTGTGCAACGAGCAGTATATGATTACAAATTACAAATTAGCACCCGGTGCTAATTTCTGTTACGGTAGTACCAGTAAACTGTGCATGATAAGTAGCAGCAGAGATGATATGGACATCAGACGGGTGAGACTATATCTACTGTACAGGTGAGCAGTGTGCAAATTTAGCAGCCAGTGTGTGAGTTCCTATATGCAAAGCTGTGTTATAGAGTTTTGGGAGTTGTTATCTGTTCAGGAGTCTGATGGCAGTGGGAAAGAAGGAGTTCTTCAGTCTGGTTGTCCTGCATTTCACACTTCTGTACCTCTGGCCTGAGGGTAGAAGTGTGAACAGTCTGTGCTGGGGGGGGTGTGGTCCCGGAGGATGGCATCAGCTCTCCTTTGGATTCTGCGGTGGTAGATGCTCTGCAGAGAGGGGAATGGAGTCCTGATGATCTTCTCCGCTGTCTTCACCACTCTCTGCAGGCGTTTGCAGTCCAGGGCAGTGGTGCTGCCGTACCACGCAGTGATGCAGTTGGTAAGGATGCTCTTGATGATGCAGCTGTAGATATTGTTGAGGATCCTGGAGGACATGCCAAACTTCTTCAGCCTCCTCAGAAAGTACAGTCGCTGTTGAGCTCTCATAACCAGCTCTGTGGTCTTGTGTGTCCACTTAAGGTCCTCGCTGATGTGGATGCCCAGGTACTTAAAGCTGCTCACCCTCTTCACCTCAAGCTTCCGGATGAATAGTGACCAATGGGGTCTCCTCCTCTCCTTTTTCTTGCCTGTGTTGAGGGTGAGGTTGTTGTCCTCACACCATGACACCAGGCTGGCCACCTCCCTCCTGTAGGATGCTTCGTCATCACCAATGATGCGTCCTATCACTGCTGTGTCACCCACAAACTTTAGGATGATATTGTCCTTGTGGGAGGCAACACAGTCATGGGTGAAGAGGCTGTAGAGGATGGGGCTGAGAACACAGCCCTGTGGGACACCTGTGTTTGTGATGATGCTGGCTGAGGTCCTGTTACCTATCCTGATAGACTTGGGTCTACCAGTTAAAAAATCCAGTAGCCATCTGCAGAGGGTGGGGTGCAGGCCAAGTGAAGACAGTTTGTCTGTGAGTTTGTGGGGGATGACCATGTTGAAGGCGGAACTGTAGTTGACAACGAGCATCCTAATGTAGGAGTCTTTATCTTCCAGGTGGGAGAGAGAATAATGGAGTGCTGCAGCAATGGCATCTGAGGTGGACCTGTTGGGCCAGTAGGCGTACTGCAGGGGGTCAAGGGTGCCTGGTATGCTGTCCTGAATGAGGGCCAGCACCACTTTCTCGAAGCACTTCATGATGATTGGAGTGAGTGCTACGGGTCTGTGATCATTCAGACAGGTCGGCGGGCTCCTTTTGGGGAGGGAGATGATAGTTGTCATTTTGAAGCAGGAGGGGACTATGTTGTGGTTGAGGGAGAGGTTGAAGATTGATGTGAGAACATCGGACGGCTTGTCAGCGCATGCTCTGAGGGCTCACCTAGGTATGCTGTCTGGTCCTGCTGCCTTGCGGGGGTTGATATTCCTCAGTGCTTTGTTTACCTGGCCTGGTGAGACTCTTAGTTGGGGGGGGGGTGAGTGTGTGTCTCTTCTCTGTGCTGTGGCTGGTGGTCTCAAAGTGGGTGTAAAATATGTTGAGATCTTCTGGCAGGCTGTCTGTAGAGCTTGTGGTGCTGCTGTTGGTCTTCTTGTAGTCAGTGATGTGTTGCAGGCCTTGCCATATGCGTCCTGGGCCAGGAGTGGAGTAGAGGCTGTCCAGCTTTTCTCCGTAATGCCTCTTGGCTGTTGTTATAGCCTTTCTCAGTCCATACTTTGCAGCTTTGTACTCAACCTCACAGCCTGATTTAAATGCACGAGAGCGAGCACGCAACATCTGACGTACCTGACTGATGATCCAGGGCTTCTGGTTGGGGAACTTCCTGACCTGTATGGTGGGTACAATGGTATCAACGCACATGCTGATGTACACAGTCACATATTCAGCATAACCCTGTATGTTTACAGAAGAGTCCTCTCGGGTGGCTGCAGCTTTAACACATCCCTCTCCATGCAGGCAAAAACAGTCTTGTAGGGTGCTCTCAGTCTCTGGGGTCCAGCGCTTAATTTGCTTAATAACAGGGTTTGTTTGTGTCAGCTTTTGTCTGTAGGCTGGGTACATAAACAGTGAGATGTGATCTGACTGTCCAAAGTGAAGTGGGGGCGGGGTGTTGTTCTGTAGGTACAGTGGGGCAAAAAAGTATTTAGTCAGCCACCAATTGTGCAAGTTCTCCCACTTAAAAGATGAGAGAGGTCTCCAGTTTTCATCATAGGTATACCTCAACTATGAGAGACAAAATGAGAAAAAAAAATTCCAGAAAATCACATTGAAAGATTTTTAATGAATTAATTGGTAAATTCCTCGGTAAAACAAGTATTTGGTCACCTACAAACAAGCAAGATTTCTGGCTGTCACAGACCTGTAACTTCTTCTTTAAGAGGCTCCTCTGTCCTCCACTCGTTACCTGTATTAATGGCACCTGTTTGAACTCTTTATCAGTGTAAAAGACACCTGTCCACAACCTCAAACAGTCAGACTCCAAACTCCACTATGGCCAAGACCAAAGAGCTGTAAAGGACATCAGAAACAAAATTGTAGACCTGCACCAGGCTGGGAAGACTGAATCTGCAATAGGTAAGCAGCTTGGTGTGAAGAAATCAACTGTGGGAGCAATTATTAGGAAATGGAAGGCATACAAGACCACTGATAATCTCCCTCGATCTGGGGCTCCACGCAAGATCTCACCCCGTGGGGTCAAAATGATCATGAGAACGGTGAGCAAAAATCCCAAAACCTAGTGAATGACCTGCAGAGAGATGGGACCAAAGTAACAAAGGCTACCATCAGTAACACACTACGCCGCCAGGGACTCAAATCCTGCAGTGCCAGACGTGTCCCCCTGCTTAAGCCAGTACATGTCCAGGCCTGTCTGAAGTTTGCTAGAGAGCATTTGGATGATCCAGAAGAGGATTGGGAGAATGTCATATGGTCAGATGAAACCAAAATAGAACTTTATTGTAAAAACTCAACTTGTCGTGTTTGGAGGAGAAAGAACACCATACCTACTGTGAAGCATGGGGGTGGAAACATCATGCTTTGGGGCTGTTTTTCTGCAAAGGGACCAGGACGACTGATCCGTGTACAGGAAAGAATGAATGGGGCCATGTATCGTGAGATTTTGAGTGAAAACCTCCTTCCATCAGCAAGGGCATTGAAGATGAAACATGGCTGGGTCTTTCAGCATGACAATGATCCAAACACACCGCCCAGGCAATGAAGGAGTGGCTTCGTAAGAAGCATTTCAAGGTCCTGGAGTGGCCTAGCCAGTCTCCAGATCTCAACCCCATAGTAAATCTTTGGAGGGAGTTGAAAGTCCGTGTTGCCCAGCGACAGCCCCAAAACATCACTGCTGTAGAGGAGATCTGCATGGAGGAATGGGCCAAAATACCAGCAACAGTGTGTGAGAACCTTGTTAAGACTTACAGAAAACGTTTGACCTCTGTCATTGCCAACAAAGGGTATATAACAAAGTATTGAGATGAACTTTTGTTATTGACCAAATACTTATTTTACCGAGGAATTTACCAATTAATCCATTAAAAATCCTTCAATGTGATTTTCTGAATTTTTTTTTCTCATTTTGTCTCTCATAGTTGAGGTATACCTATGATGAAAATTGGAGAGCTCTCTCATCTTTTAAGTGGGAGAACTTGCACAATTGGTGGCTGACTAAATACTTTTTTGCCCCACTATATGTTGGAATAAACATGATCCAATGTACTTCCATCGCGAGTGGGAATGTCCACATACTGGTAATATTTGGGGATTACAGTCTGTAAATTGCACTGGTTAAAGTCGCCAGCAACAGTAAAAACAGCATCGAGATGTTTCATCTCTACTGCGCTGATGACGTCATGGAGTTTGTTTAGTGCTATTGTTGAGTTGCTCTGTGGACAAATGTATACAGCGGCCAAAAACCCAATGGTAAATTCCCTCAGTAGATAATAGGGACGGCATTTCAGCAGTAAAAACTCCACATCCGGCGAGCAGTGCTTGTAGACAGTTTGTACATCTCTGCGCCACAAGTGGTTTATAAATACACGTACACCTGCACCCCTCGTTTTACCAGAGTCTCCTGTCTGCCCGGTGTGTTGAGTGTGTTTAACATTTGTTTGTTCTCTCCCATAGATTGAGTCCCCATCGTGCTGTTTGCTCTCTACATGTCTGTTCTTTTCTTCTTCTCTATCCCCTCACCCCCCAGCCAGTCGCAGCAGATGACTGCCCCTCCCTGAGCCTGGTTCTGCTGGAGGTTTCTTCCTGTTAAAAGGGAGTTTTTCCTCTCCACCGTCGCCAAGTGCTTGCTCACAGGGGATCGCCTGATTGCTGGGGTCTTTCTGCAACTGTGGGGGTCCTCCCTACAGTTGATAGTGCTATGAGATGACTGTTGTTGTGAAATGGCGCTATATAAATAAAGTTGAATTGAATTGAATTGAATTGAATTGAATTGAATTGAATTGTGTCTGTAGCTGAATAGCGCTCTCCGGGACTCTGTCTGAAAGCCAAGTCTCGCAGAAAATTAGGGCACAGCACTCTCTTGTCTCCCGCTGGTCTTCAATCCTTGCTCTTAGTTTGTCTAGCTTATTTTTCAAAGAGCGAACATTTGCCATTAAGAGACTAGGTAGCAGTGGCCAGCTGGGGTGAGCCTTTAGCCTAGCATGTAGCCGTCCTCTCTTGCCTCGCCTTCGGTGCCTTTGGCCCTGCCTCCGACGCACTCTCTTGGGGTCAGCATTCTTATGCAGACACAGTGCTTCGGGGCCTTTCTGGGGGTGCTGATGGTCACCGCGGGGGCGGACGATGCGTTGCAGGTTGGGTGATATAAAGCCAGTAAACTCCGTGTGGCTGCTTGACTTGGTGATATCCACTAGTGTCTGCCAGTCTTATGTTTGCAGTGCATGACCTCCATGCACTGTAGAAAGAACAGCAACTATGCAAAAAAGGAGAAAAGTCGGCATTTGGGAGCAGAACGAGCAAAGACATTCGCCAACGGTGGGCGCCATCATGCTAAATGGCCATGGCCTGTTGAATGAAATTTTGCTCCGCTCCTAAGTCAATCAGGGTGGAGGTTTTTGAATTCGGCCCCTGGTAACTGAATGAGGGCTGGGAGTTCAAAACAGTTGGGAGGATTTTTCGAGGACCCTCCCTCAAGACCCTCCACAGTTACTGATGGGTCTTTTGGTCTCATGGGGAATTTCGAAACTGCGTGGCCTGTGACCCCACAATACATGCTCGCCCCCCGCCCTCTCTTAATGCCAACGCATTAAGGTGTAGCTGATACTCCGGAGCCGGGAGGACAGGAACAGGAGGGGAGGGGGAGCACACTCGCCTGATCATCACAAAAAGTTCAGGCTCAGGATTTTTTTATTTGCTTTAACCCCTGGATCTGGGTGGGACAGATAACATAGCAGTGTTCGTGCGCACAGAATTCATTTGCAGTCTGGACCACGAGTGCCGTGGGTCTCCTCTCTGACTGCAGCCAACTGCTGCACGAGGCTACTGTGAGACTGACCGCCTGTGAGTGCTTTGGGATGGGGAGAGGCTCACGGTAGCACCCGCTACTTGTTGAGGACAGTAATTGCAGAGCAATAGTGCTTTAACGTCACGGTCTCCAAAACACCAGCAAAGTCTCCAATAACACCAGAAAAAGTAGCTAGATTTGTCGTTAGTTGCTTTTGACAAAAAAAAAAGTCACCAAGAGGATTTGAAAAGTTGCCAGATTTACAGAGAAAGTCGCCAAGTTGGCAACAGTGGCTGCACTGTAGCTTTGTGAGCACTGAGGCTCAGTGGAAAACTTACTGTTCTCCTTGAAGGAGAGGGTGTCCCAGACTATCCAGGAGGCAGACCTGTTACGTAATGACATAACTTCACAGAAGAGAACAGAGTTGTAGTCCATAGTTTCTGTGAGAGAGGAGAGCTCCTGTGCAGGTGGTTCTGGTCTTTTTTCACTCTGCAGACTAAAGATGTCACAAAAATCCAACAAAACCCACTAAAATAAAAAAGAACTCCAGAAAGCATAATTGGGCTTTTTAAAAATTTTGAAATGTGCTTTGATAAGTGGTTGAAAGATTTGTTCCATCTACTGTAGGCTTATTTTAGAAATAGCCACTGAGGCTGCAGGGTTGATGGATTTTCTTGTGAGCTGTCCCTCTGTGAAATCAATAAAAGCTTGACGGCCCTCTCAGAAACTGTGTGAGCTGTTCTAGCATACATTCAATTAGTCTGTAGCACAACACTTTGCTTGAGGGTTATTTAGAGATGAACAGAATAAAGGTGAATTCACAGGAAAAAATAAATTAGAAACAAACACACTGAATATTTGAAAAAAAGGCCTGCTCCATGGATGCTCTAAAAACTGAGGAAGTGCTACAAACTTAAGTTTCTTTGACAAATCACCACTGAGTCAGAGCGGCGCCGTCCTTGCTACTGCAGATGAACTTGCCCTACATGAAAATACCACAGTGAATTTCAACGATCATCACTTAAGTCTGAACAACATTTTCATGACCTTCAAACTATGAAAGGAAGTGGGGATTGTTGGGAACATTGCTTATCGCCACCCTCTCCCCATGACACATTCGGGAAGCTATTCTGAGGAGCCCGACTGACGGCTGAGATTTGGTAAAGGAGAAACAGAACACTGTTTGCCACTTTTTTAAAACAACAACAAAAAAAAAACCCTAAATGCTGTACGCAAACAGTCCCAGAGCTGTGATTGCTTTGGTATCTTTACTAGCCCGCGGGTTCGTTGCACATCCCCTAATCACTCAGCAGCAGAGGCAGCAGCAGAGCAGCTGATTGACAGCAGGACACCAGTGGTACATGTGCTGTAACTGACCTGTCATAGCTGTCTGTGTTTATTTCCGACAGCATTTGTCAAACTCACATTTATATCTGTACAATTTATCTTTCCACAATGAAATCAGTTCCAATTGACCTTAGACTATCTTGACCTGAGCACAGAACGTGGCCCGACTGCAATTTGTTCTTCCAGTGACTGAGCTCAAGCAGTGAGATAACTAAGCCGTAGTGATCATGTTTAAATGTTTGGGACATATACACAGGGTTGTTTTTGGGCGGCCCTATCCAATGTCTTTGTCTGTAAACCCCAATTCCAGTGAAGTTGGAATGTTGTGTAAATCAGAATACAATAATTTGTAAATTCTTTTCAACCTACAGTATATTCAATTAAGTACACTATAAAGACAAAATATTTAATTCATGAAAGAAACAGAGTCTGGAACACACTGTCCAATTTACAGAAGCTTCTTTTTCCACAAGATATTTAATGTTTGAGCTGATGAAATTTATTGTTTTGGTTGCAAATATTCACTCATTTTGAATTAGATGCCTGCAACACATTCAAAAGAAGCTGGGACAGTTTACCACTGTGTTACATCATCTTTCATTTTAGCAACACTCAATAAGCATTTAGGAACTGAGGACATGAATTGGTGAAGCTTTTTTCTCTATTCTTGCTTGATGTACGACTTCATTTACTCAACAGTGCAGGATCTTCATTGCCATATTTTGCGCTTCATAATGCACCACACATTTTCAGTGGGAGACAGGTCTGGATTGCAGACAGGCCAGTCTAGTACCTGCACTCTTTTACTACGAAGCAACACCATTATCCCTTGTGTAGAATGTGGCTTGGCATTGTCTTATTGAAATGAGCAGGAACGTTCCTGAAAAAGACATTGCTTGGATGGCAGCATATGTTGCGCCAAAATCTGTATGTACCGTTCAGCATTAATGGTGCCTTCACAGATGTGCAGGTTACCCATGCCACCACAGATGTTGGCTTTTGAACTTTGCACTGACAACAATCTGCATGGTCCTTTTCCTCTTTAGCCAGGAGGACATGACGTCCATGATTTCCAAAAACAATTTGTAATGTGGACTTGTCAGACCACAGCCCACTTTTCCACTTTTTAACCAGTTCATCTCAGGTCAGCTTGGGCCCAGAGTAACCGGTGACACTTCTGGGTGTTGTTAGTCAGCTTGGTGAAGCAGTGGTTAGCACTGTGGCAGCACAGTAAGACGGTTGTAGGTTCGATCCCACCCCGTGACAATCAGTGACCTTCTGTGTGGAGTTTGCATATATAGATATACGGCTTTAGCTTTTCATAGTAGAGTTTTAACTTGCACTTGTAGATGTAACAACCAATTGTGTTAACTGACAATGGTTTTCTGAAGTGTTCCTGAGGCCACGTGGTAATGTCCTTTAGAGAATGATGTTGGGTTTTAATGCAGTGCTGCCTGAGGGATCGACGGTCACAGCCATTCAGTATTGGTTGTCAGCTTTGCTGCTTATGTGCAAAAATGTCTACCAATCCTCTGAACCTTTTGATGATATTATGGACTGTAGATGATGAAATCCCTAAAGTCCTTGCAATTGTACATTGAAAAACATTCTTAAACTGTTGGGGTATTTGCCCACGCAGTTTGTTCACAAAGTGGTGAACCTCATACCATCCTTGCTTGTGAACAACAGAGCCTTTCAGGGATGGTCCCAATTATGACATTCACCTGTTTCCAGTTAACCTGTTCATCAGTGGAATGTTCCCAAAAAAGCTGTTTTTTGTAGCATTCTTCAGTTTTCCCAGTCTTTTCTTGTCCCTGCAGCATTTTTGGAACTTGTTGCAGGAATCAAATTCAAAATGAGTGAATATATAAAAAAAAACAATAAATTTTTATCAGTTTGAATATTAACTATCTTGTCTTTTTAGTGTATTAAACTGAATATAGGTTGAAAATGATTTACAAATTGTATTCTGTTTTATTTACATTTCACATAACGACCCAACTTAATTGGAATTGGGGTTTGTAGATGGATAGAAAAAAAAAAATAACCATTACACAGAATGATGATTTAACCAGTATCCATGTGAATGTTGCAAATGCACAACTAAAAAGTCAAAAATTTATGAGGAAAACCATATACAGTGACAAGGGTTGCAATTTTACAAAGAAAAGTAAAGAAAATTGAGAAAAAAAAAACATTTCACATTTACAAGGGAAAAGTCACAAATGATAAAAGCTGAAAATTTATCAAAAAAAATCATTAATTCAAGACAAAAGGTTGCAAATATATGAGAACACTTTGCCAATTTATGAAAAAAGTCAGTTTTATGAGGAAAAAAAATGTTGACAATTTGTGGCAAAAAGTCACATTTATGAGGAAAAAAAAAATTGCAAAATTTTACCAAAAACAGGTCAAATTTTTATAAGAAAAAAGTTGACACATTGAGGAAAAAGTTAAAAAAATATGAGAAAAGTGTCATATTTAGTCAAGATCTGGACCCAAATACAGGATACAATGAGCTGAGAAAACAATGAGACAAAGGAATGCAGTTTTATTAACTATATTTAACAGTGGTTCAGCACAGAGCATGGGAACACTGATTAAGAAAATGAAGAGACTACAATAATCCATAGCCACACACATGGCAAGAACAGTCCTTTTGTGACATATCATGATAATGTACTTAAAAAAAAAAAAAAACAACAACTCATGACTGACTTTAGTAGACATCAATCATCCCCAATTGGAGGAAGTCATTTGACACAGAGAGAAGAAATTCAGACTCTGAAAATATCTCATTATGCTGAACATAAACGACAAGCGATGGAGAATGATATTGATCCTGATAACCACTTCAATAATATTTATAACCACTCCGAATATTACACTGAAAAGCAATTCAAAAGTCAAGTGCAAGTACATGGTAAACTATCAATATGACACTTTAACAGCAGAAGTCTTAACAAAAACTTTCCACAGATTAGATAGATAGATAGATAGATAGATAGATAGATAGATAGATAGATAGATAGATAGATAGATAGATAGATAGATAGATGTACTTTATTGATCCCAAACTGGGAAATTACAGTGAAACAGCAGCATGACAGTAGACAACTAAACACAGAAACACACACATGACAGACAAAGGGATTACCCATGGAAAGTAAAACCAACATGACTATAAAACCTACAGTGGGGCAAAAAAGTATTTAGTCAGCCACCAATTGTGCAAGTTCTCCCACTTAAAACATGAGAGAGGTCTCCAATTTTCATCATCGGTATACCTCAACTATGAGAGACAAAATAAGAAAAAAAAATCCAGAAAATCACATTGAAGGATTTGTAATGAATTAATTGGTAAATTCCTCAGTAAAAGAAGTATTTGGTCAATAACAAAAGTTCATCTCAATACTTTGTTATATACCCTTTGTTGGCAATGACAGAGGTCAAATGTTTTCTGTAAGTTTTCACAAGGTTTTCACACACTGTTGCTGGTATTTTGGCCCATTCCTCCATGCAGATCTCCTCCAGACCAGTGATGTTTTGAGGCTGTCGCTGGGCAACACAGACTTTCAACTCCCTCCAAAGATTTACTATGGGGTTGAGATCTGGAGACTGGCTAGGCCACTCCAGGACCTTGAAATGCTTCTTACGAAGCCACTCCTTCGTTGCCCGGGTGGTGTGTTTGGGATCATTGTCATGCTGAAAGACCCAGCCACGTTTTGTCTTCAGTGCTCTTGCTGGTGGAAGGAGGTTTTCACTCAAAATCTCACGATACATGGCCCCATTCATTCTTTCCTTTACACAGATCAGTCGTCCTGGTCGCTTTGCAGAAAAACAGCCCCAAAGTATGATGTTTCCATTCCCATGCTTCACAGTAGGTATGGTGTTCTTTCTCCTCCAAACATGACAAGTTGAGTTTTTACAATAAAGTTCAATTTTGGTTTCATCTGACCATATGACATTCTCCCAATCCTCTTCTGGATCATCCAAATGCTCTCTAGCAAACTTCAGAAGGGCCTGGACATGTACTGGCTTAAGCAGCGGGACACGTCTGGCACTGCAGGATTTGAGTCCCTGGCGGCGTAGTGTGTTTCTGATGTAGCCTTTGTTACTTTGGTCCCAGCTCTCTGCAGGTCATTCACTAGGTCCCCCCATGTGGTTCTGGGATTTTTGCTCACCGTTCTCGTGATCATTTTGACCCCACGGGGTGAGATCTTGCGTGGAGCCCCAGATCGAGGGAGATTATCAGTGGTCTTGTATGTCTTCCATTTTCTAATAACTGCTCCCACAGTTGATTTCTTCACACCAAGCTGCTTACCTATTGCAAATTCAGTCTTCCCAGCCTGGTGCAGGTCTACAATTTTGTTTCTGGTGTCCTTTGACAGCTCTTTGGTCTTGGCCATAGTGGAGTTTGGAGTCTGACTGTTTGAGGTTGTGGACAAGTGTCTTTTATACTGATAACGAGTTCAAACAGGTGCCGTTAATATAGGTAACAAGTGGAGGACAGAGGAGCCTCTTAAAGAAGAAGTTACAGGTCTGTGAGAGCCAGAAATCTTGCTTGTTTGTAGGTGACCAAATACTTATTTTACCGAGGAATTTACCAATTAATTCATTAAAAATCCTTCAATGTGATTTTCTCGATTTTTTTTCTCATTTTGTCTCTCATAGTTGAGGTATACCTATGATGAAAATTGAAGACCTCTCTAATCTTTTAAGTGGGAGAACTTGCTCAATTGGTGGCTGACTAAATACTTTTTTGCCCCACTGTATGATGACCCGTATAAACACACAAATCATCCCGTTGCACAAAGAAGGACCATCAGGAGCAGAGTGAAATGTGAGGTACCAGTCAGACTGTAAGGTGCAGTGTGGCAGCATTATTATGACCAGAATACAACATCAGAGGGAGTTATTGTACAGTGAAACTGCATGTGGCAGGAAAGATTTCCTGTACTTGGCCGTTTGACAGCGAAGCTGTAGTAGTCTCCTGGAGAAAGTGCTTTACTGTCTGTCCAGTGTGTGGTGGAAGGGGTGATCAGGATTGTCCATGATGAATCGCAGTTTATTTAGTGTTCTCCTCTCCACCACTGTCTCAAAGGTCTCCGGTCTGAGACCAATTATAGAGCCAGCCCTCTTGATAATCTTGTCAAGTCTGTTGGTGTCTCTGGCCCTGATACTGCTACCCCAACAGACAGCAGCAAAGAAGATGGCGTTGGCAACAACGGCCTGGTAGAAAAGCTCCAGCATCCTGCTACACACGTTGAAGGCTCTCAGCTTCCTCAGGAAGTACAGTCTGCTCATCACCTTCTTGTGCGCAGCATCGGTGTTGGATCTCCAGTCCAACCCGCTGCTGATCCTGACACCCAGATATTTGTAGTCCTCAACCACTCCCACATCCTCTCCCCTAATCTGCAGTGGCTGAGAAGGTGTCTACCTCTTCCTGAAGTCAATCACCATCTCTCTGGTCTTGCTGACATTCAACCTCAGGTGATTCTGCTCAGTCCACTCCACAAATCTGTCTACCAGTGCCCTGTACTCCCCATCCTCTCCTCCTCTTATACACCCCACAACAGCTGAGTCGTTAGAGAATTTCTGCAGGTGGCATGACTCTGTGTTGTACTGAAAGTCAGTGGTGTATAAGGTAAAGAGAAAAGAAGAGAGTGCAGTCCCCTGTGGAGCTCCCGTATCACTAGCCACCATCCCAGACAAGACATTGCTCAGCTGGAAAAACTATGGCCTGCCTGTCAGGTAGTCAGTAATCCAGGAGATCACAGACCTGTCAACCCCCATCACCCACAGCTTCTCACCCAGCAGCAGTGGCTGGATGGTGTTAAAGGCTCTGGAGAAATCAAAAAAAGTGATTCTCACAGTATCTCCTCCACCATCCAGGTGCAGATGGGCTCGTTGCAGCAGGTAGATGACAGCATCTTCAACTCCTAAATGAGGCTGATATGCAAACTGCAGAGAGTCCAACCACGTCTTCACCTGCAGCCTCAGATGGGCTAAGACCAGTCTCTCCAGGACCTTCATCACATGAGATGTGAGGGCAACTGGTCAATAGTCGTTCAGGTCCAATAGAGATGATTTCTTGGGGACAGTAACCAGGCAGGATGTCTTCCACAGCATTGGTACTCTCTCCAGACTCAGGCTCAGGTTATACAGGCGTTTCAGTACCAGAGGTAGTGGTAGGCACAGGTCCTCAGGGTCCTGGCGGAGATGCCATCAGGGCCCACCGCCTTCCGCTGACAGAGTCTCTCCAGCTGTTTCTTCACCTGGTCTGTAGTCACCATGAAGTGAGGGAGGGTCCTGGTGCTCCCTGAGGAGGAGGAATGGGGAGATGGAGAGAGGTTCTGCACAGGAGGGTGGGTGGGGAGGGGTGTGTGGGGTTCTGGTTGTGTTGCTGGGGTGACAGACTGTGAGTTGAACCTATTAAAAAACAGATTCAGTTCCTCAGCTCTCTCCTGGCTCCCAGATGGCTACCTGACTCTCTACTTGCACCCTGTTATTTGTTTCATTCCCACCCACACATCTTTAGCATTGGTATGCCTGAGTTTGTCTTCCAACTTCCTCCTATAATTGTCCTTGCACCTCCTCAGCATCTCTCTCAGCTCATGCTGCACTCCTCTCAGCTTCTCCTTGTCTCCAGCCCTAAAAGATCTCTTCTTTTTGTTCAGAAGATGTCAGATGTTTCATATTAACAGATCTCAAAAAAGGGTGGTGGTGTTGCACTGTATATTTATGAACTGTATAGGTGTAAATTTGTAAATGGAATGTCCTTTGCACTACCAGGGATTCTGGAATGTGTTACTGTTGCGATTGACCAAGATAAAACAAAAAATCTAATTATAAGTTGTATATATAGAATGCCGGGAACTTGCGTTGAGACGTTCAGAGATAAGTTAGTCGAGCTGTACAATAATATAACTAATAAGAAAGTGTTTGTAATCTGTGGAGGCTTCAATATTGATTTACTAAATCCATTTCAACAAAATGTAATTACAGAGTTCATGAATTCTATGTTCAGTATGAGTCTATATCCCACAATAACACATCCCAGTAGAATCACAGAACGCGCTGTTACACTTATTGACAGTCTGTTTGTTAATATTATTGATGAGAAAATAGAAAGTGAATTATTGATAAATGACATAAGTGACCATCTGCCCGCCTTTGCACTTCTCCATGGCCACACGGGGGCCAATACAGAAAAAAAACAACTTTAAAATCTTTCAGATACAAATCACAAAATGCAATCAGTTCTTTTAAAGAAGACCTGCTGAAGCAAGACTGGACAAAAGTCTATGTATCAGATGTAAATGAAGCCTACGACACATTCATGAACATTTTAACTGCTCTTTATGAAAAAAAAAAAAATTGTCCATTAGTAAAGAAAAAGGTTAAACAGAAATTTGTCGACAAGCCATGGTTTACCAAAGTATTACAAAAAGCATGAAAAAAGAAAAAAAATCACTATATAAAGGTTTTCTAAAGAAAAGGACAAAAGAATTCAATTCAATCCAATTCAATTCAACTTTATTTATATAGCGCCATTTCACAACAACAGTCATCTCATAGCACTATCAACTGTAGGGGGGACCCCCACAGTTGCAGAAAGACCCCAGCAATCAGGCGATCCCCTGTGAGCAAGCACTTGGCGACGGTGGAGAGGAAAAACTCCCTTTTAACAGGAAGAAACCTCCAGCAGAACCAGGCTCAGGGAGGGGCAGTCATCTGCTGTGACTGGCTGGGGGGTGAAGGGATAGAGAAGAACAAAAGAACAGACATGTAGAGAGCAAACAGCACGATGGGGACTCAATCTATGGGAGAGAACAAACAAATGTTAATGACCAGCAAAAAAAAATATTTCATAGAGAGTGAGGAAAGGAGTGAGGCCCAGTGCATTACTGGAGGTCCCCCGGCTGACTAAACCTATTAGCAGCATAACTAAGGGAGGGTTCAGAAACACATGATCCCTCCCTAATTGTAGGCTATATCAAAAAGGTAGGTTTTAGCCCTATTCTTAAAAACAGAGATCGAGTCTGACTCCCGAATCCAGATTGGCAGCTGATTCCACAGGAGAGGAGCTTGATAACTGAAGGCTCTGCCTCCCATTGTACTTTTGGAGATTCTAGGTATTACAAGTAATCCTGCATTTTGGGAGCGTAGTGCTCTGTTAGGATGATACGGTAGTATCAGATCTTTTAAATAAAAAGGAGCCTGATTGTTTAAAGCTTTGTAAGTAAGAAGAAGGATTTTAAACTTAATTCTAAACTCTATGGGAAGCCAATGAAGGGAGGCCAGAACCGGAGAGATATGATCTCTCTTTCTAGTACCTGTTAAAACTCTTGCTGCAGCATTTTGGATCAGCTGAAGACTTTTTAAAGATGTTTTAGGACAGCCTGATAATAAAGAATTACAATAATCTAATCTTGAGCTAACAAAAGCGTGGATCAGCTTCTCAGCATCACTCTGAGACAAGATGCTCCTAATCTTGGCAATATTACGCAAATGATAGAAGGCAGTCTTAGAAACAAATTTAATATGTGAATTGAAGGACAAATCCTGATCAAAAATCAGAATCAGAATCAGAATCAGAATCAGAATCAGCTTTATTGGCCAAGTATGCACAACACATACAAGGAATTTGACTTTGGCTAAAAACTTGCTCTCGTTGTTCAGGTGGAGGATTTAAATAAGGATTCAATGACAACAGAGTATGTACAGTAAATTACAGTCTGTCCACGTTTCTATAAAAGGATGCAAATATATACAGGAATATATGCAGTTATTTACTCAGACTAACCACACTTTGCAGAAATATATGGAAAAAATATACAATCACACAGTATTTCAATGTGGACTCAGATTCAGTGATATAATGTGAATGAAGTAAAAAGCAGTGTGAGAGTTATGTGCAATGTAATAATGGATGAAAAGTCATGAGTACAGCAAACAGGTAGGACTAGGTGAATGTTAGGAGTTCATCAGAGTGATGGCTTGAGGAAAGAAACTGTTCCTGTGACGGGTGGTTTTGACCTTCAGTGATCTGTAACGACGACCAGAAGATAGAAGTTCAAACAGTTTGTGGCCGGGGTGTGATGGGTCAGCACAGATGTTTCCCGCCCGTTTCCTGGTTATGGACCGATATAAGTTCTCAATGGAGGGTAGGTCAGTACCAATGATCCTCTCCGCAGACTTAATGATCCGCTGCAGTCTGGTCTTGTCCTGTTTAGTGGCAGATCCAAACCAGACAGTGATGGAAAAGCAGAGGACAGATTGGATGATGGTGGTGTAGAAGACAACCAGCAGCTCCTGAGGCAAATCAAACTTCTTGAGCTGACGCAGAAAAAACAACCTCTGCTGGGTCTTTTTCCGGACAGTGTCTATATGGGAGGACCACTTCAGGTTCCGGGAGATTGTGGTACCCAGAAACTTGAAGGAGTCCACAGTGGACACTGTGCTGTTGAGGATGGTGAGTGGGGGGAATGAAGGGGGGTGTCGCCTGAAATCCACAGTCATCTCCACCGTTTTGGCTGGGTTAAGTTCAAGATGGTTCTGGCTGCACCAGAGGATCAGCTGCTCCACCTCCCGCCTGTATGCAGACTCATCATCATCCCGGATCAAACCGATGACTGTGGTGTCGTCCGCAAACTTCAGGAGCTTCACCGAAGGGTCCTCTGAGGTGCAAATAACTCCAAGGTTCCTCACAGAGCTATTAAGAGAAAGAGTAACTGCATCCAAACTGAAAGTTTGATTTGGAAAGGAATTTGTAAGGTTTTTTGGACCAACAAGAATGACTTCAGTCTTATCTGAATTTAATAGCAGGAAATTACAAGTCATTCAAGCTTTGATTTCCTTAAGACAGGCTTCTAACTTGGCTAATTGATTAGTATCATCTGACTTCATTGACAGGTATAATTGTGTGTCATCTGCATAACAATGAAAATGTATACAGTGCTTTCTAATAATGTTGCCTAACGGAAGCATATATAAACTAAAAAGAGTAGGGCCTAGCACAGATCCCTGTGGAACTCCATGACTAAGCTTTGAGCTGAAAGAAAACTCATCATTTACATGAACAAACTGGAAGAAAAGAAAAGAAGCAGAGCAGTGGTATAAAACATACAAAAATAAGTTAATATATATAATGAGATGTAGTAAAAGAGACTATTACAGTAAAGAACTGGGATACTAGAGATAACACTAAAAATACATGGACAATACTTAACAATATTCTTGGAAATAAAAACAGAAATACAAGCTACCCAACCAATCTTTCAAAAAAAAAAAAAAAACAACTCAGAGTGTGAATGCAGTCTCACCTGCAGATGAATTTAATACATTTTTTGTTAACACTGGTCCTAATTTGGCTCGAGAAATACACATTACGGCACCTACAGGTGATACAATAAGCAAAAACATTGCTATAAAAGACTCCATCTTCATAAAGAATACAGATGAGAGAGAGGTCATTGAAATTTTTAAATCGTTTAAAAGTAAAACATCTACAGATTGTGATGGTATTGACATGCTTTTAGTCAAAACTATCATTGAATGCTTAGTGAAGCCACTGACATACACTACCGTTCAAAAGTTTGGGGTCACTTAGAAATTTCCTTATTTTTGAAAGAAAAGCACTTTTTTTCAATGAAGATAACTTTAAACTAATCAGAAATACACTCTATACATTGTTAATGTGGTAAATGACTATTCTAGCTGCAAATGTCTGGTTTTTGGTGCAATATCTAGATAGGTGTATAGAGGCCCATTTCCAGCAACTATCACTCCAGTGTTCTAATGGCACAATGCGTTTGCTCATTGCATCGGAAGGCTAATGGATGATTAGAAAACTCTTGTGCAATCATGTTAGGTCTGCAATGCTGTAATTGCTGCAAATGTAGGATTCTTTGATGAAAGCAAAGTTTAAAGGAAAAAATTATTATTTCAAATACTAATCATTATTTCTAACCTTGTCAATGTCTTGACTATATTTTCTATTCATTTTACAACTCATGGTGGTAAATAAGTGTGACTTTTCATGGAAAACACAAAATAATTGTCTGGGTGACCCCAAACTTTTGAACGCTAGTGTATATCTGAAGCCTGTCTCTCCAAACAGGTGTATTCCCCAAATATTATAATATTATAGCCAAAGTAATTCTGATATACAAGACGGGTGAGAGAGGGGAATTTTCAAACTATAGGCCTATTTCACTATTGCCGCAATTTTCAAAGATATTTGAAAAATTATTCTGTGACAGAATTGACAACTTTATAATGAAGAATAATCTATTGTGTGAGCAGCAATATGGGTTCAGACACAAGAGGACAACTGCATTTGCTCTAATGGAATTTATAGAAAAAATATCAACTGCTGTAGAAAATAAAGAGAATTCAGTTGGGGTATTCCTGGATCTTAAAAAAAAAAAACAAAAACATTTGATCTAGTGGATCATAAATTATTGTTAAAGAAACTACAAAATTATGGTATTGGGGGTAGCACTGTCCTGGTTATGTAGTTACTTAAAGAACAGATATCAGTATGTATGTGTTGGTAGCAAAAACTCGCAGTTACTGAAGGTTACTTGTGGAGTCCCACATGATTCAGGTTTTGGGGCCATTGTTATTGAATATGTATAATGATATATGTAAAGTTTTGGAAAAAATGGATTTAACATTGTTTGCAGATGACACTAATTTATTATGCAATGGAAGCAATTTGGAACAACTTTTGGATACACTTGGAAAGGAATTAGGAAAGCTTAAACTGTGGTTTGATTCAAACAAATTAACACTCAATTTAAGTAAGACAAAATGTATCATTTTTAACAACCATCACAACAACTCAGTATCTAAACTCAGTGTAAATGGTGTAGAGATTGAAAGGGTATCTGAAATTAAATTCCTTGGAGTAATAATTGATAATAAATTGTGTTGGAAGTCACATATTAATTATATTAAAGGTAAAATATCCAAATCAATCACAATACAACACAGAGTGAAATATTTGCTGAATCAGCCCACATTATATACTTTGTATCATTCATTAATACTCCCATACATGACATATTGTGCTGAAGTATGGGAAAATACATATAAAACAAACATATATCCAGTCTTTATGCTTCAGAAGAGAGCTATTAGAATAATAAACAAAGCTGCTTACAGGGAACCAACAAACCCACTTTTTCTTCAATTAAAAGCTCTCAAGTTGAAAAATCTGGTTGATTTTAAAACTGCAGTAATAACGTTTAAAGTGAAGAATCTATCACTGCCTGCAAATATCGAAGAGTTGTTCCAAATAAGGGAGAAACAACATCATTTCAGAGGAACATGTATATTTCAAAAACCTTCAGTGAGAACTACCACCAAGCAACACTGCGTCTCAGTGCAAGGAGTCAGACTGTGGAACGCTTTTGGACCTGAATTAAAATCATGTACAACGCTTGGACAATTTAAACAAAAACTAAAGGAAGAAATACTCCAAACATATATACAAGATGACATGTAAAATCACATAAGGATTATCATATCCAGTCTGTGTTGTGCTGTTGCTTAGTTTTGTTTTGTCACGTTTTGTCTTAGCTTTCTTTTGTAATCACTTTTATTTTTTTTAATTTTTTTAATTCTTAGATGGAACATGGGTGGGCAATATAAACTGCAGCTTCAGCCATCACCCATTTCGGAAAACTTATGTTGAACTGTATAATCCAAGGAGTTATTGTTTAATTTGACCTTGTTGGATTTTTTCCCCCTTGTTATATTATTCTGTTCCTTTCTTTTGATCTTTTAATCTATCCATCCATCCATCCATCTTCTTCCACTTAATCCTTTTCGGGTCGCGGGGGGGCTGGAGCCTATCCCAGCATCTTTGGGCGAGAGGCAGGGTACATCCTGGACAGATCGCCAGTCCACCGCAGGGCCAACACAGAGAGACAGACAACCATTCACTCTCACATTCATACCTAAGGACAACTTAGAATCCCCAGTTTGATGCCAATTAACCTAACTTGCATGTTTTTGGCATGTGGGAGGAAACCGGAGAAATCCCGGAGTAAACCCACATAGACACGGGGAGAACATGCAAACTCCACACAGATCACTGTTGGTCGGGGGCTGGGATCGAACCCAGGATCCCCCGGCCAAGGGTGAGTTGCTGTGCTGCCGCAGTGCTAACCACTCCGCCACTGCACTGCCCTTTTAATCTAATCTATCCAAAATAAAGATTCATTCATTAGGAAGAAAGAGCCAAGTAACTTGTCAAATAATGAAGAAGAACTTGGAATAGTGAACTGAGTGGGCTTAGTTGAGATGGGAGGAGCCAATTCAGTCAGCATGGGCAAAGCAGACAACCGGGGTTTCCACCCTGCAGATTGAGGTTGAATGATCGACTGATCATTCAGTTACATGGATTAGGCTTACAAACTTGATGGTCCTACGTTAAGCTGACTACTGGGCACTCCTTAAAAAGGCGTGGCGCACAAACAATCAACTGATCATATGAAAGCCTCCAGCTGCACCTGATTACCCAATGAGACTGTTAAACAACCTCTATGTGCTAAGAGAGTAACGCAGTCAGCCAGAACCACACAAGTTGTTACACTTCCAAATTTTTGAGAAAAAAGTCCCAAATTTTCAAGAAAAAGGCTGCAAATTTGCAAAAAAAAAGTCAGAAATGTTTCAATTTTAAAATTAAAAAGGTCTAAATTTACCAGAAAAAAACAAACAAAAAATGTGCAAAAAAGTTGCAAAATTATGACAACAAAAACAAGCAAATTTATAAAAAAAAAAAAAACTTTCATGGGAAAAAAAGATGAAAATTAATGAGGAAAAAAGTCACAAATATGAAAAAGCTGCAAATGTACAAGAAAAAAAAACTGCAAATTTAGGATAAAAAACATTATTAATTTATGAGAAAAAATTTGCAAAAGCAAGAGTAAAAGGGTGCAAATTTATGAAGAAAAACATCACATATCTACAAGAAAAAAACTGCAAATTTACAAGAAAACAATTGCAAATTTATGATAAAGTTGCTAATTTACAAGAAAAAAATTCACAAAAGCATGCGTAAAAAGGTCACAAATTTGAGGAAAAATGTCACAAATCTACCAGAAAAAATTTGCAAATTTACAAGAAAGGAAGTTTAGTTCTCCCCAAAAACATCATTAGCTGGACAGCCCCCTAGTGGCTGAGAGAGCCTGTAGCATTTGCGTTGTCTGCTCAATAGGCAGAAATTGCAACAGAAAGGAAAGTGGCAGCATATCATGAAGATGATTCTCCCTGTACATCTAAATCTTATTCACTGGCAATATTACCAACCATTAATCAAATAACACTTTAATTAAATGCACTGTGGGAGAAAAATAAGGTCAGTAATCATGCTGCAACTACCACGTGGCTGCAGGTAATCAGAAACCATTTGAGTGAGTAGAAATTATTAGCGGAATGGTGAGCAATTCTTGCCTCACCCTAATTTATGTATCCATTATCATATTCAGGTGTTAAAGCTTAAATTATGAGCAGCTTTTCTGACATGACTGCAAAACATTGTCCCAGCCTTTGGTGTGAACAAAAGCCTCGTCTTGTTTGCCCATGTACCACCTACTGTATGTGTGCTTCTCGGGGCTAATTGCCCTCACCCTCATCCTGCAGAAAAAAGCCTGTGAGTGCCGCTAACTCAAGGATGCGCTGCTTGACACTTAAGCTGTTTGCAGATGGGTAATATAGTGTGCAAAGCTCATTTGTGCCGGGCTTTTTAAATGTTCCACCCTGTGCCAGGGGGAACTATAAAACCGCACCACTGCTCATGTGAGATGCGTTGTTGTGCAGCGGCAGAAATAGCAGCTTAGGCTTTCCATCAGATTAGTTTGTCTCAGAATGCCAGTAAGATATACTGTAGTATTAGGGTATGTATGGCAAGCCGTTCAGGAAAAAAATAAAAAAAAAAAAAATTAAAAAAAAAAAATATATATATATATATATATATATATATATATATATATATATATATATATTACAAAGAAAAGCTTGGAATATATTGAATGAACTTCCGAATATATTGAATGAACTTCCGAATATATTGAATGAAACTGGGAATATATTGAATGAACTTCTGAATATATTGAATGAACTTCCGAATATATTGAATGAAACTGGGAATATATTGAATGAACTTCAGAATATATTGAATGAACTTCCAAATATATTGAATGAAACTGGGAATATATTGAATGACCTTCTGAATATATTGAATGAACTTCCGAATATATTGAATGAAAGTGGGAATATATTGAATGAACTTCAGAATATATTGAATGAACTTCCAAATATATTGACTGAAACTTGGAATATATTGAATGAGCGACAGAATATATTGAATGAAAATTGGAATATATTGAATGAAAATGGGAATATATTGAATGAACTGCAGAATATATTGAATGAACTACATTTCCCATCAGCCTTTGGAGCTCCAGTTTCATTCAATATATTCCGAAGTGTTTTGTACATATATATATCAGAGTTTCATTCAATATATTCTGTGTTTTGTACGTATGTGATCAGGACTATTTGTACGTTTAGCATTGTTTTCCGTTTGTGTTCTATGTAATGAACGGAGATGGAAAAAGTGCAGCTGTGAGTGAATCAGCAGAAAAGTTAGTTGCAGCCATCCTCAGTAATGCAGAGCTGGTTAACATCCTGGCAAATGTATGTAGTGGCCAAAATTCTACCGATGAAGGAATGCATTCAGTGTTCCACCGTGGGGGACACTTCAGTAAAGCTGGCAAGATATTCACAGATTGGGACTTTGCGCATCAATAATTCGTGAACAAAACACTGTTAAAACACAAACCACACCAATCTAATACATTAGTAAAGTGGACAACGAGCTACAACCTCATTTTCATTAAAAAGAGCCGTCCTCTGGGCTCCAGCAGCTACATTGGAGTCTATGAGCTGCCATGGGGGAAACAAATGCACAGGGACCGTCTGCAAATTGCAACCCCGAGAAAAAAACAAAAAAACAAAAAACCCTTAAAATTAAATACTGTCATGATCATAAGGTGTAATGTCACCAGAATCAGTTCATACGTCGATTGTGTCATTTTGTTCAGACTAAAATGCTTTGTTTGCATAAATTTTATTGTTCATAGCTTGGGGAAATATTTATTTAAAAAATATCCAATAATTTGAAAACTACAAAGTGTGACTTCACCAAAATCACCTCACATGAAATCCATCTTCTTCTAGTCAGACTACAACACATAGTTTGGATTAAATAAATGTTTTCATAGCTTTGGGAATATTTATTAGGATTAAATTTCAGCATCATCAAGGTTAGTGCCACTAAATGCTGCCCAGCCACTAGGGTCTCCTGTTAGGAACACTTGTTAGTTGGACCAAAAAAAATAAATAAATAAAAATCATAGGTTAGGGAAATATTTATTAGAAAAGATAGTTAAAAACTTCTAAATAACTGAGTGCAGCTTCACCAAAATGACCTCACATATCGTCCTTCATCTGATGATCATATTATATCATTTAGTTTGGGTAGAAAACATTTTTTTCATATTTTTTGGAAATATTTATTTGAAATAAAATTCAATACCTTCTCAGGTATTAAGTGCAGCTTCGTCAAAATCACCTCACACATCATCTATCATCTACTAGTCAGACTACATCAGTAGACCATTTATTGACACAGAAAAGCACTGATTTCTTATAGAATTGACTCATGCACTGACAAATAAATCACCAGGATTAATTTTAGCCTGACTTAGCCTGCTCTGGACCAGGGTAGCTGTAGAGAATAAATCTCAGTAGCAACTTGACTGGGCTGAATTTATCCTACTTTTATACAACCAAGTCAAGTATAGATTAAGCACGAATTATTTGAAAATCCTGTCTTAATCCTTTATCTTGGTTTCATGAGATATGCATCTGAGGTGACCTAATTAATCTGCTGCAGACAGAGCAGTCCTAACACTTTCAACCAATCAAATAGCTAAGGCATGGGGATGGCGACAAAGTCACTAGCCAATCAGCAGACATTTCCAATTAGTCCCCCTGCAGCTGTGGTTTTGGTCTCCAAAACGATTCTCATGTTGAAGATTACTCTAATACTGGATGTGTTCATTGTCATATCTGGACAAAGTTTCCAACCATGTCCACATTTTCTGTTGGTTTTGAACTGTTGTGCCTTTATTTTGTTATTATTTGTTTGTTGGATTATGCTCAGGTTCTTAGTTCAGTTATGTTTTCTCCCTGATTCGGTTTATTTATGATTATTGTTTGCATTATTTGTCCTCTCTGTTCTCCAGTGTCCTCCGTCTGCACAGCTCTGCCCATCCTGTTTGTAGCTGTTCCCCTGTTATCTCTTAAGTTGTGCAAGCTGTCTCATGCTAGTGCAATTATCTGTCACCTACAGTGGTGTGAAAAAGTGTTTGCCCTCTTCCTCATTTTTCCTTTTTTTGTATGGCTGTCACACTTAAATGTTTCAGATCATCAAACAAATTTAAATATTAGACAAAGATAACACAAGTAAACACAAAATGCAGTTTTTAAATGAAGGTGTTTATTATTAAGGGTAAAAAAAATCCAAACCCACATGGCCCTGTGTAAAAAAAAAAAAAAAAAAAAAAAAAAAAAAAAAAGATCTCCCACCCCATTAAAACATAAATTAACTGTGGTTTATCACATCTTTGGAAAGCTGAGTTCCATTTCTCTAGCCACACCCAAGCCTGATTACTGCCACACCTGTTCTCAATCAAGAAATCACTTTAATTTGACCTGCCTGACACAGTGAAGTAGACCAAAATATCCTCAAAAGCATTGCATCATGCTGCAATCCAAAGAAATTCAGGAACAAATGAGAAACAAAGTAATTGAGATCTATCAGTCTGGAAGAGGTTATAAAGCCATTTCTAAAGCTTTGGTACTCCAGCGAACCACAGTGAGAGCCATGATCCACAAATGGCAAAAACATGGAACTGTGGTGAACCTTCCCAGGAGTGGCTGGCCTGCCAAAATTACCCCAAGAGTGCAGCAACGACTCATTCAAGAGGTCACAAAAGACCCCACAACAACATCCAAAGAACTGCAGGCCTCACTTGCCTCAGTTAAGGTCAGTGTTCATGACTCCACCATAAGAAAGAGACTGGGCAAAAATGGCTTGCGTGGCAGCGTTCCAAGATGAAAGCCACTGCTGAGCAAAAAAGAACATAAGAAGAAAAAGAACATAAAGGCTCATCTAAGTTTTGCCAAAAAAACATCTTGAGGATCCCCAAGACTTTTAGGAAAATACTCTGTGGACTGATGAGACAAAAGTTGAGCTTTTTTGGAAGGTGTGTGTTCCATTACATCCGGGGTAAAAGTAACACAGCATTTCAAAAAAGGGACATCATACCAACAGTAAAATATGGTGGTGGTAGTGTGATGGTCTAGGGCTGTTTTACTGCTTCAGGACCTGGAAGACTTACTGTAGTAAATGGAACCATGAATTCTGCTGTCGACCAAAAAATCCTGAAGGAGAATGTCCGCACTTGGGTTCTACCACAGGACAACGATCCAAAACACACCAGCCAGTCCACACCAAAACACACCAGCCAGTCACTTTGGAGCGGCCTACTCAAAGACCTGACCTAAATCCGATTGAGATGCTGTGGCATGACAAAAAATTGGTTCGTGCTCAAAACCCTCTAATGTGGCTGAATTATAACAATTCTGCAAAGATGAGTGGGCTAAAATTTCTCCACAGCACTGTAAAAGACTCATTGCAAGTTATTGCAAATGCTTGATTGCAGTTGTTGCTGCTACAGGTGGTCCAACCAGTTATTATATAATCACTTTTTCACACAGGGCCATGTAGGTTTGGATTTTTTTCCCCTTAATAATAAATACCTTCATTTAAAAACTGCATTTTGTGTTTACTTGTGTTATCTTTATGTATTTAAATCAACATATAAAGAAATAATTTATGAGCAATATAAAAATAAAGGACAGTAATATTACAATGTGTCTTCAATGAAGAAAGGTTGTTATTGTTGAATATATATGCTGAGTACTATTATTATTGATATCATTATTACTAGAATATTACAACAGTATTATAGTATTAGGATTGTTGTTAGGATGGAATTATTTGAAGTATTATATAGGCCAGGTGGTATTATTATTATTATTATTATTATTATTATTATTATTATTATTATTATTGTAACTACTATATGGCTACCTATTATTATGGTTATTATTATTATTATATGGTTACTTATTGTGCCTAGGTATTGTAAGCCATTGTGGGGGTATATGGTGGTATATATAGTGATTATGATGATGATAATATCGTCTATTATTATATTAAACATACCAGAAGTATTTATTTATTAATATTACAATTATTACTAGATGTTGGTATTATTGTCAATATAAACTATCATTGTTGTATAATTTCTATTGCATAATTTAATTATAAGATGTATTATATATTATGGTATTATATAATGAATGTAATTGTGGGATGAATAATGACTAGAATGATATTATAATTTATTGGGTATGGAGAAGGGGTGGGACTATATAAGCGGTGGCTTCTTCCCACTCCTTTTGAACAAGGCATTTTTCTTTTTAATTTTTTTTTTTTTGTCTGGATGTTCAAATAAAATCAATCAATCAATCAATCAATCAATCAATATTTCTTTAATATTTCAATTTATGATTATGATCTGAAACATTTAAGTGTTACAAACATACCAAAAAAATGAGAAACCAGGAAGGGGACAAACCCTTTTTTACACCACCATATTCTGAAGTTCATTCAATATATTCCCAGTTTCATTCAATATATTCGGATGTTCATTCAATATATTCCCAGTTTCATTCAATATATTCTGAAGTTCATTCAATATATTCCAAAGTTCATTCTATATTTTCCCAGTTTCATTCAATATATTCGGAAGTTCATTCAATATATTCGGAAGTTCATTCAATATATTCCAAAGTTCGATCAATATATTCCCAGTTTCATTCAATATATTCGGAAGTTCATTCAATATTTTCATAAGTTCATTCAATACATTCCCAGTTTCATTCAATATATTCGGAAGTTCATTCAATATATTCCAAAGTTCATTAAATATATCCCCAGTTTCATTCAATATATTCTGAAGTTCATTCAATATATTCCTAGTTTCATTCAATATATTCGGAAGTTCATTCAATACATTCCAAGTTTCATTCAATATATTCGGAAATTCATTCAATATATTCCAAAGATCATTCAATATATCCCCAGTTTCATTCAATATATTCAGAAGTTCATTCAATATATTCCGAGCTTTTCTTTGTAATATACTGTATATATATTTTTTTTTCCTGAACGGCTTGCCATAATATATATATATATATATATATATATATATATATATATATATATATAGTGTATATATATATATATATATATATATATATAGTGTATATATATATATATATATATATATATATATATATATATATATATATATATATATATTATATATATATATACACTATATATGTACACTGTATAAACTTGTTCCTAGAGTGCAGAAGAAGGTGGCATGTTACATTTTCTCAAGTCCATATACTCAAGTAACTTTTTCCCACTGTTGTACCTACAGTATGTGAGTAGTTCTATTTAGGGCACATTTTACTCTTGAGTATATTTGAGGGGGAAAAAAAACAAACAAAAAAAAACAAAAAAAAATGTACTTTTACTAAAGTTGATTGGATTGAACTCTCTAAAGCCTATTATAACAACCTAAAGCACACCTTTGTGTCATCCTGTGCCCCTCGTGCCATTGGTTTTCTGGTGGCGCATTGAGTCGTTTCACGCTTAGTGCCCTTGTCATCCAAATAAAGGCTTACTGTGAAGCATACTTTGTGTTCAAATGGGTGGTCTCAGTTGAAATGGGTGCGGCTGGGCACAAAGTTGGCACACTGCTATTTTATGGCAATGCACTTTGGATCAACAAAAAGCATGTATAAAGTCAGTGGTGCATTAGCCATCCCTATTTAAGTGGGACCTTTTAAAATCATATATGAGGAAACACTCAAAGGATGCCTTAGAATTTTATTGCAAATAAGTTAACTGCAAAGACCTGTAAAAGTTATAAGTTAATCATAATTTTTGTTGCCTCTCGTTTTGTTTTATATGATAAAACACTGAATAGTTTTTGTTTTCAGTGACATTTTCATTTTAATCACAAACTTCCAGGCATTTGTGCATGAACACATAACTATAATATTAATAATAATTATTATCATCATTATTATTATATTTCTATAGCACCCTTCACAAACAAAAGTCACAAGGTGCTCATATAATTTAAAAAAAGAGAATCTAGAGTTAAAAGTACAGAGATTCACAAATTAAAAGAATAAAAATTGCAACCATAAAATAATGAAAGCACCAAGGTGCTGATGCCTCCGTGCCTGTGGCATGGTAGTATGAGGGTCTGTAAAAAAGTCACACTGCCACTTGTAGCGGGCGGGCATAGTTATTACGATACCTTTTTTTCACAGCTGCATTGATGTTAAAGGTGAGCTAAATTTCAGTTTATTTTGAAAACAGCCTTATCTTAAAATTGTGGCAAATTAAAAGTCAAGAAAATGTGGCAATACAATGATACACATGGGGCTGCAACGATTGCTCAAATAATTTGAATAATTCAGTTACAAAAAATTCTCAATCCAAAATTTATGCATTGACGTGTCGTTTAATGTAACACTTCCAGTCTACATGACCTTCTTTCGGTGCGATCTTCTTCCGGTCTCGCTACCTAAACAAAACACAGATTTGTTTAATGGTGCCATGGCAGAGTGGCATAGTGACGAGCCGGCAAAGATAAAGAGAATTCTAAAAAAATGACAAAAGTATCTCAAGTCTGGAATCATTTCAAGTTCAGTTTGAAGGAAAACATTGTAGCTAGCATGCTACAACGTCGGATGTTACCGTGTTTCGACAGATAGCATCCCACATCATGCACAGTCAGTGCACCTGAGACAAAGTACGTGATTGAGTTTTAAAAAAAAGATTAATAGAATGTAGTCAGCTACACTAATTATGCTTATATGACCGAAGAACATATAGCCACCACCATTAGCATCTGGACACTAACGGCGGATGCTAACAGATACTAACAGCTGGCAAAAGGAACTTCATGGTGTAACGTACCATTTAAAGTTATGTTCTATGCAATAAATATTGCAATAAGCATTGCAATAAATGTGTACCTGTTTTATTGAGTGTTTAGTACAATTACTACTGCTCTTTAGGAAAGAAAGTTCTGCAAATGTTGGTTAAAGCAAGTTTCTT
The DNA here is from genome assembly GCA_020510985.1 of Pholidichthys leucotaenia. NCBI lineage: Eukaryota > Metazoa > Chordata > Actinopteri > Cichliformes > Pholidichthyidae > Pholidichthys > Pholidichthys leucotaenia. The sequence goes on along the minus strand of CM035837.1, from coordinate 414,328,883 downwards.
TCAAAAAAAGTATCAGATTACTTGAGTAGCCTGTGTGGGCTAGTGGCTAGGTTTGTTTGGATACCCCCACGTTTACCTCTCTTCCGCCTTCGCTCACTTTGTCTGCGGCATCTCCATTTGGGATGGGACACAGCAGTCGAGTCCGGGGGTGTGGAGGTCTGGCGGAGAAGTCCTAGGCCACAGAGTTGCTCTGTAACGCTCTGATCCAGGGTGCAATGTTTGGTCATATTCCTTATCTCCAGAAGGCTGTGGCAACTGTAACTTGTGTGCAACATCATATGTGGACATTAAACACATGAATATACACTTAGGCATAATTTAAACAACACTAAATGGCGCAGAACACGAAGAGAGAAGGGAGGCTGCTGCATGCTCACATGCCACCTAGTGTCATATTTGAGTAGTATGATAAGATAACCCTACTTTTTGAGTACAACTTATAAGTAGTCTGCCCACCTCAAATAGATAGGAGGTTAATTAAACACCCATACTAAATTGATGCATAACTATATCTTCTTCTTCTTCTTTTCTTCTTCTTCTTCTTTTTCTTCTTGTTAGATTTGATTGGCAGTTGGCAACCAGTTCAAAGGTGCATTACCGCCACTGACTTGATTGTTTTCCTCATAGCTATGTGACGTTTTCCTCATAGAGTTGTGACATCTTCCTCATAGCTTTGTGACTTCTTACTCATAGCTTTGTCGCTCTGTGATGTTTTTCCCATAGTTTTGTGACATTTTCCTCATGGCTTTGCAACAATTTCCTCATAGCTTTGTGATGTCTTCCTCATAGCTTTCTGACATAATCCTCATAGCTTTGTAGCTTTGTGACATCTTCTTCATAGCTTTGTGATGTTTTGACCAAGATTCGGGATTCATCCAGGTTCCGTTGTCGTCACCCGTGTCACTGCCCTTATGCAACCAGCCCGCAGGTGCACCATCGCCACCCACTGGGTTGGAGCGTGGACAAGAGAATGGCAGGAAAAAAAACAAAAACTAAATTCTTTTGATTAATCCAGTTGCACTTAAATATCTAAGTAGATCTACATATATTTCTTTGACTGAGGTTCCTAACATGTTTTCCAAACCAAAACTTAAATTAGCCCTTTCCATTACTGCAATCAGATGTTTCCTTTGCTCCCAGTATCCCTAACATTCCAACAAAACGTAATGAACTGTTTCCGGAGAACCAAACCCTCCAAAAACCAAATGCCAGCTATAGTAACCACTCCTCTGAGGCATTAGTCCAATACTAACAATTATTAAGGTAAGCATTAATCTCACTCACCCCTAAGCACAAACGCAAGGACATCATTCAGAAGTGTATTGGCATATACAGTACTTCAGCACTGAGTTGGGTCCACATATAAAGGAAAGGGTGACTCAGTGCAAATTTCAATACAGTTACATGAAACAATTAGGTTGCTTTTTAGATGTCACTGATGAAATATCTACAGGGATATGATGGTTTCTGCAATCAGCTCGAATACAGGTAGATTAACAGAACAGTGAAGAGCATTTATGTACCTTCATATATTAAATACAGTAGTTTCATAAAGGATACAGTTTTCAAATGTTTTCAAGGCCTTCACAAAGAGCAAGTACTGAGATTTATATATTTTTTTCAGGTTATTACCCTGAAAAGAGGTGATCTATTATAATCTGCCTTTTCAGGGGCAGAATAGAGACCACCAAATGCAGGCTGTAGGTCTGCACATTTAATGACAAAAACACAAGTACACAAAAACACTACACTACACATAACGGCGGAATAATGGGGGAAGGTGCGGATAAAGAGATGCTAAAATCGCCAGTTAGAATAACGAACAATGAGTTAACTAATAGGCTGGTTACTCACGTCTGGAAAGCAGAGAGGCACAAGTGTCAGGAAAGGATAACGGTGCTGCAATGAACTGCTTGCAGCACAGGTTTAAATAGGCACAGACTAATGAAGAACTGAATTCAGGTGTGGGTGGCATGAGTGAGGAAATAATTGACTAAACAGGTGACAGCTGTCAAAGCCCATGAACAGGCTTTGACAGGAGGAAGTAAATGATGACTATCAAAGTAAAAGCACCAAGCCTGACAAAAGAAAATCAGGAACAAATACAAGAACAATACACTAATGGAGAAAACCGGGAAAAGCTAATAATAAAAACTAATAAATACTGAGACTACAAAAGAAGAACTAACATGGTGAAATAAATAGGTAAACAAGATAATACACAAATACATAGATAAGACTATAATGACAAAACCAAGATAACAATAACTAATACAAAATAAAAAGATACAGAAATACAAAAGATTACATAAAACTACTTGGAGGCTGAGCACGGCACCCACTAGTGCTCAGGATCATGACAGTGCCCTGCCCCCCCCCCCCGCCAAGGATGGACACCAGACACCCTGATGTAACATCAGAAAAGAAAAAAGAACCCACCCACAAAGAAGACCCCCCCTCCCAACAAGAAAAAACAACCCACCCCGGGCGGGAGGAGGGGGAATCCAGGCACGAAGGGACCAAAACAAACCAGAAAACAAGAAAAAACTCATGACCCACAACACTGAACAGCAGGTGGCAATCAAATACCAATTATACAAAGTGAAAAATTAATACAGTTCAGCAGGTCTCCCAGAGTCCCAGGAAAACCTGATCCATCTATCCATCCATCCATCTTCTTCCGCTTAATCCTTTTCGGGTCACGGGGGGGCTGGAACCTATCCCAGCATCTTTGGGCGAGAGGCAGGGTGGTGGAATAGGTCGGGTGGACTACCAGAATTCCAGAGCCCCCTACACAGGTGGAATAGCCCATCGGGTGGTCTCCCAGCATCCGTGGGCCAACGGTCCACTGGGCACAGCACACCCCCACCTGGAGGCGACAGTTGGAACCCGTGCCTCCCACGGACTGCAGGGATTGCGGCGTGGACGGACAGAGTCAGTGGTAGTAGGGAGCTGACACCTGATGGGAAGGATGGCTGACCAATGATGACGTCAGATGACAGGCTGGCTAACCAGGGTGGCTGACCAGCGAGGGAATCAGGTGAATGATGCCGATGATAACCGGCAGGGTCAAGTGAGGAAGGGGGAACTATGCCAACCTCAGGCAAAGAAGAGGGGACTACGGTGACCTCAGATGAAGGCAGAGGACCAACGGCAACCTCGGGCTGAGAAAGAGGACCCATGGTGACCACGGGCGGAGGAAGAGGACCCATGGTGACCACAGGTGGAGGTAGAGGACCCTTGGCGATCTCAGGCAGAGGTAGAGGACCCACAGTGACCTCAAGCGAAGGCGGAGGACCCATGGTGACCTTGGGCAAAGATGTGGGGCCCACGGTGATCTCAGACGGAGATGGAGGACCCTCAGTGACCTCAGGTGAAAGTGGATGATCCTCAGGGACCTCAGGTGATAGCTCGAACAAAAGGACAGAGACAGACATCGGATCAGCATCACCGGCAGCAGTGGAGCCTGGTGAGGAGACCTCGGAAGAAGAGGGCGTCTGCAGCTGATTCGCCTCACCACGAGCAAGACAAGGTTTCTCTAGAACTGATAGTGTAGAAACAGAACAGAGTACTTGCCTTGCTCGAGCTCCACCACCGTCAAGGACTCCGATGATTCAGGCTGGGACGTCTCCGATCCATTCACCCGGGAGTTTATTCCCAACGAGGTCACCTCAGATGGAGAAAGAAGGAAAAACACCAGAACATTACCGGCAGCAGTGGAGCCCAGTGAAGAGAGTCTAGGAGCAGAAGACCTCTGCAACCGACTTTCCCCACCACTAGCTAGACAAGATTTCCCTAAATCTGCAGGTGTTGAAACAGAACACAATACTTGCCTAGACTCGGGCTCCACCACCATCCAGGACTCTGGCAACTTGGGCTGGGCTGTCTTGAATCCAGTCATCTGATGTTCCAACCCCGGCTCTGCCACCTCACTTGGGGAGGAAGAGAAAAACAACAGTAAAATTACCGGCAGCAGTGGAGCCCGGCGAGAAGAGCTCCGGAGCAGAGGATGTTTGCAACCAACTCTCCCTACCAGGAGCTAGACAAGATTTCTCTAACTCTGCAGATATTAAAACAGAACAGAGCAATTGCCTAGACCCAAGCTGCACCGCTGTCCAGGACTCCGTCGACTTGGGCAAAGACGTCTCAAATCCAGTCATCTGACGCTCCAACCCTGGCTTGGCCACCTCAGATAGGGAGGAAGAGAAAAACATCGGAAAATTACCTGCAGTGATTCTAGCAGCAGGCACGATGGTGGATGCAGCTGAAGAACTCCCAGGCGGGACGGCCGATGCTGGTGGAACTCCCAGCGTGGCAGCTGACGCTGGAGATTGCCTCAATGGTGACACTGGCTCCCATACAATTGAAACCAGGAGACACTCTCCTGTTGACTCAAGCTTCAGGGCACAGGCAGTGCTCTTGTCCCATCCAGGATGTGGCTGTGGGGCTGGAATGGAATCTTCTAGGGCCACAGGCTCCTCCGTCATCTGGCAACTCCATCCCAGAACCGGCGGACATTCAGGGGACACAGAAGGAGACATGGGAGAGGCAGGAGAGGAACTGGTGGCAGCAGCAGGTAGTGAGGACTCAGCTAAAGTGGACTGCTGATGCAGAGCCCCACCACCAGGAATAAGGCAATACATTTCATTTTTAAATGCAAGAAAATGAAAACACACTTGCCTTATCTCCTGGGGAGTGATGGTATCTGCTGAAGAAGGACCAGGCGAAGCTCCTCCAGAGATAGCTGAGGTCATTTGGCAAGATGGTGGCGACACGGGCTTCTGGTGAGGGGAACGGGGCGCACCAGAGTCAGGGGACGCTTCCTTGTCTGCTCCGATCTCAGCACAGATGAAACCCCTGCCCTGCATGACGGAGCCAGGGAACACCTCACCGATGGCCCCAGGTCCCTTGATGCTGAAACCAGAGGACACTTTATTGTCAGCACAGGCTTTGGGACCTAGGGGGTGCTCTTCTCCCATGCAGGATGTGGCTGGGGAGCACGAATAGGACCTTCAGGAACCGCAGCCCCCTTCATCGTCCAGCAGCTCCCTCCCAGGACTGGCGGACACTCAGGAAGAATGGAGAGGGACACGGGAGGAACAGATGAGGATGAAATGGCAGCAGAAGGCAGTGAGAACTCAGCTACAGTGGACTGCTGATGCTGAGCTTCACCACTGGGAATAAGGCAAGAAAATTCATTTTTATGTGTTGAAGAATAAAAAAGCACTTGCCTTACTTCCCGGGGCGTGATTGTAGCTGCTGCTGCTGAACCAGACGATGTTCCCCCAGGAGCTGTGGAGGTCATCTGGCAAGGAGGCAGAGACATGGACTCATGGCGAGGTGGGTGAGGCTCTGGAGTCAGGGGACGCTCAATCATCAGCTCAAACGCCGCTCCACTTGGTGAAACTCCCTCCGACTGCAGCACATATTCAGGGAGGAGCCATGGCTTTTAGTCCAGCAGAAGTTCTGTCTCCGATAATAAGACCCGCCGGCGTACCTCCTGCTCCTCGGCCGATGGTGCGGGTCACAATTCGGGAGGAGAAGGCGAGGCTGCAGCTGAAGAGTGGCGAGAGACTCGGGGCTTCACTGCCTGGGAACTCTTCTTCGTCTGCACTGGCACGGGTGTGGAAGTGGTCTCTTCCGATCCGTGGAGCATGTGTTGTGGGCTGATAGGGCATACTTCGAGCACCTGTGCCACACCGGCAAGACATTCCCGGGCTGCTTCGGGGGTGTGAGAAGCACGAGCCTCCGATACGATGTTGTGTAATATTTCCACAGTCTAATACTCCACCTCACTAAGACCAGCCAGACCGAAGTTCATACATGCTGCCATACCAGTGGGAAAAAAACAGGTACTAACAAAAATAACGGGAGCGAAAAGAAAAAAGCAAAACCCGCAGCCGCTGGCATCTAATTGGCAGCACCGTTCTGTTATGATCTGCCCTTTCAGGGGCAGAATAGAGAACATCAAATGTAGGCTGTAGGTTTGCACATTTAATGACAAAAACACAAGTACACAAAACACTATACTACACATAAGTTTGGAATAACGGGGGAAAGTGCGGATACAGAGATGGTACAATCGCCAGTCAGAATAATGAACAATGAGTTAATTAATAGGCTGGTTACTCACGTCTGGAAAGCAGAGAGTCACAAGCGTCAGGAAAGGAGAACGGTGTTGCAATGAACTGCATTGCAGCACAGGTTAACCTTTTAAAGTTCTCAGGCACGCCGCTGCACCTGTCAGCTTATCACTCAAAACAAAGCCGGTGCTGCTAAATAGTCAGAGATGTACGAACATTTTAACATCAGAAGATGGCAGACAGGTATAGATTTTCACGTAGCCCAAAAACCGGAAGTGACCCAATGCAAAGAGTTGTTCAAATTCGCGCTTGAAAAATTGCCCTTACCATTTAGTAGTTAGTCGCTGACGAGACAAGATGGCGAAAAAAAATGCTCACTTTGGAGGAGTTTTCAGCTTTGTTTTGGGCTGGTCCCGGGTCAGAAGAAGAGATTATCCCAAGTTTGTCGTCTCAGGAAGACTCCAGCTCAGATTATGTGCCTTCTGACAATGACATAAACACTTCTGGCGACAGTGGAGCCAATTGTCCTGCACGCGAGACTGGAGGTGCTTTTTCTGTGTCCATTCGAGCCCAAAATGGTAAGCAACTTCTGCAGATTGTTCAGCTTTGCTGAACCATGGTTGTGGGGTGAAGAGACCCAGGACAGTTTGTGGACAATGTTTGGGTGGGTCAAAGCACACACCACCCAGTGTGTCCTGGCGTGCACCATGTGGATGGCGCGGAGAAACAGCTTGCTTCTGTTGTATTAGAGTTTGGACTTTTATTTGTGTGGTATGGGTGGCGGCTTCACCTTCCGGTTCCACCACCACCTGCGGCTATAAGAGGGCAGTGGGCAGGAGGGACGGTCTCTTTGCCACCTCTCTGCCTGACGGCTGTGCCTGTGTGCTGTGAAGTGCCTCTCAATAAACGTGTGTTTAGTTCGACACCTGACCTCATCCTTGGCTCCTTATTACTGACATAACATTTGACAACGAGGATAAAAACAGGTATGGACGTGTGTGTTAAACCTATTCGGCCGTTTTTGGAGCTTTCTGGTGAAACGCCGCGTTCCAGACATACATGGTGGCGCTAAACCTTGGGAGGCTGGAGAAATTGAGGGCACGTGCATTGTTGGTCCATAATCTTGGAATGGAGAGACAGTGAATTTTGAGCACGATGGGCGAATATGATAGCTTTGAAGAAGTGGTTGAGCTAATGGCGTGCCAGTTTTGCGCCCCAGAAAACGTCACTGTCCACAGAATCCAGTTTCGACAGCACCGCTAACAGGTTGGCAAGTCTGTGCAGCGGTTCATGGCAGACCTGAGACTGCTGGCCAGCAGATGCCAGTTCAGACAGTTGTAAGAGGAGATGGTTCGCAACCAGTTGGTGGAACATACCAGCTGCCCCGCTATCAGGTCGAAACTGCTTACATTCTCAGGTGAACTGACACTATCTACAGCCATTAAGTTAGCTCAGCAGCTGGAGGCTGCGGATAAACTATCACGGGAGCTGAGTGGGAGTGTGCCACACCGACAACTAGGATCACAGCCGACAGCGCATGCAGTGGACCCAGACAGAAATGATAGTGTGGAGGGTGATGTGGACAACGCCATCATCATAGCAGTCTGTTGGGGGCAACAATGATTGTTTCATTTAGGTCTGATCAGATTCATCCACGCAGCTCTGTCCTTCGCCTTCCACTGCCAGGAACTCCTGACCTTGTTAACCCGGGCGAAGTCCGAGCCAGTATGAGTTGCTTTCTGATTGACCATTTCATGAAACTGCTTGGAAAATATTTGAGAACTGCTAGCTTTTGCTGGACGAGTGGTACATTCTTGGCAGATAGAGGTATTATCAGTAGCAAGGACAGGCCAAGACAAACTGACTCCAGTATATGTTGCAGTGACTGATCAGATGATAGGTTTGTTTATCTCTGCTCTTTGTGTAGTTCATGTCACAAAGCATTGACTGGCAAAAGTCCATCACAGACGTTGCGACAAATGTGCTTATCTGCCAGGAAGTTCAGTCTCACCCCGTGTAGCTGGGAGTGGTCCACCACAGACCTGTGACAGATATTGTTTTAAGTTCTGCCAGGATGCCCAGTTTCACCCCCCACGCCCTCAGAAGGGTGGGGTTGCCGGTTGAGTCGCCGACAGCCCGACCCATGAGACAGGTAGTACCGGTTTTCATGGTTATCCGGTAGCAAGCAAGCTAGTGCCTGACCTGATATGAGGACGATGCCAATGCTGTGAAAATGAGGTCCTCCTCGGGAGTACCTGTATGTATGAGTTGTGCGTCCATGAAGCACTGTTTTAAGGCCAAAGAGTGTCTGACAAGAGGGAAGAGTTGTGGAAAGTGCGGACACTTGCATCATTTCACCAGGGCATGCCGCAAGTTCGAGCGAGGAAATCCAAGATGCAATGAGGACTCTCCCGCCACCACGGATGTCCATGCTGTGTCCTCGAGCACCAACAAATGCACATACTGTATGGCAGCGTTGGACGGGGTGGTGGTGCCATTATTAACTGACAAGGGAGCGGTGGCCTCCGTGTCGAATTGGGTGACCATGAGGTGTTTTTTTCACACATTACAGGATTGGAGGTGACCCGGTTTGCAGTTATGGTGGAGGAAGACTGGCCAAGGTGGGAACGCTGAAACTGACGGCCCGATACAAGTCGGTTGAGGTGTGTGACCTGAGGTTCACCGTGACAGCCCGTGGTGAGAACATATGGTAATGGGATGCAATCTGTTTTATGGTCTGGGCTTCACCATTAAAAGTGGTTGGGCTGTGGTTTGTGGTATTGGCCGGTCCCGAGAATGGAAGACGGAGCTGTGTGGGATGAGAACATGCGTGGCACCCTGGAGAGTGAGCAAGACCAATATCACCCAGGGCCATCACAGAAGGGTCCCTGTGCCAGAGCTCAAGTCACCTTGGACAAGGGTACTGGGAGGCACAGCAGGACGCCTGTGATGGCGGGTGATGTCAAGAGGCTGGCTCCACCTGTTCCCGGATCTCGGCTGGATGGGCCGGTGAACAGGGAGTAACAACGGCTATGGCGGCGGCGAAGGTAAAAGCGGTTGGGGCCAGACCATCTGGCATAGTAGAATTACATGTCAAGCAGAGACACTGCCAGCCGAGTAGGACCCCTCTGGGTGTCACGGATGTGGTCCGGGTACAGGAGGAGGCACAGTTGCCACGGATTCGGGCCAAGCGGCAAATGTAGGAGCACCAGGGGCGGCTGCATGTGGTGGCAAGACGGGAGGACGTCTATCTCCAACTGTCAGATGGCTCATGGAGGCACTCGAATGAGCTGCAACGTTCCCGGGAGAAAACTGGTGGACTTGGGCCTGGACATGGGACTCCTGGTGTCAAAGAAGAGGCGCACCGGCGTCTAGACAGCTAGTTGCGACCCGAGAGGCAATTTTCCTCTGGGGCAGACTGATAGGAGGACAGTCCAAAGGGGGAAGGGGCGGGAGGGCATGGGTTTGTTCTCATAGTTGGTATCTGGTTTAGATGTTTTACATGTGTGTATATTTTGATGGTCATGGGGTACGGCATATTTGGTGTTTTTAGAATGTTTTACTCTATGTATACTGCTCAAAAAAATAAAGGGGACACTTTGAAAACACATCAGATTTTAATGGGAAAAAATAAGCTGGATATCGAAATTGTGGCAGGCTAGTCCAGTTTACTCAGATTAAAGGAACACTTTTTAATCTGAGTAAGCTGGACTAGCCTGCCACAATTTCGATATCCAGCTTATTTTTTGCCATTAAAATCTGATGTGTTTTCAAAGTGTTCCCTTTATTTTTTTGAGCAGTATATTTGATATTTATATATGTTAATGGAGAGTAATTTGATGTTTTGTTTAGATTAGGATACACCAGTATTTAGTTTTAAGTAGACTTGTTTGAAGTACAAGCGGCAGAATACTAACTAACTAACCTGCACTTATATAGCGCTTTTCTAGTCACAAAGACCACTCAAAGCACTTTCACTAGTACTAACCCTCTATTCTAAGGGCCTATAGGAAACAGATATCTAGGGACAATTTAGAGCAACCAATTAACCTAACATGCATGTCTTTGGATTGTGGGAGGAAACCAGAGCCCCCGGAGTAAACCCATGCAGCCTCCACACAAAAAGGTTCCAACCCCTGCCAGCCTGGGGATTCGAACCAGGAACCTTCTAGCTGTAAGGCAACAGTGCTAACCACTGCACCAATACCCCACTTCACCGTGTGGGGTGAGGTGGCAGTCTACCCTCTCCACCTTGTTTAAGTTATTTTGGAATGACTGCATTAGGCTATTTGTATTGTGTTATCTCATTACTTTTAGTGCGTGGTTTGGGTTCCAAATTGGGGTGGGTCCGAATTGTGTGTGTGGTTTTTGGCTTTTGTGAACGGGGGGGTGTGTTGTGTTAGAGTTTGGACTTTTATTTGTGTGGTACGGGTGGTGGCTCCACCTTCTGGTTCCGCCACCACCTGTGGCTATAAGAGGACAGTGGGCAGGAGGGGCAGCCTCTTTGCCACCTCTCTGCCTGACGACTGCGCCTGTGTGCTGTGAAGTGCCTCCCAATAAACGCGTTTATTTTGACACCTGGCCTCGTCCTTGGCTCCTTATTACCGACATAGCAGCTTCAACAGTAGAAATCCTACAGTAAGTTTGGACAATGATGCCTGGGAGTTTCTTACAGATGAAGAAGCTTATCAGCCGTGGCTCAAACCATTTAAAGAGGCAGTTGGATATTGTGGAGAGGTGGATATGTCATCTGCGTGACCAATTGATTTTGTGTCTTTGTTTTGGACTGAGGAGTTCTGGAGGATTCTCACCGATGAAACAAACAGGTACATGTTGTGGCATAAAATTTTGGATTATTTGCTATATTTTTCCAATTTTGACAATGACAGTAAGTTGTACCATTTTGAGGCTGTAGCCATTGCAAATTTTGAGGTCAAACTTTGTGTTTCCCAAACAAGTACACTGAGCAGGTCATAGCCTAAGCAAAAGCAACTGATGCACTGAAACCCCAGTCCAGATTTCACAAGTGGACTGCTGTAACTAAGGAGGAGATGAAAGCATTCATGGTACAGCATTTTCCTATTTGACATTGTGCATGTAACTTTTCCCATTTTCAAGCTATAGTCATTTGAAATTTTGAGGTCAATCTCTGCGTTGTCCTGCCATATATTCCGTGTGATGGCTTCAACCCTACTCACTGGAACATTCAGCAGTTTAGAAATGCACCTGTAATCAATGTCATCATTATGTTTTGCAACAATAACATTGTGAAGGTCTAGAGTTGTCCCAATCTACCCATCATGAGTTCTTTGTGGTGTGACAATCTAATATTCACAGAACTTTTTTTAGGCTATAAGTCAGGACTCAACCAGCTGAAATTAATTTGCACTGATGGGGGATGGGATGGCTTCCTAAATTCTGATGGATTTCAACTGGTTTCTTGGCTTTCTATGCCTTTTTGCACCTCTTTTTCTTCACATGTTCAATACTTATTCTGTGTCATTCAACTGTATTAAATATAACTTGTTTTGTAAATAACATTGTTTTGATTTCTTTGTATGTATGCAGTACTTCAGTTGTTACTGATATCTGGCGAAAATCTCAGGTCAATGGCTCCATCAGAAATATGTTTGAAAAATGTTGAACATGTTCAATACTTATTTTAAATTTGTGTTTATTTATTAAAACTCCCTGCTGAAAGTTACTTTGTATCATTTTCTCCTTGGTTCGGTTCCCTTTCACACAGGCAAAAATTTAAACAGACCAAACTGTGTCACATTAAATCCTATGACACTTACGTCAGAATGTTCTCTGTTCTTATTGGTCAGATTGTTATGACCCGAGCGTCGGTTCTGATCGCGCTTGGGCTAAGCTATGTCTCGCTGCCGGCCTTGACAGCTGCGGGCGGTATTCTGGCCTCTCCGGGCTCTTATTGTGAAAGTGCTCGGTGGGGCTTCCGCCTGTCAACGGTCGGTCAGCTGAGTGTCATTATCGTCATTAGTGCTTCGCCCATTTAAGCCCAGCACTGGCGTCGGTAGGACGCAGCAGTGTCTGGTCACTAACCTGTTCACTTTTCTGTTCACCCACCATCACGTTGCGGATGCCTGGACTATTTTCACACCTCGTCTGCTTTGGGTTTGGCCGTCGTTCCCCGGTACCAGTAAGTGTGCTTGTTAGCCTTATTCCTGCCGGCGTGAATTGACCTGCAGTCCCGCCTTAGCAGCCTGTGTGTTATTATTACCAAGCCTGTCTGTGTGTGACTGTCTCCTGCTCTGGACGTATAGTGTGCTGTATAGCCCTATGCCCCCTGTTATGTGAAGACTCTTGTCATTATCTCAGCAGCTTGTGTTATCACCTTATCACCGTAATAAAACTCACTGAAAACTCACTGGTGACTCTGTGTGTCTTATGGTGGCTCGCGAGAGCCACCACATGACAGTACACTGCTGCCAAAACAGCGTTTACGGTGACGCCAACCCGAGACGCTATTCACCAGTGGGTTTGAGTTTTGGACGTTGCTTTTTCCTGTCTGGGTCCTGTGTATGTGAGAAATGCCATCGCCGAAGAGCCACGTGCTGACAGGTGTTTTGGAGGTCGTGGATGAGCTGCTCATCTTCACTTCCCTGCTGGACTATGACCACGGCATACACTGGTACCTGGACGCTGCCGAAGATGTTCTCTGTCATCTCTCTCCCCGCTACGCCGACCACCCGGAAGTCGACGCAAGGAGGGAGGACATCGCCGCACAACGCGAAATATTCTTGATGATGGAGGAGGAACGTGGCATGAAGCAGGAGAAGAGGCACTCCTGCTCTTTGTCTATGGATCCCGATCCTGCCCTCGATCCGTTTCGGGAGTTCGCACCATCTGGGGGCCGGCGAAGGCGTCGGCGTCACGGCCGGGCGCATCTTCAGCAAGGTCCTGCTCCGGATCCAGTTCCGGGCCGCCGGGATGACCCCCTCAACCAGCTAGCTGCTGTGAGTGAGCTGAGTCCTGTGCCGGTGGGCTCCGTCCATGGATCCTTTTTTACCATCCAGCGAGCGAGGGAAGGAGCAACATCCGGTACAGCTGATATCATCTTCCCCCCGGGAGACAGGCAAGTTCAAGTTCACTTTCCTATTGATAATAGTGATCTGTCTTGTTTGACTCCTGGGGGTGAAGCTCGGGGTTCGCAGCTCCCTGAGTCACTTTTCCCAGCTGTAGCCACTTGTATTAAACCTGCTGCCTCTGTGTCTCCTCCTGCGGAGTGGTCCTCGGCGTCAGTCCCACACCGTTGAACGAGGGGGAGGCCTGCAGCTCTGGGAAATATCCCGGCTCTGCAGCCTTGCTTTGGACAGAGAAGAACGGACTGCAGTGAGGAGCCAGAGCCGACGAGAGAGCGTCCCCAGGGTTCCTCAGGGATGCAGCCCAAGTCAGCAGGTCCAGGGTCCTCTGCCCCCACGCCATACGGGTTATTGGCGTGGACGCCTGCGCGTGAGGATCCAGCTGCAGAGACCATCAGGCCGGCTGTGGAACCCGACGCAGCCAAGTGGGAGCCCGATGACGAGCTTCTTCTTGAACCTGGATCGGCGAAGTCCTGGACGGCTCCAGAGCCCGAGTGCAGGCAAGTGCTCTTTCTTGTTTTCCTGTATGGTGTATTAGAGCATTTTTGCCTGCCTCATGGGGAGGCGAGTGAGGGGCAGCCGTCCGCTGCACCCGAGCTCGTCTCGCTGGGCTCTGGCGCTGCCGGTGGAACTGATCCCGGTCCTCTCCTGTTTTCTGAGCACCTCCACAGCGTTACCGGTCCGGAGCCAGTCAAGGTCACGGGACTGGGGGTTCCAGGTTCGGAGATGGAGGTCATCGCCGGAGCAGTCCTGACCCAGTCGGGGTCCGACGTGTGGGCCGAGATGACCCAGTCGGGGTCCGACGTATGGGTTGAGATGACCCAGTCGGAGTCTGACGTGTGGGCCGAGATGACCCAGTCGGGGTCCGACGTGTGGGCCGAGGTGACCCAGTCAGGGTCTGAAGCGTGGGCCGAGGTGACCCAGTCGGGGTCTGACGCGTGGGCCGAGGTGACCCGGTCAGGGTCCGACGTGGGTGCAGCAGTGACCCAGTCGGGGTCCGACGAGGTCCAGTGGGGGTCCAGCGCAGGTGCGGCTGCGACCCAATCAGGATTCGAGGGGGTCCAAGTTTTTGGTTGTCCCCCTCTCAGGAGCCGCCAGCTGGGGGCCGTTAGAGGGTTTTGTTTGGCAGATCGGCGCTCTCCTGTCTTGTCGTTTTCAGGTGAGCGGCTGCATGCAATCCCACCATGGTCCTGTTGGTTGTGGGATGCGGGTCGGCCACCCGAGGAACTGCTTGGTGCGTTCGGCGTCTTGGGTTGGCCACCCAATAAACTGTGCTTGTTACGGGGTGACCTGGTTCGGCCACCAGAGGACTTGTTTCTGGGGGCCTGGGACTGGGGCAGGCCACCTGATCATGTACTGCGGGACTATCCGTGGGCCCATACGGTGCCAAGTCATGTTTAGTACGTCTAGCAATTTTTGTTGTTTCACGTAGTCACAGTCATAGTCAAGTCTAAGCAATTTTAGATTGCCTCTTGTTCTTTTTTTTGTAAGCCACAGTCATAGTCATAGTCAAGTCTAAGCAATTTTAGATTGCCTCATGTTCTTTTTTTTTTGAAAGCCATAGTTTAGTTATAGTCAAGTCAGAGCAATTTTAGATTGCCTCTTGTTCTTTGTTTTTTAGAAAGCCACAGTCTTGCCTTAGTCAAGTTAGGTCAGGGTAATCTGGTTTGCCCCATGTGTTTTGCAGTACTTAGTCTGGTTTTGTTTTGCTATTGTTCCTTCCTCCCCTCTTCTTTTTGAGGGGCTATGGCCAAGTTTTGTCTTTGTTGTTTTGTTCTCCACTCCTTCTTTGAGGGGCTATAGTATGGGGGTTTTGTTCTTAGTTTCCAGGGGTTTACATGTATTTTTGGTTTCGTGTATTTTTGTTTTTTCATAGTCACCGTGTCTAGCACGTATTTCTTTCGTGTCCATAGTTACAGTCATGTATTGTTTTTATAGTCATGTGTTTGTATTTATTCCTTGTTTTGTTTCCATTGTTATCGTGTGTTTCCATGTATTTCTGGTATGTTTTTTTTGTCTGGTCTTTGTCTTGTTCATGGGTTGGCTTCTCTCCCTCCGCTCCTGTCCCCCAACCTCCCACCCTGGGGGGGCGGGGGGGGCAGGGTGGTTCCTTGGGGCGTTCGGAGTCCGCCCGTGGAGGGAGGGTACTGTTATGACCCGAGCGTCAGTTCTGATCGCGCTTGGGCTAAGCTATGTCTCGCTGCCGGCCTTGACAGCTGCGGGCGGTATTCTGGCCTCTCCGGGCTCTTATTGTGAAAGTGCTCAGTGGGGCTTCCGCCTGTCAACGGTCGGTCAGCTGAGTGTCATTATCGTCATTAGTGCTTCGCCCATTTAAGCCCAGCACTGGCGTCGGTAGGAGGCAGCAGTGTCTGGTCACTAACCTGTTCACTTTTCTGTTCACCCACCGTCACGTTGCGGATGCCTGGACTATTTTCACACCTCGTCTGCTTTGGGTTTGGCCGTCGTTCCCCGGTACCAGTAAGTGTGCTTGTTAGCCTTATTCCTGCCGGCGTGAATTGACCTGCAGTCCCGCCTTAGCAGCCTGTGTGTTATTATTACCAAGCCTGTCTGTGTGTGACTGTCTCCTGCTCTGGACGTATAGTGTGCTGTATAGCCCTATGCCTCCTGTTATGTGAAGACTCTTGTCATTATCTCAGCAGCTTGTGTTATCACCTTATCACCGTAATAAAACTCACTGAAAACTCACTGGTGACTCTATGCGTCTTATGGTGGCTCACGAGAGCCACCACATGACACAGATATTTTTGACAGGAAGTAGGATGACTACTGTGCATTTATGCATTTCTGCGAATAAAATAATTAGTTGTGTTGGACGATTAAAATTTCTAATCGCGATTAATCTTTTGGAATGTTGAGTTAATCATGATTAATAATGCGTTAATCATGTGTTCTTCCATTCAGATACAGTGTATCTTAAATTAGTAATTTTTCAAGTTTCTCATACTGTTATAAACATGGGAGTGGACAAATATATAGTACTTCTTTTTTCACCTGCAGGTTTGTTAAAGCACTCAACATATCCAAAATGACAAAACTATCCACAATATTCTCCAGAAAATTGTCAAAAGTACTACTACATGTGCAAAAAACAATAGAATGACAGAGCTCAGTAATGTCATTGCAACACAACTACGCTCCTATAGCAAACATCCACCAACTGAACATAAATCAATGGACCTTGTGTGTCACAACAGACACAATTAGAAGATGCTAATTGGACAGCTTCCATCAAACTGCTTTTGACAGGTTTATGACCCCTTAACCCCACCAACATCCCCACCCCATTTCCCCGCCCATACCCCACCCCCTTTGACCAGACCTGACCTTGACCTCCCCATTGACCGGTAATTATCCATTGATTGGCGACAACCTTTATGACCTGTAATTATCCTTTGATTGGTGACATCCTTTATGACCCATAATTGTCCTTTGATCAGTGACATCCTATATGACCCATAATTATCCTTTGATCAGTGGCGACCTTTGATCTGTAACACAGGGTTAAAAAATATTTTTTTTGTAAGTTGTCTGTGTTTCTTCAACTGATTTTAAGACAATTTTGCACTGCTCAATCCGAAAATGACATCCGTTTCTCTCGATCAGGTGCTAAGTAAAAACCTGTACTTACTTAGTACTGTGCATGTACTTACCTTTATATAAAGGTAAGTACATGTAAATTAAATGTTACGTCATCATTGTTTAAAATTCAGAGAATTTCAAGACATAAAAAAGAATTTTGCATCATATACAGCAAAAATACCCGTACACGTAAACAAAAATGTATAAAACAATATGTGGCCATAATTCAAAAAGTTGACCTGATTGAGCAAAACCAATGTGATTTTTGGATTCAGCACATCAAAATTGTCCTAAATCAGCTTAAAAAAAAACAAACTTAGACAATAAATTTGGTGTTGACCAGTGTAATTATCCTTTGATCCGTGATGACCTTCAACCCCCACCCTGAAGGCTGAGCGTGGGAATGGCATGTTAACCTACAGGAAACGCTGGGACGGCGCACGTTGTACTTGCAGAGTTTTTTTAAGTTTTCTTTTGATAAATGATCTCTCTTATACATATGGCTGAAGTAACACCAGACAGAAAAAGGATAATGCATAATCGCAGAACTAAACATTAAACAATAAACTTTAAATTTTAACAAAATAAAATGGTAAATGGCAATAGTGCTTTTTCTCATGAAGAAGAAGAGGGTTTACAAATCCTGCTATTCACACACATATTCCCCCACTCCCCCTCCCTACGCCTCCATTCCCACATGTATAATGATTGTGTTTTTATGTATTGTCATTATGAATTTCATTTTATTTATTGATCTATTTAAATTGATTCTTGTACTGATGCATCATGTTTAAATAAATCAAACTGATGGATGATATTTGAGGTTTATAAACTTTTTTACCCACCCTCAGCTAATGAGCGCCAAGGCAGGGTTTGACGGGCTGTCCAATGATGACCTAGAGGTGTACTCCTGTGGTTGACCAATGAAACTACTGTGTGCAAAAATTGGATCATTAAATAAAATCAGAAAATTAAACAATGAAAAAGAGAAAAAAAAAAAAAACTTGCCACGACTGCAGGTTAGCGAGATACCTGCCTCCAGCTTTTGGTCCAGACCGATCGAGGATTAAGTGGGGGGAAAAAAAGAGGCTTCACTGAGCTGCATCCAGACCCGTGTGGGTGACAGCACCTCCCACAACTAACCCCACCCAACGATTTTAAAAGAAGACCGCCCAGCCACCCATTTTTGCCCAAACCAAAATGGAGACGGCCCACACGGCCTAGCCAATAGCATTTTAGAGGCAGGGTAATCCTCAACCTGGCGTAGGAAAAAAACAGTGCGTTGCCGATCCAGAGGTCTTTGGACGGACTGGGATAGATTGAACTGTGCATAAAGTAAGCCTTCAAACATGCATTTTCACACCCACTTCCCTCCTTTTTTCCTTAAACAACCCAATAATGACAAAAAAAACCCAAAAAAAACTTATCTGTATGCTTGTGAAAGAGTTTATTTTGTGCCGATACTAGGAAATTTAACATTTCTCCTATTAAAAACATTTTATATTTTTTTAAATGACCACACAACAGCGCTGTAAGGAATTGCTTGCGTGAAACAATTCTGTGAAATTGTGATATTTGCCAACAATTAAATTATTTTTATTCTGTCATGCG
This sequence comes from Pholidichthys leucotaenia, assembly GCA_020510985.1. Lineage (NCBI taxonomy): Eukaryota > Metazoa > Chordata > Actinopteri > Cichliformes > Pholidichthyidae > Pholidichthys > Pholidichthys leucotaenia. The sequence continues at coordinate 414,310,486 of CM035837.1, read as the reverse complement.
GTGGCCCTCGCGAGCCACCATAAGACACCGAAAGGCGCCGGTGAGGTTTGTATAGGTGTTTATTACAAACACAAGAACACACAAGGTAACAGAAAGCAATGAGCCACGGTGGGCTAAAACACACAAGACTAGACACAGGAGATCGTAAGGCACTAACAGCCAGCTTACTTACGATTCAGATCAGGAACAAGGAATAATCATAGACAAGGAATAGTTGACGTCTGAGCCCGCAATTTTTTCAACTCACCGAGGTTGAGGGCCACCAGGTAGGTGCTAAATGCAGCAAACCACCTAGGCCAAGGCATGGGAGGCTAGCCAGGAGCCTCCAGAAATGGCCGAAAACTGGTTGCAGCACGCTCCATAACCGTGTTCTCCTTGTTGTCAAATGGTGTGTCCATAATTTATTAAATGAGGAGCAGGGCAGAAGGCAGTTAACAATGTTTATTATTGAACTCACAAACAGTACAGCAGTGGGCGACAGCACTCCTTGTCCAGGTGTCAACAACAAAAGAGGACATGCCCCCTCCAAGCCGTGGCCTTTATACCCCGGCTAACGTCTCCACCGGAAAGGTGGGCCGCCAACCCCCTCTGTTCATTAGTAAATCCCAGGCCGCCATCTTACCGCTGTTTTCTATATGTAACAGTGTTCAATACTTCTTTTCCCCGCTGTATTTAAAAAACACTGAACTAAAAACTAATTAAAATTCAAGGCGTGTTGATGTTCATCCAAACACTATCATCAGTTGAAAGACTGCAGCAGGAATTATCTCTGGCCAATAAATAACCTACAAGGAAGTCACATGACTTGTGGGAAATGTAGTCCATGGTGTGTGAACAAAGAGGAGTAAGGGGAGAAAAAAAGATGATAAGTTTGATACACAGTAATAAACTTATCAACTGATTCGGACCATTATTAGCCTTTTGTTCTAATTAAAGACAAAGATAGAAAGGAGATGTTTTTACCTTCTTTTCTTTTCTTTTCTTTACATGTTTTGACTGTTCACTGCAGTCTTCATCAGAAGTGTCAGCTGATTGCTGCGAGGTGTCATTTATCAGCTGACTTTCATAGGTGGGGCCAGCCCAGCAGAACTATCAGATCCACCAAGCTGGCCCACTTTCCACCATCCGATGATCTCTGGAGAATGTATTCCCAGTTGTGGGAAAGCATAAATGCCCCCTCATCCCGATTCATGCTGTCTTTTCCCCGCTTCCTGATTTTTATGGCCTCCTTGATCCAGCGTTTGTGTGTGTTACTCTCCGATCCAATGATTTTTGCGTTGTCCCAGTCCATGATTTGATTACTTCATTTGCAGTGATCTGATATACAGTGGTGTGAAAAAGTGTTTGCCCCCTTCCTGATTTCTCATTTTTTGTATGTATGTCACACCTAAATGTTTCAGATCATCAAACAAATTTAAATATTAGACAAAGATAACACAAGTAAACACAAAATGCAGTTTTTAAATGAAGGTGTTTATTATTAACCCAATGACTGGCTCAGGTGCTCCATTGCACCATAAGCACCTAGTGGTCAAGATTTTTTTTCAAGAAAATATTCAGTTCAGATGTCAGCATAATCGCTATAACTTGAAAGTGGTAAGAGATAATGGCTTACTGTCAATTAGAAAGATGTAGAATATGATCCAAAGTTTGAGATAGGAGTAAATTTATGCATCTAATTTGCATAATGCCATGGCAGCCATATCAAATTACATAACTTTTGGTCAAAAATGGAATTTTGGACATATTTACACAAAGAATGGTTTTGCTTTTTGTCATGTTTCTTGTTTTGGGTTTTTTGTTATCTTCTCTTCAAAGTATATGAACCAGGACATTAGTAGTCAACAAACAAAGAAATTCATCAGACTTACTGCTGGCCGGGTGGCTCGCTCACTTCATCCTTTTGCAGCATCCTGGTCATTATTTTCTCTTCTGCTGGTCATTTTATTTTTCCCCCTCCCATCCAGAAACTGTTATGATTGTTCCATCTCAATTTCACTTTTATTCCGCCACTATTTATTGTATATGACGACATGGAACCAGCGTGATTGTTCTACCCAGTCACATGGTGATGGTGTCGATAGCAGGTGAACAGTAACCAGCTTCACCCACCCTCTGTTATAACAAAATGTAGATATTTACCTTCATAAGCTAAATAATGTCTTTTTAGAATCATAGTTGGCAAATTCGGGAGCAAATGCTTCCTCAGTCTGCTTCCTCAGTCTTGCAATCGAGTAAGATCTAGATTTGTTTACAAACTATTCTTCTCTTGTGAGGTTTCAGGATGGTTCTATATCGACCATAAGTCCTCCAAAGCAAGAGCAGTAAGTTATACGTGTCTGCCACCTTGTGAGGTGGAATCCTTTGTACAACTTAACCTCTTGCACTCCATTGTACCGCGGGCGGGCAAGTCTCTGAGTCCCAGAGCGCACGAGGGCGCTCTCGTGCGCCCTCGTGCGCGCGCACCGGCATGTTCGGCCACAGGCGGTGCTTATTTTTTTTTTGTTCCAGCAGAGTAGACGTTATGATTTTCTTCCATGGTCATAGACCGACGGAGGCAGACGACGAAGGCTGAGTGACACACACTCGTTCGCCAGTCTTTTTTTAATTACTACTGTTATTTGTTTTGAAAAATTGTTCACCAAAAACCGCAATCATGGAAGCACAAAACCGCAATAATGGAATTATGTTTTGATCGGGTCGTGAGACCAGAACCATGAGCGGACCAGCGTCACATTCGTCTGACAATGAGGAAGAGAAGTTCGCCAGGACACTGCTGTGAAGAGGTAAGGTGTTATAAGCTAAATTATTCTTTATCCCTGAAAATTGTAATCAAAAATGACTTTTGATCGATCGGTAAATTACAACTGTGCGGCGCACGCAGTCTGAAGTTTGTGCGCTGCTGTACACGGGTCGTTCGCCACATCCGGACAGTGAACGCCGCCCTCCCCCGCTATTCTTCTGTAGCGAGGGGGGGGGGAGCCGCGGTGACTGCGCCGCGGTCGCCACATTGCCACGAGTCTATTCCATCATGTAGCGATGGCCAATGTCCGTCCTCTGTAGCGAGGGGGGTACAACCCCCCCCCCCACACACACACACAGACACAGCCCTGAGTGTGACCTTTCATTAGAGCCCAAAATGAAGCTTCTACATTGAATCATTCAAAAGTTACAGACATTTTTCCAAACTGTGCCATTTGGCACAGTTCCAAAACGCCTGGGAACTACCTGAGGAAAAAGCTGTGTAATATATTCATTTTTTGTGGTATTGTTACAAAATTTGGACCTCAGCTGGATAACACTTGGTTCTACATTTTTGTTGCATTTTCCCGCTCGGATCTGAAGCTGTGTGTTATTTGCAAGCATTTGTATCCAAAAAAAACACCCAGGCCAAATTTATTTTCTTCAAGTTCACTATGTTTAGATGACTGTAACTCAGTGGCCGGAGCACTTAGAGAGATTATGACTGTTTTGCCAAAAAATTCAAAGTGTTTTCTTTTAAATGAGACCAACCCCATGAAAATGCTGCAAAGGGTTGAAGAACAGCTTTGGATTTAATTTGGGCACGTTATTTTTTGGCGTTTTTAGGGAAATTGACCGGAGTGCAAGGGGTTAAATCAATTGGGGAGTTTTTGTCCACGTCATATAACATCGCATGACAGGCACCACACTGCACCTGTGCCAGTGGGGGCACTATCTGTCCATGAAATCTTGCCACAATAAGGATAAAGGGTAAAAAAAATCCAAATCTACATGGCCGTGTGTGAAAAAAATGATTGTCCCCCTCTTAAAACATAAATTAAATGTGGTTTATCACATCTTTGAAAAGCTGAGTTAAATTTTTGAGCAAGTTCTAAAGTTTTGGGACTCCAGCAAACCACAATGAGAGTCATTATCCACAAATGGCGAAAACATGGAACAGTGGTGAACCTTAACAGGAAAGGCCGGCTGACTAAAATTACCCCAAGTGCACAGCAACAACTCATCCAAGAGGTTACAAAAGACCCCACAACAACATCCAAAGAACTGCAGGCCTCACTTGCCTCAGTGAAGGTCAATGTTCATGTCTCCACCATAAGAAAGAGACTGGGCAAAAATGGCCTGCATGGCAGAGTTCCAAGAAGAAAACCACTGCTGAGCAAAAAGAACATAAAGGCTTGTCTCAGTTTTGCCAGAAAACATTTTGATGATCCCCAAGACTTTTGGGAAAATACTCTGTGGACTGATGAGACAAAAGTTGAACTTTATGGAAGGTGTGTGTTCCATTACGTCCGGCGTAAAAGTAACACAGCATTTCAGAAAAGGAACATCATACAAATATTAAAATATGGTAGTGGTAGTGTGATGATCTGGGGCTGTTTTGCTGCTTCAGGACTTGGAAGACTTGCTGTGGTAAGTGGAACCCAGAATTCTGCTGTTTTCAAAAAAATCCTGAAGGAGAATGTCCGGTCATCTGTTTATGACCTCAAGCTGAAGTGCACTTGGGTTCTGCAGCAGGACAATGATCCAAAACACACCAGCAAGTCCACCTCTCAATGGCTTAAGAAAAACAAAATGAACATTTTGGAGTGACCTAGTCAAAGTCCTGACCTGAATCCTATTGAAATGCTTTGGCATGATCTTAAAAAGGCGATTCATGCTCGAAAACCCTCCAATGTGGCAGAATTACAACAATTCTGCAAAGATGAGGGGGCCAAAATTCCTCCACAGCACTGTATAAGACTCATTGCCAGTTATTGCAAATGCTTGATTGCAGTTGTTGCTGCTAAGGGTGCTTTTGATAAGTTGTGTGTAACTGATCCAATGCTGTCTATTATTGGTCACAGTTATACGGTTATTGGTTATACGAATGGGCCACCATCATCACAGACCAAGAAGACAGACAGGAGGAGGAAAACCACATAAAACATGCACTCACACGCTGCCAATATCCAATATGGGCCATAAACAAAGGGAAACAGCAAGTCAAAAACAACTAAAACAAACAGGAAACAAGACACAGAACAAAAGCCAAAATCAAAAACAAGGACATCATAACCATACCATACATCCAAGGGATAACACAACCAATTCAAATGATCATGAAAAACACAAAATAAACACAGCAGTAAAACCACACAAAAAAATAAGACAACTATTAATACACCCCAAGGACAAAATAGAACAACGCAAAAAATGCAACGTAATATATGAAATATCATGCAGCTCATGTAACAAAACCTACATTGGAGAAACCGGAAGATCATTTGTCACAAAGAAAAAAGAACACCCAAAGGAATGTCAGAAAGAAACACAAGGACGACTCACAAGATCACAAAAAGAAAAGGCAGAACAAGCAACATTAAAATCAACTATTTCAGATCACTGCAAAAGAAATAATCCCATCCTGGACTGGGACAATGCAAAAATCATTGGATTGGAGCATAATAGACACAAACGCTTGATCAAGGAGGCCATAGAAATCAGGAAGCGGGGAAAAGACAGCATGAATCGGAATGAGGGGACATTTATGCTTTCCCACACCTGGGACTACATTCTCCAGAGACCATCAGACGGCGGAAAGCAGGGCCACCTTGGTAGATCTGACAGTCCTGCTGGGCTGGCCCCACCTACGAAAGTCAGCTGATAAATGACACCTCACAGCAATCAGCTGGCACTTCTGATGAAGATTGCAGTGAACAGTAGAAACATGTAAAGAAAAGAAAAGAAGGTAGTTATGGCTAGATGAGGCTTTCTGGAAGACTTGAGGCCTTTCATCAAAATGCCTCATATAGACGAGGCCTCATGTGAAACTTCATTTTCTCTACTAGGCCATCTAGTGCACAAAACATATACAGCGTGCAGATTTTTACAAAGGTGTTTTTGGTTTGTGTATTTTTTTTTTCATTTCAATAAATGTCTTTTAAGAAATATCAATGATCCTAAGGGGAAAAAGAAATAATAAAACTGAGGTGACTACAGTGAATGTGTTTGTGCTACTCATCCATTTTTATTAAGAAATAATAACTGTTCAACAATTTTATACTGTCTTTCCCAGTACATTCATCTCTGTCCTTATTGTCATGCAGGGCACAATAGTGCCTCAGTAAAACAATATGTTATTGGTGTATCCAAGCTTTTTGAAACACAACAGACGCTTCACCTTGCAAATAAAAATAAATTATACAAATAACTCCACTGGGACTTGAACCCCAGCTCTCCAGATAGTTTACCTCTAGGCTACCACTTAGTGGCAGCTAGTTAAGGCTTTCTTGAAGACTTGAGCCTTTCCATCAAAATGGTTTTTATTGACAAAGCCTCATGTGAAACTTCATTTGCTCTACTAGGCCATGTAGTCGACAAAAAGTATATAGCATGCACATTTTTAGAAGGGCATTATTGATTTAATGTGTATTTTTTTCAATTTCAATAAATGTGCTGTTTTTTTAAGAACTATCAATGATCATAATGGAAAAAAGAAATAATAAAACTGGGTTGACTACAATGAATGTCCGTGTGTTACTTTGTGTGCTTGTACTACTTATCCATTTTTATCAAGAAATAATAAATTTTCAACAGTCTTATGCTGTCTTTCCCAGTATATTCAACTCTGTCCTTATTCTCATGCAGGGCACAATGGCAATAGTGCCTCAGCATAATGATGCATAATAATGATCCAAGCTCTTTGAAACACAACAGACACTTCACCTTGCAAATAACAATAAAATTACAAGAATGATACAGCTGGGATTCAATCCCAGGCCTCCCACTTGCAAAGCAGATGCTTTACCACTAAGCCTTCACCTCAGTTATAATAAATATCCACTATTTGTGGAAAATACATCACTGGGAGAAATGCGCTCAAAATGTTCCCAAACGGGAGAAGTCCTTGTTTTTGGTGGTGCCTCCATCTGAAAATTGGCTGTGACAAATCCCTTACACAGTCAAACATCGACAGCACAAAATGTGAGGGACGGGCATTTCCATTGTGTATCGCTGTTCACTTTATTTCATGTTGTGTGCAAAATCATGAATTCCCAGTCACGTGGTATGACGGACATCAACACATACATCAGCAATACGCACGTCGCCAAATATTTCCTGGATAAGCTCGAAGCTCTGGAACCTGCTGTCCCCTCACTAAAAGAAAGTAAAAACATCTTTGTCTTTAATACGTGTGTATAGTGCAGAACTGCAACATACCCCGTAGTGGTCAAGAGTGGTAAGTATTTTTTGTCAATAAAATAGTTCAGATTTCCAAGGCTATAACTTGAGCTATAACTTGAGCCGTCCATGAAGGATTCAACGTCCAGCACTGAAGGATTAAAGTACTGAATCTTTAAGAGAATATAAAGTTTCTTTCTCTGGGATCAGTACTATTCGACTAATCTGACCCCCTCACACAAGTCCTCCAGATTATCAGCAGTTTTTTGTTTCCAAAACATTTGAGCTGCATTGACTCTACAGACAGTCAGCTGCATGGCTCAAGGACAAATGCCAGCAGCTAAGACAAAACATCTCCTGCCAAAGAGACTTTGTTGTTCTTAACTGATACAACACCTACACTCAACACTACACCCACACTGACTCAAAAACTGATGAAAAAGATCACTCACTCACTGCTCTCTTTGTGTCCTTGTGTACATTCTTGTCTGCTAACTGTGCATTAAGGGCTTTTTTTCTTGTAATCATAATATTGATCATATATGACCGGTATTCTGACAATCAATGGTTTTTTGCTCTTTCCTATTGTGTTATCCTTTTCCTCCCTATGCATCCTGTACCCATCTGATGACAGGCGCGTTTTTCAGATGCTGCCGCGTCACCGGAAATGCAGGTCGTTTTCTGTGTCAAGTCAAATCCCTCGTATGTTATCAGTTGTTTACTGTTAATGTACTTGGCAATAAATCTTTTCTGAGTTTCTGAGTTTCTGAAAGTGGTAAGAGAAAATGACTTACTGTCAAATAGAAAGATGTAAAATATGATCCAAAGTTTCAGATAGGAATAAATTTACACATCTAATTTGCATAATGTCGTGGCACCTCTTTAAATTCCATAACTCAGTCAAAACTGGACTTTGGACATATTTACACAAAAAATGGTTCAGTCTTTTGACACTTTTTTTTTTTTTTGTACAGAGGTACCTCATCATCTTATCTTCAAAGTATATGAACAAGAAATCAGTACATTTAAAAAAACCCAGAAATTTCTCACTTACTTTTGACAAAGTCAGAGTGAGAAGGCAGGTGCAGTGCCACGCTCTGCCACTAGGGGCATGCAAATTCTCACACTCAAAGGGTTAATAAGAACAAAAGGCTAATAACACTGATCAACACCAAATTTATTATCTAAGTTTTTTTTTTAGCTGATTTAGGACAATTTTGATGTGCTGAATCCAAAACTCACATTGGTTTTGCTCAATCAGGTCAACTTTTTGAATTATGGCCACATGTTGTTTTATACGTTTTTGTTTACATGTACGGGTATTTTTGCTTTATATAATGGGTGGCGCGGGGGCGGAGTGGTTAGCATTGTGGCAGCACAGCAACTCACTCTTGGCGGGGGGATCCTGGGTTTGATCCCAGCCCCTGACCAACAGTGATTTGTGTGGAGTTTGCATGTTCTCCCCGCGTCTGCGTGGGTTTACTCCGGGATTTCTCCGGTTTCCTCCCACATGCCAAAAACATGCAAGTTAGGTTAATTGGCATCAAAACTGGGGATTCTAAATTGTCCTTAGGTATGACTGTGAGAGTGAATGGTTGTCTGTCTCTCTGTGTTGGCCCTGCGATGGACTGGCGATCTGTCCACGGTGTACCCTGCATCTCATCCAAAGATGCTGGGATAGGCTCCACCCCCCCCCCCCCCCGACCCGAAAAGGATTAAGTGGAAGAAGATGAATGAATGAATGATGCAAAATTCTTTTTTTATGTCTTGAAATTTTCTGAATTTTGAACAATGATGACATAACATTCAATTTACATGTACTTGCCTTTATATAAAGGTAAGTACATGCACAGTACTAAGTAAGTACTAAGTAAGTACAGGTTTTTACTTAGCACCTGATTGAGAGAAACAGATGTCAATTTTGGATTCAGCGGTGCAAAATTGTCTGAAATCAATTGAAAAAACACACAGACAACTTACAAAAAAATTATTTTTGTAACCCTGTGTAATTAAAAGAAGACAAAATGAACCTACTTGAGCTACTATGATTCGGACCATGGTAAACAAATTTAGGTATGAAAGCACCCTTATCGGTGAAACTGATTGGCTGTTGAATATAGCGAATGATTAAGCGCAAGCTCAGAATATGTTTACCGTTAGTTGTAGTCTTCCCAGCATGTGCTAGTGGAACTTTTATGCCGGCAAACTTGAAAAAGGGGGACGCGGCAGAATGTCATTCGTCTGATTTTGTCAGAGATGTCAGTTTGGTGTGTCTCTAGCCTAAAAGGTTAAGACCAAGTCATACATACACAGTGGACATGGTCTCAGCTTGGCATCTGCCTGCATTGGTCTTGGCTTTCACCCCTAAAGTCTTGGTCTCTGCACAGTCTGGTCTACAACACTAAGAATGGCAGCTTGTTTAATTCCGGTATTTGGCCAGATTGGTCTGTAGGCCAAAATATAAATGGCAAGATGTAAAACTGTCTGCCAACCGTGGTACTAAACTAGCACTGCTGCACACACATCTGAATACTTTTCTTGCAGTTAAAAGATCAATTTCTTTTTAAAATTCCAGGGCCGCAGACCCTCTTTTAATATGCGTGGTGTAAACCTCTGTGACTGAGCAAATTAATCTTCCGTGTCTGCAGCTCACTCTGCAGCTACAATTAAGCATTATTTAAGGTTATGCAACCTAAAATGACTCCGCTTGTTGTGAACGGTAAGGGGGGTAAAAAAAAAGTCCTGCTTGAACCGAATCTGCATCAACACAAAAATCCAAGGTGTACACAGAGTGAAAGTAACTCTGAACGTCTGCATTCACCTTGGGGCCCTTCAAATGTTGTTCATCCCTACCTGACTGTAACAGGGTAGGGATGGCAAATGCTGTCTATTTCCACTAAAGTTTAGATCAAAACATTACAGCTAATTAAGAAGTGAAGCTGTGACATTCGAAATAGTTACTCATGATCCTGTGACCATTGATTTGATTTGTGAACTCTTCCCTGTACCTACCACCCTGAGTCTCTTGTCTACCTCAATGGCCTCTGACCTATACACTAATGATTCCTTCCCCCATTTCTCTGCAGGTGTATCAGGTCAGGGCCATTAGTGGAAATCTCTAAAAGGAGCACTAAGCTGGGCTCTCAATTTTCCCCCTCACCAGTCCACAGCAAAGACCATTTTACATTTGGGTTTCTTTTTGTTTTATTATTAAAGACAGTGGGTATCTCATAGCTGAAAAAAAAAAAAAAAAGATCACCTGAAAAAGCCAGACTGTAATGCTCACCGTCTCCCAATTAAGCCTCGAGTCTTCCCACTAAGGAAGCCCTGTCTCATTTAATCAAGGATAACTCAAGACAGGTTTGTATATAGTCTCATTTTGTGCACGAAGCCATGGCATCTATGAAATCTAAATTAATGGCTGAATGAAAGGATGGTCAAGTAAATCACAGACGTGGAAAAGCTGGAGAGCTGCTTTTTTTTTTTTTTTAGCACTGAACAAGGATTTTTATGAAGAATGTGAAAATATTATTCCAAGAAAAAGACAATGTTGCTGCCATTAATAAGGCAGACGGTAAGGTGCAGTGATGGCCAGATGAGGCCTTCTTGAAGCCTTGAAGCTTTTCATCAAAATGGTTCATATGAACGAAGCCTCATGTGAAACTTCATTTGCTCTACTAAGCCATCTACTGGACAAAAAGTACACAACATGCAGATTTTTACAAGGTCATTATTGGTTTGATGTGTATTTTTTCATTTCAATAAATGTACTATCCTTTAAGACAATATCAATGATCATAAGGGAAAAAAGAAATAACAAAACTGGGGTGACTACAGAGAATGTGGTTGTGTTACTTGGTGTGCTTGTGTTACTTATCCATTTTTATTAAAAAAAATAATAACTTTTCAACAGTCTTTGGACTAAAGTGATTTATTTTTATTATTTCACCAGCTTTTGAGAATACTCTCTCACAGGGCACAGAGGATGCAGATAAGTAATTTTTAACAGCAGGAAATATATATAAATAGACACACTGAAAAAGAACCATGGAGTGAACATGAAAAAAGATCAATCTGTAGCACACAATCTTAGCTTCTCATTGTGTGTGCTGGAATGCGTTTGTAGTTTTGTGTGTGTGTATATTTATATATTTTTCCTGCTGTTAAAAAATGGCCATGGATCTTTTTCACTGTTAACTCAAGGTCTATAGTTGAAGCAGACAGCCAAAACATAATGCTGATGACACTGCAAAGTCACAAGCCTGCAACCTTCAGCATCAGAGTCCAGCATTCTACACATGCACCACAATGGCATGCTATGTAAAGGCAATAAATTAGAAGGTGCTGACCGACTACATTTTATTCATTAGACTTGGAGTGATCACATAGAACGTTTAATGCCTCAGACAGAAATTAACGAGAGTTCTTGAATAAAGAAGCTCATCGGAATCCTTTGTGGGTGACAAATATAATTTAAGCAACAAGTTAATATCAAAATCATAGAAAATTGTATCCACGGTAAACACAGTGTTTATTTATATGTTGTAGAGGGTGCGAAGGGAAGGATGTGGAGGCGAGGCACGAGCGTAGGTCAGCACAGATTCTTTATTTACCCTCTAACATGAGTACAGCCTACTGGCCCCAGCGTGGTGGCTGGGGCCCGGTTTGTCGTGATAGGTTGAGAGTGTAAGAGTTAAGAGAGAGAGATGAGGAAGAGCTGCCCTTTTATACTGTCATACAGACAGAGAGAATGCATGGCACATTAGCATATCAATTGTCATCTAATACCATTGGTCAATACACATGATTAGCATGACATTGGTTTGCACAAAGATGTATGCATTCAGTCCCGTCTGACTGTCTCCTGTGGTTCTTCTGGTTGTGTGTCAGTTGTCCTCTGCTTCCTCCAAGCTCACTGCTGGGTGTGAGGAAAGTTCCAGAAGAACATCCCAGAGGAATGTCTCCCTGCTGTGTTTAGTGTCACCACAACGTCATCAATATACGCCTTGATGCACACTTTGCAAAATATTTCCTGGATTCCTCGGCATACACTCCGAAGTTCTGGCACTGGAAGTCCCATCACTAGTAAGGTGAAGATTTGCATATAGACAGGTAAGTTATGGAAGTGTTGCGACAGCTTCATGTTGGATATTTGTTTCACTTTATAATAGGTCTGGGATATTTAATACATTCACTTTATCAATTAATGTGGGTCAATTAATAAATTAAAAGAAAAATGATGCTGCCAGAGCTGGTGTCGGTAGTTGCGGCTGGTTTGTCTCAGCTTAGCTTAAAAGAAGAGCAGGTCTTGTTATCAGGTTTTAAGTTTGCAAAGTTTACACTACGGAAGATTTCCTTTTTTTTTTTATAATCACTATTACACTGTGTTTCTATTATTATGTTCCTAGACACAGTATATCATGTTTCTTCATTAGTCACTGACACCTTGGCCTGTCAAGGTCAGTCCCGGAAGACAGCTATGCTTCTCATAAATTTGGATGGATGGTTGGATGGATAGATAGATAGATAGATAGATAGATAGATAGATAGATAGATAGATAGATAGATGTACTTTATTGATCCAAAACTGGGAAATTACAGTGTAACAGCAGCATGACGGTAGACGACCAAAGCGACAGAAACACACACAGCATACTGTAATAGACAAAGGGATTACCCATGGAAAGTAAAACTGCTAAAAACGTATATACATCATAGATGAATAGATGGTGACCCGTTTAGGTACATGAATTAGACCCACTGTACAATGCAGGGCTATCAGGTGCAGGGTGAAATGTGAGGCACCAAAATTTGCAGCTTGTTTGTAAATTTACAAATTTTTCTTGTGAATTTGCAACTTTTTTCTCAGAAATTTTTCAATTTTTTTTTCTTTTCAATATGCAACTTTTTCTTGTAAATTTTAAACTTTTTTTACTCATGAATTTGATAATTGTTCTTGGGCCCGAGTCACTATTGGATGGGGGGGAGGGGGGTACTGTTGCATTTGCACGCTCTGCTTTTTAACCACAAACAACTCTACATTATACATACACTACCGTTCAAAAGTTTGGGGTCACCCAGACAATTATTTTGAGTTTTCCATGAAAAGTCACACTTATTTACCACCATGAGTTGTAAAATGAATAGAAAATATAGTCAAGATATTGACAAGGTTAGAAATAATGATTTGTATTTGAAATAATAATTTTTTCCAGATACTCAACCTGCTCAAAGGAAGGTCAGTTTTATAGCTTCTCTAACCAGCTAAACTGTTTTCAGCTGTGCTAACATGATTGCACAAGGGTTTTCTAATCATCCATTAGCCTTCTGATGCAATGAGCAAACACATTGTACCATTAGAACACTGGAGTGATAGTTGCTGGAAATGGGCCTCTATACACCTATGTAGATATTGCACCAAAAACCAGACATTTGCAGCTAGAATAGTCATTTACCACATTAGCAATGTATATTAGATATTAGAGTGTATTTCTGATTAGTTTAAAGCTATCTTCATTGAAAAAAACAGTGCTTTTCTTTCAAAAATAAGGACATTTCTAAAGGCCCTTTTCCACTAGCCTCACTTGGCCCTACACCGCACCACTCAGCCCGCTTTAGGCGCTTTTCTACTAGCCCCAGCACCGGTTAAGCAGGTACTTTTTTCGTACCTGATCCAGGGCAGGGTCTAACCGGGCCGAGTAGGGCTGAGTATGGCTGTGATATGACTTTAAGAGACTGGTCGCCGCTGATTGGTCAGGTTGTAACGTCATGAAAGCGACTTTTTCTGCTGAATTTACTCCACGACCGCCATTTGTAATTGTTCAGCAGTGAACTCAGTGCGCCCCTTTAATACGGTATATTATATTAATATACTGTATAATATACTTATATAATAATATACTCCTAATATTATATATTAGGAGGTGCGCAATTTTCTTTCTATATTAGGCAACGATCGCATCCAGCGCGAGTTGGATGGATCTACTCGAAATGCAGGTGTCCGAGCAGATGGCTTCCCAAGGGCACATCCGTACTGCCAAACAGTGTCGGGAGAAGCTGAAAAAGCTGAAAAGCGATTACCAAGCAGTGAAGGACCACATTGCTCGAAGTTCAGCAGATGGAAGGAGTGGAAGTGGTTCGCTGAGAGACATTGGGCTCGACACGTCACTGTCACGGCCACCATCACGGTCACGGCCCTTGGAAACCGTGGATGGTGAGTGTTTATTTGATATTGCGCATCTGTACGCCACTTGATCCGTTCTATGCCAAGCTCACTGTTTTTAAGAAATAGGAAGGTTGTTAGATTGTGAGTAATGGTTGTTACTGAGGCTCGCGTATTGTTTTGCAGCCAACTGCAGATTCACGCTTGCTTTGTGTTAAGTATTAGCGCGAACAAAACGCTGAATTACGCTTATTGTATTCCTGTTAAAAACTTGAGAGTGTTGTGTACATGTTGCACTTTGGTGTTAAGTTTTAAATTACGTGCATTTTCTTTCTAGAATCGCATTTCATATCACAGGGGTCCACCTCAGTGGAGATGACTGACACAGCGGACTCTCCTGGCGCTGCGTCTGCGTGTGCGTCTGGCTGAGCGCCAGCTGGATCAGCTCCACATCACCAGCTCCATCTGGATCACGTTCAAGTGCCGGTAAGGCACAATAACCACGATTTTTTTTTTTGGTTGAAACAGGTCCAGCAGCGGAAACCAGGGTCGAAAATCCATCCATCCATCCATCTTCTACCGCTTAATCCTTTACAGGTTGCGGTGGGGCTGGAGCCTAACAAGTTATGTACCAAATTGATTAATGCAATTTCCTGTAGCTGCATATTAATTAATTGAAAATGTCTTTTTAAATGTACAAAAAGGTTATTCTTTGGTCTTCACTTATCGGTGTTCCACAACCATTTTTAGGTGTGGTGATTGGTGCTGTTGTAACTCCTGTTTTAGACAAACAAATAAAGCTCATGAACTGCTGTTGAAATCAACATGCTTCATTGAAATGCTTTGCGTCAGCTGACTGTATTAACCCATTCAGATTTCTGCGGCAACACTACAAGCAACTAGTTTAAACATTACCCATCCATCCATCCATATTCTTAATCTTAATCCTTTTTAGTTTTGCAGGGGGGCTGCAGCTGAAGACAGCACCCTGCGTGTTGCAAAATCTGCTCTACTGAGGGGCAGCAACATGACAGTTCAGCTTATATTCAGCAATGAAGCATAATATAATAGTGACATTCCACCACAGACTTTCACCTGTGTAATTCCATAATATATGTAGTGATCCAGCTTTAACGACCATGCCTTTCTGTCTTTCCATCTAGGCAAGACGAAAACAGACAACTCCCATCGCTGACCTTACATCAGCGATGGTCAACATGCATGACGAAGAGATGCGGCTCTTGGAACGGCAACATGACCAGCGGCAAGAATCAGGAGTACATGCAGCATTTGCGACAGGTGGCTGCAGATGCGCGGGCAGATGCACATGAAGCCCTGGAACAGGACGCTGCGTTACGAAGGGAAGAGCTTGCAGAGATGTCATCGCCCAGTCTGTTTTTTTGTTTGTAAATTTTGCTTTGGGAATAAAATTGTATTGTTTGCATCAAAAGTCTGGTTTATCTGTTATGACGCCGTATGAGAAAAAGCCAATAATTACATACACATTCCATTCTCTGTTCACTCCACATGCTGCTGTTCATCAGGTCAGGTGTATAGCCTTCTAATGGTAATTTAATTTTTAACAACACAATGAAACGTAATGTCCTGGTAGTTTTTTTTATTTTAAACAAATTTGCAATGCTGAATCCATTTCTCTTGAACGGGTACATTTTTTTAGGTTATAAGCAGTTGTACAGGTGTGCTTGAACTTGTAGACACTGCTAAAGGTAAGTACGTGTAAGTTGAATGTTGCATCACCAGTCAAAATTTAATAAATTAAGAAGGAATCTAGCAAAAATTTGGCACTAATAACAGTAGACAAATCGGACAAGGATACACAACTGTGTTTTTGTTGCACACGACTGTTGTTACCAACAAGTGCAAAATTTATATTCCCTTTTCCCAAAAATTAAAAATCAATTTGTAAGTAAAAGTGGGAGACCTTTACATGGGAGAATATGATATGTATCAGCACATGATTTATAGTTCAATTTGCATTTCCACCTAAGCAAAAGTGGCTTGTCGAGCTGGATTTTTGTGAAGATGGCCTGTGCAGTGTTTCTGCATGTAATTACATACCTGTCAAGTGATACGGTTTCGCTGTATTTTAATACGGGGAAAATGCAATTTTAGCAAATACGGGCGTATTGCCATTTCTGTACGCCAAAGAGAAAAATATACGGGAAAAAAAAATTGAGAGTGTGGGGAGGAACACGTCGTGTGTGACCCCCACAGCAGGGCTGTCAGAGCGCTCAGCGTGAGCAATTATCACAACAGAAGTGTGGACTCATCATTAGGCTGATGGCTTCGCACCTTCTTAACAGATAAGCGTTATGAACAAGAGGACAGGTAGATGGACCATGCACAACATTTTATTTACAAAAAACATTTTTGAAATATGTATGCACATAAATGGGGACAAAATAGACAAGTATTGCATCACATGTTATATTGTAACGTGCAGCTCAACATGGCGACGTCCCACCGGCAGGTTTGAACTCACGCCTCCCGCTCTGGAGTCCCACACTCTACCTGTGTCGCCAATAGGGTCAACCCACTTGTCAAGCCAAGTAGGGTGCTTATATTGAGTTCGCTACAATATCACCACCCTGCTCCTCTGCTCTCTGTGCCGCTGCCACCACTGGTTCATCTACTGCATCATCCGATGTAGTGTCAAACGTCTCTCCATGACTCTCACACAGATTGTGCAGAGCACAACAAGTCAGCACCATAGATTTAACCAGTTTCATGTCACAGTCATTCCTCCTTCCTTCTCTCCTAGTCATCAGCCATGTTTGTTGTGGAGGATTCAGTCGCGTGTGTTTCACGTCACGAGGGTGTGGCGCCGCCTGCTGTTCAACAAATCCCACCCACAGCAGGTGTGCCAGCAGGTGCGCCAGCAGTAGTTGAAAAGCAA
The DNA here is from genome assembly GCA_020510985.1 of Pholidichthys leucotaenia. NCBI lineage: Eukaryota > Metazoa > Chordata > Actinopteri > Cichliformes > Pholidichthyidae > Pholidichthys > Pholidichthys leucotaenia. The sequence goes on along the minus strand of CM035837.1, from coordinate 414,293,264 downwards.
CTGAGGCTGAACCGAACCAAAGTGAGTAGAGCCAGGTTTTCAAACCGGGGCTGAGTGGGGCTAGTGGAAAAGCGCCTTAAGTGACCCCAAACTTTTGAACGGTAGTGTACATTCTAAAGCAGAGCTAGTTCATGTATAATTTAGTTCAAATAAAGAACGTTCTGCCCCTATTAAAATCTGAGCCATGATTTCAGGGGCACTCCTCTTTCTATTGTGTTTACCTGTTGTGAAAAGGCCATCTGTGTGTCTGTCCTCCTGTGACCCACGACTGAACGCAGCCCCTCCACATCAAAAATCTAACGTCTCTTTCATTATATTCCAAAAAGCAAATCTTAAACCGTGGCACATCGACTAATGGTGCTGGCACTGTGTGAGATAAATAGATGATATTTTGGTGGGAAGCCTAATTGTATGCTGGCTTTGATGTCAGAATTCCTTTTGGAAATAATTTCATGTTCTCAAGCCACTAATTCCATTACACTAAGTCAAAGAGCAAGCTCAATAAGTACGCCATAGACTTGATGTTATTTTGGAGGGAGAGAAAAATGTGTTTTTCCATTAACACAGTGACTTCAGATATTGGGCAAATATGTCAATGATTAGAAAGTTGAAGGCAAGTGCTCCCATATAGCAGAGATGTTTTTGACAAAAGATTAAATATCACATTAGGATGCTGCAGATTCAAGACACAAGAAATTGATTTTATGTACGGTGGTGTGAAAAAGTGTTTGCCCCTTCCTGATTTCTCATTTTTTTTGTATGTTTCACACTTAAATGTTTCAGATCATCAAAGAAATTTAAATATTAGACAAAGATAACACAAGTAAATACAAAATGCAGTTTTTAAATGAAGGTGTTTATTATCAACAGTAAAAAAAAAATCCAAACCTACATGACCCTGTGTGAAAAAGTGATTGCCCCCCATCCTTGTTAAAACATAAATTAACTGTGGTTTATCCTTTGAAAAGATGAGTTCAATTTCTCTAGCCACGCCCAGGCCTGATTACTGCCACACCTGTTCTCAATCAAGAAATCACTTAAATAGGACCTGCCTGACAAAGTGAAATAGACCAAAAGAGCCTCAAAAGCTAGACATCATGGTGCAATCCAAAGAAATTCAGGAACAAATGAGAAACAAAGTAATTGAGATCTATCCGTCTGGAAAGGGTTATGAAGCCATTTCTAAAGCTTTGGGACTCCAGCGAACCACAGTGAGAGACATTATCCACAAATGGCGAAAACATGGAACAGTGGTGAACCTTCCCAGGAGTGGCCCGCCGACCAAAATTACCCCAAGAGCACAGCGACGACTCATCCAAGAGGTCACAAAAGACCCCACAACAACATCCAAAGAACTGCAGGCCTCACTTGACTCAGTGAAGGTCAGTGTTCATGACTCCACCATAAGAAAGAGACTGGGCAAAAATGGCCTGCATGGTAGAGTTCCAAGACGAAAACCACTGCTGAGCAAAAAGAACATAAAGGCTTGTCTCAGTTTTGCCAGAAAACATCTTGATGATCCCCAAGACTTTTGGGAAAATTCTGTGTGGACTGATGAGACAAAAGTTTAACTTTATGGAAGGTGTGTGAGACAATTATTGATAGTGGATTGAACTTTGAGGTGAACTGTGAAAGGGTGCGCAAAAAGGGTCAGCAAAATTTGCATTGCTTGAGGAAACTTGCACGCTTCCAAATTGACCGAACCATAATGACTATGTTCTATCGGGCTTTTATTGAATCTGTTTTATCCTTTTCTTTAATGTCATGGTTTGGTCAGATAAAACTGAAACAGAGGAAATCCTTGGATCAGGTAGTCAGATGGTCCAGTCGTTTGCTTGGTGAGTCACAGCTGAGCCTGACATCCCTGTACACCAGACAAGTACAGAGGATGGCCGACTCGATTTTAAATGTTGACTCCCACCCTTTGCACTGCAACTTTCAGCTTCTTCCCTCCAGACGGAGGTTTGCTGTCCCAAAAAGTAGAACCCAGCGCTACAAAAACAGCTTTGTCCCTGCTGCTGTCAAAGAGTTGAACAAGCTATAAAAATTATATTGTACATATTTTATATTTACCTATTTTGTAAGATGTGTGCCTGTGTTTGTGTCTATGTTGAATGTAATTAGTGGCTTGTAAATATGGATGTCACCAACTGCAAAACAAATCTACCTACTGGTACAAATAAAGTAACCTGAACCTGAACCTGAACCTGTGTCCTATTACATCCGGTATAAAAGTAACACAGCATTTCAGAAAAGGAACATCATACCAACAGTAAAATATGGCAGTGGTAGTGTGGTGGTCTGGGGCTGTTTTGCTTATTCAGGACCTGGAAGACTTGCTGTGGTAAATGGAGCCATGAATTCTGCTGTCTACCAAAAAATCCTCAAGGAGAATGTCCGGCCATCAGTTTGTGACCTCAAGCTGAAGCGCACTTGGGTTCTACAGCAGGACAATGATCCAAAACACACCAGCAAGTCCACCTCTGAATGGCTTATGAAAAACAACATGAAGACTCTGGAGTGGCCTAGACAAAGTCCTGACCTGAATCCAGCTGAGATGCTGTGACATGACCTTAGATAGGTGGCTCATAGTCGAAAACCCTCCAATGTGGTTGAATTACAACAATTCTGCAAAGATGAGTAGGCCAAAATTCCTCCACAGCGCTGTAAAAGACTCTTTTGCCAGTTATTGCAAACATTTGATTGCAGTTGTTGCTGCTCAGGGTGACCCAACCAGTTATTAGGTTTTGGGGGGAATCACTTTTTTCCCACAGGGCCATGTAGGTTTGAATTTTTTTCCCCTTAAAAATAAACACCTTGATTTAAAAACTGCATTTTGTGTTTATTTGTGTTATCTTTGTCTAATATTTAAATTTGTTTGATGATCTGAAACATTTAGGTGTGACAAACATACAAAAAAAATGAGAAATCAGGAAGGGGGAAAACATTTTTTCACACCACTGTATATAAGACTTTACGGATTATGGAGTGTGATGGATTTTGAAACGCACCCAGAATTGCTTTATCAGTGCACAATATCGCAGCCGAAATATAGGTCAAACATGAGCTTGTTCACTAATCCACAGTCGAATATACTTCAAGTAATTCTGACTTATTTTATTGCATTTCTGCTGTCATGGTACATCGGATCGTTAGCATTAGCTTGACTTGGCGGTTGGAGTCAGTCAGCCTATTGTTTGTTTAACTGATCACGGACAGTTTTGATCACTTTTTTTTACTGTAAACTTAACGCTTTTCCTCATGAATTTGGGAATTTTTTCTCATAAATTTTCAGTTTATTTCCTCATACATTTGCTACTTTTTGTAAATTTGCAAGTTTTTCTAATTTTTCCCTCATAAATTTGTGACTTTTTTTCTTGTAAATTTGCTATTTTTTTCTTGTAAGTTTGTAACCCTTTAAGTAATTTTACAATTTTTTCTGGTAAATTTCCAACTTTTTTGTCATGATTCTGAGCACGGTGGAGTGCCATGCCCAGTCTTTGAGTATATTTTAGTCGGTTCCTGTATTCCTGAATCTCATTTACTTGATATTTTATATGATTGGTGTGTTTGGGTTACGTTTCCTGTTGTATAATTTGGTATGTTCCTTTTTGAAATGAGTTCTTATTTATTGTCAGTTACGTTTTGTTTTTCTCCGGTCTGTGCGTTTACTTTGACAATCACTTTTGGTTACTCCCTCCTGTCTACCCTATTCACAGGCTGCCCCAGTTGTGAATGGTTTACCTGATTATTTCCTGCTCGTTTGATTGACACCTGTGATTCATTTTCCATATGCTTATTTAAGGACAACGTGTCCTTCTGGTTTCCTGTGTGTTCTCCATAGGGGTGTACGGGTGAGCTCTATTGTTTTTTCGCTTTTTCTCTGACGTGTCTGTGCATCTCAGCCTGGCTGTTCCCAGGCTGTTCTCCTTGTATTTTTGCAGACGTGAGCCCCAGCGTCCCTGCATGCCTTTCCTCCTGTTTTCCTACATCTGTAGGTGTAGTGTTGTTGTTGTTGTATAGTGTTGTGTTTTGCGAATAAATGTTGAAAACTCACAGCATGGGATTGGTGCTGTTTATCTAGCCCTTTAAAAGGGCAGTTTATAACAGAAGGACATGACCAGTGTGTGGGCATCAGCTGCTGTGGGTTTTTACGCCTCTTTCCCTTCTTCCCTCCTATTATTTTTTTTAAGTCTATGTTTTACCACCGTCTTTGCTGGGATGTCTACCCGCACAGACTTCAGAGTGTTTGGCTTGGACGGGGTGGAATGTTGGTTGGTGGAATTGTTGGAGGACATTGTCTCGGACGCTCGCTCTTCCTGCATGCCCGAGGAGGCTCAGCTGTGTTTGGATAGCGCAGCACAAGTCGTGAAGGTGTACCCCTGCCTGTGGAGCCATCCGGAACTAGCGGTTCTCCTCACCTCCGTGTCCAGTTCACAACACACATCCTACGGGCTGGGGAAAGCCTCTCCTCTGATACCTGTGCTGAAGAAGAAGCACTCCCGGGTACGAAGGTCTTCAGCCTCGCGTCGACATCCAGCTACAGCCCCGCCTTCTCCTCCCAGACAGTGGCACGTATCATCTGCTGTCACTCCAGCGCTGAAGGAACCTGCAGTTTGCTGGATTGGGCACGCAGCCTTCGTGCCTCCCAACGGCCCCACTGCTGAGAAGCTGGACGAGCGCCAACAGGTTTTGTTGGCTTAGACAGAACTGTTGCTGGATGTTAAGCCATGGCTCCTTCTGGAGTTAGTGGCCCAGCTGGATGGAGGTTCATTGGCTGGTTTGGAGGTTGAGCCGATGACAGAGCATCCCCTGACTCCAGCATTTAACCACCCTCATCACACGACCTCCACAGTCTCCGGAAGGGTTTTGCCTGGTCATGCAGCAGCAGCAACAGCAACCACCCAGGAATTAAGGCAAGTACCTATTCATTTGTTAACGCCTGTAAATGACTTGTCTTGTCTTATTCCGGGGGGGGGGGGGGGGGGGGGGGCGCAATCAGCAGCATTTATCCACAGTGGCTGAGTCCTCTCTGCCAGCTGCTTCTGAGCTTTCCTCACCGGGCTCCACTGCTGCCGGTGACTCTGACCCAGTGTTTGTTTCTGTCTCTGTTTCTTTGCTTGAGCCGTCACCTAGGGTCACCGAGGGTCTGCCACCTGCACCTGAGGTCATCACGGGTCCTCCAGCTCCACCTGAGGTCATCATGGGTCCTCAGCCTTCACCCGAGGTTGCTGTGTGTCCTCAACTTTCGCCCAAGGTCACTGTGGGCTCTCCGTCCTCGCCTTTGTCTGATGTTCCACTGATTGATCACCTCCTCTGCCTGGTTTTCATGCAGGTCAGTGGTTTCGCCGTTGGTGCTGCACCTTGGCCAGAGGCCACCGCAGGTGCTGCGCCTAAGCCTGAGGCCACTGAAGGTGCTGTGCGTCTGACCGAGGCCACCATGGGTGCTACGCTTCCGTCCGAGGCCACTGTGGGTGCTACACCTCTGTTCGAGGCCTTCGTGGGTGTTACGCCTCGGTCCAAGGCCGCCGTGGCTCCTCCGCCTCTGCCTTCCCCTAAGGTCACCAAGGGTCAACCGCTGTCATCTGAGGTCATCGCTGATCAATCATCGCTGATCAATCATCTTTACCGCCAGGTTTCTACCTCTCAGCTCCTATGGGTCGTTGTAAGCACAGGTTCCAGCTGGCGCCTCCAGGAGGGGGCATGTCGTAGCCTATGGCCTGTTGGCTCAGGGATGCTGGGAGGCCACCTGATGAACTATCTTATCGGTTAAGGTGGCTCTGGAATGCTGGTAGGCCACCCGACCTTTTCCACAAGATGATGGGCTGGTTCGGGGACTGTGGGAGACCACCCGAACTATGTCATTGCTTCACTCAGCATCTCTAGTATTCTGTTGCCACCTTATCTGTGCAGGTTGTGTGGGTCATGAGCATTTCATTTTGTTTTCTTTTCTGTTGTTTTAGTCACTCCTAACCTGGGTTCCCCCACCGCCCTCCCAGGCTGGGTTACCTTTTGTTTTTCTTTGTTCTTGTTGGATGTTTTTTGTTTTTGTTTTTTTTGTGGGTGGGCCTTTCTCTTTTTGATGGTACCTTGGGGTGTCTGGTATCCACCCCTCAGATGGGGGGCGCTGTCATGATTCTGGGCATGGTGGAGTACCGTGCCCAGTCTCTGAGTGTATTTTAGTTAGTTCCTGTATTCCTGCATCTCCGTTTATTTGGTATTTTGTATGATTGGTGTATTTGGGTTATGTTTTCTGTTGTATCATTTGGCATGTTCTGTTTTGAAATGAGTTCTTATTTATTGTCAGTTACTTTTTGTTTTTCCTCGGTCTGTGCTTTTACTTTGACAGTCACTTTTGGTTAGTCCCTCCTGTCTACCCTGTTCACAGGCTGCCCTAGCTGTCAGTGGTTTACCTGAGTACTTCCTGCTCGTTTGATAAACATCTGTGATTTATTTGCCATATGCTTATTTAAGGAAAACTGCAACGCTTCCTGTTGCCGTGTCCTTCTGGTTTCCTGTGTGTTCTCCATGGGAGTGTATGGGTGAGCTCAGTTGTTTTTTCTCTTTTCCTCTGATGTGTCTGTGCGTCTCAGCCTGGCTATTCCCAGGATGTTCTCCTTGTATTTTTGCAGACGTGAGCCCCGGCATCCCCGCATGCCTTTCCTTCTGTTTCCCTCCATCTGTAAGTGTAGTGCTTTTGTATAGTGTTGTGTTTTGTGAATAAATGTTGAAAACTCGCAGTGTGCGTTTCGTGCCCTTTGTCTAGCCCTTGAAAAGGGTGGTTTATGACATTTTCACATAAATTCTAATTTTTTTTCTTATAAATTTGCTACTATTTTGGAGTAAATTTGTCACTGCTTTTCTTATAAATATCGACATTTTTTTCTCATAAATATTTGACTTTATTGCATAATTTTGCCTATGGCTCAAGTGTTATTGAAACTTGTTCACCCATATTAAACCCTTGTGGGGCCCAATTGTGTTTAAAGCAGGTAAGCAGATTACCTGCTTACCTGCACCACAGGTAAAGTCCCTGTGGGCAAACACAGATAAGGCCAACATGGAATCCGCAGACAAACCCACATGGGACCTGTAGGACAGTCCAGCTTAAACCTATGGTGGAGCCCACATCGGCATGCTGGCTGGGTAGCACATGACCATTCACTCATTCAGGATTACTTCTGTCCTTGCTGCACTTCAGGGACCGGCCTGTTGACCACTGAAACCACACACTCCTATACACCACTTTATTATGCCTCGGCGAAATGGAAAGGCATACGATAATCACTTAATGCGTGTGTGTGTGTGTGTGTGTGTGTGTGAGAGAGAGAGAGAGAGAGAATATGCATTTTTTCCTCAAAGGATTAAGCAGAAGAAGATGGATGGATGGATGGATATTTTTTCTGCAAATCTAGAGCTCTTTGGACGGCTGTTCCTGACATGGTGGCCTCAGCTATATTAGACTTTTTTCATGTAAATGTGAGGCTTTTTCTGGTAACTTTGTGACTTTTCTGGTAAATTTGAGGCTTTTTTCCTCATCAGTTTTATTTTTTGTTTTGTTTTTTTACATTGAGGCAAAGATGTAGTGCAGCCCTGAAGGTGATATCCTATGTAGTTTTTCAAAAATATCCTATGTAGTTTTTCAAAAACCAGTTTTTCAAAAATTTTCATTAAAATTGCTTTGACTTCAATTTTAATGAAAATTTTTGAAAAACTGGTCAGATGTGAGGTCCTAAAGCAGACTGAGCATGCATTGGATCCTCTGCAGTTTGCCTATAGGCCTCACAGAGGAGTGGAGGATGCCACTGTCACTCTGTTTAACATGCTTTTTAAACATCTGGATTTTAATGGGACACACACCAGGCTTTTATTTGTGGACTTTTCCTCCGCCTTTAATACAATCCAACCTCATATTTTAGTTGAAAGGCTCCTGCAGCAATTTGATTTGAGCAATAATCTGGTGGGTTGGATTCTGGATTTCTTAACCAACAGGACGCAGAGAGTAAGGGTCAATGGTACATTGTCTGACCTAAAGTGCTCTTCTACTGGCTCTCCTCAGGGGTGTGTGTTGTCACCACTACTCTTCATCCTGTACACAAACATGTGTCGGAGCAGACATGACAACAGACATATCATAAAGTATGCTGATGATTCAGTTATTGTCAGTCTCCTCCAGGATGGTGAGAGTGGCCATGGCCCAGTAGTTGATGATTTTGTTCACTGGTGTGAAGATTCCTACCTGCAGCTGAATACGACAAAAACTAAAGACATGATTATTGACTTTAGGAGAAAAACTCCCAGGCACAAAGTCACCGTTCTAAAAGGCCAGACCATCGAATGTGTACAATCCTACAAATATCTTGGGACGATTATTGATAGTAATTTAAAGTTTGAGGAGAACTGTGAAAGGTTGTGCAAAAAGGGTCAGCAACATTTGCATTGCTTGAGAAAACTTGCCCGCTTCCAAATTGACCGAACCATAATGACAATGTTTTATCGGGCTTTTATTGAATCCGTTTTATCCTTTTCTTTAGTGTCATGGTTTGGTCAGATAAAACTGAAACAGAGGAAATCCTTGGATCAGGTAGTTAGATGGTCCAGTTGTTTGCTTGGTGAGTCACAGCTGAGCCTGACATCCCTGTACACCAGACAAGTACAGAGGATGGCTACCTCCATTTTAAATGATGACTCCCACCCTTTGCACTGCAACTTTCAGCTTCTTCCCTCCAGACGGAGGTTTGCTGTCCCAAAAAGTAAAACCCAGCGCTACAAAAACAGCTTTGTCCCTGCTGCTGTCAAAGAGTTGAACAAGCTGTAAAAATATATTGCACATAATTTAGGTACCTATTTATTAACTCCATTTTATATTTACTTATTTTTGTAGGATGTTACTTGGGTTCTAAATATTTTATTGAGTTTTAGACCTTTGAGTTTTTAACCTCTTTGACTAGTTTTTAACTTTTAATATGACTCTTCTCTCTTACCTCTGGTTTTTCTCTCATCTCTTTGTCTTTTTATACCCTGATTGATGGAGCCTTGAGTATTTTTATCATGTTCATAGTCAATTTCATGGGTGCCTGTGTTTGTGTCTATGTTGAATGTAATTTGTGGCTTGTAAATATGGATATCACCAGACTGCAAAACAAATCTACCTACGGGTACAAATAAAGTAACCTGAACCTGAACCTGATGTTCCTCAGTTTATTAATGTAGGCTACAAAATTCATGCTGTTTGTGAACTACAAGCTCCAAATTTTTAATTTTTAAAATGAACGCTGTGTGCTCAGCTCAGTCAGTGCACCCTGTCGTGAAAACATAAGCCACTTCAAGTCTGTGCTCCGCTCACATGCATGACACACTGCCTGTGCTTGACAAGAAGAGGGAGAATGTGCTAAAAACAAAACACAATGTGAGTACAGCCGATGCTGAATGACGCTGACCCCCTGCTGAGAGTGCCATGTCACCTCAGCACGGAACAAGGCAAACGGCACCAGTGAGAGTACAACCTCAGACAGCTCTGTAGTCTTAATTTTTATGGGAGAGGAGAACTCCTGTGTAGGAAAACTGTTTGACTTTGCAGATTATAAAATGTCACAGAAATACTACATAATCACAAGATAAGAGATATAATAGGGGCTCTTTAACGTTCATATTTTCAAGATTTCATGATATATGAAACCCACTAAACCTACTAACCCACTAAAAAAAGTAGTGAAAATTTAGAAGATAAAACTTACGACAGAGTGAATAATAAGTGATGTGATGAGAAATGTAAGTAAGATTTCTTTTTCAAGGTAACCACAGACATCACAGCCACACAGTCCTAACATTAAGGGTATCGCTAAAATGTTGGCAACACTGCTGTAAAGTGAGATGCGGAGTAAACTCAGTTCTATCGGGTCAACCTCGAAGTTTCTTCTTCAAAAGTTTAAACAAAGAGCAGTCCTGCTGAAGAGGTCAAGTGCCCTGTACATTCTAAAAACTGAGCGTCAGATAATTGGACAGTCCAGATTGATGGCATGCACTTTAACCATGAGAAATAATTGCTTGTCGCTATTTAATTGATTAATGAAAGGCCTTGGAGATTCTTTCTTTCCATGCTGATTACAAATTGAGGACATTATTTACAGTAATTGGACTGTGGCAGGGAAAACAATTAAGCCTCAATCACTTCACAGGCAGTTTCTGATTGTGCATAATACTCTAAAATGTGTGGTTTAATAACTGCTCATGCTTTATCTGATTTAAGCTTAAAATCCATTTTTTAACAAATGTATTCCTTTCATAATTGTAAAGCGTGAACTATGTTAAAGGTTGGCTGGGCCTGAATAGGGTCGTGTTTCTTTTATAAAATGTTCCTCCTTTTTCAGAGGAGAATGAATAGCATTTCATTTTCCCGTCACTCTCAGAGGTGGCCTTGGAAGACGAGGCCAATTCTTCCCCTTGGCTCCTGGTTAGCCCAGCCTTGAACTGCCCGAGGCTCAAAACCAGTGCTTTCCTCTCCCGTTTTTATGCCGTAGATGTATATTAAATGACATAGGTCTTCATAAGTGTCATTGTCTCCCACGTCTGATGAAGACTAATATCTGCAGCCCTTCCACCGGCTGTGGTTTCATCTTTCGTTGCTGCAGGGTTTCTCCAGAGGTGGTAATAGAAGAGAAACGAAGAGATTACATGAGCACTCCAAAAAATGAAAGTGTTTGTGGGTCAAAGGTGGTTTATACAGATTTATTAGCGCAAAAATATTCCTTCAGGGAATCAGAATTATAAAGAAGGTCTGACACCCTGCCGTGTTAAATGGATGATGTCGGTAAGAAGGAAAACAACTTTTAACATACAGTATCATGTTTATACGCGTCTTATAAGGAACATATCTCCACCAAATACATTTATAAACTGACTTCTCATTGTGTCATTAGCTAAGAGAGGCTAGATAGCTAATAGATGTGAAAGATTTCCTTATTTTATCAATTCATATTATACTGTGTTCCTGTTGTTATCCTTCTAGACACAATATATCCTGTTTCTTCCTTACACACGGACTCTGGCATGCCAAGGTCAGATCTGGAAGACAGCTAGGCTCCGTACTGCCACAGAACATTCTCATATTATCTTTGTTCTGAAGTATAAAATCTGCATGTACCATTTTGACTGTGAACATTTCTGCTGAAGTGCTGCATGAACTCTTCCTCTTGATCAAGAATAAATACCCAGAAAAGGCATTTTTGACTCTGCACCATATTTATTAACCAGGTCAACAAGGGAAATTTATTAATTTAAAGAAAATCTACAACATACAGTAGACTGCAGTCATCTTCAGTTAGTGTTGCTGAAGAAAATAAAAGAAATATTATACAAATTGATGATTGGTGAGTCAATTTTTCCCCAGTGGTACCATCTTGCTTATATTTGATAAGAACACTGCACTGAATTGCATAATCTGACCTCTTCTTTTCTTCTTAATTTTAGTACTTTTCCCTGTAACACCCTGTGATACTGGAGAAGTCTCAAGGTGTGGAAGAACATTTCATTTTTCAGATGACATGTTTGGGGTCTGTTGTACTGAAAAATGAAATTCCTCTTCATCTTCACCTTTCTAGCAGCCACCCAAGGGATCTGGATCAAAATTGACTGGTCTGTGGATCTGTTCATAATTCCCTTTCACCAAAACTAAAGCCCCAACTCCAGCTGAAGAAAAGCAAGCCCAAAACTTGATGCTGCCCCATCGTGCTTCAGTATGAAATGTGCTCTTTTGATGGTACGCAATGTTGCATTTGTGCTAAACATATCCTTTGGAATTGTGAAAAAAATCCTGAAAGGACAGCTGAACTATATTTGGAGTTAACCAGAATCACTGTAATTGATGTCAAGTGTGTACCCAATTGTAGAGATTATATATCACTTTAAAGATGGGGAAGATTTAGAATTTACTTATTGTGATCTCTCTGTGTATTGACAATAATGACCATGGGCCTTTTTTGATGGCCCTTTGAGCAATAAATTATATGTCATTTAGAGTTAGAAAATTTAATAATGTCATAATAATGAAGGATGTTCTAATGGAAAAAGTCTAATGCTGTACCATATAAGGTGCCCTGTAGGTGCCCTTCCAATGGAAAAAAGGTGCCATATTAAAGTGACTACCATGTTGCTCCCAAGAGGTGCCCTTTCCAGTTGGAAAAAAAAAAATGTTATGTACAGCTGATAAGGGTGCTTGTCCTTGTGAGAAAGCTGAGAAAGCGTAACAAAGGGCCACAATGGGTGTTCCGCTAATAGTGAAGTGCCCCTCCAGTGAAAATTTCCCCACATTATACACTAAGCTGTGAAGGTCACATCCAGCCCACCAAAGCTTTCCATCTGGCACCTGGATTATTACTGAATTAAGGGATAGTTTAGTTTAAACTTTGTTTCATTAATTAATTTATATTTAAAAGTTCTGTCATGAATTGCCCTTTGGGGAAGAGAGGAGAGACCCACGCGCTGAACTGTGAGTTCGTGACATTTATTAAAAAAGCAATAAACAAAGTCCAACACAGTGTGCTTAACACACACACACACACACACACAAAAACACAAACAAGAGCACAAGCTTACTGCTACAGCACACCAGAGCAAGGCGGGGCTCTGGTGGAGATGAGGAGAACTCAAATGAGACTGCAGCAAACGGGAAATGAAAATGACAGTCCTTAAATATGTCATAAACTTCCCTGTACGCTTCTCACAGCACACAGAGGAGGAGAAGGAGGAATGAGGATTTAAATGCAGGGTTACACCAAACACATATTTATTGATATCAAACAGTTTGAAAAATAAAGACTTACAGTAATGAGACAGTCGTGCACAAAATGGTTCAAACAAATAGCGGGCAGCGGGCAGACCACTGTGCACCGTGGCCACAAAAACAGGCAGGACAAGAATGCTCGGGTAAACTTAGAGTTCTCTAGGATGCTCAACTGGCATGGGAGAAGACCTGGGCAGCAGTGCCCGAGCGTAGCAGTTGTGCCACAAGGGAAACGCTACAGACAAGCGTAGCAGCATAACTGCAAACAGAAACGCAGAAAGCTCTTACTCACCATGCAGGAACAGTCTGAGTTGTCCGAGTCCGCCAGCGAGCACAAACACAAAATGATCCTTCGGGATATGACAGTCAGATGGTGGAGAACAACCGTCTAACACGTACAATGGTCCAGTGGTGTTTGACTAGCAAAGAGCTGCTTAAGTACAAACACCGCTGGCCTAACAAACTGGGAACACCTGGGCGAAGTGCGGGAAAGATGATTACTGGGGTGAACAGCTGATTGTGAGAGAGAGATGGGGCATGGCCGGACCAGCAGACTGTCAGCAGTGATCACAGAAAGTAGGTCACAGCGGCTGTCTAACAGCTGCCGGTCAGGCAATGACTATGGGTATGGAAACATACTGAAATACATACACAATGGCACCTAGACCCACAGAGAGATCAGGACTGAGCCGGGGGGGAACCAAGTCAGCTCGGTTCCTGACAAAATAAGGCTAGACACAAATGAAACGAGTGATTGCAGGTGTGGGTCACCTGAGCGGGCAGGAGAAAACAAAGATGCAATTTAGACCAGCTGGGAATAATGAGAGAGGAGGGAGTGATCAGAGCTGACAGGGCTACACCCACGCAGAGCAAAACCCCAGAAAGCCACTGACAGCTGTCAACCCCGAGAGAGAGAACACAGCAGAATACAAATATAATGAGATGGCAGAAAATAAAGACAAGTAACCTCAAAAATATAATTAACGAACTATGATGAACGTAAACGGGAAAATAAATCATACTGAGATACAATACAGGGTATGTGACAAAGCAACCAAGGATAAAATGACAGGAATGCAACTCAAAATGACAACACAGTACAAATGTGAAAAAAAGGCAAAAAGACTGAGCCCCGTGGACTATCCTCCCACGCTCAGATTGTGACAGGTTCTAATAGTTTAAAAGTTCTGATAGTCAAATTTCTGAGTGTAAGTAAATGCATCATCAGATTACTGGTCCCAGAAAGGGAAGAAGGTGAGAAAGGAGACAGGACAGCTGCTGATCTTAAGGTAACCTACTTTTAATTCACATTATGATGCCAGCCTTTGCTTTTATTATGCCTTGGTGAAACTGAGAGGCATACGGTAGTCAATTAGTGCATCCTGTGTATGTGTGTGTCTATCTGTCCATCAGCCTCTGTTTCAGCTCGCCCGGTCAAAATTAGGCTTGTATCATTGGATCACCACATTTTCTCAATGTTTGCCAGAATTTTGAAATAATGCTTTATTTTTGAAATAAACACAAAAATAGCTCACCTTTACCTTCTATGGAACGGTTGTGCGCATGCGCCCAGAAACTTCCACCAAAGGAAAGTACTCGGCATTCCACCAATATTGGATGAACAAATGTCTGTCTTTTTGCCCATCTGTTTTCTTCATCTGCCACTAAACAGCAAAAGCTCCTGTTCATCTTGATTGTCACTGTATTCACATACCTCCATCATTTCTGCCATTTAAAACGTTTGCCACCGTGCTCTTCTTCTGTTGTTGGATTGCAGGTGTTCAAATCAGTTTGGTGGCTCTTGGCTGCCGCTGACAGTACAGGCATATGAACTGCAGATTATTTTCACTGCGCATGTGTGTACTCCAAAATGACTGGATGGATTTGGATTAAATTTTTACCAGAGGTGGTCTTTGGGCTAGAGAAGAACCCATAACATTCTGGTAACACATACTTCCAACAAGGCTCTGGCACCGAGACATCAGCACCTTATTATTATTATTATTATTATTATTATGCAAAATGCTTTCCATAGAATGCATACCTGCAAATATTTAGGTTTTAAAAAAATGGGAGATTGTGTAGGGTTTAGGCATAAAAACTTAAATATTATAACAGAAAGAACTGCAATTAATTTTAATTAATTTTATGAATTTAGTTTTTTTTATATTATTTTGAACATCAAAATTGAATCAAGTTAAATTAATCAAAATTGAAATTAAGTTTAAGATAGGCTATATGTGAAAAAGTCACAATTTTACCACAAGCTTTTCAAATTTGTTTGGAAAAACATAATAAATTCATTTTAAAATAAACCTAAATTCAGTGAAAAATCCACAGATTGATGTAAGGAAACATAAAATATTTACAAGAAAAATGTCTGAAATTTAGGAGAAAACCCCTTACAAATTTATGAGAACAAATCTCAAATGTGCAAGAGTCCAAAATTTACAGTGGCAAAAACAAAAATAATGAGGAAAAATGTTCACAATTTCAGTGAGAAAAATCTTTTAACTTTACAACAGAGAAGTTGTTATTTTACAAGAAAAGTGTCATAAAATTATGAGGAAAAAACCTCAAACCTGAATAACAAACCTGAAGAATGAAATCACAGCTTTCTTGCTCTTACTCATACTTTTCTAAAAAAAAAAAAAAAGGTAACAAATTAGGACGGAAAAATTAATATATCAAATAATAATAATAATAATAATAATAATAATAATAATAATAATAATAATAATAATAATAATAATAATATATTACTGAGATACATTGGTAATTTAATTTTGTTTTAGGTGAGCATCTGGTGCTCACAGTGTCTGCTGAGGAAAATTCTGCCCCCTACGCTGAAGTTTAAGGTTTACAGTTCACTGTGTTTTGTCATCAAGGTTATAATTTTAATCTGTTAAACTGTTGTCAGTCTGAATTTCATTGTAATTTAGGAATGATTTTTACACACACTGGTGCAGCACAATATTGTTGGCGCCCTCTTTGTTATTTCTTTATCCCTGCCCTTCAAACAGTGCGTCCTGATTGTGTGTCTTATTGTATGAGCAGAATTTCAATGAATAGTTATTAACGTCCACCTTGAACCTTTAACTTTAACCCTTTTGTTGGCATACATCCGTACAGCATAGGCATTTATTTTGGATGAACATTAACCCACACTGATGTTCACCCCGTCTACTAATACAGAATTACACTGGCTGTGTAGCATATTAACCTGGACAATCACAGCTAAAATGTGGCAACAGTGGGATGGGCTGAGGTCAGCATGCAGGCATTTCTGCTTCAGTTTAATCAAGTGAAGTAAGGCGCGCACTCAAGGCCAGCGGGGAATGATGGAGATGCATCTCCAAGGAGAAGCCGTATGCAGCCGTGCACCGCGTTGGGAAAAAAATGGAAGAATGGACCTCAAGGCCTCTCATCTGTTGTAAATCTGACAGGAGTGCACCCATGTGACCTGTTGACCCGTTTGATGGGAAGGTGTTGGGCTGGGGAATAAAGACATTCAGAGAAAAAGGTGATGCAGTGCTTCATCTCAGCTGTTTCTGGCTATATACACAAATGCAAGCGGCCCCCTCAGACACTAACATATTTTTGAGAGAAGAATTTGTGGGTTTTTTTCTGTAGATTTGCAGTTTTTTCCTCCTGAATTTTCAATAATTTTTTCCTCATAAACTTGTGACTTTTTTTCCTCATTATTTTGTGAATTTTCTCCTATAAATTTGTAAATTTCTGTCATGTGCTGAGCACTGGAGGTTTCTTCCATGCTCAGTCTCATGGCTTTTTTCTATATTTGTATTTGTTGTTAGTTTCTTATTTTTCTCATCCTCTTGTTTATGTCATAGTTTTGTTACTCTTATTTTGTATTAGTTTGTATTTATTTCTTAGTCTTTATTTGTTGACATTTTACTCTTTATATCATGCTGTTGTGATTCTCCCTGCGGGCTGACAGCTGTCAGTGGTGCTTCTGGGTTTTTGTTTCGTGGTGGGCCATGTTCCTGTCAGCTGTCGGCCCCATCATTTGTATTATGCGTTAAGAACCGCTGCTCCGTGTTTTCCTTGCTGCGGTCTTGATTACTACTCAACGTAAGTTTGACATTCTTTATTTTCTTCTCTAAGTTATCATGTATGTCTCTCTGTAGCTTCATAGTTATTTTGTGCACTTTGTTCTTTATGTTTGTAATAAATCGTCACAAACTCACAGTTCAACGCGTGGGTCTTCCTCTCTGCCCCGAGGGGCATTCCATGACAGAATTCCGCAGCCAGGTTGTGACCCAGCTGCTGTGGGTTTGTGTTTTGTTTTTTTTTTTACTTCTCCAATCTTTCCGTTTTTCACTGGAGCTGTCAGCATGATCCCTGATTACTCTAGCTCAATGGGCAGGCGGGCGTACCCGATGAGCCTAGGGTGGGAGGTTTGCAGGACGCTGATGGAATTAGATGATCTTATCTCCAATGCTCACAGAGCTCTTACCCCTAAAGACGCTCTCTGGTACCTGGGCCTCGCGGAGGCGGCTGCTCGCCAGTGCCCTCAGCTTGCACAGCATGCTGAGGGAGTAGAGAGGACTACGCTGGTGGTGGCCTTGCATTGGGAGGACAGTGGTAAGGAGGGGAGCTCCCCGAAAAAGCAGAGGTCAGCGCCTCTGCTTTTTCCCCGAGGACCGGGGACCTCGGTACCACCGTCTCCTCACGCGCCTTCATCTTCGCCTCCAGCTTCACCTCCAGCTCCTGCTCTGCCTGCTCCACAATGCCCCCATCCAGCTTCAGACCGCTGGAGGAACATCCCCGCCTTTCAGGCAGCAGTTTTCCCTTCACCGAGGTCAAAGACTCCGGCAGCAGTCCCATCTTCTGATTCTTCTTCTCCAGCTGTCCCATCAGCCATTTTCTCTGCTGCTGCTGCTTCTCCCTCCTCCTCGGCGATTCCTTCCTCTGCTGAGGGTCCGGCCGTTTCTTCTCCAGATGCGCCTGTCTCCGCGGGGGTGGTTCCTCCACGATCCTCTGAGGGGCCCATGACCACCATAGCCACAGAGAGGAATGGTTTTACACCAGCTGCAGCAGAGAACATCATGCCCCAGAAAAACAGGCAAGTGCTTTTTCATTCTCTATCATCCTCCCATGAATTACCTTGCCTGATTCCCAGTGGTGAGGCTCAGGTCTCACAGTCCTCTGAGCTCTCACCTCCTGCTGCAGCCACAATTACCTCACCTGCTCTCTCCGTGTCTCCTCCTATATCCCCTTGATGTCCGCCAGTTGTGGGATTGGGCCGGCGGATGATGGAGTATCCCCAGGTTCCAGCCCCGCAGCCATGGTCCAGACAGATGGAAGTGCTGCCTCCAACCTGAAGGTTGCACTGATGATAGAGCATCCCCTGGCTTCAGCTAGCACCACCGGTGAGCCGACCTCCTGCCGCCACGCCAGGCGAGCCACCTGCGTGGGTGCTGAGGGGGTGTGGGACTGCACCTACCACCATGCCTGCTGCAGGGGCCGCCGCAGCAGAGCCGGAGGTGGACCTTCAGAGGGCTGGGCCCGAGACATCGCCACTTGGATTGACAGAGTCCTGGACGGCGGTGGAGCTCAAGCTCAGGCAAGTGCTCTCCTTTGTTTTCATTGCTTCTGTTTTGGAGAGATCTTGTCTGGCTGTTGGTGGGGATCGTTGGGTGCAGTCGTCAGCTGCACCCAAATTCACCTCGCCATGCTCCACTGCTTCCAGTGACCCTGACCTTGCTCCTCTGCCTTTCCTGTCTGAGCTTTCCCCCAGGGTCACACAGGATTTTCAAGCTTTGCCAAAGGTCTCCGTGGGTCCAGCCTCGCCATCCGAGATCACCATGGGTCCAGCTCCTCCTGCCAAGGTCGTTGCAGGTGCTCCGTCCCAGCCCGGGACCTCTGAGTGTGATGCTCTCCTGTCAGCTGAGGTCATTGCAGGTGCTCTGTCCCAACCCGGGACCTCCATGGGTGCAGTTCCTCCTCAGTCCGGGTCTCTGTGGGTTTTATGTCCCAGTCGGGGACCGTTGTGGGTGCTGCGCCCCAGCCTGAATCAAACATGGGTGCTGCGCTCCTGTATGGGCCCACTGTGGGTATTACGTTCCAGCCCGTGGGCCACCGTGGGTGCAGCTCTGGCCCAATCCGGGCCCGCCGAGGGTGCAGCTCTTGCCCAGTGGGGGCCCGCCGAGGGTAGAGCTCTGACCCAGTCCGGGCCCTCTACGGGTGCAGCTTTGCTCCAGCCTGGAGCCACCGCAGGTGCAGCTTTGCTCCAGCCTGGAGCCACCGCGGGTGCTGCTTTGCTCCAGGCCAGAGCTGCCGCAGGTGATGCGCTGTCCCATCCAGGACCACCGAGGATGCTACAGGCCAGTCTGAGGGCATTGTGGTTCCCTCTCCTCTGCCAGACGCCGTGGTGGTTCCTCCTCCTCTGTCAGATGCCATCATGGTTCCCTCTACTGTGCCAGAAGTCGTTGTGGTTCCCTCTCCTCCGCCCGAGGCTGTCGTGGTTCCCTCTCCTCACCCTGACATCAGCCTGGGTTCCCCGACTCCTCCATCTTGCTCACTACTGGTTCTTCTCTTTGGGCAGCGGCCTCCTGGACCACCCTTTCTGTTCAGGTGGTTGAAGAACTCTGGCAGACCACCCGGCAGACTGTGCCGTGGGGTTGGGTGGCCCACATTCTCTGGTAGGCTACCCGACTGTTTCTGTCATGCCATCTGTTGGTCCTGGGACTTTGGCTGCCCACCTGAACTGTCCAGCTCTTCGGTCCAAGGGGCTTAGTTGGTTGGGATTTTGTTTTGTTCCCTCCTAGCCTGTTCCCCCCACCACCCACTTGGGTTGGTTTATTGTTATACTCCTTTTTTTGGGGGGGGGGGGGGTGTTGGTTTCTTTTTTGATGTACCCTGGATGTCTGGTTTCCACCCCTTGAGAGGGGAGCTCTGTCATGAGCTGAGCACGGCAAGTTTCTGCCGTGCTCAGTCTCATGGCTTTTCTCTATATTTGTATATCTGTTGTATTTTGTGCCTTTTGGGTTCTGTATATTTCGTATGGTTTCTTATTTTTCTCGTCCTCTTGTTTATGTCACAGTTTTGTTACTCTTGTTTTGTATTAGTTTGTATTTATTTCTCAGTCTTTATTTGTTGACATTTTACTCTATATATCATGCTGTTGTGATTCTCCCTGTGGGTTGACAGCTGTCAGTGGTGCTTCCGGGTTTTTGTTCAGTAGTGGGCCATGTCCCTGTCAGCTGTTGGCCCCATCCTCTCCCCTCTCGTTGCTCCCAGCTGACCCAAGTTATAATTATTGTTTCCTTCTTCCCCCTCTGGTTCCCACACCTGTTTTCATTTGTATTATGCCTTATTTAAGAACCACTGCTCCACTTTTTCCTTGCTGCGGTCTTGACTACTACCCGACATAAGTTTGATGTCCTCTATTTTCTTCTCCAAGTTATCGTGTATGTCTCTCTGTAGCTTTATAGTTATTTTGTGCACTTTGTTCTTTATGTTTGTAATAAATCTTCACAAACTCACAGTTCAGCGCGTGGGTCTTCTTTTCTGCCCCGAGGGGTATTCCATCACAATTTCATCATTTTTCCACCTTTTACTCATAAATTTACCTTGTTTTATCATAAATTTAGGACCTTTTTCTCACAAATTTGTAGCTTTCTTCATAAATTTTCAATCTTTTACTCAAATTGTCAAGATTTTTTCTCAGAAATTTGTGATCTTTTTCTCAAATTTTTGACTTTTCCTGCTGGTTTAGTTTTCATTCTGAGGAATGATTTAATTTTTCTTTCTGATCATGTAGACCAGTGGAAGAAGAATTTAATTTACCTTTGTTTTTTGAAGAGTTGCAGATTTTCCTCCTAAATTATCAGTTCTTTTTCCTCAAATTTGTTTTTTTCACCATTATTTTGTAACATTTCTTTCATAAATTTGTAGCTTTCTTGATAAATTTCAAAATGTTTTTCAGAAATTTTTGACTTTTTTTCTCACAAATTTGTGTTTTTTTTCCCCCTCATAAATTTGTAACTTTCTTCATAAATTTTCAACCTTTTATTCATTAATTTTCAATGTGTTTTCTCAGAAATTTGTGACCTTTCCCCTGCTGGTTTAATTTTCATTCTTTGCAATATTTTTTTTCTTTCTGATTATGTAGATCAGTGGTCCCCGATCGACAGGCCACAGACTTGGTACCAAAACTTAGAGAGCCACAGAGAAACAATAAATTATTTGTTCTCTTCCTCTCTGTGGACTACTGAAGTCTGTATTTTATTTTGAAAATTTAGAGAATTTTCTTTCTCTCCCATGCCTGACTTCCTGCCTGTCATCACTTCAGAATCAGAATCAGAAAAAGATTTATTGCCAAGTACATTAACAGATACTGATAACAGGACTCTGATAACAGCTTACTGATAACATACGAGGGATTTGACTTGACACAGAAAATGAACCTGCATTTCCAGTGACATGGCATGCATCTGAAATGCGCCTGCCAACAGGAGGATACAGGTAGCATAAGAAATAATACAATGGGAAGGAGCAAAAAAATCATTGATTTCAGAATAGTGGTCATGTATGATCAATATTATGATTACAAAGAAAAAAAAAAGCCCTCAATGCACACTCAGCAGACCAAAAGAGTTCACAGGACACAAAGAGAGCAGTGAGTGAATCATCTTGTTGTCAGTTTGTGGATCAATATGAATGTAATGTTGAAGCAAGTGTTGTATCAGTAAGAACGACAAGGACACTTTGGCAGGAGATGTTTTGTCTGGCTACTGGCAATTGTCCTTGGCAATTGTCCATGCAGCTGCTGTCCGAAGGCCATGTGCTCAGTGTTTTGAAAAACAGAGACTGCAGATGATCAGGAGGATTTTTGTAAGGGAAATTGAGCCAAATAGAACTGATCACAGAGAAAGAACTTTATATTCTTCTGCAGATTCAGTACTTAATCCTTCATTGCTGGGCGTTGAGTCCATCGTGGATAGACCTAAGCGTAATCATGATGCAATCCACCTTCCGAGACAGTTCTCCATTTGTCGCTATCAGAGTCTTCTCCATTTTTTCAATTTGATGGATGCACCTCGCCTGGCCAGCATTTTGATAGGTTGTATCCATCTTCAGCAATTTGCGGTACACCAGGACAATCCCAGATCCAATCAGAACGATCCCAATCACCATTATTACGAAGACATACAAATCTTCAATATCTTCGATAGAGAGATTAGTCAGGCACAAGATTTTCCAATTACTTGTCTCCCGTAAATAGCCCGCTGGAGCCGTCCCTGCGGGGCAAACAGCTTCCCCCGGAGCACTTTTCCTCGTTGAAAAGATAGTGTCAATTGCATTCAAAGCCCAGCTTATTAATTCCATAATTTCTTTCTTTCGATAATCAGCAGTCAGACGCAGACAGACAACAGCAAGCTGGGATCCAGTTAGTTGGGGAGGTGGGGAGCTAGAGCAGAGAGAGAAAAGAAGAGTCTGCTCTCTTTGGAGGCGGAAGTGAGAAGCATCTTGACACACACCTGTCTCATCAGTAATTAGCATGATGCTCAAAAATTAAACCCACAAGAAATCTTTGCTTTCAAAAAAGGTTTGAGTCATATGAGGAGGACGGACTTCACTTTGAGGTGCATGTGGTTCCAGGTCGGGACTGGAACTTTACGGTGTCACAGTCATCCGAGGTGGGGTGCCAAGAGCGGCAGCATCCCGGCTTTTCCCTCACCATTCCCGGCTAAAGTTACCCTGGGACCCTTCAGTGCATGCAATCAGCGAGGAGACATAGGGTGACATCCACCAGCAGATGCGTCCACACCCTGCTCATCCGGTGGGCTGGGAGAGATGGAGGAATGGATGGCGTGAAATAAATCACACACTTAATTTTTTTGTTGATGTATTCCAATCCTTTCAACCCCACTTATTTTTTTTAAATTTATTTTAAAAGGTTTCAGGTTCAGGTTCGGGTTACTTTATTTGCACCCGTAGGTAGATTTGTTTTGCAGTCAGGTGACATCCATATTTACAAACCACAACTACATTCAACATGAACACAAATACAGGCACACATGAAGCTGACTATAAACATGATAAAAGTACTCAAGACTCCACCAATCAGGACATAGGACAAAGAGATAAGAGAAAAAACAAGGAGATAAGAGAGAAGGGTCATATTAGAAAGTTAAAGACTAGTCAAAGAGGTTAAAGACACAAAAGTCTAAAACCCAATAAAAGATTTAGAACCCCAATAAAAAACCTACAAAAATAAGTTAATATAAAATCAAATTAATAAATAGTTAACTAAATTATGTGCAATATATTGTTACATCTTGTTCAACTCTTTAACAGCAGCAGGAGCAAAGCTGTTTTTGTAGCGCTGGGTTTTACTTTTTGGGACAGCAAACCTCCGTCTGGAGGGAAGAAGCTGAAAGTGGCAGTGCAAAGGGTGGGAGTCATCATTTAAAATGGAGGTAGCAATCCTCTGTATCTGTCTGGTGTACAGGGATGTCAGGCTCCCACTACAAAAATCAGGGCCCTCAAACCACTGGCAGATATTTCATTTCATTGTGGAATGGTGGTGATGGTGGTGGTGGGGTAAACAGAACATTTTCTTAAGATGAAAGACTGAGGGGGTCACTATAGGTGTTATTGTAGTCGGGGCCTGATGCAAGATTGTGCTTTGGAGCCCCTATATTTGTATTAATTTGTAATTCAAACCTTTAAAAACAAGAACATTATAAAAACTTGAGCCATTATAGATGAACAGAGAAAATTTAGCCAGTTATAATAAAAATTAAACCTGCAGCAGGTTTAATTTTCGCCCCCCATGCACCCACGCAACCCAGCACCTGTCGTACCTTGCTTTCTCGGAAATTTTCCCGTTGTCGCTTCAAGGGCTGCAGGAATAATAAAGTAAACCATTTGGCAAGAACTTCCTTTCAACAGTAAGTGGTACTATAACTTTTATTAAATATTCTTATGTAGGTGCATGCAGAGTTGGACTAAAGTCTATCATGGAAATTACAGTGAAAATCCGACACAGTTTGTCCAATTAACAACTGTCCAACATATTGCGATAAGGTAAACTTGGGCATGTGTCCATTGTAACACTTAACATTTTAAGTACATGTTGCAGACCGATACAGAACTAAAGAAGAGAGTCACCTTGACTTACGTTCCACATTTGGTGACCCTTGGGCTTCCCGAAGCCTCCAATGTATAAAAAGTCTTGAATGGAATGGAATAGGATTCCATGGCAACTGTGCTTATCGCAGGACAAAAGTGACTTCCACTGAGGGTAGTCCAATGCACTCTGAGAAACCACTGAAAATGTCATGTCATTATGACTACTGGTCTTTGTGCAAAATTTGATACAATTTTGTGCAGTACCTAATGTCAGCAGTTGGTGGTGGTGTGACAATATTTGTGAATACTGATATACGGACGCGCTCAGAATGGGATCAGTATGATTAGTGCAAAATTTGGTCCAAATCAGATGAGGATTGTCTGAGCTGTAACTGTCATGTTTTGCATTGCTTGGAAGACACTGAAGCATGCTTGTCACCATGGAAACAGTTCTGTACTATGTACATGTACTGTCAATGAGCCCTAGTCATTCCTTCATATCATTTTTTTCTGCTGACAAGAAAAAAGAAAGAAAACAGTTTTCAGAAATTCTTCCTTTAATCAATGGGGTGCTAAAACGTTTGTTTATTATTTTTATATACATGTGTTTGCAGTGGGACTAATATCGACAGTCACCTCAACCTATGTTCAAGATTTTGGTGTAGACGCATTCCGGGCGGGAATGTTTTCCATCATGGAAACTTTGGTGCACATCGGACAAGTTTTGCCCGAGTTATAGCTGCTTGATTTTGTAAGGGGAGGAGTCAAACTTCGCCATGGCGCCATGGCAACACTCCCCTGTCAGTTATGTGTGGTCCACCCATATAGGACTATATACGACAGTCATGTCAACGTATGTTCCAAATTTCATGACTCTGGGACCTTCCCACCCCTCCCCATAAGCTCACGGATTGAATGGTGAAGAGGGCGTGTCCATGGTCACACGTGTGATGTCATGCTAAAGTTGATTTGCAGTTATGATTATCCCTTTGGTCTGATGAATCTCAGAAAATTTCACGTCATTCTGGCCAGCAGCGCGAGAGTAATAAATAAAAGAGTTTTCAGCAATTCTTCCTTTAACCACCCGGGGGCTCTATAACTTGTGTTTATTATTTTTATGTGAAAATCGTACAAAGTTTGTCCAGTTTACAAGTGTCTGTTGCTCTAACCACAAGGTGGCGCTACAACTTTTGTTTATTATTTTTACATAGACGCGTTCGGGGCGGGAGTCTTTTCCATTGTCAAAAATTTGGTGGAATTCAGATGAAGTTTGTCCAATTTGCAAGTTTTTGATATTCCATGGCGAAGAGTCAGCGTACGCCATGTCGCCATGGCAACACTTACCTATCAGTTATGTGTTGTCCACCCATATAGGACTATATATTACAGTCACCTCAACCTATGTTCAAGATTTCATAACTCCAGGTCAATCCTAATCCTGTAAAAAAGATCAAGGATTGAACGGCAAGGAGGGTGTGTCCATGGTAACACGTGTGATGTCATGCTAAAGCTGATGTGCAGTTATGATCATCCCTGTGGTGTGATTAATCTCAGAAAATTTCACATCAGTCTGGCAAGTGATGCGTAAGTAATAAATAAAACCGTTTTCAGCAATTCTTTTGTTAACCACTATGTGGCGCTATATCTTTTGTCAGGTATTTTAATGTTGACGCATTTGGGGCTGGACTATTTTCCATCATGGGAAGTTTGGGGGACATCGGACAATTTTTGCCCGAGTGACAGCTATTTGAAGTTGTAAGGGGAGGCGTCAAATTTCGCCATGGCGCCCTGGCCACACCTTTTGAGATTTTCACTTAATTTATACAGTTTTAATGGCCAATGCCTATAGATGCCGCCATGTAAAAATAAGCTCAATCAGAGCAGGTCCCTAGGACTAGTTTGTTCAAATGTGAGGTGTGACTTTTTTCCGAATTGGAGGTTGGGTGACTTTGAGGCAAGGTGGCGGCCTTCCTGTTGGTGATGGGTATTTTCCACAATTATGTTTTTTGCATGTCTTGAGGTGATGCACACCTCAACCAAATTTTATGTCTGTACAGCAAAGTTTATGGTCTTCTATCTCCATAGATCTTGTATGTTTGGCCCCACCCACAAAAATGAGGGATGGGGGGGCACATATGTTTTCCAGTTTATCAAATTTTTTGCTGGGTCTGAGGGGTCTGCCAAAAAAAAATTGTGTTTTGGTTAATGTTCAGGGGGTGAAAAATTCATTCGTTTAGGCGGAAGAATTTCTTCGAGCTGAGCAGTTACAATAGGGCTTTCGCCAACTGACGTCAATGGCTCAGGCCCTAATTGTACGTTTGGCCCCACCCACAAAAATGAGGGGTGGGGGGGCACATATGTTTTCCAGTTTATCGAATTTTTTGCCAGGTCTGAGGGGTCTGCCCCAAAAAAATTGCATTTTGGTTAACGTTCAGAGGGTGAAAAATTCATTTGTTTAGGCGGAAGAATTTCTTCGAGCTGAGCAATTACAATAGGGCTTTCGCCAACTGACGTTGTCAGTGGCTCAGGCCCTAATAAAAAAATTGAAAGATTTCTGAGAAAAAAGCTGCACATTTTCAAGAAAAAAACTAAATTTATGAAATTTTTTTTTTAAATGTATGAAGAAAAAAGTTGCAAATTTTCAAGAAGTTGCAAATTTATGATTATGATAAAACAGTTGCAGATTCACAAGAAAAAAGTTGCAGATTTATGACAAAAAGTAATGATTTTACTAAGAAAAAATATCAAATTCATGAGTAAAAATGTTGCAATGTCTCAAGAAAAAGTTGAAGATTAAAAGAAAAAAGTTTCAAATTGACAAAAAGCTGAACATTTATGAGAAACGTTTTAAATTGTGAGAAAAAAGTTGCAAATTTACAATAAAAACATTGCAAATTTATGAAAAAAATTAATGTATGAGGAGAAATGATGCAAATTTACAAGAAAGTTGCAAATTAATCATATAAAGTTGCAGATTCACAAAAAAACGTTGTACATTTAAAAGATAAAAGCTGCAAATTTAGAAGTAAAAAGCTGCAAATTTATAAGAAAAAAGTTGCAAATTTTCAATTAAAACATTGAATTAAAGGAAAAAAAGTTGCAAATTTATGAGGAAATGGCAGTAAATTTACAAGAAAATTTTTGTATATTTAATGTCACCCCCACCTGAAGCATAATGTTGCATAGGGGCCTCCAAAAAGCTCAAAACAGCCCTGGTCTCAATTGCAGTCCCATTAAGTCAGCGATGATGAAAACGGGGTTATTTCATCACGTCTCGGCCAGGCGTCCTTCACCATTGTTTTCAAGCTGACCACACCATCTGTCACTGTAGAAAAAAGTCACACAGCTCAATGACAGAAACACTGTTGCACGTCTCCACTCCTTTTCTTTTAACTGAGACATCATACTCCTTTTGACCCCAGAATATTAGCAGAACTGACGGCAAACAAAAGTGTCAAACTCTTACACAATCATAACTTAAACTTTGCTTTTGACCCTAACACTTAAATGAGCCAGAGCAGCTCAGCTCGTTGGAATGTCAGCGCATGAAGAGGGACAAGCCCATTTACATGTCCTGTGCCCTGGCAAGGTAACCATCCTTGGCTTTGACTTGACAGGGTCAGCCTGCTTTGGCTTTATCTTCTCTTGGGACATCATTAAATTTCTGTTTCCAGCACCTGAGTCTCTTTTAGGCATCTGATCACGTCTCCCCACCCTGCCCCCAAGCTCCCTGAGCTATAATGTGCTGTCCTCTTTCCATGCCCTGGCTCAATTTTTAAAACATAAACTTTCTTCATTCTCCACAGACCAGTCACTTTTTATTCAGCCATTACAGAGCGCCGGCTGTGCAGACCAGACCTTCTCAGATGGTTGCACTGGGTGGCCTAGTTTGTGCCATGGGGAGCATCATTAAAAGTCATCATGATGAAGTTTTCTTCCTACAGCCAAAAGAGACAAAATTTAATAGTGAATTTTAATAGTCAGATACTATCTAGGATGGAATGGAAAACTGGAGCTGTGAAAGCAATGCTGTATGTGCTGGAGTGTCTGGTGCCCTCTGGTGAATCTTGATCTTTAGTTATTTCCACACATTTTCAAATAGATTCAGGTCAGGTGATTGTAACAAAAACTCAAGTTGTTAGATAGTCAAACTAATTGAGAGTTTCCTTCTGTGTGTGTTTGGAAACATTGTCCTGCTGGACGGTCCACTCCTCGTCTCATCTTCAGGACTCTTGTGCCTTCCTCCTCCACATTCCCCCAGTGCTGAAATCTGTAAGCCAAACATACAAACCTCATCCTCTGTCTCCTACCTTTCTCTCTCTCCCTCAGTACATTCAATATACTTAACTTCTCTGGTGGACTTGGATTCTTCTCCTAAGAAAGCTAAAACTTATATCCTGAAATATCCTAACTCCCCAAGTCCTTGGGCCTGGGGCACCCTCTCCTACCTTCCTCAGATACCCAACTTACCAAAACCAGAACAGGATCCATCTCCACCTGGTGAAGAGCGGAAGCCACTGTGCTATATATTCACTGTTCCTTACAGCATCCTCACCTGTATCAATAAAATCACTGTACAAACTTTTAAAAATTGTCCCCTCTCAGTGCCTGGATTTTGGGTCCACTGGTACCAAAATATGTCATTCTCAGACATAAATCAAAGCTGTTCATGTGCATCTTATATTAGAGTGGGGCAAATTGATAACCGCGGACATCGGGGACTTTCACTGTTCTGGTCGCTTAGCAACAAGGGCCAATGAAAACGACTATCATTAGTGTATTGCAAACTGCTAGCAAAGAGACCTATCAGGACAGTTTTTTTATCTCTTGATGACATTTGTGAAGACAGGCTGTCTTTGAAACAAGATAAATTACATTTTCAAGGTAATTCTTGAATGGTTTGTGGTCTGCGGAGCTGTATGCTTATAGGCAACAGCCTTTAAAAACACCAATGAGCTCGGCTAGTAGACAGGATAAATTAGTTTCACCGGTGCGTGTCCCTACATCTCACCCAGATGCTGCTTCAAATCACAACAATAAGAGATTATATGAATTCATACCATAGACCCAGTGTAACAATAACAAAGCCAAATTGTTCAAATAACTGAATGACCCATGATCAAATGGTTAGTGCTGTGCAGCTAACATTAACTACACTAGCTATACATTTTACACAACAGCTGGTTAATGATAGCCATAGAGCCCATCTACCATTCAATGCAGTCTCCTCTTTGGTGTTCAATTAAGCGATTGGCCAGTGTTAAAGAGTATGGTACTTCCTTGTGGTAACGTATCGTCACTTCCTGTTTTGCTGTCTGCCTGTGTGGTTTGCTCTCCAGCTCTCGAGCCACTAGCTATGGCTACTAGCTCTCTTTCCTCTCCTCTGGTGTGCTCTCTCTGTCAGATGTTTAGCTACACCTCTGCCTCTTTTAGTGATAACGGTAAATGTAATAAATGTTGTCTTTTTGAGGCGCTCGAGGCGAGGTTGTCTGATTTGGAATCCCGGCTCCGCTGCATTGAAACACCGTCTGCGCCAGTTAATCTCGACGGACGCCCATTAGCTGCAGCGGAGCTAGCTAGCTTAGGTCCCACTGTCAGCGGTCCCCCGGCTCTTCTCAGCAGCGAGGAGACTGGGTGGGTGACGGTGAGAAGGAAGCCTAGTCGCAAAGCCCCGGTTCACCACCAACCTGTTCACGTTTCTAATCGTTTTTCCCCGCTCAGCGACACACCCGCTGAGGAAAAAACTCTGATCATTGGCGACTCTGTAGTCAGAAACGTGAACCTAGAGACTCCAGCGGCCATAGTCACATGCATTCCTGGGGCCAGAGCAGGCGACATCGAGTCAAATTTGAAAATGCTGGCTAAAAGTAACTGTAAATATTCCACAATTGTTATTCACGCCGGCATTAATGACATCCGTCTCCGGCAGTCGGAAGTCACGAAACTTAATATAGAATCGGTGTGTGAGTTTGCAAAAACGATGTCAGCCACTGTAGTATTCTCTGGGCCCCTCCCCAATCTGACCAGTGATGACATGTTTAGTCGCTCGTCATCCTTGAACCGCTGGCTGTCTGTGTGGTGTCCTAAAAATGACGTGGGCTACATTGACAATTGGAGCTCTTTTTGGGGAAAACCTGGTCTTATGAGACGAGACAGCATTCATCCCACTTTGGATGGTGCTTCTCATTTATCTAACAATCTGGCATCTTTTTTATCCAAATTTCCAAAACCATGACTACTCAGAGTTGGGACCAGGAAGCAGAGTCACAGTCTTACACGCCTCTCTGCAGCTCCTCTTCATCCGCCACCCCTCAGCTTAGCCCCTGTCTTCCCCATCAGAGAATCGTTGTCTGCTCCCTCCAAAGTGAATAAAAATATAATGTATAAGCATCCCAAAGTGATAAAGCAAAATATTGGTAAAACTCAAATTAAACATAAAGCCTCTAAATTGAATGATTTGGCCTCTGTTCCTCCTCATAATTTAAAAATTAAATGTGGTTTATTAAATATTAGGTCTCTAACTCCCAAGTCTCTGTTAGTCCATGATCTGTTAATTGATCATCAGATTGATTTAATTTCCCTTACAGAGACTTGGTTAGGGCAAGAGGATTATGTTGGTTTAAATGAATCAACTCCCTCTGGTTATTTAAACTGTCAAAATCCCAGAAGTTCTGGTCGTGGAGGAGGAGTAGCATCAATTTACCATTCCAAATTACTAGTTAATGTAAAACAAAAAACATGTTATAATTCCTTTGAGGGCCTGGTCCTCAGTGTTGGGCACTTCAGCAATTCCAGGTTAAACCCAATTTTATTTGCCATAGTTTATCGTCCCCCATCAACCTATTCAGAATTTTTATCCGAATTTCCTGATTTCTTAGCTGATTTAGTGCTGAAATCTGATAGAATAATTATAGTAGGGGACTTTAATATACATGTGGATGTAGATAGTGACTGCCTTAATGTGGCTTTTAATTCAATATTAGACTCGATTGGGTTTTCTCAGAAAGTAGGAAATTCTACTCATTACCTCCACCATACATTGGACCTTGTTCTGACATATGGCATAGAAATAGAAAATCTTGTAGTGTCTCCTCATAACCCTGTACTGTCAGACCATTGTCTGTTAACCTTTGATTTTACTATTTCTGACTATTTGGCTCCTAAAGAAAAATATTATCACAGTAGATGCCTCTCAGATGATGCTGTTTCCAAATTTATGCAGATTGTTTCCTCTATGCCATGTGTCAACACAACGGAAATAAGCTATAGACAGCTTGCTCCTTCTGTAATTGATAATATGGTGGATAGTGTTTCAGCTTCTCTGCATCAGACTCTAGACTTGGTGGCCCCCTTAAAAAAGAAAAAGTCTAATCAGAGATTTTTAACTCCTTGGTTCAACACAGAAACTCGTAGCTTAAAACAGAAGACTCGTCAATTAGAAAGAAAATGGCGCTCTACTAATTTAGATGAAATCTATTTAGCTTGGAGAAATCATCTTTTAATTTATAAAAAATCTCTTAGAAAAGCTAGAACGAGTTATTACTCTGCATTAATAGAAGAGAACAAGAATAATCCCAGGTTTCTTTTCAGTACTGTAGCCAGGTTGACAAAGAGTCAGGACTCTGTCAATCCTAGCATCCCCTTAGAGCTTACTAGTCAGGACTTTATGAACTTTTTCAATAATAAAATTTCATCCATCAGAGATAAAATCAATCAGATTCTTCCCACAGTTAACTTAAATACTGTAACTACTACAACTCCTTCTATTGATGTCTGTCTTGATGAGTTTACTCCAATCGACCTTTGTGAGTTAGACAAAATAGTTTCCTCATCCAAACCTTCAACTTGTCTTTTAGACCCTATTCCTACCAGGTTATTTAAAGAAGTCTTCCCACTTATTGGTAGCTTTATTCTTCATATAATCAATTCTTCATTAACTTTAGGCCATGTACCGCAGGCTTTTAAAACGGCTGTAATTAAACCCTTACTCAAAAAGCCAACGCTAGATCCAGGAGCTTTAGCTAACTATAGACCAATCTCTAATCTCCCTTTCATTTCAAAAATCTTAGAAAGAGTTGTTGCTTCGCAATTATTTGACCACCTGCAGGGAAATGGTTTATTTGAGGAGTTTCAATCTGGGTTTAGAATCCATCATAGCACTGAAACAGCCTTAGCGAAGGTCACTAACGACCTCCTCATTGCATCTGATAATGGACTAGTTTCTGTACTTGTCCTTTTAGATCTTAGTGCAGCTTTTGATACTATTGATCATAATATTCTACTTGATAGATTAGAACACTATGTTGGACTTAATGGAACTTCGTTGCAGTGGTTTAGATCTTATTTATCTGATAGGTTCCAGTTTGTTCATGTAAATGATGAGTTTTCTCTCAGCTCAAAGCTTAGTCATGGAGTTCCACAGGGATCTGTGCTTGGCCCTACTCTTTTTAGTTTATATATGCTTCCGTTAGGCAACATTATTAGAAAGCACTGTATACATTTTCACTGTTATGCAGATGACACACAATTATACCTGTCAATGAAGCCAGATGATACTAATCAATTAGCCAAGTTAGAAGCCTGTCTTAAGGAAATCAAAGTTTGGATGACTTGTAATTTCCTGCTATTAAATTCAGATAAGACTGAAGTCATTCTTGTTGGTCCAAAAAACCTTAGAAATTCCTTTCCAAATCAAACTTTCAGTTTGGATGCAGTTACTCTTTCTCTTAATAGCTCTGTGAGGAACCTTGGAGTTATTTTTGATCAGGATTTGTCCTTCAATTCACATATTAAATTTGTTTCTAAGACTGCCTTCTATCATTTGCGTAATATTGCCAAGATTAGGAGCATCTTGTCTCAGAGTGATGCTGAGAAACTGATCCACGCTTTTGTTAGCTCGAGATTAGATTATTGTAATTCTTTATTATCAGGCTGTCCTAAAACATCTTTAAAAAGTCTTCAGCTGATCCAAAATGCTGCAGCAAGAGTTTTAACAGGTACTAGAAAGAGAGATCATATCTCTCCGGTTCTGGCCTCCCTTCATTGGCTTCCCATAGAGTTTAGAATTAAGTTTAAAATCCTTCTTCTTACTTACAAAGCTCTAAACAATCAGGCTCCTTTTTATTTAAAAGATCTGATACTACCGTATCATCCTAACAGAGCACTACGCTCCCAAAATGCAGGTTTACTTGTAATACCTAGAATCTCCAAAAGTACAATGGGAGGCAGAGCCTTCAGTTATCAAGCTCCTCTCCTGTGGAATCAGCTGCCAATCTGGATTCGGGAGTCAGACTCGATCTCTGTTTTTAAGAATAGGGCTAAAACCTACCTTTTTGATATAGCCTACAATTAGGGAGGGATCATGTGTTTCTGAACCCTCCCTTAGTTATGCTGCTAATAGGTTTAGTCAGCCGGGGGACCTCCAGTAATGCACTGGGCCTCACTCCTTTCCTCACTCTCTATGAAATATTTTTTTTTTGCTGGTCATTAACATTTGTTTGTTCTCTCCCATAGATTGAGTCCCCATCGTGCTGTTTGCTCTCTACATGTCTGTTCTTTTCTTCTTCTCTGTCCCCTCACCCCCCAGCCAGTCGCAGCAGATGACTGCCCCTCCCTGAGCCTGGTTCTGCTGGAGGTTTCTTCCTGTTAAAAGGGAGTTTTTCCTCTCCACCGTCGCCAAGTGCTTGCTCACAGGGGATCGCCTGATTGCTGGGGTCTTGCTTTTCTAGTGCTATGAGATGACTGTTGTTGTGAAATGGCGCTATATAAATAAAGTTGAATTGAATTGAATTGAATTGAATGGTTACGTTTGGTCAGAATCAGTTAACAGATCCCAGGCACGCTCTTGATGTAAACAAAGCTAACCAGCTACTATAGTATGGCTAGTCAAATTAGCCAGTTAATATTCAATCATATCAGTGACACTCCTCAGAATGCCACATTTTCTATGAATAGTACTCAGCCACTTGTCCCTTCTTTCAGGCTCTAAATGTCTCTTTGGCAGCTCAAAAAAATGACTTATGAATGACTAATGAATGAATTTTCTTTAAACTGTGGTTATGGCAGCCTACAGTAACGTAGTTTTGTGGCATATTTCATGGCAAAACCATTAATTTTAGTGGAGCTCCCTTCTAACTTGCAGTGTATCTTCAAGGTTGCTAGGCATCAGCTCCAGTATGGCAGCACATTGCTATATGCATGTGGCATCACCCCGTGGCTATCAATAGCAACAAAAGTGGAAATCTAAAATACCACTGATGAAACGCAATACAAAATAGCACTTGAGAACAGTTTGGCCCTCAAATCTCAAATGTTTGACAGTAGAAGTGCTATTTAGCACCATAATTCAATGAAAAATAGAAATGTCTTTAACTTATACAGTATCTCAAGAACAAAACATATCTCACTAAATTAATCCAGACAATCAAATGCCACTTGTACCACCAGCATATAAGTTTATTATACTGCAATTTCCAGTACACCCATATCTCCTTATAAAACCTAGTCAAGGATTGTATTGCAAAAGACCTCCAGCATAACAGTATTGACCTCTTTAACAAAACAATCCAAATAAGTAGTTCTAAGAGCTTTTTGACAAAAACTGTCAAAGGTACTTAGAAGGTTCAACAAAAGCTATAGACCATGAATTAAATGTTATGTGAGGTTAGCTGAGGGTTGGGAAAGTGCTAAAAACTCAGTGGAGGTTTTTGTTGTGTTGGAGACTACCTGCTGTCCTGCCGGAACAAAAAAAAAGGTTCCTCTTAAGGGGTTATAAAACCAATAATACTGTAGCTGTTGGCTCACGGTGGGAATATATTAAAAAAAGGAACTACTGACTGTTTTGGACACTGAATGGGTTTACTGCAGTTAGAATGTGCCAGTTATACGAGGAACAAATCACAGAGGGAAATGAAGTTTAAATATATAAAGCCAAAAGAAAAATATCCTGTTGCTGAAAACAGTAAAAGACATGATGACAAATAGTGTCTAGAAATTGATAATGTGAAGTCTGAACAAAACAGTAATGTTAATAATATTGTGCATGTGTCTTTAAATGCCCATGAGGCCCATATAGAGAGCCTAAGGGCGCATTCAGACTGCGAAAGGAACATCCGCGGAAGCCATTGTTTGGTCCTTTGGTTGGGACCAAACAATGGCTTCCGTGGATAGTTCGGTTCGTTTGATGCCATCTGAATGCGTGTTGGAACTCTGGTGCTCACCAAACAAAGTGAACTCTGGTTCCCCTGAAAACGGGGGTCTTGGTTCTCTTGCAAATGAAGTCTGGTGCCCTTCGCTTGCAGTGTGAATGAATCCAAACGGCGTATTCAGCGGACCAAAAGGCGGAAGTGCCCCTCGGCATATGTGTAACCATAGCAACACGTAGTCTGAGAAGAGGAAATGGCATTTACCATAGTACATTCTGGGTAGAAAATAACAATAAAAATAACCACACAAATCCGAGAAATATTTTTACCAGTGAAAGCCGAGGAGAAAAGTTTAAAAAATGTCTCGTTTGTGACAGACAGACCACCCAGCTGAAGGGCCGGATTTCTGTTTTCAGTCCTGGCCAATCGACAAGCCAGATCTTTCTTTTTCACCAAGATTTTTTCTTCTTGGTCAGTGGTGGTTTCAGCTACAGCACCCCAAATGAGCAGTTGTTGTAACTGTGTGACACTGTCCAGGCAGTTTGGCCTGCTGCAGTGTGAATGCAAACCAAACCAAACAAAGTTGTGAAAGTTCTTGGCATTCCAAGCTAGGGCTGGAAATCATCACTAAGAATCAATTCGATTCCGATTCTTGAAGTTCTGAATTGATTTAATTCCAATTCGATTCGATCTGATTCCGATTCAATCAGGGAAATTACGTTTTTAACAGTTATTTTACTTGCCAGGAAAAAAAAAAATCTTGGAGACCAAATGCTGCAAATTGTAGCAGGACTACTTTAACTTTGTTAATACATAAATTATCACATAAAGAACTGACCCAAAATCAGTTACAATAATGCACTTTTTATTATTTAACTTGTGATTTCACAAAGTGCTAACAAGTGCTTTCTTTTGTGCAAAGGGTGTGTAGTGTCAAGTTAACAACCCAGAGTTGTCATAAACTATCTATGCACTTTTCCATAGTGCATGGAGGAGGAGAAGGATGGAAGGATTTACGTGCAGGGTTTCTCCACACACACATTTATTGACATGACACAGTTCAAAAAATAAAGACTTACAAGAAGGTAATGATGTACATAAAATGGCTGACAAGAAGCGGACAGCGGACAGACCACTGTGTACCGTGGCCACAGGGAAAATAATACAATTTACACACAAGCGCTCGGGAGAGCGAGGAAGACTACAACTTACTCAGGGGAACGCAAACTGGGCAACAGCCTAAGCGTAGCAGTATGCTGCAGCGAGAAACTCCACCAGAAGTGTAGCAGAATTACTACAAAGGGAAACGCTTCTGATCCAGCAAAGCAGCAACCGCACAGAGAAATGCACAACAGTTTACTCACGAGTAGAGACAGTCCAGAAAGTCCAATCCTCTCAGCGAGCATAGTCCAATAGTCCTTCCTGACGTGACAATCGCACCACTGTGAACGAGAGTGTGACTTGTATAATGGCCCAGCAGCGTTTGTCTAGAGAAGAGCCGCTTAAATACAAACGCGGCTGGCCACACAAATTGGGCACACCTGGGCGAGGAGCGGGAAAGATAATTACCAGGGCTGGGAACAGCTGATGGAACTAAGGAGAGCGAGGGGGCATGGTTAGACCAGCAGACTGTCAGCAGCATGGGAGAAAATAGATCACAGAGGCTGTCTAACAACTGCCGGTCAGGCAGTAGCTATGGATAAGGGAATAAGTACCAAAATACCCGAGATGCACATAAACTGTGAAACCAAAACCCACAGAGAGATTGAAGCCGAGCCAGGGAAAGCCAAGCCGGCTCGGCTCGTGACAAGAGTAAATAAACAAATTCAATGCATGAAGCATGTATACATAATCTCGCTGTATTTCAGTCCCTCCAGGATTTTGTCGGCTGTTTTTGTGATTGTTGTGGCCCAAAAACCTGAATTTTTGGGAGCTTTTCCAAAAAGTTGTGACATTTTTAGAGATTTTTTGCACTGAAAGTTGTGTGAGGAAGTACAGATCTTAAAGTAGCTGCTTTTTCCATTCTTTACAGTGATGCTATTCTATGTAACACCACAAGAAAAGCATAGGATTGTCCAACATTTCCTGTTAAACAGTGATTTATATAGAATTAAA
Source organism: Pholidichthys leucotaenia (assembly GCA_020510985.1). Lineage (NCBI taxonomy): Eukaryota > Metazoa > Chordata > Actinopteri > Cichliformes > Pholidichthyidae > Pholidichthys > Pholidichthys leucotaenia. Next base: position 414,256,121 of record CM035837.1, on the reverse strand, counting down.
TGCTCAGTAAAGTTGTCAAAAAATGACCAACATTTTTTTTCTTCCTGAGAACTTTAAACAGGATAAATAATAATAATAATAATAAAAAAATAGCCATTACAGCCATTATAAATTGCATTGAATGCATGTAAGAGTATGAAGCAAATTATGTTGACATCATCTTGAAAGACCCTTGAAAAACCTGAGGACTTCTTCTGTGCTGAAATCCACAACAAAGCATGGGTGGCTCCTCCACTGACAACCTCTTCCCTTCAGAACGTCTCAGTGCAGGATGGATCTAGGAGTGGAAACCCAGTCTTCACAGATCTGAAGGGACATGAAAAGGAGAATATATTTCAAACTAATGTAGCATCAATGTCTCCTCAAGCCAATCCAGAAGATCACTATTCTTCATTCTATAGGAATTTCACTTTTCTTCATTTTAAAGCAACTCTCACTCAAGGTCTGGTCAAGAAGGGTGCCTTTCCCAGGACCCCAATGTAACCAACTCCCATCTTGCAGAGAGGGTAAGGATCAGAATTTGCTTTTAAAGGCTTAAGTGGACCATAAAACTCGTGAAATCCAGATCCCCAACGTGGACAGTTCATGTTGACAAGTATCTGCCCTACAGGAATCTAATGCTCTTTAAAAAGTCATAAACTTTTATATGGCCTCATTCCTTCCCCCTTTACAGATCCTAGAGACCTAAAAAATTTATCTACAGCTCAACAGTACCTCCTAGTGGACATCTACAGAATGTTTAATTTTGTAATCTGACTAAACATTTAAGTTTTTCTAATTTCAAGCTATCATCTCCCCAAGATCTGAGGACACTGAAAATCGTCCTTTTGATCACCGACCAGGGTTTGCAGTAATTCATTAATCCTTGATTTAAATGTGAAGTGCATGTATTAGGAACATGTATTAGGAATGTTTATTTTCATGAGTGTTATTCAAATGAATGTTAATATTATTAGTAATGGTATAAATGCATGATCACTGAATATTAGCTGAGTCACTTAATTTAGTTAGATTTTATATTGAGTACATAATTTCATAAGAACTGAATGAGTATCAAACCCCGTAAGCTATCATTCCTGAAAAACCACTCCCTACTCTACCTTTTACGGGATAATGCCCTTTTCATTTGATTGGCTGTTCCCAAACAAAGAGACATTTCCTTATTGGCCAAAGCCCATTCAAACTCCTCTTTATGAAAGCTGGTTGGCCTGTCCTGTGACCGGCCCCGGTTTTATGACCCAACAGCGCGCTTCAGTTAAATGCGCGAGAACCACCCTGAAGAAGATCATAAGATTAGAAGAATGAAAGGTTACAGAAGAATAAAGGAATAGAAGATGAAAAGAAGATTAAAAAGACAGAATAAAGTAAAGAAAAAAGAATAGAGCTCTAGATCTAAGAGAAAAGTTTTTGTTTTCACTTCTTCAAAGTTCCTTGCAGTTTTCTTTTACAGACGTGGACAAAATTGTTGGTACCCCTCTGTTAATGAAAGAAAAACCCGCAATGGTCACAGAAATAACTTGAATCTGACAAAAGTGGTAATAAATAAAAATTTTATGAAAATTAACCAATGGAAATCAGACAATGCTTTTGAATTGTGGTTCAACAGAATTATTTTAAAAAACAAACTCATGAAACAGGCTTTGACAAAAATGATGGTACCCTTAACTTAATATTTTGTTGCACATCCTTTTGAGGCAATCACTGCAATCAAACGATTTCTTAAACTGTCAATGAGACTTCTGCACCTCTCAGCAGGTATTTTGGCCCACTCATCATGAGCAAACTGCTCCAGTTGTCTCAGGTTTGAAGGGTGCCTTCTCCAGATGGCATGTTTCAGCTCCTTCCACAGATGTTCAATAGGATTTAGATCAGAGCTCATAGAAGGCCACTTTAGAATAGTCCAATGTTTCACAGTAGGGACAGTGTTCTTTTCTTGGTATGCTTCATTTTTGTGTCTGTGAACATAGAGCTGATGTGCCTTGCCAGAATGTTCCAGTTTTGTCTCGTCTGTCCATAGGACATTCTCCCAGAAGCTTTGTGGCTTGTCAACATGCAGTTTAGCAAATTCTAGTCTGGCTTTTTTATGATTTGTTTTCAACAGTGGTGTCCTCCTTGGTTGTCTCCCATGAAGTCCACTTTGGCTCAAACAACGATGGATGATGCGATCTGACACTGATGTACCTTGACCTTGGAGTTCACCATGAATGTGTTTAGAGGTTGTTCTGGGCTCTTTTGTTACCATTCGTATTATTGTCTGAGTTACCATTCGTATTATTGTCTGAAAATCAGACAGTTCTTTTGAATTGTCTGATTTTCATTGGTTAATTTTCATAGAATTTTTATTTATTACCACTTTTATCAGATTCAAGTTATTTCTGTGACCATTGTGGGTTTTTCTTTCATTAACAGAGGGGTACCAACAATTTTGTCCATGTCTGTATCTAAATTGCTCTGTGAATTTTAAGGAACCTTTTTGTGTTTGAAGTCTGTCAAATCCTGCATTAAATTTCTTGTTTTTCTGGTTGAACTGAGGGGAAATCATCCTTTTCTTACGAGCTCGCCTTAATGAGAGTCAGAGTCTCAAAATCCTTTTCTTCTTCACCTCAGAAGCCATTCTTATCCTAGCTGAATGTTTTTCTTAGATTTTTTTTCCTGACTTTTTGCGCCGTCAAAGTGGACCTTTAATTTTCCTATTTTAAGTGAACAGAGATTGCGTTTTGGACTTCTTTTCGGCCTCATCCACGCCTGACTGAGACGTCCTCCTTCAGTTTTTTTGGTTTATTCCACGGCCAGAGACATCATCAATTCGGGCTGGTTGCAAAAAGGATGCTTCACGCCACTCCAAGACAGCTGTCTGCTGTTGCTCGCAGTCCGTCTGAGCGCCTCCAGGCTGGGTCTGCACTTCTTACGGTTGTGAGGAAGCATAGCAGCAGTCGCTTTTTCCCAGTGTCCCAACCTTAAAACCCAGCCGGCACCGACCCGCTGAACACGTGGACCTACAGCTGTTCGTAAGTGAGACTCCCATTGTTCCTATCTGCTGGGTTTAAATGCGATATCCTGAAAATCTCAATTACAATTGAACGTAACCAGTATTTCATGGTACAATTAGTCTCTCAGCCGTAGGACAAATCTATGAATTCATTTTTAAGTAACCTCCTTTCATTTTTGTAGATTCATTCAGAAGTTCATTTTTTGATAATCAGGTTATGAATTTTCCCCATAAAATTGTGTTCTGTTTTTGTTAGACATTTCAGCCTTCCATTACCGTTGAAACATAATGTATGGTTTCTCCTTGGTTCCACAAAGGTTTAATGGTAGATTTTATGTTCAGGAATCCATTAATAGTTGATGTGATATTAGACACCTGTTTATCATTTGAATCTGTTTATCCATCATTTGAATGCCATATCATGTAACCTGAATGAGTTTAATAAAAGGATGAATGAGAGAAGTTGAAGCGTTTTCTTTTCGCATATATGTTTCCTAGATCACGGCAGGAAAAGAACTCCCTTAAATTTTGAGACTGATCCTTTAAGTAATTGGAGGTATGGAAATTAATTGAAATTAAGTTAATAATACAAGTTGTTCTTTTAGAACTGGTGCCCCCTTTTCACGAGTGCTGTCCTATTTTATTTAGCGAGTGTAGAGGTACAGTTTAACTCTGTCCCCTCGCACACCCACTATTAAATAAAATAAATAACTCCTGTACCTTATTACACTATATTTTATTAAATAGCACTACACTAAACAGCCAAAAGAGACTCCAAGGTACTCTCATTTCAAAAGTAAAAAAGCCTTTGTTAAAATGGCTTTGGTCATATAAACCTCTTAAAATCAATTAAAAGCTCATAAGCATTTTGGCCATATGCCTTCATCAGGGAGTCAAAGGGTTACGGGTTTTGACTCCCTGACGAAGCCATATGGCACAAGTGTTAAAACAAACAAATGATATTTTACCTACAATATCAGCAGCTCCAAGTCTCTCTCTCTGTTCTCGAGTTTCAGCCAGTCTCCGTGCATTTTCCATTTGAAGTGTTTATCAGTCATTGACTTTATATTCCAACATAGCGCTGCACGTAGTACAAAAGCCTCCCCCACTTTATGAAACATATTTGGAAACTGGTCAGGATAGTCTTCAGGGTGACTTTTATTGATAAATTAAGAGGCACACACATCAACAAATCTGCTCAAGTAAACACAGAAGTAAAGATGTGTGCACGTGCCGCAGGGAACTGTTGCCCTATTACAACCATTTTAATACCACAGAAGAAGAACCAGCATATCTGTTAGCTTGTTAGATGTTAGCTCCGTTAGCGCTCAGGGTGTTTCTGGTTCTTTGCCGCTGTTCCTAGCTCGCTGACCCGGTTTCAACCTTTTCAGACTCAGCAGGCATTCACAGATGTCAAAACATTATATTAAAAGATCGATCTGCAGATTTTGTGGATCGATATCAGCTCAGTCAAACATGGATTGATCCTGAGTCACGCCCCTCTACTTCCACACATGGGACCTTAAATTGAAAGAAAATCTCCATTGAAATGAATGGCAAGAACACAATTATTTTTTGATCCCCATCAAATTTTGCCATGAGTTACACATATGATATTTTTCAGTTTAAAGATAATTTTCCACATAAATAACGGTGTAGGTTGTTGTCTCACTGCTGAGGTATAAGGTTGTGAACATATGTAAATTACAAAATTACAAACATTGACATCTTATACTACTTCACATTTTCAAAGTGTGCCCAGGGTGAAGTAGCTAACAATCCTCTGGATCAGCTCGAGCTCTCAAAATACAAAGCAATAACTTTCTGTTGTTTTTCTCCTCTTTGGATCCTTCTTTCATTAGTCAGAAAACAGAAGATGAGGTTTTAGTAATCTCCCGCCATGATCGTGTTTGGTGATGTGGGATGAAGGTAGATGTAGTCGACTAATCGGCTTCACAAAAACTAAATATTACTTGGTTATTATACGACAGCTGATAACTTTAATTACGTGGAAAATTATCTTTTAAGCTGACAAACATCATACGTATGGGTAACTCAGAGCAAAATTTGACTGGGATCAAAAGATAATTTCGCTCTCGCCATTCATTTCAGTGGCAAATTTTTCCGATTTAAGGTCCCATATGTGGAAGTAGAGGGGGCTTGACTTAGACTCTCTATAACCCCACCTTCCCTCTTACTTCACTTAGGATATAGCTAATATTAGCTGGCTATCTCCTAGTTTGGGTAGCTACCATAGCCTGAGCAAACTAACATGGATTTGTCTTAAAGAATTTATTAAAATATGAAAGCACCAAGGTGCTGATGCCTCGGTGCCAGAGACTTGGCATAGGTATGGATTCTCGGATCATCACCAAAATGTTATGGGGTCCTCTCTAGCTCAAGGACCACCTGTGGTAAAGATTTCATCCAAATCCATCCAGTAGTTTTGGAGTACACGCATGTACAGTGAAAATAATCTGCAGTTCACATGCCCGTACTGTCCGCGGCAGCCAAGAGCCACCAACTTTATTTAAACAGCTGCAATCCAAACATAAAAGAAGAGCACTAAATGGTGAAAGCGATGGAAGTACGTGAATACAAGACAATCAAGACAAACAGGAGCTTTGCTGTTTAGCGGCAGAGGAAGAAAACAGACGGGGAAAAAGACCGACATTTGTTCACCCAGTATTGGCGGATTGCTCAGTACTTCCCTGTAGCGGGAGTTTCCGGGCACATACGCGGTTTACTTCAACCATTTGCATCAAGGAATGTTGGGACTTGGAGTTTTTAAGTGAGTTTTTAATGAGTTTTACCTCATCCTTCCTCTGCAAAACTAAACAGCAAAGCCAGTGTGAAAACAATCAATGTGGTGAATAAATGGTGTAGTTGTTGAATACTTTTTTTTTTCAGTAACCGCTATTTTATAACAGTTCAGCTCCTCGTGCTGTAAAAAAAAGTGCTATGTTGTGCTGTACAAAACTCGCACTGCCGCCTCTAGTGGCCAGGCAAAGTTATTACAATACTTTTTCCCCCTGCTTCGTTGATGTTAAAAGTGAGTTAAATTTGTGTCTATTTTGAAAACAAAGCCTTATCTTGGAATTCTGGCAAATTAAAAGTTGAGAAAATATGGCGATACAGTGATACAAGCCTTTAGTTGCACTTAATTTTTACTGGGCGAGCTGAAACAGAGAGGTGGACAGACAGACAGACAGACACACACACACACACACACACACAAAATAGGCCAAGCCAGCTGCATTTATTGGGGTTGCTTGGCAACCTCTGGTTGGCTTGTCAATAGCGAGGTTAAAGTTACAGTCCTATACGTGCACGTGCTTGTACATGATCAAACATTTGCATTTGTTCTATTCAGCAGACCACCTCTTCCAACCGTTCCAAAGCTGGGGGAAGGTGACGTTCTGCAGAAAGGCAGGGGTCAAACCTTGGTCAGCACAGAGCTGCCACTACAGTGAGAGTAGGCCCTAAAATGTCTCGTATGGAATGGTTGTTCTCATCTGTGAAGTCATCATACAAGTACTGGCCAGTAGATGTTGCACTTACTCTTGTCCAAACTGCTTGGTTGAGACGCGTGACATGACGTGCTATTGGCTGTGACCTCTTGACTGACCACAGATATACGGTGGAGACCAAAATTAGAGAACAATGTATTAATACTTGATTTATTCTATCATACTGTATGTTATTCTTCACTATTCAGAATTTGACAGAGTATCAGCTGTGGCTATACCACTGCTGTACTAGTATGTTGTTGTTTTTTTTTTAAATAACTAAGGCACTTCAATACAAACATTTATTTTGTAAAACAAAAACAAACAGTGAGCAAAATTAGAGAACAGCGACCACTCTGTCAGAAGAGAAGATTTAAACAATGTGTTTTTTGGGCTATAGGATTAAAAAAAAATTATAGCAACTGTAGAGGCCCTTGCTGTGAATAACTTCAGCACATCTGTGCCCACAGGACATCACTAGTTTCTCACACTCCTCTGGTTTGGGGGACAGAATTACACCGCAATCCAAATTATTATGCAAATGATATTTGTCTCTGATTTTCCTAAATAGTCAATGCAAATGACAGCCAGTATAATTTTCAAGTCATCAACCATTAGAGTAAAATTCAAATTTTATTGAACAAACCTCCCAATGAAAACTATCTGCTGCAAAAATAAATTTAAAAAAATCAAAATGCACTGTTCCAAATTATTACGCAGAACAGAGTTTCAAAACATTGCATTGGTTGTAAAGAACTGAAAATGATCATTTGTTGAATTTGCCACATTGGGAGGTCAAATTTACTGAAATCAAGAGCTATTTCAATCAAAAACATCTTAACAGGCCAAGTTACATGTTAACATAGGACCCCTTCTTTGATATAACCCTCACAATTTTTGCATCCATTGAACTTGTGAGTTTTTGGAGAGTTTCTGCTTGAATTTCTTTGCAAGATGTCAGAATAGCCTCCCACAACTAATGTTTTGATGCGAATGGCCTCCTACCCTCATAGATCTTTTGATTGAAGATGCTCCAAAGGTTCTCAATAGGGTTGAGGTCAGAGGAGGATGGGGGCCACACCATGAGCTTCTCTCCTTTTATGCCCATAACAGCCAGTGACATAGAGGTATTCTTTGTTGCATGAGATGATGCATTGTCATGCATGAAAATAATTTTGCTACAGAAGGCATGATTCTTCTTTTTGTACTATGGAAGAAAGTGATCAGTCAGAAACTCTATATACTGTACTTTGCCGAGGTCATTTTCACACATTCAGGGACCCTAAAGGAGCCTACCAGCTCTCTCTCCATGATTCTGGCCCAAAACATGACTCCGCCACCTCCTTGCAGATGTTGCAGTCTTGTTGGGACATGGTGGCCATCCACCAACCATCCACTACTCCAGCCATCTGGACCATCCAGGGTTGCATGGTACTCATCAGTAAACAAGACTGTTTGAAAATTAGTCTTCATGTGACATGATTTAGTAATGCTGGAACCCAACAACAGAAACCGCAACAGGAAACAACTGGTAAAGTGTTAAGTATTTTATTGTACAAACTGAGATGTGAACTGACTGGTAACCCTGTGGGGAGAAGAGAAAAAAAGAGTAAATATCTGGGGGAAAATATGCTGAGTATACTGCAGTGAAAACTAAGGCTTAACTTGGTAAATGTTTGTTGGTTGCTGTTGCAGAGGGCTGGAGGAAATGAATCACTGCGGAATGGCTCCTGCCGTTGTGACATTGAGAAGAAAGACTGCAGTAGAAAGTACTTGCTGAAAGTGAGGGGGACTATGTCCAGGCCTGAGACTGTCATGAATCTGGGTTTGGCTTCCAAACCCGGTTCTGACTTATTATTATGATTTGTCCTAGTTTCCTCCTGACAGCTCTGGCATGCTCCCTCCTCCTGTCAAGCACCGTCAGCTGCTCTGTCACCGGTGCTCACACACATACACCCCCCCCCCCCACACACACACACATACATGCTCACGCTTCATTCACTCTCATTCACATGCCCTCTCACTCACCTGTTCCCAATCAGCTCTGCCCACACATTCTCACACCGGCAATCTCTTTCCTCGTTAGCTTCTGGAGTGTTTGTTTGCCGCTGCTGAGGAGGGAGATTGTCGGGGCATTCCCTTTCATACGTGGCAGTGTGTTCCTCTGCGTATGGTTATTCACTCCTTGCGTTCAACTCAGCCTGACATTTAAAGATGATCTGTTCCTTGGTGTTTCCGCTGGTCCGATTCTCTGCCTCTGCCTCCAGACTGCACGGCTCGCCCCGGATTAGCTCCAGACCTGTAAGTGTGTCTTAGCCTTTTCTCCTGTGCTAGCAGCCCTGCAGCATTAGGCTGCTCGCCTTTCCTGTTTCGTGCGTAACACAGCCCTGCAGCACTAGGCTTTATATTCACCAGGCTGTTGAGCATTCGGCAGGTGCCCTGAATGTTTGGTGGCCAAAGCTGTCATTACACTACTCCATATATTGTGTGGTAAACTGAACTGCATTTGGTGATTATTGAACTGATTATTTTGGTGAACTGTAATAAACTTGGCACTCTCTACTCCTGCAATTGGGTTTTTCATTCTCTCCCTCGTGACACAGACTTTTTCCTGGGGGGGAAGAGGGAACAATTTGTAGAAAAATGAATGTTTGTGTCTTTATTGATTACAGGGAATCCGGGGGGAAAGTACTGGCTGTGCAGCTGATAAAATCCGAAATCCAAAGGGGGAGCTCTGGTGAGGCACACTGAGAAATTAAAGGCAGACAGATCCAACAAGCACAAAGGTAAGGGCTTTAGGAGGTCAAGCTTACGTGAAAAATCCAAGGGAGCAGTCAGGCAGTGGGGGAAGAGCAGACAGAGCTGGGCAGCAGATAACAAGCAAGCATGAAGCACACAGGAGAGTCTGAGGCTCACTAGAAGAGGGAGATCTCAGAGGCAACTTGACTGTGGCATCGAGACACACCCATACTGTTGAATGCCAGCTCACCCCTTAAATAGGGTGGAGCTGGCCTGCCGAACATCTAAAGGAAATCAGAGGCAATTAGGGCAAAGTGCAATGTGTGTCTGTGCATACTCATCGCTGCCATGACATAAGGTATTTCTGGGCCCACTGCAACCGTTTCTGCTTGTGAGTATTGGTTAGGGGTGGGCAAATAGTAGGTTTATGCACAACTGCAAGCCTCTGGAGAATCCTACACTTTGAGATTCATGAGACTCCAGAGGCACCAGTAGCTTCAAATACCTGTTTGCTGCTTTTTAATGGCATTTTAGCAGCTGTTCTCTTAATCCAATGAATTTGTCTGGCAGAAACCTTCATCATTATGGCTTTATCTGCACGAACCAATCTGTGCTCTGAATCAGCCACAATTTTTTTTTGTTTTTCACAGTACGATGATCACGCTAAAGTTTTCATGAAATATCTGATGTTTTCATATCATGTCCAAGGCATTGCACTATTTGATGCTTTTTGGCAGCAGAGAGATCCTTTTTCTTTCCCATATTCCTTGAAACCTGTGGCATGCTTAATAATGTGGAACATTCTTCTGAAGTAGTTTTCCTTTAATTGGGCTCACCTGGCAAACTAATTATGACAGGTGACTGAAATTGATATCAGTGATCCAAAAAGCCCCGAGGCACAATACCATTCACGAGTTTAACTGAAAAACAAAACAAAAAAAATAATGTTTATGACACTAAAATCCTATTTGCACAATAATTTGGAACTCAGTGTATATAAAGGCTCTCAGTGGGGAATTGCTTAAACACTGCAGCTAGAATTGCTTGCCAGTTCACTGCCGAACAGGGCAAGGATCCATCTTGGTACACAGTGTCTCTCCGTTTAAGAGAATTTGGACTCAAAGTTCACTCTTCAGTGACCAAAACTCTCATCAGCAGAAAAAAATGAAAAGGCTAGACTTTCCTTTGCAGAGAAGCATGTTGTGTGGACAGAGAAAAACTGGTCCAGAGTGCACTTCAGTGATGAGAGTAAGTTCAATTTATTTGGCCATGATGGGAAACAATATGTTCGGTGTCAAATTGGGGAACGACTGAACCCAAAGTGTGTAAAGAAGTCTGTTAAATTTGGAGGAGAAAGTGTCATATAGTTTGGGGGATGTTTTCTGCAGCAGCATTTGGGCCTCTTGTATAGCTACAGTGGTGTGAAAAAGTGTTTGCCCACTTTCTGATTTCTCATTTTTTTGTACGTTCGTCACACTTAAATTTTCAGATCATCAAGCAAATTTAAATATTAGACAAAGATAACACAAGCAAAAGCAAAATGTAGTTTTTAAATGAAGGTGTTTATTATTAAGGGGGAAAAAAATCCAAACCTACATAGCCCTGTGTGAAAAAAGTGATTGCCCCCTAAACCTAATAACTGGTTGGGCCACCTTTGGCAGCAACAACTGCAATCAACTGTTTGCAATAACTGGCAATGAGTCTTTTACAGTGCTGTAAAGGAATTTTGGCCCACTCATCTTTGTAGAATTGTTGTAATTCTGCCACATTAGAGGATTTTCAAGCATGAACTGCCTTCTTAAGGTCATGCCACAGCATCTCAATCAGATTCAGGTCAGGACTTTGACTAGGCCACTCCAAAGTCTTCATGTTGTTTTTCTTAAGCCATTCAGAGGTGGACTTGCTGATGTGTTTTGGATCATTATCCTGCTGCAGAAACCAAGTGAGCTTCAGCTTGAGGTCACGAACAGATGGCCGAAGCCTCAGACCATCACACTACCACCACCATATTTTGCTGTTGGTATGATGTTCCTTTTCTGAAATGCTGTGTTACTTTTACGTCGGATGTAATGGGACACACACCTTCTAAAAAGTTCAGCTTTTTTCTCATCAGTCCACTGAGTATTTCCCCAAAAGTCTCTGGGATCGTCAAGATGTTTTCTGGGTAAACAGTGCCGAACCTTTATGTTCTTTTTGCTCAGCAGTGGTTTTCCTCTTGGAACTCTGTCATGCAGGCCATTTTTGCCTAATCTCTTTCTTATGGTGGAGTCATGAACACTGACCTTAACTGAGGAAAGTGAGGCCTGCAGTTCTTTGGATGTTGTTGTGGGTTTTTTGTGACCTCTTGGATGAGTCGTCGCTGCGCCCTTGGGGTAATTTTGGTCGGCGGGCCACTCCTGGGAAGGTTCACCACTGTTCCATGTTTTTGCCATTTGTGGATAATGGTTCTCCCTGTGGTTCCCTGAAGTCCCAAAGCTTTAAAAATGGCTTTATAATATTTTCCAGACGGATAGATCTCAATTACTTTGTTTCTCATTTGTTGCTGAATTTCTTTGGATCACAGCATGATGTCTAGCTTTTGAGGATCTTTGGTCTACTTCACTTTGTCAGACAGGTCCCATTTAAGTGATTTCTTGATTGAGACCAGGTGTTGCAGTAATCAGGCCTGGGTGTGGCTAGAGAAATTGAACTCAGCTTTTCCAAAGATGTGATAAACCAGTTAATTTATGTTTTAACGGGGGAGGGGCAATCACCTTTTCACATAGGGCCATGTAGGTTTGGATATATATATATTTTTTTACCCTTAATAATTAACACCTTCATTTAAAAAATGCATTTTGTGTTTACTTGAGTTATCTTTGTCTAATATTTAAATTTGTTTGATGATCTGAAACATTTAAGTGTGACATTCAAAAAACCAAAAGAGAAATCAGGAAGTAGCAAACACTTTTTTCACACCACTGTATTTTCAATACAGAGAAAAAATCTACAGACAAAAAGAAAGATTTGCAATGGGAGACCCACTATCAGTCATCATGAGTAGCTTTTTCATGGAGGATCTGGAAAATACAGCCATCAACACAGCACCCATACAATGCAAACCCACCCTCTGGAAGAGATACATGGATGACATATTGGAGAAAATAAAAAAAAAAAGTACACACAAGAATTCACAGAGCATCTGAACAACACTCGCAGCACGGGAACATAAAATTCACACACAAAGAGGAAGAAAATAGTACCATAGCCTTTCTGGACATGAAAATCCATCACAATGATGATGGCAGTATAAAAATCTCAGTCTACAGGAACTCAGCCAACACTGATCAGTACCTACTATGAACATCAGAACACCTCACAGCACACAAACTATCAGTTGTCAGGACGTTATACGAATGGGCCACTATCATCACAAACCAAGAAGACAGACAGGAGGAGGGAACCACATATGACATACACTCACATGCTGCCAATGTCTGATATGGGCCATAAATAAGGGAAACAGCAAGTCAAAAACAAAGAAAACAAACAGGAAAAAAGGACAGAGACCAAAAGCCAAAATCAAAAACAAGGACATCGTAACCATACCATACATCCGAGGGATAACAGAACCAATTCAAAGGATCATGAAAAAAACAAAAAATAAAGACATTTATTAGTACACCCCAATGGCAAAATAACACAAGGCAAAAAATGCAAAGTAATATATGAAATATCATGAAGATCATGTGACAAAACCTACATTGGAGAAAAAGGAAGATCATTCACCACAAGGAAAAAAGAACACCAGAAGGAATGTGAGAAGGAAACACAAGGACAACTCACAAGATTGCAAAAAGAACAGGCAGAACAAGCAATATTAAAATCAGCAATATCAGATCACTGCAAAAGAAATAATCACATCATGGAATGGGACGTCAAAATCATTGGATCGGAGAGTATCAGACACCAACGTTGGATCAAGGAGGCCATAGAAATCAGGAAGCATGGAAAAGACAGCATGAATCAGGGAGAGGGGGCATTTATGCTTTCCCACACCTGGAACTACATTCTCTAGAGACCATCAGATGGCGGAAGGCAGGGCCAGCACAGTAGATCTGACAGTTCGGCTGGGCTGGCCCCACCTAGGAAAAACAGCTGATTAATGACACTTCACAGCAATCAGCTGACACTTCTGAGGAAGACTGCAGTCGACTGTCAAAACATGTAAAGGTAAAAACATATTTTTATTCTTGTCTGAAATAAGAAAAACAAAAAACTAACAAACAATAACATTATTTCACCTTCTTATCAATCCCCAAACCCATCTGTGAGTCAGCCAACTTAGCCTATGAGTCCAATATCTAATCTGTTGGGGGTTACGGCATAGCTAGCAGAAATCAGGCTCCATCTGTCATTGTTTACACATTCTGAGAATGTTTAAAAAGCTAATGTAAAAATGTAAGCCTTTATCTGGGAAAAAAAGACAACTGGTATTCAGTGCACTTCAGAAAATTAAATCCTTCTTTTGCTTTGCATGTGGATATTTCATAATAAATACCTTTACCATGCAGGGTACCACCTTTGCTCACTTGCTTTACTGCTCTGATTGTATACGGTATTGCTTATTTGCTTTTTAAATACCGTTTACTCCTTTTTACTTGAAAGGAGCCAGTTGAGGTGGTTTAGGCATCTGATCAGGGTGCCTCCTGGACACCTCCCACTTGAGGTCTTTCGGGCACGTCCCACTGGGAGGAGACCCTGGAGCCGACCTAGGACACACTGGAGATACTACGTCTCCTAGCTGGCCTGAGAACATCTTGATATCCTCTCTGAAGAGCTGGAGCAGGTGGCCGGGGAGAGGAAAGTCTGGGCTTCTCTGCTTGAGCTGCTGCCTCCATGACCCGGACCTCCACAAAAGCGGTAGAAGATGGATGGATGGATGGATGGAATACTGTTTATCACTACTTTTTCTTTCTTTATTTATTTCCTTTTTGGCTGCCTTTTACATGGGAATAGTTAATCACAGCGCTATAGTTCATGATGCTGTGCCCTGTAAAGTTTAAAAAAAGCTTGTTTGAGTAAATAGATGACCTTAAAGTGGAGAAAATATGAGATAATATGACTAAGGTGCCATTCTAATGTAAAAGGGTGCAATTATGACCTGACTTCCATACTGTCCGAAAAGGTTCCCTTACAGTGCTGATGCTTACAGATAGGAGCAGTTTATGGTACCCCTACTGGTGAGGAAACATGTAAAAGGTTCATGTCAGGTTTTACTCTAAAAGTGAGTTCAGTGACAATATTGTAAGCGTGGCACGAAACACTCTGAAAAGATATTAAACTTAGCTTTCATTCAGAAGTATCATGGTGGGCCTTTAACAATTTGTCTTCTGCATTTTTGCCAATTTAGTTAGAAGTCATTACGTGTCCTTGGGGCAAGCAGAATTTCAAACGTCAGCAAAACACACTACATATATTTATGTATGAGGGGGGCTCAGAAGTTCATAGGCTGAAAAGTTCATAGTGGTCAAGTTTGAGCAAATGGGGTTTATTTTTCAACTGCACAGATCCAAGCGCTGCAACACCAATGGAAGAAGGGTGTGGACTGAAGGGGAGACTATGTTGAAAAATAAATCACATTTGGTCAAATTTGACCACTATTAACTTTCCAGCCTATGAATTTTTCAGACCCCCACCCCCACCCCCTCGTATATTACTACTATATATATTTACCCTGTGATGGCAGTGTATAGCCTTTATAAACTTTTTCTAAGGGCGTTTTCACACCTGACAGCCTAGACCGAGGCCCAGAACAAGGTTCATGTTTTTTGTTCCATTGTCTACATTTTGTCTGGTTAGGTTTGGTTTCACACTGCTCCTTTTCCAAGCGAACTAAACAACTTTGTGACACACCTATGCCCTGTTGTCGTGATGTTTGTGTTGGAAGCAAGCATACTACTCACCTTACAATGTGTTTTCTGAAGCTCTGGACACATCAGTAACTGCACTTTAAGTCAAAACTAGTTCAGACTCCATCATATTAGTCAGTGAACTTGTTTAGTGAGACTAGAATATTTTATCCAGGTCTTCACTAAAAAGTCTGTTTATGCTGATGATGTATTAATTTTCCATGAGATCTCACAAAGACCACTTCTTCAGACAGTGGTGCTCATTGATAAATTTTTATCACTATCAGATTACTCTGATTAACTGGGGTAAATCAACAGTCTTCCCTGTAAACTGTAGCTTTTCAAATATATCCACTATCCCAATGTAATCGTAATATTAAATATTTAGGAATAACTATTTCCCCCAGGCTCTCAGAGTTATGGCGACTAAATCACACTCCCCTTCTAAAAACAATACAAGATGACCTTACACATTGGAGGACATTACCTATATCACAAATGGGAAGAGTCGCAACCGTTAAATCGTTCCTAAAATCAATTATCTATTCTCAATGAGTCCTACCCAACCATCTATGGCCTGGTGTATGACTCTAGACTCAAATATAAGTAATTTTTTTTATGGAAGGATAAACCATCACGGATCAGTTTAAAAACTCTTCAAAAAGCAAAAGAGTGCGGAGGTATAGATTTACCAAATTTTTAAGACTACTTCTTTGCCAATAGACTGCAGTTTGTTTCTAACTGGACCCACGAGGAAACCCATGATTAGATGTGGAACAGGCGCTCTGTGGGTCGCTAAATATCTGTGACTTACCTTTCATGAGCCCCTGTATCATGCGCCATGACTGTTTTAAAAACATTAACATTAGCTCCTCTCTGACAGCCTGGTGACAATTTAAAAAAACCCAAAACAAAACAACGGGGTCTTCATTTGTCCCTTGTAAACTCATGCCCATTTGGGATAATCCTGATATCGTGCAACAAAAGAGAATGTTTAACTTTCCACTATGGTGTGAGAAAGGAATAAAGAACTTAGAACATGTCATTTGAGGTGGAAACTTTATCCAATTCCAGAATCTGGTGTCACAGTATGACACCAGCAGTGTTGGGAGTAACACGTTAGAAAATAAAGCGTTATTGTAACTCCACTACTTTTGCAGTAATGTGCTGTGTACCAAAATTACTGTTTAAAAATTCAGTAATGCATTACAGTTACTGAAATTTGATCAGATGCATTACTCGCATTACTCATTTGATTAATATGGATAGATATTTTATCGCAAATAGACGATCATACAACTTGCAGTTGCTAGACACCATGTCATGCGATGATCCTCGCGGATCACCATAAGACACCAAGAGTCCACCGATGAGTTTGCAATGATGGTGATTTATTAACAAGACATAACACAAGACTATGATAGACTGTGACGAAGATACACTAAATATAAAGCATGGGACCATAAGGCTAACCCCAGCCACTTACGATCTAAAACATGACATGACATGACATGAGCAAGCAAAGCACGAGAATATACACACGAACCTGACCAGACCAGAACGATGAATGTCTGACGAGGCTTGGATGATGTCTGATGATACTCCTGCAATCTAACTGCCGTCAGCGTCCGCCTAATAAAGTCGAACGCTAACAAGCAGTAATGACAGCCAGCTGGCCGACCTTGACAGCCGGGAGCCCCACCGGGCGCCTTCACAATAAGAGCCTGATGAAGCCAGAATATAACCCACAGCTGTCAAAGCCGGCAGCGAGCTATACGTAGCCCGAGCACGGACAAGACCGGCGCTCAGGTCACAACAGTACCCTCCCTCCGAGGGCGGGATTCCAGAGCGCCCATAGACCACCCTGCCCCCCCCCCCCCTCCAGGGTGGGCGGCTGGGGGCAGGTCTGGAGGAGAGAGAGACCAAACCCAGAAACAGTACAATGAAACACAATCAAGACCAGGCAAGGGAAACAAAACTAACACAGCACAATGACAAAAAAAATATACCAAACACTCAGATCTGATTGAATGCCAAAATAACAATTACAGCAAACAGCACAGGACAGCAAGAAAAAAATAAAATCTTTGCCCACGTTTCACAAGAAAATGGCTTCTCACCTGTGTGAACGCTCGAGTGAATTTTCAAATAACCAAATACAGAAAAACAGAACAATTACTGGGTCAATCTTAACTGCACATAAAACAAAATAAGGCAACTGCAGGGCAGACCACAAATACCCACAGATACCCAAATAACCATTACAAAACATCGGATAGCAAGAAAAAAAAACAGAACAATTACTGGAACAACCCCCACCAAAAAAGTGACCTCTACCTCCCCAACAGTTTATGCCAATCGGTGGAGACCAGGTGCCACAAGAACAGTTCAGGTGGTCTCCCCACATCCAACGGCCGATGGGCGGTCATGGGGGGCGGGACATGACAGGGCAGCTCATCACAGTCCAAAGCCCAGCACGTCAACTCCTCTGGTGGCCGAACCAGGTCGCCCAGCAAAACACATAACACGTCGGGTGGCCGACCCGAAGCGCCGAACCGGTGAAGCAGTTCCTCAGGCGGCCGACCCACGTCCCTCAGCCACAGTACTGGGGGAAAACAGCCTGCGGCGGCCTCCCTGGTGGAGACAAAGCTCGGGAGAGCCGGGGCAAGCAAGAAGGGACCCCCACGGCCCCTGGCGATGATGCACAGGGGCGACGACTCGGTAGAGGGACTAGAAGGCAAAGATGAGCCCGAACTCCGTCCAACGGCGAAGGGTCTGCAGCTCCTCCACCGTCCGCGGACCACACTGGCGCTGCAACTCTGCTGGACCCCGATTGAGTCCCCGCTGCACCCACGTCGGACCCTGATTGGGCCAAAGCCGCTCCCGCGATGGACCCCGATTGGGTCTTGGGTGCCCCACCGTCAGACCCCGATTGGGCCACCGCAGCCTCCACCACGGACCCCGACTGGGTCAGTGCAGCTCCACTGACGGTCTCCACCCCTGAACCTGGAACCTCCAAATCAGTGACCCCAACTGGCTCCATGCCGGCGACACTGCAATTAAGCTCACACACAGCAGGAAAACCGGGCTCAGCATCACCGGTAGCAACAGAACCCAGCGAGATGAGCTCGGGCGCAGCAGGCGGCTGCTCCTCACTCGTCTCCCCGAGAGGCAGGCACAAATGCTCCAAAACAGAGGACAGAGACACAAGAGGGAGCACTTGCCTGCACTCGGGTTCTGTTGCCACCCAGGACTTCGTCGATCCAGGTTCAGGGCGGCGACTCTCGTCCGCAGGCTCCAACTCAGCTGCGTTGGGCTCCGCAGCTGGCAAGATGATATCTGCAGCCTGAGGTTCCTCCCGCGCTGATGTCTATGCCGATGACCCATATGGCGTGGGGGCAGGGGACCCTCAACCCGCTGAGTCAGACCGTTCCGGCGAGGAAACCCGGGGACGCTTCTCCGTCGGCACAGGTTCCGGGCCGCGGTCTGCTCTCCTCCTCTGTCCACGACGTGGCTGCCAGGCTGGATCCAGGCTTTCCAGCCACGCAGGCCCCCTCCTCCTCCAGCGACGCAGGCCTGGCGTCGCGGACCACTCGGCAGGGGAAGACACAGAGGCAGCAGGTTTAGGAATAACAGTTACAGCAGGTGGCGGAAGCTCAGGGGGCTGCGAACCCCAAACTCCGGCCCCAGGAGTCAGACAAGGCAGATCATAAAAATGATGGGAAGAAACAATTTGCACTTGCCTGTCTCCTCTAGAGAAGGTGGTGCCTGCTGCAGCAGGTGGAGTTCTCCTTTTATCCCTCCGGGAGAAAACGGCAAACTCCTCGGGGCCACGAGGAGGAGCCGCTTGAGATGGTTTGTTGACAGGCCTCGCCGAAGCACGACTCACAGCATTCCCAGCTGCGGGGGGTGACGTCATAGAGGAGGACATGGCAGTCGGGGCGACGCGGGCATGAGGAGCTGACAGCGCAGCTGGAACAGATGACCCGTGGGCGGCGGCTGCGGGGATTCCCTTCTGTCGTGACGTATATGATGCGGCCAACAGGGAGGCTGGGTCCCTCCGACGACCCGGAGCTGGATCCGGACGGGATTCTCGTTGGGGCTTGGTAGGAGCACGGCTATAGGGCCTACTGGCCGATGGAGTGGCGAAGGGCCCGGGAACACATGACGCTGGGCAGGCGGCAGGCACTGGAGTCCAATCCACAGGCCCCCTGCCGGGCTTTCCCTCCAGCCGACGAATCTCCACTCTCGCCAGGGATGCTGTCCTCGTGGGAGGTGGAGGGGTTCCCAGGAGCGCCTTCTCCCTCAATGTGCGTTGTGCAGAAATCCATGCTAACCTCTTTTCTCCTTCCAGAATATAGGTTAAGAAGAAGATGGGGACTGCGCCGGCCCGGTTCCGCCGGACCGGCGGCGCCACACGAGTTGGCTGCCCTTTGCAACTGCCTTTTTTTTAATCTTCCTTCTTCTTTCTACACCTTTCACTCTCTCTCTCTCTCTCTCTCTCTCTCTCTCTCTCTCTCTCTCTCTCTCTCTATATATATATATATATATATATATATATATATATATATATATATACAGTATATATATATATATATATATATATATATATATATATATATATATATATATATATATATATATATATATATATATATATATATATATATATATATATATATATATATCACGGACACACAGATCGCCCCAAAGGTCTCCCGAGTCGGCGGACGGAGCCTCTGTTTACAGCAGGAGACGATACAGCAGGGAGGAGCTAGCTAGCACTCAACCGCCACCCGGTGCTAACGGAGAAATCAGAATCAGAATCAGAATCAGAATCAGATTTATTGCCATTGTTCATGTAGTACACAAACTAGGAATTCGGTGCCATGCTGCAACATTAAAAACATGATGAGATAAAGAGATAAACTAAAAAACTAAAAGACTAAAAACATGCAATAAGTGTAGAATAATAAGTCATAATAATAATAATAATAATAATAATAATAATAATAATAATAATGAGTAATACTAGTCAAGGCAGTTTTAAATAAATTAGCAAGTAGCAGATAATATGGGGTACCACAGTGCAGTCGATAATGCAACAGAAAAACAGTGATGAATAACATGAGTCTGGTTGAGCTGCTGTATATAGTGCACGAGAGTCAATAAGTCACTTAATGTTCAGCAGTCTGATGGCAGAGGGGAAAAAGCTGTTCATGTGCCGGGAGGTTTTAGTCTGAATGGACCAAAGTCTTCTACCTGAGGAGAGGGGGGCAAACAGTACATGACCAGGGTGTGAAGGATCGGCTATGATCCGGCCTGCACGCCTCCGGGTCCTGGAGATGTACAGGTCCTGGAGAGATGGGAGCTTGCAGCCGATCACCTTCTCAGCAGTGCGCACGACGCGCTGCAGCCTTAGTCTGTCCCTGGCAGTGGCTCCTGCGTACCACACGGTTATGGAGGAGGTGAGGATGGACTCGATGATGGCCGTGTAGAACTGCACTAACATCTTGGTGGGTAGCTTGAGCTTCCTCAGCTGCCGCAGAAAGAACGTCCTCTGCTGGGCCTTTTTGATGAGGGAGCTGATGGTTGGCTCCCATTTGAGGTCCCGGGTGATGGTGGTGCCCAAGAAACGGAAGAAATCTACAATGGTGATGGGAGAGCCTGTGATGGTGAGGGGGGGCGGGGGGGGGGTTGTGACTTTCCTGAAGTCCACGATCATCTCAGCTGTCTTCAGAGCATTCAGCTGCAGGTTGTTGTGGCTGCACCAGGACACCAGCTGGGCCACCTCTTTCCTGTAGACGGACTCGTCGCCGTTGGAGATGAGCCCGATGAGGGTGGTGTCGTCCGCAAACTTGATCAGCTTAACAGACTGGTGGGAGGAGGTTCAGGAGTTGGTATAAAGGGAGAAGAGTAGGGGGGAAAGTACACAGCCCTGGGGTGATCCGATGCTGATGCTAACAGAGTCCGAGACAGACTTCCCCAGCCGCACATGCTGCCTCTGGTCCGTCAGGAAGTCGGTGATCCACCTGCAGAGGGAGTCAGGCATGCTGAGCAGGGACAGCTTGTCCTGGAGCAGAGCGGGGCGGATGGTGTTGAATGCAGAGCTGAAGTCCACAAACAGGATCCTGGCGTAGGTTCCCGGGGAGTCCAGGTGCTGCAGGATGGAGTGGAGGGCCAGGTTGACTGCGTCGTCCACAGACCTGTTGGCACAGTAGGCAAACTGCAGCGGGTCCAGGAGGGGAGTGGTGATGGACTTGAGGTGAGACAGGACCAGGCGCTCAAAGGACTTCATGACTACAGAGGTGAGCGCTACAGGTCTGTAGTGGTTAAGTCCAGTAATCCGTGGCTTCTTGGGGACAGGGATGATGGTGGAGGATTTGAGGCAGGACGGCACGTGGCATTGCTTAAGGGAGGTGTTAAAAATGTCTGTGAAGACAGGAGCCAGCTCTTTCGCACAGTGTCTCAGGGTGGAGGGAGACACACCGTCCGGCCCGGGGGCCTTGCGCGGGTTCAGTCTGGAGAACTGTCTGTGCACGTCCTGCTCACTGATGACAAGGGCGGGGGGGAGGAGGAGGAGGGGGGGACCGCTTTTGATGAATTAGGGGCCGAGGAGGCAGTGGAGCTGGGTGGAGTGGGGGAGTTGGACACAGCTGACGAGGTGTCAAAACGGGCGTAATGTTGGGACAGTCTTTGACAAAGGGCTTTGTCATCCTGACCTTTAGAAGCCTGAGGCCGATAGTTGGTGATTTGCCTCAGTCCTCTCCACACAGAAGCAGAGTCATTAGCAGTGAACTGCTGCTGGAGTCTCTCAGAATACACAGATTTAGCTTTCTTCAGCTCTCTGTTAAACCGATATTTGACCTCCCTGTAGCAGTCCCTGTCTCCACTTTTCAACGCTGCTTCCTTCTCCTTCCTGATCTGTCTGAGCTTGGCAGTGAACCAGGGCTTATCATTAGAGTACCTCACCCTGGTGCGCGATGGGAGAATGCTCTCCTCACAAAAGTTGATATATGAGTTCACAGTGTCTGTGTACTCATTAAGATCATGTGTGGCTCCTTTAAACATGTCCCAGTCAGTTATTTCCATGCATGTGTTCAGTTTCTCTCCAGCTTCACTGGTCAATTTCTTCGTGGTGGTCACAACAGGTTTAGTGAGTTTCAGTCTCTGTCTGTATGTGGGGATGAGGTGGACCATCACGTGATCAGATAGTCCGAGCGCAGCGCGGGGAACAGCGTGATATGCGTCCTTCACTGTAGTGTAACAGTGATCCAGCGTGTTTTTTCCTCTGGTTGGACATTTAATAAACTGTTTGTATCGGGGGAGTTCGTGACTCAGATTGCTCTGGTTAAAGTCGCCTACCACAATAATCAGAGAGTCTGGAAAAGTCCGCTCCGCATGTAGGATGTGATCTGCGAGCGCGCACTGGGCCTCGCGCGCATCCGCGTCGGGAGGGGCGTACACAGCGATCAAAACGAATGATGCGAACTCCCACGGGGAATAAAATGGCTTGCAGTTAATAAAGAGAAATTCTAGATCGGTAGAACAGTGTTGTGAAATCACCGTTACATCAGAGCACCAGCTGCTGTTAATGTAGAAGCAGACTCCTCCTCCAATAGACTTACCAGAGAGCTCTGTGACGCGATCAGCATGAAACAGCTGAAATCCCTCGAGGCTGATCGCGCTGTCCGGTATGTTCCCTTTAAGCCAGGTCTCAGAGAAACAGATGACAGACGAGGAAGCGAGGTCCTTAAATCGCATCAGCAGTCTTAATTCTTCTACCTTGTTCAAGGGAGAATTGGCATTGGATAGAAATATGCCAGGCAAGGCTGTCCGCGTGCCTCTCCTTCGCAGCCGAGCGAGAATCCCCCCTCGCTTTCCTCTTTTTCGCCGTCTTACTTTTTGAGCCAAACAATGAATCAGATCAGCGGCAGGAGCTAAAAAAACTGGGAGAAGGTCCGTAGGAGTGAGAGTCCTGATATTTAGTAGCTCTTCACGGGTGTAAGAGCAGGCAGACACACAATCGACGAACAGAAACAAACAAATTATACAAATTAAAGGGCAGCGAAACACCATGGCGACCACTGTGGGCGCCATCTTGGAAAAAAAAAAACTTGACATACCGAAACTCGACATACCGAGGAACTGTAGCAAAAACGACGCGGGTGCCGGGCTGGAGTTTAGGCGGGGTGCAAGAAATATAAGACAGAATAATAAAGAACGATGGCAAGAACCAAGCAGACCGCCCGTAAATCTACTGGAGGAAAAAGCCCCCCAAGAAGCAGCTGGCCACCAAGGCTGCTTGGAAAAAGCGCTCCGGCCACCGGCGGAGTGAAGAAGCCTCACCGTTACAGGCCTGTGGCTCTGAGAGAGATCCGTCGCTACCAGAAATCCACAGAGCTGCTCATCCGTAAGCTGCCCTTCCAGCGCCTGGTGAGGAAGATCGCTCAGGACTTCAAGACCGACCTGCGCTTCCTGAGCTTTGCCGTCATGGCTCTGCAGGAGGCCAGCGAGGCCTACCTGGTGGGTCTCTTCTCTTCATGGACACCAACCTGAGTGCCATCCACGCTAAGAGGGTCACCATCATGCCCAAAGACATCCAGCTGGCCCGCCGCATCCGCGGAGAGAGAGCTTAGACTTTCTGCTGCACATTCACCAACCACAATGCTCCGCACTGTGTGTCCATATACAGTATATATATATATATATATATTTATAGTAATATGTACATATGTATACTAGCTGTTCTTGTTTTTTCTTGCCTTCTGATTGTTGCTGTGACTGTTGCTATCCCTGTGCTGTTGCAATCCTGGAATTTCCCCATTGTGGGACTAATAAAGGCTTATCTTATCTTATCTTATCTTATCTTATCTAGATGGTAACGGTGTACAGTCCGCTGGGCGAGGTCTAAGTGATAACCAGCCGCTTGGGTGGGCATGAGACAGGCGGCTTCCGCCAGATAGCCGTCAATCTCCTCCAGCCACTCGGGGCAATAATCACACTAGCTGACGGGCATCTCCCTACCAAGTCCAACTACAGGAGAAAAAACTCCACTCAAGAGCAAAACTCACGGAAGAAAGGTGTCTCAGTGTGGCGTCTCCGTTTAGACCTCTGTGGCAGGAGTATACTGTCATGCGGTGATCCTCGCGGATCACCATAAGACGCCAAGAGTCCACCGATGAGTTTGCAATGATGGTGATTTATTAACAAGACACAAGACATAACACAAGACTATGATAGACTGTGACGAAGATACACTAAACATAGAGCATGGGACCGTAAGGCTAACCCCAGCCACTTACGATCTAAAACATGACATGACATGACATGAGCAAGCAAAGCATAAGAATATACACACGAACCTGACCAGCCCAGAACGATGAATGTCTGACGAGGCTTGGATGATGTCTAACGATACTCCTGCAATCTAACTGCCGTCAGCGTCCGCCTAATAAAGTCTAACGCTAACGAGCAGTAATGACAGCCAGCTGGCCGACCTTGACAGCCGGAAGCCCCACCAAGCGCCTTCACAATAAGAGCCCGGTGAAGCCAGAATATAACCCACAGCTGTCAAAGCCGGCAGCGAGCTATACGTAGCCCGAGCGCGGACAAGACCGGTGCTCGGGTCACAACACACCCTCCTCATCAGCTGCCAACTGGGGATGAATATACAGTTTCAATGGCTATTGACGGGAAAAGTGCCATCCCCAGCGCCATCACCAGCCTCAAGCCACTGGAGGTTGTCATGCCAAAGGCAAAGGCAAGAAAATAAATAAGCAAATAAATATAAACTGACCCTACCGTAACTGACGCAGCCGTAACACAATCTCCTCAGTGGGTCCATTTGCTGTCCTGCCCCAGTTCACATCACAACCCAGTGAAGAAATGCCGTGGTGGAGGCAACTTCCTATATCGAGCCCTGATCACCTGTTGTTTGAGCAGTAAGTAGCCCCTACCAGCTCCTACCTCTGTGGTAAAACATGAGTATTTTTTTAGGAAGAAGCTCGCATATAATGTCCACATTAAATGCACTTCAAGTTTTGTTACGCACAAAGATAAAGTGACTGATTTGTTGCAGTAAGCAGTGAACTTTCTTTTATCTGTGCTTTCTGTTTTATTTTATCTTATTAATTTACATGCTGTTGTGATATGCAACTATTTCATGGATGTAAATCCTCAAAATATGCATTTTTAATGGGCTGGTCCAAGGGTGTCAAACATATGGCTTGTGGGCCAAAAACGGCCCACCACGGGGTCCAAAATTTTCTCTGTGAATTCACAGCTTTTTTTCTAGTAAATTTCTGACTTTCTACTGATTACAATAGTTTGTGTAAATCTGAGACATTTTTTTCTCTGTAAGATGAGACTTTTTTTTCTCAACAGTTTTCTTTTTCTTCTTTTTTCTGATGAGAACAAGGGGCCCTTGATCTTGCTGTGTGTGCAAGATGATTTAAGTATGCATTTAAAAGTAACATGAAAGTTACTTTTCCAAGTAACTTTTTACTTTAATCATGCAGTAACTCAAAAGTAACTCAGTTACTTTTGAAAAGAAGTAACTAGTAACTGTAACAAGTTACGATTTTTTAGTAACTTGCTCAACATTGGACATCAGTGATAAAAAGTTTCTTGAATACCAACAGCTTAAATCCATATTAAAAGGAAGATTCAATTTCAACCAGACAGATTTATTTCAATTCAATTCAGTTTTATTTATATAGCGCCATTTCATATCAATAGTCATCTCATAGCATTTTCAAATGTAGGGGAAACCCCCACAATTGCAGAAAGACCCCAGCAATCAGGTGATCCCTTGTGAGCAAGCGCTTGGCGATGGTGGAGAGGAAAAACTCCTTTTTAACAGGAAGAAAGGTCCAGCAGAACCAGGCTCAGGGAGGGGCAGTCATCTGCTGCGACTGGCTGGGGGGTGAGGGGATAGAGAAGATGAAAAGAACAGACATGTAGAGAGCAAACATTAAAGGAGTGAAGCCAAGTACATTATTGGAGGTCCCCCGGCAGTCTAAATCTATTAGCAGCATAACTAAGGGAGGGTTTAGAGACACATGATCCCTCCCTAATCGTAGGCTATATTGAAAAGGAAGGTTTTAACTCTATTCTTAAAAACAGAGATCGAGTCTGACTCCCAAGTCCAGATTGGTAACTGGTTCCACAGGAAAGAAATTTGATAGCTGAAGGCTCTGCCACCAATTGTACTTTTGGAGATTCTAGGTATTACAAGTAATCCAGCATTTCGGGAGCATAGTGCTCTGTTAGGATGATAGGGTAGTATCAGATCTTTTGAATAAAAAGGGGCCTGATTGTTAAGAGCTTTGTAAGTGAGAAGAAGGATTTAAACTTAATTCTAAACTCTATCGGAAGCCAGTGAAGGGAGGCCAGAACCGGAGAGATATGATCCCTCTTTCTAGTACCTGTTAAAACTCTTGCTGCAGCATTTTTGATCAACTGAAGACTTTTTAAAGATATTTTAGGACAACCTGATAATAAAGAGTTACAATAATCTAATCTAGAGCTAACAAAAGTGTGGATCAGTTTCTCAGCATCACTCTGAGACAAGATGTTCCTAATCTTGGCAATATTACGCAAATGATAGAAGGCAGTCTCCATCTTCTTCTGCTTAATCCTTTTCGGGTCGCGGGGGTGCTGAAGCCTATCCCAGCATCTTTGGGCGAAAGGCAGGGTATACCCTGGACAGATCGCCAGTCCATCGCAGGGCCAACACAGAGAAACAGACAATCATTCACTCTCACAGTCATACCTAAGGACAATTTAGAATCCCCAGTTTTGATGCCAATTAACCTAACTTGCATGTTTTTGGCATGTGGGAGGAAACCGGAGAAATCCCGCAGTAAACCCATGCAGACACAGGGAGAACATGCAAACTCCACACAGATCACTGTTGGTCGGGGGCTGGGGTCGAACCCAGGATCCCCTGGCCAAGGGTGATTTGCTGTGCTGCCACTCCACCACCGTGCTGCCCTAGAAGGCAGTCTTAGAGACAAATTTAATATGTGAATTGAAAAACAGATCTTGATCAGAAATAACTACAATGTTCCTCATAGAACTATTCAGAGAAAGAGTAACCGCATCCAAACTAAGGGTTTGATTTGGAAAGGTATTTCTAAGGTTTTTTGGACCAACAAGAATGACTTCAGTCTTTCCTTAAGACAGGCGTCTAGCTTAGCTAATTGATTACTATCATCTGATTTCATTGACAAGTATAATTGTGTGTCATCTGCATAACAATGAAAATGTATACAGTGCTTTCTAATGATGTTGCTAACGGAAGCATATATAAACTAAAAAGAGTAGGGCCTAGCACAGATCCCTGTGGAAGTCCATGACTGAGCTTAGAGTTGGAAGAAAACTCATTATTGACATGAACAAACTGAAGCCTATCAGACAAATAAGATCTAAACCTCTGCAGCAAAGTTCCATTAAGTCCAACATAGTGTTCTAATCTATCAAGTAGAATATCATGGTTGATAGTATCAAAGGCTGCACTAAAATCTAAAAGGACAAGTACAGAAACAAGTCCATTATCAGATGTGATAAGGAGGTCATTAGTGACCTTCACTAAGGCTGTTTCAGTACTATGATGGATTCTGAACCCAGATTGAAACTCTTCAAATAAACCATTTCCCTGCAAGTGGTCAAATAATTGCGTAGTAACAACTCTTTCTAAGATTTTTGAAATGAAAGGCAGATTAGAGATTGATCGATCGGCTTTTTGAGTAAGGGTTTAATTACAGCAGTTTTAAAAGCCTGCGGTACATAGCCTAATATTAAAGAAGAATTGATTATTTGAAGAATACGGTTACCAATAAATGGGAAGACTTTTTTCAATAACCTGGTAGGAATAGGGTCTAAAAGACAAGTTGAAGGCTTGGATGAGGAAATTATTTTATCTAACTCTAAAAGGTCAATTGGAATAAACTTATCCAAAAGATATCAATTGAAGGAGTTGTAGTAGTTACTGTATTTAAGTTTACGGTGGGAAGAATCTGACTGATTTTATCTCTAATAGATGAAATTTTATGATTGAAAAAGTTCATAAAGTCCTGACTAGTAAGCTCTAGGGGGATGCGAGGATTGACAGAGTCCTGACTCTTTGTCAGACTGGCTACAGTGCTGAAAAGAAACCTGGGATTATTCTTGTTCTCTTCTATTAATGCAGAGTAATAACTTGTTCTAGCTTTTCTAAGAGATTTTTTTTTTATAAATTAAAAGATGATTTCTCCAAGCTAAATAGATTTCATCTAAATTAGTGGAATGCCATATTCTTTCTAATTGATGAGTCTTCTGTTTTAAGCTACGAGTTTCTGTGTTAAACCAAGGGGTTAGAAATCTCTGATTGGACTTTTTCTTTTCTAAAGGGGCCACCAAGTCTAGAGTCTGATGCAGAGAAGCTGTAACACTATCTACCATGCTATCAATTACGGAAGGAGCAAGCTCTCCATTGCTTATTTCCGTTGTGTTGACTTATGGCATAGACGAGACAATCTGCATAAATTTGGTAACAACATCATCTGAAAGATATCAGCTGTAGTATTTTTTTTTCTTTAGGAATCAAATAGTCAGGAATAGTGAAATTAAAGGTTAACAGACAATGGTCTGACAGTACAGGATTATGAGGAGACACTACCAGATTTTCTGTTTCTACGTATGCCATACGTCAGAACAAGGTCCAATGTGTGGTGGAGATAGTGGGTAGAATTTTCTCCTTTCTGGGAAAACCCCATCGAGTCTAATATTGAATTAAATGCCTTATTGAGACAGTCACTATCTACATCAACATGTATATTAAAAAACCCTACTATAATTATAATCTGATTTCAGCTCTAAATCAGCTAAGAATTCAGTAAATTCGGATAAAAACTCTAAGGCTAAGGGAGGACGGTAAACTATGGCAAAGAAAATTGGGTTTAAGCTAAGATTGCTAACATGCCCAATACTGAGGACCAGGCCCTCAAAGGAATTAAAACATGTTTTTTGCTTTACATTAACTAGTAATTTAGAATGGTAAATTGCCACTACTCCAATCAAGTTATGTTGTATTTGTCTTGGGTTATAAGGTTTTGGGTAATGGGAGACAGACACAATCTCTGTGGGGTTATGAACTAAAGACTGATCTAAACAGTGAGAATTATTTGGATTAATAGGATTAATATGACAAGTGGAAGCAAAGAAGGGCTGGTTGCAGACCCAGGAACTTTGGGGTGAGTTAACACACCAGATTTCAGTCACTGTACTAAAAAACGCTGAATGAAATAGAACAGATTGTCCCTTAAAACACGTGCACCAAGTCTATTTGGGTGGATGCCATCTGTCCTCATAAATGATGGGCGGTTCCAAAACAGGTTGAAATTGTCTACAAAACCAATGTTAAAAGTAGGACATGTAGAACACAATCAGGTATTAAGGCTGAGAGTTCTGCTAAAATAATTCCAACCTCTTCTAAAAGGTGTCAATGGTCCAGAAATACAGTAAACACACGTCTGCCACAGTTCATAAAAGTGGACAGAAGGCTCCTGAAGTCTCTCTTTAAGATCTCCGACGCTTTATCTGGGATGTTGTTGCATCCAACATGCACAATGACAGTTTTAGAATGGGGGTATTCATTTAATAGGTCAAGGGTAAGAGCCTCAATGTCTGACACTTTAGCCCCAGGAAAAAAAATTAGTGACACAGCCTACTTCTGACGTTCCTCATTATTGAATCACCAATTACCAGCGTCGTCGGGGGGTGGGGGGGCTTTGTTGGTGGCTTCTGAAATGGTGGATAGTTTTGCCGTTGTTGTTGCAGTGATGGTGAGGTGATGCGCTCTCTTCTTTTTGGAGCTGGTGTATAGTTTGGCACACCTAAAGTAGTTTTAATCTGGGGCTTGCGGGTTTGGGCTGCTGCTGAAGGAGGAGGATGATCAATGTCCAGGTGGGTGAAATATTAAAGGGAAAGGATATCGAATCTATTTTCCAGCAAAAGGAGAAGGGAGAAGGCATGGCTATGTCTGGTCAATCCCCGACGTTTGCTAGTTGTTAGACGTTTGCTAGTTGGCCTAACCAAGGGCCAGGGCACGCATTGAGGCTGTGAAGAACAGCCTCAATGCGTCTTAACTGGTACCTCAACAGCGGTTCCAGTTAAGGTGACAGAGTTTCTAAATCTTTGTTCTCCTAAATTGATATCAAAAATACATGGACTATTATCAAAACTGGATGAGTCAGTATTGCTTCCAAAATTAAAATGGGAGACAGACCTATCAATCAATAAAGGCCGACTGGCCTTGCCTCCCGGGTGGGGCTGGGCATGGCCTCGGGCTCCTGGTGCTGGAAGGGGGGGGGCTGTCCCCCCTCTGGGCCGGGGTCAGGTGTGCACCGGCAGTGCGAGCTGGTCCCGGTGTCTCCCCACGCAGTGGGGTTCCACCCTCCCTGGGGCCCTGGCGGCACTCCAGGACCTGGTGCCTGCGTGCCAGGGGGGTCACTTCCCCCATCCTCCAGGCCCTTCGTATGTGGGTGTGTGCATGCATGCGTGCGTGTGTGTGAGTGTGTGTGTGCATGCGTATGTGCAGGTGTGCGTGAGTGTTGGTGTGGGTGGGTTCACATGTATATGCGTGGGTGTGGATATGGGTGCGTGAATGTGTGTGTGTGAACATGTGGGTAGGTGTGTTGTGTGTAAATGTGAGGTTGCGTGTGGGTGTAGGTGGACATAAATGATGGTGAGGATGTATGTTTGTATGTGTGGGCGCAAGTGCCTGTGGGTGGACTTGCGGGGTGGAGGGTGTGTATGTGGAGGGGAAAGACCTTGTTGGGTAGCGGGGAGTAGGGTGGGCCATCTGGTGGCCTGGACGGGTGCCGGTTCGGGTCCTGCTTTTCCCAGCCATCGTACTGTTATGTGCCGGGCGCTTTGCCTCTGATGTCTGTGGCGCCGGGTGTGGGTGTGAATGGGTGCTTGGTGGTGGCTGGGGGGACTGTTTGCACGGGTTGGCAGCCACATTTCTGTTGGCTTGCACTGGGGTGGCTGTGGCTTCAGGGTAGCTTGCCACTGTCGATGTCTGTCTGGCGTGGATCGTTGGGCTCGCGCTGGGCACTCTGGGATGTCGCTTGGCATGTGGAGTGCCCGATAGGTCTGGCCCATTACTCATTATTATTATTATTATTATTATTATTATTATTATTATTATTATTATTATTATTATTATTGTGTTTGTGTGTACAAGATGCGTAAGTAAGTGTGAGTGTGGCTGCCCCATCATGCCTGTATTGCTGGATAGTGCTGGGGTGCGACGTTGGCGGGTCCTAAGCTGCACGGCCTGGCGGCCCTCACCCTGGGATGGGATCTGGGGGCAGTGGGTGGCCTCCAGAGCCAGTTTGGGAGCTGGCTTCTGGGGGGGGGGGGGTCTCTTTGGGACCGCCTCCCTCCCAGTCTTATCCCCCCCCCAATTCTGGGTGGATCACACATCTTATTGGATACACTTAGAGTCTAGGGGTGGGGTTGTGCTGCACGGTGTTGGTGAAAAGGATCCTTCTGTCTACTGCACAGTGATGCCACCCTCACCTCAATTTGCCGGGGGCCTGGGTCCTGGCTGGTGTCCTGAGGCCCGTCAAGTTGTTGTCATCCCTTGGCACTGCCAAATGAATAGGTGAGAGCAAGGGAGTGACTGAGGGAGAGAGTGAGTGAGCAAGTGAGTAAGTGAGAGCGAGGAAGTGATGAGTGGAGGTGGTGATGGTGGTGGTGGGTCCTATTTGAGTGCCGCTTGGCATGTCGGGTGACATCTCGGAGTGGCTGCTGATCCACACTGGCGATCTCCCTGGCCGCTGCCGGGCATTGGTGCACGTTCATGCCTGCTGCATCTGCGCCCCCCCCCCCCCCCACACACACACAAGTGTTAAGGGTGAATGAGTGTGGGTGAGTGTGTGGAGGAGAGCACGAGTGGATGTGAGTGAATCAGAGCATGAGTGAGAGCATGTGTATGAGTGAGCAATGGTGGAGGGAGCCATGTGTGGGTGCAGGCAACTGTGAGAGTGAGTGGGTACGGGAGTGGGTGAGAGTGAGTGGGTCTGTGTGTGGGAGTGCGAGTGTGGGATTGTGTGGGGGAGAGGGTGAGTGAGAGTAAGTGAGTGTGTGTGAGTGTGTGTGGGTGTGAGTGGGGTTGTTTGGGGGGGCCTGCACCTGGTCTTCAGCCCAAGGAGGGGCACTGGCCTTCTGGCGCCTGGGGCCCAGGGGCTGTCGGTCCCACTGGGGGTCTGGGGCTGGTGGGTCTGGGACCGGGCGTCCACTCTTCGGCCCGACATCCCTCAGCCGTCCCTCCTGGGGCAAAATCCTGGTTATCCCAGGGCTTGTTGGCCTTGGGACATTTGTGCTCTGTGAGGGTTGGTGGCACTGTCTTGCTTGCTCGGGGTTTCCGGGGGGGGGGGGGGGTCTGTGACCTACCACCCTTTTTGTTTTTGTATGTTTCTCGGCAAACCACTCACATGCACACGCTTACTTTGCACACACTCTCATACACATGCACACACATGCACACACACATATTTCTCACTGTCCTTTAACAGGTGCAGATACCAGACACATGAAGAGACCTTTTCAGTCGAAGAAATGGTTTCCCTTCTGTTTGTTTCTGTTGTGTTAGTCTGTTTTTTTTTTTTTTTTTTTGTTCCCCCCCCCCCCCCCCCCAGTTGGGTCCTTCATGGGTAAAACAATTTAATAAAGTATTAAAAGTTATTATAAGAGGAGTCTATAAATAATACACAGTACATATACAGTATATTCACTGTATAAAGCTCCTTTTGGCAAAGTAAATCTGTTTGGACCAATAAGCAAAGCTGATTTCTGTTCAGCTTATCGAGCTGCTTGACAGGACAAGAGAGGGAAGAAAGGCTGTTTGTCCTTCTTGATGATTTTTAGGCAGAATTGTTCCTTCATATTTTTTCCCCTTTCATAAACTCTGTTGTATCCTCTGAAAATATCTGGTAAGTTTCTGCTTTTCTATGAATTTTTTCAAGTGACTATTTAGTCCGTGAATGGCTGTATTTCCTCTCTCCGAGTGCTACCACGGCTCATTTTCCCTTTTACTGGCTGCCTTAACTTCCCGTGTTTGATCGAAAGTCCAAACCTTTCTGAAAATTGCTTTCACACCCTAAAGGTGCATTCAGATCAAACACAAAAGTACAAATTTTTAACTTAATGTAAACATGCGAATAGGCATGAATTCGCCATCTGAATGAGTTGAAGACAGGAAGATGTGCCTTTATAACTTTTGCAGCTGTGTTCTACTTGCTGTGACAATCCCCAAAACACTGTCATGTTTAGGTTTACGTTATCTGGTGGGAGTCTCACCTGGACAAATTATCCCTGCCTCCAAAACTTCATCTGGATGACAGTTGTTTACACTGCTAGCCTGCTAGCCTTCGTTAGTACATCTATGGCAGCAGTCTGTGGATGGATAACTTTGACACTCCAAATTCAGCTGCAGAGCTCCGAGTTCATCTGTATGCAGGTGAGCGGCAATCTCATTTTCAAACTAGCTTACTCTCCAGTTTTCATACTTTAACTCTGGTGACGGCAGAATCTCAAGGCTAATTACTAACTTGTGCTACCAAATCCCTTGGATTCACGAATGCACAAATTTGCATGTTTCCCACATATTTACATTAACTTTACATGTATTTGTGTCACTCTTTCACGTTTGGTCTGAAAACAAATTAAACAACCAAACCAATGTTCAGTTTGATCCCGACTGAGACCAGTTATTTTTCCCAGACCAAATATTTTGGGAGGTTTGAAAGTACACTAAATCTGAGTCCACCACTGTGTTCTGCATGTTGTATTTTTATATGGGAATATGATAATCATTATTGTGTGCAACAGAAAAATTTGTACCTTCTGCTAAATGAATGAAAGTTACTTGAAAAGACTTGAAAGCCAAACTAATTTTCCCACGACCTTCTTTGCTGTCAAATGTTTGTTTTATCTTCTTAAAATAAAGTCCCTGCATATGTCCCTGTGATGTGAATCCTTCTACAAAGTTATATATAACCCCCAGTATACAGTGTATGTTTGTGTTGCCATAGTATCAACTCCACTCCGTTGTGATGTCTTCGTTCTCCTCAGTGCTGGGCGGCCTTTGATTTCCTTCTAAATGTCAGGGAAATCAGTTGTTACCTCGTTAGCGAGATGTTCAATCTAACGGTCTATCTTTAGTCACTCTCTCATGATTCCCAGCTCAGTGATTCTTCAACAGTGACACCTCCTCCGATGACTCACTGAGCAACAGACACCAGAGATTATTAATGTTTTTACAAAAATAGTTGCAGAGGAACAATGGCGGCGGCAGCAGTAACCCATGGTTACAGAGATTACGTCAGCCAGTGTGATCGATCCACTCTGCCCTTCACTCCCAAGTCCTAATTAGTTTGAGACAACAGCCCCATTGTGTTTTGATGTGTCTGCCCCAGTTATTTTCATTTATAAGCAGTAGGTGATTTGAAGGGGGGTGGATTCCGCCCCCCCCCCCCCCATTAGAAAAAGGATCCAATATCATCTCCCTGGTTAACCTGCTGTTCACCCATCCCTATCCCTGGGGATGGGTTTTTACAGGAAAAAAGCTGAAAATCTTTGAGAAAAAAAGATGAAAAATTTTCAGAAAAAAAAGTTACAAATATATAAGAAAAATGTTGCAAATTTATGAGAAATAATATGGAAAATTTTGAGGAAAAAGTTGCAAATATACGAGAAATAAGTTGCAAATTCACATGAAAAAGGTTATGAATTTATGGGGGAAAAAAGTTTAAAATTTACAGGAAAAAAGTTGCGAATTTATGAGAAATAATTTGGAAATTTCTGAGGGATGCTGTAAATCTTTAAGAAAAAAGATGCAAGTTTTTGAGGAAAAAGTTACAAATTTATGAACATATTGATTGTTGAACACGTCAACGTTCCCCTTCCCCCAAGGCCAGAGTTGTAAAAAAGAATGTGTTCTTAATCTGTTCTGCCTGGTTAACCTCTTGCGCTCCGTTGTACCGCGGACGGGCAAGTCTCTGTGTCCTAGAGCGCCCTCGTGCGCTCTAGGACGCCTATTGTGATGGCGTCACACCACCTACATCACCTGTTGTGATGTAGGTGGTGTATGGCGTCCAAGTGCGCACTGAAAATAAAAGCTGCAGACACAGCCGCGAACAGATTAGTTCATCTGATTGACCTCTCATTCGACTAATAAGAGCCTTGAATTGGGTTTCTTGAAACCTTGAAGAACCAATGACTGAAAACCTAGCCAGAAGGACCCGCCTACCAAGGCTGTGAATGCAGTGAGCCAATTGAAGCAGAGAAGTTCGCGAGTTGTTTTTTTTAAGGCTGGATGAAGACTGACTGCTGGAGCGGATCAAAAAAGGACCTACAGGAAGAACCCCACAGACCCAGCAGCACGGAGACCATCCACAAATGCAACCTGTGTGACAGGGAGTGCCATTCGCGCACCGGCATGTTCGGCCACAGGCGGTGCTTATTTTGTTTTGGTTCCAGCAGAGTAGACGTTATGATTTCTTCCATGGTCATAGACCGACGGAGGCTGACGACGAAGGCTGAGTGACACACACGCCTTCGCCAGTCTTTTTTTAAATTACTACTGTTATTTGTTTTGAAAAATCGTTCGCCAAAAACCGCAATCATGGAAGCACAAAACTGCAATAATGGAATTATGTTTTGATCGGGTCGCGAGACCAGAACCACGAGCAGACAAGCATCGCGTTCGTCTGACAATGGGGAAGATAAGTTTGCCAGGACGCTGCTGTGAAGAGGTAAGGTGTTATAAGCTAAATTATTCTTTATTCCTGACTATTCTTCTGTAGCGGGGGGGGGGGGGGGGAGCAGCGGTGACTGAGCTGCTGTCCCACATCCCACATGAGGCTAATCTGTTATGTAGCGATGGCCGATGTCCATCCTCTGTAGCGAGGGGGGGGACAACCCCCCCCACACACACACACACAGACACAGCCCTGAGTGTCACCTTTCATTAGAGCCCAAAATGAAGCTTCTACATTGAATCATTCAAAAGTTACAGATGTTTTTCCAAACTGTGACATTTGGCACAATTTGGCACAGTTCCAAAACTCCTGGGAACAGCCTGAGGAAAAAGCTGTGTAATATATTCATTTTTTGTGGTATTGTTACCAAATATGGACCTCAGCTGGATAGCACTTGGTTCTACATTTCTGTTGCATTTTCCAGCTCGTATCTGAAGCTGTGTGTTATTTGCAAGCATTTGTATCCAAAAAACCAACCAGGCGAAATTTATTTTCTTCAAGTTCACTATGTTTAGATGACTGTAACTCAGTGGCCGGAGCACTTAGAGAGATTATGACTGTTTTGCCAAAAAATTCAAAGTGTTTTCTTTTGAATGAGACCAACCCCATGAAGATGCTGCAAAGGGTTGAAGAACAGCTTTTGATTTACTTTGGGCACATTATTTTTTGGCGTTTTTAGGAAAATTGACCGGAGTGCAAGGGGTTAAATAAGGGTTAAATAAAAGTAAAAAATACTGGCTTGCCCAAATGTTGTGCAGCAAACTTTAAATGAGCTTCAACATGTTTCTTCTTCAGCAATGGATTCTTGCGAGGTGAGTGGGCATAGAGCCCATGTTTGTTGAGTACTTCTTGTTTTCTTTTAAACAGCAGTACCTGCTAACTCCAGGTCTTTCTGGAGCTCTCCATGAGTGGTCTTTGGCTCTAGGATAACTCTTCTGATAATTCTTTTGACTCCTCTGTCAGAAATTTTGTGAGGAGCTCCCGGTCGTGGCCAGTTTATAGTAAAATGATGTTCTGTCCACTTCCGAATGATGGCTCCAACTGGAACATTCAGCAGTTTAGAAATGCGCCTGTAACCAATGCCATCATTATAATAATAATAATGCATCAGATTTATATAGCACTTTATCATAGACACTTTTACAAATAGATACATTATTCATTCACTCCAGACAGACAATGGTAGTGGCAAGCTACTACTGTAGCCACAGCTGCCCTGGGGCAGGCTGACGGAAACATGGCTGCCAATCTGCGCCAATGGCCTCTCCGGCCACCACCTAATATTTATACACATTCATACCCAGTGTTATGGACACTGGAGGCAAGGTGGGTAAAGTGTCTTGCCCAGGGACACAATGGCAGGATATCTGGGGAGCGCAGGATTCGAACCGCCACTCATCCAGTTATTGGACAACCAGCTCTACCTCCTGAGCCGCTGCTGCCCATCAGTATGCTTTGCAACAATAAGGTTGCAAAGGTCTAGAGAGAGCTGATATCTGATATTCACAGACCTTTTTAAAGGCTATCAGTCAGGACTTAACCAGCTGAAATTAATTTGCACTGATGGGACGGTGGGATGGCTTCCTAAATTCTGATGGATTTCAGTTGGTTTCTTGGCTTTCTATGCCTTTTTGCACCACTTTCTTTTCATGTTCAATACTTATTCCCTGTGTCATTCCACTTTATTAAATATAACTTGTTTTGTGAACACAGTTAACTTGATTTCTTTGTGTGTATGGATTACTTAGGTTGTTGCTGATATCTGGTGAAAATCTCAGGTCAATGACTCCATCAGAAATATGTTTAATAAGAAAAATGTTGACGTGTTCAATACTTATTTTCCCCGCTGTATATTTACCTTAAAGTGAGTGAAACAAGTTTCCCCAGCTCCAATCCACACCTGTAGCAGCTACTGTCACAAGCTATGGAGAAACACAAAGCAACGAAACGGGTAGGAATATAATTTACTGTTTCGGTGTTCTGGGTGAAAAATTGACAGATGAGCCACTTCACAGTAGAATAATGCACAACGTTTATTTCGAGGTTAGGTGAGAAACATGTTTTAATAACAAAATACATGCACATCTCTTTACCCTCACCAGTTAATCCCTGTCCCCATCCGGGATAGCAGGAGTTTTCTGGCGCATGTGCAGTTCACTGTGACCACTACATTTTTGTACGCGCACTCAGTTTTTGGAGCCTGCATGCGCTTGGTCAGTGCTCACCCTCTGCGTAGGGTTTGTGCGCGGATGAGTCCACTGCACTTACTCGCATACCAAAGCATTTTTGCCACTATGAATTTGACATGGTTTACTAAGACAGACCCAAACGCAGGCAGCAAGGAGACCAGAGATAAGTGAGACCATAATCTTTATTTACAACAGTAGTGATAATAAATGTGCGCAGAGAGTCTGGCAACCGTGCAGGAAGGAGAGAAGAGACGAAGGGTAAGTATGGTGTGGTCAACTGTTTGATAATGTTATTGTATGTGTCTCTTACAGATGGTGGCGATCCCTCCACTGTGAAACTGGGAGGCTGCAGACTCTCGATGTGGGAGTGATATTCACAATGTGCGTATTTACAAATGTGATGATCCTGTGCCGGCAGTGAGGGGGAATTGGTAAATGTTCATTCAGGAGTGGACTCACTGAGCTGTGCTGTTGAGGAGGAGGTCCGGAATGGGGGTCTCCGCCAGGCAGGGTCCAAGTCCACCAGTTCAGTCCTTTCCTGAGGCGATATAACGGGGAGATTGAGAAAGGTTGCCCTTATGTGTCCGCAGGTAGACGGGGAGGCTGAAGGCTGCCTTCACAGAGGGGACGGTTGATGGGCTAGAGGCAGCACACCGGGGAGGAACCATCCGGGGATCAGCATGGAAGAGAGTTATGACGTGCTCCTGAGAACCAGATGGAGACTGGCCCAATTTAAAGGGCTCCCTGATTGCCCACAGTCGGTAGGTGCAGCTGAAAGGGATGAGAAGCTAATTTGGGGGAGGGAGAGCTTTTGTGCAGCCTGAACCACTACAGAATTAGGCTTAAGACTTGAACCTTTTTTGTATAAATTTGCAACTTTTTTCCTCATAAATTTGTGACTTCTTTCTAAAAAATCTGCAATTTTTTTGCTAATTTGCACTTTTTTCATGTAAATTTGCAACTTTTTTCTCAAAGATTTGCAAGTTTTTTTTCCTGTAAATTTTCAACTTTTTCATCCATCCATCCATCTTCTTCCGCTTAATCCTTTTCGAGTCGCGGGGGGGACTGGAGCCTATCCCAGCATCTTTGGGCGAGAGGCAGGGTGCATCCTGGACAGATCACCAGTCCATGGCAGGGCCAACACAGAGAGACAGACAACCATTCACTCTCACAGTCATACCTAAGGACAATTTAGAATCCCCAGTTTGATGCAAATTAGCCTAACTTGCATGTTTTTGGCATGTGGGAGGAAACTGAAGAAATCCCGGAGTAAACCCACACAGACACGGGGAGAACATGCAAACTCCACACAGATCACTGTTGGTCGGGGTCTGGGATCGAACCCAGGATCCCCCAGCCAAGGGTGAGTTGCTGTGCTGCCGCAGTGCTAACCACTCCACCACCGCGCTGCCCAACTTTTTGTCCCTCATAAATTTGCCACTTTTTTATGCAAATTTGCAACTTATTTCTTGTACATTTGCAACTTTTTCCTCAAAAGTTTCCATATTTTTTCTCAGAGGTTTGCAACTATTTTCCTGTAAATTTGCAGCTTCTTTTCCTCATAAATTGCCAAAATTCATCTGAATGCTGGTTAAATTTTTATTCCATGTAATTAAATTGTAATTTGTGACTTCTTGAATTTTTAAAATGGCATCTTTTACCATATTTTGGCACCCTTATTCTTACAAATTTGTACCTAATTTATGTTAAATTTGTTAATACTTCCCCATTCCCCTTGTTGAAAAATAAAAAAAAAAATCACTGTTCATAAGGCAACAAAACAGCAACATTTCAATTCATTTACTCTCATCCAACCCTGGAACTGAGAGTGAGTAATATAAATCTTTGTTCTTTTCCCCTGGGAGATGTGCCTGACTGACATCTCTGCTCATTTGAGAAACATTCCATCAGCAGTAACAATTCAGCCCTTGAACTCACTCTGATAATCTTTTGTAATGAGCAGGGGGGAGGACAGCAACAGAAAGTTTGGAGAGGAGAAGAGGCCCGGCCATAATGAAGCGGCTTCCTGCAGGGTAACGAAGGCCTGCGCCTAATGCCAAAGGCAGCCAGGTAGGCACAGAGACCATTACCGCTGAGCACTGCTGGCTTACAGCTCTGTCTGGGAGGCCAAAAACAGCTCAGTCGCCCAGCCACCCACCTGCACCCCCCTCCTTCCCCAACCCCCCTCAACTGTAGACACAATTATCTTGCAAAGTTGCAGCCAATATTTCCTGCTGGTGCCAAAGGTGAACCATGTTAGAAATGTCTTTTTTTTTTTTTTTTTTTTAAATGTCTTGTTCCCCTGGAAAAAACAGCACAGACAGCGAGTGCACTCCCCAGAGCTTTTCTGCAGGACAAAGAGGAGAAGACGACGGAGGAGGGCAGACAGGCCACAGAGACGGAGCACTTCTGCAAGAAGCAGCGGCTCCTGGACTTTCTATGGCTGCTGTTTGCAGAATTTAAGAAATAAATGTCAAACTTGCTCCCTGTTTAGTATTGCTCTACAGTAGCTTGTACAGTACTGTATATTCTCACGCTAGTTTCCAGCAAATATTGCTATTTTAGCTGAAAGCAGTAAAGCAAGTAAAGTCAGGCATCTTCTTAACTGACAATTAATAAAAAAAAAATATATAAAAAGCATCCAACTTTTCTTCATCTTTTTCCTCCTTTTTTGTATTTTTATCTGTTCAAGGGAAAGCGATGCTCTGAAGAGTCACACAGATCTTTTACCAGCGGAGCTAAATAATTTGCACAAGATGAGATGCAGGAAGTCATTTGAAATGGCTGGTGCTGAGGCTGGAGGAGGGAAATTGCAGACGGTGTTTTGTTAAGAAGGTCCATTAACTCGTGTTTTGAATTTGGCTGGAATCTGACAGACATTTACTGTACTCTGGATCACATCATTTGTTGAAAGTGCTTGACTAAAGCAGTTTTTATATCAAATCACAAACTGTTCTTACCCAGCCATCGTGCCCATATGGACCCCACCGAAGGTTAAATCTGGGCTGTCTAATGGGTCCCATGTGGGTTTGTCCATGGGTGTCCCATCTGTGTTTTCCCATATGTGTCATATTGACTGGACAATCAGCCTACGTGCAAGGTGCAGTCACCAAAGAAACACACACAAGAACGTTTGACCCTTTATTAATTTTCAAAAACGCGAACTTGGAGAAAACCAGTAACTCACCAGAGGAGCACCAACCCTGCAGAGGATGAGACGAGGCTGATTTATAGAGGAATGGAGGAGGATGTGGAAGTCCAAATAATACCACTTACATGGGAGGAAGAGAGAGACCAACTCAGAACCCAGCGAAGGAGATGAACCAGCAGGTCGGAACTGCTGGCAGGGGAATGAGGAGTGGAGTCTGACCGGGTGGAGATGATGAGCTGCGACGGGGGAGCAACAGGCTGGCAAGCGCACCAAAACCCCTGAAGATGCATCACTTCATCAGCAGCAACCTGGAAGAAAAGGAAGAGGAGGAAACGTGTCAGGTATGGAAACCTAAAACACATGTAGCTTGCTAATTAGAACTTTCTCTGCTCGAGGCAGTGTACCCAAATGAGCCAGCATTGAACCACTGAAGAGCACTTCCTTATAAATGCTGGCTCAGCAGGAACAGCAGATGTGTCAGATGAGGTGATTACGGAAGCAGAGGAAACGGGAAGGAGGGGGCAAGCGTTTGCCAGGACATGACAGTGCCCCCCCCCCCTCAAGGAAAACCTCCTGGCGGTTCCCCAGGCTTCTCCGGGTGGGCTCGATGGTAGGCCCGGACCATACCTTTGTGATGGAATCCTGACCAGGGGACCTATGACCAGTGCCCCGGACCGTAACCCTCCCATTGGAACCCCCGGCCCCGGAGGTGAACATCCAGGATCTCTTGAATGGTGTGTGTGATGTGGCCATTGAGGATCCGAGGAGGAGGAGCTGGCTTCGGGGGGGGGGGGGGGGGGGAGGCAGAGGGGACTGGAGGAGAGGGGCTTGATCTTGGAGACGTGGAATGTTGGATGCGCACGGAACGCTCATGGGAGCTGGAACCGGACAG
Source organism: Pholidichthys leucotaenia (assembly GCA_020510985.1). NCBI lineage: Eukaryota > Metazoa > Chordata > Actinopteri > Cichliformes > Pholidichthyidae > Pholidichthys > Pholidichthys leucotaenia. The sequence continues at coordinate 414,213,948 of CM035837.1, read as the reverse complement.
CAGAGTCACCCACATTGATGGTAATGGGGAAGGGGCCCACGAACCGGGGAGCGAGCTTACGAGCTTCAGCCTTCAGCAGAACCTGATCCGCAGACACACAGACCTGCTGTCCAGTCTTGTAGTCCGGCGCTGGAACCCTCTTACGGTCAGCATAGTGCCGATTGCTCTCCATGGAATGAAGGAGCGCTGCTCGGGTAGACCTCCAGGCCTGGTGACAGCGACGAAAATGGGGCCCCCTCAGACGGCACTGCCACCTGTCTCTCCGTCATGGATAGCGGGGGGGGGGGGGGTGTTGTAGCCCACGGAGGCTTCAAATGGAGACAGCCCCATGGCCAAAGAAACAGTAGAATTCAACAGGTACTCCACCCAGGTCAGATGGGAACTCCATGATGCAGGGTCATCGGGTGCCACACAATGAAGAGCAGCCTCCAGGGACTGGTTGGCATGCTCAGCCTGCCCGTTGCTCTGCGGGTGATAACCAGAGGTGAGGGTGACGGTGGTGCCAAGGCAGTGACAGAATGACTTCCAAACACGTGAGATGAACTGTGGACCCCGGTTCAGACAAAATGTCCATGGGGATGCCGTGTAGTCTGATGATGTGATGGGAGAGTAATTCGGCTGTCTTGGAGGCAGATGGCAGCTTGGGGAGGGAAACCAGATGAACCGCCTTGGAGAATCTGTCCACAATAGTCAAGATGACGGTGTTGCTGTGGGAGGGTGGAAGACCAGTGACAAAGTCCATGGCTAAGTGGGACCAGGGCCGGCTGGGGATGGTGGGTGTTAAGAAGACCAGTGGGGGGTGGGGGTGGGGGTGAACTTCTCAGCATTGACATACAGTTGGTTCTCTAAGAGCCGCTGTAACACGGCTCTAACATGTTTGGTGCTCCCCGGGCGTGCGAGAAAAAATCAGGATGTCGTCAAGATAGACAAAAACAAACCGATTTAAATGTTGCGGAGGACGTCATTAATTAAACATTGTAAAACAACAGGGGCATTGATTAACCCAACAGGCATAACTAAGTTTTCAAATTGTCCCAGGTGCATCTTAAATGCTGTTTTCCATTCGTCCCCCTCGCGTATTCTTACTAGACGGTAAGCGTTGAGTAAGTTGAGTTTGGAGAATACGCACGAGCGCTGCAGTAGCTCAAAAGCTGAGTTCATCAGGGCAGAGAGTATTTATCTTTGCCGGTTATAGCATTAAGCTCACGGTAGTCAATGCACAGACGCAGAGACCCGTCCTCCTTTCCCACAAAGAAAAACCCCACCCCAAGGGGAGCCAAGGATGGCTGAATGAGGCTGGCGTTCAGAGAATCCTTAATGTACCCCTCCATCACCTCCCTCTCAGGTCCAGAAATATTATAGAGCTTGCTGGACGGCAACCTAGCACCCGGAAGGAGGTCGATGGCACAGTCATATGAGCGATGCGGGGAAACACTAATGCTCGTGACTTGCTGAAGACCTCCCCGAGGTCGTGATAAACCTCGGGCATGAGGCTGAGGTCCGGCGGTTCGACCTGAGGAGAGAAGACGGGGAGGGATGGTGAACACTTGGCTGAACTTAGATGTGTAGCCAAACAGTTAGGGCTCCAGGAGGTGATGGTGTTTTGTGCCCAATTGAGAATAGGATTATGCCTCCGGAGCTACGGATACCCTATAACCACCACATGAGAGGCAAGTGGAAAAATATAAAAAGGGAGCCTCTCCCAGTGGTTACCAGGCAGAAGAATGGATAGCTGCACCATGCAATGAGTAACGGACCCCACCGTCTGGCCAGAAAGAGAGACAATTTAACTGTCGGAATCCTCATCTCGTGAACCAATTGGGAGGAGATGAAATTACCCTCTGCCCTGGAATCAATAAGGATGGAGACCCTCCTCTCGACCCCCGGCAACTGAACCAGGGCCAAAATAGAAAAAAAAAATACCCGGGGGATGTGGATGATTCCCACCCGCCAGACCCCCCACGGCTACTGACAGGCCATGTCTTTTTGGCCGTTGGTGGCATGTGTCCCGCTTGTGCTTCAATGAACCACAGTAAGCACACGCCCTGATCCGCCGCCGCCGCCCAACCTCTGCCCATGGAAGGCAAGCAGAGCTGAGCTCCATGGCTTCAGCGGCGGAATTGGACTCACCTAGGTCAGTAGGCACTGGGAGCGCGCATGTGACGAATGGCCAAGAGGAGGTGCCGCGCTCCCTGGTGCGCTCGCCGTACCGGTTATCCAACCTGACCACTTGATCAATAAGGCCATCCAAAGTGGCAGGAATGGCATGAACCACCAGGTCATTGTGGAGCCGAGGATTTAACCCATGGAGGAACGCGCTGTGCAGTGCAACCTCTTTCCACCCCAAATCCGCTGCCTCAACTCGGAACTCCACCGAGAAGTCAGCCACCGACCGGCTGCCCTGGTGGAGCGACAACAGGTGACTCATGATATTCCCTTCACTCTCGGTACAGTCAAATGTGCGGGAAAATTTGGTCACAAATTGGTCAAACGTTGGTGGCGCATCCCTTCAGCTATCGATTACAGACCGTGCCCAACTAAGAACTCGGCCCTGAAGCAGAAGGGTAAACTGATGAATTTTAGAGACGTCAGCTGGAAACTTCCCCCTCACCTGCTCAAAATAAAGCCGAATATGACAAAGGAAATCTTTACATTTTCACACTTTCCCCGCGTACGGGGCAGGAGTGGGAATGGAAGGTGTTCGGCGGATGGTGGAAGAAGTCGGATGAGCGGGTGGGAGTGGAGCAGCAGGGGCAGACGTGCGGCCCAAATGATCAGAAATGACACTCAGCTGTCACGTAATGGTCTGCAGCAGCTGAGTGTGTTCAGCCACCTGCCTCTCTTTAACTTTGAGGTGGTGGAGCGCGGTGTGCTCCGTTGATGAGGCACCTGCTAGGCCAGGGGTGGGCAATCATGTGCCATGAAGGGCCATTCCACTGCAGGTTTTCTATTCCACCCAGTCTCCTCAGCAGGTGTTTTCACTGATTAGCAAGCCTTAAAGCTGATCAGTGCAAACACCTGCTGAAGAGACTGGGTGGAACAGAAAACCTGCAGTGGAATGGCCCTCACTGTCCACCCCTGTGCTAGGCTGTAACCCAGGCTGGCTCGTTCTGTCATATTGACTGGACAATCAACTTACGTGCAAGGTGCAATCACCAAAGAAACACACACAAGAACATTTGACCCTTTATTAATTTTCAAAAACGTGAACTTGGAGAAAACCAGTCACTCGCCAGAGGAGCAGCAACCCTGCAGAGGATGAGACGAGGCTGCTTTATAGACGAATGGAGGAGGATGTGGAAATCCAAATAATACCACTTACGTGGGAGGAAGAGAGAGACCAACTCAGAACCCAGCGAAGGAGATGAACCAGCATGTCGGAACTGCTGGCAGGGGAATGAGGAGTGGAGTCTGACCAGGTGGAGATGATGAGCTGCGACGGGGGAGCAACAGGCTGGCGAGCGCACCAAAACCCCTGAAGACACACCACTTTGTCGGCAGCAACCTGGAAGAAAAGGAAGAGGAGGAAACCTGTCAGGTACGGAAACCCAAAACACATGTAGCTTGCTAATTAGAACTTTCTCTGCTCGAGGCAGTGTACCCAAACGAGCCAACATTGAATCACTGAAGAGCGCTTCCTTATAAATGCTGGCTCAGCAGGAACAACAGGTGCATCAGTTGAGGTGATTAGGGAAGCAAACGGGAAGGAGGGGGCGAACGCTCGCCAGGACATGAAAACATGGACTTTGCCTATTTACCTTTTTTCAACTTATTTTCTCATAAATTTGCTATTTTCTTATAAATTGGTGATGTTTCCCAAGTTGATAAATTTTTATTCAAAATTTGAAACTTTCTCATAACTTAGATTAAAATACTTTAAAATAAAAATGTAACAAATTTATGAGGAATAAAGTAACAAATTTACAAGAAAAAAGTGGCAAAAGTTTTTTTTTTTTTTCCATTTAGCATCTTATGTAACATAATAAAGGTTTATGATGATTTGGGGGGATGGGGGATTGGGAGGACATTCCACCTGCCCCCCCTTCCTTGATTTACACCTATGAAAATTGCTGTTTATGCACCAATCAGACTGTTCTACTGCATGTATAAAACATCCAGGTTTAGTTTTCCTGTCTGACATCCTTTGACAGCATTCAGATCTGAATAGTACAGAAGAACAACTCGTGGTGTTTTCAGGCATTTAAAAACACATATGAAACCAAACCAACCAAAATGAGCATGCAGCTGGTTAACATCACTGCTGAGTTCAGGTACAGACAGATATGCCGACTATTTTCCTTACTGAGGCGACTGTGGCAGATGATGGATTTATGCTACTGTTGTCTGACAGCAAGATGGAAAGTTGGGTAGATGATATTAAGCATTTGCAGCTATTCAAGTAGGCATGCTTAACTACTTCACATTACTGCAAACTGTTACTGAAATCAGATGTCACTGAAATCACTTAATATCACAGATTGCAGTCAACTGACTTAAAACCCACAGCTGAATACCGAGGCAATAAAAACACAGCATCCAAAGAAACCAAAATCCAGCATACCTTTATAATAATGATTATGTGCTTTAAATCTCTTCATGCTATTTTTCCACAATGTTAATACATGTGCAATATACAGTGCTGTGAAAAAGTATTTCCCCCTTGCTGATTTCTTATATTTTTCCATATTTGTCAGACTTAAATGTTTTAGATCATCGAACAAATTTTAATATTAGACAAAGATGACAAGAGTAAATGTGAAATGTCATTTTTAAAGGATGATTTCTTTTATTAAGGCATGATCCCGGCCGGGTCATGCCAAAGACCATGTAAAAGTGGAACTTCTTGCCGTCCAGCTTGGTGCTCAGCAATAACGGAATGGAGGAGGGAAATCTGTGGCGGCGCCTTGCATGGCAGTGGCCCTCTGATTCTGCACTGGGGTGTGTGTGATTGACACTGTAGATAGGTAAAGCACAATCTCGTTCTACTGTACATGATTGGTTGTACGGTTGAATGACAATAAGGGTGATTTAATTAATTTAATTAATTAATTAATTAAAAAGCTATCCAAACCTACCTGGCCCTGTGGAACAACTGATATGATATTCATGTTAATGGAATGATTTTGTAACTGTAACCTTTCAGGGCTGTGCAGTGCGATATATATACAATGGTGTGAAAAAGTCTTTTCTCCCTTCCTGATTTCTCATTTTTTTGTATGTTTGTCACCCTTAAATGTTTCACATCATCAAACAAATTTAAAGACAAAGATAACACAATGCATCTATCTTCTACTGCTTAATCCTTTTCGGGTTGCGGGGGGGGGGGGGGGCTGGAGTCTATCCCAGCGTCTTTGGGCGAGAGGCAGGGTACACCCTGGACAGATCACCAGTCCATCGCAGGGCCAACACAGAGAGACAGGCAACCATTCACTCTCACATTCATACCTAAGGACAATTTAGAATCCCCACTTTGATGCCAATTAACCTAACTTGCATGTCTTTGGCATGTGGGAGGAAACCGGAGTACCCGGAGTAAACCCACGCAGACACAGGGAAAACATGCAGACTCCACACAGAAGGGTCACCGATGGTCTGTGGCTGGGATTGAACCCACGATGGTCAAGGGTGGAATCGATCCCATGACCTTCTTGCTGTGCTGCCACTGTGCTAACCACTGCACCACCGTGCTGCCCAAGATAACACAAGTAAACACAAAATGTATTTTTTAAATGAAGGTGTTAATTGTTAAGGGTAAAAAAAATCCAAATCTACATGGCCCTGTGTGAAAAAGTGACCCCCCCCCCACGTTAAAACATCAATTAACTGTGGTTTATCACATCTTTGGAAAGCTGAGTTCAATTTCTCTAGCCATACCCAGGCCTGATTACTGCAACACCTGCTCTCAATCAAGAAATCACTTAAATAGGACCTGCCTGACAAAGTGAAGTAGACCAAAAGATTCTCAAAAGCTAGACATTAATGTGATCCAAAGAAATTCAGGAACAAATGAGAAACAAAGTAATTGAGCTCCATCGGTCTGGAAAATGTTATAAAGCCATTTCTAAAGCTTTGGGACTTCAGCAAACCACAATTATGGCCATTATCCACAAATGGCGAAAACATGGAACAGTGGTGAACCTTCCCAGGAGTGGCCGGCTGACCAAAATTACCCCAAGGCGCAGCAACGACTCATCCAAGAGGTCACAAAAAAAACCCACAACAACATCCAAAGAACTGCAGGCGTCACTTGCCTCAGTTAAGGTCAGTGTTCATGACTCCACCATAAGAAAGATACTGGGCCAAAATGGCCTGCATGGCAGAGTTCCAAAACAAAAACTGCTCCTGAGCAAAAAGAACATAAAGGCTCATCTCTGTTTTGCCAGAAAACATCTCGATGATCCCCAAGACTTTTGGGAAACTACTGTGTAAAGGTAGACAAAGTAAGGTTAGTGTGGGGAGACTTGAATAACGAAACCGAATTGTCTTTCATTCCAGTTTATTCAAGAAATCATTCCACTGTCTGCTCTTATTCTTGAGCAGCGAACAAAGAGAGTGAACACACCAAAGTTCTCTCCTTTAAACATTCTGACATCAAACCATTTCCCTCGCGGGGGAAATCACACATCTCTCTCAAAATCTCTTTATTCACATTCATTAGCCTTTTATTTACATAACTCCCCCTTCTCTCTTCCCGAGCCTCAGTGGTCAGGAAGTCTTCTGTCCCCTGTCCTCCGCAGGGGGTCCAGGCTCTGTGGCTCCGCACCGCAGGGGGCTGGCTCTCCTTCATCGTGGTTAAATCACATATGCAGTGTCCAACATATACATGTCTCACAACACAGCCATATAACCCCCCCCCCCAAACGATGAAGAACAGACTAATTCCTAAAATTAAATAGCACCTTACTCACTACTGAATAATCAACACCAACATTCAGTCTGTGCGCCGCTTGGGCTTCAGCCGTCTGTCAAATCTGTTGTGCGTTGGCCCCGCCTTGCCTGCGGTGCGTTTCTGCTTCGGCGCTGTTGACTGAGGAAGAGAGTGGTTAATTGCCTTCTGCCTCGTCGAGGCGCCACCGCGACCGGTACAGACACGTCCTTCATGACAAAAGCAGGTTTTAGTCTGTCAATACTGACTGTCTCTTTTCTGTCTCCAAAATCTAGCACAAATTGCTTATCACCTGCCTCCAGCACTCGAAATGGCCCTTCGTAAGGCGGTTTGAGCGTTGCTTTTAGGGCTTCGCGCCTGACAAAAACGAAATCGGCATTTTTCAAAGCCTTGGGGACGAAAACTCATGGAAAAGCGTGATGAACCGGACCCGGGAGCGTGTCTGCCCCCGTGCCGACTAACGGTCCCAGAGCCGAGAGAGGTGGGGGCTCTGGGTGCTCTGGTAAAAACTCGCCCGGCAGCCTCAGAGTTTGTGCGAATACCAGCTCCGCTGGGGAGGCGTCTAAGTCCTCTTTAGGCGCAGAACGCAACCCTAATAAAACCCATGGAAGTTTATTCACCCAATCTGCATCCGTGAGCGACGCTCTGAGTGCTGCCTTCAAAGACCTATGAAAACGCTCGCATAAACCATTGGCCTGAGGGTGGTAAGCCGTAGTGCGGTGAATTTTGGCTCCTAAGCCGTTGGCCATCGCTGACCACAGCTCAGAGATGAATTGCGGTCCTCTATCGGACGTAATGTCCGACGGAACCCCGAAACGCGCCACCCAAGCCATTAAAAAAAACGCGAGCCACCTCCGCGGCCGTGGTCGTCGCAAGTGGGACCACTTCCGGCCAACGTGTGGTGCGGTCCACCATTGTCAAAAGATACGTGAACCCCTGTGATGCCGGTAGGGGGCCCACAAGGTCGACGTGCACATGGTCGAACCTTCTGGCCGGAATGCGGAACGGTTCTAACGGGGCTCTTGTGTGCCTGTGAATTTTGGCCCGTTGACAGGAAATGCAGGTTTTTGCCCATTCCTTCACGTGCTTGTGCAGGCACGGCCAAACAAACTTTTCCGCCACTAGTTTCACCGACGCGCGCACCCCCGGGTGCGCCAGTGAGTGGACCGAGTCAAAAACACGGCGGCGCCACGTGGCCGGAACCACCGGACGCGGGCGCCCCGTCGACACGTCGCAGATCAGGGGGGGCATACCGGTTTGTAAACACTTGCTCTCCAGCCTCAACCCTGTTGGTCCAGACTGGAGCGCGCGCACGTCTGCGTCCGCCCCCTGGTCCGCTGCCATGGCTGCGTAATCTATACCCACGTGCACCGGGGCTGCGCGCGCCACCGTGCCGCTCTCCTGCGGCGCGGTCACGGTGGCCCGTTCTGCCTCTGCGCGTGTTGGGGTCGTGAACGCGCGTGAGAGACAATCCGCTACTACATTGAATTTGCCCGCAATGTGCCTAATGTCTGTGGTAAATTCCGAGATTGCGGCCAGCTGCCTCTGCTGCCTGCCGGACCACGGGTCTGAAATTTTGGCCATGGCGTATGTGAGCGGCTTGTGGTCCACATAAGCGGTGAAGCACCGTCCTTCCAGCCAGAACTGGAAATGACGAATAGCCAAATGCAGCGCCAACAGTTCTCTGTCAAACGCGCTGTATTTTCGTTCAGCCGCGCTTAAAGATTTGCTAAAGAAAGCCAAAGGCTGCCAAACTCCGGCTACCTGTTGCTCAATAACGGCCCCTATGGCTAAATCTGAAGCGTCTGTCGTCAGCGCGATACGTGCTGCAGGGTCTGGGTGGGCCAGGAGCGCAGCGTCAGCCAAGGCTTTTTTAACCTCTGTGAACGCGCGCTCCCGCTCCGGGGACCATTCGACCGCCTGGGTCGGTTTTTGTTTTTTGAGCGCGGCATATAACGGTTGCATGATTTGAGCTGCGTGGGGCAGGAATCGGTTATAAAAATTCACCATCCCCAAGAATTCCTGTAGTGATTTGACCGTTTGTGGACGGGGAAAATCCGCTACCGCGCGTACTTTCTCTGGTAACGGAACCGCTCCCTCCGGGGAGACACGGTGACCCAAAAAATTGATCCGCTCGACGCCGAACTGGCACTTGGCTGGGTTAACTATTAAGCCGTGCTCTCCCAGCCTCCTAAAAACTGCTGTGAGGTGCGTTTCGTGTTCGTCCTCTGAAGTACTCGCGACCAAAATGTCGTCGAGGTACACAAACACGAAAGGGAGATCGCGTAACACGGCATCCATCATCCGCTGAAATGTTTGCGCCGCCCCTTTGAGACCAAACGGCATGCGTAAAAATTTGAAAAGTCCGAACGGGGTTATTACCGCTGTTTTAGGAATGTCCTCCGGTTGGACCGGGACTTGGTGATAGCCGCGAACTAGATCAATCTTTGAAAAAATGCGCGCCCCCGCCAGGTGCACCGAAAAATCCTGAATGTGCGGGATGGGATAACGATCGTGCGCCGTAGCGTTGTTTAGCCTGCAGTAATCCCCGCACGGTCTCCAGGAGCCATCGGCTTTCGGTACCATGTGCAGCGGCGAAGCCCACGGGCTCTTCGACCTACGAACGATGCCCAGCCTCTCCAGGCTGGCGAACTCCTCGCGCGCAATGGCGAGCTTAACTGCATCCAAGCCCCGAGCTTTTGCAAACACGGGAGGACCAGAAGTGGGGATAAAGTGTTTCACCCCGTGCTTCGCGACCGTCGCTGAAAAAGTGGGCACAGTGAGCGCTGGAAATTGGGTGAGGAGTGTGTGAAACTTACCACCTGCTGTAGCGACGTGGGTCTGTACTGGTGGCGGGGACACTCGAGCTGAACAGGGGAGAGAGTAAAAAGAGAGTGCATTTACCAGCCGTCTATTAGCAAGATCAACTAACAGATTGTGTGAACACAAAAAATCCGCGCCCAACATGTTGAAACTCACCGCCGCTATTACAAAAGTCCATTCATATGTGCGGCCATGTAAGCATAAAGGCAAGGTCCTTCTCCCGTAGGTGTTGATGTTCGAGCCATTTGCCGCTGTAGCTCCGTTACCGTGGGGTCCAGCCACCCGGTCCGCGTATGTTGGGGTGATGAAGCTCACTTGTGCTCCGGTGTCAATGAGGAACACTCGTCCGGAGCGCGCATCCGTGATGTAGAGCAGCTTGTTGCGTTCTCCGAGGGTCGAAGCTGCTAGCGACCCCCGGTCTTGCCGTTTCCCGAACTCCTGAAGATGCAGGGCGGCACACACCTGCGTGCCTTCTCTGCGAACCTCCGATGGTAAAAGCAGAGATCTTCTCCTCCGCTGTGTCGTGCCCGCGCTTCTGCCACCGGGCTATTGGCTCCCCCTCGTCGCGGTCGTGTTGCCGCCGTCGTCGGCCAGTCTGGTTCTACCGCCTCTGGCTCCCCGCTGTCTCGGGTCGCTGCTGTGGTTGCTTGCCCGCCGCAGGCGTCCAGGATCCCATCTGCCTCCTGGGCCAGCTCCCGGAACTCCTCCAGGGTGTGACACTTTTTGCCGGCCAGCGTGCTTCTCGCATGCGCCGGGAGGTTGGAGAGGAAGATGAACTGAAAAATGAAATCATCGTTGTCCAAACCTCTCAGCTGTATCATCTCCTCCATCAGGGCGCTCGGCCTGTGTCCACCTTGGTCTAGCAAAGACAGGATCCTCCTCGCCCTCACTTCAGCCGAGGGGGTGAAAAACTTGATGAGGGTGGATTTCAGCTTGCCGTACCTGTCGGTCGCGGGTGGCTGCTCCACCAAGCTTTGCACGCACCGAGCTGTGCTGTTGTCCAGTTTAGCGATGACATGGTGGAACTTAGTGTCATCCACCGTTACTCCTGCGAGCGCGAACTGCGACTTTGCTTGCAGAAACCACGACCGTGGGTTATCCTGCCAGAAATCAGGCAGCTTAACGGCCACTGCGCTCGCCAGCTCTGAGCACTGTGAGTCCGGGACCCTGAGAATTTCTTCGTTCATTCTCAACGTCGTCAGTCACCAATGTGGGGAGACTTGAATAACGAAACCAAATGGTCTTTCATTCCAGTTTATTCAAGAAATCATTCCACTGTCTGCTCTTATTCTTGAGCAGCGAACAAAGAGAGTGAACACACCAAAGTTCTCTCCTTTAAACATTCTGACATCAAACCATTTCCCTCGCGGGGGAAATCACACATCTCTCTCAAAATCTCTTTATTCACATTCATTAGCCTTTTATTTACATAACTCCCCCTTCTCTCTTCCCGAGCCTCAGTGGTCAGGAAGTCTTCTGTCCCCTGTCCTCCGCAGGGGGTCCAGGCTCTGTGGCTCCGCACCGCAGGGGGCTGGCTCTCCTTCATCGTGGTTAAATCACATATGCAGTGTCCAACATATACATGTCTCACAACACAGCCATAGTTAGCTCTATTTACATGTATAGTAATTACGGTGCAAGGATATGCTTTTATTTTGGTAACTTCCTCGTGAGCAGAGGTAAGGTAACGGAAATCAACTTGACGTACGAAATAAAGACGCAAATGACTGGATGCTACAGTAAGAGCTTGACCACCGCCACGTGCTGCACAACGTGGTCTCAAGGTTTCCATGGTAATACCCGCGACGTCCAGCAGATGGCAGAAGTTGGTCAGAAAATAAAATGGTTCAAGGAAAAGAGCTCAAAATGGAAGGCTTGCAAGTTGCATCAGTAAGTCAAATGGACATAAATGAACACACCACAAGTTTACAACAAGAAATTCAAGATTTAAAGGACTCACTTAAAGATGAAAGTGAGGATAGACAAGACATTAAAGATTTATTCACATGCAAAGAACAAATGTTAAGTGAGCTTCAAAGTAAAGCCCAAAGCATGTCAGATTTGCCAAGACATTCTGAAAGAGTTAAAATACAAACAGAGAAGATGATAACATATCAAAAGGAAGAGATGAGTAAAATGGAAAATGCAGATATGTGAAACGAGAGAAATGTTAAAGTCCGATATCACTGAAAAAGAGATGGCAAAACTTGCAGACATGTTAGAACTAAAGAGAGATGATGTCCTAAAGCTGTACTCAGAAATAAGAAACCAAATAGCACCTTCATCTGATATAAGGAGAAAGACTGATGCATGTGATGCAGTTACTCATGACATTGTAAGAATAATTCTGGAAAGAATAAGTGGTGTCGATGGAGATTTTGATGCAGATCGTGAAAGAATTTGTTTACATGGACTTTTAGAGCACGACTACGCTCTGTTCATATACGGATCAACCGCAGCATCAAATCACAGTCAACAGTCCTCAGCTTCACACCTTACCGTAAAACGAGCCGATGCAGCGGCAGAACTAGCAGCAAAAGAGGCTGAGTACAAGTTTGCAGAAGAAGAACAAAGGCGAAGAGAAAGGATTGCAATTCAAACATTAGAGTTGGAACGCTTGAAAGCACAGAAGGATATGAAAGCAGCTCGAGCCAGGTTTGAAGCATATGTACAGAGAGTTATCATAAGTGGGTGATGTACAGTCAATAAAAGGTGATCAGGTGAGCCCAAAATTCACACCCAAACCTCCCACACCAGCACCCGCGTTAATTCCTGAGCAAACAGCTCCCCCTAGTGCCACTCAACTCGCACAAGCAGTTCAAGACAGCATAAAAAATGAGCAGACTTCCCACACCAGAGCCAATAGTGTTTAGTGGTGAGCCAATAAGGTTTATTGAATGGAAATCTACATTTATGTCACTGATTGAACAAAAGGGAATCACAGCAGGAGATAAACTGTACTATTTGAAACGGTATGTAACTGGCTCAGCTCGCAAATGCCTTGAAGGAACTTTCTTTAGAAACGATGAAGAGGCATATAATGATGCTTGGAACAAACTAAACCAAAGATACGGCCAGCCATTCATGATACAGAAGGCATTTAGAGAAAAGCTCTCAAACTGGCCAAAGGTGCAGCCCAGAGATGCTGAAGGACTAAGGACCTTTGCAGATTTCATAAATGCATGCATGCTCGCTGTGCTACATGTAAAAGGATTACAAATACTCGACGACTGCGAAGAAAATCAATTCAATTCAACTTTATTTATATAGCGCCATTTCACAACAACAGTCATCTCATAGCACTATCAGCTGTAGGGGGAACCCCCCACAGTTGCAGAAAGACCCCAGCAATCAGGCGATCCCCTGTGAGCAAGCACTTGGCGACGGTGGAGAGGAAAAACTCAGTTTTAACAGGAAGAAACCTCCAGCAGAACTAGGCTCAGGGAGGGGCAGTCATCTGCTGCGACTGGCTGGGGGGTGAGGGGACAGAGAAGATGAAAAGAACAGACATGTAGAGAGCAAACAGCACGATGGGGACTCAATCTATGGGAGAGAACAAACAGATGTTAATGACCAGCAAAAAAAAATATTTCATTGAGAGTGAAGAAAGGAGTGAGGCCCAGTGCATTATTGGAGGTCCCCCGGCTGACTAAACCTATTAGCAGCATAACTAAGGGAGGGTTCAGAAACACACGATCCCTCCCCAATTGTAGGCTATATCAAAAAGGTAGGTTTTAGCCCTATTCTTAAAAACAGAGATCAAGTCTGACTCCCGAATCCAGATTGGCAGCTGGTTCCACAGGAGAGGAGCTTGATAACTGAAGGCTCTGCCTCCCATTGTACTTTTGGAGATTCTAGGTATTACAAGTAATCCTGCATTTTGGGAGCGTAGTGCTCTGTTAGGATAATACAGTAGTATCAGATCTTTTAAATAAAAAGGAGCCTGATTGTTTAGAGCTTTGTAAGTAAGAAGAAGGATTTTAAACTTAATTCTAAACTCTTTGGGAAGCCAATGAAGGGAGGCCAGAACCAGAGAGATATGATGTCTCTTTCTAGTACCTGTTAAAACTCTTGCTGCAGCATTTTGGATCAGCTGAAGACTTTTTAAAGATGTTTTAGGACAGCCTGATAATAAAGAATTCCAATAATCTAATCTCAAGCTAACAAAAGCGTGGATTAGTTTCTCAGCATCACTCTGAGACAAGATGCTCCTAATCTTGGCAATATTACGCAAATGATAGAAGGCAGTCTTAGAAACAAATTTAATATGTGAATTGAAGGACAGATCCTGATCAAAAATAATTCCAAGGTTCCTCACAGAACTATTAAGAGAAAGAGTAACCGCATCCAAACTGAAAGTTTGATTTGGAAAGGTATTTCTAAGGTTTTTTGGACCAAGAAGAATGACTTCAGTCTTATCTGAATTTAATAGCAGGAAATTACAAGTCATCCAAGCTTTGATATCCTTAAGACAGGCTTCTAACTTGGCTAATTGATTACTATCATCTGGCTTCATTGACAGGTATAATTGTGTGTCATCTGCATAACAATGAAAATGTATACAGTGCTTTCTAATAATGTTGCATCAAAATCAAAAACTGTTGCACAAGCTACCGGACTGGATAAACACAAGATGGAACAGGCAGGTTACAAAGACTTTAATGGAAGGTGGTGAGTTTCCAAGCTTCAGTGATTTTGCCTCCTCCCTCTCGTTAGAAGCTGAAGTCGCTTGCAACCCAGTCACCTCCATTCACACACTTCGCGGCACTGAAATAAACAGTGATAAAAGGAACACAAAGGAAATCAAAAGGAACAAGGCAACTGTATTTAACACAAAAACTACTGAACAAAGTGACAGATGGATAATAACAAAAACACCTAGCTGCTCTCCTTGCACATTATGCCAGGACGCTCATCAGCTCCACAAGTGCCCAGACCTCTTGAAAATGCCTCTAGAAAACAGAAAGAAACATGTGAAAGACAATAAACTTTGTTATGGTTGTTTAAAACAAGGACACAGTGCTAAGGACTGCAAACGCTGCCTCACTTGTGAAACCTGCACAAAGAGACACCCGACCTGTCTTCATGATGAGAACTACAGTAACAGTCAACAAAGAGAAACACACATGAGTACACATAACGCAACTCAAAGTAACTCACCTGAAACAGCAACAGCCATGTCACTTAATGTCACCAGATCTGAGCAGACAGTCAGCACCTCAATGATAGTTCCAGTGTGGCTGTCAACTGCTACCAATCCACACAAGGAAAAATCGGTCTATGCATTATTAGACACTGTCTTCATTGATCAAGATGTGACACATGAACTGCAGGCAAATGTTTGTCCAGTAAAGCTGAAACTGACTACTATGATGGGTAAATATGCAGTCGTAAGCAGTGGAAAGGTATCTGAGCTCTTGGTGAGAGGTTATAACTCAGCTACAATCATAAAGCTCCCCACTGCATACACAAAAGACTACATACCTGCCAACAGAGAACACATACCAACATGTGAAACAGCAAAACTGTGGAGTCATTTGCTGCCTATTGTAGATGGGGTCCCTCCACTTCTCATTTGTGAAGTAAGTCTCCTCATTGGCTATACTTGTCCTAGAGCTCTCGCACCGAAACAAGTAATCTTAGGCAAAGATAATGAGCCCTATGCCATTCAAACTGACTTAGGATGAGGCAAGTTGGCAACTCAGTACCTTGCAATGAAACAGACATGGCAGGCAGTCTCTGTCATCGAGTGGCAGTTAAGGAAATCCCTCCCTCCATTCCAGCTGATGCAATACGTGCTTTAGAAAGAGATTTCAAAGAGACTGACAGAAATGAAAAAAACTGTGTCACAAGGAGATTTAGTGTTCCTCCAGAAACTTGAGCAAGGCATAACACAAAATGAAAATGGACATTATGAAATGCCATTGCCATTTAAAGAAAGGCCACAAATGCCAGATAACAGACAACTCGCTGAAAACAGACTCAACCAGCTCAAATGCAAATTCATGAAGGATGAAAAATACAGAGGATTACATGAAATACATGAGTGACATCATCAAAAGAGGTGATGCCGAAGAGACTGATGATTATGGACTGCCTGGTGAGACATGGTACATACCGCACCACGGCATCTATCATCCAAAGAATACCCGAAAGGTTGCGCGTTGTCTTCGACTGCTCTGCAAAGCACAAAGGTACCTGTCTTAACGAACATTTACTAAATGGTCCCGACATGATTAACAATCTAACTGGTGTTCTTGTGCACTTCAGAAAGCACCAAGTAGCTCTGATGTGCGACATTGAAAAAATGTTTCACCAGTTTCAAGTCAAAGAAAATGATTGCAACTACTTGCGCTTCTTATGGTGGAAAGATGGAGACATAAGATAAGATAAGATAAGATAAGCCTTTATTAGTCCCACAATGGGGAAATTCCAGGATTGCAACAGCACAGGGATAGCAACACTCAAAGCAATAGTTAAGAAGATATGGAAGATATAAATAAGAGCAGTGGATATACATACATACACATAAATATATATACAAAGTGCGAAGTATTGTAGCAAGATGGAATAAACAGCATAACCGTCTACTTAGTTATCCTACATAGTATGAATATGTACCCATACATATTGTCACCCTCCGTAGCGACCAATATTGTCCTAGTTGTACATAAACAGCCAACCACAAGCATACGGGATGACAGTACACCTCTTTGGCACCGTCTCATCACCTGGCTGTGTGAACTATGGACTCAAACGTTTAGCCAAAGAGAACAGCCTTGCATATCCTGTAGGCTCACAGTTCATAACCAGAGACTTCTATGTAGATGACGGAGTCATCAGCGCAGAGATGGTAAACGACACTACTGAACTGGCGAAGGAAGCACATGAACTATGTGCAAAAGGTGGACTAAGGTTAAACAAGTTTGTGTCCAACAACACTGATGTTCTAAACAGTATTCCAACTTCAGAGCAGGCAATGGGTACTAAAACAAAGGACTTAACATTTGGTGAAACACAAACAGAAAGAGCACTTGGCATTCATTGGAATGTGGAGAAAGATTGCTTTACATTCAACATCACACTGAAAGACCAACCACCAACCAGGCGTGGCATCTTGTCCACAGTCTCAGCAATATACGACCCGCTTGGATTCATTGCTCCCTATGTGCTCAATGGCAAAGTAATTCTCCAAGAGATGTGTCGTCAAGGAACGGACTGGGATGACCCATTACCTGAACTTCTTAGGCCACGGTGGGAGTGCTGGAAAGGAGATCTACACAGTCTGAAAAAACTGCAAATAAACAGATGTTATGTTCCTGCAGATTTTGGAGATGTAGTGAAAAGAGAAATACATCACTTTTCCAATGCAAACACCACAGGATATGGACAATGTTCTTATCTCAGACTCATAAACAAAAACAAAGACGTTCACTGTACCTTCATCATGGGCAAAGCACGTGTCTCTCCCACAAAGGTCACCACAATCCCAAGGTTAGAACTTACCGCAGCCACAGTGTCAGTCGCTGTGAGCAACATACTAAAAGAGGAACTGCTCTATAACAACGTCAAGGAGTTGTTTTGGACAGACTTAAAGGTCACTCTAGGATACATAAATAATGAAGCGAGATGCTTTCACACGTTTGTTGCTAATAAAGTGCAGAAAATCTGCAACAGTACTACTCCACAACAATGGTTTTATGGGCCTACAAGCGAAAACCCTGCAGACATGGCATCCAGGGGTACATCAGTAAATTAACTGCTTTCATCCAACTGGCTCACAGGCCCTCAGTTCCTGTGGGAAAAGGAGATACGGCTTCCCACAAAAGAGACTATTGAACTTCCAGTAGGAGACCCAGAGGTGAGAAAAGAGGTGAGAAAAGTGCAGACACTAAGCACACAAACTGTTGAACATACAAGTCTTAGTGACCACCTCACAAAGTTCTCATCCTGGTCCCGTGCAGTCAGCGCAGTAGCCCATCTTAGACATTATCTACTCAAAGACAAGTCAAAGATACTTACTACTGTAACTGAAAGACGAAATGCAGAAACTGTGATTATCAAAGATTTACAAAGACAAGCATATCAAAACAAAACAGAGACATTAAGCAAAGGCAAACAACTACCAAAGAACAACAAAATGTACAGCTTGGATGTTTTCTTGGACAAGGACAATGTGCTCAAGGTGGGAGGAAGACTACGGCACTCATCTCTTCCCAACTCATTCAAACATCCAACAATCATTCCCAGAGAACATCACATCGCAAAACTGATAATTACTCACTGTCACGAAAAGGTCAATTATCAGGGAAAAGGCTTCACAATGAATGAGATACGATCCAGTGGCTATTGGATTCCAAAGTTAAGTCAAACAGTTGCATCTTACATTCGCCAGTGTGTGTTTTGTCGGAGACAAAGGAGACCTGTGGAAGGACAAAAAATGAGAGATCTACCCACAGAAAGAATTGAGCTCTCTCCATCTTTCACATACTGTGGTATGGACGTTTTTGGCCTGTTCCTGACCAGACAAGCACGAAAGGAATACAAAAGGTATGGCCTCTTTCTCACATGTTTCTATTCACGTGCAGTTCATGTTGAAATGTTAGAGGACCTATCGACGGATGCTTTTATAAATGGACTCAGATGCTTTATTGCTTTAAGAGGCTCTGTCAGACAAATAAAATGTGATCAGGGTACTAACTTTGTAGGTGCCAAAAATGAACTGAACACAGCACAAAGTGAAATAGACACTGACAAACTGACATCCTTCCTTGCAGAGAAACAATGTGATTTTGTCCTAAACACACCTCATGCTAGTCACGCAGGTGGAGTATGGGAACGGCAAATACGGACTGTGAGAAGCGTTCTTAATGCAACATTGGCTCTCACACCAAGTTGACTCACTGATTCTTCACTCAGAACCTTCTTCTATGAAGCAGCTGCAATAGTAAACAGCTGCCCCTTAACAACAGACAATCTCAATGATCCAAACAGTTTGGAGCCACTAACTCCAAATCCTCTTGTCACAATGAAAACCTCAACTGCTCTGCCTCCCCCCGGACAGTTCGTTAAGGAGGACTTGTATGCACAAAAACGATGGCTTCAAGTACAGTACTTACTCAAACAGTTTTGGAGCAGATGGAAAAAGGAATTCCTTCAAAACATCATGGTCAGACAAAAAGGAACATGCAAATAGGAGACATAGTAATGGACAAAGATGAAATGCAAACGCGATCTCACTGGAAACTTGGACGAATCTTGGACACTGTAAAAGACACAGATAGACTTGTCAGAAAGGTCAAAATTGCTTTTGCAGACAGAAATCTTACCAATAAGGGTCAGCGTGTGAATAAAATGTCTGTAGTAGAACGCCCAGTTCATAAGGTAGTTCTGCTATTAGAAGATTAGGAAAAGTAAATGTACAATGCTAAAAGGGGTTTTGAAATGTTGAAAGTTGCAATTATAACATGTTTACAAAGTTATTGTTTTGTTAAGTAATTTGAAGAAATTATTTGTGTTTTATATGTGTAACAGCAAATAATTTGGTGGGAGTGTAAAGGTAGACAAAGTAAGTTTAACTCTATTTACATAGTAATTACGGTGCAAGGATATGCTTTTATTTTGGTAACTTCCTCATGAGTGGAAGTAAGGTAACCGAAATCAACTAGACATACAAAAGAAAGACGCAAAGTAAAGCAAGAAAAGGTTAAGGGCAAAACGGAGAAAAGACCACGGAAAAGGATAAAAATGGCAAAGATTTTAGCTTCAGTTGATAGGGGAACAAGGTTGGTGATTGTACAGAAAATGTTTATTGTAAAAGTTGTAAATTGGTTATGCTAACGGAAAAGGTTACTAATGTATGAGCTATGAAATGGTTGAAACATAGTCATATGTAATTACTGTCAATTTTGTTCTTGCCATAGCTCTTACGTTGGTTGATGACACGAAGGATGGCAATAAAGTAATTTAATCATCAGTTCTGGCCTTCTCAATATTGACTGGATGATACATACTGTGTGGACTGATGAGACAAACGTTTAACTTTTTGGAAGGTGTGTGTCCCATTACATCTGGCATAAAAGTAACACAGCATTTCAGAAAAGGAACATCATACCAACAGTAAAATATGGTGGTGGTAGTGTGATGGTCTGGGGCTGTTTTGCTGTTTCATGACCTGGAAGACTTGCTGTAGTAAATGGAACCATGAATTCTGCTGCCTACCAGAAAATCCTGAAGGAGAATGTCCAGCCATCTGTTCGTGACCTCAAGCTGAAGCGCACTTGGGTTCTGCAGCAGGACAATGATCCAAAACACATCAGCAAGTCCACCTCTGAATGGCTTAAGAAAAACAATATGAAGACTTTGGAGTGGCCTCATCAAAGTCCTGACCTGAATCCGATTGAGAAGCTGTGGCTTGACCTTAAAAAGGTGGTTCATGCTTGAAAACCCTCCAATATGGCAGAATTACAACAATTCTGCAAAGATGAGAGGGCCAAAATTCCTCCACAGCACTGTAAAAGACTCATTGCCAGTTATCACAAAAGCTTGATTGCAGTTGTTGCTGCTAAGGGTGGCCCAACCAGTTATTAGGTTTACGGGGCAATGACTTTTTCCAGACAGGGGCATTTAGGTTTGGATAATTTTTCCCTTAATAATAAACACCTTCATTTAAAAACTGCATTTTCTGTTTACTTGTGTTATCTTTGTCTAATATTTAAATTTGTTTGATGATCTGAAACATTTAAGTGTGACAAACACAAAAAAAAGAGAATCAGGAAGGGGGCAAACACTGTTTTTAACCACTGCATGTCATGTGTGGCATTAAAATTGGTCTGTGCTAAGAATAAATGAACTGACATAGCAACTATGAGAAACTCACTGGTAAAACTACAATTGGTGAACTGCACTCATGTTAATCAGCCACATATCAGTGGTTGAATACACCAATCTATAGAGTTCAATGGCTGCTTTTCTTTGTCCTCCGTTACAACAGAGAGGACTGGAAAATGCACCCGACATTCTTTTTCATATCAGTGCTGAACAGCTTTCACATTTACAAGAACAGACACTGTGTGTTTGTGTGTGCAGGCTGCACTTTTGTGTGTCACATTTAGCGCCACACAAAATGGGACAAGTTTTATTTCGGAAGAGGCTGTCACGAAAAACAAAAAAAAAAAAGAGCAGGTGCAGGGTGAACCGGAATGCATAGATTGCTCCTCACTGATGGGACAGACTGCTCTCTTCTCTGCAGCAGCTTGGGGATGGTCAGAGCTGCTACAGGCTCTGGGAGTTTTTTCCATTTCTTCTGGCTTCTCCTGGGTCTACACCGGTTTCATTTTATCCGGGTCTCTGGAGGAGGAGTGCAATGGAGAAGATAAGATAAGATAAGATAAGCCTTTATTAGTCCCACAACGGGGAAATTCCAGGATTGCAACAGCACAGGGATAGCAACACTCAGAGCAACAATCAGTAGGCAAGAAAAAAACAAGCAAGCAAGAGCGGCTAATATACATATGTACATATTACTATAAAATAAATATATACACACACACACACAGACACACAGTGCAGAGCATTGTAGCTGGATGGAATAAATATATGAGTATATGAACACACAGTGCAGGGAAAAGCCAGTGTGAACACACAGTGCAGAGCATTGTAGCTAGATGGAATAAATATGTAAATATATAAACACCCACAGTACGGAGCATTGCAGCTAGGTGGAATAAATATGCAAGTATATAAACACACACAGTGCGGAGCAATGTAGCTAGATGGAATAATATGTAGATATATAAAAACACAGTGCGGAGCACTGTAGCTAGATGGAATAAATATGTAAATATATAAACACACACAGTGCAGAGCATTGTTGCTAGATGGGATGAAACAGCATAACCGTCTACTTAGTTATCCTACATGGTATGATTATGTGCCCATACATATTCTCACCCTCATAGCGACCGGTATGTTCCTAGTTGTGTGCCGGAGGGGACCATTGTGTAAATCTATTGCATCTTTTGCATTCAAAAAACTATTAGTTTGTTACGTCTTTTTGCTATCTCTGCGAGCAGCCCTGCTTAGGTTGTACAGTCTGACAGCCGTTGGTAGGAAGGACCTACGAAACCTCTCGGTTGTGCACCTGGGATGATGTAGTCTGCTGCTAAATGAGCTCCTCAGTGCATCCAGTATGTCCTGCATAGGGTGGAACTCGGACTCCAGCAGAGATGACAGTTTAGCCACCGTCCTTCTCTCTCCTATCTCCTCCATCGGATCAAGGCGCTGCCCCAGGACAGAGCTAGCTTTCTTAATCAGTTTGTTCAGTCTCTTCCTATCGGCTGCAGTAATGCCACTGCCCCAGCAGACCACTCCAAAAGTGATGGCTGATGCCACCACCGTGTCATAGAATGACTTCAGCAGCGCCCCTTGTACACCAAAAGACCTGAGTCTCCTCAGCAGGAACAGCCTGCGCTGTCCCTTCTTGTAGAGTGCGTCAGTATTGTGTGACCAGTCTAGTTTATTGTTCAGATGAACACCCAGGTACTTATAGGATGTCACCATCTCGATGTCTGTTCCCTGTATATTTACTGGTGCTGTGAGGGGCTGCCCATGCCTGCGGCAGTCCACCACCAGCTCCTTAGTTTTCCTCGCGTTGATCTGGAGGCAGTTCCGATGGCACCAGTCCACGAAGTCCTGGATAAGCCCTCTGTACTCAGCTTCATCTCCATTGGAGATGAGGCCAATGATCGCAGAGTCATCAGAGAACTTCTGTAGATGGCAGTGTGTTGTGTTGTGTGAGAAGTCTGCAGTATAAAGAGTGAACAGGAAGGGAGCCAGCACCGTTCCCTGGGGGGCCCCCGTGCTACTGATGATCGTGTCGGACACACAGTCCCGGGTTCTTACAAACTGAGGCCGGTTCGTGAGGTAGTCCAGGATCCATGATGACAGGTGCTGGTCCACCCCTGCTCGCAGCAGCTTGTCCTTCAGGATCATCGGTTGGATGGTGTTGAAGGCACTGGAGAAGTCAAAGAACATGATCCTCATCATATTCCCGGGCTTCTCCAGGTGGGACAGAGAACGGTGAAGGAGGAAGATCACCGCATCCTCCACCCCAATGCCATGCTGGTAGGCGAACTGGAGTGGATCCATCACTGGTTCCACCAGGGGGCGGAGGTGAGCAAGGAGCAGTCTCTCCAGGGTCTTCATCAAGTGGGACGTCAAGGCCACCGGTCTGTAGCTGTTCAGGTCTTTGGGGTGGGAAGTTTTTGGTACAGGTACCACACAAGATGTTTTCCACAGCTGTGGTACCCTCCCCAGTTTCAGGCTCATGTTGAAGATATACGTCACAATCCCACACAGCTGGTCTGCACAGGACTTGAGGAGCTTTGCGCTGATGCCGTCCGGTCCCGGCGCCTTCCTCGCTTTGATCTTCCTCAGCTCCGTCCTCACCTGGGTCTCGGTCAGGGTCAGGATGGGGGGCTGTGTGTTGGGAGTGGGGGGGTGTTGGTGGAGTGGGGAGTGGGCAGCAGGACTTGATTTCTTTAGAGGCAGCAGTGGTTGTTGTGCAGACAGGGGGGAGGGCGGTTGGTCAAATCTATTGAAAAACAGATTCAGGTTGTTCGCCCACTCCCTGCCCCCCGTGGCCTGGGGGGAGGTATTCTGAAGCCCCGAGATGGTTTTGAGGTTTCTCCAGACCCCGCTGATGTCGCTCTGTTGCAGCTTGTCCTCCATCTTCTTCCTGAAGCTGTCCTTGCCTTCTCTGATCTTTCTCCTCAGCTCCCTCTGTACGGACTTCAGCATCTCCCTGTTCCCCGACCTGAAGATCCTCTTCTTCTCTCTCAGAAGTGTTTTTATCTCAGGGTTGATCTAGGGTTTGTTGTTTGAGTGACGCCGTATGGTCTTGGTGGGAACGGATTTGTCCACACAGAAGCTGAGATAGCCCGTGAAGGTGTGAATGAGGCCATCGATGTCCTCACCATGTGGATCGCAGAGCTGCTTCCAGGCGGTGGCTTCAAAACAGTCCTTTAGAGTGTCCATTGTCTCCTCAGACCATAACTCCACAGTGTGCATGGCCGGAGGTTGTCTGTGCACTAGGGGTTTGTACACCGGCCGGAGATGAACCAAGTTGTGATCCGATCTCCCGAGTGGGGGGAGTTGTGATGAGGTGTACGCCTCCTTAGTGTTTGCGTAGAATAAATCCAGTGTTTTATTGTCTCTAGTGTGGCATGTGACATACTGGGTGAACGTGGGTAGAATGGGAGATAGTGAAACATGGTTGAAATTGCCTGAGATGAGGAGAAGAGCATCTGGGTGTTCTGTCTGCAGCCTGCTGGTTACTGAATGGATGACGTCACGCGCTGTCCCAGCGTTCACCGTCGGATTTGCATAAACAACAATGCAGATCACGTGTGAGTGTTCTCTCGGGAGATATGTAGGCCTAATGCTAACAGCTAGCAACTCAATGTCTTTGCTGCAGTGTCGTTGTTTAACAGTGATATGTCCCGGTCTGCACCAGTTGTTGTTAACATACATTATCACTCCACCGCCCCTAGTTTTGCCACTGTCTGGTGTTCGGTCAGCTCGTATCATGTGAAAACCCTCCAGCTCAATGTTAGCATCTGCTGCTAGTTCAGTTAGCCACGTCTCAGTAAACAAAAGGAGAAAGAGAAAGCTCCATGGGATGACGTAGTCTTCGGGCTAGTCTAGGGGTGTCAAACATACGCCCCGCAGGCCAAAACTGGCTCGTTCGTTTGTATGGTGTGGTGTATGTGTTTAGGTGGTCAGGATTGATGACTGATGTGGAAACGTATGTAAATTTAAAATAATTTCTAGATCTTGACAAGTTGTTTTTAATCATAAAATTAAATACTATATTTTATTGTTTAAACTGCACTACTTGCACAGTGGTACAGGGCAGCAGGGTGGTACAGGGGTTAGCACTAGAAGGTTTCAGGTTTGAATCCCCAGATTGGCAGGGGTAGGAACCTTTCTGTGTGGAGTTTGCATGTTCCCCCTGTGCTGTGTGGATTTACTCAAGGTGTGCTGGTTTCCTCCCACAATCCAAAGACATGCATGTTAGGTTAAATGGCTATTCTACATGTTTTCGAGGTATCTGTCTCTGATAGGCCCTTAGAATAAAGGTTTGTACTAGTGAAACACTTTGAGTGGTTTTTGAGACTAGAAAAGTGTGATATAAGTACAGGTCCTTTTTTTTATTTCAATTCAATTCAGTTCAGTTCAATTCAATTTTATTTATATAGCGCCAAATCACAACACAGGTCATCTCAAGACACTTTACAGAAAAGAGTGGGTTTAGGCCATGCTCTCAAATTGATAGAACCCAGCAGAGACCCCTAAGAGCAAGCTCTGCGGCGACACAGGCGAGGAAAAACTTCCATTTAATGGGCAGAAACCTCGAGCAGAACCATAGCTCATAGAGGACGTCCATCCACCTCAAATGGCTGGCCTGAAAAAAGAGATAAAAAGTAGGAGGCCTGGCAGTAGCTACAGCCGTGGACAAAATTGTTGGTACCCTTCTGTTAATGAAAGAAAAACCCACAATGGTCACAGAAATAGCTTGAATCTGACAAAAGTGGTAATAAATAAAAATTCTATGAAAATTAACCAATGAAAATAAGACAGTGCTTTTGAATTGTGGTTCAACAGAATTACTTCAAAAAAACAAACTCATGAAACGGGCCTGGACAAAAATGATGGTACCCCTAGAAAAGATTGAAAATAATGTGACCATAGGGGCATGTTCAATCAAGATGTGTCCTCTAATTAACATCACAGGTGTCTACAAACTTGTAGTCAGTCAATCGGCCTATTTAAAGGGTGACAAGTAGTCACTGTGCTGTTTGTTGATATGGTACTGTATGTACCACACTAAACATGGACCAGAGGAAGCAAAGGAGAGAGTTGTCTCAGGAGATTAGAAAGAAAATTATAGACAAGCATATTAAAGGTAAAGGCTATAAGACCATCTCCAAGCAGCTTGATGTTCCTGTGACTACAGTTGCACATATTATTCAGAAATTTAAGATCCACAGGACTGTAGCCAACCTCCCTGGACATGGCCACAGGAGGAGACGGATAATACGAATGGTAACAAAAGAGCCCAGAACAACCTCTAAACACATTCGTGGTGAACTCCAAGGTCAAGGTACATCAGTGTCAGATCGCACCATCCGTCGTTGTTTGAGCCAAAGTGGACTTCATGGGAGACGACCAAGGAGGACACCACTGTTGAAAACAAATCATAAAAAAGCTGAAATTTGCCAAACTGCATGTTGACAAGCCACAAAGCTTCAGGGAGAATGTCCTATGGACAGACGAGACAAAACTGCAACTTTTTGGCAAGGCACATCAGCTCTATGTTCGCAGACGCAAAAATGAAGCATACCAAGAAAAGAACACTGTCCCTACTGTGAAACATGTTATGTTCTAGGGCTGCTTTGCTGCATCTGGCACAGGGTGTCTTGAATCTGTGCAGGGTACAATGAAATGTCAAGACTATCAAGGTATTCTAGAGAGAAATGTGCTGCCCAGTGTCAGACAGCTTGGTCTCAGTTGCAGGCCATGGGTATGGGTTTTGCAACAGGATAATGATCCAAAACAAACAGCTAAAAACACCCAAGAATGGCTAAGAGCGAAATATTGGACTATTCTAAATTGGCCTTCTATGAGCCCTGATCTAAATCCTATTGAACATCTGTGGAAGGAGCTGAAAGATGCCGTCTGGAGAAGGCACCCTTCAAACCTGAGACAACCGGAGCAGTTTGCTCATGAGGAAGTGGGCCAAAATACCTGCTGAGAGGTGCAGAAGTCTCATTGACAGTTACAGAAATCGTTTGATTGCAGTGATTGCCTCAAAAGGTTGTGCAAGAAAATATTAAGTTAAGGGCACCATCATTTTTGTCCAGGCCTGTTTCATGAGTTTGTTTTTTAAAATAATTCTGTTGAACCACAATTTAAAAGAATTGTCTGATTTTCATTGGTTAATTTTCATAGAATTTTTATTTATTACCACTTTTGTCAGATTCAAGTTATTTCTGTGACCATTGTGGGTTTTTCTTTCATTAACAGAGGGGTACCAACAATTTTGTCATGTGTGTACATTCAAAACAAACATAACAAATACAATATTCAAACCCAGACATTCCAGTATCAAGTCTGGTTGGGCTGCACATGCGAGTGAAGGCCTGGCAGCGGCAATATTTTTAACTATAGGCCTTATCAAAGAGAAAAGATTTCAACTTACTCTTGAAAAAAGAGAGTGTCTGCCCCCCAAACTGAACTGGGAAGATGGTTCCACAGGAGGGGAGCTTGATAACTGAAAGCTCTACCTCCCAGTCTACTTCTGGAGACCTTGGGGACCACCAATAGTTTGGATTTTTGGGAGCGCAGAGCTCTGGTTGGATGATAGGGAACTATGAGTTCTTGCAGATAAGAAGGATCCATACCATTAAGGGCTTTATAAGTTAGGAGCAATATCCTGAATTGAATTCTATATTTTATTGGGAGCCAATGTAAAGAAGCTAAAACTGGGGTAATGTGATCTCTTCTCGATGTTCTCATTAGGATATGCGCAGCTGCATTCTGAATGAGTTGGAGAAACTTTATGGACTTATTAGGACAACCTAAAGGTTGGAAGTTGGAAGATAAACTCAGGCAAAACAACGCTAAAGATGTGTGGGAGGGAATTAAACAAATAACTGAGTGCAAGGGACGAGTCACGCAGCCATCTGGAAGCCAGGAGGGAGCTGATGAACTGAATCTGTTTTTTAAGAGGTTCAACTCACAGTCTGTCACCCCAACAACACAACCAGACCCCCACACACCCCTCCCCACCCACCATCCTGTGCAGAACCTCTCTCCATCTCCCCCCCTATTCCTCCTCCTCGGGGGACACCAGGACCCTCCCTCACATAACGGTGACTACAGACCAGGTTAAGAAACAGCTGAAAAGACTCCGTCAGCGGAAGGCGGCGGGCCCTGATGGCATCTCCACCAGGACCCTGGGGACCTGTGCCTACCAACTAGTCCTGGTACTGAAATACCTGTACAACCTGAGCCTGAGTATGGAGAGAGTACCGGTGCTGTGGAAGACATCCTGCCTGGTTCCTGTCCCCAAGAAGTCATCTCCGTCGGACCTGAACGACTATCAAACAGTTGCCCTCACATCTCATGTGATGAAGGTCCTTGAGAGACTTGTCTTAGCCCACCTGAGGCCGCAGGTAAAGACGTGGTTGGACCCTCTGCAGTTTGCTTATGAGGACCATTTAGGAGTTGAAGATGCTGTCATCTACCTGCTGCAATGAGCCCATCTGCACCTGGATGACGGAGGAGATAGTGTGAGAATCACTTTTTTTGATTTCTCCAGTGCCTTTCACACCATCCAGCCACTGCTGCTGGGTGAGAAGCTGTGGGTGATGGGTGTTGACAGGTCTGTGATCTCCTGCATTACTGACTTCCTGACAACCAGGCCACAGTTTGTCCGGCTGGGCAGTGTCTTGTCTGGCGTGGTGGCTAGTGATACGGGAGCTCCACAGGGGACTGTGCTCTCTCCTTTTCTCTTTACCTTATACACCACTGTGTACTGTCTACTATGATGTATCAAGATGGCGGCGCGTGCACAACGCGAGGCTCAGCGTCCTACCAGGTTCTGGGGACTAGCAGTGTTATTTCTGCTCATTTCGGGTATGTTCATTCAGAACAGCTCTGCTTTTACATCTTACACCCGAGATGAGCTTTTGAAAATTGGATTACAAAGCAACGATAACGACCTTTTTATCAGCAACCTACGTCTGAATCTACGTCTCATCCCGGAGCTCTGGAGAACTCCCGACGCTCGGCAGGCTTCCCGGCCGACCGGAAGTGCTCGCAGGCGGCGTAAAGATCGTAAACAAAGGAGGGGTAAGCGCGGTGGGCTAAGAGCTAAGCTAAAGCTAACACCGCACCGGCTATCGCTACCCAGTATTTTCCTTGCTAATGTACGGTCTCTGGCGAGCAAAATGAGTGAACTACGGCTTCGGATCACCAACAATAAGAGACTTATGAACTGCAATATCATGATTTTTACGGAAACATGGCTTCACAGTGGAATACCCGACAATGCTATCGAGCTAGCTGGCCTACACACGCTCCGGGCAGACAGAGCAGCAGTTGACTCCGGTAAGACAAGAGGGGGGGGATTGTGCATTTATATTAACAAGGCTTGGTGCACGAACTCTGTCACTGTTGAGAGACACTGCTCAGCTAACCTGGAGTTTCTCATGGTTAAATGTAGACCTTTCTATCTGCCACGCGAGTTCACTTGTACCATCATAACAGCCGCTTACATTTCTCCGGATGCTAATGCTAAGCTTGCTATGAAAGAACTGCATGCAGCTATTAGCAAACAACAAACTGCACACCCAGAGGCAGCATTTATTGTGGCGGGTGATTTTAACCACTCTAACCTCAAGACAGTGCTTCCTAAATTCTACCAGCATGTCTCCTGTCACACAAGAGGGGACAAAACATTGGATCATGTTTACACCAATATTGTGGGAGCCTACACAGCAACTCCCCTCCCCCACCTAGGTCAGTCTGATCACTTATCCTTGTTCCTTACCCCCAAGTATGTACCGCTCATCAACCGGGTGAAGCCATCAGTGAGGACCATCAAAGTGTGGCCAGAGGGGGTTGACTCTGTACTCCAGGAGAAGTTTAGGAACACAGACTGGAGTATGTTCACCTCTCAGGCTACCTGTGGCTCCCACATAAACATCAACTCTTACACCCACTCAGTCCTGGACCATATCAACACCACTAATGACAGTGTCACCACGGAAAGACAGATCACCACGCACCCAAATCAGAAGCCGTGGATGAACAGAGAAGTGCGGCTTCTGCTAAAAGCACGTAACGATGCCTTTAGATCTGGTGATGCACAGGCCTACAGTTCATCCAGGGCAGATCTGAAGAGGGGCATCAAGAAGGCCAAGCACAGCTACAAGCTGAAGGTGGAGGAACATTTTGGGGACTCTGACCCCCGACGTATGTGGCAGGGCATTCAAGCTATCTCTGATTATAAGCCCAGCAACTCCATACCTATAGCCATGACTGTGCCCTTTCTCAATGAGCTAAATGACTTCTATGCTCATTTTGACAAGGACAACAACGAAAAGAACATCAATTTCCCACCCTCTGATGACCTCCACCACCTCACACTCACCCACACCGACGTCCGTAACGCACTGAGTCATGTCAACGTACGTAAGGCTGCTGGCCCTGATGGCATTCCTGGGCGTGTGCTGAGGGCATGCGCTGAGCAGCTGGCAGGGGTCTTCACAGACATCTTCAATCTGTCCCTGGCCCAGGCCGTGGTACCAGCGTGCTTCAAGACCACTTCAATAGTACCAGTGCTGAAACATTCAACACCATCGTGCCTAAATGACTATCGCCCTGTGGCACTGACGCCCATAGTCATGAAGTGCTTTGAGCGACTGGTCTTGGCACAGCTCAAAAAAGGCCTGCCCCCTACACTGGACCCTCATCAGTTCGCCTACCGGAGCAACAGGAGTACAGAGGATGCAGTTTCTACAGCGCTGCACTATGTACTCTCACACCTGGATGACAAGAACACCTACGCAAGAATGCTGTTTGTTGACTTCAGCTCAGCATTCAACACAGTTATCCCCTCCAAGTTGCTCACTAAACTTGGGGACCTGGGAATCAGTACCTCCACCTGCAACTGGATCATGGATTTTCTGACCAACAGACCCCAGCATGTTAGGTCAGGCCCCAACCGTTCTTCCGTCATCACACTCAACACTGGTGTACCACAGGGCTGTGTGCTCAGCCCATTCCTCTACTCCCTCTACACCCATGACTGCAGGCCTATGTATGGATCCAATTCCATCATAAAGTTCGCAGATGACACCACGGTGATTGGACTCATCAGGGACAACGACGAGTCAGATTACAGGGCAGGGGTTGAGCACTTGGCTACTTGGTGCGCTGACAATAACCTGCTCCTTAACACCAGCAAAACCAAGGAGCTCATAGTGGACTACAGGAAGGAGAGGGAAGAGACACATGACCCCATCCATATCAATGGCATAGCTGTTGAACGTGTCCCCAGCTTCATATTCCTGGGGACCCACATCTCAGAGGACCTGTCCTGGTCAATTAACACCACCAGCCTGATCAAGGAGGCCCATCAGCGCCTCTTCTTCTTGAGGACACTGAAGAAGAACCATCTGTCAACTGACATCCTGGGCAACTTCTACCGCTGCGTGATAGAGAGCACCCTGACCAACTGTATCACAGTCTGATATGGGAGCTGCTCTGTCGCTGACCGCAAGGCGCTGCAGCGGGTGGTGAAAACCGCCCAGCGCATCACAGGGACTCCACTTCCAGTTATAGAGGATGTCTACAGGAAAAGATGTCTGCGGCGGGCACGCAGCATTCTTAGGGACTCCAACCATCCGGCTCATGGACTGTTCCAGCTTCTCCCCTCCAGAAGACGTTTCAGAAGCCTTCAGACTAGAACCAGCAGGTTTAGGAACAGTTTCTTTCCAACAGCTGTCACGTTATTGAACTTAGTTCCCCGCTGACTCTCTTACCATCATCTCTTACCATCCTCACCTGTACATAACTGCATAACTACATAACTACATCTAACTTATTGCACATTATTTGCACATAACAGTACCCTTAACTTTCTGCACTGCTGCATATATTTGCATATATTTGCTTAAATTGCACATAGTGTTAATTACCGTATATACTGCACTGCTGTCCTTTGCACTTCTGATTGGATGCTAAACTGTGTTTCGTTACTTTGTATTCATACATGTGTAATGACAATAAAGTTGAATCTAATCTAATCTAATCTAATCACTGACTCTCAGTACAACACAGAGTCATGCCACCTGCAGAAATTCTCTGACTACTCAGCTGTTGTGGGGTGTATAAGAGGGGGAGAGGAGAGGGAGTACAGGGCACTGATAGACAGATTTGTAGAGTGCACAGAGCAGAATCACCTGAGGTTGAACGTCAGCAAGACTGGAGAAATGGTGATTGACTTCAGGAAGAGGAAGACGCCTTCTCAGCCATTGCAGATTAGGGGGGAGGATGTGGGAGTGGTTGAGGACTACAAATATCTGGGTGTCAGGATCAGCAATGGGTTGGACTGGAGATCCAACACCGATGCTGTGCACAAGAAGGGGATGAGCAGACTGTACTTCCTGAGGAAGCTGAGATCCTTCAACATGTGTAACAGGATGCTGGAGCTTTTCTACCAGACCGTTGTTGCCAGCGCCATCTTCTTTGCTGCTGTCTGTTGGGGTAGCAGTATCAGGGCCGGAGACACCAACAGACTTGACAAGATTGTCAAGAGGGCTGGCTCTGTAATTGGTCTCAAACAGGAGACCTTTGAGACAGTGGTGGAGAAGAGAACACTAAATAAACTGCGATCCATCATGGACAATCCTGATCACCCCCTCCACCACACACTGGACAGACAGCGGAGCACTTTCTCCAGTAGACTACTACAGCTTTGCTGTCGAACGGCCAGGTACAGGAAATATTTCCTGCTGCATGCCATTTCACTGTACAATAACTCACTTTGATGTTGTATTCTGGCCATAACTATGCTGCCACACTGCACCTTACAGTCTAACTGGTACTTCACATTTCACTCTGCTCCTGATAGTCCTTCATTGTGAAACGGGAAGATTCATGTGTTTATACGGGTCATCATATATTAAGCTATGATATACATATAGGTTTTATAGTCGTGTTAGTTTTACTTTCCATGGGTAATCCCTTTGTCTGTCATGCGTGTGTTTCTGTCATTTGGTTGTCTACTGTCATGCTGCTGTTACACTGTAATTTCCCAGTTTGGGATCAATAAAGTACATCTATCTATCTATCTATCTATCTATCTATCTATCTATCTATCTATCTATCTATCTATCTATCTATCTATCAAACCTGATAAAAGTGAATTACAATAGTCTAGCCTAGAGGTGATAAAAGCATGTAAAAGTTTCTCTGCATCTTCATGAGATACGATGGAAATATTACGCAGATGGAAGAATGCAGACTTAATGGTTTGCTGTATATGAGAGTTGAAAGACATATCTTGCTCAAAGACAACTCCAAGATTCCTAACAGAAAACATAGAAGCCAGTACAATGCCATCTAGTGTTGTCTTACTAGAAAGAATATTTCTAGCATGTTTGGGGCCAAGAACAATGACTTCAGTTTTATCTGTATTCAGCAATAGAAAGTTGTTGCTTGGATAAATATAACTGAGTGTCATCAGCGTAACAATGAAAATGAATAGAAAATGAATAGAATGCTTCCTCATAATTTCTCCCAAAAGAAGCATGTATAATTTAAACAGTACTGGTCCAAGTTCTGTTTAAATTGTCCTTAGGTATGACTGTGAGAGTGAATGGTTGTGTGTCTCTCTGTGTTGGCCCTGCGATGGATTGGCGATCTGTCCAGGGTGTACCCTGCCTCTCACCCAGAGATGCTAGGATAGGCTCCCCCACCCCACCCCGTGACCCAAAAAGGATTAAGCAGAAGAAGATGGATGGAGGGATGGATGGTCCAAGTACCAATCCCTGCGGAACTCCATAGCTAACCGTGGTCTGGGTAGAAGACTTGTTATGGACATGAACAAACTGGGAACAGTCTGATAGATAAGACTGGATCCATCTTAGTGTTGTTCCTTTCAAACCAGTTCGCTGTTCAAGTCTCTCTTGCAGAATATGGTGGTCAGTGGTGTCAAAGGCAGCACTAAGGTCCAATAAGACAAAGACGGAGACAAGTCCTTTGTCAGATGCCATAAGGAGGTCATCAGTAACTTTCACTAAGGCTGTTTCAATGCTGTGGTGTTTCCTAAAACCTGACTGAATTGTAGAATTATTATATTTTATTTATTTTGTATAGTTGATTAATTCCAGAGGGAAATTCAGGGCATTCATGTGGGTGGATGAGGCAGCCACGGTGCGGCACCAATCCCTTCACCATTCACACCTAGGGCTACTTTAGAGTCTCCAGTTAACCTGACTTGCATGTTTTTGGCCTATGGGAGGAAACCAGCATACCCGGGGTAAACCCACGCAAACTCCACACAGAAGGGTCACTGATGGTCAGCAGGTGGGATTGAACCCATGACCTTCTTACTGTGCTGCCATAGTGCTAATCACTATGCCGATCCTTGCAAGGCAAGGCAAGTTTTATTTGTACAGCACATTTCGTGTACAAGACAATTAAAAGTGCTTTACAAAAAAACATTAAAGCATTACAGCAGGTTGCAAAAGGAAGACATAAGAATTTAAAAGCGAACTATAAAATAAATTAAAGCGAAACAAAAACAAGCTAAAATAGAATATGACAGAAATAAAAATTACAGTACATTGTAGGAGAGTAACTATTGTTCTACTGAAAGGCCACGGCAAATAGGAGAGTTTTTAACCTGGATTTAAAGCAGCTATGAGTTTCAGCAGCCCTGATGCTTTCTGGGTGTTTGTTCCATATGTGAGGGGCATAAAAACTAATTGCTGCCTCATCATGTTTGGCTCTAACTCTGGGCACAGATAGTAGGCCTGACCCTGATGACCTGAGGGCTCTGGATGGTTCATAATGGACTAGCAGATCTGAAATGTATTTTGGCCCTAAACCATTCAAACCAACAGGAGTATTTTGAAGTCTATTCTTTGACAGACAGGAAGCCAGTGTAAAGATCTGAGGACTGGACTTATATGATCCACTTTCTTGGTCTTAGTGAGGACTCGAGCTGCAGTGTTCTGAACTAACTGCAGCTGTCTGATTGACGTTTTAGGGAGACCTGTGAGGACAGTGTTACACTAGTCCAGTTTACTGACGATAAATGCTTGAACAAGTTTTTCTAGATCCTGCTGAGACATCAGACCTTTAATCCTCACTATGTTCTTTAAGTGATAATAAGCTGACTTCACTACTGTCTTAATGTGGCTGTTAAAATTCAAGTCTGAGTCCAGAACCACACCCAGATTTTTTGCTTGGCTGTTGGTTTTTAGCATCACTGATTGAAGCTGAGTACTAACATTGAGTCTTTCTTCTTTGGCTCCAAAAACTATTATTTCGGTTTTGTTTTCATTTAGCTGAAGAAAATTCTTGTACATCCACTCTTTAATTTGACTAATGCATTTGATCAGGGCTTTAATTGGACCATAGTCTCCTGGTGAGAGGGCTATGTAGATTTGTGTATCATTTGCATAATTTTGGTAATATATTTTGTTGTTTCTTTATGACTTGAGCAAGTCGGAGCATACAGTGGTATGAAAAACTGTTTGCCCCCTTCCTGATTTCTCATTTTTTTTTGTATGTTTGTGACAAATAAATGTTTCAGATCATCAAACAAATTTAAATATTAGACAAAGATAACACTAGCAAACACAAAATGCAGTTTTGAATGAAGGTGTTTATTATTAAGGGGAAAAAAAATCCAAACCTCCATTGCCCTGTGTGAAAAAGTGATTGCCCCGTAAACCTAATAATTGGTTGGGCCAACCTTAGCAGCAACAACTGCAATCAAGCCTTTGCGATAACTGGCAATGAGTCTTTTACAGTGCTGTGGAAGAGTTTTGGTCCAACCATTTTTGCAGAATTGTTGTAATTCAGCCACACTGGAGGGTTTTCAAGCATGAACTACCTTTTTAAGGTTAAGCCACAGCATCTCAATCAGATTCAGGTCAGGACTTTGACGAGGCCACTCCAAAGTCTTCATTTTGTTTTTCTTAAGCTATTCAAAGGTGGACTTGCTGGTGTGTTTTGAATCATTGTCCTGCTGCAGAACTCAAGTGCGTTTCAGGTTGAGGTCACGAACAGATGGTCGGATATTCTCCTTCAGGATTTTTTGGTAGACACCAGAATTCATGGTTCCATTTACCACAGTAAGTCTTCAAGGTCCTGAAGCAGCAAAACAGCCCCAGACCATCACACTACCACCACCATATTTTACTGTTGGTATGATGTTCCTTTTCTGAAATGCTATGTTACTTTTATGCCAGATGTAATGGGACACACACCTGCCAAAAAGTTAAACTTTTGTCTCATCAGTCCACACAGTAGTTTCCCCAAAGTCTTGGGGATCATCAAGATGTTTTCTGGCAAAACAGAGATGAGCCTTTATGTACTTTTTGCTCAGCAGTGGTTTTTGTTTTGGAACTCTGCCATGCAGGCCTTTTTTGTCCAGTATCTTTCTTATGGTGGAGTCATGAACACTGACCTTAACTGAGGCAAGTGAGGCCTGCAGCTCTTTGGATGTTGTTGTGGGGTCTTTTGTGACCTATTGGATGAGTTGTCGCTGCACTCTTGGGGTAATTTTGGTCAGCCGGCCACTCCTGGGAAGGGTCACCACTGTTCCAAGTTTTTGCTATTTGCGGATAATGGCTCTCACTGTGGTTCGCTGGAGTCCCAATGTTTTAGAAATGGCTTTATAACATTTTCCAGACTGATAGATCTCAATTCCTTTGTTTCTTATTTGTTCCTGATTTATTTTTTTTTTTGGATCGCAGCATGATGTTTAGCTTTTGAGGATCTTTTGGTCTACTTCACTTAGTCAGGCAGGTCCTATTTAAATGATTTGTTAACTGAGAACAGGTGTAGCAGTAATTAGGCCTGGGTATGGCTCGAGAAATTGAACTCAGCTTCCCAAAGTTATGATAAACCACAGTTAATTTATGTTTTAACAGGGGAGGGGCAATCACTTTTCCACACAGGGCAATGTAGGTTTGGATTTTTTTTTTTTTTTTACCTTTAATAATAAACACCTTCATTTAAAAACTGCATTTTATGTTTACTTGTGTTATCTTTGTCTAATATTTAAATTTGTATGATGATGTGAAACATTTAAGTGTGGCAAACATACAAAAAAATGAGAAATCAGGAAGGGGGCAAACACTTTTTCTCAACACTGTATAGATGTTGAAAAGCAAAGGTCCCAAAATGGAACCTTCGGGAACTCCACAGGTTATTTTTGTTCGCTCAGATTTGTAGTTACCTATCAACACAAAATAGTCCCTGTCTTTTAAATAGGACTCAAACCAGCTAAGTGCTGTACTACAAAGTCCTACCCAGTTTTTCAGCCAGTCTAGTAAGATGTTATTGTCGATTGTGTCGAATACAGCACTGAGGTCCAGCAGAACCAAGACTGAAATGTTGCCACTATCTGTATTGAAGTGGATGTCATTAAGGAGCTAAACTAGAGCTGTCTCAGTGCTGTGGTGTGACTGAAAACCTAACTGGAAGACATCAAAACAGTTATTTAATGGAAAGAAGTTGTACAATTGTTGAAAAACAGCTTTTTCTATTATTTTACTAAGAAAGGGGAGGTTTGATATAAACCTGTAGCTGTTCATGAGTAAGGTGTCTAGGTTGCTCTTTTTTAGAAGTGGCTTGATAACAGCTCTTTTAAAGCAAGACACCTGAATGCAGAGACATATTTATGATCTGTAGTAGATCTGAGGCCATACAATATGAAACGTTTTTTAAAAAACCCTGTTGGGAGGGCATCAAGGCCGCAGGTAGTGGATTGCAGGTGGTATATGATGTCATCCAAGATTTTATGATTGACAGGAACATTTTTTTGCCATGGTGTTTGCATCTTCTTTATGCGGACACAGAGGACGCACATGTCCAGCACCTGGCATAGGAGCACTGACTGATTCTTTAATTTTCTTAATTTTGTCAGTAAAGAAAAAAGGCAAAGTCATTGCAGGCACAGGTGGACAGAAGTTCAGGAGCTACTGACACCGGGGGATTTGTTAGCCTGTCAACAGTAGTGAACAAGGTGCATGTATTATTGTTGTTTTTAGCAATGATTTCAGAAAAATATGCTTGCCTTGCTTTTCTCAGCTCCAAATTATAAATGCTCAATCTCTCATTATAGATTTGATAGTGAACCTGTTACTGTATTTAGTTTTTCACCACCTGTAATCAGTTTTCTGACACTCTTTTTTCAGCTCTTACTAGTTTGGTATTTCTCCATAGAGGTTCTTTTTAATAGTTACCACCTTCACCTTGATGATTCAGAGATTCAGAGATTTTATTTGACAATACTACTATACATACAGGACATACAGGACAATTGAAATGGTGTTTTTCTCTCTCTCCTCAGTGGTGTGCACAATATATAAAAAAGGAATAAGGCTTGAAAAACAACAACAGCAGTCTATGTACAGTAATGCTACCCATAGTGCAAATGGCGACAAAAGCTAGATCCAGACCTCCCATAGTGCAAATAAAGATAAACGATGAAACCCAGAAATTTTATATACAGAAAAGTAGAGCAGTAATACTCATAGTACCAAGTTCAATGTGGTAGTGTAGGTGCAGACAGTGACAGCTCAGACTGCACATGATCAGTATTGCAATGACAGACAGCAGCAGATATGGCATCTGTGCAAATGGTTTGAGTAAAGTGCAGAGACATACAGCACCAAATGTATTATTGTTGGTGTGCCAGTCTTTTTGTGGCTTTTTTGAGGTAGTTATTGTGCGGGTGAATGTGTTATGGAGTTCAGGGTCCTGATGGCTTGATGAACAAAGCTGTTTAGCAGTCTTGTGGAGCGGGCCCAGAGGCTCTGGTGCCTTCTCCCCAAGGGCAGGGGGCTGAAGAGGGAGTGTGAGAGGGGGGAGGTGTCGCTTGCAATGTTGATGGCTCTGCAGGTGAGGCGGATGAGATAGATGTCCCAGAGGGGGAGCAGGGGTGCACCGATGAGCTTGCTGGCTGCTTTCACTGTGTGTTGTAGTGTTTTCCGACAGGAGGCGGTGCAGCTTCCATACCACACCATGATGCAGCTGGTGAGGATGCTCTCAGTGGTGCCCCAGTAGAATGAGCACATGATGGGGGTGGGACCCATGCTCTCATCAGTTTGCGGAGGAAGTGGAGGCGAGTTTGAGCCTTCTTGGCCAGTGATGTGGTGTTGTTGGACCAGGAGAGGTCCCCAGAGATGTGCACCCCCAAGAACTTGGTGCTGCTCACCCTCTCCACAGCTGCTCCATCGATGATCAGAGGAGGATGCTGTGTGTGTCCCCTCCTGAAGTTGACCACAATCTCCTTGGTTTCTTCCACGTTCAGGAAGGGGTTTTTGTCTTTACACCACTGGACTAGTTGGCTTACCTCATTTCTGTAGTTGGCCTCCTCGCTGTTGGTGATAAGGCCCACCACTGCCGTGTCATCCGCAGCCTTGATGATGTAGTTGGTGTTGTAGGCTGGTACACAGTCATGGGTCAGCAGGGTGAAGAGCAGCGGGCTTAGCATGCACCCTTGTGGGCCCCCGGTTCTCAGTGTGATGGTCTTGGATGCATTTCTGCCAACCCGTACATTCTGTGGCCTCCCTGGGGGGAAGTCCAGCACCCAGTTATAGAGAGAGGTTTTGAGTCCTAAGTGTCTGAGTTTTTGTATTAGGTGCTGTGGGATGATTGTGTTTAATGCTGAACTGAAGTCCAAGGACAGCATTCACACGTAGGAGTTCTTTGAGTCCAGGTGAGTGAGGGCTGGATGATGAGCAGCAGCGATGGCATCCTCTGTGGAGCTGTTTGACCTGTATGCAAACTGAGAGGGGTCGTGGGAGGGAGGGAGGATGGACTTGATGTTCTGCATGACCAGTCGCCTGAAGCACTCCATTTTGATGGGGGTCAATGCTACTGGCTGGTAATTGCTGTAGCTGGATGGGATGGGCTTCTTTGGGACTGGTATTATTGTGGCAGTTTTTGAAACATGTGGGGACAACAGCTTGAGTCAGGAAGATGTTGAAGATGTTGGCCAGGACATTCTTGAGCTCCTCTTCACAGTCCTTCAGAACGCGACCCAGTATGTTGTTTGGACTGGCTGCCTTGCATGGGTTGATCCTGCTAGCCTGCTAGCCGGATCCAGACTTTTGGCCTGCACGTCTGGAGGAGGAGTACTCTTCTGTGCTAATGTGCTGTTTTGTGCTTCAGAACAGCTCAAGAAGTCATTTACGTTGTTGAGCAGTGTGATGTCACTCGCACAGGTCTGAGGTGGAGGTTTGTAGTTGGTGACGGTCTGTATGCCACGACAGAGGGAACATGCATCTCTGGTGTTGCTGAAGTGGCTGGATATTTTCTTGCTGTACTGTCATTTTTGCCTCCTTGATGCCACAGGACAGGTTGGCCCTACCTGTTGTTAGTCCTACAGTGCCGCCAGCCCTGAAGGCTGTGTCCTGAGCCCTCAGAAGCCTGTGCACCTCTGCTGTCATCCATGGCTTTTGGTTGACACAAACAGTGATGGTTTTGCAGTGAGTGACATCATCAATGCAATTAGCAATGTATGCTATAACTACCTCAGTGTACTCCTCTAGGTTTGTGTGCCCATTGTGAGTGGCTGCTTGCTTTAAAGTCTCCCAGTCTGTAGTGCTGAAGCAGTCTTTTAAAGCACCAGAGGCCCCCTCTGTCCACACATATACCCGCTTTTTTGTTGGTCTGGTTGTTTTCACTCTGGGTTTGTATGCCGGCCTTAACAAGATGGTGATGTGATGAGAGAGACCCAGGTGGGGAAGGGGAGAAGCTCTGTATGCTTTCTTGTGAGTGGTGTACACCAGGTCTAACAAATTGTCTCCTCTTCAGAATCAGAATCAGAATCAGAATCAGAATGAGATTTATTGCCATTGTTCATGTAGTACACAAACTAGGAATTTGTCTCGGTGCAATGCTGCAACATTAAACATGGAGTAGCACTAAAGATAAAAATAAAAAACTGTGCATGCAATAAAATGTAGAATATGAATGAGTAATACTAATCTTTGCAATTTTTAAATATATTAACAAGCAGCAGATATTGTAGAGTTCCACATACGTAGTGCAGTCGGTAGTGCAAAAGAAAACAGTGATAATTATCATGAGTCTGGCTGAGCTGCTGTACGTAGTGCACGAGAGTCTAATAAGTCACTTAGTGTTCAGCAGTCTGATGGCAGAGGGGAAGAAGCTGTTCATGTAGCGGGAGGTTTTAGTCTGAATGGACCAAAGTCTTCTACCTGAGGGGAGGGGGGCAAACAGTGCGTGTCCAGGGTGTGAAGGGTCAGCTATGATCCGACCTGCATGCCTCTGGGTCCTGGAGATGTACAGGTCCTGGAGGGATGGGAGCTTGCAGCCGATCACCTTCTCAGCAGCGCGCACAACGCGCTGCAGTCTTAGTCTGTCCCTGGCGGTGGCTCCTGCGTACCACACGGTGATGGAGGTGGTGAGGATGGACTCGATGATGGCCGTGTAGAACTGCACCAACATCTTGGTGGGTAGCTTGAGCTTCCTCAGGTGCCGCAGGAAGAACATCCTCTGCTGGGCCTTTTTGATGAGGGAGCTGATGGTCGTCTCCCACTTGAGGTCCCGGGTGATGGTGGTGCCCAGGAAGCGGAAGGAATCTGCAGTGGTGATGGGAGAGTCTGTGAGGGTAAGGGGGTGCAGAGGGGCTGTGACTTTTCTGAAGTCCACAATCATCTCCACTGTCTTCAGAGCGTTCAGCTGCAGGTTGTTGTGGCTGCACCAGGACGCCAGCTGGGCCACCTCTCTCCTGTAGACGGACTCGTCGCCGTTGGAGATGAGCCTGATGAGGGTGGTGTCGTCCGCAAACTTGATCAGCTTGACAGACTGGCGGCTGGAGGTGCAGGAGTTGGTGTACAGGGAGAAGAGTAGGGGGGAAAGTACACAGCCCTGGGGTGATCCGGTGCTGATACTAACAGAGTCTGAAACAGTCTTTCCCAGCCGCACATGCTGCCTCCGGTCCTTCAGGAAGTCGGGGATCCACCTGCAGAGGGAGTCAGGCACGTTGAGCAGGGACAGCTTGTCCTGGAGCAGAGCGGGGCGGATGGTATTCAATGGAGAGCTGAAGTCCACAAACAGGATCCTGGCGTAGGTTCCCGGGGAGTCCAGGTGCTGCAGGATGGAGTGGAGGGCCAGGTTGACTGTGTCGTCCACAGACCTGTTGGCTCTGTAGGCAAACTGCAGCGGGCCCAGGAGGGGAGTGGTGATGGTCTTGAGGTGGGGCAGGGCCAGGCGCTCAAAGGACTTCATGACTACAGAGGTGAGCGCTACAGGTCTGTAGTCATTAAGTCCAGACTTCCCTCTTGTTGGGAAGTCTACATGTTGGTGTAGATTTGGTAGGAGGGCCTTTAAATCTGCATGGCTGAAGTCTCCTGCTGTGATGAGGAATCTGTCTGGATGCACCATTTGTGTCTCACTGCCTGATAGAGTTTTTTTAGTGCTTTATTTGTCTCGCCAATGCCAGTAGGTGGGGCATACAACGTAACTCGTAGGACAGATGAAAATTCTCTCGGAATGTAAAAGGGTCGGCACTTGATGATCATAAATTCCACAAATGGAGAACAGTGTTTGTGTACAACAACTGCATCACTGCACCAAGTGTCACTGATGTAGACACAGACTCCACTGCCTCGCATTTTCCCTCCTTCCATGAACACTGCCACTATGATCGCATGTTAGCCCTGCTAATTGAATGGCAGAGTCTGGTATATTGTCATTTAACTACGTTTCCGTAAAGATAAAAACACAACAGTTCTGTGCATCACATTGCATAGTTCTCAGGAGCTGTATGTGGTCAGTTTTGTTGTCTAGCGAGTGTA
This sequence comes from Pholidichthys leucotaenia, assembly GCA_020510985.1. Taxonomy (NCBI): domain Eukaryota; kingdom Metazoa; phylum Chordata; class Actinopteri; order Cichliformes; family Pholidichthyidae; genus Pholidichthys; species Pholidichthys leucotaenia. The sequence goes on along the minus strand of CM035837.1, from coordinate 414,171,594 downwards.
CGTTGGCCAGAATGAGGGAAGGAATCGAGAATTTGTGTGGGCTAGTGGTTAGCTTTGTTCGGATACCTCCACGTTACCTCTCTTTTGACACTGCTTACACCGTCTACGGTGTCTCCATTTGGGATGAGACACAGCAGTCGAGTCTGGGGGTGTGGAGATCTGGTGGAGAAAACCTAGGTCATGGAGTTCCTCTGTAATGCTCTGATCCCCAACGTAATGTTTGGTTATATTCCTTATCTCCAGAAGGCTGTGGTGACTGTAGCTTGTGTGCAGCATCATATTTGTACATTAAAGATATGAATATACACTTAGGTGTAATTTAATAGACCCAGCCAAAGTGATGATATAGAGTGAAGTATGTGCCAGTAGTGCACCTGTAGGCTGGTTGCCAACCGCCAATCAAATCTAAAAGAAGAAGAACGACAGCAACACTAAATGGCACAGAACACGAAAAGAGATGGGTGCGACGGCAGTGATAATATTTGTAACTTTACCATTGAAATTTTCTGCAAGCTCATTTACTGAAGGTGTGTGTGTGTGTGTGTGTGGGGGGGGGGGTTGGTTGGTTGAATGTTTCACTGGTATTAAGATAAGCCTTTATTAGTCCCACAGTGGGGAAATGCCAGGATTGCAGCAGCAAAGGGATAGCAGCACTCAGAGCAATAGTCAATAAGATAAGAAGATAATAACTGTTTAGCCAAAGCAGTAAATAAATATACATATGTACACAGTTACATACACAGTGCAGGAGCATTGCAGGTAGATGGTATCAACTGTATTACAGTTTGATAAATTACCCGGCAAAATACGAATATGTACCCAGACAGTATGTTTCACATTTGAATCAACACTGTTGTTGCCACCCTCAAGAGAATAATAATAATAATTGTAATTGTCTCAGTTGTGTATTGGAGGGGACGATCTCTACTGTGCAAAGTTGTTACGTTTATTACATTTAATACAACCTCTACGAGCAGCACCGGTAGGTTATAAAGTCTGACAGCCATAGGTAGGAAGGACCTGGGGAACTTCTCCCTTGTGAAATTAGGATGGCACAGCTTACGGCTAAATGAGCTCTTCAGTGCATTCAGCGTGTCACACATAGGGTGGGACTCGGACTCCAGCAGAGATGACAGCTTATCCACCATCCTCCTCTCTCCTATCTCCTCCACTGGGTCAAGGTGTCGCCCCAAAACAGAGCTATCTTTTTTGATCAGCCTGTTCAGTCTCTTCCTGTCGGCTGCTGTAATGCCGCTGCCACAGCAGACCACTCCAAATGTGATGGCTGATGCCACCACCGAATCTTAGAAGGTCTTCAGGAGTGCCCCTTGCACTCCAAAAGACCTGAGTCTCCTCAGGAGGTACAGCCTGTGCTGTTCTTTCCTGTAGAGTGTGTTGGTGTTGTGTGGCCAGTCCAGTTTATTGTTCAGGTGAACACCCAGGTACTTGTAAGATGTCACCATCTCAATGCCTGTTCTCTGGATGTTTACCGATGCTGTGGGGGGTTGTCCTCACCTGCAGTAGTCCACCACCACTTCCTTGGTTTTCCTCGCATTGCTCTTGAGGCAGTTCCACAGGCACCAGTCCACAAAGTCCTGGATAAGTCCTCTGTACGCCGCATCATCCACATTAGAGATGAGGCCAATAATTGCAGAGTTGTCAGAGAACTTCTGTAGATGGCAGTGTGGTGTATTGTGTGAAAAGTCAGCAATGCAGAGGGTGAACAGGAAGGGAGCCAGAACTGTTCTCTGGGGAGCCCCCGTACTGCAGATGATGGTGTCAGACACACAGTCTTGGGTTCTCACAAACTGTGATTTTTTCGATCCAAGATGGCGCCCACAGCGGTCGACATGGTGCTTCGCTGCGCTCTTTGTTTGTTTTTGTTTGTCAATTGTGTGTCTGCTTGCACTTATACCCGTGAAGAACTTTTAAATATCAGGACTTTGACCCCCACGGACCTCCTCCCAGTTTTTCTAGCCCCTGCCGCCGATCTGGTTTATTGTTTGGCTCGGAAAGTGAGACGGCGGAAGAGAGGAAGACGAGCGGGCGCTCTCGTACGACTTCGCAGGAGAGGCTCGCGAACGGCGCTGCCTGGCATATTTCTGTCCAATACCAACTCTCTCTCTAACAAGGTGGATGAACTGAGACTGCTGATGCGTTTTAAGGACCTCGCCTCCTCAGCTGTCCTCTGCTTTACTGAGACCTGGCTCCGGGAAAATATACCGGACAGCGCGCTGCGCCTCGACGGCTTCCAGCTCTTCCGTGCTGATCGTGACACAGAGCTTTCCGGCAAGACCACAGGAGGCGGTGTCTGCTTCTACATCAACTGTAGCTGGTGCTCTGATGTAACGGTAATTTCCAAACACTGTTCTCCTGCCTTGGAATTTCTTGTTGTCAATTGCAAGCCCTTCTATTCCCCGCGGGAGTTTGCTTCTTTCATAATGATCGCTGTGTACGCCCCTCCCGACGCGGACACGCGCGAAGCTCAGCGCGTGCTCGCGGATCACATTCAACACACAGAGCGGAGTTTTCCAGACTCGCTGATTATTGTGGCTGGCGACTTTAATCAGTGCAATCTGAGCCACGATCTCCCCCGCTACAAACAGTTTATTAAAAGCCCCACCAGAGGATTAAACACACTGGATCACTGTTACACCACAGTGAAAGACGCATATCGCGCTGTCCCTCGAGCTGCGCTGGGATTATCTGATCACGTGATGGTTCACCTCATTCCCACATACAGACAGAGATTGAAGCTCACTAAACCTGTTGTGAGCACTACGAAGATACGGACCAGTGATGCTGAGGAGAAGCTGGAAACGTGCATGGAAATATCTGACTGGGGCATGCTTAAAGGAGCCACGCATGATCTGGATGAGTACACGGACACTGTGAACTCATATATCCACTTTTGTGAAGAGAACATTCTTCCATCACGCACCAGGGTGAGTTACTCTAATGACAAACCCTGGTTCACAGCTAAGCTCAGACAGATCAGGAAGGAGAAGGAAGCAGCGCTGAAAAGTGGAGACAGGGACTGCTACAGGGAGGTTAAATACCGGTTTAACAGAGAGCTGAAGAGGGCTAAATCTGTGTACTCAGAGAGACTCCAGCAGCAGTTCACTGCTAATGATTCGGCTTCCGTGTGGAGAGGACTGAGGCAGATCACCAACTATCGGCCTCAGGCTCCTAAAGGTCAGGATGACAAAGCCCTTTGTCAGAGACTGTCCCAACACTATGCCCGTTTTGACACCTCGTCATCTGTGTCCAACTCCCCCCCTCCCTCCAGCTCCACAGCCTCCACATTCCCTACTTCATTTAAGGCACCCCCCCCCACCTCCCCCCCTCCCCTTATCATCAGTGAGCAGGATGTGCTCAAACAGTTCTCCAGACTGAACCCGCGCAAGGCCCCCGGCCCAGACGGCGTGTCTCCCTCCACCCTGAGACTCTGTGCGAAACAGCTGGCTCCTGTATTCACAGACATTTTTAACACCTCCCTTAAGTTATGCCACGTGCCATCCTGCCTCAAATCCTCCACCATCATCCCTGTCCCCAAGAAGCCACGGATCACTGGACTTAATGACTACAGACCTGTAGCGCTCACCTCTGTAGTCATGAAGTCCTTTGAGCGCCTGGTCCTGTCCCACCTCAAGTCCATCACCACCCCTCTCCTGGACCCGCTGCAGTTTGCCTACCGAGCCAACAGGTCTGTAGACGATGCAGTCAACCTGGCCCTCCACTCCATCCTGCAGCACCTGGACTCCCTGGGAACCTACGCCAGGATCCTGTTTGTGGACTTCAGCTCCGCATTCAACACCATCCGCCCCGCTCTGCTCCGGGACAAGCTGTCCCTGCTCAACGTGCCTGACTCCCTCTGCAGGTGGATCATCGACTTCCTGACGGACCGGAGGCAGCATGTGCGGCTGGGAAAGACTGTCTCAGACTATACTAGCATCAGCACCGGATCACCCCAGGGCTGTGTACTTTCCCCCCTACTCTTCTCCCTTTACACCAACTCCTGCACCTCCAGCCACCAGTCTGTCAAGTTGATCAAGTTTGCGGACGACACCACCCTCATCGGGCTCATCTCCAACGGCGACGAGTCCGCCTACAGGAGAGAGGTGGCCCAGCTGGCGTCCTGGTGCAGCAATAACAACCTGCAGCTGAACGCTCTGAAGACAGTGGAGATGATTGTAGACTTCAGGAAAGTCACTACTCCTCTGCCCCCCCTCACCCTCTCAGGCTCTCCCATCACCACTGCTGATTCCTTCCGCTTCCTAGGCACTACCATCACCAGGGACCTCAAATGGGAGCTGACCATCAGCTCACTCATCAAAAAAGCCCAGCAGAGGATGTTCTTCCTGCGGCAGCTGAGGAAGCTCAAGCTACCCACCAAGATGTTAGTGCAGTTCTACACAGCCATCATCGAGTCCATCCTCACCACCTCCATAACCGTGTGGTACGCAGGAGCCACTGCCAGGGACAGACTAAGGCTGCAGCGCGTCGTGCGCACTGCTGAGAAGGTGATCGGCTGCAAGCTCCCTTCTCTCCAGGATCTGTACATCTCCAGGACCCGGAGGCGTGCTGGCCGGATCATAGCCGATCCCTCACACCCTGGTCACGTACTGTTTGCCCCCCTCCCCTCTGGTAGAAGACTTCGGTCCATCCAGACTAAAACCTCCCGTCACATGAACAGCTTCTTCCCCTCTGCCATTAGACTGCTGAACACTAAGTGACTCTCGTGCACCATGTACAGCAGCTCAACCAGACTCATGTCAATCATCACTGTTTTCTTCCTGCATTACCGACTGCACTATATAGTTCTCCACAGTATCTGCTGCTGGCTAATATATATTTTAACTGTTGACCAGTATCACTTAATCTTATCCTACACTTTATTACATGTATAGTTTATTTCTCTTATCATGTTTAATGTTGCAGCATTGTACCGAGACAAATTCCTAGTTTGTGTACTACATGAACAATGGCAATAAACCTGATTCTGATTCTGATTCTGATTGGTCTGTGAAGTAGACCAGGATCCACGATGAAAGGTGCTGGTCTACCCCGCACACAGCAGCTTGTCCCTCAGGATCCCTGGTTGGATGGTGTTGAAAGCACTGGAGAAATCAAAGAGCATGCTCCTCACAGTGCTCCCAGGCTTCTCCAGGTGGGACAGGGAACAATGAAGGAGGGAGATCACTGCATCTTCCACCCTAATGCCATGCTGGTAGGCAAACTGAAGTGGATCCATCACTGGTCCCACCAGGGGGCGAAGGTGGGCGAGGAGCAGCCTCTCCAGGGTCTTCATTAGGTGTGATGTGAGGGCTACTGTTCTGTAGCTGTTCAGGTCCTTGGGGTGCGGAGTCTTCAGTATGGGCACCACATAGGATGTTTTCCACAACTGTGGTACCGTCCCCAGCTTTAGGCTCAGACTGAAGATGTGCTTGACAATCCCGCACAGCTGGTCTGCACAGGACTTGAGGAGCCTCGAGCTGATGACATCTGGACCTTCAGCCTTCCTCACCTTGATCTTCTTTCTTCTTCAGTACTGATGCGTTGTTTTTTGATGACCTCTGTGTGGATATTTCTGTTGACATTAATAGCACTCTCAAAGAAAACACAAGAATGGTCGGACAGAGCAACATCCATCACCATAACCTTAGAGATGTTCAGACCTTTGGAGATGACCAAGTCCAGACTGTGTCTTCTGTTGTGTGTTTTTTCCATTACATGCTGAGCCAGTCCAAAGTTATCAAGGACACATCCCAATTCTTTGGTCCCGCTGTCCTGAGAGTTGTCAACATGGATGTTAAAATCACCAACAATAACTACACAGTCAAAGTCAACACAGACAATAGACAGTAGCTTTGTAAAATCATCAAAAAAGGTTGCATGGTATTTACTGTAGGTGGTCTATAAATTTTAGCTAATTTTAGAGATGTAACAGATGTTTTTCTTGTGCTCCAAGTTTTTGTCCTGTGCTACATGACTATGAACCTCTGTAGCACCAATTATGAGCAAAAAACTTAATGTACAGCCCTGCCTTTGATATATGACTGTCACCAACTCAATCAATGTGTTTTGCAACAATCAGGTTGTGAAGGTCATGGGAGAGCTATTGACCTTTACCCATCATGAGGTACTTACTTATCTCCCCCACTATACATCCAAAAAGGCAAAAACAAATGTTGCAAAATATATACTTTTAGATTGTGTTGTTGTTGTTGTTGTTGTTTCAAATTTACCAAAAAAACATGGCTAGTGATGAAGCTATATTTTTATTTCACCTTACATGATCAACAAATAATCCTCCAAAGTACATATGTCCACCATCAACCTAGTGGTGGAGCATCTGCCCTACAGCCGGAAGGTTGTGGTGCTTTCTGCCTTCTAGCTTGGCACTCAGTATAAATAGAATAAGCACAAAAGCACAAAAAACAAAACAAAACAGTGTACTCCTTATTGCCATTCCCAAGCCTGGATAAATGGAGAGAGTCGCCTCAGGAGGGGCGTCCAGCATAAAATCTCTGCTAAATCGATACGCAGACCGTTTGTCCGCTGTGGCGACCCCGAATGGTGAGTGTGTCTGCGTGTCCACCACCAAACCCTTCTGGTGTGTCAGTGATGAATTATTTCCCTATTTTCCTGCACTCTTGGGGAAGCAGTGGCTCAGGAGGTACAGAGGGCCGTCCAATAACAGGTCTGTTGGAAGTTTGAATCCCGGACTTCCCAGCCATCCTACCATTGTGTCTGTGGGCAAGAAACTTTTACCTACCTTGCCTCCAATGTCCATGACACTGGGTATGAATGTTACGTTTCCATCAGTCTTCCCACAGGGCAGCTGTGGCTACATCAGTAGCTTGCAACTGTCATGTCTGTCTTCTTCTTCTTTTTCTTCTTTTGGCTGTTCCCTCTAGGGGTTTCCACAGTGGGTCATCTGCCTCCATCTCACCCTGTCCCCTGCATCTTCCTCTGTAGCACCAACCCACTCCATGTCCTCCTTCACTACATCCATGAATCTTCTCTGTGGTCTTCCTGTTCTCCTCCTGCCTTCTCCTCCGGCCTGGCAGCTCCTACTTAAAAAAAAAAAAAAAATTTCTGCTTGGGGGACACTTAAATGTACAGAGTATGGTCTCCAAAGGTGAACAACTAGAACATCTGCTGAAGAACTCTAATGTTGATTTTATGAGTCTGTATGAAACCTGGTTATCATCCTCTCTGATTGAAACTGATGTTACCATACCTGGCTATAATGTGTTTAGGAAAGACAGGGAACAAGGAAAGGAGGAATTCTACTATATGTTAAATACACTTTAAAATGTAATCAGATTGAATGGTCAAAAGATATGAATCTAGAATGTGTAGGAGTTAACATTAAGTTGTCAGCCAATATGACCTTCTCTGTTATTTGTTTATACCACAAACCCTCCTCTAAAGCAGATTTTTATGACCAATTTAAAGTGCTTCTTAATCAATGCAATCCTAAAAAGGAATTAATCTTATTGGATGATTTTAATATAAACTGGGATGACAGAAAAGACAGACAAAATCTTAAAATCACTACAGATCACTATAACCTAACTCATTTAACAGATAAACCAACCAGAGTCACAAGCCAGTCAAAAACCAGAATTGATTTACTTACAAATAGGTCTTACAAATAGACCTGAAAGAATCTCCCAGACTAACAACCTTTTAACAGGACTGTCTGACCACAATACAATACTAGCAACAAGAAAACTTCCACGGAAACTGCTTTTGAATCCATTTAAGAAATCATCAGGTAACACAGTAGATTATATAATCCCCCAAAAAACCAACAACAAAATATGACAATTGTGGCACACCTAAAGGAAGGTGACCACAATAATAGTTAATAGTTTAATAGCTAATAGTTAATAGTTTCCCCATTGTGGGACTAATAAAGGCTTATCTTATCTTATCTTATCGTAATATTCGGAAGTGATGATTTGGCCAAATATTTTCAGATTTATTATCCTTGGCATACCATATCTATATTTATGTGGAAAAAAGTAGGAGGTAACACTAAACAAAACTCACATTTACAGTAAATTTTTTGGTGTTAATCTAAGGTCTATTTTATTCAAAATAATGCAGGTTCAGTAAAGCAGAACATTTGTGCTTGCTCCGGTCGCTCACAGGGGTTCATACAGCTGCACGCACGCAACACCCCTCAGACGCAGGCTGGAGAGACACAGAGAAGCATCATGTCTTCATTGTTCCAGCTTTCACCTGCTTTACACAGGTAACATACAGTAATTGCTGCCTTGGCCTTCAGCTGGGAGGAAGGTAACAATTCTTGAGGAGTCGTCCGGGATTGGCGTCATCTTCCTGACCTGGAGCTGATCCATTGATGATATCTGGAACCGGTATTGAGACTGATACTAGCAGAGGACCTTGAGCTAGAACCGAACCGCTGCTGGACTGTGGAATCCATCGTGAGGGAAGGGAAGAAGCTATCATCATGGCAGAGGGTGAGAGGAAGAGCCTAGCGTGGGGATTTAGGAAGAGCCTGCTCATCTTGTCTGCAGACAAACTCTACCAAATCGTCAAATGAGTGGGCCAAGTTCCAGGCGTGGACCTGTCCGAGCTCAAGGAGGGAGACCATGAAGGTTGCTTTGACTATGTCAGTTCATTTATGTCTAGTAAACACCTGCTTGAGTTAGAAGAGGGGATGGTTGAATTGTTGATGCTAAAAGATTCCATTGATGCTTTGTCTAAGAAACATGATGTAATGGGTTTGCAAACAGATTTTGACTCACACCCCACTGACTCACACCCCACCCAGACAACCACACACATAGTACATCCATCTCACACAATAGAGGCTAAAAATGCTACAACATACACAACTGTTACTGACACCACATCAACTAACACAATCATTCATGACCACACCATTGACCCCATTAACCATCCTGTACTGGCTAGCCCACCATAACCATACAAAGTGATAATGCTTTAGCATCTACTCTAGTGAAACCAGTATTAACTGATGCTTCGCCTGATACCACAAGTGCTGAACTGTTGGAGACGCCCACTAGCTATTAAGAGCTTGGTAAGAGGGTCAAATAATACATTACAACACCAGTAACACAGCCATCAGAACACTCCCCACTGTCATCAGTAACAGTAAATGAACCACAGGGTGTTTTGCCACACCACCACCCATCATCCCAGCCTTCACAGGGAGGAATGATATTGTTAAAAGACCTTTCCTTAGTTAAACCAACTTCTAAGGGGGTAATGTCAGTTTTATATAATTTAATTTCAAATTTACAATCTTCTTCTCTGGCCGCTATCAAATTGAACTGGGAACAAGATCTTAATTTTACTTTTACTGATGAACTGTGGGACTCTATTCTTGGCCAGGTTCACACTGTATCAATGTGTGCTCGTCACGCTCTTATTCAATTTAAGATTGTACACCGGATGCACCTGTCCAAGGTTAAGTTAGCACGTATTTACTCGGATATAGACCCAACTTGTGAAAAGTGTGGTAGCGCTCCTGGCACTTTGCTTCACATGTATTGGTCCTGCCCGGCATTGATGAATTTTTGGCATTCTGTTTTTATCACTATGTCTGAAGTCCTGCAATATCAAATTAAACCTGATCCATTATGCACCATTTTTGGTGTGGCTCCAGAACTTGTCTTGCCAAGTTCCAAATTAAAAGTATTCAAATTTTCATTATTATTGGCCAGACGTGCTGTATTACTGAAGTGGAAAGACTCTTCGCCCCCTTCACATTTACAGTGGATAAAAGATATAATGTCCTGTTTGGATTTAGAAAAAATCAGATATACAGTCTGTGGCTCTGAAAACAAATTCTATAAATTATGGCGCCCGTTTCTTGATTTCTTTGAAAGACCCACGATTATAGTTTCTGAGTAGCTCATATCCCCTTTACCCCAACCCCATTTCACACACATAATTTTTCTTTGTATTTTTTTTTTTTTTTTTTTTTTAATTGTTTATTTAAAGGTTTTTGTGCTTTGAAGCATTTACATTTGTTGGCTTTAAGTTCTAGTTTTTTACTGTTTGGTTGAAACAAAAATGAAAATTTCTAATACTTTGTATTGTATTGATACTTCAATTAATAATAATAAAAAGACCTTTGAAAGAAAAAAAGAAGAACTTTCAGGCAATGTTGGCAACATTCACTCGGTCAAATGCAGTGTACAAGAAAAACAATTCTGCAAACATTATTTTGAGGTGACAATCTTACATAGTGTTACTTTAAAATGCACAGGAGAGGAATGCTGTACTTCAGTTGTTGTTCAGAAGAATAAGACCTCCCTGGCAAGAGTCAAACCTGGGATCTCCACCATACCGAGCACGCACAAAAAAAAAAAAAAAAAAAAAAAAAAAAAAAAAGACCTTTCCTACCTTAAGAGGAGGGAGTTTAAAGTGCAAGGAGGTCAAGTAGGTGATCACTCCTCAGACATCAGTTACAACATCTGTAACCAAATTGAGGAAGGGATCAAAGAAGGTTTCCCTGACACAGAAATAGTTTGTGGTGTACTCAGAATAATAAAACCTGGGACATTCAAAGACATGCTTGTAAACAAAGATGACCTGATGGTAGCAGAACTCAAGGAGTTCTTCCAGGCTCACAAGGGAGTAAAGCAGCACAGAGTTATTCCAAGAGCTAATGTGTGCCAGGTAGGATGACAGTGAAACACCCCAACAGTTTCTCTATCGTGTGATGTCCTATTTACTTCCAAGCTGTCTGATGCAAGTATAAAATACAGTGCAGCTACATTCCAAGATGTCTTCCTGCATACGGTCTATCAGGGATTGGGATACAAACACAGTGATAGCCGCAGAGAATAAAAGCCCCTTCTGACAAACTGTAACGTGAGTGATGAAACAATATTACGCCATGTAACACGGATTATTAGTGATGAAAATGAAAGACAGAAAAGGATAGGCTCCTCTCGTGGACAGACTAAAACCGGCGCACACAGTGCACAGCTGGAGTTTAACACAGTCCAAGAAAACAGTATCAAACAAGACTATTCGACAACCAAAACAAAAATAGGCCCAATTAGAAAACTTACTGGCAAAGTAAATGAGCTCACAAACTTGGACGAGGCAATGAAGCTACAAAATCAGCCATGGCCGCCAGATACAGTGAACCCATACTCCCAAAAGAAGGTGAAAAACAAGAGAGACAAACCCTACAGTTGCCAAAAATGCACTGAGTGGAACCGATCAGACTGCAGCCACTGCTTCTTCTGTGGAGAAGAAGGGCACAAAGCCGTGGGATGCTCAAGGAAACAACAGAACCAGGGAAACGGGGAGCCGGTCACTGCAGCGGGGTGTCCAGTGGTCAGATTTGAGAGAAAGCCCCGAGCCGAAAATTTTGAGGAAAACGGAACTCAGGCCCGCCATAATGGAGGGAAACTGAGTCTGATTTCAGTACAACCCCAGAAGAAGCTGGCAGCCAAAATAGCCACCAACAACATACATTTTTCCCTTTGTTCCCATGGCCATCATCATTCAATAAATGTGGGGGCATAGCCAAGCTAATTGGAAAAAAAAAGCTTTGATACAGTGCAACTTAAATGGCCTGACAGTTACTGCATTACTGGATACAGGTGAACAAGTTAGCATGATAAGCCGGGACTGGAAAGAGAAATATCTACCTAGCCAAGACATTCGACCACTGACAGAAATCAGAGGAAATGGATGACTTAACTGTATATGCTGTTAATGGACAACCCATCCCTTTCTATGGTTGGCTTCCTGCAATGATCAGTCTACTAGGAAGTGATGACCCTAGTCTCTCTGTCAGTGTCCCAGTACTTGTTAGCAGTTTGCCTATGGATAGACCACTCATTGAGTTTAATGTGTTGGAGCAACTCATGGAGGGGCAGCTGGACAGGTTAATACCCACTCTGATAAAACTGCTCCATAATGCCATTTCTGTATCCCACGAAAAAGCAGAAGTGATTATTAGCTACATCCAGATGACAGAGCCAATTTTGCCAGAAAGACAACTAAGAACAGGCATCAGAACACCATCATCCCAGCTGGTCAAGTGGCTTGGGCGAGGTGCCCTGTCCAACCAACTATGACCCCTTTGAATGGCCTGGTGTTGTTCAAGGCAGCTGAAGGCAGTCAGCCTTTGGAACAGCTGGATCTAGGACCAGGCTTGATTGAGATTCAAAACCCCACAAAGCCTTATGTCACCATTGTTATTGTTAACAACACTAAACGTGATGTTACATTGCCAAGAAAAACTGTTCTGGGTACCCTGCAACCCATTGAATTAATCGTAGATGCTGACCCACCCAATGAGCCAATAAATATTGCAACAGTCAACCAAGTTACACTTCAAATTCCTGAGCCAACCCCATCTTTGTGGCACCCACCTGTAAACCTTAGCCACTTGGAGGAGGGACAGAAGGAGGTGGTCAAGAGAATGTTGTTTGCAGAGTCCAAGGCTTTTGCAAAAGATGAACATGACATTGGGTGCAACTCTAATCTCCGGATGGTGATCAATTTCAAGGATAATATCCCTGTGCAGAGGGCATACACCTCCATCCCAAAACCTCTGCTGAGAGAGGTTAAAGAATATACTCAAGACCTCCTCATGAAGGGATGGATAGTAAGATCTAAGTCATCCTATTCAGCCCCCATTGTGTGTGCGCGAAAGAGGGATGGCACACTGCGCCTCTGCATAGATTATTGCTTTCTGAACCAGAAGACAGTGTCGGATAGGCACCCCTTACCTCAGATACGGGACCTGCTGGACACTTTAGGAGGATACTCCTGGTTCAGTATCCTTGACCAGGGAAAGGCCTACCACTTTGTGGCTTTGTGGCTGAAGAGTCCCGCCATCTCACGGCCTTCATCACACCCTGGGGGCTTTATGAATGGGTGAGGGTGAAGGTGAGGGTGCACTGTAGAGGGATGGACTCTACCGGACATGTTTACCCATGTTCTAGAAGGGAAACATCTGGAGTCGTCTTTGGTGCCTCCAAGGAATGGATTTAAAGCCTATGTATGGAAATTATGAACACAGGATTGCTGGAGATGTAAAATTCTATGCTCTGAGTGATCTGTGTCTATCAGACCTTGAATTCGCCCTGTGGTCTATTTTCCTCCTGGATTAAGACAAAACAGAAGATTGTGCTTCTCTTTCATAAACATACTGGGACTGCATCTGAACTCTCATTGACATGTGACTGGCTCAGGAAATTTCCATCTGCCATGCCTCAAGGACATGCTTCCGAGTTTCAGACACTAAGACATAACATCTCGGCTGGGAGAGATTTTGCTGCCTCCAGTAACGGATAAACACCCACCTGCATTCAACATACACGAACACACTGATTCATAATACTGAATTACACTCATCCATTCACTGATTCTCTCTGACTTTTGGTCTTTTGGTTTTTTGTGGTTGATTGTTGCTCTGTGCTATTGAGAGATTTTTTTTCATTGTAATCATAATCTGCTTAAATATAAGCTGTATTCTGATAACGAAGTTTTTTTTCTCTCCTCCCCCCTTGTGTCGTTCCCTCCCCTCCCCTCCCTTTCTTATCTATCTCTGTTTGATGAGGCGCCTATTATGGCTGCCGTGTCGTTGTGTCGCGCGCATGCGCACCAATGTCAAGTCAAGTTCCTCGTGTGTTTTTTTTTTACATGCTTGGCAATAAAGTTTATTCTGATTCTGATTCTGATTCTGAGGTTCCCATTTGGTTTATCAAATGCGCCTGCAGCCTTCCAGAGAAATATGGAGAAGATGCTGAGTTCTCTGAGAGATGAGTGCTGTATACCATATCTTTACAACATACTTTGCTACTCAAAGTCTTTTGAGGATCATGGGGAGGTGGTCTGCAAAGTGCTTCAAGCATTACAGTACCGGGGAGCAAAGCTCCAATGTGAGAAGTGCAAGATGTTGAAGGGAGAGGTCCGCTACCTTGGGCATCTTGTCTCCACTGAGGGTGTTTGAGTCGACCCCAGAGACCTGCATGCGGTGTTGGCGCTTAAAGTTAAAGTGCCACAGACAGTAAGTGACCTGAGAAGAGTCTCTGGCTTCCTCAGCTACTATCGATCTTTCATCCAAAACTTCTCAAAGACAACAAAGCCCCTGTACGAACTCCTCCAGACAAAATCCTAGGCACAGCAGACTCGACGCAGGCAAAGTAAGTAAAGGTCCCCAACTGTCACCTTAGTCACCCATAGAGTGGACCCCTGAACATCAGCGTATCCCAGAGGGAGTCATTAACATGTTAACACACCCAACAGTACTTGCATACCCAGACTTTGACCTACCATTTGTACTGCATACTGATGCATCTGAGCAAGGCCTTGGGGCTGTCCTCTACCAGCGACAGGATGGAAAGCTATGCGTCACAGGACATGAGTCATGAACCCTGACGCCGGCAGAGTAGAACTATCATCTACATATTGGCAATTTGAAGTTTCTGGCTCTAAAGTGGGCAGTGTGCGAGAAGTTTAGAGCTTACCTTCTCTATGCTTCCCACTTCACCATCTACACTGACAACAACCCACTTACGTACATCATGAGCACAGCTAAACTCAATGCCGCCAGGGGAACTGTCAGACTTCTGCTTTGATATAAAGTACATGCCTGGGAAATCAACACTGATGCAGATACCCTGTCTAGTGTCCCCTCAACATTGGTCACTATATGTCACATGCACAGAGGAACTTCCACAAGAGGTAGTAAATGCAACCTGGGAGGGAAGCAGAGTGGCCAAGGGAAAAGATGTAGCATGGGTTGCTGCTCTTGTCGCATCCTCCCATGATGTCATCCTACAACCCCGTCCCCTCCTAACTGGAATAAATCATGATGAGCTAGCTCAAGCACAAAGGCTTCACGGTGGCGCAGTGGTTTAGCACTGTGGCAGCACAGTTTTACCCTCGGCCGGGGGATCGCGGGGATCATGAGATCGTGGGTTCGATCCCAGCCCCCGACCAACAGTGAGCTGTGTGGAGTTTGCATGTTCTCCCCGTGTTGCGCGGGTTTACTCCGGGATTTCTCCGGTTTCCTCCCGCACACCAAAAACATGTAGGTTTAGGGCGCTCGCGCACGCAGCGACCAGCAGCCAGTGGCTTGTCACCAGACTGCAAACCAAGTCTACCTACGGGTACAAATAAGTAACAAAAAAAAAAAAAAAAAAAAAGGGATGACCCCACAATTCAAGAAGTCATAAAACTCAAAGAGACAAATACCAACCTCAACAATGATATCCAGAAATCAGTCAAGGGGACTGCCAGTTAACTCCTTCACGAATGGGGCCAACTACCCCTTGAGGATGGAATCTTGTATCGACGAACACTGGAGAGAAAACAGCTAGTCTTACCCCTCAAATACATCCCGGTTGTCCTGAAGCACCTTCATGATAACATGGGGCATATGGGTGTGAAGAGAATGCTTCATCTCACCAGAGAAAGATTTTACTGGTCCTACTTGAAAAGGAGCATTGAGGACTATGTGACGAAGAAGTGCTGGTGCATCAGGCAAAAGAAACCTACAGTCCAGGTACGTGCACCCATGAATAACCTGAAGTCCAACTCGCCCCGTGAACTTGTCTGTATTGAATACTTGCACCTTGAGAAGAGCAAGGGTGGATTTGAGTACATTTTGGTCATGGTCGACCACTTCACGAGGTTTGCTCAGGCCTACCCAACCAAAAATAAATCTGGACAGAAAGCAGCAGAGCGAATCTATGATAATTTTGTGCCTCACTTTGGATTCCAAAACAAACTCCACCATGATCAGAGATGAGAATTCGAGAATGACCTCTTCTGAACACTTGGACAACTCTCTGGGGTAGGCCATTCCCAAACAATCCCCTACAACTCTCAAGAGAACCCGGCAGAGAGGTTCAACCACTCATTGTTTCAGATGTTGCTTATCTTGACAGATAAGGAATAGGAATCATGGAAAGAACACCTCCCTCAGACTGTACATGCTTATAACTGTACTCGCCCCAAGTCCACAGGCTACTCTCCTCATTTCTTATCCTATGGCCAACACCCCCGCCTCCCTGTAGATCTCCTGTTTGGACTGTCAGGAGAGACAGATTCAGTGACACACAAAGGTTTTGATGAGAAGTGGCACAAGAGGATGACAGAAGCATAACGGATAGCATGCAGCAATAGCATGTCCTCCAGTGCCAAAGGCAAGGCTCATTATGATCAGAAAGTGAGAAGTGTCATTTTGAAACCAGAGGACAGGGTGTTGGTGAAGAACCTGGGTGAGCGTGGTGGACCCGGCAAGTTGCGCTCCTACTGGGAAAACAGGATACATGTTGTCAAGGAACAGGTCTCCGATAATCCTGTATATATCATTAATCCAGAACGAGACAACAAAGGCAAAACCAGAAAACTGCACAGAAACCTGTTCCTGCTGGTTAATGACCTACCAGTACAGTTTACATCACAGTCTGCCAAGCATCCACCAGAACCATGAAGGAGACGAAGGGAATCTCGAGTGAGAGTGGACACAAGGAGAGACCAAGCTAAGAGCAAGGAGACCTCTGACTCAAAGGAGGAGTCAGAAAGTGGCTACTGGTTAAGGATACCAATAAGCTGGTCTGAGCAAAGAACAGAAACCACCTCTGATAGGCCAACTGTGACTCAGAGAAGGCAAGTAGCAGTGCCACAAAACTCACTGGGACGACCATCATCCCAGACTCTTACTAAGACTGAACTAAGAGACAAGTGCAGGGATATCCACCTGTCCTAGTCAGTTAAGGCAGAGAGTGGGAGCCAAGTTCAGATTAATGTCCATGTCTCACCTGAAACAGACTGTGTGCCTACAAGCGTTATGACACCAACTTTTGACCACCATGATATACGATACTCACCAGACTGGAGTGAATTGCAGACTAGAGGGGAAGATGATACCGCTTATCAAATTGAAATGGATGTACAAAATGAACAGGGGACCCATATTGTGCCTCAAGTTGACCAAGAGCAAAGCCCAGCCCCTTTTCCCCAGTCTCCAGTCCAACTGAAATGGTCCACATGGGAGAAGTGCCCAGGCCGGCTGCTCACCTACTCATCCCTTGGAAACCCCACATACCATCCCCGTCCCACTGTAAACACTGTTAATACTTACCTCATGCCCTACACACCTCCTCACTCCTTTACTTCACCATTCCAATATGTACCTTTCATCCAGCATCCATTCTTACGTTTCACATACCTTATTCCTGGATGTTAATATACACACAAGCAAAATCAGTCAAACCATATACACCACAACCACTTACATTCTTAAGGTAGTATATGATATTTTGAAACTTGCTTGAGTAAAAAGTAGTTATTCCAAGTGTCAGGAGCCACTTTTGTTGTTGGGGAGCGTGTGGCACATCTAAAGGAAGGTGACCACAATAATAGACAATATTTGGAAGTGATGATTTGGCCAAATATTTTCAGAATTATTATCCTCAACATATCTATATTTATGTGGAAAAAAGTAGGAGATAGCACTAAATAAAACTCCCATATACAGTAAATTTTTTGGTGTTAACTAAGGTCTATTTTATTAAAAGAGTGCAGGTTCAGTAAGGGGGAACGTTCATGCTCACTCCGGTCACTCGCAGGGGTTCATACGGGCGCACGCACGCCGCACCCTTCAGACGCAGGCTGGAGAGACACAGAGAAGCATCACGTCTTCATTGTTCCTGCTTTCACCTGCTTTTTTTTTTTTTTTTTTTGACTTATTTTGTACCTGTAGGTAGATTTGTTCTGCAGTCCGGTGACAAGCCACCAGCTGCCGGTCGCTGCGTGCGCAAGCGCCCCTTAACTCCCTAACCTGCATGTTTTTGGCATGTGGGAGGAAACTGGAGAAATCCCGGAGTAAACCCACGCAAACACGGGGAGAACATGCAAACTCCACACAGATCACTGTTGGCCGGGGGCAGGGATAGAACCCACGATCCCCGTGATTCCCCGGCCGAGGGTAAACTGTGCTGCTGCGGTGCTAACCACTGCGCCACCGTGCAGCCCACGGTATACAGGTAACATAATTGCTGCCCTTGCCTTTAGCCCGGAGGAAGGTAACACAATGGCAATAAATGAAATCAAATGGAAGGAAATCACTTCCTCAAATGACATAAATCACAACAATGAATTTTTTATAACAAAAATCAAAGAGGTTATAGTAGCATTTTCATAAAAATGTCACCATGGGATGAGACGCCGGGTCGTCCGGCGCTCAGATCATGTCCCTTCCCATCTCTGTCTCTCATTGGCCAGCGTCTCAGCGGGCTCCCAGCTGTCGGTGTTATGGGACGGCTGGGACCCAATTAATCCTCATCAGCTGAGGTGCTGCTAATGAAGATAAAAAGGAGCAGCTCCGATCATTCGGGGCTGCGACTTAAGCACTGTTAGGCTGGAACCCCAACATCCAGCGCCAGCTTCCTACTCATCTAGCAGCATTACTCGTGAGTGTTACCCTGCTTGAGTATTTGTGTCTTGGTACCCCTACGCTCGGTGCCAGCTTTCTACTCGTCTGGCTGCATAACTTGTGAGTGTACCCTGCATGAGTATCTGTGTCTTGGCACCACTGCGCCCGGTGTCAGCTCTCTACTCGTCTGGCTGCATAACCTGTGAGCGACATCTTGTATGAGTATTTGTGCTTCTTGGCCTTCAAGGCCGTGTCCCTTATCCCCTGTCCCTTTTATAATAAAACATCACAACTCACTGGCTCGCCCTCGGCTCTCATTGTGTGGCTCTCCAGAGCCACACGTAACAGTAAGTCGCAGCCAGACGAGTTGCCGGCGGCCGTGAGTTGTTGGTGGACTTGTACCTTCCTGTCCGGGTGTCAGCGCTGTTAGCATGCCGTCTCCCAGGAGTCACGTTCGACGCCAGGGCGACGAGCTGATGTCAATCTTGGGGCTTTTCGACGGGACGCTCTTCATCGCCACCCTGCACGACGCCTCCAACATGAGACGCTGGCATCTAGACCGTGCTGAGAATCTCCTGGACAGTCACCTTCGCTATTCATACCATCCTGAGGTCTGTGCCAGGAGGGACGCTATCGCTGCACAGCGAGAGGAGCTCCGCGGGTGGGAGGGAAATCCCGGCAGGAAGCCGAAGAGGAGGAGATGTCGCCCCCCGCTTCGGAATCCCATTCCTGTCTCCACTCCAGCCCGGGAGTTCGCGCCACCCAAAGGGCTTTCCCCGTTCTGCACAATGTCACTCGGGATTCCCCCGAAGGATCTGCAGCTGACAGCAGTTAAGGTCCGGGTCCGAGTGGCTGTTGCGAGCTCCGCTGTGCACCTGTCAACCATCATCAGGCATGTGGCGGCGGCGGTGAGATTGGTGGAGAGGAGTCCAGGGCTACAAAACTACCCCGAGTTCAATGCCGTCCTCGCCTCGGTCTCTGCTCAGGGGCGGCGATTCCTGGGTTTCTGCTTCGCTTCGCCTCCTGGGAATAGCCGTCATCACATCGCCAAGTCGCCTCAGTACGAACCCCGTCCGGATCCAGTTCCGGGTTGTCGCAAGGACCTTTCCCCCCACGCAACTGTCACCTCTTCGCCTCGTCAGAGAGGAGATTTCACACCCTCGTCTCCTGAGCCTCTTCCCCTCGCTGTCACGCCAGCGCATCCGGGCCGGCTCATCTCGGCTGTCACCCCCTCCTCCTCGACGCGCTTCCCGACTGCTGTGTGTGCTTGGAATCCCGGCCTGGCGAGCCCTCTTCTGGAGATAACACGAGTGGCCCCCAGACGGCCTCCCAGGGGGTCCTCCATTATCGCCCGGCGGGGAGAGGGAGAAGCAACGTCCACTGCAGCAGGCACCACCCAGCCTCCAGGAGACAGGCAAGTCCCAGTTTGTTCTCATCAACTTAGTGATTTGCTCTGTCATACTCCTGGAGGTGGAGTTCGGGGTCCGCAGCTCCCTGAACTCCCACCACCTGCTGTAGCCTGTGTCTCTAATCCTGCTCCCTCTGTGTCTCCCTCCGCTGAGCAGTCCCCGGCGCCGGGTCAACGTCGTGGGATGAGGAGGGGGCCTGCGGCTCCGGTTCCGCAGCTACGTCGCGGACGGAGGAGGACGACTGACTGCTACGTGGAGTCTGCGCCGACGACCAAGCGTCCCCGGGTCTCCACGGAGAAGCAGTTCGGTCCAGCGGGACGAAGTTCTCTTGCCATCACGTCGTGTGGACTATCGGCGTGGTTACTGGGGCAGGAGGAATTCCAAGCTGCGTTGACCATCATGCCGGCTGCGGGTCCCAACGCAGCTGAGTGGGAGACTGACAACGACCTTCTGACGACGGATCCTAGATCTTCGCAGTCCTGGACGGCGTCAGAAACCGAGATCAGGCGAGTGCTCTATTTTCTCTTTCTCCTTCATATCTTTGAGCACTTTAGCCTGTCTTTAGGGGGGATGGGCCGGGTGCAGCCGTCCGCTGCGTCCGAGCTCATCTCGCCGAGTTCTGGTGCTGCCGGTGATCCTGATCCCGGTTCTGTTTTCTCTCCTGAGCCTTCTTTCAGGGTTGCCGGCGAGCAGTTGCCATCTCTCGTGGTGCTGGAAGGTCCAGGTTCGACGTGGGAGGTCGGTTCTGGTGCGGTGCCGACCCAGTTGGGGTCCGTCATGGGTGCTGCTCCAGCGGTGTCCGACGTGGGTTCGCCCGAGACCCAATCGGGGTCCGATGTGGGTCTCGCTCCAGTGGTGTCCGACGTGGGTTCGTCTCAGGCCCAATCGGGGTCCGACGCGGGTCCTGCACCAGTGTTGTCCAGGTCCGGTGAGGGGGTGGCTGTGTCCCTGCGGTCTGACGTTCGTCCACCTCGTCATCGGCTCTCCCCCGAGCCTCTTCCACCGGGTTCCGCTTTGACCCCTCGCCCGTCTCAATGGTTCTGGTGGTTGAGCGATGTGGGTCAGCTGCCCGACCCGCAAGACTTTCGGTTCGGCGATCTGGTCCAACCCCCCGACGAACTGTGTTTGCTTCTGGGTGGCCTGGTACGGCCACCGGTGGACTTGTTTCTTGGGGCCTGGGTCTGGAGTAGGCCGCCCGAACATTCCCTTCTCCCCATTTCACCAGTTGGACAATGGGCAGGGAGACCACCGGAACTGTCCCGGCTTTATTGGACTCTGCCTGCCGTCTTCCTCGGGTGTCGCTTCCTTCTGTAAATATTAAGGTCACTCGGGTGCAGTTTTTGTCCTCTAGGTGAATCTAGGTATATAGCGCTTTGTATTGCGTTTTTATTAACCATGCTCAGCATTTTCCTTATTCTTGTCCTGTTCCTAGCCTCGTTTGTGCATTATGGAGTAATGTGTTTTGTTTCCTTTTCAACCGTACTCTGTAATTGCCTCATTTGTTCCTGTCACTTTCATGGTGTTTTTTTTTTCTTCTCCCCTGCCCGATCTAGACATTATTTGTGTGTTATTGAGTAGTGTGTTTTTCCTGTAGCCATGCTCAGTATTTTCCCCATCTGTGCCTGGTCTAATTATTTTCTGTGTGATATAGAGTATTGTATTTGGTTGTTGTTTTTTTTTCCTCTGCCCTGGTACTCTGTATTTGTTCATGGTCTATTTGTCTTTTTTTTCCTTCTCTCCCTGCTTCTCTCCCTCCGGTCCTGCCTCCCTTCCTCCCACCCTAGGGGGGGGGGGGGGGGGGGCTCGGATGGTTCGAGTCGTTCGGAGCCCGACCATGAGGGGGATGCTCTGTCACCATGGGATGAGACGCCGGGTCGTCCGGCGCTCAGACCATGTCCCTTCCTATCTCTGTCTCTCATTGGCCAGCGTCTCAGCGGGTTCCCAGCTGTCGGTGTTACGGGATGGCTGGGGCCCAATTAATCCTCATCAGCTGAGGTGCTGCTAATGAAGATAAAAAGGAGCAGCTCCGATCATTCGGGGCTGCGACTTAAGCACTGTTAAGCTGGAACCCCTACATCCGGCGCCAGCTTCCTACTCATCTAGCAGCATTACTCGTGAGTGTTACCCTGCTTGAGTATTTGTGTCTTGGTACCCCTACGCTCAGTGCCAGCTCTCTACTCGTCTGGCTGCATAACTTGTGAGTGTTCCCTGCATGAGTATCTGTGTCTTGGCACCACTAAGCCCGGTGTCAGCTCTCTACTCGTCTGGCTGCATAACCTGTGAGCGACATCTTGTATGAGTATTTGTGCTTCTTGGCCTTCAAGGCCGTGTCCCTTATCCCCTGTCCCTTTTATAATAAAACATCACAACTCACTGGCTCGCCCTCAGCTCTCATTGTGTGGCTCTCCAGAGCCCACGTAACAAAAAAGGAAATAGCAGAAGAACAATTAGTTTACCATGGCTAAACTCCAAATGTCTACAACTAATGAAGACTACAGATCAGCTCCTTAACCCCTTGAACTCTGTGAATTCCGCGGGCAGGCACATCTCTGCATCTTAGTGCGTCTCAGTGCGCACTGAAAAAAAAAAGCTGTATTTCTGGTCTTCCAGTACAGACACAGCCTTGTTACAACCTGAGAAAAAAGCTGTGTAATATATTCATTTTTTGTGGTATTTTTACAAAATTTTGACCTGAGCTTGAAAACACTTGGTTCTACATTTCTGTTGTGTTTTCCAGCCAGTATCTGACAGCTGTATGTTATTTGCAAGCATCTGTATCTAAAAAAACACCCAGGTGAACTTTCTTGTTACTCAGTGGTAGGAGCACTTAAAGAGATTATGACTGCTTTGCCAAAAAATTCAGTTTTCTTTTAAATGAGACTAACCCCATGAAGATGCTGCAAAGGGTTGAAGAACAGCTTTTGATTTACTTTGGGCATGTTATTTTTAGGCGTTTTTAGGGAAGTTGAACAGAGTTCAACAGGTTAAAATAGCCCTAAAAACAGGTTTTACAACAGACAGACAAAAATTTACATCTGCTAGAAATAAGGAAACACAAGCCATGAGAAAGGCAAAGGCAAACTTAATATTACTTAAGTTACTTAATATTACTTAAGTTACTATTATAACTTAATATTAATAACAAATTGGTACAGAATCCCACGGTCATTGCTACAGAGTTTAACAACTTTTTCATAAACTCTGTGCTAGAAATATCCAGCTCATTTAATCCACCTGATCATAACCCTTGTCCTATTAGCCCCTCACAACCAGTTTTTGATGTATTAGAAATAACTGAAAAGGAAGTCACAAATATCATCAGCTCACTGAAAAGCTCAAAAGCAACAGATGAACATGGTCTTAACACCTAATGTTTAAAAGAAAATAAAGAATCTCTCCTTTGTCCAGTTACTCATTTAATCAATCTGTCAATAAAACACACTGTTGTCCCAACTGCTTGGAAGGTAGGAGTGGTCAGACCAATTTTCAAAACAGGGAGTAAAACTGATATAAACAACTACAGAACAATCAGCAGCTTGCCTGTCATCTCAAAAATAATTGAAAAATGGGTGGCCACACTATTATGTGAACATATGAATTATGGAAACACCCCCCCTGCATCATGCACAGTTTGTGTTCTGTGCCCACCACTCAACAGAGTCTGCAATAAGCTTGTTCCTAGAGAAAACTAAATCTTTCTTAGATAAGTGTAGTTGTGTAGGTGCTGTGTTTTTAGATCTGAAGAAGGTGTTTGACACCGTTGACCAAGACATCCTTTTAACCAAACTTACTCAGTTTAATTTTTCAGAACATGCTACCAAATGGATGAAATCCTATCTAACTGACAGACAGCAATGTGCAATGGTCAACAGTGTCAAGTGACCATATTTAAAATGTCAAATGGGTGTCCCACAAGGCTCCATACTTGAACCAATATCATTCTCCCTATACATACAGTAAATGATCTAACAAATGCATGCAGAAGCATTCATATACACATTTATGCAGATGACATGGTGATATTCACCCCTGCAATAAACACCCAAGAAGCTGCCTGTATTCTTACAACAGCAATGACCCAAATCCATGACTGGCTGAATAACTCATGTCTCCTACTAAACACTAAAAAAAAACCTGCATGATGTTCACCAAACAACAATCAAATATTACAAACTTGAACATCTTCTTAAAAGGGGAGGAGCTGCAACTAGTCGAGGAATTGAAGTACCTGGGCCTGATTTTAGACCCCTCACTAACCTTTAAAAAAACACATCAAAAAATCTCAAACATAATCTAATTCAATCTAAGAAATTTTAAACAAATTACACCATCGCTGACAGTCAATGCAACCAAAATGTTTCTGCATGCAATTGTCTTCTCACACATCAATTACTGTTTTACCAACTGGTCACTCACTGGTGTAACCATAATCAAACCCACTGAATCTTTTTCCAAAAAAACATAAAAATCCTTGACATATTTGACATATTCCACATATCATTGCTGGAACATTTGCAAAAAATACAATCTTCTGTCTTTTGAAAATTATAAAACTTTCAAATTTTCCTGTTCAGTTTATAAAATATTAAATGGCTATGCACCCCCCACCCCCCGGGAGAATATGTCAAACTGAGAACTGTCACTGGTCCAACCACCAGAGCAATCACTAGAGGAGAGTGTGAGGTCCCCCACAGATGCATCACATTTGCTCAATCTGTGCTGTCAATGAGGGGCACCAAGATCTGAAATAACATATCACCTGCAATCAGAGAACCTACCACACTAAACACTTTTAAGATGCATTGTAAAAATTGGCTTTTAAACAACCAAAATTGTACCCATAGCTAGTGGT
This sequence comes from Pholidichthys leucotaenia, assembly GCA_020510985.1. Taxonomy (NCBI): domain Eukaryota; kingdom Metazoa; phylum Chordata; class Actinopteri; order Cichliformes; family Pholidichthyidae; genus Pholidichthys; species Pholidichthys leucotaenia. Next base: position 414,146,909 of record CM035837.1, on the reverse strand, counting down.
TGCTCTGCAGCATACGCATATATCAAATCAAATCAAATCAAATCAAATCAAACTTTATTGTCATACTGCTGTACATACAACTGTAGTGCAGGCAAGATGAAATTGCGTTTCTCTCGGCATCCATATAAGAAGCAGCATGATTAAGACACACTCCCACATAGCTCCACCCCCCACCCCACCCCCACCCCCCCGTCCATTCACACATCCCTGAGACATACTTGGGGGAAAAAGAATAACTAACTATAATATACAAAATGTCCATAGGTGCAGTAGTGTGTATGTGAGATTCCGGGTCAGCTGTTCAGCATCCTGACAGCTTGTGGGAGGAAGCTGTTGATCAGTCTGGTGGTTCTGCCTCTGATGCTCCGGAATCGTTTACCAGATGGAAGAAGTTCAAAGTGTTTATGCAGAGGGTGAGAACGGTCCTTGACAATGTTCAGTGCCCTGCTCCTACAACGGTTCTGAAAAAGTTCTTGGACAGAGGGGAGGGAGACTCCAATTACCCTCTCAGCCCCCTTGACTATCCTCTGCAGGGCTTTTTTGTCGGACATACTGCAGCTGGAGTACCATGTAGCAATGCAGTACGTCAGAACACTCTCCACCACACCTCTGTAGAAGGTCCTGAGGATGCAGATGGGGAGAGAGGCCTGTTTGAGTTTCCTCAAGAAGTGTAGTCTCTGCTGAGCCCGCTTCCTGATCTCCAAGGAATTCTTGCTCCAGGTCAGGTCCTGCGAGATCTGCACTCCGAGGAACTTGATGTTCTCTACTCTCTCCACTAAACGGCCGCCGATGCTGAGGGGGACGTGCTCAGGCTGTGACCGCCGGAAGTCGATAATCATCTCCTTCGTTTTGTCCACGTTGAGCACCAGATTGTTCTCCCTGCACCAGCCCTCCAGGTCTCTCACTTCTTCCCTGTACATTGATTCCTCATCCCTCTGAATAAGTCCCACTACCGTGGTGTCATTTGCAAACTTAATAATCTGGTACCCCTCGTGTTTGGATACACAGTCATGCGTTAGGAGTGTAAACAACAGTGGACTGAGTACACTGCCTTGAGGGGTTCCGGTACTCAGCGTGACAGAGTTGGAGATGTGGTTTCCAACCCGGACAGACTGAGGTCTCTCAGTCAGGAAATCCAGGATCCAGAGACATGTGGCGGTGTTCAGACCGAGAAGGAGTAATTTCTCTATCAGTCTCTGGGGAATAATGGTGTTGAATGCTGAACTGAAATCAATGTACAGGAGTCTGGCGTAGGTGTCTTTCTGGTCCAGGTGGGTGATGACAGAGTGTAGGGTGGTGACTATAGCATCCTCCGTGGAGCGGTTTGAACGATATGCAAACTGGAGCAGGTCGTGTGATGCAGGGAGGCAGGCTGTGATGTGTGGTTTGACAAGCCGTTCAAAACACTTCATCACAATTGGTGTAAGTGCAACAGGATGATAGTCATTCAAACAGGACACCACTGGTTTCTTTGCCACCGGTACAATGATAGAGGTCTTGAAGCATCTGGGAACGATGGCCTGACTCAGGGAGATGTTATAAATGTCAGTCAGGACATCCGCCAACTCGCTCGCGCAGTCTCGGAGCACACGTCCCGGAATGTTGTCTGGACCTGCAGCTTTGCGTGGGTTGACTCTGGTTAGGGTCCTCCGTGTGTCCGCTGTGTTGATGGTAAAAGCTGGTCCGACCGATGGTGGGAGTGGGCCGGCCCTCCCTCTGATTGTTGAGTTGGATGCTTCAAAACGTGCAAAGAAGTCGTTAAGCCTGTCTGGAAGCGAAGCGTCGTCATCATCGACCCCCTGCCTAGACTTAAAGCCCGTCAGTGTCTGAACTCCCTGCCACATCTGCTTGGTGTTCCTAGTGTCACAGAGGTGTCCCTGGATTTTCTCTGCATAGGCACGCTTTGCCGCCTTAATTCCCTTTGAAAGCGCAGACCTGGCTGAGCGGAGGGCAATCCTGTCCTTCGCTCTGAAGGCTGCATCTCTGGCTGTAAGCAGCGAGCGCACCTCTGCAGTCATCCAGGGCTTATGATTACCCCGCATAATGATGGTCTTCACTGTAGTGAAATCCTCTGTGCACTTCGCGATGTAGCTGGTGACCGTATCAGCATACTCCTCCACATCTGTCCTGTCTTCCTGGGAGGCTGCTATTTTGAAGATCTTCCAGTCTGTGTGCTGAAAACAGTCTTGCAGTGCAGAGGTTGCACTCTCTGGCAAAATCCTGATTTGTTTCACTGCTGGCCTGCTGCGCTTCAATAAAGGTTTGTAGGCAGGCACCAGCATCACGGACATGTGATCAGAACGGCCGAGATGGGGGCGGGGTATCGCTTTATATGCATCTGTGTTTGTGTACACTAAGTCCAACATATTCTCTCCTCTGGTCTTAAAGTCTACACATTGTTTAAACTTGGGGAGCACAGTCTTTAAGCTGGTGTGGTTAAAATCCCCCGCAACCACCACAAAACTGTCCGGGTGTGACGTTTGGATTTCACTGATCGCATTGTGCAGTACCCCGAGTGCCTTCTTAGCATTAGCTTTAGCATTAGCGCTCGGCGCTATGTAAACACCAACTACAAACACGTTGCTGAATTCCCTCGGCAGATAAAATGGCTGACAATTAACAATAAGGAACTCCGCCAACGGAGAGCAGTGTTTAAGATAAGATAAGATAAGATAAGATAAGATAAGCCTTTATTAGTCCCACAACGGGGAAATTCCAGGATTGCAACAGCACAGGGATAGCAACACTCAGAGCAACAATCAGAAGGCAAGAAAAAAAACAAGCAAGCAAGAGCAGCTAATAAACATATGTACGTATTACTATAAAATATATATATACACACACACACACAGACACACAGTGCAGAGCATTGTAGCTGGATGGAATAAATATATGAATATATGAACACACAGTGCAGAGCATTGTAGCTAGATGGAATAAATATGTAAATATATAAACACCCACAGTACGGAGCATTGCAGCTAGGTGGAATAAATATGCAAGTATATAAACACACACAGTGCGGAGCAATGTAGCTAGATGGAATAATATGTAGATATATAAATATATAAACACACCCAGTGCTGAGCATTGTAGCTAGATGGAATAAATATGCAAATATATAAACACACACAGTGCAGAGCATTGTTGCTAGATGGAATGAAACAGCATAACCGTCTACTTAGTTATCCTACATGGTATGATTATGTGCCCATACATATTCTCACCCTCCATAGCGACCGGTATGTTCCTAGTTGTATGCCGGAGGGGACCATTGTGTAAGTCTATTGCATCTTTTGCATTCAAAAAACTATTAGTTTGTTACGTCTTTTTGCTATCTCTGCAAGCAGCCCTGCTTAGGTTGTACAGTCTGACAGCCGTTGGTAGGAAGGACCTACGAAACCTCTCGGTTGTGCACCTGGGATGATGTAGTCTGCTGCTAAATGAGCTCCTCAGTGCATTCAGTATGTCCTGCATAGGGTGGAACTCGGACTCCAGCAGAGATGACAGTTTAGCCACCGTCCTTCTCTCTCCTATCTCCTCCATCGGATCAAGGCGCTGCCCCAGGACAGAGCTAGCTTTCTTAATCAGTTTGTTCAGTCTCTTCCTATCGGCTGCAGTAATGCCACTGCCCCAGCAGACCACTCCAAAAGTGATGGCTGATGCCACCACCGTGTCATAGAATGACTTCAGCAGCGCCCCTTGTACACCAAAAGACCTGAGTCTCCTCAGCAGGAACAGCCTGCGCTGTCCCTTCTTGTAGAGTGCATCAGTATTGTGTGACCAGTCTAGTTTATTGTTCAGATGAATACCCAGGTACTTATAGGATGTCACCATCTCGATGTCTGTTCCCTGTATATTTACTGGTACTGTGAGGGGCTGCCCATGCCTGCGGCAGTCCACCACCAGCTCCTTAGTTTTCCTCGCGTTGATCTGGAGGCAGTTCCGATGGCACCAGTCCACGAAGTCCTGGATAAGCCCTCTGTACTCAGCTTCATCTCCATTGGAGATGAGGCCAACGATCGCAGAGTCATCAGAGAACTTCTGTAGATGGCAGTGTGTTGTGTTGTGTGAGAAGTCCGCAGTATAAAGAGTGAACAGGAAGGGAGCCAGCACCGTTCCCTGGGGGGCCCCCGTGCTACTGATGATCGTGTCGGACACACAGTCCCGGGTTCTCACAAACTGAGGCCGGTTCGTGAGGTAGTCCAGGATCCATGATGACAGGTGCTGGTCCACCCCTGCGCGCAGCAGCTTGTCCTTCAGGATCATCGGTTGGATGGTGTTGAAAGCACTGGAGAAGTCAAAGAACATGATCCTCACCATATTCCCGGGCTTCTCCAGGTGGGACAGAGAACGGTGAAGGAGGAAGATCACCGCATCCTCCACCCCAATGCCATGCTGGTAGGCGAACTGGAGTGGATCCATCGCTGGTTCCACCAGGGGGCGGAGGTGAGCAAGGAGCAGTCTCTCCAGGGTCTTCATCAAGTGGGACGTCAAGGCCACCGGTCTGTAGCTGTTCAGGTCTTTGGGGTGGGAAGTTTTTGGTACAGGTACCACACAAGATGTTTTCCACAGCTGTGGTACCCTCCCCAGTTTCAGGCTCATGTTGAAGATATACGTCACAATCCCACACAGCTGGTCTGCACAGGACTTGAGGAGCTTTGCGCTGATGCCGTCCGGTCCCGGCGCCTTCCTCGCCTTGATCTTCCTCAGCTCCGTCCTCACCTGGGTCCTGGTCAGGGTCAGGACACTAACGTTTAGACACTAACGTGGCATTAACGCACCAGTTCTTGTTAACATAGATGCATAGCCCACCCCCCCCGGCTCTTACCGGAGCTCGCCGTTTCCCTGTCGGCACGGAACATCGCCATATCTTCCAGCTGAATGGCCTCTTCAGGAATGTTGTCGTGGAGCCATGTCTCGGTGAAAACAAACACACAGCAGTCCCTCCATTATCTCCGGGTTTCTCTCAGCAAATGCAGCTCATCCACCTTGTTTTCTAGGGCGCGGACGTTTGACAGAAGAAGCAACGGTACTGCTGGTCTGGAGGGGTTAGCCTTTAGCCTAGCATGGATCCTGGCCCTTTTTCCTCGCTTTTGCTTGCATTCGCTCCGCTTCCGCTTCCTCCTCTCCCGGGTAGCTTCCAGCGGGGACTCCGCCAAAATTCCATGCTGGCATAGAATGTCCAAATCACAACCGATCCCCGCGATTCTTGCAGCGTGCAGTACCTTGATGTTTAGTAAGGTCTCACGGTTGTAAGTTTTACAGAATGTACGTCTGGGATGATTAAAACTCTCACACTAGCTGATGCCAAGAGGGGCCGCTGGGTCTCGGCATGCCGCCATCTTTTTTTTTTTTTTTTATATATAGGATATATACATACGTATGCACCCGTGCGTCACACACATATGCCCCACCTCTTGTTTGTTGCTGTCTCTTGTTGCTGTGAGGTGCTTGGGTGTATGGGTGTGTAAGCAAATGCAATACTTCACTCGTGTGATATTTGAATGTTTTGTTTTGTAACACCTTAACTCTTGCACTTTAGCATATCCACTTTGTACAGTTTTATTGCAGTTGTTCTTCTCATGCATAATTGTTTGTTTGTGTGTTTTTGTGACCTGCCAGGGAACTACAGATACAAATTAGCAGTTCTGCTAAATTTGGCATACTTACATTTGTATTAATGTTCATTAGTATGTATTGTCCCTTTTAAATAAACATTAAACTAAACTAAACATCTTCAACATCCTTTGTCCAGTATATCCACTATCCCTCCTCTCACATGTCCAAATCATCTCAGCCTTGCTTTGCTTACTTTGTCTCCAAACTGCTCAGCCTGAGCTGTCCCTCTGATATACTCATTTTTAATCGTGTCCCTCCTAGTCACTCCCAATGAAAATCTTAACATCTTCAACTCTGCCACCTCCAGCTCCACCTCCTGTCTCTTTGTCAGTGCCACCGTCTCCAAACCATACATTATAGCAGGTCTCACTACCGTCTTGTAAATCTTCCTTTTCACTCTTGCTGCTTCACTTCTGTCACAAATCACCCTCAATACTCGTCTCCACCCACTCCACCCTGCCTACACTCTCTTTTCCATCTCTCTTGTGCATTTTCTGTTGCTTTGGATGGTTGACCCCAGGTATTTAAACTCATCTACTTTCACTACCTCTTCTCTCCAGAGCATACCTCCACCTCTCCGTGTACTCTTCCACCTGCTCTCTACTCTCACTACAGATCACAATGTCATCTGCAAACATCATGGTCCATGGAGACTCCTGCCTGACCTCATGTGTCAGCCTGCCCAGCACCATGGCAAACAAGAAGGGGCTCAGAGCCAATCCCTGATGTAACCCCACACCCACCTTGAACCCATCTGTCCCTTCTACAGCACACCTCACCACCATCTCGCTGTCCTCATACATGTCCTGCACCATCCTTACATACTTCTCTGCCAACTCCCGACTTTCTCGTACAGTACCACACTTCCCCTAGTCTATTGGCACCCTATCAGATGCTTTCTCTAGATCCACAAAGACCCAGTGCAACTCCTTCTGACCTTCTCTATAATCCTCTATCAACACTTAAAGCAAACATTGCATCTGTGGTATTCTTTCTTGGCATGAAACCATACTGCTGCTCACTGATTGTCACCTCTCCCCTTAACCTGGCTTCAACAACTCTTTCCTTTTTCTTCATAATGTGGATGATCAACTTTATGCCTCTGAACAGCTCTGAGCATAAACTTTGTTCTTGAAAACTGGTACTAAAACACTTCTCCTTTCCTCGGGCATCCTCTCACACTCCAAGATTGTGTTAAATAATCTGGTTAAAAAGTCCACTGCCATCTCTCCTAAACATCTCCGTACCTCCACAGGTATGTCGTCTGGACCAACCGCATCTCCATTCTTCATCCTCTTCAAAGCCGTCCTCACTTCTGCCTTGCTTATCCTCGGGACTTCCTTGTTTACAATCTTTCCTTCATCCATCCTCCTCTTTCTTATTTTCTTTATTCATTAGCTCTTGAAAGTACTCCTTCCACCTTCTCAACATACTCTCATCATTTGTATTGATTGTCTATTTTTATTTCAAACATGCAAATAAAAATCAATAAAGCAGAAGGCAAAAATAGATCATAATAAATTACAAATTTCTCTCTTCAGTCAGATGCTTCACAATCTACTTGCTCAAAAAAGAGTAGGATGAAGTCAACATTTCTAGTGCATTACTATTTTTAATCAGCCCAACCGGCTGTGCATCCTTTCCAACTCGATCGCTCTGTCTAGCCAATTGATACAAGTCATTTTCTTCTTACTTAGTTTTTAGCCTCTCTTACAACTCACTATATGCCTTTTCCTTTTCCTTTGCTACCTCTCTCTTTGCCATGTGCCTAGATTCCAAATAACCCTGTCTACTTTCTTCATCTTCCTTACTATCCCAATTTTGCTTTTCTAACCGCTTCCTTTGAATACTTTCCTGTACCTCCTCATTCCACCACCAAGTCTCCTTGTCTTGCTTCCTCTGTCCACTGGATACACCACATACCCTTCTTCCCATTTCCCTCAATACTTTAACTGTACTTTCTCAGTTATCTGGTAATTCTTCCCTACCACCCAGAGCCTGTATCAATTCCTTCCTGAACTCAGTGCGACCTTCTTCCTTCTGTAACTTCCCCCACTTAATCTTTGGCTCTGCCTTCACACTTTTCCTCTTCTTGCTCTCCAGAGTCATCCTACAGACTACCATCTGATGCTGTCAAGCTGCATTTTCCCCTGCTACCACCTTGCAGTCTCCTATCTCTTTCAGATTTCTCCTTCTGCATGAGATGTAGTCCACCTGTGTGCACCTTCCTCCACTCTCGTAAGTCAACCTATGTTCTTCTCTCTTCTTAAAGTATGTGTTCATCACAGCCATTTCCATCCTTTTAGCAAAATCCACAACCATCTGTCCTTCCAGATTTCTCTCCTTAAGACCATACCTACCCAGAACCTCCTCATCACCTCTGTTCCCTTCAGCTAGATGTCCATTAAAGTCCGTTCCAATCACCAGTTTCTTTCCCCTGGGAACATGCTCTACCATTTCATCTAGCTTACTCCAGAATTCCTCCGTCTCTTATATCTGACATCCAACTTGTGGGGCATATGCAATGACAACGTTCAACATCAAGCCTCTGAATTCTCACTTCAAACTCATGATTCTGTCTGACTCCCTCTTTACCTCTTAAACACTCTTCACATACTCTTCCTTCAAGATTACTCCTGCTCCATTTCTCTTCCTATCTACACCATGGTAGAACAGTTGAAATCCCCCTCCAATGCATCTAGCCTTGCTTCCCTTCCATCTGGTTTCTTGAGCACACAGTATATCTACCTTTCTTCTCTCCATCATATCAGCCAACTCTCTATCTGCCTTTGCCAGTAATAGTCCCTACATTTAACGTTCCTACTCTTACCTCCACACTTCTGCCTTTCATCAGATCACACAGTTTGAAAATGAAATGTGGCTACAGATGGAAAATAACATGTTAATGTTCATTAAGGGTGCTTTCACACCTAGAGGCTTTAATTCGTTTCAATCAAACTCGAGTTTGTTTTCTCCATTAGTGCGGTTCATTTTGTCTGGTGAGGACACAATAATTGCACTCAGGCGTGCACCAAAGGATCTGTACCGAGACCTCCCGAAAGAGGTGGTCTCAATGCAAATCAACTGATGAACTCCGATGCGGTCCTGCGGGTGAGAAAGTGACCGCACTAAAACAGGACCAGCAGCAAACTGTAAAACATTTTATGCCACTGTACATATCTGACGGATCTTTGGAAATATCTGAGGCTGACCATATCACAGTTCTGGAGGATTAAGGAATGTCAACATGTTATTTTCCATCTGTAGCCGTGATTCATTTTCAAACTCTACGATTTGCCGAAAGTGATATTTGCACATATGTAGTAAACGATAACCATGGCAATGAAAACCCCCATTAGATTATGCTACGATTTGTACTATTTTCTTCCCAGGAATGCAGAAATACACAGTAGTCATCGTACTTCCTGTATTTACTTTTCCTGTTCTCACGGCAAAAACCTCTGACCAATAAGAACAGAGAATGTTCTGACGTCTCGTGAAGTCTCGTGGGATTTAACATGACGCAGTTTGGACTGCTTGAATTTTTACCTGTGTGAAAGGGGACCGAACCAAGGAGATGCAAAATAACAAACTTGTCAACTGATTCGGACCAAATTAAACAAATTTAGGTGTAAAAGCACCCTAATCCTCCAGAACCATGACATGCTCAGCCTCGGCTATTTTCAAAGATCTATCAGGTATGTACAGTGGCAAAAAGTGTTTTACAGGTTGCCGCTGACCGCACCAGAGTTTGCCAGTTGATTCAAATCGAGACCACGTCTTTCAGGAAGTCTCGGTACAGTTCTTTTGGTGTGCACCTGAGTGCGATTACTGTGTTCTCACCAGACAAAAAGAACTGCACTAATGGAGAAAACAAACTTGAGTTTGACTGAAACAAACTAAAGCCTGTAGGTGTGAAAGCACCCTAAGAGTGATCCAATAGATTCCCATGATGAATGAAAAATCAAGGATTCAGTGTACCCCGCCCAGTATGGCATTACCAGGGCTTCACCCCGGAGCCAGGCCTGGTAGAGGGGCTCATTGGCGAGCATCTGGTGGCCAGGTTTCTGCCCATGGGACCAAGCCAGCCTCAGCCCAAAGGAGTTACATGGGTTTGCCTTCCAATGGGCTCACCACCTGCAGGAGGGACCATGAGGGTCCGCTGCAATGTGGATCAAGTGGTGGTTGAAGGCAGAGACCTCGGGGGTCTGATCCCCAACTTTCTAAACTGGCTTTTGGGATGTGGAACGTCACCCCTCTGGTGGGGAAGGAGCCTGAGCTGTTGCACAAGGTTGAGAGATACCGGCTAGATATAGATGGGCTCACCTGAATACACATGTCCAGTTCTGGAACTAGTCTCCTGGAAAGGGGTTGGAGCTTGGCCTACTCTGGAGTTGCCCTGGGTGAGAGGTGACCAGCAGGGGTGGGTATTATTGTATCCCCCGCCTTCCTGTCTCGACACTGGCATTCTCCCAAGTGAACAAAAGGGTAGTTTCCATGCACCTTTGGGTTGGGAAATGGGTCCTGACCATCACTTGTGCCTATGAACCAAATGATGGTTCAGAGTACCCACACTTTTTTAAGTCTCTTGACTGGGAAACTGCTGGAAAGTGCTCTTCTTGGAGACTTCATTGTCCTACCGGGGAAATTCAATGCACACGTGAGCAACAACAGTGAAACCTGGAGGGGTGTGATTGGGTGGAACGGTCTGCCCGATCTGATCCCGAGTGGTGATCAGTTATTAGACTTTTGTGGCAACCACAGTTTATTCATAATGAACACCATGTTCAAGTATAAGGGTGTCCATATATGCACCTGGCACCAGGACACCCTGGGACACAGGTCAATGTTCTATTTTGTTATTGTGTCATCAGACCTGCAACCATATATCTTGGAAACTTAGGTAAAGAGATGTGCAGAACTGTCTACTGATCACCACCTGGTGGGGAGTTGGATCCGATGGAAGGGGTGGATGCCACTCAGACCCGGTAGACCTAAACACATAGTGAGGGTGTGCTGGGAATGTCTGGCTGAGGTCCCTGTCAACTCCCACATCCGGAAGAACTTCAACCACATTCCGAGAGAGTCTGGAGACATGGACTCTGAATGGGCCATGTTCTCCACCTCCATTGTTGAAGCTGCTGCCCACAGCTGTGTCCACAAGGTCATTAGTGCATCTCGTGGTGGCAACCTCCAAACCATCAAGCTGATGGAATCCTGTCGAGCTTGACTGGTTTGTGGGACTCCCGAAGCAGCTGAGGTGTACCGACAGGCCAAGCAGAGTGTAGCTCGGGTGGCTGCTGAAACAAAAACTCAGGTGCGGGAGGAGTTCGGTGAGGCCATGGAACAAGATTTTCAGTCGGCCTTGAAGAGGTTCTGGCAAACTGTCCAGTGGCTCGAGAGGGGGAAGCAGCTCCCTGTTCACACTGTGTATTGTGCGGATGGGGTGCTACTGACTTCGACTGGGGACATCGTCGGGCTATGGAAGGAATCCTTCAAGGATCTCCTCAATCCCAATGACCCACCTTCCACAGAGGAACCAGGGCTTGAGGACGAAGGGGATGACTTGCCCATCACAGGGCCTGAGGTCGCCAAAGTGGTTAAAAAACTCTTTGGTGACCAGCCCCCATGGGTGGATGATATTCACCCTGAGTACCTCAAGGCCCTGGATGTTGCAGGGCTGTCATGGTTGAGACGCTTCTGCCACATTGTGTGGTCGAGGACAATGCCTATGGCATGGCAAACTGGGGTTCTCTCTTTAAGAAGAACGACCAGAGATTTTTTTTTTTTTTTTTGGTTACTTATTTGTACCCGTAGGTAGATTTGGTTTGCAGTCTGGTGACAAGCCACCGGCTGCTGGTCGCTGCGTGCGCGAGCGCCCTAAACCTACATGTTTTTGGTGTGCGGGAGGAAACCGGAGAAATCCCGGCGTAAACCCGTGCAACACGGGGAGAACATGCAAACTCCACACAGCTCACTGTTGGTCGGGGGCTGGGATCGAACCCACGATCTCATGATCCCCACGATCCCCCGGCCGAGGGTAAAACTGTGCTGCCACAGTGCTAAACCACTGCGCCACCATGCAGTCAAGAGATGTTTTTTTTTTTTTTCAAATTTTAGAGGGATCACACTTCTCAGCCTCCCTGAGAAGGTCTGTGCCAGAGTAGTAGAGAGGAGAGTCCGGCCATTGGTCAAACCTTAGATTCAGGAGGAGCAATGTGGTTTTCATCTTGACTGTGGCACATCAGACCAACTCTTTACCCTCTCAAGAATCCTCGAGGGTTCGTGGGAGTTCTCCCAACCAGTCTACATGTGTTTTGTGGATTTGGAGAAAGCATTTGTCTGTGTCCCTCGTGGTTTTTTGTGGGGGGTGCTGCAGGAGTATGGGGTATCGGGATTGTTGCTATGAGCTATCCGATCCCTATACAACCATTGCAAGAGTTTGGTTCATATTGCCAAAACTCAGTTGAACTCGTTTCCAGTGAAAGTTGGACTCCGCCAGGGCTGCCCTTTGTCACCAATTCTGTTCATAATTTTTATGGATAGGATATTTAGGCACAGCCAAGGAACAGAGGGTGTCATGTTTGGTGACCACAGGATCTCATCTCTGCTGTTTGTAAATGATGTTGTCCTGTTGGCTTCATCAAGCAATGACCTACAGGTCTTGCTGGGATGTTTGGCTTTTGAGTGTGAAGCGGCTGGGATGAGAATCAGCACCTCCAAGTCCGAGTCCATGGTCCTCAGCCGGAAAAGGGTGGATTGTCCTTTCCAAGTTGGGGACAAGCTCCTGCCACAAGTGGAGGAGTTTACGTATCTGTGTCTCATTCAACAGTAAATGAGCTTTTTCCATCAGATTTGCAGGACTCACCCTTAGAGATAGGGTGAGAAGCTCAGTTATCTGGGAGAGGTTCAGAGTAGAACCGCTGCTTCTCGACATCATAAGGAGCCAGGTGAGGTGGTTTGGGCATCTGATCAGGATGCCTCCTAGATGCCTCCCACTTGTGGTGTTTTGGGCATGTCCCACTGGGAGGAGACCCTGGGACAGACCCAGGACATGCTGGAGAGACTACGTCTCACAGCTGGCCTGGGAACACTTTGGTATTCTCTCTGAAGAGCTGAAGCAGGTGCCATGGAAGAGGGAAGTCTGGGCTTCTTTGCTTGAGCTGCTGGCTCCACAACCCGGACCTCTGAAAAAGTGGTAGAAAATGGATGGATGGAAACACAGTTATCGTTTTATACTTGACCTTGTGCTCCTTCATTTTAACAGTGCCCCTATGCCCCCCCTCTCATACAGCTACCTTACCCGTCTCACTCGCAGAGCCATCAACATCACTGGCAACACCTCCCACCCCTCACACTCCCTCTTCAGCCACCTGCCCTCAGGGAAAAGGTACCGGAGCCCCCAGGCCCACTCCACAAGACTGCTAAACAGCTTTGTTCATCAGGCTATCAGGACCCTGAACTCTGCCCCCCCCCAACACCATTGGGACCATAAATCACCTGCACAATAACTACCTCAGCTGTTGGCACAAAACGACTGGCACACCAATAGTAATACATTTGCTGGTGTATGTCTCTGCACTTTAACTGCAGCCATTTGAACAAATGCCATATCTGCTGCTGTCTGTCTGTCATTGCTATACTGTCCATGTGCAGCTGTTACTATCTGCACCTACACTACTGCATTGAACTGCAACTATGGGCATTACGTCTCTAGTTTTCTGTATATAGGATTGCTGGGTTTTATCATCATTTAATCAATGTTAATCGTTTATCTCTATTTGCACTAGGGGAGGTCTGGGTCTATCTTTTGTCGCCATTTGCACTATGGGTTGCATTACTGTACATAGACTGCTGTTGTTTTTCTTTTTTCCAGCCTTATTCTTTTTATATATATATATATTGAACACCACTGAAGAGAGAAATGCCATTTCAATTCTCCTGAATGTCCTGTACATATAACAGTATTGACAAATAAAATCTTTGAATGTTTGAATCTTTGAATCTTGAGGAGGTGAAGTCAACTGACTTGAAGCCTTTTGGACACCTTGGTGTTGAGGTGCTTCAGGTATGCCCGACACAAAGAAGACGCTGAGACATTTGAAAGAGCATGGGTGCAGTCTCACTGGTGCCAAGTTAAATTCATCTTTATGTATATAGCGTCATTTCACAACATTAATCTCATAGCACTTTCAACTTACACCAGCCTGAATCGAAGCCCAGCTGCGAGGCCCAGCGGAGATACTACCAGGCAAGCGGCTATTTGTTGACGGGGCTCAGCAGAGATTTCACCCAGGCAGACGACGGTAGGTGGCGGTGCCTAGCGGAGGATTTACCGTGACCTCAGCGGAGCTCGGTGGCAGCGGCGGTGTGTGACGAGACTCGGTTGGAGGAGCGGGACGGGAGACCAGTTACGGCGACTATGAGCAACGAGACCAGCAACGGAAGGGGCTAGTTGGCTAGCTGAGGCCCAGCTGGATTCGAGGACGATCGGATCAGATTCTGGCGATATAAGCAGAATTTATTTTACTATCCACAGATTTTCCTTTTCCTTCTTTCCAAGAAGGACTGAAGATGGCTGCCACCGGATTAAAAAGTGGGCTGATGGGCACCACTAATAAGCCTTCTCTACTTCTCTACTTCCTCTTCGTTTTGTCTTTGTGTGTCTGGACCTGCAACAAGAAGGATTTTCCGACAAACTCAACCAAAGGTGAAGTTAAAAAGTTTTATCTGTATGGATTTGGGCTTGGACATCTCACCCTACACTCTATGTGGTCTTTAAAAGCCCTGAGCAAAAACTTCCAAATTAAGGCAAACATGGCTGTTAAGCAAAAATCACAATATGGCAGAGGATATACAGTTAAAGTTCTGTTAGTTCTGCTACTTCTGGCAGGAGATATTCACCTTAACCCTGGACCTGCCACTATTAAACAGCAGACCACTGGGTTAGCACAAAACCGAGCTGTACAAAAGCAAAAACAACATTTATTTTTCCAAACTGTTAATCATGCACGAGTTCTTTGGGACACCAAGGCTAAACCAAAGGGGATCCTCGGTGGTCATTTAAACATACGGAGCATAATCCCCAAAAGAGATGAGATTTCGGTGTTGCTGTTGGACTCAAATCTGGACTACCTTTGTCTCTCAGAAAGCTGGCTACACAGTAACATAGACACTAATATGATCGATATTGTGGGCTACCAGTGTTTTAGAAAAGACAGGCAGGTAGGGAGGGGAGGAGGTGTTTTAATTTACATCAAAGAGAAATATAAATGTCAACTGGTTGATTTGAATACTTCACTTGAATGTTTAGCTGTTAATGTATGTCTCTCTCCGGTAATGAATTTCAACATTGCAGTAGTGTACAACCCACCGTCACACAACTCTTCCTTTTATAATGAATTAAGTGATCTGGTTAAACAACTTGAGAAGAACAGAGAAACAATAATTCATGGTGACTTTAATATCAACTGGTCTGATAAAAAAGACAAACAAAAACTGAAAAGCCTCATGACTAAATTTAATTACCAGCAAATCATCAAAGGACCCACCAGGATAACCAAACAATCCAGAACACTTATTGACATGGTATTTACTAATAAACCAGAACGAATAACCAGAACCTATAATCTTGTAACTGGTCTCTCAGATCATAACATGGTTCTTGCTGTCAGGAAACTTACTAAAAAGCGACTACAGTATTTTGGGGGAGTCGATATTGACAAATCAAATTTTATTATCCCCAAATCAAAAAATGAGGAGTTTGAACATTACTTAGAGAATCAAAATTGGGAGCAGCTCATGGCAACATGTGAAGTAGATGATTGTTGTAATTTTATAACTGCAACAATCACAAAGTCTATAGAAAAATTTTCAAAGCAAATTAAAAGTAGACAACAGAAGATTAGCCTACCATGGTTAAATAATGAAATAAGAAAACTTATGAAGAGGCGAGACTATGCACTGAAAACATCACTAACCTCCAAACTACAAAATGATCACCTTGTGTACAAAAGTTTAAGAAATAAAGTGGTACATGAGCTGCGAAACTCAAAAATATCTTATTACAATAAACTGATAGATCATGCAAAGGGTAACAACAGTTCCCTATGGAGGCATTTAAATAACTTAACTAATAAAAAAAACGATCAGAAGGGGGTAAAGGAACTTAGAATCAATGGCAAGACCGTCAGTGACAAGGCTACTTTGGCAAATGAATTTAATTCACACTTTGTGGGCTCTGTGGAAGACTTAACAAAAATTTTTGTGCTGCCAAATGTGCTCAACAACACAAATTCCATACTCCCAACAGATACTTTTCACATCGATGAGGTAAATGAGAAGTTAATTGCTGGTATTGTTAAAACACTGTCAAACTCAAAAACTAGTGATATCTACAATATGAGCACCTCCTTTCTCAAAATGCACAGCAAAATATTAATCAAACCACTGACTCGTCTCATTAATCTCTCCATTAGGTCTAGTACATTTCTATCTGGCTGGAAAAAAGCTGTCGTCATACCAGTTCATAAATCAGGCAGTAAAGACGATATATGCAATTACCGCCCAATCTCTATCTTACCAGTCCTATCTAAGGTTCTTGAAAAAGTTGTAGCTACACAGCTGATAGACTACTTACAAGACAGTCAACTTCTTCATCCACATCAATTTGGTTTTAGACCAGGATACTCAACAGAAACAGCAAATTGTTGCCTTATTGAAAACGTCAAACAGTCCTTGGACAGGGGTAATGTGGTAGGAGCTGTTTTTCTAGATCTCAAAAAGGCTTTCGATACTGTAAACCACAGTTTGCTTTTATCCAAAATGGTATCTTTTAACTTCTCCCCAAATACATTAGAATGGTTTGCATCTTATCTCCAGAATAGAGAACAGTGTGTAAAAGTTCACCAGGATAAATCCTCATTTTTAAACAACCGCATGGGTATCCCACAAGGGTCCATTCTTGGTCCTTTACTTTTCAGCATTTTTATTAATGACTTGCCGTTACACTGCTCAGCTGCAACATGCCAACTTTATGCAGATGATGCAGTTATTTACACAGCTGCCAAGACTCCAGCACAGGCTGCAGATGTACTGTCTACAAGTATGGTTGATGTCCAAGAGTGGCTCCTCAAGAACCATCTATTGCTGAACCTTCAGAAAACAGTCTCAATGTGCTTTTCAATCAAAAAATGTAACCTGCAACATTTTAAAGTTAATATACATGATCATGACATCAGTTTAGCTACAGAATTCAAATACCTTGGCATTGTACTAGATCCTCAACTCAAATTTAATCTTCATATAAAGAAAATTTCAAAAACAGTAAAAAAAAATCTGAACTGCTTTAAATTAATTAGATATTACATACCTTACGAAGCAGCTGCACTGTATATGCATTCTATGGTTTTTTCTCATATATCATACTGTTTGACAGTCTGGGCTCAAGCAGCCCCTTCCACAATAAGACATATAGGTTCATTATATAATCAAACCCTAAAAATCTTGGACAAAAAGCCCATTAGGTGGCATCACTGTAATGTTTTAAAAAAATACAACCTATTGAGTTTTGAGAGCTTCATTGACCTCTGTCTTCTGAAATTAACGTTCAAATGTTTCCATAAATCAGCACCCGAGCCACTTGCTGGTTTCGTCCAAAGACAGGACAGCAGCAGAGCCACCAGGAGTTCTGTTAACAATAACTGTAAAATATTCCACCGCAGAACCACATTTGGACAAACAGCTTTCTCTATAAAGGGCAGTCACATCTGGAACACAATGCCAAATGAAATTAAAATAATAACGGACTTTAAAACATTCACTAAAAATGTTAAAAACTGGCTGAAAAATAAACAAGAATGTACTCATGTATGAATTATTTGTCTGCAAAGTGAGAGTGAATGAAGGGAAGGAATAAATGTGTTTGTTTATAGTGAGTGACGGAGGGAGGAAGGCCTGAAATAGGCAAATGTGAGTTATGTTATATGTGTTAAATGTGAGTCAGGCTGTTATATTTGTGTATTTATAATATTTATGTTAAAGGTGAGTCAGGCTGTTATATTTGTGTATTTATAATATTTATAATATTTATAATTGTGTATTTATAATTTTTCTGCATTGATGTATGTGGTTATTGTGTATATTTTTATCTTGATTCTTTTTTCTAAAGCCCATCCAGGGACAAGAGTTGCAAATTAGCTAATAGCTATACACTCTATGTGCAACACATCAGATTGATTGTCTTTGATTAATTGTCTATGTTTATTGCACTGTCCCTGTCAAATAAACTAATCTACTACTACTAACTGTAGGGGAAACTCCAACAATTGCAGAAAGACCCCAGCAATCAGGTGATCCCCTGTGAGCAAGCACTTGGCAACTGTGGAGAGGAAAAACTCCCTTTTAACAGGAAGAAACCTCCAGCAGAACCAGGCTAAGGGAGGGGCAGTCATTTGCTGAGACTGGCTGGGACGCGAGGGGACAGAGAAGAAGAAGAAAAGAACAGACATGTAGAGAGCAAACAGCACAACGGAGACTCAATCTGTGGGAGAGAACAAACAGATGTTAATAACCAGCAAAAATATTTCATTGAGAGTGAAGGAAGGAGTGAAGCCCAGTGCATTGTTTGAGGTCCCCAGCTGTCTAAACCTATTAGCAGCATAACTAGGGGAGGGTTCAGGGGCACATGAGCCCTCCCTAATTATAGGCTATGTCAAAAAGGAAGGTTTTCACAATATTCTTAAAAACAGATACCGAGTCTGACTCCCAAATCCAGATTGGCAGCTGGTTCCAAAGGAGAGGCGCTTGATAACTGAAGGCTCTGCCTCCCATTGTACTTTTGGAGATTCTAGGTATTACAAGTAATCCTGCATTTTGGGAGCGTAGTGCTCTGTTAGGATAGTAGGGTAGTATCAGATCTTTTAAATAAAAGGGGCCTGATTATTTAGAGCGTTGTAAGTAAGAAGAAGGATTTTAAACTAAATTCTAAACTCTATGGGAAGCCAATGAAGGGAGGCCAGAACCGAAGAGATATGATCTCTCTTTCTAGTACCTGTTAAAATTCTTGCTGCAGCATTTTGGATCAGCTGAAGACTTTTTAAAGATGTTTTAGGACAACCTGATAATAAAGAGTTACAATAATCTAATCTAGAGCTAATAAAAGCGTGGATTAGTTTCTCAGCATCACTCTGAGACAAGATGCTCCTAATCTTGGCAATATTACTAAAATGATAGAAGTCAGTCTTAGAAACAAGTTTAATATCTGAATTAAAAAGCAGATCTTGATCAAAAATAACTCCAACGTTTCTCACAGAACTATTAAGAGAAAGAGTAAGCACATCCAAACTAAAAGTTTGATTTGGAAAGGTATTTCTACGGTTTTTTGTACCAACTAGAATTACTTCAGGCTTATCTGAATTTAATAGCAGGAAATTATAAAAAAATCCAAGCTTTGATTTCCTTAAGACAGGTCTCTAATGTGGCTAATTGATTACCATCATCTGGCTTCATTGACAGGTATAATTATGTGTCATCTGCATAACAATGAAAATGTATACAATGCTTTCTAATAATGTTGCCTAGAGGAAGCATATATAAACTAAAAAGAACAGGGCCTAGCACAGATCCCTGTGGAAGTGCGTGACTGAGCTTTGAGTTGGAAGAAAACTCATTATTGACATGAACAAAGTGGAACCTGTCAGATAAATAAGATCTAAACCACTGCAACAATGTTCCATTAAGTCCAACATGGTGTTTTAATCTAGCAAGTAAAATATTATGATCAATAGTATCAAAAGCTGCAATAAGGTCTAAAAGGACAAGCACAGAAACAAGTCCATTACATAGGGTTACAAAAATAATTTTTTTGTAAGTTGTCTGTGTTTTTTCAACTGATTTAAGACAATTTTTCACCGCTGAATCCGAAAATGACATCCGTTTCTGTCGATCAAGTGCTAAGTAAAAACCTATACTTACTTAGTACTTACTTAGTACTTCAGATGTGATAAGGAAGTCATTAGTGACCTGCACTAAAGCTTTTTCAGTACTTTCACCGCTGAATCCGAAAATGACATCCGTTTCTGTCGATCAAGTGCTAAGTAAAAACCTATACTTACTTAGTACTTACTTAGTACTTCAGATGTGATAAGGAAGTCATTAGTGACCTTCACTAAAGCTTTTTCAGTACTATGATGGATTCTAAGCCCTGATTGAAACTCTTCAATTAAACCATTTCCCTGCAAGTGGTCAAATAATTGCCTAGCAACAATTCTTTCTAAGATTTTTGAAATGAAATGCAGATTACAGATTGGTCTATAGTTAGCTAAAACTCCTGGATCCAGTGTTGGCTTTTTGAGTAAGGGTTTAATTACAGCAGTTTTAAAAGCCTGCAGTACATGGCCTAATGTTAATGAAGAATTGATTATTTGAAGAATAGACCTACCAATAAATGGGAAGACTTCTTTAAATAACCTGGTAGGAATAGGGTTCCCATAGATAAGTTGAAGGCTTGGATGAGGAAATGATTTTTATCTAACTGTAAAAGGTCAAGTGGAGTAAACTCATCCAAACAGATATCAGTTGAAGGAGTTGTAGTAGTTACTGTATTTAAGTTAACGGTGGGAAGAATCTGACTGAATTTATCTCTGATAGATGAAATTTTATTGTTGAAAAAGTTCATGAAGTCCTGACTAGTAAGTTCTAAGGGAATGCTAGATTTGACAGCCTCCTGACTCTTTGTCAGCCTGGCTACAGTGCTGAAAAGAAACCTAGGATTATTCTTGTTCTCTTCTATTAATGTGGAATAATAACTTGTTCTAGCTTTCCTAAGAGATTTTTTTATATATATAAATTAGAAGATGATTTCTCCAAGCTAAAGAGATTTCATTTAATTTAGTGGAGTGCCATTTTCTTTTTAAATGACAAGTTTTCTGTTTTAAGCTACGAGTTTCTGTGTTGAACCAAGGAGTTAGAAATCTCTGATTAGACTTTTCTTTTTTAAAGGGGCCACCATGTCTAGAGTCTGATACAGAGAAGCTGTAACACTATCTACCGTGCTATCAATTACAGAAGGAGCAAGCTCTCCATCACTTATCTCCATTGTGTTGACACATGGTATAGAGGAAACAATCTGCTTAAATTTGGTAACAGCATCAGAGGCATTTACTGTAGTAATATTTTTTTTCTTTAGGAGCCAAATAGTCAGAAATAGTAAAATCCAAAATTAACAGATAATGGTCTGACAGTACAGGGTGATGAGGAGACACTACCAGATTTTCTATTTCTATGCCATATGTCAGAAGAAGGTCCAATGTGTGGTGGAGATAATGGGTAGAATTTCCGGCTTTCTGAGAAAACTTCATCAAGTCTAATACTGAATTAAATGCCATATTAAGACAATCACTATCTACATCTACATGTATATTAAAGTCCCCTACTATAATTATTCTATCTGATTTCAGCACTGAATTCGCTAAGAATTCGGCAAATTCAGATAAAAACTGAGTAGGCTGAGAGAGGACGATAAACTATGGCAAATAAAATTGGGTTTAACCTAAAATTGCTAACATGCCCAATACTGAGGACCAGGCCCTCAAAGGAATTATAACATGTTTTTTTGCCTTACATTAACTAGTAATTTGGAATTGTAAATTGTTGCTACTCCTCCACGACCAGAACTTCTGAGATTTTGACAGTTTAAATAGCCAGAAGGATTTGATTCATTTAAACAAACATAATCCTCTTGCCCTAACCAAGTCTCTGTAAGGGATATTTAACCCCTTGCACTCTGGTCAATTTCCGTAAAAACACCAAAAAATAACGTACCCAAAGTAAATCAAAAGCTGTTCTTCAACCCTTTGCAGCATCTTCATGGGGTTAGTCTCATTCAAAAGAAAACACTTTAAATTTTTTGGCAAAACAGTCATAATCTCTCTAAGTGCTCCTGCCACTGAGTAACAGTCATCTAAACATACTGAACTTGAAGAAAATAAATTTCGCCTGGGTGTTTTTTTTGGATATAAATGCTTGCAAATAACACACAGCTTCAGATCCAGGCTGGAAAATGCAACAGAAATGTAGAACCAAGTGTTATCCAGCTGAGGTCAAAATTTTGTAACAATACCACAAAAAATGAATAAACTACACAGCTTTTTTCTTAGGTTGTTCCCAGGCGTTTTTGAACTGTGCCAAATGGCACAGTTTGGAAAAACTTCTGTAACTTTTGAATGATTCAATATAGAAGCTTCATCTTGGGCTCTAATGAAAGGTGAAGGGCTGTGTGTGTGGGGGGGGGGGAGTTTGTTTATTCATTCATGAATGAATGAATGAACAAACAAGCCCCCACACACAAAGAAGCATGCCACGTAAAAAATGTGTGGCTTTTTTTTACAAGACAAAATAATCTACAGTGCATTAAAAATTATACTAGAATATTTGTAATGTAGAAGATAACAACTCCCACCCCCCCACCGCTACAGAGGACGGACATCGCCCGGTGCGCCGCGGTCACGGTGTGCTGCAGTCTACTACTCACAGTTGGACTAAAATATCTGCAATATATCTGCAATCCGCTAGAGAAGAGTAGCGGGGGGGGGGGGGGCGTTCGCAACATGACGGACATGTCATGTTGTCCGTCATGTTGCGATAACGCACAGTTGTAATTTACCGATCGGTCAAAAGTCATTTTGATTACAATTTTCAGGGATAAAGAATAATTTAGCTTATAACACTTACCTGTTCACAACAGCAAAGTCGCTGGCGAACTTCTCTTCCTCATTGTCAGACGAACGTGACGCTGGTCCGCTTGTTACGGACTCGTGGTTCTGGTCATGTGACCCGGTCAAACCATAATTCCATTATTGTGGTTTTGCGCTTCCATGATTGCGGTTTTGGCGAACGATTTTTCAAAACAAATAACAGTAGTAAGAAAAAAAGACTGGCGAATGCCTGTGTGTCACCCAGCCTTACACAAAACAGCTTTCGAACTTCTGTGCTTCAATTGGCTGGCTGTATTCGCAGCCGTTGGTAGGCGGGTCCTTCTTGCTAGGTTTTCAGTCATTGGTTCTTCAAGGTTTCAGAAACCCAATTCAAGGCTCTTATTAGTCGAATGAGAGGTCAATCACATCTAAACCAATCAAAGCACTCCTTTGACTTTCTGTTCGTGGCTGTGTCTGTAGTGGAAGAACGGAAATGCAGGGTTTTTTTTCTTGAGTGCACCCTAGGACGCACAGTGTGTGTACTAGGGTGCCCTCGTGCGCTCTAGGACCCAGAGACGTGCCCGCCCGTGGTACACCAGAGTGCAAGAGGTTAATCAACCTGATGATCAATTAACAGATCATGGACTAGCAGAGACTTGGGAGTTAGAGACCTAATATGTAACAAACCTCTTTTAATTTTTAAATTATGAGGAGGAACAGAGGCCAAGTCATTAAATTTAGAGGCTTCATGTTTAATTTGAGTTTTTTCCAACCTTTTGTTTAATCATTTTGGGACGCTTATACATTATATTTTTATTTCCTTTGGAGGGAGCAGACAAGGATTTTCTGATGGGGGAGACAGGGGCTAAGTTGAGGGGTGGCGGATGAAGAGGAGCTGCAGAGAGGCATGTAAGACTACGACTCTGCTTCCTGGTCCCAACTCTGAGTTGTGAAGGTTTTGGTAATTTGGATAAAAATGATGCCAGATTGCTAGATAAAAGAGACACACCATCCAAAGTAGGATGGATGCTGTCTCGTCTAATAAGACTAGGTTTTCTCCAAAATGATTTCCAATTGTCTATGTAGCCCACATTGTTTGCAGGACACCACACAGACAGCCAGCAGTTGAAGGATGACATGCAGCTAAACATGTCATCACTGGTCAGATTGGGGAGGGGCCCAGAGAATACTACAGATGCAGACATTGTTTTAGCAAAGCTACACACTGATTCCATACTGAGTTTTCTAACTTCCGACTGCCGGAGTCGAATGTTGTTAATGCCAGCGTGGATAACCATTGTGGAGTATAGTTACTTTTAGCCAGCATTTTCAAATTTGACTCGATGTCGCCTGCTGTTCCCCCGGGAATGCATTTGACTTTGGCCGCTGGAGTCTCTAGGTTCATGTTTCTGACTATAGAATTGCCAATGATGAGAGTTTTTTTCCTCAGCGGATGTAATGCTGAGCGGGGAAAAATGATTAGAAACATGAAACCAAATCAAATCAAATCAAATCAAATCAAACTTTATTGTCATATTGCTGTACATACAACTGTAGTGCAGGCAAGATGAAATTGTGTTTCTCTCGGCATCCATATAAATAGAAGCAGCATGATTTAAGACACACTCCCACATAGCTTCACCCCCCACCCCCCCATCCATTCACACATCCCTGAGACATACTTGGGAAGAAAAAAAAAAAAAACCCAAAAAAACTAACTAACTATAATATACAAATAATATACAAAATGTCCGTAGGTGCAGTAGTGTGTATGAGAGATTCCGGGTCAACTGTTCAGCATCCTGACAGCTTGTGGAAGGAAGCTGTTGATCAGTCTGGTGGTTCTGCCTCTGATGCTCGGGAATCGTTTACCAGATGGAAGAAGTTCAAAGTGTTTATGCAGAGGGTGAGAACGGTCCTTGACAATGTTCAGTGCCCTGCTCCTACAACGGTTCTGAAAAAGTACTTGGACAGAGGGGAGGGAGACTCCAATTACCCTCTCAGCCCCCTTGACTATCCTCTGCAGGGCTTTTTTGTCTGACATACTGCAACTGGGGTACCATGTAGCAATGCAGTACATCAGAACACTCTCCACCACACCTCTGTAGAAGGTCCTGAGGATGCAGATGGGGAGAGAGGCCTGTTTGAGTTTCCTCAAGAAGTGCAGTCTCTGCTGAGCCCGCTTCCTGATCTCCAAGGAATTCTTGCTCCAGATCAGGTCCTGCTAGATCTGCACTTCGAGGAACTTGATATTCTCTACTCTCTCCACTAAACGGCCGCCAATGCTGAGGGGAACGTGCTCAGGCTGTGACCGCCGGAAGTCGATAATCATCTCCTTCGTTTTGTCCATGTTGAGCACCAGATTGTTCTCCCTGCACCAGCCCTCCAGGTCTATCACTTCTTCCCTGTACATCGATTCCTCATCCCTCTGAATAAGTCCCACCACCGTGGTGTCGTCTGCAAACTTAATAATCTGGTTCCCCTCATGTCTGGATACACAGTCATGTGTTAGAAGTGTAAACAACAGTGGACTGAGTACACAGCCTTGAGGGGATCCGGTGCTCAGCGTGACAGAGTTGGAGATGTTGTTTCCAACCCGGACAGACTGAGATCTCTCAGTCAGGAAATCCAGGATCCAGAGACATGTGGCGGTGTTCAGACCGAGAAGGAGTAATTTCTCCATCAGTCTCTGGGGAATAATGGTGTTGAATGCTGAACTGAAATCAATGTACAGGAGTCTGGTGTAGGTGTCTTTCTGGTCCAGGTGGGTGATGACAGAGTGTAGGGTGGTGACTATAGCATCCTCCGTGGAGCGGTTTGAACGATATGCAAACTGGAGCAGGTCGTGTGATGCAGGGAGGCAGGCTGTAATGTGTGGTTTGACGTTCAAAACACTTCATCACAATTGGTGTCAGTGCAACAGGACGATAGTCATTCAAACAGGACACAACTGGTTTCTTTGCCACCGGTACAATGATAGAGGTCTTGAAGCATCTGGGAACGATGGCCTGACTCATGGAGATGTTATAAATGTCAGTCAGGACATCCGCCAACTCGCTCGCGCAGTCTCGGAGCACACGTCCCGGAATGTTGTCCGGACCTGCAGCTTTGCGTGGGTTGACTCTGGTTAGGGTCCTCCGTGTGTCTGCTGTGTTGATGGTAAAAGCTGGTCCGACCGATGGTGGGGGTGGGCCAGCCCTCCCTCTGATTGTCGAGTTTGATGCTTCAAAAGAAGTCTTTGCAAAGAAGTCGTTAAGCCTGTCTGGAAGCGAAGCGTCGTCATCATCAACCCCCTGCCTAGACTTATAGCCCGTCAGTGTCTGAACTCCATGCCACATCTGCTTGGTGTTCCTAGTGTCACAGAGGTGTCCCTGGATTTTCTCCACATAGGCGTGCTTTGCCACCTTAATTCCCTTTGAGAGCGCAGACCTGGCTGAGCGGAGGGCGATCCTGTCCTTCGCTCTGAAGGCTGCATCTCTGGCTGTAAGCAGCGAGCGCAACCTCTGCAGTCATCCAGGGCTTATGATTACCCCGCATGTCACTACAGTCTTCACTGTAGTGACATCCTCTGTGCACTTCGCGATGATGAACAGGTTGGTGGTGAACCAGAGGCTTGCAACTATGCTTCCTTCTCACCGTCACCCACCCATTCTCTCCTGGCTGCTCAGGAGAGGTAGAAGCCGGAGTACAGCTAACAGGCTGCCCTAAGCTAGGGTGTTAGGCTGCAGCTAAGGGGAGTCTATCATTATTAACTGGCACTGATGGTGTTTCAATGCAGTGGAGCAGGGATTCCAGATCACACAACCTCGCCTCGAGCACCTCAAAAAGACAGCATTTATTACATTTACCATTGTCACTAAAAGAGGCAGCGATGTAGCTAAACATCTGACACAGAGAGCACACCAGAGGAGAAGGGGAAGGAGAGCTAGTAGCTATAGCTTGTGGCTAACCCGAAGCTAACACAAACACCGATGAAAGGTGAATAGAAGGCTAAAGAGGGTGATTAGGTGACACAGAGTGTGCACACAGGTGGAAGAGGCTAGTTAAACAGAAGTGAGAGGTGATGGTAGATGGGAAAAAAGCGATTAAAATACAATTAAAGGCAATAATCCTCAGGAGAGTGAGGAGAGCTAACCACAAATCACACCGACAGCCAGCAACACAGGAGTGACGATATGTTACCATAGCAAGTTCACCAGGAAGCAAGTGACCTGTTCCACATAAAGTGAAATGGCCATCTGCTTCTCCATTAGCGGGGAGCCTGCACTGGCCCGCGCTCACATTGTTTTGTTTTTCTTTTACACAGTTCCCAGACTTCCTTAATTAATCTGATTGAAAAATGTTGTATTTTTTATCTTTGGTACCTCAGAGTCTGGGTGAAATGTGTACAAGGCATTTATCTTGTTGTTCTCATGTGAACGTTCTGTGCTGTTATGATTATGTCTGAGGAGGGAGACAGTTTGGAAGAACCAACCTTGACCAGATATTCTCTCAAGGACAGTTTTGAGACAACAGGATGCTTAAAGACTGAAAGTTGTGTAAGTGATTCAGCACAATTTCCGTAGGCGACTCTGAGTGCATCACTTATTGTTCTCCACTGATCAGTGAAAATTAAATTTACTGAAACTTTAATCCTACCTTATTCTTCAACTACTGGTTGAACAAATTTTTCCAACATATTTGGTGCCCAAACAGGGACTCCAGAAATCTTTCTCCACGCCTGCAGTGCTTTGGACCGGTCTCACAGCCAGTATATGGGCTGCTGATAAGAACTCCCACCCGCATCCCAGTTGGAGCGGTTTGTCTGAAGTTAGGAGACAGCAGATGCGGTCTGGAGCGCTAGGGGGTGCAGAGGGTGACGGAGCAGAACCAAGGCAGATTGAAGTGAGTTAAATTAAATTATTTATTAATATTAATACTTATTGAATAATATTTATTAATGGTTAAAACATATGATACGGTCGGTTCCAGACTGGTCGTGGGATTACGCATAGATTTTGGTACTGTCGGTTCGAGTCCAGTCGGGAAAAGTACCGCGGTTAAATGGAACCTCTCAGTCATAAATGCATTTTTACTGGATTTTAGTTCGAGTCTAAAATTGGGAAATAGGCATGAGGAAGGATACATAGTACTGTGGAGTGATATCAGTGCGGAGTGCAGACCGCGGAGTGCTATCAGTGCTGGAAGGTACAGTACCCACGGAGTGATATCAGGGCGGAGTGCACACCGCGGAGCGATATCAGAGGCTGAAATAAACTAGGAAAAAAAATAAATAAATAAAAAAAAAATATATATATATATATATATATGTATATACAGTATATATATATATATGAAAATAGTTATAATAAGAAATACCCTTAAAACAATAAGGAATAACTTTCATATAACAGTAACTAAAATACCATAAGATTTAATTTAAAGTCAGCTTAAAATAGAATAAAATAGCCTTTAGACTTTGATAAAATAATAAATAAATAACTAGAGTTTGTTTGTCTTGTTTGCGTGTTCGTGTATATGTGTTTTTAATAAATAACATCTTTACTGTTTTATTTTTTGATGAAAATGGGTAACTGCTATTGCAGAGGCAGAGATCATGACAGGCAGGAAGAGAGCAAGATCTTGCAACGTGGCAGGAAGAGAGGATGCTCATGTTGGGCTGTTGTGGAACGCAAGAGGATGAGAATGAGATTTTTGTTTTAACGGAAAATGGCAAAAATCCTCTTCCTCCATGTCTCCCCGCTGTTCAGCCCATATACCCCAACACCACAGAACACCTCCAGGCTTGGGGGTTGCGGCTGACATCACCTCGCCTCCGCTTGTCTCCACCCCTCTACCCGCTGACGTCAGTCCCAAAGTGAAAAAGGAGTGGGGTACCCGGGAGCAGCACGCCGGGGCACCAAAGAGTTAAGAAGATATGCATACATATCCACTCCACACTCACCACCAATACAGTTAATAAAACTGAAGATTATGAAACATGTTGTCACTGAACAATATCCTATGTTTAAACTTTCAAATACAGCTTAAATGGGACGATCCGAATCACAAAACAAGGTAAAGATGAAAGTGTGAAAGCTTATAGAACCAGGTTACAAGAGGTTTTTGATAGCCATTCTGGTTAAACTAAGGCTGATAATGATCTAGGTATAGAACTTTATTGGCAGCATTTGAAAAATGTCTCTTTGCCAAACATGCACTAACACCTGGCTGATTATGTCTGCAAACATTTGGTCACACACTGCACCTGTGCATTTGGTGACGTGTTAACCTATGCCAAACATGCAGAGACAATACAGGGGGAAAGGAAAGAAAAGGAAAAAAGGAAACTGAAAGGAAACCAACTCCTGTTTATGTGATTGCTGACACAAAAGGGGGGGGTGGGGGCAGAGCTTCCTCCCAATTCTATTTTTCATGGTGGCACCGGAACTGGACCTCAGTGGTGGAGGGAGGACGGAGGGAGGCATGGGGTGTGCTGGCCACTGCAAGGGGAAGGTGACATTTGTCATCAATATGGACAAAAGGGGCCATTGGCAGAGACAATGACATCTGACAAAATCAGATGAAAAAATTACTGTAAAAGCCGCAAACGGTAAAAATGTCAAGGTAAAAGACCCTGTCATCTGTGACATGGCAGAAGGTTGGTTCATATTGTCTGAAGCATGCCCTGTCAACCTTTTTGGGAAGGGATCGCCTCGCAGCCCTCAATATTGCCATAATCCCAACGGGTAATGGTATGAGAGCATCACATTAGGTTAACATAAAGTTACTGTGAATCACCAATTATTTTTTCATGGGCAATATTAGTAAATTTGGCACAGCTTATTCCTCCTATTGGGAGCCAGTTGCTCCTTTACGCTGATGACATCTTGCTGGCATCGCCTGATGATGAAACATACAAACAAGACACCATTGCCTTAATGTGATTTTTTTTTTCTTTTTAGCAGAACAAGGTCACAAAGTCAATAAGGAAAAATTAGAGTTGTGGAAAAATATGACAAATATTTAGGGACACATCACAAAGAGACATGATGTCATTTCTGTGTACTTTACATTATTGTCACTCTTGGATTGCAAATTACTCATTTGAAATACAACCTTTATCTGATCTCATTTAAAAAACACCCATGACTCAGGTGGACAAAATTGAGTTGATACCTGAGACAGAAGAGGCATTTGTTAAAATGAAAAAAATAACCTTTGGTCAGCACTGACATCCTGGCGCTCCCCGATTACAAAAAGCCATTTGTGCAAATGGTTGATTGTAGAGAGGGACACATGGCATTAGTCCTTCTCCAACCAAGTGGTACAAAAATGCGTCCAATAGCATTTTATTCATCAAAGTTAGACCCTGTGGTGAGGGCAGTGCCACCATGTGTGCAGGCTGTTCTACAGTGGTGTGAAAAAGTGTTTGCCCCCTTCCTTATTTCTCAATTTTTGTATGTCTGTCACACTTAAATGTTTCAGATCATCAGACAAATTTAAATATTAGACAAAGATAACACAAGTAAACACAAAATGCAGTTTTTAAATGAAGGTGTTTTTATTAAGGGGAAAAAGAATCCAAACTTACATGGCCCTGTGTGAAAAAGTGATTGCCCCCTCTGTTAAAACATACATTAACTGTGATTTATCACATCTTTGGAAAGCCGAGTCCAATTTCTCTAGCCACACCCAGGCCTGATTACTGCCACACCTGTTCTCAATTAAGAAATCACTTAAATAGGACCCGCCTGACAAAGTGAAGCGGACCAAAGGATCCTCAAAAGCTAGACATCATCAAAGAAATTCAGGAACAAATGAGAAACAAAGTAATTTTGATTTATCAGTCTGGAAAAGGTTATAAAGCCATTTCTAAAGCTTTGGGACTCCAGCGAACCACAGTGAGAGCCATTATCCACAAATGGCAACAACATGGGACAGTGGTGAACTTTTCCAGGAGTGGCCAGCTGACCAAAATTACCCCAAGAGTGCAGCGACGACTCATCCAAGAGGTCACAAAAGACCCCACAACAACATTCAAAGAACTGCAGGCCTCACTTGCCTCAGATAAGGTCAGTGTTCATGACTCCACCATAAGAAAGAGACTGGGCAAAAATGGCCTGCATGGCAGAGTTCCAAGACCAAAACCACTGCTGACCAAAACAAATGTAAAGGCTTGTCTTAGTTTTGCCAGAAAACATCTTGATGATCCCCAAGACTTTTGGGAAAATACTCTGTGGACTGACGAGGCAAAAGCTGAACTTTTTGGAAGGGGTGTGTCCCATTACATCTGGTGTAAAAGTAACACAGCATTTCAGAAAAGGAACATCATACCAACAATAAAATATGGTGATGGTAGTGTGATGGTCTGGGGCTGTTTTGCTGCTTCAGGACCTGGAAGAATTGCTGTGGTAAATGGAACCATGAATTATGGTGTCTACCAAAAAGTCCTGAAATAAAATGTCCAGCCATCTGTTCATGACCTTCTGAGGGTGGTCCAAACAGTTATTCGGTTTAGGGTGCAATTACTTTTTTCACACAGGGCCATGTAGGTTTAGATTTTTTTTCCCCCTAATAACAAACACCTTCACTTAAAAACTGCATTTTGTGTTTATTTGTGTTATCTTTGTTTAATATTTAAATTTGTTTGATGATCTGGAATATTTAAGTGTGACAAACATACAAAACAATGAGAATTCGGCATGGGGGCAAACACTTTTTCCCACCACTGTAGCTGACTCTATGGTGGTGCACGCCTCAGCAGGGCTCATTCTCTTTCATCCCTTGACCCTAAAGGTCACACATGCAGTATCAGTTATCTTGTTACAAAGTAAAATATCAGTTCTCTTACCATCCAGACACCATGCATGCATGACAGTGTTATTATCACAGCCTCATCTAACCATTGAACGTTCCAATTTCAACACAAGGAAAACCTCATGACTGTTTGGCAGAAATTGAGAGTGAAACATTGCCACGCATTGTTTGCAGATGATGTTGTCCTGTTGGCTTCATCCAGCAATGACCTACAGCTCTTGTTGGGAGGGTTTGCAGCTGAGTGTGAAGTGGCTGGGATGAGAATCAGCACCTCCAAGTCCGAGTTCATGGTCCTCAGCTGGAAAAAGGTGGATTGCCCTGTCTGGGTTGGGGACAGGCTCCTGCCCCAAGTGGTGAAGTTTAAGTATCTTGGGGTTTTATTCACGAGTGAGGGGAAAATGGAGCTAGAGATTGATAGATGGATCGGAGCAGCATCTGCATTGATGTGGACGTTGTACCGGTCTGTTGTGGTGAAGAGGGAGCTTAGTTCTAAGGCAAAGCTGTCGATTTACCAGTCAATCTACGTTCCTACTCTCACCTATGGTCACGAGCTTTGGGTAATGACCGAAAGAACAAGATCGCGGATACAAGAGGCTGAAATTCTCCGTAGGATTGCTGGACTCACCCTCAGAGATAGGGAGAGGAGCTCAGTAATCCGGGAGAGGCTCAGAATAGAACCGCTGCTCCTCCACATTGAAAGGAGTCAGTTGAGGTGGTATGGGCATCTGATTAGGATGCCTCCTGGACGCCTCCCACTTGAGGTGTTTCGGGCACGTCCCACTGGGAGGAGACCCTGAGGCAGACCCAGGACTCGGCGGAGAGACTATGTCTCCCAGCTGGTCTGGGAACGCCTTGGTATCCTCTCTGAAGAGCTGGAGCAGGTGGCTGGGGAGAGGGAATTCTGGGCTTCTCTGCTTGAACTGCTGCCTCCGTGACCTGGACCTCTGGAAAAGCAGTAGAAGATGGATGAATGGATGGACATTGCCACACAATGATTTGCAGGACACACCTTTGGATGACTCTGATCTCACATTGTTTATTGATGGCTCCTCCAAACGTGACTGTACTGGTTCAAACTTGTCCGGTTTCGCAGTGGTCACCTATGACACCGTTTGGGCAAAAAAACTCCTGTCACATTATTCTGCACAAGCAGCTGAATTAGTTGATGTAACTGAGGCTTGTAAATTAGGTCAGGGAAGCGCACTCACAGTATATACTGACAGCCAATATGCTATTTCTACTATCCAACATTTTGCACAACAGTGGAAAAAAAAAGAGGCATGATTACATCAATAAGAAGTCCAATCAAACACAAGATCTCAAAACCGGCCATATGCAAATGTGCCGGTTTTGAGGGAATGTCAACTGGGTTGACGTTCCCTGGCACGGACCACACAAGATCATCCTGGCAACACTAACAGCTGTGAAAGTCGAAGGAGGTGATTCTTGGCTGCATTTAACACATTGCAAACTTTACGTCACTCAGAACCCTCTGCAAGAGACTGTTTATGACTTGTTTGAAGTTAAACCTAGGAGCAGACAACAGACTCAATTGGAAATACAATGATCTTTATTGACTGTGCATGTGTGTGAGTGTGTGAGTGCAGAACGGGAGCAGTCTAGCAACCCTGCAATGAGAGGAGAGAGGAGGATATGAGTATCTTGCAATAAATGGCTGAATAGCAGAATAAATAATAATTTATGGAGCATGGCAGAGAGAAATTAGTAGCAGCTTAAGTCCTTCTCCAGGCTACCAGGTCCCACGAAGGTGAAGTAATGCCAGTGCAGATAATTACAGTGATGAGTGCAGGAGAATCCTCAGCTGAGGGGGAGAGGAGAGAGTATAGTCTGGGAGCTGAGGCACTTACAGAGGGCTGATTAGAGAGTGGAGCCTCCGGCAAATGGGAAGAGTTCCGGTCCAGCGCCTGGAGCTGGGTTGGTCCGCCTGGAGGACAGTCCACCTGTGCACAGGTATAGGGGACAAGAAGAGGCAGATGCAGATGATGATTAAACCCAGTAAACAGGTTGCTTACGGTAGTGAAGAGGGAGGTGAAACTCGCCAATGAGGAGCAGAGAAGTAGCAAATGAAAGGGAGGCGAAACGCCCAGCTGAAGAGAAGGGTAGACTCGAGTAGAGGAGTTCTTTCACCCTGTTGGAGTATTGATGTCTCTGTGCATGAGTGGAGGGCTCTACTCCTAATAAAGGCAGTCTTAATTGGGAAACGCAGGTGTGAGTGAAGCCACAGCTGTGGAAGATAATTAGAGAGAGAGAAAATGACACACAGCTTGGATCACCACAGTTTAACTGTTTAACTGTTTAGTTTTATGAGCAAGTCATTGTTTCACTTGTGTGGGTGTTCAGCTGATGGTGCCCTCGGGCATTGAGCAACATCCTGCTCAGTGAAACAACTGTTGTTAATCACGGAGAGACAAAATGCAAGAGAAAGAAGGTTGACAGCAGAAGGCTGTGAATGGTACACGTGTTTTTTCATCATCATCCTTATGGTAACACTTTTGATTTGGTTACTTTTAGGGACACCATTACCTTTTTATCGCAAGGCTAGGTATGTTACTCACACGCATCACGACTGACTAGAAGGACCAGGCTATGATGACCATGTTTATGCTGGTAATGTGCTGTGGAAGTATGCTAACTACACAGCTAAAACAGCTAATCGTTCAAATTGTTATGTGTTTTTTTTGCTCCCACTCTAAGCTGGTCAAATATCTGTTACTGCTAAACCAATGGAACTGTCAGAAGCTGTTTCTTTCTTGCACAAGGCTATGTATGGAAATAGTACAGTAACTTGAACCACACCTGCCACATTGTCTATGACTCCACTGACCGGAGACACAATGACACCCCTTACTCGGTGAAGGAAAGATTAACCTTGCTGGGGAATTTTTCCTTTTGTCTAAAAGGGTATGGAAATGTCTCTTTGGGAAGTTTATCATATTTCAGCCGTGCAACAGTACATAGTACATCTCGCCCCTGTACTGCTACCTGCCGGACTGGTGTAGTGGGCAAAAGCTGCCCTGAAGATCCTTATTGTCAGTCTAGAAGTCTGGAAGGTGATGTCACCCTGCAGGAGCTCTGTAGTACCGCAATTTGTGATTCTCACAAGTACGGCACGTATATGGTGACAGAGGTTGGTGGCTGTGTGGCCATCGTGCCTACTCACACCTGCCCATGAACTGGGGAGAGGTGTGTGGCCCCGTGGTGGTGACTGACCATACCATCATATTGTCGGCAGGACAGGCGGGCAGGGTGAAGAGAGGTTTCTTTTCCACCACATGATCCCATCTGGGGCACGGATGTGTCAGAAGAATTCAAGTTAGAAACCATGGGGCAGGAGGTACTTAACTCCTTGTTCCCTTTGGTGGGAGTGGCTAAGAATACCTTATGGATTGAAACAACCACAGTAGTTATAGATTACACTCATTTGTAATTTTTTCTTTGTCTGCTTTTTCTGGTATAAATGAGGAGTTAACAGCTCTTAGCCTTATGTTGGCCCAAAATAGGATGGTTCTTGATCAAATAACTGCCGCCCAAGGGTATGTGTGTAATTGTGGGGGATTTTTGTTGTACTTTTGTCCCTGAAAAGGATACAGATGGTCACGTGATTGCCTCAGCCATACAGCATTTGACTGCTTTGCAGGCTGCCATACCCAAGGATAATGTCACTGATGAACATGCCTGGTTAAGTTGGTTATTCTCTTCATGGAAAGGTCTCATCATGAACTTGTTAATGATTTTTGTGGTAATATTTCTAGTCTTTTCTTGTGCCATTCCCTGCATCCATAATATGATGATGAGACTTGTGCTTGTTAATTTAATGATGTACCATGGAGCAGTTGCAAAGGATAATGGGGATGAGGAACAAACAGTGTGAGCTCAAAGTGTCCAAGTACGATTGACATGCAGAAAAACTGAAACAAGTTGTCACAATCCGGGCATGGGGGGATTCCACTGTGCTCTGTCTCTTTGCCTTTTTTCCCCTTATTTATATAATGTATTTTTGAGTTCTACTCCTGTTATCTCTAGTTTGTTTTAACATATTCTGTATTGTTTCTTAGTATGATTTATTTCCCTGTTTATGTTCATTGTAGTTATATTTACATATTTGGGTTCATTTGTCTTTATTTCTTATCACATTGTATTTGGCGGTTGTCTTCTCTTTCTTTCTCTCTCTTGGGTGGCAGCTGTCAAGGGCACTTCCGGGTTTTCCCCTGGCTGTGGGCAGTGCTCCTGACAAGCTGTCAGCCCCGTCTACTCTCCTCATGACTCACAGCTGATTGTCATCTTCTTCCCAGACCGCTCATGTGATTCACACCGGCTACTATTTGTGTTTAATTGTTTCTGGCCCTATTTAAGGGCGGTTATTCGTTTTTTTGTTTGCTGGTGTCTGAAAAGATTGTTGTGTCAGAACCCCATCCCCATTCTGGCATTTCCTTTTCATGTGTATCCTTTGTTCTCTACGTTGTTCATAAGTTTGCTTTGTACACTATTTGGATTTTGTGTTTGTACACAGTTGGACTTTTTGTTCGTTAATAAATTTCACCATTAGCAGCTCAGTGCCTGGGACTCTCTCCCCTTTGCCCTGAGGGGTGATTCATGACAGAAGATACCAGCCAGTAGGAGACCCAGCTGCTGCTGGTTTTTGCTTTTTTGTTTTTCACTCACCCTTGTCCAGAGCCATTATGATGTAACCAGTACATCTGCCTTCAACAAATAAAGGAAGATTGGCAGCTGGATCCCCAATCCTGGAGGAGGAATGGGCCACCAACTTCATCCAGGGCTTTGTGGATGAAGCTCTCACCGCACGCGGACCTAAGAAGACCTGGGAAATCGTAAATGGAGCAGTGGTGATGGTGGAGGCACACCCCTGCTTGCAGAGGTATTTCCAATACGCAGACCTGTTGTCCATGGTCTCCTCGCTTCAGTGGTCATTTTTCCAGGCTGACGATGGGGCCGCCTCCAGCAGGACTGAAGCAGTCGCAGAGTCACTCTCCACGACAGACGTCCTTCTCCTCCCCCATCCGCCTGTTCCTGCTCTCGCTCCATCGGCTCCAAGACGCTGCCACCCAGCTCCAGACCGCCAGAGGAACACCCCTGCCTCTCAGACAGCAGTTTCTCCTTCGCCGAGGTCAAAAACTCCCACAGCAATCCCTTTGCCTAGTTTTTGTTCGCCAGCTGTTTCATCAGCCTTTTCCTCCGCTGCTTCTGCTTCTCTCTCCTCTTCGGCGATACCTCCCGCTGCTGAGGGGCTGGCTGTTTCCTCTCTGGCTCCACCCTTCACTGTGGCTACAGAGGCGGCTCCTCAAGGTTCTCCTGGGAGGCCCTCTTCTACTGAAGTCACGGAGAGAGTTGATCCAACACCTGTTGCAGCG
The DNA here is from genome assembly GCA_020510985.1 of Pholidichthys leucotaenia. NCBI lineage: Eukaryota > Metazoa > Chordata > Actinopteri > Cichliformes > Pholidichthyidae > Pholidichthys > Pholidichthys leucotaenia. Next base: position 414,110,404 of record CM035837.1, on the reverse strand, counting down.
GAGAACATTGTGCCCTGGGAACTCAGGCAAGTGTCTTTTCATTCTCCAACATTTTATGATGATATACCTTGCCCGGTAGTGAGGCTCAGTTTTCGCAGTCCCTTGAGTCCTCACCACCTGCTGCAGCCCACACTACCTTACCTGCTCCCTCCATGTCTCCTCCTATTCTCCCCGAGTGTCCGTCGACCGCAGGATTGAGCCGCTGGACAATGGAGGAGCCTGCGGCCCTGGAGGATATGGTTCCAGCCCCACAGCCGTGGTATGAATGGAGGAAGAGCACTGCCTGTGATTAGGAGCCTGTGCCGACGACTGAGCATCCCCAGGCTTCAACTGTGCAGGAGTCAGTGCCAGCAGAAAATCGACCACCTGGATTCACGCCGAACAAGCCACCTGCGTCGGTCACTTTGCTGGGGGGTCCTGGGACTGCATTGACCACCATGCCTGCTGCAGGGACCGCCGCAGCAGAGCTGAAGCTGGACCTCCAGAGGGCCGGGCCTGAGAAGTCACCGCATGGATCAACAGAGTCCTAGACGGTGGTGGAGCTTGAGCTCAGGCAGGTGCTCACCTTTGTTTTCATTGCTTCTATGTTGGAGAGATCTTGTCTGGCTCTTGGGGGGGGAGCCAGGTGCAGTCATCAGCTGCACCTGAACTCACCTCACCGGGCTCCACTGCCACCGATGACCATGACCCTATTTCTTTGCCTCTCCTATATGAGCTTTCCCCCAGGGTCACCGAAGATTGTCTAGCTTCACCAGAGGTCTCCGTGGGTCAAGCCTCACTGCCTGAGATCACCATGTGTCCAGTTCCTCCTGCCGAGGTCTTCGCAGGTGCTTGGTCCCAGCTGGGGACCTCCGTGGGTGCTGCCCCACCCTCTGGATGAGGTCTTCACGGGTGCTTCGTGCCAGCCCGGGGCCTCCGAGGGTGTGCTGCTTCCCCATTAGTTGAGGGCATCGTGGGTGCTCCATCCCAGCCTGCGGTCTCCGTGGGTGCACCTCCTCCTCAGTCCAGATCCACCGTGGGTGCAGCCTTGGCCCAGTCCGGGCCCACCGTAGGTGCAGCTTTGCTCCATCCTGGAGTCTCTTCAGGTGCAGCTTTGCTCTTTCTGGACCCACTGCAGGTACTGCAATGTCACAGTCCGAGAGCACCGAGGGTGCTGCAGAGCAGTCCAAAAGCATTGTGGCCCCTTCTCCTCTGCCAGATGTTGTCGTGGTCCCCTCTCCACTGCCAGATGCCATCGTGGTCCCCTTTCCACTGCCAGCTGCCGTTGTGGTCCCCTCTCCTCTGCCAGATGCCATCATGGTTCCCTCTCCACTGCCAGATGCCGTCGTGGTTCCCTCTCCTCTGCCAGATGCTGTTGTGGTTCCCTCTCCTCTGCCAGATGCCGTTGCGGCCCCCTCTCCTCCGCCTGACATCTTCATGGGTTCCCCAACTCCTCTGTCTTCTTCTACGTGGGTCTTCCCAGTGGGACAGCTTTCTCCTGGGCCACCCCTTCTTTTTAGGTGGCTAAAAAACTCTGGCCGACGCCTGATGGACTGTGCCATTGGGTTGGGTGGCCCATGGTTTCTGGATGACCACCCGATTCTTACCACCTCACTGTCTGCTAGGCCTGGGACTTTGGCCGGCCACTGGAACTGCCTAGCTCTTTGGTCCAGCGGGCCTAGGTTCCTGGTTCTACCTGGTGTGGATCCTGAGCAAGGTTTTTTGTTTTTTGTTTCCTCCTAGCCTGGGTTTTGCTGGGGTGTGAGTCATGGGAGTTCTTGTTATTTTCTCTGGCTTCTTTCGGTCCCTCCGTTCCTGGGTCCCCCTCCTCCCGCCCAGGGTGGGGTTGTTTTCTTGTCTTTTGGTGGGGTGGGTTCTTAGTTTGGGTGGGTCCTTTTTCTTTTGATGTTATCCCGGGCTGTCTGGTTTCCACCCCTTGGGAGGGGGTGCTCTGTCACGATCTGAGCACGGGAGGATTCCACTGTGCTCTGTCTCTTTGGCTTTTTTTCCCCTTATTTGTATAATGTATTTTTGAGTTCTGCTCCTGTTGTTATCTCTAGTTTGTTTTCACATATTCCGTATTGTTTCTTAGTATGATTTATTTTCCTGTTTACGTTCATTGTTGTTTTGTTATTTACATATTTGGCATTTCCTTTTTGTGTGTATCCTGTGCTTTGTACACTATTTGTTTTTTGTGTTTGTGCACAGTTGGACCTTTTGTTCGTTAATAAATTTCACAACCATCCATATCCGATGAGCCGGATTCATTCTGCAGTGGTTCGGACCAGGTAGGAATTAGAACATTAACTAGAATGGGAATTATTTGCTCCAGAGACCAGATTGCAGCCATAATGGACTGGACCTTAAGTCAGTGTAAATCCAGGGTCAAACATGTGACTGCTGTTTACTCCGTTATGAACATGTCTGATGATTTTGAATGGTTAAATTTGCTAATGTTAAACGTGGTATTACTGAGCTGGAGGAAAGTTTTAGTGACATGCTCACACTTACATTATCTGTAGTTCACAAACACACAATCCCTCCGTTACGCTTACTGATCTTCGATGTTCTGTCTGCCTCTGAGTAGACCCATTACTAGCAAGAATGAAAGTATCACAATATACAGTAATTTGTCTATATTGCAATACACAATATATGTCACAATTTATCTTTTGTGCACTGAATGTCCTTTTAAAAGTTGGTTTTACTTATATTTAAGTACTAGTATGTAAAACTCACATTATTAGGTAATCAAGTTTGCTATTTCAGTTTACCACACAGTTAATACTTGGTGGTCTAATAGCAAGTGGTAGAAGTATGATTTTTGTTTTGCTTATTTTTGTTTCTAATGGATGGATTTGATAGTGATATGATAGTGAATAATTAAAATAAAATGAGGGCAGTGCAGTGGCGGAGTGGTTAGCACTGCGGCAGCACAGCAACTCACCCTTCTTCGGGGGATCCTGGGTTTGATCCCAGCCCCCGACTAACAGTGATCTGTGTGGAGTTTGCATTTTCTCACAGTGTCTGCGTGGGTTTACTCCAGGATTTCTCCGGTTTCCTCCCACATGCCAAAAACATGCAAGTTAGGTTCATTGGCCTCAAACTGGGGATTGTAAATTGTCCTTAGGTATAAATGTTAGAGTGAATGGTTGTCTATCTCTCTGTGGCCCTGCGATGGACTGTCTAGGATGTACACTGCCTCTCGCCCAAAAGATGCTGGGATAGGCTCCAGCCTCCCCGCAACCCGAAAAGAATTAAGTGGAAGAAGACGGACGGATGGATGGATGGATGGATGGATGGACTTTGAATGACCAATTCTAAGCAGAAATGAAAAAAAAAAAAAAAAAAAAAACTTTTTTCTTAAAGATTTGCAAATTTTTTTCTTAAAAATTAATTACTTTTTTCTCATAAACTTCAAAATTTTTCTTGTAAATTTTCAACGTTTTTAATAAAAAAAATTGTAACTTTTTCTCTAAGATTTGCAACTTATTTCATAAACTTGCCAAAAAAAAACATTTCTTGTATTTTTTTTTCTCTAAATTTTCAATATTTTCGACCGGAGTGGTGGCCTAGTTGGTAAGACCATATAAAAAAGTGAAACTTTCTGCTGTCTAGCTTGGTGCTCAGCAATAATGGAATGGAGGACGGAAAATTTGTGGTGGCACCTTGCATGGCAGCGACCCCTCTGATTTTAGATGTGATTAACACTGTAGATAAGAGAAACGTAATTTTGTTCTACTGTACATGATTGGCTGTATGGATTGAATGACAATAAAGTTGGCTTTACCTTTACCTAGATTTGCACATTTTTTCCTTTAAATTTTTGACTTTTTTCTCATAAATATTCATCTTTCTTGTAAATTTGCCTCTTTTTCATATGTTTGTGACTCTTTTTCTCATAAATTTGCAACTTTTTCTCTAAAATTTTGCATTTTTTTCTCTGTAAATTTGCAATGCTGACCTTGACGCTGGTTAAATTCTTATCCTGTGTAATTAAGTTGTAATTTGTCCAATCCAATTAAATCCAGCTTTACACTACCGTTCAAAAGTTTGGGGTCACTTAGAAATATCCTTATTTTTGAAAGAAAAGCCCTTTTTTTCAATGAAGATAACTTTAAACTAATCAGACATACACTCTATACATTGCTAATGTGGTAAATGACTATTCTAGCTGCAAATGTCTGGTTTTTGGTGCAATATCTACATAGGTGTATAGAGGCCCATTTCCAGCAACTATCACTCCAGTGTTCTAATGGTACATTGTGTTTGCTCATTGCGTCAGAAGGCTAATGGATGATTAGAAAACCCTTGTGCAATCATGTTAGGTCTGCAATGCTGTAATTGCTGCAAATGGAGGATTCTTTGACGAAAGCAAAGTTTGAAGGAAAATTTTTTTATTTCAAATACAAATCATTATTTCTAACCTTGTCAATGTCTTGACTATATTTTGTATTCATTTTACAACTCATGGTGGTAAATAAGTGTGACTTTTCATGGAAAACACAAAATAATTGTCTGGGTGACCCCAAACTTTTGAACGGTAGTGTATTTCTCAAGCACTTCAAAAATAACTACAGCTGACACAAAGTCCTGTAGGGATAAATAAAATACAAAAAAACATGTAAGACATAAAAATAAATAAAAGATAATGAAATCCAGCAAAAAAAAGTATAAAACAAGACAGGTAAAAATGACAATCATATAATAAAAGAAATAAAACAAGTAAAATCAATGTCTCATGCTGGGTTGAAGGCCAAGGAGTAAAAATGGGTTTTAAAATGAGTTTTAAAAATGGACAGCAAAGGGGGCTTTCTAATAGGCAAAGGGAGACTGTTTCACAGTTTAGGAGCAGCAACACATAAAGCTCTGTCCCCTCTGAGCTTTTGCTTAGAATTCGGTACATTTAGGAGCAGCTGATCAGCTGACCTGAGAGACCAACCAGGAGTACAAAGCTGGAGCAAGTCAGAGAGGTAAGGTGGAGCAAAGCCATTTAATGATTTAAAAACAAATAAAAGAATTTTAAATGAACCCTAAAGTGCACAGGCAGACAGTGAAGGGAAACTAAAATCAGTGTAATGAGGTCCCTCTTATGTGTTCCAATTAAAAGACGTGCAGCAGAATTCTGAACCAACTGGAGATGTGAGAGGGAAGACTGGCTGACTCCAAAATAAAGTGCATTGCAGTAATCCAGCCGAGATGTAATGAAGGCATGACCATGAACCCTAACCTTCGGTGAGCAGGAAGGATGACTCCCTAAGGCAAGTAGGACTTTAGTTGTGATAATGATATATTAAAGAAGACAAAATCAATGCAGCATGGGGTCTGTAAAAACACAAAGACCCTAACGGGTGAGAAACCTTACACATGATGATAGCTTGGAGAGAACACCGGAGGGTAAATCCTGTAACGATGCCACAGGGAGGAAAAGAAAGGCAGGGTCATGAATAAGGTCATGGGAACTAAATGAACAATAGTCAGCTGGGACTAATCAATGACATGATTTACGACCCAAGAGACAGACGCTGACACGAGAGATACTGACAATAATCTTTATTGTGGATTTGTGAGTGAAGTGTGAGTGAATGTGTGAATGTTCGTCTGGCCACTGGAGCTGAGCCCGTCTTGTGGTAACCCGGCACCCTTGCGGGTGCCACAATGAGAGGCTGACTGACTCCTGGTGTCCGTGCGACGTCGTGCTCGTGGTGTCCGGTGCTGTGGAGGTGAAGAGGAGCTCCGCGGAGCGGGAGACGGTGCCTCGTCAGCAGAGGAGGGAGGTCCGCCGCCAGGGAGGTCCACCTGTGCACAGGGGAAAAGGCTAGCAGAGGAATTGTGAAGAGATGGCTTACGTGGCCTGGTTTGGGGAAGCGTAGAGTTCTTCACGAGAGGTCGAGATCTTGGCACGTTGCTCAGTGAGATTGACAGACGACTCCGTGCTGAGGCGTCCGCGCATTGGGCTTTTATGGCCCGCTGATTGCCACCTGCTGAAGTGAGCGCAGCTGATGTTGATGATGCTGATGATGGCCTAGCGGCCATCATGACAGTACTCCCCCCTCTAGAGGTGCCTCCAGGCACCTGCCCAATCCTACCTGGATGCACCCGATGGAAATCGCGGATCAACTGCTTGTCAAGGATCAACGCAGGGCATATCCAGGAGCGGTGCTCAGGGCCAAACCCCTCCCAGTCCACCAAATACTGAAGGCCCCGACCCCTCCTGCGGACGTCCAGGATTGCCGTACCCCCCAGGCCGGATGGCTATCGATCTTCCTCGGGGGAACGGGAGCCGCAGGGGGCGGGCACAGCGGGTCGGCGACGTAGGGCTTGACCTGGGAGACGTGGAAAGTGGGGCAGATGCGCATGTGAGAGGGGAGAGCAAGACGCACAGATGCAGGGTTGACAATGCGGGAGATAACAAAGGGACCGATGAAGCGTTTGGTTAGCTTACGCTTCTCGGCAGACACACTGACATTCTTTGTGGACAACCATACCTTGTCAACCACCTTGTAATCTGGGGCAGGCCTCCTATGGCGGTTGGCCACCTCAATGTTCCGTTCCGTGGTCCTCAGAAGGGCTCTGCGGGCAATGGACCAAACTTGCCGACAGCGTCTGGCGTGAGCCTAAACGGACGGGAGTGCTACCTCCCCCTCCTCCTCCGGGAACAAGGGTGGATCGTACCCCAGTGATGCCTTGAAGGGGGACATCCCTGTGGACGAGGACACCGTGGTGTTATGAGCGTACTCGATCCACGGGAGGTACATGCTCCATGAAGAAGAGCAGGAGGAGATGACACAGCGCAGCGCAGCCTCCAGCTCCTGATTGGCTCGCTCGCACTGGTCGTTACTCTGAGGATGGTATCCAGAGGAGAGGCTGGCCGTGGCCCCAAGCGCCGTACAGAACGCCTTCCAAACCTGCGAGACGAACTGTGGCCCTCGATCCGAAACAATGTCAGCGGGGATTCCGTGAGGGCAAACCACATGGAGAACGAGGAGGTCCGCCGTCTCCCGCGCTGAAGGCAACCCCCGGAGAGGCACAAAATGGGCAGCTTTAGAAAAACGGTCCACGATGGTTAAAACGGTCGTGAAGTGGCCGGAGCGGAGCAAACCGGTCACAAAGTCCATGGCTACATGGGACCAGGGGCGGGAGGGAACGGGCAAAGGGTGAAGCAGACCTGCCGGGGCCGATGATGATGTCCTCCCCGTGGCGCACTGAGCGCAGGCCCTGACGTAGTTGTTAACATCCCTTCGCAGCCCTGGCCACCAAAAGGTTCTCTGGAGGAGATCAACGGTCCGACTCACACCCGGATGGCACGCCAGCTTGGACGCGTGACCCCACTCTATTACTTGGCTCCTGACAGGACGAGGGACGAACAAGCGACCCGGGGGCCCCCCACCCGGATCGGGCTCCACCTCCTCTGCTCTTCTGACCTTATCGCGGATGCCCCAGGTCAACGCACCAACCACACACGCAGGTGGCAGAATAGGCTCCTCCCAGTCGTCAGCGGAGGGTGTGTCAAACTGCCTGGAAAGGGCGTCAGGCTTGCCATTCTTACTCCCTGGCCGGTAGGTGATCGTAAAATTAAAACGGCCGAAGAAGAGAGACCAGCGGGCCTGACGTGCATTCAACCGCTTGGCAGTCCTAAGGTATTCAAGATTGTGGTGGTCAGTCCAGACGACAAACGGCTGGGCAGCCCCCTCCAGCCAGTGTCTCCACTCCTCCAGCGCAAGTTTGACAGCCAACAGCTCCCTGTCGCCGATGCTGTAATTCCTCTCAGCAGGTGTCAAACGATGAGAGAAGTAAGCGCAGGGGCGGATCCTCCCGTCTGTCGGGGAGCGCTGAGAGAGTACCGCCCCCACCCCCGAATCCGATGCGTCCACTTCCACCAGGCATTGAAGCTCCGGGTCCACCTGGGTCAACACACGGGCCGAAGCAAATTCCCCCTTCAGCCTGTCAAATGCCGCGGCAGCCTCCTCACTCCAATGGAAAGGGACCTTCGGGGATGTGAGTGCAGTCAGGGGTCTGGCGATGTTCCCAAAATTTGGCACGAAGCGCCGGTAAAAATTGGCGAACCCCAAAAAACCCTGTAGCTGTTTCCTGGATGTGGGCGTAGGCAAGTCCACCACCGCCTTGACCTTGTCCGGGTCGGGAAGCACCTGGTTACGGGCGATTATAAACCCCAGAAAGGAGGTGCGATCCGTGTGGAACTCACACTTCTCCGCCTTGACGAACAACTGATTCTCCAGGAGGCGCTGTAGGACCCGTCGTACATGCACCTGATGCTCCTCCAGTGTGCGCGAGAAGATGAGGATATCATCAAGATAAACAAAGACGAAGGAATTCAGAAAGTCCCGGAGAACGTCATTTATTAAGCGCTGGAACACTGCCGGAGCGTTGGTTAACCCAAACGGCATCACCAAATATTCAAAGTGGCCGCTCGGGGTCCGAAAAGCAGTCTTCCACTCATCTCCTTCCCCAATGCGCACCAAGTGATAGGCGTTCCGTAGATCTAGTTTAGTAAACCACGCCGCCCCCTGGAGGGAATCGAAAGCAGTGTTCATCAAGGGAAGAGTGTATTTGTCTTTAATAGTAATGTCGTTGAGACCCCGGAAATCGAAGCAGGGGCACAGCGACCCGTCCTTCTTCCCAACGAAGAAAAACCCTGCCCCAACGGCCGAGGAGGATGGACGGATGATACTGGAGGCCAGAGACTCCTTGATGTACGTATCCATGGCCTCGCGTTCCGGAGCTGACAGGCTGTACAGGCAGCTCGCCGGGAGAGGGGCCCTAGCCTTGAGATTAATCGCGCAGTCGTACGGGCGATGGGGGGGGGGGGAAGGGACAACGCCCGTGACTTACTAAACACCTGGCCCAAATCATGGTAGACGTCAGGCACCTTTGACAGGTCCGGAGGAGGTGTTGAGGGAGGCGTCATCGGCACTGAGGGAGCGCATGCAGCGGACTGAAGACAGGCGCTCAGGCAGAATGAGCTCCAAGCTGTTATTCTCCCAACTTGCCAGTCGAACGTGGGGTTATGCAACCGGAGCCAAGGGTACCCCAAGATGACGGGTGAGGAGGAGAAGGGCAAGACCAGGAACCGTATTTCCTCCCTGTGATTACCAGAAACTATCGTTAACACAGGTGCCGTCTGGTGGGAAACTGACGTCAGAGATGCTTTTGACAGGGTGACCAGATGGATGGGCGGGCGTAGAGGTTGACAGCTGAGGCCCATCAGGGTTGCCAGGTCTCTGGAGATAAAGTTTTGCTCAGCCCCAGAGTCAACTAAGGCAAGTGTGGTGTGTTCCTTGTGTTTATGAATGAGCCTAATGGGAATGTGGCAACTAGTGAGGGGCTTTGTCTGATTTCTGTCCGCAAATCCCCCTACCGTGATCCACGGACCTCCCCTTTTTAACGGGCAATCGACTACTCCATGTGCCCCATTCCCACAGTAGAAGCATAACCCCTGCTCCCTGCGGCGCTGTCTCTCAGCCGCTGTAAGACCCGATTGCCCCACAACCATATCCTCCTGCTCCGGAAGTTCTTCAGATGCGGGCAGAGCAAGGAGGGGGGACCTAGCGGAGCGAGGGCGAGACTTATTTGCACGGATAGCTGTTCGCCGCTCTGCAGCTCGCTCCCTCAGTCTGCTATCTAGGCTGATGGTGAGGGAGATTAATTCCCCAAGTCTGTCTGGTTTCTCCTTTGCCGCTAGCTCGTCTTTTAACTCTGAGTTAAGGCTGCGGAGGAAAATTCCACAGAGTGCTGGCTCCCCCCACCCAACCTGACCGGCTAATACCCGGAAGTCCACGGAATAATCGGCGGCAGATCTACTGCCCTGCCGAAGTCCAAGCAGCCGTTCAGTTAACACCGCGCCCCGGTCAGCATGATCAAACACTTCCATGAACTCTGCCACGAACAGCTGGTAAGTTAACAATGAATAATTTGGTTTGGCCATGATGGTATAAGCCCAATCAAGAGCCCTGGCTCCCAGCAGGTTGATGATGTACCCAATCTTATTCATATCAATGGCAAAGTCCCCCGGGACGCGGAGAAAAACTGACTCACACTGTAGCAAAAACCCCCGAGCCTCCCCCAGTTTACCAATAAAGCGTGCGGGGGTTGATACAGGAGTTAGGCAATGTGTGGAAGATGGGCTGGTTTGGCTAGTAGCCGCAACTGCGGGGGCAGAAGGCGCCCCGCTAGCCGGGGGAAATGCCTGGAGACCTTCCAGGCGATCCAGCCGGCTGTTAATCTGAGTTAGTTGGTTTAAGATTACTGTCTGCTGGTGGGAAATCATATCTACTCGTGCGCTGAGTGTGTTAAAGCCTGATGGGTCATCCTGACGGAGTCGTACTGACATGATTTACGACCCAAGAGACAGACGCTGACACGAGAGATACTGACAATAATCTTTATTGTGGATTTGTGAGTGAAGTGTGAGTGAATGTGTGAATGTTCGTCTGGCCACTGGAGCTGAGCCCGTCTTGTGGTAACCCGGCAACCTTGCGGGTGCCACAATGAGAGGCTGACTGACTCCTAGTGTCCGTGCGACGTCGTGCTCGTGGTGTCCGGTGCTGTGGAGGTGAGGAGGAGCTCCGCGGAGCGGGAGACGGTGCCTTGTCAGCAGAGGAGGGAGGTCCGCCGCCAGGGAGGTCCACCTTGTGCACAGGGGAAAAGGCTAGCAGAGGAATTGTGAAGAGATGGCTTACGTGGCCTGGTTTGGCGAAGCGTAGAGTTCTTCACGAGAGGTCGAGATTTTGGCACGTTGCTCAGTGAGATTGACAGACGACTCCGTGCTGAGGCGTCCGCGCGTTGGGCTTTTATGGCCCGCTGATTGCCACCTGCTGAAGTGAGCGCAGCTGATGTTGATGATGTTGATGATGGCCTAGCGGCCATCATGACAATCAAGGCTGAATGAAAACACACAAGTGGCTAGAGGTATGGGAAAATGATGGGGGAAACTAGAAAACATAGCTGAACAAGAAACTGAGGATAACCCAACAAACTAATGAGAACAGAATAAAGGTGCAAACAGTTCAAAAACAATAGAAAGCGTGGACATGGTTGGCGACCATGTCCATAAATGGCAGTGCCCTACCCCCTTAAGGGCGGAATCCAGACACTTCAAAAAGAAATGGTAAATGGCGTTCCCTTATACATCATATTTTACTCATCTCTGGATGACAAAAGCGTTTTACAGATCCTGCTATCCACCCAATCACACACTGATGGCGGCAAAGCTGTCATATACAGGCGCTAGCCTGACTCACCAGGAGCAACCGAGGGTTCAGTGTCTTGCTCAAGGACACTTCAACATGCAGACTGCAGACAGAGCGGGAATCGAACCCCTCACCCTCTGATCAGTAGTCGGCCCCACTACACCTGCGCCACAGCCGCCCCCAAAAACAAGAAACCCCAAATCGGGTGGGTGAAGGGGGATAAAGGACTGGAGGGAAAGACTCAACACCAAAACAAAACAAAATCAGTTCATTGGGTGGTCGGCTGGAGTCCAGGGCCCACCACCCAGGTAAACACAACATGTCAGGGAGCCAACCAGAATCCCAAGCCATCCAGAAAGAAAAGCAGGATGGGTGGGGGCGGGGCAGAGTCCATGAGCCCCCAAACTGAAGAACACGATGAGTCTGGTGGCCTCCCAAAGTCCGTAGACCACCAAACGGAAGAACGCAGCACGTCAGTTGGCCTACCAGAGTCCATTGGCCACCAGAGAGAGAAGCACGGGGCCTCACGAGTGTTGAGCTCAGATGACAGTAGCTGCGGAGCTTTGAGTTCAGGCGGTGACGATCAGAGGGCATCAAACTCAGAGGATGATGGTGGAGTGGACTGTTCAGAAGAAGAAGGTGGAGCGACCTGCTCAGACGACGACCAAGACAGAGCGAATTGCTCTGACAACCAGGGTGGAGCAGATGGCTATGACGACCAGGGTGGAGCAGACTACTCCAACGATCAGGGTGGAGCGAACTGCTCGGACAACCAGGGTGGAGCAAACTTCTCGGACAAACCAGGTGGAGCGGACTGCTCAGATGATGGAGAAGGTGGAGCATGCAGATCGGACGACAGCAAAGGTGGAGCATGCAACTCAGACAATGGCGAAGGTGGAGCATGCAACTTGGATGATGGCGAATGTGGAGCATGCAACTCAGACGATAGTGAAGGTGGAGCGTGCAGCTCAGGCAAAGAATGGTGGAAAACGACAAACCCAGATGATGATGGAGGCTGGCGAATGGCATGCTTGGGCACCTGGGACTCCATCCTGCTGCAGCCACCTTAAATGGGGAGGAAAAACACAGGTGGCTGTCAGGTCAATACAGGCGGAGGGATGCCAGAAGCAGATGGGAGCTGCAACTGGGTTCCCCTGCCAAGAGCAAGGCAACACTCTAAGTATAGATGTTAAAAATACAAAAAAGTACTTGCCTTAACTCCTGCTCCACTGCCGGCAAGGACCTCAGTGATTCAGCTGATCCAGCAGCGGCAGCCTCACACATCGCTAGCGGAGCTGATGTGGCCATCTCCAGAGATGCTGGCAGAGCAGCTGAAGAGATGGTCTGCTGAGCAGCCAGTGCCAACATCAGGAAGGAGAGGAGGACAGCAACAGCAGATGAGGAACACTGAAGAGGAACCGGCAGGGGGGGCAGCATAACGTTTGGGGATGAAGAAGCTGATGGGACAGCCTTTGAGGAGCTAGAGGACAAGGAGGCAGCTGCCCGAACTCTCTAGAGCAGCAAAGGAGCAGCTGCTGCAGCAGTGAGGCTGGATTCCTGCTCTGCTGCTGCTGAAGTTGCCACTGCTACTGGTATGCCATGGGAAAACCAGGTGAAATGGTCTGTGCGGAAGCAGAGCGCACCTGGCGGGGAGCAGCTGGGATGCAGCGAGGAGCTGGCATTGGGAAACGGTGAGGAGCAGAGGCTGGAGCTGACGAATGGTGGAGTGGATGTACCAGAGCTGGAAGACAGTGTGGTGAGGATCCTGGAGCTGGAAAGCAAAGAGAAGCTGAAGGTGTCTGCATCAGGAGACGCTTCATCGTCAGCACAGGTACAGAAGAGGGGGGAGAGCTCACCAGCCCACAAAGCATTTGTTGTAAATTAGGAACGAAGATGAGGAGACCCTTGAGTCCTGGGTAGTGTTGCAGGTTGGGTTATGCTTTTATTACTGTCGCCGCGCTGTCCAGAAATCTCAAGGCTGCCTTGGGAGTGTGGGAAGTGCAGGCGTCTGAAATATAGTCCTCCACCAAGCCTGCAGCCCAACACTCATCCTTATGCAGGCTGTATAAACTAAAGCCCATGCCCGCAGAGTCCTTTTGTTGGCAACATTCTGCCAGGCAGCTACCTCCGGTGAGCAGGAAGGATGACTCCTTAAGGTGAGTAGGACTTTAATTGTGAGAATGATTTATCAAAGAAGACAAAATCAATGCAGCACATGGGCTGTGAAAACACAAAGAGCCTAACGGCTGAGAAAACTTACACACGATGATAAATAACTAACTTGAAGAGAAAAGTGGAGGGTAAATCCTGAAATGTTGCCACAGGGAGGAAAAGAAAGGCAGGGCTATAAATAGGGTCATGGGAATTAACTCAACAACAGACAGCTGGGACTAATCAAGGCTAAATGAAAACACACATGAGTGGCTAGTGGTATGGGAAAATGACAGGGTAGACTAGAAAACATAGCTGAACCAAGAAACTGAGGATAACCTGAAAAACTAATGATAACAGAATAAAGGTGCAAACAGTTCACAAACAACAGAAAGTGTGGACATGATTGGAGACCATGTCCAGATATGACAGGTTTGACCTTTGCCACTTTCCTTACATAAAAAAAAGCTGCACTTCACTACTGCAGTAATTTGATGATCTAAATTATCACTCTGCATCTTAAAACCCAGATTAGTAACAATCGGTTGGAAAAACCCAGGTCAATGGGGGGAATCACTGCGTCCAAACACAGTTTGTCACTTTATTAAGTTTTGAATTGGTAACTTTTCATATCTTTACATTGTTATTCTTGCAAATTTGTACACAATTTACATTTATCCATTTGTACCTTATACAAAATTGGTGAATAGCACCCATCCTCTTTATTGAAAAAAATAACAAATTGCTTACTTTCAAAAATAAAAGCTTAAAATGCGTCCTTAGCTTTTTATTGGCTGGAATGGACGGGGTCAGAGAGCTGATGCAGCAGCAGGAGACACAGAAGAAATAGCGAGAGAGCAAAGTAAGGTGAATTATGGTGTTGGGTTACATTAATGTGACAAATTATATTCAGTAGGTGCGATATAAACATTTTATGTATCGTTTAAAGACAGCTGTACCAATACATCAAATATATTTGTTATAGCTCCACTAATCTTTGTTGTCCAGATTTGGTCTCTTCAAAATGTCCTGTTTTTTGCCGTTTTTTTCAGGATTTGCATATTTTAGATCATGTTTAAATAAATAATTTAAAGAGAATAAAAAGCTGACACACAAGAGCACCTCCATGTTGATGTTAAAGTTTCTCTTAATCATTACTACTTCCAAGTAAATCACTACCGACCATCACTGCTGTACAGTGAGCTGACATACACATTTCATGGTGATTATGTAATATGATGCATTTCCAAGAAAAAAAGCAGCTTTAAGAGAAGCACTGAAATTTGACACTTGAAATTTTAAATACATTTCACATTTTAAAATGTTTGTGCTGTGTTAAAATACTTCAAAACATATTAAGAACAAATGTTTGAACAATCTTAACCTGCAGTTTGCTTACCAAAGAGGGGAGCAGGGCCAGCTCAATTTAAAGCTGAATTTGATGATAACTAATAATGATTTTTTTTTCCCCCTTATGGACACATTATGGAAATCCACTACTGGCACCTAAAATCTGACTCATTAGCAGTTTTTTGCAGTCATTTTTAGTTTTGTCTGTGGTAAAAGCCAATTAACCTTTATAGGGAATTGTGACAGGTTATATGAGGTTGCCAGGCAACAGTTTCTTTGCTTTGGTCTTCATGTTAGGTCAACTGGTTCCAGCTTCATGAACGGACAGATGAGAGGAGCATTAATATGTTTAACTTACACAAGTTCACAAAATGTTGAACTCTAAATTGTGATTCTTTACCAAATTAAATAAAAATGTTTCCAATGGAACTGTTTATATGTTCATTGTCTAGATCAGGGGTGTCCTGATCATGTGCCATGGAGGGCCAAGACCTTGCAGGTTTTCTCTTCTACCCATTTTCTTCAGCAGGTGTTTTTACTTATCAACAATCAGTAGAAAGAAATTCAGTGGAATCTGCTGTTGAAGACACCAGTCGGAGTTAAAGCCTGCAGGATCTTAGCCCTCCATGGCACATGATTGGACACCCCTGGTCTAGATGAAGAGAGAAAATTTAAGGCATTACATAGGATAACAAAAGCACTCTGAGGCGAGTACAATATCCCCTACCTCTGTTTTCTTTGAAGATCCAAATACTACTGACAGAGAGCAGTTTTCACGGGAAGCTACCCGTGAGAGGAGGAAGCGGAAGCGGAGGGAACGCAGGAAAAAGCGAGGAAAAAGGGCCGGGATCCATGCTAGGCTAAAGGCTAACCCCTCCAGACCAGCGGTACCGTCGCTTCTTCTTTCAAACGTCTGCGCCCTCGAAAACAAGGTGGACGAACTGCGTCTGCTGAGAGAAACCCGGAGAGAGTGGAGGGACTGCTGTGTGTTTGTTTTCACCGAGACATGGCTCCACAACAACATTCCTGACGAGGCCATTCAACTGGAAGATATGGCGATGTTCCGTGCCGACAGGGAAACGGCGAGCTCCGGTAAGAGCCGGGGGGGTGGGCTATGCCTCTATGTTAACAAGAACTGGTGCGTTAATGCCACGTTAGTGTCTAAACACTGCTCTCCGTTGGCGGAGTTCCTTATTGTAAATTGTCAGCCTTATTATCTGCCTAGGGAATTCAGCAACGTGTTTGTAGTCAGTGTTTACATAGCGCCGAGCGCTAACGCTAAAGCTAATGCTAAGAAGGCACTCGGGGAACTACACAATGCAATCAGTGAAATCCAAACTTCACACCTGGACAGTTTTGTGGTGGTTGCGGGGGATTTTAACCACACCAGCCTAAAGACTGTGCTCCCCAAGTTTAAACAATGTGTAGACTTTAAGACCAGAGGAGAGAATATGTTGGACTTAGTGTACACAAACACAGATGCATATAAAGCGATACCCCGCCCCCATCTCGGCCGTTCTGATCACATATCCGTGATGCTGGTGCCTGCCTACAAACCTTTATTGAAGCGCAGCAGGCCAGCAGTGAAACAAATCAGGATTTGGCCAGAGAGTGCAACCCCTGCACTGAAAGACTGTTTTCAGCACACAGACTGGAAGGTCTTCAAAATAGCAGCCTCCCAGGAAGACAGGACAGATGTGGAGGAGTATGCTGATTCGGTCACCAGCTACATCGCGAGGTGCACAGAGGATTTCACTACAGTGAAGACCATCATTATGCGGGGTAATCATAAGCCCTGGATGACTGCAGAGGTGCGCTCGCTGCTCACAGCCAGAGATGCAGCCTTCAGAGCGAAGGACAGGATCGCCCTCCGCTCAGCCAGGTCTGCGCTTTCTAAGGGAATTAAGGCGGCAAAGCGCGCCTATGCGAAGAAAATCCAGGGACACCTCTGTGACACTAGGAACACCAAGCAGATGTGGCAGGGAGTTCGGACACTGACGGGCTTTAAGCCTAGGCAGGGGGTCGATGATGACGACGCTTCGCTTCCAGACAGGCTTAACGACTTCTTTGCACGTTTTGAAGCATCAAACTCGACAATCAGAGGGAGGGCTGGCCCTCCCCCACCATCGGTCGGACCAGCTTTTACCATCAACACAGCGGACACACGGAGGACCCTAACCAGAGTCAACCCACGCAAAGCTGCAGGTCCAGACAACATTCCGGGACGTGTGCTCCGAGACTGCGCGAGCGAGTTGGCGGATGTCCTGACTGACATTTTTAACATCTCCCTGAGTCAGGCCATCGTTCCCAGATGCTTCAAGACCTCTATCATTGTACTGGTGGCAAAGAAACCAGTGGTGTCCTGTTTGAATGACTATCGTCCTGTTGCACTGACACCAATTGTGATGAAGTGTTTTGAGCGGCTTGTCAAACCACACATTACAGCCTGCCTCCCTGCATCACATGACCCGCTCCAGTTTGCATATCGTTCAAACCGCTCCACGGAGGATGCTATAGTTACCACCCTACACTCTGTCATCACCCACCTGGACCAGAAAGACACCTACGCCAGACTCCTGTACATTGATTTCAGTTCAGCATTCAACACCATTATTCCCCAGAGACTGATGGAGAAATTATTCCTTCTCGGTCTGAACACCGCCACATGTCTCTGGATCCTGGATTTTCTGACTGAGAGACCTCAGTCTGTCCGGGTTGGAAACAACATCTCCAAGTCTGTCACGCTGAGTACCGGATCCCCTCAAGGCTGCGTACTCAGTCCACTGTTGTTTACACTTCTAACACATGACTGTGTATCCAGACACGAGGGGAACCAGATTATTAAGTTTGCAGATGACACCACGGTGGTGGGACTTATCCAGAGGGATGAGGAATCAATGTACAGGGAAGAAGTGAGAGACCTGGAGGGCTGGTGCAGGGAGAACAGTTTGGTGCTCAACGTGGACAAAACGAAGGAGATGATTATCGACTTCCGGCGGTCGCAGCCTGATCACGCCCCCCTCAGCATCGGCGGCCGTTTAGTGGAGAGAGTAGAGAACATCAAGTTCCTCGGAGTGCAGATCTCACAGGACCTGACCTGGAGCAAGAATTCCTTGGAGATCAGGAAGCGGGCTCAGCAGAGACTGCACTTCTTGAGAAAACTCAAACAGGCCTCTCTCCCCATCTGCATCCTCAGGACCTTCTACAGAGGTGTGGTGGAGAGTGTTCTGACGTACTGCATTGCTACATGGTACTCCATCTGCAGTATGTCAGACAAAAAAGCCCTGCAGAGGATAGTCAAGGGGGCTGAGAGGGTAATTGGAGTCTCCCTCCCCTCTGTCCAATAACTTTTTCAGAACCGTTGTAGGAGCAGGGCACTAAACATTGTCAAGGACCGTTCTCACCCTCTGCATAAACACTTTGAACTTCTTCCATCTGGTAAACGATTCCGGAGCATCAGAGGCAGAACCACCAGACTGATCAACAGCTTCCTTCCACAAGCTGTCAGGATGCTGAACAGTTGACCCGGAATCTCTCATACACACTACTGCACCTACGGACATTTTGTATATTATAGTTAGTTATTCTTATTTTTCCCCAAGTATGTCTCAGGGATGTGTGAATGGATGGGGGGGTGGGGGTGGGGGGAGCTATGTGGGAATGTGTCTTAAATCATGCTGCTTCTTATATGGATGCCGAGAGAAACGCAATTTCATCTTGCCTGCACTACAGTTGTATGTACAGCAATATGACAATAAAGTTTGATTTGATTTGATTTGATTTTCAACTTTTCAATATAATTATTGTGGCAGAACTAAATTATGATAAGCCCATCATCCACAAATATACAACAAAGTATACAACCCATAGTTGTAGGGCAGGATCCTGAGGTGAACCAAGGTGTACCGAGGTGTAGCAAGTTTGGTGACCTTAGAGGACTTTACATGTTCTATAGTTATAGAGAGTATAAACCTTGACCTTTTGACCCCAAACCTGTAGTCAGAGGTCATGGTCTCTGAGTGAACCTATGTATCAGGTTTGGTGACCCTAACTTTGCTCGTTGTACAGTAAAAAGGCATAGGGAATGTTAACATTGACCTTTGACCTTTTAATCCCAATCCTGTAGTCAGAGGTCAGGATCCTGTGTACCATGTTTGGTGGCCATAGTTTTACTCATTTTATAGTAATAGTAAATGTAGCATATCAAAAAATCCAAGATGGCGCCGCGGATGGCAGCCACTGGCTTGTGCTCTCTGATGTTTTTGATAATTTTGTGTGTTTTTTTGGACTTCTGCTCTTCTGTCCGAATCACCTATTCAAGGGAAGAACTACTTTCACTCAGACTACCTCCCAATGCAACTTCTCCGCCAGTTGCTGCTGCTGATCTGAAGTTTTTTCAGTCAATCTTAGCTGTGGGAGCAGCGGCTATTGGTGCTGGCTGGAAAGGAAGGCGGCGTGGTAAACGTGCCGGTGCGCTAGTCAGGCTGAAGAAACGAGGATTTCGCACGCCGCTCCCATCGATCCATCTGGCAAATATCCGCAGTTTGGCGAACAAAATGGATGAACTGCTGCTCCTGACTCACAAAACCCGGGATTTTAGCAGATCTGGCGCCCTTTGTTTCACGGAGTCCTGGCTGAGTGAACACATCCCGGACAGCGCGGTCCGCCTGGACGGATTCCAGCTGTTTCGCGCTGATCGCAGCCGAGAATTCTCTGGAAAGACTAAAGGTGGTGGAATCTGCTTCTACATAAACGAAGGTTGGTGTACTGATGTCACAGTGTTGAAGAAGTTTTGTAGCCCTAACATAGAGTCACTGTTCATAAGCTGTAAACCCTTTTATTCACCGCGAGAGTTCTCCTCATTTATTCTGGTCGGAATTTATATCCCGCCTGCTTCTTCTACAACAGAGGCCCTGCAGCACCTCGCTGACCAGATAGCAGACGTGGAGGAAAAACATCCAGACTCTCTGCTTATCATTCTGGGTGATTTCAATAGAGCTAATCTCACAAATGAGCTTCCTAAATACAGACAGCATATTAAATGTCCCACCAGGGACACAAATACACTCGACCACTGTTACACAGTTTTAAGAAATGCCTATCATGCCGTCCCCCGTGCAGCTCTGGGTTTTTCTGACCACTGTCTGCTCCATCTTATTCCAACATACAGACAGAAACTAAAAACTTCCAAGTCTGTTGTAAGGACTGTGAAGAAATGGACTGAGGAATCAAAGCTGAAGTTACAAGCCTGCTTTGACTGCACAGATTGGAGTGTTTTTGAAGCTGCAGCCATTAACTTAAATGAACTCACTGACACTGTGACGTCATACATCTGTTTCTGCGAGGACATGTGTGTGCAGACCAAGACCTTCTGCACATACAACAACAATAAACCCTGGTTCATTCCTAAACTGAAGCAGCTACGTCAGACCAAGGAGGAGGCCTACAGGACTGGTGACTGGACTCTGTACAAGCGGGCCAGAAACATGCTGACAAAGGAGATCAGGCTTGCTAAGAGGAGCTACAGTGTGAAGTTACAAAAAAACTTCTCAGCCAACAACTCTGCTTCTGTCTGGAGAGGCCTGCAGAATATCACCAACTACAGGAGACCATCCCCCCACCCTGTGGAAAACCTCCAGCTGGCTAACGACCTAAACAGCTTTTACTGCAGGTTTGAAAAGAACCTACAGTTCTCACCTCTCACCCACACAAAAGGATTATCTGCAGCCCCAGGAACTCCATCCCTCCTCCACTCTGACCTCCCACCAGCACTAACGATCTGTGAAGAGGAGGTGCGCCGGGTCTTTCAGAGACAAAAGATCAAGAAGGCTGCAGGACCTGATGGTGTGTCTCCGTCCTGCCTGAGAGTCTGCTCCAACGAGTTGGCCCCCATCTTCACCCGGATCTTTAACAGATCACTGGAGCTGCGTGAAGTGCCTTCCTGCTTCAAACACTCCATCATCATTCCAGTTCCCAAGAAACCCTCTGTTACAGGATTAAACGACTACAGACCTGTTGCCCTGACCTCTGTGGTTATGAAATCCTTGGAGAGATTGGTGCTGAACCACCTGAAGGTCATCACAGGCCCCCTGATGGACCCACTGCAGTTTGCCTACCGGTCAAGCAGGTCAGTGGATGATGCAGTGAATATGGGACTACATTACATCCTGCAACACCTCGACTCCCCAGGGACGTACGCCAGGATCCTGTTTGTCGACTTCAGCTCAGCGTTCAACACCATCATCCCAGGCATTCTTCATCAGAAACTCCTCCAGCTCAAGGTGCCCCCCTCCACCTGCCAGTGGATCTCCAGCTTTCTGACTGACAGGTGGCAACAGGTGAAGCTAGGGAGATTTACATCCATCTCCCGAAAAATTAGTACTGGCGCCCCCCAAGGATGTGTCCTTTCCCCACTGCTCTTCTCCCTCTACTCCAATGACTGCACCTCAGAGGACCCTTCGGTGAAGCTCCTGAAGTTTGCGGACGACACCACAGTCATCGGTTTGATCCGGGATGATGATGAGTCTGCATACAGGCGGGAGGTGGAGCAGCTGATCCTCTGGTGCAGCCAGAACCATCTTGAACTTAACCCAGCCAAAACGGTGGAGATGACTGTGGATTTCAGGCGACACCCCCTTCATTCCCCCCACTCACCATCCTCAACAGCACAGTGTCCACTGTGGACTCCTTCAAGTTTCTGGGAACCACAATCTCTCGGAACCTGAAGTGGTCCTCCCATATAGACACTGTCCGGAAAAAGGCCCAGCAGAGGTTGTTTTTTCTGCGTCAGCTCAAGAAGTTTGATTTGCCTCAGGAGCTGCTGGTTGTCTTCTACACCGCCATCATCCAATCTGTCCTCTGCTTTTCCATCACTGTCTGGTTTGGATCTGCCACTAAACAGGACAAGACCAGACTGCAGCGGATCATTAAGTCTGCGGAGAGGATCATTGGTACTGACCTACCCTCCATTGAGAACTTATATCGGTCCATAACCAGGAAACGGGCGGGAAACATCTGTGCTGACCCATCACACCCCGACCACAAACTGTTTGAACTTCTATCTTCTGGTCGTCGTTACAGATCACTGAAGGTCAAAACCACCCGTCACAGGAACAGTTTCTTTCCTCAAGCCATCACTCTGATGAACTCCTAACATTCACCTAGTCCTACCTGTTGCTGTACTCATGACTTTTCATCCATTATTACATTGCACATAACTCTCACACTGCTTTTTACTTCATTCACATTATATCACTGAATCTGAGTTCACATTGAAATACTGTGTGACTGTATATTTTTTCATATATTTCTGCAAAGTGTGGTTAGTCTGAGTAAATAACTGCATATATTCCTGTATATATTTGCATCCTTTTATAGAAACGTGGACAGACTGTAATTTACTGTACATACTCTGTTGTCATTGAATCCTTATTTAAATCCTCCACCTGAACAATGAAAGCAAGTTTTTAGCCAAAGTCAAATTCCTTGTATGTGTTGTGCATACTTGGCCAATAAAGCTGATTCTGATTCTGATTCTGATTCTGATTCTGATATACCATTTACCATAGTGCAACTGCAGTGTTAACTTTGAACTTTGACCTCTGACCCCTTGACCCCAAACCCATAGTTAGGTCAGGGTGTAAACAGTCAAAGATGTGTATTAGGTTTGAAAAGCCTACATCATTTCTTTTACTAGTTATTGCGTTTAGAAGATTTAGGGAAACTCTGACCTTTGACCTCAAGGTCATCCGATCAGAGTGAAATTGCAAAATGCGCATCATCAGAGTATTTCTAACCATGGTACCAAGTTTCAAAACAACCGGAACAAAACAGTAGGAGTCGATTTCACAAAAGTGGGACAGACGGACTGACCCATAACATAATCCCCCTTTGGGCTTCTACCAGTGGGGGATAAAAACTTAACCAGCATTCATATGAATGCTGCAGATTTAAAAAGAAAAACGTCATAAATCTGATTCAAAAAATTGCAACTTTATAACAAAAAAGTAACAAATTTATGAGGTAAAAAGCAGCAAATTTACAAGCAAAAATTCATAATTTGATTAAAAAAGTTGCAACTTTACAACAACAAAGTAGCAAATTTATGAGGAAAAAAGCAGCAAATTTAAAAGAAAAAGATCATAATTTGATTTTAAAAATTTCAACTTTACAGCAAAAAAGTAGTAAATTTATGAGGGAAAAAAGCAGCAACTTTATAAGAAAAAAGTCACAATTTGAAAAAGTTGCAACTTTACAGCAAAAAAGTGGCATATTTACGAGGAAAGAAGCAGCAAATTTACAAGAAAAAAGTCACAATTAAAAAAGTTGCAAATTTACAACAAAAAGTAGCCAATTTATAGGAAAAAAGTAGCAAATTTACAAGAAAAAAGTCAATTTGCTTAAAAAAGCTGTGATTTTACAACAAAAAAGTAGCAAATTTATAAGGAAAAAGTAGCAAATTTACATGTAAAAAGTTCCAATTTGTTTAAAAAAGTTGCAGCTTCACAACAAAAAGTAACAAATTTATGTGTAAAAAATCACAATTTGGTTTTAAAAAAATCTGTAACTTTACAACAAAATGGAGCAAATTTCTGTGTATCCAACTAAAATGAAACCTGAACTATTTAAAATGCTTAAAAACATATTGTGAACAAATGTTTTAACAATCTTAACCTGCAGTGTTGTTAATGAAGAAGCAAGTAGGACCAGCTCATTTAAAGTCTGAATTTGATGATAACTAGCAATGAAAATTATTTGAATTGTTTACAGAAATCCCATGAACCCGAATCTGCTGTGGACAGCCAAATCCATCACTGTCACTGACAGTTCCCTGGACAGCAGCGTGTATCTATCAATCAGTCTGGATAAATTGATTAGGCGTGATAGCTCAGCACTTCCTCTGTGACTCTCTGTCCTCTGTTCTCCATCAGTTCCATTGGCATTAGTGACCTAGAAGAGACCAGAGGCTTTAGTTTTTATTTTACATTTTAAAACACTGAGCAAGAGGTGTCATTAGGGGAAGCTTTCCAAAGTCTTTGCAAGGACACTTGAGGAGAGAGACAGGGAATCTTTGACCTGAACATGTGACTGGGTGGAGGAGAAGGAGAGCAATAATTTCAGCTGTCAGTCATCTGTAGAGCCATTGTCAGGGACCGTGAGTGCAGATGGGGGACGAGTTAAGTGGATCCTCTGTTTTTCTTTCCATTTAACAGAAAAAGCACCAAGGGTCACACTGTGTCTGTGTGTTAATAGAGTTTCTTTTCAAATCCATCCACTAAAATGAGTCTGGCTTTTGTTTTCATCTCTGCCTGGTCAAAATGCCATTTTATGCTTGACTTTGGCTCAAACACAAGAGTTTGAAATTCGCTTGCTCATTTGCTCATTTGTGGCTTCTTTAGGTACGTTAAGACCAAATGCAAACGGGCGGCGCAAATCCATACAAAGTGGGAGACGCAAGTATGCGCGAATTTGCGCAGTCGCATGTTCGCGTCCCAGGCTAGCTAGCTAGGTAGCTGCTAGCTTTGAGAGTCTGCCGTCCCCGGAGTAAAGGTATCACCATTGCAGAGTAAACTAGTTTGAAAATTTGACTCACTCACCTGGAGACTCTGGAGGACTGGGAGCCCTTCAGCTGAATCGGGATGTCGTTGTTATTTACCCACGGTTTGTTGTCACGGAAAAAGCTAGCAAGCTAGCAATGTAAACACCCCTCATCTTGTGAACTTTTGGAGGCTTGAGACAACATTTTCAGGTAAGCCCCCGGTCGGATAATGTAAACATAAGCATGACGTTATTTTGAGAATTTCCACAGAAAACAGCTGCAGAACTTTTAAAGGAAACTTTGCCTGTCTACATCTCACTCAGAAGGGGGATTCATGTCTGTTCGTGTGCTTACATTGAGTTATAATGTAATCGTGCAGCACAAAAAATTTGCCCGTTGGTGTTTGGTGTGAACGCACCTTAGTGGGAGAAATAAAAGCGAGTTGAGAAAATCGCTTCCGAGTAGTATTGTGTCCTTTCCTATGATGAAAATGTCTCTTCTTTGGTCCTTCAGTGCATCTACTTGGATAACTGGAGTGGCTACTGTTACTGTTATGTCCGAAAAATGGGGGGACAATGACCATGTGCTGAGTTTAGCTTTATTTAGCTTGAACACCAATTACAACTGAAACTGTGTTATTGGACTGTCCAAAAACCCCAACGCTGATGTGCTGACATCACCTGTGTGAGCGTGCAACACATCACATACATACCCCGCCCCCCCCCCCCCCGAGAACCCTCAAAACTGTTTCCCTCCCAACAAAACAACAGTTCTAACTGGGCAACTAGGTAGACTGTTGGTGTGCCCGTATGGTCTTTTGGATTATTTTGCTATGTGACAGACCATGCCCCTAACTACCAATGTGTACTCAGAAGTCCGTCACAAAGTCCTCAAGATAAAGGGGCCTCCATTGGGCCTAGGCCAGGTGATGCTCAGGCTGCACTGGCTTGGCTGGCTCCTGCGGGCGTCCTGCAGGAGTTGCGGGCCATACATCAATGAAGTCCCAGTCCGAATGGGTTGAATCAGCTGCAGTCTCTTGATTCGAAGTGGGAGGTGGCGCTACCTTTCTGAGATGGCTGGTGTGCCAACGCGATCCATCAGTCAAGCAGAAGGTGGCTGGACCTAGCTGAGCATTGATCTGCATCGGCGTTGTCCAGAAAGACTGCAGTTTGTGTGTGCGATTGGGTCGATGAATCCCGAACCAGTCAAGCACCGTGAGTGAGGGGTACTTCTCCTGACACTACCTATCAAGCCTCTGCTTCATGCGGCGTTGATGCTCGGCCACCCTGCTGTCTGGTGAGGGTGCCACTACTGGAACGTCGTCTGGTGGAAGACGCAGGTGGTCTAGGGAAAGGCGTATCTCACATCCCAGCATAGGGAGAGCTGGAGAGCTGCCTGTTCTGGTGTGCAGCATCACTCTGTAGTGCAACAAGGTGCTCTAAAGTGCAGCAGAGAATGGGAGCCCATCCGCCAGGTGCGCTCTGAGCTCGTTTTTGATGATGATGATGATGATGATGATGATGATGATGATGATGGTTGAACCTCTCCATTGCACCATTGGCCTGAGCGTGATCAAAGGCGGTTCTGATATGTTTAAGCCCCCTCCCTTTTGCAAAAGCTTCAAAGTCAGCCGAGATGAACTGTGGCCCGTTATCCATCATGATGGAGTCAGGCACGCCCCAGGGAGCGAACTGGGAGGAGAGGAAGTTGGTGACCACTTCAGTGGTAACAGAGCCGGTGGGTAGCACCTCAGGCCATTTAAGATGAAGGGCATAGACCACTCGGAGAAAGCGTTGGTGCTGGGGGGGGGCGTGAGTTCCATGCAGACGTCCAGCTGAACATGTGTCCACAGAGTTGGCGGCCACGGCAGAGGCTGTAGAGGCGGGGATTGCGTTGGGCCGGTCTTGCTGCTGGTGAGGCAGACCACAGTATTTCACCATAGTTTCCACATCCCTGTTGATACCTGGCCACCAGACCAGGCTCCTGCGGCATTGTTTGACCTGATGATGCCCAGGTCACCTTCATGGACCATGATCAGAATGCGGGCCCTCAAGGCTTCAAGGAACACCATGCAGTGCCCCCTAGCCACACAAATGTCGTTCCAGCACGAGAGGTCTCTGTGAAAAGGTGCTAGTTCCTCTGGCACCCTTGACAGCCAGCCCTTCCGAATGAAGTTGTGCAGTTGAGCCATTGTGGGGTCCTGTTCAGATACAGTTTGGAGCTCTTGCAGTGAAACAGCAGGTTGGAGAGGCCCGTGCAACATGCGGATCAGCTCCAGTTCTAAGGGCTCCCAATTGGCGTCTGGTGAAGGGCTGGGGGTGGCTTGGGAGAGTAGGTCCGCTTCCACATTCTCTCTGTGAGGTGTAAACTGGGTGGTGAAGGTGTATGCCTGCAGCCTCTGTCCACCTGTAGATGTGAAGTCGTTTGCGTCCTGACCCCGTCATTGCTAGCAAGGCCGTGAGAGCTCGGTGGTCCATCCGGAGATTGAAATACCACCAGGTACATGTGCCACCATTCACACGCCCAAACACAAGCCAGCACTTCTCTATCTCCCATCAAGTATTTCTGTTCAGCTGACGTAAGTGACCTTGAAGCAAACATTACTGGGCGCTCAATCCCTTCACGGAGTTGGGACAGAACAGCCTCTACGGTGGTATTAGAGGCATTGCAGGTCACAAATGTGGTGCTCTGGTGGTCAAAGTGGGCGAGCACAGGTGGGAGGTGAGCTGTGTCTTGAGCTGGCTGATGGCAATGGAGCATGCAGGGGTCCACAACCAGGGCACATTATGTTTCAGGAGGGCACGCAGTGGTGCTGTTGTCTCAGAGTAGTGGGGAAAGCAGCGCAGGTAGGCCATCATTCAAAGGAAGAAAGAGAGCTGGGGGGGGGGGCATGATGGCTCAGGCAGGCATAACACTGCCTCAACATTTGAGTGTAGTGGGTTCAGGCCATCAGCGGTCAAGTGGAACCGCACAAACTCAATAGCGGATGCCGCGAAGATGCACTTTTGCCCAATCAATGTGAGTCCGTGGCTGGTGAGCACCTCCAACGCTTTGAAGAGATGATCGTCATGTAAAGATGTTGTTACGCCATGCACCACAATGTAATCCAGGTATACCACTGCACCCGAGAGACCAGCAAAGATGGTGGTCATGATCTTCTGGAAGCAGCTAGGAGTGGAGCTGATGTCAAAAGGCATGCACTTGTAGCGAAAGACCCCCATAGCAGTGTAGAGGAACCTGCAGATAACCCTGGTGAAGGTCGAGTTTGGAGAAGATCTTTGAGTTATGAAACATAGTGGCTAGCTCCCCCACCGTGGGCAGGGGGTAGTTGTCTGGGATTGCTACTTTATTTACCATTCTGAGGTCTACACAGGGCCGCAGACCACCCTTTTTATCACCACCTCCAGGTTGAAGATCCAGGGGGATGAGTTGACCCACTCAATGATACCCGCGTCCAAGAGTTATTGCAGCTCTGCTATGACATCATCTCGTAGCGCGAGGGGCAGCTGGCAAAGGGGCTGAATGACAGGGGACACCACTGGGTCAATGAGGCAGTGAGGCAGCCTTAGCCTCTGAAAAGTGCAGGCCAGTAATGTTGCCAAGTTGAGGGGACAGTCAATATGGCAGAACCCGTGTGGTCTGTAATAGAGAAGCCCAGTTCATCGATCATGTCAGTATCCAGGAGGTTGGCACCCTGGTGTGTTACTTGGAATTTAACTGCAGGGAGAGCTCTGGAGCTGCAGCGTACTGAGAAGGTGACCGTTCCCGCCATACCAATTTTAATGTGTCCATACCCAAACAGTTACGTTGTGTCTGCCCTAATCATCTTCCGGGGAAACAGCTTCCTAACTGAGGATTCATTTAGCAGGGACCTTGAGGCAACTGTGTCCAGCAGTAGTGGTAGACTGACACCGTCCAGCTCCACCATACACCACTTGAACAGCCTGTTGTTGGTGCTCACCGAATGGATGGTGGTCAGGCTGGGCCAACTGGACAGACGAAGTGGCGGGCTTACCAGAACTGAGTGACACACTCTGGCAACCTGGTTGAGCTAACTGCAGCATCGGCACCACCATCCCGTGGCTGGGCAGGCAGGTGCATATGTGTGGTACGAGGAAGAGCTGCAGTTATTTAAGGATCGGTGTACTGTGGTCCCTCTTCATCCCGTGACATTTACCTTGAGGCTATTGCAAGGGGATGTGGAGCCATCATGAGGAGACGTGGGGTTGGAGGGCTGAGCAGTCAGGGCAACGGCTTGTGCCAGCAGAGCTGAGCGTGGAGGGCATGGGTCGGGAGTCCCTAGCTGTGATACTAATTGGGTAGCCGCTTCTAGCTGGGATGCCATTTCCACTGCCTTGATTAGTGGCAGGCCATCCAGTGCCATCAATAGCTTCTCTTGCAGCCTCAGATTCGTGGTGTGCTCCACTAACTGGTCTCGCACCATCTCATCTTCCAAATTGGCAGAATTCACACATACTAGCCAAAAAGTGAAGGTCGGTAACGTACTGCTGGGCCAACTTCTTCGGTCGCTGTCAGTGCTGGCAAAACTTTATTCTCTAGACCATTATGCTCTGTGTATCAGTGAAATGTCCAGCCAACAAAGCCACATAGTCTTTGTACATGTCCGTGGGTCCGAGAGCCCGAAAGATACGCTGTCCCTCGCTGCCGAGGCAATGCACCAACATAAGATAAGATAAGATAAGATAAGATAAGCCTTTATTAGTCCCACAACGGGGAAATTCCAGGATTGCAACAGCACAGGGATAGCAACACTCAGAGCAACAATCAGAAGGCAAGAAAAAAACAAGCAAGCAAGAGCAGCTAATATACATATGTACGTATTACTATAAAATATATATATATACATGTTATGTATATGTTATATATATATATACTATAAAATATATATATATAACATGGACCTTAGCCTCGCCTCGCTAGCCTCGGCTAGGTCGATAGTGCCCATAAAATTCTTGAAAGATTCATACCAGCGGGAGTAAGGGATAGGTAGCTCATCAGGCAGAGTGAGGAACAGCGGCAGTGGTGTCACTAAAGTTACCATTATCCTCGTCGCCAATGTTATGTCCAAAAAATGGGCGCACAATGACCATGTGCTGAGTTTAGCTTTATTTAGCTTGAACACCAAGTACAACTGAAACTGTGTTATTGGAGTGTCCAAAACATGCTGACGTCACCTGCGTGAGCGTGCAGCACATCACATATACCACAGTTACCAATGGTAAAACTGAAAAAACATAACCCTGACCCACTTTGTTAGGGTCAGCCTTTGTCTTGGTTTTGATTTTGTTCCAGCCGTGATGTGAGAATCACGGCTTACTACAATGATACCACCCCCCCAGACTGTGGAGACCAGCCAGCATGCCCATGTGGGCCCCACTATAGGTTAAAACTAGGCTGTCTTATGGATCTCAGGTGAGTTTGTCTGCAGGTTCCATGTTGGCCCCATCTGTGTTTGCCCACATGGACTTTAACTGTGGTGCAGGTAAGCAGGTAATCTGTTTACCCGCTTTAAACTCATCTGGGCCCCACATGGGTTTAATGTGGGTGAGCAGGTTTGAGTAACATTTGTGCCATAGGCAAAATTATACAAAAAACTCCCATATTTATGAGGAAAAAAATGTGAAAATTTATAAGGGAAAAAAAGTGACACATTTACAGAAAAAAAAAATTGTAGCAAATTTATGAGAAAAAAGTGACAAATTTATGAGAAAAAAAGCGAAAATTTAGGAGAAAAAAGCTGCAAATTTGCAAGAAAAAAATTGTACAATTACTTGAAAAGAGTTACAAACTTACTAGAAAAATAACAAATTTACAAGGAAAAAGTCAAAAACTTATGAGAAAAAAAAGTTAAAATTTAGGAGAAAAAAATTGCAAATTTACAAGAAAAAATGTACAATTAGTTGAAAAGAGTTAAAAACTTACAAGAAAAATTTCGCAAATTTGCAAGAAAAAAGTCACATTTTTGAGGAAAATTTAGGAAAAGTTGCAACTTAACCAAAAGAGTAGTAAATGTACAAGTAAAAAAATTGAAAATTTATGAGAAAAAAGTCCCAAATTTATGTGGAAAAGCTATAAGTTTAGGGTAAAAAAAAAAAAGTTGAAAATTTTTGAGAAAGTTCCAAATTTAAAAGAAAAATGTCACAAATTTATAGGAAAAACACAAATTTACGAGAAAAAAAGCAAATTTACAAGGAAAAAAGTGACAAATTTATGAGAAAAAGTTGCAAGATTACAGTGAACAAATGTTTTACATAATCACATCCAGCTGTTAATTATTTTAGTTAGGTCAGACTGTCTTTACTAGGTAGAGCTAATGGCTATCTGGTTAACATTAGCCTCAAAATGGCACTTGCCCCACCTCAACCAAACTTTTCGGGGAGACAAAAGAGGGATGGTGGGTGAAATGGGGCTCATAAACAAGTGTGAAAAGAAATTAGCCATTGTGAGGAAGCCTGATAATGTTGCTAAAATAATCATTCCCTGCTTGATCAAAGTGTGTTACAGACATTACATTAAAACCTCTATGAATGGTATCATGAATAAAGCAGTGCATTATATCTACTGTACCCTTTAAAGACCGCAGTAGGCAGAAATCCAAATTTTGAAAACAGACTGCCCTTCCTGCTGCAGCTCTTCCTCCCTGCCCTTCTGTGAGCTCAGACATAACGCACACGCACCATATGTACAGTACGTTCTAAAAATAAATCACGAACGACCTTTGGCTCTGCGCAAGACTTATCCTGCTGTCTGGGGTAAAGCCCTGTGCTTATTTCGATTGCCCCCCCCCCCAGTTAATTTTGTTGGTCTTTACACCATTCACCGGAACTGGCATGAAAAATACAGTCATGTCAACTCAGCACAGATTTTTTTAAACTGTTTAAAACACTGCAGAGTCAAGAGTGCAACAGTTTGGTTTAGTTCCCTTTCTGGCAGCTTCCATTACAGCAATGTGAAAGGTTAATATAGATTTTTCCTTTGTCTAATGACACCTAAAATATATAAACCCCAGCTTTAAGTGAGTTCAGTCCTTTTCCCCTCAAAGCAACAATACACTCCTTATCAATGTCAGCTTTTGCTCTGCAGTGTATTTATCCAGACACAGATAAGACAAGAGCCTCTCCCTCAGCTTCTCTTGGTCTTAAAACCAATCCGAGATAAGATTCTGTGCTGTATTTTGTCTCTATTGTATGGGCAGTGTCAAAAAGAAATTGCTGCAAGAAGGCTGGGAGGATTGTTTGAGCTGATCCATAGCCCCGCTGTATCTAGAGCCATCTGCTGTGTCAGAACTGTAACTGCTGACCGCGGCCACAGCTCCGCCTCACGCTACTGAATCATCTCCTCTGATGCTGTTGCCAGACTCTCTTTAGTGCGTTCAGCTTGTTCTCATTGTGTACCGGAGCATATTAAAATGGAATTATACCTGGGATCCTATCTGTTTCTGTGGGGAGTCAGCATTTGACCCGAGGGCTGACAATTATGAAACAAAAGGCATATCACCGGTGGTGGTGCTACCTTAATCTCCGGTACAATATCTCAGCCCTTTTGAGAGGTTTAATCACTGCGTTTGCTAATTTGAAAGCAGCCAGGAAGTTAAAGTGAAAAAGGCAGGTATGGCTGAAGGAAAAGTACTCCAGACACAGAGGGACTGCAGGGCTCTCTGAAAAGGTCACGGTAGGCAGCTGTGCGCCCGATGTGAGGGATAGCACATGACACGGGGACAAAGCCAGTGACCCGACACTCTCCGAATGTCCTGACACACCACGCTCCGCTTAGCACACCTTTCATAAAACGCACCTGCTATCTGACCTGCTTTCAGCTCACAAAGAGCAAAAAAAGTGTGACAGTTGTAAAGCGTTCTAATGTGGAAAGGACAGAAAAGCCCATGTCTGACTCACAGGCCTTCATTTATCAAAAGTGCATATAAATCAGTGCACATCCAAGTGCAGACATGATCATAGGACAGGCGAAAAAGTGAAAATTAATATCATCATAATAGAAGTGAAAAATAATAAAACAGTGTTGTCTGGCATCCTCAAAAGTCTGGGTATAATTGTGGAACCCCATGCTCTCATGTGTTCCTCTTCCTCTTCCAAAACTGTACCCATAACTAGTGTTGCTCTGCAGCAGACGCATATGTGCCCAAGCGTCACACACATATGCCCCGCCTCTTGTTTGTTGCCGTCTGTTGTTGCTGTGAGATGCTTGGGTGCATGTGTGTGTATGCATACACAGCACTTCATGCATGTGACATTTGAATATTTTGTTTTGTAGCACCTTAACTCTTGCATTTTATATTTTCATTGCAGTTGTTCTGCTCGTGTATGATTATTTGTTTGTGTGTTTTTGTGACCCACCGGGGGACTACAGATGCAAATTAGCAGTATTGTTAAATCCTGCATACTTACATTTGTATTAATGTTCATTAGTATATATTGTCCCTTTCAAATAAATATTAAACTAAACTAAACTGTGGCAACGTATCTGTTGTGTCCGCAATCATTATAATAATAACCAGGCCGGAGGTGAAGTGAAGGTAGCTTTATTATAACAACAACTATATACAGTGCAGCTATGGCGCTCCTGCTTGCCAGGGGTCAACAGCGAAAGAGACATGGCTGCCTCCCACTGCGCCCTTTATACCCCGGGTGACGTCCCTACTGGAAAGGTAGGGACCTCACCCCTTGCTATTCCCCGGGAGCCCCAGCCGCCATCTTACTACTACTTTCCATACGTAAAAGTATCGTCACTTCCTGTGTTGCTGGCTGTTGATGTGGTTTGCTCTGCGCTTAGCTCTCCTCCCTCTCCTTAGGATTATTGCCTTTAATTGCATTTTAATTGCTTTTTTTCATCTACTGTATTGTGGTTTGAGTGCCGATTTCGTCCACGCTCGGGCCAGGCAGTATTTTCCTCCCAGCTGATGTGTGTGTTTCCTATGGCTCTCCGAGCTTTTATTGTGACAGCGCACAGAGGGGCTTCCAGCTGCCAGAGCTGAGGCCCTGACAACTGAGCTGCATTTCGCCTCATCAGCTGTTCCCTACTTAAGAGGGCAGCTGAGGGCGAAACGTGCGGCAGTCACATCGGAACTCCTCGTCTGACATCATCGAGCATCCCTCTGGTCAGACGTTTACAACCCCTCTTCTATTGTCGTAAGTGTGTTTCGTTACAAATCCATTCTTCCTTGTCATAGCCTGTGTTATCATTGTAGTGTGTGTTAGCCCCTCGTGGCTCATTATTTTGTCATCTTTCTGTTCCTTTAATAAACTGTGCAAACTCACTGGTCGATATGTGGCGTCTTTTGATGGCTCGTGAGGGCCATCCATGACATACTGTCCCCTCTCACTGCTGTTTAACAAGCCTCTTGCACCTGTGTGCACACTCAGTGTCACCTAATCACCCTCTTTAACCTTCTGTTCACCTTTCATCGGTGTTTGTGCTAGCTTCAGGTTAGCCACTAGCTATGACTACGTGCTCTCCCTCCCCTTGTTCTCTGGTTTGCTCTTTGTATTAGATGTTTAGCTACACCTGTGCCTCTTTTAGTGATAATGGTAAATGTAATAAATGTTGTGTGATTTGGAATCATGGCTCCACTGCATTGAAACACCGTCAGCGCCAGTTAATATTGATGGATTCCATTAGCTGCAGTGGAGCACCATAGCATAGGGCCTGCTAGCCATCTCTCAGCAACCACCTCTCCTGAGCAGCCAGGAGAGAACGGGTGGGTGAAGGTGAGAAGGAAGCATAGTCACAAGCCCTTGGTTCACCACCACCTGTTCACATTTCTAATCCATATTCCCAGCTCAGCGACACACCCGCTGAGGAAAAAATTCTGTTCATTGGTGACTCTGTAGTCAGAAGCGTGAACCTAGAGACTCCAGCGGCCATAGTCAAATGCATTACCTGGGCCAGAGCAGGCGACATTGAGCAAAATTTGAAAATGCTGGCTAAAAGTAACTGTAAATACTCCACAATTGTTATCCACGCATGCACTCTGTAGTATTCTCTGGGCCCCTCCCCAACATGACCTCTGATGACATGTTTAGCCACATGTCATCCTTCAAGTGCTGGCTGTCTGTGTGGTGTCCTGCAAACAATGTTGACTACACAGACAATCAGAACTCATTTTAGGGAAAACCTGGTCGTGTTAGGCAAGATGGCATCCATCCCACTTTTGATGGTACATCTCATTTATTTAGCAATCTGGCAGCATTTTTATCCAAAGTTCCAAAGCCTTGACAACTACCAGGAGTTGGGACCAGGAGCCTCATGTACACAGAGTACTTGCGCACAAAAACATGGCGTACGTTGTTTTCCATGGAAAATTTCAGATGTATCAAGAATGAAATGACCGCGGAAATATGCGCAGCCCCAAGCCAACTTCA
This sequence comes from Pholidichthys leucotaenia, assembly GCA_020510985.1. Classification (NCBI taxonomy): domain Eukaryota; kingdom Metazoa; phylum Chordata; class Actinopteri; order Cichliformes; family Pholidichthyidae; genus Pholidichthys; species Pholidichthys leucotaenia. The sequence continues at coordinate 414,075,776 of CM035837.1, read as the reverse complement.
TGGCTGGCGTACGTACGTTTCTACTGTTATTGGTCCATTGGCAACACTTAGAGGTGATGTTGGGAGACTGATAATGATGTGAAAATTATTGTACACACCAGAGGCACATGATGAACAAACATCCAAGTGTGTGCAATTAGATGAGTGGATATGAAAGCAAACGCAAAGAAGTGCAGAAAATGCCTCCAACAACAGAGGATTAGAGGATATTGCAAATCGCAACAGTGAAAAGAGAAAGGGAATTTAGAGACAGAAGATTTTGTGGCTCAGGATGACGACTGGTTTGTCAGCCAGTTTAGGTTTCAATGGGCAGTCCTTGTGGAACTGAGCTGAACAGAGCTACAGCTGCTCTTGGAGTGCAGCACAGCGAGAAGCCGAGCGCTGCCTGTCCCAGTGCAGGTGCTGACAACTCTGGGGTTTCTGGAAACGGCCATTCCAGAGGGAGCTGGCAGACCCATCGGGAATTTCCCAGTCAACCTTGAGCCAAGCTATGCCAGCTGTGTGAGATGGCATTTTCCGCCTATCACCCAGGTACATCATATTCCCATACATTGCAGTTGAATGGGAAAACATTAAAGCACAATTTGCAGTGAGAGCCGGTTGTCCTAATGATTCTAATGAACAGCATTGTTGGGAACACACTATAAGCTGGCACTGTGCGGATGGGTGGCTTCTTGGTGAGTAAATTCATACAATTGTCCTAACAATAACTCACCTTATGCACAACGTGCCTGTGCGCCCCACAAATATCACCCTGTCTTCAAGACTTCATTGCATCTCTGTGGTTTGAGTAAGTGACTTACTTTTTTTGCTGATTAAAGTACAGTTTCACAGCGTTCTACCAAGCCCCTAATTACCTCTGTGTGTACAGTAGTTATGTCAAGCAACACATGAGTAAAGTTTGAAATGCAACAGTCTCACCCGTTCCCTGGCACACTTCATTCATTTAATAGTGTGTAATCCATGTAAATTGTGTATAAAGGATAAGATTTGTATTTTGGACATAAAATATGTACTTGTCGATTGTAATATGATCCGCTTTGAACTGACAGGTGACCGTGGCTACCCTCTAAATAGGTTCATATTGTCTTCTTTTTCATGACTTTTTCTTTAATTCAACCAGCTGATCCTCCCGGTGTCATGAACGCCCCTCCTGGGAAAAAACAAACTCAGGCGCTTGACTGCAGTGAGGACATTTATTAACAGAAAAAACATAACTGTTCCAAAAGTAACTGTGTAGACATACAAAAACGCAAAAGAATAACTTACACAGTCATGAGTCTCCAGAATTAGGAAAAACTCTGGAGAAAAGGAGGGGGAGACTGGCCAGAGAGAAAAGTCCAGTCCAAACACAATTGTGGCTGCCACACTGAAGGACAGGGCAGCACTCAAATAAATAGTGGGGAAAACTAACGAGCAACAGGTGAAAGTGGCAGATGACCTAGTTACCAACTGACTGCAGCTGAGAGGACCTGAGGCACAGCAATCAGCTGGAGGGTGTGTCTGGGAGCTGAGGAGGGAGAAGTGCCACAGAACAGAAAAACATACCAATAACATATACAACAGATACAAAATAGACTAACAGATACACAAAACTAAAAATAAGGTGAGGATCTGAGCTCAGCAACAAACCAGAGCTCAGATACATGACAGCCCTCCCCACCCCAGGGGTGGAACCCAGACACCCCAAGGCAACACCAACAAGAACCCCCCCAGAGAGGGAATACAGCCAAAAAACTACCCTGGATGGGAGGTAGGGGGACAGGCTAAGGAGGGAACAAACAACTCAGTACAACACCCGCACCTGCACCCAGACATACCCCAAGGCCCCCCACAGTCCCAGGGCACCAGGGTTTGGGTGGCGGGCCGAAGTCCCAGACCAGCCAGACGGCTCTAAGAAAAAGAGTCAGGTGGCCTGCTGGAGAAAAAGGGCCACCCAACCCATAGACTCAGTTCATCAGGCAGCCGGCCTGAGTTTTTTAGCCACCAAGGCACCAGGGATAACCCAGGAGGAGGTTGCTGAACAGGAAGGCCAAAGGATGGAAAGCAGGGCCTAAGGGGGGTAACCACGATGGCGTCTGGCCGAGGAGGAAGGGGAACCATGATGTCTTTGGTGGTCTGAGGAAAGGTTGCACCCACGGGGGTCCTGTACTTGGACAAGGCAGCACCCGCGGTGGCTTTGGGCTGGAGCACTATAGCACCCTTGGTGGACCCCGGCTGGGCCAACGCTGCACCCACGGTGGAACCCGGGCTGGAGCATAGCACCTATAACGGGCCCATGCAGGAGTGCAGCACCCACGTCGGGCTGATACTGGGGCGCAGCATCCACGAGGGTCCCAGAACTGGACGCAGCACCCACAAAGACTCCACCCGAGGAGGGACCCATGGACAGCCTCGGGCAGGGGGAAAGCTGCACCCTGGATGACCTCCAGAGATTAACCCAGGCCTTTGAAGACATCAGGTGGAGCTCGATCATCACCGGTGACCCTGGGAGAAGGCTCAGAGACAACAAAGAGAGAAAGGGGGTCAGGGTCACGGGCAGCGGGGGAGCCTGGCAAGGCGAGCTCGGTTGCAGTGGGTGGCTGCATTCGGCTCTCCTCCCAAGAGGCAGGCAAGATTGCTCTAAAACAGAAAATAGAAAGACAAAAGAGAGTACTTGCCTGATCTCAAGCTCCACCACCATCCGGGACTCCGACGATCCAGGTAGTGATGGAGATACGGGCTCGGTCCTCAGGAGGTCCATCTGGGGTTCCCACTTGGCTGCAGTGGCCTCTGCTACCAGCATGATGGTCATAGCAGTCCACGTTGCCCCAGCTGCCGTGGCCCATGCTCTGGAATGTGGGCTGGGGGTAGGCTCCGTCCAGGCTCCAGAGTAGCGTTCTCCAGGACCACCAGCTCCTCCACCATCTGACTGCCTTGTTCTGGAACCGATGGACACTCAGGGATAGGTGCGGAAGACACGGAGAGGATAGGAGAAGGTTTAAGAATAGCAGCAGGAGGAGAGAGCTCAGAGGACTCCTTATTCTGAGATTCTCCACCAGAAGGCAGACAAGGCTTATCAATACAAGATGGAACAGAATGAAAAAACACTTGCCTAACCTCCTGGATGTTTATGTTCTCAGCTGCTGGAGACAGGCAGTCATCCCACTCCATGTCAACGGCGATCCTGACTGTCTCAGTGGATTATGGAGGAGCCGGTTCAGACAACACGGAAGTGGGCATCATTGGGGAACAAACGGGAGAACTCTCAGCAGCGGGAGAGTGCACCAGAGGGAAGCGAGGTGAGGCCGGTACAGTGCGGAAAGAAGCTGACGAAACAGCCATGGAAAAAAGGACTGAAGGCTGTACCGGCGTGGGAGGCTTCTGCTTCAGTGCCGGGAGAAAGGCTGCTGAAGCGGTGGGAGTAGTCCTCCGATGATGTGAGGTGGGATGACTCTGTCTGCATGGAGCTGGAGCCGGTGGCGAGTGCACAGGAGTTGACGCAGGCATCAGACTCACCTCCCTCAGCCCCTCATCTGTGAAGTAAGCCCTTGAAGGTCAGCTTCGGGGTCTATCTCCCTAGCAGCTATGATACTATTAGCAGGAGATGTGAAGGTGAACCCAGTCCCACAGCCTTTCCCACAATGGAAACCTGACTGGGCTGGCACAGCCAGTCCAACAGTCACCACTAAACTGTTCAACCTGATCACCACAGCAAGCCAAACAACTGCAAATAAACTGGAAAACCTTGATACCGCAACCAGAACAATAATTTCAACAAATTTGGCCAACCTAGCCCCTGCAGCCAGCACAGCAGCTAAAGTGGCTAACTCGGCAACCACAGCTAAACTGTTTACAATGGATTCCACAGCACATGGTCCCTACAAACACTAATACAGCAACATCTGCAATTTCGACAGACAGATGCCGAGAGCACGGCATCCAGTGATCGGAGGTCGGCACCAACCCGGGCACCCGGGATGTTAGTGCTACAGTGGCTTACCTGGTGGGGTGGGCCTGCCAGGCGGAGTCGGGATGATGAATCATGGCCCAACGGAGAGGTGATGGTGCCAGCCCGGTTCCCCTGGGTGCCGGTAGAGCAGTGACTTTTCCAGCGGGGGATGTCCATCAAATGAAGCCACGTCGACGGCTTGGAACCCAAGTGTTGGATGTTGGTTTTGGCCCTTTTCCCCCGGATGCCGACATAGCAGCAACTTTTTCAGCAATGGATGTTTGCCGGGCTGAGCCGTGTTGACAATTCGTGGCCCAGCGGCTGGCTGTTGACGTTGTCCTGGCCTCGCTGGACACCGATGCAGCAGCAGCCTATCCAGAGGAAGTTGACATCGGTCAGTTCTCCAAACACACCAGTGACATTAACGCATGAAAGGCCTCCCCGGAACTGTTCAAAAAATAACTGTGTAAACAATACAAAAGGCAAACAACAATAACTTATGCAGAGATGAATCTCCAGAGTTGTGAAAAACTCTTGAGAAGAGGAGGGGGAGACTGTTCAAAGAGAGATAAGTCCAGTCTAAACACAATTGTGACTGCCACACTGGAGAGAACAGCAGTGTATAAATAGTGGGGAGAGTAACGAGCAGCAGACACAAATGACAGGTGACCTAATTATCAACTGCTCGCAACTGGAAGGCAACAGCAAGCAGCTGGTGGGTGTGTCTGGGATATGAGGAGGGAGATGTGCATGAAACAGAACAAACCAAACATGTACAACAGATACAAAATAGACTAACATTTAAACATTAGAAATAAGGTGAGGATCTGAGCTCAGAGGAAACCTGAGCTCAGATACACGACATTTGTACATAAACAATGCTGTATCCCAATTAAAGGCATGCACCATGGGAGTACCACAAGGTTCAGTCATAAGCCCAATGCTGTTTACTTTGTATATTAATGATTTGCCATCAGTATGTGAAAATGACATAAAAATTCAGATGTATGCAGATGATACAGTCATCTACACACATGGGAAGGATGCCAAACAGGTAGCTGATAAATTAATGACAGCAATGGAGAAAGTGTCAAAATGGCTTAATCAATCATGCCTCATTCTGAACGTAGGGAAAACAGCTACCATGTACTTAACCAACAAACAAAATCATATACACTATCTGACTATAACTGTAAATGGAGAAAATATAGAAAATATAACAGAGTTTAAGTATTTGGGTATCATATTAGATCCTGCGATCTTTGCGATCGTTGGCCTCATCTCCAATGTAGATGCAGTTGTTTGGCTTGCTGTGGTGATCAGGTTGAACAGTTTAGTGAAACCACCCAAACCACCCACCAGGTCGCTATGGAGGGTGATAATATGTATGGGCACATAATCATACCATGTAGGATAACTAAGTAGACGGTTGTGCTGTTTCATCCCATCTAGCAACAATGCTCTGCACTGTGTGTGTTTATACATTTACATATTTATTCCATCTAGCTACAATGCTCCGCACTGGGTGTGTTTATGTTTATGTTTGTATTTATATATCAATATATTCATTCCATCTAGCTACAATGCTCCGCACTGTGTGTTTATATATCTACATATTATTCCATCTAGCTACATTGTGCCGCACTGTGTGTGTTTATATATTTACATACTTATTCCACCTAGCTGCAATGCTCCGTACTGTGGGTGTTTATATATCTACATATTTATCCCATCCAGCTACAATGCTCTGCACTGTGTGTCTGTGTGTGTATATATATATATATATATATATATATATATATATATATATATATATATATATATATATATATATATATATATACAGTATATATACAGTATATATATATATTTATAGTAATATGTACATATGTATATTAGCTGCTCTTGCTTGCTTGCTTTTTTTTCTTGCCTTCTGATTGTTGCTCTGAGTGTTGCTATCCCTGTGCTGTTGCAATCCTGGAATTTCCCCGTTGTGGGACTAATAAAGGCTTATCTTATCTTATCTTATCTTATCCCACGCTCAGCTTTGAAAAGCACATAAAACAGGAAGACCTGCACTTTGAAATATAACCTTGCAAACTTTCGTTGCATCAGAAACTCACTTACTTTGAAAGCATCAAAAACTTTTCTGAATGCCATGATTTTGACACATTTCTCCTATTGCATCTCTTGCTGGTCACAAGCCAAAAGTACAACTCTTAAACCCCTGGAATCCCTGTATAAACAATCCATCAAAATTCTGGATAAGAAGACACGACAGTATTACCATTGCGGTATACTTGCCAAACATAAGATGATACGCTTTGAAAACATGATCATGCATCAAAATATATGGTTGATCTTTATAATTATCCATGGTTCTGCACCCCCGCCCATTAAGACTTCCGTGTACTTGACTTCTGAACAAAATACCAGAGTAACAAGGACTTCCTCTAGGTGGTATTGTTGCATCCCCTTATGTAAAACTGCTTTTGGAGAATCAGCATTCTCATACAAAGCTAAAACAGAATGGAACAAGCTCCCCACTGCTCTGAAGACCAGAACAAATTGCAGAGACTTTTCCACAGAGACTAAAAAATGGATTTTAAGTAATCAAGCCTGCCAGCATTGACTCTCTTCCTTAAATGGGATCATGAAACTGTACTCTTAAATTCTTTTTTTTATGTGTGCAGTCTCTGTTATCTTTTTACCTTGAAACTTACTCCCTGCTTGTTTCAGGGTCACCAGTTTTTGAAACCAGACCTGAATTGCTTTCTATATGTGCTCTTTCTATATGTGTTTATCTTCCTGCCTGCCCAAGGGACTACAGATGAAAATTAGTGAGAACGCTATAATCTGGTACAGAGCATCTTTACCATGTGTTTTAATGTTTTTCTGTACATGATCCCTGACAAATAAACCAATAAACTAAACTAAACTAAATTATTTCCACCACACAGACCTTGTTGTGACATGTCGAATAGAAATAGAAAATCTGGTAGTGTCTCCTGATAATCCTGTACTGTCAGACCATTATCTGTTAACTTTTGATTTTACTGTTTCTAAATATTTGGTTCTTAAAGAAAAATATTACTACAGTAGATGTCTCTCAGATGATGCTGTTTCCAAAATTAAGCAGGTTGTTTCATCAATGCCATGTGTCAACACAATGGAGATACAGTGTTGTGAAAAAGTGTGTGCCCCCTTCCTGATTTATCATTTTTTTGTATGTCACGCTTAAATGTTTCAGATCATAAAACAAAATACCAGACAAAGATAACACAAGTAAACAAAAAATGCAGTTTTTAAATGAAGGTGTTTATTTTTAAGGGTTAAAAAAATCCAAACCTTCATGGCCCTGTATGAAAAAGTGATTGCACCCCCATTAAAACATAAATTAACTGTGGTTTATCACATCTTTGGAAAGCTGAGTTCAATTTCTCTAGGCACACCCAGGCCTGATTACTGGCACACCTGTTCTCAATCAAGAAATCACTTACATAGGACCTGCCTGACAATATGAAGTAGACCAAAAGATCCTCAAAAGCTAGACATCGTGCTGCGATTCAAAGAAATTCAGGAGCAAATGAGAAAGTAATTGAGATCTATCAGTCTGGAAAATGTGAAAAGCCATCTCTAAAGCATTGGGACTCCAGCGAACCACAGTGAGAGCCATTATCCACAAATGGTGAAAACATGGAACAGTGGTGAACCTTCCCCGTAGGGCACCAGTCCATATAATGGACAAGTTTATTAACAGTTCTTTGTTGATACCAATTATGAATCAGTCTTAAAAAAAAAAACCAAAACCTTATGAATTCTTGTCTGCTGATAATCAAGAAGATGGACATGAGATCAAACAATAACTCCCATATGTCTTTCAATAGTTTAATAAGAATTGTCAGAATGATATCAATACTACACAAACAACGGCATGTATAAAGTGGGGGGCTTTCAAAGCTTTTATTAGGGGGCATATTATTAGTTATACAGGTTCAAAATCTAAGAAGACCCGAGAGGAGAGAGTCCAATTAAAAAGTTAGTGGAATTTATATGGAACAATAGGTGCATACACCTTTCAAGAAAAGGTGTATGCAGGAAGTAACCCACAGTTAGAGAACAAATTACTGATTCTGTGAGCTGAATATGACAAAACATCAGCGAATAGAGCTGCCTCGAGTCTTCTAAGATTGAAGCAAACTTTTTATGAACAAGGTGAAAAATCAGGAAAATTATTGGCATGGCAGATTAAACAATTAGAATATAAAACACCAATTACCAGTATTATAAGCAACGGACAGGTAGTTTAGAAATTAATAGTGCCTTTAGAGAATATTATGAAAAACTATATGATACAAAAAATGAAACTGACTTAATAAAACTAAATGGGTTTTTGGGTGGATTATCTATACCATGTATTCAAATGAAAACGGGGAGACACTGGAGTCTAAAATTAGTCAAGAAGAAGTTGGGCAAGCCATTGATAATATGAAATCAGGAAAAAGAGCAGGACCAGATGGTCTTCCAGTTGACCTCTATAAAAAATTTAAGAATAAATTAATAAAACCACAGTTGGAAATGGTTTTAGAAGCATTTCAAAATTGTAATTTACCACCATACATGAATAATGCCTTAATTATACTATTGCCAAAACTAGGTAAACCCCCTAATAAATGTGAAAACATGAGACCAATAAGCCTATTAAATGCTGATCTTAAAATAATCTGTAAAATTTTAGCAAAATGACTACAAGAAATATTACCAAATATTATTAACCGAGATCAGAATGGCTTTATAATGGGAAGACAAGGCTTCCATAATGTAAGAAGACTATTTAATATTATTTATTCTAATAAAGGAGCACCGAATACAGCTCTCCTATCATTGGATGCCGAAAAGGCCTTTGATAGGGTCGAATGGCCCTATCTTTTTGAAGTCCTACAAAGGTTTGGACTTGGAAATATTTTCATAAAATGGGTCCAGATAATATATAATAATGCTACAGCAGAAATCCTAACAAACAGCAATATCTCAAAATCAATAAAAATCAATAGAGGATGTTGACAAGGCTGTCCACTTTCACCCTTATTGTTTACTATGGCAATTGAACCTTTAGCGATGGCAGTGCGTTTACATCCACAAATATATGGAATTAAAGTAGGACCAACAGAACATAAAATCTCCCTGTATGCCGATGACATAATTTTGTTTATGTTGAATTTTAAAAAAATCAATTCCGACCTTGTTAAATTTAATAAAGAACTTTGGGGATATATCTGGACATAAAATAAACAAAACAAAATCTTCAATATTAATGTTAAATGAGACCCAGAGAAATCATCCAGCTCCTGAGGTAAACCAATTCAATGTCGTAAATCAGTTTAAATATTTAGGAATTCAAATTTTGCCTAAGCTAGAATCAGTCGCCAATGCCAACTATGAAGCCTTAATGACAGATATTAATGAGTTACTTCAGAGATGGATGTCACTACCAATGTCGATGATCGGGAGAATTAATATACTTAAAAGTAATATCTTACCAAAAATACTTTATTTATTTCAAAACATTCCTTTACCACCACCTTCAGATCTATTCTCAAGAATTAAAAAAAAGTTAGTGGAATTTATATGGAACAATAGGAAGGCTAGATTACGTTTGTCCTTACTATATTTACCATTTGATCGTGGAGGTCTGAAATGTCCAAAATTTATGTTGTATTACTGGTCAGCACAACTGAGGTCTATGACATATTATTTTTTCATCAGATGATCTTCCTCACTGGACTGAAATGGAATCATACAATTTACCTTTACCTCTTCCCTTATTCATATACTCAGACTCGGCTAAAAAACTACAGAAACAAGTTAAAAATCCAATTGTAAAGCACATGATCAAAATATGGGGTGAAACCAAAAAATATTTAAAAGAACCACACTCACTGTCACAATTTAGCCCAATATGGGGTAATCAATATTTTACACCAGGGAGAGCGGATACTGTATTTAAAATATGGAATTTAAAAGGGATTCAAAAGATTCAAGACTTATATTTGTCACGCTCAGATAACATAATGTCTTTTGAAGAACTGAGGATTAAATTCAATCTTAAAGGCCAAATGTCACGTAACAGGGTACTTTAAATATCTTGAAACTAGATATAAAAGGGAACCGATCCGTTCGGGTCTTGGTGCATATGCTTCAGTAACAACGGAATATTCGTTAATTTAAAACTGCCGCGCTTGGCCTGACACGGCCCCTGGAATCGCCTGGGGAAGAAGGCGGAAGTGACGAAATTGATTGTACCCTAGTTTGATGCTTGGGGTATTTCAATTGATTGTTTATATGGAGACTGGAAGGTTGAAGTGAGCAACAAGAAAGAAAAAATTGGATATTTCACCCATACCTTAAAACGGGACTATCAGGGACAGCTGGGTAATAAGGGACACTTCTCTGGGAAATGTTTTCATACCTGTCAAGGGATACGTTTTCGCCGTACTTCAACACCGTAAAAAGCGGCTATAAGGAACGGCGGAGCAACAAGGGACACCTCTCTGGGATCTCTGTCTGTTCCGCAACCGCTGCACAGCCCAACGTGTTAAACCATTGTCCTAATGACTTCTCATTGTAGTGAGAACAGCTCAAGCTGAGCGATCAGCCTGCCCAGACAATTAAACTAATGAGTGACTCCACACTTCTCATGGTAGTGCGAATAGCTCACGCTGAGCGATCAGCCCGCCCAGACAATTAAACTAATGAGTGACTCCACACTTCTCATGGTAGTGCGAATAGCTGACGCTGAGCGATCTGCCAGCACCAGCTGTGGCTGATCACACACAGGAGTGCTCCGCAAAACACTCAATTTTTTTTCCAGTATATTTTTCCTTTTGGCCGTACAGAAATGGCAATACGCCTGTTTTTGCTAAAATTGCATTTTCCCCATATTTTCCTTAAAATATTTGACAATAACAACACGAACTACATTTAAAACATTTCCCAGAAAAGTGTCCACCACCACTCCGCCCACCAAAATACGGCGAAAACGTCTCCCTTGACAGGTATGCGCCTCCATTTTCATATTGATCTGGTCAATTTCTTGACAGCAGCGGCTCTCCTCCACTGTAATAATAATGGCTTCCGAAAAATCAATATTTATGGGGCGCCCTCGACAGACCCCCTTCGGCTTCGCAATTCTGGAGGCGATTAATGTCCAGTTCAATGACATTTTCCACTGGTTCTGCTCTCTGGTCATCGTTGGAACTGTTGTCATCAGACAAAGCATCTGATTCCGTCTCGGACGGCTCGAACCGGTAAGGTTCTATGCCTCTGTCACTGTCTGAACCACTGACAAAAAAAAAGACAAAAAAAAAAAAGACAAAACTAAACTAATTTGTTCACAATCGCTGTCACTTTCCGTCATGATTGTCCAATGTTGATAAGTGTGAATGTGGATAGGCAGGTCAGCCAGGGTACAACTGGTGATGTCAAAAACATGGGCGTGGTCTGGACTGGCTGTCACAAGCCAGCAAGCAAGGTGGGGCCTTCACCTGGTGTATTTTGTGCAATTATGTAAATACAGGTGGGTGATATGGTCTCCGGTATGAATATTTGGTTTAAGCTATGTGTATTTTATCTAAATTCGTTGTCATTTAGAAAAAAAAAATTATGTGACATTTGGCCTTTAATAGAACACACTTTTTTAAATATCTTCAGCTTAGAAATTTTATTCGATCAAATCAAAATAATGCTCTCACCCAACCTACTTATTTATTTTTGGAAAAAATTTTGATGAAAGATAGTAAGAGAAAGGGTATTATTTCAGAGTTTTACAACTCATTGACACTATTCTCAAGTAAAACTCACAGAAAAGACTGAATTACTGGAAAGAAGACCTGCAAACTGAAATTTCAGAGGAACAATGGGAAATGGCTTGTGCAGGAGCTCAAACCAAATCAATAAATGTACGTCTTAAACTGATACATTTTAAATGGTTAATGCGGATGTATGTTACACCAGTGGAATTAAATAGATATAACAAAAACATACCAGATACATGCACAAAATGTATGGAAAGTAAAGGAACCCTATTTCACTGTTTATGGGAATGTAGAAAAATCAGAATGTTTTGGGAAGAGGTGAGGGTAACAATTGAAAAAATAATTTCAAAACAAATCACACTGAACCCTAAACTGTTTTTGTTGGGTCTGTATCCAGAAAAACATAACTTTAGTAAGAGTGAAAGAGTATTCATATACCTCGGTTTGCTTAATGCCAAAAAATGTATTGCACTACTGTGGAAAAAGACTCATAGACCAGATGTGACTCAGTGGTTAAGACAGATGTTAACAAACCTTCCACTAGAAAGAATAACATATATACTGAAATCAAAGGAAAATGTGTTTGAGAATATATGGAGACCTTTCATTGATTATGTAAAGAATTTAAACATAACGTCTGAAGAAGAAGGTGAATGATATGTGTGGACCTTGCAAATTCCAAGCTGGTGAATGTATATTATGTATTCTTTTTTAATAGATTACCTAGACTAAACAGAGGAGCATTGTTGCTGACTTGTGTTTGTTAATGGTTGTTGTTGTTTTAATTACACATTTTTTTTTGTTTTTGTTTTTTTGTTGTTGTTCTTTTTAATTTTTAAATTACTTTTGTGTTAGTGTCTGATTGTTTGTGCCATGTTTGTAAAAAAAAAGGTTCAATAAAAAATATTGTGGAAAAAAAAAAGAATTGTCAGAATATTTTAACACATTTGGATAACTTTAAAACAGAGAATTCAACATACTGTATATCATGGGCATCATAGACGGTTACTGAATTATTGAGCATCACATGTGAATCAAACATTTGTGGAACCAAAGAACCATAGTTTGACTTGGCAATATACTGGAAATTGTAAATCCATAAAATAGCATTGGTTAAGAAAAGTGGATGCAATTTTATGAAGAAAATGATGATTACGCTATTTATAAAGGAAAAATTGGTGTTATTCTAAAAAGGAACGGAAATTTATGAAAGGACAAGATGCATTTTGAAATTCTGATAGGAGTTGCATGAAATTAAGTTTAAAGAACTTACACCAGGAATATTCTGCAGAATTAAGTTTAGAAAGTTTATTGTTTATTGTTCACAACTGCAGAGATTCCATTTCAGAGAGAGGAAAAAAATTATTAAATAGTCCTGCGTCGTCCACCAGATGGCACTGTAAAACTGTCTGGTTGGTTAATGAGGAATCTTGACTTCGAACTCTGGATTATATCAACCATAAATTTGTCATTTGAGGCATTCCTTCCTGGAGAAGGGATTAACTTCCACTTTATGGCCTATGGATAGTGTTACAGCTTTGGTCCTTGAATGAGAGAAGCAGTTCATGACCAGACTTATGGTGTGAAGCATTTGTTTTTCTCAGTAAAGAATGATTTTATAAATCAGAACAAAAAGGGCTCAATAAGGCTACATAGCCCCCCGTATCAATGGTGAGCTTCGGTCAGCATTGGTACACATCCTTGGCGGCTGGTTCCAGTGGAAGTCCCTTGACTCAACTGCTGAGCTAATGGTTCTGATGTCCATAAGCAATAACCTGTAAACAGAATCTATCCCTGAGTATAGATCTTTGGGTTTGGTTTACAAAAACAACTTGAAAAAATCTTCAAAAATAATTTGACTATGGACAAAAATAAAAATTTTAAAATTGTCAAAAATATACTAAAATATACTGTATATGCATGCAAAGACTAAAAAATTCTGGGTACCCAAGTACAAAAGAAATTTCTGTGTACCAAAGTAGAAAAATTTAAAAAAAAAAGTATGTAAATTTTACATATTTGAGGTAAATGTTTTTGAGTTTGACTGAAGCTTCGGAGCAAACACTCAAAACCAACGCAGTATCTTGCAAAGTTTTGGTAAAGGTTTGTGGTTTAACTAAATGGTGTTTTGGTGTAGCAGTGTTGACCGAGTAAACAACGTACATGCTAAGGCTAACAAGAGGCCCTAACAATGAGACTGTTACTAAGAATCCACCTAAGGATTGTTAACTTTTTATCTTGGCTCTGCCCAGTTCTGACAGGGTGACAGTAGGTGGGATGGCTAGGTAGAGGGCTAAACTGAAAAACAGAAGGGCTATCATCCTGGCAAACAAATAGGAGTGAGCAATTTTAATCTCAATCTTCTTTTTTTTTTTTTTCTTTACACACCTGAATGGCAGATGAAAATTATTCTCAGAGGTGGAGCAATTTCTTTTAGAGATTGAACACTAAACCTTAGATATTTTCTCACCTTTAGTGGGAATTTTGATGTTGTTAGCTCAAGCTAATGGTATTGGATGTTTTGTGTGTGCTATTTGATAAAAGTAAGGCAATTGAAATTGATTAGAATTTTACAGAGGCCTTTAAGATTAGTTTAAGGGATAATTTGGTTTTAATTTAAACTTTCTGTTGGAAGTTTTGATGCAGTTAACTGTTTGGTTTGGAGAAATGTGACCCAGTGTACCTGAGGCTAATAGCTAGCTAAAAGTTATTTCTGGGATGCAGACGTGATTTTACTCTTTTTATGGACTTACTGTGACAGTGTTGTACCCGACAAGTCCCATGGGGTTTTAGTAAAGTTTACTCTGATTGTGATGGGCCCATTTGAAAATGGGGTCCTGGATTTGGTACTTAAGTGGCCCAGGTTTGTTGTTGACAACATGTGGATTTGTCCGCCCTGGCAGGAATTTAGGAGCGATTTTCCTTGCCTGTAGATTGATTTCTTGTGTTTGTGGTACAAATGCGTAGTGGAAGACCTTGTCCCCTCCTTGAGGTTTTCCATGGGAGGCTTTTTGGTCGTTGTACACTTTGTGTCGTTTGGTGGATTGGTCCAAGTGTTTTGGAAATGTGGCTTTGGGAGCATTGTACATCTTTTTGACACCTCTGTGTTCTACAGCTGGAAGGTCTTCGGCGTTGGCAGTCATCACCCCCCTCTGGTTTCGAGGAACTACGAGTGGTGGTGATGATTGTTTGTCGGAAGCAGGAATACGAGTGCCATTGCGCAGCTGCAGAGAAGTTTGCGTCGCAGGAAGTATTTCTAACTTCGGTATGTTAGAAGAATTTGATGTAGGGAGCGCGTGTACGGTCGGGTCCAACCGGTGTTTAATGGTTTTATGGACCACGGAGGCACGGGCTTGAGTAGGTGCGTGCCTAGTGTTATCAAAAGTTGGGTCCACCAATGCAGAACCTGAAGGTTGCAGAGAGTCCGGGGAGCCAGCTGATTTGGCTCCTGTGACCATGCAGGCCACAGGGGTGAAATGGAGGTCACGTAGAACCGCGTCCGTCATACGCTGGAACATCTGCGCGGCACCCTTGAGCCCAAAAGGCATGCGCAAAAACTCAAAAAGCCCGAAAGGAGTTATTACCACTGTTTTGGGTATATCCTGAGCGCACACTGGTGACCTTAAGACATATTATGGCCGGTGACGATTCTCCTGCACCGGACTCATCAGGAGCCAGCCAGGCTAATGCAGCTACCACAGTCCAGCTACCTGATTTCTGGCAGCATAGCCCGCGCTCCTGGTTTAACACAGTCGAGGCACAGTTCCATCTTCGGGGAGTTTCGGCAGATGCCACGAAATTCTACCATGTGGTTGCAAAGCTGGACAGCCATACAGCCCAGAGAGTAGAGAGCCTGATTAACCACCCGCCAGACGACGACAAGTATGGCGCATTGAAGGCTGCTCTCATCCGTTCCTTCACCCCCTCGCTGGGAGAGCAAGCAGAGAAGCTCCTGGCGTTGACTGAGGGCAAGGTCGAGAGACCATCAGACCTGATGGCGAAGATACTGAGTTTGAGAGACTCCGAAGATGATGGTTTTATCTTCGCCCACCTTTTCCTCAGGACACCACCCTCAGCGGTGAGAGTTACCCTGGCCAGTTCACAGCTGCTGGCCCACCGAGACTACCATGAGCTGGGCCAGGAGGCGCAGCGACTCGTCGACGCCCATAGGCGACACACGGCCACGACCGCAGCAGCGAAGCTGGGCGCAACATCTGGAGATGGCAGGGGGCCAGAGGCTGCAGCACCAGACTCACCGACGACAGCAACGGCGGAGGCAAGGAGACGCGGAGCAGGCGATGTCCTTTGCTTTTACCATCGCCGTTTCGCCGAGAGGACACGCAAGTGCATGCCACCGTGCCAGCTCAAGCGCTCGGGAAACGCCAAGACCGGGAGTCGGTAGCAGCTGCGGCTCTCGGTGAAGAGAACAAGCTGCTCTACCTGAGGGACGCGCGATCGGGGAGGCACTTCCTCGTGGACACAGGCTCCCAGCTGAGTTTCATCACACCTTCCTACGCTGACCGGCTGGTGCCTTCCAGTGGTCCCGGGGTGTCAGCAGCGAACGGCTCGGCGATTAAGACCTTCGGGGAGAAGACCCTGTCCCTCTCTTTCCACGGCCGTACATTTGAATGGATTTCCGTCATAGCGGCAGTCAATTTCAACATGTTAGGTGCTGATTTTTTGTGCTCACATAGTTTATTGGTTGATCTTGCTAATAGACGTCTGGTTAATGCACTGTCTTTTCACCCTCTTCCCTCCACAGCCCGGGTGGCCCCGCCGACTGCACAGGCCAACGTCACAGCTGCGGGTGATAAGTGCCACGCACTACTCACTCAGTTCCCAGCACTCACAGTCCCAACGTTTTCGGCAACAGTGGCTAAACATGGGGTGGAACATTTTATCACTACCACCGGACCGCCCGTTTTTGCAAAAGCTCGGCGCTTGGACTCAGCTAAACTGGTCATAGCGCGCGAGGAGTTCGCCAACTTGGAAAAACTGGGCATCATTAGATGTTCTAAAAGCCCCTGGGCTTCACCGCTACACATGGTCCCAAAGGCTGATGGTTCGTGGTGACCTTGTGGTGATTTCCGCAGGTTGAATAATGCCTCAGCACACGACCGCTACCCGATTCCACACATCCAAGATTTTTTGGTTCATTTGGCGGGGGCGCGCATTTTTTCTAAAATAGACTTGGTGCGTGGTTACCATCAGGTCCCAGTGCGCGCTCAGGATATACCCAAAACAGCGGTAATAACTCCTTTCGGGCTTTTTGAGTTTTTGCGCATGCCTTTTGGGCTCAAGTGTGCCACGCAGACGTTCCAGCATATGATGGACGCGGTTCTATGCAACCTCCCTTTCGTGTTCATCTACTTGGATGACATTTTGGTAGCCAGCACGTCCGAAGACGAACACGAAAGCCACCTCACAGCGGTTTTTCGGAGGCTGGCAGAGCATGGGTTAATAATTAACCCAGCGAAGTGTCAGTTTGGTGTGGCGAAAATTGATTTTTGGGGGCATCGCGTTTCGCCAGAAGGAGCGGTCCCTCTGCCCGATAAAGTACGCGCAATAACAGATTTTCCCAGACCTCAAACGGTCAAAGCGTTACAGGAGATTTTGGGAATCGTTAATTTTTATAACTGTTTCCTCCCAAGCACAGCACAGCTCATGCAACCATTGTACACTGCACTAAAGAAGCAAAAACCCACATATAAAATCGAATGGTCTCCTGAGCGGGAGCGCGCATTCTCCCAAGTCAAATCAGCCCTGGCAAACGCGGTTTTGTTGGCACACCCTGTCCCAACAGCCCGCATGGCGCTCACCACTGACGCTTCCGATTTAGCGGTGGGGGCGGTCGTTGAACAGTTTGTAGCGGGGACCTGGCAGCCGCTCTCATTTTTCAGCAAAACCTTGCGCGATAGCGAGCGAAAATACAGCGCGTTCGACAGGGAGCTGTTGGCCCTACACTTGGCCATCCGCCATTTCCAGTTCTGGCTGGAAGGCCGCCGTTTCACCGCGTTCATGGACCAAAAACCGCTAACGTTTGCGATGGCCAAGATTTCAGAACCTTGGTCGGGCCGGCAGCAAAGACAGCTGGCCGCGATATCAGAGTTCACCACCGATATCCAGCATGTCGCAGGTAAACATAATGTAGTGGCAGACTGCCTCTCGCGTGCTGTGGCGGCGCCAGGCCCCGTGGGGGCAGACTCTACAGCCATGGCCACGGGCCAAGGTAGCGACGCGGAAGCGCACGCAGCCCCGGTCCGCGTAGGTTTAGATTATGCAGCCATGGCCGCGGAGCAGGTTAACGATGCGGTTGTGCGCGTGCTCCAGTCTGGACCAACAGGGATAAGGCTGGAGCACGGGGTGCAGCAAGTTGGTATGCCCCCCCCTAATCTGTGATGTCTCCACGGGACGGCCGCGTCCCGTGGTACCAGCTGCGTGGCGCCGCCGTGTTTTTGACTTGGTCCATTCCCTGGCGCACCCGGGGGTGCGCGCATCGATCAAGATGGTGGGGGAGAAATTTGTTTGGCCGGGGTTGCGCAAACAGGTTAAGGAATGGGCGGCAGCCTGCGTAGCGTGTCAGCGAGTCAAAATACACAAGCACACTAGGGCTGCTTTGGAGCCTTTTCACATTCCTGCTAAGCGCTTTGATCATGTGCATGTCGACTTGGTGGGCCCCCTTCCGTCGTCACAGGGGTACACACACCTTTTGACGATGGTGGACCGCACCACGCGTTGGCCGGAAGCGGTCCCTCTGGCATCAACCACAGCGGAGGAAGTTGCGCGTGCGTTTTTAACAGCTCGGGTTGCGCGTTTTGGAGTTCCGTCGGACATAACGTCCGACAGAGGTCCTCAATTTGTTTCTGAACTCTGGTCATTGATGGCCCGCAGCCTAGGGGTGAAGATCCACCGCACTACCACGTATAACCCTCAGGCTAACGGTTTATGCGAACATTTTCATAGGTCATTGAAAGCAGCCCTCAGAGCGTCGCTTATGGATACAAATTGGGTGGACAAACTTCCATGGGTTTTATTGGGGTTGCGTTCTGCACCTAAGGAGGATTTGCAGACCTCCCCAGCTGAGTTAGTTTTTACACAACCTCTCTGTTTGCCCGGGAAATTTCTCCCCGACAATCCTGCACCAAATTGCACCCCCGCTCAGCTGTTGCAGAGCGGCACAGGATCAAACACGCTTCCTGGCCTGGTTCATCACAACTTCCTACGCGTTTTTGTGCCGAAGGCTTTAAAAAATGCGGAGTTTGTTTTTGTTAGACATAATGCTCATTGTCCAAACTTGCACCTGCCGTATGATGGACCTTTCAGAGTGCTGGAAACAGGAGAGAAGCATTTTTTGCTAGATTTGGGAGACAGAAAGGAGTTGATTTGTATAAACAGACTCAAACCTGCTTTTGTGTTGGCGGATGAACAAGTGCAGTTGGCGAGGGCCCCCCGTCGCGGCAGACCTCCGAGAAGGCATTCTCCAGAACACCCACAGAGATTGGCTAACAGTTCTAATCCACAGGTGCAGGAAGACACTGCAGAAGCAGCAAGGCCGGCTTACAGCAGATACGGCAGGAGGTTTAGACCTAGGCAACTGGTGGATTGATATTTGATATGTAGTAATGTTTTTATGTCATGCATCTCAGATTATGTTTGTCCCATATTAGACGTTTGGGGGGGGGGTCATGTGGCACATATGTTGGGTACATATTTTCCACAAATGTATTGCTGTATGTTTATTGTGTGCTGCACGTCTCGAGGGACAAAAGGACTGAGTCTGCAGGAGATATCGAGAAGGTGTGAGATTTGGCCTTTGTCTCAGAGAGACGCCCTGGAGGGATTTCCGGACCATCGAAGGCTAAGGGACAATGGTGGAAGATCAAAAGGGTTACATTGTGACTGGGATTAAGTACCATGTGACTGTATGTTTGCTTAGACACCATGTGACTTGAGTTTCGATGTTCCGGGATATAAAAGAGTGATGTGATATTGATCTGTCTGTTTTCTTGCTTGGAGATTGTTAGAGTATGTGTTCTGTTAATAAAGCTGAACCTGAGAAATAAACTCAGCCTCATCTTTGAGCACATCCTCTACAGTATGTAAATTTTACATATTTGAGGTAAATGTTTTTGAGTTTGACTGAAGCTTCGGAGCAAACACTCAAAACCAACGCAGTATCTTGCAAAGTTTTGGTAAAGGTTTGTGGTTTAACTAAATGGCGTTTTGGTGTAGCAGTGTTGACCGAGTAAACAACATACATGCTAAGGCTAGCAAGAGGCCCTAACAATGAGACTGTTACTAAGAATCCACCTAAGGATTGTTAACTTTTTGTCTTGGCTCTGCCCAGTTCTGACAGGGTGACAGTAAGGTGGGATGGCTAGGTAGAGGGCTAAACTGAAAAACAGAAGGGCTATCATCCTGGCAAACAAATAGGAGTGAGCAATTTTAATCTCAATCTTCTTCTTTTTATTGTTTTTTTTTTTCTTTACACACCTGAATGGCAGATGAAAATTATTCTCAGAGGTGGAGCAATTTCTTTTAGAGATTGAACACTAAACCTTAGATATTTTCTCACCTTTAGTGGGAATTTTGATGTTGTTAGCTCAAGCTAATGGTATTGGATGTTTTGTGTGTGCTATTTGATAAAAGTAAGGCAATTGAAATTGATTAGAATTTTACAGAGGCCTTTAAGATTAGTTTAAGGGATAATTTCGTTTTAATTTAAACTTTCTGTTGGAAGTTTTGATGCAGTTAACTGTTTGGTTTGGAGAAATGTGACCCAGTGTACCTGAGGCTAAAAGCTAGCTAAAAGTTATTTCTGGGATGCAGACATGATTTTACTCTTTTTATGGACTTACTGTGACAGTGTTGTATCCGACAAGTCCCATGGGGTTTTAGTAAAGCTTACTCTGATTGTGATGGGCCCATTTGAAAATGGGGTCCTGGATTTGGTACTTAAGTGGCCCAGGTTTGTTGTTGACAACATGTGGATTTGTCCACCCTGGCAGGAATTTAGGAGCGATTTTCCTTGCCTGTAGATTGATTTCTTGTGTTTGTGGTACAAATGCGTAGTGGAAGACCTTGTCCCCTCCTTGAGGTTTTCCATGGGAGGCTTTTTGGTCGTTGTACACTTTGTGTCGTTTGGTGGATTGGTCCAAGTGTTTTTGAAATGTGGCTTTGGGAGCATTGTACATCTTTTTGACACCTCTGTATTCTGCAGCTGGAAGGTCTTCGGCATTGGCAGTCATCACCCCCCCTCTGGTTTCGAGGAACTACGAGTGGTGGTGATGATTGTTTGTCGGAAGCAGGAATACGAGTGCCATTGCGCAGCTGCAGAGAAGTTTGCGTCGCAGGAAGTATTTCTAACTTCGGTATGTTAGAAGAATTTGATGTAGGGAGCACGTGTACGGTCGGGTCCAACCGGTGTTTGATGGTTTTATGGACCACGGAGGCACGGGCTTGAGTAGGTGCGTGCCTAGTGTTATCAAAGGTTTGGTCCACCAATGCAGAACCTGAAGGTTGCAGAGAGTCCGGGGAGCCAGCTGATTTGGCTGCTGTGACCATGCAGGCCACAGGGGTGAGTGGGATTCAGAAGGTGACACTAACGTTGAGTCAAAGGTTTAAAGGGGGCCATGTGGAGCTTTCTGCTTGGCCAGTGAGTTCGATTCTTTGTCTTGACCTTGTGTTTGAAGGTGACCTTTGACTTCTTGAGGACAGTGTTCACCTTGGTTTTTGTTGTCATTTTCAGTCAGGTTTAGTTGTTCCAACAGCGCTAGTTCTAGTTCTAGGGCTTAAAGGAAAAGGAGCTTAAATTTCATTTAGACAAGATTAGCTGAAGCACCCTCAGAGATAGGGTGAGGAGCTCAGTCATCCGAGAGAGGCTCAGAGTAGAACCGCTGCTCCTCCACATTGAAAGGAGTCAGTTGAGGTGGTATGGGCATCTGATTAGGATGCGTCCTGGACGCCTCCCACTTGAGGTGTTTCAGGCACGTCCCACTGGGAGGAGACCCCGGGGCAGACCCAGGACTCGGTGGAGAGACTATGTCTCCCAGCTGCTCTGGGAACGCCTTGGTATCCCCGCTGAAGAGCTAGAGCAGGTAGCTGGGGAGAGGGAAGTCTGGGCTTCTCTGCTTGAACTGCTGCCTCCGCGACCCGGACCTCCGGAAAAGCGGTAGAAGATGGATGGATGAATGGATAGCTGAAGCGCTGCAACAAAGCTACACTAGTAGTTAATGGACACAGCTGTGTGGCCACCCGGTGGGTTGAGGACACGTCACTTGTGGTAACGTATCGTCACTTCCTGTATTGCTGTCTGTCCATGTGGTTTGCTCTCCTCACTATCTTTTTGCTTTTAATTGTATTTTAACCACTTTTTTCCATCTACCGTTAGTTCTCATGTCTGTTTATCCTCCCTCTTGCACCTGTGTGCACACTCAGTGTCACCTAATCACCCTCTTCAGCCTTCTGTTCACCTTTCATCTGTGTTTTTGTTAGCTTCGGGTTAGCCACTAGCTATGGCTACTAGCTCTCCTTCCTCTCCTCCTCTGGTGTGCTCTCTCTGTCAGATGTTTAGCTACACCTCTGCCTCCTTTAGTGATAATGGTAAATGTAATAAATGTTGTCTTTTGCAGGCACTCGAGGCGAGGTTGTCTGATTTGGAATCCCAGCTCCACTGCATTGAAACACAGTCTGCGCCAGTTAATCTTGACCGACGTCCCCTAGCTGCAGCGGAGCTCCCTAGCATAGGGCCTGTTAGCGGTCCTCCAGTCCTCCTCAGCAGTGAGGAGACTGGGTGGGTGACGGTGAGAAGGAAGCCTAGCCACAAAGCCCAGGTTAACCACCAACCTGTTCACATTTCTAATCGTTTTTCCCCGCTCAGCGACACACCCGCTGAGGAAAAAACTCTGATCACTGGTGACTCTGTAGTCAGAAACGTGAACCTAGAGACTCCAGCGGCCATAGTCAAATGCATTCGTGGGGCCAGAGCAGGCGACATCGAGTCAAATTTGAAAATGCTGGCTAAAAGTAACTGTAAATACTCCACAACTGTTATTCACGCCAGCATTAATGACATCTGAAACTGGGGAGGGTACCACAGCTGTGGAAAACATCTTGTGTGGTACCTGTACCAAAAACTTCCCACCCCAAAGACCTGAACAGCTACAGACCGGTGGCCTTGACGTCCCACTTGATGAAGACCCTGGAGAGACTGCTCCTTGCTCATCTCCGCCCCCTGGTGGAACCAGCGATGGATCCACTCCAGTTCGCCTACCAGCATGGCATTGGGGTGGAGGATGCGGTGATCTTCCTCCTTCACCGTTCTCTGTCCCACCTGGAGAAGCCCGGGAATATGGTGAGGATCATGTTCTTTGACTTCTCCAGTGCTTTCAACACCATCCAACCGATGATCCTGAAGGACAAGCTGCTGCGCGCAGGGGTGGACCAGCACCTGTCATCATGGATCCTGGACTACCTCACGAACCGGCCTCAGTTTGTGAGAACCCGGGACTGTGTTTCCGACACGATCATCAGTAGCACGGGGGCCCCCCAGGGAACGGTGCTGGCTCCCTTCCTGTTCACTCTTTATACTGCGGACTTCTCACACAACACAACACATTGCCATCTACAGAAGTTCTCTGATGACTCTGCGATCGTTGGTCTCATCTCCAACGGAAATGAAGCTGAGTACAGAGGGCTTATCCAGGACTTTGTGGACTGGTGCCATCGGAACTGCCTCCAGATCAACGCGAGGAAAACTAAGGAGCTGGTGGTGGACTGCTGCAGGCATGGGCAGCCCCTCACAGCACCAGTAAATATACAGGGAACAGACATCGAGATGGTGACATCCTATAAGTACCTGGGTATTCATCTGAACAATAAACTAGACTGGTCACACAATACTGACGCACTCTACAAGAAGGGACAGCGCAGGCTGTTCCTGCTGAGGAGACTCAGGTCTTTTGGTGTACAAGGGGCGCTGCTGAAGTCATTCTATGACACGGTGGTGGCATCAGCCATCACTTTTGGAGTGGTCTGCTGGGGCAGTGGCATTACTGCAGCCGATAGGAAGGGACTGAACAAACTGATTAAGAAAGCTAGCTCTGTCCTGGGGCAGCGCCTTGATCCGATGGAGGAGATAGGAGAGAGAAGGACGGTGGCTAAACTGTCATCTCTGCTGGAGTCCGAGTTCCACCCTATGCAGGACATACTGGATGCACTGAGGAGCTCATTTAGCAGCAGACTACATCATCCCAGGTGCACAACCGAGAGGTTTCGTAGGTCCTTCCTACCAACGGCTGTCAGACTGTACAACCTAAGCAGGGCTGCTCGCAGAGATAGCAAAAAGACGTAACAAACTAATAGTTTTTTTGAATGCAAAAGATGCAATAGACTTACACAATGGTCCTCTCCGGCATACAACTAGGAACATACCGGTCGCTATGGAGGGTGAGAATATGTATGGGCACATAATCATACCATGTAGGATAACTAAATAGACGGTTATGCTGTTTCATCCCACCTAGCAACAATGCTCTGCACTGTGTGTGTTTATATATTTACATATTTATTCCATCTAGCTACAATGCTCAGCACTGGGTGTGTTTATATTTATATATCTATATATTTATTCCATCTAGCTACAATGCTCCGCACTGTGTTTTTATATATCTACATATTATTCCATCTAGCTACATTGCTCCGCACTGTGTGTGTTTATATACTTGCATATTTATTCCACCTAGCTGCAATGCTCCGTACTGTGGGTGTTTATATATTTACATATTTATTCCATCTAGCTACAATGCTCTGCACTGTGTGTTCATATATTCATATATTTATTCCATCCAGCTACAATGCTCTGCACTGTGTGTCTGTGTGTGTGTGTGTATATATATATATCTTATAGTAATATGTACATATGTATATTAGCTGCTCTTGCTTGCTTGTTTTTTTTCTTGCCTTCTGATTGTTGCTCTGAGTGTTGCTATCCCTGTGCTGTTGCAATCCTGGAATTTCCCCGTTGTGGGACTAATAAAGGCTTATCTTATCTTATCTTATCTTATCTTATCTGTCTCTGGCAGTCGGAAGTCACAAAACTTAACGTGGAATCGGTGTGTGACTTTGCCAAAACAGTGTCTGCCTCTGTAGTATTCTCTGGGCCCCTCCCCAGTCTGACCAGTGATGACATGTTTAGCCGCTTGTCATCCTTCAACCGCTGGCTGTCTGTGTCGTGTCCTGCAAACAATGTGGGCTACAGTGACAATTGGAACTCATTTTGGGAAAAACCTGGTCTTATGAGACGAGACAGCGTCCATCCCACTTTGGATGGTGCATTTCATTTATCTAACAATCTGGCATCATTTTTATCCAAATTTCCAAAACCTTGACAACTCAGAGTTGGGACCAAGAAGCAGAGTCGCAGTCTTACACGCCTCTCTGCAGCTCCTCTTCATCTGCCACCCCTCACCTTAACCCCTGTCTTCCCCATCAGTATCCCTAATCCCAAAGCGATTAAACAAAAAGTTGGTAAAACTCAAATTAAACATGGAGCCTCTAAATTGAATGATTTGGCCTCTCTTCCTCCTCATAATTTAAAAATTCAATGCAGTTTATTAAATATTTGGTCTCTAACTCCCAAGTCTCTGTTAGTCCATGATCTGTTAGTTGATCATCAGATTGATTTAATATCCCTTACAGAGACTTGGTTAGGGCAAGAGGATTATTGTTGGTTTGAATGAATCAACTTCCTCTGGTTATTTAAACTGTCAAAATCCCAGAGGTTCTGGTCGTGGAGGAGGAGTAGCAACAATTTACCATTCCAAATTACTAGTTAATGTAAAGCAAAATACATGTTATAATTCCTTTGAGGGCCTGGTCCTCAGTATTGGGCACTTGAGCAATTTTAGGCTAAACCCAATTTTATTTGCCATAGTTTATCGTCCTCCATCAACCTACTCAGAATTTTTATCCGAATTTGTTGAATTCTTAGCTGATTTAGTGCTGAAATCAGACAGAATAATTATAGTAGGGGACTTTAATATACATGTAGATGTAGATAGTGATTGCCTTAATGTGGGATTTAATTCAATAATAGACTCGATGGGGTTTTCTCAGAAAGTAGGAAATTCTACTCATCTCCACCATACGTTGGACCTTGTTCTGACATATGGCATAGAAATAGAAAATCTGGTAGTGTCTCCTCATAATCCTGTACTGTCAGACCATTGTCTGTTAACCTTTGATTTTACTATTTCTGACTATTTGGCTCCTAAAGAAAAATATTACTACAGTAGATGCCTCTCAGATGATGTTGTTACCAAATTGATGCAGAGTGTTTCCTCTATGCCATGTGCCAACACAACGAAAATATGCTATAGACAGCTTGCTCCTTCTGTAATTGATAGCATGGTAGATAGTGTTACAGCTTCTCTGCATCAGACTCTAGACTTGGTGGCCCCCTTAAAAAAGAAAAAGTCTAATCAGAGATTTCTAACTCCTTGGTTCAACACAGAAACTCGTAGCTTAAAACAGAAGACTCGTCAATTAGAAAGAAAATGGCGCTCCACTAATTTAGATGAAATCTATTTAGCTTGGAGAAATCATCTTTTAATTTATAAAAAATCTCTTAGAAAACCTAGAACAAGTTATTACTCTGCATTAATAGAAGAGAACAAGAATAATCCCAGGTTTCTTTTCAGTACTGTAGCTAGTCTGACAAAGAGTCAGGACTCTGTCAATCCTAGCATTCCCTTACAGTTTACTAGTCAGGACTTTATGAACTTTTTCAAGAACAAAATTTCATCCATCAGAGATAAAATCAATCAGATTCTTCCCACCGTTAACTTAAATACAGTAACTATTACAACTCCTTCAATTGATATGTCTTGATGAGTTTTCTCCAATTGACCTTTTAGAGTTAGACAAAATAGTTTCCTCATCCAAGCCTTCAACTTGTCTTTTAGACCCGATTCCTACCAGGTTATTTAAAGAAGTCTTCACACTTATTGGTAGCTTTATTTTTTGTATAATCAATTCTTCATTAACTTTAGGCCATGTACCGCAGGCTTTTAAAATGGCTGTAATTAAACCCTTACTCAAAAAGCCAACGCTAGATCCAGGAGCTTTAGCTAACTATAGACCAATCTCTAATCTGCATTTCATTTCAAACATCTTTGAAAGAGTTGTTGCTACGCAATTATTTGACCACCTGCAGGGAAATGGTTTACTTGAAGAGTTTCAATCTGGGTTTAGAATCCATCATAGTACTGAAACAGCCTTAGTGAAGGTCACTAACGACCTCCTCATCGCATCTGATAATGGACTTGTTTCTGTACTTGTCCTTTTAGACCTTAGTGCAGCTTTTGATACTATTGATCATAATATTCTACTTGATAGATTAGAACACTATGTCGGACTTAATGGAACTTCGTTACAGTGATTTAGATCTTATTTATCTGATAGGTTCCAGTTTGTTCATGTCAATAATGAGTTTTCTTTCAACTCAAAGCTCAGTCATGGAGTTCCACAGGGATCTGTGCTAGGCCCTACTCTTTTTAGTTTATATATGCTTCCGTTAGGCAACATTATTAGAAAGCACTGTATACATTTTCATTGTTATGCAGATGACACACAGTTATACCTGTCAATGAAGCCAGATGATAGTAATCAGTTAGCCAAGTTGGAAGCCTGTCTTAAGGAAATCAAAGCTTGGATGATTTGTAATTTCCTGCTATTAAATTCAGATAAGACTGAAGTCATTCTTGTTGGTCCAAAAAAACCTTAGAAATACCTTTCCAAATCAAACTTTTAGTTTGGATGTGTTTACTCTTTCTCTTAATAGCTCTGTGAGGAACCTTGGAGTTATTTTTGATCAAGATCTGTCTTTCAATTCACATATTAAATTTGTTTCTGAGACTCCCTTCTATCATTTGCATAATATTGCCAAGATTAGGTGCATCTTGTCTCAGAGTGATGCTGAGAAACTGATCCACACTTTTGTTAGCTCGAGATTAGATTATTGTAATTCTTTATTATCAGGTTGTCCTAAAACATCTTTAAAAAGTCTTCAGCTGATCCAAAATGCTGCAGCAAGAGTTTTAACAGAT
Organism: Pholidichthys leucotaenia; assembly: GCA_020510985.1. Taxonomy (NCBI): domain Eukaryota; kingdom Metazoa; phylum Chordata; class Actinopteri; order Cichliformes; family Pholidichthyidae; genus Pholidichthys; species Pholidichthys leucotaenia. The sequence continues at coordinate 414,047,925 of CM035837.1, read as the reverse complement.
ACTAGAAAGAGAGATCATATCTCTCCGGTTCTGGCCTCCCTTCATTGGCTTCCCATAGAGTTTAGAATTAAGTTTAAAATACTTCTTCTTACTTACAAAGTTCTAAACAATCAGACCCTTTTTTTATTTAAAAGATCTGATACTACCGTATTATCCTAACAGAGCACTACGCTCCCAAAATGCAGGATTACTTGTAATACCTAGACTCTCCAAAAGTACAATGGGAGGCACAGCCTTCAGTTATCAAGCTCCTCTCCTGTGGAACCAGCTGCCAATCTGGATTCGGGAGTCAGACTCGATCTCTGTTTTTTAAGAATAGGGTTAAAACCTTCCTTTTTGATATAGCCAACAGTTAGGGAGGGATCATGTGTTTCTGAACCCTCCCTTAGTTATGCTGCTAATAGGTTTAGCCAGCTGGGGAACCTCCAATAATGCACTGGGCTTCACTCCTTTCTTCACTCTCAATGATTTTTTTTTATTTTTATTTTTTTTGCTGGTCATTAACATCTGTTTGTTCTCTCCCATAGATTGAGTCCCCATCATGCTGTTTGCTCTCTACATGTCTGTTCTTTTCTTCTTCTCTATCCCCTCACCCCCCAGCCAGTCACAGCAGATGACTGCCCCTCCCTGAGCCTGGTTCTGCTGGAGGTTTCTTCCTGTTAAAAGGGAGTTTTTCCTCTCCACTGTCGCCAAGCGCTTGCTCACAGGGGATCATCTGATTGCTGGGGTCTTTCTGCAACTGTGGGGGTTCCCCCTGCAGTTGAAAGTGCTATGAGATGACTGTTGTTGTGAAATGGCACTATATAAATAAAGTTGAATTGAATTGAATTAGTTGTGTGAGACTTGGAGCGTCCGAAATGTCAAGAATAAAGAACTGCGATTCAGTTGTCCTTGGTAGGTCAAATGTGTGAGCATGTTGAGTTTGAGCCCATAGTTTAAGATTCTTGAAGTCAATCAGTGGCTCAAAGTGATACAATAGGTCTTTGCCAATGAACAATGGAATGGAGTCAAGTTTGGACACATAGACCGGATGAGTCAAGGTCATGGAACCAATGGAGACTCTGATTAGTGACACGCCCATCAGAGTTGTGTTAGTGAGTGCGTATGGCCGAACGGAAAACAAACAAGGTTCCAGCTTTAATTCTTTGTGAGCACGGATAGCAGTTGCATGTAGTTTGGTCAAAAAGATTGTGTGACATAAGAGTGATGTCAGCGGCGGTGTCTAAAACAGCATCCCGACACATCACATCTTCAAAGGTCAGTGGAAAATAGAATTTTCGTGCCACCCCCCCTCACTTAAATCACACAGAAATTGTGGAACCAGTTGTTGGACACAGGTTTGCAAAATGTCGTTTTTAGAGGAGTGGTCTTTGGCTTGTCGGTGGGCTGCCAGAACAGCACAGGACTGCATTGGGTCCTTTGGTTCTTCTCCATTTATAGGAGTGTTTTTTGTTTTGCCTTTTCTTTGTGGTTTAGAGTGTTTATTCTGAGTTAGCATAGCTGCAATAGCTAGGATGTCAGCTGTTTCATCTTCTCTGTTGCTTTGAATCTTTGCTAGGAGATGTTTGAGAGCTTCTATATCTTCTCTACTGAGAGTAAGAGTTTCTTTCTTCTTCCAAGGTTTCTGGTTGGTCTCTGTTTCTGAGTTTCTGTGATGAGGTGGAGGAGACCATTTGCCATGGTTACACATGTTTTCATATCGGTATCTGTCATACCATATTCTTGCGATCTAGCTGGTGGATTTGGCCTACGACGGTAGTCGGGCTTTCACAAAGTTGGTCCTGAGTGGGATCCAGGGGACCTATTTTGGTTTTGACCTTGATGAGCTCAATTGGAGAAGCATCTCAGATTTTCATGTGATCACGGTGTAGGAGATGGAGTAGGGTGAGGGAGTCCTTCCAACTCCAGGATGTCAGAAGCAGCACTGATAGCTAACATGGTGGCAGGCTCAGCATGCTTGTTGCGACTTTGTTGCTGTTTTTGGAACGTATAATGTGCAAACTCTCTCAGCTGACTTATTGAGCTTGACCTTGGGTGAGCTGTAACTCCAAGGTGGTGACTCACAGTAGGATGGAGGTTCTGGATGAAGAGAGTCTTAAAATTGTGGTCTTCTTCCATGCCTGGTGTAGTGTGAGACCCAACATATGTGAGAAGGAGTCACTGGTAGTAGGCCTGTGGAGGCTCTGAGTGACCCTGTTTCATGGCCAAGGCTGCCGATAGCCCTGATGTTTTCAAGTTGACCTTGAACTCTTCTGAGTTCCTTCTTCGTGTCCTGAAGGGCATCATCAAGTTCACTGTTCTCTTGGCGAAGCAAGTTGTCATGAGTCAATCATCGCTTTTCTGGTTTTGCCTGGTTCAAATCTCATAACGCGTTATCAAGTTGAGCTTGAGTATTGTCATTTTCATTTTGAGATTGTTCCAGTTTCTTCCTTAATGATTTGTTCTCTTCCTGGAGAGAAAGGGTTGTTGATTGTTGATTCCTTAGCTCATTCTCAGTGCATGACGCTTTAGCTTCAGCTATTTTTAATCTCGCGACTAATGCTATTGCAAACTTTCCCAAAGCACAAGGGAGATTCTTACCTTTTGGTGGGTTTTCTGCATACTCATCAAAAGTTCAACAGTGAGTTGCTACAGATCTTCGGGCTGTGTTTTCTTGACCCATGTTGTGAAGCTAGGTATAAAATCAGAAGTCCATTCTTCCAATGTTTCTTGAAGGTCATCCAGTTTGGTAAATTGGTTGGTTGTTCGTAGACCCACCATGTTTTACCGTTGTTTGTTAGTTAGCTTAAAATCAACTTTTTGACTGTAGCTAAATTTGTTAGTCAATGGTTAACCTTGATTGCTATTTTACATTAGTGGTAGTTATAAACTATTTTAGAACTTGTTCCAACTTACAGCCTTGTAAGAAGAGAGGTAGAATTTTGGAATTATTGCAGAAATCTGAAGGTGTGTTAATTTTTTTGTTTGCTGAAACTGCATTTTGATTTGTAGTTTAAATTTTTTGTGGATTGACTTCTTTACTTAAATTTTCAAAGCCTAGTATTAGAATTGTTATCAATAACTAGCTTTGGATTTTGTTGAATGTCACTTTAAAATGATGATTTTATTTACAAAAGGGAAACAACAAAAACAGAAAAGGTAATTAATTTGTGATAGTAAGCATGCAAAGATCAATTTCTTCCTGAAAATAAAGCAACATATATCAAATCATATCAATAAAAGCATTTCAAACCACAACTGTCAATTCCAGAGTTCAACCATGTCTTCAGTAGTGGATGCAGTCTTGAGAAAAAGAATATGAGTAAATTTATTGTTCACAACTCCAGAGATCCCATTTCAGAGAGAGGAAAAAAAGTATTAAATATTCCTGCATCATCCACAAGATGGCACTGTAAAACTGTCTGGTTGGTTAATGAGGAATCTTGACTTCCAAGTCTGGATTATATCAATCATAAATTTGTCATTTGAGGCATTCCTTCCTGGAGAAGGGATTAACTTTACGTTTACCTTCACTTTATGGCCGATAGTGTTACAGCTCTGGTCCTTGGGTGAGAGAAGCAGTTCTTGACCAGACTTTTGGTGTGAAGTGATTTTTTTTCCAGCAAAGAATGATTTTATAAATTGGAAGCAAAAGGACTTATTAACGCTACACAACAGTAAAATATGGTGGTGGTAGTGTGACAGTCTGGGGCTGGGTTGCTGCTTCAGGACATGGAAGACTTGTGGAGCATGAATTTTTCTACCAAAAAATACTGAAGGAGAATGTCCGGCTATCCGTCCGTGACCTCAAGCTGAAGTGCACTTTGGTTCTGCAGCAGGACAATGATCCAAAGCACACCAGCAAGTCCACCTCTGAATGGTTTAAGAAAAAAAATTTGAAGACTTTGGAATGGCCAAGTCAAAGTCTTGACCTGAATCCGATTGAGATGTGGTGGCATTCGTAGGGGTGGCATTGAGCATAGGGTTTCACTCTATGCTGATGATCTTTTATTATTTCTCTCCAACCCACTTACTTCATTACCCGCTATACTTAATATTTTGGATAGTTTTAGTAGGTTTTCTGGTTATAAAATTAATCTTAATAAGAGTGAACTGTTTCTGATTAATGAAAAGATTCAAGTTCAGGATTTTGAAAATTTTCCTTTCAAGGTTGTTATTGATCATTTTAATTATCTTGGGATATGTGTCACTAAACAATTTAATTACTTGTTTAAAAATAATTTTCTCCCCTTACTTGACCAGTGCAAGTTAATACTTTCCAAATGGTCCCCATTATCCTTGTCTTTAATTGGCAGAATCAATTCTTTAAAAATGATGTTACTTCCAAAGTTTTTATATTTGTTTCAATGTCTCCCCATTTTTATTCCTAAATCCTTTTTTAAGTCTTTGGACTCTCTGATTACCTCATTTATTTGGAATGGTAAACATCCGAGATTGAGGAAAGTTTTTCTTCAAAGACCCAAATCAGTAGGTGGCATGGCTCTGCCTAACTTTCAATATTACTACTGGGCAGCAAATATCAGGTGCATGTTATATTGGAAACATTTTTATCTGGAACCCAAATCACCTATTTGGATCCTTATGGAGTCACATGTGGACAATCAAACTTCCCTATCGGCAATTTTAGGTTCACCACTTCCCCTTGCTTTGTCTACACTGGGTAATAATAAAGTAGTTCGTCAGTCTCTTAGAATTTGGTCTCAATTCAGGAAAAATTTCGGTCTTCAGTTTTTTTCCATTAGAAGTCCAAATGCCGCAAATCATTTATTTACCCCATCAACTATTGATAGTGCATTTCATATATGGCACAGAAAAGGTTTAAAATCTTTTGCGGATTTATATTTTGATGGTCAATTTGCAAGTTTTTCTCAACTTTCCACCAAATTCGACATCACTTCTACACATTTTTTCCGCTTCCTCCAGGTCAGACATTATGTGCAAACCATGACAAAACAATTCCCTCAAAAACCTTCTGATAATCCTCTAGATGATTTTTTATTAGTTAAACCAACTTCTAAGGGGGTAATGTCAGTTTTATATAATTTAATTTCAAATTTACAATCTTCTTCTCTGGCCGCTATCAAATTGAGCTGGGAACAAGATCTTAATTTTACTTTTACTGATGAACTGTGGGACTCTATTCTTGGCCAGGTTCACACTGTATCAATGTGTGCTCGTCACGCTCTTATTCAATTTAAGATTGTACACCGGATGCACCTGTCCAAGGTTAAGTTAGCACGTATTTACTCGGATATAGACCCAACTTGTGAAAAGTGTGGTAGCGCTCCTGGCACTTTGCTTCACATGTATTGGTCCTGCCCTGCATTGATGAATTTTTGGCATTCTGTTTTTATCACTATGTCTGAAGTCCTGCAATATCAAATTAAACCTGATCCATTATGCGCCATTTTTGGTGTGACTCCAGAACTTGTCTTGCCAAGTTCCAAATTAAAAGTATTCAAATTTTCATTATTATTGGCCAGACGTGCTGTATTATTGAAGTGGAAAGACTCTTCGCCCCCTTCACATTTACAGTGGATAAAAGATATAATGTCCTGTTTGGATTTAGAAAAAATCAGATATACAGTCTGTGGCTCTGAAAACAAATTCTATAAATTATGGCGCCCGTTTCTTGATTTCTTTGAAAGACCCACGATTATAGTTTCTGAGTAGCTCATATCCCCTTTACCCCACCCCCACTTCACACACACAATTTTTTTTTGTATTTTTTTTTTTTTTTTATTGTTTATTTAAAGGTTTTTGTGCTTTGAAACATTTACATTTGTTGGCTTTAAGTTCTAGTTTTTTACTGTTTGGTTGAAACAAAAATGAAAATTTCTAATACTTTGTATTGTATTGATACTTCAATTAATAATAATAAAAAGACCTTTGAAAGAAAGAGATGTGGTGGCATGACCTTACAAAGGTGGTTCATGCTCGAAAACTCTCCAATGTGGCTGAATTACAACAATTCTGCAAAGATGAGTGGGCCAAAATTCCTTCACAGCACTGTAAGAGACTCATTGCCAGTTATCGCAAAAGCTTGATTGCAGTTGTTGCTGCTAAGGGTGGCCCAACCAGTTATGAGGTTTAGGGGGCAATCACTTTTTCACACAGGGCCATGTAGGTTTGGATTTTTCCCCCTTAATAATAAACACCTTCATTTAAAAACTACATTTTGTGTTTACATGTGTTATCTTTGTCAAATATTTAAATTTGTTTGATGATCTCAAAACATTTAAGAGTGACAAACATTCAAAAACATTAGAAATCAGGAAGGGGGCAAACACTTTTTCACAGCATTGCAAATTATGGAGATTTTAATCCTTCTGTAATTCATAGCATGGTAAATAGTGTGACAGCTTCTCTGCATCGGACTCTAGACATGGTGGCCCCTTTAAAAAAGAAAAAAAAAGTCTAATCAGAGATTTCTCACTCCTTGGTTCAACACAGAAACTCGTAGCTTAAAACAGAAGACTCGTCAATTAGAGAGAAAATGGTGCTCCACTAAATTAGATGAAATCTATTTAGCTTGGAGAAATCATCTTCTAATTTATAAAAAAAATCTCTTAGGAAAGCTAGAACAAGTTATTATTTCGCATTAATAGATAAGAACAAGAATAATCCCAGGTTTCTTTTCAGCATTGTAGCCAGGCTGACAAAGAGTCAGGACTGTCAAATCTAGCATTCCCATAGAGCTTATTAGTCAGGACTTTATGAACTTCTTCAATAATAAAATTTCATCTATCAGAGATAAAATGCAGAGAACATGGGAAAGATGGCGGCGCGTGCACAACGCGAGGCTCAGCGTCCTATCAGATTCTGAGGACTAGCAGTGTTATTTCTGCTCATTTCAGGTATGTTCGTTCAGAACAGCTCTGCTTTTACATCTTACACAGCTTTTGAATATTGGATTACAAAGCAACGATAACGACCTTTTTATCAGCAACCTACGTCTGAATCTACGTCTCATCCCGGAGCTCTGGAGAACTCCCGACGCTCGGCAGGCTTCCCGGCCGACCGGAAGTGCTCGCAGGCGGCGTAAAGATCGTAAACAAAGGAGGGGTAAGCGCGGTGGGCTAAGAGCTAAGCTAAAGCTAACACCGCACCGGCTATCGCTACCCAGTATTTTCCTTGCTAATTTACGGTCTCTGGCGAGCAAAATGAGTGAACTACGGCTTCGGATCACCAACAATAAGAGACTTATGAACTGCAATATCATGATTTTTATGGAAACATGGCTTCACAGTGGAATACCCGACAATGCTATCGAGCTAGCCAGCCTACACACGCTCTGGGCAGACAGAGCAGCAGTTGACTACGGTAAGACAAGAGGGGGGGGAGTGTGCATTTATATTAACAAGGCTTGGTGCACGAACTCTGTCACTGTTGAGAGACATAGCTCAGCTAACCTGGAGTTTCTCTTGGTTAAATGTAGACCTTTCTATCTGCCACACGAGTTCACTTGTACCATCATAACAGCCGCTTACATTTCTCCGGATGCTAATGCTAAGCTTGCTATGAAAGAACTGCATGCAGCTATTAGCAAACAACAAACTGCACACCCAGAGGCAGCATTTATTGTGGCGGGTGATTTTAACCACTCTAACCTCAAGACAGTGCTTCCTAAATTCTACCAGCATGTCTCCTGTCACACAAGAGGGGACAAAACATTGGACCATGTTTACACCAATATTGTGGGAGCCTACACAGCAACTCCCCTCCCCCACCTAGGTCAGTCTGATCACTTATTCTTGTTCCTTACCCCCAAGTATGTACCGCTCATCAACCGGGTGAAGCCATCAGTGAGGACCATCAAAGTGTGGCCAGAGGGGGTTGACTCTGTACTCCAGGAGAAGTTTAGGAACACAGACTGGAGTATGTTCACCTCTCAGGCTACCTGTGGCTCCCACATAAACATCAACTCTTACACCCACTCAGTCCTGGACCATATCAACACCACTATTGACAGTGTCACCACGGAAAGACAGATCACCACGCACCCAAATCAGAAGCCGTGGATGAACAGAGAAGTGCGGCTTCTGCTAAAAGCACGTAACAATGCCTTTAGATCTGGTGATGCACAGGCCTACAGTTCATCCAGGGCAGATCTGAAGAGAGGCATCAAGAAGGCCAAGCACAGCTACAAGCTGAAGGTGGAGGAACATTTTGGGGACTCTGACCCCCGACGCATGTGGCAGGGCATTCAAGCTATCTCTGATTATAAGCCCAGCAACTCCATACATATAGCCATGACTGTGCCCTTTCTCAATGAGCTAAATGACTTCTATGCTCGTTTTGACAAGGACAACAATGAAAAGAACATCAATTTCCCACCCTCTGATGACCTCCACCACCTCACACTAACCCACACCGACGTCCGTAACGCACTGAGTCATGTCAACGTACGTAAGGCTGCTGGCCCTGATGGCATTCCTGGGCGTGTGCTGAGGGCATGCGCTGAGCAGCTGGCAGGGGTCTTCACAGACATCTTCAACCTGTCCCTGGCCCAGGCCGTGGTACCAGCGTGCTTCAAGACCACTTCAATAGTACCAGTGCCGAAACATTCAACACCATCGTGCCTAAATGACTATCGCCCTGTGGCACTGACGCCCATAGTCATGAAGTGCTTTGAGCGACTGGTCTTGGCACAGCTCAAAAAAGGCCTGCCCCCTACACTGGACCCTCATCAGTTCGCCTACCGGAGCAACAGGAGTACAGAGGATGCGGTTTCTACAGCGCTGCACTATGTACTCTCACACCTGGATGACAAGAACACCTACGCAAGAATGCTGTTTGTTGACTTCAGCTCAGCATTCAACACAGTTATCCCCTCCAAGTTGCTCACTAAACTTGGGGACCTGGGAATCAGTACCTCCACCTGCAACTGGATCATGGATTTTCTGACCAACAGACCCCAGCATGTTAGGTCAGGCCCCAACTGTTCTTCCGTCATCACACTCAACACTGGTGTACCACAGGGCTGTGTGCTCAGCCCATTCCTCTACTCCCTCTACACCCATGACTGCAGGCCTATGTATGGATCCAATTCCATCCTAAAGTTCGCAGATGACACCACGGTGATTGGACTCATCAGGGACAACGACGAGTCAGATTACAGGGCAGAGGTTGAGCACTTGGCTACTTGGTGCGCTGACAATAACCTGCTCCTTAACACCAGCAAAACCAAGGAGCTCATAGTGGACTACAGGAAGGAGAGGGAAGAGACACATGACCCCATCCATATCAATGGCATAGCTGTTGAACGTGTCCCCAGCTTCAAATTCCTGGGGACCCACATCTCGGAGGACCTGTCCTGGTCAGTTAACACCACCAGCCTGATCAAGAAGGCCCATCAGCGCCTCTTCTTCTTGAGGACACTGAAGAAGAACCATCTGTCAACTGACATCCTGGGCAACTTCTACCGCTGTGTGATAGAGAGCACCCTGACCAACTGTATCACAGTCTGGTATGGGAGCTGCTCTGTCATTGACCGCAAGGCGCTGCAGCGGGTGGTGAAAACCGCCCAACGCATCACAGGGACTCCACTTCCAGTTATAGAGGACGTCTACAGGAAAAGATGTCTGCGCCGGGCACGCAGCATTCTTAGGGACTCCAACCATCCTGCTCATGGACTGTTCCAGCTTCTCCCCTCCAGAAGACGTTTCAGAAGCCTTCGGACTAGAACCAGCAGGTTTAGGAACAGTTTTTTTCCAACAGCTGTCACGTTATTGAACTTAGTTCCCCGCTGACTCTCTTACCATCATCTCTTACCATCCTCACCTGTACATAACTGCATAACTACATAACTACATCTAACTTATTGCACATTATTTGCACATAACAGTACTCTTAACTTTCTGCACTGCTGCATATATTTGCATATATTTGCTTAAATTGCACATACTGTTAATTACCGTATATACTGCACTGATGTCCTTTGCACTTCTGATTGGATGCTAAACTGTGTTTCGTTACCTTGTATTCATACATGTGTAATGACAATAAAGTTGAATCTAATCTAATCTAATCTAATCTAATAAAATCAGTCAGATTCTTCCCACCGTTAACATAAATACAGTAACTACTACAACTCCTTCAACTGATATCTGTTTGGATGAGTTTACTCCAATTGACCGTTTAGAGTTAGACAAAATAATTTCCTCATCCAAGTCTTCAACGTGTCTTTTAGACCCTATTCCTAGCAAGTTATTTATAGAAGTCATCCCATTTATTGGTAGCTTTATTCTTCAAATAATAAATTCTTCATTAACATGAGGCAGTGTACCGTAGGCCTTTAAAACTGCTGTAATTAAACCCTTGCTTACAAAGCCAATGCTGGATTCAGGAGTTTTAGCTAACTATAGACCAATCTCTAATCTGCATTTCATTTCAAAAATCTTAGAAAGAGTTGTTGGTGTACAATTATTTGACCACTTGTAAGGAAATTGTTTATTTGAAGATTTTCAATCTGGGTTTAGAGTCCATCATAGTACTGAAACAGCTTTAGTGAAGGTCACTAATGACCTCCTTATCATATCTGATAATGGACTTGTTTCTGTACTTGTCCTTTTGGACCTTAATACAGCTTTTGATATTATCGATCATAATATTTTACATGACACACTAGAACACTATGTTGGACTTAATGAAACTTTGTTGCAGTGGTTTAAATCTTATTTATCTGATAGGTTCCAGTTTGTTCATGTCAATAATGAGTTTTCTTCTAACTCAAAGCTCATTCATGGAGTTCCACAGAGATCTGTGCTAGGCCCTATTCTTTTTAGTTTATATATGCTTCCGCTAGGCAACATTATTAGAAACCACTGCATACATTTTCATTGTTATACAGATGACAACACAGTTATACTTGTCAATGTAGCCAGATGACAGTAATCAGTTAGCAAAATTAGAGGCCTGTCTTAAGGAAATCAAAGCTTTAACGACTTATAATTTCCTGCTTTTAAATTCAGATAAGACTGGTTTTTCTAGTTGGTCCAAAAAACCTGAGAAATACCTTTCCAAATCAAACTCTTAGTTTGGATGTGGTTATTCTTTCTCTTAATAGTTCTGTGAGGAACCTTGGAGTTATTTTTGACCAAGATATGTTTTTTAATTCACATATTAAACTTGTTTCTAAGACTGCCTTCTATCATTTGCGTAATATTGCTAAGATTAGGAGCATCTTGTCTCAGAGTGATGCTGAGAAACTGATCCACGCTTTTGTTAGCTCTAGATTATATTATTGTAACTCTTTATTATCAGGCTGTCCTAAAACATCTTTAAAAAGTCTTCAGCTGATCCAAAATGCTGCAGCAAGAGTTTTAACAGGTACTAGAAAGAGAGATCACATCTCTCCGGTTCTGGCCTCCCTTCATTGGCTTCCCATAGAATTTAAAATTAAGTTTAAAATCCTTCTTCTCACTTACAAAGCTCTAAATAATTAGGCCCCTTTGTATTTAAAAGATCTTATACTACCCTATCATACTAACAGAGCACTACGTTCCCAAAATGCAAGATTACTTATAATACTTAGACTCTCCAAAAGTACAATGGGAGGCAGAGCCTTCAGTTATCACGCTCCTCTCCTGTGGAACCAGCTGCCAATCTGGATTCGGGAGTCAGAATCGATCTCTGTTTTTAAGAATAGGGTTAAAACCTTCCTTTTTGATATAGCCTATAGTTAGGGTGGGGTCAGGCATCCCTGAACCCTCCCTTAGTTACAGACGTGGACAAAATTGTTGGTACCCCTCTGTTAATGAAAGAAAAACCCACAATGGTCACAGAAATAACTTGAATCTGACAAAAGTGGTAATATATAAAAATTCTATGAAAAATAACCAATGAAAATCAGACAATGCTTTTGAATTGTGGTTCAACAAAATTATTTTAAAAAAGCAAACTCATGAAACAGGCCTGGATAAAAATGATGGTACCCCTAGAAAAGATTGAAAATAATGTGACCATAGGGACATGTTCAACTAAGATGTGTCCTCTAATTAACATCACAGGTGTCTACAAACTTGTAATCAGTCAGTCGGCCTATTTAAAGGGTGACAAGTAGTCACTGTGCTGTTTGTTGACATGGTGTGTACCACACTAAACATGGACCAGAGGAAGCAAAGGAGAGAGTTGTCTCAGGAGATTAGAAAGAAAATTATAGACAAGCATGTTAAAGGTAAAGGCTATAAGACCATCTCCAAGCAGCTTGATGTTCCTGTGACTATAGTTGCACATATTATTTAGAAATTTAAGATCCATGGGACTGTAGCCAACCTCCCTGGACGTGGCCGCAGGAGGAGACGGATAATACGAATGGTAACAAAAGAGCCCAGAACAACCTCTAAAAACATTCATGGTGAACTCCAAGGTCAAGGTACATCAGTGTCAGATCGCACCATCCGTCGTTGTTTGAGCCAAAGTGGACTTCATGGGAGACAACCAAGGAGGACATCACTGTTGAAAACCAATCATTAAAAAAGTCAGACTGGAATTTGTCAAACTGCATGTTGACAAGCCACAAAGCTTCTGGAAGAATGTCATATGGACAGACGAGACAAAGCTGGAACTTTTTGGCAAGGCACATCAGCTCTATGTACACAGACGCAAAAATGAAGCATACCAAGAAAAGAACACTGTCCCTACTGTGAAACATGGAGGAGGTTCTGTTATGTTCTGGGGCTGCTTTGCTGTATCTGGCACAGGGTGTCTTGAATCTGTGCAGGGTACAATGAAATCTCAAGACTATCAAGGTATTCTAGAGAGAAATGTACTGCCCATTGTCGGACAGCTTGGCCTCAGTCACAGGTCATGGGTCTTGCAACAGGATAATGACCCAAAACACACAGCTAAAAACACCCAAGAATGGCTAAGAGCGAAACATCGGACTATTCTAAAGTGGCCTTCTATGAGCCCTGATCTAAATCCCATTGAGCATCTGTGGAAGGAGCTGAAAGATGCCGTCTGGAGAAGGCACCCTTCAAACCTGAGACAACTGGAGCAGTTTGCTCATGAGGATTGGGCCAAATTACCTGCTGAGAGGTGCAGAAGTCTCGTTGACAGTTACAGAAATCGTTTGATTGCAGTGATTGCCTCAAAAGGTTTTGCAACAAAATATTAAGTTAAGGGTACCATCATTTTTGTCCAGGCCTGTTTCATGAGTTTGTTTTTTTTAAATAATTCTGTTGAACCACAATTCAAAAGCATTGTCTGATTTTCACTGGTTAATTTTCATAGAATTTTTGTTCATTACCACTTTTGTCAGATCCAAGTTATTTCTGTGACCGTTGTGGGTTTTTTTCTTTCATTAACAGAGAGGTACCAACAATTTTGTCCACGTCTGTATGCTGCTAATAGGTTTAGACTGCCGGGGGACCTCCAACAGTGCACTAGGCTTCACTCCTGTTTTCACTCTCAGTGAAACATTTTTGCCGGTCATTAACATCTCTTTGTTCTCTCCCATAGATTGAGTCCCTGTCGTGCTGTTTGCTCTCTACATGTCTGTTCTTTTCTTTTTCTTCTCTATCCCCTCACCCCCCAGCCAGTCCCACCAGATAACTCTCCCTTCCTGAGCCTCGTTCTGCCTGAGGTTTCTTCCTGTTAAAAGGGAGGTTTTACTCTCCACCATCACCAAGTGATTGCTCACAGGGGGTTGCCTGATTCCTGGGGTCTTTCTGCAATTGTAGAGGTTTCCCCTACAGTTGAAAGTGCTATGTGTCACAATGGGATGAGACGCCGTGTCATCCGGCGCTCAGACCATATTCCTCCTCAACCCGGTCCTCTCCTTGACAGCATCTCAGCGGGCTCACAGCTGTCAGTGTTACGGGACGGCTGGAGCCCAATTATCCCTCATCAGCTGAGGCGCTGCTAATGGGTTTAAAAAGGAGCAGCTCCGATCATTCGGGGCTGTGACTTCGCTCACCATAGGCTGGAACCCCTTCGCCTGGCGCTAGCCTCCTGCCCTTCGTTCTGCAGTTTATGTGAGTGTTCCTCTGTATGGTTATTTGTGCCTTTTGGCCCCATGAGGCCGTGTTCCTTTTCCCCTGTTCCCTGTTCTAATAAAACATCGCAACTCACTGGCTCGCCCTCGGCTCTTATTGTGTGGCTCACGAGGGCCACACGTAACAGTAAGTCACAGCCAGGCGAGTTGCCAGCGGCCGTGAGTTGCCATTGGACTTGTGTCTTCCCTGTTTGGGTGTCAGCCCTTAAGACATGCCGTCTCCCCGGAGTCACGTTCGGCTCCAGGGCAGAGAGCCGACGGCCATCTTGGAGGAAGTCGACGGGACGCTCTTCTCTGCTACCCTGGACAATAACCCCAATGAAAGATGCTGGCACCTAGAGTTTGCTGAGAATCTCCTGGACAGTCTCCCTCGCCATTCCAACCATCCTGAGGTCTGTGCCAGGAGGGACGCCATCGCTGCGCAGCGAGTGGAGCTCCATGGGTTGGAGGGAAATCCCGGCAGGAAGCCGAAGAGGAGGAGACGTCACCCTTCGCCTCGGGATCCCGCTCCTGCCTCCACTCCGGCCCGGGAGTTCGCGCCACCCAGAGGGCTTTCCCCGTCCTGTCGGGATTCCCCCGGAGGATCTGCAGCTGACGGCAATTAAGGTCTGGGACCGAGTGGCTGCTGCTCGTTCCGCTGAGCACCCGTCCTCCATTATGAGGCATGTGGCAGCCGCCGTTAGACTGGTGGAGAGGAGTCCGGGGCTATGTGACTTCCCAGAGTTCGATGCCCTCCTCGCCTCTGTCTCTGCCCAGGAGCGGCGATTTCCGGATCTTTCCTTTGCTTCGCCCCCTGTGAGTAGCCGTCGCCACACAGCCTCATCTTCTCAGCATAAACCCCGTCCAGATCCAGTTCAGGGTCGCCGCAAGGTCTCATCCTCCCATGCAGCTGTCTTCCCTGCGCCTCTTCAGAGAGGAGATCTCTCAGCCTCGTCTCCCGAGCCACTTCCCTCCGCTGTCATGCCAGCGCTTCGGGCCCGGCTCATCTCGGCTGTCGCCCCCTCCTCCTCGACGCGCTCCCCGACTGCTGTGTGCATCCTGAATCCAGACCTGGCGAACTCCATCCCGGAATCCATGCGAGCGGCTCCCCGACGTCCTCCCAGGGGGCCCTCCGTTACCGCCCGGCGGGGAGAGGGAGGAGCAGAGTCCATGACAGCAGGCACCATCCAGCCTCCAGGTGACAGGCAAGTCTCGGTTTTTTCACATTCTTCTGATGATTTGCTCTGTCAAACTCCTGGAGGTGGAGTTCGGGGTTCGCAGCTCCCCGAGCTCCCACCACCTGCTGTAGCTGTAAACATTAATCCTGCATCCTCTGTGTCTCCCTCCGCTGAGCGGTCCCCGGTGCCAGGCCAACATCGTGGGATGAGGAGGGGGCCTGTGGTTCTGGACAGCCCGGTTCCGGTCCCGCAGCTACGCCGTGGATGGAGGCGGATGGCGGATTGCTACGTGGAGCCTGCGCCGACCACCAAGCGTCCCCGGGTCTCTACGGAGGAGCGGTCCGGTCCAGCGGGACGAGGTTTTCCTGCCACCACGCCGTGTGGGCTGTCGGCGTGGACACCGGGGCCGGAGGACTCACAAGCTGCGCTGTCCATCATGCCAGCTGCGGAGCCCGACGCAGCTGAGTGGGAGCCTGATGACGACCTCCTGACGGTGGATCCCGGATCTTCGCAGTCCTGGACGGCGTCAGAACCCGAGATCAGGCAAGTGCTCTATCTCATCTTTCTTTTCCTCACTTTAGAGCACTTTAGCCTGTTTCTTGGGGAGATGAGCCGGGTGCAGCCGTCCGCTGCGTCCGAGTTTATCTCGCCGGGTTCTGGCACTGCCGGTGATCCTGATCCCGGTTCTGTTTTCTCTCCTGAGCCTTCTCCCAGGGTCACCAGCGAGGAGCTGCCATCACTTGTGGTGCTAGAGGGTCCAGGTTCGATGTCGGAGGTCGGTTCTGGTGTGGCGCCAGCCCAGTCGGGGTCCGACGAAGGTTCACCCGAGACCCAATCGGGGTCCGACGTGGGTTCGCCTGAGACCCAATCGGACAATCGGGGTCCGACGTGGGTTCGCCTGAGACCCAATCGGGGTCCGACGTGGGTTCGCCTGAGACCCAATCGGGGTCCGACGTGGGTTCTGCTCCAGCGGTGTCCGGGTCCGGTGAGGGAGCTGCGGATCTCCTGTCATCTGACCTTCGACCACCTTGTCGTCAGCTCTCCCCCAAGTCTCTTCCACTGGGGCCCGTTTGGACCTCTCCCTTTCCCCTACGGGCCTGGTGGTTGAGCGATGCGGGTCGGCCGCTGGAGGGCCTGCCGTGCCCGTTCGGCTCGCTTGTGCGGCAGCCCGACCCGCTAGACTGTCTGGTTCGGCCTCCCGAGGAACTGTATTTTCTGGCCTGCGGTTCGGGTAGGCTGCCAGAACTGTTCCCTTCACCCCTGCTAGCGGTATGGACGCTGGGTGTGGGGAGACCCCCTGAACTGAATGTCTGTGGCTGTACTTATGTTTGGGTGGGTACAGCTAAGCTGTTATTTTTGATTCGCATTTAGCGTGATTTTTTCTTTTCCTTTTGGGTTTCCCCTCCTGTGTGAGGGATGGCTGTATGTTTTATTTTCGCCCTTGGGAGTTCTCCTTTTATTTTAGGGGCTCCGGGGTTGATTTTCATTGTTTGACCTGTACATGGTATATGGTGTATTGTGGCTTTTTTTTCTTCCCTGTGTGTTGGGCTGTTACCCCTGCAATTATCCTCTGCCTGTATGGGTTTCTTTCATGTTATATTTTTTGGAGTATTGTGTTTGGGTTTTTTCCCTGATACTCTATATTGGTTTATTGTCTTTTTTTCTCTTCCCCTTCTCTGGGTTTTTTCTATCCCTTGTTGTATCTTATGGAGTATTGTGTTTGGGGTTTTTTTCCCCCTGGTACTCTGTATTGGTTTGTTGTCTATTTGTCTTTTTTCTTTCTCTGATTCTCTCCCTCCGGTCCTGCCCCCCATCCGCCCACCCTAGGTGGTGGTGGTGGTGGTGGGGTCTCGGATGTTACGGGCCGTTCGGAGCCCGACCGTGAGGGGGAGGCTCTGTCACAATGGGATGAGACGCCGTGTCATCCGGCGCTCAGACCATATTCCTCCTCAACCCGGTCCTCTCCTTGACAGCGTCTCAGCGGGCTCACAGCTGTCAGTGTTACGGGACGGCTGGAGCCCAATTATCCCTCATCAGCTGAGGCGCTGCTAATGGGTTTAAAAAGGAGCAGCTCCGATCATTCGGGGCTGTGACTTCGCTCACCATAGGCTGGAACCCCTTCGCCTGGCGCTAGCCTCCTGCCCTTCGTTCTGCAGTTTATGTGAGTGTTCCTCTGTATGGTTATTTGTGCCTTTTGGCCCCACGAGGCCGTGTTCCTTTTCCCCTGTTCCCTGTTCTAATAAAACATCGCAACTCACTGGCTCGCCCTCGGCTCTTATTGTGTGGCTCACGAGGGCCACACGTAACACTATGAGGTGACTGTTGTTGTGAAATGGCACTATATAAATAAATTTGAATTTAATTGAATTGAATAGAGATTAGCATCTCCACCACTTTCTTGTGTTTTCTTTAACATAGATTTTGTGGATTGAACTCCTCATTCTTCCAGTCCATTTGACTGGGGAAAATGAGGGCTTGATGTTGTGTGCTGAAATCCCCACTCTACAGAGACTCTTTTGAAAGTGTCTGAGCTTAATTAGGGTCCACTGTCTGATATGATCACGTCTGGTATGCCATATCTTGCAAATTGTGATTTTAGGTGTGTAATCACAAGTGTGCTTCTTGTGTCATTTTTAAAAAACTCCACTTCTATGAACTTTGAATAGCAGTCCGCAATGATTTAGTATTTATTTTTGTCAAATGTGAAAAGGTCCACACCTATCTTCTCCCATGGTCTTTCTGGTATACTGTATGGTTGTAGAGGCTCTTTGGATTGTGCTTTTCTGTATGTGTGGCACAATGAACAGTTATTAACTATGTCTGTTGTTTGTTTTGACATACCTGGACAGAATAGAAGATCTCCTGCTCTTCTTCGGCAGTTTTTAATACCAAAATGACCTTCATGAATGCGATCAAGCATTTCTTATCGTTGTGTTTACGGTATGATGATTTCGTCTCTTTTGAAGAGAATTCCATCACAGCTTGTTATCTTTTGCCTGTAGTTCCAGTAATCTTGGATGTCTCTTGGAATTTGACTTTTCATTTCAGAACCAGCCAATATGCACAGTTCTTTTTTACATTTGTAGTATGTCATCATTGGCTGTTTCTTCTCGTATTTTGCTCATTTTCTCAGTACTCACAGGTAGTGCTGCTACCACCATATTTACATGTCTTTCAATTTCTTGATCATCCGTTACAGTATCTGGTAAGTAGGCTCTTGATAGTGCATCAGCCACAATCATTTCCTCACGAGGATGATATTTCACATTCATTTGGTATTTTTGTGTTCTTAACCCAATGACTGTGGCTGGTGCTCCGTTGTGCCGTCAGCCCCTAGTGGTGAAGGTTTTTTCAAGAAAATATTCAGTTCAGATGTCAGAGATTTCCAAAGCTAAAACTTGAAAGTGGTAAGAGATAATGGCTTTTTATCAATTAGAAAGATGTAGAATATGATCCAAAGTTTGAGATAGGAGTAAATTTAAGCATCTAATTTGCATAATGCCACAGCAGCCATATCAAATTGCATAACTTTCAGTCAAAAGTGGACTTTGGACATACTTGCACAAAGAATGGTTCTGCTTTTTGTCGCCGTTTCTGTTTTGGCCATTTTGTTATCTAATCTTCAAAGTATATGTACATTCGTCACTTACCGCTGGCAAAGGCGGCTCGCTTCGCCCTATTTTGAGGCATCTTGGCCGTTATTTTCTCTTCTGTCAGGCATTTTTGCTTTCTCTCCCACATCCAGAAACTGATATGATTTTCCCACCTCAATTTCGCTTTTATTCCGCTGCTATTTATGTTATATGACGACATGGAACCGGAGCGATTGTTGTCTAGTCACATGGTGCTGGGAAAGGTAGCAGGTGAACATCAGTCAGCTTCACCCACCCTCTGTTATAACAAAATGTAAACATTTACCTTCATAAGCTAAATAATCTCTTTTTTGAATCATAGTTGGCAAATTTGGGAGTAAATGTTCCTCCGTCCGCGACCGAGTACGTCCACAGTAATTGGTAATGTCCATATGTGTTTGTCTAAAAATTTCTTCCTCTCTGGTGTAAATAAGGATGCTTCTCATCATCATAGCAGTCTGTTGTGGGCAACAATGACTGTTTCATTTAGGTCTGATCAGATTCCTCCACACAGCTCTGTCCTTAGCCTTCCGCTGCCAGGAACTCCTGTCTATGTCCAACTTCTTCAAGTTTCTTTTTACAGTGTCTTGCCCTCACATAACTGTGAGTAGAGTAACTGCCGAGGGAGACGATGGTGGTCCATCCTCTCAACATGTCCGAGCCATCTCAGGTTCATCTATATTAGCATGTCCTCCATTGACTGTAGACCAGCTCTTTTCAACACTTCTATGTTGGTTATCTTGTCTTTCCATGAAATGTTCATTATGGCTCGAAGGTGTCTCATCATGTACGTGTGGAGTTTCTATGTCCGACATAATTCCTCCAAGGCAAGAACAGTAAGTTATACGTGTCTGCCACCTTGTGAGGTGGAATTTTAGTACAACTGGGGAGTGTTTGGCACGTCACAATCGCAGGTGCAGTGCATGTCGCAGCACTGTGCCTGTCACAGTGGTGGTGCTATCCGTTCATGTAATCAACAATGATAAAGGGTTAACAACAGTCTATGTATTCGTGCTGGAGCACTACTTTGTGGTTTTCTTAAAATGCCTTCAAGTGGTTTGTGGTCAGATTAAATCTCAACCTCTTTTCCATAGACAAATTGATGAAATCTTTCTAATCCATAGATTATTGCCAACATTTCTTTTTTGATTTGTGTGTAGCATTTGTGTAGCATTGTTCAGTTTCACTTAAGGCTCTAGATGCATATGCGACTGGGTTTTCTTCTTGAAGTAGAACTGCTCCCAATCCACTTTTTGAAGCATCTACTGACAGTTTTACTGGTAGAGTTACATCATAATACTTCAATATGGGTGCATGTATGAGCTTTGTTATAAGCTTCTTCATGGTGCCTCTCCCAGTGCCATGGAACATCTTCTTGCATAAGTTCTCTTAGTGGTGCTGTTTAGTCTGATAAGCTTGGAATGAATTTAAGTTACCATTCCAAGAAATGTTTTCAGGTCTTTTTTGCACTCTGGGATTGGCATTTTCTGTATTGCCTCCACATTGATTTTGTGTGGTTTTAGTCCATCTTTGGACAAAATGTGTCCCATGTATTTTATTTCTTAGAGTCCTTGTTTACATTTCTCTTTATTTAGTTTCAAGTGTTTTGCTCTAGCTCTTTCCAGAACTTGCTTCAGCTTCATGATCGCTGTTTTTAAGAATAGGGTTAAAACCTTCCTTTTTGATATAGCCTACACTTAGGGAGGGATCATGTGTCTCTGAACCCTCCCTTAGTTATGCTGCTAATAGGTTTAGACAGCCGGGGGACCTCCAATAATGCACTGGGCTTCACTCCTTTCTTCACTCTCAATTATTTTATTTTTTTTTTGCTGGTCATTAACATCTGTTTGTTCTCTCCCGTAGATTGAGTCCCCATCGTGCTGTTTGCTCTCTACATGTCTGTTCTTTTCATCTTCTCTATCCCCTCACCCCCCAGCCAGTCGCAGCAGATGACTGCCCCTCCCTGAGCCTGGTTCTGCTGGAGGTTTCTTCCTGTTAAAAGGGAGTTTTTCCTCTCCACCGTCGCCAAGCGCTTGCTCACAGGGGATTGTCTGATTGCTGGGGGTTTTCTGCAACTGTGGGGGTTTCCCCTACAGTTTAAAGTGCTATGAGATGACTGTTGTTGTGAAATAGTGGTATATAAATAAAGTTGAATTGAACTGAGTTGAAATGAATTATGTTGTTCTTTAGTGTCGTACCACACCAAGATGTCATCAATGTACGTTTCCACACCATCCATTCCTTCAAAAACTTGTTTCATTGTCCTGTGGAAAACTTCAGATGTAGAGTTAATTCCAAAGGGCAGTCTCAGGAATCGATAGCAGCCAAATGGGGTGTTAAAGGTGCAGAGATGAGAGCTTTCTTCATCAAGTCTGATTTGCCAAAATCCTGAGTTGGCATCTAGGACTGAGAAGTAATTAGCATTTGCTAATTTGCTTGTGATCATCCACAGGTGGGAGTTGATAATGTTCTCGTTTTACTGCTGAATTTAAGTCTTGTGGATCAAGACATTTGACAGTGGGTTCGATCCCAGCCCCCGACCAACAGTGATCTGTGTGGAGTTTGCATGTTCTCCCCGTGTATGCGTGGGTTTACCCCGGGATTTATCCGGTTTCCTCCCACATGCCAAAAACATGCAGGTTAGGTTAATTGGAGACTCTAAAGTGGCCCTAGGTGTGAATGTGTGTGTGAATGGTTAAGGGATAGCGCTGTATCGTGGCTGCTTCATCCATCCAGGCGGTGGATGACCGTCAATTTCCCCTCTGGGGATCAATAAAGTATACTAAATCTAAAAAAAAAAAAATAAAAAAAAAATTCCATTTGGTTTACCCATAACAACAACTGGATTTACCCATTCTGTAGGGTCATCAGTCTTCTTCACCACTCCCATTTTTTCCATCCAGTGAAGTTCCTTTTTAAGTTTGTCCCCATCCCCCCATCAGCAGCATAGGAATCTTTCTTGGATGATGTATTTTTGGAGTTTCCGTCTCTTCCAGTTTTATTGTGTGTTCTCTCTCCATGTATCCTAACCCTCTGAAAGACATATTTATTTTCAGCAAGTAAATAATTTGTGTTTTTAACTTTTTTTTTTTTTGCACTGTTGACTGCATTTACTTTTTTGATCAGATTCATTTCTTCATGATTTTAGACCCAATATTGGCATGACATTCTTTTTTACCACAATGAACATCAGCATCTGTACTTTTTTCTTATGCTTCACTTGCAGACAGCATTTGCCTTTAACTGGTATTTTTCAGCCTGTATAAGTGGCTAATTTCACTTGTGTCTGTTTTAGACTATGTGCTTTTCGTAGTTTCAACAGGCTAGATGATATCACATTTGACAGAGCTCCTGTGTCCAGTTTAAAGTTGACAATTTCGTTTTCAATTTTTACATCTGCTGTCTCTTTTCTGTCCATTTTGTTTGCGTGAACAACACCCACGAAGAGCTCTTTTTCCTCATCACTAGATCTATCTCTAGTTACTGAATGTACGTTTTTGGTATTATACATCTTGACAAAATGATTCTTTTTTTTTTCAGTTTTTGCATTGTTTTCCAAATGCAGGGTAGCTACAAGGTCAATGTTCATTTCCACATCTTTTGCATTTGAACATTTCTTTGTTTGTTTATCTTTGCATTCATTTGTTTTGTGTTTTTCTTTCTGTTGTGGTTTGTATTTTTGTTTTAGTCTATCCACATGCTTGCTTTTATTAGTATGCAAGTCTTCATCATGTATTTGTTTCAGCTGCGCCTTGGTGGTTTCTGCTGCTTGACATATACCAACGGCTTTTTCCCCAGAAATGTTTGCTTCTCTTAGCATTGTCTTTCTCAGTGAATCTGATGTGATTCCACAAACTATTCTGTCATGAATCAGTGATTCTTCCAAGGTACCAAATGCACATGATTTTGCTTTAGTTTTCAGTTCTGTCACATACTGACTTATTGTTATGTCTCCTTGTACACGCGTGAAAAATTTTACATCTTTCATACGTCAGGTGCAATTTTGGATTACAGTGGACTTCAAACTTCTCCATTATCTTTGTAATATTTTGTGCATCTTCCTTCAGTCAAACGAGAATGTGTTATACAGTTCTGGAGAGGACGCAAAACATAAGAGGGACGTAAAATAGCGAGGCCTGTACCTTAGCATTTCCTTCATTGTAGCCTGAAGCATGTAGGTATAGCATAAATCTCTGTCGGAATCTTCTCCAGTTTTCTGATGTGTTGCCTTGCTTCAGTTCAAGTCCAGCAGGAGCTTGTAAATTTTGCATCTTGACACTTTTTTATCACTGCAGTCTAGCAACTTCAGACACCATGTTATGTTTCTTTTGTTATTAAGAAGTCTCTGGAGACATCGTTTATCTGTTATCATTAATCACATTTATTTTTCTTGTATATCGTCTTCCTGTTTCTTACAGCCAATTAGAAGTATTCTTGTTGTCATATGGTGGAGCGATACAACACATCAGGGAGTAACTTATCATGACACCCCTCACCCC
This sequence comes from Pholidichthys leucotaenia, assembly GCA_020510985.1. Lineage (NCBI taxonomy): Eukaryota > Metazoa > Chordata > Actinopteri > Cichliformes > Pholidichthyidae > Pholidichthys > Pholidichthys leucotaenia. Next base: position 414,024,638 of record CM035837.1, on the reverse strand, counting down.
CCAGCCAGTCGAAGCAAATGATTGTCCCTCCCTGAGCTGGAGGTTTCTTCCTGCTAAAAGGGAGTTTTTCCTCTCCACCATCACCAAGTGCTTGCTCACAGGGGATCGCCTGATTACTGGGGCTTTTCGGCAATTGTGGGGTTTTCCCCTTGAAAGAAAAATTCCATATTTTTCTCTGCATTTGTCTTGTTTGGCCTCAGAGTCTAACTTACAGTTTGTGTAAAGAATATCAAGGCTACAGCTGCACTGCTTATCATCTTGTTTTTAGTCTGGTCGGAATGGCTCCTGTGTGTCTGGGACAGAATGACCTGAGGAAAGCTAATCTGTACACCAAGTTTTGACCAGATGAACTGGACCAATCATGAAGGATAATTTGCTCCTCCACCTCTCGGATAATGAGAAACTTAAAGAATTGAGTGATGTGTGTTTGAGGCAGAATGATGCGTGAATAGGCTCTCAGGCTGTTTTTGCTTTGTTCTCCACTGGCTAGTGTGATTAAATTTGCTGAAACTCTGATCCTGCCTGGTTTTTGACTGAAGGTCTTCAAGGATTTTTCTAACACCCCTACAGTTTGAAAGTGCTACGCAATGACTATTGTGAAATGGCGCTATATACTGTAAATAAAGTTGAATTGAACTGAATTGGTCATTTTTCATTACTTTTGTTTTTACCTTTAAAGTGCTGATGACACGTTTTTGACTTCATCAAATTTTTCAACACATAATACAATAAGACGAAATAGGTTGGTCTGTGCAGTTCTAAGTCAAACAGGTTTTTTTTTCATGTGAATATCCGACATTTTCATGAGCGCCACATCACGAATTGCATCAGTGGCTGGAAAACCCCACTGCCATATTGTAACATCATCGACAGAACACAGCGCTTGGCTACCCATTGTACACACAGGGTGGAAGCAGTAGAAAACATCGACAATGGTTCCAGCACATGTAGTCTGGAATTGGTTTGTGTTGTCCAATCTTCAGATGATTATAGTTCCAAAGAATGGGATGACAGTGAAGAATCTGGGGGCATCAAACCGTATAGGTTTGAGCCGTGCCAAGAGGGCATTGTGCCTAGCGAGTCAGACTCAGTGACACTCAGCTGTTCATGTTTTATGTGCATCATCTGCCATGTTGTCAGCCAGCCAATATTGCCAACACTATCACAACGTGTTAGCCACTCCACACAGCCATGGTTCTGTTGTGCCCTTGTAGCGATGTCGGCTCTGGGGCGCAACCGTGGTTAACACGTTTTCTCTCCATTTTCGCTGGGCGATGTCAGCCCCGAACACCTACTGCTTGTGTTTCTGTGTATTTTTGTAAGTCTTCACCTTTTGGGATCAGTCTTTATATTCAATACATGTGCTGTGGTGAATCCTGCGCATAAATCCATTCATCATAACCCTCCACACGCTCTTACGCAAGGCACGGAGAGGGAGGATGAAATAACGAGGATTTACGTGCAGGGTTCACCACAGCATATTTAATACAGAACGACAGACAATTCCCAAAAAGGTGAAGATGTACAAAAAACACAAACACACTTACTGATGGCATTCGGGGGCCAGCATCACCCAGAGAATGAATGAGGGGAGACGTGTTAGCCACAGGTGCGCCCCAGAGCCAACATTGCTTCAAGGACGCACAAGAACCACGACGAACATGAAGTGACTAACGTTGTGAAAGTGCTGAAAATACTGGCAGACTAACAGCAAAGATGACAATACTGTGGACCAGCAGTGCGTTACTGGCAAACGGCCACAAAGTACACACACTGCTGGTGATGGTGTGATGAGAAGCACCCGGGCGAGGACTGGGAAACATGATCAGCAGGAGGGGAATCAGCTGGTGATAATGAGAGAGGGGACGTGGCCAGACCGGCAAGAGTCAGCATGCGATCACAGAAAGTAGGTCAAAGCTGCGCATAAATCCATTAATCCTTCCCCTCCTCGTGTGCTACTCCAGCGTAAAAGCACACGAGGAGGCTTATGACAGTTGGAGCTTAAGCGTGTGATGTGGTCTTTCATGGCCTGCTGTTTATCTAAGCCTGCGACACAACACAAAGGCATAGCCGTAAAATTAAAACAAGAAACCAGAGAAACTGTGAGCTACAAAGCTGCTGTCATTCCAGTCAACAACAATGGAGTCTGTTTTGTCGCTGACATCATGGGGGTGCCGCCCTTAATTCGGTGGGTGGCACCACAGTCCAGTCAGCAGCTGCAGTTTTTTGATGATAACTAGTTTATGCAGGTGCGGTTGTAAATATTATATTGATCATCGACAATGACTTTTGGGTTTACACAACATCCTAAAAAATGTCAAAATCGTGTCATCAGCCCTTTCAATTTCACATTAAAAAATGCATACCTTTCCTTGTTTGGTGTAATTTTTTTTAACACAACCTTACATGTGTGAATTTACAGGGTTTTTTGTTTTGTTTTTTTCATTTTCATATACTGTATTAACATATTGGACTTAAAATGGCCAAAAAACATAAAAATGCAAGTTGAAAAAAGTTGGATTTTATTTTACAGTGAAAACCACAAACATGTCTAAAGAACCAATTTTATAACTTCTAATGCAAATATACAGTATATTATAAATTTCAAAACTTACATAAAAATTCAGCAAACATCTCTGGTGTTGGGCACAAGCCAGTCCCGTTCTACCACTTCAGAGACTCCCATTTTCCTCTCCTCTTCCTGTTTTTTTGTGCATTTTTTTCTGCACAGCACCCAAACGTCAAGTCACATCAGTTGATGTGCACTTCCCATTATGATACCACACTGCCCTATATAAGGCAGAGGGCATCCATTTTATGGCCTCGTTGCCAGATGCCTACGCCAGTGCCTGTCATGTGCTTTACTGTATATAGTTCATATAATAAAGCTGTGTTTGCCAACCATCATCATGCTTCATCCTTCACCCAGGTATTTCCATATATACGTAACATTTGGCGATCAAGGATTAACTTGTGGAGGTGTGCATTACACCGTTTCATCCCTTTCTTGAGCTCACGGGTGAACCACCGGTTTCATGGCCACATTGGTGGGATGCCTATCAAATGTATTACGGCGCTGGACCTCGGGAAGTTCGATGGGGTGAGGGCGTGAGTGCTTCTCGTTCACAACCTGGGTATTGAGGGTCGGAGGGTCCTATGGACGCTTGGCACGGTGGGCTCATACGAGGACATTGTGGAGCTGCTAGCTAAACATTTCTCCACCCCAGACAACATGACTGTTTGGAGAATTTGTTTTCACCTGAGACGCCAGCGTGTAGGTGAGCCTATCCGCCAGTATGTCATTGACTTGAAGCAGCTAGCCAGCGAGTGTTGTTTTGGACCACTTGAGGACTAGATGATATGCGACCAACTAGCAGAGTACACGTGCAATGCTGAGCTGTGTGCTAGGCTATTAGTGGTGCTTAATGAACTTAATGTTAGCTAAAGCAGTGGAGCTAGCTCTCCGGTGGGAAGCCGTTGATAAGCTAACTGTAGAGCTAAATTGGCGCCAGCCACAAAAGACACCGGAACCACCTGCCTCAGCTAATGTTGCGGACCCTGATAGTGAGGATAGCTTGGATTAAGATTTTTGGGAAATCAATGCTGCCAGCCAAAGGTCTGCCCCGTGAAACTCCTGTTGCAGGGGTTGTGGGTCCGCGACGCACCACCACAAAGTTAAGAAATGCCCGGCTAGAGGAAAATGTTGTAGCAGATGTGGACGCTTGCATCACTACGCCAGGGTGTGCCGTTTGTCTTGCCCGGGGAACCCAAGGGGGAAATCACCCCGCTCGCCCCCGACGGACACTGGAAGCGAACAGTACGAAGAGCTAACGGACACCCTCGCTCTGAAGTCGACCAGTATTTGCCCAGGGTCGGTACCCATGCCGATGAGCGACACCATGCTAGCCCCAGATGCTAAATACGGCGAAGATGGGCCAAACAACAGCCAGCAAAACATCAAGGGTGTCTGCGCATAGTGGTTAAGCTGGGCAGAGCATACTTCAGGTTGTCCGACGGCTCATCGAGGCACACCAGTCAGCTTTGGTATGTCCGGGAAGAGGCTCCAGGTGACAAGGCTGGACCAGAGTCGTGTTGGTGGTGAAAGAGTCGGGCCTCGTCATCCAGAGGATCAGCCGTCGCTCCGGGGGCTGGCTGCTCCCGGGAGCGCTCCTGCTGAGGGGCTGCCCTGGACCCCCCCATGCAAGTTCCAGTTTTTTTTTTTTTCACCCAAATGATGGTGCGGTATCACTATGTTTAAAGTTCTTATGTTTTGCATGTGTGTTATGATATGGGATTGTTTTATGTGTTTTCTTTAGGAGCACGGAGTGTGTTTTTAGTTTTGCAAATGGACTTTTCTTTAGATATGGGTGGCAGAATAATCCACCCTGTCATGTGGGCTGCACGGTAGTCCACCCATCAGCCCTATGTTAGGTTACTCTGTGTGAATGTGATAGGCCATTTTAGTACATTGTTTTTCGTTATTTTAGTGCATGATTCGGGTCCCAAATTTGGGCAGGGGGTCAATTGTGTGTGTTAATTTGGACTTTTCTAAAGGGGGGGAGAATATTGTATATGAAAACGGCACATTATTGTGATGTGCGGTGTGGTGACATGCACTTCCCATCACGTCACTGCACCACCCTATATAAGGCAGAGGGCATCCATTTTTTGGCCTCTTTGCCAGATGCCTACACTGGTGCCTGCCGTGTGCTGTACTGTATATAGTTTATATTGTGGTGGACACACATATGTGAACCTATTTTGTGACTCACATTTTAGATCAGAACAAAAGCAGAGCTTCCTTGGTGATTACAGGAAGCTGCAAGAATCTTAGCTTTGGTATGCAAGGCTTGAGACTGTGGGGGGTATAATTAAAGGATTAAAGAAGGGATGCAGGGGAGACAGTGGAAGTGATATCATGGAGTGAGGATGCATTGTTACTGTCTTTATAATGCAACGTGGTCTGTGATACATGTGACCTGTGAGCTGTAAGATTCCTGATTTTTAAGGACGAGAGTTTCCTGTGTGGCTCTCTTTTCTGCTTTGAGATGATGGTGATGTGAACAAAGCTGACGTGAGAGAGAACTCTGCCTTGTCATTCTCACATCTCCACACTGGTGACCCGAGACGTATCATGCAAGAGGAGAATTCCCCCGGGCCAGCCTCGTCAGGAGCCCCCAGCCAAGCGAATGCCGCCACAGTCCAGCTACCGGACTTCTGGCAGAACAATCCGCGCTCCTGGTTCAACGCGGTTGAGGCGCAGTTCAACCTCCGGGGGATATCGGTAGATGCCACAAAATTCTACCACGTAGTCGCAAAGCTGGACAACAACACGGCCCAGCATGTGGAGAGCCTGATCGACCAGCCGCCGGACAGCGACAAATACGGCACGTTGAAGGCTGCACTCATCCAGCAATTCACCCCCTCGGCGGAGGAGCAAGCAGAGAGGCTCCTGGCGCTGACGGAGTTGGAAAATGACATGCCCGCGAACCTTATGGAGAAGTTGTTGAAGTTGAAAGACTCTGACGACAATCATTTCATTTTCACCCACCTCTTCCTCAGGACTCTACCGTCAGCAGCGAGAGCGACCCTGGCCAGTTCGCCACTGTTGGCCCAACGGGACTACCGCACGCTGGGCCGAGAGGCGCAGCGGATTGTCAACGCCACCAAGCGGCACGCAGCCACGGCCGCTGCAGCGGAACTCGGCGCGACGACCGGAGACGACAGGGGGCCAGAGGCAGCGGTACCAGACTCACCGATGACGGCGGCAGCAGGGGCCAGGGAACGCGGATCGGACGTCCTTTGTTTCTACCATCGCCGTTTTGCAGAGAGGGCACGCAAATGTGTACCACCGTGCCAGTTCAGGCGTTCGGGAAACGCCAAGACCGGGGCTCGGTAGCAGCCGCGGCCCTCGGGGAGGAGAACAAGCTGCTGTACTTGTCGGACGCACGCTCGGGGAGGCAGTTCCTCGTCGACACAGGCTCCCAGTTGAGTTTCATCACACCTTCCTACGCGGACAGACTAGCTGGTTCCGGAGGTCCCTGGGTGACAGCAGCGAACGGCTGAGAGATTAAGACCTTTGGTGAGAAGACTCTGCTTCTGTCTCTACACGGCCGTACATTTGAGTGGACTTTTGTTGTAGCAGCAGTAAATTTCAATATGTTGGGGGCTGATTTTTTGTGCTCACATGGTTTGTTGGTTGATCTCGCTAACAGGCGCCTGGTTAATGCATTTTCTTTTGATTCTATCCCCTGTACAGCGCGAGTGGCCCCGCCAACATCACAAGCCAACGTCACAGCTGCAAGCGGTAAGTTCCACACACTGCTCACTCAGTTCCCAGCACTCACGGTCCCCACATTTTCGGCAACAGTCGCTAAACACGGGGTGGAGCATTTTATTACCACTAACGGACCGCCCGTTTTTGCAAAAGCTCGGCGCTTGGACGCAGTTAAGCTGGCCATAGCGCGCGAGGGGTTCGCCAACCTGGAGAGGTTGGGCATTATCAGGCATTCAAACAATCCGTGGGCTTCCCCGCTACACATGGTCCCAAAAGCTGACGGATCATGGTGACCTTGCAGGGATTTCCGCAGGTTAAACAATGCTACAGCGCACGACCGCTACCCAATCCCGCATATCCAGGATTTTTCCGTTCATTTGGCAGGGACACGCGTTTTTTCTAAAATAGACTTGGTCCGCGGTTACCACCAAGTCCCAGTGCGCGCTGAGGACATACCCAAAACAGTGGTAATAACTCCATTTGGCCTATTCGAGTTTTTACGCATGCCATTCGGACTTAAAGGGGCTGCTCAGACGTTCCAACGCATGATGGATGCGGTGCTTCGCGATATCCCTTTCGTGTTTGTCTACTTGGACGATATTTTAGTAGCCAGCGCGTCTGAAGACGAACAAGAAAAACACCTGGCCACAGTTTTCCGAAGGTTGGGAGATCACGGGTTAATAATCAACCCAGCAAAGTGTCAGTTCAGGGTGGCGCAGATCGATTTTTTAGGACACCGCGTCTCCCCCGAAGGAGCAGTTCCGCTTCCTGACAAAATGCGCGCTGTGGCAGATTTTCCCCGGCCAAAGACGGTCAGGGCGTTGCAGGAGTTTTTTGGAATGGTGAATTTTTATAACCGTTTTCTCCCCCGCGCGGCGCAACTCATGCAGCCGCTGTTTGCCGCGCTCAAAAAAAAGAAACCCGCGGATAAGGTCGAGTGGTCCTCGGAGCGGGACCAAGCGTTCTCGGAGGTGAAAGCAGCCTTGGCAAAGGCTGCGTTGTTGGCACACCCAGACCCAACGGCCCGCATAGCGCTCACCACTGACGCGTCAGATGTGGCCATAGGGGCGGTCGTGGAGCAACATGTAGCCGGGGTTTGGTAGCCCCTCTCATTTTTCAGCAGGACCTTGCGCGATAGTGAACGTAAATACAGCACGTTCGACAGGGAGCTGCTGGCTCTCCATTTGGCCATCCGCCACTTTCAGTTCTGGCTAGAAGGACGCTCTTTCACCGCGTTCGTTGACCACAAACTGCTAACATTCGCGATGGCCAAGGTTTCTGAACCGTGGTCAGGCCGGCAGCAGAGACAGCTGGCCGCGATATCAGAGTTTACCACTGATATTCAGCATGTGGCGGGCAAACTCAATGTAGTGGCAGATTGCCTCTTGCGCGCCGTGGCGGCCCCAGTCAGCGTAGGAGTAGATTATGCAGCCATGGCCGCGGAGCAGGTTGATGACGCGGATGTGCACGCACTTCAGTCTGGACCAACAGGGTTAAGGCTGGAGAGCAGGGTGCTGCAAGATGGTATGCCCCCCCTAATCTGTGATGTCGCCACTGGACGGCCGCGTCCAGTAGTATCGGTCGCGTGGCGCTGCCGCATTTTTGACTCGGTTCATTCTTTGGCGCATCCTGGAGTGCGCGCGTCGGTCAAAATGGTAGGAGAGAAATTTGTGTGGCCGAACCTCCGCAAACAAGTTAAAGAGTGGGCAGCAGCCTGCACGGCGTGTCAACGAGCCAAAATACACAGGCACACGAGGGCTCCTTTGGAGCCGTTTCACATTCCGGCCAAGAGGTTCGATCACGTTCATGTGGACCTCGTGGGCCCCCTCCCGCCGTCACAAGGGTGCACACACCTTCTGACAATGGTGGACCGCACCACGCGCTGGTCTGAAGTGGTCCCGCTGGAATCAACCACGGCCGAGGAGGTGGCGTGCGCATTTTTAACAGCTTGGGTGGCGCGCTTCGGCGTTCCGTCGGACATTACGTCCGACAGAGGCCCTCAATTTGTGTCCGAGCTTTGGTCGACAATGGCCCGCAGCCTGGGTGTCACAATTCACCGCACAACCGCGTACAATCAGCAGGCTAACGGGTTATGCGAACGTTATCATAGGTCATTGAAAGCGGATCTCAGAGCGTCACTGACGGAAGCAAATTGGGTAGACAAGTTACCGTGGGTGTTATTGGGGTTGCGTTCTGCGCCTAAAGAGGACTTAGAAGCCTCCCCAGCGGAACTCGTGTTTGCGCAGCCACTCCGGCTGCCTGGGGAGTTTCTCCCAGATAACCCTGCGCCAGACGCCGCCCCGTCTCAGATGTTGCGGAGTAACATAGAATCAAGCACGCTGCCCGGCCCCGCGCACCACAGTTTTCCACGTGTTTTTGTGCCTTAAACCTTGAACAACGCAAAGTTTGTTTTTGCCAGACACGATGCACATCGAACCCCGCTGCAACCGCCTTATGACGGACCGTTCAGAGTGCTAGAAACAGGGGACAAGCAGTTTTTGCTAGATTTGGGGGGTAGGAAAGAGAAAGTTGGCATAAACAGACTCAAACCCGCTTTTGTGGTGGCAGATGAGCAAGTGCTGTTGGCGAGGGCCCCGCAGCAAGGTAGACCACCGCGGGGGTCTTCACAGAGTAATGTTTCCCCAGAACACCCACAGGTGCTGACTAAAGGTTTCCACCCCCAGACGGCAAACCCCCAGCGTGACAGCGCCGCAGAGACGTTGAATCCCAGCTACAGCAGATACGGCAGGAGACTCAAACCTAGACAGCATGTGGACTGATGTGTATTGATACTATCACGGCATGCATGTTGTTATTCTCTTGTTTGTTCTAAAATGTTGGGGGGGCTTTGTGTGGTGGACACACATATGTGAGCCTGTTTTGTGACTCACATTTTAGATCAAAACAAAAGCAGAGCTTCCTTAGTGATTACAGGAAGCTGCAAGAATCTTAGCTTTGGTATGCAAGGCTTGAGACTGTGGGGGGTATAATTAAAGGATTAAAGAAGGGATGCAGGGGAGACAGTGGAAGTGATATCATGGAGTGAGGATGCATTGTTACTGTCTTTATAATGCAACGTGGTCTGTGATACATGTGACCTGTGAACTGTAAGAGTCCTGATTTTTAAGGACGAGAGTTTCCTGTGTGGCTCTCTTTTCTGCTTTGTGATGATGGTGATGTGAATAAAGCTGACTTGAGAGAGAACTCTGCCTCGTCATTCTCACATCTCCACAATATAATAAAGCTGTGTTCGCCAACCATCATCGTCCCTCATCCTTCACCCAGGTATTTCCATACATAACAACCTATATCCAGCTTTCACGCACAGATAAACATAACATTAAAACCATCATATCTCCATGTTTACATGGTCTAACAAAAAAAAAAAAAGCACTTTTGATCAGCACTTTTTGTTTCACTTTTGGGTGTGAAGGTTTTTGTCTTGAACTGAATGTAAACAAGACAAAAGAGCTTATTGTGACCTTTTCAAGTGTGCAGAGACAGCCAGGGGAAGCCGGTGGAGATGGTAGAGGAGTACAAGTATACAATCTTTGATGGCTTCCTGAGGTTTTCCTCCGATACCGAGGAGATCCTGAGGAAGTGCCAACAGCTTCAGTATCTACTGAGGAAGCTGAGTTCTTTTGGAGTTAGTAAAAACATTTTAACCATCTTTTATTACTCCTTCATCAAGGGTGTGCTTGTGGGAAGCCACTCAGTACTTTTCCCAGTAATTTTCCCTCAGACTGAAGGGCATGGCAGATCAAAGGTGCTGGGGGACAAGGGGAATTGTCATGGGGAGTTGATATGTTAATACAGCACCTCGGGTAGCAGAGGAGTGTTAATATAAAAGAGAGTGCTTGCAACCTGAGTTTTTAATGTTTTGGATTCTGGTGGATGTGAGAGGGAGAAGAATAAAGTTTCATCTGCTCTGAATGCTCGGCCTGGTTATTCCTCTCTCCACACTGGTGACCCTTGACACACAATGGAACGTGAGGCCAACACCCCGGAGACAACCCGGACGGGAAGTGCCAGCAATGTGTGCGCCGGTTCGGTCAAACTCCCAGACTTTTGGCTACATGACCCGAAATCTTGTTTCCTTCACACCGAGGCCCAGTTTGCGCTCCGGGGAATAACGGCAGATGACACTAGATATTACTACGTGATTGCAGCACTGGACGCACGCACAACCCAGCAGGTGGTGAGCCTGCTCCAACAGCCCCCAGCCCGCGATAAATACGGTGCTCTCAAAACTGTGCTGACCCGGCGCTACACGCTCTCGGACTGTGAGAGAGCGGAGAGGCTCCTGACACGCTCCGACTTGGGAGACGAATTGGCGGTCGAATTGATGGAGAAGATGTTGCCGTTGTTGGACACAGATGACGGGCATTTCCTCTTTGCCCACCTTTTCCTCCGGAACCTCCCGACAGTGGCCAGGGTGGTCCTTGCCAATTCGCCGCTGCTGGTCGCGCGCAACTACCGGGCTCTAGCCCAAGAGGCAGATCGGATCATCCTCACTACCAGAGCCCTCACAGTGAACGCAGCAGCATCGGAACCCGGCTAGACGGCCAGCAGAAGTGAGGAGCCAGCGACAGTGGCTGCAGCGGAGGCCAAGAAGCACTGGAGAGACACGCTCTGTTTCTACAACCGCCGTTTTGGAGAGGATGCATGCCGATGCGTGCCACCGTGCCAATTCAAGTGCTCAGGAAACGCTAGGGCCGGCAGTTGGTAGCAGCTGCGACCGCCGGTGAAGCAAGCAAGCTGCTCTATGTGACAGACTCACGCTCAGTGAGACCGTTCCTTGTGGACTCTGGCTCCCAAAAGAGCCTCATCCTGCCGTCCTACGCCAACCGGCTGACGGGAACTAGCAGCCCCGAACTGACAGCCGCAAATGGCTCAGACATTAAGACTTTTGGAGAGAGGACACTGACTGTATCCTCGCACAGCCGTACATACCAATGGACATTCGTCATAGCGGCATGCAGCTTCCCCATTTTAGGCGCTGATATTTTGTGTGCACACGGACTACTAGTCGATGTTGCTAACAGACGCCTGATTAACACAATGTCTTTTGATTCTTTCCCCTGTACAGCTCGAGGAGCCGGGCCCACAACACTAGCCAACGTCACAGCGTCAGGGGGTAAGTTCCATACACTACTCACCAAGTTCCCAGCACTCACGGTCCCGACGTTTTCGGTGACTTGGAAAAGTTGGGCATCATCAGTTGCTCAAACAGCCCATGGGCATCCCCACTACATATGGTTCCTAAGGCCGAGGGATCGTGGTGACCTTGCGGTGATTTCCACAGATTAAATAACGCCACAGCGCACGACCGCTACCCCATCCCGCATATTCAGGATTTTTCCATTCACCACACCGGGGCGTGGATTTTTTCCAAGATAGACCTGGTCCGCAGTTACCACCAGGTCCCGGTGCGCGCTGAGGACATACCTAAAACGGCAGTAATAACCCCGTTTGGTCTGTTTGAGTTTTTACGCATGCCTTTCAGGTTAAAGGGCGCGGCACAGACATTCCAATGCATGATGGATGCGGTGTTGCGCGATCTGCCGTTTGTGTTCGTCTACCTGGACGACATCCTGGTGGCCAGCACGTCCGAGGACGAACACGTAGCCCACCTCAGGACAGTTTTCCAGAGCTTGGAGGAGCAAGGGTTAATAATCAACCCAGCAAAGTGCCAGTTTGGGGTGACGGGAATCGATTTTTTGCGCCAACACATCTCACCAGAGGGCGCGATACCTTTGCCGGACAAGGTGCGCGCAGTGGCGGATTTTCCCCAGCCTCAGATGGTCAGGGCACCGCAAGAGTTTTTGGGGATGGTTAACTTTTATAACCATTTCCTCCCCCCTCGCAGCTCACCTCATGCAGCCGTTGTACGCCATGCTTAAGAAATGGAAACCGGCGGACAGAGTCGGCTGGACTCCTGAGCGAGAGCAGGCGTTTTCCGAGTTTAAAACAGCCCTGGCGAACGCCGCACTGCTGGCGCACCCGGACCCGGCGGCTCGGATAGAGCTCACTACCGATGCCTCGGACGTGGCCGTAGGGGCCGTCGTGGAGCAGCACGTCGCTGGTTCTTGGCAGCCTCTCGCCTTTTTTAGCAGGTCTTTGCGTGACAGTGAGTGTAAATACAGCGTGTTAGACAGAGAGTTACTGGCTCTCCACCTGGCCATATGCCACTTGCAGTTTTGGCTGGAAGGGCGCACCTTCACTGCGTTCGTGGACCACAAGCCACTAACATACACGATGGCCAAAGTTTCGGAACCATGGTCGGGCCGGCAGCAGAGACAGCTGGCCACGATCTCGGAGTTTACGACTGACATTCAGCATGTGGCCAGTAAACTCAACGTGGTGGCGGACTGCCTCTCACGCGCATTAGTGGCCCCAGTCTACATGGGGATAGATTACATGGCCATGGCCGCTGAGCATATCAGCAATGCGGACATTTGCGCGCTCCAGACTGGACCAACAGGGTTAAGGCTGGAGAGCAGAGTACTGCAGGACCCCCCCCCCTCCCAGTCTGTGACATCTCTACGGGCTGCCCGCGTCCGGTGGTCCCATGTGCTTGGCGACGCCACATTTTTGAGTCGTTCACTCCCTGGCGCATCCAGGAGTGCGTGTGTCAGTCAAAATGGTGGGAGCATCTGCTCGTCTGGCTGAGCCTGTGCAAACAGGTGAAACAGTGAGTGGCAGCCTGCGTAGCATGCCAATGAGCCAAAGTGCACAGGCACACAAAGGCCCCCTTGGAGCCATTCCATATCCCGGCTAAGCGGTTCGACCACGTTCACGTGGACCTCGTGGGCCCCCTCCCGCCATTGCAGGGGTTCACACACCTCCTGACAGTGGTGGACCGCACCATGCGCTGGCCCAAAGCAGTCCCGCTAGCTTCCACCGCCTCCACAGATGTTGCACGTGCTTTTTTGATGACATGGGCTGCACGTTTCGGCGCCCCTTCAGAAATCACGTATGATTGGGGCCCGCAGTTTGTTTCCGACCTCTGGTCCACCATGGCCTGGAGCCTGGGCGTCACAATTTATCGCACGACCGCGTACAACCCCCAGGCCAATGGGTTATGCAAGCGTTTCCATAGATCGCTTAAAGCAGCACTCAGGGCTTTGCTTACGGATGCAAATTGGGTAGACCACTTGCCGTGGGTTCTATTAGGGTTGCATTCAGCACCGAAAGAGGATTTGGCGGCCTCCCCAGCAGAGCTGGGTTTTTCCCAGCCACTGCGGCTCCCCGGTGAATTTTTGCCGGATAACCCAGCGCCGAGCACTGATCCGTCCCCACATTCATGGCATAGTGCAGGGGCAGGAACCCTACCCGGTCCGGCCCACCACTGTTTTGTCTGCGCTTTTGTGCCAGAGACCTTGATGGACGCGTCGTTCGTATTTGTCAGGCACGATGCCCACCGGACCCCATTGCGCCCGCCCTATGATGGCCCGCTCAGAGTGCTGGAACCCGTGGACAAACATTTTGTGTTAGACTTGGGGGGTCGCTGGGAGACAATCTGTATAGACAGGCTTAAGCCCACCTTTGTTTTAGCAGACAAACAGGTGGTGTTGGCCCGAGCTCCTCGGTGCGGAAGACCCCGACTGAGAACTCCCCAGGTAAATGACTCGTCAGATCAGTCACACGAGCATGCTGAAGGTGTCCCCTCACCATTGTCCCCCCACAGACGGATACACCCCCAGGAAACCCCCACAGGCACAGCAGCGCCTCGGAGCTGAAGATCCCCTGTTACAGCAGCTATGGACGGAGGCTGAAGCCCAAAGGACATGAGGGTTAAGGCTCAGTCTGAGAGTCTGGGGGTGGGGGGGCAGTGTCGGAAGCCACTCAGTAGTTTCCCCTCAGTAGTTTTTCCTCAGACTGAAGGGCATGGCAGATCAAAGGTGCTGGGGGACAAGGGGAATTGTCATGGAGGGTTGATATGTTAATACAGCACCTCAGGGAGTAGAGGAGTGTTAATATAAAAGAGAGTGCCTGCAACCTGAGTTTTTAATGTTTTGGATTCTGGTGGATGTGAGAGGGAGAAGAATAAAGTTTCATCTGCTCTGAACACTCGGCCTGGTTATTCCTCTCTCCACACTCACCTTTTCATTCACTTGCGAGTTTAACTCCATCAGCCTGCAGGATTGGACATCCTGTTAGAGTTTTGACTGCCCTCTGTGAACAACAGATACTTAATACTGCTTATAGGATCCTCCAAGACCCCTCACACATTTTACATCCTGTGTTTGAGTGGCTTCCATTGGGACGTAGACTGCATTGTCCAGGATGTAGGACACAGAAGAGGAGAGCCACTTTTGTCCCTACAGCAGTCCGGCTTTTAAACTCCAATCCTTCTCTGCTCCAGCGTTGCAATCTTTCCCTGCCCCTTCTCCCACAGACAGTTTTCCTTTGACTGAGTTGCACATGGCACTTTATCTCATCTTGGGCACTTAGCTGTAATTGATGTCTGCAGACAGTGTATCTATAGTGTTGTTTGTTTGTGATGATTTTTATGTCTGGTGTATATTTACATCCTGTGTTTGAGTGGCTTCCATTGGGACGTAGACTGCATTGTCCAGGATGTAGGACACAGAAGAGGAGAGCCACTTTTGTCCCTACAGCAGTCCGGCTTTTAAACTCCAATCCTTCTCTGCTCCAGCGTTGCAATCTTTCCCTGCCCAATCTGATCCCTCCTGCAGGTTCACCACCTGCAGGAGGGATCATGGAAGTCCGGTGCTATGTGGATTAGGTAGCAGTCAAAGGCGGAGACCTTGGCGGACTGATCCCAAGCTTTCTAAACTGGCTTTTGGTACGTGGAATGTCACCTCTCTGGTGGGGAAGGAGCCTGAGCTGGTGTACGAGATTGAGCGATACCGGCTAGATATAGTGGGCCTCACCTCAACACACAGCTCCGGTTCCGGAACCAGTCTCCTGGAGAGGGGCTGGAGCTTGGCCTTTTCTGGAGTTGCCCCGGGCGAGAGGCGACGAGCAGGGGTAGGTATTCTTGTATCGCCCCACCTTGCTGCCTCTATATTGGAGTTTTCCCCGGTGGACGAAAGGGTTGCTTCCCTGCGCCTTCGGGTTGGGAAACGGGTCCTGACCATCATTTGTGCCTATGCACCAAATGATGTTTCACGGTACCCACCCTTTTTGGAGTCTGTGACTGGGGTGCTGGAGGGTGCTCCTCCTGGAGACTCCATTGTCCTACTGGGGGACTTCAATGCGCACGTGGGCAACGACAGTGAAACCTGGAGGGGGGTGATTGGGAGGAACGGCCTGCCCGATCTGAACCCGAGTGGTGTTCAGTTATTGGACTTCTGTGCTAACCACAGTCTGTCCATAACGAACACCATGTTCAAGCATAAGGGTGTCCATATGTGCACCTGGCACCAGGACACCCTAGGCCGCAGGTCGATGATCGATTTTGTTATCGTATCATCAGACCTGCGACCGTATGTCTTGGACACCCGAGTAAAGAGAGGTGCAGAGCTGTCAACTGATCACCACCTGGTGGTGAGTTGGATCCGATGGCAGGGGAGGAAGCCATTCAGACCTGGTAGACCCAAACGTATAGTGAGGGTGTGCTGGGAGCGTCTGGCTGAGGCCCCTGTCCGGGAGGTCTTCAACTCCCACCTCCGGAAGAACTTCAACCACATTCCGAGGGAGTCTGGAGACATGGAGTCTGAATGGGCCATGTTCTCCACCTCTGTTGTTGAAGCGGCGGCCCAGAGCTGCGGCCGCAAGGTGGTCGGTGCATCTCGTGGTGGCAACCCCCGAACCAAGTGGTGGACACCAGTGGTGAGGGGGGCCATTAAGCTGAAGAAGGAGTCCTATCAAGCTTGGTTGGCTTGTGGGACTCCCGAAGCAGCTGAGGTGTACCGGCAGGCCAAGCGGAGTGCAGCTCGGGTGGTTGCTGAAGCAAAAACCCGGGTATGGGAGGAGTTCGGTGAGGCCATGGAACAAGACTTTCGGTCGGCTTCAAAGAGATTCTGGCAAACTGTTCGGCGGCTCAGGAGGGGAAAGCAGCTCCCCGTCCACACTGTGTATGGTGCGGATGGGACACTGTTGACTTCAACTGGGGATATCGTCGGGCGGTGGAAGGAATACTTCGAGGATCTCCTCAATCCCACTGATACGCCTTCCACAGAGGAAGCAGGGTTTGGGGACAAGGGGGATGACTCGCCTATCACAGGGGCTGAGGTCGCCAAGGTGGTTAAAAATCTCCTTGGTGGCCGGGCCCCGGGGGTGGACGAGATTCGCCCCGAGTACCTCAAGGCCCTGGATGTTGTTGGGCTGTCATGGTTGACACGCCTCTGCAACATTGCGTGGAGGTCGGGGGCAGTGCCTTTGGCATGGCAAACCGGGGTGGTGGTTCCTCTCTTCAAAAAAGGGGACCGGAGGGTGTGCTCCAACTTTAGAGGGATCACACTCCTCAGCCTCCCTGGGAAGGTCTATGCCAAGGTACTGGAGAGGAGAGTCCGGCCGTTGGTCGAACCTCGGATTCAGGAGGAGCAATGTGGTTTTCGTCCTGGCCGTGGCACATCGGACCAGCTCTTTACCCTCTCGAGAATTCTTGAGGGTTCGTGGGAGTTTGCCCAACCAGTTTACATGTGTTTTGTGGACTTGGAGAAGGCATTTGACCGCGTCCCTCGTGGATTTTTGTGGGGGGTGCTTCGGGAGTATGGGGTATCGGGCTTGTTGTTACGAGCTATTCGGTCTCTGTACGACCGTTGTGAGAGTTTAGTTCGTATTGCCAACACTCGGTCGGAGTCATTCCCAGTGAGAGTTGGACTCCGCCAGGGCTGCCCTTTGTCACCGGTCCTGTTCATAATTTTTATGGACAGGATTTCTAGGCGCAGCCAGGGAATGGAGGGTGTCATACTTGGTGACCACAGGATCTCATCTCTGTTGTTTGCAGATGATGTTGTCCTGTTGGCTTCATCCAGCAATGACCTACAGCTCTTGCTGGGACGGTTTGCCGCTGAGTGTGAAGCGGCTGGGATGAGAATCAGCACCTCCAAGTCCGAGTCCATGGTCCTCAGCCGGAAAAAGGTGGATTGTCCTCTCCGGGTTGGGGACAGGCTCCTGCCCCAAGTGGAGGAGTTTAAGTATCTTGGGGTCTTGTTCACGAGTGAGGGGAAAATGGAGCGAGAGATCGACAGACGGATTGGAGCAGCATCTGCAGTGATGCGGACGTTGTACCGGTCTGTTGTGGTGAAGAGGGAGCTTAGTTCTAAGGCAAAGCTGTCGATTTACCAGTCAATCTACGTTCCTACTCTCACCTATGGTCACGAGCTTTGGGTAATGACCGAAAGAACGAGATCGCGGATACAAGCGGCTGAAATGAGCTTTCTCCGTAGGATTGCTGGACTCACCCTCAGAGATAGGGTGAGGAGCTCAGTCATCCGGGAGAGGCTCAGAGTAGAACCGCTGCTCCTCCACATTGAAAGGAGTCAGTTGAGGTGGTATGGGCATCTGATTAGGATGCCTCCTGGACGTCTCCCACTTGAGGTGTTTCAGGCACGTCCCACTGGGAGGAGACCCCGGGGCAGACCCAGGACTCGGTGGAGAGACTATGTCTCCCAGCTAGTCTGGGAACGCCTTGGTATCCCCTCTGAAGAGCTGGAGCAGGTGGCTGGGGAGAGGGAAGTCTGGGCTTCTCTGCTTGAACTGCTGCCTCCGCGACCCGGACCTCCGGAAAAGCGGTAGAAGATGGATGGATGGATGGATGGTGTATATTTGTGCTTTCTGTGCCTTTTAATTGCCCCTCGGGGATGAATAAAGTGTTTGAATTGAATTGAATTACCACTTGTTCTCGCTGTCATGTTCGGGGTTGTTCACCCCGTCCATGACTTGTGGCTGTAGGTTTTGATTATTGCTTATTAATTCCAGCCGTCAGATTGAGCCTTGCTCTCTGACAGTCTTACGGCCACGTCCCCTCCTCCTCTTACCAGACATTCACCGGAGATGTCTCATCACCACATACACACTCACACACCCATGCACTTTCACACACTCACACATGCACACACACTCACACACATTCATCCAATTATCGTTCATGCCACACGGCGGGGACCACTCGCCGTCAAAATGGTTCAGTGTAAATAGCGTGGCGGTGCGACCAGTCGTTGTGGCAGCTTAAACAATGTTAACATTGGACTTCCAGACTCGCATCTGTTGGTTTCCCCCTGGACTGAATCATGCTGTTCCCTCAGGGCCTTTCCGCTCCAACACTGTTGTAAGTCTTGTTATTTTTGCCTTTCCCTCCGCTCCTGTTCTGCCTGGAGCACGCTAGGTGTTCTCCCCTGCCAACGGAGCTTGAAGCTGGTTGTCACCCCTTTTTCACTGTGATTGTTATTTGGACACTTTGTACATTTTCCACTGTAAATAAGCATGTTACTTACTCTGCGTTTTTGGCTCGTTGCCAATTTCCTATGATCGCTGGGGAGTTACGCAATGAACATGACAGCAAGCTGCCACCAAAAAGAGCCCAAGCAGTAAATAACGTGTTACTCATTTTTTTTGTGTGTTTTTTCACCCACCTGCTCTGACCGTCATGTCCCGGTCAAGCAGTTCCCACACCGGTTTTAGTGGACGGGCAGCAGGACAGCCCAGTGGGGAGGAGCAGCGGGCAGCTTGATAAATCTGGAAGCTCCTGGAGGAAGCGCATGACTCCTTCGGACCCGGAGATTGTTAAGCCTGCCTCGACAGAGGACTCACCGGGGCCTCTGGAATTACCCTGAGTACTCTGAGCTGCTGTCAGGAGTCTTCACGCTCGAGCAGGCTTTCCCCATCCTGAAGAGAAGGGCTTCCCGGACGAAGCCCAAACAAAGACACCCTTCTCCGCCGGCGGCCATCTTCTCTTCTCCTTCGTCCATCGTTCCAAGATGGTGGCCACCAGGTCTGCGACGTCAGCATCATCCGGAATCCTGGAGGAGCGATTCAACCCCGCTAACTGCCCCAGCTCGGACACCGAGCCCAGTCACCTCTGCAGCGGATCATCAGTCGTGAGCAGTCCCATCCGCAGGATCTTCCTCCGCATCTGCTTCAAGGTCTCCCTCCTCGGTTTGTTCGTCGGCAGCAGCGGGGCACTTGCTTCCTTCACCGGGGTCTCCCGTTCCTGAGGCAAGGGGTGGGGGGCTCCCATACCTTTTATCAAGGAGCCTAGCACCACCTTTCCTGGACGGACGGGTGAAGACGTCCAAACAGCAGCAGCTGCAATCAAAACCATAAACCGGGAGAAAAGGCAAGTACGTTTTCATATGACTCGCATTAATAATGAAATGTCTTGCCTGATTCAAGGTAGGGAGGCTCAGGGAAAGCAGTCCCCTGAGCTCTTCCCACCTGCTGCTGTTAAAAACTGTTCACCAGCCCTCTCTCCTCTCTCCTTTGTTTGTCTGCCGGAACTGGAGTCAGAGGTCCGGGAGGGGTGTCCTCCCGCAGCTGTGGTGAACCGAATCCCAGCCGCCACGCTGGAGGAGTCACCAGCGTGGATCATGGCAGCTGGGAGAGCTAAGACTGCAGCGACCATCATGCCTGCTGTGGAGGCCGCCACAGCAGAGTCAGCTCCCAAGCGGAACCTCTTGGAGGCCGAACCTGGGAGGACGTCGCCCGGATCGCCGAAGTCCTGGATGGCGGTAGAGCTTGAGCTGAGGCAAATGCTCTCTTTTATCTTTCTCGTTTCGATTATAGAGCATTTTTGCCTAGCTTTAGGTGAGGAGAGCCAGCTGCAGCAAAACGCTGCACCTGAGCTCACCTCGCCGGGCTCTGCTGCTGCCGGCAACTCTGACCCTTCCCCGTCTCTTTCCGAGTCCATTTCCAGAGTCGTCGGAGAGGATCTTCCATCGCCGGACGAGTCTGTGGACCCAGGCTCACAACCGGAGGTCACCGAGGTTCTGGTTGAGGTGGTTGCGGGGGGCACCCAGTCCCAGTCCAGGCTGCCTGTGATCGAGTGCCTCCTCGCTTGGGTGCTCACACGGGTCGGCTGCCCCATGGCCAAGATGGCGTTGGGGTCAGCAGTAGCCCAGCTGGGTCCCACCGTGGGTGCAACAGGGGTCCAGCTGGACTCCATTGTGGGTGCAGCCATGGCTCAGTCGTGGTCCATCGTGGGTGCAACTTTGTCCCAAGCCGGGACCATCGAGGGTGCAACTTCGTCCCAAGCCGAGACCATCGAGGGTGCAGCTGAGCTCCAGCCCTACGTCGGGACCACCGGGGGTGCCACAGGAAAGTTTGGGGATGCCAGGGTCATCCTTCTCCTTTTGGAGGCACTGTGGGTGTTCCTCCTCCCTCTGCTGGGCACCATTGGGGTTCTTTCCCTTCCACTGCCAGTGACCGCAGGGGTTCCTCTTCCCCTGTCCAGCCACCCACCTCTCAGCCTTCCGGTGGGTAGACCACCGCCTCATCTGCCCCTCCGGTCCTGGTGGCCTAATCGTGTGAGCAGGCCACCTGAAGGACTAGGTTCCTGGGTCAAGTGGCCCTTTTTCTCTGGCAGGACACCTGATGCTGTCCAGCAGGCCGCCTGCTGGCCCTGGGATTTGGGTTGGCCCCCTGAACTTACGGCACCCTGCTGGGCCTTGGACTCTAGCCAGCCCCCTAAACCGTGGGACTCTTGGGGGTGGGGTGGGTGAGTTTAGTTTTGGAGTTGGGAAAAGTGTTGTGAGCATGTTGGTTTGTGGTGTGTTCCCTTTCCTGATCAATCCCTCCTAACCTGTTTTCCCCCACCTCCCGCCCTTGGTTGTTTATTGGTCTTTTGAGTGTGTGTGGAGGAGGGCAGGTTGTGTTCTCTGTCTTTGATGGTACAGTGGGTGTCTGGTACCCACCCCTTGAGGGGGGGGACTGTCATGTTTGGGGTTGTTCACCCCGTCCATGACTTGTGGCTGTAGGTTTTGATTATTGCTTATTAATTCCAGCTGTCAGATTGAGCCTCGCTCTCTGACAGTCCTACGGCCACGTCCCCCCCTTCTCTTACCAGACATTCACCGGAGGTGTCTCATCACCACATACACACTCACGCACTTTCACACACTCACACATGCACACACACTCACACACATTCATCCAATTATCATTCGTGCCACACGGCTGGGTCCACTCGCTGTCATTAGGGGTTCTGTATAAACAGCGTGGCGGTGCGACCAGTCGTTGTGGCAGCTTAAACAATGTCAACATTGGACTTCCAGGCTCGCATCTGTTGGTTTCCCCCTGGACTGAATCGTGTTGTTCCCTCAGAGCCTTTATGCTCCAACACTGTTGTAAGTCTTGTTGTTTTTGCCTTTCCCTCCGCTCCTGTTCTGCCTGGAGTGCGCTAGGCATTCTCCCCTGCCAATGGAGCTTGAAGCCACTTGTCTCCCCTTTTTCACTGTGACTGTTATTTGGACACTTTTTACATTTTCCACTGTAAGTAAACACGTTACTTACTCTGCGTTTTGGGCTCGTTGCCAATTTCCTATGTTCGCTGCGAAGTTATGCAGTGAACATGACAAAGCACCAAACATGCACCAAACATGATGAAAATATTCTGAAAAATATGAATGGAATTATTTATCATGTCTGGTTCTACTTGCCGTATCAACGCAATTTCAAAACTGGGAGAGTTTGGAATCTGCACTTTCAACACAAGTGGAAACAGTGATGCTGAGAGGTTGTGTCTTGCTGCTACATTGTCCTAAACTGGTCACATGATTTGGATACGGCTCATCCATGGACTCCAGCAGAAGAGCCACATCAGAAAGTTGAGTGTTGCTATGGCCAGCTGGTCTCCAGCAGTGTTTTATGTGTTATATCTATGCAGCCATGGTAGAAACTGTATTGCCATTTTATTATGTGGTAAAAAAGTGATCATACTGTGACTCACATTGGTTCATTCATTATCAGCATTACTGCAGCACAAGTCAGTCCCTCCGGGATATCATGGTGTTGCGATCGTTTCAGTTCACATGAAATCAGTGATTGGCTGCGTCTTTTGCACAACCTTGCAACTTTGTCCAATCACTGCATCTTTCCCGCAATTTTGGCCAATCCTTGTCAACTTCCGCCAATTTCACCAATCAAATTTGTCCCTGAGTAGTGCTTAAATGCTCAGTTTAACCAATCAAATGTGTCAATCAAATGTGTCGCTTCACCACGCTCACTTCCATGTTTACAGAGAGTATTAACGAAATACATCAACAAAAGACAGCGTGTGTGACTTTAAAAAAACACTCACCCATGAGGTTTGCCAGACTGTCCCTTCCTCTGTCTACCCCAGCCTTCTGGTGAAACATCTCGCCACATCTTTGTCCTGACGAAGTGCTGGGTTTGTGTTGAAAAACGTCTGCCTGCCTAAAAACCACTCCGTCATGGGAGTGCGTGTAAGGAGAGACGCCGTAAAAACGAGCAAATCTAACACTACAGCCAGTGTTATAACATTTTATACATCTTTAGAGGTAAAATCATTACTACACCTTGTCAATGAGCTTTACAACTGTGAATCTCCGGTCTGGACACGGACCAACGTGCCCCCCCCCCACCACCACCAGGACTCCTGGTAAATGAAAGATTAGTAGCTGATGAAACAGGTGTGTGTCAAGACACACAGTAGACAGACAGGTAGGAGTTAGGCATGGAAAGACAATATTACCTATATTTTTTTTTCAGAAAAATACAGACTCTGATAGACAATAAGAGCAATGAATAAATTATTTATTTTTTCCTCTCTGCTCGGTATCGAGTGGCTGAGGATCACTGCGGTTTTCAAATGAAGGTGTGGCCAATAATTTCCAAATCTCTACTCTTTAACATGCATTCAATGCAGTTTAGCTGTTGTAATGGATATTGCGTTAAAGTCTGCAATTGCTGTTTCACAAAAGAGTTTTTCTTTATAGCAGAAGTTGCTGTTTAATTTAAAAATCACTGTAATAGGAATTTTTTTGACAATCCTGTGCTTTTCTTGCGGTGTTATAGAATATCACCGAAGTAAACTATGCAAAAAAGTATATGCTTGAAAATTTGTAATTCTTTCCACAACTTTTAGTGCAAAAAACCCTCTCAAAACATTGCAACTTTTATTGCAACTTTTTTAAAAGCTCCCATGAATTCAGTCTTTTTGGGCCGCAACAATCATAAAAACATCCCGCGAGATCCTGGAGGGACTGAGAAGTGAACAAACTGTGCAATATATAATATATAAAATATTGTGCAGAACAGTAGAGATCAAAATAATTTCCCACTAATTTTCTGCTGTGTACTTTCAAATTCCTCCAGCTGAACAGAGACCTTTTCTTTTATTTACATATTTATTACATCTAGCTACAATGCTCTGCACTGTGTGTTCATATATTCATATATTTATTCCATCCAGCTACAATGCTCTGCACTGTGTGTCTGTGTGTGTGTGTATATATATATATATTTTATAGTAATATGTACATATGTATATTAGCTGCTCTTGCTTGCTTGTTTTTTCTTGCCTTCTGATTGTTGCTCTGAGTGTTGCTATCCCTGTGCTGTTGGAATCCTGGAATTTCCCCGTTGTGGGACTAATAAAGGCTTATCTTATCTTATCTTTTCTCTGGTGGTCACCTACAGTTTCAAAACAGCCTGATGGTGATGGAGAAACTTAAGATTTTATGTTGGTACCTCATAATCCAACTGGATGTTTCAGGGAAGCCATAGACAGATACTGTATATTTGTATATTTGAGAAAAACACTCCAATATGATGTGAATAAAATCTTCAAACTCACCATTAAGGTCAGGAAGACATGGTGTTAGCACTCGACCCAAGAGCAGACACGGAAGACAGTGTTTAAGGTGAATGAAACAATAATCTTTATTGACCATAATAGCAAGATATTGAGAGTGATGAGGATCTGGCAACCCTGCAGGAGAAAGAGCAGAAACCTCACCACTGTCACCTCACCACTTACTTGCAGCAGTAAGTGGTGAGGTGACAGGGAGATTAATATTGTTTTATGCTAACAGGATTCTTCTGGTAGGAGCAGCAAGGAATAACGGCAGATTCTCAGATGGTGGACACCAGGGAAGGAGTCTGTCGTGCAGGTGAGGGGTGAAGGGGAAATGGCTTGCCAGGGCTGGGTACTGGGAAAAGGGGGTGATGATATAAAAGATAAACGTTGGTAAGTTGACTTATGTGAGGAGGTGAGGATGTACATAGTCCGAGAATATCCAAGCGTTATGTACGAATAGAGCGAGACATGAGCCATTCTATGCCGAACTGAATTTTATTACAAACAAGCAGAACAGATACAGCAGCCGCAGTCCGCTTGACGTCACCCCGTTGTGCATCTGGCGCTGGCTACGGCGAGCCCCAAGGGCCAAACACACATGCAACATCCCCCCCTTAACAAACTGGAGAACCACAAATAACTACAGCCAATAGCCCCCCCCCCACCAAAAAAAAAGGCAACTTAAACACCCATACAATTAACACAAGCAGAACATAAATGTCTTGCATTAAAAAAAACAAAAATCAAAAAAACCCAGAAAAAACTGACTGGGCACCTGGGTGGACGACCAGAGTGTTCACGTGTTGAGATGGATTTTTTTTTCCCTTGTCCTGTCAGGCAGCTACAGTGGGGCAAAAAAGTATTTAGTCAGCCACCAATTGTGCAAGTTCTCCCACTTAAAAGATGAGAGAGGTCTCCCATTTTCATCATAGGTATACCTCAACTATGAGAGACAAAATGAGAAAAAAAAAATCCAGAAAATCACATTGAAGGATTTTTAATGAATTAATTGGTAAATTCCTCAGTAAAATAAGTATTTGGTCACCTACAAACAAGCAAGATTTCTGGCTCTCACAGACCTGTAACTTCTTCTTTAAGAGGCTCCTCTGTCCTTCATTCGTTACCTGTATTAATGGCACCTGTTTGAACTCGTTATCAGTATAAAAGACACCTGTTC
This sequence comes from Pholidichthys leucotaenia, assembly GCA_020510985.1. NCBI lineage: Eukaryota > Metazoa > Chordata > Actinopteri > Cichliformes > Pholidichthyidae > Pholidichthys > Pholidichthys leucotaenia. Next base: position 413,999,453 of record CM035837.1, on the reverse strand, counting down.
ACAACCTCAAACAGCCAGACTCCAAACTTCACTATGGCCAAGACCAAAGAGCTGTCAAAGGACACCAGAAACAAAATTGTAGACCTGCACCAGGCTGGGAAGACTGAATCTGCAATAGGTAAGCAGCTTGGTGTGAAGAAATCAACTGTGGGAGCAATTATTAGAAAATGGAAGATATACAAGACCACTGATAATCTCCGTCGATCTGGGGCTCCACGCAAGATCTCACCCCGTAGGGTCAAAGTTATCACGAGAACGGTGAGCAAAAATCCCAGAACCACACGGGGGGACCTAGTGAATGACCTGGAGAGAGCTGGGACCAAAGTAACAAAGGCTACATCAGAAACACACTACGCCGCCAGGGACTCAAATCCTGCAGTGCCAGACATGTCCCCCTGCTTAAGCCAGTACATGTTCAGGCCCGTCTGAAGTTTGCTAGAGAGCATCTGGATGATCCAGAAGAGGATTGGGAGAATGTCATATGGTCAGATGAAACCAAAATAGAACTTTTTGGTAAAAACTCAACTTGTCATGTTTGGAGGAGAATGAACACCATACCTTCTGTGAAGAATGGGGGTGGAAACATCATACTTTGGGGCTGTTTTTCTGCAAAGGGACCAGGACGACTGATCCGTGTAAAGGAAAGAATGAATGGGGCCATGTATCGTGAGATTTTGAGTGAAAACCTCCTTCCACCAGCAAGGGCATTGAAGATGAAACGTGGCTGGGTCTTTCAGCATGACAATGATCCCAAACACACCGCCCGGGCAACGAAGGAGAGGTTTCGTAAGAAGCATTTCAAGGTCCTGGAGTGGCCTAGCCAGTCTCCAGATCTCAACCCCATAGAAAATCTTTGGAGGGAGTTGAAAGTCTGTGTTGCTCAGCGACAGCCCCAAAACATCACTGCTCTAGAGGAGATCTGCATGGAGGAATGGGCCAAAATACCAGCAACAGTATGTGAAAACCTTGTGAAGACTTACAGAAAATGTTTGACCTCTGTCATTGCCAACAAAGGGTATATAACAAAGTATTGAGATGAACTTTTGTTATTGACCAAGTACTTATTTTACCGAGGAATTTACCAATTAATTCATTAAAAATCCTTCAATGTGATTTTCTGGATTTTTTTTTCTTATTTTGTTTCTCATAGTTGAGGTATACCTATGATGAAAATTGGAGACCTTTCTCATCTTTTAAGTGGGAGAACTTGCACAATTGGTGGCTGACTAAATACTTTTTTACCCCACTGTAGGTGAGCAGAACAGAAATGTGCTACCCTTATTGTGCCAAAACAGATTTACTTTGTCAAAAGGAGCTTCATACAGTACCTATCTATGTACTGTATATTGTTGTAAACTCCTCCTGTAATAACTTTTAATACTTTATTTAAATTATTTTACCCATCAAGGACCTGACAGGATGGGGAATGGGGAAAGGAAGTGTGGTTAGGGGGAAAGAAAATGGAGAGGAATAGACAAAAAAGACAAATTAACAACTAAAACAAACAGAAGACAGACTGCTTCTTCCACCAAAGAAGTCTCAACATGAGTCTGGTATCCGCACTTATTGAAAGGGAGACATTTGTGCGTATGCGCCCGTGTCCGTGTATTTGACAGTGTGCACAAAATAAGTGTGTGATTGTGAGTGGTTTGTCAGGAAATATACGAAGAGGACAGCCAGTCGCAGCAACTCTCTTCCTCAGAAACCCCAAGCAGGCAAGGCAGTGCCACCAACCTCCACAGGCCACAAATGTCCAAGGTCAACAAACCCCAGCAAAGCCAGGCATCCACCCTAGGAGGGACAGCCGAGGGAGGCCAGGCAGCCGGCGAAGCGGGCCCACATGTCTGGGCCCGCCAACCCCCCAGGGAGGCAAACTCTAGCCCCCGGGCTGGAGACCAGCCCATGCCCCTGGCACAAGCCCCCCCCCCCCACGTACCCCCATAGTGCCCCCCCCCGCACCACCACTGCACACCCCGGGGACCCCCATGCCCAAAGAAGCCCCCCCCCCCCCCCCCCCCTTCTGTCACGCCGCGCCATTCATCAGCGGCGCCACCTGCTCACGCACCTGACAATCATCAGCGGCGAGGGATAAAGGCCGTCTCGCCCGGAGGCTCGGCCTGAAGCCGTCAGACTTCGTCCCTCACCGTTGTGAGCATACTTCTCTTCAGCATCACCTTTTTGGTAAGAAGATCGCTTACCTCTCTTCTTCAGTCTTCTCCCCTGTGCACAGGTGGATTCCCCAGCGGCGGACATCTCCACTCCATCGCCCAATCCTCGCTGCTGTACGGAGCTCTCCAGGTGGCTGTCTTCCGGGCTTCGCCCCCTTGTTTTGCCAGCTGTCCTGACCCACCAAGTAAGTCCTTCTCTCGCCATAAATCCCTCCTGTGTTGGTGTATGCCCGTCACCCTCTCCCTGTGCTCTCTCCATAGGGTTGCTCGGCCGTACGGTCACCTGCCTCTGTGCCTGGAGCAGACACCATCACCAACACATTTACATCCCGCAGACACGCACTCATTCACTCCTGCTGTTAATAAACTCTTTGAACTACTCTAAGCCTGTGTGTGTGCGTCTCCTGAGCCGTGCGTTATGTCACCTTCCAGTGGAACCCACGTAGCGAAGAGGCACTATCACCCTCAATCCAGCAAGTCCCGACTAGCAGACACACCCATTCCCACACATTCACACCCTCATGCTCTCATACGCACCCACATGCACTCCCTCATTCTTGCTGACCCACTCCCAGACACAATCCCACACTCGCACTCCCAGATCGACCCATTCTGTTTCACTCCTGGACCAGCTCAATCTCACTCCCACTGGCCCTCAGGGTCACCCACACTCACTCATGTTCACCCATACATGCACTCTCACTCACACTCTGATCTACTCACATCCATTCGCGCTCACCCCCATACACTCACCCACCCTCATTCACCCTTATTACTTAGGGCGACCGCGATGCAGATGCAGCGAGCATGAACACGCACCAGCGCCTGGGCCAGCAGCTGGAGAGATCGCCGGCACAGGCCAGCAGCCACCCCCCGCCAACCCACCCCAGGGTGGCTGCGGCCACTGAAGCAGACCCCCACCCCAGCGCCCACCCAAATGACTGATCAGCAGACCACCACAGGTGCTCTGAGATGCCACCCGACACATAAAGTGCCACACAAAACCGACCCACCATCACCATCTTCCCTCATCACTCCCTCACTCTTGCTTACTCTCTTGTACAATGACTCTATCACTCCCTTGCTCGTATCTATTCATTCGGCAGCACCCAGGGATTTTGACAACATGACAACATGACAACAGGCCCCCTGTCGGGCCCCCGGGCCCCCGGCAGAATGAAGGCAACAGGGGTGGGTGAAGACCCCCACCCCCTCCCCCTTGCACAAATCATGATAGGTGTGTGTCAGTTGTATGATGTGATTGTGTGCAGGTGTGTGAACTACCGTAGTGCAGTTAAAATTGGGGGGATGGTGGTTGGACCACCACTAGTCACTGTGATAGGCAGCAGGGTCCCCATCCCCCCAAGCCCTCAGTGTCTAAAATGCAATTAAAATTGAGGTGAGGGCAACCCCACTGCGCAGCAGAGGTACCCCCTTCACCAACACAGTGCAGCACACCCCCACCCCAAAACCCTAAGTATATCCAAGAAGATGTATGTTCCACCCAGAATTGGGGGGTGGGGGATAAGACTGCTCCAAAAGCCCCCCCCCCCCCCCCCCCCAGAAGCTAGCTCGCAACCTGGTTTGGGAGGCCACTCACTGCCCCCAAATCCCAACCCAGGTTGATGCCAACCAGGCTGAGCAGCTCAGGACCCACCAGCATCTCGTCCCGATGTTCCCAGCACCACAAACATGATTTAGCAGCCACACCCACTCCCACTCATCTTGCACACACAAACATGCACAACAACAATAGTCACAATAGTGAACGATGGGCCGGACCCATACGGCGCCCCACACACCAAGCAACACCCCCGAGCGCCCACCGCAAGCCCACCAACTACCTACCCCAGACACACACCGAAAGCAGCAGGCCAACCCGCAGCCACAGCCACCCCGGAGCAGCCCGACGGCAACACGGCGCCAACCCACACCAACGCACCCCCCCCCCGACCACCCACACACACCCGGCGCCAAAGACACCAGGCAAATGCAACACAGCACCCTGCCCCGTGACGCAACAGCAGGGCGGCTGGGACAAGCAGGCCCTGAATCGCCAGCCCCCAGGCTACTAGATAAAGCTAGATAAAACTGTTGATTTACCCCAGTTGTGAGTTTTCATGGAAAATCAATACATCATCAGCATAAAGACTTATCTTGTGTTCTTTTTCTCCAGTTTGGATACCTCTGATATCAACATTTTGTCGTATGGCTGACAAAATGTCAACCATACGATCTTTTTACCATCTATAAAGATGGTAAAAAGTGAGGAAGAGAGTGGTCAACCCTGCCTAGTGCCTCTCTGGAGATTAAAGCTTCGAGAACTTTGATCATTTGTTCGTTCAGATGCAGTTGGACAGCTATATAGTGTTTTTATCCAGTTTATGAAAGACGAACCAAACCCAAACTTGTTTAACCCTTTGAGTGTGAGATTCCGCGTGCCCCTAGTGGCAGAGCGTGGTGCTGTGCCTGTCAACTGATTTTACTTTCCTAAACACTGTTCACCTTTACTGAGGATTTGTGCTGCTCATTCCAGTTCGCAAGGTGGCAAGCATGGGTTGGTGGACTCATGGATGACACGTAATTCACCAGAAAAGAAGAAATCCTCCATCTTCTTCATCATCTTGGAGAATACAGCACAAGATGGACGCAGACCATCATTGTGGACATTCACGATCGCCCACGGATGAGGAAATTTTGAGGATTTGCCAACTATGATTCTAAAAAGAGACTATTTAGCTTCTGAAGGTAGACAGTTCCATGTTCTTATAACACAGGCAGCGTGAGACTCACTGAATTCACCTGCCGGTACCCGGAGCGCCATGTGACTGGAGGACAATCGCCAGTTGTATGTTGTCAATATAAGATAGATTGCCCCAGAATAAAAGTGAAATTACAGTGGAATAATCAATAACAGTTTCTGGATGTAGGACAGAAAGCTAAAATGACTGGGAGAGGACAAAATAACCACTAGAGCGTCGTGAAAGGACGCCGCTTTGCCAGAGGTAAGTGACGAATGTCTTTGTTTGTTTATATGCAAATTAGATTTGTAAATTCACTCCTATCTGAAACTTTGGGTCATATTCTACATCTTTCTAATGGACAGTAAGCCATTATCTCTTACCACTTTAAAGTTATAGCCTTGGAACGTTCTGACATCTGATCTGACTAGTTTCTTGAAAAAAATCTTTACCACTGTTGACCACTAGGGGTTATGTCACAGTTTGGCGACAGTCAAAACGGTCAACACCATAAAAATAAATTTCCAACTAAGATGGTCAAAGGCTTTCTCTGCATCCAGAGATAAAATTGTAGATTCTAAGTTATTAATCTTACAGTAGTCTATTAAATTAAATAGCCTGCATGTATCATTAGCAGAGTGCCTACCCTTGATGAAACCTGTTTGATCTGGGTGTATAAAAAAAACAGAATTATCCTTTCCAGTCTTTTGGTGAGAGCTTTGCAAATTATTTTAAGATCGACATTCATAAGTGAGATGTGATGGTAACTGGATGGAAGTGTAGGTTCTTTTCTGGGTTTACGGAGCAGGAAAATACTAGCCAAGTTCATATTTGTCGGGATTACATTATCTTCTTTAATTTGGTTCACCATTTTAAAGAAAGTAGGTGCCGTCAAAGCCCAAAATTCTTTATAAAATTCTACTGGAAAACAATCTGGTCCCGGAGCTTTGTTGTTTGGGATGTGCTTAAGTGCCTCCTGGAGTTCGGACACCAGAAGAGGTGCATCCAGAGCTGCAATCTGTTCGTTATTTAATCGTGGTAAGTTAACACTATCCAGAAATTTATCTCTGACTCAGATGGGTTAATCTAAGGTGAGTAGAGATTTTCATAAAACTTCCTGAAGGAGTTATTTATTTCCTTAGGCTCATGGGTAATATTTCCAGTCATATCCTTAATAGAGTGGATAGTTGTTTTTTCTTTATTCAATCTAAGCTGGTTAGAAAGATATCTCCCCGATTTATTACTGTGTTCAAACTTCTCAAGATGCAGTCTTTGTATTAAAAACTGTCTCCTTTTGTTTGTAATTTCTTTTAATTCCAGCTTTAATTTTCTCAGATTAAGTGCCTGTTCCTGTGGAGAAATGGCACAGGTCATCTCCAGTGATTTAATTTTCTGTTCTAACTCCAGTACCAGTGCATCTTCTTTTATATTCTTATACAAACAGTAAGAGATTATTTTACCTCGCATGGCCACTTTTGCTGCTTCCAAAAGAACACACGGTGATATTCCTGGCACACCATTATATTCCAGATATGATTCCCAATCTTTATTAAAGTAATTAATAAAGTCTTTGTCTTTTAGTAGTGATGTATTAAATTTCCAGCTCCTAGTTTTCCTTATAGCTTTTCTATTTACTAGTGTGAGATACTGGATGGTGATTGCTAATAGATTTTTAATATTATAAATCTACCTTCTGGATCTGCTATGGTATTATTCACAACAAAGCATATGCTTCTGTTTACCAATATAGCTACCCCCCTTTGTTTGGAATTAAACCAGGCTGAGTAAATGTGGGGAAATTCCGGGGAGGTGAGCGCATCTACAGATGACTGTAATAAGACAAAGTCTTCCTGTAGATCCTTCAGTCGATTAAAAACTTTTAGCCTCTTCTCCCTGGTACCATTTCCATGTATGTTCCACATGACAAACTTTAATTTGGACATGTTTTCACTAACTGGTTTTTGCACTAAAGGCTAACTAAATGTGCCTATGTGATTATATGTCCATAGAGTGTGTGTGTGTGTGTGTGTGTGTGTGTGCGTGTGTGTGTGTGTGTTGTGCATAAAATATATACCAATGTATGTGTGCTTTGGTGTGCGCGCATGATGTCTCTGTTCCATTTGCTTGCAAATGCAAGCAAATGGAGTGTATGTACTTAAGGTGCATGTGCTTAAGGTTATTTCCTATAAACCAGATGTATGATAGAGAACAGACATAAAGGTTAGTAAATAGTGAAGTGATTCAATTCAATTCAACTTTATTTATATAGCACCATTTCACAACAACAGTCATCTCATAGCACTTTCAACTGTAGGGGAAACCTCCACAATTGCAGAAAGACCCCAGCAATCAGGCAATCCCCTGTGAGCAAGCACTTGGCGATGGTGGAGAGGAAAAACTCCATTTTAGCAGGAAGAAACTTCCAGCAGAACCAGGCTCAGAGAGAGGCAGTCATCTGCTGTGACTGGCTGGGGGGTGAGGGGATAGAGAAGAAGAAGAAAAGAACAGACATGTAGAGACCAAGTGGCATGACAGGGGCTCAATCTATGGGAGAGAACAAAAAGATGTTAATGACCAGCAAAAATATTTCATTGAGAGTGAAAACGGGAGTGAAGCCCAGTGCATTGTTGGAGGTCCCCCGACTGTCTAAACCTATTAGCAGCATAGCTAAGGGAGGGTTCAGGGGCACATGATCCCTCCATAATTATAGGCTAAATCAAAAAGGAAGATTTTAATCCTATTCTTAAAAACAGCGATTGAGTCTGACTCTCGAATCCAGACTGGCAGCTGGTTCCACAGGAGAGGAGCTTGATAACTGAAGGCTCTGCCTCTCATTGCACTTTTGGAGATTGTAGGTATTACAAGTAATCCTGCATTTTGGGAGCGTAGTACTATGTTAGGATAATAGGGTAGTATCAGATATTTTAAATAAAAAGGGGCCCGATTATTTAGATCGTTGTAATTGAGAAGAAAGATTTTAAACTTAATTCTAATCTTTATGGGAAGCCAATGAAGGGAGGCCAGAACTGGAGAGATATGATTTCTCTCTGTAGTGCCTGTTAGAACTCTTGCTGCAGCATTTTGGATCAGCTGAAGACTTTTTAAAGATTTTTTAGGACAACCTCATAATAAAGAGTTCAATAATCTAATCCAGATCTAACAAAAGGGTGGATTAGATTCTTAGCATCACTCTCAGACAAGACATTCCTAATCTTGGCAATATTACGCAAAATATAGAAGGCAGTCTTAAAAACAAGTTTAATATTTGAATTAAAAAACAGATTTTGATCAAAAATAACTCCATGGTTCCTCACAGAACTATTAAGAGAAAGAGTAACCGCATCCAAACTAAGAGTTTGATTTGGAAAGGTATTTCTCAGGTTTTTTGGACCAATTAGAATTGCTTCAGGCTAATCTGAATTTAATAGCAGGAAACTGCAAGTCATCCAAGCTTTGATTTCCTTAACCACTTGCACTCCGGGCAATTTTCCTAAAAATGCCAAAAAAAAAACGTGCCCAAAGTAAATCGAAAGCTGTTATTCAACCCTTTGCAGCATCTTCATGGGGTTGGTCTCATTTAAAAGAAAACACTTTGAATGTTTTGGCAAAAAAAAACATAATCTCTGTACGTGCTCCGGCCACTGAGTTACAGTCATCTAAACATACTGAACTTGAAGAAAAAAAATTTGGACACAGTGTTTTTTTGGATACAAATGCTTGTAAATAACACACAGCTGTCCGATCCGGCTGGAAAATGCAACAGAAATGTAGAACCAAGTGTTATCCAGCTGAGATCCAAATTTGGTAACAATACCACAAAAAATGAATATTTTACACAGCTTTGTTCTCAGGTAGTTCCCAGGCGTTATGGAACTGTGCCAAATTGTGCCAAATGGCACAGTTTGGAAAAACGTCTGTAACTTTTGAATAATTCAATGTAGAATCTTCATTTTAGGCTCTAATGAAAGGTCACACTCAGGGCTGTGTCTGTGTGTGTGTGTGTGGGCGGGGGGGTCGTTCCCCCCCCCCCCGCTACCAAGGACCAAATTCGGCCCTCGCTACAAGACGGAATACACTCTTTTTTTTTTTTCCTTGCATGTTTTCACAGCGGCTCCCCCCCCCCTCGCTACTGTGTGTGTGTGTGTGTGGGGGGGGGGGAACCGTGAACGCCCCCCCCCCCCTCGGTACAGAAGAGGGCCATCGCTACATGATGGAATAGACTGATATGCTTCCTCCCGCCGACCGAGGAGCGTTCGGACCGTGCCCCCCCCCCTCCTCTTCTGCAGCGGGTGGGGGGGGGGGGGCGTTCACGGTCCGAACACGGCAAATGAACCGTTTATCGCGGCACACGCACTTCGTATTTCGTGCGCAGTACAGTTGTAAATTACCAATCGGTCAAAAGTCATTTTTGGATTACAGTTTTCAGGGATAAATAATAATTTAGCTTATAACACCTTACCTCTTCAAAGCAGCAGAGTCGTGGCGAACAGCTCTTCCCACGCGTCAGACGAACGCGACGCTGCTCCGCTCGTGGATCCCGATCAACATAATTCCATTACATATTGCCGTTTTGGCGAATGATTTACGACTTTTGTCGTCGGCCTCCGTCTATTCTGCTGGAATGAGTGCAGGTCCCACTTGTGGGTGTTCTCCATGCTGCTGGGTGAGCCTGGGTCTGTAGGAGATTTGTCCAGCGTCCTTTGTTTTCATCTGTGGCAGCAGTAAATATCGCTTCACCCAGCCAGAATTTCTGTGCTTCAATTAGCTCCTGTGTTCACAGTAGGCGGGTCCTCCTTCCTAGATTTTCATTCATTGGTTATCTCTGCGTCATGCGCACGAGGGCACACGAGCGCGCTCTCGCGCGCCCTCGTGCGCCCTCGTGCGTCATAGGACGCAGAGACTTGCCCGCCCACGGAACAACGGAGCGCAAGTGGTTAAGACAGGTGTCTAACTTGGCTAATTGATTACTATCATCTGGCTTCATTGACAGGTTTAATTGTGTGTCATCTGCATAACAATGAAAATGTATACAGTGCTTTCTAATAATGTTGCCTAGCGGAAGCATATATAAACTAAAAAGAATAGGGCCTAGCACAGATCCCTGTGGAACTGCGTGACTGAGCGTTGAATTGGAAGAAAACTCATTACTGACATGAACAAACTGGAACCTATCAGATAAATAAGATCTAAACCACTGCAACAAAGTCCCATTAAGTCCAACATGGTGTTCTAATCTATCAAGTAAAATATTATGATTGACAGTATCAAAAGCTGCGCTAAGGTCTAAAAAGACAAGTACAGAAACAAGTCCATTATCAGATGCAATACGGAGGTCATTAGTGACCTTCACTAAGGCTGTTTCAGTACTATGATGGATTCTAAACCCAGATTGAAACTCTTCAAATAAACCATTTCCCTGCAAGTGGTCAAATAATTACGTAGTAACAACTCTTTCTAAGATTTTTGAAATGAAAGGCAGATTAGAGATTGGTTGATAGTTAGCTAAAACTCCTGGATCCAGCATTGGCTTTTTAAGTAAGGGTTTAGTTACAGCAGTTTTAAAAGCCTGCAGTACATGGCCTAATGTTAATTAAGAATTGATTGTTTGAAGAATAGAGTTACCAATAAATGGGGAGACTTCTTTAAAAAACCTGGTAGGAATAGGGTCTAAAAGACATGTTGAAGGCTTGGATGAGGAAATTATTTTATCTAACTCTAAAAGATCAATTGGAGTAAACTCATCCAAACAGATATCAGTTGAAGGAGTTGTAGTAGTTATTGTATTTAAGTTAACATTGGGAAGAATCTGACTGATTTTATCTCTGATAGATGAAATTTTATTATTGAAAAAGTTCATAAAGGCCTGACTAGTAAGCTCTAAGGGAATGCTAGGATTAACAGAGTCCTGACTCTTTGTCAGCCTGGCTACAGTGCTGAAAAGAAACCTGGGATTATTTTTGTTCTCTTCTATTAATGTGGAATAATAACTTGTTCTAGCTTTCCTAAGAGATTTTTTTTTTTTTAAATTAGAAGATAATTTCTTCAAGCTAAATAGATTTCATCTAATTTAGTGGAGCGCCATTTTCTTTTTAATTGACTAGTCTTCTGTGTTAAGCTATGAGTTTCTGTGTTGAACCAAGGAGTTAGAAATCTCTGATTAGACTTCTTCTTTTTTAAAGGGGCCACAATGTCTAGAGTCTGATGCAGAGAGGCTGTAACACTATCTACCATCCTATCAATTACAGAAGGAGCAAGCTTTCCATAGCTCATCTTCGTTGTGTTGACACATGGCATAGAGGAAACAATCTGCTTAAATTTGGTAACAGCATCATCTGAGAGGCATCTACTGTAGTAATATTTTTCTTTAGGAGCCAAATAGTCAGAAGTAGTAAAAATCAAAGGTTAACAGACAGTGGTCTGACAGTACAGGGTTATGAGGAGACACTACCAGATTTTCTGTTTCTATGCCATATGTCAGAACAAGGTCCATCGTGTGATGGAGATAATGGGCAGAATTTTCTACTTTTTGAGAAAACCCCATAGAGTCCAAAATTGAATTAAATGCCATATTAAGGCGATCACTATATACATCTACATGTTTATAGTCCCCTACTATAATTATTCTATCTAATTTCAGCTCTAAATCTGCTAAGAATTTGGCAAATTCGGATAAAAACTCTGAGTTGGCTGAGGGAGGATGATAATCTATGGCAAATAAAATTGGGTTTAACCTAAAACTGCTAAAATGCCCAATACTGAGAACCAGGCCCTCAAGGGAATTATAATGTGTTTTTGCTTTACATGAACTAGTAATTTGGAATGGTAAATTGTTGCTACTCCTCCTCCACGATCAGAACTACGGGATTTTGACAGTTTCAATAACCAGAGGGAGTTGATTCATTTAAACCAACATAATCCTCTTGATCCTAACCAAGTCTCTGTTAGGGATATTAAATCAATCTGATGATCAATTAACAGGTCATGGACTAACAGAGACTTGGGAGTTAGAGACCTAATATTTAACAAACCACATTTAATTTTTGAATTATGAGGAGGACCAGAGGCCAAGTCATTAAATTTAGAGGCTTCATGTTTAATCTGAGTTTTTTCCAACTTTTTGCTTAATCACTTTGGGATGCTTATACATTATATTTTTATTTTCTTTGGAGGGATCAGACTGTGGAGAATGTGTTCAAGGATGAGGCTGAGTTTGTTCCTCAGATTCAGCTTTATTCACAGATCACATCTCCAACAACCTCAAAGCAAGTCAAGAGAAGTTTTCATCTCATATCAGGGGTTTTATACCCCGGGCACGAAACAGCAGTCACATGGTGTTTAATCAAACATACAGTCACATGGCACTTGATCTCAATCACAAAGTAACCCCTTTGATCTCACACCATTGTCCTCTAGTCTCCGTGGTCCGGAAATCTTCCCCGGTCGTCTCCCGGAAACAAAGGCCGAATCTCACACTCTTCTGCTGAATCCCAGAGTCTCAGTCCCTTTTGTTCCATGAGACGTGAAGCACACAATAAACATACAGCAACACATTTGTAGAGGATATGTAACCAACATATGTGCCACATGACCCCCCCAAACGTCTAAAATGGGACAAACATAACCAGAGACAAATGACATAATAACACATCAATCCACCAGTTGCTTAACTCTCAGTCTCCTGCCGTATCTGCTGAAAGCCGGCTTTGCTGCTTCCGCAGCGTCCCGCTGCACCTGTGGATTAGAACTGTTAGCCAGTCTCTGTGGGAGTCCTGTAGAATGCCCTCTAGGGGATCTACCGCGACGGGGGGCTCTCGCCAACTGCACCTCTTCATCCGCCAAAACAAAAGCGGGTTTGAGTCTGTTTATACAAATCAATTCTTTTCTGTCTCCCAAATCTAGCAAAAAATGCTTCTCTCCTGTTTCCAGCACCTTGTACGGCCCATCGTAAGGTGGGCGCAGGCTGGGGCGACAAGCATCATGTCTCACAAAAACAAATTCCGCATTTTTTAAAGCCTTCGGCACAAAAACGCGTGGGAAACTGTGATGAACCGGGCCAGGAAGCGTGTTTGATCCTATGCCGCTCTGCAACAGCTGAGCGGGGGGGCAATTTGGGGCAGGATTATCGGGGAGAAATTCCCCTGGCAGATGGAGAGGCTGTGCAAAAACTAATTCCGCTGGAGAGGCTTGCAAATCCTCCTTAGGTGCCGAACGCAACCCCAATAAGACCCATGGTAACTTGTCAACCCAATTTGTATCCGTAAGCAAAGCTCTGAGGGCTGCTTTCAATGACCTATGAAAACGCTTGCATAAACCATTAGCCTGGGGGTTGTACGCGGTGGTGCGGTGGATCTTTACCCCTAGGCTGCGGGCCATCGACGACCAGAGTTCGAAAACAAATTGAGGACCTCTGTCCGACGTTATGTCCGACGGAACTCCAAAACGCGCTACCCAAGCTGTTAAAAACGCATGCGCCACTTCCTCCGCTGTGGTTGATGCCAGAGGAACTGCTTCCGGCCAACGCGTGGTGCGGTCCACCATCGTCAAAAGGTGTGTGTACCCCTGTGACGACGGAAGGGGGCCTACCAAGTCGACATGCACATGATCAAAGCGCTTAGCAGGAATGTGAAAAGGCTCCAAAGGAGCTCTAGTGTGTTTGTGTATTTTGGCTCGCTGACACGCTACGCAGGCTGTCGCCCATTCCTTGACCTGCCTGCGCAACCCCGGCCATACAAATTTCTCCTCCACCATTTTGACCAATGCGCGCACCCCCGGGTGCGCCAGAGAATGGATCGAGTCAAAAACGCGGCGGCGCCACACAGCTGGTACCACGGGGCGTGGCCGTCCCGTGGAGACATCGCAGATTAGGGGAGGCATACCCATTTGCAGCACCCTGTGCTCCAGCCTTAATCCTGTTGGTCCAGACTGGACCGCGCACACGTCCGCATCGCTAACCTGCTCCGCGGCCATGGCTGCATAATCTAAACCTACGCAGACTGGGGCCACGCACGCTCCCGCGTCGCTACCCTGGCCCGCGGCCATGGCTGCAGAGTCTGCCCTCACGTGGTCTGGAGCCGGCACAGCACGCGAGAGGCAGTCTGCCACTACATTATGTTTACCTGCGACATGCTGGATATCGGTGGTGAACTCTGATATCGCGGCCAGCTGTCTTTGCTGCCGGCCCGATCAAGGTTCCGAAATCTTGGCCATTGCAAAAGTCAGCGGCTTGTGGTCCACGAACGCGGTGAAACGGCGCCCTTCCAGCCAGAACTGGAAATGGCGGATGGCCAAGTGTAGGGCCAACAACTCTCTGTCGAACGCGCTGTATTTTCACTCGCTATCGCGCAAGGTTTTGCTGAAAAACGCGAGCGGTTGCCAGGTCCCCGCTACAAACTGCTCAACGACCGCCCCTACCGCTAAATCGGACGCGTCAGTGGTGAGGGCCATGTGGGCTGTTGGAACTGGATGTGCCAACAAAGCCGCGTTTGCCAGCGCTGTTTTGACTTGAGAGAATGCATGCTCCCGCTCAGGAGACCATTCGATTTTATTTGTGGGTTTTTGTTTTTTTAGTGCCGCGTACAATGGTTGCATGAGCCGCACTGCGCTTGGGAGGAAACAGTTATAAAAATTAACCATTCCGAAAAACTCCTGTAACGCTTTGACCGTTTGAGGTTGGGGAAAATTTGTTATTGCGCGCACTTTACCGGGCAGAGGGACCGCTCCTTCTGGCGAAATGCGATGCCCCAAAAAATCAATCTGCGCTACCCCAAACTGACACTTCGCTGGGTTAATTATTAACCCGTGCTCTGCCAGCCTCCGGAAAACTGCCGTGAGGTGGTTTTCGTGTTCGTCTTCGGACGTGCTGGCTACTAAAATGTCATCCAAGTAGACGAACACGAAAGGGAGGTCGCGCAGCACCGCGTCCATCATGCGCTGGAACGTCTGCGCGGCCCCCTTGAGTCCAAAAGGCATGCGCAAAAACTCAAAAAGCCCGAAAGGAGTTATTACCGCTGTTTTGGGTATGTCCTGGGCGCGCACTGGAACCTGATGGCAGCCACGCACTAAATCTATTTTAGAAAAAATGCGCACCCCCGCCAAATGAACCGAAAAATCTTGAATGTGTGGGATCGGGTAGCGGTCGTGTGCAGTGGCGTTATTCAACCTGCAGAAATCACCGCAAGGTCGCCACGAGCCATCAGTCTTTGGGACCATGTGAAATGGTGAAGCTCAGGGGCTTTTCGAACGTCTGATGATGCCCAGTTTTTCCAGGTTGGCAAACTCCTCTCGCACTATGGTCAGTTTAGCTGAGTCCAGGCGCCGAGCTTTTGCAAAAACGGGCGGCCCGGTGGTAGTGATATAATGCTCCACCCCATGTTTGGCCACTGTCACCGAAAACGTTGGGACTATTAGTGCTGGGAACTGAGTGAGGAGTGCGTGGAACTTACCACCCGCAGTTGTGACATTGGCTTGTGCAGTTGGCGGTGCCACTCGTGCTGTGCAGGGAATAGAGTGAAAAGACCAGACATCTATTAGCAAGATCAACCAATAAACCATGTAAGCACAAGAAATCAGCCCCTAACATGTTGAAACTGACTGCAGCTACAACAAAAGTCCACTCAAATGAACGACCCTGCAAAGACAGAAGCAGCGTCCTCTCACCGAAGGTCTTAATAGCTGAGCCATTCGCTGCTGACACTGACACCCGGGGAAACTTGGACGGCATCAGCCGGTCCGCGTAGGAAGGCATGATGAAGCTCATCTGGGAGCCTGTGTCCACGAGGAATTGTCTCCCCGAATGTGCATCCGTCAGGTAAAGCAGCTTGTTCTCGTTCCCGAGGGCTGCAGCCGCTACCGACCCTTGGTCTTGGCATTTCCCGAACCCTTGAAGTGGCACGGTGGGAGGCACTTGTGTGCCCTCTCTGCAAAACGGCGATGATAGAAGCAAAGGACGTCGCCCGCTCCATGTCGCATGTCGGCGCGTCTGGTGCTGCAACCACTGGCCCCATGCCATCTCCGGACGTCGCTCCTAGCTCCGCTGTTGCAGCCGAAACTGCTCTCCGCTTGTGGGCATCGACAAGTCGCTGTGCCTCCTTGCTCAGCCCGTGGTAGTCTCGCTCCACCAACCGGGGTGAATCTGCCAGGGTAACTCTCACCGCTGGCGGCAGGGTCCGGGGGAAAAGGTGAGCGAAGATAAATTCGCAGTCCTCGGAGTCTTTCAGCCTCAGCATTTTGACCATCAGGTCTACGGGTCTGTCGTTCTCCGACTCCGTCAACGCCAGGAGCCCCTCCGCTCGCTGTTGCACGGAGGGGGTGAAATGGCTGATAAGCGCAGCTTTCAAGGCGCCGTATTTGTCGCTGTCCGGTGGTTGGTTAACCAGGTCTTCCACCCTCTGGACTGTGTGGCTGTCCAGCTTCGCCACCACATGGTAGAATCTCGTGTCGTCCTTCAGAGATTCTCCGGAGGTTGAACTGCGCCTCAACCGCGCTAACCAGGAGCGCAGACTATGCTGCCAGAAGTCGGGCAGCCGGAGTGTGGAGGCAGCCATCAGGCTGGCTTCTGCCGAGCCCCGCTCGGGAGAATTATTTCTGCTCATTTTATGTCGTAAGGTCACCAGTGTGGAGAATGTGTTCAAGGATGAGGCTGAGTTTGTTCCTCAGATTCAGCTTTATTCACAGATCACATCTCCAACAATCTCAAAGCAAGTCAAAAGGAAGTTTTCATCTCACATCAGGGGTTTTATACCCCGGGCACGAAACAGCAGTCACATGGTGTTTAATCAAACATACAGTCACATGGTACTTAATCTCAATCACAAAGTAACCCCTTTGATCTCACACCATTGTCCTCTAGTCTCTGTGGTCCGGAAATCTTCCCCGGTCGTCTCCCGGAAACAAAGGCCGAATCTCACACTCTTCTGCTGAATCCCAGAGTCTCAGTCCCTTTTGTTCCATGAGACGTGAAGCACACAATAAACATACAGCAACACATTTGTGGAGGATATGTAACCAACATATGTGCCACAAGACAATGATTCTCTGATGTGGGAGACAGGAGCTAAGTTGAGGGGTGGCGGATGAAGAGGAGCTGCAGAGAGGCATGTAAGACTACGACTCTGCTTCCTGGTCCCAACTCTGAGTTGTCAAGGTTTTGGAAATTTGGATAAAAATGATGCCAGATTATTCGGTAAATGAGACGCACCATCCAAAGTGGGCCGTCTCGTCTAATAAGACTAGGTTTTCCCCAAAATGAGTTCCTGTTGTCTATGCAGCCCACATTGTTTGCAGGACACCACACAGACAGACAGTGGTTAAAGGATGACATGCAGCTAAACACGTCATCACTGGTCAGATTGGGGAGGGGCCCAAAGAATACTACAGAGGCCGACATCGTTTTGGCAAAGTTACACACTGATTCCACACTAAGTTTTGTAACTTCCGACTGCCGGAGTCGGATGTTGTTAATGCCGGCGTGGATAACAGTTGTGGAGTATTTACAGTTACTTTTAGCCAGCATTTTCAAATTTGACTTGATGTCGCCTGCTCTGGCCCCAGGAATGCATTTGATTATGGCTACTGGAGTCTCTAGGTTCACATTTCTGACTAGTCGCCAGTGATCAAAGATTTTTCCTCAGCAGGTGTGTCGCTGAGCGGGGAAAAGCGATTAGAAACATGAACAGGTTGGTGGTGAACCAGGGGCTTGCGACTATGCTTCCTTCTCACTGTCACCCACCCATTCTCTCCTGGCTCCTCAGAAAAGGTGGAAGCCGGGGGACAGCTAACAGGCCCTATGCTAGGGTGCTCTGCTGTATCTAATGGGAGTCCGTCATTATTAACTGGCACTGACGGTGTTTCAGTGCAGCGGAGCCGCAATTCCAAATTGCACATCCTCGCCTCGAGCACCTCAAAAAGACAACATTTATTACATTTGCCATTATCACTAAAAGAGGCAGAGATGTAGCTAAACATGTGACACAGCGAGCACACCAGAGGAGAAGGGGAAGGAGAGCTAGTAGCCATAGCTAGTGGCTAACCCGAAGCTAACACAAACACCGATGAAAGGTGAGCAGAAAGCTAAAGAGGGTGATTAGATGACACTGAGTGCGCACACAGGTGCAAGAGGCTTGTTAAACAGAAGTGAGAGGTGACGGTAGATGAAAAAAAAAGCAATTAAAGTACAATTAAAGGTAATAATCCTCAGGAGAGTGAGGAGAGTTAAGCACAGAGCAAACTACACCGACAGCCAGCAACACAGGAAGTGACGATACATTACCACAGGAAGCAGCAGGAAGCACAGATAACATACAACAACAACCTAACAACCTAAAAACTTCAACAAAATGAGTTACAACAGACAAGCAAATAACAACCTCAGCAAAAAAGAAAAAAAACATTAGACAAATGTTATCAAATTAAACCAAGATCAAATAAGAGACCTGCGCATAATAACACTGTTTTTTTTCCACATGTAGCTAAGGCAGTCCTTCTCAAATGCCGGGGGGGGCGCGTGTGACCCCGGGGAACAGGCTTTGCTTTTGCCGTGTAAAGTGTAATTGCACATCCACGGCAGCAGGTGGTGCAGTGGCGCTCTCATTGTCAAAGTCTGTGCGGGAGTTTAAAATTTTTTAAATTGCTGTCAACAAACCCCTCGAGAGACACCATGGAGAAATATTTAACAGTAACGAAAAGAAAGGCGGAGAGAGACAGAGGTAAAGAGACAAATGAAAGTCTCCCAAAAGCTAAGACGAGGAAATATGACGAAGCTTATCTAGCGCTTGGCTTCACTGGGACTACGGTGAGAGACGAGGAAAGACAGGTGTGTTCAGTGTCTGAAAGTGTTGGCAGCGGACAGCATGAAGCCAAATAAATTAAGACGTCACCTACAGACATTACATCCTCAACACGTTGATAAGCCGCTTGATTTCTTTCAGCGAAAACGTGCGGAGTACGGCCAACAATCATCCCACTTTGTGAACGCTACATCAGTAAACCAGCGAGCACTTTCAGCATCATTTAAAGTGGCGCACCAAATTGCGCAGTGCAAAAACCCCACACAATTGCAGAGGAGTTGATACTGCCGTTTTCTACCTTTTTCTTCAGACTAAAATGTTAAATATATTGGTACTCCTGTGTTAATGTTCCAGCTCAATTTACATTTAATATTGTAGCGAACTCAATATGAGCACCCTACTTGGCTTGCTAAGTGGATTGACCCTATTGGCGACACAGGTAGAGTGCGGGACTCCGGAGGGGGAGGCGTGAGTTCGAATCTCCCGGTGGGACGTTGCCATGTCGAGCAGCACGTTACAATATTATTTATTGATTGAATTATTTTTCTCAGCATCAAATGGTTCAGTTGGTCAAAAATGTTTCTAGTTTAAATAAGGATTGACATATTTTTTATTTCAGGCACTTTGATGCACTTTAAGTTTTTTTTTTTCTGTTTTAGACTATAACAGGGTTTCTGTGTGGCAAAATAAAGTTAATATTTGTTGAAAGTTGATTTATATTGCTTTTTTCTTTTGTTAATGTTAAAAGGGATACAATTTTTATAGATAATGATCTTATTTATAGTCACTGCGGCGAGTTGGGGGGGCGCGAAATATTTTCTCTTTCCTAGGGGGGGCTTTGCAAAAAATAATTGAGAAGCACTGAGCTAAGGAAACAAAGGAGGCTCTCGAATAACCATGGGGTTATGGTTTCATCCATACACAGCTTGCCATCTATAAACAATCTATCCACAGAGACAATAGCTCGTTTACCTTCTTGGATTTTTTGTTTCCTAAAAGCTTCCTTCTCCTTTCCATGATTTCCTGTGGAAATTTATCATTGAGATCATTGCTTTGCCTCTGTACCAGAATTTTTTCCTTGAAATGTTCAAATTTGGCAACAATAGGTCTGGGACATTTATTTGGGGGATTTTTTATTTGTCCAATGCAGTGGACTCAGTCAAAGGTAATTGATTTTGTAACTTCTGGGGACAGTTTCAGCTGCATGAACATAAATTCATGGACCAGCTGTTCTGGATTTTCATTATTTTTTTCAGCAAATCCGGAAAAAAAACAAGGTTATCTTTCATGCTGTGTGACTGCAAATTGAGAACTGTTTTCTTCGTTTTCCGGTTATCTCTTTCAACAAAGCCAAGTTGCGCGGTTAGCATGTTTACTGACTTTTTTAAGCTATTCTTTTCTTCTAAAAGAGAAATGAGCTGCACCTGGCAGTATTCCAGACTATCCCGTACATTCTGGAATATTTTATGGAGCAGCTCAACCAATGTTAGTCTACCATCCATGCTGGTAAGTTTATTTTCAATAGGAAAAACAATATCACTAACCTCTGAGCCCTCCCATGAGTTCTCGGATGTTAATTTCGGAGAGTCCGCGGGTCTAGGGCATTTGGACATGGAGGAGGAGGAAGGACCGGGAGATATGTTGTCCTCCATGTCAGAGTAGCAATAGTAAAACTCATCTATATAATTCCCAAGTTCCTCCAGCTCCGACGAGAAGATGGCGAAATGAAAAAGGAAGATACAAAATATGAAAAAAATGAAGATAGGAACAGATAGACAATTAGCAGATTAATTACAAAAAAAAGAAATGCTACCTGTGGAAAAGTCTGTTTATGCCTGGTGGACGCGAGTCGCCATTTTGGATTATTGCACAACAGTCTTAGAACATCTCACGGTTACGGCTCTCTGCACCCTCTGTTCTCACCACTTTATATATTTTTCCATGGCTTCCTTTTCGGGAGCTGACAAACTGTCTACACGTTGCTCCAGAAAACCAAGCCAGGCTGTAGCTGCTGACGTGGCCGTGCCCGCTGGGTCTGCATGCTGACATGGTGTTAGCACTCGACCCAAGAGCAGACATGTAAGACGATGTTTAAGGTGAGTGAAACAATAATCTTTATTGACAATAATTGCAAGATCTTGAGAGTGACGAGGATCTGGCAACCCTGCAGGAGAAAGAGCAGAAACAGCGTGAGGTGAGGTGTGAGGTGAGGTGACAGGGAGATTAATATTGTTTTATGCTTACAGGATTCTTCTGGTGGGAGCAGCAAGGAATAACAACAGATCCTCAGACGGTGGACGTCAGGGAAGGTGTCTGTATTGCAGGTGAGGGGCGAAGGGGAAAAGGCTGACCAGGGCTGGGTACTGGGAAAAGCAGGTGATGATATAGATGATCAATGTTGGTAAGTCGACTTATATGAGGAGGAGAGGATGTGGACAGTCTGAAAATATCCAAGTGTTATGTACGAACAGAGCAAGATGTGAGCCATTCTATGCCGTGCAACGAACTGAACTTTATTACAAACAGGCAGAACATGTACAGCAGCCACAACCCGCCTGACGTCACACCGTTGTGCATCTGGCGCTGGCTACGGCAAGCCCCAAGGGCCAAACCCAAACACAACATCCCCCCCTTCACAAACTGGAGAACCACAAATAACTACAGCCAATAGACCCCCCCCCCCCAAAAAAAAATAGCAACTTAAACACCCATAGAATTAACACAAGCGGAACATAAACGTCTTGTATTAAAAACACACACACACACACACACACACACACACAAATAACTGACTGGGCATCTGGGTGGACTACCAAAGTGCCCACTTGTTGAAGTGGATTATTCTGACACCTATTAGTCAACATTTCCTGACCACCCAAGTTCCACAACAAAGTCTTTCAGGTACCCTGGCCTCTGATGGTTTCTCGCCGAGCGCCTCACAGGTGGAGGTCCTGCTACAGGCTCCGTCGGCCATTTCGTGTGCACCCCCACCGCCTTGTCAGTCAGGTTCCAGCCGGTGTCCATCTCATCCATTGGAACCCTTGGATCCTGGGTTGGTAAAGATTTCCTGAGGCAGCTAGAATGCCACTGTGAACTGTCCGAGAGGTGAAACGTGTCTGGGCCCAGCTGCTCCACGATTTGCAGTGGTCCCATCCAGAACGCCTGCAGCTTGTGTGTACGGTTGGGTGCCTAATCCTAACCCAGTCCGCTACACTGAGTCCATGAGTTCTCGCCCTGTGCTTCTTGTTGAAGTGTTGTTTCATTCTCCACTGTTGTTCGAGAATCCAGCCCCTTCGTGGATTTATGTCCGCTGGACGGGAAGCCATGGGGGCCCGCAGCCGATCCAGGGAAAGATGTAATTCATGTCCTAGCATGAGCTTTGCTGGGGAACACTCCGTCGTGGTGTGGGCCGTCGCTGTATAATGAAGGAGTGTGTTCTGAAGGGCGTCAATGAATGTAAAGCCATCCGCCAGGTGTGCTCTTTGTCCATTCTTTAACATCTTGTTGAAACGTTCCACCACCCCCATTTGCCTGAGGATGATAGAACGTGGTTCTTATGTGCTCCATGCCCCTCTCTCCCAAAAACTCCTCAAACCCCACAGAGATTAACTGCGGCCCATTGTCCATCATAATGGTGCTTGGAACACCCCACCGAGCGAAGAGCGGCATGAGAAAACTGGTGACCACGTCAGATGTGACCAAAATGGTGGGTAACACTTACGGACATTTTGGAAATAGATCATAGGCCACCAACAGGAAACGGCTGTTCACGGGGGCTGTGTGCAACTCGCCTCAGATGTCCAGTTGAATGTGCTTCCAGGGGCTCTCCGGGTATTGTAATGGTCGCAGGGGCGGGGGAGGTGGTATACCAGTTTTTCCACTCTCCAAGCACGGCACACAGTTCTTTACCATAAACTCAATGTCAATACTCGGCCACCAAACCAAATCCCTATAGCGTTGCTTCACCCTAACCACCCCCAGATGACCCTCATGGAGCATGGCCAAAACACGAGCCTTCAGTGACACCGGAACCACCGTGCAGTGTCCTCTCACCATGCACACATTGTTCCAGCAGCTCAGTTCATCCTTGACCCTGTGAAAAGGTGCCAGATCACCCTGCATCTTCATGGGCCACCCCCCTCTGATGAACGAGTGTAGTTGAGACAAAGTTGAATCCCGCTCCAACTCTGCCTGGGGTTCCTGGAGGGACACCGCATTCTGGAGGGGTTCGTGTAGCGTGTTGATCAGGCCCGTCTCCAGGGGATCACACTCAACCTGTTGCACAGTGTTAAGTGTGGCACAGGACAGGAGGTCTGCCACCACATTTTCCCTGCCTGGAGTGAACTGGGTTGTGAAGTTGTAGGCCCTTAGTCTTTCCGCCCATCTGTGGATCCACAGGAGTGTGTGTCCTGAACCGGTTGTTTCCAGCAGGATCGTCAGTGCTCTATGGTCCGTTGGCAGGGTGAAGTGACATTCATAAGATAAATGTGCCACCATTCGCATGCCCAAACACACGCAAGCACCTCTATCTCGGCCACTGCATACCTCTGTTCTACCGATGTGAGGGACCTCGATGTGAACACCACCAGGCGCTCCATTCCTTCCTGGAGTTGAGACATGACTGCCCCCACTGCCGAACCAGACTCGTCACAAGTCACAAAAGTGGGGCATTGAGTGTTAAAATGAGCCAACACCAGCGGGGAGGTGAGCTGAGATTTCAGTTTAGCGACAGTTGCTGAGCAGGCTGTGATCCATTGCCATGGAGCATTCTGCTTCAGGAGGGCACAAAGTGGTTCTGTGGTCTCTGAATAATGAGGGATGAAGCGTCCATAGAAATTTACCATGCCCAGGATCAATGAAATTTGCACGGGTGTTGTGGGGTCCGGAAGTCGCAGGACCGCCTCCACGTTCACGTTCAAGTGCAGAGGGCTCAGGCCCTCAGAAGACAATCGAAATCCCACAAACTATATAAAGATGCACTTTTCCTCGTTCGGCATGACTCCGTGCTCCAGTAGCACCTCCATCACTTGTTTCAAATGTCCGTCGTGTGCCAGCCGTCACACGCCATGCACCACAATGTCATCCAAATATACCACCACACTCTTGAGGCCAGCAAGAATCTTGGACATGGTTTTTTGGAAGCAACTCGGGGCAGAGCTAAGGCCAAAAGGCATGCGGGTATATCTGAAAACGCCCATGTGGGTCATGAACACCGTCAGGTTGTGGCTGGCTGGGTGGAGAGGCATCTGCAGATAACCCTGACGGTGGTCCAATTTTGAAAACACCTTGGAGCCGCTGAACATCGCGGTGAACTCTTCCATCATGGGTAGTGGAAATTTATCCGGGATGATCACTTTGCTAACCATTCTGAGGTCAATGCATGGTCGGATGCCACCTGACTTCTTCTTAGCCACAGTGATATTGGAGATCCACAGCGAGGCGTCCACTTTCTCAATAATGCCAGCACTCAGAAGTTCATTCAGCTCCACTGTGACGTCATCCCGCAGGGCGAGAGGCAACCAGCGAAGAGGTTGAATCTTGGGCGTCACCTCCGGGTCAATGAGTAGACGGTGGTTGAAAGCCACTACGCAACTCAGGCCCACAAACAGCGTCGGCCAGCAAACATGCCAGGCTGGAGAAACTGTTAGCACACCATGGAGCCTGTCGGGTCCATAATGGAGAACCCCAACTCTTCCAACAAGTTAATACCCAACAAGTCAGCCCCATGACATGAAACCTGAAAGATGAACACTGGAATAGTCTTTGGTCCACACGCCATGGAAAAATTGACCATGCCCACCATGTCCATGTTCATAGCCAAACATGTTAACAGTGCCTGCTATAATTGTCTTTTTGGGGAAAGTTTTCTTACCTTGGACACCCTCAATATGGGCTTCGCAGTACCCAAATCCACCATGAGCGGCACGTCGACTCCATCGAGCTGCACAACATACCATTTTAGCGGCCAATTCTTGGCACCTGCTACACATACTGAGGCTACACACATGGGTCCCGCATCCACTGTCTTGTTGGCAGAGGTGCAAACCCTAACCAGGTGGTTAGCTTGACCGCTGTTTTAGCACTTTTTCCCCCTAGCAGGGCAGGCAGATGAGCCTGTCCGGTGATGAGAGAAGCCACAGCCACCACACAGTTTCTGGGTTCCCGCTCCTGCCCATGCCATGGTCCACCTCTGCATGGAAGTCCGCCCCGTGTAGCTAGCTGGGTTGCTATCAGCCTGGCGTGGAGAGGGAACTTGGTCAGCTAGTTGTTCATTAGCTAGTATCTGCTTTCCTAGCTGGGTGGCAGATTCGATTTGGCTAGCCATCTGCATCACTTGGTTTAGCGCAAAATTGTTCTTCGTTAGCAGTAGCTTCTCCTTTAACTCCTTAAGGATTACATTTGATTACATGATCTGCCTTTCCTGTGGGTGATGTCACAGATCTGTGCCTGTCACGTGATTAGTCAAAAAGTATGAAAAAAAAACAAATTAAACCCAGATGTACCAAGCATTTCACATCATTAGATGGCAGACACATATAGCTTACTGGTCTGCACTGGAGGGCCAAGATCAGCAAACCCGAACCGCGTTGAATCTGATATCACTTCCGGGGCGCAGAGGAAGAGCCATATAAACAATTGCACAACATATATTTCCACAGGGAGGAAGCATTTGCTCCAAATTTTGCCAACTATGATTCTAAAAGGGATTATTTAGCTTCTGAATGGAAATATTTACCTTCTGAACAGCACAAGATGGACCGGAGTGGAACACTTTTCGTCCGCCTTTGACAAAGCTGCACGTGACGGAGAGGACAATACTGCCGGTTCTGCGGGGTAATCTAACTGAAATTGAGGTGGAATAAATCAGAAGATAAATGTGATTGTTTCTGGATGTGGGAGAGAAAGCAAAAATGACAGAAGACAAAATAAGGACTGGGGTGAGTACACGGACGAGCACACAGACGCATGGTGACACATGACGAGCGGTTGGTCTCATGTTTTTTATGTTTGTTTACATTCTACTGATATACTGGCTCATATATTTTGAAGATAAGATATCAAAAAAGCAAAAACAAAGGCAACAAAGCAAAATCATTCTTTGTGTAAATATGTCCAAAGTCTCGCTAGGTTACGGAGCTCCATGAGATAATGATGCGTGGAGTCACCCACTTGCTGGCAGTGGTCGAAGAATCTGTATCTCTGTGCTGTGATGTTACACTTGTCAACAAAAAACTCATCCATTAGGCACAAACACTTGTCCAAGGAGCCCGTACTGCCCAGCGCGCAAAGCACTCGCTGTCCTTCTTTGCTCAGACAATGAATCAGGATGCTCTTCCGTCTTTCCCCGTCGGCGTGGCCCAGGCTGGCCACAATGATATAATCATTGAAAGAGTCCAGCCAGCAGCACCACTGTGTGGCTGGGACACCCGGTGACTACCAGGAATGGAGGTAGTGGTCTTGCGCACGCCCCCATGGTTTAATCCTCAGTTGCCAAATGTTATGTACGAACAGAACGAGACGTGAGCCATTCTATGCCGAGCAACAAACTGAACTTTATTACAAACAGGCAGAACGTATACAGCGGCCGAAGCCCGCCTGACATCACCCCGTTGTGCGTCCGGCACTGGCTACGGCAAGCCCCAAGTGCCAAACCCACACACAACACCAAGTACAGTCTGTTAGGCAGTTTTCAGAGTCCAGGGGCAGGCAGGGGTTAGAGCATGGCAGGCTAGATTAGAACAGGCAGACAATTCCAAACAACAGGCAGGCACAGGATATAGAGACAGGCAAAGGTCAGTTCATGGCAAAACAAGGCACAAGATTAATCAGGTTTCAGTACAGGCAGGATACAGGCAGGTTGTTAATCAGACACGACCAGACAGAATAATGGGAGAGCATCCTATTTATACTGCTATACTGATTGCTATACTGATAGGTCAGGTCAGGCATTGGTTTGCTTGCTACCGGATAAGCATGAAAACCAGTACTACCTGTCTCATGGGTCGGGCCGTCAGCGACTCAACTGGCAACCCCGCTCTTCCGAGGGCATGGAGGGTGAAACTGGGCATCCTAGCGGAACTAAAAACAATATCTGTCACAGGTCTGTGGTGAACAGCTCCCAGTTACATGGGGTGAGACTGGACATCCTGACAAATAAGCACATCTGTCGCAAGGTCTGTGGTGGTCTTTTGCCAGTTGGTGCGTCATGACATGCACTACACAAAGAGCAGAGATAAACAAACCTATCATCTTGTCAGTCACTGTAACAGATACTGGAGTCAGTTTGTCTAGGCCTGTCCTTGCTACTGATAATACCTCTATCTGCCAAGAATATGCCGCTAGTCCAGCAAAAGCTAGCGGTACTCAAATACTTTGCAAGCATTTTCATGAAATGATCAGTCAGAAAGCAACTCATACCAGCACGGACGTCATCTGGGTTAACAAGGTCAGGAGTTCCTGGCAGCGGAAGGCGAAGGAAGTTGCTTAAAATACTTTTTTTTCCATGTTTCTTCATTGTATTGATGATTATTTGTCATTTAAAAGCCCACAAAGCCACTATGCACCAGTTAGATTACACCAGTTACACTAATAATAGCTTTTTTCCTGATGACTTCAGCACATTGGCACAACTGGCATACATTAGAATGGTTTGCATCTTATCTCCAGAATAGAGAACAGTGTGTAAAAGTTCACCAGGATAAATCCTCATTTTTAAACAACCGCATGGGTATCCCACAAGGGTCCATTCTTGGTCCTTTACTTTTCAGCATTTTTATTAATGACTTGCCGTTACACTGCTCAGCTGCAACATGCCAACTTTATGCAGATGATGCAGTTATTTACACAGCTGCCAAGACTCCAGCACAGGCTGCAGATGTACTGTCTACAAGTATGGTTGATGTCCAAGAGTGGCTCCTCAAGAACCATCTATTGCTGAACCTTCAGAAAACAGTCTCAATGTGCTTTTCAATCAAAAAATGTAACCTGCAACATTTTAAAGTTAATATACATGATCATGACATCAGTTTAGCTACAGAATTCAAATACCTTGGCATTGTACTAGATCCTCAACTCAAATTTAATCTTCATATAAAGAAAATTTCAAAAACAGTAAAAAAAAATCTGAACTGCTTTAAATTAATTAGATATTACATACCTTACGAAGCAGCTGCACTGTATATGCATTCTATGGTTTTTTCTCATATATCATACTGTTTGACAGTCTGGGCTCAAGCAGCCCCTTCCACAATAAGACATATAGGTTCATTATATAATCAAACCCTAAAAATCTTGGACAAAAAGCCCATTAGGTGGCATCACTGTAATGTTTTAAAAAAATACAACCTATTGAGTTTTGAGAGCTTCATTGACCTCTGTCTTCTGAAATTAACGTTCAAATGTTTCCATAAATCAGCACCCGAGCCACTTGCTGGTTTCGTCCAAAGACAGGACAGCAGCAGAGCCACCAGGAGTTCTGTTAACAATAACTGTAAAATATTCCACCGCAGAACCACATTTGGACAAACAGCTTTCTCTATAAAGGGCAGTCACATCTGGAACACAATGCCAAATGAAATTAAAATAATAACGGACTTTAAAACATTCACTAAAAATGTTAAAAACTGGCTGAAAAATAAACAAGAATGTACTCATGTATGAATTATTTGTCTGCAAAGTGAGAGTGAATGAAGGGAAGGAATAAATGTGTTTGTTTATAGTGAGTGACGGAGGGAGGAAGGCCTGAAATAGGCAAATGTGAGTTATGTTATATGTGATAAATGTGAGTCAGGCTGTTATATTTGTGTATTTATAATATTTATGTTAAATGTGAGTCAGGCTGTTATATTTGTGTATTTATAATATTTATAATTGTGCATTTATAATTTTTCTGCATTGATGTATGTGGTTATTGTGTATATTTTTTATCTTGATTCTTTCTTCTAAAGCCCATCCAGGGACAAGAGTTGCAAATTAGCTAATAGCTATACACTCTATGTGCAACACATCAGATTGATTGTCTTTGATTAATTGTCTATGTTTATTGCACTGTCCCTGTCAAATAAACTAATCTACTACTACTACATGCAAGTTAACTGTGCTGTCATTAAACTAACAGTACCAGTGAATAATATACAGCATATAACCTTATCTTGTAGCCACTGTACAATATTCAGCATATACGTATGAGTAGAGAATACCAGTGCAGGATTTTAAGTTGAGCTCCCTTAAGTTACAAACCAAACGAATACTGCCTTTGTTACAGTGAGATGCTTTTCTTTAAACAATCTGAAACTTCAATACATAGCATAATGTGATTAAAATTAATACCAGATTGCACTGATGCGGAGAAGTGCAGATAAAGTGAACAGAGTGATTCCACGGGCTCTCAGTTAGAGAGGATGAAGACGCCCATCTGTACTGTAACCCTAATCTGTGATTCTGGCAGATACATTTCTTGTATTTTGGAATTGGGACGTTCAGCGTAGCTTAAAAGATTAAAGTCATTAAAACTAAGCATGACCACATATTTATATATGTGGCAGAAAAGGGCCATTTACACCCTCTAGACTGTGTGCGTCTTAAATACTCAGTGGAAATCAAACCAATAAATCTGGAAGTGTACCCACTGAGCTGTACATGATGTTATTTGATTCTATTGCGACAATGGGGGATAGGAGAGGAATGGGGTATTCATTATCCAGGGGGATTCAATATGTTGAGATTTGAAAGCGTTTGGTGGTTTCATTAATGAGTTTTGTTGCATTGAGTGATCACAGTCAGGGTCTCCACCGTCAACAACGCTGGAAAATGTAATTACTCTGAAAATTATTATTCATTCATGCTCCGTTCCAAGGATGACTTTGGAGAGACTCTGACTGCCTGCTGGTGGTTGATGCCCTTGCTTCAGGTTTTGACAGTTTAATATTGAATAAGAATCTAACTGTGCACCAGGACATCTCCCTCACTGGAACAGCAAATGCAACAATTTTTGTTGTTGTTGTTGTTTTTGCGCAAGGCTTGGCTGTTACAAAAAAGCAGAATTCCATGTCCAATCATCATTTAAACAAGCTTTTCGGACAGCTTTCCATCTGGATGAAGAGAAGCAACTTGGGTTTCATGGAAATTTCTGTTCATGCTGGAGTGAAATTCGTTACAAGGCAGACTGTATTATTTAACAGTTGCAAAATAATTTATATTGGTAGGCCCAACTATGCTTAGAGTCTACCAGATCTCTTACTTTGTGTTCGGACCAAACGCGAATGAATTTTCTCACACGAATACATTGAGTTAACATGTATTCTGACCGCGTGAGTTTGGTCTGCACACACCTTTAGAGAGAGGCGCTGCATGCCAGCAGTAAATGTGGAGAGTTTGCAATGACAATGGTACGCCGGCGCAGAACTCCTTAGAGGGGCCTCACCCCTGCCCACCTCTCACTCTCGCAAGTACCTGTGAATGCCTTATGTAAACAAACAAGTGAAAGCGGCTGTATCGAAGTGAAGCAAAGTTATCTGTCTGACAGTGACAAAAGAAAGAGGAAGAGGAAGAGGGGAAAAGAAAGCAAGACAGTGGTAGTGCAAATAATACAGTAGTTAATTTAGCTAAGGGCAGCTTAGACTGTCCTGCTGGTCCTGATGTTATTGTTGAGTACCTGGGTGTTGTGGTAAGGACACCGGTACTTGTCTTCTTTGCTCAGCTAGCAGGCTGTAAATAAAAACAGCTAACTTGGACAATACTTTTTCTTTAGTTATCAAATGAAAGCTGTGTCCAGCCAAGTTCAACCCACAATTTCAACTGACTCTGAATGCGGTCGGTTGCGGATGCAGTACGGATGGAGCCTTGCATCCATCCCTTGTGTTTTGAAGCAGCATGGATAGGAACAGGGTTAGAAATACAAGATCACGTGAGAATCATATAAAATAATGTGAGATCTCAAGTAAGGCCCAAGAGAGACCGAGAAAGACCGACTGCAATCATGAGATAACAACTCTCCACATAGATTTTTGTGGTCTAATAGTACATAAGTAGCCCGTTAATTTTAATTCCATGAAGTGTTTGTATGTTATGTCAAAGTTTTTACCTTCACTGACACAGTGTGTGCGGGGGGGGGGGGGGTTGACCTCAGAAAATAATGGGCAATCCTTAAAAAGTTTTTAATGGACAAACAGTTATTAAATATAGTAGATACCAGGGCTGTTCCTTGCGGACTGGATCCGGCATCTGTCAACAATAGACTCCTTGCGTATTTTTAGTGATCTGAATCTGACGAGCCGGATTCGTACCACAGTGGTCCAGACCAGGTGGGGAGTTGAATATTAATTAAAATGGAAACTATTTACTGCAGAGACTGGATCGCAGTTGTAACGTCACTAGAAATCCTGGGTTACTGTCAAGCTAAGAATGTTAAGTTATACCACCTTTACAGGGGGAGGAGGGGGGGCATTGAGAGATCTGGCCAATTTTTGATCTATCAATGATCTTCAGTGATTTCCACCATCTCCATGGTCTCCTCAAAGTTTTGACTCAGTCCAAAACACACAAGGATTTCCCAAACAACCCCAAAGATCAAAAATTGACCCAATCTCTCAACTATCTCTGTGCTATGTAAATTTATATGCAAAAAAAAAAAAAAAAAAAAGGATAAGATGCACTGATGGAAGTTACTGTGTGTTGTAAGTGGTGTGTGTATTTTACTGTACTTCCCATATGTGCTGAGTCGTCTATGTGGTTTTATGATACTGAAAAGTGTGTCATACTTTATGATTTTGTGAATTTTTTTCTGCCACTTTGTTGGTTGCTAGCTTGCCGAGTTTTTTGTCACACTTTGATGAGACAGTAGTCTGCAGAATCTCTGCTTTCACCCGATACCTCATTTGCGTGGGCCGAAAAAGGGAGACAGTATAGGCCCAAAAAGAGCAAGCATGGTTGCTAGTGTAACTGTGTGAATGTGAACAGGGTGTCCTTGAAAAAGAGAGTTTGCCTCTCTTTGGCAAGTAATAGTTAAAAATAAAGGTTAAATTAAAAAAAAATAGGGCTGGGCAATTTGACCATAAATCAGCATCATGGTTAATGGACCCTTTCATGCTGTTATGATCTGGGCATTGGCCCTCTGACCTTGCCCACGCTTTATTTTCTCTTCTGGTTGGGTAGCTGTGGCGCAGGTGTAGTGTGGCCGACTACTGATTGGAGGGTAAGGGGGTTGATTCCCACTCTGTCTGCAGTCTGCATGTCGAAGTGTCCTTCAGCAAGACACTGAACCCCCAGTTGCTCCTGGTGGGTCAAGACAGCACCTGTGCATGGCAGCTCTGCTGCCATCAGTGTGTGAATGTGTGTGCGAATGGGTGAATAACAGGATCTCTAAAGCGCTTTGGTCAGCTAGAGATGAGAAAAAGTGTTATATAAGTGAACGCCATTTACTATTTCTTAGTTTTTCCCTTTGAGTATTATTACTGTATTATTATCATCAGTATTACTATTAAGTGTCCTTGTGTTCTCCGATCATTAGTCTGTCATGTCGTGTCATCCCCTGTTGTCTGTGTTTTATGGCTGCCTTTTGTATTTGGTTTTATTGTGTGATCCTTGTTTATTTTTACTGTTAGTATTATTGTTCTTGTGTCTTTAGTCATGTTGTGTCTTCCCTTGTCTGTCCGCAGTGGCATCATTATGGTCTGATGTGTGTGCTTGTCTTCCTTTTGTCCCCAGCTCCTCGTGTTCAGCCGTTGATTGTTCTCCCAGGTGTCCTGCATCTGTGATTGTTAGTCACTCTATTTAATTCAAATCAGTTCAATTCATCTTTATTTATATAACACCATTTCACAACAACAGTCATCTGGCGCCATGACTGGCAAGACTGGCACCTAGCGGCTGCCCCGGCCTTGGATGCGCTCTGCAGAGCGTGCCCAAATGCCAAGTCACGTTTCGTTACCTTGTATTCATATATGTGTAATGACAATAAAGCTGAATCTCAATCTCATAGCACTTACTATTATACTTTGTGTCCATGTCTGTCTCAGATCTTTGTGGCATCATTGTCAATGTTCTCCTTGTCAGTCCTGGTCAAGTTTTCCCTGTACTACATTCCAAAGTTCATTTGTAAGTTTATTGCCTTTGTGTTATTCAGCCCCATGCTGCGCCTTTGATCCTTTGAGTTTTTGTAATAAATCAACATCTTTGCACCGAAGTCCTGCCTGTGCCTAGAGTCCTCCTCACTCCACCTACACCTGCGAAGGCAGAACATACAGTGGGGCAAAAAAGTGTTTAGTCAGCCACCAATTGTGCACATTCTCCCACTTTATATATATATATATATATATATATATACTGTATATACTATATATACACACTACCGTTCAAAAGTTTGGGGTCACTTAGAAATTTCCTTATTTTTGAAAGAAAAGCACTTTTTTTCAATGAAGATAACTTTAAACTAATCAGAAATACACTCTATACATTGCTAATGTGGTAAATGACTATTCTAGCTGCAAATGTCTGGTTTTTGGTGCAATATCTACGTAGGTGTATAGAGGCCCATTTCCAGCAACTATCACTCCAGTGTTCTAATGGTACAATGTGTTTGCTCATTGTGTCAGAAGGCTAATGGATGATTAGAAAACCCTTGTGGAATCATGTTCGGTCTGCAATGCTGTAATTGCTGCAATTGGAGGATTCTTTGACGAAAGCAAAGTTTGAAGGAAAAAATTATTATTTCAAATACAAGTCATTATTTCTAACCTTGTCAATGTCTTGACTATATTTTCTATTCATTTTACAACTCATGATGGTAAATAAGTGTGACTTTTCATGGAAAACACAAAATAATTGTCTGGGTGACCCCAAACTTTTGAACGGTAGTATATATATATATATATATATATATATATATATATATATATATATACTGTACAGTGGGGCAAAAAAGTATTGTCAGCCACCAATTGTGCAAGTTCTCCCACTTAAAAGATGAGAGAGATCTCCAGTTTTCATAATAGGTATACCTCAACTATGAGAGACAAAATGAGGAAAAAAAAATCCAGAAAATCACATTGAAGGATTTTTAATGAATTAATTGATAAATTCCTCGGTAAAATAAGTATTTGGTCACCTACAAACAAGCAAAATTTCTGGCTCTCACAGACCTGTGACTTCTTCTTTAAAAGGCTCCTCTGTCCTCCACTCGTTACCTGTATTAATGGCACCTGTTTGAACTCGTTATCAGTATAAAAGACACCTGTCCACAACCTCAAACAGTCAGACTCCAAACTCCACTATGGCCAAGACCAAAGAGCTCTCAAAGGACACCAGAAACAAAATTGTAGACCTGCACCAGGCTGGGAAGACTGAATCTGCAATAGGTAAGCAGCTTGGTGTGAATAAATCAACTGTGGGAGCAATTATTAGAAAATGGAAGACATACAAGACCACTGATAATGTCCCTCGATCTGGGGCTGCACACAAGATCTCACCCCATGGGGTCAAAATGATCACGAGAACGGTGAGCAAAAATCCCAGAACCACACGGGGGGACCTAGTGAATGACCTGCAGAGAGCTGGGACCAAAGTAACAAAGGCTACCATCAGTAACACACTACGTCGCCAGGGACTCAAATCCTGCAGCACCAGACGTGTCCCCCTGCTTAAGCCAGTACATGTCCAGGCCCGTCTGAAGTTTGCTAGAGAGCATTTGGATGATCCAGAAGAGGATTGGAAGAATGTCATATGGTCAGATGAAACCAAAATAGAACTTTTTGGTAAAAACTCAATTTGTTGTGTTTGGAGGAGAAAGAATGCTGAGTTGTGCTGTGAAGCATGGGGGTGGAAACATCATGCTTTGGGGCTGTTTTTCTGCAAAGGGACCAGGACGACTGATCCGTGTAAAGAAAGAATGAATGGGGCCATGTATCATGAGATTTTGAGTGAAAACCTCCTTCCAGCAAGGGCATTGAAGATGAAACGTGGCTGGGTCTTTCAGCATGACAATGATCCCAAACACACCGCCCGGGCAACGAAGGAGTGGCTTCGTAAGAAGCATTTCATGGCCCTGGAGTGGCCTAGCCAGTCTCCAGATCTCAACCCCATAGAAAATCTTTGGAGGGAGTTGAAAGTCCGTGTTGCCCAGCGACAGCCCCAAAACATCACTGCTCTAGAGGAGATCTACATGGAGGAATGGGCCAAAATACCAGCAACAGTGTGTGAAAACCTCGTGAAGACTTACAGAAAACATTTGACCTCTGTCATTGCCAACAAAGGGTATATAACAAAGTATTGAGATGAACTTTTGTTATTGACCAAATACTTATTTTACCGAGGAATTTACCAATTAATTCATTAAAAATCCTTCAATGTGATTTTCTGGATTTTTTTTTTCTCATTTTGTCTGTCATAGTTGAGGTATACCTATGATGAAAATTGGAGACCTCTCTCATCTTTTAAGTGGGAGAAAGTGCACAATTGGTGGCTGACTAAATACTTTTTTGCCCCACCGTAACAGAATGACACCAACAACAAAAGAACTCAACAGGTAAGGACTTTGGTAACATGGGTTTAAACGCGGATCAGGTGTGGGTGACTGAAACCATTGAGGGCCTTGTCTCGATCACCCGCACCTCCCACTCACTGGAGGAGGTGCTGAAATATCTGGACACCATGGCGGAGGTAGTGGGAGCATACCCCAGCCTGTGGCACTGTCCAGAGCTGGTCGGGCTGTTAGTGTCAGTCTCCAACCTCTGGCACACATACCGCAAGATGGTGATGAATGTACCTAGATCGCCAAGGCTTTTGCCAATAGAGAAGCATCCCCTGGCCCCGGCGCCTCTCCCTGCTTGCCATTTGCCAGTGTCCATGCCAGCCTCACCACAGCCACTCTGTGGGCTGGAGAGGAGACCACCATCTGCGCCGTGGCCTGTGCTGACGATTAAACGTCCCCTGGTCTCGGCATCACTAGAGCCTGTGCTGTTGGTAAGACATTCCCTGGCTCAATTACGCTCCTTTCCTCACCCAGCACAAGCCCTCAGTTCCACAGCTCCTGTGCCACCCTCCCCAGCCATGCAACCACTCCACAGGCAGGAGGAGTGCTCACCATCTGAGCTGCAGCCTACACTGATGATGAAACGTCCCTGGGCTCCGGTGCCTCTGTCAACCACACCTCCTCGCGGCGCTCCAGCTCCACGTCACCCTCCACCTGGAGTGTCAACTCCCACAGTTGCTGTGCTGGTGCCCTCGCCCACAGCTTTACTTCAAACTGCCTCATCCGCTGTTCTACCAGCATCTTCAGAGACCGTCAACCCAGCAGCAGTGAACCAGGAGTTAAGGCAAGTGCTTTTCCCTTTATTTTCAACATCTATTTTTGAAAAGACTTGTCTTGCTCTTGGTGGGATGTCCCAAGTGCAGTTAGTTCCCAGCTGGCCCTGGGTCCTCTCTGCCGGTCTCTGCCACTGGCAACTGTGGTGACCCATCCTGTGTTTCTTCCTCCCCATTCAAGGTGGCTGCAGTAGGGATGGAGAGGAACACTTATGTTTCAGCCATCCCCGAGATGCGCACAACAGCTTCAGCCATCTCTGAGTGCACAGAACAGCCCCTGCTGTCTCCGAGGTACAAACAATGGATCCCGGTGTCTCCAAGGTGCACACCACAGCTCCATCACCATCGCCTGAGCATTGATGTAATCCTGTAGCCTGCATTTTGATGTTATGAAAGGTGCTATATAAATAAAAATGGTAAATGGTAAATGGCACTCACTTTATATAGCGCTTTTATTCTCATCTCTTGATGACCAAAGTGCTTTACAGATGCTGCTATTCACCCATTCACACACACATTCACACACTGATGGTGGCATCAGTGTGTGAATGTGTCAATAATAATATTAATAATAATTAATAATAATCAATAATAAATTATTATTCACTCTGTAAAACAGTTGAGATGAAGTGGATAGCTGTCAGAGGCTAACAGCAACTTAGCTCATGTTCCTTTTAGTGTTAGTACCCACACACTACGCTAGCTTTTTCTTGGCATCTTAAGATGACAAAGAGGCAATACTCTGTTGATAGAGACTGCATTTGGTTTCGTTTATCTTTCTGCCCGTGTTCTGCTACATCTGAACAGTGCTGACTGCACTGCTTCTGGAGTTTCGTGCTGGTGCCTGTAACTCTGTGGGCATGTCTAAAAGGGGCAGTAAATAAAAAGCTCTCACATACATGCACACTACATGAGCAAGATTATGTTAGTTCAACACCTCCAATGTCGTTTCCATTTTTATTCCTGTTTTATTTTGGTTAATCATCCAGCTCTAGCTGTACAACTTCCCAACGCACCAACAGGGAACCATATAACCGGACTGATCTTGCCAGTGCAAGTTGCTGTTTGTTGATTACATCACTTTGGTGCAACTCTGTCTCTACATTATCATGGCATCAATCACCTCTTTGAGTTCAAATGAAACAAAATAGAACTCAAAGGATTTAGGTCCTCAAAAAGATGACTCTCCTAAAAAGTTTCCAGGACTTTTCAGTAGGAACACAGCTAAGTGTGCATGTCAGCTCTGCTGTAAGGCCCATATCACAGTTTGTATCTCTTCTTCTTGCTGCAGCGTGCATGTTGTGTTTATCTTTGATAAATATCACAGATTGAGAAATAAATATCCTGTTTATTCCTCCTTCCTCCGCCCATTACTGCATTCATGTCAGGATTAGGAGCTGGCTTGTGGTATGCACGGACTGAAGCGCCAGACGATGATCCAGGGATTCTTCTTCGCATCACAGCATGAATTCAACAACAGTTGGAATACAATGTTTGGTTGCAATAACATATTATGGCTTTTATTTTTGTGGGGGGAGTTTTGGAAAAATATACAGTTTATACTTTTTAGTGAACATACAGTAATTAAAATGTATAAAATAAAATATCTGTATTGGTTCTTACAGTCTATTATGTGCTAATATGCTCCAGTGATGACAAACTTGCAGGAGAGGTCATTTTATTGTGAGTGCTTGTTTTATTTCAGGTTGTTTGATGAGCTAATTAAATTTTTCTTTAAGGTTGTCAAGGCTTAGCTAATACTCTGAAGTCCAAATAAATTAAATGCCTATGTGAAATCCTAATAGTTTTTGTTATACAAGTCGATCATGTCTTATTTCTAAGATATGCGTTGAAATGATGCATTATAATCCTCCTGATAGAGAACACAAAGTAATAAAATGGGTAAATAGAACTGAAAGCAGTGTGCCTATTTGCTTCCTTATATTATTTGCTGATGTGGCAGCACAACGGGTGGTCATACTCCACCCAGGGTCTTTGGGGAATGGGAGGAAAGAGGTGAGAGATGGAAATGAGTAGAAAAGGAGAGGGGGCCAGAGCACCAGGGTTTAGAAAACCAACTTAAGATGTGCCTTCATACCTGGCAATGCCAGGCGTGAATGTATTGTGAAGTGAAGATGCGCCTCCACACCTCAGATGCCAGATGTGGAAGTATTGTGTGGTGTGATACTCTTTTGTGTGTATGTTAATGTGTCTACTCCAGGCACCAAAGAAGGGAGTGAAACTGTATAAAAGAAATCTGCTTTGGCGCCTGATTCAGTCTGTTCTGCTTGTTAGAGGAATAAAGTTGTGTGTCTGCGGCTGCTCGTGTCTCGTCTGTTCAATCCTCTACACTGGTGACCCCGACGTGAGAATGGAAGACAGACCGAGCACCTCCGTGAAAATATCCGTGCTTAGGGTTCCCCCCGCTGCGTTCGCTGTGGCGGTCAAACTCCCGGACTTTTGGCTCCACACCCCTGCTGCTTTGTTCATTCACGTGGAAGCCCAGTTTGCTCTCTGCAGTGTCTCAGAGGACGACACAAAGTACCATTACGTGATGGCTTCACTGGACCCGCGAGCCACTCAGCGTGCAATGAGCCTGCTTCACGCTCCCCCAGCCCAGGGCAAGTACGACATTCTCAAACAGCTGCTTCTGTGGCATTATGTCCTCTCCGCCGGAGAGAGAGCAGAGAGGCTCCTCTCACACATGGAATTAGGAGACGGATTGGCTGTGGAGTTGATGGAGAGTATACTGGCCTTGCTGGGCGCAGATGACGGATCCTTCCTCTTTGCCCACCTCTTCCTGAGGAAGCTTCAAGCTTTGGCGAGGGCAATCCTGGCCAACTCACCGCTGCTGGCGGCCAGGAACTACCGCTCGCTGGCAGAGGAAGCTGATCGCATTATCCTGGCGAACAGGCATGTCGGCATCCAGGCAGTGAGACCGGGATCGTCGGCGGAGTCCAGCGAAGTCGAGGACTTGCAGGTGGTGGCCGGGACGGCCACTCGCAAACACAGGAATGGGACGGTGTACTTTTATCACCATTGTTTTGGCACCCATACGCAACATTGTCTGCCGCCCTGTTGCTTCCAGAGGATGGAGAAATGGACCAACCAGCGGCCAGTGGCAGTTATGACCGCTAACACTGCCATGACAGCCATCACTTTTGGAGTGGTCTGCTGGGGCAGTGGCATTACTGCAGCCGATAGGAAGAGACTGAACAAACTGATTAAGAAAGCTAGCTCTGTCCTGGGGCAGCGCCTTGGTCCGATGGAGGAGATAGGAGAGAGAAGGACGGTGGCTAAACTGTCATCTCTGCTGGAGTCCGAGTTCCACCCTATGCAGGACATACTGGATGCACTGAGGAGCTCATTTAGCAGCAGACTACATCATCCCAGGTGCACAACCGAGAGGTTTCGTAGGTCCTTCCTACCAACGGCTGTCAGACTGTACACCCTAAGCAGGGCTGCTCGCAGAGATAGCAAAAAGACGTAACAAACTAATAGTTTTTTGAATGCAAAAGATGCAATAGACTTACACAATGGTCCTCTCCGGCATACAACTAGGAACATACCGGTCGCTATGGAGGGTGAGAATATGTATGGGCACATAATCATACCATGTAGGATAACTAAGTAGTCGGTTATGCTGTTTCATCCCATCTAGCAACAATGCTCTGCACTGTGTGTGTTTATATATTTACATATTTATTCCATCTAGCTACAATGCTCAGCACTGGGTGTGTTTATATTTATATATCTATATATTTATTCCATCTAGCTACAATGCTCCGCACTGTGTTTTTATATATCTACATATTATTCCATCTAGCTACATTGCTCCGCACTGTGTGTGTTTATATACTTGCATATTTATTCCACCTAGCTGCAATGCTCCGTACTGTGGGTGTTTATATATTTACATATTTATTCCATCTAGCTACAATGCTCTGCACTGTGTGTTCATATATTCATATATTTATTCCATCCAGCTACAATGCTCTGCACTGTGTGTCTGTGTGTGTGTGTGTATATATATATATCTTATAGTAATATGTACATATGTATATTAGCTGCTCTTGCTTGCTTGTTTTTTTTCTTGCCTTCTGATTGTTGCTCTGAGTGTTGCTATCCCTGTGCTGTTGCAATCTTGGAATTTCCCCGTTGTGGGACTAATAAAGGCTTATCTTATCTTATCTTAACAACAGGGAGAAGCTGCTCATCATCGAGGACACACGTTCCAGGAGACGGTTTTTGGTGGACTCTGGTTCCCAGAAGAGCCTTATTTTGCTGGTTGCCGCTGATAGACTGGTGGAAGGCTGCGGCCCGTCATTAACGGCTGCCAACAGCTCCTCCATCAAGACATTTGGAGAAAGGTTGGTGACTGCATGTTTGCATGGACGCAATTACGAGTGGGACTTTGTGACAGCTGCATATTCGGTTCCTATTTTAGGTGCTGATTTATTGTGTGCTTATGGTCTCCTTGTTGATGTTGCTAACAGACGCTTAGTGGATGCTGTATCTTTTTCTTCATTGCCCTGCATGGCTCGGGAGTTGGGCCACTAACATGTGCAAATGTTTTAGCTTCGGGGGATAAGTACCAGTGTTTGCTTTCTGAGTTTCCTGCACTCACGGTGCCCACCTTTTCCGCTACCGTAACCAAGCATGGGGTCGAGCATTTTATCACCACGAATGGCGTGCTGGTTTTTGTGCATCCGCACCACCTGGACGCAGCTAAGCTAGGCATCGCGCATGAGGAGTTTGCTAACTTAGAACACCTAAGGATCGTTAGGTGGTCCAACAGCCCTTGGGCGTCCCCGCTGCACATGGTGCCCAAGTCCAATGGTTTGTGGAGGCTGTGTGGTGATTTCCATCGCCTGAACAATGTCACCGAACATGACCACTACCCCATCCCACACATCCAGGATTTTTCCGTGCACCTGGCTGGGACGCGCATTTTTTCAAATGTGGATCTAATCCACGATTACCACCAGGTCCCAGTTCGCACCAAGGATATCCCCAAAAAAACCCGTCTGGGTTAAAGGGTGCAGCACAAACTTTTCAAAGGATGATATATGTGGTGCTTCGTGACTTGCCGTTTGTTTTTGTATACTTAGACGACATTTTGGCGGCTAGCAAGTCAGAGGAGGAGCACCTCGCCCATCTCAAACAAGTTTTCCAACAGTTGGAAGCACACGGGTTGATTGTCAATCTGGTGAAGGGTCAATTTGGACTGCCGGTGATTGATTTCTTGGGCAACCGCATCTCGCCAGAGAGCGCAATTC
The DNA here is from genome assembly GCA_020510985.1 of Pholidichthys leucotaenia. Classification (NCBI taxonomy): domain Eukaryota; kingdom Metazoa; phylum Chordata; class Actinopteri; order Cichliformes; family Pholidichthyidae; genus Pholidichthys; species Pholidichthys leucotaenia. Next base: position 413,958,183 of record CM035837.1, on the reverse strand, counting down.
CACTGCCGGATAAGATACATGCAGTGTCAGATTTCCTGCATCCACAGACCGTGAGGGCGCTGCTGTGAATGGCTGCTATGAATGGCTGTGTGGGTCCAGGCATTCACAGGTGCCAAAATGGCACTCACCAATGCAGCTTTGCTGGCCCACCCCAGCCCCATCAGCCCGGATAGCGCTCACCACCGATGCGTCTGATGTAGTGGTAGGAGCTATGGTGGAGCAGTATGTCTCTGGTTCATGGCAACCCCTCACCTTTTTTAGCCGCACTTTGCACGACAACGTGCATAAGTATAGCACTTTTGACAGAGAGTTGTTGGCTCTCCACCTGGCTATGCATCATTTTCAGTTCTGGCTTGAAGGGCGTGAGTTCACCGCATTTGTCAATCACAAACCACTAACTTACGAAATGGCCAAAGTTTCGGAACCGTGGTCAGCTCGGCAGCAACGGCAGTTGGCCGTAATTTCGGAATTCACGACCGACATTCAACATGTAGCCGGTAAACTTAACGTTGTGGCTGACCGCCTGTCATGCGCGCTAGTCTCTCCAGTATACGTGGGTATTGATTTTTCCGCCATGGCCGCCAACCAAACCGGGGATGCGGACATTCGCACACTCCAATCCACAGTTATCGCTCTAAAATTGGAGAGCAAGATGGTTCAAGAAGGGTGCCCCCCCCCCGCTCTGCGACGTCTCCACCGGCTGTCACCGCCCAGTGGTCCCAAGCTCTTAGCACCGCCGCATCTTTGAGTCCATCCACCCCCTTTCACATCCTGGCATATGGGCTTGGGTTAAGCTGGTGGGGTCCAAATTCCTCTGGCCTCGCTTAACCAGGGATGTAAAGGAGTGGGCCGCGGTGTGTGCCATGTGCCCACAGGCTAAGGTTCAGAGGCAAAACAAAGCCCCCCTCGAGCCTTTCCAAATTACAAGCAGGAGGTTCCACCACGTAAACGTGGATTTAGTGGGTCCCCTTCTGCTGTCGCAGGAGTTTACCCACCTTTTGACAATAGTGGACCACTCTACGCATTGGCCAGAGGCAGTTGCGCTAGCTGCCACCACATCTGCCGATGTGGCCCACACGTTTTTGTCACCCGGGTCACACGGTTTCGATCCCCATCGAACATCACTTCCGACAGAGGTCCACAGTTCATTTCGGAACTCTGGTCCTCGATGGCTGAGAACCTGGAGGTCAAAATCTACCGCACTACCGTGTACAACCCCCAGGCTAACGGTTTGTGCGAGAGGGTTCACAGGTCACTTAATGCAGCGTACAGAGCCTCGTCCCTTGGGTCCTACTAGGGTTGCTCTTCGCGCCCAAAGAAAATTTGGCAGCTTCCCTGGAAGAACTAGTTTTTTGTCAGCCGTTGCGGGTCATAAAAAGACATAACATAAAAAGAGCAACCTGGTATATGCTGTCAAATGTAGTGTGGAGTGTGATAATCTTTATATCTGAGAAACAAAACAGCAGCTCTGTAAACGTATGTCACACACAGAAGAGAAAATTCGTCTGGACAAAATTCAGCCGTCTATACTCACTTGCAACAAAAACAACACACCTGACAACTGATAATGGTGTTCAGATGAACACTGAAATGTATTGTGTCTTAATTGATTTTTAGTCCAGTGTTTTAAAATAAAAGTCCTTTACTCAAAAAGCCAATGCTGGATCCAGGAATCTACCGCACTACCGTGTACAACCCCCAGGCTAACGGTTTGTGCGAGAGGGTTCACAGGTCACTTAATGCAGCGTACAGAGCCTCGTCCCTTGGGTCCTACTAGGGTTGCTCTTCGCGCCCAAAGAAAATTTGGCAGCTTCCCTGGAAGAACTAGTTTTTTGTCAGCTGTTGCGGGTCATAAAAAGACATAACATAAAAAGAGCAACCTGGTATATGCTGTCAAATGTAGTGTGGAGTGTGATAATCTTTATATCTGAGAAACAAAACAGCAGCTCTGTAAACGTATGTCACACACAGAAGAGAAAATTCGTCTGGACAAAATTCAGCCGTCTATACTCACTTGCAACAAAAACAACACACCTGACAACTGATAATGGTGTTCAGATGAACACTGAAATGTATTGTATCTTAATTGATTTTTAGTCCAGTGTTTTAAAATAAAAGTCCTTTACTCAAAAAGCCAATGCTGGATCCAGGAATTTTTGCTAACTATAGACCAATCTCTAATCTGCTTTTCAGTTCAAAAATCTTAGAAAGAGTTGTTGCTACACAATTATTTGACCACTTGCAGGGAAATGGTTTATTTGAAGATTTTCAATCTGGGTTTAGAATCCATCATAGTACTGAAACAGCCTTAGTGAAGGCCACTAATGACCTCCTTATCACATCTGATAATGGACTTGTTTCTGTGCTTGTCCTTTTAGACCTTAGTGCAGCTTTTGATACTATCAATCATAATATTCTACTTGATAGATTAGAACACCATGTTGGACTTAATGGAACTTTGTTGCAGTGGTTTGGATCTTATTTATCTGATAGGTTCCAGTTTGTTCATGTCAATAATGACTTTTCTTCCAATTCAAAGCTCAGTCACGGAGTTCCACGTGGATCTGTGCTAGGCCCTACTCTTTTTAGTTTATACAGTATATGCTTCCATTAGGCAACATTATTAGAAAGCACTGTATACATTTTCATTTACATTTACATTTATGCAGATGACACACAATTATACCTGTCAATGAAGCCAGATGATAGTAATCAATTAGCCAAGTTAGAAGCCTGTCTTAAGGAAATCAAAGCTTAGATGACTTGTAATTTCCTGCTATTAAAATCACATAAGACTGAAGTCATTCTAGTTGGTCTAAAAAACCTGAGAAATACCTTTCCAAATCAAACTCTTAGTTGGGATGTGATTACGCTTTCTCTTAATAGTTCTGTGAGGAACCTTGGAGTTATTTTTGATCAAGATCTGTTTTTTAATTCACATATTAAACTTGTTTCTAAGACTGCCTTCTATCATTTGTGTAATATTGCCAAGATTAGCAGCATCTTGTCTGAGAGTGATGCTGAGAAACTAATCCATGCTTTTGTTAGCTCTAGATTAGATTATTGTAATTCTTTATTGTCAGGTTGTCCTAAAACATCTAACTGGCAGATTTCACACGCCCCCAGTGGCACAGCACAGCAACTGTGCCTGTCAACTGAATCTGACATCCCTTTAACTGTCCAGCTGTGCTGAGGATTTGTACTGATCATGCCAGTTCAGAAGGTGGCAGACATGCATTGGAGGAATCATGGCTGACACGGAATACACCAAAGAAGAAGAAATCCTTCTTCTTCTTCGTCTTTTTCCTTCTTTGAGCTTAGAAAACAGATATGGCCGCCATGCGTTGTCATGCATCATATGAAACGGCATCATACACGAAACATTGCCGTGGAATACAAACGAAATTGACATGGGATAATCATAAGAAATTGTAGATGTGGGAGAGAGTGCAATTGACTGACAGAACACAAAATAATGACCACGATGGACGAAAACAGACCGACCCATACCAGTGAGCGAGTCCCCGTCCCCAGCGGTAAGTGACAAAATTCTTTGTTTCTTTACATTGTACTGATTTCCTGGTTCATATACATTGAAGAAAAGATAGCAAAATGCCCCTGTAGAAAAAAGGTGTCAAAAAACAGAACCATTCATTGTGTAAATATGTCCAAAGTCCATTTTTGACTGAGTTATGTAATTCGATATAGCTGCTGTGGCATTGTGCAAATTAAATGCGTAAATTTATTCCTATCTGAAACTTTGGATCATATTTTACATCTTTCTAATGGACAGTAAGCCATTATCTCTTGCAACTTTCAAGTTATAGCCTTGGAAAGCTGAACTATTTTATTGACAAAAAGTCTTTACCACTTTTGACCACTAGGGTTTATGGTGCCAAACGGCACCTGGGACAGTTCAATGGTTAAAAAGTCTTCAGCTGATCCAAAATGCTGCAGCAGGAGTTTTAACAAGTACTAGAAAGAGAGATCATATCTCTCTGGTTCTGGCCTCCATTCATTGGCTTCCCATAGAGTTTAGAATTAAATTTAGAATCCTTCTTCTCACAAAGCTCTAAATAATCAGGCCCCTTTTTATTTAAAAGATCTGATACTACCCTATTATCCTAACATGTCATGATCCCCTTGTGCGCTTTTATGCAACGCGCAGAGGAAAGGAGAAAACCCACTCGCAGGAGTATGCTGTGTGTTTTTATCAACAGTAGGTGAATAAACAGTTTAGGATAACAGATGCGTTGCTCAGGAAATAGAGGGAAGTCCTCCAGGATGTTCTCCAGATAAGGTGAGAACAAAACTGGGAAAATGACCTTAAATGCAACAGGCAGAACTGAAGTGGGAGACAGACAGGGGGAAGCCCAGGAAAAGAACCTCCAGGCGGAGCTGGATGGCAGGGGCAAAGCAGTTAATACTCACACAGGCTGGGGCAATCCAAGTTGGTCCGAGTAATTATCCTGGTGAAAAAAAAAAACAAAAAACAAAACAGTGAGGGCAGACTAACGCCACTCAAAGTGATGCGGTACCTAGAGACTGGCAGGGCATCTAGTCATGAGCAACAGGACACTAACACTGAGAAGAACCTGACAGTGTTGGATAATGATCCTGCAATCTCTTCTAGCAAAGGCAGGGCTAAATAATGCCAACCCTAATGAGGAAAGGGATTGCCGGTGTGTGTAGTGAGAGTGAGTGTGGGAATGAGTGGGCAGGACAAAGTGGAAACAGCTGTGTGAAATAACGTCTGTGAGCATGAGAGTAAGGATGAATGGTTGTGTGTGTGTATGCATGTAGGAGAGTGCATGAGCGTGAGAATGAAAGGAAGCATGTATGTGTGTGTGTGCATGCGTAAAGAGAGGAGTGTAGTGCTAATGACACACAGCTGATGAGATTGGCAGGAGAGGGAGGCGTGGCTGAGCTGTCAGGGAGCCAAACGGACCCCAGAAGCTCCCTGAGAGTGCCTGATGGAAAATGGAAGGCAAAAACACACAAAGAGACAAAATAGCCTCAGCGTCACAGAACTGGGCCTGAACATCTGGCCCAGTTCATGACACTAACAGAGCACCATGCTCCCAAAATGCAGGATTACTTGTAATACTTAGAATCTCCAAACATACAATGGGAGGCAGAGCCTTCAGTTATCAAGCTCCTCTCCTGTGGAAGCAGCTGCCAATCTGGATTTGGGAGTCAGCCACTGTCATGTCCGCTGCGCAAACTGCGCAGCGAACATATGAAATGGCAGCGAGCCCAAAACGCAGAGTAAGTAACGTGCTTATTTACAATGGGTGTATGTATAGAAAGTCCAGATACAGTCACTGAACAAAGGAAAGACACCCGGCTACAAACTTGGTTGGTCTACAGGAATGCCTAACGCCCTCCAGTTAAGCAGGAGCGGAGGAAAAGGCACAGGGAAAGACTTACTACAATGTCAGAGTGTAAAGGCTCTGAGGGAACAAAATGATTCAGTCCAGGGGTAAACCAACAGAAGTGAGTTCAGATGTCCAGGGTAGACATTGCTAAGCTGCCACACCGGCTGGTCGTACTGCACAGCTATTTGTACAAAGCCTAATGACAGCAAGTAGACCCAGTCATGTGGCAACAGGTGCGACTGATTGAACTAAGTGTGCGTGCGTGCGTGTGTGTGTGTGTGTGCGCGCGCGTGCATGAGTGTGTATGTGGTGAACCAAACTGCTGGTGGATGCCTGGTGAGGAGGAGGTGTGGCTGTGGGACTGATGGAGAGCAAGGCTCAGTCCATCAGCTGGAATTAATAATCAATAATTAAACCCAACAGCCACAAGTCATGCTCGGGGTGGTGACCCCGAACATGACAGCCTCAATCTCCGTTTTTAAGAATAGGGTTAAAACCTTCCTTTTTGATATAGCCTATAATTAGGGAGGGATCATGTACCCCTGAACCCTCCCTTAGTTATGCTGCTAATAGGTTTAGACAGCCGGGGGACCTCCAACAATGCACTGGGCTTCACTCCTTTCTTCACTCTCAATGAAATATTTTTGCCAGTCATTAACATCTGTTTGTTCTCTAACATAGATTGAGTCCCCATCATGCTTTTTGCTCTCTACATGCCTGTTCTTTTCTTCTAATTCTCTATCCCCTCACCTCCCAGCCAGTCACAGCAGATGATTGCCCCTCCCTGAGCCTGGTTCTGCTGGAGGCTTCTTCCTGTTAAGAGGGAGTTTTTCCTTTCCACCATCGCCAAGCGCTTGCTCACAGGGGATTGCCTGATTGCTGGGGTCTTTCTGCAATTGTGGGGGTTTCCCCTACAGTTGAAAGTGCTATGAGATGACTGTTGTTGTGAATTGGCGCTATATAAATAAAGTTGAATTGAACTGAAAGTTTATCTGACACTTAGATGTTTTAAAATGAATTTACATAGACTGTATAAAAGAAATCCACTTTGGTACCAGAGTCAGTCTGTTCTGCTTGTTAGAGGAATAAAGTTGCGTGTCTGTGGCTCATCGTGTCTCATCTGATAAATCCTCTACAATGTATTCCTTAAAGTGACACTTCAGTGAAAATCAAGGAGTTTTTCTGCAAACATATGTATGTGGTTTTCTTTTTTAAGCTTGCAAGACATATCAAGAGCAAACTCAGCCATAAGTGTCACATCTGTGTTTTTCTGCTTTGAAAGTTCAGTCCCCTCCCCCATCCTCTAACAGGCGAATTTGGGCAGACTGTTTTAGTGACGTCACCATAATGGGGACCCAATCGGGTATAAGTGCTGGGTACACAACTGGCTACCCAAATAAGTTCATGCCCTCGGAGGAAGAGGGCAGAACTGAAACACCAGCCTAGTCTCCAGGCAGTGGCGGCTCGTAGGAGGAGGCAAGGGAGACAAAGCTTCCTCAGAAATTTGAGAAGAAAAAGTAATGATTCATACATTGTGATAATAGTATATTATTGTGTAACATGTTGTCAGAATCCTGTCAGAAGTCCACAGAAGGAAAAAACAGGCTTGCCACTGTGGGAACGTTAATCATCCAAACAGAAATTAGTTTGTTTTTGTTGCTATGTAAAATATAAGGAGGCAAACTTACTTACTGAAATTATTTAGCCAATCAGAAATCAGTTTATATGTGTTGCTATGGAAAATTTTCTATCTCCTTGCATTGAAGAAAAAAAGGAAGGACGCCAGGCAATAATGAACCACAGTCAGTCTTTTGACATTGACTATGTTTACATGGACAGAAGTAACCGGATTAAAAGCCTGATCGGAATAAAAATGCTTCATGTAAACATCATCATCATCATCATAGCAGTCTGTCAGGGGTGACAATGACTGTTTCATTTAGGTCTGATCAGATTCCTCCACACAGCTCTGTCCTTCACCTTACACTGCCAGGAACTCCTGACCTTGTTAACCCGGGTGATGTCCGAGCTGGTATGAGTTGCTTTCTGACTGACCATTTCATGAAACTGCTTGCAAAGTATTTGGCAATCTGAATATTCTAACCCGATCACGCTCATTCGGATCAAAATTTCATTCCGACTGAGAGGGGTGGGTTATGCCGATTGTTAATCTGAATGGTGCGCATGAAAACACTTATTCCGAACGTAGGGCAGAAAATATGTTTACTGCGCATGTCTGTACACCAGCCGCACGTCGACGTGACGTATTTCCACCTTAGCAGCAGCTAGCGGAAAACATAGCGGGAGTAAAACAAAACTGGTCTGTATCGTCCTGCTGTCTCCCTCTGTTCGTCATATGGCGAAGTATGTACTTGTAGCTTAATTACGGAGACCAGCAGAAGCAAAAGTACAGCCTGAATAACACAATACAGGTCAATTTCAACACGAAGCGGGGCTTGCTAACATCGGAAGTTGCTTCTTCTACTATTTTTTGAATGTCGAAATGTCGACGTGCGCATGTCAAAATGATTTATTCCATTCAAATGTGTGACACATGGAAACGCACGTCCTAATCAGATCACCTTTTTCAGGATCCATGTAAACAGTAAAATTCTGATCTGAATTATAATCAGATTGAAGAAATTTTGCCCATGTAACTGTGGCCAATGTCACTGTATAGACGCATTCAAGGCCCTGATTATTGCACACGGACGAGATATCCTGCAGTGTTTACTTGCTAACAAGTTTAGGAAACTACAATTTGAACACCACCTTTGGGTTAAAAAATAGTCCAAGGGCTTCCCCTAAACTGGACATTATAAAGTTGTTGGATGCAGCAGGATGGTACCCAGGATACCTGGACGAGTGGAGCTAACCCACTTAGCAACGCTAGCCTTGGCCTAGCATCTTGCAACTGTTTCAACTGGATTTGATGACATGAAGATCTTTTTCTCTCCTGTATGCCATTTTATTTTCAACTCTTTATATGATTGTGGAAGATATTTTTCATTGGTGCTCAGTTTGACTCAATAATGAACAGCACAGAATGGGACCAAACAGGACACCAAATGCCCAAATAATGAATGAAATTATTTTTATGGGACACCAAAAGCCCACCAAGTGCCCCCAAAAAACTGTAATCATTTTTATGTTAATATTTAAATGGCCATTCTTGTAGTAACTAATGAGACACACAACTCCTACATAACACATTAAATCATATCTAACTGACATGGTGTAACCAGGCCCAGAAGCACACACTGGTAAAAGTTTAACAGTGATTTTATTGAAGAGTAACTGTGTTTGCAGGAGGCGTGGGAGAGTCTGGCAAACTTGGGAGGAGAGAGCAGAGAGAGGGTGAGTATAGTAAATGAGAGTATGTCTGGTAGCGTTATCTGTTTGTGGTTCCTTACAGGTACAGCTGGAGATGGGGAGCGCCAAATTCCAACTACAGATGGGGGCTGCAGGTAGCCTGTCTGATGATCCCCCCAACTGCCTCTTCCACGGTGTTCCCGGTTATAAGCTGTGGTGGTGTGTTGCAGGCTGGCCAGGCCTGAATAGTGAATGGGAAAAGGGGTGAGACACTGCACCGTGATGTTGGTAATGATGTTATGCTCGACACCGCCCACTCGACACTGATTCGAGCAATATAAAGCGGAAGTGTCATGAGCAGTGCATTGAGCGCCATTTCAGCACACCCACAGTCATGTGACTGTAGCAAGCGAGGCCTCGTTATGTCGGTCATATCACATGACTTGAGGACTCGCGGGAAGTTTGAGAGGGAATTATTATTATTTTTTTTTTTTTTGCTTTGTATTGTTTGTTCCTGCCAAATGCTCAAAAATGTGTCATCAACTTTTCTTGGTCAGGTTTTATCATGCTGAATGAGGCTGGTGTAGTGCTGTCTTGGATAGTGTGTTGGTCAGCATAGTGATGTTTTGTTGGGGCCTTGCAAAAAGCTGCATTTAATATCTGTGGCACAAAAGACTCAGGGTCCTTGCAAGTATAGGTGTGTGTTTGTTCAAGAGTAATTTGCCTCCTCAGTGGGATCATCCAAGAGCCACTACCGGTCCACTTATAGAATACTAAAAACACAGCAGTACTCAGGTAAGATATAAATTGAATAAAGGGCATAGAGTCAGAATGTCAGTGTGAAAACTGCACTTTCCCTGTTTGCTGACCCCTGATATACAGTAAAGCAGAGCATGCTTGAGTAACCCAGTTAATAATGTAATATCCTGGTTGTTATTGCTGGGTTTCCCATCTCTAGGATATGATGTATTTTTGCATTTAGTATGAAAAAATGAAATGGTAGAATATAGGATGATTTTTTTAAAAGATCAGGTACAGTATAATCCGAATTCCTTGGTATTCGATAGTGAATGCTGATAGAGCGTGATAGCAACATCAGCAAAAAATAGTGGGGAAAAGGGTTTTGAATGATTCCAAGAAAAACCTTGTGAGTGTGGGAGAAATTCCAACTGTACACACTCAGATTCAGCTTTAGCACAATAACTTCCAAGAGTCGTACATAATTTTTGTACTCTTTTTAAATAATAGACCAGACCGTCAATGATGGAGTAGCTCCTTCTGGTCTGACGAGCTAACCCTGAGAGTGCTATGCAGACCCATCTAGGATGTGCTTAAGGTCAAGGTCAATAGCCTAGGAGAAGCAGTGTTTTTCATGAAATCATAAATGCTCAATTCAACTTTATTTATGTAACACCATTTCACAACAACAGTCATTTCATAGCACATACATCAGCTGTAGGAGAAACCCCCACAATTGCAGAACGACCCCAGCAATCACTGGATGCACTCACTGACATGTAACTTCAGTGAGTGTAAAACTCATCAGACAAATCCAGCCTTTAAAAAAAGCATAAATCCTCAAAGTTTTTCAAACCCTGAACTAGGCAAAACTAATTTGGGACCCTCAAAGTTAAAAAAAAAAAAAAGGTCTGCTTGGGAGACACTTAAATGCATGGAGTATGATCTCCAAACGAGAACAACTAGAACATCTGCTGATAAACTCTAATATTAATTGTATGGGTCTTTCTGAAACCTGGTTATCATCTTCATCACCTGTCCATCATCATCATCATCATTATTATTATTATTATTATTATTATTATTATTAACAGAAAGAGAAACAACAGCAAAAACAATATGACAACATTATATGACTACATAATAATAATAATAATAATAATAATAATAATGACTGTCATAATTGTATTGACCATACATCGGGGCTGAGCAATTCCACCTTAAATCATCATCATGGTTTACTGAATCTTTCAGGTCGGTTTTCGCTTTTTTTTCCTCCTCTGTTCTCCATTACAGTTTACTGACAAGGTTCATAATTATTAAGCAATATTATACAACAGTGCGGTATCATACTATTTTTTTTGCAATTATCAACTACAAATTCACATTGTTTGATGCAGCAAAATTCAGCCTCCACCTCCCGTTCTCGTCTTCTTGTACTGGTGTCCTATGTCCCACCCTACCTTACCTGTGATTGGCTGCTTAGAAAGGTCTGACATTGATGAGCACAGCTGTACAGCAGATTGAATATTTGAACATTTTTCAGCCCTGAACACTGCAACAAAAAGCGGCCACCGCTCAAAGCATTTCAGCACTGAAGCTGGATTCATGCTGCACCTCCACTGTCCGCATACATGCAACCAGAAACCTCGTGTGACAAAATTTACGTCATTGTCTCCACACCACCAGTGTATGCAGGGCTCTACTGCAGACGACCGCGTGCAGCCCAAATTTTATGACTGCGCGGCCTGCCCACAATCTGAATGCACTGACAGAGCATGCACAAGACTGATCGTACCATTCGTGAGATGGCGCTACCACCACAGCATACAAAGACAAAGCAGACGAGGAAGACAACGAAGAGTAGACGAGACGTAGCAACATTCATGAATCTTTTTGCAGCAGCAGCAGCTTGAGCAGAGAAGAGCACTGGAAAACAGTAATTCCTTCTTTTTCTTGAAATGACGCCATTGTTGTTGCTACAAAAAAAAATGTGCGTCACTCTTGTGTTTATAGCCGTGAACAAACTGGCATGTTAGCGCGTTTGCACTACCCACAGGGCTAGGGCGAAACTACAAATAACAGTTGTGCGCATGCGTCAACTGCTTGGCTTGGTAGATGAAAAAAGTGAGCATGCACAACGCCGCATGCGCGCCGGGCTCATCCAAAGTGCACGCAGACCAAAGTGGACCAGAGGGGAAATGCAGCATGAATAAGGCTTGAGGGCGCTCAATACTGTAATCGCTGGACTACATAGAGAATGAAAAGAAAATAGTCACCCACAACAGGGAAAATGAGTTTGGTGGACACGCCCCCTAATACTTTTTCTGCAGTGTTTGGCTTCCAGGTTGTCAAGGCATGTGGCCCTATGGCATGACAATGCACGTAACTAAGTGGGCACGTCTTAAAGGGGCAGATGGGCAGTACACGAAAAGTCCCAGATTAATATATAAAATAATAATCAAAAAAATTCCTGCATCCACATCGTGATCCGAATCATAACTAAAATCTAATCATCTGTTCCCCATGCCATTACACACATTTCCTGAAAATTTCATCAAAATCCATTCAGAACTTTTTGAGTTATGTTGCTAACAGACAAACCAACCAACCAACCAACCGACAAACTAACCAGTGCCACTGAAAACATTACCTCCCTTCGGACCTTCCCGGACTCTCTGGTTATTGTGCTTGGTGACTTTAACCAGAACAACCTGAGCCACGAACTCCCCCGGTACAAACAGTTTATTAAATGCCCCACCAGAGGAGAGAACATGCTGGATCACTGTTACACTACAGTTAAGGACGCGTATCGCGCTGTTCCCCACGCTGCGCTCGGACTATCTGATCACGTGATGGTCCACCTGATCCCCACATACAGACAGAGACTGAAGCTCACAAAACCTGTTGTGAGCACTACGAGGAATTGGACCAGTGAAGCTGTGGAGGAGCTGCGTACGTGCTTGGGAACAACTGACTGGGACATGTTTAAAGGAGCCACGCATGATCTGGATGAGTACACGGACACTGTGACCTCATATATCCACTTTTGTGAGGAGTGCATTCTTCCATCGCGCACCAGGGTGAGTTACTCCAACGACAAGCCCTGGTTCACAGCTAAGCTCAGACAGATCAGGAAGAGAAGGAAGCTGCGTTGAAAAGTGGAGACTGCTACAAGGAGGCCAAATACCGGTTTAGCAGACAGCTGAGGAGAGCTAAATCTGTGTATTCTGAGAGACTCCAGCAGCAGTTCACTGCTAACGACTCTGCTTCTGTGTGGAGAGGACTGAGGCAAATCACCAACTATCGGCCTCAGGCTTCTAAGGGACGGGATGACAAAGCCCTTTGTCAAAGACTGTCCCAACACTATGCTCGTTTTGACACCTCGTCAGCTGTGCCCAACTCCCCCCCTCCCCCCAGCGTCACTGCCTCCACGGTCCCCACTTCATCAAAGGCGGCCCCCCCTCCTCCCCCCCTGCCCTTGCCATCAGTGAGCAGGATGTGCACAGACAGTTCTCCAGACTGAACCCGCGCAAGGCCCCCGGTCCGGACGGCGTGTCTCCCTCCACCCTGAGACACTGTGCGGAGGAGCTGACTCCTGTCTTCACAGACATTTTTAACACCTCCCTGAAGCCATGCTACGTGCCGGCCTGCCTCAAAACCTCTACCATCGTCCCTGTCCCCAAGAAGCCACGGATCACTGGACTTAACGACTACAGACCTGTAGCGCTCACCTCTGTAGTCATGAAGTCCTTTGAGCGCCTGGTCCTGCCCCACCTCAAGACCATCACCACTCCCCTCCTGGACCCGCTGCAGTTCGCCTACAGAGCCAACAGGTCTGTGGACGACGCAGTCAACCTGGCCCTCCACTCCATCCTGCAGCACCTGGACTCCCCGGGAACCTACGTCAGGATCCTGTTTGTGGGCTTCAGCTCTGCATTCAATACCATCCGCCCCGCTCTGCTCCAGGACAAGCTGTCCCTGCTCAACGTGCCTGACTCCCTCTGCAGGTGGATCACCGACTTCCTGACGGACCGGAGGCAGCATAGACTGTCTCGGACTCTGTAAGCATCAGCACCGGATCACCCCAGGGCTGTGTACTTCCCCCCCCTGCTCTTCTCCCTGTACACCAACTCCTGCACCTCCAGCCACCAGTCTGTCAAGCTGATGAAGTTTGCGGATGACACCACCCTCATCGGGCTCATCTCCAACGGCGATGAGTCCGTCTACAGGAGTGAGGTGGCCCGGCTGGCATCCTGGTGCAGCCACAACAACCTGCAGCTGAATGCTCGGAAGACAGTGGTGATGATCGTGGACTTCAGAAAAGTCACAGCCCCTCTGCCCCCCCTTACCCTCACAGACTCTCCCATCACCACTGCGGATTCCTTCCTCTTCCTGGGCACCACCATCACCCGGGACCTCAAGTGGGAGCCGACCATCAGCTCCCTCATCAAAAAAGCCCAGCAGAGGATGTTCTTCCTGCGGCAGCTGAGGAAGCTCAAGCTACCCACCAAAATGTTGGTGCAGTTCTACACGGCCATCATCGAGTCCATCCTCACCACCTCCATCACCGTGTGGTACGCAGGAGCCACCGCCAGGGACAGACTAAGACTGCAGCACGTTGTGTGCGCTGCTGAGAAGGTGATCGGCTGCAAGCTCCCATCCCTCCAGGACCTGTACATCTCCAGGACCCGGAGGTGTGCAGGTCGGATCATAGCAGACCCTTCACACCCTGGACACGCACTGTTTGCCCCCCTCCCCTCAGGCAGGAGGCTTCAGTCCATTCAGACTAAAACCTCCCGCTACATGAACAGCTTCTTCCCCTCTGCCATCAGACAGCTGAACACTAAGTGACTTATTAGACTCTTGTGCACTATGTACAGCAGCTCAACCGGTCTCATGACAATTATCACTTGTTTTCTTTTTGCATTGCCGACTTGTCGTTGGCCTCCGTCGGTCTATGATGACCATGGAAGAGAATCCTAAACGTCTACTCTGCTGGAACAGCACCGCCTGTGGCTGATCAGGCCGATGCACACCGGTGTTCTACCTTCCAGCGTTGGGCGTTGGTAGGATTCAAGCCTGGGCAGGAAGATATGGAGGACAAGATGTTACCCATGCAGCATGTCCCCCCTCTCCACGTCACTGATGGATCCAAAGGAACAGCAGGGCTGCTATAGTTTGGCACCAGCGCCGTCACAGGAGCTACCAGAATGATGTTGAGCACAACAGAGAGCTGCCTTAGGGGCTCCGACTCCGGATTTTTCCTCAGGGTTGACTCCCGAAGTCTTTCCCGTGACCGGGTGTGCCGCAAGGCAGCGGAGGTTTGAAATCAGGGTTTACCTTCCCCTAGATGGGCTAACTTCCCAGGCTGACGAGCCACCATCTACCCGAATCATCTGGTTTTAAGGCGCCAGAGATCCGCCCTCGCCCCTTCTCCTATTAGTAAAAGCAGTTCCGCCGGGCTTAGAGACTAAACCACACGGGCAGGCTAGGAGTTGGACTTAGTTGTCAGAGGCTTTTCGAGACGCACGCCGTAAGGAGCATTTTATGAGCACTGGGAGCTTAACCCCAGTGCCGCTCCTGGCTATGACAACCTTGGAATTGCCGACTGCACTATGTGGAACTCCACAATATCTGCTGCTCTTGTTAATATATTTAAAAATTACATAGATTAGCATTAGCTTATTCTTATTCTACCTTTTATTGCATGCATAGTTTTTATCTTTAGTGTTACTCTATGTTTAATGTTGCAGCATTGCACCGAGACAAATTCCTAGTTTGTGTACTACATGAACAATGGCAATAAATCTCTTTCTGATTCTGACTCTGATTCCTTGGCAGAGGTAAAAAGGAAATGACAGAAGAAGAATCAATTTATCATGGGTCAACTCCAAATCTCTACAACTAATGAAGATGAGAGATCAACTTCTTGAAATACAGTAGCTCTAAAATCAAGTTTAACAACAGACAGACAAAAATTTACGTCTGGTAGAAATAAGGTAACACAAACTCTGAAAAAGGCTAAAGAAAACTTTTTTATAACCATTATCGAAAATGCAAATGGAGATGGCAAAAAAATTTGGAATAATATTAACAAATTGCTAAATAAACAGAACCAAAAAGAGTTTAACAACTTTTCCATAAACTCTGTGCTAGAAATTTCCCATTCAGTTAATCCACCTGATCATAATTCTAGTCTTATTAACCCCACACAACTAATTTTTAATATATCAGAAATAACTGAAGTTGCAAATATCATCAGCTCATTGAATAGCTCAAAAGCAACAGATGAACATGGTCTTAACACCAATTTTTTAAAAGAACATAAAGAATCTCTCATTTGTCCAGTTACTCATTTAATCAGTCTGTCAATCAAACATGCTGTTGTCTCAACTGCTTGGAAGGTAGGAGTGGTCAGACCAATTTTCAAAACAGAGATTAAAACTGATATAAACAACTACAGATCAATGAGCATCTTATTTGTTATCTCCAAAATAATTGAAAAATGGATGGCTGCATTATTATGTGAACATCTGAATAATGGGAACACCCCCTGCATCACGCACAGTTTGGGTTCCGTGTTCACTACTCAACAGTCTGCAATAAGTTGTTCCTAGAGAAAACTAAATCTGGTTTTAGATAAGTGTAGTTGTGTAGGTGTTGTGTTTTTAAATCTGAAGAAGGTGTTTGACACTGCTGACCACAAATCCTTTGAACCAAACTTACTCAGTTTAATTTTTCAGAACATGCTATTAAATGGATGAAATCCTATTTAACCGACAGACAGCAATGTGTAATGGCTGTGTCAAATCGACCTGGTGTCCCACAAGGCTCTATACTTGGACCAATATTATTCTCCTTATACATAAATGATTTACCAAATGCATGCAGAAAACTTCACATACAAATGTATGCAGATGACATGGTAATATTCACACATGCAAAAAACACACAAGAAGCCGCCTGTATTCTTACAACAGTGATGACTCAGATCCATGACTGGCTTAATAATTCATGTCTCCTACTAAACACAAAAAAAAAAACTGCATGATGTTCACCAAACAATGATCAAATATTACAAACTCAAACATTTTCTTAAAAGAGGTGCAGCTGCAATTAGTCAAGGAATTTAAATACCTTGGTGTGACTTTAGACTCTTCATTAACCTTTAAAAAACATACAAAAAAATCTCAAACATAATCAAATTCAGTCTGAGAAATTTTAAACAAATTAGACCATTGCTGACAGTTACTGCAGCCAAAATGTTTCTGCATGTAATGATCTTCTCACACATTGATTACTGTTTTACCAACAGGTCACTCACTGGTGTAACCATAATCAAACCCATTGAATCTTTATACAAAAATATCATAGGCAGCAAGAGTGCGCCCCTCCCGTCATGCCTCACCTTCATAAACTCATCACTGCACCTGAGGCGGAAGACACACCTGCGTCCGCTCATCAGCCAGTGTACTTAAGGAGACTCTCTCCGCGCATTCAACGCTGGCTCGTCTGGGTATACTGCCCGCTTCATAGACAAGAAAGTATAATTAACAAGTGTAGACACGCTGTCTTACCTTGTCATCATTCTCTCCTCAGGTTGCTGCCACAATGCAGGTGTGTTTCCAGGACTGCACATGCTCTCCTGCCACATCTCACCATTCCCTCAGCATCCTATCTCCACCCGGTCAGGCACCACCAGTTCATTCCCCACACCATACTGGTTCGTCTATTCTCCCCTGGGGCCCTGCCAGTTCTCCCTGGATTCCCAAGTAAGTGGCAATTTGGCTCGCCCATTTCCCCTTACTCTGTTCCTCTGCCGAGCCCTGGATTGGGCATGGTCCACGATTGATAACCCCGAGGGGCGTCGGTATACATTTGACCAATTTGTGGATGTTTTCTCTTGCACGTTTGGCCGTACCAAGAGTCAGGGCAACGTTATGAGCCACCTGATGACGCTCCACCAGGGCACTCAGTCAGCAGCCGTACTCGGTGGCGTTCCGGGTTGTAGCGGCTGATTTGGGGTGGAATGAGATTGTTTTGTGCAGCACATTCCTCCATGGGTTAAACGCTCAACTCTGTGACGATCTGGTGGTTCACCCTGTGCTGGAGACTCTTGATGGTCTCATAGATCAGGCTGTTGGATTGGACAACCGGTACCGTGAGCGCGTGAAGGAGCGCGAGTCCTCCTCTCGCCCATGCGCCAAGCGTGCACCCACCGTGGTTACTGGCACTGGCGGCACCAGCTCTTTGCCCGAGCCGATGGAGCTCTCTCGGCACTTGACCGATGATGAGTGCCGGCGAAGGCGAAGGGCTGGCACGTGCATGTACTGCAGTTTACTGAACCACAGTCTGGACGAATGTCGCCAGCGGCCAAAAGATGCGGCCTGTCAGTAACCATGGGGGGTCTGGCGGGCGGGACTAAATCTACTCCCCCCTGTAATTTTTCAATTTCGGCCCTCATGCAATTGCCGGGGGTCGAGAGGAGGACTATGGCACTGGTTGATTCGGGGTCAGAGGTTAATTTCGTCTCTGCCCAGTTTGTGCGGCAGAATCAGAATCAGAATCAGAATCAGGTTTATTGCCATTGTTCATGTAGTACACAAACTAGGAATTTGTCTCGGTACAATGCTGCAACATTAAACATGATAAGATAAGAGAAATAAACTATACATGTAATAAAGTGTAGGATAAGATTAAGTGATACTGGTCAACAGTTAAAATATATATTAGCCAGCAGCAGATACTGTGGAGAACTATATAGTGCAGTCGGTAATGCAGGAAGAAAACAGTGATGATTGACATGAGTCTGGTTGAGCTGCTGTACATGGTGCACGAGAGTCACTTAGTGTTCAGCAGTCTAATGGCAGAGGGGAAGAAGCTGTTCATGTGACGGGAGGTTTTAGTCTGGATGGACCGAAGTCTTCTACCAGAGGGGAGGGGGGCAAACAGTACGTGACCAGGGTGTGAGGGATCGGCTATGATCCGGCCAGCACGCCTCCGGGTCCTGGAGATGTACAGATCCTGGAGAGATGGGAGCTTGCAGCCGATCACCTTCTCAGCAGTGCGCACGACGCGCTGCAGCCTTAGTCTGTCCCTGGCAGTGGCTCCTGCGTACCACACGGTTATGGAGGTGGTGAGGATGGACTCGATGATGGCTGTGTAGAACTGCACTAACATCTTGGTGGGTAGCTTGAGCTTCC
This sequence comes from Pholidichthys leucotaenia, assembly GCA_020510985.1. NCBI lineage: Eukaryota > Metazoa > Chordata > Actinopteri > Cichliformes > Pholidichthyidae > Pholidichthys > Pholidichthys leucotaenia. Next base: position 413,939,549 of record CM035837.1, on the reverse strand, counting down.
TCAGCTGCCGCAGGAAGAACATCCTCTGCTGGGCTTTTTTGATGAGTGAGCTGATGGTCAGCTCCCATTTGAGGTCCCTGGTGATGGTAGTGCCTAGGAAGCGGAAGGAATCAGCAGTGGTGATGGGAGAGCCTGAGAGGGTGAGGGGGGGGCAGAGGAGTAGTGACTTTCCTGAAGTCTACAATCATCTCCACTATCTTCAGAGCGTTCAGCTGCAGGTTGTTATTGCTGCACCAGGACGCCAGCTGGGCCACCTCTCTCCTGTAGGCGGACTCGTCGCCGTTGGAGATGAGCCCGATGAGGGTGGTGTCGTCCGCAAACTTGATCAACTTGACAGACTGGTGGCTGGAGGTGCAGGAGTTGGTGTAAAGGGAGAAGAGTAGGGGGGAAAGTACACAGCCCTGGGGTGATCCGGTGCTGATGCTAGTATAGTCTGAGACAGTCTTTCCCAGCCGCACATGCTGCCTCCGGTCCGTCAGGAAGTCGATGATCCACCTGCAGAGGGAGTCAGGCACGTTGAGCAGGGACAGCTTGTCCCGGAGCAGAGCGGGGCGGATGGTGTTGAATGCGGAGCTGAAGTCCACAAACAGGATTCTGGCGTAGGTTCCCGGGGAGTCCAGGTGCTGCAGGATGGAGTGGAGGGCCAGGTTGACTGCATCGTCTACAGACCTGTTGGCTCGGTAGGCAAACTGCAGCGGGTCCAGGAGAGGGGTGGTGATGGACTTGAGGTGGGACAGGACCAGGCGCTCAAAGGACTTCATGACTACAGAGGTGAGCGCTACAGGTCTGTAGTCATTAAGTCCAGTGATCCGTGGCTTCTTGGGGACAGGGATGATGGTGGAGGATTTGAGGCAGGATGGCACGTGGCATAACTTAAGGGAGGTGTTAAAAATGTCTGTGAATACAGGAGCCAGCTGTTTCGCACAGAGTCTCAGGGTGGAGGGAGACACGCCGTCTGGGCCGGGGGCCTTGCGCGGGTTCAGTCTGGAGAACTGTTTGAGCACATCCTGCTCACTGATGATAAGGGGAGGGGGGGAGGAGGGGGGGGTGCCTTAAATGAAGTAGAGAATGTGGAGGCTGTGGAGCTGGAGGGAGGGGGGGAGTTGGACACAGATGACGAGGTGTCAAAACGGGCATAGTGTTGGGACAGTCTCTGACAAAGGGCTTTGTCATCCTGACCTTTAGGAGCCTGAGGCCGATAGTTGGTGATCTGCCTCAGTCCTCTCCACACGGAAGCCGAATCATTAGCAGTGAACTGCTGCTGGAGTCTCTCTGAGTATAGAGATTTAGCCCTCTTCAGCTCTCTGTTAAACCGGTATTTAACCTCCCTGTAGCAGTCCCTGTCTCCACTTTTCAGCGCTGCTTCCTTCTCCTTCCTGATCTGTCTGAGCTTAGCTGTGAACCAGGGTTTGTCATTAGAGTAACTCACCCTGGTGCGTGATGGAAGAATGTTCTCTTCACAAAAGTGGATATATGAGTTCACAGTGTCCGTGTACTCATCCAGATCATGCGTGGCTCCTTTAAGCATGCCCCAGTCAGATATTTCCATGCACGTTTCCAGCTTCTCCTCAGCATCACTGGTCCGTATCTTCGTAGTGCTCACAACAGGTTTAGTGAGCTTCAATCTCTGTCTGTATGTGGGAATGAGGTGAACCATCACGTGATCAGATAATCCCAGCGCAGCTCGAGGGACAGCGCGATATGCGTCTTTCACTGTGGTGTAACAGTGATCCAGTCCAGCAGGTGGGTATTCCCACACACAAATTGCCCAACAACCAGAGAATAACCACCATATCTGGCTGGGAGGTCACGGTAGTCACCGAAAGCACGGCGCCGATCTCCATTCTCCTTTCTGGGAACCACTGGGAGAAACTCACATTCCTGGTTCTTCCTGTTTCATCTTCCCTGGTGGTTATTGGCTACCCATGGCTACGGAGGCATAATCACAATTATTAATTGGGGACAGAATACCATAGATAGATAGATAGATACATACATACATACATACATACATACATACATACATACATACTTTATTTCGAACAAAAAAAGTTAAAAAAAAAAAAGCAAATGACAAGTGCGACAAAGTGACAGTATACAGTGCTCGAAAGGGAGAAGGAAGAAGTGAACACTTATTAACTCCAACTCCTCTTTTTCATAAATACAACCCATGTGAAATATATTCAATTTACCACATTTAAGACCCCAAGTAAACAATTAACTATATTTTGTCAACATTAACACCCATCCATCCCAACATACAGTACATACAGTCCATACATCAAAACCAGCCCCAAACAACACAGATATACACAGCACTGTCCCACCCACCATTCCATAGTGTCCCAGAGTGAGCATAGTGAATCGTACATATAAATACTACCCTTCTAACATATATTCTTTAAGCAAATAATGTTTATACCTATTTTTGAATTGATTTCTGTTTGTACATAGTTTCAGTTCCAACTCCAGACTGTTCCACAAATCCACCCCACAGACAAATATGCACATACAGTACTTTTCATAGTTGTTCATATCTTAGGTTTTGTAAAGTTTAAGTCTCCTCTCAAATTATAATCATTGTCTCTTTTTTTGAATATTTTTTGTATATTAGTTGGGAGTTGATTATTAATTGCCCTGTACATTACTTGTGCTGTCTTAAATTTAACTAAATCCATGAACTTTATGACATGTGACTTTAAAAACAACGAATTGGTATGGTCTCTATATCCTACATTATTTATTATCCTTATAGCTTTTTTTTGTAATGTGTATATTGGCTGTAGGTTGGTCTTGTAGGTGTTTCCCCAGACTTCTACACAGTAGTTAAGATAAGGTAGAAACAGTGAATTGTACAGTAAGAACCGTGATTTATAGTCCAAGATGTGTCTTGTCTTCCCCAGTATCCCTATACATTTTGCCAACTTGGCCCAGATGTGACTGATGTGAGGTTTCCAGCAGATTTTATTGTCTAGTGTCACCCCCAGAAACTTATTTTCCTGTACTGTTTCTATTCTGGTATCATCTATCGTTACCATTATTTCATGATTTATTTTATAATTTCCAAACAACATAATCTTTGTTTTTTTTCAGATTTAGAGATAATTTATTTTTTGTTAAACCACTGCGTTAACCTTTTCATTTCAGTTGTGACCACCTCTAAAACCTGGTGCAAATTCTCACCAGTGCAAAGGCTATTTGTGTAATCCGCAAACAAAATAAATTTCAGAATTTTTGATACTTGGCATATGTCATTTATATAGAAGATAAAGAGTTTGGGTCCCAAAACTGACCCCTGGGGAACACCACAAGTGATGTCCATGAAGGGTGATTTGTGCTCACCAATTTGTACAAATTGTTGTCTGTTACTTAAATAACTTTCCAACCAACTCAGTCCGATCCCTCTTATCCCATACCTTTCCAATTTCCTCAGTAGAATTCTGTGGTCAATGGTGTCAAAAGCTTTCTTTAAATCTATAAATACTCCTACAGCAAATTTTTTTTTATCTATACAACTAGTAATTTCTTCTATAAGTTCGATCAGTGCCAAAGATGTTGATTTATCTGCTCTAAAATCATACTGGCTGGAGGTTGGAGGTTGTGTTTTCAATGAAATCATCCAGTCTCTTAGTGAAAATTTTTTCAAGTATTTTGGAGAATTGTGAGAGTAAAGAGACCGGCCTGTAATTTGTGAAATAATGACTGTCTCCTGTTTTAAATAGTGGTATTACTTTTGCTATTTTCATTTTGTTGGGAAATTTACCACTTTGAAATGACAGGTTACAGATGTGGGTGAGTGGTTTAACAATTCCTTCAATTCCTTTTTTCACTATTGTCATGTCAATTTCATTCCAGTCAGTTGATTTTTTGTTCTTAAATTTACTCACAGTCTCGATAATTTCCTTTTCAGTAACTGCACCCAAAAAGATTGTGTTTGGATTTCTATCTTCTATTTCATTTACAGAACCACTGTTGTTTGTTTCTGGTGTCACTGTTGATTTTGCTAATTCAGGACCAACATTTACAAAAAAATTATTGAAACCATTAACCACATCCTCCATATTATTTATCAAATTGTCATTTTCAATAAAATATTCTGGATAATTAGCATTCTTAGGTCATTTACTAATAATCCCATTGAGTACTTGCCATATTCCTCTTAAGGAATGCGTACCATCTCGTCCTTGAGCCTATTTTACACGGCTAATTGCATGCGTTCAGCGGAGTGTTCCCCAACTATGTCTGTCTCCCTCTCCCCGGCCGAGCCGCCGGACCTCAGCCTCGTCCTGCGGGCATACCATGATTTGGGGGGCCTTTAGCAAATCGAGGGCATTGTCGCTACTGCCTCATCACTCCTACAGTTGTGCTATAGACCTCATCCCGGGGGCAAAGCTGCCGTCCAGCTGGCTATACAGCATTTCAGGTCCAGAGAGGGAGGCGATGGAGAAATACATTAAAGAATCGCTGAATGCCGGCCTTATTTGGCCATCTTCGGCCCCGCTCAGAGCCAGACTCTTCTTCATCGGGAAGAAGGATGGCTCGTTGCGCCCGTGCATTAACTACCGGGAGCTCAATGCTATAACCACCAAAGCTATGTACCCTCTGCCTTTGATTAATTCAGCATTTGAGCTCCTTCAGCGCTCACGGGTATTCACCAAGCTAGACTTAAGGAATGCGTACCATCTGATCCGCATCCGCGAAGGCGATGAATGGAAGACGGCATTTAAAACTCATCAGGGGCAGTTTGAATACCTGGTGATGCCATTCGGGCTCACTAATGCCCCCGCCGTCTTTCAATGATTAATTAACGACGTCCTTCGAGACATGCTTTATCAATTCGTTTTTGTCTATTTGGATGAAATTTTGATTTTCTCCCGATCACCAGAGGAACATGAAGCCCATGTCAGAGCTATCCTGCAATGGCTTCTGGAGAACTAGCTCTACGTGAAGGCTGAGAAGTGTGAGTTCTCCACAACATTTACCACCTTCTTGCGCTTCATAGTGGCTGAAGGAAGACTGATTGCCGACCCAGCTAAGGTGAGGGCAGTGCTTGATTGGCCAACTCCCCACTCCCATAAGGAGCTTCAACGCTTCCTCGGGTTCACAAACTTCTATCGCAGGTTCATAAGGAACTACAGTGGGGTAGCACTGCCCTTAACACGGCTGACCTCCATTAAGGTCCCCTTTCGCTGGACCGAGGCAGCTGAACAGGCATTTGTAAAATTAAAGTGCCTGTTCACAGAAAGTCCAATCTTGGCTCAAGTCGACACACATCTCCAATTTGTCCTCGAGGTGGACGCATCTGATTTAGGGGTAGGTGCTATACTGTTGTAGCACGTGCCCCCCGATCAGAAGCTCTGGGACAGAGAGCTGTTTGCCATTAAATTGGCATTGGAGGAATGGAGGCATTGGCTTGAGGGGGCTATTCACCCCATCATCGTGTGAACCGATCACAAAAACCTTGAGTATTTGTGATTGGCCAGCTGACTTCACGTCAGGCAGGCTCGTTGGGCCCTGTTTTTTCAGAGGTTCAACTTCTCCATCACGTACTGGCCTGGTGCTTGGAACACCAAACCGGACACGCTATCACGCAAGTTTGATTCTGGGGAGGTAGCCCCCCCCCCCCCCAAAAAACCATCATACCACCTTTGCGCGTCCTCGGTGCCCTTACTTGGGATATCGAGCGGCGGGTCCACCAGGCCCAGTCCCAGGACCCTGTGCCAGTAGGGTGCCCCCGGAACCATCTGTACGTCCCGGCTGCCCTCCGCAGCAATGTCATCCAGTGGGGTCACACCAGTCGCTTCGCTTGCCATCCTGGTATCGCTCAAACTGTGGACTTCGTCCGGAGAGCATTCTGGTGGCCCACGCTGTGGCAGGACATACAAGAGTATGTGAAGGCCTGTCAGACCTGCGTCTGGGGGAAATCGGACTCCTCTCCCCCATCTGGTTTCCTCCATTCCCTCCCCACCCCTAGTCGTCCGTAGTTACACATCGCCATGGATTTTGTCACTGGCCTCCTCCCCCCGCCCCGCGGCAAGATGGTGATTCTTACCATTGTGGATTACTACTTCAAGGCGGTGCATCTGGTTGCCCTACCAAAGCTCCCCTCAGCCTTGGAGACAGCGGTCCTCCTCATCGACCATGTGATCCAGATTCCCAGTATTCCCATGGACATTGTGTCTGTCCGGGGTCCTCAATTTACATCCCAGGTCTGGAGGGCCTTTTGCCGGACTCTAGGAACTACAATGAGTCTCTCCTCTGGAAACCATCTGCAGAGCAGCAGGGAGGAGGAGCGCACCAATCGGTCCTTGGAGGCCGCCCTGCGGTGTGTAGCAGCCGATAACCCGTCATCCTGGAGCACACACCTGACCTGGGTGGAGTACTCTATGAACTCTGCTATCTCCATTGTGACTGGACTCACCCCGTTCGAGGCATCATTAGGGTACACGTCGCCTCTTCTACCCATGGCCGAGAGGGAGGTCACAGTTCCATATGTAGGGGCCCATGCTTGTCGCTGCCAGCGCGTCTGGAGGTCTACTCGGGCCACTCTTGCCCGCACCACTGAATGCACCCGGGCTGCTGCAGATAGGAATCGGGTTCCGGCTCCCAAGTACGTCATCGGGCAGCAGGTCTGGCCGGCTGTGAGCCAGGTTCCTCTGAAAAGAAAAAATCTAAGCTGCCCCCCCCCCCCGCTTCCTAGGGCCATACACCATCTCCCAGGTGATAAACGATGTGTCGGTCCAGGTGAAGCTGCCTTCGACCCTGCGAGTGAACCCCAAGTTTCATGTCGCCCACATTAAGCCCCTCTCAGCCAGTCCCCTCTGCCCCCCCCCACCGAAGCCACCTCCTCCTCCCCACATCATTGCCGGCCACCCTGCCTACACTGTACGCTGTGTGTTGGATATTCGCCGTCGGCGTCGGGGCTTTCAATACCTGGTGGACTGGGAGGGCTATTGCCCGGAGGAGCATTCCTGGGTTCCCACGTTGCGGGTCCTGGAGAAGTAAATGCTTCGGGCCTATCACCGTGCTCACCCGGAGAAGCCCTCTGGACTGCCAGGAGGTGCTCCTAGAAGGGGGGGCCCTGTCATGGGCAGAGAGAGCGCGCCCCTCCTGTCTTGCCTCACCTTCATTAACTCATCACTGCACCTGAGGTGGAAGACACACCTGCGCCCGCTCATCAGCCAGCATACTTAAGGAGGCTGTCTCCGCGCATTCAACGCTGGCTCTTTAGACACGCTGTCTTACCTTGTCGTCTTTCTCGCCTCAAGTTGCTTCCACCATGCAGGTGTGTTTCCAGGACTGCGCGCGCTCTCCTGCCACATCGCACCATTTCCTCAGCATCTTATCCCCACCCGTTCAGGCACCATCAGTTCATTCCCCACACCCTACTGGTTCATCTATTCTCCACTGGGGCCCTGCCGTTCTCCCTGGATTCCCAAGTGGCAATTTGGCTCGCCCATTTCCCCTTACTCTGTTCCTCCGTTCACAGCTCTTGTCTTCTCTCCACAGGGTGGTTCCTCTGGCGAGTGGCTCTTTCCTCAGCTGTGCGCTTGTTTTGCAATTAAATAAACTGTCAAATGTGCCCGTTTGTGTGGTTACTTTTCCTGTGCTGTTTCATCATGCACGTGAGCTGTCAGCTTAATTAATCATGACACAAAAAAGCCATAAAAATCTTTGATAAGAAAGATCCCATATATCATTGTTGTCACATCTACAAGAAATAAAATTTTTGTCTTTAGAAAATTATGAAACTCTCAAATTTACCTGTTCACTTTATAAAATATTAAATGGCTATGCTCCCCCGCCCCCGCCCCCCCCGGGAGAATATGTTAAACTGAGGACTGTCAGCGGCACAACCACCAGAGCAATCACTAGAGGAGGCTGTGAGGTTCCCCACAGATGCACCACATTTGCTCAAACTGTGCTATCAGTGAGGGGCACCAAGATGTTGAATAATATACCACCTGCAATCAATGTACCACACTAAACACTTATAAGACTCATTGTAAACATTGCTTTTTAAGCAGCCAAAACTGTACCCATAACTAGTGGTTGCTCTGTGGCATGCGCATATACAGTATATATACAGTATGTGCCCATGCGTCACACACATATGTCCCGCCTCTTGTTCGTCACTGTTGTTTGTTGTTGCTGTGAGCTGCTTGGGTGCATGTGTGTGTACACATACACAGCACTTCACTTGTGAGACATTTGAATGTTTTGTTTTGTAGCACCTTAATGCTTGCACTTTTGCATATCCATCTTGTACAGTTTATTGCAGATGTTCTTCTCATTTATGATTGTTTGTTTGTGTGTTTTTGTGACCCGCTGGGGGACTACAAATGCAAATTAGCAATATTGGTAAAGCTAGCATACTTACATTTGTATTAGTATGTAATGTCCCTTTCAAATAAATGTTGTTATTATTCACACAAATAACTCCTGAGACAGCCTCTGTTCTTCGTCACATTTATTCTGCAACCTCTCACCGTACAGTCATCCTCTCAAAACATCATCCATTTCATCTCCCATACAATAGATCAAAGTGTTAACCTGATTTTCCTCAGAGCTTGCAATGAGGTTACTTGCTTGACGGAATCTCTCAAATCTCTCTATCCATTTTGTCCACTCTAGCAGTTTGGAAAAGTTGAAGGGCTCTGGCGGTTGGATGCTAAACGTAGCACCAGGTGTCTTAGCCACTCTGCTAACTCCAGCTCCGCTCTGCTCATTGTCACTCATTTTTACCACTCAGCCTTCCTTTTTCTTTCCCTTCAAGGTAGACCTCAACACGGAATGAAGTCACAATACTTCTGACACCATGTTGTGATATTACTCCCATAAATAACTCCGGAGACAGACTCGGTTCTTCCTCACATTTATTCCACCAGTCTCCCAACATACAGTCATCCTCTCACACCCTGCATTCTCTACGGAAGCCCTCCAAGTCCACACTGCTCAAAATGCGACCACATAGGACCATGCAGTCGCAGTTTCACCACAATAAACATTAAACTAAATTAAACTAAACTACAAAGCAGAAAACTCAAATTCATAAATGGAAAACAGGAGATAAAAAGATAAAACCAAAAATAAAAAGAGAAGAGGTTAAAACAACAACTCAATGATCAAATGTCCTGCTAAAAAAGGTTTTAGATTATTAGATTAGATTAGATTCAACTTTATTGTCATTACACATGTATGAATACAAGGTAACAAAACACAGTTTAGCATCCAATCAGAAGTGCAAAGGACAGCAGTGCAGTATATACGGTAATTAACAGTATGTGCAATTTAAGCAAATATATGCAAATATATGCAGCAGTGCAGAAAGTTAAGAGTACTGTTATGTGCAAATAATGTGCAATAAGTTAGATGTAGTTATGTAGTTATGCAGTTATGTACAGGTGAGGATGGTAAGAGATGATGGTAAGAGAGTCAGTGGGGAACTAAGTTCAATAACATGACAGCTGTTGGAAAGAAACTGTTCCTAAACCTGCTGGTTCTAGTCCGAAGGCTTCTGAAACATCTTCTGGAGGGGAGAAGCTGGAACAGTCCATGAGCAGGATGGTTGGAGTCCCTAAGAATGCTGCGTGCCCGGCGCAGACATCTTTTCCTGTAGACGTCCTCTATAACTGGAAGTGGAGTCCCTGTGATGCGTTGGGCGGTTTTCACCACCCGCTGCAGCGCCTTGCGGTCAGCGACAGAGCAGCTCCCATACCAGACTGTGATACAGTTGGTCAGGGTGCTCTCTATCACGCAGCGGTAGAAGTTGCCCAGGATGTCAGTTGACAGATGGTTCTTCTTCAGTGTCCTCAAGAAGAAGAGGCGCTGATGGGCCTTCCTGATCAGGCTGGTGGTGTTAACTGACCAGGACAGGTCCTCCGAGATGTGGGTCCCCAGGAATTTGAAGCTGGGGACACGTTCAACAGCTATGCCATTGATATGGATGGGGTCATGTGTCTCTTCCCTCTCCTTCCTGTAGTCCACTATGAGCTCCTTGGTTTTGCTGGTGTTAAGGAGCAGGTTATTGTCAGCGCACCAAGTAGCCAAGTGCTCAACCTCTGCCCTGTAATCTGACTCGTCGTTGTCCCTGATGAGTCCAATCACCGTGGTGTCATCTGCGAACTTTATGATGGAATTTGATCCATACATAGGCCTGCAGTCATGGGTGTAGAGGGAGTAGAGGAATGGGCTGAGCACACAGCCCTGTGGTACACCAGTGTTGAGTGTGATGACGGAAGAACGGTTGGGGCCTGACCTAACATGCTGGGGTCTGTTGGTCAGAAAATCCATGATCCAGTTGCAGGTGGAGGTACTGATTCCCAGGTCCCCAAGTTTAGTGAGCAACTTGGAGGGGATAACTGTGTTGAATGCTGAGCTGAAGTCAACAAACAGCATTCTTGCGTAGGTGTCCTTGTCATCCAGGTGTGAGAGTACATAGTGCAGCGCTGTAGAAACCGCATCTTCTGTACTCCTGTTGCTCCGGTAGGCGAACTGATGAGGGTCCAGTGTAGGGGGCAGGCCTTTTTTGAGCTGTGCCAAGACCAGTTGCTCAAAGCACTTCATGACTATGGGCGTCAGTGCCACAGGGCGATAGTCATTTAGGCACGATGGTGTTGAATGTTTCGGCACTGGTACTATTGAAGTGGTCTTGAAGCACGCTGGTACCACGGCCTGGGCCAGGGACAGATTGAAGATGTCTGTGAAGACCCCTGCCAGCTACTCTTTAAACTCTCTTTTAAAACAGTCTATGGATTTTGATGCCTTCAAAGTGTCAGGAAGGGCATTCCATATTTTGTGCTGATGTGGGGGAGCAGCACAAAAAGCCCTATGCCCCGTGGTGATGGGTTTTGTCCTGGGTGTATGAAGGCGGTTTGAGTGAGTGGTTAGTGGAGTTAGTAGTTCTTAGCTGTCCTTTGATCTTGAGCACAACCTAGATGCAGACCCTCCTGAGGATCGTGTGTGACTTTGGCAAGCATTGGGGCAATTGCCTAGGAGGAGTAGCAATCCTCATGAAATGTGGACAGATGGATGGACAGATGGAAGCATGTAGCATTGCTGCATTAAGCTCCTTTTTGGTTTCACAGGAACTGATACTTATATTCACATTAAACAAGTCAGGAGCATCCAGTGCTCTGGGGGGAGGTGACAGAATGCTGTGTTCACTGTAGAAAATAATCTATCCAGGAGGTAAAAAAGAACACTGATGTGAAACTTGAGGCAACAAAACCCCACATAGATATTCATAGGAAAAAATGCAACAGCTACTTGAGGAGGCATGTCATATTTGCAACTTTCTTCATCAGACCAGGGAGTCGCTTCAGTTCAGTTTGTCAGGAATTATTGCAGATGGTGATGGGAACATTCCTCCATTTGAGCCTACAGTAAATTCAGAAGGTGTTTAAGTGAGTAAACACACCACTTCATATCTCTTCAATCCCCCCCCCAGTCTGGTCCAGCATAATTAATACAATTTAAATAAAGTCTTAAAGTTATTACACAACAAGAGGAGTCTATAAATACCATTTATATACAACATATATCAAATATGAGCAGAGTAAATCTGTGGCATAATAAGGCAAGCAGATATTTGTTCTGCTTGCCAAGCTGCTGGACAAGAAAAAAGTGATTAAACTTGACATATTAAATGCTAATTCCTTATACATTCTGACAGCCATCACTAGCTTGGTGTGTGTGGTCAGTAACAAGGGCCTCTCTGTCTCACCACTCTAATAATGCTGTCTCCCAATTAAATGAAGTGGGGACGGAAAACTAGAATTTTTAATTCAAGCTCAATAAAGAAATAGTGATGTTAACTTTGACTTAAAGAGGAGAGAATACTAACAGCTGGTAAGAACTCCCGAAACACTGGAAAAAGTCTGTATCATACCTGCTCACTAATAGCACAGCACATGGTGTTGACTATTGTCCAATCTGAACAGTCCTCATCACCGGGCACATAGTCCCCTTGTTCATTACTTGTTAGAACAAGTTCTTCCCCAGAGGTGCCAACTTAAAGCCCTCAGGACCTGAAAAAAAGGGGCTCAGTGAAGGACACCTATACAGTGTTATCCAGTAGGTTTTAGGTTGTCACCGCTCTGGCAGCTGTAATCCAGAGCAGAGTGATTCACCCACTTTTGGAAAACAAATGCATCACAGATTCATAAATAACCACCTGGCGTGGTTGATGAAAACATACAAACACACTGTGGTTTACCATAAATTGCCAGACTTAACACGTTCTGCATAGAGAGGTATTTCAGTTTGACAATTGGCTGTGTTTTCCTCTTTCTGAAGGCTTACGCGCACGCATCAGGCTGTGCATGGCTGTCTGAGAAAACAAATCACCTTTACTGGCTTCTGCAGCTGAAACGGTGCTGAATTGATTTCCAGCATGCCCACCACACTGGGTAATCCTGTTTGTGTAGCCTCCCGTTTTTTGGGTTTTTTTGTCTTTTGCTGTAGAGATTTTTGGGCACTGAAAGGGATAAAACTAAAGGGAAGAGGGAGGTTTTTTGGGAGCTGTGCCACAATAAGGTGACATATTTTGAAGAGAAGAATATGTACCTGCACCAAAAAAGCAATATTTCCCAGATTCTTTTTTTTTTTAAATAAAGAACATGCCTTAACTGCACTCCTCTTGCTCAAGTTCTTCAATTTTGGATAGTCTGTTTTTGTATAGCTTAAACAAAGTCAAAATTTGTTCTTTTTTTTTAGTTGTCATTGTTCAATATGTACATATGTTGCTGTCTTCATAAATCCATGATATAAAACAGAAGTAGAGGCCTGCTATTATTGTTTAATCCTTCTTTTTTTCCTGAAAATTAAGATGGTTTTCTACAACGAGTTCTGACTGAGCAATCTATTTGGACAAAGGGGATTTCAGGAGTTACTATATTCCCTTATAACCACACTCAGGTGTTTCAAAAGATATGTATCATTCCATGTAAATACTCAAATATGTTCATTTTGTCTTTGTTTTCCACAATTAATTTACAGCTTCTTTTTTTGTCAGACAAAGAGGTAGAAGATGTTTGCTTTTGCACCTTGACATGTTTCGAAGGACACCTACAGTCATCTTCAGAAGGGTCAGCTGATTGCTGTGATGTGTTGTTTATCAGCCGTTTTCCTTAGGCGTGGCCAGCCTGATGGACCTGACAGATCCACCATGCCGGCCACGACTCCCATTGCCAGGTGGTCTCTGGAGGATGGAATCCTAGGTGTGGGAGAGCATGAATGCTCCTTTATCCTGATTCATCATGTCCTTTGCACTTTTTCTTATTTCTGTGGCTTCCTTGATTCAGCGTTTGTTTGTGTTTATTACCCTCCAATCCAATGATTCTTGTGTTGTCCCAGTCCATGAAGTGATTGTTCCTTTTTCTGATATTGCTGATTTCAGGATTTCTTGTTCTTCCTTTTCCTTTTGTGATCTTGTAAGTCATCCTAGTGTTTCCTTTTCACATTCCTTCTGGTGTTCTTTCTTTCTTGTGCTGAGTGTTCTTCCCATTTCCCCGATGTTACGGCCCACGACCTTCTGTTGTTTTATTTTGACAGTGTTGCTCATCTTTCTCTGTCCTCCTCCCTCATGTCACCCAGTTGTGCAGCTCTTCTGGTTTGGTGTCTGTGTTTTGGCTGTCTCCTGCCTCATCCAACCCCTGACAAAATTCTGTGCCTGATTGGACTGGTGCTGCAATATTCTACCAATCAAGCCTCACCTCCAATCAGCCACCTGTTATAAATTCCAGCCAAACAATTAGATGGTGTGGCTGTGATTTAATGTGAGCAGTCTGCCGCCCCTGTTCCTTTTGCCAGAGGACATTTAACAAAATGCTCACTTTGTGGTTGAGTGTCTTTTTGTTTTCCTGGGTTTAGGTACTTTGTTTGATTGAATGTTTTTTGTGTTGACCAGGTGACACTCATGTGCCTTTAATTGTCTGTCCTGTGCAGGAGTATTGTGTTTTTCCACTGTGGCAATTGGGAACTTGTTATATTTTGTTGACCACCATCCTGTCATTATCTTACTGCCCATGTTATCTTTCTTTCAGGTTGAGAGACTGGACCAAGGTTTTAGTTTGCAATTCTATATACATCACTGCAGGTAACCTTTGTTAGACACACTTAGGTTTAGAGGTACTACTCCCTTTTGTACCTCAGTTTTATTTATTTCTTTGGTTTGAGTAGTGCCTTTCTAGGCCTTTGTTCTCCAACCATTTTGATGTATTTATTATTTTGGCAGAAATCCTCTTTTAACTCATTAAAGTGTAATTTTGCTTTGACAACCAAACTCCATCTGGTTATTTGTTACACCACTCTCACCCCTAGACTGAGGGGTCATAACACCCGATGAATGTCTTGTCACATGATCAGCATTCTTCTTCTTCTTTCAGCTGCTCCCTTTAGGGGTCGCCACAGTGGCTCATCTGTCGTCATCTGCGTCAAGACGCAACAGACTTACACAAATGGTCCCCTCCAGTGTACAACTAGGACAATATCAGTCGCTACGGAGGGTGACAATATGTATGGGTGCATATTCATACTATGTAGGATAACTAAGTAGACGGTTATGCTGTTTATTCCATCTTGCTACAATGCTCCGCACTTTGTATATATATTTATATATTTATGTGTACGTATGTACTGTATATCCACTGCTCTTATTTATATTTTTTGTATCTTCTTAATTATTGCTCTGAGTGTTGCTATCCCTGTGCTGTTGCAATCCTGGAATTTCCCCATTGTGGGACTAATAAAGGCTTATCTTATCTTATCTTATCTTACACTATCCCTCGCATTTTCCTCTGTAACACCAAACCTCTTCATGTCCACTTTCACAACACCCATGAATCTTATCTGTGGTCTTTTTGTTTTCCTCCTGCCTGGCAGCTCCATCTTCAACATCCTTTGTCCAGTATATCCACTATCCCTCCTCTGCACATGTCCAAACCATCTCAGCCTTGCCTCTCTTACTCTGTCTCCAAACCGCTCAACCTGAGCTGTCCCTCTGATATACTCATTTCTAATCTTGTCCCTCCTAGTCACTCCCAATGAAAATCTTAGCATTTTCAGCTCTGCCAC
The DNA here is from genome assembly GCA_020510985.1 of Pholidichthys leucotaenia. Lineage (NCBI taxonomy): Eukaryota > Metazoa > Chordata > Actinopteri > Cichliformes > Pholidichthyidae > Pholidichthys > Pholidichthys leucotaenia. The sequence continues at coordinate 413,924,474 of CM035837.1, read as the reverse complement.
CTCCAGCTCCACCTCCTGTCTTTTTGTCAGCGCCACCATCTCCAAACCATACATCATAGCAGGTCTCACTAACATCTTGTAAATCTTCCCTTTCACTCCTGCTGCTACTCTTCTGTCACAAATCACCCCTGACACTCGTCTCCACTCACTCCACTCTGCCTGCACTCTCTACTTCACCTCTCTTGTGCATTTTTCATTGCTTTGGATGGTTGACCCAAGGCATTTAAACTCATCTGCTTTCACTACTGCTGCTTCTTCCATTTCACCGTTGCACCTGCCTCCCTCTCATTCACACTGGTGTATTCTGTCTTGCTTCAACTGACTTTCATTCCTCTTCTCTCCAGAGCATACTTCCACCTCTCCAAGTTCTCGTCCACGTGCTCCCTACTCTCACTGCAGATCACAATGTCATCTGCAAACATCATGGTCCATGGAGACTCCTGCCTGACCTCGTCTGTCAGCCTGTCCAATCGATCAGCGATGTAATCCCACCCCCACCTTGATTCCATCCATCACTCCTACAGCACACTTCATCACCGTCTCACTGTTGTCATACTTGTCCTGCACCACCCTCACATACTTCTCTGCCACTCCTGACTTTCTCATAAATTACCACGCTTCCCCTCTTGGTACCCTATCATATGCTTTTTCGAGATCCAAAAAGACCCAGTGCAGCTCCTTCTGACATTCTCTACACTGCTCCATCAGCAGTCTTAGAGGAAACATTGTATCTGTAGTATGCTTTCTTGGCATGAAACCGTACTACTGCTCACCTCTCCTCTTAACCTGGCTTCAACAACTCTTTCCCATATCTTCATATTGTGGCTGATCAACTGTATGCCTCTGTAGTTACTACAGCTCTGAGCATCACCTTTGTTCTTGAAAATTGGTACCAAAACACTTCTTCTCCACTCCTCGGGCATCCTCTCACTCTCCAAGATTGTGTTAAACAATCTGGTTAAAAAGTCCACTGCCATCTCCCCTAAAAATCTCCATACCTCCACAGGCATGTCATCTGGACCAACCGCCTTTCCATTCTTCATTCCCTTCAAAGCTGCCCTCACTTCGACCTTGCTAATCCTTGGGACTTCCTTGTTCACTATCTTTCCTTCATGTATCCTCCTCTATCTCTCATTTTCTTTATTCATCAGTTCTTCAAAGTACTCATTTTACCTTCTCAACACACTCTCATCATTTGTTAGTACATTACCATTTCTATCCTTAATCAGCCTAACGTGCTGTACATCCTTTCCAGCTCGGTCTGTCTAACCAGTCGATACAATTCCGTTTCTCCTTCCTTAGTGTCCAGCCTCTCATACAACTCACTATATGTGTTATCCTTTGCCTTTGCCACCTCTCTCTTTGCCATGCGCTTAGATTCCAAATACGCCTGTCTACTTTCTTCATCTCCCTGACTATCTCACTTTTTCTTTGCTAACCTCTTCCTTTGGATACTTTCCTGCACCTCCTCATTCTACAACCAAGTCTCCTTGTCTTCCTCCCTCTGTCTACTGGATACACCACATACCTTTCTACCCATTTCCCTCAATACTTCTGCTGTACTTTCCCAGTCATCTGGTAATTCTTCCCTAGTGAGACAGACGCTACAATTCTGCAGTGGAGGATGGCGCAACCATGCCAGACACAGCTGATTTGTGCTCTCTTTTTAATCAGTCTTCTTCTCTTTATCACTGGATTGTAATTTTATCGGCACCAACTTCACAATAACTTCAAAATTTCGGCGGGGTTCGGGGCTGAAACCGTCAGACAAGCAGGCACACAGTAGCAACACCTTTACTGGACGCTGCAAATTCCTTTTTCCCCTGTAAACAGCACACCACGAGTCCTGACTGCTGTAATATCTAAAACGTAAAGTTAATTCCAACATGACTGTGGAGCAGCATGGCCAGATAGGGGGACACACAGGAGAGGGGAGTCTCTGGCGGCTTCTCCTTCTTGTGCGGAACCGGTGTTTCACTGCTGGTACAAGCCATGTAGTTTATTAAGGCAACGTCAGTGTGCCACATCCTAGAGGAGAGAGGAGCACCTCCTGGATCCCGAAGCCTGAGCTGACAAGAGAGTGTCCCCTGGTTTCGGCATCGCAGGACCCAACGACATCAGTGAGACGGTCCCTAGCTTCAGCCGCTATTTTGGGAGGTCCACCAGTGTCAGTCGCCTTATCTGTGGTCCCGCCAGTGTCAGCCGCCACGTCTGGAATTACACCAGCGTCAGCCACCACGACTGGGGTTCTGCAAGATTCACCCGCCATCACGCCTGCTGCTTGGGTCGCCGCAGCAGAATCACGGGAGTCCTGGACAGCGGTGGAGCTCGAGACAAGGCAAGTACTCTGTTCAGGTTCTACTTTATCAGTTTTAGAGAGATCTTGTCTTGCTCATGATGGGGAGAATTGGTTGCAGATGCCCTCTGATCCTGAGTTCCCCTCGCTGGGCTCCACTGCTGCCAGTAATTGTGTTCCAGTGTCTATCTCTTCCTCCTCATCTGAGGTGGCCGTGTCGGGGAGGGATCCCCAGACTGATGGACTTGAGATGCCCCAGCCTGATTCACCGGAGTTCTGGACGGTGGTGGAGCTTGAGTTAAGGCAAGTTCTCTTTTTTGTCTTCACAATCGCTGTATTAGAGAAATCTTGCTTTACTCTTGGTGGGAAGAAGCAGTTGCAGCTGCCAGCTGGTCCTGAATTTTCCTGGCTGGGCTCCACTGCTGCCGGTGATACTGAGTCGGTATTTGTGTCTTCTTCTCTGTCTGAGTCCTTGTCTGGTTCCACCAATGATCATCAATCTTCGCCTGAGATCACCAGAGGTCGTCAGCCTTTGCCTGAGGTCACCGAGGGTCCTCCACCTTTGCCTGAGGTCACCACTAATCAGCTGTTTTCTTTGTCTGGTTTCCCCACTGATCAGTCATCTCCTTCACCTGGTTTCCTCGCTGGTCAGCCATCCTGGTCTGTAATCCTCTTCACAGACCAGAAGAGACCCCCCCCCCCCCAGGGCTTTTCTTAGGTGGTTTAGGAACTCTGGGAGGCCACCCAATTCATTCCACCATGTGATCTGGTGGCTTTAGGACTTTTGTAGACCACATGAACTGGTTCACATTTTCACCCGGTATTCCTAGAGTTCCGTATCATCTTATCTGTTCTGTTTGTGGGTCATAAGCATGTTTTTTTGTTTTGGTCCCTCCTAGCCTTGGTTCCCCCTCCGCCCTCCCAGGGTGGGTTATTTTTCTATTCCTGTTGGGGAGATTTTTTTGGTACTTTTTTCTTTTTTGATGTTACCTTGGGGGTATCTAGAATCCACCCCTTGAAGGAGGGGTTCTGTCACAATGCTGAGCACGTGTCAAGAGCCATGCTCAGGCTTTAAGTTCATCTTGATTATTTTCTGTATTTCCCATTAGCCATCCAGTTCCACTTTATTAATGCCATCTGTCTGGTTTGACATGAGCCTACCCTCATCTTTATCTTTAGTCCTCTTTTGGTCCTCTTTTTGTAATATTGATATTTGTATCGTATTATTTGCATCTCTTGTTTTTTGTATTTATTCTATACTTGTCTTGGTGGTTATTTTCCTCTTTTTTTTGTATTCTCTGGTCTGTTCCTTATTTTGAAATCTTTCCATATTTAAAGTCAGTCACCTGTTGCCATTTTCCTCTGGTTCTTTTATTTTGACAACACCCTGTGTTGACTTCCTCTGTAGTTTAAGTTTGTGGGTTGTCACAGCTGTCATTGGTTGGTCTGATTACTCTTGCTCATGTTGCCCACACCTGTAATCATTTGTGTTCATTTCCTTTTTGCTTATTTAAGGACCACTGCTCTGCTTCTCAGTGCAATGGTCTTTTCTATGTTCTGACGGAAGTCCCCCATCTCATTTTCTCTATGTTCTCTATGTTTCTCAGCATAGTCCTGACATGCGTTCCATGTCTTCACCAGCGTTTCTGTATGCCTTAGCCGTAGTGCTATTCTGGACTATGCTTCATCATATCCTACCTCTGCCAAGTCCAGTAAGTTTTTGTCTTGTTATATTTTTGTGTTTTAATCATTAAATGTCAGCAACTCACAGTTCAGCGTTTGGGTCTTTCTTCCACCCCTGCCGAGCCAGTTTATGGCATACACCCCAAAGAAAAAAATAGAATAGGACAAAAAAGTGCAACATAATATATGAAATTCCATGCAGATCATGTGACAAGACATGCATCAGGGAAACGGGAAGAACATCAGCACAAGAAAGAACACCAGAAGGAATGTGAAAAGGAAACACGAGCATGACCTACAAGATCATAAAAAGAAAAGGCAGAACAAGAAACCCTGAAATCAGCAACATCAGATCACTGCAAAAGGAACAATCACATCATGGACTGGGACAACACAAGAATCACTGGAGATGATCGGAGAGTAATAAACACAAATACTGGATTCAAGGAAGCCATAGAAATTAGAAAATGTGCAAAGGACACAATGAATCGAGATGAGGGAGCATTCATGCTCTCCCACATCTAGGATTCCAAAACAAACTATTGCCCCCCCCCTCCCCCAGAGACCAAAATCAAACACCCCTATGGTAACCCAAGTCCAAGACCCCAAAGTCCAACACAAAATGGATCAGATGGTCTACCCCAGCCCATGGACCACCGGACCGAAAAACAAGGTGGATCCAGTGGCCTCCCAGAGTCCCTGAGCCTCCAGATCATTGGACAAAATAGTTCAGGGGTCTACCTGAGTCCACCAGACCCCAAATCAGAGTACAAGGCAGGCCTGCCAAAGTCCCAGGGCCCCCCCGACCCGAAAGCCAGGCAGTTCAGGTGGTTTTCTGAAGTCCTTGGACCCCAGACCAGAGTACAGATCAGGTCAGATAACTGTGGGGGCACCTTTAACTCAGGTGAAAATGGCATGGAAATTTTAAACTGAGGAGCAAATGACAAAGAACCCTTAAACTCAGGAGATGATAACATGAAAACTTTAAATTCAGAAGATGATAACATGGAAGCCTTAAACTCTGGAGACATCATAGATGCCCCCACCTCAGAAGGTAACACAGGAGCTTTAGGCTTTAAAAACAACACAGGGGCTCTTTGCTCTGAAACTAACACAGGAGCTCCCCGCTCAGAAGCCAACACAGGAGCACTCTACTCTGCAACTAACACAGGAGCACTTTGCTCAAAAGCTAACACAGGAGCTCTTTACTCAGAAAACACTCGAGCATCATACTCAGGGGAAGGTGACATGAAAGCTTTAACCTCAGAAGTTTCAACCTCTAGAGAAGACAACATGGATATTTTTACCTCAGGAGGTTACAACATGGACATTTTAACTTCAGGAGGTGATAACATGGACATTTTAACCCCAGGGGGTGATAACATGGATATTTTAACCTCAGAAGATGACACAGGAGCTTCAAGCTTTGGTGAACACAGCATGAGAACCTTTTGCTTCAAAACTGATGACTGAGGATCGCTAACCTTAGTAGCAGATGACAGGTGTGCACTAGCCTCAGGGACACATGATGGAGGTCCTCTGACCACAGGAACACATGACGGAGAATCCTCGGCCTCAAAGACAATGGAGACAAGCCGACCCTCAGCAAAACCAGATGACAAGCACTAAAGATCATGTCCCAATGTCCAGGAATCCATCCCCAAAACAGCCACCTCAGGCGGGGAGAAAAACACAACACCCGGGTCACAACAACAGGCAGTGGTGAAGCTCGGCATAGGAGGCCCAGAAACAGATGGCAGCTGCAACTGGGTCCCCCCACTAAGAGTGAGGCAAGATCGCTCTAAAACTGATGTTAAAAATACAAAGAAGAGGACTTGCCTGAGCTCTTGCTCCACCGCTGATGAGGACCCCGATGACTCTGCAGTTGCAGTCCAACCAGCAGGCTTGATGGCAAACGAGGCAGAGATGATGACAGGTTGAGCAGGAACAGGAACGTACACCACGGGGACAGCAGGAACGTGCACCTCAGGCAGAGCAGGAACAGGAACTAGGGAGCGACATGGTGCAGACACAGGAACTAGGGAGTGACGTGGTGCAGGCACTGGAACTGGGTGGCGCCGTGGAGCAGGTACTTGAGCTGGATGGTGCCATGGAACAGGTACTGGAGCTTGTTGGCACCGTGGAGCAGGTACTGGAGCTGGGTGGTGCCGTGGAGCAGGTACTGGGGCTAGGTGGTACCATGGATCAGGTACTGGGGCTGGAACATCCATTGCCAGCTGGATTTGACCCAGCTGGGACACATGCTCTGGAAGGAGCCATGGCTTGTAGGCCAGCATTAGTTCCTCCTGGGCTAGCACAGGCTGCCTATGCTCCTTCTGTTCCTCCTCGTCACCCTCACATAGGGGTTCCAAAGTTGCAGCCCCAATTCGCAAACATCGGTGCCCAGCGGCATCGGCGTGAATGGAACTGCTGCTAATGGGCCCTCTGGAACAGTAGACTTTTCCCAGATGATTCAATTTCCACCCAGTATTAATAAACACTCAGAAAAAATACAAACAGATGGGGAAAAAGCAGATGAGGATGGAGAAATGTAGCAGACAGCAGAGTGAATGGCAGAGGCTGGTGGTGAGAGCTCAGCAGTGGCAGACGGCCGCCGCCAAGCCCTTCCACCCAGAACCAGGCAAGACCTATCATTCATAGGTGTTAAAAAAAATGAAAGGGAACTTGCCTACATTTCCGCTCTGCTGCCGCTGAAGATCCAGACGACTCCTTCTGGGTGGCTCCGGAGATTGTCTGGTTGGAAGCTGCAGGTGTTGAGGCAGAGCGACGAGAGGAGCGGCGTCTCCTCGAATCAGCCTCCCACCCAAGACCCCCGATTGCCTACTTTTTAAAATTTGTTTATTCATTTATCAGGGACAATGCAGTGAAACATAGTAGTCATATACAGTCATGTGAAAAAATTTGGACACCCTTTTAAATATTCAGTTATTAAGAAATGTTCACGTGTCTATGTCTAACCTTGTTTTGTTTTGTTTTATTTGCATTTTTCAAATTTATTTTCGCCATTGTAAGTGGGAATGAATGTGGGGATGTCTTAAAAAAGATGGGGGGTGTCCTAATTTATGCTTCACTATTTGTTTAGAATTAACCTTTTACAGAAAATTTGAAAAAGTCTTAAATTCATTTTTAATTGTTTAGTTGTATTACATGCATATCCCAGTATTTTTAACATTGATATTAAATATCCATATGTCCAAATATGTTAAAAAAAAACACACACAGGATTATGCAGGGTGTCCTAATTTTTTCACATGACTGTAGAACATCTGATGTTCTGCACAAAGAGTATATAGAACTAAGCTAGTTTGCAACTCTTGTCCCTGTTACCGGCGCCAGACCTAGGGGAAATCTGGACCGGCAGCAAGGGTTACACAGGCTAGGAACCACTGTGTAACCTGTGGACCAAAAGAGAGGAGACAAAAGTTTCAGTTTTCTCCTGCCAGCGCTGACTTTTTATTCTGAACTTGTAGCACTGCCACATATTTTATTGCATCACCCCTTTTATGGAGAAAATGGTAAATACATAAAGGGAGAGCCTTGGTATCATAAATGATAAGATGCAATATTTAAAATGCTCCATTCATTGTTTGTGCCTCTTTAATATTCAAGTTCCACTATCAAGTTGCATGTACGTATGATAAAAAAAAAATCAACCTGTCACAGCGTCAGCTGGTCATGGGAGGGGTAATCAGTTGATTTCCAGCAGCTTGCAGCAGTTTAAGAGGAAGGTGGAAGTCGCCGCGACACACAGAACACAGAGGAGGAAGGAGAAAGGAGAAACACGGGGAGGAAATATGTTTCCAAGATGACTGGAGCAACCTAAGGAGTGTTGGACCACAGGAAGGCTATGAGAGACCTACGGGTGTCTGCGCATCCACTCCGAGGAACGGGGAGCTGGTTTGGCCCAGGAAGTAGGACGCCTGGTCGTGGGGAATCCACAGCACACCCGGAGTGAGGGGCGATGGGACCTTAGGCCAGTGAGAGCGTTCCCTACATGTCTATCTCCTCAATTTTTCCACCTACACTTTGACTGAGGTCAGGGTTTTTTTTGTGACTAAATAAACAGTGACATCCTGTTAATTTTTGGGTGACATTATTTGAACACTTCATTTTTTCTTCTTTTTTGGGTGCTGGCGAAGATTTGGGACTTGGTAATGGACAGTTTGATGCCGAGATTGGATTATTAAAAAAGGACTACAGGTTGTAAATAAAATGTGTGGGTGGGGGATAAGGTATAAATAAATTATTTGTTGTGCAATTATTATTTTGTTCACTTTGAGTTTCAATAATAATCCACAAAACCATAGAGCTTGTACAGAGTGGAATCATTTCAACCCCGTGTTTTTGGTAATATTCTCTATTTAATAGCAGAGTGATACATATGGTGGCCCGTACGGGGATATGATTTGTGGCTTTATGGTTTAGTGATGGTGAATTCATAATGGCAACAAGAAAGTGCAATGGTGATGTTGCTCAAGGTGGAAGGCCTGTTGGCCCAGATTTCATGGCGGGGCCTTTTGCAACAAGGAGGAATCCTCCTGAAGAAATGTCATCGTTATTGAGTGAGTTGTACTTGGAAGATGATGATTATGGGGAGGAGGTTGGTACAGAATTGGATGTGGACAATGAGCCCGAAATTGTTCATGGTGAGGATGAAAATGTATGTGCTGCTTTAGAACCACGGTATGAGGAAAATGGTGACATGGGGGAAGATGGTGTACACCCAGCCCAGCGGGAATATGAGGAGCTAAAAAATCAGGTGGTAGTGTTTACACAGCAGTTTAACCTGCTTGATGGTAAAGGACTTTATTAACAGCACAGTTAACAGAGAGACCCATTTCCGGCAGTATGCTGACATTAGTTTTGAAAAATTCAACAACAGAGTGGAAACGTTGGAAAAAATATAGTAAGTTGCCTGTTACAGAGGGGTGAGAAATGAAAGAGGCAGCTTAGACGGTTACGGCTCGCTAGTACTCCCAAAGTGCAGAAAACTGTGGCAGTCTCTACTGATACTAGTACAATAGCTCCCACTCAATCACTGGATCGGCTTGGTGTACTCGCCTACTACCCCAAACCTCCCGTGCGCCTGGAATTCCCTACATTTGGCACTGCCAGTGACTCCGCCGAGGTCCTTAACTTCATTGAACAATGTGAGAACTTTTTGAGTCTCAGGCCCCTTTCTAATTCAGAGTTGGTGGGTGCTCTGGCCGCAGTTTTAAAGGGTCCAGTGCGCAGTTGGTGGAAGGCGGCCAAAGATCAAGTTACTGATCGGCCATCCTTCAAAGATGCGTTCTTGGGGGCTTTCCTGTCCTCAGACTATATGGCAGAAGTGGAGGAGAGATTGAGGGACATTGTGCAGAAGCCCGAGAAATGCCTGAGGGATTTTGCCTACGATTATCGTGCCCTCTGTCTCAAGTGGAAGCCTGATATGCCTGAAGAGGAGATGGTGAGGCATATCTTGAACAACATCAACCCCAAGATTGCCGGGTGCTGAGAGGCACGGTGTCAACTGTGGGCCAGCTGGTGAAGGCGGGGTCTCTGGTGGAGAAGGACTGCTTGGGAGCAAAGGGGTACTGGCAAAGGGTCCATGCAAATGAGGACAGGACCCCAAGGAAGGTTCCAGATGAAAGAGCGAAGAGCGCAGCGGAGGTTACCGTGATGCACCAAGAACGCCCGAGCGGCAGGAACCCGGACTTCTTCTTGGTGCCAGTGACCATTAGAGGGCTACAGAGGGTTGCCGTTTTGGACATCGGGAGTACTTACACTCTTATTAAAGAGAGCCTGTGGAGACAGCTGGTCATGGCTGAAGAGACCCTCCATCTTGCCGAGGAACAACGCTTTGTAATGGCCGATGGCACTACTCACCCGGCAATAGGCAAGATGAGGCTGCAGGGGCGACTGGCATGGGGGAAAGTGGGTGGTGGAAATTCTTGTAATGGAGGCCTGCCATCTCGCTTCCCCTGTCATCATCGGATTGAACTTCCTTTTACAGACAGGGGAGGTATTAAATCTGGCCAAGAAAGCCTACGGGCTGAAAGCAGGTGATGGATTTGACTATCATGCGTTCCTCCACCAAACTCTTGATACAAGCAAGGGGTTCCCAGAGCCCAAGTACACCTCCCAAAAAGTCATTTGCCTGTACTATGCCTACACGGTAGGGGGTGCCCTACCCTGTTGGACTTCTGCCTCTAGCAGGAAACCTTCATCTACCTACGACACTGACTACCCAGAGGAACTCCTGCAAATCACCCAGGAGTGGCCCACCACCTTAGCAAAAATTGTGGCAGGTCAGGAGAACAACCAGGTGGTTTGTGACCTTAGACAGCACAAGTTGAACAACTCACAACCTGACTGCATCAGTTTTGTCATATACCAGGGAGTGCTGTGTCAACGGATCTCGCTAAAAGACCAAAGGGAGAAGCATCAGTTGGTCGTACCAAAGTCCCTCTTCCCGGAATTCATCCAGTACTACCATGTGAATCCCCAGGGGGGACATCGGGGCAGTTGAAGACCCTGTTAAGGGTTTTGGAGGTAGCCTGGTGGCCAAGCATTCGGAAAGATGTCTGGAGTCACACAAAAACCTGCATTACCTGTCAGTAGCATAAGGCAGATAAAACCAAGCCAGTTGGGGTACTGCAGAGCACGGACATCTTGGCTCCAGGGAGGATGATGGGAATCGACCTTATAGGCCCCTTTCCCCAAAGTAAAATGGCCAATGCGCTTCTACTAGTGGGGTAGACTACTTTTCTCAGTGGGTTGAAATGTTTCTCTTGAGAGACAGAAACACATCTCGTCTTGGCAAGATTCTACGAGAGGAAGTGTTTACCTGCTGGGGAGTGCCACGGTACTTGGTTTCTGACAGAGGACCACATTTTACTGCCAGGCTCATGGCAAATCTCTGTAAATCCTGGGGAGGGGTGCAGAAATTAACCACGAACTACCACTCACAGTCTCAACACACAGAATGCTTTAACAGGACGATAAGGACAAGGATAGCCTTGTTCATGGGACAGTTCCACAACACCTGGGACCAGTGGATTCTGTAGTTCCGCTTGGCACTCAATACTGCCCAACTAGACACTCCAGGGAGAACCCCAGTGGAATTAACTTTGGGTCAGATCACACCCACTCCCCATAACCAGTGACAAATTCTCGGCCAAGCTAGCGCCTAAGTGGGAAGATCCAGCATGAATTTTAGAAAAGTTGGAGCCTATCAGTTACAAAGTAGGATGGATTTACCCACCTGATAAACAGGATAATAGGAATGTGGTAAATTTAACAATATATTATGGTGTCTTAACATAGCCTCCGGCTGGAGGGAGGGGGGGGGGGGTCTATGTAGCACTGCCATATATTTTATTGCATCGCACCTTTTATGGAGAAAATGGTAAATACATAAAGGGAGAGCCTTGGTATCATAAATGATAAGATGCAATATTTAAAATGCTCCATTCATTGTTTGTGCCTCTTTAATAGCCAAGTTCCACTATCAAGTTGCATGTATGTATGATAAAAAAAAAAAAAAATCAACCTGTTACAGTGTCAGCTGGTTATGAGAGGGGTAATCAGGTGATTTCCAGCAGCTGGCAGCAGTTTAAGAGGAAGGCAGAAGCCACCGTGACACACAGAACACAGAGAAGACAGAACACAGAGGAGGAAGGAGAAAGGAGAGACGCGAGGAGGAAAGATCTTTCAGAGACGATGGAGCAACCTAAGGAGCGTCAGACCACAGGAAGGCTACAAGAGACCTGCGGGTGTCTGCGCATCCACTCTGAAGAACGAGGAGCTGGTTTGGCCCAGGAAGTAGGACGCCTGGTCGTGGGGAATCCACAGTGCACCCGGAGTGAGGGGCGACAGGACCTTAGGCCGATGAGAGCATTCCCTACATGTCAATTGACGTGGTTTCAGACCCAAAGAGCAGACACGACTCGAGAATGAACACAATTATCTCTTTTATTGTAAATAATGTGTGTGTGGGGGTGCGTGTGTGTATGTGTGTATCCGCTGGGCCGAGCAGAGCACCGTGCAACCTGGCAACCCTATGGACAAACAGACAGAGGGAGAGTTAGTGGCAGACCCTGGAGGAAATGTACAAGATTGCTCTGCGCTTACTGTTTGCGATGTGAAGGTGGAACTCAGGTTAAGCTCAGCAGCTACAGCCAGGAGGACAGTACCTGCAGACCCAATAGTGGTTAGCGTTGGTAAGTGAAGCAGTGCAGCTCGGTCCACTGCCAGGAGGGAAAGAGGTCCGCCGCCATGGATCTCTGCCTGTGCACAGGGGACTCAGAGCAGTTAGAGGAATGGACGAAGGCTTACTTGGTTGAAGGTGAAGGTTAGTCTTGGCGTCGACAGGCAGGACTGGGAGAACAGGTGAGGCAAGGAAGCTCAGCTTGGTGATTGGCGAGTGAAGCTCTCAGGGTAAGGAGACAGACGGTGCCGTGCCGATCTCAGGACCTCACAGCTAAAATAACCCAGGCTGGGATGGAGAGCAGTTGTGCGTGCAGCTGAGGATAATTGGCAGCCATGACATCATCTCCTCATTTTTTCCTCCTACACTTTGACTGAGCTCAGGGTTTTTTGTGACTAAATAAACAGTGACGTCCTGTTAATTTTTGGGTAATAAGGACTACAGGTTGTAAATAAAATGTGTAGGTGGGAGATAAGGTATAAGGAAATTATTTGTTGTGCAATTATTATTTTTTTCACTTTGAGTTTCAATAACAACCCACAAAACCATACAAGCTTGTACAGAGTGGAATCATTTCAACCCCGTGTTTTTGGTAATATTCTCTATTTAATAGCAGAGTGTTACAAACTGTGGACACAAAACAACAATATACAAATGAGGCTTTCCAGTTAAGAGTGCAATTTACATTCACTTCACATTCACAACATCATAAAAAATACCAAAAAAAATGATAAAATTAGAATAATATTGTCTCCAAAATAAAACAATTTACAAAAATAAAATAAATTAGACTCAAAATTCTTCTACAACAAAAATAATGTATAAAAAGTACAGAACAATGTGCTAAACCTAACCCAGAGATCAAAAGAAAATGACTAACTCACATAATCTCCCACTTAATCCTGGTACCTCAAACCACACACACACACACACCTTAGTGGGACCTCACCAAATGGCGCCAACTCTCCACGTTAACAATAACCGGAAGTGAAGAGCCGTTTCAAGACTGTTTTTTTCAAGCTTATTTACCACTAGCAGTTTAATCAACTCTAAACATTTCAAACCTACACGTTTTACAAAACAATGACTACCAGCACACAGAACACACACTCAAGGAAACGTAGTTTCTAGTGAACAAGGTATTGTGCGGTCAGCACACTTGGCACTGAGCCAAGACTTATTAACATCCAAAAACAACAAATTAACCTTTAGACATGGCTGAAACACATCTTAAAACATCAGAAAATATCCACACAGCACTCGTGCTCAATACCGAACCATGTTAAAGATGAAAAAGTAAGTTTTTTGTCATTACCTGTGGACCAAAAGAGAGGAAAAAGAAGTTTCAGCTTTCTCCTGCCAGCTCTGACTTTAATTCTGAACTGCGCATGAGCGGGGCTCTCCCTACTGGAACCACACTGACACCAAAACACCATCTAGTGGCAGAAGTGTAATTACCTTGAAGTAATAACAAAAGTATGTCAACACAGGTTTAAGAGTAGTTCAATTGTTAACAAAAACATAGGGGGTGTCTGTTCAAATCAAAAACTATAGATGTGGCATTTTCAACTGCACTGTAAAAAAAAAAAAAGGCTGAGAAAACTCAAATTATCAAGGCAACATGATGCGATAGATTTTTGAGTTTTCTCAACAATTTATGAAGTTGTTGACTAAACTTAAGTTCCCAAGTTAAGATATGAGTTCTGCTAACTTGGAGTTTTTAGTTTACTTAAAAAGAATATTTTGGTGGAAACAGCAACAAATTTCTTGTTGAAACACCACACATTTTTACTTTAATCATACGTATATTATTTTATGGAATAAACAAAGAATTCCTCCTTCAATATGATAAAACTGTGTGTTTATACCAATTCAAATATTATTGAGAGACTAACAATGAAATTCTTGTTTTAATGCTGTCTTTCCACTTTTAATAAAAGCAGATATTCTTGTTGCATTAACATAAAAAATTATGTATTATGTATATGTAACGTATGAAAATAATGCTCAAAGCATAGCTCAAACTTTGCCTTTATTCTTTAAAGACAGCAAAGGCATTTTGAACATGTGTCTGGCTTTATACATGTGCAAACATTTCTGTTTGTAGACAGTATTGTCTATCTCTGTACATAAAACTCACTTGGCCTTAACACAACTGTTGTCAACTCTTATTTAACTTAAAACTGTTAAAATCAGTGCCACATAAAAGAATCTTAAAAAAAAATTACAGTACTGGCTTCAATATTCTTTCTTCAATAAAATGCAAGCATGTAAGAGACAAGAGTGACAACAGTGACAATGAACATGGTTGGGCCACAACAACAACGATTATAGGAACTGCAATTGTAAAATTATGACATATGCAGCCATTAAGCTAAGTTAACATGTAACAAACAGGCACTATATGTGAACTGGCACAGACACTTGCAACACTTGCAACATTTTAAACCACTCTGCCCTGGGCTTCGGCCTGAAGCCGTCTGATCTCGTCGGCCTCCCTTGCTGAAAGGAACCCCCTTCTTCAAGCAAGATTACCCACGTAAGCATCTCTTACCTTCTTCTCCAGTCTTCTCCCCTGTGCACGGGTGGATCTCCCGGCGGCGGACCACGTCTCCTCACCGCCGCATCCTCGCTGCTGTCACAGGCGCTCCAGGTCGCTGTCTCCCGGGCTACACCCTTGTCAACGCCAGCCACCTGCCCAAACCAAGTAAGCCAGCACATCCTGTTAATTCCCTGTATTGGTGTGGTGCCCGTTACCCTTCTCCCTGTGCTCTCTCCCATAGGGTTGTCCGGCTGCACGGCTACCTGCCTCCGCGCCTGACGCAGACGTCCACCACCAATACATCTACACCTCACAGACACGCAGCCACACACTCTTGTTGTTGAATAAAGCTGTTAAATCTACTCTGAGCCTGCGTGTGTGTCTCCTGAGCCGTGCATTATGTCAGTACGGCTTCAGCCGAGCGGCTCGGCAGACAGCGGGCTCGCACGCCGTCTTACCACCCTCGAGGCTCGGGTGGATTTAATAGCCCACCAGCAACAAGTGATTCTCAACCAATTAACCCTCATTACTAACCGATTAGACCGCCTGGACCCCCGGCAGCCGTTCCCTCCAGCTCGGCAGGGTGGCGCAGCTCCCGCTGCTCCGGCGGCCGGCAAGCCTGCTCCGGGCTCGCCGGCACGACTCACACCCATTCCAACCCCCGCCCGCTTTAGCGGCAAGCTTGGTGGAGCGCGGGGGTTTATCATGCAATGTGAGTCAGTGTTCCACTGCGTTCCCGGAGATTTTCCCTCAGACCACAGCCGGATTGGCTATACTGGGAACCTCCTGGAGGGTCGGGCGCTTACCTGGGCTTACGCCGTAATGGCGAAGCCCAGCTACGCCACCCTCACCTATGGCCAGTTCGTGCATCAGTTTCTGGAAGTGTTCGATCACTCGCGTATGGAGAGTGTCCAGGTCAATCGCCTCCTCAGTCTCCAACAGGAGAGCTGATCGGCCGCCGATTACGCGATCGACATCCGGGTCACAGCGGAGGAAGTTGGCTGGGAAGAGCGTTCGCTCTGCGGCATCTTCCTTCGCAGCCTTAACTCCAGTCTGAGGGATGAGCTGGCCGGCCGGGATATCCTGGAGACGCTAGCGGAGCGGACTTCCCTTGCCATCAGCTTGGACAACAGGCTGCGCGAGCATGCCTCGGAGCGGAAGTCCACTTCTCGCTCGCGGGGAGCCTCGGTGCGCCTGTCCCAAGCTCGCCCCCTGGCATTACCACCACCAGAGTCCTCCGAGGAGTCGGAGCCGATGGTGATGGGCCGGTCAAAGCTCCCTCCAGCGGAGAAACAACACCACCGTGAGTTGGGCCTCTGCATGTATTGCAGGGGCAGACAGCACACCGTGGAGCATTGTCCGGAAAAGCCAAACGGGGAGGTCCGCGAGTCACTGTAGGGGGCCTCGCGGACTCTAATCGGTTAACTCCCCTCACTCATTTGACGCTGCCCATCCGTTTCTGTCACAACCCCACGGGGCATCTCACGCACGCACTAGTGGACTCAGGCACGGAGGGAAAGTTTATTTCACAGAGCCTGGCAACCCGATTGGGCATCCGTTGCCACCCTCTTGCTACTCCTCTCACCCTAGTCAACCTCTCCCGTGTCTCCCTGGAGAAAGTGACTCGCCGGACGATCCCCGTTCCGGTCATCATCTCCGGAAACCACCGGGAGGACATCACCTTCTATGTCCTGTCACCCTCTGTCTCACCGGTAATACTCGGATACCCATGGCTCCGCCTCCACAACCTTCCTCCACACCGGCCCTACGACTGTGCCATAAACATCCGCCAGGGGGCTCCATTACCCTCGGGACGTCTCTACAGCCTGTCAGCGCCGGAGAGGGAGGCAATGAACACCTATCTCAAGGAGTCGCTCAGTGCTGGGATAATCCGCCCTTCGTCATCTCCATTAGGCGCAGGGTTCTTCTTCGTCGCCAAAAAGGACGGTTCTCTTCGCCCCTGCATAGATTACCGCGCCCTCAACGACATCATGGAGAAGGACCGCTACACCCTGCCCTAATGGACACCGCCTTCCACTCCCTCCAGGGGGCGACCTGGTTCACCAAGCTGGACCTCCGCAGCACTTACCACCTCGTCCGGATCCGGGAGGGAGACGAGTGGAAGACAGCCTTCCGTACCCCAAACGGCCACTTTGAGTACCTGGTTATGCCGTTCGGGTTGACCAACGCCCCACCTGTCTTTCAGCGCCTCATCAATGACGTCCTCCGGGACTTCATCGGCCTTTTCGTGTTCGTCTACCTGGATGATATCCTCATCTTCTCCAGATCCAAGGACGAGCACCGGATCCACGTGAGGCGGGTCCTTCAGAGGCTGCTGGAGAACCAGTTATATGTGAAGGCTGAAAAATGTGAATTTTATGCCAAGACAACGTCCTTCCTGGGTTTCGTCATCTCCCACGATCAGGTGCTCCCAGACCCAGCGAAGGTTAAAGCGGTGGTAGATTGGCCCACACCTACCTCGAGGAAACAGGTGCAGCAATTCATCGGGTTTGCCAATTTCTACCGCCGCTTCGTCCCAAACTTTGGAGCCATCGTTGGCCCTCTGACCCACCTCACCTCCCCGAAGACCCCGTTCCGACGGACTGAAGAGGCCGCAGCGGCCTTCCAGGCGCTGAAGGCAGAATTCTCCTCCTCCCAGGTCCTCAGCCAGGTCGACCCCGCGCTGCAGTGCATCGTCGAGGTAGACGCTTCGGATACAGGGGTGGGGGCGGTGTTGTCCCAGCGGTCACCTGCTAACGGGGCCAAACGGCCCTGCACCTTCTTCTCTCGGCGCTTGTCCCCGGCGGAACGAAATTATGACGTGGGGGACAGAGAGCTGCTCGCCATCAAGCTCGCGCTTCAGCAGTGGCGCCACTGGCTGGAGGGGGCCGCCTTGCCTTTCGTGGTCCTCACTGATCACAAGAACTTGGAATATTTAAGAACTGCCAAACGTCTGAATGCCCGCCAGGCATGCTGGTCCTTGTGCTTTGCGAGGTTCCACTTTACCATCACGTTCCGGCCGGGCTCCAAGAACGGCCTACCCGACGCCCTCTCCAGGCAATTCGCCCCTGAGGCGTCAGAGGACGCAGTCCACACCATCCTGCCCAGGTCGTGCGTCGTGGGGGCCATCTCCTGGGACATCGAGAGCAAGATCCGGAGGGCGCAGGAGTCGGAACCGGACCCTGGCGGCGGACCGGAGGGGAGGCTCTTCGTTCCCTCTGCTGTCCGGGGGGAGGTTATTCACTGGCTCCACACATCCAAACTCACCTGCCACCCTGGGTCCTCCCGGATGATCGACCTGCTCCAACGCTCCTTCTGGTGGCCGGGGTTGCGGAAGGACGCCACCCGCTACACCCGGGCCTGCCCCGTTTGTGCCACCAGCAAGTCAGGTAACGCTCCCCCCGCGGGCCTGCTCCAGTCCCTGCCCGTCCCTGGTAGGCCCTGGTCGCACATCGCCCTCGACTTCGTCACCGGTCTCCCCATCTCCAAAAACTTCGACACAGTTCTGACCATCGTTGACCGCTTCTCGAAGGCCGCCCACTTTGTGCCATTACGGGGGCTCCCCTCTGCCTTGGAGACGGCTGATCTCCTCATCCAGCACATGGTCAGGCTGCATGGGATACCGGTTGACGTGGTCTTTGATCGGGGCCCTCAATTTGCCTTGGACGTCTGGAAATGCTTCTGCAACGCCCTAGGAGCCAAAGTAAGCCTCTCCTCCGGCCATCACCCCCAATCCAACGGGCAGTGTGAACGGACCAACCAGGAGCTGGAGGCTGCTCTCCGCTGCGTCACCGCGTCGAAGCCCTGGAGCACACATCTCGCCTGGGTGGAGTATGCCCACAACAAATCTCACTCTTCTGCTACTGGGATGTCCCCCTTTAAGGCATCCCTGGGCTATGATCCACCTCTGTTCCCCACGCAGGAGAGCGAGTTAGCTGTCCCCTCAGTCCAGGCACACCTTAGGCGGTGCCGCTCCTTCTGGTCCACGGCGCGCAATGCGCTTTTACGCACGGCGGAGCGCAACAAGTCCACGGCGGACCGGCACAGGAGACCTGCCCCTGCCTACCAGGTGGGCCAACGAGTCTGGGTATCCACACAGGACGTCAATTTAAAGGGTGAGAGGAGAAAGCTGGCCCAACGTTTCATTGGCCCATACCCCATCACCAAAATTGTCAACCCAGTGGCTGTGCATGTGGCTATTCCCCCCTCCCTCCGCATCCATCCCACCTTTCACGTCTCCAAGGTGAAACCGGTGGTGTCTGATCCCCTCTGCCCTCCACCTGCAGCGCTGCCCGCGCCCCGGATGATAGGCGGCCACCCGGCCTGGACAGTCTCTGCTATCCTGGACTCCCGGCGCCGGGGTCACGGGCTACAGTACTTGGTGGACTGGGAGGGCTATGGACCCGAATGGAGACAATGGGTGCGTCCCTCGTTTGTGTTGGATCCCTCTCTCATCACTGAGTTCCACCGAGCGCACCCGGAGAAACCATCGCCAGGAGGCGCTGCTAGAGGGGGGAGTACTGTCACGACTCGACGCTCATCACCGGCGCCAGCTGCGCGCACACCTGCGCCTCGTCAGCGGCGAGGGATTTAAACCACTCTGCCTTGGGCTTCGGCCTGAAGCCGTCTGATCTCGTTGGCCTCCCTTGCTGAAAGGAACCCCCTTCTTCAAGCAAGATTACCCACGTAAGCATCTCTTACCTTCTTCTCCAGTCTTCTCCCCTGTGCACAGGTGGATCTCCCGGCGGCGGACCACGTCTCCTCACCGCCGCATCCTCGCTGCTGTCACAGGCACTCCAGGTCGCTGTCTCCCGGGCTACGCCCTTGTCAACGCCAGCCACCTGCCCAAACCAAGTAAGCCAGCACATCCTGTTAATTCCCTGTATTGGTGTGGTGCCCGTTACCCTTCTCCCTGTGCTCTCTCCCATAGGGTTGTCCGGCTGCACGGCTACCTGCCTCCGTGCCTGACGCAGACGTCCACCACCAATACATCTACACCTCACAGACACGCAGCCACACACTCTTGTTGTTGAATAAAGCTGTTAAATCTACTCTGAGCCTGCGTGTGTGTCTCCTGAGCCGTGCATTATGTCAGTGTCTAATAGGTCAGGGTTGCTCTTTGTATAGAGTAAAAAAAAAATGAATCTTTAGCCTAATTGATTAGAAAAAGGTAATGTAATAATAAATATGCTCATAATGAAAAGCAATGGCTATGAAATTATTCAGTCAATTTTGAACTAACTTAAGAATACTTACTGAACACTGCAGGAAAAACTTGGAAGTGTCATCTCGGACAAAGATGGGGAGTCCTCTCAGAGCCACTGTTTTTCTATGAGTCAGAATGTCTGAGGTCTCGAGAAAAACACAAGCATCAATCAATTAGTACAGTGCTATCTTTATTTTTACAAAAAATCAAACACTTCAGGTCAGATCATGTTAGACAAACACCTTTCATTCATTTACTGCTTACATCTAAGCAAATCAGCATAGAGAAAGACATTTTCAAATTCAGTTATTAAATATTGACAATGAACCCTTTGCATTTGCTGACATATTCTGATGACTCCACTGTTTTCCTGAAAAACTCAGCAGTTTGATGGTCTACATGTAAATGAAATGATTCTTTATTATTTATTTATGCATACATTAGCTACAGACATTTACAGTAAATTACCTTTTCATCAAGTGCATCAAGGACATCCTCCATGTTCTGTCCAAAAGCCCCCTTCCTCGCCCGGTACAGTCTCAGCAGGCGAGGCACATAAATGTCAAGGGATCCTCTGAAAGACTCCAGGAGATCTTTGCTTGTGATCCAACAGAATTCTTGAGAAATCTGAAATGATGTATTGTTTTGTAGCCACAACGTTAAAAGTAAAGACAATTGAAATGTAGCAGTCTTGTTCAAAATCTATGCCATATTATTTGCCTATAATAAAACAAACAGCAAAATCTATAGAACCGATCTACCAAACCACATCATCAAGCACATCCACATTTCAATGTTTTCCTGCGTGTTCTTATGCATCTATATTTTGTGTGCCATTTCCAGTGATATAATATACAGCTGATAAGAATAAATCACTCCTACTTATTTGTAGTCAATAAAATTAGCATGTGAAACACATAACAATCTCAGCCTTACCTGCTCACATGAAAACAGCGCTGGCCACCTCTCATGGACCTCTGATACCATGGGCTGTCCCTCAACGATCTCTTTGCGTCTAAGGGAAAATGTCAGCTCCATCTTGTGCTGTATCAGTGTTTGGTCCCTTTTTTTCTTCTTCATTTCTTCAACTAGGTGAAGCCTTTCCTCTTAAAGAGTAAAATCACTGTGGTGTTGAGGATAATCTGGGACATGATTAACTTCCCCACGTCTGGGCCTTTTCAGGGTGAATGGACTATTGTCCTCAGTGCCCCCTTTTCTTTTACTGTTTACATCCACCTCATTGCAGCCTGCATGGCGCAGCTTAGATCTGAAGTTTCCGAGCTTGTACTTGATGCTTGTTTTCCATCCCTCATAGCCCGTGATGCTACCTGGTTCCTTTAAGCATGGGTACTTGAGAACCAGTGAAGAGGCAACAGATTCCAGTTCATCTTTCTCAGGGTAGCTTTTGATTTCAAAAATAGCCTGTGCAATTTTATCCAGAATTTCCATTTTAATTTCTCTGGTTTCTCTCTGATTGCTGGGGTCTTTCTGCAACTGTGGGGGTTCCCCCCTACAGTTGATAGTGCTATGAGATGACTGTTGTTGTGAAATGGCGCTATATAAATAAAGTTGAATTGAATTGGTGACATCAAGGCCCTTCTTTGACTTCTCGTAAGTCTCGTTGCCCTTTCGCAACTGTAGTTCCACATCATATGATAACTTAGGGATAGGGAAAGGAGAGGGCCACTGTGTGACATGCCTTAAATTGGTCTGGATTGAATCAGTCCAGCTGGACCTGATATCACCAGAGTGGACACTGGCTGTATCGAGGGAGGACACTGAACCAATACACTGGTTAAGAGAAGAAGAATCACTGTCCCAAACAATATGCAGAACTGCATGCTCAGCTGGTAGTTCAGACATTGTTGTCAAATTGCATAGTGCATTTCCAAAGTTTGGATCTTCAAACTGCACTAAAAAATCACCTTGAAGTTCAAGCCTTTCTTTAATGACATCAACGAGCTGGTCCACAGATTCTGGTACTTCAGAACACTTGAGTCGCCGGGCTTCTTTTGGAGAGATAACCACACGAAGTAACAAGGCCTGAAAAGTGACAAGAGAAACTAGTGAAACCCAAGTTGAAAGTGTCTGATAATCTGATACATCACAGATGTTTTCCCAGATTTACTTATAACTGATTATCTTATCATTTCATCTCAAAATATTAGAAGTGTCAGTCCAGGGTTGTGTAATCAAACTTTACTGTAAGGATGAAGAGCCACAGATATAAATATGACATGAACAAAAGGAAAACATTTTGTCACACTACATACCATATCCTGAGATGCTTCACTGAAGAATGAACGTCCTTGTGGTTACCATCAGCTTTCCGGCAACTGTGTAGGCTGCAAGAGGGTGATAATCTGCCAGCAACTCTTCTTCCAGCAGTATGAGTTCAACACAGTGGCCTTCAACAAGCTCGTATGATCTGAAATGATCGATGTACCAAGAGGTAAGTCTTTTACATACGAGTGTCACTTGCTCAGCATCAACAAGAACGGTCACAATCTGGTGGAATTCTGGGAGGCCACTGCACTGTCCAGCAGATACAATCCTGCCCTCAGCATACCGAGTTCCATGCAGGTGAACTGATTTAGACAAATAAACACTGTCAAGATGTGGGTACTTCTTCTGAATTTCACACTGAAGTGAAGTTTCCAGTTCTGAAACCCTGACCACTTTTACAGACTCAACATACAGTTGTGGTGTGAAAACTTTCTGGCTGTCCAAATGCAATGCCATCATTTGCTGATATTTTGAGGAAAGAGTGAGCAGAACGTTTTTCCAATTATGGGCGTCATTAATCACTTTTTTAAAGAAGCTATGCTTAGCTTCGAATCTCATTGTCCATAATTCCACCAACGGCCCATAACAGCGGATGAGGTCCGGGTAGTGGTCAATGAAATGGTGTTTCGGCTTTAATTTGAACTCTGGAAAGGTGTGGACAAGCAACTTGCGATGATCACGTAGTTTAGATGAAAAGTAAAACAGTGCTTCCTCCGAGAGCTTGTTTGACACCGCGATGTCAACAATTTCCTTAAGGTCCATTAAAATCTCCCATGCAGGCTCCTGCTCAGGTATCTTATTTCCAATTATGAAAGGAAGTAAGCGCAGTAGTGTCCAGTTTTCATGTCCATTACCACCAATCGTTCCTTTTTCAAAGCTCGCTTTTGGGATTTTTTGTGGTTTGTTTGTTTTGTCTGAAAACTTGTAAGGGAATGATTTTATGCAGTCATTCAATACATCAAATGTAATGTAACCTTTGGAGATGAGATGTTTCAAACACAAGGACAGTTCCACAGGGACAACCCCCTCAAAAAGGTCATGCAAAACATCTGGAGGAAATGCAGTGATTGGATGAAAGAAAAGTAAATTTTTCCTCGGCATACAGTCATTTTTTACCCCACAAATACTTTGAAGATGATCATTCTGCATAAGCTCTTCCACAACAGTGTTATGGAGACCAATATCCCTCAATGGAAAATCGCTTAATTCAGCAGCTGCAATTTGGTCCCGGCTTATCAAACAAAAACGACAAAATTTTTCAACATTAAAGCTTTCTTGAAAGCCTGCAAGGCTGTGGGCCGCAAGGTTATCTGCACACACACAAAATATAGCCCCCTTGACAAACTGACCCACAACTTCAACAAAAATTCCGTGTTCTTCTAGGAACCTTATGTCATTAATCAGTGGTTCAAGAAACTTTTCATAGCCATATCGTTTGACATCCTCACTTTTTCCTAAGACAGCAAGTTGAATTGAAGTGAGACTTGATCTGAGTTTGGCTGGCAAATTCAGAAGAACCCAATATACTGCAGTTATCTTATGAATTTTTCTGGAGGTGCCCAGCGGGTTACATATCTCGAACTCATCAATATACAATGCCAAACTGAAAGAAAGGTCTTGCTGTCCAAATAGCCTATTTTCTTTGTAATATTTTCCGTCTTGATGAGACTGAAAATGTCCAGGTAAAGTTTGCTGATTAAAGACAATTTGGTCGACAAAATCAGCACACCTTAACCAAGACTCAAGTACCTTAGTGATGGGTACATAAACATAAGCTTCTTTATGGGTTGTGCTATAAAGATATTCAGTGGGTTCAATAATATTAAAGTGGTTCTTGAAATATAAGTTTCTTCTATGATCTGTTGACAAGGAACCTTTAGCTGATGTTGTTGAAACAAGAGGGTTAGTCTCAACTATTGCTCTATGAATTTCTTCCAAAACAGAATCACTTGTCTCAATGTTATGCTTTGCAAGGATATCTTTGACACTGTTAAGAGTCTGAATGCTAGAAAAAGACAGCAAGTTATGCAGATCTTCTACAGTCTTTTGTGTTGAATCTCTAGAAACATATAACACTGTCTGCATAGACAGAAAGAGACGGGCCAGTTTGTGCTGCAGTGTCTCAGGATCTACAACTTCTGAAATCTCTTCAAGGTCATCTGGTCTGGAGCTCTGAAGATGAGATGATGATGATGTCCCTGCTTCACCATCGGATAGTGCTTCAGAATTTAATCCATATTCAATATCAGCTCTCACTCTAGTTTGAAAATCTTTGAGTGTACCAATTTTTATGGTTTTGACTTCGATGAGAACTAAGGGATGAGCGTATATTTGTTTCAAATGTACAATTAAGAAAGGGACATTTTACAGTTTCACGTTTTTTTAAATGCTGTCCAAGATGGTTAAGAAAAGTTTGAGAACTGCAAACTTCTTTGTAATCACACAGTTCACACTCAAAGTTTGAATTCTCATGAATTCTCACAGTCTTGTGACACCTAGAGAGGTGTGACCTCAGTGCACCAGGTGTTTTGAATACACAAACACAGTCTATATGAACACAAGGCCAGGAAGCACCTTTTCCGTGATGAAGACGGCAATGTTTCAGGAGAACTTCTTGACTGGAGCTTGTGAACTTGCAAAATTTGCACTGCATATGATAAACTCCTGAAACACAAAGGTCATGTAACATTCAGTTTTGTTGCAGACCCATTCATTTGCGAAATAACAAAAGACAATTGATATTACAATTTCACAGTGTTAGCAATATGATATATGATATTTATAGAATATGATACGATATCCTGAGGCATTGACAACACCATGCTCCTGTACATGATAAGGTATGATAAAGGGGGAAGTCCTGGCTTAATCACAAAGTGAAATAAATATGCAGTAATTTTAATTTAGCAAATGATAGCAAAAGAAATAAAACATAGTTTTGTGTGTTACAGAAATACATTCTGACCACCAGACCGCCCAGAAAGGAACGCATCAGAAGAAAACTGACTAATTTTGTAATTTGGCTCAACAAAGTACAGATTTTATTTATCCCTTATTCATTCCTTATCCTATGCTGCCATCTTCTGACGAAAAATGTACATACAGGACAGGACGATGTGGAGCGTCCCTTCCCTCTCTTCTGACCCTGGATTTACACCGGACGTGGCCGCGCCGCGTTACGGCAGCGCCACGGTTTTGTTCCGTCAGCGCCACGGTTTTGTTCCGTCAGCATAAACAGTGAATGGCTATTTCCACTAAGTACAAGTTATGGTGTTACGCTTGTAGTTAGTGGACCCAGCCATTCACTGTTTATGCTCAGCTTCGAGACGCTCCGCTTCTGAGACGCTGCTGGTGTAAACTGACGTCGCGTGTATGACGGAACAAAACCGTAGCGCTGCTGTCCGGTGTAAATCCGAGGTGAGGGTCAAGGCAAGGCTAGTCAAGACATGTAAGCTAGGCTAAAACAAGGCTAGCCTCTTCTGCCTGCTAACAAACTACAACGAAATTGCCCTCATCTTTAAAGCTCATATATTGACCGATAAATTGAGCGTGCATTTTCGGCACACAAATGTGACCATTAATGTTATAGGGTTTTTCAGGGTTCCATAATGCATTGCGCGCCGCGGCGTAGTTCCAGTCCAGCAGCTGTTTGACAACAATCGCCGCCACTGACCTGAATCGGGGACAAATACTCATGGAACTGCATGTACTAGAGCGTGAAAATCAGTCACCCAGAACATTTAGGGGCAAGAAAGGGTGTGGAAACTTTTGTGGAAACTTTTGTATTACCACAGCAAATTGCTGTTGCTGTGGTAATACAACTACACAGGTTAATGTTTCTGTACTAGCAATGATGTCTTTATTTTCCAAGCGCCTTTTGCCTTATTTATCCCCCACCCCACCCCTCCCCAGATTCTATTCTTGATTTGTATATTTCTTTGCAACAATTATGTACCTGTGCATATTAAGAAAATAAATGAACATGCAAACTTAACACTTTTAAAAAACATTTATTGGCTTATGTCATATGAAAAATATGCCATTCATTGTTATCAAAAAATATGTGAAATATCACGCTCAGTGTCAAGGGCAACATGAAATAGTTATTATGTACCAAATATTCCACTTCTCTAATCAAGCTCAGTGTGACAAGGGCTAGTTAAATAAATCCACATTTTAAGCAACTTCACAATTCAAATGTCACAAAATCTGTCATTGTAATGTACAAAATATGCCATTTATGAAACCATGCTTAGTCTGACAGGGGCTATTGAAATATATCCAAATTTTAACTCGTTGAACCCCACAAACGACATATGGCACTCAGTAATGCATTATTGTCATGTAATCAAATAGTAATTCTTCAGCAGATTTTGTGAAAAAAGTGTGTGTGGTATCTCCACTCTACTATGAGCAGGAGATTTTGTGGTCTCTGTCAACCCAATCCCTGGCATCATTAGGAGTCAGGGCTTGGATTGACAGATGTTGTAACATCTACTGCTCAATTTATGATTTGCATTGCACAAACTGTGATGCAATTTTCAAAGTCATAATTTATTCCCTGCATGCTCAGTGTGACAGGGGCTACTAAAATAAATGCACATTTTATTTGATTTCAAATGTTAGTCTGTCATTGTCATGTACAAAATATGACATTCAAATGTTATTTGGTGTCTGATGCACCTTGTTCTTTATTGAAATAAATAATTGAGTGTACTCATTACTTAGTGACTCCTTTATTTTTTGTTCTTCAGATATCCCATATTCCAGGAGGCAAAAAAATGGTACCAAAATAACTGGTATTAAGAACCCATTAAGGATTCAAACTTGGAACCTTGGAAAAACGAGGGGCTTTAGTGTCACGGCAGTATAGAGTTTTTCAGGCACATGATTACATGACAATAATGCATTACTGAGTGCATTATTGTGGCGGCGATTGTTGTCAAACAGCTGCTGGACCGGAACTACGCCGCGGCGCGCAATGCATTCTGGAACCCTGAAAAACCCTATTGATAGCCACGAGGCAATGTCACAGTCACGTGACGGCTGCTGCCAAAAATAGACCGCAGTGAAAACAAACCCACGTGTCCGCTATCACCGCTTGCTTTCCATGCTACCATGGCGCACGAGTACAGCAATACGCTCGATCCTACGGCGAAATCACGCTACAATGCCAAACTACAGACATCATGATGATAACAGTATTTCAAAACATTATATATATGGGAGTTGGTAAGGCCATGAACACACATGGAAAATAAAAACAGGTGATTTTACCAGTTTTCTCCTCTTTTGTGTCCTCTCATACCTCTGCAGTTGTTGTTTGGCATGCTCATAGCTACCTTTTTGTGATGGCAATATACAGGGAATGTAGTCAGGATGCTCCATGTCCTTCTTGACTGGCTTCCCTGGAATATATTATTAGTAAAAAAAAGGGTAGGATTGATGCATCTATATTACGCTTCCAGGTATCAACTTTAAAATGTGATGTATTTCTGGCTAATGCAATGATTGCATTCTTCACAGATTACACACACGCACAAAATAAAAACTCAGATTTTGCCCCATAAGGACTTACCTGTGATAAAGTGGTCACAACACACAACCCTGCTTTTGGCTGGAGACCACTTGCTCCCATCATCATCCTGTTGTGTGCATGATGCTATCCATTTATTTCTCCTCTCAGGGCTTCTGTCTCGACTGGGAAGCTTGTAAAAACTCAACTTTCTGTCTTTCATCATGTTGTGGTTGGTGCAGCCGTATATCACGCATGGTGACGGCATTTTAACGCAGAAATCGACCCAATCCAACTAACTTATCACACCTCCGACGCTGCAACGTGGGTTTGTTTTCACTACGCTATGACATGACCCACTTTTCCGCGCCACGTGACCACGCAGTTACCCGGATGTGCCGCGGTTATCAATTACAGGTGGTACGTCAGTAAAAAAAACCTAAACAGACTGCCCACACACAGCAACACTGCTAGCCTACTAAGCTTTCTTTATGTCCACATTTACAGTGTTTTAAAGGCCAAATGTCACGTAACAGGGTACTTTAAATATCTTGAAACTAGATATAAAAGGGAACCGATCCGTTCGGGTCTTGGTGCATATGCTTCAGTAACAATGGAATATTCGTTAATTTAAAACTGCCGCGCTTGGCCTGACACGGCCCCTGGAATCGCCTGGGGAAGAAGGCGGAAGTGACGAAATCGATTGTACCCTAGTTTGATGCTTGGGGTATTTCAATTGATTGTTTATATGGAGACTGGAAGGTTGAAGTGAGCAACAAGAAAGAAAAAATTGGATATTTCACCCATACCTTAAAACGGGACTATCAGGGACAGCTGGGTAATAAGGGACACTTCTCTGGGAAATGTTTTCATACCTGTCAAGTGAGACGTTTTCGCCGTACTTCAACACCGTAAAACGCGGCTATAAGCGATCTGCCTGAGTCCACACTTCTCAATGTAGTGATAATAGCTCCCGCTGAGCGATCTGCCTGAGTCCACACTTCTCATTGTAGTGATAATAGCTCCCGCTTAGCCATCTGCCCGCCGCGGCCATTAGACTGAGTCCACACTGTAGTGCGAATAGCTCAGGCTGAGCCATATGCCAGCACCAGCTGTGGGGGAATCACACACAGGATGTGCTCCTCAAGACACTCAATTTTTTTTTCCCCGTATTTTCCTTAAAATATTTGACAATAAAAACACGAACTACATTTAAAACATTTCCCAGAAAAGTGTCCCCCACCACTCCGCCGTCCCCCACAGCCGCGCTTGGCACCAAAATACGGCGAAAACGTCTCACTTGACAGGTATGAAAACATTTCCCAGAGAAATGTCCATTATTACTCCGCTGTCCCTTATAGCCACGTTTTACGGTATTAAAATACGGCGAAAACGTCTCACTTGACAGGTATGAAAACATTTCCCAGAGAAATGTCCATTATTACTCCGCTGTCCTTTATAGCCGCGTTTTACGGTATTAAAATACGGCGAAAACGTCTCACTTGACAGGTATGAAAACATTTCCCAGAGAAATGTCCATTATTACCCCGCTGTCCCTTATAGCCGCATTTTACGGTATTAAAATACGGTGAAAACGTCTCACTTGACAGGTATGCGCCTCCATTTTCATATTGATCTGGTCAATTTCTTGACAGCAGCGGCTCTCCTCCACTGTAATAATAATGGCTTCCGAAAAATCAATATTTATGGGGCGCCCTGGACAGACCCCCTTCGGCTTCGCAATTCTGGAGGCGATTAATGTCCAGTTCAATGACATTTTCCACTGGTTCTGCTCTCTGGTCATCGTTGGAACTGTTGTCATCAGACAAAGCATCTGATTCTGTCTCGGACGGCTCGAACCGGTAAGGTTCTATGCCTCTGTCACTGTCTGAACCACTGACAAAAAAAAAGACAAAAAAAAAAAGACAAAACTAAACTAATTTGTTCACAATCGCTGTCACTTTCCGTCATGATTGTCCAATGTTGATAAGTGTGAATGTGGATAGGCAGGGCAGCCAGGGTACAACTGGTGATGTCAAAAACATGGGCGTGGTCTGGACTGGCTGTCACAAGCCAGCAAGCAAGGTGGGGCCTTCACCTGGTGTATTTTGTGCAATTATGTAAATACAGGTGGGTGATATGGTCTCCGGTATGAATATTTGGTTTAAGCTATGTGTATTTTATCTAAATTCGTTGTCATTTAGAAAAAAAAATTACGTGACATTTGGCCTTTAAACTAACAACTCGTTCTTTATTGCGAAATAATACAACCGTGAAAAATTATGTCAATGTAGTCACAAAAACACACTTACCAAGTTTGTGGACCGTTAATGTTCTTGCTTTACATGCAGCCAAGGCCACGACAGGAGTCGATGTCGAGGAATCGTCCACACGACGGATGAGACAAAACTCGTCCAATAAAAAAAAATGCTCGTAATAAACTCGTTTGAGGTACTGTCGCCACTGCTTCGTGGGCGTCTTTCCCGCTCAGCAGACTGAAAGGTTTTGTGTAATACGCATGCGTAACTAACGTATGTCAGGTGAGAGAGGTGCATCAGAGATACGCTCTAATGCCAACTCTCATGTCTTTGTTGAGCTGACAAGAAAATACGAGTGTAGAGGCAGTTAGAGACAGACATGCTGAGACAACAAGTTTTTCTGGGTTACATACAGCAGACGTTCACTTTTGAGTCACATCAGTTTTTAAATTGTACTCAGATCAACAACTGCTAGTTATCGTTTTTACAGTGTGACTACATCCCCAGCTGGACTTTTCAAGAAGAAATACAAATAAGAAGAAAAAATACCAGTAAAAAGCAACAACAAATGGACAGTATAAGCAAACAGCATAAGAACCTAATACACATCCACCCAACACAACACAGCACAAACACCAAATAACACATAGAAAGTTTGACCTTGCTAGCATCACAGGTCCTAGGTGTGGGTACATTCTTGTTTTGCCTTCAGCCAGTTCTTAACCTTTACTGTGAATGTTTTGAAATCTGTCATTAGTTTAATTTCATTTGGAATTGTGTTCCAGATGTGACTACCTTTTATAGAGAAAGCTGTCTGTCCAAATGTGGTTCTGCAGTGGGATATTTTACAGTTATTGCTGTCAGAACTTCTGGTGACCATGCTGCCGTCCTGTCTTTGGATGAAACCACAGGGTGACTCTGGTGCTGATTTATTCATACATTTGAAGATTAATGTCAGAAAGTAGAGATTGGTGAAGCTTTCAAAACTCAATTATATTGTTTTAGTATATGGCAATGATGTCAGAAAATTGGGTTTTTATCCATGATTTTCAAGGCTTGATTACTGCAGAGGGAGCTGCCTGAGCCCAAACTGCCAGACAGTATGAAATCCTTGCAGCCGAGAAGCTCCTCGTGCCCGGATCGCCTCGGCTGTCGTCCCCTCCTCCTCGACATCTTCCCCGGCTGCTGTGAGTGCCACGAGTCCTGCTTCGGCGAAGCCCGTCATCGGTCCATCGCGAGCGGCTCCTCCTCGTCCTCCCGGGGGGCCCTCCGTCACCATCCAGCAGGGAAAGGGAGGAACCAAGTCCACTGCAGCGGGTTCTATCGGGCCTCTATGGATCAGGCAAGTGACTTTTCATTCTGTTCCCTCATTGGGTGAATTGCCTTGCTTGATTCCTGGGGGTGGAGTTCAGGGTTCACAGTCCCCTGAGCTTCCTCCACCTGCTGCAGTAACTAGTTATGGACCTGCTACCTTTGTGTCTCCTTCCCCTGAGCGTTCCGTGGTGCCACGCCTATGCCACTAGACGAGGAGGGAGCCTGCAGCCCTGAAGAGCCTGGTTCCAGCCCCGCAGCCACGTCACGGGCAGAGGAGGAGGTTGGACTGTAACTTGGAGCCTGCACCGACGACGAAGCGTCCCCGGGTCTCCATGGAGGAGCGGTTCGATCCAGCAGGTCTAGGATCCCCTGCCACCACACCGTGCAGGTCGTCAGCGTGGACGTCAGCATTGGAGGGTCCTCAGGCTGTGGAGAACATCATGCCAGCTGCGGAGCCTGCCGTAGCTGAGTGGGAGCCAAAGAATGTCCTTCTTCGGATGCAGCCGTCCGCTGCATCCGAACTTGTTTTGCCGGGTTCTATCGCTACCGGTGATCCTGATTCCAGATTCCAGATCCTGATTCCAGTTCATCGTGGGTGCAGCTGCGATCCGATCGGGGTCCATCATAGGTGCAGCGCGGGCTCACCTGGGGTCCAACTGGAGGACAGCACCTGTTCTGGTGACGTTCGGAGGTGGAGCTGCAGATCCTCCGCTGAGCGACGCCGGACTGGTCCCTCATCCTTTTCCCATTTCCTCTTTCCCTCCATCGGGTGCCGCAGGGGTTTCCCGTAGTCGGCTCGGCTCTCCCTCATCGCTCCTCGCCATTAGGAGGCCGTCTCCAAACTCTCCCCCGGGGTCCTGTTGGCCGGACGATGCGGGTCGGCCGCCTGGGAGACTTTTTCGCCAGTTTGGCGTTCTGGGTCGGCCACCCAACGTACTGAGCTTTCTACTGGGCGACCTGGTTCAGCCGCCAGAGGTCCCGTCTCTCTGGGCCTGGGACTGGGCTAGACTGCCCAAAAGAATCCTGTTTCCCCTATTGGTGATCTGGACGCTGGACGCAGGCAGACCACCTGAATTTGTTGTTGATTTTTTTCCTTCGTTATGCTCTGCCTGTCGTCATCCCTGTTTTTCACCCCTCTGTATGATTGGGGATGCTTTGTGTTAGGGCTTGGACTTTTTGGACCTTTTGTTGCTGCTCTTTGTTGTATGTTATTTTTTTTCCCACTCCTCTGTAGTCTGAGGGTTGTTTTCTGTGCCTGTTATTTGGCCTAGGTCTCCGCTCTGTGTGAGGTTTTTTGTACTCTGTATTTGGTGATGTGCCCGTCTGTCCATCCTTGTTGAACTGTTGTATGTTACCATCAGGTTGCGTGTGTTTTTTTTTTTCTCCTCCTCTCGTGTGGTATTTGTACCCTGAATTGTATGTATCGCTGCTCTGTGCCATGTGATTATTTTTTTCTCCCCCCCCCCCCGTTATTATGGGACTTCCTGCAATTTTGTGCCTATTTTTTCCATTTCTGTGATTAGGTTGGATTCTGGCCCTCCTTAGCCTTTTTCCCCCTCCTCCCTCCCTGGGGCGGTCCTGTGGACTTTCCAGGTGGGGGGGGGGGGGGCGTGATGTTCCACCGCGTCTAGAATCCGCATCGTGAACGGGGGCAACTGTCATGGTCCGTGTGCTGACACTGTCTGCACTCGGGTTGTGCGGTAGTTTCCCCATTCTCTTCTCTAGCGCACCTCTTGGCCTCCGGGCTTTTATTTTGACAGCATCTCAGCGGCATTTCCGGCTGTCAGAAGCCAAGCTCCGCGGGACAATGAGCCGATGATTCCATCAGCTGATCAAACTATCAAACACTATTTAAGGGAGCAGCTCTGTTTGCTCAGGGCTGTGACCTCGTTGAAGATTCCTTCTTCTGCCTCCCGTTCCTGTAAGTGTATTTTTCAAGTATCTGTATTCCTGTATTCTAAGTTGAACCTTAGTTGTGTTTTTGCCCCCCGTGGCTCTTTATTTTGTCATTTATCCTTTGTTAATTAATTATGCAAACTCATCGGCTGGCCTGCAGCATCTCATTAATGGCTCGTGAGAGCCAACCATGACAAAGGCGAGGACATGGCTCCAACCTATGCCTTGACAATCACTCCACTTCGGCCGTTTTCTAATAATCTTTAATTTTCGTAACTTCCAGTGGCTTCTTACCATATTTGTGAATTTTAATGCTGTTTTGTACCTAAATTTCCACACCGGGGGGCTGTTTGAAAAGGGAGGGTCCTCAAAATAAGGACCTCCTCAACCTGGATGTCCAGCCTGGCGCCATAGGCAAAATTACGCAGTCAGAAATTTATGAGAAAAATAGTCACAACTTAAAAAAAAAAATGTGACAAATTTCAAAAAAAAAAACCCGAGCAAATTATGAGGGAAAAATGTAAATTTACATGAAAAAAATTGTAAAATTACTTGAAGAGTTACAACATTACAAGAAAAATTTTGCAAGTTTACACAAAAAAGTCACAACTTTATGAGGAAAAAAGTAGAAAAAGTTGCTAACAAAAAGTCACAAACGTATGAATAAAGAAATTGAAAATTTATGAGGAAAAAAAGTCCAAAATTTATGAGGAAAAACTATAAGCTTACAGTAAAAGAGTTTTTTGAGAAAATTCCAAAATTACAAGAAAAATGTGGCAAATTTAACCCCAGTTGGGTTGTAAATTTTTTTGTTTGTTAATTTGTTTTTTTACATGTTAGTGGACTATGAGGCAAAAAAGGTTAGTGACCACCATCAAGCTATCTAACAGCCGGAAAGACAGTGCAAATCACATTACCCACAAAACCATCTCAGGAAGAGGATGGGGTATGTATATAAACCATGACTTCTGCACTGTACAATATCAAATTTTGTTGCACATATCTGTGAAATGACAAGAATCAATTCTATTCTATATTATACTTATACTTATTGTTCTGTTTAGCAAGAGTCAACTGGATAAATTGCAATTTGTAAGGTTTTTAATTTCACAAGATCCATAAATTGCAATGATTCTAACTTTAAAAACAGCCTACATTGTTTACTATTCTTATTGCACTCTTTTGTAATGTATATAATTTCTGTAGGGTCATCATCATCTTCATCCATCCGTCCATCCATCCATCCATCTTCTTCCGCTTAATCCTTTTCGGGACGCGGGGGGGCTGGAGCCTATCCCAGCATCTTTGGGCGAGAGGCAGGGTACACCCTGGACAGATCGCCAGTCCATCGCAGGGCCAACACAGTGAGACAGACAACCATTCACTCTCACAGTTGTACCTAAGGACAATTTAGAATCCCCAGTTTGATGCCAATTAACCTAACTTGCATGTTTTTGGCATGTGGGAGGAAACCGGAGAAATCCCGGAGTAAACCCATGCAGACACGGGGAGAACATGTAAACTCCACACAGATCACTGTTGGTTGGGGGCTGGGATCGAACCCAGGATCCCCCGGTCAAAGGTGAGTTGCTGTGCTGTCGCAGTGCTAACCACTCCACCACCGCGCTGCCCCATCCTCATCATCATCCATATTTATTTTTGACTGGACACGATTAGTCCCTCCGTTGGGGTGGGTCCTGCTTGACTGCACTTCTCAGAGTCCCACTCCAATGGTTCCTGTCTGCTGGTTCAACCTGGGCCAGTTGTAGCTTGACCTGGTCCACTTTCCAGCCATGTCTTCTTCGGTCTTCCTCTTCCTTGACCCCTGCTGCTACCAGGATCAACATCCATGACCTTCTTAATCCAAATGACACTCCTCTCCATATGGCCAAACAAACGCAAATGGCGAGTGTGGAGCACATCCTCGAGGTCATCCAGCTGCAGCCTTACCAAGAGTGTTTGTGAGCTGACCTCATCCTCAGTGGATGGATGCTATGACCTGCTGTCATTGTTTGTGAAAATGTTGTATAAAAGCAATATTACACTCAAGGTCATGCAGTATCAAGGACTGATCACTGGGGCAATGTTTTCTTCAGAACTCCACTTTGCATCAAGGCTATGACCAAATGTCATGTAATACTGCTTAAACAGATGAAAAGAAATGAAAATGCATTGTATAGTCTGATTATTCAGTCAGAACAATTGGGATAGGGAGTCTTATTTTCAATAAACAGCAGTCATTCATCATTTAAAAAGATATGCAGTATTTTGGGGAAAAAGCATCATTGGAAATTTTCATTGAGCATACAAAAGGCTTGGGTAATGAGAGCATGTTTTGGTTTATGACGAGTTGCAGAAATAATGAATGTCCTTTTTCCTCAGAGGTTAGCATTAGAGAGGCTATTCAAGAGAAACACAGCAAGCAAGGAGAACTGAGGGTAAACAGAATGGTATGCTGGAACCAAAGGGAACCGAAGAAAATGCACAAAGCTTAGCTTAGATGATGAAGGTGGGGAATGGAGGAAAACATACAAATGAAGATTTAGGTAAAAAATGATTAGAAAATAGGACCACAAATAAGACGAGGACAGGAAGTGTGGTTAAAAAAACAAAAGATGTATAAAGAACTGATATAGATCTATATATTGGCTCTCCATTTGTTTTTAAGATGTTTCTGAATGACAGATTGAACTGTTAACTATTCAACCTTGTACTGGCATTAAAAAGGACAGATGGGCTATTTTTAGGAGAGCATTTAGTCCGGTCCCCCTGCAGACCACTCACCACTGTTCCCTAATTTCAGAAAAGAGCCCGATTCATCTTGTCATAATCTTTTAAGGCTCTCCAAATTACATTACAAACAAGGTCGGGACACTTTCAGAAATAATAAGATTCCAATAATCATTTTTAATCCCCTGCTGTTAGACCGAAACACAAATTGTGTTGTTTTTTTTTCCATCATCACTGCTTCAAACATGAAAGGATGGGGGGGAGGTTATTTCATATCACCGATGGAGGGGGCAATAAGCAGAACATTTTTTGAAGCCACCCTGCTGTTGTGTCCCAGAACAAGACACTTTACCCACCTTGCCTCCAAGTATCCGTGACGCTGCTGTATGATTGTGAATAAATATTCAGTGGTGGTCGGAGAGATCGTTGGCATGGATTGGCAACCACATTTCCGTCAGTCTGTCCCAGGGCAGCTGTGGCTACAGAGGTAGCTTACCACTATCAGTGTCTGTCTGTGGAGTGAATGCGTAATGAAGCCATTGTAAAGTGTTTTTGAGTGTCCTTGAAAAGTGCTGTAGAAATCTGATCTATTCTTATTATTATCTTGTCACCACCACCTCTCTCGTACGTATCACTTAACAAGTTCATTAACCTAACACCCCTGCCAGCATGTCCATGTGGGCCCCACCAAAGGTTTAACTGTGCTGTTTTATGGGTCCATGTGGGTTTGCCCGTGGATTCCATGTTGGCCCCATCTGTGTTTGCCCACATGGACATTAAGTATTTTCCAACTTATTTGCACATAAATTTGAGATTTTCTTGTAAATGTGACTTTTCCCCGCTAATTTGAAATCTTTTTCTTTGAAATTTGAAACCTTCTCATAAATCTGCAACTTTTTCTTTTCTGAAAACTTGCAAGTTTTTCCTCATAAATTGATTAGTTTCTTGTAAAATTGTAGCATTTTTCTTGCATATTTACTTGATAACATTTTCTTTTCATTTTGGAACTTGCTCATAAATTTGCCACTTTTTTATTGTGATCTTGTAACTTTTCTCATAAATTTGTTCCTTGTAAATTTGCTATTTTCTTGTAAATTTCTATCCTTTTCCATAAATTTGCAACATTTTTCTTGTGAATCTGGAACTTTCTCAAAAATTTTCAACTTTTATTTACTGTAAAGTTGAAGCTTTTTTTAATAAATTTTGGACTTTTTTCTCATAAATTTTCAATTTATTTTCTCATATATTTGCTACTTTTTTGCTGCTTTTTTAATTTGCTAATTTATTTTTTTCCTCAATAAATTTTTGACTTTTTTCTTGTAAATTTGCAATTTTTTTCTTGTAAGTTTGTAACTTTTTTGAAGTAATTTTACAATTTTTTCTTATAAATCTGTAACTTTTTTCTCCTAATTTTTCACTTATTTTCCATAAATTTGTGACTTTTTTCTTGTAAATCTGTAAATTTTTTCTTTGTAAGTTTGTAGCATTTTTCAAGTAATTTTGCATTCTTTTACTAGTAATTTTGAATTTTTTTTCTCCTAAATTTTCACTTTTTTCTCAAAATTTGCTACTATTTTTATAAATTTGTCACTGTTTATCTTATAAATTTTCACATTTTTTCCCATAAATTTGCAACTTTTTCTCATAATTTTGCCTGCGGTGACAATGTGACTGAAACCTGCTCAACCACAATAAACCCATATAGGCCCAAATAGGTTTAAAGTGTTTAAACAGATTATCTGCTTACCTGCACCACAGGTAAAGTCCATGT
This sequence comes from Pholidichthys leucotaenia, assembly GCA_020510985.1. NCBI lineage: Eukaryota > Metazoa > Chordata > Actinopteri > Cichliformes > Pholidichthyidae > Pholidichthys > Pholidichthys leucotaenia. Next base: position 413,886,768 of record CM035837.1, on the reverse strand, counting down.
TTGCAAACACAGATGGGGCCAACATGGAACCCGTGGACAAACCCACATGTGACCCATACGACAGGCCAGATTTAACCTATTGTAGGGTCGACATAGACATGTTGCCTGGGACTGAATGAAAAAAAAAAAAAAAACCCAGACGAAGATCATGGAAAAGATCAAGGAAACTTGTGAGGATTTTGTGGGATCGTCACTTCCTTGTGGTAACGTATCGTCACTTCCTGTTTTGCTGTCTGCCTGTGTGGTTTGCTCTCCAGCCACTAGCTAGCCACTAGCTATGGCTACTAGTTCTCTTTCCTCTCCTCCTCTGGTGTGCTCTCTCTGCCAGATGTTTAGCTAGCGGTTCCCCGGCTCTCCTCAGCAGCGAGGAGACTGGGTGGGTGACGGTGAGAAGGAAGCCTAGTCGCAAAGCCCCGGTACACCACCAACCTGTTCACGTTTCTAATCGTTTTTCCCCGCTCAGCGACACACCCGCTGAGGAAAAAACTCTGATCATTGGCGACTCTGTAGTCAGAAACGTGAACCTAGAGACTCCAGCGGCCATAGTCAAATGCATTCCTGGGGCCAGAGCAGGCGACATCGAGTCAAATTTGAAAATGCTGGCTAAAAGTAACTGTAAATATTCCACAATTGTTATTCACGCCGGCATTAATGACATCCGTCTCCGGCAGTCGGAAGTCACGAAACTTAATATAGAATCGGTGTGTGACTTTACAAAAACGATGTCTGCCACTGTAGTATTCTCTGGGCCCCTCCCCAATCTGACCAGTGATGACATGTTTAGCCGCTCGTCATCCTTGAACCGCTGGCTGTCTGTGTGGTGTCCTAAAAATGACGTGGGCTACATTGACAATTGGAGCTCTTTTGGGGGAAAACCTGGTCTTATGAGACGAGACAGCATTCATCCCACTTTGGATGGTGCTTCTCATTTATCTAACAATCTGGCATCTTTTTTATCCAAATTTCCAAAACCCTGACTACTCAGAGTTGGGACCAGGAAGCAGAGTCGCAGTCTTACACGCCTCTCTGCAGCTCCTCTTCATCCGCCACCCCTCAGCTTAGCCCCTGTCTTCCCCATCAGAGAATCGTTGTCTGCTCCCTCCAAAGTAAATAAAAATATAATGCATAAGCATCCCAAAGTGATAAAGCAAAATATTGGTAAAACTCAAATTAAACATAAAGCCTCTAAATTGAATGAATTGGCCTCTGTTCCTCCTCATAATTTAAAAATTAAATGTGGTTTATTAAATATTAGGTCTCTAACTCCCAAGTCTCTGTTAGTCCATGATCTGTTAATTGATCAGATTGATTTAATTTCCCTTACAGAGACTTGGTTAGGGCAAGAGGATTATGTTGGTTTAAATGAATCAACTCCCTCTGGTTATTTAAACTGTCAAAATCCCAGAAGTTCTGGTCATGGAGGAGGAGGAGCAACAATTTACCATTCCAAATTACTAGTTAATGTAAAGCAAAAAACATGTTATAATTCCTTTGAGGGCCTGGTCCTCAGTATTGGGCACTTGAGCAATTTTAGGTTAAACCCAATTTTATTTGCCATAGTTTATCGTCCCCCATCAACCTACTCAGAATTTTTATCCGAATTTGCTGATTTCTTAGCTGATTTAGTGCTGAAATCTGATAGAATAATTATAGTAGGGGACTTTAATATACATGTGGATGTAGATAGTGACTGCCTTAATGTGGCATTTAATTCAATATTAGACTTGATTGGGTTTTCTCAGAAAGTAGGAAATTCTACTCATTACCTCCACCATACATTGGACCTTGTTCTGACATATGGCATAGAAATAGAAAATCTTGTAGTGTCTCCTCATAACCCTGTACTGTCAGACCATTGTCTGTTAACCTTTGATTTTACTATTTCTGACTATTTGGCTCCTAAAGAAAAATATTATTACAGTAGATGCCTCTCAGATGATGCCGTTACCAAATTTATGCAGGTTGTTTCCTCTATGCCTTGTGTCAACACAACGGAAATAAGCTATAGACAGCTTGCTCCTTCTGTAATTGATAACATGGTGGATAGTGTTTCAGCTTCTCTGCATCAGACTCTAGACTTGGTGGCCCCCTTAAAAAAGAAAAAGTCTAATCAGAGATTTCTAACTCCTTGGTTCAACACAGAAACTCGTAGCTTAAAACAGAAGACTCGTCAATTAGAAAGAAAATGGCACTCCACTAATTTAGATGAAATCTATTTAGCTTGGAGAAATCATCTTTTAATTTATAAAAAATCTCTTAGAAAAGCTAGAACGAGTTATTACTCTGCATTAATAGAAGAGAACAAGAATAATCCCAGGTTTCTTTTCAGTACTGTAGCCAGGTTGACAAAGAGTCAGGACTCTGTCAATCCTAGCATTCCCTTAGAGCTTACTAGTCAGGACTTTATGAACTTTTTCAATAATAAAATTTCATCCATCAGAGATAAAATCAATCAGATTCTTCCCACAGTTAACTTAAATACTGTAACTACTACAACTCCTTCTATTGATGTCTGTCTTGATGAGTTTACTCCAATCGACCTTTGTGAGTTAGACAAAATAGTTTCCTCATCCAAACCTTCAACTTGTCTTTTAGACACTATTCCTACCAGGTTATTTAAAGAAGTCTTCCCACTTATTGGTAGCCTTATTCTTCATTTAATCAATTCTTCATTAACTTTAGGCCATGTACCGCAGGCTTTTAAAACAGCTGTAATTAAACCCTTACTCAAAAAGCCAACGCTAGATCCAGGAGCTTTAGCTAACTATAGACCAATCTCTAATCTCCCTTTATTTCAAAAATCTTAGAAAGAGTTGTTGCTATGCAATTATTTGACCACCTACAGGGAAATGGTTTACTTGAAGAGTTTCAGTCTGGGTTTAGAATCCATCATAGTACTGAAACAGCCTTAGCAAAGGTCACTAACGACCTCCTCATTGCATCTGATAATGGACTAGTTTCTGTACTTGTCCTTTTAGACCTTAGTGCAGCTTTTGATACTATCGATCATAATATTCTACTTGATAGATTAGAACACTATGTTGGACTTAATGGAACTTCGTTGCAGTGGTTTAGATCTTATTTATCTGATAGGTTCCAGTTTGTTCATGTAAATAATGAGTTTTCTTTCAACTCAAAGCTCAGTCATGGAGTTCCACAGGGATCTGTGCTAGGCCCTACTCCTTTTAGTTTATATATGCTTCCGTTAGCATTATTAGAAAGCACTGTATGCATTTTCATTGTTATGCTGATGACACACAATTATACCTGTCAATGAAGCCAGATGATAGTAATCAATTAGCTAAGTTAGAAGCCTGTCTTAAGGAAATCAAAGCTTGGATGACTTGTAATTTCCTGCTATTAAATTCAGATAAGACTGAAGTAATTCTTGTTGGTCCAAAAAACCTTAGAAATTCCTTTCCAAATCAAATTTTCAGTTTGGATGCGGTTACTCTCTCTTAATAGCTCTGTGAGGAACCTTGGAGTTATTTTTGATCAGGATTTGTCCTTCAATTCACATATTAAATTTGTTTCTAAGACTGCCTTCTATCATTTGCGTAATATTGCCAAGATTAGGAGCATCTTGTCTCAGAGTGATGCTGAGAAACTGATCCATGCTTTTGTTAGCTCGAGATTAGATTATTGTAATTCTTTATTATCAGGCTGTCCTAAAACATCTTTAAAAAGTCTTCAGCTGATCCAAAATGCTGCAGCAAGAGTTTTAACAGGTACTAGAAAGAGAGATCATATCTCTCAGGTTCTGGCCTCCCTTCATTGGCTTCCCATAGAGTTTAGAATTAAGTTTAAAATCCTTCTTCTTACTTACAAAGCTCTAAACAATCAGGCTCCTTTTTATTTAAAAGATCTGATACTACTGTATTATCCTAACAGAGCACTACGCTCCCAAAATGCAGGATTACTTGTAATACCTAGAATCTCCAAAAGTACAATGGGAGGCAGAGCCTTCAGTTATCAAGCTCCTCTCCTGTGGAATCAGCTGCCAATCTGGATTCGGGAGTCAGACTCAATCTCTGTTTTTAAGAATAGGGCTAAAACCTACCTTTTTGATATAGCCTACAATTAGGGAGGGATCATGTGTTTCTGAACCCTCCCTTAGTTATGCTGCTAATAGGTTTAGTCAGCCGGGGGACCTCCAGTAATGCACTGGGCCTCACTCCTTTTCTCACTCTCAATGAAATATTTTTTTTGCTGGTCATTAACATTTGTTTGTTCTCTCCCATAGATTGAGTCCCCATCGTGCTGTTTGCTCTCTACATGTCTGTTCTTTTCTTCTTCTCTATCCCCTCACCCCCCAGCCAGTCGCAGCAGATGACTGCCCCTCCCTGAGCCTGGTTCTGCTGGAGGTTTCTTCCTGTTAAAAGGGAGTTTTTCCTCTCCACCATCGCCAAGTGCTTGCTCACAGGGGATCGCTTGATTGTTGGGGTCTTTCTGCAACTGTAGGGGTTCCCCCTACAGTTGATAGTGCTATGAGATGACTGTTGTTGTGAAATGGCGCTATATAAATAAAGTTGAATTGAATTGAATTGAATCATCATTACTGCATTAATGCTGCCACCCACTGATATGGAAGGGCAAATATATTGCAAGTACAGGCGCCCAACAACTGTATGTTATTTGCAACAAGTAAATTATATATTTTTCTAACCAATTAAGGGAAATTAGACAATTTCCTGCAGCACGCCCAGCGATCTTGTAAGGACATGGGCTGGTACCCACGTTCTCGCTTTAAGTTGTATGATTTTCTGTGATTTTGGTTTTTGCTGATTATTATTATTATCATGATCTATGTGATCATTATCCCTGCCTCAATTTTGCTTGTCGGCCATTATTAGTATTATTACTGTCATGGTCTTGTCTCCCTCTGATCCTCTGATCATGTTTCTGTGCGTCCTCCGTCTGTGATTGTGTGTAGCCCTGCCTGTCCTGTCACCGCTGTTTTCCTCATGTGTCAGCTGTCAGTCATGATTGCTCTCCCCACCTGTGCCATGTTGTCTTGATTACTCCCCCATCTATATACAGACGTGGACAAAATTGTCAGTACCCCTCTGTTAATGAAAGAAAAACCCACAATGGTCACAGAAATAACTTGAATCTGACAAAAGTGGAAATAATTAAAAATGTACCTGCTGTGGAAATCCCCAAAAAGCCGTCATGGTTACGTTTGCAAAATTTATCCACTGGAGGTCACAGGAAAAACAACCTCCCGTCTCCCGTAGGCTCCTGTTTATTTACACTTGTTCACCCTGTCAATCCCGACACTTAATTTCAGCTCTACAGAGTGTCACGGTGGCCCTCGCGAGCCACCATAAGACGCCACAGTCACCAGTGAGTTTGCAGTGATGTTTTATTGACAGTGCAGGTGGGATAAGCACAGGATACACACAATGAAGAGGTGACGTCTGAGCCGGGGAGCACCCGATGCACCAGACGAAATAATAATGAAGGTGAAGTCTAAGAGAACGTACCTTACAAGACGACAACGTTAACAGATGGGTTACAGGAGATTCCCAAGTCGGTTAACAATGATTCACGGAGGGAAACAGGAGATCAACAGAGACTGCCGCATCGGGGAGCATTAAGCACCTGCTTTTAACTCTGGTAACTAATGACCCCGATGCAGCACAGCTGTTGAGTTTGACAGCAGCAAGCTGCTGACTCTGACAGCAGGGAGCTTCCCCGGGCGCTTTCACAATAAGAGCCCGAGGAGCTAGAAGGAATCCACTGCTGTCAAAGCCAGAGAATTATGAAATAAGACCCGAGTGTGAACGGAACCGACACTCGGGCTATGACACAGAGCTTCAATCCATTTGTCAGCAGGTGAGTGTCAGTTTTATTTTTAAAGTAGTTTAATTGCAGTGTTAATATGTTTACTCTGAGGCTGATAAACAGCTCAAATTGGAATTAATATCTCTACCGAGCTGACGCATTTCTATGCTAATGCTATTTTAGCTATTTAAAGGTAAATGTGAGCTATTTTTGTGTTTATTTCAAGAACAAATTGTTATTTTGAAATTCTGTCAAATTAAAAGTCGAGAAAATATGGCAATACAATGATGCAAGCCTTTAGTTGCATTTAAGTTTGACTGGGCGAGTTGAAAAGCTGGTAACAGATGGACAGATAAAACCAAACACCCCCACACACACACACACCCACACACACACACACACACACACACACACACACACACACACACACACACACACACACACACATTGATTACCCAACATAAAAATAATTTTTTTTGTAAGTTGTCTGTTTTTTCAACTGATTTAAGACAATTTTGCACTGCTGAATCCGAAAATGACATCCGTTTCTCTTGATCAGGTCAGGTTTTTATGCTAAGTTATAAGCAGTTGTACAGCAGTTGTACAGTTGTGCTGTAAATTGAATAGTAGACATTGATAAAGGTAAGTACGTGTAAATTGAATGTTACATCATCATTGTTCAAAATTCAGAGAATTTCAAGAAATAAAAAAGAATTTTGCATCATATAAAGCAAAAATACCCGTACATGTAAACAAAGACGTAAGAAAACATGTGGCCATAGTTCAAAAAGTTGACCTGATTGAGCAAAACCAATGTGATTTTTGGATTCAGCACATCAAAATTGTCCAAAATCAGCTAAAAAAAAACTTAGACAATAAATTTGGTGTTGACCAGTGTTATCATATGCCTCCATTTTCACTGAGGCATAATAATGGTTATGTGTCCACTAACTTGAAAAGCATGGAAATTGTCATGAAAATAAGTTTCATGCTCAAAACAAAAACATTTTTGCCATTGTGCAAAATGATTGAGGCTATTTTACGGAAAGGTAGCATATTTTCATCAGTAGCTGTGCAGAGTCCAACACGATACTCAACTCCACAGCATTTTACCCACTTTGTGAGGTTGACAGTGGCTTGTGAATCAACATGAAAATATGAAGTTGTATGTTCTGCAGATTCAAAGTTTCAAGTAAATATATTTTCACTGGACCAGACTCACCTGCTTTTAATGATAGGCATTCCCTACTACTACAATATATGATAATCCAAGCTGGTGTTTATTTGCGAGTGATACAGTCCAATTCTTGAGGTTCTTCACACAATTTTTAAAATAATTTGTGTTTTGCCTCAAATCATATTGTCCAGATATGAATGAGTGGTCCAATCTTTCTTATGCACCTCAGGTAGTGTATCTTGAAACTTTGATTTGGAAGCAAGTTTTTTGATGGGTACAATTCTTTGAAGAGTTGATGATATTCACTAACAAGGTGCTTTAAATAAACTGTCATTCCCTCAGTGATTGAGTAGGAGAACACAGTGTTTATGATGTCAAGAAACAAGTGCCAGTGCTAATCATCCTCTGGTAACAGGTCATGTTGGATCATCTACCACACTGGTATAATGTTCATTCAGAACAAATGGCCTTAAAGGTGTACAGGATAGCAATTTCATGAAAACAAAGATTTAAAAAAAATACATCAACAAAGTGTTTAGAAACGTGCACAATGTAAGTCTTAATGTTTTTCTAAAAATTAGTATGTTGATGAAAAAAATTATTTAGTAATTTAAATAATAAATTTGCCTTCCTCCAGCAGCTGGGGGAAGGCAAACACGGAAGTCCAGTGAGGATGTCACAGCCAATAGCATCACTAGCTTTATGTTATGTGCCATCGTCTCATTTTGGATTGTTGGGTTGCCAGGTATTGACTTATTCAGCTAAATACCTGAGTCTGAAGGCAGACGTCAGTTTCCCAATCATTCTCAAACAAAGGAGCAGGACAAATATTGGTTCTGCTTTTGATGGCTGTGTGTTAAAGAGTCTCAAAGGACTGAAAAGTCATGCAGAGGTGACCACTTTTCTTCTGACTGGTAAAGTAACCAGTGCTAGCTATGATGTTGTTCGTCCATCATTGTCGATGATGACCTCGTAATCCTATTGATGGGTTGACGGTGAGTCCTGAGATGACTGATCAGTCCAATTTTGCCACGGAATGTCCTGGCACATGTGGGGCAGGCATGCATCATCATGTTAGCTGATGTGCTGGGCTGTCTAGTCTCGTGCAGTTCGCGCTTGGCTTTAACTCCAGCAATACGTCTGGCTTCGAGATTTCTGCAGCCATTCTTAATACTCATATGCCAGGCCAAGCGGTCTTGTGCTAGAGTTTCCCAGGAGGCCACGTCTATATTGAGGGATTTCAGAGAGGCCTTCAGGGTGTCGTTGTAGCGTTTCTTTTGTCCCCCTCTCGACCTTTTTCCTTCTGAGAGTTCCCCGTAGAACACCTGCTTTGGAATGCGTTCATCAGGCATCCTGACAACATGACCTGCCCACCTGGCTTACGCTCTTATTAGCATGGTATGGACCATTTCCATTTTAGCTCACTCAAGGACTTCAGTATCGGGTACCTTGTCCTGCCAGTTGATGCTGAAGATCCTTCGAAGACAGGTGAGGTGGAAACGGTTGAGCTGTCTGGCATGCCTTGCATACACCGTCCATGTTTCACAGGCATAGAGGAGTGTTGGGAGCACAACAGCACGGTAGACCTTTAGCTTCGTTTCTAGGCTAATGCCCTGTCTTTCCCATGCAATTTTGCAGAGTCTGCCGAATGCAATGCTGGCCTTGGCTATTCTGTGGTTGACTTCAGTATGTATTGTTGCAGACTGGAAGAGGGTGCTACCTAGGTATGTGAATTGGCCTACAACTTGCAGTCTCTGCCCTTTCACTGTAATAGTTGGTTCTGCCTGTTGGCCATTTGGATCTGGCTGATGCATAACTTCGGTCTTCTTGGTGCTGATGGTGAGGCCGAAGTTGTCACATGCCATGGAGAATTTGTCCATGCTTGACTGCATCTCACTCTCTAAGCTATCATTTAAGGCACAGTCGTCGGCAAAGAGGAAGTCCCTCAGTACAGTCTCTTTTACCTTGGTGATAGCCTGGAGTCTTCTTGGGTTGAAGAGCCTTCCATCCTGCCTGTACCTGAGGCTTATCCCAGTGGTGCTATTCTGAAAGGCATCAGTGAGCATGGCTGAGAACATCATACTGAACAAGGTGGGTGCAAGCACGCAACCTTGTTTAATGCCATTCGTGACTGGAAAAGCCTGTAGACAGGACTTGTATCTTGCAAGTTCCCTTTCTAACTAGAGCTGTTCTTCTTTCAGGTCGATCAGCTGACGGGTTGTCTAAAAGTGTGCGCACATTCCATGTGCTAGTGTTGAGTGGTGTCACCTTTTCTTTCCACTGTTGTTTCTACCGCTAGTGTGGGATCCCCTCCAGCCACGGTAAGCTGGCCAGGGTGTTGTGAAGCAGGCAATGTTTAGGGCACATTTTCTAACCCCTTCCTCAGACTGTGGAGGTGAGCAGTGCAAGCCTAAAAAGGGCTGCTCAGTCACTCAGACAGACACCGAACCCCGCTGCTTCTTCTGTCAGTGAGGCGCAATCATTAGGCCTGGCCCTTTCATACTCTGTAGCAGAATATTGTGCCCCTGTCTGGTCCAGGTCATCTTACACACACCATGTAGACACCCAGCTCAACTCAACCATGAGAACTATAACTGGAACAATCCGCTCAACACCACTCCCCTGGCTCTCTGTACTGTCAAACATAGCCCCTCCACACATCCGGCGAGCAGCATTAACTCAAAGGATGCTCCAAAAAGTTAAAGATTTTCCTCACTTACCAATCCATGCAGATATCTACACCCCACCCACTGCCCGACTTTCATCCAGACGGCCGATTTGGAAAAACCCTCCCCCAGCTGACTTTACCATCCAGACAGCTTGGCAAGAGGAATGGGAGACCAAGGAGGTCCCAAACAAACAGCTGGTGATAAACCCCAACCAACAGGTCCCGGGCACCAACCTCCCAAGGAGACAGTGGTCTACACTCAATCGCTTCAGGACTGGACATGGCCCCTGCTTGGCCAGCCTTCACAGATGGGGCAGTAGCCCTAGCCCACTGTGCGCATGTGGAGAGGAGCAAACTATGGAACACATCATAGAGGCTTGCCCGCTCCAAAGACTGGAAGGAGGATTACACACCCTCCATACAGCAAACCAGGAGGCAACTGCTTGGCTTAAGGACTTTGCATTCGCTAAATAAATAAATTAGGCCTGAGCCGCCTGTGTGTAGGTCCATGACTACAGCTGCCAGTGTATCCTCACCTGCTGCTTTGCCACTCGCCCATCACCACAGGACTTTTGAAACGGATTGACGGATTGACGAGACTTGCGCTAGAAAATTGGATTAAAGTGAGGGAGAGTTGCGCAGCGTCAGCCTCACTCTCTCTTCCAGGGTCATCTGATTCCAGTGGCAGGACATAGTCGAGACGGCTGGAGATGACACTGGATGCAGGAGTTGCCGGAGTCTTGGCAGAATTTGACCATGACTCCACCTATGGGGCTCCACTCCGATATTTCTGTCAGGGTTGATTCCCTTAGCCTTATGCTATCCCTAGCACCCACAGGGCAGTGAGACTATTTGACCCATAGCTGGGGGTCTGTTCATGGGCATCAGGAGGTGTCCCCACACTGGTGGGCCTGGCATGCCACATGTCTGGGGGCAGACCTCCTCCGAGTCCCTTGCAATAGTTTCCCAATCGTTCTCAAACAAAGGAGCAGGACAAATATTGGTTCTTAGAGAATACTCAAAATATACTCCAAATATATTTATAATATATACAGTCCTTTGGTGTCAGCTCCAGGTGACCAGTTGGGTCACTTTTACCAGTTCATAGGGTTCGGGCTTCGGCATCCAGATCTGGAGATTCACGCTCTTCTGGTCCAACCAGTCCAAACAAAAAAAAAACCTGACCTATAAAATAGGTCAGAACACAACAAATAAGCTATTGCTCTAAGCTTATTACAAAATAACTCCAGGTTATATAACAAACTATATTTTTAAACATATTTAAACCATAGATGCAATATTTACCCTTAAACAACAATCAATGGCTAGTGAAATGAAACTGTTTGCTAACCATCACAGCTCTGTAAAATAACCTCCTTCTATGTAAAACCTAGCCAGATTTAGCATCGGAGGTTTAGCATTTCAAGCTAGCACAACAATTTATCACTAATTTTGCACTTTAAAACACATATCAATCACAGGTTCAACATCCATCACCAAGCAGCAATCAATGGCCAGGGAACTGGGTCCTTTGCTAACCATTACAGCTTTGAAAACTGACTTTTCCTGATGAAAAAACTAGCCGAAATTAGCATCGGCAGTTAGCATTTCAAGCTAACGATTAGCATTCCCATACACAATGAATGGCACTCACCATGCTAAGTGACATGTGCATCATGGGGTTCCTGCGCTCAACGGTGTTACCAGCCTTTGGATCCCAATCTTAAAATTTAATAAACGGGGCATTAGAATTTGCTAATACAGCAATGTCTCATTGCAGGTGTTTATTCAGGCTTACCAATCTCAAGTTTTGTCCAAGCAAAGGCTGCTATTAGCACGTTAGCTCGTCGTCTCCGTGAGGAATCGCGTTCTCTCGGTCGTGTCTCGGCAGTGTCTGACAGCGTTCTGCATATTACACACAGACCGAGTGAGGGAACGCGTGACCCCATTGGCTGGCGTGACCCCATTGGCTGTTGCTGCCAAACAAATGACACAGCCATTTGTTGCTCAGTATACCAAATGAAAATATCGGGAACATTATCAAAACTTTCCAGAAAATGTTCCTAACTATTTATGAACATATTTTATGAACTTATATTGTATTTATATACTCATCTTCAAAATATCTATTCTCATTGTGAAATGAGTGTCTCCCCTTCTTCTTAAAGCGGTATAGACATTCATAATTCCATCCACGTTTTTAACACTGGGTTACACTATCCCCCCTTAGAATCATGCAAGTCCCTTTGCATGGGATTAGCTAAATGGTAATGACGGAATGACCAGTGTTCATGGGAATATTCCTAAGATCTGACTCTGTTAAGGCTCTGGTAAAAGCCAGGTTTAGTCCTTGAAACAGGGACTGGGCAACAGTTATGAGAGGATTTCCCAACTGACTATACTGTAGTCTTTCTGGCTGGGAGGTTGTCCTCTCGGAACGTCTCACAGTCTTTGGGATCTCTTTTTCAGGTTCTTTTCATCCACGGGTTCATCACAGGTACTTTTATCAGGTAAATTAGTTTCACTTTCAGTTCCATTCTCATTGTTTGATTGTTCCACATTTGTTTCAGTTTCCTCCAGGTTTCCATCATTTGGTAAGTTGTCACATCCAGGTGAATTGTCATTTCCAGGCAAGTTGTCACATCCAGGTGAAGTGACATTTTCTATTTGGTTGTCATTCTCAGGTAAGTGAGTTTCAGCAGGAATGTCTCCTTTAAAGAATGTCTTTGGATGGGGGATTTCATAAAGTCGAGTGAGCGTTATGGGTGTTTGGATTGGTTCTTCTCTGTACCAATAGACATCTTCATTTTCCGGTTCTGAATTCTCACATTCCTCACTTTGTTCAGGTGACTGTCTTGTCTTAGGTTTGCGGACACGTTTTGGTTGGACAGGTTCTTCTTCAACAGGGGCAAGAAAACCACAGGGAAGCAAGAGGTCACGGTGAACGGTGCGAACAGGACCATCTTTTGTCTCAGGTTTTATGGTGTAAACAGGCAAGTCACCTGCTTTGGCACATACCAAAATTCTGTCGCCTGGTTCTAGTTTGGAGGGTTTCACTCGCATATCAAATCTTGTTTTGTTTCTTTCAGCCATCTTGTTAGCATTTTCTGTTGCTAGTTTGTAGCTTTCTTGTAGAGTTGTCTTCAGTTTTTCAATGTACTGGGAATGTGACTTGAAACTTTTGTTGTGAAACGGGAGCCCAAATGCAAGGTCGATGGGCAATCTTGGCTGACGACCGAACATTAACTCATACGGGGCAAAACCAGTAGTGTCATTCTTCGTACAATTGTACGCATGTACAAGTGGTTTTACATAGTTGTGCCAATGAGATTTGTTCTTTTCCTCCAGAGTTCCCAGCATGCTCAATAACGTTCCATTGAAACGTTCTACCGGGTTACCTCTGGGATGATAGGGTGTCGTCCGGATTTTGCGAATGCCCATGATTTTGCCAAGTTCTTTTATAATATGGGACTCAAAATCGGGACCCTGATCACTATGTAACCATTCGGGTATCCCGTAGTGGACTATAAAGTTGTCCCAAAGTGCCTTTGCAACGGTCTGAGCTTTCTGATTGCTGGTAGGGATGGCTATAGCGTATTTCATGAAATGATCAGTTGACACGAGCACATCTTTCGTGTTACTTTGATCAGGCTCAATGGACAGGAAATCCATACAGACAAGTTTGAGCGGTTGGGTGGACTTGATGTTGACAAGCGGAGCAACTCGTTTTGGAGCGGTTTTAGGTCTTATGCAGCGATTACATGTCTTGATCTTCTTTTCAATATCTGCCGCCATGCGAGGCCAATAGAACCTTGTTCTGGCGAGATCCAAAGTACACTCTGTGCCTAAATGGCCCATGTCACAGTGGAGGCTTTGAAAGACTGAATCACAGAGCTGTTCAGGTAAGACAAGCTGGTAAGTAACATTTCCTCCATCTTGACGAGTGCGGTAGAGGATGCTATTGCACATTTCAAGTCGACTGAGCTCTCGGAGTAACAAGTTGATGTCAGGAAGTTCAGTTCGTACCGTTGGTGGAACTTTTAGCCCAGTTTCAATTTGTGCAATCACTTCTCTTAAACAGGGGTCAGTTCTTTTTTCGTTTTTGATCTGTTCAGGAGTCATGTGGAGTACAACTGGAAGACCACCACAGCCATCTTCATCGGCATAGCCATCTGGAATGGTGGCTAAAGAGAGGGCTAATGAGTGAAACAAAGGGAAGGTGTTGTCTGGAGAGCTACAGACAAGGTGTTTCTCACATATAGCAGACACTGCCTTGGAACTTAAACTGCTTTCAGGAAGAGACAAGTGAGTTTGCGTGAACTGCTGTATGCAGTCAAACTCCTTTTGGGACACTACGTCATTAAGTAACTCGCCATGTGGCCGTCTAGAGAGGCCATCTGCATCTGAGTTAAGCTTGCCTGCTCTGTATTGGAGCTTAAAGTTAAACGTCGACAGAGCAGCTAGCCACCTATAACTCATGGCATCCATCTTAGCAGTAGTTAAGATGTACGTCAGGGGGTTACTGTCTGTCACAACAGTAAAATGATTGCCATATAAAATGTCTGCAAACTTCTCCATTACGGCCAACTTTAGAGCTAAAAATTCTAATTTATGGGTGGGGTAACGGGACTCACTTCTAGACAACCCCCGGCTTGCATAAGCTATGACCCTAGTCTGGCCCTCCTGCTCTTGATAGAGGGCGGCGCCAAGCCCTGTAGTGCTGGTGTCAGTATGGAGTGTATATGGCAACTGAGGGTCAGCGAAACCCAGGACAGGCGCAGTACTGAGCTTTTCAATGATGGTTTTGAATGCAAGATCACAGAAAGGAGTCCATCGCTCGCCAAACGGTGTCTTTGGGTAGTGGTACTGGGCAGGCTTAGCTTTGGGCTTTGTGCTTTTTCGCAAAGGAGGGCAGCCTGCTGTTAAGTCAGTGAGGGGCTTAACAATGCTGGAATAGTTCTTAATGAACTGCCTATAGTACCCTGAAAAGCCTAAGAATGAGCGGAGCTGTTTGAGATCACGGGGCACAGGCCAGGTACTTGGGGCTTTCACTTTTTCGGGGTCGGTCTCAACTCCTTTACTGGACACGATGTGACCGAGGTATCTGACAGAAGTTTGAAAAAATCTGCATTTCTCAGGGTAGAGTTTAAGCCCGTACTCTTTTAGGCGATTAAGAACTTTCATTAAGCGAGCCTCATGTTCTTCGGGCGTCTTGGAGAATACAATGATGTCATCGAGGAACACAAGCACCTCATGCAGATTCATGTCGCCCATGCATTTCTCCATGAGGCGCTGGAACGTGCTGGGGGCGTTTGTAATGCCTTGGGGCATTCTATTGAATTCCCAAAAGCCCATGGGACATACAAACGCCGTCTTTGGTTTGTCCAGCTCCTCTACCTCAATTTGGTAGTACCCCGACTTTAAATCGAGGACGGAGAACCACTGCAAACCAGTCAAGGTGAAAAACGTTTCCTCCAAGTTGGGGAGGGCGTAAGCATCTTTTACAGTCTGCATGTTAAGCTTCCTGTAATCAATACAAAGGCGGACATCACATTTTTCTTTTGCACCACTACAACAGGCGAAGAAAATGGGGAAGTGGACTCTCTTATCACGCCTGCTTGTTGGAGTTCTTTGAGATGCTTATGGACCGCTTCCAGGTCATTTGGATGTATGGGACGTGCTCTGTCTTTGAACGGTGTTTCATCTGATAATTTGATTGTGTGTTTCACTTGATCCGTTTTGCCAAAGTCAAGATCATTTTGTGCAAATACTTCGGGCATTTGACTGAGTTTTTCTGTTAGGCGCTCTTTCCATTCAGCGCTAATGAGGGAAGAGTCAAAGTTGAACTTCAGAGTGGACTTTGGTTCAGTTTTGGACTTTGTAACTTTCACGGAGTGTTCTTGCGATAGGACTCATTGATATGCACGGATTTCTCCAATGACACACTTCTGAGGGATTGTCACATCATGTTCTGATTCATTGGTGAGTATAACTGGAACAAGGTAAGGTGCTCTTTCAGGTAAGTCTATGAGACATGGTTTTACTAGGATACCACCAGGTAAAGCTGACATTAACGGGTGTTCTAACAAGACAGATTTTTCACTGTTGCCTGCTGACACAGCTACAGCACCATCTAGAACAACTGTTTGGCCTGCAGGAACTAACTGTGGCTCTTTGTTGCGCATGGTCACTAAACCAAGGCTAGTGTCTTTGGACTGTCTGTGCCGTAGCTCAAGGACTTTTAACACTGCCTTATAACCAAGTGACATGGTTGGCTGCAGTTCAGAAAATGCATCAGAGTACAGCTCGTACAGTACATCTAATGTGTTTGTCCCTATTAACACTAAGGACTGATCAGCTGCACGTACATCAGGGACCACTAAGGCAAGTGTTGGCACTTCGGCTTCAATACCGAGAAAGTCTTTTGGGAAAGTGACATGCATTTCAATGTAGCCTAAGTAAGGTACACTCTGACCGTTAGCTCCCTCCACTTCTAACAGCTCAAAAAGCTGCTTAATCTCATGGTTGGATAAGTACTGTCTGTAATAGGACTCAGGGACAGTAGTCACCTGGGAACCTGTATCTAACAAACAGCTCACAGTACAGCCATTCACTTTCACTTGTGCTGTACTTTTTGTACCAATTAGACCATTAGGAAAGTTAAAGGGGTCTGTTTTGTAGTGTGACTTCAGTTTAGCGCGTGTCTTGAATGGAGCTTTTGGTTTGGGACGGGTCATCTCTGAACTAGCCTCTGTTTGTCCCGCAACAGAGGCAGACTTCAGTTTAAAGAAGATTGGGGGTTCTGACTGTCCCAAATCTGTCTTTTTACTCTTAGTTCTTTGCGTTTTGCAGCTACAAGTGCAGGGTTTGGCTCTGACTCACAAGTGGCTACAATATGCCCATCTTCGCCACAGCAGAAGCAATACCATGGACTGGGCCTAGTACTGAGACGTCTGGACGAAGGTAAGTTTTCAGGTTTGGCATGGTCAGGTTTTTTATTTCCAGATTTCTTAGTTGGGTCTTTCTTCGGTGGTGCTTGTTTCTTTTGTTTCACGACAGCAGCTAATTGGCTTTTTAGATCAGCGACTTGCTTTTTCAGTTCTTTCAGACTGTCCGACTCCACTTCACTATTTGTACTTGTTTCGGTGACTGTTTGTTCGTAGGAGGCTGCTTTTGGTTTTGTGGTGACCAAGTGTTTGTTCATGCAGGTGTTTTTAACTTCTTGTCTGTTTTCAACAGTGCAAAGGTGAAGCAATAACTCTGCATATGCAGGTGGATGTTTATCTTTTAGTTCCAGCTGTAGCTCTTTTAGCAGATTATCATCCCAACAGCCTCTGTTAAACTGCATGAGAAGCTGTTTGCCCACTTCCTGTGGCTCCAGACCGCCTCTACGCACTGTGAGATTGAGCGCCACCAGCAAACGATGCAGATATGCAAAGGGTTTTTCTCCATAATCTTGGAAAGTGTTCATGAATCGCACAAGCAGTTCCTCACTGTCTTCAGCAGTCCCAAAAGCTGAATCCAAAAGCTTAAGATAGTCAGCAGAGGTGGCTTCAGGCCCAAGAGGGCGAATAACATTGGACGCAGGAGCAAGAAGACTTTCAAAGATCTTGCGAGATTTTTCCAAGTCAGACAAAGAAGTATCTTCCATCATCAGGTCAACATGTGAATGCCATGTTTCATAGTCAGCTTCAGTATACAGTCTTGGTGTTTTGCCAGAGAAAGCTCTGATTCTCCAAGAGGAATGGGCGTTTGACGGCTTCTCTGCATGTTTAATGACATGCTCAACTACGATTTTCTGAACCTCGGGTAGGTTAAAATCAGCTGGGCTCAACATTTGAGGTGTTAAGTTTGGTCTAAGAGGGCTTTGGAAGAGTGCTTGAGTGGTTTTAGGGGTGCGAGGCACTTCAACTTGGAGTGGAGGAGAGACTCCACTTTGTGTGGGTTCTACAGTAGGGAAAGCAGGATCAACGTCAGCAGAGACCATTTCAGCTGCCTCAGCAGCTTCAATAGACTTCCCTATTGTGGACATAACCTCCCGCAACACCTCTTCAAAACCTTTTCCACTTAGCTTAGCTAAACCCCTCAGGTTGCTAAGATAAGCCTCAGTAACACTGCCCCCTACAGTTTTAGTGTAGACATCAGTTAGAGCTTGAATGCAGTACTTAACCTCTGGATTGTCAGTGGATGGAAAGGAGCACGGCAACGTAGGTGCTAATGCTTCAAGGGTTAATCCAGACTCGAACTCTACAATATGACTTTTGTCAAAGTCAGATGAGTTATCATTAATGCTAAGCACCCTACGGATAGTGCCATGTTGCTCTAGAAACTTAAAAATGTCTGTGTCTCTTTCTTTATCAACGACACCACTGACAATGACTGCATTAGGGACTTTAACACCATGTTTTTCCACGAAATCCATTTTGATAGTATATAAACTATTTAGTCAGGGGTTAAAACAGAATCCACATCTGTTGTGCAACGCTCCAGGCTCCTGGCTGCGCTCGCCAGATTTTTTGTGTAACACTCTTACTAATACCTACTCACTTTAGGTGTGTAATACTACTTTAGGTGTAATCTTGTACCCTTGTGGTAGTATTGGGTATGGCAGTGTAGTTACCTTTTACCTTACTACATGGATAGAAGGGACAATTGGGCCAGGTCAGATAGACCCTGGGTTCGTAGGAGCCTGGGAGGTGCAACAACAGATAACACATACACAGCCGTATAGAACTTGCAACTATGTATATTTCTTTTTACAAATGTGTACACATAAACAAAAACACAGCACTGTAACAATAATTAAAAAAAATTAAAATAAAAGAGAATACTCAAAATATACTCCAAATATATTTATAATATATACAGTCCTTTGGTGTCAGCTCCAGGTGACCAGTTGGGTCACTTTTACCAGTTCATAGGGTTCGGGCTTCGGCATCCAGATCTGGAGATTCACGCTCTTCTGGTCCAACCAGTCCAAACAAAAAAAACCTGACCTATAAAATAGGTAAGAACACAACAAATAAGCTATTGCTCTAAGCTTATTACAAAATAATTCCAGGTTATATAACAAACTATATTTTTAAACATCTTTAAACCATAGATGTAATATTATGGTCACACTTTTTCAGCGCTGAGACAAACTCGCTGATTTCCCCATTAAAAGTACCTAACCAACAGCGATCGGCGCTCGTGACGGACACCCACGGGCTGAATTTCCACCTCCGTCAGAATCCCGTTGGAATGCCCCTTTAATCGGGTAGAACTGCTGCGCTCTGCCCGAAGCGATTGCCAAGCTAACGCTAGTTAGCTTAGCGCTGGCCCCAGTGCACCATCTAACTCCGACATGAAGCGGCTCAGTCCCCGGTGAGGGCTTACCGGAGCAACCGAGGCAGCGGTTGGGAGCTCGGGCGCGGCGTTGGTGAGAGACGGGGGCCACCTGGACCCAGCAGGACAGTGGCCTGAGTCGGAACCCAGTTGCGAGGCCCAGCTGAGGAACTACCAGACTGACGGCGGTTGGTGACGGGGCCTAGCGGAGGTGCCACCCAGCCAGACGGCGGCGAGCGGCGGTGATCGGCGGCGGTGATCGGTGGAGTTCGGCTGTGCCGGCGGTGTGCGGCATAACCGGCCAGGCAGACGGCGGCAGGCGGCGGCAATCGACGGCGGTGATCCGCGGAGCTGTGCAGCGTTACTTGGCGGAGGAGCTGTGCAGGAACTCGGTGCGGCGGAGGAGCTTGCAGGAGCTCGGTGCGACGAGTCCAGCAGTGGCCGGGCTAGTTCAGGCCTAGCCGGATTCTCTGTTTACTTCTATCCACAGGTCAGTAAGATGCCACAAAAGAAAGAGGAAATGGAAGAAATCAAAAAATCTCTGAACTTTATGTCAGAAGAATTGGCCAAATTGACTAGCCAGCAGGACAAAATAATAGGCCTAATAGAACAGGTACAAGCCCTGCATTTAATAATTCAAGAAAAAGACAAAAAAATTATGGACCTGGAGCAACACGGGCGTCTTTTGGAGCAACGCGTCGAGGATCTTGAACAAGGTTCTCGTATTGGTGACCTAGTTATAAGTGGACTAGACATCAGATATCAGTCATACGCCCATGCTGCAACAGGACTGAATGGTGAAGATGCACCCATGAGTGAATCATTGTCCTTAGAAAATCAAGTGCTTCAGTTCCTTAATAATAAAGACATTAAGGTAGAAGCCAATGCAATCTCAGCCTGTTATGCTCTACCGAAGAAAGATAACAAAACAAAGAAATCAATTGTGATGCGCTTTGTGAACAGAAGGGTAAAGAATAACATACTGAGGCAGGCCAAAAAGCTAAAGGATACTCAAGTTTACCTAAATGAACATCTGACAAAAAAAAAACGCTGAATTAGCACGACAGGCACAGATGCTAAAAAAACAAAATAAGATACAAGCAACCTGGACAAGAAATTGTAGAATTTGGATTAAACTAAATGGATCACCTGAGCAAGCAAAGAGTATAATGATCAGAGATGCTACTGACTTAGATAAATACAGATGAACACTGATTAAGAAAATTATGAGCCAATGATGATCCATATTCATACACACGATAAGAATAGTTCTTTTGATACACCATGCCAAAGTACTTTAATAAAATAAGCAAAATAAACAAAAACTTATGACCGACTCGAATAGACATCAATTATCCCAAGTTGGAGGAAGTCATTTGACACAGAATGAGGAAACTCAAACTCTGAAAATATGCCATTATGCTGAACATAAACCACAAGAGATGGAGAATGATATTGATCCTGATAACCACTTTTTCAATAATATTCATAACCACTGTGAATATTACACTGAAAAACAATTCAAAAGTCAAGTGCAATTAGATGGTAAACTGTCAATAATACACTTCAATAGCAGAAGTCTTAACAAAAACTTTCCACAGATTCAGGACTATTTAAAACAGCTAGACAGAAAATTCACAGCTATTGCAGTCTCTGAAACCTGGCTTAATGAAGAACTGGCTCCCCTGATGGCAATAGAGGGATATCAGATGTTTTATATTAACAGATCTCAAAAAAAGGGTGGTGGTGTTGCACTGTACATTGATGACCTGTACAGGTGTAAGCTTGTAAATGAAATGTCCTTAGCACTACCAGGGATTTTGGAATGTGTTACTGCTGAGATTGACCTAGACAAAACAAAAAATCTAATCATAAGCTGCATATATAGAACGCCGGGAACTTGCATTGAGACATTCAGAGATAAATTAGTCGAGCTGTACAATAATATTACTAGTAAGAAAATGGTAGCAAGTTGTGGAGATTTCAATATTGGTTTACTGAATCCACATCAACAAAATGTAGTTACAGAGTTCATGAACTCTATGTACAGCATGAGTCTATATCCCACAATAACACATCCCAGTAGAATCACAGTTCACTCTGCTACACTTATTGACAACCTGTTTGTCAATGTTTTCGATAAGAAAATAGAAAGTGGATTATTGATAAATGATATAAGTGACCACTTGCCAACCTTTGCACTTATCCATGGCCACACGGGGCCCAACGCAGAAAAAAATTTCAAAATCGTTCAGATACAAATCACCAAATGCAATCAGTTCTTTTAAAGAGGACTTGCTGAAGCAAGACTGGACAGAAGTCTATGTATCAGATGTAAATGAAGCCTATGACACATTTATAAACATTGTAACCACTCTTTATAAAAAAAACTGCCCACTAGTAAAAAAAAAGCTTAAACACAAATTTGCTGATAAGCCATGGTTAACCAAAGGACTACAAAAGGCGTGTAAAAAGAAAAATTTATTATATAAAGCTTTCCTAAAGAAAAGAACAAAAGAAGCAGAGCAGCGGTATAAAACATACAAAAATAAGTTAACATATATAATAAGATGTAGTAAAAGAGACTATTACAGTAAAGAACTGGCGAAAAACAAAGACAATATTAAAAATACATGGACAATACTCAACAGTATCCTTGGAAATAAAAGCAGAAATACAACCTACCCAACTAATATTCCAAAAAATAATAAAGCGACTCAGAGTGTGAATATAGCTTCACCTGCAGATGAATTTAATAATTTTTTTGTTAACATTGGACCTAAACTGGCCCGAGAAATACCCACTACAGTGCCTACAGGCGATACAATATGCAATAACACTGCTGTAAAAGACTCCATCTTCATAAAGAACACAGACGAAAGAGAGGTCATTGAAATTGTTAAATCGTTCAAAAGTAAAACATCTACTGACTGTGATGGTATTGACATGCTACTAGTCAAAACTGTTATCGAATGCATAGTAAAACCACTGACGTATATCTGTAACCTGTCTCTCCAATCAGGTATATTTCCCAATGCAATGAAAATAGCTAAAGTAATTCCGATATACAAGACGGGCGACAGAGGGGAACTCTCAAACTATACACTCACCGGCCACTTTATTAGGTACACCATGCTAGTAACGGGTTGGACCCCCTTTTGCCTTCAGAACTGCCTCAATTCTTCGTGGCATAGATTCAACAAGGTGCTGGAAGCATTCCTCAGAGAGTTTGGTCCATATTGACATGATGGCATCACACAGTTGGCGCAGATTTGTCGGCTGCACATCCATGATGCGAATCTCCCGTTCCACCACATCCCAAAGATGCTCTATTGGATTGAGATCTGGTGACTGTGGAGGCCATTTGAGTACAGTGAACTCATTGTCATGTTCAAGAAACCAGTCTGAGATGATTCCAGCTTTATGACATGGCGCATTATCCTGCTGAAAGTAGCCATCAGAAGTTGGGTACATTGTGGTCATAAAGGGATGGACATGGTCAGCAACAATACTCAGGTAGGCTGTAGCGTTGCAACGATGCTCAATTGGTACCAAGGGGCCCAAAGAGTGCCAAGAAAATATTCCCCACACCATTACACCACCACCACCAGCCTGAACCATTGATACAAGGCAGGATGGATCCATGCTTTCATGTTGTTGACGCCAAATTCTGACCCTACCATCCGAATGTCGCAGCAGAAATCGAGACTCATCAGACCAGGCAACGTTTTTCCAATCTTCTATTGTCCAATTTCGATGAGCTTGTGCAAATTGTAGCCTCAGTTTCCTGTTCTTAGCTGAAAGGAGTGGCACCCGGCGTGGTCTTCTGCTGCTGTAGCCCATCTGCCTCAAAGTTCGACGTACTGTGCGTTCAGAGATGCTCTTCTGCCTACCTTGGTTGTAACGGGTGGTTATTTGAGTCACTGTTGCCTTTCTATCAGCTCGAACCAGTCTGGCCATTCTCCTCTGACCTCTGGCATCAACAAGGCATTTCCGCCCACAGAACTGCCGCTCACTGGATATTTTTTCTTTTTCGGACCATTCTCTGTAAACCCTAGAGATGGTTGTGCGTGAAAATCCCAGTAGATCAGCAGTTTCTGAAATACTCAGACCAGCCCTTCTGGCACCAACAACCATGCCACTTTCAAAGTCACTCAAATCACCTTTCTTCCCCATACTGATGCTCGGTTTGAACTGCAGGAGATTGTCTTGACCATGTCTACATGCCTAAATGCACTGAGTTGCCGCCATGTGATTGGCTGATTAGAAATTAAGTGTTAATGAGCAGTTGGACAGGTGTACCTAATAAAGTGGCCGGTGAGTGTAGACCAATTTCACTATTACCGCAATTTTCCAAGATACTTGAAAAAATATTCTATGAGAGAATTGACAACTTCATACTGAAGAATGATTTATTATGTGAGCAGCAATATGGGTTCAGACACAAGAGGACAACTGCATATGCCCTAATGGAATTTACAGAAAAAATATCAACAGCCATTGAAAATAAAGAGTATTCAGTTGGAGTATTCCTAGATCTTAAAAAAGCATTTGATACAGTAGATCATAATTTATTATTAAAGAAACTACAAAATTGTGGTATTAGAGGGGTAGCACTGTCCTGGTTAAGTAGTTACTTAAAGAATAGATATCAGTATGTATGTGTTAGCAACAAAAATTCAGAGTTGCTGAAGGTCACCTGTGGAGTCCCACAGGGTTCAGTTCTGGGACCATTATTATTCAATATGTATATAAACGATATATGTAAAGTTTCAGAAAAAATGGACTTAATATTGTTTGCCGATGACACTAATCTGCTATGCAGTGGAAACAATTTGGAACAACTTCTGGATACACTCGGAAAGGAATTAGGAACGCTTAAACTGTGGTTTGATTCAAACAAATTAACGCTCAATTTAAGTAAGACAAAATTTATAGTCTTTAACAACCATCACAACAACCCAGTACCCAAACTCAGTGTAAATGGTGTAGAGATTGAAAGGGTATCTGAAACTAAATTCCTTGGAGTAATAATTGATAACAAACTGTGTTGGAAGTCACATATTAATTATATTAAAGGTAAAGTATCCAAATCAATTGCAATATTACACAGAGTGAAATATTTGCTGAATCAACCCACACTATACACCTTGTATCATTCATTAATACTCCCATACATGACATATTGTAATGAAGTATGGGGAAATACATATAAAACAAACATATATCCACTCTTTATGCTTCAAAAGAGAGCTATTAGAATAATCAACAAAGCAGCTTACAGGGAACCAACAAACCCACTTTTTCTTAAACAAAAAACTCTCAAGTTGAAAGATCTGGTTGACTTTAAAACCGCAATAATAATGTTCAAAGTGAAGAATTTATCACTGCCCGCAAATATCCAAAAGTTGTTCCAAACAAGGGAGAAACGATATCACTTCAGAGGAACATGTATATTTCAAAAGCCTACAGTGAGAACAACCACCAAGCAACACTGTATTTCAGTGCAAGGAGTCAGATTATGGAACGATTTTGGACCTGAACTAAAATCATGTACAACGCTTGGACAATTTAAACAAAAACTAAAGGAAGAAATACTCCAAACATATTTACAAGACGACATGTAAACTCACATAAGGATTGACATTTCCAGCCTGTGTTGTGTTGTAGCTTAGTTTTTTTGGGGGGTTTTTTTTGTTGTTTTTTTTTTTTTTTTCTGTGACATTTTGTCTTAACTTAGCTTAGCTTAGTTTTCTCTTCTTTTTTTTTCTCTCAGTCACATTTTGTCTTAGCTTTGTTTTAAATTGTAATCGCTCTTGTCTTGTTTTCTCTTTTTTCTCTTTTGAATTCTTGGATGGAATATGGGTGGGCAATATAAGCTGCAGCTTCAGCCATCACCCATTTCGGATAACTCACGTGGAATTGTATAGTAGAAGGAGTCTTTGTCTAATTTGACCTTGTTGTTATATTATACAGTTTCTTTTAACCTGTACTGTACTATCCGAAATAAATAAATTCATTCATTCATTCATAGATGTAATATTTACCCTTCAACAACAATCAATGGCAAGTGAAATGAAACTGTTTGCTAACCATCACAGCTCTGTAAAATAACCTCCTCCTATGTAAAACCTAGCCAGATTTAGCATCGGAGGTTTAGCATTTCAAGCGAGCACAACAATTTATCACTAATTTTGCACTTTAAAACACATATCAATCACAGGTTCAACATTCATCACCAAGCAGCAATCAATGGCCAGGGAACTGGGTCCTTTGCTAACCGTTACAGCTTTGAAAACTGACTTTTTCTGATGAAAAAACTAGCCGAAATTAGCATCGGCGGTTAGCATTTCAAGCTAACGATTAGCTTTCCCATACACAATGAATGGCACTCACCATGCTAAGTGACACGTGCGTCATGGGGTTCCCGCGCTCAACAGCGTTAACAGCCTTTGGATCCCAATCTTAAAATTTAATAAACGGGGCATTAGAATTTGCTAATACAGCAATGTCTCATTGCAGGTGTTTATTCAGGCTTACCAATCTCAAGTTTTTTCCAAGCAAAGGCTGCTATTAGCACGTTGGCTCGTCGTCTCCGTGAGGAACCGCGTTCTCTCGGTCGTGTCTCGCCAGTGTCTGACAGCGTTCTGCATATTACACACAGACTGAGCGAGGGAACGCGTGACCCCATTGGCTGTTGCTGCCAAACAAACGACGCAACCATTTGTTGCTCAGTATACCAAATGAAAATATCGGGAACATTATCAAAACTTTCCAGAAAATGTTCCTAACTATTTATGAACATATTTTATGAACTTATATTGTATTTATATACTCATCTTCAAAATATCTATTCCCATTGTGAAATGAGTGTCCCCACTTCTTCTTAAAGTGGTATCGACATTCATAATTCCATCCACGTTTTTAACCCTGGGTTACACAGAGGTGACCACTTTGCTTCTGACAGGTAAAGTAGCCAGTGCTAGCTATGATGCTAACTAGCGTGCACTCATCTCCTGCTGTTAATCTGTTGCTTAGGGTTGCAGGGGGAAGCAGCAGTCTAAACTCTATGTAACCAACTAAATTTTATTTCTGACATGTTCATATTATAATTATGAGTGTATGATGTCAGCCAAGATATGGCGTGGAATAGACCCCGACTAACTGCTCCTTACCAAGCTGAGATGTATGACAGGTTCATATGATCATCATTTGCATCTATGAATGTAACAGCACATACTAATTGTGCAGCAGTCATGTTTTACATAAAGTTTTTAAAAAATGATTTACTTTGATATGCAGTTGCTCAGTCTTATGGTGAACAGTGGAAAAAAACTTACAGTTGTTTATTGTTATTACAGTTTAAGATAATAATGTAAAACTTCATTGATCACCATGGTGGAAAAGTTGTTTTTTAGTCTGAGTTGCCTGAGATGTTAGCGGTCTGTATATATAGGGCTGTCTATGCATACGTCACCGATCTCATGGATGTGCAGAGCAGCACGCTGAGATATCAAAAAATGACGATTTCAATGCATTTCTACGGCAATGTTAGCTAAATTTAAACAAAGAAAATGTCAAAATGGTGAGCAACTGGCTCATGTAGCCATCACCATCTTATGAAAGATGGTGATAGCAATCAGAATACAAGTTTTTTAGATTCACATAAGCCACTACAGATGACCAAAGGAGGATTTTGTGGGCTGCCTTTTCATACGAGTTGGCTGAGGATGATATGACCCATGTCTCTGTCTGGCCACAAATGAAGATTGCTCCTGCTGCAGGTATGTCCGTTTACCAAACTATGACTCTTATTTATCATTAAAAGTAACTTGCCTACACGTAAAGTTAATGCGAACATGCGAAAAACACCCGAATTTGCATCAGAGGGAGTTAATAGCTGAAACGTTTCATGAACCGGGCTTGGGATCCTCCCGAGCTCGGCTTCATGGCTTTTTCCTGTTCCTTTGTTATTTGTGTTTTATGTTACTTTTTGAGTTCCATTTGGTCTTGCCATTACTTAGCTGGTGTTTCCATGTTCTGTTGTATTTTGGTGCCTTTATTTGTCTGTTTTTATTTCTGGTTATTTTATCATCTCTTGAGTAGTCTGCTTTTGGTTTGTTTGTATTTATTTTGTGACTGGCAGCAGTCAGGGGGTTGGCTTTGTTGCCTCCTGTCTGCTGGCAGCCACGCCTCCCTCTCCTGTCAATGTGTGACAGCTGATTCCACTCACTGATTGCTTCCACTCCCTCGGCTCAGCCAGCCCACACATACACTCGTACGCACACTCACACCCACACTCACGCACACACATACATACTTAACTACACACACGCACACACTCACTCACACCTGCTATCACTTTGTTCATTAGGTCTTGTATTATTTAAGCTCTGTCTGCTCACTGGTATTTTCAGGATTATTGGATTGTCACCGCCACGGACTGCTCTGTTCCAAGCCCCGTGAGTACTGTTTGTTCCCCCCACTCGCCAGTCTCGCCTGGGAGTGCCTTGGGTTTTCTCTCTTGTTCCCCCTGCTCATCAGTCTCGTCTGATAGCGCCTTGGGTCTCTTCTTCTGTGATGTGCTCACCAGCGAGCGGGAGAGCGTCCTATGTAAATCCATGTTTAACTTGTGCAGTTCGCTTGATGAAGCTTTAGTGAAGATTCTTTTGTTCAATAAACACACTGTGGAGCGTGTAAATAAAGAGGCGGATTTGGCTCAGACGATTTATTACATATCTCACACAAGAAGCATAGACAGAATGACATCTCAGCAGAGACTCTTCTCTTAAATAACATGGCATTCCTCTAGAAGCTTCTAACACACAAAAGGTCACATTGCATTCACTTCATTCATCCTTCACACCTCCCTGTTATCTCACCAGGGAACCTCTGCTCTTTGTTCTTGTCTAAGATGTTACACAATTATGCTCTCCCCATGTGACGCTATACCACCCCCCCCGAGCATCTTGGATAGAACAATAGAATAACAGTCCGTATGCTGTGATAGAACCATTAAACATCAGTCCACATGCTGCTTGGGCTTCAGACTTCTCCCGTATCTGCTGTAACCAGGATTCACCGCCTCTGCGGCGCTGTCATGCTGGGGGGTTGATGTCTGGGGGGGGAAACTTTTTGTCTGTCCATGTGGGTGCTCTGGGGAATCTTTTCTCTGGGGAGCTCCCCGTGGGGGTCTTCCACGCCGAGGGGCCCTCGCCAACAGCACGTGCTCGCCCGCCACCACGAAAGTGGGTTTGAGTCTGTCTATGCTAATCTTTTCCCTCCTACCCCCCAAATCTAGCAAAAAATGCTTATCCCCTGTTTCCAGCACTCTGAACGGTCCATCATAGGGTGGGCGCAATGGAGGGCGGTGGGCGTCGTGTCTGACAAACACGAACTCCCCGTTTTTCAAAGTTTTAGGCACAAAAACGCGCGGAAAACTGTGGTGGGCAGGGCCCGGCAGCATGCTTGTGTCTATGCTACGCTGCAACAGCTGAGACGGGGAGCTGCCCGGCGCGGGATTATCTGGCAGAAACTCCCCGGGCAGCCGGAGTGGTTGCACAAAAACGAGTTCTGCCGGGGAAGCTTCCAGATCCTCTTTAGGCGCGGAACGTAACCCCAATAAAACCCACGGTAGCTTGTCTACCCAATTTGCATCAGTCAGTGAAGCCCTGAGAGCCGCTTTCAATGATCTATGAAAACGTTCGCATAACCCATTAGCCTGTGGATTGTACGCGGTTGTGCGGTGAATTGTGACACCCAGGCTGCGGGCCATTGTTGACCAGAGTTCGGAAACAAATTGAGGGCCTCTGTTGGATGTAATGTCCGACGGGACTCCAAAACGCGCCACCCATGCTGTTAAAAAAGCACGCGCCACCTCCTCGGCCGTGGTTGCCGCCAGCGGAACCGCTTCCGGCCAGTGCGTGGTGCGGTCCACCATTGTCAGGAGGTGCGTGTACCCCTGTGATGGTGGGAGGGGGCCCACGAGGTCCACGTGGACATGGTCGAACCTCTTAGCCGGAATGCGAAACGGCTCCAAGGGAACCTTCGTGTGTCTGTGTACTTTGGCTCGTTGGCACGCCACGCAGGCTGCCGCCCACTCTTTCACTTGTTTGCGAAGACTCGGCCACACAAATTTCTCTCCTACCATTTTGACCGACGCGCGCACTCCTGGGTGCGCCAAAGAGTGAACTGACTCAAACACGTGGCGGCGCCATGCGGCCGGGACCACGGGACGTGGGCAACCCGTGGAGACATCACAGATTAGGGGGGGCATGCCATCCTGCAGCACCCTGCTCTCCAGCCTTAACCCTGTTGGTCCAGACTGGAGCTCGCGCACGTCCGCATCACTAACCTGCTCCGCGGCCATGGCTGCGTAATCTATCCCCACGCAGACCGGGGCCACCACGGTGCGCGAGAGGCAGTCTGCCACTACATTCAGTTTGCCCGACACATGCTGGAATATCGGTAGTAAACTCTGAGATCGCGGCCAGCTGTCTCTGCTGCCGGCCCGACCACGGCTCTGAAACCTTGGCCATCACGAACGTTAGCGGCTTGTGGTCAACGAACGCGGTGAAACTGCGCCCTTCCAGCCAGAACTGGAAGTGGCGAATGGCCAGGAGGAGAGCCAGCAACTCTCTGTCGAACGCGTTATATTTATGTTCACTGTCGCGCAAAGTCCTGCTGAAAAAGGCCAGCGGCTGCCAAGTCCCGGCAATGCACTGCTCCACGACAGCCCCTATGGCCACATCTGAAGCGTCAGTGGTGAGCGCTATACGGGCCGTTGGGTCTGGATGTGCCAGCAATGCGACGTTTGCCAGGGCTGCTTTGACTTCCGAGAACGCCCACTCTCACTCCGGGGTCCATTCGACCCTATCCGCTGGTTTCTGTTTTTTGAGTGCAGCATACAGTGGTTGCATGAGCTGCGCTGCGCGGGGAAGGAAACGGTTATAAAAGTTCACCATTCCCAAAAATTCTTGTAGCGCCCTGACCGTTTGCAGCCGGGGAAAATCTGCCACTGCACGCACTTTGTCAGGCAGTGGGACCGCTCCTTCGGGAGAGACGCGGTGCCCCAAAAAATCAATCCCCATCACCCCAAACTGACATTTCGCTGGGTTGATTATTAACCCGTGCTCTTCCAACCTCCGGAAAACCGTCGTGAGGTGGGTTTCTTGTTCATCTTCGGACGCGCTGGCTACTAAGATATCGTTCAGGTAGACGAACACGAAAGGGAGATCGCGCAGCACTGCATCCATCATGCGTTGGAACGTCTGTGCAGCCCCTTTAAGCCCAAATGGCATGCGCAAAAACTCGAATAAACCGAACGGAGTTATTACCGCTGTTTTGGGTATGTCCTCAGTGCGCACTGGGACTTGGTGGTAACCGCGGACCAGGTCTATTTTAGAAAAAACGCGCGCTCCTGCAAGGTGAACGGAAAAATCCTGAATGTGAGGAATTAGGTAGCGGTCGTGTGCTGTGGCATTGTTCAACCTGCGGAAATCCCCGCAAGGTCGCCATCAACCCTCAGCTTTAGGGACCATGTGTAGCGGGGAAACCCATGGGCTGTTTGAGCGCCTGATGATGCCTAACCTCTCCAGGTTGGCGAACTCCTCCCGCGCTATGGCCAGTTTAGCTGCGTCCAAGCGCCGAGGTCTTGCAAAAACGGGCGGCCCGGTGGTGGTGATAAAATGCTCCACCCCGTGTTTAGCAATGGCTGCCAAAAACGTTGGGACAGTGAGTGCTGGGAACTGAGTGAGCAGTGTGTGGAACTTACCGCATGTAGCTGTGACGTTGGCTTGTGCTGTTGGCCGGGTCACTCGAGCTGTACAGGGGGGAGAGAGTCAAAGGACAGTGCATTAACTAGGCATCTGTTAGCGACATCTACCAACAAATCATGTGCACATAGAAAATCAGCCCCCAGTATATGGAAATTCAATGCTGCTATGACAAAAGTCCACTCAAATGTACGGCCGTGTAGAGACAAAAGTAGAGTCCTCTCACCAAAGGTCTTAATCTCCGAGCCGTTTGCTGCCGCCATCTCGGGGCCGCTAGATCCTGCCAGCCGGTCAGCGTAGGTCGGCCGGATGAAACTCTTCTGGGCGCCGGTGTCCACGAGGAAATGCCTCCCCGAGCGTGCGTCCGTCAAGTAGAGCAGCTTGTTCTCCTCCCCGAGGGTCGCGGCTGCTACCTACCCCCGGTCTTGGCATTTCCTGAGTCGCTTGAATTGGCACGGTGGTATACATTTGCGTGCCCTCTCTGCGAAGCGGGGGTGGTAGAAACAAAGTGTGTCTCCCCCGCGTTCCTTGGCCCCCGCTGCTGCTGCCATCGGTGGCTCTGCTGCTGCCGTCGATGGCTCCTCGCCTCCTCCGGTCATCGCGCCAAGCTCCGTTGCTGCCACAATGGTCGTGAACTCCCTGGTAGCGACGATGATCCGGTTTGCTTCCTGGGCTAGCGCACAATAGTCCCGCTTGGCCAGCAACGGCGAATTGGCCAGGGTCGCTCTCGCCGCTGACGGAAGGTTCCGGAGGAAGAGGTGGGTAAAAATAAAATGGTCGTCGTCTGTGCCCTTTAACCTCAGCATCTTCTCCATCAGGTCTATGGCCGACCCGTCTCCCAACCCGGTCCGCGTCAGGAGTCTCTCTGACCATCCGAGAGTGTGTAGTGCTGGATGAGCGCAGCCTTCAGCGTGCCGTACTTGCCGTCGGTTGGTGGCTGATCGAGCAGGCTCTCTACATGCTGAGCCGTGCGGGCGTCGAGCGTTGCGACCACATAGTGGAACTTTGTGTCATCTGCCGATATCCCCCGGAAGGCGAACTGCGCCTCGACTAGGTGGAACCAGGAGCGCGGGTTGTGCTGCCAAAAATCCGGTAGCTTGATCGCAACAGCACATGCGTGGCTGGGGGTTCCCATCGAGGTTGGCTCCGGGGATCTTTCATCGTGTTCCATGATTCGTCTTGGGTCACCAGTGTGGAGCATGTAAATAAAGAGGCGGATTTGGCTCAGACGATTTATTACACATCTCACACAAGAAGCATAGACAGAATGACATCTCAGCAGAGACTCTTCTCTTAAATAACATGGCATTCCTCTAGAAGCTTCTAACACACAAAAGGTCACATTGCATTTACTTCCTTCATCCTTCACCATTCCTCTAGAAGCTTCTAACACACAAAAGGTCACATTGCATTCACTTCATTCATCCTTCACACCTCCCTGTTATCTCACCAGGGAATCTCTGCTCTTTGTTTTTGTCTAAGATGTTACACAATTATGCTCTCCCCATGTGCCGCCATACCACGCAACATTATCCTGCATTTGGGTTTTTGTCTCTCCTGCCCATCTTGGGCAGGAAATCATGACAAAACGTCATTCTGATACCTATGCCGGGCCGCTAGAGGTGGCAGTGTGCCTTTATTACAGCCCCACTGAGCACTTCCTGTCAACAATCGATCTTGTGCTGCACTCGTAAAGTAGTTGTTTCTACAAACTAAACACATATTCAAGAAGTACACCATTTATTCAACACATTATTTCTTTTCAGACATGTTTTGCTGTTTACTTATGAAGATAAAGGACAACGTATATCCTTCCTGTAGTTTACAGCTCATTCGTAAAAACTACAATTCCCATATTGCTCAAGTGCAACGCGCCAATCACAACAGAGCTTCCTCAGAAGTCAAAGAAACTGGCAGACAACATCAGAATAGAAGAGCAGGAGAAAAAAAAATACAATTAAGTTTTGCCCTTAAATTATACAGCAGTTTCATTAACACATTAACACTTCCCAACATGGCAACATTTGATTCTTAAAGCTTGTGTTTTGTCACATTATTTTTTACAATTTGCTCCACTACTGGTGGCTCCGTGGTTACATTATTCATATGTTAAAAACACATTCCAAATTATTATGCAAATGATATTTGTCTCAGATTTTCCTAAATAGTCGATGCAAATTACAGTCAGTATAATTTTCAAGTCATCAACCGTTAGAGCATAATTCAAATTTTATTGAACAAACCTCCCAATGATAACTATTTTTTGCAAAAATAAAAACCTCAGAATTCACTGTTCTAAATTATTATGCACATCAAAGTTTCAAAACATTTTATTGGTTGTAAAGAACTGAAAATTGTCATTTGTTGAAAGTGCAGCATTAGGAGGTCATATTTACTAAAATTAAAAGCTATTTCAAGCAAAAACATCTTAACAGGCCAATTTACATGTTAACATAGGAACCCTTCTTTGATATAACCATCACAATTCTTGCATCCATTGAACTTGTGAGTTTTTGGAGAGCTTCTGCTTGAATTTCTTTGCAAGATGTCAGAATAGCCTCCCACAGCTGCCGTTTTGATGTGAACTGCCTCCCACCCTCATAGATCTTTTGCTTGAGGATGCGCCAAAGGTTCTCAACAGGGTTGAGGTCTCTTTTTATGCCCATAACAGCCAATGACACAGAGGTATTCTTTGCAGCATGAGATGGTGCATTGTCATGCATGAAGATAATTTAAGGCATGGTTCTTCTTTTTTTTTTTTTTTACCATAGAAGAAAGTGGTCAGTCAGAAACTCTATATGTTGTTTTTTCTTGCCTTCTGATTGTTGCTCTGAGTGTTGCTATCCCTATGCTGTTGCAATCCTGGAATTTCCCCATTGTGGGACTAATAAAGGCTTATCTTATCTTATCTTATCTTATCTTATATTCTTTGCCGAGGTTGTCATGGTACACATTCTGTGGCCACCTTGTGGTGGTTTATTGTAAAAACATCAGTAGATGTAAAGTGAAAGTGAAACTTAAATGTTTGAAGTCAGTTAAGCAGGAGCAGTGTTCCATGCGACAGCCAGAAAGATTCTCTCCTGTTTTCCTTTTTCGTGTGTGCCTTGGAGAGCCTTTGCTTGTAAGTTTAGTCACTTATTTCATGTTTTGTGCATGTCTGCATATATATATAAGCTGGAGTTCATATGTTTAGAGTTAAAACCAAACTGTTTGATGATTGTTTATTTACTAAGGTTAAACTGCTAAGCTAACCTGGATGTAGGTTATTGTCACAGCATGTGTGGAGCCTATATAAATGTGAATTCAATTTGAAGATTTGTAACCAAAGCATTATACTTTGTATTCATTTCTGTTTTACAAAGAAAAAAGGTGAAAGAGAAAAGAAATGGAAAGAGAAAAAAGGACTCAGTAAAACAGTTCAACTCTACTTCCGTGTTCGGCTTTCTCTGGATCCTGCTTGCTAGCTGTCTGTCAGTTTGTGCATAGACGTTACACGCCATCAGGACAGAACAGTAAAAAAGCAACCTCGTAGCGGGTGCCACAATTCAGGAAAAACAAGCTTCACACCAAATTATTCCTCGCTCATCATCCCGCCAGGTGTTTGAGACAAGATCCATAGCCTCTTATTCAACCGATATATCAAGATGCTCATTAGCTAGCACTGCCGCTGCTAAAGCCCGCGAAAAACTAGAGGCCACCAGAGCCAGGGCTGAATTCCTCAAAAAGGAAGCTGAAGTCAAGATTGAAAAAGCTCAATTAAAAGTAGGAGAGGCTCACATGGAAGTGACTCTAGCAGCTTTAAAGCATGAAGGTTAACTTGCAGCAGCGATCACTGAGACAAAAGTGCTAGAAGTAGCAGCAGAAAGCAAGCACGGAGAGAGAGATTCAGATGTAATCAATGCCTCTGATTGTGTTCATGACTACATTCAGTGCCAGTCTCAGCTAGGGTCAGCGACTCGTGCCGGAGTTGAGCCATTGCAACCGTCTATGGAGTCTATTGTCCATCGGCTCAGATCTGAAACATCATTGAGGCAGCACCGCCTTACAGCACAAAATGATAAAGATCTTCTCGAAAGGTTTGATAATACAACACAGCTTCCTCAGTCAGTCAACACCATCAATTCCTCTCAACTCTGGGCATAGAAGTCATTATTCGCAAACGCCATAGAAGGACTACAATTATCAGCTAGTGAGAAACTAGACCTTTTTTCAAAATGGTTCTGAGAACAGTCTGGGCATCATGTCAGGAGGATTCGAGCGACGCATGTAGGTAACCCAACTACAGGCCTGCAGAAGGATTGGGAGCACCTTGAAGACTGCTATAAGCCCCAGAGGTTATTGAAAAGTCTCTCTTTGACAGAATTGACAACTTTCCAAAAATTGGAAACAAGGATGCAATAAAACTACGAGAGCTTGGAGATCTCCTTCAGGAGATTGACTCTGCCAAATATGGAGGTTATTTATCTGGACTAGCCTACCTTGACACAGCCTGTGGTGTAGCGCCCATCATTGACAAGTTACCCTATAATCTTGGATGGCTCAAGGTTCCCAATACAAGGTTGAACATCATGTTGCTTTTCCTCCTTTTACGTTTTTCTGTGACTTTCTGCAAAGAGGCACGGACTCACAACAACCCAAGTTTTGCTCTTTCATCAGGGAACCAAAGTTCACCAAAACTGGAGCAGCTGGTCAAGAGACAATCAAAGAGCTCAAGACTGAGGTCTTGCCAGATGCTGCGAGTGGGGCAAGCAGGTCAAGTAGTGAGTTGGAAGACATGGAAAGGACATGCCCACTTCATAAGAAACCACATCCTCTCAGGCGCTGTAGAGGTTTTATGAGCAAACCCCTAAAGGAACGTAAGACCTTCTTAACCCTTTAAATGCCCTAGGTGCCATGTGGTGCCTGGGGCAATGCAAGGCAACTCAAGCCCCCCCCCCCCCCAGTGGTCAAGAGTGGTAAAAAATTTGTCAATAAAATAGTTCAGATTTCCAAGGATATAACTTAAAAGTTACAAGAG
Organism: Pholidichthys leucotaenia; assembly: GCA_020510985.1. Classification (NCBI taxonomy): domain Eukaryota; kingdom Metazoa; phylum Chordata; class Actinopteri; order Cichliformes; family Pholidichthyidae; genus Pholidichthys; species Pholidichthys leucotaenia. The sequence continues at coordinate 413,851,018 of CM035837.1, read as the reverse complement.
ATAATGGCTTACTGTCAATTCGAAAGATGTAGAATATGATCCAAAGTTTCAGATAGGAATAAATTTACACATCTAATTTGCATAATGTCGCGGCAGCTATATGCATTACATAACTCAGTCAAAAGTGGACTTTGGACACATTTACATAAAGAATGGTCCGTTGTTTTTTTTGTTGTTGTTTTCTTTTTTTACGCCAATTTGGGTGTGTTTTTTATCTAATCTTCAAAGTAAATGAAACAGAAAATCAATAAAATGTCAAAAAAGCATATTTTGTGGGTCACCCCCACAGCCTACGGGCAAGCAGAGCGCTCAGCTGGAGCAATTAGCAGAACAATGAGATGTGTGTATTGAGATCAATAGGCAGCTTCTCTTTGTCTAGCTCCTTCCTGCCAGTATCCTGCTGCTGATATGTATGACTCAAAGGCAAATGTTCATGCTTCCTGCTCTGTACTGTGATGCAAATGTGCCTTTCATGTATTGTCTGTAGTGGGGTATTTAAACTGCATATCGCTCTGTAACTCTCTCTCTCTGACCACTGCTGCTGACGAGAGCCTGAGAGCTCGCTCCAGCACGCCTGCACGGCGCTGGAGTGAGTTCTGTGATGGCGGAATGAAATAAAACCCACTTTTAAACCTCAGTTCGCTGCTTATTATTTCATGCTGCCACAATTTCTCTCTTACCTGTTGCTGGGAGGGGGGCTCACACGCCCATGTGACCCGTCCGTTTTCATCCATCATAGCCGATCTTTCTGTGTTTGCTCAGCCATTTACACCGTGTACCACATCTACAAACTCTTATGATTACCCCATGTGAATTTTGTTTGTATTACGTGGCTATTTTTTCTATTTGGTGCATTTTTCCTGTGGGAATCCATGCCACCCGTGGGTGCCGCCATCTTGGTATGGGGAGCTCAGTTTGTTGTTACATCGACCTCAATGTAACACGTTTACTAAGTAATTTACACCCGTGTACCACAGCTACAAACTCTTATGATTATCCCATGTGAATTTTGTTTGTATTACACGGCTATTTTTCCTGTTTCATGCAGTTTCCGTCATCATCGCTGCCCCGATGACCAATCGTGAATGCATACACATTGGTGTGTGAGCTCAAAGCGGAAAAAGGATGAAGAATAATGAGGATTTCTCCTTCTTTGCTATATTCCATGTCAGCCATGATTCCTTCGGCACGTGTTTGCCACCTTCTAAACTGTCAGATCAATAGAGATTAGTACAAATTCTCAGTATTGCCGGGGGATGTCAATAAGTTGACACGTGCAGTTGCTGTGCTGTGTCACTGGGGGCGTGTGACCCGTCCATTTAATCTGGGCAGTTAAAGGGTTAAAGGAAAAGGGCATATGCTTCAGATGTTGCGCTGCGCCCACTCATCTGGCAAAAAACTGCAAGGCAGCTATCAAATGTAGGGAATGTGACAGTGATGCTCACATCGCTGCCCTTCCTGCAGGACCACCCCCTTTAACCTCAACAGAGCATGGCGGGGAGGGAGAAACCAAAGCATCCAAACTCACTGTTACCTCAAAGTGCACTGAAGTTTGTGGGGGTGACAGAAATTCAAGGTCTTGATCCAAGATCTGTCTAGCCAAGGTCTACCTAGATGGCCGCCCAGAGAAAACAATCAAGCTCTGCGTGATTCTAGATGACCAGAGCAACTGTTCGCTTGCCAGAACTGAGTTCTTCAACCTGTTGAATGTCAAGGAAGAAAGGTCAGCATGCACCTTGCGTACCTGTGCTGGTGTTACAGAGGCCACAAGGAGAAGAGCTATGGGTTTCATCATGGAGTCCTTAGACGGAACAACAAGGGTGAAACTGTCCACTCTGAGTGCAACAACATGCCAGATGACAGAGCCGAAATACCAACCCCTGAGGCAGCGCAGTGGCATGCTCACCTTCACGCCCATTGCTCATCATACTCCTCCACTGGACCCAGACGCTCAGATTCTTCTTCTCCTGGGTCATGACATCCTACAACTCCACAAGGTACAGAAGCAATGGAATGGACCCAGCAACACCCCCTATGCACAGAGACTCAATCTAGGCTGGGTCATGGTAGGAGATGTCTGCCTGGGATTAGTGCATAAGTCTGTAGCTGTATGTACTTACCACACCCATGTACTTGACAATGGATGTCCATCACTACTTCCCCCGTGCCCCAACTGGTTCTGTGTCAAAGAGAAGCTCAATATCAGACCACAACCTGAGGGTTCTCTTGCATCTGACTCCCTCATTTTTGACACCTGTGCTATATGAATCAAAATCTTTGAAACATCAGTGGATGATAAAGTTGGGGTATCAATTGAAGACAGACAATTCATGGAACTCATGGACAGAGAGTTGGTCATGGACGACAACAACAGTTCGGTGGCACCACTCCCATTCAAAACACAATGCCGGCGACTCCCCAACAATAAAGACCAAGCTTTAACATGACTAACTTCCCTTCTACGCACACTGGAGAAGAAGCCTGAGATGAAGACTCACTTTGTGGCCTGCATGGAGAAGATCCTTGATCGTGACCATGCTGAGGTTGCACCTCCACTGCAAGAAGGACAAGAGTGTTGGTACTTGGCCGTCTTCGGGGTATATCACCCACAGAAGCTGGGTGAGATTAGAGTTGTCTTTGACTACAGTAAACAAAAGCAAGACATCTCTCTGAACGATGTTCTTCTTTCTGGACCTGACTTGAACAATAGTCTACTCAGGGTTCTGCTGCACTTTAGACGGGAACTAGTGGCTGTAACGGCAGACATAGAACAGCTGTTCCATAGCTTCATTGTGAGGGAGGACAACAGAGATTTCCTTTGCTTTCTTTGGTTTAAAGATAATGAGACTAGCAAGGAGCTCGTCGAATACCGCATGAAAGTGCATGTGTTTGGAAACAGCCTTTCTGCTGTGGCCATTTATGGTCTCCATCATGCAGCTGCCTGCGGTGGAGAGGAATATGGTTCAGATGCCAAGCACTTTGTGGAAAGAGGGTTTTATGCTGATGATGGACTTCTGTCAATGCCTGCAGCTGCTGGAACCATCGATTTGTTAGCATGGACACAGGAGATGCTTGCCACCTCAAATTTGAGACTACACAAGTTTGCTTCTAGCAACAAGGGAGTAATGGAGGCATTCCCCATCGAAGATCACGCTATAGGGCTTGAGGACCTTAACCTGGATGTTGACCCAACTCCTATACAACGCAGTCTCAGGCTTTGCTGAGATCTGAAAAGGGATGTGTTGACCTTTCGTGTGGCTGACACTGAGACGCCTTTTACACAGAGAAGGATACTCGCTACAGTCAACAGTCTCTTCAACCCACTTGGGTTTGTCACATCCATCACCATTCAGGGGAAGTTCTTGCTAAAAGAATTAACAAGCGAGGTTCTTGACTGGGACTCCCCCCTTCCCAAAGACAAGGAAGAGCAATGGAACCCCTGGAGGAAATCACTATATAAACTTGAGCAGATGGAGATTCCCAGACCATATGCCACTACCACCCTTTCTACAGCCCAGCGAAAGGAGCTTAATATTTTCTCAGATGCTTCTGTTAAAGCCATTGCAGCAGTGGAATATCTACACATCATCGATAGTGAAGGAGCATGTCATACTAGATTTGTTCTTGGGAAAGCGAAACTAGCTCCGCAAGCAACTCATACTAGCCTGAGACTGGAACTAGGGGCTGCTGTTCTAGCTACAGAAATAGCAGAGATTGGATCTAGTGAACTGGACTTCATCCCTGATGCTGTGGAGTTCTACACAAATAGTCTTGGGTTATATCCACAACCAGACAAGGTGATTCTACGTATACGTCAGCAACAGAGTGCAGCGCATTCAGGTCTCAAGTCCATCACAATGGCATTATGTCCCTACGAGTCATAACCCAGCAGACCACGCCACTCACTCCGTACCAGCAGTTCTGTTGCGCAGCACCACCTGGCTCACAAGACCTGCTTTCTTGTCACAAGGTCAACATAAACCATCTCTGGAAGAGGAAGAAATCGATCTCATTGAACCAGATAAAGACGTCGAGGTTCATTGTCTCGTCACAACCCTATCAGCCAAGAGCTCCTATCTAGGATCCAAACTCTTTGAGCGATTTTCTTCATGGAGGTCACTGCTGAGAGCCGTAGCTTGTCTAGTACACATTGTCCAGTCTCATAAGACAACAGATGGTCAAGACAGAACATGTAGGTCATTGCACCACGGCACAAATCCATGTACAGTGGAGGAACTGTCACAAGCTGAAGCAGTCATAATCAAGAATGTGCAAAAGGAAGCTTACAAAGAAGAGTTGGCTTGCATCACCACTGGAAAAGGCATTCCAAAAAACGGTGTTCTGAAAAAACTGAACCCTTACCTGGACAATGGTGGTCTTCTAAGGATTGGAAGCCAACTGAAGCATGCTGCTTTAGGCTATGAGGAAAAGTTCCCTGTGATTATTCCACATTGCAGCCATGTTCCAAGACTGCTCGTAGAACACTATCATGAAAGAGTCAACCATCAGGGTTGTGTGTTCACCGAAACTGCTGTTCACACTGCTGGATATTGGATTGTGGGTATAAGGAAACAAATCAACAGCATCCTTCATAAGTGTGTGACATGCAAAAAGCTTTGTGGGAAGGTAACCGAACAAAAGACGGTGGACTTACCCACTGATCGCCTGAGCACTTAACCACCTTTCACGTATGTTGGGCTGGATGTGTTTGGCCCTTGGACAGTTGTTGCAAGACGTACATGGGGAGGCCAGACACAAAGCAAGAGATAGGCCATTCTCTTCACTTGTTTGAGTTCTCGAACCATACATATCTAGTTGATTGACTCCAAGGATTCATCCGCCTTCATATATGCCCTAAGAAGGTTTTTTGCTGTGCGAGGAGCTGCCAAGCAGATCCATTCAAACTGTGGGACTAATTTTGCAGGGGCCTGTAAAGAGCTTGAAATCCTATTGACAGAACCCCATGAACCCAGAGTAAGGAAGTACCTCAGCGAAGAGGGCTGCTCATGGATCATCAATCCACCTCATGCGTCCCACATGGGAGGGGCCTGGGAGTGGATGATAGGTGCCTCCAGACGCACAATAGATTCCATGCTGCAGCAGACCAGTCCCTCTCGCTTGACATATGATGTGCTGGCTACCTTAATGGCAGAAGTCAGAGGAATCATCAATTCAAGGCCTCTTACTCCTATTTCAACAGACCCAGAATTGCCCTTCTTACTGACAGCAGTCATGATTCTCATTCAAAAGTCCTGTACTCTCCACCCTCCTCCAGGAAATTTCAAGGAATCAAACCTCTACAGAGAACAATGGCGGCAGGTACAGCACCTGGCTGACTCTGGATCAGGTTGAGACGTGAATACATGGCTATGCTTCAGAGCCGGAGCAAATGGCAAGAAGAATGACCAAACCTGAAGAAGGGTGATGTCGTCCTTCTAAAAGACTCTCAAGCCAAGTGCAATGAATGGCCCATGGTGTTGATGACCAAGGCATATGCTTGCAGCAATGGAAGAGTCAAAAGAGTACAGCTTTGGATTGCAAGGCACGGGACATTCAAGACATTCTTGAGACCTGTATTGGTTCTTCTTATGTCAACCAAGGACTAATACTTTGAAATCTTGTTTGTGAACATTCCATTTTATTTCTGTTGGTATCCAATTAATACCAGGTGGGGAGTGTCATGGCACACATTCTGTAGCCACCTTTTGATGGTGTATTGTAAAAACATCAGTAGACATAAAGTGAAAATGAAACTTGAATGTTAGAAGTCAGTTAAGAAGCAGTGTTCCATGCGGCAGCCAGAAAAATTCTCTCTTTCTTTCTTTTTTCATGCGTGCTTTGGAGGCCCTTTGCTTGTAAGTTTAGTCACATATTTCATGTTCTGTGCATGTCTGCATATATGCAAGCTGGAGTTCATATGTTTAGAGTTAAAACCAAACTATTTGGTGATTGTTTATTTGCTAAGGTTAAACTGCTAAGCTAACCCAGATGTAGGTTATTGTCACAGCATGTGTGTAGCCAATATAAATGTGAATTCAATTTGAAGATTTGTAACCAAAGCGTTATACTTTGCATTCATTTCCGTTTTACAAAGAAAAAAGGAAAAGGAGAAAGAAAAGAAATGGAAAGAGAAAAAAACACTCAGTAAAACAGTTCAACTCTACTTCCGTGTTCAACCTTCTCTGGATCCTGCACGTTAGCTATGTGTCAGTTTGTGCGTAGACATTACACGCCATCAGGACAGAATAGAGTTCATTTTCACACCTTCAGGGACCCTAAAGGGGCCAACCAGCTCTCTCCCCATGATCCGAGCCCAAAACATGTTTCCGCTACCTCCTTGCTGATGTTGCAGCCTTGTTGGGACATGGTGGCCATCCACCAACCATCCACTACTCCATCCATCTGGACCATCCAGGGTTGCACGGCACTCATCAGTAAACAAGACTGTTTGTCTTTATGTATTTCTGGGCCCATTACAATCATTTCTGCTTGTGAGCATTGGTTAGGGGTGGCCGAATAGTAGGTTTATGCACAACTGCAAGCCTCTGGAGGATCCTACACCTTGAGGTTCGTGGGACTCCAGAGGCACCAGCAGCTTCAAATACCTGTTTGCTGCTTTGTAATGTCATTTTAGCTGCTGCTTTCTTTGTCTGGCAGAAGCCTTCCTCATTATGCCTTTATCTGCGCAAACCCATCTGTGCTCTGAATCAGCCACAAATTTCTTCACAGTACGATGATCACGCTTAGGTTTTCGGGAAATATCTAATGTTTTCATACTTTGTCCAAGTCATTGCACTATCTGACGCTTTTTGGCAGCAGAGAGATCCTTTTTCTTTCCCATATTGCTTGAAACCTGTGGCATGCTTAATAATGTGGAACATTCTTCTTAAGTAGTTTTCCTTTAATTGGGCTCACCTGGCAAATTAATTATGACAGGTGTCTGGGACTGATATCAGTGATCCAAAGAGCCCTGAGACAAAATACTATCCATGAGTTTAAATGAAAAACAAAAAAATTTAATGTTTATGATACTAAAATCCAATTTGCATAATAATTTGGAACACGGTGTATACTCCTTTTGTCAAACTGTTTGATGTTTATGTCTGTTAATGTAATTGTTTTGCTGTTTCATGTTACACTGCTTGAAGACAGCACTTGTATCTTTGCATTTTGGAAATTTTAAAATGAATGCATTGACATGTTGAATAAAAGTAATCTGTAGTAAAGTTAATGTTGTTCATCAGTCATTTTAACATAAAATATTTTAATAAATAGTAAATATTAACTCTAAAAAGTGTTAAATTGCTGAAGATTTTATTTTACATTTAATTGTTTTAGAGTTACATTTTACTCTATATGGGATTCTATAAGAAAATAGTTACTTTTACTCAGCTCTGGAGTCTATTCGATGGTCATGCATGTACACTGAAACTGAATTGATTTTAACTCACACGGAGTTTATTCCAAAAGCCAAAATTTGCTGTGTACCTTCATCAGTAAGTCCATCTCGAGATATTCTCAGTTCTGTGCTGAGAACACCTGTGAGTACGCAACGTCGGACTGCCGAGACGGTCTCACCCCTACTACGCATGTGGGTCAAGTTCATTTAAGTGTGAACGAGGGATTGGTCCCTCTGGGAGCAATTAGTTTTCACTAAAGGATCTGGGCTGGTGGGAGCAGTGAGATGTCAAACAACAGCTTCACCCATCATCGGCTAAATGCCTGCTGCCCTCGGCTCCTCAGAGATTGGAGCACTGATGTTTTGCGTTTCTGTGCGTCTGCTCTCCCAGCTGCACATAACCGAGCTGTAAGTGATTTTTAGCAGCAAAAGCTGCTTCACAGCATCAGATCAGACCCTTTCTGATGGAAGAGCTGGTCAGATAATAACATTTAGGCCATTTCACAAGTGTGAACTTTAGTCTTAAAAATACGCCACAGGCTTATGAATGTCAGCGAGAAGCTGCACTGCAATAATGGTGTGTAGCTGATGTTTGGTTTAAAGTGTTACATGTTGGTACAGAAAGGAGCTATGATTAGCCATGATAACTAGCATAATATCATGTCTGATGCATGGATGGATATTTCATGGGACAATTAACGGAACATTCTCTCAAGAGTAAAGATTGCGGGGGATACTATAGGTGTTACTATAGTCGAGGCCCCTATGCAAGATTGTGTTTAGGGGCCCCTATATTTGTAATTTGCAACATTATAAAAACCTGAGCCATTGTCTAGATGAACAAAGAAAATTTTGTCCATTACACAGTGTTGAAATCAAACCAGCACCCATATGAATGTTGCAAATTTAAAAGAAAAAAGTCATGTTTACAAGAAAAAAGCTTTAGATTTATGAAAAAGAAAGTTGTGCATTTATTAAAAAATAATAGCAAATTCATGAGGAAGATTTTACAAAAAAAAAAATTGCAGAGTTAAAAGAAACAAGTTGCAAATTTACAGAAAAGAATTGGAAATTTTCTTGGAAAAAAACTGCAGATTTATGAGAAAGAAGTTTAAAATTTATTAGAAAAACATAGCAAATGTACAATAAAACACTGCAAATTTATGAAAAAGTTTCAAATATATGAAAAAATGTGCAAATTTAAAAGAAAAAGTTACAAATTTAGTAGAAAAAAGTTGCACATTTATGATAAAAAGTTGCAGATTTACAAGAAAAAGTTGCATATTTAAAAGAAAAAAGCTTCATATTTACAAGTAAAAAGCTGCAAATTTATGAGGAAAGTTTTACATTTATGAGAAAAAAGTTTTAAATATATGAAAAAGTTGCAAATTTACAGCAAAAAAGTTGCAAATTTTCGAGCAAAAGTTGCAAATTTTTGAGAACAAAGTTTTAAATTTATGAGAAAAAAATTGCAGATCTACAATACAAAACACTGCAAATTTATGAAAAAAGTTTTAAATTTATGAAAGAAAAGTTGCAGATTTACAAGAAAAAAGTTGCATATTTATGAGAAAATTTGTAGATTTACAAGAAAAAATAAGAAAAAATTACAAAGAAATATTTGTAGATTTAAATTAAAAAAGTTGCAAGTTGACAAGAAAAAAGTTGCAGATTTATGATTTTAAAAAGTTGCAGATTTAAAAGAAAAAAGCTGCAAATTTACAAGTAAAAGGTTGCAATGAGAAAAAAGTTTTAAGTTTATGAGAAAGTTGCAAATTTACAATAAAAAACTGCAAATTTATAAGAAAAAGGTTGTGGAATTAAAGGAAAAAAGCTGCAAATTCACAAGTAAAAAGCTGCAAATTTATGAGAAAAAAGTTTAATTTATGAGAAAAAAGTTGCATGAAGTTGCAAATTTAAAATTATTGCTTCAGAGGCGTTTTATTCTGTTATGTAACATGATATAAAAAAGGTTTATGCTGAACTGACATGAGCTCAGAGTAATAACTTCTGCAACTAGGCCTATAACAATAATGTTGTTGGACAATAAACTGTCCCAGAAATTATTACAACAATATTATTGTTGACCTCCTGGAGATCAATTTATGCCATTGCTTTCATATAATAAAGATTTGTGTATATCTTTTTAAAAAGCATTAACCTTTTATTTATCAACAATATTCAACATTGGAATTGCACTGTTGGAAAAATGTTCATACGCTGTTCATACAGCGACACAGCAGATAGCCGCGTTGCACGAACTGATTTTAACAACAAAGAATCAAACAAAGCGAGGAGGAAGAACACAAAGGCAGTTAAGTATAAGGGCATTTTCACACCTGATGGTCCGGATCAAGGCTCATATTGTTGTGACATTGTCTACATTTGGTCAGGTTGGGTTTGATTTCACACTGTCCCTTTCCCAAGTGAACTAAACAACTTCTCTTGTTGTAATGATGATGTTTGCATTGTTAGCACAGACTGGTAGTTAGCAGACATGCTACTCACCTTCTAAGGTGTTTTCTGAGACTCTGGACACATCAGTAACCACACTTTAAACTGGTTCAGACTCCATCATATTAGTTGTGAACTAGTTTAGTGAGGCTAGAATAGGCTACAAATAAAGTCTTCTCATCAGCCGTGATGACTTTCAGGTGGCATTGATTGTCCATTTTTTTCATAAAACTCTCTTGCATCCTCTCCAAAAATATCTGGAGAGTTTCTGCATTTTTATGTTTGTTTGTTTTTTTTAAATTCAATTGACTATGCCTGTAATGGTGTGAAGCAACCAGGAAGTGAATCAACACCTCCAAGTCCGAGTCTATGATCCTCAGCCAAAAAAGGGTGGATTGTCTTCTCTGGTGGTGATGCATCTCCAATGCAGCAGAGAGAATGTGACGTCTTTTTTTTTTTTTAATCTCAAATTTACAATAAAATTGCAAATTTATGAGAAAATAAGTTGAAAATAGATAAACAGGTAAAGTCCATGTAGGTAAACACAGATGGGACCCATAAGACAGCCCAGGTTTATCCTTCTGTGGGGTCCACATGGTCATATGGACTGGGTATTAGAAGAAACATCAACATAGTAATTACGTGTCAGGCCTATCTGTGTCAGACATGGAGAGCCAATTAAGAGAGATGACTGGGAGCTCATACAGTTTGTCATTTCCATTGAAAAACTGGCCTAAATTCCTCAAAGTTAAAAAAAGAAAAAACAGAAGTTATTTTTGCTCAGTATATCTCCTTTAAATGGAGATATACAATGGAGGTCAAAATTAGAGAACAATGTATTAATACTTGATTTATTCCAAAATATTATTATTCATTGTTCAGAATTTGACAGAATATCAGCTGTGGCTAGACCACTGCTGTACTAGCATGTTTTTGTTTGTTTTTTAATAACCAAGGCACTTCAACAGAAACATTTATTTTATTTTGGAAAAAAAAGCAGTGTGTGGGAACCCCCACATCAGACTGGGACAGGCACAGCAATGTGTGTATTAATGTTTACAGACAGCCCGCTTTTTCTGGCTCACTACTGTGATGTTAATGTGCCATTCATGCATTGTGTTCATGCTTCCTGTCCTTACTGTGTCTATACACTGATGACAATATGTAGATGTGCCTTGTAACCTCTTTTGTCCTGCAGTTCTGGAGCAGAGGCGAATCCTGGCTAGCAATCTCCTTATTCTTATGTGTGTCTCTCAAATGCAAATGCCCATACCTACTGCTGTGAATGCCTTTCATGTATTGTCTGTAGTTGGGTATATAAGCTGCATTATTCTGTAATTCTCTCTCTCATTCTCTGCTACTGCTCATCTGCACACTTTGCTGGAGAGCCCGAGGGCTCGCTCATGGAGCGAGCCCCGTGACGGCAGTATGATAATAAACCTATTTAAAACCTCACTTCGTTGCTTATTTTACATGCCGCCGCAAGTGAGCAAAATTAGAGAACAGTGATCACTGTCTAAGAAGAGAAGATTTAAGCAATGTTTTGTTTTTTTTAGGGCTATAGGATTAATTAATAGGATTATTAATTAATGAACTAATGAATGAATGACTGAATTATAATTAATTAATAGGAAGTGTAGAGGCCCTTGCTTTGAATGACTTCAGCACATCTGCACCCATGGCATGGTGAATGCAAATGTTTATGTGAACCTCCTTCCACAACATGCAATTCCTTCACTGCAATTGTCTCCCGATCAGCCCGCAGTTTTCATGCAAGACAATGATCCCTGTCACACTGCAAAACAGGTTAAACAGTTCCTTGAATCTAAGAATATTGGAACGGTGAAGTGGCCAGCCCAGAATCCAGATCTAAACCCCATAGAGAATCTCTGCAAAATCCTTGGTGACAAAGTAATGACTAAGAAACTCACTACAGTTACTGAACTGCAAAAGAGACTGCAAGAAGAATGGACCAAGCTCAAACCAGAGCAGTGTGAGAAGGTAGTGATGTCCTGTTGGCGCAGATGTGCTGAAGTCATTCAAAGCAAGAGCCTCTTTTTTTTTTTTTTTTTTTTTTTTTTTTTTTGTTACTTATTTGTACCCGTAGGTAGACTTGGTTTGCAGTCTGGTGACAAGCCACCGGCTGCTGGTCGCTGCGTGCGCGAGCGCCCTAAACCTACATGTTTTTGGTGTGCGGGAGGAAACCGGAGAAATCCCGGAGTAAACCCGCGCAACACGGGGAGAACATGCAAACTCCACACAGCTCACTGTTGGTCGGGGGCTGGGATCGAACCCACGATCTCATGATCCCCGCGATCCCCCGGCCTCTACACTTCCTATTCATTTTTGAATCCTATAGCCCTAAAAAAAAACCAAAAAACATTGTTTAAATCTTCTCTTCTGACACAGTGGTTACTGTTCTTTAACTCTGCTGACTGCTTTTTTTTTTTTTTTTTTTTTTTACAAAATAAATGTTTGCGTTGAAGTACCTTGGTTATTAAAAAAAAAAAAACATGCTAGTACAGCAGTAGCATAGCCACAGCTGATATTCTGTCAAATTCTGAACAATGAAGAATAACATATGTTAGGATAAATCAAGTATTAAAACATTGTTCTCTAATTGTAATCTCCCCTGTAGATCTGAGCCTTAAACTATCCACCAGCTGCTCGTCAATGCTGATTCAAAGCAGATTTGTCTTTTATGCGACTGTTTTCTCCTCAGGAGTTGCTTTCTTCTCTGACAGTCACCCTTCAGCACTAACAATTCACTGATCAGGCAGGAACAAAGCACTTGAGTTTTATTCTTGAGAATTAAAAGGCAACACTATTTCATGTGTAACTTTTTTCTCAGTAAAAATATAATAAACTCTCGCTAAGCGCTGCCATTATTAACATGAACACGTAGCAGGAACAACATTGTCTTTGACATAACTAATGAAAGTTTTCGGAATGGGGCGGCATTCTTCTCATCTGAGGCACAAAGACATCTAGTGACAGGGATTCTTTTCCTTTGCCAAAAAGAAAAAGCCCAGTTGTTATGGTTACAAGTTATAAATAGAGCAGGAGTGTAGGTGACAAGGGAGCTGGGAGTTTTCAGGATGAAAGATAGAGATGACATCCAACCCACAATCCCCTGCTGCAGTCTGCTAAGTTGTGGGGGAAACATCAGCGCAGGAAGACTTCAGTGGGGCTAAAAGAAGCCTTTGAGCCAGGCATCTGTGCACACCTGAATATTAATTGATCTGTTTTTATTTCTGTTTGCAGCAGTGTGTTAGAAAAAAAATCTGGTGGTACTCCATGTTGGTATGTGTATCTGGGACTGTTTCTACTGTATATTTTTGGGAACCCATATGCAAGATTGTGTTGAAACCCTTTAAAATGGAAAAAAAAAAGTCTTCCCTGTCATCACCACAACAAAAAATAAATTTGGGTCAGTATTTAGAGAACAGAAAAAAATAAACTATTACAAACATAAATATACTGTAGCAACAAATGGCGATTGTTGGGTTTCAAGCAGCAGTCGATTTCAAGAGCATTTAAAACAAACTGGCTTGGAGGGCATGGCACCCCAGGGCCAGCCAGACTGGGGCCATGGCGTGCCACCCCCAACCCCCCAGTGGCCCCGCAGCCCCCCCCACCACCACCACCACCACACACACACACACACCCTTGCCCTCCCTACTAGGGCGGTTGCCTGGCTGTCCCGGGGCTGGCCAGCATTCATGCTCTGTGGGGGCTGTGGGTTGCCCTGGCGATAGAGGAACTGTCTTGCTCACTCATGGTCTTGGGGTGGGCATTGTTGTGGCTTCTTACCCTAATTTTTTTTGCATGTTTCCTGACAAACTACACACACACACACACACACACACACACACACCCCTATCTGTTCTCTTTCAGGTGCAGATATCAGGATCATACTGAGATCTTTTCAGAAGCAGCACTTATTTCTTGTTTTCTTCTTCTGCTGGGGACCTAGGGGCCCAGCGGGGAGCCTGGGACCTGTCATGTTGTCAAAATCCCTGGGTGCTGCTGAATGTATAGATGCAAGCAAGGGAGTGAGAGAGGGACTGAATAAGGGAGTAAGTGAGAGTGAGGGAGTGATGAATGGAGATGATGATGGTGGGTCGGTTTTGTGTGGCACTTTGTGTGTTGGGTGGCATCTCGGGGCGCCTGCGGTGATCTGCTGATCAGTCGCTCGGGTGGGCGCTGGGGAGGGGGTCTTCTTCTGTGGCCGCAGCCACCCTGGGGTGGGTTGGTGGGGGGGGGTGGCCGCTGGCCTGCGCTGGTGGTCTCCCTGGCCGCTGCCAGAAGCTGGTGCACATTCAGATTCGCTGCATCTGCATTGCAGTCACCCTAAGAAATAAGGGTGAATGAGTGTGGGTAAGTGTGAGGGGGAGAGCACGAATGGATGGGAGTAGGTCGGAGTGTGAGTGAGAGTGCGTGCATGGGTGAACGTGAGCGGGTGTGGTTAACCGTGAGGGCGAGTGGGAGTGAGATTGAACAGGTACAGGAGTGAGAGAGAATGGGTGTGTCCAGGAGTGTGAGAGTGGGTGAGTGAAAGTGAGGGATTGCATGTGGGTTTGAAGGTGAGGGGATGAGTGTGTTCGTGAGTCGGGAGGTGCTGGATTGAGGGGGGGAGTGTCTCTTGGCTATGTGGGCTCTCCTGGGCGGGGGGGACTTCTTTGGGCATGGGGGTCCCCGGAGTGTGTGGCAGTGGTGCTGGGGGTGGGCGGACCCACTGTGAGGATGCCTGTGGGGGCTCGCACCAGGGGGTGTGGGCCGGTCTCTGGCCCGGGGGGTGGGGGCGCTGGCCTCCTTGTGCCTGGAGCCCGGGGACTGGTGTTGTCCTCATTGGGGGGGGGGGGGGGGTTGGTAGGCATGGGGGTGTGGGCCTGCCACGCCGGCTGCCTGGCCTCCCTTGATCGTCCCTGCGGGGGCGGATGCCTGGCTTTCCTGGGGCTTGCTGACCTCGGGCATTTGTGCCCTGTGGGGGTTGGTGACGCTGCCTTTCCTTCTCGGGGTTCCTGGGGGGAGGAGTTGCTGCGACCGGCCCCCCTCTTCGTGTTTCCTGACAAACCACTCACATGCACACACTTATTTTGCGCAAGCTCTCATATATACGCACTCTGACACACACGCACAAATGTCTCTCCTGTAACAGGTGCGGATACCGGACTCATATTGAGACATCTTCGGTGGAAGAAGCAGTTTGTCTTCTGTTTGTTTTAGTTGTTGGTTTGTCTTTTTGTCTGTTTCCCTCCCTTTTCTTTTCCCCTCCACACACTTCCTTTCCCTATTTCCCATCCTGTTGGGCCCTCCATGGGTAAAATAATTTAAATAAAGTATTAAAAGTTATTACAGGAGGAGTTTACAATATACAGTACATAGGTACTGTATAAAGCTCCTTTTGGTAAAGTAAGTTAGTGTTTTGGCACAATAAGGGTAACAGATCTCTGTTCTGCTTACCTAGCTGCCTGACAGGACAAGGGGAAAAAATACATACATACATACATACACACACATGTATATATATATATATATATATATATATATATATATATATATATATATATATATATATATATATATATATATATATATACAGTATATATATATATATATATATATATATATACACTACCGTTCAAAAGTTTGGGGTCACCCAGACAATTATTTTGTGTTTTCCATGAAAAGTCACACTTATTTACCACCATGAGTTGTAAAATGAATACAAAATATAGTCAAGACATTGACAAGGTTAGAAATAATGATTTGTATTTGAAATAATAATTTTTTCCTTCAAACTTTGCTTTCGTCAAAGAATCCTCCATTTGCAGCAATTACAGCATTGCAGACCTAACATGATTGCACAAGGGTTTTCTAATCATCCATTAGCCTTTTGACGCAATGAGCAAACACATTGTACCATTAGAACACTGGAGTGATAGTTGCTGGAAATGGGCCTCTATATACCTATGTAGATATTGCACCAAAAACCAGACATTTGCAGCTAGAATAGTCATTTACCACATTAGCAATGTATAGAGTGTATTTCTGATTAGTTTAAAGTTATCTTCATTGAAAAAGAGTGCTTTTCTTTCAAAAATAAGGAAATTTCTAAGTGACCCCAAACTTTTGAACGGTAGTGTATATATATAAACGTATATACAGGTCTGGTGCAACTGACTCAGAGGCACAATGTAAATATTTAACTGTTATTTACATATGATTTATATCTGTTTTATAAGCCGTATTAATTTTGTGAGCTGAAGAAAGTACTAATCATTGCCTGTCTTCTTTTTAGGCTCTGAATGTGGAGGTGCAAACAGTGCTCTGAGACTGAATCTACGAGGTACCATTTATTAAAACACTACAAACTGAAGCATGCCATTATGGTCAGAGACACTCACATCCATGCACATACTATGAATACCTATGCTTATTCAAAACATGGAAGGCTCTTAAAACTCATCTGAGTCGTTGTCATGTTGATGTGTTAAGTAGTCGAAGTGCAGAACAAGAAGTTTTTACGTGCCTTTTGTGCCCTGGAAGTGAAATATCATCTACTAGAGAGTACTTTTCTTACATCAACAGCCATCTGAACCATTATGAAACAGTAACTTGTGTGTTTCAGAATTGTATGTTTCAAACTAATACATATGCTACTTACAAATCACACAAGAGTAGGAAGCATATACTGTACATTGTACAGTTAAAGACTTTAAAGCTTAAGTAGTAAAAGGTGGTAATGTAAATGGTGACAATCTATCTGAAGACAATCCAGGTGATCTTGGACAAACTGCTTCAGACTTAGATTACCATAATTTGATTAAAACTGACACACCAAATGAGAACTTACAAGAAACATTAAAAAAAATTGTCAACTGTTCTTTTGAAATTAGAGATCTTTTCACATCTACCGTGTTCATTTTTACCTCTGAAGCATTGCTTATATCACACGGGCAATAGCTGTACTGTGGTACAGCTACTGACATTTTCAAAAAGCATAACCACCAGGTTGACCAGCTCCTAATTAATGAACTCAGCACTGGCATTTATACCAAATAATCCTTTGGTAAAAGCTATAGCTAAGGGAGGTTCATTGTCATCTGATTTCAGACGCAAACAATACTACAAGGAAAAATTTAAGGTTGTGGAACCTGTCGAGTATGTACTGGAGGCAAGGTCCAACAAAACATTTCAGTATGTTCCCTTACTGAAGTCTCTACAGCAGTTACTTGCTCAGAAAGATATTGTTGATGAGCTTGTTTATAATCATACAACCTTATCTGCAAATGTAAACCAGAATGTGTGCTTTCATGATGACGAGCATTACAAAAGTAATCCTTTGTTTTATTGAGGATTTAAGGATTTGCCTATGCTTGTATATTGACAACTTTAAGGTTTGCAATCCATTGGGAAAGTAACGCAAGAAACACAAACTTTGGGCAGTATACTGGATTTTAGGTAACTTGCCTCCTGGTTGCAGCTTGACCCTTTCCTCAATCTATCTGGCACTGTTATGCAAAAGTGATTACGCTAAAACTTATGGCTATGAAAATATATTTGAACCTCTGTTGCATGATGTAGTAATTCTTGAACAGCAAGGGCTATATATTCAACATCTTTGAGTGTTTATTAAGGGCACAATACAGTGTGTTGTTGCTGACAATCTGGGAGCTCATGGGCTAGCGGGATTTGTAGAGTTTTTCAGGAAAATATTTCTGTCGATTTTGTACAGCTCAGCTTTCTGGCATTCAGACACAGGAGGTAAAAATAGGAGTTTTTGAGCACCAAACCAAGGAAGTTCACCAGCTTCATGTCAAAACAGCTCAAGAAAAAGGGATAAGCTGCTTTTGGGTAAAAAAAAATCTTGCATTTTAACTAAAATCCTCTCTACTTTAATGTGACAACACGTTATCCCCCAGATATTGTCCACGACCTATTTGAGGGCATAGTTCCCGTTGAGTTGGCACAGTGCATTGAGGTGCTTATATCTAAAAAGTTGTCCACTCTTGAACACCTTAATAATCTTATTCATTCTTTTCCATACAGAGAGGGAGATAAAACTAACCACCCTCATTTGTCACCATAGACTTTACAAAAGAATCACACAATAGGTTGCAACGCCCACAAAAATTGGTATCTTCTTCGGTTACTCCCTTTAATTGTGGGCAAACATGTTCCCAATGAGGAACTTAGTTGGCAAGTAATTTTGGATTTAAAGGATAATGCAGAATTGGTTGTTGCTCCTGTTCATAGTCTAGAATCAATTGCATACTTGGAGTACATTGATGTTCTCAATGAGGATGTTGTGAACACAATAACCCAGAACTACCCTGAAATCACTACTGTAAACGTTGCTCATAGTGCCACTGTTAATGGCAAAACCAAACCAGGTCCTCTGGATCTCACTTAGGACCAACTTTGCGAAAACCCGATTACCGTCGTAGGCTATATCCACCGGATAGGTCGCAGGAACACGGTATGGACTCCCAAGATGACAGATACCGATACGAAGATACGCGTGACTGCGACAAATGGTCTCCACTTCATCACATAAACTCAGAAGCAGAGACCAATCACAAACCTTAGAAGAAGGAAGAAACTCCTACTCTCAGTAGAGAAGATATAGAAGTTGTCAAACAACTCCTAGAGAAGATTCAATGCAACAAGGAAAATGAAACTGCTGACATCCTAGCTATCGCAGTTATGCCAACTCAGAACAAATGTTCTAAATGAAGAAAAGGCAAAAAGAAAACCCCTTTTACAAATGGAGAACAACCAAAGGACCAACACAGTCCAGTGCTGTTGTGACAGCCCAACCACAAGTCAAAGACCACTCTAAAAACATTTCGCAAATCCGTGTTGAACTACCAGTTCCACAAGTTCTATGTGATTTAAACGAGAGGGGGGGTGGCATGAAAATTGACACTTCGGACATCCCAAGTCTCACACAACTAGCACTGTTGGAACAATCAAAACCGATTGAAAGCGACTACAACACCAAGGTGAACATAGTCCTCAAGAAGTCAAAGGTCACCTTCAAACACAAGGTCAAGCCAAGGAAGCGAATGACCTTGGGAATTCACTGGCCTAGCAGAAAGCTCCACTCAGCCCCCTTGATACCTTTGATTCAACGTTGGTGTCACCTTCTGCATCCCACCCACCCACCCCTGAGGCCTGCATGGTCACAAGAGCCACATCAACCGGCTCTCTAGACCCTCCACAACCTCAAAGTGATGCAATGGTGGACCCAACGTTTGTAAACACTAAACACACATTTACACCAGCCCGTGACCTGATGATCCATAAAATTGTCCAACACCGGTCGGATCCGAGCATACACATGCTCCCCGTGTCAAATTTCTCTACTATGACGAAACTAAAAACATTTCCTGTGACGCAACCTTCTCTGCAGCTATGCAATGGAACTCATATTCTTGCGTCCGACGAACAATCATCGCCACCGCTCAAAGTTCCTCGAAACCAGAGGGGGGTGATGACTGCCAACAGCCATGACCTTCCAGCTGCAGAACACAGAAGCGTCAAAACGATGTACAATACTCCCAAGGCTACATTTCAATAACACTTGGACCGATCTGCCAAACAACACAAAGTGTACAGTGAACAAAGAGTCTCCCATGACAAACCTCAATGGGGCAACAAGGTCTGTCACTACGCATTTGTACCACGAACACAACAAATCAATCTACAGGCAGGGAAAATCGCTCCTAAATTCCTGCCCGGGTGGATGAATCCACAAATTGTCAGCAACAAACTTTGGCCACTGAAGTATCAAATCCAGGACCCCATTTTCAAATGGGCCCATCAAAATCAGAGTGAACTTTACCAAAATCCCATGGGACTTGCCGGGTACAACACAGTTCTATTAAGTCGATAAATAAGATTAAAATCAGACCTACGTCCGAGAAATAACTGTTAGCTAACTATTAGCCTCAGGTACACTCAGTCGCATTTCTCCAAACCAATCAGTGAACCGCATCAAAACTTTCAAAAAGAAAAGGGTAAATTCAAACCAGATTATCTCTTAAACTAATCTTAAAGGCCTCTATAAAAATCTAATCAATCTCAATCAACTTACTATTATCTAATAGTGTACACAAAACGTCCAATACCATTAGCATGAGCTAACAACATCAAAATCCCCACTCAAGGTGATAAAATATCTAAGGTTTAGAGTTCAAGCTCTAAAATAAATTGTTCCACCTCTGAGAATAATTTTCATCTGCCACTCAGGTGTCTAAAGAAAAACCAACAAGGAGGTTGAAATCAAAATCACTCATTTCTATTTGTTTGCCAGGATGATGGCCCTACTGTTTTTCAGTTTTGCCCTCTACCTAGCAATCACACCTACTGTCACCCAGTCAGAACTGGACAGAGCCAAGACAAAAAGTCAACAATCCTTAGGTGGATTCTCAATAACAGCCTCATCATTAGGGTCTCTTGTTAGTCTTAGCACGTTCATTATTAACTCGGTCAACACCGCTACACCGAAACGCCAGATTGTTGAACCACAAACCGTTACCAAAACATTGCAAGACACTGTGTTGGTTTTGAATATTTGATCCGAAGCTTCAGTCAAACTCAACAAGGTCTTGAACTCTTTGCTCTTTGCGTTAAAGGTTGACAATGCTCACACACAGCTGATGTCTGTTACTTCCAGAGGTAGCTAGAAACATTAGCCTTCCAGTTAACACTTTAGCAATGAGCCTGTTTTCACCTAATCTTGCCCCTTTTTCAGTTGTCACAAATTTATTCCTCAGTGCCATTCAAAGAACAATGATGACATCCACTGTTCGCTCAGTTTTCCCGAATAAAGGCCTCGAACACCCTATGATTCAGGCATCATGGTTTAGTCCAGCTAAACCAATTCAATTTGAACCTCCTTGAGTTACCTTAATATCACTCAGTCTAAACCTCTACCTCAAATATGAGCTATAATTTTTTTGTTTCTTGATCTTGACTCCTAGAATTTTTGAGTTATATGCATGCTTATATCCAAACATACATATTCTTTGCACTCTATTTTGATTTTTGTGCACATTCAAACTATTTTTGAACAAGTTTAATAGCTGTTTTATGGTAAACCAAAACATTTACCTCAGGTATTTAAAACTTACACACTCTTTATTTTTGTACTTTGGTAACCAGAACTTTTGAGTCTTTACAGGCATATACAGGATTTTAGTATATTTTAGACAATTTTACAATTTCATATTTGGTCATATCCAAATTATTTTTGAAAATTCCTAGAAGTTTTTTTAGTAAACCAAATTCTAAGGCCTATACTCAGGCATAGATACTGTTTACAAGCTTAAGGCTTATGGACATCAGAACCATTAGTTCAGCAGTTGGATCAAGAGTCGCCAATTGGAATCAGATGCCTAGGACTGGTATCAACATTGGCCGAAGCTCACCGTCGATACCAAGGGGGGATATGTAGCATCATTCCCTTTGGCTCATCTATAAAATTGACTTTCCACCTCAGGGAAATTGTTTCACTCAACAAGCCTGGTCAAGAACTGTTTTTCTTCATCTTGGGACCACCACTGGAACAACATTGGAACAACATTCCTTTGTTAAGAAGGTACGATAAGGATCCCATTCCGTGCAAGGAACGGATTAGTTGCTATCATAAATAAACTGGAATTTACTCCCCACAGGCAGGTTTATGCCTCCTCAATCTTTGTGACATTTCACAGACTCTGAAGTGCATCTTACGGTCAATAGGAATTATCCACAGCTCAACACTACCCCCTGGTGGATGACTCAGGAATATGTTTGTTTTTTGACTGTACAGGTTGAACTGAATTGAAAAAAAGGACTATCTTGTTCCAAAACTTTCAATTCTCAGATTAATTTCTTTTTCAGGATGCTCTGGAAAATCAAGTGGGACTCTGACAATAACATTCTGGTTTGGGATACTTCCTTAATCTTGAGTTAACCCCTTGCACTCCGGGCAATTTTCCTAAAAATGCCAAAAAATAATGTGCCCAAAGTAAATCGAAAGCTGTTATTCAACCCTTTGCAGCATCTTCATGGGGTTGGTCTCATTTAAAAGAAAACACTTTGAATTTTTTGGCAAAAAAAACCATAATCTCTCTAAGTGCTCCGGCCACTGAGTTACAGTCATCTAAACATACTGAACTTGAAGAAAATAAATTTGGACACAGTGTTTTTTTGGATACAAATGCTTGCAAATAACACACAGCTGTCCGATCCAGCTGGAAAATGCAACAGAAATGTAGAACCAAGTGTTATCAAGCTGAGATCCAAATTTGGTAACAATACCACAAAAAATGAATATTTTACACAGCTTTGTTCTCAGGTAGTTCCCAGGCGTTTTGGAACTGTGCCAAATTGTGCTAAATGGCACAGTTCGGAAAAACGTCTGTAACTTTTGAATAATTCAATGTAGAATCTTCATTTTGGGCTCTAATGAAAGGTAACACTCAGGGCTGTGTCTGTGTGTGTGGGGGGGGTCATCCCCCCACCGCTACCAAGGACGGAGTTCGGCCCTCGCTACATGACGGATTACACTAGTTGCATGTTTCCACAGCAACGCTGTCACAGCGGCTTCCCCCCCCTTGCTACTGTGTGTGTGTGTGGGGGGGTTGTCCCCCCCCTCGCTACAGAGGACGGCCATCGCTACATGAAGGAATAGACTCATATGTCTATGTGACGACCGCTGCGCAGTCAGCGCGGCTTCCCCCCGTTCGGACTGTGAACGCCCCCCCCCCGCTCCTCTTCTGCAGCGGGGGGGGGGGGCGTTCACGGTCCGAACACAGCAAATGAACCGTTTATCGCGGCGCACGAAGTACGAAGTGCGTGCGCCGTACAGTTGTAATTTACCGATCGGTCAAAAGTCATTTTTGGATTACAGTTTTCTGGGAGAAATAATAATTTAGCTTATAACACCTTACCTCTTCACAGCAGCAGAGTCCTGGCGAACTTTTCTTCCCCATTGTCAGACGAACGCGACACTGGTCCGCTCGTGGATCCCGATCAAAACATAATTCCAATATTGCGGTTTTGGTGAATGATTTACGACCTTCGTCGTCGGCCTCCGTCAGTCTATGATGATGGAAGAGAATCCTAAACACTCTGCTGGAATTAAATAAAATAAATAAATAAACCACTGCCTGTGGCTGCTGAAGCAGTCTCTCTTCACCCAGCTTTTGGACAACAGCTCAACGAACTTCTGTGCTTCAATTGGCTCGCAGCAGTTGGGAGGCGGGTCCTTCTGGCTAGATTTTCACTCATAGGCTCTTCATGGTTTCAGAAACCCAATTCAAGGCTCTTATTAGTCGAATGACAGGTCAATCAGATGAACTAATCTGTTCTGTGTCTGCAGCTTTTTTTTTCAGTGGTGCTTGGAGGCCAGCACCATCTCCATCTGCACCATCATCAGTATATCATGCGTCATGCGTCCGAGCGCGCACGAGTGCGCTCTCGTGTGCCCTAGGATGCAGAGACTTGCCCGCCCGCGGAACAACGGAGCGCAAATGGTTAAATGTGTGCATGAATGTTTAATGCTTAAATATATCTTATTTTAATGCCTATTAATGATATAGGTACCAGTTTATAAAAATGCATGTTCACTGAATTTAGTTATAAATCACTGAAGTTAGCTAGATTTTATATGAAGTATATTAATGGATTTGCAATGTATTAAGATGTGTTTCATTCTGTTGTGGAAAAGTTTCCTCAAGTCATTTCACTGGTATCAGCCAATCGCCAGGTCGTCTCTGTTTAGCGATGGCTTTTTCATTTTTTTTGGCTGGTTACAAACAAAGGACTGGTTTCTTATTGGCCTAGAGTTGATAAAACCCAGCCACAATGGAAGATGTGGGTGAGTTCTTGGTTCCTGGTCATGTCAGTCAGAGGAACCGCGGGAAATTCTGGTCAGTCTTTAGAGGGGAGACGCCCTCGTTCAGATCAGAACATGGTTGTTTGTCTTTGTGTAAAGTCTGTGTCCTACCTTTAATGTTTTCCTTTAAATGTCTGGGTATTAATTCATTTTCCTTTTGAGCTCAAATCTTTTATGCGGAGTCAGACTTTGTGCCCAGACGTTTTTCTATTTTATTCTGTTAAAATTTTTTCCCTAAATCCACCATGCTTGTGTTTTAGAAGATTGACTGACCATTCGTTTTTCACACTGGAAGCTGTGTTTGCCAATCTCCATGACGCCAGAAGAACTCCAGTCATTTCGTGGTTTTAACCCTTTGAGTGTGTGAATTTGCTTGCCCCTAGTGGCAGAGCACAGCACTGCGCCTGTCGTCTCACTCTCACATGATTGCCTGCATTGGGGATTTGTACTATTTGTACTGATTTGCCAGTTTCAAAAGGTGGCAGACATCCGTTGGAGGACTCAGCGGATGACACGTAATACACCAAAGAAGAAGAACTCCTCATTTCCTTTTCCTGTTTTTAGCATTTTAGTCCAGAAAGCTAATATGTCTGCGATTGGTCACCGTAACTTTTATCAGCTTTGTACGCTGAAAATAGCCATGGGATACAAGTAAAATTTATGTGAGATAATCATAAGACTTTGTAGATGTGATAAAGACTTTAAATGACTGACATAATGCAAAATAACAACCATGATGGGTGAAAACGCAGCGACAACACCAGCTAGCCAGCCCCCCCCCCTTTGTCAAAAGTAAGTGGGAATTTTCTGTTTTTTTGTGTTTTTTTTATATTGTACTGATTTCTTGCTCATATGCTTTGAAGATAAGATGATGAGGTACCTCTATACAAAAAAACGGTATCAAAAGACTGAACCATTCTTTGTGTAAATACGCCCAAAGTCCAGTTTTGACTGAGTTATGGAATTTAAAGAGGTGCCGTGACATTATGCAAATTAGATGCATAAATTCATTCCTATCTAAAACTTTGGATCATATTTTACGTCTTTCTAATTGACAGTAAGCCATTATCTCTTACCACTTTCAAGTTATAGCCTTGGAAATCTGAAATATTTTATTGACAAAAAATATTTACCACTCTTAACCACTAGGGGTTATGTCGCAATTCAGCGACAAACACACTCAAAGAGTTAATTTATTTGCATTCTAAAACCTCTTGGACTAAAACCTCCCCGCACATGAACAGCTTTTTCCCCTCTGCCATCAGACTGCTGAACATTAAGTGACTTGTTGACTCTCGTGCACTACGTACAGCAGCTCAACCAGACTCACGTCATTCATCACTGTTTTTCTGTTGCATTATCGACTGCACTATGTGGTACTTCACATTATCTGCTACTTGCTAATTTTTTAAAACTGCCTTGACTAGTACTACTCATTATTACTAGTATTATTATTATTATTATTATTACTTATTATTACTTATTTTTCTACACTTATTGCACGTTTTTAGTCCTTTGGTTTTTTAGTTTATCCCTTTTTCTCATCATGTTTTTAATGTTGCAGCATGGCACCGAGACAAATTCCTAGTTTGTGTACTACATGAACAATGGCAATAAATCTGATTCTGATTCTGATTCTGATTCTAATTCTGTGACTTTAATCAGACTTTGAACTAAATCCCATTTCTATCCGGGCTCGGGAACACCGCTGAAAAAATCTCGAGTTTCCACATGGCATATGATATGGCCAGCAGCAGCAGTAGCCACCATCTTTGCCCAGTCTCAGCCCCTGACTGTTTGTTCCTGGAAAAGAAATATCTGCTGGCAGATAAATTCTGTTAATCTTCAAATAGAGCTTCAGCTAAGGATCCAGCTCAAAGCTCACAAAGACCCCAACAACACGGAGACGCACCAGGATTCAAGTGAGCGAGATTCCTTTGTTTTCATCTGCTGATTAATGCTATTAATGTCCAACACCTGAAGTATGCCATGATTTGTCTCAGAGTTTAAAACTAATTTATAACTCTGATCTGAGCTACAGAATTACAGAAAAATTAATATTCTCTTTTCATTAAATTCCATTCTTTTTACTTACTTAGAATAATTCAGAATTTTTCTATAATTAGATCTTATGTCATTTTCTTCATAAATTCGTGTCGTTTTTATTCATACTTTGTTACAGTTAATCTCAGTCATCCATTTCCATCACAGTTACAAATGCATACTAAGGTTTCTCTACAAATGTGATTACAATCTGTTACTCAATAATCAGTTACAAGTTTAATGTGATTGCTTAATGTTGATCATTTCACCTGCTCACAAATTATTTGAATGTAAGGTCATTTAATCAGAGTTTCATTAATAAAATTTATAAACTATGAGAGAAGTAGTTGGGATTTCTTTTCTGTGTCATGTTCTAAGTCATTCAGTAGAACTCATTAATATGTTGAGACTGATTAATTGAAGGTATAAAGATTAATTATTAATAAATTGTTCACAGTAGTGAACTGGTTCCCCCAAACAAGTGTTTTTCTATCAAGTTTTCCGGTGTGTGTGTGTGTGTGTATGTGTGTGTGTGTGTGTGTGTGTGTGTGTGTGTGTGTATTTGAAAGTAAATTTCCGTCCCCACACACCCCATTAAATGAAATTAAATAATCTTTGTACCTTATTACATTTATAATTAATTAAATAACACTATAATTGTTATAAGAGAAGACACTGAATGTTTGAAGAGTAAAAGCTATTGGGGATTAACAATTATTGATACAGGTTAAATTATTTGGCAAGCAAACAAATTAAATTATAGCTAATTTAACCTGGATAGCTATACAGACGTGGACAAAATTGTTGGTACCCCTCTGATAATGAAAGAAAAACCCACAATGGTCACAGAAATAACTTGAATCTGACAAAAGTGGTAATAAATAAAAATTCTATGAAAATTAACCAATGGAAATCAGACAATGCTTTTGAATTGTGGTTCAACAGAATTACTTTAAAAAAACAAACTCATGAAACAGGCTTGGACAAAAATAATGGTACCCCTAGAAAAGATTGAAAATAATGTGACCATAGGGACATGTTCAACCAAGATGTGTCCTCTAATTAACATCACCGGTGTCTACAAACTTGTAATCAGTCAGTCGGCCTATTTAAAGGGTGACAAGTAGTCACTGTGCTGTTTGGTGACATGGTGTGTACCACACTAAACATGGACCAGAGGAAGCAAAGGAGAGAGTTGTCTCTGGAGATTAGAAAGAAAATTATAGACAAGCATGTTAAAGATAAAGGCTATAAGACCATCTCCAAGCAGCATGATGTTCCTGTGACTACAGTTGCACGTATTATTCAGAAATCTAAGATCCACGGGACTGTAGCCAACCTCCCTGGATGTGGCCGCAGAAGGAGATGGATAATACGAATGGTAACAAAAGAGCCCAGAACAACCTCTAAACACATTCATGGTGAACTCCAAGGTCAAGGTACATCACTAACTAACTAACTAACTAACCTGCACTTATATAGCGCTTTTCTAGTCACAAAGACCACTCAAGTGTCAGATCGCACTATCCGTCGTTTGAGCCAAAGTGGACTTCATGGGAGACGACCAAGGAGGACACCACTGTTGATAACAAATCATAAAAAACCAGAAAGGAATTTGCCAAACTGCATGTTGACAAGCCACAAAGCTTCTGGGAGAATGTCCTATGGACAGATGAGACAAAACTGGAACTTTTTGGCAAGGCACATCAGCTCTATGTTCACAAAAGCAAAAATGAAGCATAACAAGAAAAGAACACTGTCCCTACTGTGAAACATGGAGGAGATTCTGTTATGTTCTGGGGCTGCTTTGCTGCATCTGGCACAGGGTGTCTTGAATCTGTGCAGGGTACAATGAAATCTCAAGACTATCAAGGTATTCTAGAGAGAAATGTGCTGCCCAGTGTCAGACAGCTTGGTCTCAGTCGCAGGTCATGGGTCTTGCAACAGGATAATGACCCAAAACACACAGCTAAAAACACCCAAGAATGGCTAAGAGCGAAACATTGGACTATTCTAAAGTGGCCTTCTATGAGCCCTGATCTAAAGCCTATTGAACATCTGTGAAGGAGCTGAAACATGCATTAACACAACACAAACAACATTAACACACCTGCACACAATCACACCATACAACTAACACTCACCCATCACGATTCGCGCTGCTCTCCTTTCTGCCGGGGGCCTGGCTGGTGAACTGGGTCCCGTCATGTTGTTGTCATCCCTGGGTGCTGACGAATGAATAGCTGTGAGCAAGGGAGTAAGTGAGTGACAGAGTGAGTGAGCAAGTGAGTCAGTGAGAGTGAGGGAGTGATGATGATGATGGTGATGGTGGTGGGTCGGATTTGTGTGGCGCTTTGTATGTCGGGTGGCATCTCGGAGCGCTTGCAGCAGTCCGTTGATCAGTCGCTCCGGGTGGGCGTTGCTGGTGGTGGTGTGCTTCTGTGCCTGCGGCTGCCCTGGGGAAGGTTGACTGGGGTGTGGCTGTTTGTTCATGCCGGCAGTCTCCCCGGCCGCTCCCGGGTATTAGTGTGTGTTCGTGCCCGCTAAATCTGCACCACAGCTGCCCAAGTGGTAAGGGCACGAGTGGATGTGAGTGAGTCGGAGCGCGAGTGAGAGTGTGTGTATGGGTGAGTATGGGTGGGCGCGGGCGACTGTGAGGGTGAGTGGGAGTGAGATTGAGCAGGTACAGGAGTGGGTGAGAGTGGGTGGGTCTGGGTGTGGGAGTGCTAGTGTGGGATTGTGTGGGGGAGAGGGCGAGTGAGAGTGAGTGAGTGTGTGTGGGTGCGTATGAGGGCATGAGGGTGTGAGTGCATGGGAATGGGTGTACAGTATGTGCTGGTCCCAGGGTGCTGGACTGAGAGGGTGGCTCCTCCTGGTGCCTCCTGGTACCGCCTGGCCACATGGGCTGCCTTGGACTGGGGGTGGGGGGCTGGCCCCCCGTGGGGCTAACCAAAGACCGAGGAAACATAAAGGACAGTCAATAGGAATAATAATAATAATAATAATCACTAAGAACAAAACACAAACGATAGTAAAGCCAAATAATGATAAGGGAAAACACAAAGATATCAAAATAACTTAAAGCATGGACATAGTCAGAGGGCCAATGCCCAGATAATAACAACAAATTTTAAGAAAAAAGTCACAAATTTAGAAAAAAAGCTGAAAATTTTAAATAAAAAAGTCATGAATTGACAAGAAAAAAGGTTCAGATTTACAACAAAAAAGTTGCAATTTTACAAGAAAAAAGTTACAATTTTTTTGAGAAAAACATTGCAAATTTATCAGAGGAAAAAAGTTGTTAACTTGCAAGAAAAAAGTTGCAAATTTACATGAAAAAAATGAAATTTACAAGAAAAAAGTCAAATGATGAGGAAAAAGGTCACAAATTTACAAGAAAATTTCGAAAATTTAAAATGAAAAAAGTCATGAATTTACAAGAAAAAAGTTGCAGATTTATAAGAAAAAGTTGCCATATTACAAGGAAAATAGTGACAAAAATATATGAAAAAATGTAGTGAATTTCTGAAGGAAAAAGTTGCAAATTTACAAGAAAAAAATTATGCTTCACATTTTTACTTCAAATAAACTGTAGTTTTCTACTCTTTTTTTTTTTTTTTCTGTCTGAGTTGCCCTACAATTTACACCCATGGTCCAGATTTCCCCTAGGTCTGGCAAACACCTCGGGGATATTGCTTCCAAAGACAGCATGCTCTGAAGTCGGTGATTGGAGGGGGGCAATTCTGTAGTTACAGACTGGGAATCAGCGGGGAAGCATCTTATCTCCACCCTCCACTTACATCATTACTGTTCTCTATTGCTGATGATACCCGTTGCCCAGAAGTGCGGTGCCACACTAATCAACTATGCCCTCACCGGCTGCAGGACTACACAAGTGCGCCGACATGCCACAAATCAAAAGAAAGTCACGACTTGTTATCTCGTCACAGCTTTTTTTTAATCCCGGCCTTTTGCTGGGATGCCCATATCTCTCCAGCTTTGAAGTCAGAGCCACTGGCAACGTCTCAAGTGCCACTGCCATCAAGTGAGCGCCTCTTCATTAAATCCTTGAGCTTCTTCTAATTACGGGCTTTATCAGGAGGCCCTTGGTGGTGGGCACCAAGGCGTAGAAGAATGTGCATGACAAAAATGCTCAACAATATTTAAAATAAATCACAGGGGGAAAAGGGGACACACCAGTCTCACAACAAGAGAAAGTGCCCACATCTTAAACTTTGATTTTAGATTGAAGTTTAAAACTACTCCGTCAGCCCAGTCATCAGGACAGTTCATTGGTGAGCTACAAGGAAAAACTGCAAATTAAAGGTCCCATTTAATGCCCCTTTTCCACATTTCGACAGTTCCCGCAGGTCTTAATGAAATGTCTGTGACATACTTTGACCAAATTTCCATTAATTATTGTAGTTAATTGAGAATCACCCTTGGCAGCCTTCGTCAGAACATTTGTTTCAGTGCATATCTCTTTAAATGCCCAAGAGCTGCAGTTAACGCCACCCTCCCTCTTTCATCATTGTTGATAATCATAGCTGGCTAGCTCCTAGTTCGGGGAGCAAACCTGAGCTGGCTAATGTAAGTTCGTCTTAAAGAATGAATCAAATAAAGCATCACTGATGGCCCACGTGTGTGGTTTCAGTCGCTGATAGGGTATGACTGGTCCCTGGAGTACAGAAATATTTGTGAATGGTGGATCAACTTTTAAACACTTTGTCATAACTTTGCTACTTTTGAGTTTTAAATGTACAACTTTTTTTCCCGTAAATTTTGTCATAAATATGACTTTCTCAGAAATGTGACTGTATAGTGGGTTAAAGGTGTTCATCTGGTATCCTGGAGGAGTTGGGTTCAGATCTTCCCAGTAGTGAGGTAACATTCGTGAACAATTTGTTTGACTGTACTAGTTTTTATGGGTGAACATACTGCACTGAATTACTTACCAGAACTCTACTGGAAGCCATAGGTCAGCAGCTGAATCACCTACCTGAGCAGCGAATGAACCCCGACTGCTCCGTTCAGCCGACTGTCAGTTCAGGGAGTGGTAGACAGTTCGAGTTCCAGTACAGCACAGAGTGATTCAGTGTAAGAATATTTCAAACTGATTTTTTTATTGAACGAACCAGAAGTGACTCAGTATGTTTTAGTGAGCTGTGGATCTCATTGACATATTGCACGGCTCAGGAGATGCACACACACAGGCTTAGAGTAGTTCAAAGAGTTTATTAACAGCAGGAGTGAATGAGTGCGTGTCTGCGGGATGTAAATGTGTTGGTGATGGCGTCTGCTTCAGGCACAGAGGCAAGTGACCGTACAGTCGAGCAACCCTATGGAGAGAGCACAGGGAGAGGGTGACGGGCATACACCAACACAGGAGGGATTTATGGCGAGAGAAGGACTTACTTGGTTTGTCAGGATAGCTGGCACAACAAGGGGGCGAAGCCCGGAAGACAGCCACCTGGAGAGCTCCGTACAGCAGCGAGGATTGGGCGATGGAGTGGAGATGTCCGCCACCGGGGAATCCACCTGTGCACAGGGGAGCAGACTGAAGAAGAGAGGTAAGCGATCTTCTTACCAAAATGATGATGCTGAAGAGAAGTATGCTCACAACGGTGAGGGACGAAGTCTGACGGCTTCAGGCCGAGCCTCCGGGCGAGACGGCCTTTATCCCTCGCCGCTGATGAGGATCAGGTGCGTGAGCAGGTGGCGCCGCTGATGAATGGCGCGGCGTGACAGTACTCCCCCCTCTAGCAGCGCCTCCTGGCGATGGCTTATCCGGGTGCGCTCGGTGGAAGTCCGCGATGAGCGATGGGTCCAACACAAATAACGGGGGCACCCATTGTCGATGCTCGGGCCCATAGCCCTCCCAGTCCACCAAGTATTGCAACCCACGACCTCGGCGCCGGGAGTCCAGGATGGAGGAGACGGACCAGGCCGGATGGCCACCAATCATCCGGGGCGCGGGTTGCGCTGCAGGAGGAGGGCAAAGGGGGTCAGTGACTGCCAGTTTTACCTTCGACACATGGAAAGTGGAATGGATGCGGAGGGAGGGGGGAATAGCCACGCGCACAGCCACCGGGTTGATGATCCGGGTGATGGGAAAGGGACCCATGAATCGCTGTGCCAGCTTCCTCCTCTCGCCTTTTAATGTGACGTCCTGGGTAGACACATACACTAGTTGCCCAACTCTGTACGCCGGGGCAGGTCGTCTGTGCCGGTCCGCCACGGTCCTGTTGCGCTCCGCTGTGCGTAAAAGCGCATGACGCGTGGCAGCCCAGGTGGAGCGGAACTGCCTAAGGTGCGCCCTAACAGAGGGGACAGTTACCTCGCTCTCCTGCGCTGGAAACAGCGGGGGGTCGTAACCCAGGGACGCCTTGAAGGGGGACATCCCCGTTGCAGAAGAGCGGGCGGTGTTGTGGGCATACTCCACCCAGGCGAGATGGTTGCTCCAGGACGTCGGCTTGGATCTGGTAACACAGCGGAGCGCAGCCTCCAGCTCCTGATTGGTCCTCTCACACTGCCCGTTAGACTGGGGGTGATGGCCGGAGGAGAGGCTCACCTTGGCTCCGATGGCGTTACAAAAAGATTTCCAAACCTCGGATGAAAATTGGGGGCCCCGGTCCGAGACCACGTCTATCGGAATCCCGTGCAGCCTGACCACGTGTTGGACGAGGAGGCCCGCCGTCTCCAGGGCGGTAGGGAGACCTCGCAGGGGGACGAAGTGTGCCGCCTTGGAGAAACGGTCCACGATGGTCAGGACGGTGTCAAAAGAGTTGGAAACGGGGAGTCCGGTGATGAAATCCAGCGCGATGTGCGACCAGGGCCTGCCGGGGACGGGCAGAGGCTGGAGCAGACCCGCTGGAGGGGCATTTCCCGACTTGCTGGTGGCACAGATTGGGCAAGCCCGGGCGTAGCGGGCTGCATCCCTCCGCAGGCCTGGCCACCAAAAGGACCGTTGGAGGAGGCTGATCATCAGAGAGGTGCCGGAATGACAGGTGAGCCGGGAGGTGTGGAGCCAGTGGATGACCTCTCCTCGGACCGCAGATGGAACGAACAGTCTTCCCTCCGGTCCGCCGCCAGGATCAGGTTCCACCTCCTGCGCCTTCCGGATCTTGTCTTCAATGTCCCAAGAGACAGCTCCCACGACGCACGACCTGGGCAGGATAATGTGGGGCGTTTCCTCAGCCTCCACGGGGGTGAACTGTCTAGAGAGGGCGTCAGGCAGGCCGTTCTTGGAGCCTGGCCTGAAGGTGATTGAAAAGCGGAACCTGGCAAAGAACAGAGACCAGCGCGCCTGGCGGGCATTCAGGCGCTTGGCAGATCGTAGGTACTCCAGGTTCTTATGGTCCGTCAGGACCACAAACGGCAGGTCCTCCCCCTCTAGCCAGTGGCGCCACTCCTGTAGGGCGAGTTTGATGGCCAGGAGCTCTCTGTCCCCCACATCGTAGTTCCTCTCCGCCGGGGACAGGCGCCGGGAGAAGAAGGCGCACGGTCGCTTGGCGCCATCGTCCGGTGATCGTTGGGATAACACTGCTCCCACTCCCGTGTCCGATGCGTCCACCTCCACAATGCACTGCAGCGCGGGGTCGACCTGGCAAAGGACCCGGGAGGAGGAGAACTCCGCCTTCAGCGCCTTAAAGGCAGCATCGACCTCTTCGGTCCACCGGAACGGGACCTTCGGGGACATGAGGCGGGTCAGCGGTCCGACGATCCAGCTGAAATTCGGGACAAAGCGGCGGTAAAAATTGGCGAAGCCAACAAACTGTTGCACCTGCTTCCGGGATGCGGGAGTAGGCCACTCCACCACCGCCTTCACCTTCTCTGGGTCCGGGAGCACCTGGTCTTGGGCGATGATGAATCCCAGGAAGGATGTGGTCCTAGCGTAGAACTCGCATTTCTCAGCCTTCACGTACAGACGATTCTCCAGCAGTCTTTGGATGACCCGCCTCACATGGACCTGGTGCTCGTCTCTGGACCTGGAGAAGATCAGAATGTCGTCCAGCTAGACGAACACGAAAAGGCCGATGAAATCCTGGAGGACGTCATTAATGAGGCGCTGAAAGACGGCAGGAGCGTTGGTCAACCCGAACGGCATGACGAGATACTCAAAGTGGCCGTTCGGGGTACGGAAGGCTGTTTTCCATTCATCTCCC
The DNA here is from genome assembly GCA_020510985.1 of Pholidichthys leucotaenia. Taxonomy (NCBI): domain Eukaryota; kingdom Metazoa; phylum Chordata; class Actinopteri; order Cichliformes; family Pholidichthyidae; genus Pholidichthys; species Pholidichthys leucotaenia. The sequence goes on along the minus strand of CM035837.1, from coordinate 413,817,063 downwards.
TCCCGGATCCGGACTAGGTGGTAAGCGCTGCGTAGATCCAGCTTGGTAAACCAGGTCACCCCCTGGAGGGAGTGGAAGGCAGTGTCCATGAGAGGCAGGGTGTAACGGTCCCTCTCAGTGATGTCATTAAGCGCTCGGTAGTCTATGCAGGGACGGAGGGAACCGTCCTTTTTCCCGACAAAGAAAAACCCTGCCCCCACGGGTGACAATGATGGGCGAATAATCCCAGCGCTCAGTGATTCCTTTAGGTACGTATTCATTGTCTCCCTCTCTGGTGCCGACAGGCTGTAGAGCCGACCAGATGGCAGGGGAGCCCCCTGGCGGAGATTGATGGCACAGTCATATGGCCGATGCGGGGGAAGAGACAAAGCTTTCGATTTACTGAATACCATACCCAGGTCGTGAAATTCTGGAGGCACCAGCGACAGGTCCGGAGGTGCTGTATCCGCCACAGGAGGAGCCGTAGACGGGGAGCAGGCAGCGGACTGAAGGCAGGTGCCCATGCAGAAGGTACTCCATGCCGACACCCCAGCTGACCTCCAGTCCAGGACAGGGTTGTGGAGGCGTAGCCAGGGGTACCCCAGGATGACGGGCGACACAGAGTTGGGCAGGACGTAGAAAACCATCTCCTCCCGGTGGTTCCCTGAGATGATGACTGGGACAGGAATGGTTTGATGGGTAACTCTCCCAAGGGAGGCACGGGAGAGATGGACCAGGGAGATGGGGTGTTTGAGTGCCTGACAGCGGATGCCCAATCGGGTTGCCAGGCCTTGTGAAATGAAGCTGCCTTCTGCGCCCGAATCCACCAGTGCGTGGGTGATGTGCCCAGTGGGATTGTGGCAGAAACGGATGGGCAGCTTCAATTGGGTAAGTGTGTCTAACTGGTGGAGATCCGCGAGGCCCCCTACAGTGATTCGTGGACCCCGCCGACTGGCTTTCCGTGGGCAACACTCCACGGTGTGTTGGTCACCTCCGCAACACATGCAGAGGCCCAACTCACGGTGGCGTTGTTTCTCCGCAGGGGAAAGCCTGGTCCAGCCCGTCACCATCGGCTCCGACTCCTCGGGGCACGATGCTGGCGGCGCTGCCAGCGGTGAGACTCCACGAAGGCGAGAAGAAGAAGACTTCCGCCCCGAGGAGCGCTCGCGCAGCCTGTTATCCAAACTTACCGCTAAGGATGTCAGCTCCGCTAGCGTCCCAGGGATATCCCGTCCAGCCAGTTCATCCCTCAGATCATCATTGAGGCTGCGGAGGAACAGGCCGCAGAGGGAGCGTTCCCCCCAGCCCAATTCCTCCGCCGCTACCCGGAAGTCGACCGAGTAGTCCGCTGCCGACCGGTCTCCCTGCCGGAGAGCGAGAAGCCGATCGACCTGGACTGTCTCGGTTAGAGAATGATCAAAGACCTCCAGAAAGCGCCCCACGAATTGGTCATAGGTGAGGGTGGCATAACTGGGCCTCGCCATTACGGCGTAGGTCCAAGTTAATGCACGCCCCTCCAGGAGATTCCCTATGTACCCAATTCGGCTGTGATCTGAGGGAAAATCTCCGGGCACACGGTGGAACACGGACTCACACTGCATAATGAACCCCTGCGCTCCGCCGAGCTTACCGCTAAAGCGGGCGGGGGTTGGAATCGGTGTGAGCCGAACCGGTGCCACTGGAGCCGGCTGGATGGCCGCTGGAACAGCAGGAGCCACGCCACCCTGACGAGCCGGGGGGAACGGCTGTTGAGGATCCAAGCGGCCCAACCGGTTAGTTAAATTCAATAATTGATTAAAGATCACCTGTTGTTGATAAGCTATTTGATCCACTCTAGCCTCGAGAGTGGAAAACCGGTGTGCGAGCCCGCCGTCCGCCGAGCCGCTCTGCTGAAGCCGTACTGACGTATTGCACGGCTCAGGAGGCGCACACACACAGGCTTAGAGTAGTTCAAAGAGTTTATTAACAGCAGGAGTGAATGAGTGCGTGTCTGCGGGATGTAAATGTGTTGGTGATGGCGTCTGCTTCAGGCACAGAGGCAGGTGACCGTACAGCCGAGCAACCCTATGGAGAGAGCACAGGGAGAGGGTGACGGGCATACACCAACACAGGAGGGATTTATGGCGAGAAAAGGACTTACTTGGTTTGTCAGGATAGCTGGCACAACAAGGGGGCGAAGCCCGGAAGACAGCCACCTGGAGAGCTCCGTACAGCAGCGAGGATTGGGCGATGGAGTGGAGATGTCCGCCACCGGGGAATCCACCTGTGCACAGGGGAGCAGACTGAAGAAGAGAGGTAAGCGATCTTCTTACCAAAATGATGATGCTGAAGAGAAGTATGCTCACAACGGTGAGGGACGAAGTCTGATGGCTTCAGGCCGAGCCTCCGGGCGAGACGGCTTTTATCCCTCGCCGCTGATGAGGATCAGGTGCGTGAGCAGGTGGCGCCGCTGATGAATGGCGCGGCGTGACACTCATCACTACTTCCCAGGAAAGTGTTACTACTCTAAACAACTGAAGTACAACATACCTCTCCTGTGTATTTAAGTCCTGACTGACAGCAGTTAGAAAGGTCTGTGAATATCAGATTGTAACACCACAAAGAACTTATGATGGGTAGAAGCAAAGAGCTCTCTCTAGACCATTGCAACCTTATTGTTGCAAAACATACTGATGGCATTGGTTACAGGCTGTGGTGGATTTAGATTAATGGGTTTATAGGTGTTTTATTGTTGGTACAAGCATTAATGTAAATATGAATGTGAGTAGGAATGAAGATTTCCTTTCATTACACACTTATAGCTCGTTGGGGCACCAGTCCAGATGATAGACAGTTTTATTAACAATTCTTTATTTGTACCAATTACGAATCAGGCTCAAAAAAATAAATAAATTGTGAATTCTTGACTGCTGATAATCAAGAACATGGACATGAAATCAAGCAATAACTCTCATATGTCTTTCAATAGTTTAATAAATGTCAGAATAGGTTAACACATTTGGATGATTTTAAAACAAAGAATTCAACATGTATCATGGACATCATAGACGGTTATTGAATTAGCATCACATGTGAATCAAACATTTGTGGAACCAAAGAAAACATAGTTTAACCTGGCAGTATGATGGAAATTGGAAAACCATAAAAATAGCATTGGTTAAGAAAAGTGGATACAGTTTCATGAAGAAAATGATGATTAAACTATTTATAAAAGGAAAATTGGTGTTACTCTGAAAAGGAACGTAGATTAATGAAAAGACAAAATGTATTTGACATTTTGAAGGGAGTTTGAAAATCTATAGGTTTAAAGGGCCTATACCAGGAATATTCTGCAGAATTAAGTTTAAATTGAACAATGGACCATCAGCCACAGAGTCAGATCACGCCCCTGGTGGCAGCAGGGCCCCCACATGCCAACCTTGATTCAGCGGGATGTCTGTGGATTCTGTTGATGGAGAGGCTGACAGACAGATTCTCCCACAAGACAAATAGGAGGAGACCCGGCCAGAGACAGATAGAGTGAAGTATGTGGCGGTAATGCACCTGTAAGCTGGTTGCCAACTGCCAATCAAATCTAAAAGAAGAAGAAGAAGTTTCTCGCACAAGGCTGTGCTCCTAAGATCGCAATTGGGCTGTTCTTCAGCAAGCTGGGTGAGGTCTCCTCTTATGCACTGAAAAGGAATTTGTTTATTGTACAGCGTCCAATCAGAAAGTCAAACTGGGACCAAAACACACCACAGATCCGTTTCTTCCAATGTTTGTGGTTTGAATAAGTTGGTTTAAGCTTAGGGAAAAAAATCAAGCAAAATCTTCTTGCACGGTGATTTAAAGAAAAGGATTAAAATAAGAAAAAGTGAACTTCAAAGAAAAGAAAAAGAATTTTCACAGAGCATGGGAATTCTGGGCCTACTTGAAAATAGAAAAAGAAAGGGAAGAGCAGAAAATGCTACTTACAGCTTGACTAACGCCCCAAAAACTGTGTGAAACAAAGGGGAGATTTTTTTTCTGGTCTGGCAGAATTTCACTGACTTTCATGAAAACTGAGCTGAACCAATTACATGGAGTTCCCTGTTCAACAGAAGTCATAAACTTGACCTAAAAAGGAGATGCAGTGGAGCCTGGAACTCTATTGGTCAGTCAAAGTCCAGCTATGGTCTCCCAAAGAGCAGAGACAGGAGGGGAGAGACATTTGATATGAAAAGTGAGATCCTCCTAAAACACTTATGTTGGCTATGAAAGCATAAATTACTTAAACTTTAGTGACTAAGATATTCCACTCAATAATACGGGAACTGTGGAGAATGTGCGGAAGGATGAGACTGAGTTTATTCCTCAGGTTCAGCTTTATTTCACAATCACATACTCCAACAATTTCCAAGCAGAAAACGAGGATGAATAATCTCACATCTGTCTTTTATACCCCGGACGTCACAACTGCAGTCACATGGTGTCTAATCAAACATACAGTCACATGGTACTTAATCCCAGTCACAATGTAACCCCTCTGATCTTCACACCATCGTCCTTTAGTCTCCGGTGGTCTGGAAATCTCTCCAGGTCATCTCCTTGAAACAAAGGCCAAATCTCACACTCTCCCGTTATCCCTCGGAGGCTCAGTCCCTTTGTTCCCTGAGACATGCAGCACACAATAAACACACAGCAATATATTTGTGGAGCATATGTAACCAACGTATGTGCCCACATGACCCCCCCCCCCCAAACGTCTAAGATGGAACAATCATAACCAGAGATGCATGACATAATAACATTACTACATCTCAATCCACCAGTTGCCTAGGCCTAAGTCTTCTGCCGTACTTGCTGTAAGCCGGCTTTACTGCCTCTGCAGTGTCCCCCTGCTGTGGAACTGTTGCCTGTGGATTAGCACTGTTAGTCAATCTCTGTGGGTGTTCTGGAGAATGCCTTCTAGGGGGTCTGCCGCGACGGGGGGCCCTCGCCAACTGCACTGCTTCATCCGCCAAAACAAAAGCGGGTTTGAGTCTGTTTATACCAATTACCTCCTTTCTGTCTCCCAAATCTAGCAAAAAATGCTTCTCTCCTGTTTCCAGCACCCTAAACGGTCCATTGTACGGCGGCCGTAAGTTTGGGCGATGGGCATCATGTCTGACAAAAACAAACTCCGCATTTTTTAAAGCTTTCAGCACAAAAACGCGTGGGAAGCTGTGATGAACCGGGCCAGGAAGCGTGTTTGATCCTGTGTTGCTCTGCAACCACTGAGTGGGGGGGCAATTTGGCGCAGGATTATCGGGGAGAAATTCCCCAGGCAGCCGGAGAGGCTGTGCAAAAACTAACTCAGCTGGGGAGGCTTGCAAATCCTCCTTAGGTGCAGAACGCAACCCCAATAAAACCCATGGAAGCCTGTCTACCCAATTTGTATCCGTAAGCGACGCTCTGAGGGCTGCTTTCAATGACCTATGGAAATGTTCGCATAAACCGTTAGCCTGGGGGTTGTACGCGGTAGTGCGGTGGATTGTTACCCCCAGGCTGCGGGCCATCGATGACCAGAGCTCGGAAACAAATTGAGGACCTCTGTCAGACGTTATGTTCGACGGAACTCCAAAGCGCGCTACCCAAGCTGTTAAAAACGCGCGCGCCACCTCCTCGGCTGCGGTTGATGCCAATGGGACCACTACCGGCCAACGCGTGGTGCGGTCCACCATTGTCAAAAGGTGTGTGTACCCCTGTGACGACGGAAGGGGGCCTACCAAGTCGACATGCACATGATCAAAGCGCTTAGCCGGAATGTGAAAAGGCTCCAAGGGAGCTCTAGTGTGTCTGTGTATTTTGGCTCGCTGACAAGCTACGCAGGCTGTCGCCCATTCCTTGACCTGTTTGCGCAACCCCGGCGATACAAATTTCTCTCCTACCATTTTGATCGATGCGCACACCCCCGGGTGCGCCAGAGAGTGGATCGAGCCAAAAACGCGGCGGCGCCACGCAGCTGGTAACACAGGACGCGGCCGTCCAGTGGAGATATCGCAGATTGGGGGGGGGGGGCATACCATCTTGCAGCACCCTGTCCTCCAGCCTTAACCCTGTTGGTCCAGACTGGAGCGTGTGTACGTCCGCATCGCTAACCTGCTCCGCGGCCATGGCTGCATAATCTAACCCTACGCGGACAGGGGCTGTGCGCGTTTCCACGTCGCTACCCTGGCCCGTGGCCATGGCTGCAGAGTCTGCCCCCACGGGGCCTGGAGCCGCCACAGCACATGAGAGGCAGTCTGCCACTACATTATGTTTACCTGCGACATGCTGGATATCGGTGGTGAACTCCGATATCGCGGCCAGTTGTCTCTGCTGCCGGCCCGACCAAGGTTCCGAAATCTTGGCCATCGCGAAAGTCAGCAGTTTGTGGTACACGAACGTGGTGAAACGGCGCCCTTCCAGCCAGAACTGGAAGTGGCGGATGGCCAAGTGTAGAGCCAACAACTCCCTGTCGAACGCGCTGTATTTTCTCTCGCTATCGCGCAAGGTTTTGCTGAAAAACGCTAGCGGTTGCCAGGTCCCAGCAACATACTGTTCAACGACCGCCCCTATGGCTAAATCAGACGCGTCAGTGGTGAGCGCTATGCGGGCCGTTGGGACTGGGTGTGCCAACAAAGCAGCGTTTGCCAGTGCTGATTTCACTTGAGAGAATGTGCACTCCCGCTCAGGAGACCATTCGATTTTATTCGTGGGTTTTTGTTTTTTTAGTGCAGCGTACAATGGTTGCATGAGCTGCGCTGCGCTGGGGAGGAAACGGTTATAAAAATTAACCATTCCCAAAAACTCCTGTAACGCTCTGACCGTTTGAAGTTGGGGAAAATTTGTTATTGCGTGCACTTTATCAGGCAGAGGGACCGCTCCTTCTGGCGAGACGCGATGCCCCAAAAAATCAATCTGCGCCACCCCAAACTGACACTTCGCTGGGTTAATTATTAATCCGTGCTCTGCCAACCTCCGGAAAACTGCTGTGAGGTGGCTTTCATGTTCGTCTTCGGACGTGCTGGCTACCAAAATGTCGTCCAAATAGATGAAAACGAAAGGGAGGTCACGTAGGACCGCGTCCATCATGCGTTGGAACGTCTGCGCCGCACCCTTGAGTCCAAAAGGCATGCGCAAAAACTCAAAAAGCCTGAAAGGAGTTATTACCGCTGTTTTGGGTATGTCCTGAGCGCGCACTGGAACCTGATGGTAACCGCGTACTAAATCTATTTTAGAAAAATGCGCGCCCCTGCCAAATGAACCGAAAAATCTTGGATATGCGGAATTGGGTAGCGGTCGTGTGCAGTGGCGTTATTCAACCTGCGGAAATCACCGCAAGGTCGCCACGAGCCATCAGTCTTTGGGACCATGTGCAGTGGTGAAGCCCAGGGGCTTTTCGAACGCCTGATGATGCCCAGTTTTTCCAGGTTGGCAAACTCCTCGCGCGCTATGGTCAGTTTAGCTGAGTCCAGGCGCTGAGCTTTTGCAAAAACGGGCGGGCCGGTGGTGGTGATATAATGTTCCACCCCATGTTTAGCCACTGTCGCCGAAAACGTTGGGACTGTGAGTGCTGGGAACTGAGTGAGGAGTGCGTGGAACTTACCACCCGCAGCTGTGACGTTGGCTTGTGCAGTTGGCGGCGCCACTCGAGCTGTGCAGGGGATAGAGTGAAAGGAGAGTGCATTAACCAGACGTCTGTTAGCAAGATCAACCAATAAACCATGTGAGCACAAAAAATCAGCCCCTAACATGTTGAAATTGACTGCCGCTACAACAAAAGTCCACTCAAATGCACGGCCCTGCAAAGACAGGAGTAGAGTCCTCTCACCGAAGGTCTTAATCGCTGAGCCGTTCGCTGCTGACACCTGGGGACCCTTAGACGGCGTCAGCCAGTCCGCGTAGGAAGGTGTGATGAAGCTCAGCTGGGAGCCTGTGTCCACGAGGAAATGCCTCCCCGAGTGTGCATCCGTCAGGTAGAGCAGCTTGTTCCCTTCTCCGAGGGCCGCGGCCGCTACCGACCCCCGGTCTTGGCATTTCCCGAATGCTTGAAGTGGCACGGTGGGAGGCACTTGTGTGCCCTCTCTGCAAAGTGGCGATGATAGAAGCAAAGGACGTCGTCCGCTCCGTGTCGCCTGGTCCTTGCTGCTGCCGTCGTCGGTGAGTCTGGTGCTGCAACCACTGGCCCCATGCCGTCTCCGGACGTTGCGCCTAGCTCTGCTGCCGCGGCCGAAACCTCGCTCTGTTTGTGGGCGTCGACGAGTCGTTGGGCCTCCTTGCTCAGCCCATGGTAGTCTCGCCGGTCCAACAGAGGTGAGCCTGCCAGGGTAACTCTCACCGCTGGCGGCAGGGTCCGGAGGAAAAGGTGGGCGAAGATAAAGTCGCAATCCTCGGAGTCTCTCAGCCTCAGCATTTTCGCCATCAGGTCTACGGGTCTGTCGTTCCCCAACTCCGTCAGCGCTAGGAGCCCCTCTGCTCGCTGTTGCACCGAGGGGGTGAAGTGGCTGATAAGCGCAGCCTTCAATGCGCTGTATTTGTCGCTGTCCGGTGGGTGATTGACCAGATCTTCCACCCTCTGGACTGTGTGGCTGTCCAGCTTTGCCACCACATGGTAGAATTTCGTGTTGTCTCTCGAGATTCTCCGGAGGTTGAACTGCGCCTCGACCACGCAAAACCAGGAGCGCGGACTATGCTGCCAGAAGTCCGGCAGCTGGAACGTGGCAGCAGTCATCAGGCTGGCTTCTGCCGAGCCCCGCTCGGGAGAATTATCTCTGCTCATGCTTCGTCGTAAGGTCACCAGTGTGGAGAATGTGCGGAAGGATGAGACTGAGTTTATTCCTCAGGTTCAGCTTTATTTCACAATCACATACTCCAACAATTTCCAAGCAGAAAACGAGGATGAATAATCTCACATCTGTCTTTTATACCCCGGACGTCACAACTGCAGTCACATGGTGTCTAATCAAACATACAGTCACATGGTACTTAATCCCAGTCACAATGTAACCCCTCTGATCTTCACACCATCGTCCTTTAGTCTCCGGTGGTCCGGAAATCTCTCCAGGTCATCTCCTTGAAACAAAGGCCAAATCTCACACTCTCCCGTTATCCCTCGGAGGCTCAGTCCTTTTGTTCCCTGAGACATGCAGCACACAATAAACACACAGCAATATATTTGTGGAGCATATGTAACCAACTTATGTGCCCACAGAACAAACAATGTGTCTACATTGTAACTGTGATTAATTTGTGATAGTAAGCATGCAAAAGTTAATTTCCTCCTAAAAATAAGGCAACACATATCAAATCATATCAATAAAAGGATTTCAAACTACAATTGTCCAACACAGGGTTCAGCCATGTTTTTAGTAGCGGATGCTGTTTTGAGAGAAAGAATATGAATTAATTCATTTGTCCATAACTCAGAAATCCCACTGCATTGAGAAAGGAAATATAAATAAATATTCCTGAGCTGTCCACCAGATGGCACTGTGAAACTGTCTGGTTGTTTACTGAAGAATCTTGGCTTCCCCGCCTGGACTATATCAACCATAAATCTGTCATTTAGACATTCCTTTGCCAAATAGAGAAAAGGGAGAATGACTAAGTCCTGGAGAAGGGATTAACATCCATAGATTGGAACCACAGGGGCTGACGCTTCACAGGCACATTTCTAAACTGCTGAATGTTCCAATGAGCACTGTTGGAGCCATCATTCAGAAATGGAAAGAACATCATTATACCATTAACCGGCCACGACCAGGAGCTCCTCACAAGATTTCTGAGAGAGGATTCAAAAGAATTGTCAGAAGAGTTATCCAAGAGCCAAAGACCACTTGTGGAAAGCTCCAGAAAGACCTGGAATTAGCAGCTATTGCTGTTTCAAAGAAAACAATAAGTAATGCACTCAGCTGACACGGGCTCTATGCCCGCTCACCTCACAAGACTCTATTGCTGAAGAAAAAGCTTGTTGACGCTCATTTAAAGTTTGCTGCACAACATTTGGGCAAGCCAGTAAAACACCGGGAGAATATAAGCCTGTTTTCCACTAGCCCAGCACACCTCGGTATGGCTCGATTCACTTCAGTACAGCTCGGAATGCTTCTGTCTCCATTAGCACGGTGTTGTGCTTGTGCTGTGATGGTTTGTGTTAGGAGGTTTTAGAAGCGGGGTGGCGGCAGATTCTCAGCGAGGCGGGGCCACACTCCCGTGATGTTACGCACCCGACTGAGTCCTTATTTACACAGACAAAAAAGGATCCAAGGATTATTGCCTTGCTCGCTCTGTGGTTTTATCTCACAATTAATTTTATCTCATAATTAAGCTGCAACAACACAAGTCACTTTTGTTTTGAATTAACTGCCAAATGACCTAGAAATAATGAGCTGAAACTTGTTTTTATTCGTATTAAATAATGAGACAGTGGCACACTGGCCAACATCAAATTGTATTATTTTTTACATCTTAGGGCATTTTGGATGTACTGAATTAAAAAAAATCATGTTTTTCACCTTCAGGTCAACGTTTGGAACAACAGTATTATTATTTTCCGTTTAGATGATGCTACACTCCTTCTAAAGTATTGTAATTCTCTGAATTTGGAATGCCGGTAGAACATTCAATTTACATATACTTGTACCTACTTTGACTTGGTGCTAATTTTTTATGATATTTCAATAAAAAGAACAGAAAGCTTACAAAAAGATTTCTTTTTTGGTCTAGTTAAAAATTACATTACCTTTACAATGGTTGACCCCTGACAGGATGATCAGCATCATTTTGATCAGACTAGGCAATGGAATTATACTGTTTTATAATTCAGTGTTATAACAGACAAACCACACTTTCCAAAACAATTCCATTTTATTATATAAAAAATATTAAAAGAAAAAAACTTTGCAACACAACATGAAGGTTAATCGACATTTTATACATGCCGACCACTGAGTGCCTCTACACCAGCTTCCCAAACTGGGTCACGAAGACTCGGTTGAATGAAGCCGTCTCTGCCAGCTGTGGTTCAGGAAGGCTCGGTTGAATTAATCCGTGCGGGCTGTTGCGGCGGATGCGTGGGATGATTCTACAAGGAAAATGCACACAATAAAATACAGCACGAAAGTGCACTATATACAGAAAAGACAGTAGTTTTTAACAAGAATACATAAGCTTATTTCAGCGTATTGTTCACATGAATAATTAAAATAAAAGCTTTAGTCCGCAGTGTGCTGCAATAAAGCAGCGATCCATCCACAAATGAACAGCTTTTTTATTGCATAAATAAACTGAGCGTCTTACCGAATATATTTGCGAAAAAACGCACAATAAAAAAAAATTAAAACTCACCGTTAAAGGACTCTGATGTCGAGACCTCCCGGTATATTTTTTTATTCCGGGCGGCTCCGTCTAACTCGCGCTGGATACGTTCGTCTGACAATGCAGTGAGCAGACACTCCACCTCCTTATTGGTCCATGGAACACCCTTATTATGCGAAGCCATTTTTGATAGAGAATAAATGAAAATAGCACAGCAATACACTGAAAAGAAACCGCCAACAGTGGTTGCGTGCTGAGTAAAGGCGGTCGTGAAGATTTTTTTTTTTTTTCAAAAACTTTATTGAGAAGGTCGTGAAGATTTGGTAGATGAGGAGGAGGAGAGGGGCGGTTACAACCTGACCAATCAGCGCCGGTTACGACCTGACCAATCAGCGGCGACCAGTCTGTTAACGTCACAACACGGCACAGCTCAGCACTGCTGTACCCTGCCCTGGAGCGGGGCTGAGAATTGCGGCTGTTAAACCATGTTGGGGCTTGTGGAAAAGCGTACAAAGCGTGCTGAGCCGTCCCGTGTCGCGCTAAAGCGTGCTAGTGGAAAAGGCCCTATAGTTTGGTCAGATGAAACCAAAATTGAACTTTTTGGATGCCACAACACAGTTTGTTTGTTGTGGCATCCAAAAAGAAATGGCACAGCACATCCCATTATGGTGTGGGGGTGTTTGTCAGCACATGGTACAGGTGGACTTCACATAATTGAAGGAAAAATGAATGGACAAATGTGTGGTCTATATTAATCATATATTCCATAACCTACATATGTTGAAGCATGTGAGAATGTTTGGTAATTACATATGTAAGGCGACTTCACACCTCAGAACAGGACAAAGAGTCTCAACCGCCAGTGAGGATCAAAGAGCATCCCAGGCACTGCGGTGGAGACCAGAGGAGCTGCCCTGACCCCCCAGGGCCATGAGGAGGAGTACAAAGATAATGGGGGGATTAAGATAATGAGGGATGTCAGCTTTTGATATGCATGTCTTTTGTTATGTGCAAGTATAAGATCATAGAGCCGAAGGTGTTGGGTCTCTTTTTCCTTCTTCTGCTGCTGCACTCAGATGAGACTTGTTAGAGGAGCAGATAATAAACTTTGGTTTATATATCACATTGCCTCGTTCTTCCAAGCTCTTCTACACTGGTGACCCTGACGCGAGTATGGACCAGAGGCATTCCCCCGCGATCGACTCATCTGTGGCGACCCAGGCAGACGCCGACGCCCATGCAGACAGGGGAACAGATGGACGACGTTCCCCCACGGCAGAAGTGATAGAGAGGGCTCAACCGAGCACCAGCGCCGCGGAGAGAGCCGAAGCAAGGCACCCTCACCCTGCGGACACAGCAGTGACGGTCTACACAAACGCTGTCACCGTCAACCTGCCGGACTTCTGGCAGGAAGACCCCGCCTCGTGGTTTCTGCAGGCTGAAGCCCAGTTTGCACTTGCGGGCATCACAGCTGACGATACAAAGTTCTATCACATCGTCGCCAAACTCAACGCCGCCACTTCGAGATGTGCGCGGAGCATAATCCAACGGCCGCCGGCCCAGGACAAATATGAAGAACTGAAAGCGACCATCATGGCAAATTACGTCCCCTCAGCCGAGGAGAGAGCCGAGAGGATCCTGGCGGTTTACAGCCACAGAGGAGGCAGACCCAAGGCCCTCATGGAGGACTTACTGCAACTTAAAGAAGGGGACAATGACAACTTCCTTTTCCATTTCATATTCCTCAGTACGCTGCTGCCACACATGAGAGGGATGCTGGCCAACATGCGATGCAGCACCCAGCAAGACTTCCGCACGCTAGCTCACGAAGCTCAACGGCTCGTCAACGCCTGCAAGGAGCAGACACCCCCGCAGACCTCAACGCTGATGTCTGGAGCCACGGGGAGCCACAAATCACTGAGCAGAGCCAGCCCGCGGTGACAGCGACACGGCCAGGACGCAACAGACGGAGCGACGTTTGTTATTACCACCACCGCTTCGCCGAGAAGGCTTACAAATGCGTTCCCCCCTGCAAATTCACAATTTCGGGAAAACGCCGAAGCCGAGAGCCGTTAACAGCGGCGGTTCTCGGCAAAAAAAGCAAGCTTTTATATGTGACGGACGGACACACCGGCAAGCGGTTCCTTATCGACACGGGAGCTCAACTAAGTTTTGTCATGCCCTCCCAAGCAGACCGGGCCATGGGCCCCCGGGGCAATGGAGCGGTGGCAGCCAACGGCTCCACCATTGACACTTTTGACGAAAAGAGCCTGCACCTCTGCATCCACGGCCGCAACTACAGATGGACATTTGTTGTAGCGGCGGTGAGTTTTAACTTGTTGGGCGCAGATTTTTTGTGTGCACATGGGTTATTAGTTGATCTAGCGAACAGGCGCTTGGTTAATGCACTGTCCTTTGCTTCTATTCCCTGCTCAGCTCGACTTTCTCCACCACCCGTGCAGGCTAGCGTCACCACAGCAGGAGGTAAGTTTGATCAACTCCTCACCCAATTTCCAGCACTCACAATTCCCAAATTCTCAGCCACAGTGGCTAAACACAGGGTTGAACATTTTATTCCCACAACGGGCCCACCCGTATTTGCCAAAGCTCGGCGCTTAGACGCGGCTAAGCTCGCCATAGCTCGGGACGAGTTTACCACCCTTGAAAAATTAGGCATTATCAGATGCTCGAAAAGCCCCTGGGCCTCACCACTTCACATGGTTCCGAAATCCGACGGTTCTTGGAGACCGTGCGGTGATTACCGCAGATTAAACAATGCAACAGTGCATGACCGCTACCCAATTCCTCACATTCAAGATTTTTCACTGCATCTGGCGGGTGTGCGCATTTTTTCAAAAATAGACCTGGTCCGCGGTTATCATCAAGTCCCAGTTCGAGCAGAGGACATTCCTAAAACAGCTGTAATAACCCCTTTCGGCCTTTTTGAATTTTTGCGAATGCCTTTCGGCCTCAAAGGCGCAGCCCAAACCTTTCAGCGGATGATGGATGCAGTATTACGCGACCTCCCTTTTGTTTTCGTCTACCTCGACGATATGCTGGTAGCCAGCCCGTCTGAGGGAGAACACGAGCAGCATCTCACTATGGTTTTTCAGAGGCTAGAAGAGCACGGGTTAATAATCAGTCCAGCCAAATGCAAATTCGGCGTGTCACAAATTGATTTTTTAGGACACAGAGTTTCTCCGAAGGGGGCAGTCCCACTTCCAGACAAAGTTCACGTGATAAAAAGTTTCCCACGGCCACAAACGGTCAAATCGCTGCAAGAATTTTTGGGAATGGTTAATTTTTACAACCGTTTCCTCCCCCACGCAGCTCAGCTCATGCAGCCCCTTTATGACGCACTCAGAAAACAAAAAGCTTCCAACGCGGTCGAATGGACCCCGGAGCGCGAACACGCCTTCGCGGAAGTAAAAAGCGCCCTAGCTAATGCCACATTGTTGGTTCACCCCGATCCCTCGGCCCGCATTGCGCTAACCACAGACGCTTTGGACCTAGCTATAGGGGCAGTTGTAGAACAACATGTCAGCGGAATCTGGCAACCTTTGGCATTCTTCAGCAAATCGCTAAACCAAACTGAGCGTAAATACAGCACTTTTGACAGGGAGCTGCTAGTGCTTCCTTTATCCATCCGCCACTTCCAGTTCTGGTTAGAAGGGTGGAGTTTCACGGCTTTTGTAGACCACAAACCGCTCACCTTTGCCATGGCTAAAATTTCCGAACCGTGGTCAGGCAGGCAACAAAGACAGCTAGCTGCGATTTCAGAGTTCACCACAGACATTCGACATGTGGCAGGCAAACTTAACGTGGTAGCAGACTGCCTCTCTAGCGCTGTGACATCGCCACAGCGCGAGGAGACAGATTATACTACCTCAGCCGCTGAACTCTTCGCCAACGCGGACACATACGCAGCATCAATCCATGCAGGGATAGATTATGCAGCCATGGCAGAAGAGCAAAGAAGTGACTCGGACGTGCGCGCACTCTTGTCTGGACCAACAGGGTTAAGGCTGGAGGAAAGGGGTTTACGCGACGGCGTGCCTCCCCTAATATGCGACATCTCAACCGGCCAACCTCGCCCGTTAGTCCCAGCTACATGGCGCTGCCGTATTTTTGACTCAATTCACTCCCTCGCGCACCCAGGTGTGCGCGCCTCGGTTAAAATGGTCGCCGAAAAGTTTGTGTGGCCTGGCCTGCGCAAAAACGTAAAAGAATGGGCAAAAACTTGCATTTCTTGTCAGTGCGCCAAAATACACAAACACACAAAAGCCCTTCTGGAGCCTTTTCCAATCCCTGCTAGAAGGTTCGACCACGTTCATGTCGACCTCGTGGGGCCACTACCTTCCTCCCAAGGTTTCACACACCAGTTAACAATGATAGACCGCACCACGCGCTGGCCAGAGGCAGTCCCTCTGGCGTCAACCACAGCGGAGGAAGTCGCTCGCGTTTTTTTGACAAACTGGGTGGCATGTTTTGGCGTCCCATCGGACATCACATCCGATAGGGGGCCTTAATTTGTCTCAGAGCTTTGGTCAGCCATGGCCAGCAGCTTAGGGGTGACAATTCACCGCACCACCGCTTATCACCCTCAGGCTAATGGGTTATGCGAGCGTTTTCACAGATCTTTAAAGGCCGCCCTCAGAGCCTCAGTAACGGATACAAATTGGGTAAATAAACTTCCCTGGGTTTTATTGGGGTTGCGTGCTGCACCCAAAGAGGATCTAGACGCCTCTCCAGCAGAATTAGTTTTTGCACAACCTCTCAGGCTCCCAGGTGAATTTTTACCAGAGAACCCAGAGCCAGGGCATCTTCCAGCCCCGAGGTTTTTAGGCAGCAACGGACTGGACTCTCTCCCCGGACCGGCACATGACTCTTTTCCACGGGTTTTTGTCCCACAAGCTTTAAAGAACGCTGAATTTGTTTTTGTTAGGCATGAAGCTTTAAAACCAACTTTCCGCCCACCATACGATGGGCCATTCAGAGTGCTGGAACCTGGTGATAAACATTTTGTGCTTGATTTTGGGGATAGAAAAGAAACAGTCAGCACTGACAGACTTAAACCTGCCTTCTTGTTGAGAGACGAGCCTGCACGGTTGGCGAGAGCACCTCGGCGAGGTAGACCCCCCAAGAGAAAAGACTCAGCCCCCCTGCAGGGAACAAATAATCACTCTCCTTCCCAAGCTGCAGATTCCTTACAGGAAGGTCCCAGCAGGACGCCCAAGCGGACCCACAGCAGATTCGGGAGAAGATTAAAACCCAGACGGCACAGAGACTGATGCAAACTACTCAACAGTTGTTCACTAATTGTGCTGTAACAGTTTAGGACTGACTTGTGATTTTACTATGCTGTTATGATTGCCACTGAACTCTCTTAGGAGCATGGCTGCTGGAAAGTTTCTTCCGTGGCAAGAGGTGTAGCAGTTAGTATGTCATAGTAATTATCTTAAACTGTGAATTTTTCTATTGTCCTTTTCTTAGTCGTTTGGGGGAGGGTTGTGGTCTATATTAATCATATATTCCATAACCTACATATGTTGAAGCATGTGAGAATGTTTGGTGATTACATATGTAAGGCGACTTCACACCTCAGAACAGGACAAAGAGTCTCAACTGCCAGTGAGGATCAAAGAGCATCCCAGGCACTGCGGTGGAGACCGGAGGAGCTGCCCTGACCCCCCAGGGCCATGAGGAGGAGTACGAAGATAATGGGGGGATTAAGATAATGAGGAATGTCAGCTTTTGATATGCATGTCTTTTGTTATGTGCAAGTATAAGATCATAGAGCCGAGGGTGTTGGGTCTCTTTTTCCTTCTTCTGCTGCTGCACTCAGATGAGACTTGTTAGAGGAGCTGATAATAAACTTTGGTTTATATATCACATCGCCTCGTTCTTCCAAGCTCTTCTACAAAATGTACAGAGACATCCTTGATAAGAACCTGTTTCCATCTGCCAAGATGCTGAAGATGAAACAAGGGTGGGCATTTCAGCAAGACAATGACCCCAAACACACAGCCATGGAAACTCTCAACTGGCTCCAAAGAAGGAAAATAAAGCTGCTAGAATGGCTCAGTCAGTCACGTGACCTGAATCCAATTGAAAATCTATGGAACGAACTGAATGTCTGAGTTCATAGAAGACACCCACGAAAGCTTCAATATTTGAAGGCAGTTTGTGTGGAAGAATGGTCTAACATCACTCCTGAGCAATGCCTGCACCTCCTTTCTCCGTACAGGAGGCATTTGGAAGCTGTTTTTACCAAGAAAGGCTTTTCTACTAAATATTAAATGAATTTCCCCGAGAGTGTTCAATTCTTATTCCCTGTGTCATCCCACTTTATTAAATATGACTTGTCTTGTGAACACAGTTGCCTTGATTTCTTTCTATGTATGAATTAGTTGGGTTGTTATTGCTATCTGGTGAAAACCTCAGGTCAATGGTTCCACCAGAAATATGTTTAATGAGAAGAATGATGACATGTTCAATACTTATTTTAGGCAAAAATCACTTGAAGTGGCTTTTTGTGAAGTACAGGTTCCTGACCCCTGTTCTCGGTGATACACATCTCATACCCCTTTTCCACCAAAAAAGAACCGGTGCTAGTCGGTTCTGGTGCCTGTGCCAGTGCTTAACCAGTTCAACTGTCATGCTTCGTAAGAACCAGTTGTTTTTTGACCGACACGGAGCTAGTCAGGGCTATGTCAGGGCTTCATCATTACATAGTGTATAGTGTCTTCATGCACCCCCACAGAACCGCACAGAAGAAGAAGGTAAAGGAGGAGTGTCATAAATTGCTAGTTTCACGTGCAGAACAGGACACCATATGCCGTCTGTGAGTTTGTGACATTTATTAAAGTAAAGACAAAACGTGACGTGCAACACAACACTTACAAATAAAGGGGAAACACTCGTTCCAGAGGACAGTGGAGCTCATGACCAGGGGAAGCAGAACAGCCCGGGAAAAATAGTGGCTGAGGCATTCGGAGACGCCGGGGAACAGAGATGATTTCAGCTGGAGCACACCCAAAAAGCAGCGGGGCTCACAGCTGAGAGACTTAAGGGAAAAGGATGATTACCTGGTTGGAGCTCAACACGATCTCCTCAACAGCTACGGCCAACAACACATTCAGATTAGCGAGGATCATCTGAGGACATCTCAAAAGGACACAACAACGGGGAAAGGTTGTCATGCCCTAAAATACCATTCCTTGATGAATAAAAGGTGTGGCTACATGAGTGGAGAAAGTAACAGAATCAATGACAGGTGTGCAGCACGCAAACCAGTTTGACAGCCGGAAGCTGCACAGCACTGTCAAAATAAAACACAAACTGGAAACCATAATGATACAACAACAACACAATCCCAAAATGTAAATAATACTACTACATGTACAAAAAAGACACAATAACTAGACAGAAACCAAATATGGCAGACAGGATAAACAAAGAAACAAACAGACAGAAAAACACTAAACTTAAACTGATGACTGGGCACAGCGCCTGCCCATGCCCAGGATCATGACAGTCCCCCACCCAAGGGGTGGAACCCAGACACCCCAGGGCAACATCAAAAAAGAAAAAGACCCCCCCACACACACACACACACAAAGAAGACCCCCCCCAACAACAACAAAAACAACCCATCCCGGGGGGGGGGGGGGGGTGCAGGCACGGAGGGACCGAGACAAAACAAAAAAAAAATCAAAAAGAAAACCCTCATGTCCCACAACCTGAACAATTATGGTGATCCAGGCTCGAGGACCCCTGGAAAGAGACTACAGCATGTCGGGCAGCCTGCCACAGTCTCAGGACCACCGGAGTGTGTGGTAGAACACGTCTGGTGGCTGCCCAGAGTTCTTGAGCCATCTGCACGGATGGCGTAGCCCATCAGGTGGCCTCCCAGAGTACCTGAGCCACCGGACTGCTAAGCACAACGCGCCCCACCCCTGGAGGCAGCAGCTGGAACCCACTCCCCCAGCGGACTGCAGGATCTCAAGCATGGAGGAGGCGGAACCGACGCTGCGAAGGGTAGCCCTCCAACAATGACACCTGGCCAACGGTAGAGACCGACGATGATGGCGGTTGACCAGCGAGGAAGGAGAGGCTGCCCAGCGGGGGCCTCCGGTGAGGACGGGGAGTCCACGATGAACTCAGACGAAGGCGCGGCACCTGTGGCAGCCTCGGACGGAGGTTTTGCACCTGCAGCAGCCTCAGACTGGGGCACAGCACCCATGGCAGCCTCGGGCGGAGGCATCGCACCCATGTTGGCCTCAGACAGAGGGGCAGCACCCACGGCACCCTCGGGCAAAGGCGGAACACCCGCAACGATCTTGGACAGAGGCGTTGCACCCACGGTGAACTCAGACAGAGGAGCAGCACCCACAGTGGCCTCGGGCAGAGGTGGAGCACCCACGATGACCTTGGACAGAGGCATCGCACCCACAGTGACCTCAGATGGAGGAGCAGCACCCACGGAGACCTGTGGCAAAAGTTGGGGACCCACGGCATCCTAAGGAATAGATGGAGGACCCACGGTGTCCTCAGGAATAAATGGAGGACCCATGGCGGCCTCAGGCGAAGACTCGGATAGAACACAAACACACACAGGGTCAGAGTCACCGGCAGCAGTGGAGCCCGGTGAGGAAAGCTCAGGTGCAGCCGTCAGCTGCACCTGATGGCTGCACCTTGTCCTCCCCACCAAGAGCCAGGCAAGATTTCTCTAAGACAGAGAAAGTGAACACAAAAAAGAGAACTTGCCTGGGCTCGAGCTCCACTTCCATCCAGGACTCCGGGATCCTGGCTGGGGCATCTCAGCTCTCTCAGCCTGGGCATCCACTTCCGACACAACCACCTCAGGAAAAGGAAAAAAAACACCAGCGAAGAATCACCAGCAGCAGTTGAGCCCGATGAGGAAAGCTCAGGAGCAGAAGACATCTGTAACTGATTCTCCCCACCATGAGCCAGGCAAGAATTCTCTGGATCTGTAGGTGATAACTCAGAACAGAGCACTTGCCTGGACTCGAGCACGACCGCTGTCCAGGACTCCGGTGACTCTGCTGCCGCAGCCAGTAGACCTCCAGGCATGATGACCACTGCCGTTGGATCACTCAGCAGGGTGGCTAACACTGGAGGTCGCCTCACCAATGGCGCTGGCTCCCATGCCACTGAACCCAGGGGACATTCGTCTGTCAGCTCAGGATTCAGAGCACAGGTGGCACTTGTCCTCCATCTCGAATGTGGCCTCAGGGCTGGAGCAGACGTTCCCAGGGCAGCTGGCCCCTCCGTCGTCCGGTGGCTCCTTCCCAGGACCAGCGGACCCTCGGAAGCAACGGAGGAAAACACGGGAGAAGGAGGCGAGGGTGAGATAACAGCAGTAGGTGATGAGGACTCAGCTAAATTTGGCTGCTGTCGCTGAGCCTCATCACCGAGAATAAGGCAAGGTATTTCAGTTCCTGCTGCTGAAATTGTGCCAGACAATGCTTCTCTGGCCACCGTTGACATCTTCTGGGAAGGAGGCGGAGGCTTGGGCTTCTGGCCGGGGAGACAGGACGCCGGAGCTCGGGGCTGTTTCCTCATGAACTTGGTCCTCGGTGCTGATGATTGGAGATCACCTACCAGGCTAAGAGGGTCCCTCTGGAAGATGGCAATGGTATACAACAGGCCCGCAAACCTGGGGTAGCTCCCTAACCCCGGGTGCGCCTCTACTATGGCCACCGCCCCCTCCACATTTCTGTGCACCTCCTCCAGTGAGCTAGCGATGAGCGCTGCATCCAGAAAGTTCTGGGCGAAGTCTGCTGCCCACAGTTCATTAAAGGTGGGATCCTCTGCTGCCGATTTACCTTGGTCAGCGGGGTCCCGACGCACTGGTGGCTTAGTAAAAACACGTGTTAGACAAGAGGGTAGCATTATTGTGGGAAAAGGAAGAAAAAAACCCCACAGAGGCTGGTGTCACACTGGTTGTGTCCTTCTATCATAAATTGCCAGTTTCACAGGCAAAACAAGACACCAAACGCCGTCTGTGAGTTTGTGACATTTATTAAAGTAAAGACAAAACGTGACATGCACCACAACACTTACAAATAAAGTAGTACAGTTTCAGCCGGAGAACACCCGAAAAGCAGCAGAGCTCACGGCTGAGGGAGTTAAATGAAAAGGACAATTACCTGGTTGGAGCTCAACATGATGTCAATGGATAGGGCCGCTAACACACTCAGATTAGTGACGATCATCTGAGGACGTCTCAGAAGGACACGACAATGGGGAAAGGTTGCCGTGCCCTAAAATACCATTCCTTGATGAATAGCAGGTGTGGCTACATGAGTGGAGAAAGTAACAGAATCAATGACAAGTGTGCAGCCCGCGAACTAGTTTGACAGCCGGAAGCTGCACAGCGCTGTCAAAATAAAACACAAACCAGAAACCATAATGATACAACAACAACACAACCCCAAAATGTAAATAATATTACAAGTACAAAAAGACACAATAACTAGACAGGAACCAAATACGGCAGACAGGATATACAAAGAAACAGACAGAAAAAGACTAAACTTACACTGAAGACTGGGCACGGCCCCCGCCTGTGCCCAGGATCATGACAAGGAGAAGGAAAAGAAGCGCTAACTTATTAACATGAATTTGCTTGTTGTCTCTTTGGAAGTCCTGCTTTTATTATTCCAAATTTGTATTACCATCAAGAAGTGGCTTTATTCTTAATCGCAGAGAATGCCGACTATGTTTAAGAGGACAGGAGCAGTATAAAGTGGAAGACGTGAAGATACAAACTAGATCACATACGGAGGTAAGCTAATGATCGCTAATGCTAGTTAGCACTAATAAGTCCCCCGTACTACATTGCAATCAAGGCAAGTTATTGCTATTATGTTCTAAAATACGTATGCTGTGTTTGTGTTTCAGATGGCTCTCTTGTGGCATAATTATTGCTTCAAACCTTCAGTCTAGGTGTTCAACCAATTTCCAGTGGTAGGATGTCACCCCAGCTTCATGAACTGCAGCAACTGCAGAGCTATAGAAACGTTTAGCTTCCTGTGCTACAAATTGCTCTGATCTGTGTGAAAATCATGGACAGACTGTTGAGACATCATGGGGTGTACCTGATCCAGCCGGTGGTGTTGTAGCAAAAAGTGATCAGCTGCCAAGAATTGATCGCCAGGTGCCATATTATAGTTATGGGGCTATATTAGCCGTAAAATATATACTGTATTTCAACAGGTAAACAGTACTGAGTTAGGTATATTAAAATTAGTGGTGTTGGCGTTATCGCGTTAATCTCCCGTTAACGCTTCACCCCTGTTAATGGCAACAAACTTTATGATTGCAGTTTACTGCAGTTAACAGCAGAAAGCACGGACAGTACTCTTTTGGCCTAGCGGCACTCCGTACAAGGCCACTCCTCGTCATCCAGACACTCGGAAGTCTCTGACCGCAATACATTGTAAACACAAGCAGAAATGGATAAAGACTGGAAGATTTTCAACAGCAAATTCAGCTTCAAAAAGTTTCAAAATGGATCTGTTGACAAGCCAACGGTAATATGTGGGCACTGTCAGCGTGAATTCAAATACCACCGGAGCACATCTAGCCTTAAGCACCACTTGCTAACTCAGCACTCAGTTGATGCTAGTGCTAATAATAGCACTCCAGCCATTATAAAAACAAACCACGCTGGACAACATACAGCAAAGATGCCTGGACAGTCGTTCACAATGTAAACTTAACATAGCGATTGCTAAATGGATCACCACTGCTTGCTGGCCTATTAGCATTGTTGAGGATGAGGGTCTACATGATATAATTCATATGTTGCCGGGAAATAATACACACTGAACAACAAATGTATTTTATGGGTTTTATCTGATATATAGAAAATAAAGAGCAGCACGCTTCAGAATGAAAAGATTTACAAAAATTTTTAAAGGTAAATAAAATAAAATGAAATGTACAAAATGTCTCTTTGTATATAACTCTCACGTTTGTGTTACAGTCTGCACTGCCTCAAACACACAGGAGGCGGATCTTAAACAAAATGGTGGATTACTAACAAAGAAAAATACAATCTGATAAAACGCTCAGTAAACTAATGACCCCAAATAAGTCCGTACAAACGGTAGTGGTGATAAACATACACACGACGCCACACCAGTGCGTGATCACTGACTGATCTTCACAGGACACCCGAGTCTCCAACGTTTCTTTATGAAGATTATTCCTCGTCTTGCTTGCTTTTCAAATCCGGTCTCCTGAACCGTTTTCCCAACCAAAAAAAACCCAGATATTCAAAATCCTCTACCTGGCATATCCCGCCCACACCCTGAAGTCACTTCCTGTTGAGTCAAGTTCAAATCAAAATATTTAAACGCAAATCAAATCAACAAAGATCCATAAACATGACCCGGTTACATTCTCCCCTGCTTACAAGTCAACGGCCTCGGTGACTACAAATGAGTTTTTGATTTCCCTCACAGCTTCTCTAAACAAGACCGTGCCTAAGTTTGCAAAAATCTGAGCGATTATAGCTGAAGAACTGGGATCCAAAACTGACTTTGGCTCATGGTACGGGTTTGAGTGCTGGCCTGCTGTTGACCTTTGACTCCTGCGGGGAAAGGGAACAGGTTCAGGCATGGCTTCATCTTCTGTATCAGACCGTGTTTCTTGTGAGTCTACCTCAGATTCTGGTTCAGGAAATTCATCATCCTGCTCTGACTCACCATTGATGCTACCTTCTGCACTATTCTCACTGCTAGGGATCCTGATCACTTCTTCCAAAACTAAACCATCGGTAGGGTCCTCTGAATTTAAACTGTCCTCCGGCGGGGACTCTGGGGACTTTCTAAGACACTGGCTACTCGGTCGTGACCTGAAGACGGGTGGGGACACACATGGTCTGATGTCAACTCTGTTAACTCTTTTTGTCGGTCCTCCTTCTACAGGTTCTACCGTGTATGTAGTTCCTTGAATCTGCACCACACGGTGGGGAATGGGTTTCCAAGCATCTTGAATTTTGTTTCTGCCTGGGGGCCGGTTTCTGACATACACAATCTGACCTAGCTCAATAGGGGGACAGTACACCTTCTCGTTATGCATTGAAATGCGTTCAGCAGCTTTCTGTTCACAGTACTCTTTGGCCCTGGCATGAGCATCATTCAGACGCCTTTGGTGGATCGCCAGCCAGTCGTGACTGGGCTCTACAGTGGACTCCTGTCCTAAAAGGGCATCAACAGGAAGGTGTGGGTCCACACCAAACAGAAGGTAGTAAGGGGAGTAGCCTGTTGTTGAATGCGGGGTAACATTGTACGCATAGACTAACTCTGGCACATACTCTGGCCATCTGCGTTTTTTCTCAGGCGGGAGGGTGCGCAAGAGTTCATGCAACGTCCTATTAAAACGTTCACATTGGGCATTCCCAGTAGGATGATGGGGGGTTGTACGACTTTTTTTTACACCATACAACTTGCAGAGTTCTGAGATCACCTCGCTTTCAAAATTCCAGCCCTGGTCCGAATGCAAACGCTCAGGGACACCATACTTGAGAAACCACTCTCGCAGCAGAACCTTGGCTGTTGTGTCAGCTTTTTGATCACGTGTTGGGAAAGCCTGCGTAAACTTTGTAAACACATCGGTGATCACTAGAACATTTTCTCTACCATCGCTAGAGGGTTCTAGAAGAGTAAAATCAACTGCGACTACCTCTAAGGGCCTACTAGCTAGAAATGATTTCATGGGGGGGGTGAATCTTGGGATTTGGCATTTTTGTTAACACACAGCGTTCACATTTCTTTATCCACTGTTTGGCATCCTCATGAATCCCTACCCAAAAACATCTTTGTCGTAGCAATTCCAGAGTACGCTCAATGCCTTGGTGCCCTATCGAGTCATGCACACTCTCTAACACCTGAGACTTTAAACAGCCTGGCACTAGTAGTTGAAAACGTTCCCCATACCTCACATCCTCAATCACCCGATAAAGCAGTCCCTCCTTCTCCCGAATATATGGCCAATGTTTCAATAAAGAGAGCGCTGGTTTTTCAAGGTCTTTCCTCTCCTGAAAGTTAGGTTTACTTTTGCCATCCCAAAACCTTCTAAAAACTCCCAGTACTGGATCCTGCCCCTGAAATTCCCTTAATTCCTCTTTTGAGTAGCCAGGTAAGGTAGGAGTATTACCCTGTGCTCCAGAACCGGAACCATCTCCCTTTTCATTCGCCCGCATTTGCCTAATCTTGCAACTCTCAAGACCAGCACTTGTTAGCTCAGTGCCAAGTGTTGTCCCTTTCTGTATCACATTGCAGATAGCCACACACCCATCATAATCCATGTCGTCCGACATTGGTTCCTGCTCCCCTGCAAACGGGTGCCTAGATAATGCATCAGCAGCCCGGTTAGACCGGCCAGGCCGATACTGAACATCAAAATCAAACACTGCTAACTGAGCCACCCATCGCTGTTCTAGTGCTCCTAATCTAGCAGTGTTGAGATGACACAACGGATTGTTATCAGTAAGGACCGTGAATTTAGAACCTAATAGGTAGCCTCTGAATTTTTCTGATATTGCCCATTTCAGAGCTAGAAGTTCTAATTTCATACTGCTATAATTTCTGTCATTCCTCTCTGCATTTCTGAGCCTACGGCTTGCATATGAAATTACTCTTTTCTTTCCCCCTTGTTCTTGATACAATATTGCTCCCAACCCTTGATTACTGGCATCTGTCTCAACAATAAAGGGACGAGTAAAATCCGCATACCCTAGTACTGGGGCGCTAGTGAGTTTCTGTTTCAGAATATCAAACGAGCTTTGGCATTGCGGCGTCCATAGACTGCACATCCATTGATTCACCTTGGAGGGAGGCCCTGAATTCAAACAGAGATTCACCAGGTCGTGAAGCGGGCTAGCTATCTGGGAAAAGTGCTCAACAAATCGCCTATAATAACCGCAAAAGCCTAGGAACGAGCGCAACTCTTTCAGTGTGGTAGGCACTGGCCATTGCTTCACTGCCTCTATTTTACCTGGGTCTGTTTCAATTCCATCTGCTGAAACCTGGTGACCTAAAAACTTAACCTTCTGCTGCAGAAAGTGACATTTCTCTAGTTTGACTTTAAGACCGGTATCTTGTAGTCGTTTCAAGACTATGTCAACTCTTTCTAGGTGCTCCGTGAATGTCTTGGAAAACAGCAAAATGTCATCCAAAAACACCAGCATTATTTGGAAAATCAAATCATTCATCGCAGTTTGCATCAATCTTTGAAACGTTGCTGGACCATTACAGACACCCATGGGCATGCGCAAGTACTCAAAGAGACCAAAAGGGGTTGTGAAGGCTGTTTTATGTTGGTCATGCTCTTTTACTGCCACCTGGTGGTACCCACTTGCTAAGTCAATTGTTGAGAAAAACTTTGCTCCCTGCAAAGCATCAAAACTCTCATCAATTCGCGGCAGTGGAAAAGCATCTTTTCGTGTCTTCTGGTTAAGCTTACAGAAATCCACACATAGCCGTATACTACCATCAGTTTTTCTCACTACCACCACAGGAGATGCATAAGAGCTACAACTCTCCTTGATTATCTCCTTTTTCAACAGCTTGGATATGTGCTCTTTAACCTCTGTGTATTGGTTGGGTGGAATTCGCCGATAGGGTAGGCTCACAGGTACCTCATCCACTAGGTTTATGTCATGTTTGACTCTGTCTGTGTACCCCAAGTCATCATCATCGACAGCAAAAACATTAACATACTTGGCCAGCACAGTTTTCAATTGATCCTGTTGCTCTTTACTCCCTCCAATGTCTAATTTGTCCAAGACAGACGAGGTGCTGGCATCAAGGGCACTAGGCTGTTCAACTGAGACATGTTCGATACTTGCTGAAATACGGTTAAACTTTACTTTAACTGGGGGTTCATCACTTAAGCACTCCACAGGGGAAAATACCCCAAGCCGGGTCCTCGCGTTTAGCCACACATCCTCCGATGAAAGATTCACTACTTGCACTGGGACAGTATTACTGCTAGCTTCAACCAATGTGGGTAGGACAACCAGACCACTTGGCAAAGTCATGTTCCCCAGCTCTAGTAATCTCAAGCCGTTACCCTCTTGTACCTTGGGAAACCCTTTTGCCATGACTGTAACTACTGATGCTGAGGGGATGTGGGCTCCATCCCTACCTACCAGCCTAGCCACACTCCGCCTAGTGACTGTACATTTCTGAACCTGCTGAAAGGCACTTCTCCAGTCTGAATCAAGTTTCCCCCCAAGGACAGTATCAAACTCAGCATGCACCAGTTGACGGCAGCGGCTAATGATATTCATGCCGACAATCCCTGCAGTTTCTGAATTCGGTGGGTCTTTCACAACGAGGAAACTGCAATCAGGTATTTTCAGTCCCATGGTCTCAATCTCTAACTCAAGATATCCTAAATATGGGATTTCTAATCCATTAGCAGCAGTCAACCTTAACCACCCCGCTGTAGCCACCATGTCATCATCCTCCCCACACAAATGCTGACGGAAAAACTGTTCAGTTATGGTGCTGACCTGGCTGCCCGTATCTAGTAAGCAACGGGTTACCACACCACGTATGTTAATCTCTACCGTGGGACATGTTCCTACTGCACGGGCCAGTAACTGATCCTGAGTAATCTGTGCTTTAACTGAGTCTGAAGTGTTCCCCCTAATCGCTTGACTCACGGCGACCGGGGCCTCTAGTTTCCCTGATTCTGACCGCTTTGCTGTGCCTTTTGCTTCTGGGTGCAATTCTTGGCTATATGCCCCTCCCTTTGACATTTAAGACAGATGGGTTTTCCATCATCTGTAAATTTCAACTGAGCTCGACGGCGGGTATTGGTCTGTTCACTTGAATTTGTTCTCTGCATAGTTAGGGTCTTAACCGCAGCAGCCAGCTCACTGATCTGCTTCCCTTGCTCTGCTACTACTTTGAAAAGATCACCCACAGTTCCCACTTGCTGTTCCTGAGCCGTTATGGCACTGCACTGGGTCTCTCTATCTCCACTGTCTCCTTTACTTCGGCTTTTAGAAGATCTGGAATGGCTAGTATCCTCCACTGACCACAAATAGGCTTCTTCTCGTACCTGTATCATAGTGGAGTCTGGTTTCTGTCTTGCAAACTTCCTCAGTTCTCGTTTAAGGAGTGGATCACTAAGGCCTTCAATGAACTGATCCCTAAGAACTTTCTGCTCATTAGCTAAGGCATTTGCGTCGTGCTTTGAGATCGTTCTCAAAATCTGACACAAGGCATGTGAGTAGCCAAGGATATCCTCACCATCTTTTTGTTTTCGACTGTATAGGTCATGTAAGAGCTGAGCGGTGCATCTTTTATCTCTAAAGGCTTCTCTGAGGTACTTGAACAGGTCAGCAACGGGTAGTGATTTCCCCCCACTACGAAATTGCATCTCCTCTAGAGCTGCACCCTTTAGAAGTGACATTATGAAGTCATACCGGTCACTGTTTGATTGGTATCTAGAATGCACTACACGCTCAACCTCCTCAATAAAATCCTCAACAGAACGACCATCCTTATCATAATCACCACTGAAAGGGGTGATTTGCCGTTCTCTAGGTACATAAACATAGGATCTCTGTGGTTCCTCACTCAAAGCCGCGATGGCTGTCAAGGCTTCAGTTTGTTTACGTTTCAGTTCAGAAACCTGTTCTAAAAGGTCTCTGTTTTCAGGTGATACCTCAGCATTTCTGCTCGCAGAGGAGTCCTCAACGCCTCTGTTTTCAACGCCCCCCACTGCGCCCTCTTCCATGTTCAAAAGTCTCTCTTACAAGTAGTCGAGGATATTGTGTTGAACTGTCCAGTCTGATGGAACCCCGGGAATTGCAGTCTCTTGGCCCCGAGTCCTCTCCGCTGATCCAAGGTCCACGATCACTCCGGCCGGTCTCTCCGTCTGCACCCCGTCAGGCTCCAACCGTCCAGCCGCTCTCGTCTGCTTCGTATCACCACTACTGTTTACAGTACACCAACCCACTCTAAACTATCAGATAATTGACCCCACTCCTGGTACCAACATTTGTTGCCGGGAAATAATACACACTGAACAACAAATGTATTTTGTGGGTTTTATCTGATATATAGAAAATAAAGAGCAGCATGCTTCAGAATGAAAAGATTTACAAAAATTTTTAAAGGTAAATAAAATAAAATGAAATGTACAAAATGTCTCTTTGTATATAACTCTCACGTTTGTGTTACAGTCTGTACTGCCTCAAACACACAGGAGGCGGATCTTAAACAAAATGGTGGATTACTAACAAAGAAAAATACAATCTGATAAAACGCTCAGTAAACTAATGACCCCAAATAAGTCCGTACAAACGGTAGTGGTGATAAACATACACACGACGCCACACCAGTGCGTGATCACTGACTGATCTTCACAGGACACCCGAGTCTCCAACGTTTCTTTATGAAGATTATTCCTCGTCTTGCTTGCTTTTCAAATCCGGTCTCCTGAACCGTTTTCCCAACCGAAAAAAACCCAGATATTCAAAATCCTCTACCTGGCATATCCCGCCCACACCCTGAAGTTACTTCCTGTTGAGTCAAGTTCAAATCAAAATATTTAAACGCAAATCAAATCAACAAAGATCCATAAATATGACCCGGTTACACATATTGCATCCAACAACAGCACATATGAGCTGCCTTCAAGATTCACCATGGGAGACAAAATGTACAGTTTGTATGAAGAAGAGAGAGCTAAAATTGAAGAGAGCCTTGAGAAAGACCTGCTCAGTTGCACTGACTGGGGACTACTGGGCCTCTGTGAGTAATCACAGCTACCTGGGGGTCACTGCATATTATTTTGAACCACAGTGGAAACTACAATTGCATGCTTTAATGGTTCTGAAGATTGAGGAGAGGCACTTTGCCAATGCGTGTGCTGAGCACTTCATGCAGGTAGCCAGCCAGTGGGTTATTGAAAATAAAATCAGCACTCTGACCACTGATAGTGCACGCAACATGACTGCTGCGGCCAGACAGCTCCCCTTCAAGCACATGCCTTACATTACACATATCCTCCAAAGAGCTGTCATAGTCAGTCTACAGAACAGCCCATTTGACGGAGTATTAGCAAAATGCAGAAAGGTAGTGGGCCATTTCAAGCACATCCCACCAAATGCAGCAGAGCTAGAACAGCAGCAACTTAAACAGCTTGGCAAGAAAGAATCACTCGCACAGGACGTCCCGACAAAGTGGAACAGTACTCTTGAGATGATCACACGTGTTCTGAGGAATAAAGATCCACTGAGAGTTACGCTGGACCAACATGCAACCAACATTCCTATGCCAACAGCAGCCGAAATGGAGAAACTGAAGAACTTGGAGATCTTGCTGGAGCACTGCAGGTAATGCTACTATAGTACTATAATACTTACAGTGTCCCCTCAATAGAGGGGTTACATGAGAACAGAATTCTTGGCAGTTACAGGACAGTTATCATAGCAACATAGCACTGAGTGGCAATCACATGGGACAGCTTTATTTTTAAGCAGCAAAACATAAAATTCACACAAACTATTTAGTCACAGCAGCACACAGAGTACTTATTTTACTTTACATGATAATGCCACACCACTGACTTGACTGTAGTGATGTGAGTAAAGACCAAGGAGCACATGGGAAGTGAAGAACTGAATCAGAGCATTTAATAATTTATTTAACTTTTTGCCAATTAATCAAGATAGATTAAGATTAGCTCTCTACAATGAAAGCAGGTACTCCATGTATTGCTGTGATTGATTTTACATTTACTCTGTATTTACGCTAGAGAAAATGTTGTGTTTATTGTTCCTCCCAACAGGGAAATGGAATATCTATACTGTACATGTATAATTGTTAAAAGCTCCTAATTGATCTGGTTTTCTGTATTATTACAGGTACATAACTGATCTTCTTGGAGGAGAGAAGTTTGTTTCCTGCTCAGTGGTGCTTCCGGCATTATACCATCTGTCACGAGTGATGGAACTCACCGAGGTTGACCCAGCTTACATAATTCGAGTCAAGGAGACCTTCACAGCAGACCTAGAGAAACGCAAAGAAAAAACTAACACTGCATGGCTGAGGGTGGCAACAGCACTGGATCCTCAGTTTAAGGACCTCAAGTGTCTGAGCAAACCTGAAAGGGCTGAGGTGTGACATTCCATCACTGCCTTGCTGAGAGAGATGAACAATCCTGCATAGCCACAACAGCCAGAAACATCCGAACCACCAAAGAAACGATTATCTCTCATGCTTGTCCCTTCATCTGATGAAGAGGATGACGGTATTGAGAAGTGTCTTGAGCACGTCAGGGTACAGCCCACTATTGGCATAGAGGACTGTCCCCAACAGTGGTGGTCCAAACATGAAGGGGCACACCCATCGTTGGCTCTGCTTGCATGCAAGTACCTGGCACCACCTGCCATGTCCGTCCCATGTGAGAGGTTGTTTTCACTGTCTGGTCAACTGTCTGGCCATGTGATTCAGAAGAAGCATGCTGCTCTGTCATCTGAAAATTTAAACAAGCTTGTCTGTTTGAGCAACTGGCTCAATAGAAAGAAGTAAATGGGAACAACCCATGTACAGTATGTTCTGTTAGTGTGAACTTTTATGTTGGGTGTTCATGTTCATTTTTAGAATAATGTCAAGTTAAGTTGAAATAGCTGGAAATTGTGTCCCTCTACCTCTGCTGAAGAGAATAAAGAAAAGTCTGTTTTAGCAAAGAAGTTGGAAGTATAAGCTAAGTAAGTTGCTCTATATAGGTGGAGTCCTGGTTCTATATAATACTCTTCATTTGCACTGCCTCTTTGATGTTTACAGTTTATTTACAGTTTACTACAGGAGTAAAGTTGCACACTGAATTGTGTAAGCATTGTTACTACAAAGACGTTATTAAGCTCTGCCGTTCTGTGGTTTACACATGCAATATTTCAGCACTTTTGAGGATTTTTGGGGGGAATATTCTGAATGAATAGTTGTCATTTTTGACATATTGAGCTTTAATAAACCTGCAGTTGTAGAAAGCAAGCATATTTGTCCACTCCCATGTTTATAAGAGTATGAGAAACTTGAAAATTTGGCAAGTAAAGGTATACTGTATTTGAATGGAAAAATATGTGATTAACGCATTATTAACCTTTTGAGTGTGAGATTTTGTGTGCCCCTAGTGGCAGAGCGCGACACTGCACCTGTCATCTCACTCTGACATGATCGTCTCCATTGAGGATTTGTACTGATTTGTACTGATCTGCCAGTTTCAGAAGGTGGCAGACATCTGTTGGAGGACTCGATGGATGACACGTAACACACCAAAGAAGAACTCCTCATTTCCTTTTCCTGTTTTTAGCATTTTAGCTCAGAAAGCTAATATGGCTCCCGTTTGTCATCATGGATCGTCACTTAGTCATTCTTTGTACGTGGAAAACAGCCACGAGATACAACCAGAATTTATGTGGGATAATCATAAGACTTTGTAGATGTGGTAGAGAGCGTAAATGACCAACAGAACGCAAAATAATGACCACGAGGGGTGAAAACGCAGCAACCACACCAGCCGGCGGGTCCCCTTAGCCGCTGGTAAGTGAGGAATTTCTGTTTTTTTTTTAACATTGTACTGATTTCTTGTTCATATACTTTGAAGATAAGATGATGACGTACCTCTGTACAAAAAACGGTGTCAAAAGACTGAACCATTCTTTGTGTAAATATGTCCAAAGTCCAGTTTTGACTGAGTTATGGAATTTAAAGAGGTGCCGTGACATTATGCAAATTAGATGCATAAATGTATTCCTATCTGAAACTTTGGATCATATTTTACATCTTTCTATTTGACAGTAAGCCATTATCTCTTACCACTTTCAAGTTATAGCCTTGGAAATCTGAGCTAATTTACTGACAAAAAATATTTACCACTCTTGACCACTAGGGGTTATGTCACAATTCGGCGACAGACACACTCAAAGAGTTAATCGCCATTGACTCAATGATTCAAAAGATTATTCGCGATTAGGAATTTCAATCATCCAACACCACTAAATAAAATATATTTAACAATTATGATGCATTTTCAACCCAAAGCAAACTTCATCTAGGATTAAAAGCAGTTAAAATGATGCAGTCACAAGGTTACATGGAAAATACATGGATTTCAGAATCAAAATCAGAATCAGAATGAACTTTATTGCCAAGCACGTTCACAAGTAAACACAAGTAAACATACGAGGAATTTGACTTGACATTGGGCGCGCTAGTATAAACGCATCCCAATGACGCGGCAGCCATGCAAGGAGCCTGTCATACAGTGTGGGGAAAGAGGGGAAGGGGGGAGAGAAGGGTAAACACAATGGGCAGAGAGAAAAAAGCATTGTTAATCAAAATAAAGCTCATTTTATGACCAAAATTGTGATTACCTAGAAAAAACTCTCTAATGCACAATTAGCAGACAATAAAGATCACACAATAACAAGCGAGAGAGACCAGTGTATGTAGTCAGCATATGATCAGTATGTGATGCAGTGTGGAGGTGTGTCAATTGCTGGTGAACAGCAGAGGGCACCCCCTGGCAACGGATAATCATGTGTTCTACACGGCATGTCCAGAGTTTATCTCTCCTCATGCAGGTGGCAAGTTCTGTAAACACATGATAACGCTGTCCTTGAGGAGCTCGATCTGCAGAACAACAGCCATTGTTTGTCGATGTTTGGGTTAAGAGAGAAGCCAGCCACCTCTTCAAGCCTTATCTTCATCGAGGAGGAATGTAAACAGGGCACCACAACAAGGTCAAATCTGCACAGTGCACTCAGAGCGTAGAATTTTCCTCTCTCATGCAATTGTGCTTCATAATTTCCATATACAGGCTTAAAAACATTCCTGGCAAGCACAAGCAACTCAAGATGTATTCCATTCGTCTGAATCAGTTACCATTCAGTTCACCATGCCACTATTCGTGCACACCCCAACTGGTCGAATTTGATGAAGGAGCTTTGCCTGGGTCCGCATTTAAACAGCTCTCCCACCTTCCTCAATTTCTGATACATCAGGAAACCCAAAGTCAAAAATAGAAGTCCTGTGATCATAGCCAATAGATGTCTTCTGCATCTCCAGTCGAATCACACAGGCACTTGAGTTCCAATGTCATGAGTCTTCCGAGGGTTCCCCCCAACCCAATCTTCTTTTAAAGTGGTGTCAATCACATTTAAGCTGCTTTCCAGACCCATAATTTCCATTTGGATTAAGATTCAGCCAGAAGGAGAGCCAAAAAACACAGACAAAAACGCAACATTGCAAGCTGGGATCAGAAGGGAGGAGAAGGAGGGAGAGGAGGGAGAAATGCATCTGCTCTCTCTGAGTGCCGGAAGTAGAACATGTAGATACTGTATAAATATATATTCTATGTGTGAATAATGTACTATGTGTTGTGTAGAGAGTGTGGTGCGTGTGTGTTGCCCTTAGGACTTGCTGTAGCTGCCCTGGTGGTAACGTCACGTGGGCTGCAGTACCTGTATATATTTCTGGGTGTGTTCAATAAAGTTCAGTTTGCTGCATGGCATAAGACTGACTCCGACCATTATTTACAGACATAACATTTTGGTGACAAGAGAAAAATCATGGAGGATTATGGGCTACCTCCACCTCCGCCATTGTTTCTGGAGTGTCCGGGAGAGCCAGCGACCCGGTGGCCAAATTGGATGGCTATACTTGGGGGATACATCGCTGGGCTGGGCCTGGGTAGACGCGATGGAGACCGAGGACGGGCGCTTCTGGTCCATCGTCTCGACGTAGAGGGTCGGAGAATTCTCGGCATGTTGGGAGAGACAGAACGTTATGCGGATGATGTCAGGTGGATGGCTGGAGATTTTGCCGAATGTCCAAGGGACAAGAAGCTGGGGCTGTGGGTAGTGAGACTGTTGGCGCCAAGAGGAGCTAAGCTAGTTAGCTCGGAGGAGCTAAAGGCTCAGTCTGTGCTGACGGGAAGGTTAACCACGATGCTAGGTGCACTCCAAAATCAAGCTACAAGCTACCAGCTGGGTATCCAAGGGGACCTGAGACCCTGGTTAAGGGAGACGGCGAGCCAGTCAAGGAGCTTAGCACGGTGCGTGACCGTAGCGCTGGTGGTGTTGACGGCGTGGTGAAAAGTGACAGCGGAAAGGGAGAGCAGCAACCGGACTCAACTGAGTCTTCCCCGCAACTGGAGTCCGGGCAGCGGGAGAGTGGAACAAGCAGGCTGAAAACCCCGGGAAGCAGCAGTGACAGCCGGGCACAGAGGTAGCACAGAGGCAGAGCAGCGGCGTGCCTTGGATGAAGGTGCTGGGCGCAGCAGCGAGATGCCTGGGTCAGTGAGTAACGCCGGCGAGAGTGATGCTGTGAGCCCCAGGAGAGAGCAGCGACAGCCGGGAGCAGAGGCAGCACAGCGGAGCGCCTCAGATGACAGAGAGGAGGTGCCAGGTGCCACGGAGGTCGGGCAGGACCTCAGTGCCGGAGCTCAAAGCACTTTGGACGAGGGTGCTGGGTGTTATGGCGAGGTGCCCAAGTTGATGGGTGACGCCGACAAGCAAGCTTTGGTTTTCCCCGGAGCTCGGCCACAGCTGTCTGGGGCTACAACGGCGGCAGCTGCAGCAGTTTTGGAGATGGTTGGGGGCGGATCAACAGACACGGAGGGACTGTGTGCCGGGCAGCAGCACTGTGGGTCCAGACAGGAGAAGCGGTTGAGGGTGAGGAGTAGAGACATTCTCGCCGGGGAGGTCAGCTTCGACCACGAGGGCAGACGGCTGCCTGAACCGGTTTTACCCGTGGCTGCCCATGGACACTGGTGTCACATCAATAATTTTACTGTAAATATGTTGATATGATATAAATAATATGTTTATATGATTGCATGAGTGTAGGAATGTGTTGTTGTGGGATTATTTTACGCATTTTGAGACACAGTTCTGTTTTAGTTGTTTTTGTGTGAATGTGTTAGGCCATTCCAGTTCACTGTTCCCTGTTATTTCCCTTAGTGCATGATTCGGGTCCTAAATTGGGGTGGTTCTTGATTGTGTTTATGTGTTTTGCACTTTTGTAAGGGAGAGGGGAATGTTGTGTAGAGAGTGTGGCACGTGTGTGTGGCCCTTAGGGCTTGCTGTAGCTGCCCTGGTGGTAACGTCACGTGGGCTGCAGTACCTGTATATATTTCTGGATGTGTTCAATAAAGTTCAGTTCGCTGCATGGCATAAGACTGACTCCGACCATTATTTACAGACATAACATTTTGGTGACAAGAGAAAAATCATGGAGGATTATGGGCTACCTCCATCTCTGCCATTGTTTCAGGAGTGTCCGGGAGAGCCAGCGACCCGGTGGCCAAATTGGATGGCTATACTTGGGGGATACATCGCTGGGCTGGGCCTGGGTAGACGCGATGGAGACCGAGGACGGGTGCTTCTGGTCCATCGTCTTGACGCAGAGGGTCGGAGAATTCTCGGCATGTTGGGAGAGACAGAGCGTTATACGGATGATATCGGGTGGATGGCTGGAGATTTTGCCGAATGTCCAAGGGACAAGAAGCTGAGGCTGTGGGTAGTGAGACTGTTGGCTCCAAGAGGAGCTAAGCTAGTTAGCTCGGAGGAGCTAAAGGCTCAGTCTGTGGTGACGGGAAGGTTAACCACGATGCTAGGTGCACTCCAAAATCAAGCTACAAGCTACCAGCTGGGTATCCAAGGGGACCTGAGACCCTGGTTATCGGAGACGGCGAGCCAGTCGAGGAGCTTAGCACGGTGCGTGACCGTAGCACTGGTGGTGTTGACGGCATGGTGAAAAGTGACAGCAGAAAGGGAGAGCAGCAACCGGACTCAACTGAGTCTTCCCCACAACTGGAGTCTGGGCAGCTGGAGAGTGGGAACAAGCAGGCTGAAAACCCCAGGAAGCAGCAGTGACAGCCGGGCACAGAGGTAGCGCAGAGGCAGTGCAGCAGCGTGCCTTGGATGAAGGTGCTGGGCGCAGCAGCGAGGTGCCTGGGTCAGTGAGTAACGCCGGCGAGAGTGATGCTGTGAGCCCCAGGAGAGAGCAGTGACAGCCGGGAGCAGAGGCAGCACAGCGGAGCGCCTCAGATGACAGAGAGAAGGTGCCAGGTGCCACGGAGGTTGGGCAGGACCTCAGTGCCGGAGCTCAGAGCACTTTGGACAAGGGTGCTGGGTGTTATGGCGAGGTGCCCAAGTCGACGGGTGACGCCGACGAGCAAGCTTTGGTTTTCCCTGGAGCTCGGCCACAGCTGTCTGGGGCTACAATGGCGGCAGCTGCAGCAGTTTTGGAGATGGTTGGGGGCGGATCAACAGGCACGGAGGGACTGTGTGCCGGGCAGCAGCACTGTGGGTCCAGACGGCAGAAGCGGTTGAGGGTGAGGAGTAGAGACATTCTCGCTGGGAGGTCAGCTTCGACCACGAGGGCAGGCGGCTGCCAGGGGTGCGCATGCCTTGGGGGTGCCCTGAGCACCCGAACCGGTTTTACCCATGGCTGCCCATGGACACTGGTGTCATGTAAATAATTTTACTGTAAAATTTTACTGTAAAATTTGTTTACATGATTGCATGAGTGTAGGAATGTGTTGTTGTGGGATTATTTTACGTATTTTGAGACACAGTTCTGTTTTAGTTGTTTTTGTGTGAATGTGTTAGGCCATTCCAATTCACTGTTCCCTGTTATTTCCCTTAGTGCATGATTCGGGTCCTAAATTGGGGTGGTTCTTGATTGTGTTTATGTGTTTTGCACTTTTGTAAGGGGGAGGGGAATGTTGTGTAGAGAGTGTGGCGCGTGTGTGTGGCCCTTAGGGCTTGCCGTAGCTGTCCTGGTGGTGACGTCAGGCGGGCTGCGGTACCTGTATATATTTCTGGGTGTGTTCAATAAAGTTCAGTTTGCTGCATGGCATAAGACTGACTCCGACCATTATTTACAGACATAACACTATGTACTCCTTTTGTACTGCACTAGGAATTTTTACAATAAACTATTGTGCCTTTTGCAGATATGTCTCCCCTTTTGTTTATTTTTTATTTGTGAACGTTACCAAGATTTAGTGACATAAATTAAATGCTAAAAGACTGGAAAAGCTGTCTAAATAATCCAGCAGTTTGAGAAGTCACTCTTGGTTTGCTGTAAATCCGTCAACAGAATTATGAACCATGAATTAGTTTGTGTTAAAACATGTTAAATCCCATTAAACCCTAACTCATTATTAGGAAATACAGATGCTAATACGGCCCAGAATTCCTCCATATACTGGCACTATCACTAAAGTGTGCAGTGTTTTCTGCACTGGCACATCCAACAATACACTCTTCAGTAAATGAAATAATTGTTTTTGGTTACTTTTTCTTAAAAATGAACCATTATTTTCATCGTCACTGAAAAATGTTTGGTTTGTACTCTTGACTCTTCCCACTTAACAGACAAATAGAAAATCATGATGTAAACACATAAGTCACTAAATTATTTATTACAATCCCCAGCAAAATCCAGATTATCTAGAATGTGCAAAATTCAAACTTTATACTGTAAAAAAACCCATAATAGGTCACACACGCCTGCCACTCTCAAAGTGGCCCAGCACACCAAGGAATGCTTGATTGAAGGCAGCATTCTGAGCCATCTCCTCCCTTCACAAGGTAGTTTCATGGGATCCAGGTCAAGTGGACCCCTGACCAAGTGAGCACCCCAAGTAGACCCCGGGATCCAATCTGTACATGTACAAGTACATTCTCAATCCACTGATTTGTAAACACAAAGGAGAACAAAAACAAGATTTTGTGTAAAACTGTTGGAAAGACTTTTCCTGGTCACCAAGAAGTTTCAAAAATATATATATATGTAAGATGACAACTAATCTGACCCGGAGAAGGTTTTGGTTCTGTTTCTGCTTTCAAAAGAGTTTTTTTTCTCCACTGCTGCTGCTCCTCACCGCTGGCTGCCCCCAGATGAAAATCCACAGAATAAGTATGTGGCACTATAATATTCTGAATGAGGCTTTAGAAAGCTCTGAATCAGTTTGTAAATCACTGGATTGAAAATGTACTTGTACATGTACAGATTGGAAAAGGGGTCCACTTGGGGTGCTCACATGGGGTGCTCACTTGGTCAGGGGTCCACTTGACCTGTTCCTGTTTCATGCTCTCTTGCCTCACTGAGAAGCAACTGGAAGTGCTGCTGGTCCCAGTTCAGCAAATCTTCAACCTGTGGTGGGACTCTAGAATGAAAATATACACACAAGTACATGCACAGCACGCAAGTGCAACATGTAAAAAATGACTTTTTAACCAGGATTAACACTAGCTTATTTTGTCAGATGTTGTCGACACAAGCGCAAAATACAGCAGAGCACAGAGTTAGCATTGATGGCTAACTAGCTAGCTCATTGTCTGCATGCAGGAGACAACGGTGTTGTTTGTTCAAAGTGAGCTTTCCACCACTGGGATAAATAATGGCAAAGATGCATAATATCACATCACTCACCATCCTCTGTCACTGTTTTCAACAATGATAATCCCATGGTCAGGTCTACTCCACTCTGCCTCCCGTCTGCTTTTGCCGTGGCCGTGAATTCTTTTCAGGTCGCTCCGTTCTGCTCCCTCTGGATTTCTTTAATCAGCAACCAAGCACAGAAAAGTCTGCACCTCATCGGTGGACCACAGTGTTGATTTGTGTGTAGCCATTTATCTCGTTGATTACAGTCACTCATGCTTGCTGTTGGTGATTTGACTGTTCGTTGCCGTCCAAAATGGCGCAGTAAACAAAAGACACATGACCCATGTGATGTCAGTGCAACCCCTCTATACTTAGTGACACATTACAAAATGGCACTAACAGTACCCAGAAATGGAGACTTGCTTCAACAGAGTTTTTTTTTCCAAAGCCATTTACTTGTTTTCAGCTGACTAAAACTCATGCTAATGATTAAAAAAAGTATTTTTTTAATTCCTGTGGACCAAAGGAGAGAAGACAAAAGAGTTCTGTCAGCACTTGATTATTTCAGCACCAAATCCCCATCTATTGGCAAAAAAGTGTAATTACTACAATGTAAATGACAGCAGTGTGTCAACATGTCAACACAACTATAAGAGTAGGTCACTTATTAACGAAAATAGAAAATGTCTGTTGAAATAAATAATTAAAAAACTATGATTGAGACATTTTCAACCTGCTATATTTTCCAGAGACACACTCCAGAGACACACAGAGAAACTTTATGATTCACCCACAAGGTTTAGAGGAGGCGGATGTGGTTCAAAGTAGTTTTCAAACCTTTTGACAGCTGTGAAAAGTGGCTCGGCGGGAAAAGTTTCATTACATGATATTTATGAAGGTATAAATATCAGTTACATTTAAATAACAGGCTATAATACTTAAGAGCACTTTTGATTCTAATGTCCAAGGTGTTTTGTGCTGGTCTGTGAGGAATAACGACGTGGATAATGTCCTCCGTTTCATCCCTTAGGGGTTTCCACCCACACGTTCATTGCATATTAACTGCAGTATGTTCCTCTGATGAAAGTCTGTTGGATCTGTTGGATCGTTCTTAGTCTGGCCCTTCACCCAGGTCCAGTTTATCATGGGTGACCATACCAGAGGCAAATTGCCCCGGACAACATAACTCCTGGGATCATTAGGGCACGCAAACCCCCCACCAGGGTCACCCACAATAAACTGGTTCTGGGTGAAGGGCCAGACTAAGAATAATCCAACAGACTCTCATGATGAATGCTAAAACAAGGATTCAGTGTACCCTGCCCAGTATGGGGTTACCGGGGCCCCACCCTGGAGCCAGGCCTGGTGGAGGGGCTCGATGGCTAGTGGCTGGTGGCCGGGTTTCCACCCATGGAACCTGGCCAGGCTCATCACGAAAAAGTTACATGGGGCCGCCCTTCAGTGGGCTCACCACCTGCAGGAGGGACCATGGGGGTCTGGTGCTATGTGGATCAGGTAGAGGTCGAAGGCGGAGACCTTGGCGATCTGATCCCAGGCTTCCTAAACTGGCTTTTGGGAAGTGGAATGTCACCTCTCTGGTGGGGAAGGAGTCTGAGCTGGTGCATGAGGTTGAAAGATACCGGCTAGATATAGTCGGCCTCACCTCAACGCACAGCTCCTGTTCCAGAACCAGTCTCCTGGAGGCGGACTGGAGCTTTGCCTACTTTGGAGTTTCCCCAGGTGAGAGGTGGGTATTCTTGTATCCCCCCACCTTGCGGCTTCTATATTGGAGTTTTCCCTGGTGGACGAAAGGGTTGTATCCCTGCGCCTTCGGGTTGGGAAACTGGTCCTGACCATCATTTGTGCCTATTCACCAAATGGTGGTTCAGAGTACCCACCCTTTTTGGAGTCTCTGACTGGGGTGCTGGAGGGTGCTCCTCTTGGAGACTCCATTGTCCTACTGGGGGACTTCAATGCGCATGTGGGCAATGACAGTGAAAGCTGGAGGTGGGTGATTGGGAGGAACGGCCTGCCCGATTTGAACCCGAGTGGTGTTCAGTTATTGGACTTCTGTGCTAACCACAGTTTGTCCATAACGGACACCATGTTCAAGCATAAGGGTGTCCATATGTGCACCTGGCACCAGGACACCCTAGGTCGCAGGTCAATGATCAATTTTGTTGTCATGTCATCAGACCTGTGACAGTATGTCTTGGACACTCGGGTAAAGAGAGGTGCAGCGCAGTCAACTGATCATCACCTGGTGGTGAGTTGGATCCGATGGCAGGGGAGGACACCATTCAGAGCTGGTGCACCCAAACCTATAGTGATGGTGTGCTGGGAACGTCTGGCTGTGGCCCCTGTCCAGGAGGTTTTCAACTCCCACCTCCGAAAGAACTTTGACCACATTCCAAGGGAGTCCGGAGACATGGAGTCTGAATGGGCCATGTTCTCCACCTCCATTGTTGAAGCAGCTGCCCAGAGCTGCGGCTGAAAGGTTGTCGGTGCATCTCGTAGTGGTAGCCCCCGAACCAAGTGGTGGACCCCAGAGGTGAGGGGGGCCATTAAGCTGAAGAAGGAGTCCTATCAAGCTTGGTTGGCTTGTTGGACTCCCGAGGAAGCTGAGGTGTACTGGCAGGTGAAGTGGAGTGCGGCTTGGGTGGTTGCTGAAGCAAAAACTCAGGTGTGGCAGGAGTTCGGTGAGGCCATGGAACAAGACTTTCGGTCAGCGTGGAAGAGATTCTGGCAAACTGTCCGGCGGCTCAGGAGGGGGAAGCAGCTCCCTGTCCACACTGTGTATAGTGCAGATGGGGTGCTGCTGAGTTTGACTGGAGATATCATCGAGCGGTGGAAAGAATACTTTGAGGACCTCTTCAATCCCACTGACACGCCTTCCACAGAGGAAGCAGGGCTTGAGAACGAGGGGGACGACTTGCCCATCACAGGGGCTGAGGTCACCAGGGTGGTTAAAAATCTCTTTGGTGGCCGGGCCCCGGGGGTGGACGAGATTCACCCTGAGTACCTCAAGGCCCTGGAAGTTGTAGGACTGTCATGGTTGACATGCCTCTGCAACATTGTGTGGAGGCCGGGGACAGACTGTCACGGTTGACATGCCTCTGCAACATTGTGTGGAGGTCGGGGACAGTGCCTTTGGCATGGCAAATCGGGCTGGTGGTTCCTCTCTTTAAAAAAGGGGGCCGGAGGGTGTGTTCCAACTTTAGAGGGATCACACTCCTCAGACTCCTTGGGAAGGTCTATGCCAAGGTACTGGAGAGTAGAGTCCGGCCACTGGTCAAACCTCGGATTCAGGACAAGCAATGTGGTTTTCATCCTGGCCGTGGCACATCGGACCAAATCTTTCCCCTCTTTAGAATCCTCAAGGGTTCGTGGGAGTTTGCCCAACCAGTTTACATGTGTTTTGTGGACTTGGAGAAGGCATTCGACCACGTCCCTCATGTTTTTTAGTGAGGGTGCTTCGAGAGTATGGGGTATCGGGCTTGTTATTACAAGCTATCCAGCCTCTATATGACCATTGTGAGAGTTTGGTTCGTGTTTCTAAAACTCAGTCGGACTCATTCTCAGTGAGCAATGGACTCCGCCAGGGCTGCCCTTTGTCACAATCCTGTTCATAATTTTAAGGACAGGATTTCTAGGTGCAGCCAAGGAACGGAGGGTGTCATGCTTGGTGACCACAGGATCTCATCTCTGTTGTTTGCAGATGACATTGTCCTGTTGGCTTCATCCAGCAATGACCTACAGGTCTTACTGGAATGGTTTGCCGCTGAGTGTGAA
Source organism: Pholidichthys leucotaenia (assembly GCA_020510985.1). NCBI lineage: Eukaryota > Metazoa > Chordata > Actinopteri > Cichliformes > Pholidichthyidae > Pholidichthys > Pholidichthys leucotaenia. Next base: position 413,773,537 of record CM035837.1, on the reverse strand, counting down.
GTGGCTGGGATGAGAATCAGCACCTCCAAGTCCAAGTCCATGGTCCTCAGCCAGAAAAAGGTGGATTGTACTCTTCAGGTTGGGGACAAGCTCCTTCCCCAAGTGGAGGAGTTTAAGTATCTCGGGGTCTTTTTCACGAGTGAGGGGAAAATGGAGCGAGAGAAACGGATCGGAGCAGCATCTGCAGTGATGTGGACATTGTACCGGTCTGTTGTGGTGAAGAGGGAGCTAAGCTCAAAGGCAAAGCTGCTGATTTACCGGTCAATCTACATTCCTACCCTCATCTATGGTCATGAGCTTTGGGTAATGACTGAAAGAATGAGATCGCAGATACAAGCGGCTGAAATGAGCTTCCTTCGTGGGATTGCGGGACTTACCCTTAGAGATCGGGTAAGAAGCTCAGTCATCCAGGAGAGGCTCAGAGTAGAACCGCTGCTCCTCCACATTGAAAGGAGCCTTTTGAGGTGGTATGGGCATCTGATCAGGATGCCTCCTGGACGCCTCCCTCTTGAAGTGTTTCGCACACGTTCCACTGGGAAGAGACCAGGTCTCGCTGGAGAGACTATTGGCCCTTTTCTACTAGTACCAGTTCGGTATGGTACAGTACGGTACAGTTCAGTTCAGTTCGGTTGTGCTTCCATTACACCAGAGTACCGCTTGATGTGGGTGGGATTTGTTACAGGAAGGCGGCACAACCCTCCCGTGACGTAAAACACGCAACACACAATCAACACAATATCCAAACACAAGATGGAGGATTACGAGAGGATGATTTTATTGCTCACTCTGTGGCTTTTTGTCAAGGCCAAACAGGACAGCCAGAGAAGGCTACGTATGGCTAGACGAAACATGGAAGAAAGATACAGAAGACTTTTGGATGCCATTACAATTTGAATCCAGAAACTTGAGGATGGCAACGAGGACAAGGAGCAGGATGAGGGTAAGCTAATGATTGCTAATGCTTACTACAGTCATTATAATCCCATGTACTACGTTGTGGTGGCGACAGGTTATCGCTATTAAGCATTAAAATATGTATGCTGTCTGTGTGTTTCAGATGGGTGCTTTGTTGCGAAATAATCGCTGCAAACCGTCGGTCTGGACATTGGACCATGCCTCGCAGTGGTGGGAGTACGGGTCATTGTGGAGAATGCTTTTGGCAGGTAGAAGGGAAGGTGGCGCTGCCTTCTGAAAAGGAATGACAGCAACATCCAACTGGTGAAAGCTATGGTGCTGACTTGTGCTCTGCAAAATCTGTGTGAAAATCACGGAGAGACTTTCGACACCACATTGGATGATCCTGATCCTTCAGCCGAAGCATGTGAACTGGTGGGGGAAGCGGTACAGGGTGTAGAGGAGCAGGGCGGAGATGTACGAGATGCTGTGATGCAGTACTTGTGTAGCAGTGAGTAAACACTGAGTGCCTTCCAATTCATGTGCCTACACATGTCCAACTGTTGTATTATTGAAATAAAAATTGTTGTACCCTTTTCAGATATGTCTTCTCTGTTGTTTATAAGGGTTAATTATGAGGGTAAGAGTGATTAAATGCTAAAAGACAGGGGAAGCCATCTACAAGTGATCCAGCAGTTACATAAATCACTTTTGGTGTGATGCAAGTTTGTTAACAGAATTATGCATCCTGATGAAACAAGTTAAATCCCATGTAACCTTATCCCATTATACTGAAAAACTTAAATGTTTTGATAACCTTTTCTTACCCCTCAGCATTCTTGGCAATTTTCCAGTGTGGAAAAATAGAATTTTGGTTAAGAACTTTCATTATTCACCATTACACACAGATAACATGACACTATTGCACGGCTGGATTTCAAAAATGTATCTAAATATTTTGTAACCACAATGTCAGGACACACTGCATCACAAGATTTTGTTGCTCCAAAACTGCTCCCACAACCTACAGTCATGTGAAAAAATTAAGACACGCTGTATTAGCCTGTGTGGTTTTTTTGTGAAGAATTTGGACATGTGGATATTTAATATCAATTCTAAAAATACAGGGAGATTTATGTAATACAACTAAACAATTAAAAATGAAGACTTTTTTCCAAATTTTCTGTAAAATGTAATTCTAAACAGTGAGGAATAAAATAGGATCACCCCCACCCCCAGCTTCTTTAGGACACCCCCACATTCATTCCCACCTAAAATGGCTAAAGTAAATATTTTATGCAAATAAAAACATATCCAGGGTTAGACATAGATATAAACATTTCTTAATACAGAACTGGCTAATGTTGTCCTAATTATTTCACATGACTGTAAACCTTCTGCTTGATCTATTGCTTTTAAAGTATGTTTAAGTAATTGTTAGACTCCATAACATACTCCAATGGCATAGTCTTCCAAACCTTTTTTGGGGAAAGATCTGGAAAAATTGGTAGTAACAGACAAAACACTATCATGATGCCAATGGTCACTGGTTTATTACAAGTTTCAGCAAAATTACTCATTGTTTTGTTTTACATGTGTACATGTTAAAAGAGACTTGTGGGGAGACTGGGTCACACACGCCGGCCACCCGTCGTGAGGTTGCCCAGTACAGCCAGGAAAGCCTGATTGAAGGAAGCTCTTTGAGCCATCTCCTCCCTTCGTAAGGTGGCTTCTTGCTCCCTTGCTTCACGAGCTTCCTCAGCAAGCCTGCTGATGGTCTGCATTTGCTGAGCAAATGCTTCACCCCGCTGTTCAAGCTGTTTACTCTGCAGTTCAAGCTGTTTATGGTGCAGTTTGAGATGTTCATGTTGCAGTTCGAGCTACTGTTCTTGGAGCCACACCTCGCCACCATGCATCTCGGTAAACACAGTGGCAAGCTCTGCTGTGGGGTGGCTCTTTTTCCTCTTGCCTACACGAAAGACAGAAATGGGCGGTGGTTAGTTAAAGCAAGTGCAAAACATATATATGGAAAATACACATGAAAGTCAAGTGGTAGGGTGTGACAAAAATGCTTTGTTGTTGTATATAAGCACTGTGCCTCAGTACAGCAGATTTTGCAAGTGCCAGGTTTACGTTTAGGCCTCAGAAATGTGAATGAGTTAATACAGTCAGCTGACTTGAATCATTTGAATGAAGCACATTGATCGCCAGCACATTCGAAAGTGAGTTTTTTTGTGCTACATCAGCTTTTCAAAAACAAGAGTTTTATCACTATTTCCTCCACTACAGCTAAAAACATGGGACCAGGTGTCCACCGCTGACAAGTGAGCAGCCCAGGATCCACTCTGTACAAGTACATTTTTCAAGCCAGTGATTTATGGTGCAGAGAAACAGCACAGCAACACTGTAGTTGGAAAATACACAGAATAAGTATGTGGGTCCATTATGAGGCTTTATGAAACTATTTGAATCACTTCATAAATCACTGGTTTTAAAATGCGCTTGTATATGTTGAGATTTTGGCTCCACTTGACCTGAATCCATAAACAAAACAGTGTGTTAATCTTTGTTGCGTTTTACCTTTACGTGAACGTGTCGTGCCACATGTTGATGGAGTCGTGCCACACGTTGACGGAGCTGGAGCTGGTACCGGTACTGTTGTCGGATTTGCAACGGACACAGGAGAGCCCAGGGGATTCATGCTGAGGGAAGGCATGTGGTGATTTGAGCGCTGACCCCATCCGCGTTCGGGTTACTCGGTATTTTCGCTTTTCTACCATATTATTTTGGGGTTTGTTATTAGAGCCTCTTGAGGGCTCTTATTGTGACAGCATCACGGCCGTGCTTCCGGCTGTCAAAGCCGAGCCAGTATCATGACAGCTGTTTGTCATTTTCGTTAATCACATTTCCCTTTTCCTGGTTGGTTTATGTCCGGTATTTAAAGCGTACCTCTGGTGGTCGTGAAGACCCATTTAACTTGAAAACATTATGAAAAAGTATTTCTTATTTTGGTAAATAATTCTTGCCAGCCATATACCACCAGACATATTTTCAAATAGGACCTTGGCCATGGGCAGCCAATGAAAACTGTGGGCGCAGCCATGACACTTGCTGATGTGACGTCACTTCGTGGATACGAAAAGACAATAATCAGCGTTTCCCCGCGATTACGGTGCTGTTGTCCGTTGTTTTTGTTCTATTATGGCCGAATTTTCTGACTGTGCGGAAGAATTCGGGCAACATGGCTACATGTTTGAGCCAGAAAGGTCTTCTGAGGGTTAAAGTGACGAAGTGGTCCTCACACACAACGCAATTTCGTCTGAAATTATTCGTCTGTGCCCTGTTTCCGCTCCGATCTTCTGACAAGGTGAGCTGGGTTTGGGTACACAAAAAAAGTGTTTCTTTGTTTTTTTCGCTTATTATTCAGACATCCAAAGGTTTTACATTCCGCCATGTTGCGATATCCATATCGCATTGTATGTTTTTGTTTTTACAAGAGCACCGAGTGTCTGCTGCTCAGTATATAGTTTTAGAATCATCTTCCGTGTTGCGGCAGTTACGAGCTCAGATCAGATGAGACAAGACGCTGAATTTAAGCATTTATTTATTTATTTTCTACTCGTTTCAGTTCTGCATTTAATATGAACCCTGAGTTTGAAATAAACGTTTGAATTTGAATTTGAATATCCCCGAAGCCGCTGCACATCCGGGTACTCAGATCGCATAGTTTTAGAATCATCGGCCTTTACGAGCTCAGATCAGAAAAGACGGCCCGCTGAATTTAAGCATTTATTTATTTATTTTCTACTCGTTTTAGTTCTGCATTTAATATGAACCCTGAGTTTGAAATAAACGTTTGAATTTGAATTTGAATATCCCCAAAGCCGCTGCACATCCGGGTACTCGAGGCTCAGCCAATACTGATCCAGATCGCGGTAGCCACGAAATTACGTCACAGGAAGCGTCCTGGAAGTCCATGTAGCCGCTAGTATGGCTATACCCATGTTTTGCTGACATAGCTGAACCAGCACATCAGCAATGGATTTATATCAAATTGCTTTGAACGTGAATTTCAACTTAAACTTGAACTAGAACGTGAGACAGGGGCTCAATATAATATCTTTTTTTTCACGACCACCAGAGGTACGCTTTAAGGAAGGAGCTGAGGCTCACTCCTCGCTGTGACCTACACACTCTTACACACCTCTGTGTTCATGGACTGGAGTTCCTACCCCCGACTCCAGTCTTCCTCCTGTGTTTTGGATTCATCGCTGCTCGTCTTTTGTAAGTGTTTTTGTACAGCGTAGGTTCCGTCCTCGCTGCATCTTCTCGTTTGTCATCAGTGTTTATTATTTTGTGCTTTAGTGTATGTACGTGTTTTGCCCTACATGGCTGTTTTACTTTATCCTTTTGTCCTTTTGTCAAATAAACAAGCAAACTTACTTCTGGCTCCTGGCGCCTCACTAATGCCCTGCAAGGGGAATTCATGACAGGGCGACCCCGGGCATGTGGAATGAGATTCTAGAAAGAAAGTACACACACAACTGTAATGTACAGCACCAAAGTGCAACACGTACACAAAACTTTCTAACCAGGATTAGCATATTTCGTCGTTTTGCTCTCACAAGCGAATAAATCAGACAGAGCAAGCGCGAATCATGGCTAGCGCTGCTAGCGCTCCTGGCTAACACTCGTGAGCCATGAGAGGACGGCGTTGTGATTGCTCACAAAAGCTAGCATGGCACCAATAGGCTGAATAGAGCGTCACATTTTCAGGTCGCTTCAGCATGGTTAGAACCACTTGGGAGCAGGTCTGAAAAATCGGGACGATAACCGTTACAGTTCCTAATGGAAAAGCTTACAAAGCGTACCGTACTGTACCGATACTAGTGGAAGAGGGCCATGTGTCTCCCAGCTCGTCAGGGAATGTCTTGGTATCCTCTCTGAAGAGCTGGATCAGGTGGCTGGGGAGAGGGAAGTCTGGGCTTCTCTGCTTGAACTGCTGCCTCCGTGACCTGGACCTCCGGAAAAGCGGTAGAAGATGGATGGATGGATGGATGGACGTTCCTTTCACTTCATCCAACTGATGAGAAACTTTCTTTTTCACTATGAGAAGCCCTCAAATCACATTAAGCTGTTTCATAATTCCCTTTGGAAGCAGTTGCATAAGACTGTTCCATAGGAATTATTGTATATATGCTGCACACATATATACATGGACACTTCAAAGCAAAATCGGGATAAAGAAAAGCATGATAATTAGATTACAAATGTGGGACATTTAAAACTGAGTGTAAGACATTTCTACATAGTTTCAGTGGTCGTCAAATTTGTTTCATCCTCACAAAGCATTTTCTTCTGCAAGACAGCCCAGCCAGCATGTCCATGTGGGATCCGGTACAGGTTAAAGCTGGGCTGTCTAATGGCTCCCATGTCGATTTGTTTGTGTTTCCATGTTGGTGGAGCCTGGTCCTATGCTGGGGCAAGAGGGGGCAATACCCCCTCAAACAAATGTCTTGCCCCCTCAAATCAAATTTTGAAATTAAAATGTCTTGTTAGAAAAAGTCCTCTGAAAAATGAAATCCCTTTCTCCCTCCACGCTCTGTCCCTCTGTGCATCATTGCACTTCAAAGCTCCCCTTCTCCCCCCCCAGGCCAAGCCCTCAGGAAACATTCAATCAAAAGTTAGTATGCAAACGAGCTACAGAGTAGCCTGGTGGTGGTGTCAGGTTTTACACTGAGCAGGACGGAGAAAAACTGAGTTAAGTTTAGCAGTAAAACGTTGAGGGGGCAGTGATTCAGTTTCGTAGTAGCAACTAGACAGGTAAGAAAAAATGAACAACAAAAGTAGATGTAAGATCTCTCTATATTTGTTTGGCTAACTGAGGTGCAGCCTGCTGCTCTTTTGGCACAGTGGAGTGTCTGTGTCATATTTACCCCTCTGGGGCATAAGAACGGACTCAGACGCAGGGTGAGGTTTCCTCATAATTTATTACCAAGCATAGTGGTGTGGAGAGAGGCCTGTGTTTAGATTGTGTTTAGGGACCCCTGTTTTTGTAACAGAGAAGACTTCAAACCCTTTAAAACAAAAACCTTATAAAACAAACTTGAGTCATTGTACTCAATGAAGAGAGAAAATTTAAGGCATTACATCAAATAAAAACTTAACTAGCATTCATATGAATGTTGCAAATTTAAAAGAAAAAAAAGTCCCAAGTTTATGATGGAAAAAGTAGTGAATTTATGTAAAAAAAAGTTGCAAAATTAAAAGAAAAAAGTTCCAAATTTATGAGGAAAAACAGCAAATTTAGAAAAGTCATGCTTTGATTAAAAAAGTTGCATCTTTACAAAAAAGTAGAAAATTTACAAGAAAAAAGTAGAAAATTTATGAGAAAAAGTTGAAAATTTATGAGAAGCATTGCGAATTAAAAAGAAAAAGTTGCAAATCTATCGAAAAAAGTTGCACATTTACTAGAAAAAAGTTGCATATTTATGGGAAAAACTTGCAGATTTAAAAGAAAAGTCACAAATTTATGAGAAAAAAGTTACACATTTATGAGGAAAAAATGCAAATTTATGAGAAAAAGATAAGAGATTTAAAAGAAAATGTCGCAAATTTATGAGAAATGTTTCAAATTTGAAAGCGTTTTTTTTGTTTGTTTGTTTTTGCATTTATTTTTGGTGCTTCAAAGTCTTATGTAATATGATATTTAAGGTTTCTGATGATGTTGGAAAGGTGGGGGGGGGGGGTCTGTTTTTTCCAGGTTGGGGGGTAGGATTGCACACACTCTGTGGCTACATTGAATTTTTTTTTTTTTTTTTAAATCTCACTGTGTTGGAGAGGCAATTACTTTTTGTGATGGCATGTCACTGCTAAATGAATAAGCAGTTGTCACAGCACATCGGGGGGGGGGGGCATTACCAGGTGGATATAAACCCAATATATCTACAATTAACTTCTACCCTCCACTCTCCATCCCTAGCTAAAATAACACTAAAGCTCTGCTGTGTCATTCTGGGGAGCTCGTTCTCCGGGGTTATGCATATTAACAAGTCATTACAGTGGCACACAATCCTTTATCCTCATTAATCTGCCAGTCTCCCCAACTCACGCTACCCTCACCTAATGGGGATTTATGACCTTGGACTTCCCACTGTGAAATTGGAATCCACACATACCACATTTATTGTATATAGATGTAGAGCATTTATCCTGTTGCAGAACATTCCAGACATTAAACTTCATACTGATAAATTGAAGTGATACGATGATAGAACCAAAATCTTTAACATAATAGTCTAAATGCAAAGCCGGCAGTGGTACTTTACTTGAAATATCATCCAGAGTAGATCTCACTGACTTATAACTCATTGCATGATGAAAGGCCACAACTATAAAAGACACACAGGCCAGGATTTTCTGGTGCAGCTCCACAAGCATTTTATGCTGTATTGAAGTAAAGATATACCTATGAGGACTGCAGCATCAAAGTAAGCATGAAGAATGTTTTCCTGCCTTCTTTTCAATGATATGATGTGGAGCAGCTCCTGCTCCCTCCTTTTTAGAGAACAAACACCCTGCTAACTTTAAAGGTGCACTAAGTTAGATTTTGCACTATTCACTGAAATAAATTGACAACTAAATTCTTCAGTGATGGCTGAGTGCCATCAGTGTGCAGACAGATCAATCCGGTCTCAGTAAAAAACGTATCTAATAAACATTTTCCACCCCTCTAAAATCGTTCATTTGCACATTAAATCAAAAAAATAACGTGCCTCGGCACATATTTACAAGCCGAGTCCCCAAGACCATGCCTTCACTCACTGCGCATGCGTAAAACAACGCCTCTTGTACTTTGGCTTCCCAACGCTCATTCAGTTGGTGGGAGGAGGATGGCGGACGGTTAGTTACACGGACATTTAAGCAGCGACATAAAAACACATGAGTTTGAGTCCCACTCTCATCTGTGAGTGACTGTTTTGTTCGGGTTTTTTTTGTTTTTTTTGTCCTTAGTTTGTTTTTCACGCCACTAATGAAAGGTTCCTGTGAGGTTAGGGTTAGGGATTAAGATGTGGGTTAGTTGCTCGATGGTGAAAGACAATAAAAGTGACAGGAACGCAAACTGCCAAACATTAAACTGCTGTTAGAGATCTTTCTTAAAGGTGTAAACGCCACATATCCATTGCACGTGAAAAATCTTTTTTACGTGTCTGTGTACGATTTCTCAGAATGACAAAACGTGCTATTTGACATTTTTTTGGTGAGACAGCAGGCCTGAGACAAATACACCCTGTTGCTGTACATCATCCATAAAGTAGTAATGATTACATTGCTGCATAGATGTAAATCGGGGGGGGGGGGGACAGGGGGGCATATCCCCCCCCCCAAACCTGAAAAAAGAGAAAATTGCCCCTATTCCCCCAATATCATAAACCTTTCTATATCATGTTACAGAACGAATAAAATCCATTTTAAGCATTTGCAAAACAGATATTTTTTGGAGGGGAGGGGGTTGAGCCTTTTCTCATAGATTTGCAATTTTTTCTAATAAATTTGCAACTTTTTTCCCTCATTAACCTGCAACTTTTTTAATGTAAATTTGCAATTTTTTTCTCATTAATCTGCAACTTTTTTTCATGCAATTTTTGTAAGGATTCAAGGCTGCGCGCCCTGCAGGCACTCTCTATCCCTGTTAACTGGCTTCCTCTCCTCAGCCGTGCTCACACCTGCTGGCAATTTGTGAGGGCCTTTAAAAGAGACCCTCTCTTGCTGCTCAGTCTGGGCATGTCAAGTTATCTCCAGTCAAGTCGCTGACCCTTGCCTGTGTGCAGCCTGGAAAAACCTTGCCTTGTTTGCAGATAGTTGGATTGCTTTCACCCCTTTTGAGTGCTCTCCCCAGAAATTTCTACCTGTGTGGCAGACTGGATTCCTGGTAACGATTTTTCACTTATCCTGTCTTTCTTAATTCTACTTTTGTGCAACACCCCTCTGGACTAAGCCTGGTTTTAGTGATGTCACCTTCAGCGTTTGGAGTAATGCACTACTGTAATGCCACTACTTTTGCAGTAACGTGATGTGTAACAAAATTACTGTTTAAAAATTCAGTAATGCGCTACAGTTACTGAAATTTGATCAGATGCATTACTCGCGTTACTCATTTTATTAATTTGGATAGCTATTTTTAGTGCAAATAAATACAAACTGACCCTACATAGCTAACACAGATGTTAGTCAATGTGTTGCAAAGAGCCTCTTCACTGCTGCAGCCAGCAGCCACAAATGGAGCTTGCTCCTGCTGGGAAAACATGAAGCGACTTTGTTTTTGTTTTGTTTGTCGCGATTAAGGACAAAAGCATATTGGTGGGTCGTGTGAGACCGACTGCAATCTTCAGAAGTGCCTGAACAGCAACAAGATCAAAACTAATGCTATGCTAGCACGGTGTTATTAGTGGATTTATGCTATCTGAGCAGCCACGCTGGATTTCAAGCACAGGTATGCATCTGGACAGTTTGTGTCCCAGCAAGAATTAAACCGACTGATTGGCAGATACATCATTACAGAATGAAAATCTGATAACAGTCATTTTCCATCAAACAGCTGAGACTGTGAGCTACTGAAGTTAAAACACATTTACTTGTTGCCTGGATAAAGATTATTCAAAAATGATTTTTTTTTTTTTTTTTGTTACTTATTTGTACCCGTAGGTAGACTTGGTTTGCAGTCTGGTGACAAGCCATCGGCTGCTGGTCGCTGCGTGCGCGAGCGCCCTAAACCTACATGTTTTTGGTGTGCGGGAGGAAACCGGAGAAATCCCGGAGTAAACCCGCGCAACACGGGGAGAACATGCAAACTCCACACAGCTCACTGTTGGTCGGGGGCTGGGATCGAACCCACGATCTCATGGTGTGAAATGAATTCACAGAAATGAATTTTGATCTCCTAAAGGAATTTACGGGGCTGGATCATGTCTCTGCCACAGCAGACATTTGGACTGTGGATAATGGACATTTTTTTTGGATCACTGCACATCGGATAAAATCCATAATATAAAGCTAAGAAACCTTGACAGCTTTATGCAGTGTTGCCAACTCACTCTTCTGGAGTGATTCTCACTCTTTTTCCCTCTCTGTCACTCAACAAACCCTATTTCTCTCTCCAAAATGAGGAAATTACTGGCAATTTTGTGTTGATTTTCTTCAGTTTTTTTCCACAATCTCAAGCTCTCAAGGCAGGATAAAGCAGACTGAACATGTTCTGAAAACTCTGTCTGAAACAGTCAATTTTCAGCCCCACATTAATAAGCCCGTAATGCAATCCATTAATTAAATTATCTTGCTATGTGTGCAAGATGGTTTAAGTATGCATTTAAAAGTAACGTGAAAGTTACTTTTCCAAGTAACTAGTTACTTCAATGATGCAGTAATTGGTAAGTAACTCAGTTACTTTTGAAAAGAAGTAACTAGTAACTGTAACTAATTACTATTTTTTTAGTAACTTGCCCAACACTGGTCATCTTTTAATGATACAAATGTAAGTATCAATGTAGTGTTAACCTCAAGGACATCAACCACACCAGGAAGACTGCCATCATCAATAATGAGCTGAAGAGACTGGGAGTGGATATCGCCACTCTCCAGGAAACACGGTTGGCTGACGCAGGCACACTGAGAGAGAAGGACTACATGTTCTACTGGCAGGGAAAGGGCAGTGACGAACACAGGGAACACGGAGTGGGCTTCGCAGTGAAGAACACCTTGCTGAAGATGGTGGAACCGGGCAGCAATGGCTCTGCACGACTCCTCACCCTCCACCTCAACACCACTCAAGGCCCAGTCACCCTCATCAGTGTGTATGCCCCAACACCGACAGCCACACCAGAGGCAAAAGACGAGTTCTACGAGAATCTCGCAACAACTGTCAGGATCATCCCCAACTCTGAACAACTCATTCTCCTTGGAGACTTCAACGCCAGAGTGGGTGCTGACCATGACTCCTGGCCCTCCTGTCTTGGACCATTTGGCATGGGCAGAATGAACGACAACGGACAGCGGCTGCTCGAGTTCTGCACATATCACTATCTGTGCATCACAAACTCGTTCTTCAAGACCAAGCCCCAACACAAGGTTTCCTGGTGACATCCGCGCTCAAAGCACTGGCACCAGCTGGACTTGATCCTGACCAGGCGCACCTCACTGAAGAACGTGCTAATCAGCCGTTCATTCCAGAGTGCAGATTGCGACACAGACCATTCATTGGTGTGTTGCAAGGTCAAGATGCAGCTGAATAAATTCCATCATGCTAGACAGCCTGGAAAGGCACGGATTGACACCAGCAAGATGGCCCAACCAGAACTTGTTGAGCAGTTTGCCTCCACCTTTGAGAAGGAACTTGGTGTACCACAAGAAGGAGAATCTGCAAAGCAGAAGTGGGAAGAGCTGCGAAACACCATCCACCGCACAGCCTTGGCTACCTTTGGGAGGAAGACCTCAAAGTCACAGGACTGGTTTGATGCCAATTTGACCGAAATGACCCCCGTCATTGAAGCCAAGAGCTCAGCACTTGCTGAGTACAAGAAGTATCCAAACGAGAAGAATCTCCAGATTCTCAGGGCTGCGAGAAGCAAAGTTCAGCAGACTGCTCGGCGCTGTGCCAACGAGTACTGGACTCAGCTCAGCCAAGACATTCAAACCGCTGCCATAACAGGGAACATCCGTGGTATGTACGATGGCATCAAGAAATCACTTGGTCCGGCTCAGAGCAAGACGGCCCCCCTCAAATCCTCCACTGGGGAGATGATCACAGAAAAGAACAAGCAGATGGAGAGATGGGTGGAACACTACTCCGACCTCTACTCCAGACAGAACACCGTGACACCGTCAGCCCTTGATGCCATCGACTGCCTGCCATCCATGGACGAACTTGACGCCGAGCCAACCATCGATGAACTCAGCAAGGCCATTGATAGCTTGGCCGCTGGCAAGGCACCCGGCAACGACGGCATACCCCCCGACCTGATCAAGCACTGCAAGACCGCCCTACTGCTGCCATTGCATGACGTCCTCTGCCGGTGCTGGAAGAAAGGTGCCATACCACAGGACATGAGGGATGCCAAGATCATCACCCTCTACAAAAACAAAGGGGAGAGAAGCGACTGCAACAACTACAGCGTTGTTGGCAAAGTCTACGCACGAGTTGTTCTAGTTCATCTACAGAAGCTTGCCGAACGTGTCTACCCCGAATTTCAGTGTGGCTTCCGCACTGAGCGATCGACGGTAGACATGATATTCTCCATCCGCCAACTCCAGGACAAATGCAGAGAACAGAACATGCCCCTGTATGTCGCCTTCATCGAACTCACCAAAGCGTTCAATTTGGTCAGCAGAGAGGGCCTTTTCAAGATCCTGCCAAAGATAGGATGTCCACCAAAGTTGCAAAGCTTCATCAAATCGTTTCACACCAACATGCAGGGTATAGTGCAGCATGACGGCAACGTCTCAGAGCCATTCACGTACGCAGCGGAGTGAAACAGGGCTGTGTACTTGCACCAACCCTCTTTGGGATTTTCTTTGCTATGCTCCTGAGGCATGCCTTCAGCACAGCAACAGCGGAAATCTACCTGCACACAAGATCTGACGGCAGGCTTTTCAATCGCGCCTGCCTGAAAGCCAGGTACGCGAGGCTCTAATCAGAGACATGCTGTTCCCAGACGACGCTGCAGTCGCAACCCACACACAGCAGGAGCTTCAGACCCTGATGGACCGCTTCTCCCAGGCATGCAAGGACTTCGGGCTTACCATCAGCCTGAAGAAGACTAACATCTTGGCGCAAGGCACGGAAGCACCACCAACCATCACCATCGACGACTATGAGCTGGAGGTCTCGTGAATCAGTTCACGTACCTGGGGTCCACAATCAGCAACAACCTCTCCCTTGATACAGAGATCAACAAGAGGATTGGAAAATCAGCCTTCACACTCGCTCACCTCACCACACGAGTGTGGGAGAATCCCAAACTCTCTGTCAAGACGAAGATGGCAGTGTACAACGCCTGCGTCATCAGCACACTGCTCTATAGGAGTGAGACGTGGACAACATGCACCCAGCAGGAAAAGGGACTGAACTCCTTCCACTTGCGCTGCATTCGCCACATCCTGGACATATCCTGGCAGGACAAAGTGCCCAACACAGAAGTTCTGTCCCGCGCCGGCCTTCCCTCCATGTTCATTCTACTCAGGCAGCGCAGGCTCCGCTGGCTAGGCCACGTTCACCGTATGGAGGATGGCAGAATCCCCAAAGACGTCCTCTACGGAGAACTGGCGACTGACAGGAGAGATGTTGGCCGCCCACAGTTGCGCTTTAGAGACGTCTGCAAGAGAGACATGAAGGCCCTGGAGAGCAACACAGAGCACTGGGAAGACCTTGCAACGGACCGCTCCAAATGGAGAGGCACCCTGACCAGACAGCTCAAGGCGGGTGAAGAGAGACTGACTGCTGCAGCAGATGAAAAAAGGACCCGCAGGAAGAACCGCCACAGACCCAGCAGCACGGAGACTACCCACAAGTGCAACCTGTGTGACAGGGACTGCCATTGGCGCATCGGCCTGTTCAGCCACAGGCGGTGCTGTTCCAGCAGAGTAGACGTTTAGGATTCTCTTCCATGGTCATCATAGACTGACGGAGGCCGACGATGACGAGGAGTGTTTGCTTCATCAATGAGTAGATTTTAGGAACATCATGGCTCCTCCATGACACATGCTTTCTCTGTTCCACTATATCTTACTAGTTTCTGCAGGTTGTCTACCTTTATAGCTATAGAGGGGATGCATTGGAGCCGAATTCTTGGAAGTTAAAGGACAGTTACAATAGCAACACAGCACTGAGTGGCAATCACATGTGACAGCTTTATTTTTTATACAGCAAAACATAAAAAATCACACAAAATATTTAGTCACAGCAGTGCACAGAGTACCTTTTTTGTACTTTAGATGTTAATACCACACCATTTACTTGATTGTAGTGATGTGTGGGTAAAGCCCAAGGAGCACATGCTAAGTGAAAAACTGATTCAGAGCCTTTAATTACTTTTTTTAAATTTCTTGCACATTAATCAAGATAGAATGATGAGATTAGTTCGCCACAGTACAATCAGGTACTCTGTGTACTACTGTGAGTGAATATTGTGTGTATTTTTTTTTTGTGTTTTACTGCATACACCCTAATGCTGACACTCATTATTGCCACTCAATGTTTTTTTTAACTGACATGAGATCCTTTCGGTGACATCACACACATACCCTCTATACATATAGAACCCCTATCCAAACTTGCACACAAAGACAAATTTTAAGGTTATTTAGTTTTCTTTCTGTTTGCTTTTATGATTAGAAGTGTTTCGTCCTCTTTTGTCATTAACAAGAACAAAGCCATCCTAAATAATGATTGCAGATTTGCTTAAAGGTTTGTATTGTATATTCCCTCTGTCTTGTTTCATCTTTGTTCTATTGCACAATTAAAAGGAAAAAAGAAGCCCTAATATGACTTTCACCTCCAGAAACCTATTTAAAATCTTTATCCATGATTACATGAAAATTTCTGAAGTCATGTGTCAAACATTAAAATGTCAAAATCTCCCAAACTATGATTTAAACTATAATACTAACCTCAAGGTCCTTTATCATCCCAGTTGATTCCTCTCCCATATGGTTCATTAGTAATGCATACAATACAAAAAAAAACAACAGAAAAACCGAAAGAGTGTAGGCAGAAGCATAGTTTATACAGCCAACCCCTTTTACCATAGATCTTACAAAATCTTGTGTATCAACCTCAATAGCAGGGAAAAAGCCAAAAAAAAAAACAACACACAAATTCGTACTAAGGCAAAAAAACAAACAAAAAACCACAACTGTCATATTCTAAACAGATACATAATACTGAGAAAGTAGCATTGTCTTGTACATTTTCTTAAAAAATTTGTCTGTTCTACACATACTATAAGGACAATTATTCCAGAGTTCCATGCCCTTAACAGAAATACAGTGTTTCTTTATATTATTTCTAAAATGGGGCTTTACATAAACAAGATTTCCTCATAAATTGTATGCATTTTTTCTGGTTGTCAATTAGACACCGGATCACCACTTCTTGCCTTCTCAGAATGGGAACTCCACTATGCAGAAGAGAGTCTTTAAATAGTTAATAAAATGCATGACTAACTTTGTCAGACCAGTAAAAATTAGCATTAGCAAAAATAAAACAAAAGATGTGGCATGATGCAGAAGAACAAGGAAACCAGTGCTGTAATGAACATGAAATCATTGTGATGCATGGTTTTGTAGAAGGTCTGAAAGACTGAAGGACAGGGACCAAAAGAGAAAAAAAAAGAGGAATAAAATAATTTGCAAGTTAACAAGCATCCCTGTTAGTGTCTTGCTTACTTGCAAGCTTTTGTAGTCAGAGGAAATAGAGGGGTTGTCTGATTGGATAAAAGTATTTTTAATTAATTTAATTAATCATGACAAATACTGAGAAAAAAGAAGTGAGACAGACTAAATTACACTCATCTCACTTTTTCTCTACCTTTGTTTATATCTGATGCAAGGAGATAATTAGTAGAGCTGTGGTTACATTCACTATGTGGTATATTCCCTTACGTGGCTTACAAGGGTTTGCATGAAAACATTAAATTGTTTAGAAAAAACACTTTATAACAAGTTGAAGGCGCAATAGACATGTTAAAGATGGTGTTACATCTGCCTCATTGTGAGCTAAGAAAAACCTTGTATTTGCCTCCTCTGTTTGTCTTTGTTTCAGCTCCTCTCCCTTAGCTGTGTGGTGCTCTGAAACAGGTGATAGAAATTCAGGACTTGCCCATACCATGAATACAATGAGCATATGCCAACATCTGCAATCACTCTGATTACTTTTGACCACGCATTGAACTGACCAAGCAGCAGCTACTAATTTACAAGAGACAAAATCTCCCCATCTCCTCCCACGGAGAAACCGTCTTGTGCAGTCGAATGTTGCCATGTTAAAACAACTTCTGCCTCTACGTTAATTGTTAACTGTGTCGGTAGCCAAGCTGTTTATTGGTAAAAACAAAGGCAAAGTTGAGAATTCAAAATTCAGGACTTGCCCATCAGTAGAAGTAGTAGTAGCTATGTAGTTCATGCTAGCAACCCTTTCGCCATGATAAACATGACCACAACAGTACACTATAAAAGGAGTACATGTTTCACAATCCATCCATCGATCCATCTTCTTCTGCTTAATCTTTTTTGGGTCTCGGGGGGGGGGGGGGACCTATCCCAGCATCTCTGAACGAGAGGCAGGGTACACCCTGGACAGATCGACAGTCCATCGCAGAGTCAACACAAAGAGACAGACAACCATTCACTCTCACAGTCATACCTAAGGACAATTTAGAATCCCCAGTTTGATGCCAATTAACCTAACTTGCATGTTTTTGGCATGTGGGAGGAAACCGGAGAAATCCCGGAGTAAACCCACGCACACCCGGGGAGAACATGCAAACTCCACACAGATCACTGTTGGATGGGGGCTGGAATCGAACCCAGGATCCCCCGGCCAAGGGTGAGTTGCTGTGCTGCCGTAGTGCTAACCACTCCGCCACCGTGCTCACATATAATGAATGTTTAAGTGCCTACTTACCAAAATTAGCAGGACTCTTCTGTTCCCCCGCTTCTTGCTTTACGGTTGTCTGTGTGCCTGCATGAAACTTCAAAGGCAAACATCCAGTTACAAAGCGGCTTGTCACATGATGACATGGCATAACATATTCAATATCTTAAGATGATGTTGAGAGAAATAAATATTGTGTTTGGGTTCATAATAATTGCTGTTTTTGAAACTTACTGAAATCATTGCTCCTTTCTTAAATATTTTGGTTGAAATATGCCAAAAAATATTACGTATGATACAAATAGCATGTTACTCAAATGCTAATTTATTTTGGTGAAGAAAACTAAACTTGAGATGTAAATTTGAAATAGATATTCAAGTTGAAATTTTAGGCATTT
Source organism: Pholidichthys leucotaenia (assembly GCA_020510985.1). NCBI lineage: Eukaryota > Metazoa > Chordata > Actinopteri > Cichliformes > Pholidichthyidae > Pholidichthys > Pholidichthys leucotaenia. The sequence continues at coordinate 413,755,600 of CM035837.1, read as the reverse complement.
ATTTTGGTTTGTCCCACTCAAACAACCAATTACTTGATTTTTAGAGATTATATTGAGCTATTCTAGCTTTTAATTACCGTGATATTTACAAAGCCACTGAATGACTTTTCACAGTGTGCTTCCATCTCCAGCCGTACATGTAAGAAACCAAACACAAATAATTATATTACAAGTCATATGATCATTATCAATTCTTACTCTTTCTCTGCTCTCTCCTCCCAGGGTTGCCAGACTCTCCCTCATCTCCTGCAGCATAATCATTATTTACAGTAAAGCGATTGTTAAACGTTTACCTTTGTCTCTGCTCCTGTCTGCTTCTGGGTCTGGTTACACTTACCTTTTGAATTTTTCATTTTTTTTTCTCATTAATTTGCAGCTTTTTTCATTTAAATTTGAAACATTTTGCTCATTGATTGGCAACTTTTTCTCATTAATCTGCAATTTTTTTTATATAAATTTGTAACTTTCTCAAGTTTGCATTTTTTCCTCAATAATTTGCAACTTTTTCATGTAAATGTGCAACTTTTTCATTTAAATTTACATTTTTTGTCATTAGTTTGCAACTCTCATTAATTTTGGCACTTTTTTCTCATTTCACACCAATTTTGAACATTTTTCTTGTAAATTTGCAATTTTTTTTCATTTATTTAAATTTGTAATGTTTTTCTAAAGATTGCAACTTTTTCTCATTAATTTGCAACTTTTTTCTCGTTAATTTGTAACTTTACTTATTACTCCACGCCAATTTGGGACATTTTTCTTGTAATTTGCAACTTTTTCTTGTAAATTTTTGTTATAAAGTTCAGAACATTCACATGGATGCTGGGTAAATTTTTATTTTCTGTAGTGGTTTTTTTCTGTTTGTCTAGAGCACAGGTGTCAAACTCATTCCATGGAGGGCCAAGACCCTGCAGGTTTTATCTCCACCCTGTGGCTTCAACAGGTGTTTTCTCTGAATTTCTTCCCACTGATTGCTGATCATTGAAAACACCTGCTGAAGAGACTGGGTGGAAGTAAAACCTGCAGGGTCTTGGCCCTCCATGGAATGAGTTTGACACCCCTGGTCTAGAGAATGACCCCATAATATATATATATATATATATATATATTATATATAATATAACCCCAATATATATATATATATATACACTACCGTTCAAAAGTTTGGGGTCACCCAGACAATTATTTTGTGTTTTCCATGAAAAGTCACACTTATTTACCACCATGAGTTGTAAAATGAATAGAAAATATAGTCAAGACATTGACAAGGTTAGAAATAATGATTTGTATTTGAAATAATATTTTTTTTCCTTCAGACTTTGCTTTCGTCAAAGAATCCTCCATTTGCAGCAATTACAGCATTGCAGACCTAACATGATTGCACAAGGGTTTTCTAATCATCCATTAGCCTTCTGACACAATGAGCAAACACATTGTACCATTAGAACACTGGAGTGATAGTTGCTGGAAATAGGCCTCTATACACCTAAGTAGATATTGCATCAAAAACCAGACATTTGCAGCTAGAATAGTCATTTACCACATTAGCAATGTATAGAGTGTATTTCTGATTAGTTTAAAGTTATCTTCATTGAAAAAAAAGTGCTTTTGTTTCAAAAATAAGGAAAATTATAAGTGACCCCAAACTTTTGAACGGTAGTGTATATATTTATTTATTTATTTTTTCACATTTAGGCTTTGGATTCTTCACCTTTACAGAATCTTAGATTTTGGCCATGTTGGCCATGTTACTGTCAGTTTGCTCCGGGGTGGCTGTGGCTGCGGGGTGGTCTGCCGCTGTCAGTGTGTGTCTGGGGTGGGTGGCTGGTGGGCTTGCGGTGAGCGCTCTGGGGTGTCGTTTGGCGTGGGGGGTCTTGCCCCACCCCTTTTGCCCCATGCACAAATCCCCATGCCGGGCCCCCTTCATGTTGTCAAAATCCCTGGGTGCTGCCGAATGAATAGATGCGAGCAGGTGAGTGAGAGAGTGATTGAACAAGAGAGTAAGCGAGAGTGAGGTAGTGATGAGTGGAGATGTTGATGGTGGGCGGTTTTGTGTGGCACTTTGCATGTTGGGTAGCATCTCGGAGCATCTGCGGTGGTCCGCTGATAAGTCGCTCGGGTGGGCATTGGGGGTGGTGGTCTGCTTCTGTGGCCGCGGCCGCCCTGGGGTGGGTCGGCAGGAGTATGGCGGCTGGCCTGCGCCGGCAGTCTCCTCAGCCGCTGCTGGGCACTGGTGCGCATTCATGCTCTCTGCCTCTGCATCGCGGTCACCCTAAGTAAAAATGGTGAGTGAGTGTGTGGGGGAGAACAAGAATGTGTGTGAGTAGGTTAGAACGCGAGTGAGAGTGTGTGTATGGGTGAACATGAGTGAGTGCAGGTGACTCTGCGGGCGAGTGGGAGTGGGAGCAAGATAGAGCGGCTACAGGAGTGGGAGAGAGTGGGTGGGTCTGGGAGTGCAAGTGCAGGTTTGTGTGGGGGACAGGGCGAGCTAGAGTGAGTGAGTGCGTGTGGGTGCGTATGAGAGCATGAGGGTGTGAATGAGTGGGAATGGGTGTGTGTGCTGGTCGGGAGGTGCTGGATTGAGGGGGTAGTGCCTCTTGGCTGCGTGGGCTCCCCGGGGTGGGGAGGTGCTTTCTTTGGTCATGGGGTCCCTGGACTGTGTGGCGGTGACACTGGGTTGGGGGCGGGCCCGCTGTGGGGGTGCCTGGGGGAGTTTGTGCCAGGGGCGCGGGCCGGTCTCCGGCCCGGGGGGTGGAAGCATGGGCCTCTCAGCACCTGGGGCCTGGGGGCTAGCATCGGCTCTGCTGGGGGGGCGGGGGGTTTACTGGTCTGGGGGCGTGGGCCCGCCATGCCAGCTGCCTGGCAGCTCGGCCTCCCTTGGCCATCCCTCCTGGGGCAGATGCCTGGCTCTCCTGGGGCTTGTTGGCCTTGGACATTTGTGCTCTGTGGGGGTTGGTGGCATTGTCCTGCTTGCTCGGGGTGTCCGGGAAGGGGGGGTTGCTGTGACACACTTATTCTGTGCGTACTCTCACACACATGCACACACATATATGTCTCTCCTTTAACAGGTGCGGTTACCAGACTCATGTTGAGCTCTCTTCGGTGGAAGAAGCAGTCTGTCCTCTGCTTGTTTTAGTTGTTGGTTTGTTCGTCTTCTTTGTCTGTCCCTCTTCCTTTTCTTTACCCCTCCCCACACCTCCTTTTCCCATTCCCCTCCTGTCAGGTCCTTCATGGGTAAAATAATTTAAATAAAGTATTAAAAGTTATTACAAGAGGAGTTTACGACAATATACAGTACAAAAGATACAGTCATATGAAAAAAAAAACAAAACAAAAAACAAAACAGGACACCCTGTATAAGCCTGTGTGGGTTTTTTTTTAACATATTTGGACATGTGGATATTTAATGTCAGTGTTAAAAATACTGGGACATTCATGTAATACAACTAAACAATTAAAAATTCAAGACTTTTTTTCAAACTTTCTGTAAAATGTAATTCTAAACAAATTGTGAGGGATAAATTAGGACATCCCCCATCTTTTTTAGGACACCCCCACATTCATTCCCACTTAAAATGGCTAAAATAAATGTTAAAAAATGCAAATAAAAACAAAATCAAGGTTAGACATATAAACATTTCTTAATAAAGAACTGAATATTTAATGGGGTGTCCTAATTTTTTCACATGATTGTATGTGCTGTATAATGCTTCTTTTGGCAAAGTAAATCTGTTTGGCACAATAAAGGTAGTAGATTTCTCTTCTGCTCACCTAGCTGCCTGACAGGACAAGGGGAGATGGGAGAAAAAAAAAGAGGAAAAGAAGAAGAAACCCATCATAGAATTAAAATTTTCTTAACATTTGTATTAGTTATCATATTTTTTCCATTCGTGGAGATTTAGTTATTTTTATGCTTGCTCACCATTATCAGTGTCATTAAGCGTTCCACTAAAAACAGCAGAGTTGGGAAAATCTGTTTCATTTGCTGTCTCTTTCACTAAAAACTGCACACAGCTGCAGACATTAATAAAAAAAAGGGACTTTACACTCCTCTATAAACCCAGATCAGACTTTTTTTAAATTCCTGTCACTCACCTCTAAGTCCTTCTGTGCTGATTGTGATTGACTGTACCATCCAGCAGAAGCCTTTGTGTCATTTAGAAATGAAAACAGATGGCCTCCATTCTCCTGCACTGTCAAACCTGAAGGACATCTGAGGGTAATGACGGCGGATCTGCCAAGCTGCCCTGCCACGTATCTGACCGCCACTGGAAGGAAGTTGCATAATAATTGAAATTATTTACCGGCTAAAGTGAGCGACTTTAGAGCAATCCACTTTTAGAATTTGAAGAGGATAAATCCTGATGAAATATGTGTGCTGCCCCTAATCCTCTCAATCATAAAACAGCTGTCCCGGGTTATGGATGTGACTGTTGCCTTTGATCTGGATTTGGCTTGTCCCACCCTAACCTCATCCCCATTTCTCCACCATCTGCCATGCTTTTATTATTGGTGGTTTTTAATTACTTTTGAAGGTAAATAGCATCTCACTTACATGCATTGGCATGTGGATGATGCTGCAATCAGCTTTTTCCTTCAGTTGTTTGACTTATTCAGGGCCATTTCTAGCTTTATGGGGTTCCTGTGCAGGATTGTCTTTAGGGTGGGGGGGGGGCTATTTTTGTAATGAGGAAGAGGTCAGACCCTTTTTCAAATCTCTCCCATTTCAAACAAAGGCATTAAAAAATAAACTTGAGTCACTGTCAAGACGAAAAAATTAAACCGCTACATAGAATAAAAGCAGCATCAATAGGAACGTTGTGACTTTACAAGAAAAAAAATAGCACATTTTCCAGAAGTTGCAAATTTCATACATATGCAACTGTATAGATTAGAAGTTCAAGTGCAAAATTTTCACAAAAAAAAGGTACATGTTTCTGAGAAAGTAAGTTGCAACTTTATGAGAAAAAAGTTGAAAGAGGAAAAAAGTTGTAAATTTACAAGAAAAAAACAATTGGTGAGAAAAAAGTTGCAAATTTTTAAGAAAAACATTGCATATTTTGTAAATGTGCAACTGTAGAGGTTAGAAGTTTATGAGAATAAAGAGTTGAAAATTCAAGAGAAAAAGTTACAAATTTGTAGCAAGTTGCATTTTTTTTAGAAAGAAAGCAGATTTAAAAAAAATGTTGCAAATTAATTTTAAAAAGTAGTAGATTTATATGAGAACAAGAGCACTCTGAGGCGAGTGCAATGTCCTCCGCCTCTGTTTTCTTTGAAGATCCCAATACTTACTGACAGAGAGTAGTTTTCAACTTTTCAATATAATTACTGTGACAGAACCAAATTATGATGAGCCCATCATCCATGAATATACAACAAAATATGCAACCCATAGTTGTAGGTCAGGATCTCAAGGTGAACCTGTGTAGAAAGTATGGTGACCCGAGAGAGCTGTGCACATTCTATAGTAAGAGATCATAGGGAGTGCCAACCTTGACCTTTGACCTATTGACCCCAAACCTGTAGTCAGGGGTTATGGTGTCAGGGTGAACCTGTGTAGCAAGTTTGGTGACCTTAGCTTTCTTTGTTGTTGAGATATACTTTATAAGCCTTTTTGATGTTGCCCTTTGATCTTGCAATCCCAAAACCATAGTCACACTTCAGGGTCACAGGGGGAACCTGTGTACCAAGTTTGGCGACCCTAACTTTACACGTTGTATAGTAATAAGGCATAGGGAATGTTAACCTTGACCTTTGGCCTTTTGACCCCAAACCCATAGTCTGAGGTCATGATCCCAAGGTGAACCTGTGTAGTGATTTTGGTGAAACTACCTTTCTTTGTTGTTGAGATATTCAATTCAATTCAATTCAACTTTATTTATATAGCGTCATTTCACAACAACAGTCATCTCATAGCACTATCAACTGTAGGGGGGAACCCCCACAGTTGCAGAAAGACCCCAGCAATCAGGCGATCCCCTGTGAGCAAGCACTTGGCGACGGTGGAGAGGAAAAACTCCCTTTTAACAGGAAGAAACCTCCAGCAGAACCAGGCTCAGGGAGGGGCAGTCATCTGCTGCGACTGGCTGGGGGGTGAGGGGATAGAGAAGAAGAAAAGAACAGACATGTAGAGAGCAAACAGCACGATGGGGACTCAATCTATGGGAGAGAACAAACAAATGTTAATGACCAGCAAAAAAAATATTTCATAGAGAGTGAGGAAAGGAGTGAGGCCCAGTGCATTACTGGAGGTCCCCCGGCTGACTAAACCTATTAGCAGCATAACTAAGGGAGGGTTCAGAAACACATGATCCCTCCCTAATTGTAGGCTATATCAAAAAGGTAGGTTTTAGCCCTATTCTTAAAAATAGAGATCGAGTCTGACTCCCGAATCCAGATTGGCAGCTGATTCCACAGGAGAGGAGCTTGATAACTGAAGGCTCTGCCTCCCATTGTACTTTTGGAGATTCTAGGTATTACAAGTAATCCTGCATTTTGGGAGCGTAGTGCTCTGTTAGGATAATACGGTAGTATCAGATCTTTTAAATAAAAAGGAGCCTGATTGTTTAGAGCTTTGTAAGTAAGAAGAAGGATTTTAAACTTAATTCTAAACTCTATGGGAAGCCAATGAAGGGAGGCCAGAACCGGAGAGATATGATCTCTCTTTCTAGTACCTGTTAAAACTCTTGCTGCAGCATTTTGGATCAGCTGAAGACTTTTTAAAGATGTTTTAGGACAGCCTGATAATAAAGAATTACAATAATCTAATCTCGAGCTAACAAAAGCGTGGATCAGCTTCTCAGCATCACTCTGAGACAAGATGCTCCTAATCTTGGCAATATTATGCAAATGATAGAAGGCAGTCTTAGAAACAAATTTAATATGTGAATTGAAGGACAAATCCTGATCAAAAATAACTCCAAGGTTCCTCACAGAGCTATTAAGAGAAAGAGTAACTGCATCCAAACTGAAAGTTTGATTTGGAAAGGGATTTCTAAGGTTTTTTGGACCAACAAGAATGACTTCAGTCTTATCTGAATTTAATAGCAGGAAATTACAAGTCATCCAAGCTTTGATTTCCTTAAGACAGGCTTCTAACTTGGCTAATTGATTACTATCATCTGGCTTCATTGACAGGTATAATTGTGTGTCATCTGCATAACAATGAAAATGTATACAGTGCTTTCTAATAATGTTGCCTAACGGAAGCATATATAAACTAAAAAGAGTAGGGCCTAGCACAGATCCCTGTGGAACTCCATGACTAAGCTTTGAGTTGAAAGAAAACTCATTATTTACATGAACAAACTGGAACCTATCAGATAAATAAGATCTAAACCACTGCAACGAAGTTCCATTAAGTCCAACATAGTGTTCTAATCTATCAAGTAGAATATTATGATCGATAGTATCAAAAGCTGCACTAAGGTCTAAAAGGACAAGTACAGAAACTAGTCCATTATCAGATGCAATGAGTCGGTCGTTAGTGACCTTCGCTAAGGCTGTTTCAGTACTATGATGGATTCTAAACCCAGATTGAAACTCTTCAAGTAAACCATTTCCCTGCAGGTGGTCAAATAATTGCGTAGCAACAACTCTTTCTAAGATTTTTGAAATGAAAGGGAGATTAGAGATTGGTCTATAGTTAGCTAAAGCTCCTGGATCTAGCGTTGGCTTTTTGAGTAAGGGTTTAATTACAGCCGTTTTAAAAGCCTGCGGTACATGGCCTAAAGTTAATGAAGAATTAATTATATGAAGAATAAAGCTACCAATAAGTGGGAAGACTTCTTTAAATAACTTGGTAGGAATAGGGTCTAAAAGACAAGTTGAAGGTTTGGATGAGGAAACTATTTTGTCTAACTCACAAAGGTCGATTGGAGTAAACTCATCAAGACAGACATCAAAAGAAGGAGTTGTAGTAGTTACAGTACTTAAGTTAACTGTGGGAAGAATCTGATTTTATCTCTGATGGATGAAATTTTATTATTGAAAAAGTTCATAAAGTCCTGACTAGTAAGCTCTAAGGGAATGCTAGGATTAACAGAGTCCTGACTCTTTGTCAACCTGGCTACAGTACTGAAAAGAAACCTGGGATTATTCTTGTTCTCTTCTATTAATGCAGAGTAATAGTGTGTGTGTGTATATATATATTTTATAGTAATATGTACATATGTATATTAGCTGCTCTTGCTTGCTTGTTTTTTTTCTTGCCTTCTGATTGTTGCTCTGAGTGTTGCTATCCCTGTGCTGTTGCAATCCTGGAATTTCCCCGTTGTGGGACTAATAAAGGCTTATCTTATCTTATCTTATCTTATCTTAATAACTTGTTCTAGCTTTTCTAAGAGATTTTTTATAAATTAAAAGATGATTTCTCCAAGCTAAATAGATTTCATCTAAATTAGTAGAGCGCCATTTTCTTTCTAATTGACGAGTCTTCTGTTTTAAGCTACGAGTTTCTGTGTTGAACCAAGGAGTTAGAAATCTCTGATTAGACTTTTTCTTTTTTAAGGGGGCCACCAAGTCTAGAGCCTGATGCAGAGAAGCTGAAACACTATCCACCATGTTATCAATTACAGAAGGAGCAAGCTGTCTATAGCTTATTTCCGTTGTGTTGACACAAGGCATAGAGGAAACAATCTGCATAAATTTGGAAACAGCATCATCTGAGAGGCATCTACTGTAATAATATTTTTCTTTAGGAGCCAAATAGTCAGAAATAGTAAAATCAAAGGTTAACAGACAATGGTCTGACAGTACAGGGTTATGAGGAGACACTACAAGATTTTCTATTTCTATGCCATATGTCAGAACAAGGTCCAATGTATGGTGGAGGTAATGAGTAGAATTTCCTACTTTCTGAGAAAACCCAATCGAGTCTAATATTGAATTAAAAGCCACATTAACGCAGTCACTAACTACATCCACATGTATATTAAAGTCCCCTACTATAATTATTCGATCAGATTTCAGCACTAAATCGGCTAAGAAAGCAGCAAATTCGGATAAAATTTCTGAGTAGGTTGATGGGGGACGATAAACTATGGCAAATAAAATTGGGTTTAACCTAAAATTGCTAAAGTGCCCAATACTGAGGACCAGGCCCTCAAAGGAATTATAACATGTTTTTTGCTTTACATTAACTAGTAATTTGGAATGGTAAATTGTTGCTCCTCCTCCTCCACGACCAGAACTTCTGGGATTTTGACAGTTTAAATAACCAGAGGGAGTTGATTCATTTAAACCAACATAATCCTCTTGTCCTAACCAAGTCTCTGTAAGGGAAATTAAATCAATCTGATGATCAATTAACAGATCATGGACTAACAGAGACTTGGGAGTTAGAGACCTAATATTTAATAAACCACATTTAATTTTTAAATTATGAGGAGGAACAGAGGCCAAATCATTCAATTTAGAGGCTTTATGTTTAATTTGAGTTTTACCAATATTTTGCTTTATCACTTTGGGATGCTTATACATTATATTTTTATTCACTTTGGAGGGAGCAGACAACGATTCTCTGATGGGGAAGTCAGGGGCTAAGCTGAGGGGTGGCGGATGAAGAGGAGCTGCAGAGAGGTGTGTAAGACTGCGACTCTGCTTCCTGGTCCCAACTCTGAGTAGTCACGGTTTTGGAAATTTGGATAAAAAAGATGCCAGATTGTTAGATAAATGAGAAGCACCATCCAAAGTGGGATGAATGCTGTCTCGTCTCATAAGACCAGGTTTTCCCCAAAAAGAGCTCCAATTGTCAATGTAGCCCACGTCATTTTTAGGACACCACACAGACAGCCAGCGGTTCAAGGATGACGAGCGACTAAACATGTCATCACTGGTCAGATTGGGGAGGGGCCCAGAGAATACTACAGTGGCAGACATCGTTTTTGCAAAGTCACACACCGATTCTATATTAAGTTTCGTGACTTCCGACTGCCGGAGACGGATGTCATTAATGCCGGCGTGAATAACAATTGTGGAATATTTACAGTTACTTTTAGCCAGCATTTTCAAATTTGACTCGATGTTGCCTGCTCTGGCCCCAGGAATGCATTGGACTATGGCCGCTGGAGTCTCTAGGTTCACGTTTCTGACTACAGAGTCGCCAATGATCAGAGTTTTTTCCTCAGCGGGTGTGTCGCTGAGCGGGGAAAAACGATTAGAGACGTGAACAGGTTGGTGGTGAACCGGGGCTTTGCGACTAGGCTTCCTTCTCACCGTCACCCACCCAGTCTCCTCGCTGCTGAGGAGAGCCGGGGAACCGCTGACAGGGGGGCCTAAGCTAGCTAGCTCCGCTGCAGCTAATGGGCGTCCGTCAAGATTAACTGGCGCAGACGGTGTTTCAATGCAGCGGAGCCGGGATTCCAAATCAGACAACCTCGCCTCGAGCGCCTCAAAAAGACAACATTTAGTACATTTACCGTTATCGCTAAAAGAGGCAGAGGTGTAGCTAAACATCTGACAGAGAGAGCACACCAGAGGAGGAGAGGAAAGAGAGCTAGTAGCCGTAGCTAATGGCTGGAGAGCAACCACACAGGCAAATCACACAGGCAGACAGCAAAACAGGAAGTGACGATACGTTACCACAAGGAAGTGACGATCTCACGATCTCTGACGATATTGTTTATAAGCCTTTTTGATGTTGACCTTTAACCTTGCGATCCCAAAACCATGGTCATACTTCAGGGTCACAGGGTGAACCTGGATAGCGAGTTTGGTGACCCTAACTTTACTCGTACAGTAATAAGACATACGGAATGTTAACCTTGACCTTTGACCTTTTGACCCCAAACCCATAGTCTGAAGTCAGGATTCCAAGGTGAACCTGGGTACCAAGTTTGGGGGCTTTAGCTCTACTCATTGTACAGTAATAGGGCATAAAAAAATGCTAACCTTGATCTTTAATCTTTTCACCCCAAACCCATAGTCAGAGGTCAGAATTCCAAGGTGAACCTGTGTAGCAATTTTGGTGAAGCTACCTTTCTTTGTTGTTGAGATATTGTTTATAAGCCTTTTTGATGTTGACCTTTAGCCTTGCGATCCCAAAATCATGGTCATACTTCAGGGTCACAGGGTGAACCTGGATAGCGAGTTTGGTGACCCTAACTTTACTCGTACAGTAATAAGATATACGGAATGTTAACATTAACCTTTGACCTTTTGACCCCAAACCCATAGTCTGAAGTCCGGATTCCAAGGTGAACCTGGGCACCAAGTTTGGTGACCCTAACTTTACTCGTTGTACAGTAATAAGACATACGGAATGCCAACCTTGACCTTTGACCTTTTGACCCCAAACCCATAGTCAGAGGTCAAGATCTCAAGGTGAACCTGTGTACCAGGTTTGGTGACCCTAGCTTTACTCATTTTATAGTAATAGTAAATGTAGCATTTAGCATTTACCATAGTGTAACTGCATTGTTAACTTTGACCTTTGACCCATTGACCCCAAACCCACAATTAGGTGAGGGTACAAGTTGTCCAACATGTGTATTAGATACAACTCCTGTATAGATTTGAAAAGCCTACATCATTTCTTTCAGTAGTTATTGTGTTTAGACTGTTTAAGGAAAAATCTGACCTCTGACATTTGACCTCAAGGTCATCTGACGAGAGTGAAATTGCAATATGCGCATCATCAGAGTATATCAAACCATGGTACCAAGTTTCAAAACAATCGGACCAAAACTATAGGAGGAGTTGATTTCACAAAAGTGTAACAGACGGAAGGACTGACGGACGGACTGACCCATAACATAATCCACTGTCGGTCGAAGCTCAAAGGGGTTGACCGAAAGTCGGGTGATGGGTCGAACGTTGAAAATTTATGTGAAAAAAACTGTTAATTGGCTATGGGTTCCTGTAGCATTTGATTACTCTGCTTTATATCCAGAAACAGCTCTGGAGTTAATTATTCTGTTTCTTTAATGTATGAAGGTCAGGACTGGAATTACCCATAAGACCCCCCCAATGTCTATTTATATTCAGTGGATATTAAGAATATGAACATTATATTACTACCTTTATCCCCTGCTCTAGCAGCAGCAAATGTCTCATAACACATTCTCTACTTGGTTTCCTTTGTTTTACATTCAGCACAAATGATCTCGCTATTAAAGTAAAAGCTTCTCAGTGGAATTATGCAATTTCCCGTATCAATCCCAAAGGACTCCATACTGTGTTCCTATACTGTCCTTGGTGCCATTTTAAGAGTGCTTAAAGAAATGACGACAGGGTTTTGCTTACTGATTTCATAATAATGAACAGTGCTATAAAAGACCAGCACCATTTACAGTTAATACCATAACCCAGACTTTTTCAACCACTGTGCCCTGGTGCATACAGGTTTTTGTGGGAAATTATCTGACTTCACTTCTTAATTGGTCCAAAAAATGCAAAAAAAATTGCAGTTGTTGTGCATGGGTGTCTGCAGAACCCATGCACATCAACAGCAGATTATTTGAAATTGTGTGCGATTGTCGGGGAGTGTGGGGTCTCCTGGAGGCCCTATTGTCCAGTTGGATTGCTCGGTCGGAACAGACTGTTGTATGAAGCAATTTGGCTAGCATGTTTGTGGGGTATTTGTGGTCACCAAGGAAAAAGAAAGAAAATCCATCTTTTACCTCATCACAATGACTTTAAATATTGATATTATTGAGAAATTTAGATTTGTGGAGGCATGTAAGTTGTCAAAACCACTAAGTGCTATTATTATTATTATTATTATTATTATTATTATTATTATTATTATTATTATTATTATCCATTCATCCATCCATCCATCCATGGGTCATGGAGGCAGCAGTCTAAACAGAAGCCCAGATTTCCCTTTCCCCAGCCACATCCTCTTCAGCTCTTCAGGGAGGATACCAGGCAAGCTGAGAGACCTGGGTCCACCCTGGGGTCTCCTCCCTGAGGGACAAGCCCAATGCACCTCGTATTGGAGGTGTCCAGGAGGCATCCTGATCAGATGCCCAAACCACATCAACTGGTTCCTTTTGATGTGGAGGAGCAGCGGCTCTACTCTGAGCCTCTCTTGGATGACTGAACTCCTCACCCTCTCTCTAAGGGTGAGTCCAGCCACCCAACAGAGGAAGCTCATTTCAGCCACTTTTATCTGGGATCTTCTTTCAGTCAGCATCCAAAGTTCATGACCATAGGTGAGGGTAGAAAGGCAGATTGACCAGTACTTCACCACGGCAGACCGTTACGTCTGCACGCATCACTGCAGATGCTGCTCTGATTCATCTATCAATCTCTCGTTTCATCCTCACCTCACTCGTGAATAAGACCCCAACATACTTTAACTCCACTTGGGGCAGGAGCTCGCCCCCAACCCGGGCGAGGACAGTGCACACGTTTGCAGCTATGAATAGAAGCCTCACAAGAGATTACAGAGCGGTGCGCTCTCACACAACCTGTCCCTGAAAATTATCACCCACTTTCCTGGTGATAAGTGGACTAAAGTACAAAACTTCTTGAAGAGTATTGCTCTTTAAGTTGGGTAAAACTCGATTTCCCCATTTGGCCTTTTCTTGTCATGTGGTTTCTGGTAGAACTCACTAATTCCCTTTGAGCCAAAAGAACGCCTCACAGCAATGTGTCCTCTACTGCATGCAGGGTTATTTAAGCTCCTCTGAAGGTCTCCGCTGCCTTCTATAGCTGCGTTTATCTTGCTCAGCTCTCCGGAGATCCGCCTTTAGTCAGTCTCCTCAGTACGTCGGGCCTCTCGGGGGCCTACTAACAAGATGGAAACAAGCGGCGCTGACTCCACTGGACCATCCATCTCTCGGTCTGGCATCCCGGCAGATGGAAAGGAATTGGCACATCATGCTTGTGCCATCGGCATAGCACCCCACGGGGGACGCAAATGTGGAGCCTGTCACACTCTGAAGGACAGGAAAGCCTTTTCAACGACATATATTTACATGTCAGAATAGAATATATGATCAGTAGCGGTACGTTGAGCGTCTCTGTGTGTTCCAGCAGCTTATCCACAAGGTCACCCCACTAATAGTGATAAATACTTGATAGGAAAAAAGAAACATGTCTTCAAGGGCTACAAATTTGCAATTAACAGCATAAGAGAGTCAGTGGATATATTAGGAATAGCATGTAGCCAACTGTAATGTTGCACAAAGTATTATGACTATTTTTACACAACAAGAGACTGTATTTTATTGTTGTTAAAAACCAAAGCTACCCAGCCAGTGTGTCCATGTGGGCCCCACCAAAGGTTAAAAGTGGCTGTCTTATGGGTCCCACATGGGTTTGTCCATGGATTCCATATTGGCCCCATCGGTGATTGCCCACATGGACTTTACCTATTTACCTAGTTTCAACCTCTTTTCTCATAAATTAGCTTTTTTCTGGTGCATTTGAGACTTTATCCCCATAAATTTGATACATTTTTCTTGAAATTTTGAAACATTCTCATAAATTTTTAGCTTTTTTTTTACTGTAAACTTGTAACTTTTTCCTAAAATAAATATATACATTCATGATTGTTTTTTTGTAAATTTACAATTTTTTTCCTCATAAATTTGTTAGTTTTTCTTGTAAAATTGTGTTTTTTTTTTCTTGCAAATTTGTTAACTTTCTCTTGTAATTTTGAAACTTTCTCATAATTTTGCCATTTTTTGTCAGAATCTGGCCATGGTCTGGGTACCGTGCCCACACTTTCTGTTCATTTTTCTTTCTCTGTGGTTATTATCCATCCATCCATCCATCCATCTTCTACCACTTTTCCGGAGGTCCGGGTCAGCAGTTCAAGCAGAGAAGCCCAGACTTCCCTTTCCCCAGCCACCTGCTCCAGCTCTTCGGAGAAGATACCAAGGCGTTCCCAGACCAGCTGGGAGACATAGTCTCTCCAGCGAGTCCTGGGTCTGCCCCGGGGTCTCTTTTCTCATAAATTGTTGTCTCCCAGTGGGACATGCCCGAAACACCTCAAGTGGGAGGCGTCCTAATCAGATGTCCATACCACCTCAACTGACTCCTTTCAATGTGGAGGAGCAGCGGTTCTACTCTGAGCCTCTCCCGGATGACTGAGCTCCTCACCCTATTTCTGAGGGTGAGTCCAGCAATCCTACGGAGAAAGGTCATTTCAGCCGCTTGTATCCACGATCTTCTTCTTTCGGTCATTACCCAAAGCTCGTGACCATAGGTGAGAGTAGGAACGTAGATTGACTGGTAAATCGACAGCTTTGCCTTAGAACTCAGCTCCCTCTTCACCACAGCAGACCGGTACAACGTCCGCATCACTGCAGATGCTGCTCCGATCCATCTGTCAATCTCTCGGTCCATTCTCCCCTCACTCGTGAATAAGACCCCAAGATACTTAAACTCCTCCACTTGGGGCAGGAGCCTATCCCCAACCCAGAGAGGACAATCCACCTCTTTCCGGCTGAGGACCATGGACTCGGACTTGGAAGTGCTGATTCTCATCCCAGCCGCTTCACACTCAGCGGCAAACCGTTCCAGCAAGAATTATAGGTCATTGCTGGATGAAGCCAACAGGACAACATCATCTGCAAACAACAGAGATGAGATCCTATGGTCACCAAGCATGACACCCTCCATTCCCTGGCTGCGCCTAGAAATCCTGTCCATAAAAATTATGAACAGGATCGGTGACAAAGGGCAGCCCTGGCGGAGTCCAACTCTCACTGGGAATGAGTCTGACCGAGTGTTGGCAATACGAACCAAACTCTCACAATGGTCGTACAGAGACTGAATAGCTCATAACAACAAGCCCGATACACCATAATCCCGCAGCACCCCCCACAAAAAACCACGAGGGACGCGGTCGAATGCCTTCTCCAAGTCCACAAAACACATGTAAACTGGTTGGGCAAAGTCCCACGAACCCTCGAGAATTCTCGAGAGGGTAAAGAGCCGGTCCCATGTGCCAAGGCCAGGATGAAAACCACATTGCTCCTCCTGAATCCGAGGTTCGACCAACAGCCGGACTCTCCTCTCCAGTACCTTGGCATAGACCTTCCCAGGGAGGCTGAGGAGTGTGATCCCTCTAAAGTTGGAGCACACCCTCCGGTCCCCTTTTTTGAAGAGAGGAACCACCACCCCGGTTTGCCATGCCAAAGGCACTGCCCCTGGCCTCCACGCAATGTTGCAGAGGCGTGTCAACCATGACAGCCCAACAACATCTAGGGCCTTGAGGTACTCAGCGTGAATCTCGTCCACCCCCGAGGCCCGGCCACCAAGGAGATTTTTAACCACCTTGGAGACCTCAGCCCCTGTGATAGGTGAGTCATCCCCCTCATTCACAAGCACTGCTTCCTCTGTGGAAGGCATATCAGTGGGATTGAGGACATCCTCAAAGTATTCCTTCCACCGCCCGACGATATCCCCAGTTGAAGTCAACAACGCCCCATCCGCACTATACACAGTGTGGACAGGGAGCTGCTTTCCCCTCCTGAGCCGCTGGACAGTTTGCCATAATCTCTTCAAAGCCAACCGAAAGTCTTGTTCCATGGCCTCACCGAACTCCTCCCATACCCGGGTTTTTGCTTCAGCAACCACCCGAGCTGCACTCAACTTGGCCTGCTGGTACACCTCAGCTGCTTCGGGAGTCCCACAAGCCAACCAAGCCTGATAGGACTCCTTCTTCAGCTTAATGGCCCCCCTCACCACTGGTGTCCACCACTTGGTTCGGGGGTTGCCACCACCAGATGCACCGACCACCTTGCGGCTGCAGCTCTGGGCCACCGCTTCAACAATAGAGGTGGAGAACATGGCCCATTCAGACTCCATGTCTCCAGACTCCCTCGGAATGTGGTCAAAGCTCTTCCGGAGGTGGGAGTTGAAGACCTCCCGGACGGGGGAGGCGATGATCGATTTTGTTATCATGTCATCGGACCTGCGATCGTATGTCTTGGAAACTCGGGTAAGGGGAGGATGCCATTCAGACCTGGTAGACCCAAGCGTATAATGAGGGTGTGCTGGGAATATCTGGCTGTGGTTATCTTTATTATTATTTATTGTCCTCCGGGCTCCCCAGTTGCTTGTCATTGCATGTAGTCTTGTGCTTATCCCCTGTTGTTGTTTTGTGGTTGTCTTTTGTAATTTGATTTGAAACGGAGATAGGCACCGCCCCATACACTACATGGTGTCCCACATGCTGTGGAAGGGATTAACTTAACTTTGTAATTTGATTATTATTATGATTTTTATTATTACCTCCGCCAGGCCGCAGGCCGTAGGAGGTTATGTTTTTGCCAGCGTTTGTCTGTCTGTTTGTCTGTTTGTCTGTCTGTCTGTTGGTTAGCAAGATAACTCAAAAAGTTTTGGACGGATTTCGATGAAACTTTCAGGCGTTGTTGGAAATGGTACAAGGAAGAACTGATTAAATTTTGGGGATGATCCGGATCACTGTCTGGATACAGGAGTTTTTTAAAGGATTCTTTAACATTGTGAGATACGGCCATTTTCAACATGTGTGCAGGCGCAATGGAGGGCGCTGGTCGTCGTGTCTGACGAACACGAACTCCGCATTCTTCAAAGTTTTAGGCACAAAAGCACATGGAAAACAGTGGTGGGCCGGGCCCGGCAGCGTGCCTGTGTTTGCGCTACGCTGCAAAAGCTGAGACGGGCAGCTGTCCGGCGCGGGATTATCTGGCAGAAATTCCCCGGGCAGCCATAGGGGCTGCGCAAAAACAAGCTCTCTGCCGGGGAAGCTTCCAAATCCTCTTTTGCCGCAGAGCGCAACCCCAATATAAAACCCACGGCAACCTGTCTACCCAATTTGCATCCGTCAGTGAAGCCCTGAGTGCTGCTTTCAGTGATCTATGAAAACGCTTACATAACCCATTGGCCTGTGGGTTGTACGCGGTTGTGCGATGAACTGCAACGCCCGCAGCCTGGGAGTTTGGAGATGGAGGAGATGGAAACAACACCAACACTTCAGTTTATTACCTCCGCCAAGGAGGTAATGCTTTTACTACTGAACCACTAATCCTATCATTGTCAATCCAATTGCTAGTTATATGTTTTCATGGTCAAGGAATCTGAAAACATACACACAAACACTGTATGGGGGGGAACTGTGGCGCTTGGCGGAGGTCTGCGCTCTCCAAGTGCTTTTCTAGTTTGCATTATGTGTCTCCTGTGTTTCCCCTGGTGTACTGTGCTCATCCTCTGTTTGTCTTTTTCTCAAGTATTATGGTCTGGTGTGTGTATTTGTCTCCCTATTTCCCCCAGCTCCTCATGTTTCCGTACCCATAACCATTCTCCCTTATGCATGCATTGTTCAGCCCTTGATTGTTCTCAGCTGTCCCATGTCTTGTTGATTGTGCCCTCTCCTATATATATGTGAGTCTTGGATTGTACTCTGTGTTGCGTCATTGTTGTCTCTACCCTGCCTTGTATCCATGCCATGTTCCCTGAGTTGTGAGTTTACCTATGCCTCGTTTCCTTGAGTTTTGCCTACTACGTTATTGTTTGGTTTTCAGCCCATGCGCTGCTTTGTTTTGCCCTGAGTTTTTGCTAATAAATCATTTTGAACCTGATCCTCCCTGCACCATTGAGTCCTCTCTTCTTACCCTCACTGCCTGGTAGGCAGTACATGATGGTATGACACAACCAACACTGGACTCAGCAGGCAGGTGGAAGTTAGTGGTCGGTGGCCCTGTTGCGGATGAGCTGTAGGCAATCCAGCTGATTAAGGATTTTGTTTCAGATGCCCACACCTCTAACACACCGCAGGAGTCCCTGGGTGTTTGGACACTGCAGCCGGGGTAATGGGAGCATACCCCAGCCTGCGGAGCTGACCCGAGCTGACAAGGCTGCTCACCATTGTCCCCAAACTCCCCAAACAGGGCTTATCGTGGGTTGGTGAGGCAATTAATTGGGGTACCGGAGTTTGTGCAGATGATGCAGCATCCCCTGATTCTGGCATCCTCTTCTCCTCACAGCTCACCAGCCTCACAGCCACACCACGGGTGGGGGAGGTGTTCGCCCAAAACCCCGGAGACTGTGCCGATGAGACAGCGTCCCCTGGCCCCAGCGTCTCCAGCTTCACCTTGCTCTTCAGCTGCAGTCGGCCTTTTGCCAACCCTGCAGCCGCCACATGGGCTGGAGGAAGACCCACCATCTGCACCTCAGCCTGCGCCGACGATGAAGAGTCCCCGGGCTCTGGCGCCTCAACCATCCACACCTCCTCGCTCTCTTAAGCCCCACAGAGCTCTGCTACACCAGTCACCAGTCATCATGTCTACAGACTCGCCTCTCGTCATGCCTGCAGTTTCACCTGATACCACGCCTGCAGTTTTGTCTGACACCATGCTTGCAGTTTGACCTGCCACCATGTCTGCAGCTTTGCTTGACGTCATGCCTGCATTCCCACTTCCTGCCATGTCCACAGCCTCAACTCTTGTTTTGTCTGCAGTTTCGCCTGATGCCATACCTGCAGTTTTGTCGGTCACCACACCTGCAACTTCACCTGTCAGCACACCTGTAGCTCTGCCTGTCATCATATCACCAGTTTCCCCTGTCACCATGTCTGAAGTTTCACCTGTTACCACCTCAGAAGTTTCACTTGTAGCCACGTCTGAGGTTTCCCTTGTCATTACGCCTGCTGCTTGAGCTGCAGCAGCAGAGTCACTGGACTCCTCATCAGCATTGGAGCAGGAGTAAAGGCAAGTCCTCTTTTTTGTATTCACTATATCAGTATTAGAGAGATCTTGCCTTACTCTTGGCAGGGTGTCCTAGTTGCAGTTTCCTTGCTCCTGAGCTCTCCCTGACGGGCTCCACTGCCGCCAGTTGTAGTGATCTGGTGTTTGTCTTTTCCTTCCCTGAGTTCGCTGAGGTGGCTGTGTTGGGGATGGACACAGGGGTTAAGGTCCTACAGCTTGAGTCGCCTGGGCTTTTCACTGATCAGCCCTCATCGTCTGGTTTCATCACTGACCAGCCTGCATCATTTGGTTTTGTCACTGATCAGCCTCCTCCTGCTGCTCCTGGGAGTAATGTGCTCCAACCATCAGCCCCTGAGGTTAAAACGTCACAATCATTGGCCCCTGAGTTCTGCGCACTGCTGTCGCCCACTGTCACCTGCTCCGGAGGGCTGCGCATTGCTGTCACCTTTCTCTGAAGTCAATGCATCCCTATTAACTATATCTGAGGTTTGTGCACAACAACTGTCTGTTCTGGAGTTCAGTGCCCCCCTGTCAGCTGTTTCTGAGGTCAGCGTACCACAGCCACCTGCTGCTCTGTGAAAGGCTCTTTTGTTGTCATTTCCTAAACTAAGGACTCCCATATTACAATGTTCTAAATTAAAGGCTCCTATGTTATGGTCCCCTGAGCAAGAAGCTCCACTGTTGTGTTCTCCTGAGTTTAAAGCGCGGCTAAAATTTTCTCTGGATGCATCCTGTTATCTGGTTTGTTGGCCCAGGGACTTTGGGAAGCCACCTAGCATGCATTGTTTTGCTGGTTCGAATCCCCAGGCTGGCAGGGGTAGGAACCTTCTTGTGTGGAGTTTGCATGTTCTCCCTGTGCTCCGTGGGTTTACTCTGGGGGCTCCGGTTTCCTCCCACAATCCAAAGACATACATGTTAGGTTAATTCTGTTCTAAATTGTCCCTAGATATCTGTCTCCTATAGGCCCTTAGAGTAGAGGGTTAGTGCTAGTGAAGCGCTTTGAGTGGTCTTTGAAACTAGAAAAGCGCTATATAAGTACAGGTCCTTATCCTTATCCTTACCGTTATCCTTATCCTTATCCTTATCCGTATCCCTGTCTGGGGGCCCATGAACTGGGATAGTCTCCACAACCCACCCTACTCTCTGGTCAGGTGGTCCAAGGGCACTGGTAGACCACCGGACTCGCTGTGCTCTCTGGTTGATTGGACAAGAGACTTGGGGAGGCCAAAAGACCCCTCATGTTTCCTGGTCTGGGGGCCCATGGACTGGGATTGGCCCCCTGACCCATCTTGTTCTACTGGGGACCATGCCCATGCTTTCTGTTCATTTTTGTTTCTCTGTGGTGTAGCATGAACAGCTGGACTCCAAATTATAAAATTATTCTTTACTGAGGAGAAATTGTTTCACCCAAAAGTCTGGTCATAAACTACTTTTCTTCACCCAAGATCGGAGCTGTGGAACCCTATGCCATCGACCGTAAAGTGGATAAGTTAATCCCTGCTCAAGATCTGGAGTTATTTCCCCCACATCCATTTGCCAAAGGAATGCAAAAATTGTAGGTTTACGATGACGTTCCACAGACTCTGACCAGTAAGATTCCTCACTGAAACTCAAAAGTCCAACATTGCCCTCCAATGGGTAACACAGGAATATTTCTCTCTAAAGTTGAACTATTAATTGTGAACAATGAAATGACTCATCTTTTCCCCAACATACAGCATCCGCTTTTGAAGATTATGGCGGGTATCCTGTGATGGACAATTAAGGATTGAAATGCTTTTATTGATATGATTTGATCTGTGTAGCTTAATTTGCAGGAAAAATTAATTTTGCATGCCTACCATAAAGACATGATCACATTTACAATGTAGACACATTGTTTGTTCCTTTATTATTGAGTAGAATATCTTAGTCACTAAAGTTTTAAAAAATTTATGCTTTAATAGGCAGCATATATATGTTTTAGGAGGATAACACTTTTCATATCAAGTCCTCTTCCCTTTTCTGTGGGAGACACACATTTCAGAACTATGAACTGACCAATCAGATTCCAAGCCTCCATGCATTTCCTTTTTAGTCAGGTTTATGACCTCTGCTGAACAAAGAAACTCAGTGCAATTGATCAAAGGTTTACGCTAATGGGCAGATCCAACCCTGATCTTTGAATGTAGCTGGGCAAAACTTTCATTTGCTCTACAGCTGCAGTTCGAGCTGCAGGCTGGGAGTGACTCTTGAAGTAGTAGAGTTTCTGCTCTTCCTTTTTTTTCTCTAAGAGGGCCTGGTGCCTATCAATGCTCTGTGTAAATGTTTTCTTTTCTTGAAAATTCACTTTTTCCTTTTTTACTCCTTGTCTTAAATTACCATGTACAAGATTTTGTTTGATTTTTTTTTTTTTACTAAGCTTAAATCTGTCATGAATTGCCCTTCAGGGCAGAGAGGACAGGGATCCACACACTGAACTGCAGTTTGTGACATTTATCAACAGCAACACAAAATCCCAAAAGGTGCAAAACAGAAAATCTAGACTGAAAAACTAAGCAGACTTACAGCACACCAGAACAGGGCCAGGATTCTGGTGGAGATGAAAACTGAGACGTTGGCAAATAGAAATGAAAACAACAGCCCTTAAATAAAGCTAGAAACAATCAAACACAAATAATACCCGGTGTGAATCACATGAGGGGGGTGGGGATAAAATGACAATCAGCTGTGAATCATGAGGAGAGGAGGCGGGGCTGACAGTTTGACAGGAGCACTGGCCAAAACCTGGCAGTGCCCCTGATGACTGCAACCCCCCCCCCCCCCCCAAGAGACAAAGAAAGGGAAGACACTGGCAAAAATAAAGTGGAAACAAATAAAGACAAATAAACCCAAAATAGGTAAATAACAAAACTACACTGAATGTAAACAGGATAATAAATCATACAAATAAACAATACTGAATATGTGAAAACAATCTAGAGATAGCACAACAGGTATAGAACTCAACATACCAAATTATACAAATAAGGAAAAACAAAAGGCAAAAAGACCAAGCACGGTGGAGCTCCCCTACCCATGCTCAGCTCATGACAGACCCCCCCCCCCCCAAAAGGGTGGACACCAAACAGCCTGGGCAATATCAAAAGAAGAGCAAAAACCCACACTAAGAACCGACCCCACCAAAAGACAAGAAAACAACCCCACAGCAGGTGGGAGGAGGGGGACCCAGGCACGGAGGACCAGAGAAAATAAAGCAGAAAAACCAAAGAAAATAATAACAACTCCTGTGACTCACGCCACAGCAAAACCCAGGTTAGGAGAAAACAAAAAAACAAAACCCTGCTCAGGAGCCACACCAGGCAGAACCAGGGACCTAGGCCCCCTGTATCAAAGAGCTAGATAGTTTTGGTGGCTGGCCGAAGTCCCAGGCCTGGCAGACGGCGCGGTGGTAAGAGTCGGGTGGCGTGCTAGAGAATATGAGCCACCCAACCCAACAGCACAGTCCAGGAGGCTGCCGCCCATCTGGGATGACCAGAGACGAGGAGGATGGAGTAATAGGGGGAACCACAATGATGTCTGGCAGAGGAGGGGAAGCCCCGATGGCGCCTGGCAGAGGAGGGGGAACCACAATGGTCTCGGGCAGAGGAGAGAGAACCACGACGCTTTTGGACTGCTCTGCAGCACCTTCAGCAGTCCCGGACTGGGACATAGCAGCGCCCGTGGTGGCTCCAGGCTGAAACAGAGCTGCACTCGCGGTGGCTCTGGGCTGGAGAAGAGCTCCACCCCCAGTGGCTCTGGACTGGAGCAGAGCTGCACCCACGGTGGCTCCGGACTGGAGCAGAGCTTCACCCACAGTGGACCCGGACTGAGTCAGAGCTGCACCTGTGGTGGACCCAGACTGGGTCAGAGCTGCACCCTTGGTGGACCTGGGCCAAGGAAGAGCTGCACCCTCAGTATACCCGGGCTGAGGAGGAGCTGTACCCTCAGAGGTTTCGGGCTGGGACGGTGCACCTGCAACAACCTCAGCTGATGGGGAAGCAGCACCCTCAGAGGTCCCGGGCTGGAATGGAGCACCCGCAAAGACCTCATCCGGAGGGGGAGCAGCACCCACGGAGGCCCTGGGCTGGGACGGAGCACCCGCGATGACCTCGGCAGGAGAAGCTAGACCCATGAACACCTCAGGTGGCGAGCCCAAATCCACGGAGACCTCTGGTAAAACTGAATTATCCTCAGTGGACCTGGGGAAAATCTCAGACAGGAGAGGCCGAGAAACAGGGTCAGGGTCATCGGCGGCAGTGGAGCCCAGCGAGATGAGCGCAGGTGCAGCTGATGGCTGCACTTGGCTTTCCCCACCAAGAACCAGACAAGATCTCTCCAACACTGAAACAATGGAAACAAAGGGGAGCACTTGCCTGGGCTCAAGCTCCACCACCATCCAAGACTCCGTCGATCCAGACGACGATGACTCCTCGGGTCCAGCCCTCTGGAGGTTCAGCTCAGACTCTGCTGTGGTGGCCCCAGCAGCAGGCATGGTGGTCGATGCAGTCTCAGGACCCCCTAGTGATGTGACCCATGCCGGTGGCTCGCCCGATGTGGGTACAGGAGGTCAGCTTTCTGCTGGTACTGGATCCTGTTCTGCTGAGGCCAGGGGATGCTCCAATGTCGGCACAGGCTTCAGCTCAGTCGCAGCGCTCTCCCTCCATCCAGACTGTGACTGCAGGGCTGGGACCAGGCCCTCCAGGACCGCAGGCTCCTCCATCGTCCGGCGGCTTAATCCTGGGGCCAACGGACACTCAGGGGAGAGAGGAGGAAACACTGACATAGAAGGTGAACAATTAATGTCTGCAGCAGGCGGTGAGGACTCAGCAGACTGCACAGGTTGAGCCCCACCACCGGGAATCAGGCAAGAAAATTCATTTTTAGGTAACTGGAAATGAAAAGACAATTGCCTGGATTCCCGGGGCATGATGGTTTCTGCTGCAGCAGGCCGAGCATCTTCCCTCTCATTGGCTGCAGTGGTAATGGGCCCCTCTGAAGAGCGTGGAGGAGCCACCCCTGTCGACTCATTGGCGGGCAGAGCTGGGGATAAAGTGGCCAGATTGTCAGCAGCAGGGGGGAACGCCATGCAGATGAGGGAACCAACATCAGTGGAGGAAGAGGGAGCTGACGGGACAGCCGGCGCAGATAAGCTTGGAGAAGAAGGGGAGGCTGCTGCGGAACTTTTTTGACATGATGGAGGAGAAACTGCTGGCAGAGAGGTGGAGGCATTTCTCCCGCGAGATCTCCTGGGGTGACGGCGGAGAGCGGGAGGCAGAGATGTCGGCTCATGGCGAGATGGAAGAGGATCCAGTGAACCCTCCTCCAGCTTCTGGGTGAGATCTGGGAGGAGCCATGGTTTATATTCTAGTAGGAATATAAACCAACCGCCTGCGCTCCTCCAGCTCCTCAGCCGATGGAGCAGGCCACAGTTCAGGAGGAGAAGGCGGGGTTGCTGTGTCAGGGCTAGACAGTGTTCATTTGGGACCTCCAGGGACCGACTGAGGGCTTGGGTTCCGGACAGGACGAGCGAGCATTCCACCCCAGGGTGCGCTTCTTCTTGAGCCCCGGTGGCACTGAAGGGAAGATCCCTGCCTGGGCACAGAGTTGGCAGTGTGTGTCGACCACCGAGGCAAGAAAAACTGAGACCTGGGTAGCTCCAGAGACTGGGATGATCCTCGATCACCCGAGCCACGCCATCCACGGACCTCCAAACCTCCTCGGGAGAGTGGGAGGCTCCAGCCCCCAGGGCAAAATGGGCGATGAGCATAGCCACCACACACTCCTCCTTGCTCAGCCCCAGAGCTGAAAAATCCAAGCCTGCGGACATAACCCAAACCCAGGTGAAAAACAAAAACTGGAAAGAAGAAGGGAAAGGCTACCTTCGCCGCCGCTGGTGAATAAAGTTGGCTGAGTAGTTTCTGACCACATTAACAACCAGAAATTGCCAACCCACAGGTGAGATAAACAAAAAAAATCCCACAAACTGCAGCTGCTGGATCTCTTACTGGCCAATGTTGACTGTCATGAATCGCCCTTCAGGGCAGAGAGGAGAGATCCACACACTGGACTACAGTTTGTGACAGTTTGTGACTGAGCTACCGGAGTGGTGGCTCAGTTGGTAGAGCACCCACCCCACACCCGGGAGGCAGGGGTTCAAATCCCGGCCGGGTCATGCCGAAGACCATATAAAAGTGGAACTTCCTGCCATCCAGCTTGGTGCTCAGCAATAATGGAATGGAGGAGGGAAATCTGTGGCGGCGCCTTGCATGGCAGCGGCCCTCTGATTCTGCACTGGGGTGTGTGTGATTAATACAGTAGATAGGTAAAGCACAATCTCGTTCTACTGTACATGATTGGTTGTATGGTTGAATGACAATAAGGGTGATTTAATTTAATTTAATTTAATTTAATCTAACAACAACACAAAATCCCAAAAGGTGCAAAACAGAAAATCCAGACTGAAAAACTAAGCAGACTTACAGCACACCAGAACAGGGCCAGGATTCTGGTGGAGATGAAAACTGAGATCTTGGCAAAGAGAAATGAAAACAACAGCCCTTAAATAAAGCTAGAAACAATCAAACACAAATAATACCCGGTGTGAATCACATGAGGGGGTGGGGAGAAAATGACAATCAGCTGTGAGTCATGAGGAGAGGAGGCGGGGCTGACAATTTGACAGGAGCATTGCCCACAACCTGGCAGTGCCCCTGACGACTGCAACCCCCCAAGAGACAAAGAAAGGGAAGGCACTGCCAAAAATAAAGTGGAAACAAATAAAGACAAATAAACCCAAAATATGTACATAACAAAACTGCACTGAACATAAACAGGAAAATAAATCGTGCAAAGAAACAATACTGAATATGTGAAAACAAACTAGAGATAACTTAACAGGCATAGAACTCAAAAAACCACATTATACAAATAAGGAAAAACAAAAGGCAAAAAGACCAAGCTCGGTGCCTCCCCCCCCGCCCCCCCAGTGCTCAGATCGTGACAGAATCAACTTTGTTCTGACCATAACACATCGGAAGAAACAGATTTGTCTTTTTTTTTTTTATTCATCAAGTTTGATTTTCTGATCGGAGTTTGAACGATAAACAAATATCTGGAATTTGACAACCTGACCAAATTCCTTTTTCTGTGCATGAGCAGACTTCATCCAGCATGCTGAACACCCAGCTTCTATAGTTGTGAACCCAGGAGTAGGCCCGAGCCGTGCTGAGGCAGAACCTGCCTGGTCGTTTCTCCCAATAGCGTCCACGGACATGCATCCTGGACCAAGGCTGGCACATAGGAGGCCTGCTACCACCACAGAGCACAGTCTGACTCTGCTGTGCTGAAGGTCTGTTGTCCGAATCAGATTTAATTCTTCAGAATATTTCTGGAAAAAGCTCTATAAACCTAATCTCTTCAAACTCCTTTCAGAGCTTCAAATACATTTGTCTTTGTTCCTTTTCAGAGTAACACAAATTTTCCTTTATGAAATAGTTTAATCATAATTTTCTTCATAAAATTGTATCTTTTCTTAACAAAGGCTATTTTATAGTTCCTCATTTTCCATTACAGTGCCAGTTTAAGCTATGGTTTTCTTTGGTTCCATAAATGTTTGATAATACACCCTATGTTCAGTAATCCAGTAACAAGTCTAATGTGTGCATGATACATGCTGAATTCACAGTCTTAAAGTCATCTGAATGTGTTCATCTATCCTGAAATTTCTTATTAAACTATTAAAAAGACATATGGGAGTTATTGTTTGATTTTATGTCCATCTTCTTGATTAAAAACAGACAAGAACTCGCAGGGTGTCATGATCCGGTGCACGGATGGGGGCCGTGCCCAGTCTTCAGCTTAGTTTAGTCTTTTTCTGTTTGTTTGTTTTTCTGTTCACCTTGTTTGCTGTATTTGGTTCCTGTTTTTGGTCAGTTCATTATTAGTTTCTGTACTTTCCTTTATGGTTTGTTGTTGTGATCATTGCGGGCACTGTGACAGCTTGTGCGGCACTTCCGGCTGTCAGATTCTGTTCGCAGGCTGCCACGACTGCCAGTAATGATCACCACTCATGATCCCACAGGTGTTGGCAATAGGGGGTTTCTTATTTAAGCCATTGGCACCACTTCCCTGGCGCAGTGGTGTAAATCCTCTTCAGTCAGGAATCCCCCGGACTTTAGCAGTTAAGTTATTATTTACCTTTCTTTTGCTCATGTTTCCTTGTTTATCCTGGCGTTCATCACCCCAGCCTCAGAGCTGTGTTTTTCGTTTGTGTGTGTGTGTGGTATTCTGTTAATAAAGATGCCAGTGGACTGTGAGTTCTGCCTTTTTTTTTTCCCTCCTGTGTTTTTCTTTAAAGATCTGTGTTTTTCCACTGGCATGGCAGCGTTTCCCAGCTACAGTCGGTGTGGGTTTAGTGAGGTGGAGTTCTGGACTGTGAACGTTGTACTTAACATCTTATCAGAGGCTCGTGCTTCCCGCACTCCCGAGGCAGCCCGGGGGTGTCTGGTTGGAGCCACACAAGTACTGGAAGCATGCCCCAGCCTGGGGAGCCATCCAGAGCTTACAGACCTACTCCTCTCCATAACCAGCCCATTGTCCATGCTCCACAAGCTGGGGAAAACCTCCTCCATACCCCAACCTGCATCAACAAGGAAGCCGCCCAGGGACGGAAGCCCCGAGCCTCTCACCGGTCTCCAGGAGCAGCAGCCCCGTTTTCTCTTTCCGGACAGTGGCCCCCACCATTACCAGAGGAGCGTGAGGAACGCCGGCAGGTTTTGGCAGTGGAGGCAGAGCTACTCCTGGATTATAAGCCATGGCTCTTCCCCAAGCTCACAGCCCAAGTAGGGGATGGGTGCCCAGCGCCGCTCGCCACCTTGCCTACAGGGCCGGATCGACCAGGAACTGCATTGGTGCCCTTGTAGCACCTACAAGAGTTAATTACCAGGAATGGGCTGTATGGTATGTACTAGCACACGACACAGTATAATGGGACAACGATGATGATAGGCCAGTATCAGAGTCACCTTGATTCGACTACAGGAGCAGTAATGAACTTTAGATAAAGAAGAGACCACAGACCAGAAAGTATGTTTAAAATACCGGCTTATTATTAAATGGACAACAGAACAATGACATACAGTAACATAGAATAAATCCCTTTTTTGTTTAGACCTTTGAGTTTGGCTTAAAAGGATTTAATTTAGTCTTAGTTTAATAGGTTGCAACCTTTAGTTTCTTTTAGTTCAGTTCAAGCTAGTTCTTTAACCTACTTGAGTTAGCTCTGTTTTGTTCAAATTAGTTTAGTTCTATTTCATTTCAAGTTCCTTTCAAGTTTAGTATAGGTACCCTTTAATTTTAACCATTACCATTGTTTTGTTGTTTACAACCAAACAATTAACATAGTACTGTAAACAATACCTTTACAGTATGTATGGTCATGTATGGTCAATCAAATAAAATTGTAAAAAAAAATAGAAAACTCAAAATAGTTCGGCAAAAGACTGAACAAATCTGTTAACCACAGAATAAAAGTCTTTTCTTTCAAGTCTACTAATCCTTTAATTCTTCTGAATTAGCAGTCCAGTGCTTTTATCCTGAATCCACTGTTTCTTAATGGAAATGTGGATGGATCATACCAGTTCAGATGAAAACCATGCAACGTCCAGTAGAGGAGTGATACGCCCTCTAGCTTCCTGGCTCATGCACAGTTCACACAAGGTCCCTTGGGTGGTTCGCCATCACAGTTCAAGCACTTGTTCTCCAAATCTTCAAATCCAGTCCTAATTCAATATACTGTATCTTCATCCCAACCTAAGTTGGCCTAATGTAAACAACATAAAATAAGCATACATACTTAAACTAAAACCCTAGGTAGCTCTAAAACTAAGAAAAAGTCCATTTCCAGTCTTAATTGGTGCTTGTTAAGACGGCTCAGAAATGGCTGACAAAAAAAAACAAAAAAAAACAAGAAACAAGTCAGGGCATTGACCTTTAAGCCACGCTTCAATTTGGCTGAAAATGTACCAAAATATTCACCATTTTCACATAAAATAACAAATTCACAACTTTAGCTTTCCATTTGCATAAAATAACCAATTTATTTCACAAATATTGAGATTGAGATTGAGATTCAACTTTATTGTCATTACACATGTATGAATACAAGGTAACGGAACGTGACTTGGCATTTGGGCACGCTCTGCAGAGTGCATCCAAGGCCGGGGCAGCCGCTAGGCGCCAGTCATAAAGAAGAAAGGAAAAAAAAAGAAAAGAGAGGATATGACACAATAGGCGAGAGAAAAAAACATGTTTTATCAAATTGACGCTTAATGAGTAAGCGAAATTTTGATTGCAGGCAAAAAAAACCTCAATGCATATTTAGCAGACATTTAGTTGACAATTCACACGCAGAAGGAGAGCAGTGTGTGTGTATCGTATGCATGTAGTGTTGTATGCATTGTGTAGTAAATGTAACAGTTGTTAGTGAGCAGCAGAGGGCACCTCCTGGCAGTGGATAGATGTTATAATCATGTGACTTATAAACAAGTCCAGAGTCCAGAGTCTCTCTCTCTATCTCTCTCTCTTGCTTGCAGAAGGCACATGGGCATTGTCCTCGGGGGTCCAATCCGCTGACGACAAACAACTGATTGTTGATTGTTTGGGTAGACATGAGCCGATCCTTCCACTTATCTCAGTCAGGAGGAATGTAAACACGGGGCAAACAAGGTCAAATCAAATCAAATCAGCACAGTGCACTCAGAGAATAGAATTTGTCCTCATCCGTGTAGTTCTGTGCTTTCATTATATATACAGGCTTAAACTGTTTTTCCATAGAGAGCACAGGGCTTCAGATGTATTCCTTCACTGAATCACTGTCATTCAGTTCACCGTTGCCGCTACTCGTGCCCTCCCCAACTGGTCGAATTTGATGAAGGAGCTTGCTAGGTCCGCTTGAACAGCTCCCTCACTTTCCTTCAATTTCTGATGCATCAGGGAACTCCACAGCCAAAAATAGAAGTCCTGAGATCATAACCAATAATGTTTCCATAGACGCATGAATTCCAATGTCCATGAGTCTCCTTGTAGGTTCCAATTCTTGGGCTCCCCCTTGGCCCAATTCTTGTTGAAAAAATAGTGACAATAGCACATTTAAGCCGCTTCCAAATCCATAATTTCCGTTTAGATTAAGATTCAGCAGAAGAAGAGCGACTAAACACAGACAAAAACACAACATTGCAAAAGCTGGGAATAGATCAGGAAGGCAGCGGAGGAGGGAAGAAAAATGTGACTGCTCTCTCTCAAGGCAAGATGGAAAAAAAAAAAAATATACTTTACAGAAAATAAAATACACATTTTCAACTCACCAAGTCCCGATAAACACACATACATAAATCTCCAGAACCCACGACTGGTTGGAAAACCCAACAATACCTTTGTAAAAGTGTAAAAAATAACTTTTAGATATTATGGGCAGTGCGGTGGCGGAGTGGTTAGCACTGCGGCAGCACAGCAACTCACCCTTGGCCGGGGGATCCTGGGTTTGATCCCAGCCCCCGACCAACAGTGATCTGTATGGAGTTTGCACGTTCTCCCCGTGTCTGCGTGGGTTTACTCCGGGATTTCTCCGGTTTCCTCCCACATGCCAAAAACATGCAAGTTAGGTTAATTGGCATCAAAACCCGGGGATTCTAAATTGTCCTTAGGTATGACTGTGAGAGTGAATGGTTGTCTGTCTCTCTGTGTTGGCCCTGCGATAGACTGGCGATCTGTCCAGGGTGTACCCTGCCTCTCACCCAAAGATGCTGGGATAGGCTCCAGCCCCCCCCCCCCCCCCGCAACCCGAAAAGGATTACGCGGAAGAAGATGATATTACACTCATTGTTTACAATGAGTACACTCATTACACTCATTGCTTTACAGAAAAGAAATAATATTTTTCTCACTCACCGAGTTCTGTTACTTCATGTACAACCAGGACAGGTTAGAAAACAAAAAATAAATATAAACCTTCTTCAGAGTCCAAGAATAGCTTTTAGGTTAGTTTAGACTCATTTCTACTCTATTTTACTCCTTTTTTTTTCTCTCTCAGCAGCACTCTGCATGTGTGTCTGGTATTTCCCTCGGTTTGTGCAGGATAGGGTTAAAACCTTCCTTTTTGATATAGCCTACAATTAGAGAGGGATCATGTGTCTCTGAACCCTCCCTTAGTTATGCTGCTAATAGGTTTAGACAGCCGGGGGACCTCCAACAATGCACTGGGCTTCACTCCTTTCTTCACTCTCAATGAAACATATATATTTTTTTGCTGGTCATTAACATCTGTTTGTTCTCTCCCATAGATTGAGTCCCCACCGTGCTGTTTGCTCTCTACATGTCTGTTCTTTTCATCCTCTCTATCCCCTCACCCCCCAGCCAGTTGCAGCAGATGACTTCCCCTCCCTGAGCATGGTTCTGCTGGAGGTTTCTTCCTGTTAAAAGGGAGTTTTTCCTCTCCACCGTTGCCAAGCACTTGCTCACAGGGGATTGCTTGATTGCTGGGGTCTTTCTGCAATTGTGGGGTTTCCCCTACAGTTGAAAGTGCTGTGAGATGACTGTTGTTGTGAAATGGCGCTATATACTGTAAATAAAGTTGAATTGAAATGAATTGAACCATTCACTCTCACAGTCATACCTAAGGACAATTTAGAATCCCCAGTTTTGATGCCAATTAACCTAACTTGCATGTTTTTGGCATGTGGGAGGAAACGTGCTCCAGCCCGAAAAGGATTAAGCGGAAGAAGATGAATGAATGAATGAATGAAATGAATTGAATTGAAAAGGCTGCAGCAAGCCGATTGGCCATTGCATGAGCTATGCAGCAACGTACTCTTCAAAATAAGAGTCTAAATGCATTTCAGCTATCTTAAAACATACATGACAATGAACTGGCATGTTTTAACATTTTTTTAACCCCCAAAAAATGTAGTAACATGAAATATAATTAGACGTTTTCATTAATATTTAACCATATGAACTTATTTATTGGCTTTTTACATTCAAGCATTTATTGTTGTTTTTATTAAGAGGTTTTTATTCTGATAGCTGTATTAACCTCTGGGTTACACCTTCACCCGCTACGGCCATAAGGGAGGAGCCCTCGGGGTCATCTGCAGCAGCCACCACCGCATCATGAGAGCAAAGGCAAGTACCTTTTCATTTTACTACACCTGAAAATGAATTGCCTTGCTTTGTTCCCGTTGGGGATGGGGGGGCTCAGCTGCAGTCATCCACTTTGGCTGAGCCTCCCCTGCCTGCTGCTGCAATTTCCTCCCTATTTTCACTTACCTCTCCCATGTCCTCCCCTGTTCTTCCTATCTGTCCGCCGGCCCTGGGAGGGAGCCGCCGGACAAAGAAGAGGTCAGTGATTCAGGAGGATCCGGTCCCCGCCATGCCGCTGTACCCTGGATGGGAGAGGAGCACCCCTGGTGGCCCAAAACCTGAGTCGGCCCCCTGGTTTCAGCATCATGGGACTCGGCACCTTCAGTGAGTCAAGTCCTAGCCCCATCACGCCTCGGTAGAGGTTGCTCGGCTACAGTCGCTGCATCGGAGGGTCCGTCAATGCCAGCCACCATGCCTGCCACCTGGGCCACCACAGCAGGGTCGCTGGAGTCCTGGACGGTGGTGGAGCTTGAGTCCAGGCAAGTGCTCTGTTCTGGGTTAACATCTTCAGATTCAGAGAATTCTTGTCTGGCTCAAGGTGGGGAGATTCAATTGCAGATATCCTCTGATCCTGAGCTCTCCCCACCGAGCTCCACTGCTGCCGGTGATTTCTCTCCGGTGTTTTTCTCTTTTTCTTCTCCCAAGGTGCTCATGCCAAGAGAGGCTGTCATGATGGTGGAGGCTGAGACATCCCAGCTGGAGTCGCCGGAGTCCTGAATGGCGGTGGAGCTTGAGCTCAGGTAAGATTCCTTATTTAGCCTAGAGAAATCTTGCCTTGCTCTTGGTTGGGGGAACCAGATGCAGCCCTCAGCTGCACTTGAGCTTCCCCTGCCGGGTGACTCTGACCCGGTGTGTGTTTCTGTCTCTGTTCCTTCACCTGAGCCATCATCTAGGGTCACCGAGGGTTCGCCACCCCACTGGAGGTTTTTGTGGGCCCTTCCTCCCTTCCCAAGGCCTCAGCCAGTGCTGCTTTCCCTCCATCTGAGGTCTCTGCGGGTGCTGCTTTCCCGCCATCTGAGATCTCCGTGGGTGCTGCTTTTCCTCCATCTGAGGTCTCTGAGGGTGCTGCTTTCCCTCCATCTGAGGTCTCCAAGGGTGCTGCTTCCCCGCCGTCTGAGGTGTCCGAGGGTGCTGCTTCTCCACCGTCTGAGGTTTCCAAGGGTGCTGCTTTCCCGCTGACTGAGGTCTCCGTGGGTGCTTCTTCCTCGCCATCTGAGGTCTCCGAGGGTGCTGCACCCCTGTCTGGGCCCTCTGAGGGTGCTGCGCCCCAGCCTAAGCCGCTGTGGGTGCGTCACCCCAGCCCAGAGCCATTGCGGGTGCTACGCCTTCGTCTGAGGTCGTCTTGGATCCCCGCTCCTCGTCGAAGGTCCCCGCCAAGCATCTGGGTTCCCTGTCGATTGGTCGCTGCCGCCGGGGGGGGGGGGGGGGTTGTGTGGTGCTCCACGGTTCGGTGGCTCAGGGACACTGGGAGACACCCCCCCCGATATGTCTTCTAGGGTGGTCTGTTGGTGCTGGGACGATGGGAGGCCACCAGATGGATTACATCTCCGGCTGGGGGTCGCTCTGGAGTTCGGGAAGGCCACCCGACTCATTCCATCACAAGCTCCAGTGGGCCTGCAACTCTGGGAGACCACCTGATCTGCCTTACCTCCTTGCCCAGTATGTTCTGATTCTCACCATATTTTCTTTTTCTCTCTCGTCTCTTTCTTTCTGTTAACAATAATATTGCAATACAAAGATTCTGGTTAGGTTAATAGCCATTCCAAACCCCGACACAGTAAAGCTTGTATTTATTGCATATGTAATCAAGTTTCTGAAGTTTTATTTAATTTAAGCCTTTTAGCATATGTTCCCAAATCATGTAGCTCCTTTGTTAGACCTGCTTGCAGTATTATATCTTTATTTGAAGCCTCTCTGTTTTTTGTTTGTTTGTTTGTTTGTTTTTCAACCTTGTTCTAGCCTGCATCGAATAGATGTCTTTTTTTTTTCCTTTCTTCTTCTTTTTTTTTTTTAAAGAAATCTGGGCAACAGTTTATTGAGCTTTAGTAGCTGAAGTGAGTTATTTGATTGACATCTGTAATCATGAGTTTGTGGCGGGTTTGGAATAACCCCCACAACAGACTAAGGACAGTCAGCTCGCTACTTGTTTTTTTTTTCCGCTGCACTACTGAGATGTAATGTGCCATTCATGCATTGTGATGTTAATGTGCCATTCATGTATTGTGTTCATGGGTCCTGTCCTTACTGTGACCTAGAAACTGAGATCAATATGTAGATCTGCCTTGTAACCTCTGTCCTGCAGCTGGAGCAGAGGCCAGCAAGCTACCTATTGTTATGTATGTCTCTCATATGCTAATGCCCATACCAACTGCTGTGAATGCTCTTTCATGTATTGTTGTAACTGGGTATATATGCTGCACGATTCTGTAACTCATCATCTCACTCCTGCATCTGCTGCTGACACATACACGCTGTGTCTCTTCTCTGAGAGCCTGAGAATCCCGCTCCGGTCTGCTCACACTTGGGCTGGAGCGGGGATCCTGTGACGGCGGTGTGATTTAATAAAACTCTACTTAAAACTCTCAGTTCGCAGTTTATTATTTCATGCCGCCGCACTGGTGACCCCGATAGAAAGCACACGTTTTGTGCGACGCAACCTTCTGGTCTGGACAGCTACACACTGGTGACCCGTTCTTCATGGTGAGATCTGCAGGTGCTTTCACTTATCAGCAATCAGTGGGAAGAAGTTCAGTGAAATCTGCAGTTGAAGACACTGGCTGGAGGGAAAACCTGCAGGGTCTTGGCCCTCCATGGCACATGATTGGAGACCCCTGCTGTAACTCATTCTCTCACTCTTCAACTGCTGCTGCTGGCACACACTGTTTGTCCCTTTGCTAGAGAGCCTGAGGACGCCGCTCCAGCCTGCTCTCACTTAGGGCTGGAGCGGAGTTCTGTGACGGCGGTGTGATTTAATAAACCTGCTTAAAACCTTCACCAACGCTGCTTTATTTCATGTCGCCGCAAGTTGTTAAAATGTTGAGCGGGTCAGTGGATTGGGGGCAGTAGTGGTGCTTATTTAACTTATTTATGCATTGTGTTCTGAATATTTTGTTTGTTTCAGGGGGCCATCATGTTCATCAATCATTAAGTTTGGTCACACAATTTTTGTTTGTGAGCCCTTCAGCAGTGGAGAGATTCTCATTTTTGGTTCATGTTTGTGGGTCATGAGTGTTTTTTGGGTTTTTTTGGTTGGGTTTGGGCCCTCCATGCCTGCCCCCCCCCCCCGGATGAGTCATGTTCTCTTTCTTTTGTGGGGTGGATATTCTGTGTGTGGGGGGTCCGTTTTTTTTTTTCTCTTTCTCTTTTTGATATTAACCTGGGGTGTCTGGGGTCCACCCGTTGAGGAGGGGGCTCTGTCATGATCTGGTGCATGAATGGGGGCCATGCCCAGTCTTCCCCTTAGTTTAGTCTTTTTCTGTTTGTTTTTCTGTTCACCTTGTTTGCTGCATTTGGTTCCTGTTTTTGGTCAGTTTGTTATTAGTTTCTGTACTTTCCTTTATGGTTTGTTGTCGTGATCATTGCAGGCGCTGTGACAGCTTGTGCATCACTTCTGGCTGTCAGATTCTGTTCGCGAGCTGTCACAGCTGCCAGTAATGATCACCGCTCATGATCCCACAGGTGTTGGCAATCGGGGGTTTCTTATTTAAGCCGTTGGCGCCACTTCCCTGGCACAGCAGTGTAAAACCTCTTCTGTCAGGAATCCCCTGGACTTTAGCAGTTAAGCTATTATTTACCTGTCTTTTGCTCACGTTTCCTTGTTTATCCTGGTGTTCATTGCCCCAGCCTCAGAGCTGTGTTTTTCATTTGGGTGTGTGTGTGGTATTTTGTGCTTCTTTTCTGTTAATAAATTGCAAAATCACAGTCTGCGTTTAGCGTCCCTATTTGCCCTCGGAGAGGGAACTTCATGACACAGGGGATTTTTTGAGACTGATTAATTACTGGTACAAATGCCGAATTATTAATAAAATTGTCCATTCTTTTTGACTGGTGTCCCATGAGCACCAGTGTGTGTGTTTGTAATGAAGAGAAACCTCATTCTTACTCACATGCATATTTACATTAGTACTTGTACCAACAATAAACTACACATATAAAACCCTACAGTGGTTATTATCTGATGTGATTGGTTGACCCAGAAGCAGACTTGGACCCGAGATAGACACAGTTATCTTTTATTATAGAGTGTGAGAGTGTGAATGTGTGCGTGTGTGCAGGAGTGAGGCAGCTGGGCGAGCAGAGCACGGTTCAGACTGGCAACCCTAGGAGAGAGCACAGACAGGCAGATGAGTGAATTGGGGGTGGAGGAATGAGTCAGTGAATGTACAGCCTTATGAGTTGGCAGGATAGCTGAAGCGTTGAAGAACTTCCAAGGGCTCCGGGCCAGCTGCTCCGTGTCAAAGCTGCCGCTGCTGATGAGGTGAAGTGGTGCAGGTGAGTACAGTGCTGGTGAAGAGCGGGATAGCGCTCAGGTCCGCAGCCAGGAGGAGGAGGTCGGCCGCCAGGAGGCTTCCACTTGTGCACAGGGGAGAAGGAGCAGAGCGTAGGGGTGAAGGAATCACGAAGGCTTACTTGTCGGTGGGGAGTTCAGACTCCCAGGAGATACGATGGCCAGGAAGAAGCTGAGGAGATGGCACTCCAGAGCAGGATGAGTTGAAAGGACGAGGAGGTCCTACCAGATTGTTGGAGTGTTGTCTCCGTGCAGACCAGAGGGCAGCGCTGCTTAAGTAGGCTGCGAGATGAGGTGATCAGGTGTGCGCACAGCTGTGGAGGTAATTAGGGCAGCAGGCACACAGAGTGGATCATTACATTATCATTATCATTATTAATTGTCCTTCATGCTCCCCAGTTGTTTTTCAATGCATGTAGTCTTGCGCTTATCCCCTGTTATTGTTTTATGGTTGTCTTTTGTAATTTGATTATTATTATGATTGTTATTATTTGCATTATGTGTCTCCTGTGTTTCCCCTGGTCTGCTGTGCTCATCCTCTGCCTTTATTGTCAGTATTATGGTCTGGTGTGTATATTTGTCTCCCTATTGCCCCCAGCTCCTCATGTTTCTGTACCCATAGCCATTCTCCCTCATGCATGCATTGTTCAGTCCTTGATTGTTCTCAGCTGTCCCACATCTTGATTGTTTCCTCTCCTATATATGTGTGTTTTTATTTATTGGGGGTCCTATGTGTGACATTGGTGGCAAAATTTAAAATTGATCAAATCTGCACATGAAATTGACTAATCACTATCCAATTGTGTCAGGTTTATGAAACTATTAACTATTTTTGTAACGGCATTTGCGTTCAGGAACTCTTGAGGATGAGCGCTCACTTCAACTACTTGTAAATGGAGACGTAAACGGGACACTCGGGCTTTTGTTTCCCCATGTGCCAATGCACTTTGCAATGGCACACGTTTTACACGAAACAACTTCAACACTTCCAATATTTTTCACGCATCAAAACTCATCAACAGCTACATTTTCATGACATATTAAGATGTGATAACGTGTACACATACCTTCAAATTCTCCCTGTTTGTTGGATAAGACGTAAAATCACAAAAGGCGTAAATGCGGGACACGGAAGTTTGGACCTTCGATAACTTCAA
This sequence comes from Pholidichthys leucotaenia, assembly GCA_020510985.1. Taxonomy (NCBI): domain Eukaryota; kingdom Metazoa; phylum Chordata; class Actinopteri; order Cichliformes; family Pholidichthyidae; genus Pholidichthys; species Pholidichthys leucotaenia. The sequence continues at coordinate 413,717,072 of CM035837.1, read as the reverse complement.
AATAAAGTGACCACGGTTAATCCTCTCCACATGGGTTGAGCACATCCGGGGTAGAGAAAACAAAAGTGCTTTCCCAGGGCGCTCACCTCGCCAGACAGGGCTGCACGCGGCCGACCAAGACCGAAGACGTAAATTTTTTAAAGGACACCATATTCGATGTGTCATAAATGTTTGAGATTTTATTGAAATATTCTACATCTGAGCTTCACAAAGACTGATCTCCTTTTTACGTGTATGGTTTGGGATTTGAAAGGTGCAAAGTGAAAAGCATCAGCATTTCCTGTTTTCTGGTTACTTTACCAAATAACTTGCATGTTGCTGCGTAAATTTGGGGACACGGAAATTTACGTCATACGAGTAAATTTGCAGGGGTCGTCGTACAAAAACCATAGATCCGATCACATTGGGGAATGTTTTATTCTGAATTTGCATTACAACTCTGTTATCTCTTTCATTTTGAGTAGAAAGAGTTACTCAGAGATCACGTTACAGTACTTTGAAATTGATGCGATTTTCATGTCACACAAAAACTGGGAAAAATGAGGGGACACGACCAATAGTTTCGATTCTAATGGCAAAATCAATGATTTTTTTTTTTAAATTGCAATGCAAGTCTGAAACTCTTTTATGTTCCCTTGCATATTATAAAAACGAAACCAACATCTGCAAATTACAGAAAAAGAGAGAGCGCTTGAAAGTCGGATACCCCTGATATAGTGCACTGGACCCCCCCCCCCCCCCCAAAAAAAAACACCCATATGTGAGTCTTGGATTGTGCTCTGTGTTGTGTCATTGTTGTCTCTACCCTGCCTTGTATCCATGCCATGTTCCCTGAGTTGCGAGTTTACCTTTGCCTTGTTGCCTTGAGTTTTGCCTACTAGGGTTTTGTTTGGTTTTCAGCCCATGTGCTGCTTTGTTTTGCCCTGAATTTTTGTTAATAAATCATCATTTTGCACATGATCCTGCCTGCACCCTTGAGTCCTCTCACCCCCACTGCCTGGTACATGACACTTTTTACTTTTTCTGATAAATTTATGACTTTTTTCCTTGTAAATTTGCTATTTTCTTGTAAATTTGTGACTTTCCCCTCATAGATTTGCAACATTTTTCTTGTAAATTTGGTACCTTCTAAAAATTTTTAGAACTTTTTTACTGTAAACTTGAATTTTTTTCTCATGAATTTGTTACTTTTTCTCATAAATTTACAATTCATTTACTCGTATTTGTTAGTTTTTGTTAATTTGCAACGTTTTCAATTTTTTTCTCGTAAATTAGTGACTTTTTTCTGTTTTTTTTTCAAATTTTACATTTGTTAACTTTTTCTTGCAAATTTGCAACTTTTTTCACCAAAATTTTCACATTTTTTTTATCAATATTTGACTTTTTTCTAGCAAATTTGTGACTTTTTCCCATAAATTGGCTACAAATTTTTTGTAAATTTGTCACTTTTTTTCTCATAAATTTTCATATTTTTTCTCATAAATTAGTGACTTTTTTCTCATAATTTTGCCTATGGTGCAGGTGTTACTGAAACCTGCTCACCCACATTAAACCCAGATGGGTTTAAAGCAGGTAAGCAAATTACATATTCACCTGTAAATTTATGCGGGAAAAGGCTCAAATTTACCAGGAAAAAGAAAATTATGAGAACACTAGAGGGCACTCAGAGAGCACATACCTCCTCCAAGGCTCCCTCCCTCCATCCCTCCCTCCCTCCCTCCCTTTGTCCTCCCCGCTGTCCCTTTGTCCGTCCATATTGCCATCCATCTGTACATTGCGAGATGGGGCCTTGGCGGAGGGATGCACTCACAGATCACCTCCAACATCTAATGAGTTCATCTTTGGGCCAAGGGCCACCTCTAGTAAAAAATTTCATCCAAATCCATCCAGTAGTTTTGGAGCACCAAAATCTAATCATGTGTTCAGTGTGCCATTACACACCTTTCCTGAATATGTGAATGAAAGGTGCTATATAAATGCAATCCATTATTATTACCTCCACCAAGGGAGGATGGAGGTAACGTTTTTAGTGGTGTTGGTTGGTTTGTCTGTTAGCAACATTACTCAAAAAGTTATGAAGAGATTTTGATGAAATTTTCAGGAAAGGTGTGTGATGGCACAGGAAACACATGATTAGATTTTGGTGGTGATTTGGATCATGATGTGGATGCAGGATTTTTTAAAATATCATTTTATATGTTAATCTGGCGCTTTTCATGTACTGCCCTTTTAAGACGTGTCCACTCAGTTACGTGCATGGTCACACCATGGGGCCACATGCCTCGGCAACCTGGAAGCCCAACACTGCAGAAAAAGTGTTAGGGGGTGTGTCCACTGTCACAACCTGGCTCAAGGCTGGGTACGGAGGTGCCAATTAATCAAAAGTTTATTTAATGAAAAATAAAGGTACAGTATCTGTAATTATCAGTGGTGTATGCGTGTGTTGGATGCATGAACCAAAACAGACCAGTCACTGGCCAACCCAGTGACTGCACGTCTCTGTCTGGAGCCCCACATGGCAGCAACAGAAGTGGTAAACCACAACAGGAACCCACAGGCAGCAGATAGCACAAACAAAAGCTGCCAGTGCAGCCCCAACCTGTCGTGAATCAGGCTTGGGATTCTCCCGAGCCCGGCTTCTTGGTCTTTTCTGTTCTGTATGATCTGTGCTTTCTGTTATCTTTTGAGTTCCATATTGTGCTTCAATGTTCAGTCTTGTTCCATTGTATTTTGGTTACGGTGGGCCCCTCCTCTCCTGTCAAGTTCTGCCAGGTGATTCCAATTTGTCATTGTCTGTTCCTCTGCCTGCTCAGGTTCACACACCCACACTCATACACACATCATTACACACATGCACACACTTACCAACACCTGTGCTCATTACACACCCATGCATTGCTGCATACACACACTCACTCACACCTGGTTTCACTCAGCTTATTATTCTTGGTATTATTTAAGCTCTGTCTGCACGCCTGTGTCTTGTCGGGTCATTGGATTGTCTATCTTTCACCTGACCACTGTTTGGCTCAGATAATCTCATCTCTTTAAGTACCTACACTTGTCAGTTGTTCACAGTGTAAGGTTTTTCTCTGTTTTTCCCCGACGCTGCCTGGTGCAGCCTGTTGAGCCCTGGGTTGCCTGGCTCCAGTCTGCACTTTTGTTTCAGGAGCATTCTGGGGTTATTTGTTTCCTCCCCCCACTCGCCATTACGCTGGGAGTGTTTGGGTTCATTTTGGGTATTTCTGTCCATACCATTTTGTCTGGGGACAGCTACTCTGACTGTTATCATACTTGCTCACCTGTTTGCTCTTTGGATTAATTGTTTGGGACACTTTATGTTAATAAACACCACTTCCACCTGCATTTAGGTTTTGCTCATCTCTGCTGCCTCTAAAACGGCAGCAACTCATGACACAGCCAAACTCACAAAGAACAGAACAGTGAGCAGAAAGTGCAGCAGAAGGGCAATCAGCCTTGATGGGAGCCAAAAGCTCCCAATAGGTGCGCAGGTGTGGCTTATATGGGAAACCCCTTAGCCAGGGGCAGTCCTCCACAGCAACACCTACAACACACACACAAAAAAGAGAAAAACCCAGGTCCTACTCCCAAAAGAGTGGGGTCGTAACTTCTCCACACAAAGAATGGTCTTCCACTAGGAAGTCCAGCACAGACTGTCCCGTTCAAGAAAACTATAAAAATTTATTATCTAACAATGAATATTTCTAATTTATTATTTACAGTTTTCTATATACTGCATATCTATTATACACTCGCCAAGTCTTAAGGTAGGCACCCAGCCAACTCATCAAAACCCTCAGTTACCCAGTAATTCTACAGAAGCAGTGGTAATAGTCCACTAATTCCAGGAAGCGCATAAGCCCCTTCTTAGTAGTTGGTACTGGGTACTGTTCCATTGCTGAAACTTTAGCTTGTACTGTTCATAGCTGCCCCTGTCCCACTACTTTTCCTAAGTAGGTCACCGTACCTTTACTAAACTCACATTTGGCTAAATTAACAGTTAGATTTGCTTCCCTCAGCTGATCAAACAACTGTCTAATGTGCAGGACATGATCTTCCCAGGTGTCCTGAACACAACAACATTGTCCAAATATACCGCACACTATTCCAGTCCTGACACAACCAAATTCATGAATCGTTGAAACGTAGCTGGCGCATTACTCAATTTGAAGCTCATCACTGAGTAAGAAGAAAGGTCAAATGGAGTGGAAAAAGGCAGAGATTTCTTTAGCTTTTTGGGACAGTGGCACCTGCCAGGGACAGCGGTGGTCTCAGCCTGGGACCTCATTGCTCCCGCGGTGAGCCCCGGCTGGGCCTGCATTGCACCCTCGGAGGACCCTGATCGGGTCATGGTTGCACCCACGGATGAACCCGGCTGGGCCCCTGCTGCACCCGTGGTGGACACTGACCGAGCCATGGCTGCACCCATGGTGAAACCCGGCTGGGCCCCTGCTGCACCTGTGGTGGTCCCGGCGTGGGACAGTGTTGCACCAGTGGTGATCCCAGCCTGGGACCTCATTGTTCCAGCGGTGAGCCCCGGCTGGGCCTGCGTTGCACCCTTGGAGGACCCCAACCGGGTCATGGTTGTACTCATGGTGGAACCTGGTTGGGCCCCTGCTGCACCAGTGGTGGTCCCGGCCTGGGACAGCATTGCACAAGCAGTGATCCCAGCCTGGGACCTCATTGCTCCCATGGTGAGCCCCGGCTGGGCCTGCATTGCACCCTCGGAGGATCTGGACTGGGTCATGGTTGCACCCATGGTGGAACCCAACTGGGCCCCTGCTGCATCTGCGGTGTACCCACAGCGGGCTCCTCGGCAGTATTGGCAGGACCCATGGTGACCTCCATGGGAGCAGCAGCAGCAATGATGACCTCCAACGGCGAGCCTGGATCCACGGACTCGTCCGGCGCTGATGGACTCTCTCCGGCGACCCTGGAATAAGACTTGGACAGAGAACAAAAGGGCTCAGGGTCGCCAGCAGCAGCAGAGCCCGGCGAGGTGAGCTCAGGTGCAGCAGTCGGCTGCACCTGGCGCTCCTTACTAAGAGCTAGGTAAAAATGCTCTATAATAGAAAAGAGAAAAACAAAGAAGCTCAAGCTCCACCTCCGTCCAGGACTGAGATGATCCTGTCGATGTTCCCACAGCCTCGGCCTCCTGGAGATGCAGCTCGGGTGCTGACTTTGCTGCAGCAGCCTCCACAGCAGACGTGATGGTTTATGCAGTCTTCGTGGTCCCAGCCATTGTGACCCATGCTGGTGATTCCTCCAGCGTGGCGGCTGGGGTCTGGCTCACCATTGCTGCAGCGGAACAATCCTCCCGGACCTCTGGCTCCTCCCGGTCCCAATGGTACGGGTCCGATGCTGGCATGCACTCAGAGGAAACAGGAGAGAGCAGGGAGAGGGCTGGTGAGCAATTCAAAGCTGCAGCAGGTGGAGAGATCTCTGGGCACTGCACAACCAGAGACCCTTTACCAGGGATCAGGCAAGAATTTTTAACAATTTTAGAAACACAGTAGGTGATTACTTGCCTGTTCTCCTGGTTAGCGATATTTCCTGCTGCAGCTGGGGAGGCAACATCCCTCTTAGAGGCTGTGCTGGCCCTGGACTCCTCCGTAGGCTGTAGAGAAGTCTCCAAAATCAGCACCAATAGGGATGATTTAGAGGAGTAGCCTGCTCTCCACATCTTGGCAGAGGTAAAAATGGAGGATGAAGTGGCTGCAGATCTCTTCTCCTCAAAATGGCGATCAATCTCCACCGGCCCCACCAGTCTGTGTTTTCTCCTGTTCCCTGGCAATGGAGTGAGACCGGGCTCAGGAGATTGAGGCAGTTTGGGTGCAGACGGCTGGTGGATGGAAACAGCTGAGGCCCGGGAACGCCTCTCCTTCGGCGTGTGTCCGGGCTTCTCCGGGAGCTTCCTCTCCGCTCCGCTTTTCTCCCACTGCAGCCCCGCGATCAGGGCAATTTTCTTCCTTCCCTTAGCGTGCCACTTCAGCTGAGGGCAGTCGCAGGCTGCAACATCTGCCTGTCCCAAATACCACAATATGTCGTCTGGAGCGGAGTAAATGCATGCCACGGAGATGAGTGCGTCCACCTCCATGAGCATGTGGCAGCATTCCCATCCCAGACGCATTGGATAACCTCTGCTACCCGGCAAGTCCACCCTGAATGTGACTCCGGAAAGGGGAAAACACACAGGGAATGGTGAAAAAAACATGACACATTACTCCACTGCTTGGGCTCAATTTGGTGTCGGTGTACTGTCATGTGTGTGCATAATTGTGCACACACAAATGAGTTAATGCGAACCCCAAGTGCAAGTGAAGTAAACGTGTTTACTAAACAAAGGGAAAATAACATACAAAGTGTCCACTGAAATACTGTTCAGGATGAGTAATAATGGTGAAATGACTGGCTACAAACTCTGTTGGTTGAAGGAGAAATGCCCCACGTGCTCCCAGGTGGGACTGGATTGGAGAGTAACAGCAGTAATTAACAATGAGGAAGACTTACATGAATGTTGGAGCGGAACAGGCTCTGGAAACAATGACACCATCTTAGTCCAAAGGAAGGGAAACCAAAAATAGTGAGGCTGGACATCAAATGTTGACTGACGCCGACACGCCGAGTGTTCCTGCTGCCGCACATAAATACCCCATAGACAAATGAGCGGCAAGTGGAAACAGGTGCGCAGCGGGAGTCTGTGCATGGGTGTGTGTCAGCGTATAAGAGTGAGTGTGTGTATGTGCATGTATGAGAAACACCCAGGTAATGGCAATCAGCTGGTGAGTGCCTGGCCGAGAGAGAGAGAGGAGGGAGAGGAGGAGGTGTGGCCATAGACTTGCAGAGAGCCAGGCTCAGAGGCTCTAATAACCTGCCAGCTGGAAATAATTAACAACAATCAGGACCTACAGCCACAGATCATGGGCGAGGTTTGAGACATCCACCCCCAGCCCATGATATAGGCTATATTAAAAAGGAAGGTTTTAACCCTATTCTTAAAAACAGAGATTGAGTCTGACTCCTGAATCCAGATTGGTAGCTGGTTCCAAAGAAGAGGAGCTTGATAACTGAAGGCTCTGCCTCTCATTGTACTTTTGGAGATTCTAGGTATTACAAGTAATCCTGCATTTTGGGAGCGTAGTGCTCTGTTAGGATGGTAGGGTAGGATCAAATCTTTTAAATAAAAAGGGGCCTGATTATTTAGAGCTTGTAAGTGAGAAGAAGGATTTCAAACTTAATTCTAAATTTTATGGGAAGCCAATGAAGGGAAGCCAGAACCGGAGAAATATGATCTCTCTTCCAGGTACCTGTTAAAACTCTTGCTGCAGCATTTTGGATCAGCTGAAGACTTTTTAAAGACGTTTTAGGACAACCTGATAATAAAGAGTTACAATAATCTAATCTAGTACTAACAAAAGCGTGGATTAGTTTCTCAGCATCATTCTGAGACAAGATGCTCCTAATCTTGGCAATATTATGCAAATGATAGAAGGCAGTCTTAGAAGCAATTTTAATATGTGAATTAAAGAACAGATCTTGATCAAAAATAACTCCAAGATTCCTCACAGAACTATTAAGAGAAAGAGTGTCACAACGGCCCTCACGGACCGTCACAAGACGCCTCAGTCACCAGTGAGTTTGCAGTGGTAATTTATTGTAGAGTAAGGAAGAACACACACAGAACACATACAGCGGCTGAGTGAAGTCTGAGCCGGGGAACACCCGATGCACCAGACGACAACGTAGATGATGAGCTAGGCAAACAGGAACATACCTGAGCATAAAGGAGCACCATCAAAACGTAGCAGGATATAACAGATGATCATAACAGGATATAACAGAATATAACAGAGACTGCCGCGCTGGAGGACATTTAGCACCCGCTTATATCTCTGGCGGCTAATGACCCCAACGCGGCACAGCTGCTGCTAATGACAGCAGAGCAGCAGCTGACTTTGACAGCAGGGAGCTCCCCCGGGCACCTTCACAATAAGAGCCCGAGGAGCTGGAAGGAACCCTCAGCTGCCAAAGCCAGGGAACAAAAAGATATGAGACCCGAGTGTGGCCAGAACCGACACTCGGGTTATGACAGTACCTCCCCCTCAAGGCCGAGCTCTGAGCAGCCAGAGTAACACCCAAGCCCCCCCCCCACCCCCCTAGGGTGGGTGGATGGGGTGCTGGCAGGAGGGAGAGAGAAACAACCAACAAGGCTATAAAAAAAAAAAAACCCACAATCCCGGGTAACAAGAACAAAACCACAATAAGTACAAAATAGGCAACACACCCTTGGGCAAACAGAGTGACACAAAAACACAAAACAATCCCCCCCCCCCCACAAACACCCCAACAGTCCCACAGACGAGATCAGGAACCCGGAAAGGGCGCAGTCCAGGCCCGGAGGGATGGGGCAGAAGGTTCCGGGGGTTCATCCGGCAACAAGAGGCCACAGAACAGGGAGGGGAAAAGAGGACAGTTCGGGCGGCCTACCCCAGTCCCATGCTCGGGGGAAGAGAGTTTCAGGCGGCCGGAGCAGGTCGCCGCACAGGAAGATAAACAGGTCGGGGGGCCGGCCCAGAGAACCAAACCAACGAGACAGCCCTTCAGGCGGCCGCCCCGCAACACCAGCCCACCAGAACCGTTGGGAGGAAGCAGCCGGTGATCCCGCAGAAAAGGGGGGAGATGAGGGGAAACCGGGCGGAGCGTTCGGGACCCCAACGGCCCCAGGTGGAGATTGGTAGTGCTCCTCAGGGAGACGAGGAGGATGACTGTGGAGATGAAGAAAACGAGCCTGTCCAGCATCCGGTGGCCGGGGATCTGCAGCTCCCTCACCGAACCTAGGACCTGCTGGTGCAGCACCCACGGTGGACCCCGATTGGGCCTCCGGAACCAAACCCACGGTGGACCCCGATTGGGCCTCCGGAACAGCACTCCCGGTGGACCCCAACTGGACCGGAACCGAACTCCCAGTGGACCCCAACTGGACCAGAACAGCACTCCCGGTGGACCCGGTCGGCGTGGCACCAGACTCGACCTCCAACCCCAAAACCGGAACCTCTGGCGCAGCAGGCGAGAGCAGCCCCTCGCCGGCGACCCCGAGCTCGGGTTCTGACACCGTCCAGGACTGCGATGATCCGGGCTCAGAAGTCAGGAGGTCGTCCTCAGGCTCCCACTCAGCTGCGTCGGGCTCCGCAGCTGGCATGATGGTGCGTGCAGCTAGAGAGTCCTCCGGCACCGATGTCCACGCCGGTGGCCCGCACGGCGTGGTGGCAGGAGAATCTCGCCCTGCTGGACTGGACCGCTCCTCCGTGGAACCCCGGGGACGCTTCTTCATCGGCGATGGCTCCACGCTGCAGTCCGCTCTCCTCCTCCGCCCATGGCATGGCTGCGGAACCGGAACCAGGCTCTCCAGAACCGCAGGCCCCCTCCTCATCCAGCGACGTTGGCCTGACGTCGAGGACCGCTCGAGGCGGATCCGGGATGAAGCTCGCCGAAACGGAGCTCTCGTGACACACAGCAGCCAGGATAGGCGACGAGGAGGAGGGGGCGACAGCCGGGGTCAGTCGGGCATGGAGCGCTGACGGGACAGCAGGCGAGGGCCCGGGAGAAGACGAGGCTGCGGGGATTCCCCTCTGACGAGGCGCAGGAGTGACAGCTGTGTGGGGGGTTGAGCCCTTGCGGCGACCCGGAACAGCATCCAGACGGGGGTCTAGCCGAGGTTGGAAGCCGGATTGACAACGGTTCCTTGTAGGGGGTGAGGCGAAGGTGAGGTCCGGAAATCGCCGTTCCTGAGCAGAAACGGCGGCAAGCAAGTCAGCAAACTCAGGAAACTCACGCAGCGCTGGATTCCTCTCCACCAGTCTGACGGCCGCCACCACATGCTTCATACACGCTGGAGGATTCTCAGCGGAGCAAGCAGCTGCCACCCGGTCCCAGATCTTGTCTGCTGTCATCTGCAGCTTCTCTGGGGGAATCCCGAGTGACGACATGCCCGATGGGAAAAGACCTCCGGATGGTGCGAACTCCCGGGCCGGAACAGAGGCAGGAGCGGGATCCCGAAGCGAGGGGCGACGTCTCCTCCGCTTCAGCTTCCTGCCAGGATTTTCCTCCAGCCCTCGGAGAATCTCACGCTGGGCGGCGATGTCATCTCTCCTCACGCTTACCTCTGGATGATTAGAGAAGCGGGGGAGAGAATCCAGAATTTCCTCGGCTAGGTCCAGGTACCAGGGCACTTCGTTGTTGTATTCGAGGAGGGAGGCGGCAACAAGGACTCTGTCCACACGCTCGAGGGTGTCAGCGAGGACAGCGTCCTGCCTCCGAGCACGAGACCTCCACGATGGCATGCTTCAACACGGCACCCAGACAGGTAGGAACAAACAGTCCACTGCTGCAAACTACACGGTGAATGGCGTCTCGATGCAACGCCTCCTCTCCGGGCGTTAGGCGGCAGTCTACTGTCACAACGGCCCTCACGGACCGTCACAAGACGCCTCAGTCACCAGTGAGTTTGCAGTGGTAATTTATTGTAGAGTAAAGAAGAACACACACAGAACACATACAGCGGCTGAGTGAAGTCTGAGCCGGGGAACACCCGATGCGCCAGACGACAACGTAGATGATGAGCTAGGCAAACAGGAACATACCTGAGCATAAAGGAGCACCATCAAAACGTAGCAGGATATAACAGATGATCATAACAGGATATAACAGAATATAACAGAGACTGCCGCGCTGGAGGACATTTAGCACCCGCTTATATCTCTGGCGGCTAATGACCCCAACGCGGCACAGCTGCTGCTAATGACAGCAGAGCAGCAGCTGACTTTGACAGCAGGGAGCTCCCCCGGGCACCTTCACAATAAGAGCCCGAGGAGCTGGAAGGAACCCTCAGCTGCCAAAGCCAGGGAACAAAAAGATATGAGACCCGAGTGTGGCCAGAACCGACACTCGGGTTATGACAAAGAGTAACCACATCCAAACTAAGAGTTTGATTTGGAAAGGTATTTCTAAGTTTTTTTGGACCAACTAGAATGGCTTCAGTCTTATTCACTGAAATTATGTTTATAGATGATTATCTTAATTTTTGCTAAAAGAGTATTCAAAATTCTACACAGTTCACCTTTGAATGATATTGGCCTGTCTGTAGAGAGTTGTGGTCTTCTGAAAGAATGTCCGTGAAAGGATAAAAGTTCTTAAAAGCACATTTTGACATAAATCTGTCCATGTGTCAGATTTCTCTTCCATTTCTTTTAGTAAAAGATGTTGGAAGTAAATCCATGGGTCATTGCACATACTTTGCTTTCAAAGGATCAAGTTGTCACAGAGTGGGAGGGACAAATCTTGAATAGAAAAAAAAATGTATCAAGATGCATTGAGAATGGTTTTAGACCATAAACATAAACCAGTTTAAAAGAATGTATAAAAATATGCTGCACACAGGATATGAGGAGGGGGGAGAAGGGTGATGCGGTGTTATATGGTTGTGGTTGTGTATGTATAAAATGTATATGCACTGCATGTGTGTATATAGGGATGAATAGTTTGGTTTGTGGGGTGTATGTGTACACGTAGGTGTGTATATGTGGTGTGTATATATTTGTGTTTAAGTGGGTATGTATATATGTGTAGGGTGTATATACAGTATGTGTACAAATATGTAATAATGTTTGTACAAGTGTATTTTGTATGTTGTGTGTGTGTATGTATGTATATGCTGTCTGTAGAAAGTGTGCATATATGTGTGTCTATAATGCATGTATGTAGGTAGATTTGTATGTCGCTATCTGTATATGAACACAGTTACATGTAAGATGGGTATTTTGGATTACACTTCAGGAGGAATAATTAATCTGATGGGGTGGTAAAGTGGTAGGATATAAATAAGTTTTACTTCTTCCTACTCCTTTTCGGACTGACAGTACATGGTGTTTTGGTATGGGCTAAAATTTATAATGTTTCTTTCATTTTTGTTTTGTATTGCATGTTCAAAATAAATATTCTAAACTAAGAATCAGATTTAAGTTCTGAATCATAATTGAACCATGAGGGGCCTTAAGATTCCCGCACCTTAAAAAAATTAAATTAAATTAAATCACCCTTATTGTCATTCAGCCGTACAACCAATCATGTACAGCAGAACGAAATTGTGCTTTACCTATCTACTGTGTTAATCACACACACCCCAAGTGCAGAATCAGAGGGCTGCTGCCATGCAAGGCGCCGCCACAGAGTTCCCTCCTATTGCTGAGCACCAAGCTGGACGGCAGGAAGTTCCACTTTTATATGGTCTTTGGCATGACCCGGCCAGGATTTGAACCCCTGCCTCCTGGGTGTGGGGCGGATGCTCTACCAACTGAGCCACTTCGGAGCTTGGCTGGGGAGGAGGACCAACTTATCAGACCTTTGGCAGTTTAGTCAAACAGAATTTTGTGGAGGGCCCGCAACTTCTCACAGCAGGTCAAAACTTTGCAGCTCGGCCCAGAGATTCATATGTCACATTTGTTTTTATGCATCCTACTGTGTGCGTGAAAATCCACGTACGCCATGTTTTTGTGCATGCGCACTGTTTATACATGAGGCCCCATCTCTTGGTTTGATCCTACAACTTTCTTGCTGTGAAACAGCAAGCAACAGACTTAAAAGCTGAATGTTAAATGTAATTACCGAATATTAAATCTAAATTTAAAATTTTGAATCAAATGTTAAATATATATTTTAAACAGATGCTAGTTAAATCAACATTTAGAACATTTAGACTGAACACTTTACATTAAGATTTGATATTTAATGTTTATTTATATTTAGCATTTACATACAGTAGGGATAATAAGAATTGAACACATCAACATTGTTCTCATTAAACCTATTTCTGATGGAGCCATTGACCTAAGATTTTCACCAGATATTTCACCAGATATCAGTAACAACCTGTTATGAGCTGCGGCTTGGAAAGCAGCAGTAGGTGGAGTGATGGACCCAGGGCGCAGGCAGGACTTTGGTGCAATGATGGTTTATTAAACAAAACACAACAGAACAAACAAACAGCAGCACAGGGGCTGAAAATTAAAACTATACTATACAGGCAAGAACTTACTTTGAACTCTTGGGGAACACGATGGGAGGATTGACACACAATGACCCAACAAAGAGCACAATCACAGACTCACATATATAGGAATACTAATCACCGCAGACGCAGGACAGCTGGTAGAACAATCAAGGGCTGAACCGAGCACATATGAGGGAGAGTGGCTATGGGTACGGAAACAAGAGGAGCTGGAACAATAGGTAAACAAAAAACATCCAAAGGCCCAGGATCAAACAGGGGATGATACAGAACTGTCATGTGTCGAGCAGGCTTGGCTTTCCACGGCTCGGCCTCTATCTCTTTGTGGGGTTGGCTTTGCTGGGTATGTGTTTTTTGATGTATTCTTGTACTTATGCCATGCCTCTAGCCACTGCCTGACCGGCAGCTGTTAGTCAGCATCTGTCATCTCCTTTCTCTCATGCTACTGACAAGCTGCCGGCCTAGCCACGCTCCCTCGCTCTCCTTCTGGCTCGTCAGCTGTTTCCAGTTCCTGGTAATTATCTGTCCATGCCTCGCCCAGGTGATTCCGCTTTGTCACGTCAGCGGCATCTGTATTAAAGAAGCTCTTCACTAGACAGACGCTGCTGGATTATTGTAAGTGTTAGATGGTTTCTCTCTGCCGTCAACCATCACGTCACTAAGGACTGTCTGTGAGTCTTAGATTCTCGCTGTGACGACTTGGTCTGCCCCCCACCCACTGTGAGTAACTGCCTGTGCGCTGTTCCGCCGCTGTTTTCCTCCTATGTGTGTGTGTAGGGCAACCTTGAGGATGCTAACGAGGATCCAAGCTGTTCTGTGTCTGTATGTTAAGTTGCGTGTTAATAAATGTGTGTGTGGTGTAACCGAGCATTTAAATCCTCTCGTCCTTTCTCCCCTAGCCTTGTGCTAATGAAGGGTGCAAGGGCAAGTTCACGACAGAATAATCCAGCCAACTAGGATTTAGCGGGTTACACCCATACATCGCTCTCTTTTCTTTTTTTTGGACTGTTTTCTGGACTTACCTGCATCTGGAGAGTGTCCATTCCCGGAGTCAGCATGGAGCAGTCCCCCTGCAGCCACGCTGGTGGAATCCCCAGTGTTGGAGCTGCTGCAGGTGGACGACAGGACTGCCAGCACCATTTTGCCAGCACCATTTTGCCAGCTGTGGAGGCGTCTGCAGTGGACTAAAAGCCGGAGCTGGACCTCTTGAAGGCCGGGCCCGAGTGTTCATCGCCGGGATCGACGGAGTCCTGGACCGCGGTGGAGCTCGAGCTCTGGCAAGTAATCTCTCTTGTTTTTCTTATGTCAGTTTTAGACAGATCTTGCCTGGCTCTGGGTGAGGGGAGTCAGGCGCAGCTGCGCCTGAACTTCCTTTACCGGGCTCTGCCGCTGCCGGCGACCCTAACCATCTTTCTTCTCCTGCTTCCCTTGAGCCTTCAACCAGGGTTGCCGGAGAGGGTGTGTCACCACCAGAGGTCACCGAGGGTCCGGTCCTACCGAAGGAGGATGTCGCTGCTCCAGCTTCTCCTGCCAGGGTCGTCAGGGCTCCTCCCATCGATCATCTCCTCAGCCTGGTGCTCCTGCTGGCTGGTCCGCTCACCGTGAGTGCAGCTCTGGCCCAATTGGGGTCCATCGTGGGTGCAGCGGAGCCAGCCCAATTGGAGTCCATCGTGGGTGCTGCAGAGTCTCAGCTGGAGGTCACCACAAGTGCAGCTGAGCCTCAGCCGGAGGTCACCACGGACACAACCAGGCTCCCGTTGGAGTCCACCATGGGTGCAGTGGAGCCGGCCCAGTCAGGGGCCACCGTGGGCACAGGCTCCCGCTGGAGTCCACTGTGGGTGCAGTGGAGCCGGCCCGGTCAGGGGCCACCGTGGGCACAGTGATGCTCCCGCTGGAGTCCGTCGTGGGTGCAGTGGAGCTGGCCTGGTCGGGGTCCACCACGGGTGCCACTGAGGAGGCCGTGGAGGTTCCCTCTACCCGGTCTGGTTGCCCTCCAGTCAGCCTTCTGGTGGACAGGCCGCCTCCTGCTTCACTCCCTCCGTCCTGGTGGCTGAGCAACGTTGGCCAGCCGCCAGAAGAATTGACTCCCCAGGTCTTGTGGCCCATGTTGTCCGGCAGGCCGCCAGATTCCGTCCACCGGACCTTCTGCTGGGCCTGGGACTCTGGGTGGCCTCCTGAGCCCCAATGCCCGTGGACTTGGGGGGGGGGGTTAATTGTGGACCCTGGGTGGGGTATTGTGTTCCATCGTTTCCTGTTCCCCCTACCTCCCACCCAGGTTCATGTGTCATTGTTTTGCCTGTGGGGATTGGTGGGGGGGGGGGGGGCATTCTTACGATGTTACTGTGGGTGTCTGGTATCCACCCCTAGTAGGAGGGGCTCTGTCACATGCCAAGCCGGCTTGGCTTTCCCCTGCTTGGCCTCTATCTCTTTGTGGGGTTGGCTTTGCTGGGTATGTGTTTTTTGATGTATTCTTGTACTTATGCCATGCCTCTAGCCACTGCCTGACCGGCAGCTGTTAGTCAGCATCTGTCATCTTCTTTCTCTCATGCTACTGACAAGCTGCCGGCCTAGCCACTCCCCCTTGCTCTCCTTCTGGTTCATCAGTTGTTTCCAGTTCCCGGTAATTATCTATCCGTGCCTCGCCCAGGTGATTCCTATTTGTCACACCAGCGACATCTGTATTAAAGGAGCTCTTTGCTAGACAGACGCCGCTGGATTATTGTAAGTGTTAGATGGTTTCTCTCTGCCGTCAACCATCACGTCACTAAGGACTGTCTATGAGTCTTGGATTTTTGCTGTGACGACTTGGTCTGCCCCCGCACTGTAAGTAACTGCCTGTGCGCTGTTCCGCCGCTGTTTTCCTCCTGTGTGTGTGTAGGGCAACCTTGAGGACGCTAACAAGGATCCAAGCTGTTATGTGTCTGTATGTTAAGTTGTGTGTTAATAAATGTGTGTGTGGTGTAACCCAGCATTTAAATCATCTCGTCCTTTCTCCCCTTGCCGTGCGCTAATGAAGGGCACACGGGCGAGTACATGACACAGAACACAATGACAAGGGACTCAGGGGAATACAGAGGGCAATAAATGCAAATGATAATCAAGAAAAATCACAGGGAGAATAAAAATAAACACGAAGCGTGGGCAAGGGCAGAAGGCCAAAGCCCAGATCATAACACAACCCAAGTAATCCATAGATACAAAGAAATCAAGGCGACTGTGTTCACAAAACAAGTTATATTTAATAAAGTGAAATGACAAAGGGAATAAGTATTGAACACATGAAGAAAAAGAGGTGCAAAAAGGCATAGAAAGCCAAGAAACCAGCTGAAATCCATCAGAATTTAGGAAGCCTCCCATCACCCTTCAGAGCAAATTAATTTCAGATGGTTAAGTCCTGACTGATGGCCTTTTAAAAGGTCTGTGAATATCAGATTGTCACACCACAAAGAACCCATGATGGACAAAGAGCTCTCTCTAGACCTTTGCAACCTCATTGTTGCAAAACATAATGATGCCATTGGTTGCAGGTGCATTTCTAAACTGCTGAATGTTCCACTGAACACTGTAGAAGCCGTCATTCAGAAGTGGAAAGAACATCATTTTATCATGACCAGGAGCTCCTCGCAAGATTTCTGACAGAAGAGTCAAAAGAATTATCAGAAGACTTATCCATGAGCCAAAGACCACTCATGGAGAGCTCCAGAAAGACCTGGAGTTAGCAGGTACTGCTGTTTCAAGGAAAATAACAAGGAATACATTGGACCGACATGGGCTCTATGCCCGCTCACCTTGCAAGTCTACATTGCTGAAGAAAAATCATGTTGCAGCTCGTTTAAAGTTTGCAGCACAACATTTGGGCAAACCAGTAAAATACTGGGAGAATATAGTCTGGTTAGATGAGACCAAATTTGAACTTTCTGGATGCCATAACACACAGCATGTTTAGAGGAGAAATGGCACTGCTCATCCCATCATGTTGTGGGGGTGTTTTTCAGTACATGATAAAGGCACACTTCATATAATTGAATTAAAGATGAATGGACAAATGTACAGAGACATCATTGATAAGAACCTGTTGCCATCTGCCAAGATGCTGAAGATGAAACAAGGGTGGACACTTCAACAAGACAATGATCCCAAACACACAGCCAAGGAAACTCTCAACTGGCTCTGGAGAAGAAAAATAAAGCTGCTAGAATGGCCGAGTCAGTCACCTGACCTTAATCCAATTGAAAATCTATGGAACAAACTGAAGATCGGAGTTCATAGAAGACACCCACAGAACCTTCAAGATTCGAGAATTTGTGTGGAAGAGTTTGCTAAAATCACCCCTGAGCAATGTCCATGCCTAGTTTCTCCATACAGGAGGTGTCTGGAAGCTGTTATTACCAACAAAGGCTTTTCTATGAAATATTAAATGAATTTCCCCAAGCATATTCAATATTCCCTGTGTCATTCCATTTTATGAAATATAACTTGTTTTGTGAACACAGTTGCCTTAATTTCTTTGTATATATGGATTACTTGGGTTGTTACTCAACCCAAGGAGGAGAGTCCGGCCGTTGGTCGAACCTCGGATTCAGGAGGAGCAATGTGGTTTTCATCCTGGCCGTGGCACATCGGACTAGCTCTTTACCCTCTCGAGAATTCTTGAGGGTTCGTGGGAGTTTGCCCAACCAGTTTACATGTGTTTTGTGGACTTGGAGAAGGCATTTGACCGCGTCCCTCGAGGATTTTTGTGGGGGGTGCTTCGGGAGTATGGGGTATCGGGCTTGTTGTTACGAACTTTTCAGTCTCTGTACGACCGTTGTGAGAGTTTGGTTCGTATTGCCAACACTCGGTCGGAGTCATTCCCAGTGAGAGTTGGACTCCGCCAGGGCTGCCCTTTGTCACCGATCCTGTTCATAATTTTTATGGACAGGATTTCTAGGCGCAGCCAGGGAATGGAGGGTGTCATGCTTGGTGACCACAGGATCTCATCTCTGTTGTTTGCAGATGATGTTGTCCTGTTGGCTTCATCCAGCAATGACCTACAGCTCTTGCTGGGACGGTTTGCCGCTGAGTGTGAAGCGGCTGGGATGAGAATCAGCACCTCCAAGTCCGAGTCCATGGTCCTCAGCCGGAAAAAGGTGGATTGTCCTCTCCAGGTTGGGGACAGGCTCCTGCCCCAAGTGGAGGAGTTTAAGTATCTTGGGGTCTTGTTCACGAGTGAGGGGAAAATGGAGCGAGAGATCGACAGACGGATTGGAGCAGCATCTGCAGTGATGCAGACGTTGTACCGGTCTGTTGTGGTGAAGAGGGAGCTTAGTTCTAAGGCAAAGGTTGTCGATTTACCAGTCAATCTACATTCCTACTCTTACCTATGGTCACGAGCTTTGGGTAATGACCGAAAGAACGAGATCGCGGATACAAGCGGCTGAAATGAGCTTTCTCCGTAGGATTGCTGGACTAACCCTCAGAGATAGGGTGAGGAGCTCAGTCGCTGCTCCTCCACATTGAAAGGAGTCAGTTGAGGTGGTATGGGCATCTGATTAGGATGCCTCCTGGACGCCTCCCACTTGAGGTGTTTCAGACACGTTCCACTGGGAGGAGACCCCGGGGCAGACCCAGGACTCGCTGGAGAGACTATGTCTCCCAGCTTGTCTGGGAACGCCTTGGTATCCCCTCTGAAGAGCTGGAGCAGGTGGCTGGGGAGAGGGAAGTCTGGGCTTCTCTGCTTGAACTGCTGCCTCCGCGACCCGGACCTCCGGAAAAGCAGTAGAAGGTGGATGGATGGATGGGTTGTTACTGATATCGGGTGAAAATCTCAGGTCAATGGCTCCATCAGAAATATGTTTGATGAGAAAAATGTTGACGTGTTCAATACTTACTTTCCCCGCCGTATAACATTAACATTTAGTTTGATACATTTAAATTTAAAAGTCACATTATTTTTTTCTCTTATTTAGAAAAAGCTAAACATGAAATAAACAGCAAATATTGCTGTAAATCTGATTAAAAATAACTCTGACCAATTCACACAACATTTTTAATGTTGCACAGAGCTAAATGTGACAAAAATGTTCCAAGGCGTGCCACTTTACAGTCATCACCTTACAGTCCTATACTTCCTGTCAACTTTTATCTTGACTTAAGTGCTAATAAAGCGATGGATTTTTTTTTAATTTTTTTTTTTTTACTTCAGTGCTATGGATTTTTTCCACACTCATACTAATACACATGGAATGTAAATGGAAGCAGATTGCAGATTAATTCCCACCTGGATGACATGTTCAAGTTCCGAGTGTTCAGAAGAGCAGGTGTTTCATGTTGCACCAATTAGTGTGCACAACCTTTTTAGATGCTTCAGCAAGGAAGGAAGGAAGAATTAAGTTAAAGTGAGTGACTTTCATTTTATTTTGCACCTTTTTTCAGACATATAAAGGGTAAAAAAAAAAACCTTTGTCAGTAGATTTGGATCATCTTTTCCTCTGTTCACACAGTTTCCCTTCAATAGGCTAAAACAGATCTCAAACTAATTAAGCATCTCTTCCCATATTACAGTTTTTCCACATGTTGAAACCAGTTCTGGATCCCTTAATCAAATATCTGTGACGTTCTTTGGTCAATATACCATTTAGCACGGCAGCACCATTCCATTTCCACCCAGATTATACATCCTTCTTCAGAAGGTAGTCCCCCCACCCCCATACCGTCATGATAACAGCTGGACTAGCCAGGGGTGTAGCCAGTAAAATAATCATAAAAAAAATACTCAACTTTTTTATGAAAACACTTCCTTTTTTGCTTCTTTATTTTCTTAACGAGGTAGCATCCTGATAAAAGGTAAATGGACTGTAATTTCCCTCCTTTCCACTGTGATGCTGGTTTTTTTTTAAAAATCCACAAATAACTTGCTGTAAAATGTATCCGTTGGAGACTCAAACATATTTTTACAAAGCTGTCTTGCCTCTTCAAGCTTTCTTTCTAACTCTTTTCAAAAGATGCACTGCTCATCAGCTGTGGTATATAGCCCATAGTCACCAAAGTAGGTTGGAGGAAGTTTATTGTTTACATCGGTGTCTTTCTTCCTTTGTTGAGCCACCACACATTTTTTACATTGAAAAAAATGCTGCAGCACACCACCAACCAAAAATGATACAACATGACACATTGTAGCCTGTTAGAATAGAACAGAATAAGATAAGATAAGCCTTTATTAGTCGCAGAATAGAATAGAATAGAATAGAATAGAATAGAATAGAATAAACTTTACTGTCCCCGAAGGGCAGTTTGTCTTGGCTTCAGTGTCACATCCCATGGCACATATTAGATAGATAGATAGATAGATAGATAGATAGATAGATAGATAGATAGATAGATAGATAGATAGATAGATAGATAGATAGATACAATGGGGCAAAAAAGTATTTAGTCAGCCACCAATTGTGCAAGTTCTCCCACTTAAAAGATGAGAGAGGTCTCCAATTTGCATCATAGGTATACCTCAACTATGAGAGACAAAATGAGAAAAAAAAATCCAGAAAATCACAATGAAGGATTTTTAATGAATTAATTGGTAAATTCCTCGGTAAAATAAGTATTTGGTCAATAACAAAAGTTCATCTCAATACTTTGTTATATACCCTTTGTTGGCAATGACAGAGGTCAAATGTTTTCTGTAAGTCTTCACAAGTTTTTCACACACTGTTGCTGGTATTTTGGCCCATTCCTCCATGCAGATCTCCTCCAGAGCAGTGATGTTTTGGGGCTGTCGCTGGGCAACACGGACTTTGAACTCCCTCCAAAGATTTTCTATGGGGTTGAGATCTGGAGACTGGCTAGGCCACTCCAGGACCTTGAAATGCTTCTTACGAAGCCACTCCTTCGTTGCCCGGGTGGTGTGTTTGGGATCATTGTCATGCTGAAAGACCCAGTCACGTTTCATCTTCAGTGCCCTTGCTGATGGAAGGAGGTTTTCACTCAAAATCTCATGATACATGGCCCCATTCATTCTTTCCTTTACACGGATCAGTCGTCCTGGTCCCTTTGCAGAAAAACAGCCCCAAAGTATGATGTTTCCACCCCCATGCTTCACAGTAGGTATGGTGTTCTTTCTCCTCCAAACACGACAAGTTGAGTTTTTACCAAAAAGTTCTATTTTGGTTTCATCTGACCATATGACATTCTCCCAGTCCTCTTTTGGATCATCCAAATGCTCTCTAGCAAACTTCAGACGGGCCTGGACATGTACTGGCTTAAGCAGGGGGACACGTCTGGCACTGCAAGATTTGAGTCCCTGGCGGAGTAGTGTGTTACTGATGGAAGCCTTTGTTACTTTGGTCCCAGCTCTCGGCAGGTCATTCACTAGGTCCCCCCGTGTGGTTCTGGGATTTTTGCTCACCGTTCTCGCGATCATTTTGACCCCACAGGGTGAGATCTTGCGTGGAGCCCCAGATCCAGGGAGATTATCAGTGGTCTTGTATGTCTTCCATTTTCTAATAATTGCTCCCACAGTTGATTTCTTCACACCAAGCTGCTTACCTATTGCAGATTCGGTCTTCCCAGCCTGGTGCAGGTCTACAATTTTGTTTCTGGTGTCCTTTGACAGCTCTTTGGTCTTGCCCATAGTGGAGTTTGGAGTCTGACTGTTTGAGGTTGTGGACAGGTGTCTTTTATACTGATAACGAGTTCAAACAGGTACCATTAATACAGGTAACGAGTGGAGGATAGAAAAGCCTCTTAAAGAAGAAGTTACAGGTCTGTGAGAGCCAGAAATCTTGCTTGTTTGTAGGTGACCAAATACTTATTTTACTGAGGAATTTACCAATTAATTCATTAAAAATCCTTCAATGTGATTTTCTGGATTTTTTTTTTCTCATTTTGTCTCTCATAGTTGAGGTATACCTATGATGAAAATTGGAGACCTCTCTCATTTTTTAAGTGGGAGAACTTGCACAATTGGTGGCTGACTAAATACTTTTTTGCCACACTGTAGATAGATAGATAGATAGATAGATAGATAGATAGATAGATAGATAGATAGATAGATAGATAGATAGATAGATAGATAGATAGATAGATCCCAAACTGGGAAATTACAGCATCCATCCATCGATCCATCTTCTTCTGCTTAATCCTTTTCAGGTCGCGGGGGGCTGGAGCCTATCCCAGCATCTTTGGGTGAGAGGAAGAGTACACCCCGGACAGATCGCCAGTCCATTGCAGGGCCAACACAGAGAGACAGACAAAAATTCACTCTCACAGTCATACCTAAGGACAATTTAGAATCCCCAGTTTGATGCCAATTAACCTAACCTGCATGTTTTCGGCATGTGGGAGGAAACAGCATATGCAATTAATTTTTAGTCTTGTAATTTGTTTATACTCACACAGTGTGAAATGCAGTGTGATTACATAAACTGCTTTTGAATTACAATTGGCAAGCCACAGTTGTGGATTTCATGAGCATAAATTAACACCTCAACAACCCTCTGATTTTTTTGTTGGAAAGTTGACCATTTACAAGAAAAAAGTTGTAAAAGATTTCTTTTTCAAAACACCCAATTACCATCATACCATAAGATTCCCTGTGTTTTATTATATATTTGTATTCATTTATGTTGTCGTTATTGATCTTTTTTTCCCTGAATTGCCCAATCTGTAGCAAACATTCAAGCCTGTAAGGGGTGAAGTTTCCATTTCAAAGCCCAGCAGATCAATTGTGTCAGAACAATGTGCAGCTGGTAGTGGAGATAAAATTTGGGATGCAGAGGAACTGGCACTGAGTCTACAGAGACGGTGGTGGCCTGACGCCTGCTGTCCTGGGGTCTTCCTTTGTACCAACATCAGAAACACTTGATCCCTGCCTGGGGGAATATTTAGAGGGGGGAGCAGAAAACTCATGAGAGTGTAACATGAAGACATGTTTTAGTGGTATGACCGGGAAAAGTTTGAAACCAACCATGTATTGGTCAATGACCCTGCTCAAGTTTTTGTACTTTAGACAACAAAGCAAGGACGATTATAATTAGATGACTTGAATAGTGTGTTTGGAGGCCTGTATTTTTGTAAGTTTAATCTTTTAAAAAAATCTCTCAACCTCCCAATAAAAATACTACAAAAGTAAATTTGACTCATATAGATGGACGGGGAATAAATTAAACCATTACATAGAATAAAATTAAAATTTAACCTTCAAAAGGTTAGCCTCAACTGTTTGAATTTAGACTATAGTACCATTTTAAAATGCTAGGTGTCAGGAGTGCATAATGTCCTTTTAATGTATGAAACAAGTGAATCACTGATGGAGAAGTGAAAGTGAAGACATACAAGACACACAAAGGCTTTGCCTTGATTCAAAGGCCATTCTTTCACTGTCAACTAAGAAATGGCTTTTATTAAACTGTTGCATAAAAGTAATATCATACTCAAACTTGTGTTGTTTGAATTCGGAACTCAGTAATATATTATCAATAGATATGTAAATCTACATGTTAAACAATACAAATATAAACACATAAACATATCTTTATACACAGCGACATACATGTCCAAAAGTTAGCACAAAGGACAAAGGGACAAATTTTCAGTTCTTTCACAAAATAAAACATAAACATTTGATCTTTCAAATCGTACATATAAAGGTAATCCTAACTTCAACACCTAAGCAAAGACAGAAATAAAATTACTTACTAAACAAAACAAATAAACAAATTTAAAATTTCTGAAACTTTAAATTTCAAATTACACCAATGCAGCTACAACAACAGCTACAACAACAGGTAAGATATGTACATGAAAAACATAAAGTGTGAGAAAGTTAACAGAAGAGCCTTCCATCTGATAACAAAGTGCCCGTGAAAGTGAAAGTGCTTATTATTTCAACAGCTTCCAGACTGTGAGTATTTTTTATGTGCCTGGCCAAGCAAACACATTGACAGAAACTTTCACTACAGGCCTCACAAGATTATAGCGTTGTATATGTGTGAACTCCCTTGTGCCTATTCAAAGTTGTACATTGCCTGACAGTTTTTCCACAAAGTTGGCTCCAAAAAGGCTTTGCACCTGTGTGGAATCTCATGTGGGTTGTCGAGGTACTATGATGAGAGAAACTTTTTCCACATGTCTCACATGTACATGGTCTCTCATTTGTGTGGCTTCTCATTAGGTTGTCAAGTTACCATGGAGAGAGAAACTTTTCCCACATGTCTCACAAGAATATAACTTTTCACGGCTTTATTTAGTTGCATCACATTTTATTCCAGGTGCAATGCGCCCCAGCCAGGGCTCTATGGTTACACTTTAAATCATAAAGCTTTGTATCCAAGGGCTCTCTTCAAGATAGACTGTTCCTCTGATTGCTGAGATCTGTATTTCACAGATGCTAGGGCAGCCTGGGATTGCCTGTAGATATTTTTTCAGGTTCTTCTTCACCATCCCAGTTGCTCTCACCACCACAGGTATATCTGCTTCCTGCAGTTTCCAGGTGCTCCTTAGATCATTTTTGAGGTCTTGATATTTTGTTATTTTTTCTCTTTCTGCTCTATTCAGGCCATAGTCGTTTGGTATGGTTACATCTATTAATTTGGCAGTTTTGTCCTTTTTGTTCAAGATAACAATGTCCGGTTTTATTGCTCCTCCTTCTATGTGTCTTCCAGTTGGGATTTCCTTGTCATAAAAGATGATAATATCTCCGTTGTTGCTGACTGGCTCTGGATCGTGCTCCCATACCGATCCTTTTACTTCTATTTTAAATTCTTTGCATATTTTCCAGTGTCTATAACAGCAGATCTTGTTGTGGTGAGCAGTGTAGTGTCCATCAGACATTAGGATCTGGCAGCCGGAGAGTAGGCGGCTCACACTCTCCACCGCTGTATGACAGAATCGACATTTGTCACTCTGTGACAGTCCTGCCATTTTTTAAAAGCCATTAGTCAGAAATCCCTGGTCTTGTGCTCCAACCACTAGTCTCTCCTCGTTGCACCCCAGATCTCCGTTCCTGATCCAGCGCAGTGTCTCTTCCTTATCAATATAATCCCTATTGAGTTCCTTCTGAAAGCACCCTTCTCACTTATGCTGTTTCCATCTTTCTTTTCTTTCCTCCTGTGTCCTTTTGTTGTGTTTTTCCCTTGTCTTTCTAGCTATTTTTGTTGCTGGGCTTTGTTGACTGGCTTTTATGTTGTCTAATAAGTTTCCTGTAAATGCCTCGACTTGTTTAATTATGGATGTGAAGTGACTAAGGGTTTCATGGTGTTGGGTGACTTTTTCCATTGTCTCGTTGTTGGCGCTTTTTAGGTATTGACCAATGCTTATTACTGTCGCCCTGTAGGCCTGGTTTATTTCAAATATGCCCAGCCCTCCCTCTTTACGGGGTATATATAACCTATCTAAGCATTGATTTTTATGTTTCCTTGTGCAGGGTCAGGGTCTTCCTGGTCCTAACATCCAGCTTGTCCAGTTCCCCCTGTGGCCAGTCTATCACCCCAAATCCGTAAGTGACAACTGGTACTGCCAGCTGGTTTGTCGCAGTGATTTTATTTTTAGGTGTTAAGTTTGATTTACAGATTTTCTTTAGACAATGTTGGTATTCTTTTTGAATTATTTCCCTCACTTTCCTGTGTTCAATAGTTGTGTTTTCCTCTATGCCCAGATATTTATATGCCGATTCATCTGCCAGGTCTTTGATGTGCTTATTGTCATCTATTTGGATGTTCTCTGATGCTGTTTTCTTTCCTTTTTTATTATACATTTTGTGCATTTGTCAAGTCAAAATTCCATGCAGATATCTCACATCTGCATGCACATATTCACATGTGTGGAATCTCATGTGGGTTGTCAAGTTACTATGGTTAGACAAACTTTTCCACATATCTCACAACAATATGGCCTCTCACATGTGTGGATTCTCATGTGGGTTGTGAAGTTAATATGCTGAGAGAAACTTTTCCACATGTCTGACAAGAATATGTCCTGTCACATCTGTGGATTCTCATGTGGGTTGTCAAGTTACAATGATGACTGAAACTTTTTCACATATCTCGAAAGAATGCGGCCTGTCACCTGTGTGGATTCTCATGTGAGTTTTCAAGCTACTGTGCTGAAACCTTTGCACATGTCTCACAAGAATACATCCTCTCACATGTGTGGATTCTCGTGTGGGTTGTCAAGTTACTATGGTGAGAGAAACTTTCCCACATGTCTCATAAGAATATGGCTTTTCACTGTTTTATTTATTTACATCTCATTTCCTTACAAGTGCAATGGGCCCCAACCAGGGGTCTATGATTACACTTTAAATCAAAAAGCTTTGTATCCAAGGGCTCTCTTTAAGATAGAGACTGTTCCTCTGATTGCTGAGATCTGTATTTCACAGATGCTAGGGCAGCCAGGTATTGCTTGTAGATATTTTTTCAAGTTCTTTTTAACCATCCCAGTTGCTCCCACCACCACAGGTATAATATCTGCATCCTGCAGATTCCAGGTGCTCCTTAGGTCGTTTTTGAGGTCTTGATATTTTGTTATTTTTTCTCTTTCTGCTCTGTTGAGGCCGTAGTCGTTTGGTATGGTTACATCAATTAATTTGGCAGTTTTGTCCTTTTTGTTCAAGATAACTATGTCCGGTTTTATTGCTCCTCCTTCAATGTGTCTTCCAGTTGGAATTTCCTTGTCATAAAAGATGGTAATATCTCCGTTGGAGCTAACTGGCTCTGGATCGTGCTCCCATACTGGTCCTTTTACTTCTATTTTGAATTCTTTGCATATTTTCCAGTGTATATAACGGCAGATCTTGTTGTGGCGAGCAGTGTAGTGTCCATCGGCCATGAGGACCTGGCAGCCGGAGAGTAGGTGGCTTACACTCTCCACCGCTACATGACAGAATCGACATTTGTCACTCTGTGACAATCCTGCCATTTTTTTAAAACCATTGGTTAGAAGTCCCTGGTCTTGTGCTCCAACCACTAGTCTCTCCTCGTCGTAACCCAGATCTCCATTCCTGATCCAGCGCAATGTCTCTTCCCTATCAATATAATCCCTATTGAGTTCCTCCTGGAAACGTCCTGCTCGCTTATGTTGTTTCCATCTTTCTTTTCTTTCCTCCTGTGTCCTTTTGCTGTATTTTTCTCTCGTCTTTCTAGCTATTTTTGTTGCTGGGTTTTGCTGACTGGATTGTGTGGATTCTCATGTGAGTTGTCAAGTTACTATGCTGCGAGAAACTTTTTCCACATGTCTCACAAGAAAACGGGCTCTAAACTATGTCTATTTTCATGTGGGTTGTAAAGTTACTATGTTGAGAAAAACGTTTTTTCCACCATTCTCACAAGAATGTGGCATCTCGTGTGGATTCTAGTGTGAGTTGTCAAGCTACTATGGTGGCAGACACTTTCCCACATATCTCACAAGAATACAGTCTCTCAACTGTGTGAATTTGTCATGTGGGTTGTCAAGTTACTTTGATGAGAAAACCTTTTTCCACATTTCTTACAAGAATATGGCATCTTGTGTGGATTCTCATGTGAGTTGTCAGATTACAATGGTGACAGAAACTTGTCCACATGTCTCACATGTGTGCATTCTTATGTCAGTTGTTAGTTACTATGTGGAAAGAAAGTTTTCCACATGTCTCACAAGAATACTGTCTATTCTCTGTGTGGATTTGCATGTGGGTTGTCAACTTACTATGCTGAGAAAAACTTTTTTCCACATCTCTCAAGATTACTACCTCTCACCTTTTGGGATTCTCATGTGTGTTGTCAAGTTACAATGGTGATAGAAACTTTTCACATGTCTCACAAGATTACGGCCTCTAACGTGTCGATTTTCATGTAGGTCTTCAAGTTACTATGCTGAAACTTTCCACAAGTCTCACAAGAAGTTAGCCTCTCACAAGTGTTTATTCTCATGTGGGTTGTCAAGTTACTACGCTGAGAAAAACTTTTTTCCCCAGGTCTCATAAGAATATGGCCTCTCACATGTGTGGATTCTCATGTGCCTTGTATTTAGTATGGTGAGAGAAACTTTTCCACATGTCACAAGAATACAGCCTCTCACATGTGTGGATTCTCATGTCAGTTGTCAAGTTACTATGCTTATAGAAACTTTTTCCACATGTCTCACAAGAATATGGCCTCTCATATGCGTGGCTCGTCATGTGTGATGTCAAGTTACTATGGTGAGAGAAACTTCCACACGTCTCAGAAGCATATGGACTCTCACTCATGTGGATTGTCAAGAGGGTTGTCAAGTAAATATGCTGAAACTTTTCCACATATCTCAAGAAAACAGCCTCTCAACTGTGTGGATTTTCATTTCGGTTGTCATGTTACTATGGTTACAGAAACGTTTTCCACATCTCTCATAAGAATACGGTCTCTCAACGTTGTTGATTTTCTTGTGGGTTATCATGTTATTATGCTGAGAGAAACATTTTCCAAATCTCTCACAAGAATACGGCCTCTCAACTCTGTGGATTTTCCTTTGGGATATCAAGTTGCAATGGTGACATAAACTTTTACACGTCTCACAAGAATACGGCCTCTCACGTGTGGATTCTCAAGTGGGTTGTCGAGTTATTATACTCAGGGAAACTTTTTCCACATGTCTCACATGTGTGGATTCTCATGTGGGTTGTCAAATTACTATGTTGAAAGAAACTTTTTCCAAATTTCTCACAAGAATATGGCCTCTCACATGTGTGGATTCTCATTTGGGTTGTCAAGTTACCATGCTGAGAGAAACTTTTTCCACATGTCTCACAAGAAAATGGGCTCTAAACTGTGTCTATTTTCATGTGGATTGTCAAGTTACTATTCTGAGAGAAACTTTTTTTCCACATATCTCAGAAGAACATGGCATATCATGTGGATTCTCTACTGGGTTCTCAAGCTACTATGGTGACATAAACTTTTCCACATGTCTCACAAGAAAATGGCATCTCACATGTGTGGCTTGTCATGTGTGATGTGAAGTTACTATGGTGAGAGAAGCTTTTCCACATAAGCATATGATGGAAGCACAGAAGCATATGGCCTCTCACTCGTGTGGATTCTCAAGTGGGTTGTCAAGTAACTATGCTGAAACTTTTCCACATCTCAAGAAAACAGCCTCTCAACTGTGGATTTTCATGTCGGTTTTCAAGTTCCTATGGTGACAGAAACTTTTCGACAGGTCTCACAAGAACATGGGCTCTCAACTGTGTGAATTTTCATGTGGGTGTTCAAGTTACAGTGGTGACAGAAACTTTTTCGACATCTCACAAGAATACAGCCTCTCTACATGTTGATTTTCATGTGGGTTTTCAAGTTACTGTGCTGAAACTTTCCCACATGTCTCACAAGAAGATGGCCTCTCAACTGTGTGGATTCCTATGAGGGTTGTCAAGTTACTATGCTTAGAGAAACTTTTTCCACATGTCTCACAAGAAAATGGGCTTTAAACTGTTTCTATTTTCATGTGGGTTGTCAAGTTACTACGTTGAAATTTTCCACATCTCTCATACCGTACCATACCATACCAGACCAAATTTATTTATAAAGCACATTTAAAAACAACGAAGTTGACTAAAGTGCTGCACAGTACTAAATAACCTAAAGTAAATATAGACAAAAGATAAGTAAAAGACAATAAAGACTGTCATGATTAGATGACAGCTCACGTGCACAATGCTACCACAGGACGGAACCACACAAGGGGGGAACATTCAACAGTTTATTAAATGTGAAAAAACAGCACACAGTTAATTAAACAGCCACTCGCCAGAAGAATCAATCCACCTGTGGAGAGAAAGCGAGAGCTGTCAGTGGGACAGCAGAGTAGGGAATATGGGTGAGCCAAATTGCCACTTACTCGGGACTCCGAGGATGGACCGGCAGGACTCCAGCAGGGAATAGACGAACCAGTAGGGTAGGGGGAATGAGCTAGTAGTGCCTGACCGGGTGAAGATTTGTTGCTGTGGTATTGGTGAGGTGGCAGGACAGCGCACGCAGTCCTGAGACACACCCACACGATGGCAGCAACCTGAAAGAGAGAAAAGAGTACAGTTAGACGACGTGTCTAAGCTTTGTATAAAATGACCTGCTTGCCTGAATTAGGGCAGTATACCCAGATGAGCCAGAATTGACTGCGCAGAGGAGGCCTCCTTAAATACACTGGCTGATGAGCGGGTGCAGGTGTGTCCTCTGCCTCAGGTGCAGTGATGAGTTTGTGAATGTGCGGCAGGAGGGGAGGAGCGCGTTCTCACTGCCCATGACAAAAAACATAACATGCGGCAGAAAAAGAAGCAACTCACAACAAGTGTAAAAATCAAATGCCAAACACAGCAGACAATAAAATTAATAAAATTAAGGAAGTTAAAAGCCAAAGAAAACAGATATGCTTTTAAATGAAATTTAAAAACACAAAGTGAGGAGGCCTGCTTAACATGTAATGGCAATTCATTCCATAGCCTAGGGGCTGCAGCAGCAAAGGCCCATTCCCCTCTGAGCTTCAGCCTTGTTTAAGGGATCACCAAGAGCGGCTGATCAGTTGATCTTAGGGAATGTGGTCGAACATAAAGCTGAAATAAGTCAGAGAGGTAGGGTGGAGCAAGACTGTCAAGACATTTAAAAACATAAAGGAGAATTTTAGAATTGATTCTGTAATGCACAGGGAGTCAGTGAAGGGAACCCAGAATAGGTGAAATGTGCTCACGCCTATGGACTTGTGTTAAAAGGCGGGCGGCAGCATTTTGTACCAGTTGAAGATGAGCGATAGAAGCTTGACTGATCCCAACAAAAAGTGCATTACAGTAATCCAAATGAGTCATGATAAAAGTGTGCAATAGTTTTTCAAGATCTTTCCTTGACACAATGGATTTTACTTTGGCTATTTGTCTTAACTGATAAAAACTTTCCTGAAGGACACAGCTGATATACTTGTCAAATTTAAAATCAGAATCCAGTTTGACCCCCAGATTAATAATAGCTTGTTTAACATGTTGTGTCAAAGGCTGCACGGTGGCGCAGTGGTTTAGCACTGTGGCAGCACAGTTTTGCCCTCGGCCGGGGGACCGCGGGGATCATGAGATCGTGGGTTCGATCCCAGCCCCCGACCAACAGTGAGCTGTGTGGAGTTTGCATGTTCTCCCCGTGTTGCGCGGGTTTACTCCAAGATTTCTCCGGTTTCCTCCCGCACACCAAAAACATGTAGGTTTAGGGCGCTCGCGCACGCAGCGACCAGCAGCCGGTGGCTTGTCACCAGACTGCAAATCAAGTCTACCTACGGGTACAAATAAGTAACAAAAAAAAAAAAAAGAGCCAAGGTCCACATTAGTGGGGAGAGAACACGACTTGGACCAAACATCATTACTTCAGTTTTGTTCTCATGAAAGCTCAAAAAATTTAATGACATCCATGCCTTGATATTAGAAAGAAAGTCCAAGAGTAGCTGGACAGAACCAGAGTCATTTTGTGCCAAGGGAACATAAATCTGACAGTCATCAGTGTAACAATGGAACTAGATGCCATGTTTCCTTAAAATAGAACCCAAAGGGAGCAGATACAGGGAAAACAAAGGCGGTCCAAGGATGGAACCCTGTGGAACCCCATAGAGAAGTGGAGCAGTTGAGGACATGAAAACGTCCAGTTTGACGCAGAAACTTTGCTCGTCTAAATAGGAATGAAACCAATTTAGAACAGCACCTTTTATGCCCACCAGTGTGTTCAAGACGAGAGATTAAAATGCTGTGGTCAATGGTATCAAATGCAGCAGTCAGATCCAACAGCACCAGAGCAGCAAATTTCCCTGAATCAGTAGCTAAAAGAATGTCATTTAGAACCTCAAAAGTGCAGATTCAGTGCTATGTTGGGGTTTAAACCCAGACTTATACACCTCAAAAATACCATGAGTTTCTAAAAATGGCATTATAATTATAAGATTATGGCCTTTCACGTGTGTGGATTCTCATGTGTGTTGTCAAGTTACCTGGTCACCCAAGAACAGTTTATCTTGGATGACCCTACCAGAGGCAAATTGCACTGGCAAAGTGCCTCACTCGGGCACGCAAACCCCCCACCACGATAAGGTGATGATCCATGAGGGGATTAACCCTATTAATATTGTTGTTGTTGTTGTTGTTGTTGTTGTTGTTACATGACAATTCACGCTGTCCAGCCACCAATGATAAAGGGTTTGTGGCGTGTCTACTCTCGGAATAATGGTAGTGCAAATGGAACTTATATATACTGTATCCTAAAAATATCAAGTCTGTAACAATTAGAGTGAATGCATCTGCCCAACTCTAAAGAACATTCTTTTATGAGTATCAGAATACTAAAAATGAATCTGTAAATGTTATGGTGGGGGTGTGTGACCCAAAAGCAGACTCGGGAGAAAGTGATAATAGATGTGAACAATGATATTTTTTTATTTCATGGATTGTGCAGGTAAATGTGCAAAGTGAAGATGCGAGAGTCTGGCAACCCTAAGGGGAAAGAGCAGAGGGACAGGTTAGTTTAACTGAAGCAGTGTAGTGGGTTTGTAAAAGTTTATCTGTTATGCTTACGCTTCAGCAGGGGCGAGCAGCTGGGAGCAGAGAAAGATCCTCCACGCTGGTGAAAGAGGCTGCCAGGGAGAAGCATGCTTAGGTGCTGCGGGGAAGTCTCCAGGGGATGCTGTGGACAGGCTGGACAGGTCTGCATGCTAGGGAGTGAGAGTGAAGAGCAGAAGGATTAACAGTGGTAAGTCGATTTAGGTGGGGAATTGGGGAAGTGTACAGTCCAAGATACTCCAAGTCCAGTCCAAGAGGCCAATGTCCAGAGGCAGGCTGGGGTCGAGGCACATTAGGCAAGAACTTGGGCAGGCAGTGTTAGAGTCTAGAGCAAGCAAAAGTCAAAACCAATTCAATTTTTCAATTCAATTCAACTTTTTTTATATAGCGCCATTTGTAGGGGAAACCCCCACAGTTGCAGAAAAACCCCAGCAATCAGGCGATCCCCTGTGAGCAAGCGCTTGGTGACGGTGGAGAGGAAAAACTCCCTTTTAACAGGAAGAAACCTCCAGCAGAACCAGGCTCAGGGAGGGGCAGTCATCTGCTGCAACTGGCTGGGGGGGTGAGGGAATAGAGAAGAAGAAAAGAACAGACATGTAGAGAGCAAACAGCACGACGGGGTCTCAATCTATGGGAGAGAACAAACAGATGTTAATGACCAGCAAAAAAAAAAAATATTTCATTGAGAGTGAAGAAAGGAGTGAAGCCCAGTGCATTATTGGAGGTCCCCCAGCTGTCTAAACCTATTAGCAGCATAACTAAGGGAGGGTTCAGAGACACATGATCCCTCCCTAATTGTAGGCTATATCAAAAAGGAAGGTTTTAACCCTATTCTTAAAAACAGAGATCGAGTCTGACTCCCAAATCCAGACTGGTAGCTGGTTCCACAGGAGAGGAGCTTGATAACTGAAGGCTCTGCCTCCCATTGTACTTTTGGAGATTCTAGGTATTAGAAGTAATCCAGCATTTTGGGTGGGTAGTGCTCTGTTAGGATAATACGGTAGTATCAGATCTTTAAAATAAAAAGGGGCCTGAATGTTTAGAGCTTTGTAAGTAAGAAGTAGGATTTTAAACTTAATTCTAAACTCTATGGGAAGCCAGTGAAGGGAGGCCAGAACCGGAGAGATATGATCTGACATGATTGCTTGACCCAGGAGACAGACACTGAGACGAGTAAGACCGTTTGACAATTATTTATTAAATCAATGTGTGTTGTGTGTGTGGATGTGAGGGTGAGTGTGATGATGGAGGACATCTGGAGCTGAGCAAGTCCTGCTGTGACCTGGCAACCCTGGAAACACACAAGCACAGGGGGATTAATGCAGCTTGCAGTAAGAAGATGTAACAAAGTGTGCTGCTTACTTGCAGGTGGCGCTGGGAGACTCTTGCCTGCTCCGTGGCTTAATGTGCCTAGGTGAGCGTGGGGCTTGGTGCTGTGACGACGAGGAGGAGATCTGAGGAGGAGGAGGAGAAGCCCCGTTGCTAGGGGAGACAAGTCCGCCGCCAGGGAGGTCCACCTGTGCACAGGGGAGAACACTCTGACAAGGTGAGTTATTCTGTGGCTTACGTGACGAGGCTTGACGATGATGCATCGTGGATGCTCTGGCTAGAGGTCAAGTCCGTGATGCATTGCATGGCGAAGTAGACAGACGACTCCGTGCTGAGCAGTCAGTGACACCGGCTTTTAAGGCCTGCTGGTTATTGGCGGCAGGTGTGTGCGCAACCGGGGCTGATGACGGCCCAGCGGCCGCCATGACAGTACTCCCCTCTCTAGAGGTGCCTCCAGGCACCTGCCCCATCCTACCTGTATGCGCCCGATGGAAATCGCAGATGAGCTGTTTGTCAAGAATCAACGCAGGGCGAATCCAGGAACGGTGTTCAGGGCCGAATCCCCCCCAGTCCATCAAATACTGAAGACCTCGACCCCGCCGGCGGACATCCAAGATGGCAGTAACCCCCCAAGCCAGGTTGTTGTCGATCATCCTCGGGGGAGGAGGCACCGCAGGGGGTGGGCACAGAGGGTCGGAGATGTAGGGCTTCACCTGGGAGACATGAAAAGAGGGGCAGATGTGCATGGAAGGGGGGAGAGCTAGGAGCACAGTCACCGGGTTAATTATCCGAGAAATCACATATGGGCCGATGAAACGCTTGGTTAACTTGCGTCTCTCGACCGGCACACTGATATTTTTTGTGGATAGCCAAACCTGTTGACCCACCTTATAATCCGGGGCAGGTCTCCTGTGATGGTTGGCCACCTGGGTATTGCGTTCCGCAGTCTTGAGGAGGGCCTTGCGGGTGATGGTCCAGATCCGGCGACAACGCTTGGCATGGGCCTGCACAGAAGGGACAGCCACCTCCTTCTCCTCCTCCGGGAACAGCGGGGGGTCATACCCCAAAGATGCCTTGAAGGGGGACACTCCCGTTGCTGAAGACACCGTGGCATTGTGTGCGTACTCAATCCAGGGCAGGAATGTACTCCAGGACGAGGAACATGAAGAAATGACGCAGCAGAGCGCAGCCTCCAGCTCGTGATTGGCTCGCTCGCACTGGCCGTTACTCTGTGGGTGATACCCCGAGGAGAGACTCGCCGTGGCCCCCAACACCGTGCAGAATGCCTTCCAGACCTGGGAAACGAATTGCAGGCCTCAGTCTGAGACAATGTCTGCAGGGATGCCGTGAAGACGAACCACATGCTGAACCAGGAGGTCCGCCGTCTCCCCTGCCGAAGGCAACCCCTGGAGTGGCACAAAATGGGCTGCCTTGGAGAAACGATCCACTATCATCAGCACCGAGGTGAATTGGTCCGAAGGGGGCAGGCCTGTCACAAAGTCCAGAGCCACATGGGACCAGGGGCGAAAAGGGACCGGCAGAGGATGGAGAAGACCTGCCGGGGGGGGGGGGGGGGATGACGATTTCCCGGTGGCGCACTGGGCGAAGGCCCGGACACAGTTGGTGACATCCCTCCTCAACCCTGGCCACCAGAAGGCTCTCTGAAGCAGGTTGATGGTGCGGGCGATTCTCGGGTAGCACGCCAACTTGGAGGTGTGACCCCACTGGATGACCTCACTCCTGACCGACGAGGGGACTAACAATCAGCCCGGGGGACCCCCACCCGGGTCGGGCTCACTCTCCTGCGCCCTCCTGACCCTGTCCTGGATCTCCAACAAGAGGGAACCCACCACACAGCTGATGTGCCCGGTGTGAACTGCCTGGAGAGGGCGTCTAGCTTAACGTTCTTACTCCCTGGCCGGTAGGTGATGGTGAAATTAAACCGGCCAAAAAAGAGAGACCAGCGGGCATGGCGGGAGTTCAGCCGCTTTGCCGTCCGGAGATACTCTAGGTTTTTGTGATCTGTCCAAACGATGAACGGCTGGGCAGCCCCCTCCAGCCAGTGCCTCCATTCCTCCAAGACGAGCTTGACTGCCAGCAACTCCCTGTCACCGATGCCGTAGTTCCTCTTGGCAGGTGTTAGACGGTGGGAAAAGAAGGCGCATGAACGGATCACCCCGTCCACAGGGGAGCATTGAGAAAGGACCGCCCCCACTCCAGAATCTGAGGCGTCCACCTCCACCAAGCACTGCAGGTCCGGGTCCACCTGGGTCAGGACGCAGGCGGAAGCGAACTCCTCCTTCAATTTCCAGAACGCCGCAGCAGCCTCCTTGCTCCAGCTGAAGGGGGTCTTGGGGGACATGAGGCTGGTCAGGGGCTTGGCGATGATCCCAAACTTCGGCACAAAACGACGGTAGAAGTTGGCGAATCCCAAAAACCCCTGCAACTGTTTACTGGACGTGGGAGTGGGCCAGTCCACCACCGCCTTGACCTTGGCCGGGTCAGGGAGCACCTGG
The DNA here is from genome assembly GCA_020510985.1 of Pholidichthys leucotaenia. NCBI lineage: Eukaryota > Metazoa > Chordata > Actinopteri > Cichliformes > Pholidichthyidae > Pholidichthys > Pholidichthys leucotaenia. The sequence goes on along the minus strand of CM035837.1, from coordinate 413,680,639 downwards.
TTGTGTGCAATAATAAACCCCAAGAAGGATGTCAAATTGGTGTGAAATTCACACTTCTCAGCCTTGACGAATAACTGGTTCTCCAGGAGGCGCTGCAGGACCCGTCTAACATGCATCTGGTGCTCCTCCAACGTGCGTGAAAAGATCAGGATGTCATCTAGGTACACAAACACGAAGGAGTTCAGGAAATCCCGGAGGACATCGTTGATTAGACGCTGGAAGATGGCCAGAGCGTTGGTTAACCCAAACGGCATCACCAGGTATTCAAAGTGGCCGCTTGGGGTCTGGAAAGCCATCTTCCACCTGTCACCCTCCCTGATGCGCACCAAATGATAGGCGTTGCGAAGGTCCAGTTTTGTGAACCATGACGGCCCCTGGAGGGAGTCAAAGGCCGAGTTCATCAGGGGCAGTGTATATTTGTCCTTGATGGTGATGTCATTTAGACCCCGGAAATCGAAACAGGGGCGTAGGGAACCATCCTTTTTTCCCCACGAAAAAGAATCTTGCCCCCACTGCCGAGGAGGATGGACGGATGATTCTGGAGCTGAGGGACTCCTTGATATACGTGTCCATGGCCTCCCGCTCCGGAGCTGACAGGCTGTATAAACGACTTGCCGGCAGCGGGGCCCCCGCCCGGAGGTTGATCGCACAGTCGTAGGGGCGGTGGGGGGAAAGGGACAGCGCCCGTGACTTGCTAAAGACCGCTCCCAGATTGTGATAGACCTCTGGTACTCTGGACAGGTCCGGGGGCGGGGACGTGGGGGGGGGGGGAAGGTTTCACTGAAACAGAGGGAGCACATGCTGCAGACTGAAGACAGGCACTGAGACAAAAGGGGGTCCATGCTGTGATGTTTCCTGCCTGCCAATCGAACGAGGGGTTGTGTAGGCGCAGCCATGGATAACCCAGGATAATAGGCGAGGTGGAGATGGGCAACACCAAGAACCGGATATCCTCCCGATGGTTTCCAGAAATAATCACCGACACAGGGGCCGTCTGGTGGGAAACAGTGGTGAGCGGGGTCTTTGACAGCGTGATAAGGTTGACAGGCAGGCAGAGGGGTTGACAGCTGAGGCCCAGACGGGTTGCCAGGTCTTCTGAAATGAAGCTTTGCTCAGCTCCAGAGTCAATGAGAGCGTGCGTAGAATGTTCCCTGTGTTTGTAGATCAGTCTGATAGAAATGAGACAACGGGTGAGGGGCTTTTTCTGGTCTACATCCGTGAGTCCCCCTACTGTGACCCACGGACCTCCCCTTTTAACTGATTGCTACACTCAGCTACCCCGTGGGACCCACTACCATAGTAAAAACACAGACCCAGATCCCTTCGGCGCTGTCTCTCAGCTGCTGAAACACCCGATTGCCCTAAAAACATCTCCTCCCGCCCCGGAAGTTCCTCCGGAGGAGGCAGAGCCGGCAGGGGTGGCCAAGAGGAGCGGGCGCATGATTTAATCGAGCGACTAGCAGCTCCATGTTCAGCTGCCCGCTCCTTCAGCCTGTTGTCGAGGCTAATGGTAAGTGAGATCAGTTCGCTTAATCTGTCTGGTTTATCCCGTGCCGCTAGCCCATCCCTCAGTTCTGGGCTAAGGCTGCGGAGAAAAATACTACACAGAGCAGAATCCTCCCACCCCACCTCCATAGCTAATACCCGGAAGTCCACAGCGAAATCGGCTGCAGACTTACTGCCCTGCCGAAGATTCAAAAGACGGTCTGTTAACACCGTGTCCCGATCAGTGTAATCAAAAACCTCCTGGAACTCTGCTACAAATTGTTGGTATGTTAAATGAGCGTAGCTGGGCTTTGCCATAATCGCATATGCCCAAGCTAACGCTCTTCCCTCAAGCAGGTTGGAAATATACCCTATTCTGCTGTGATCTGTGGGAAAATCTCCCAGGACACGGTGAAACACTGTCTCACACTGCAGCAGGAAACCTCGTGCTTCCCCGAGTTTGCTGCTAAAGCAGGCGGGGGTAGGCACGGGAGTGAGGCGAGGTAAGGGAGGTTGGTGGGCCTGGCTAGCAGGTGAATTAGCAGGGGCTGGTGGCGCCCCGGCGGCCGGGGGGAACGCCTGGCATCCTTCCACTCGATCCAGCCGGCTGTTAATTTGAGTTAATTGATTTAGAATAACTTTCTGTTGATGGGCAATTAGGTCTACTCGGGCGCTAAGAGTGTTAAGACGGCGCATCAGCGCACTGTCTGCTGGGTCGTCTTGACGGAGTCGTACTGACATGATTACTTGACCCAGGAGACAGACACTGACACGAGTAAGACCGTTTGACAATTATTTATTAAATCAATGTCTGTTGTGTGTGTGGATGTGAGGGTGAGTGTGATGCTGGAGGACAGCTGGAGCTGAGCGAGTCCCGCTGCGACCTGGCAACTCTGGAAATACACAAGCACAGGGGGATTAATGCAGCTCGCAGTAAGAAGATGTAACAAAGTACGCTGCTTACTTGCAGGTGGCGCTGGGAGACTCTTGCCTGTTCCGTAGCTTAATGTGGCTAGGTGAGCATGGGGCTTGGTGCTCTGACGACGAGGAGGAGATCCGAGGAGGAGGAGGAGAAGCCCCGTTGCTAGGGGAGACAAGTCCGCCGCCAGGGAGGTCCACCTGTGCAAAGGGGAGAACACTCTGACAAGGTGAGTTATTCTGTGGCTTACGTGACGAAGCTTGACGATGATGCATCATGGATGGTCTGGCTAGAGGTCAAGTCCGTGACGCGTTGCGTGGCGAAGTAGACAGACAACTCCATGCTGAGCAGTCAGTGACACCGGCTTTTAAGGCCTGCTGGTTATTGGCGGCAGGTGTGTGCGCAGCCGGGGCTGATGACGGCCCAGAGGCCGCCATGACATGATCTCTCTTTCTAGTACCTGTTAAAACTCTTGCTGCAGCATTTTGGATCAACTGAAGACTTTTTAAAGATGTTTTAGGACAACCTGATAATAAAGAGTTACAATAATCTAATCTAAAGCTAACAAAAGCGTGGATCAGTTTCTCAGCATCACTCTGAGACAAGATGCTCCTAATCTTGGCAATATTACACAAATGATAGAAGGCAGTCTTAGAAATTAATTTAATGTGTGAATTGAAAGACAGATCTTGATCAAAAATAACTCCAAGGTTCCTCACAGAGCTATTAAGAGAAAAAGTAACGGCATCCAAGCTAAAAGTTTGATTTGGAAAGGTATTTCTAAGGTTTTTTGGACCAACAAGAATGACTTCAGTCTTATCTGAATTTAATAGCAGTAAATTGAAATTCATCCAAGCTTTGATTTCCTTAAGACAGGCTTCTAACTTTGCTAACTGATTACTATCATCTGGCTTCATTGACAGGTATAATTGTGTGTCACCTGCATAACAATGAAAATGTATACAGTGCTTTCTAATAATGTTGCCTAAGGGAAGCATATATAAACTAAAAAGAGTAGGGCCTAGCACAGATCCCTGTGGAACTCCATGACTGAGCTTTGAGTTGAAAGAAAACTCATTATTGACATGAACAAACTGGAACCTATCAGATAAATAAGATCTAAACCACTGCAACAAAGTTCCATTAAGTCCAACATAGTGTTCTAATCTGTCAAGTAGAATATTATGATCAGTAGTATCAAAAGCTGTACTAAGGTCTAAAAGGACAAGAACAGAAACAAGTCCATTATCAGATGCCATAAGGAGGTCATTAGTGACCTTCACTAAGGCTGTTTCAGTACTATGATGGATTCTAAACCCAGATTGAAACTCTTCAAGTAAACCATTTCCCTGCAGGTGGTCAAATAATTGCGTAGCAACAACTCTTTCTAAGATTTTTGAAATGAAAGGGAAATTAGAGACTGGTCTATAGTTAGTTAAAACTCCTGGATCCAACGTTGGCTTTTTGAGTAAGGGTTTAATTACAGCCGTTTTAAAAGCCTACGGTACATGGCCTAAAGTTAATGAAGAATTGATTATTTGAAGAATAAAGCTACCAGTAAGTGGGAAGACTTTTTTAAATAACCTGGTAGGAATAGGGTCTAAAAGACAAGTTGAAGGCTTGGATGAGGAAATTATTTTGTCTGACTCTAAAAGGTCAATTGGAGTAAACTCATCCAAACAGATATCAGTTGAAGGAGTTGTAGTAGTTACTGTATTTAAGTTAACGGTGGTAAGAATCTGATTGATTTTATCTCTGATAGATGAAATTTTATTATTGAAAAAGTTCATAAAGTCCTGACTAGTAAGCTCTAAGGGAATGCTAGGAATGACAGAGTCTTGACTCTGGCAAAGCAGAATGAAATAGAGCTCAGATAAGATCAGGCTGTGTGTAGATCAATGTCACCAGGCAGAGTGAAGGGAGAGTGTCCTATTTAAAGGCCTCCACTGATTGACCACAGGTGATGCATGATGCTGCAGGGAACAAGACTAATGAGAGGGAGAGAGAGGCAGGGAGACAGAGCAAACACAGACCATGACAGTAAAACACTGGATCTATGAAGTGCCTTGTGATAATCTTCTTAGATAATAGAATAGAATAGAATAGAATAGAATAGAATAGAATAGGATAGGCTTTATTGTCATTGTACAGTTGTACAATACAACAAAATTGTGGGTGCTCCACAGGGCTACTGTGCAATAAAGTAAGAGGGAAGGATTAGATAAAACACAGTTACAGAATCAGAATCAGAATCAGAATCAGGTTTATTGCCATTGTTCATGTAGTACACAAACTAGGAATTTGTCTCGGTACAATGCTGCAACATTAAACATGATAAGATAAGAGAAATAAACTATACATGTAATAAAGTGTAGGATAAGATTAAGTGATACAGAATACACGATTAAACATACGTCTGAAATAAAATAAAAATAGCTCACGGGTATGGTATTGGCTTCACAGATGGAACTATGTACATAAGAGTGCGGAGTGCAGAACACATGACTTGTGGAGTGTGTGAAATAAGAGGCAGATTCATGGCAGACGGTTTATTATACACTTCACATCTCTCAAGCACAGAACAGAATGAAACATTACAGCAAGCTCTCTCCTCTTTTACCCAAGTCACTCTTCACACATTTACATGGAAGTTTCTCATCACACAGCATGACATTTACATTACACTGCCTTCAACCCCCTATGTCTCTGGCTCCTTGTGACTATATGCCCAGGAACTCCCTGGGCATTGTTCTCCCATGCTTATTCACTGTCTCTGTCTGAGGTGCTAAATAATCTGACTTCCCCCAGGTCCTATACCACGCCCCCCCCCCCCCCCCCCCAGCATCTTTAAGACAGAACATCAGTCCACACGCTGTTTTTGCTTCAGTCTCCTCCCATATCTGCTGTAACTGGGGTTTACCGCCTCCATGGCGCTGCTGTGCCGGTGGGGGGCTACTGGGAGTGTGTCTGACTGCAGGTGAGCCGTGGCGAGGGTGGGGGGGAACTTCGCTCTGTCTGTGTGGCTGCTCTGGTGGATCGCTTCCCTGGGGAGCTCTCCGTGGGGGTCTTCCACGCCGAGGGGCCCTAGCCAACAGCACTTGCTCGTCCGCCGCTACAAAGGCGGGTTTGAGTCTATCTATGCCAATTTTCTCCTGTCTACCCCCCAAGTCTAGCAAAAAATGCTTATCCCCTGTTTCCAACACCCTGAACGGTCCATCATAGGGTGGGCGCAATGGAGGGTGGTGGGCGTTGTGTCTGACGACCACGAACTCCGCGTTCTACAAAGTTTTAGGCATGAAAACACGCGGAAAACAGTGGTGGGCCAGGCCCGGCAGTGTGCCTGTGTTTGCGCTATGCTGCAAAAGCTGAGACTGGGAGCTGTCCAGCGCGGGATTATCTGGCAGAAATTCCCCGGGCAGCTGTAGGGGCTGTGCAAAAACAAGCTCTGCTAGAGAAGCTTCCAAATCGCGGAGCACAACCCCAATAAAACCCACGACAACCTGTCCACCCAATTTGCATCCGTCAGTGAAGCCCTGAGTGCTGCTTTCAGTGATCTATGAAAACGCTCGCATAACCCATTGGCCTGTGGGTTGTATGCGGTTGTGCGATGAATTGCCACCCCCAGGCTGTGGGCCATCACCGACCAGAGTTCGGAAACAAATTGAGGGCCCCTGTTGGATGTAATGTCCGACGGGACTCCAAAACGCGCCACCCATGCTGTTAAACAAGCGCGTGCTACGTCTGCGGACGTGGTTGCCGCCAGCGGGACTGCTTCTGGCCAGCGCGCGGTGCGGTCCATCACTGTCAGGAGGTGCGTGCACCCATTTGATGGTGGGAGGGGGCCCACGAGGTCCACGTGAACATGGTCAAACCTCTTAGCCGGTACCCGAAACGGCTCCAAGGGAGCCTTCGTGTGTCTGTGTACCTTGGCTCGTTGGCACGCCACACAGGCTGCAGCCCACTCTTTTACTTGTTTGCGTAGGCTCGGCCACACATACTTCTCTCCCACCATTTTGACTGACGCGCGTACTCCTGGGTGCGCCAGAGTGTGAACCGACTCAAATACGCGGCGGCGCCACGCGACCGGGACCACCGGACGCGGGCGTCCCGTGGAGACATCTCAGATTAGGGGGGGCATGCCGTCTTGCAGCACCCTGCTCTCCAGCCTTAACCCTGTTGGTCCAGACTGGAGCGCACGCACGTCTGCATCGCTAATCTGCTCCACGGCCATGGCTGCATAATCTATCCCCACGTAGACCAGGGCCACCACGGTGCGCAAGAGGCAGTCCGCCACCACATTCAGTTTACCCGACACATGCTGAATATCGGTAGTAAACTCTGAGATCGCGGCCAGCTGTCTCTGCTGCCGGCCCGACCACGGTTCTGAAACCTTGGCCATCGCGAACGTTAGTGGCTTGTGGTCCACGAACGCGGTGAAGCTGCGCCCTTCCAGCCAGAACTGGAAGTGGCGTATGGCCAGGTGGAGGGCCAGTAATTCCCTGTCGAACGTGCTGTATTTACGTTCGCTGTCGCGCAAAGTTCTGCTGAAAAAAGAGAGCGGCTGCCAAGCCCCGGCAACGCGCTGCTCTACGACAGCCCCTATGGCCACGTCTGAAGCGTCGGTGGTGAGCACTATCCGGGCCGCCGGGTCCGGATGCGCCAGTAGTGCGCTCTCGCTCCAGGGTCCATTCGACCCCATCCGCGGGTTTCTATCTCTTGAGCGCGGCCTACAATGGTTGCATGAGCTGCGCCGCGCGGGGAAGGAAACTGTTATAAAAGTTCACCATCCCCCAAAATTCCTGCAGCACCCTGACCGTCTGAGGCCGGGGAAAATCCGCCATGGCGCGCATTTTGTCGGGCAACGGGATCGCTCCTTCCAGAGAGACGCGGTGCCCCAAAAAATCAATCTCCGTCACACCGAACTGGCATTTCGCCGGGTTGATAATTAACCCGTGCTCCTCCAACCTCTGGAAAACCGTTCTGAGGTGGGTTTCGTGTTCGTCTTCGGAAGCACTGGCTACCAGGATATCATCCAGGTAGACGAACACGAACGGGAGATCGCGCAGCACAGCATCCATCATGCGCTGGAATGTCTGTGCCACGCCTTTTAACCCGAATGGCATGCGCAGGAACTCGAATAAACCGAACGGAGTTATTACCGCTATTTTGGGTACGTCCTCTGCACGCACTGGGACCTGGTGATAACCGCGGACCAGGTCTATTTTAGAAAAAATGCGTGCTCCGGCGAGGTGAATGGAAAAATCCTGTATGTGGGGAATTGGGTAGTGGTCGTGCGCTGTGGCGTTGTTCAACCTGCAGAAATCACCGCACGGTCACCACGATCCCTCAGCCTTAGGGACCATGTGTAGCGGGGATGCCCATGGGCTGTTCGAACGCCTGATGATGCCCAACCTTTCCAGGCTGGCGAACTCCTCGCGCGCTATGGCCAGTTTAGCTGTGTCCAAGCGCCGAGGTCTTGCAAAAACGGGCAGCCTGGTGGTGGTGATAAAGTGCTCCACCCCGTGTTTAGCGATGGCTGCCGAAAACGTCGGGACCATGAGTGCTGGGAACTGAATGAGCAGTGCGTGGAACTTACCACCTGGAGCTGTGACGTTGGCTTGTGCTGTTGGCTGGGTCACTCGAGCTATACAGGGGAGAGAGTCAATGGACAGTGCATTAACCAGGCGCCTGTTAGCAACATCAACCAGTAAACCATGTGCACACAGAAAATCAGCCCCCAGGATATGGTAATTCAGTGTTGCTACGTCAAAAGTCCACTCGTATGTACGGCCGTGTAGAGATAAGATCAGTGTCCTCTCACCAAAGGTCTTAATTTCTGAGCCGTTTGCTGCCAACATCCCGGGGCCGCTAGGTCCTGCCAGCCGGTCGGCGTAGGTCGGCAGGATGATGCTCTTCTGGGCTCCGGTGTCCACGATGAAATGCCTCCCCAAGCGCGCGTCTGTCATGTAGAGCAGCTTGTTCTCTTCACCGGCGGTTGCAGCTGCTACCGACCGCCGGCTTTGGCGTTTCCCGAGCGCCTGAATTGGCACGGTGGCGCACATCTGCATGCGTTCTCTCCGAAGTGGCGGTGGTAGAAACAGAGCGTGTCTCTCTGGCGCTCCTTGGCCCCCGCTGCTGCTACCGTCGGTGGCTCCTCACCTCCTCTGGTCGTCTCACTGGGCTCCGCCGCCACCGCATTGACTGTGATCGCCCTGGTGGTGAGGATGATCCTGTCTGCCTCCTGGGCTAGCGTACGGTAGTCACGCGCGGCCAGCAACGGCGAATTGGCCAGAACCGCTCTCACCTCTGTTGGAAGGTTCCGGAGGAAAAGGTGGGCAAACAGAAAGTGCCCGTCGTCCGTGCCCATTAACGCCAGCATCTTCTCCATCAGGTCGATGGCTGAACCATCTCCTAACTCGGTCCGTCTCAGGAGCCTCTCCGCTCTCTCACATTCCGAGAGCATGTAGCGCCGGGTGAGGGCATCCTTGAGCGCCTCGTATTTGTTGCGGGCTGGCGGCTGATCGAGCAGGCTCACTACCTGCTGAGCTGTGCAGGCGTCCAGCGCTGCGACCACATGGTAGAATCTGGTGTCGTCTACCGTTACTCCCCGGAGGGCGAACTGGGCCTCGGTGTGGTGGAACCAAGAGCGCAGGTTGTGCTGCCAAAAGTCTGGTAGCTTGACTGAAACCGCACACGCGTTGCTGGGGCTTTCCGACTGGGCCGGCTCCAGGGTTCTTGCCTCGTGTTCCATAATACGTCTTGGGTCACCAGTGTGGAGTGTGTGAAATAAGAGGCAGATTCATGGCAGACGGTTTATTACACACTTCACATCTCTCAAGCACAGAACAGAATGAAACATTACAGCAAGCTCTCTCCTCTTTTACCCAAGTCACTTTTCACACATTTACATGGAAGTTTCTCATCACACAGCATGACATTTGCATTACACTGCCTTCAACCCCCTATGTCTCTGGATCCTTGTGGCTATATGCCCAGGAACTCCCTGGGCATTGTTCTCCCATGCTTATTCACTGTCTCTGTCTGAGGTGCTAAATAATCTGACTTCCCCCAGGTCCTATAGACTGAATAAAATGGCCCAAGGACTATGGAAAATATACAATGGAATGGTAGTGTTTTCACGGATGGGTCAATGTACATGAAAGTGTGGAGTGCGAAGACAGGTGTGTTATTATGAAAATTAAAAAGGTTCTCAGTTCTGTGCATGTGAGCATTCGGAGGGAGGGGGTGGGGCTTCTGACTGTTAGCAGTCCGGACGGCCCAGGGGAAGAAACTGTCATTCTGGAGGTATGAGGCCTGGTTGATCTAAACCGTCATTGAGAGGGGAGCAGGTCAAACAGGTGGTGGATGGGATGTGAAGGGGTTTCCTGTGATGAACTTGATTTTTCTGAGATAGGAGGATTTGGAGATGCCCTCCAGGGAGGGCAGAGGGCCGCCGATGATTTTTGGGGCGGTGTTGATGACCCTCATCACAGCCTTCCTGTTTTCAGCCATGGAGCCAGCATACCACACACCCAGACAGTAGGTGAACACACTTTCCACTGAGCAACGGTAAAAGGCCATCAGCAGCTTCTGGTCCAGGTTGTTCTTCCTCAGGACATGGCGGAAGTGCAGCCACTGCTAGGTGGGGACGGTTTCCATATGGTCACCATTTATGAGGAGGGGGTGTGGCCCTGTCTGTTCTTCCTGAAGTCCAGTATGAGTCTTTGGGGATTTTTTGGACATTCAGTTTCAGGTTGTTTGCTTGGCACCACAGCAGCAAATTATCTGCCTCCGCCCTGTATGCCTTCTCATCGTCGTCGGTGATGAGCGCAACCAACGTGGTACCGTCCCCATACTTCATGATGACTGTGGTTGCATGGTTAGGATTGGCATTATACAAGTAAAATTTAATTGAATTGAGTTGAATATAAGGAAAATTAATTAATTTAGGGTATACAGGGAAATGTGTATTATTCTTCCTTTTCTTATTATTATTATTGTTAGATTACTGGAGAAGCAAGACTTTAATTTGCCAAAACACATATTGATATACCTTATGGAAGAATGACCTGTAGACCGATGAGACAGAACTGGAGGTTTTTGGCAAGTGTAAAGAGATATAGAGCAAACTGAGAAATTATTAATACTAATCTGTTTTTTTGTTTGTTTTGTGTGTGTTGTGGTGTCAGGACATGGATTGGAGCCTTGTTTCTGTCATGAATGCCCCTTCGGGGCAGAAAGAAAGGCACCACATGCCGGCTGTGAGTTTGCAACATTTAATAAAAAAAAATATGTATAAAGACATACACAACACTTATGGAAAAAGGGCATACAGGCCTGGCCAAAATAGTTACGGCTAAGGTGAGCGTGATCACTGGCTAACCTGCAAACAAACACAAGGAACAGGTAGCAAAATAGCCTAACTAAGACAAGAGTAATTGCCAGCCAAACCTGCAGATAAACAGTAGTACGTGCAGTGAGAGTCAGAGCACTTACATGTTGGGACATGGCTTGAGAGTGACTTGAGAGTTGACTTGATAATAGAAGGCTACACCATACAGTGGTGCAGCCCCCTTAAAGTAGGCAGCAGTACAATTAACACAATTAATCCCAGATGTGAGCACCTGAGTGATCAGGGGACGATGATCTAATTTAGACAATCGCCCACAGCTGAGAACTAGGGAGCAGACTGTGGGTGGAAGGTGAGTGACTGAGAAATGAGGAAGGAGGATCTGAAAGAAAACAACCAAAATGACAGAAAACAAACAAGAAAATAATAACAGACATGAAATACTCAAAAATACATAAAAGGTCTCAGCACTGGCTCAGACACATGACAGAGCCCCCCACCCCCCCAAGGGATGGGTCCCAGATATCTACAGGACACACCAAAGGAGCATCCCCCCGCCCCCCCAGGAAAGGGAAACCACAAAAAACTACCCCGGCTGAGAGGTGGGGGAAAACAGGTTAGGAGGGAATAAAAGAAGGCGTGGTGGCTGGAGATTACCTCACCGCTGACACCAACATGTCCAGAACCCCGAGATGCAGGACCTGGAACCCCCTCACCGATGGCACCGGGTCCCGAATCGCCGAAACCAGGGAACGTTCTTTTGTCAGTTCCAGTTTTGGGGCACCTCCTCTGCTTGGCTGAACCAGTCCTCTCTGTAGTCCGGCAGCTCCCTCCCTGAACCAGTAGACACTCAGAGGAGTTGGAGAAGGAAAAAGGAGAAGCAGGTGAGGGTGGAGAAACAGCAGCAGATGGTGAATGCTCAGACAGCTTGGGCCACTGCTGCTGAGCTTCACCATCGGGATTAAGGCAAGATAGTTCATTATTTGATAATGATAAATGAAGAGGTACTCACCTTGAATCCAGGGGTTTGGTGGTTGCTGCTGCTGGTGGTCCAGACGACGTTTCTGTGAGAACTGCCGAGGTTGTCTGGAATGGAGGCGGAGACACGGGCGGAGGTTTGGAGGAGATTTTGCCAAGCCCATGGAGCATGGATGATGAATTTGTAATGGAGAGAAGGTCTGTAAGTTCTGGATGGCTCCACAGGCTGGGGCATACTTCCAGAACCTGTGCGGCTCCAACCCAGCACTCCTGTACCGCCTCTGGAGTGCAGGAAATACGAGCCTCCGATAAGATGTTATTTATCACGCTCAGAGCAAAACACTCCTCCTCACTGAGCCTCCATAGATGATCATCTGAAAGCGCTGCCATGCCAGCGGGATAACGGGTTTTAAAGAAAAAATACGGGAGGGAAGAAAAAAAAAGTCAAAACTTATGGCTGCTGGTGTCCACATTGGTAGCCTCCTTTTGTCATGAATGCCCATTCAGGGCAGAGAGAAAGGCACCACATGCCGTGACTTTGCAACATTTAATAAAATGAAAACATAAAGACATACACAACACTTATGGAAAAAGGGCATACAGGCCTGGCAAAAATAGTTATGGCTAAGGTGAGCGTGATCGCCGGCTAGCCTGCAAATAAACACAAGGAACAGGTAGCAAAATAGCCTAACTAAGGCAGTAATCGTCAGCCAAACCTGCAGATAAACAGTAGCACATGCAGTGAGAGTCAGAGCACTTACATGTTGGGAAATGGCTTGAGAGTGACTTGATTGCTGACTTGATAATATGAGGCTACACCATGCAGTGGTGCAGCCCCCTTAAAGTAGGCAGCAGTACAATTAACACAATTAATCACAGATGTGAGCACCTGAGCGACCAGGGGAAGGTGACCTAATTTAGACAATCACCCACATCTGAGAACTAGGGAGCAGTTTGTGGGTGAAAGGTGAGTGACTGAGAAATGAGGAAGAAGGCTCTGAAAGAAAAACAACCAAAATGACAAAAAAATAAATAAATAAATAAAAACAAGAAAATAATAACAGACATGAAATACTCAAAAATGCATAAAGGTCTGAGCACTGGCTCAGACACATGACAGTTTCCTCTTTGTGTTGCATTTATGTTTCTTGTCACCAGGTCAAGGTCTCCAACCTACAGTACATCCACGCTTTAAGTTCATTTTCTGGGTTTTTCTGTCTTTATTTTCTATTATTTTGGTCTTGGCTTTGCGTCTAGTTCATCATTGTACTAAGTTATTTTTCTGGGTTTCTATATTTATTTTTGTTTATTATTTGGGTCCTTTTTGACATTTTGGTTCTTGTATTAATATTCTATCTTGTTTGTGTTTTATGTGTGTTTATTTTCCCCATAGTCCTGCTTGTTTTCTTTCTCTGTTCTTTTCTTGATTCGTCACAGCTGTTTTGTGTTTTAGTAATTAGTTCACCTGCCTTATGTAAAGGATGCAGCACCTCTGTTGGGTGCTGCATCATTTGTCATCATTCTGGCGTTTTACACACGCTCCTGTCCTGTTTTGCTTGTACCGTGAGTTATCTTTTCTGCATTGCCAAGCCTGTTTAATTTTGTTTCTGCTTCTGAGCTGTTTTTAGAGTTGTTTATTAAAATGATTTTGAATGCTCGCTATGCATCTGGGTCTTGCTCTCTGCCCCAAGGGGTGAACGCTGACAGAATGACACAGCCAGTCATGGACTCAGCAAGCAAGCCCGGCAGGAGGAGGAGGTGGAGCCACAACAAGTGAGAGGCAGTGGCCGCTGTGAAGGATCTGGCGGCCGCCGCTCGAAGCAGCTCTTCCCCGGAGGACGCTTGGGATTGCTGGGGGGGGAGTAGCGAACTTGATGGCGGCTAGACCAAGTTTGCACTCTCACCACCAGATTCAGAGACTGGCGCTTCCTCCACTACCTCCTCCACTACCTACCCGGAGCTAGCTTTCCAGCCACCTGTTCTCTCTCTGGTGGAGCGGAGAGAGCTTCTAGGCTGCAATTTGGTGTTCGGGGGCCGCGAGTGGAAAGAAGATTTGAGCAGACGCCGCTCCTCTCATCACTCTGCCTCTTCGCCCGCAGCTCACAACAAGACAATCTCCGGATCCACCCAGAAAGAGACGCCTGGACAATTAGTGGCAGCAAAGCGGGAACTCAGGCAAGTAACCTTTCATTTTTTTAAGAACTACAAATGATAGGTCTTGCCGGGTTCCCGATGGGAGGGCTCGGCGGCAGCTGGTTGCCACTTCTGAACTCTCACCACCCGCCTTTGCCATTTTTTCTGCTGCTGCCTCCATCCCTCAATCCTCACCTGCATCCCCTGCATCTGCTTGTGTTTTGTTTTGTTTTTTTCTGACAGTTTGGCCATACTGGGTGGAAACTGTATTGTCTGGGAGAAGTCTGCTGCTCTGCTTGTGGGCTCTAGAAGGCCCACAAGCAGCAGCTGCCCCCACACTGACGCCGGTGGATGCTGATGTTTGCCGAATTGGGGCTGCAGCTTTGGAACCCCTGTGTGAGGGTGATGAGGAGGAACAGGTTAAACATTGGCAGGCTGTGATAGCCCAGGAGGAGTTAATGCTGGACTACAAGCTGTGGCTCCGTCCAGAGCATGTGTCACAGCTGGGTCGGATCAAGCTGGCTATGGACGTTCCAGCTTCACTACCTGCTCCACAGCGCCACCTAGCTCCACAACCTGCTGCACGGCACCACCCAGCTCCAGTGCCTGCTCCACGTTGTTGCCTGGCTCCAGTGCCTGCTCCACAATGCCGTCCAGCTCCAGAACCTGCTCCACTGTGCCACCTAATTTCAGTACCTGCTCCACGGCACCACCTAACTCCAGAACCTGCTCGGCAGCGCCACCTAGCTCCAGAACCTGTTCCACGGCACCACCTAGCTCCAGTGCCTTCTCCACGTTGTTCCCCAGCTCCAGTTCCTCCTCCATGTTGTTCCCCAGTTCCTGTGCCTGCTCCACCTTGTTACCCAGTTCCTGTGCCTTCTCCACAGCGTTCCCCAGCTCCAGAACCTGCTCCACGGCGCCACCCAGCTCCTGTTTCTGCTCTACGTCATTCCCCAGTTCCTATACCTGCTCCACATCACTCCCTAGTTCCTGTTCCTACCCTGCTTGCCAATGTTCCTGCTTCTGATTCTGAGGTGGTCACCCCGGCGACAGGAGACCAGGAGTTAAAGCAAGTACCCTTTCATTTATGTTCAAATACCATTTTTGAAAAGGCTTGCCTTCCTCCTGGTGGGGGGACCCCTGTGCAAATTTCACCAGCTGCTGAGTCCTCCCCACCAGTCTCATTTTTAATGACTGTGGTGTTGCCTTACTGACCTCCTATTTCCCTTCATCGTCCGAGGTGGCCATGCTGAGAATGGAGGAGAATGGACCATGTTCCTGCCGATGTTCCTGAGGTCAGGAGACCTCCAGCCGTAGCACTAGAGGTTGGCGTGCCTCCACCTGCTGTTTTGGAGACCAGCGCACCACCACCTGATGTTCCTGAGATTAATATGTACATGTTTTCACCTTCAGAACTTAAAGTGTTCATGTTTTCTCTTCCATAGGTTAAAGTGTCCGTGTTATCACCTCCAGAGGGTAAAGTTGGTGCATCAGATGGTTAAATTTGGGTAAAATGTTGGTGTTATCACCCCCAGAGGGTAAAATGTCCATGTTGTCACCTCCAGAGGGTAAAATTGTCCATGTTACCATCTCCAGAGGTTGATATGTCTATGTTACCATCTCCAGAGGTTGATATGTCTTTGTTACCATCTCCAGAGATTAATATGTCTGTGTTATCTTCTCCTGAGGTCGAGGTTGATATGTCCATGTTATCATCTCCTGAGTTTTAGGTTGATATGTCCATGCTACCATCTCCAGAGGTTAATATGTCTATGCTACCATCTCCTGAGTTTTTGGGTTCCTTGTTGTCATCTCTTGAGTTTAAAGCTTCCATGTTATCTCGTGATCTAGAAAATCCTGTGTTATCTTTTGAATGAAGAAATTCTGTATTGAAATCTTTGTTATCCTTGGTACCAGAAGATCCTATGCTGTTTTCAGAACAAAGGGCTCATGTGTTTTCTCCCATTTGGTGGTGCAGGGACTTTGGTAGACCACCCGACACATCATGTTCAACCTTCAGGTGGCTTATGGATTCAGGTAGGCCCCCTGAACCGCCATGCTCTCCGGTCCGGTGGCCCTGGGACTCTTGGAGACCACCTGATTTGCCTTGTTTGTTGGTACAGTGGCCCTGGGACTTTGGCAGGCTGCCCAACCCATTTTTGTTTGTGGTTGGGGGGCCTTGGATCTTGGTTATGTCTCAGTCTGTACTTGTTGTTTGTTTGTTTGTTTGTTTGTTTGTTTTGGGGGGTGGCTCTGTGGGGGGAAAAAGGATTTGTTTTAGCCCACCTGGCCTTGAACCCCCACCACCCACCCTGGGAGGGTGCCTCTCTGGTTTTTTTTGTTTTTTGTTTTTTGTTGGGGTTTTTTTTGCTTGCTTTGTTTTGTTTTGATGTTGTCTTGGGTCATCTAGAAGCTGCCCCTTAAGAGGAGGTTAATGTCAGAACATGGGTTGGAGCCTTGTCTCCTCTCTGTGTTGCATTTATGTTTCTTGTCACCAGGTCAAGGTCTCCAACTCACATCCTCGCTTTAAGTGCTTTTTCTGAGTTTTTCTGTTATTTTCTATCATTATGGTCTTGGCTTTGTATTTAGTTCATCCTTGTACTGTTTATTTTTCTGGGTTTCTATATTTATTATTGTTTGTTATTTTGGTCATGTTTGTCATCTTGGTTCTTGTATTCATGTTCTATCTTGTTTATGCTTTATGTATGTTAATTTTCAACATAGTCCTTCTTGTTTTCTTTCTCTGTTCTTTTCTTGATTAGTCACAGCTGTATTGTGTTTTAGTAATTAGTTCACCTGCCCTTTTTAAAGGACGAAACCCCTCTGTTGGGTGCTGCATCATTCATCATCATTCTGGCATTTTGTACATGCTCCTGTCCTGTCTTGCCTGTACTGTGAGTTATCTTGTCTGCATTGCCAAGCCTGTTTAGTTTTGTTTAAGCTGTTTTTGAGTTGTTTATTAAAATGATTTTGAGCGCTCACTATGCACTGGGTCTTGCTCTCTGCCCCGAGGGGCAACCCCTGACATGTGGGGGTAAACAGTTTCTCAAATCTTCTCGAGTAACAACTGTATGAGAAACAACTATAAATAATGACAACACAAGCATTTGTCAAAGAATTTATTTACCTTTGCTTAATTTTGAACAGGCATCAGCACAGTGACCTATTTTCCCCACCCTCAAACAACACCTAGCTGCAGCAGCTTCTTCTTCTTCTTCTTTTAGATTTGATTGGTTGTTGACAACCAGCTTACAGGTGCATTACCGCCACTGACTTGATTATCATCACTCTATATCTTTGTAAGCTATCACAAATTAATTTAACAGCAGCTGCAAAGAAAAACAAAGCAGCGAAACAGGTATGAATATAATTTACTATTTCGGTGTTCTGGGTGGAACAAATAGGCAGACAAACCACTCACAGTAGGAGAATTCATAACCAGTTAATTGGCCATGGTCAGCCAATCTGATGCACTGGTCCACCTGCATAAAGCAGGAAATGCTGGCAGCAGCCAGTGGCTGCTGGTGTCAGTTACTAGTCGGCTGGCATCAGCGACTAGTCAGCAGGGACCCAAGGACTGGTCCGTCAGTATTCAGTGGCCCACGAGTATCCTGCGAATGATCAGCCGGGTCTTGCCAAGCAGTCAAGTCTGTCTCCTGCGGCATAATTCATTGAATTATTATTGATTATTATGAAGCCATATTTGTCAATATTAATAATAGAGGCAACACATACAGCCTATAACCCATTGGCTGAATATAATGTATGTATGCCTGTAAACTTTCTCTGTGGAGAAGGCATACAGGTTGCTGTCACTTCTTAATGGAGAAGGCATACAGGGCAGAGGTAGAGAATCTGCTGCTGTGGTGCCAAGCAAACAACCTGAAACTGAATGTCCAAAAAACTAAAGAACTCATACTGAACTTCAGAAAGAACAGACAGCCCCCCCACCGACCAATAAATGGTGACTGCGTGAAAACCATCCCCACATTCAGGTTCCTAGGCACCCACATATCCTCTGACCTCTCCTGGTCAGTCAACACCAAGGCCCTGGTGAAGAAAGCCCAGCAGCGGCTGCACTTCCTCCATGTCCTGAGGAAGAACAGCCTGGAACAGAAGCTGGTGCTGGCCTTGTACCACTGTTCAGTGGAGACTGTGCTCACCTACTGTCTGAGTGTGTGGTACGCCGGCTCCACAGCTGAGAACAGGAAGGGTGTGGTCATCAACACTGCCCCAAAAATTATCGGAAGCCCTCTGCCCTCCCTCGAGGGCATCTCCAGATCCTTCTGTCTCCAGAAAGATCAAGGCCATCACAGGAGACCATACAAATGCCATACCTGCTGCTGTCTGTTATTGCAATATTGATCATGTGCCATCCAATCTGTCACTGTCTGCACCTACACTACCGCACCAAACTTGCAACTTTGAGTATTACTGCTCTACCTTTTTCTGTATATAGGATTACTGGATTTTATCATTTATCTTTATTTGCACTATGAAATGCCTGGGTTTTATCTTTTGCCGTTATTTGCACTACCAGTAGCATTACTGTACAGAGACTGCTTGTCATGATCCTGGGCACGGGTGAGTGCCGTGCCCAGTCTTCAGTTTAAGTTTAGTCTTTTTCTGTCTGTTTCTTTGTTTATCCTGTCTTCCGTATTTGGGTTCCAGTTTAGTTACTGTGTCATTTTGTATTTGTAGTATTATTATTTACATTTTGGGGTTGTGTGGTTGTTGTATCTTTATGGTTTCCAGTTTGTGTTTTATTTTGACAGCGCTGTGCAGTTTCTGGCTGTCAAACTGGTTCGCTGGCTGCACAGCTGTCATTGATTCTGTTATTTTCTCCACTCATGTATCCGCACCTGTTATGCATCAGGGACAGTATTTAAGGGCGCGGCAACCTTCCCTCATGGTCATGCCCTACTGAGACATCATCAGATGATGTGCTTTGTTGGCTGTTGCCATTGAGGTGATTGTGTGAGCTCTGACCAGGTATTTGTCTTTTCCCTTAATTCCCTCAGCTGTGAGCCCCGCTGCTCTTCGGGTGTGCTCCGGCTGCATTTGTATCTGTTTTCCCGGTGTCCCTGAGTGTCTCAGCCATTATTCACCAGGCTCTTCTGCTCCCCCTGGTCATGAGCTCTGCTTTCCTCCAGCATGAGTGTTCCCCTTTTATTTATTAGTGTTGTGTTGCTTGTCATGTGCGTCTTTATTTTAATAAATGTCACAAACTCACAGACGGCGTTTGGTGTCTTGTGCTGCCTGTGAAATGGACGATTTATGACAGAAGGGCACAACCAGTGTGACACCAGCCTCTGTGGGTTTGAGTTTTTTTCCCTTCTTTTTCACATAATAATGTTCCCCTTTTGTCTAACGTGCACATTTTCTAAGCCACCAGCAGGTCATGGCCCTGCTGACCAAGGTAAATTGGTAGCTGGGGGTCGTACCACTGATGAACTGTGGGCAGCGGACTTTGCCCAGGATTTTCTGGACACAGCGCTCGTCTCTCGCTAACTGGAAGAGGTGTGTAAGAATGTGGAGGGGGTGGGGGCCATAGTGGAGGCGCACCCGGTGTTAGGGAGCTACCCCAGGTATGCAGGCCTGTTGTATACCATCTCCATCCTCCAGACAGACCCTCACATCCTGGTAGGCAACTTTCAATCATCAGCTCCTAGGACCAAGTCCACGAGGAAGTGGCCCCGAGCTCCGGGGTCCCGCCTTCCTCATCAGAAGCCCGAGCCTCTACCTCCTTCTCAGAAGACATCAGAGGCATCCAGGGAAGTATCATCTGGCCCAATTTCAGCAGCAGGAACCATCGTGCCCCGGGAAATAAGACAAGTGGGTTTTCATTCCTCTTTTCATTTTAATGAAATACCTTGCCGTGTTCCCGGTGATGAGGCTCATTGACAGCAGCCAAATTTAGCTGAGTCCTCACCACCTACTGCTGTTGTCTCACCCTCGCCTCTTTCTCCAGTGTTTTTCTCTGTTGCTTCCAAGGGTCCGCCAGTCCTGGGAAGGAGCCACTGGACAACAGAGGGGCCTGCCGCCCTGGGAACTCCTGCTCCAGCCCTGTGGCCACACTTGAGACAGAAGACAAACGCCACCTGTGGTCTGAATCCTGAGCCAACAGACAAGTGTCCCCTGGGTTTAGTGGCACAGGAGCCAGCGCCATTGGTGAGGCAACCTCCAGCATCAGCCACCTCACTGAGTGATCCACTGGCCCCAGTCACCATGCCTGGAGGTCTACTGGCTGTGCCCACTATCATGCTTGCTGCCAGGGTTGCTGCAGCAGAGTCACCGGAGTCCTTGATGGCAGCAGAGCTCAAGTCCAGACAAGTGCTCTATTCTGTGTTATCACCTACAGATCCAGCGAATTCTTGTCTGGCTCATGGTGGGGAGAATCAGTTGCTGATGTCCTCTGCTCCTGAGCTGTCCTCACCAGACTCCTCTGCTGCCAGTGGTTCTTCTCCAGTGCTTTTTCCTTCTCCTGAGGTGGCTGTGTCGGAAGTGGATGTCCAGGTGGATAGAGCTGAGACGTCCCAGCCAGGATCACCGGGGTCCTGGATGGTGGTGGAGTTCGAGCTCAGGCAAGTGCTCTTTCTTGTTTTCACTTTCTTTGTCTTAGAAATGTCTTGCCTGGCTCTTAGTGGAGAGGTCCAAGTGCAGCCGTCAGCTGCACCTGAGCTCTCCTCACAGGGCTCCACTGCTGCTGGTGACTCTGACCTGGTGTGTGTTTGTGTTCCATCTGAGCCTTCTCCTGAGGTCACCATGGGTCGTCCATCTGTGCCAGAGGTCTCCATGGGTGCAACACCTCTGTCCGAGTTTGCCGTTGGTGCTGCTCCTCTGCCTGAGGTCACCGCAACGTCTCTGTCCAAGGTCGCTGTATGTGCTACACCTCTGGCTGAGGCCGCTGTGTATGTTTTGCCTTCATCTGAGGCCACCGTAGGTGCAACTCCTCCGTCCGAGGTTGCCACAGGTGCTACACCTCAGTCCGGGACCGCCGTAGGTGCTACGCTCCAGTCCAGGGCCGCCGCGGGGTATGCCCCAGTCCGGGGCCTCCGTGGGTGCTACGCCCCAGTCCGGGACCTTCGTGGGTGCTACACCCCAGTCCAGGGCCTCCGTGGGTGCTGTGCCCCAGTCCGGGGTCTCCGTGTGTGCTGCGCCTCAGTCTGGGGCCTCTGTGGGTACTGCATTTCCACCTGAGGTGATTGAGAGTCCTCCATCCCTGCTGATGTCTGAAGTCACCATGGGTCTTTCGCCTTTGTCGGGGTTCGTCGAGGGTCATCGGGCACCACTGGAGGTTCCCGCTGATTGGCCATCCATCTCATGCGGATGCCACCTCCTGGCTCCCGTGGTCTGTGGGGGGCACTTGGTCCGGCTGCCGTCCGGTGGGGGGGGGGGGGTGTTGTGTGCTGCGGCTCGCTGGTTTAGGGATGCTGGGAGGCCACTCGATGGGTTGCCCCTCCTGCTCGGATGATTCTGGAACATGGGGAGGCCACCGGACATGATCCAGCACATGCGCCGGTGGTCTTAGGACTCTGGTAGGCCACCCAAACTGCCTCATCCACTGATCAGTTGTGCTTAGAGTCCAGTGCTGCCATCTATTGTACAGTGTTGTGAGTCATGAGTATTTTCTTTTTGTGTTTTTTTGTTTTGTCTCGGTCCCTCTGTGCCTGGGTTTCCCCCTCCCCCCCCCGGGGTGGGTTGTTTTTCTTGTTGGGGGGGGGGTCTTCTTTGTGGGGGGTTCTTTTTCTTTTTTTGACATTGCTCTGGGGTGTCTGCGGACCACCCCTGGGGGGGGAGCACTGTCATGATCCTGGGCATGGGTGGGCACTGTGCCCAGTTTTCAGTTTAAGTTTAGTCTTTTTCTGTCTGTTTGTTTCTTTGTGTATCCTGTCTGCAGTATTTGGATTCCAGTTTAGTTATTGTGTCATTTTGTACTTGTAGTATTATTATTTACATTTTGGGGTTGTGTTGTTGTTGTATCTTTCTGGTTTCTGGTTTGTGTTTTATTTTGACAGCGCTGTGCAGTTTTCGTGAGCTGTACAGCTGTCATTGATTCTGTTATTTTCTCCACTCATGTATCCCCACCTGTTATGCATCAGGCACGGTATTTAAGGGCACAACAACCTTCCCTCGTGGTTGTGCCTTACTGAGACATCCTCAGATGATTGTCATTAATCTGAGTGCTTTGTCAGCCGTTGCTATTGAGGTGATTGCATGAGCTCCGACCAGGTATTTGTCTTTTCCCTTAATTCCCTCAGCCGTGAGCCCCGCTGCTCTTTGGGTGTGCTCCGGCTGCATTTGTCTCTGTTTCCCCAGCATCCCCGAGCCCCCTGGTCGTGAGCTCTGCTATCCTGTATGTTCTGCACGTATAGTAGTATTGACAAATAAAATCTTTGAGTCTTGAAACCCCTCACATCCCACCCACCACCTCTTTGACCTGCTTCCCTCTAGACGACGGCTCAGATCAATCAGGCCCCACACCTCCAAACTGACAAACAGCTTCTTCCCATGGGCCATCCAAACTTCAAACAGCCAGAAGCCCCACCCCCTCCCTCCGAACGTTCACATGCACAGAACTGAGGACCTTTTCAATTATCATAATAATTGAGCTACAGTGGTCCCTCACTTATCGCGGTTAATGGGTTCCAGAACTGACCGAGAAAAGTGAAAAACCGCGAAGTAGCGTCACCCCTAATGACGTCACCCATAAATAATACGTACGTTCATTCTCTCACTCTCTCTCTCATATGATACGTGTGTGTGTGTGTGTGTAAGTGTACATACATACGTAGATGTAAATAAAGTGTACATAAATATGTTTTTAGAACTCTTTTATTCTTATAACAAGATAAGTAACTCAAGATGAAGATGATTTACTGCACAGGTTAATGAGAGCTTTACTGCTCCTCAGGTGACGCCTCATCGTCAGGTGCTAGAGGTGCAGGATCGTCGAGGGCAGCTTCCGATAGAGCTGGAGAAGCTGCAGGAGGCGGCGTAGTGGCTCGACGGGAAGACTATTTCGCACAAAAAGGCACAAGAGAACAGCGAAAAGTTCCACGCGGCGAGACTAAGCAACACGAGCGATAAAGAACAATGAATGGGGTCTTCCTTCGCTGGGTATGGGCGCTCGGCAGGGAGAGAAGCTGGGTAAAACGTCTCGGCCAATCAGCTTGCGAGATTCCCGAGCCGAGCCAACACGAGAACAGCGAATAGAGAGGTGCATTTTGAGTTGTGCGGGCTCTCCGTGTTGATACCTGATGTTCTAATGTAGTCTCCCTGCCTTGTGCTAGCGCCCGCCCATTTTTTCTCAATTTTGAATTTTTGATGAATATTTTTGAAAAATCCGCGATGCACTGAGGGCGCGAAAGGTGAGGCGCGAAGTAGCGAGGGATCACTGTATTTCATTAAATCGTGTTCAATTGTGTGTTTTGCACTCCGCACTCTTATGTAAATTGTATCATCCATGAAGCCATTACCATACTTGTGATGCTTGTGTACAGTGTGGCAAGAAAGTATTTAGTCAGCCACCAATTGTGCAAGTTCTCCCACTTAAAAGATGACAGAGGTCTCCAATTTTCATCATAGGTATACTTCAACTATGAGAGACAAAATGAGAAAAAAAAAATCCAGAAAATCACATGGAAGGATTTTTAATGAATTAATTGGTAAATTCCTCAGTAAAATAAGTATCTGGTCAACTACAAACAAGCAAGATTTCTGGCTCTCACAGACCTGTAACTTCTTCTTTAAGAGGCTCCTCTGTCCTCCACTCGTTACCTGTATTAATGGCACCTGTTTGAACTCATTATCAGTATAAAAGACATCTGTCCACAACCTCAAACAGTCAGACTCCAAACTCCACTATGGCCAAGACCAAAGAGCTGTCAAAGGACACCAGAAACAAAATTGTAGACCTGCACCAGGCTGGGAAGACTGAATCTGCAATAGGTAAGCAGCTTGGTGTGAAGAAATCAACTGTGGGAGCAATTATTAGAAAATGGAAGACATACAAGACCACTGATAATCTCCCTGGATCTGGGGCTCCACGCAAGATCTCACCCCGTGGGGTCAAAATGATCACGAGAATGGTGAGCAAAAATCCCAGAACCACACGGGGGGAATGACCTGCAGAGAGCTGGGACCAAAGTAACAAAGGCTACCATCAGTAACACACTACGCCACCAGGGACTCAAATCCTTCAGTGCCAGACGTGTCCCCCTGCTTAAGCCAGTACATGTCAAGGCCCGTCTGAAGTTTGCTAGAGAGCATTTGGATGATCCAGAAAAGGATTTGGAGAATGTCATATGGTCAGATGAAACCAAAATAGAACTTTTTGGTAAAAACTCAATTTGTCGTGTTTGGAGGAGAAAGAATGCTGAGTTGCATCCAAAGAACACCATACCTACTGTGAAGCATGGGGGTGGAAACATCATGCTTTGGGGCTGTTTTTCTGCAAAGGGACCAGGACGACTAATCCGTGTAAAGGAAAGAATGAATGGGGTCATGTATTGTGAGATTTTGAGTGAAAACCTCCTTCCATCAGCAAGGGCATTGAAGATGAAACATGGCTGGGTCTTTCAGCATGACAATGATCCCAAACACACCGCCTGGGCGACGAAGGAGTGGCTTCGTCAGAAGCATTTCAAGGTCCTGTAGTGGCCTAGCCAGTCTCCAGATCTCAATCCCATAGAAAATCTTTGGAGGGAGTTGAAAGTCCGTGTTGCCCAGCAACAGCCCCAAAACATCATTGCTCTAGAGGAGATCTGCATGGAGGAATGGGCCAAAATACCAGCAACAGTGTGTGAAAACCTTATGAAGACTTACAGAAAACGTTTGACCTCTGTCATTGCCAACAAAGGGTATATAACAAAGTATTGAGATGAACTTTTGTTATTGACCAAATACTTATTTTACCGAGGAATTTACCAATTAGTTCATTAAAAATCCTTCAATGTGATTTTCTGGATTTTTTTTTTTCTCATTTTGTCTCTCATAGTTGAGGTATACCTATGATGAAAACTGGAGACCTCTCTCATATTTTAAGTGGGAGAACTTACACAACTGGTGGCTGACTAAATATTTTCTTGCCCCACTGTATATTTCCATCATCTTGGGCTATTTTTTATTTCAGTCGTGTGCTTAATTGTGTGTTCTGTAACAATGTTTTATCTAACCCTTCTCTCATACTTAATTGTGCAGTAGCCTGGTGGAGCACCCTGTAACAGAATAGTTACAGAAAAAAGATCTCACAATACATTTGACTGGTACTGTCAAATGCCTAGCTGCCATCTCTAGACCGTATCCTGGGGAGTTGAATAAACATGAGCATCTGTTGTATCTACAGACATAGAATAGAATAGAATAGAATAGAATAAGCTTTATTGTCATTGTACAGTACTACAGTACAATGAAATTGTGGATGCTCCACCAGCCTACTGTGCAGTAAAGTAGGTCAGAAGGATTAGATAAAACACAGTTACAGAACACATGATTAAACACACGACTGAAATTAAAATAAATGAAAATAAAAATAAAATGAAAATAAAAATAAAAATGGCCCAGGATTATGGAAATATATACAGGTCTGGTAGTGGCTACGCGGGTGGAACTACAGTGGTGTGGAAAAAGTGTTTGCCCCCTTCCTGATTTCTCATTTTTTTGTATGTTTCTCAAACTTAAATGTTTCAGATCATCAAACATATTTAAATATTAGACAAAGATAACACAAGTAAACACAAAATGCAGTTTTTAAATGAAGGTGTTTATTATTAAGGGAAACAAAATTCCAAACATACCTGGCCCTGTGTGAAAAAGTGATTGCTCCCTAAACCTAATAACTGGTTGGGCCACCCTTAGCAGCAACAACTGCGATCAAGTGTTTGCGATAACTGGCAATGAGTCTTTACAGCGCTGTGGAGGAATTTTGGCCCAATCATCTTTGCAGAATTGTTGTAATTCAGCCACATTGGAGGGTTTTTGAGCATTAACCTGTGGTGATCCGAGCTGTGTGTTGTTTTTCTCTCTCTCTGTAATTATCTTCCACAGCTGCGGTCTCACTCACATCTGCATTTCCTAATCAGACTGCCTTTATTAGGAGTGGGTTCCCCCACTCCTGCCTGAGACATCAATGCTCCAACAGGGTGAAAGAGCTCTTTGTCGCGATTCTACTCTTCTCATCAGCTGGGAGTTTCGCCTCCCTTTCAACTACGACTATTCTGCCCTTCATCGGCTGGGAGTTTTGCCTCCCTCTTTACAACTGAAAGCAACCTGTTAACTGGGTTTTCATCATCTGCCTCTCCTTGTCCTCTATACCTGTGCACAGGTGGACCATCCTCCAGGCGGACCAACCCAGCTCCAGGCAGCAGACCAGGACTCTTCCCATGAGCCAGAGGCTCCACTCACTCAACTGCGTTCCCTAAGTGCCTCAACACCTTGACTGAACGCTTTCCTTTCCTCCTCAGCTGAGGATTCCTCTGCACGTTTCACTGCAATTCTCTGCACTGGCACTTCTTCACCATCGCGGGACCCTGGTAATCTGGAGAAGGTCAAAGTTGCAAGTAGTTTCCCTCCTACACTCCCTTGTTCTATAAGACTTTTATTGATTACGCTAATTCAGCCATTTGTTGCAAGATTACTCATATCTTCTTCTCTCTTTTCCTTGCAGGGTTGCCAGACTACTCCCATTCTGCACACACTCACAGACACTCACACACTCACGTTCAATAAAGATCATTGCATTTCTAATAAAGTCTGTTGTCTGCTCCTGGGTTAAACTTCAAATCATGTCAGTACGTCTCTGTCCAGAAAACCCAGCAGATGGTGCGACCGCACAAAGACTCAACATCATGGAGGCTCAATTAGATCAGCTAAAGGCACTTTTCCACTAGCCCAGCACACCTCGCCACGTCTCAATTCACTTCGACACGGTTCGGCTCGGTTGTGTCTCCATTACAGCCGGGTTAAGCTGGGGTGGGCGGGATTTTTTTTACAGCAAGGCGGCGCCACACTCCCATGACGTAAAGCACGTGACCCAAGCAAAACATAACACATGCATCATGGCGGCTGTACAAGGCGACTCCTCGGTCTGTGGCTTTTTTCACCATAAATGCCAAAAAGGACCACCAGACACGGGTACAGGCAGCGAGACGAAACACTCTGGAATAGTTCTGCAGCTTCTGGGAGAGCCGAAGATGTGAGGATACAAAGTAGGTCATATAAGATGGTAAGCTAATGTTGCTAATGCTAGTTTGCTATAAGTACGTCATACTACACTGTAATGTCTGCAACTTATCGCTGTTAATCTGTTAAAGATCAGAGATCAGAGATCTGTTAAAGATCAGAGAAGGCAAGGACAGCTTCAGGAAGAAGATGGAGGACAAGCTGCAACAGAGCGACATCAGCGGGGTCTGGAGAAACCTCAAAACCATCTCGGGGCTCCAGAATACCTCCCCCCAGGCCACGGGGGGCAGGGAGTGGGCGAACAACCTGAATCTGTTTTTCAATAGATTTGACCAACCGCCCTCCCCCCTGTCTGCACAACAACCACTGCTGCCTCTAAGAAATCAAGTCCTGCTACCCACTCCCCACTCCACCGACACCCCCCCCACTCCCAACACACAGCCCCCCATCCTGACCCTGACCAAGACCCAGGTGAGGACGGAGCTGAGGAAGATCAAGGCGAGGAAGGCGTCGGGACCGGACGGCATCAGCGCAAAGCTCCTCAAGTCCTGTGCAGACCAGCTGTGTGGGATTGTGACGTATATCTTCAACATGAGCCTGAAACTGGGGAGGGTACCACAGCTGTGGAAAACATCTTGTGTGGTACCTGTACCAAAAACTTCCCACCCCAAAGACCTGAACAGCTTCAGACCGGTGGCCTTGACGTCCCACTTGATGAAGACCCTGGAGAGACTGCTCCTTGCTCATCTCCGCCCCCTGGTGGAACCAGCGATGGATCCACTCCAGTTCGCCTACCAGCATGGCATTGGGGTGGAGGATGCGGTGATCTTCCTCCTTCACCGTTCTCTGTCCCACCTGGAGAAGCCCGGGAATATGGTGAGGATCATGTTCTTTGACCTCTCCAGTGCTTTCAACACCATCCAACCGATGATCCTGAAGGACAAGCTGCTGCGCGCAGGGGTGGACCAGCACCTGTCATCATGGATCCTGGACTACCTCACGAACCGGCCTCAGTTTGTGAGAACCCGGGACTGTGTTTCCGACACGATCATCAGTAGCACGGGGGCCCCCCAGGGAACGGTGCTGGCTCCCTTCTTGTTCACTCTTTATACTGCGGACTTCTCACACAACACAACACACTGCCATCTACAGAAGTTCTCTGATGACTCTGCGATCGTTGGTCTCATCTCCAGCGGAGATGAAGCTGAGTACAGAGGGCTTATCCAGGACTTTGTGGACTGGTGCCATCGGAACTGCCTCCAGATCAACGCGAGGAAAACTAAGGAGCTGGTGGTGGACTGCCGCAGGCATGGGCAGCCCCTCACAGCACCAGTAAATATACAGGGAACAGACATCGAGATGGTGACATCCTACAAGTACCTGGGTATTCATCTGAACAATAAACTAGACTGGTCACACAATACTGACGCACTCTACAAGAAGGGACAGCGCAGGCTGTTCCTGCTGAGGAGACTCAGGTCTTTTGGTGTACAAGGGGCGCTGCTGAAGTCATTCTATGACACGGTGGTGGCATCAGCCATCACTTTTGGAGTGGTCTGCTGGGGCAGTGGCATTACTGCAGCCGATAGGAAGAGACTGAACAAACTGATTAAGAAAGCTAGCTCTGTCCTGGGGCAACGCCTTGATCCGATGGAGGAGATAGGAGAGAGAAGGACGGTGGCTAAACTGTCATCTCTGCTGGAGTCCGAGTTCCACCCTATGCAGGACATACTGGATGCACTGAGGAGCTCATTTAGCAGCAGACTACATCATCCCAGGTGCACAACCGAGAGGTTTCGTAGGTCCTTCCTACCAACGGCTGTCAGACTGTACAACCTAAGCAGGGCTGCTCGCAGAGATAGCAAAAAGACGTAACAAACTAATAGTTTTTTTTTTGTTTTTTTTTTTTTTGTTTTTTTTTTTTTGAATGCAAAAGATGCAATAGACTTACACAATGGTCCTCTCCGGCATACAACTAGGAACATACCGGTCGCTATGGAGGGTGAGAATATGTATGGGCACATAATCATACCATGTAGGATAACTAAATAGACGGTTATGCTGTTTCATCCCACCTAGCAACAATGCTCTGCACTGTGTGTGTTTATATATTTACATATTTATTCCATCTAGCTACAATGCTCTGCACTGGGTGTGTTTATATTTATATATCTATATATTTATTCCATCTAGCTACAATGCTCCGCACTGTGTTTTTATATATCTACATATTATTCCATCTAGCTACATTGCTCCGCACTGTGTGTGTTTATATACTTGCATATTTATTCCACCTAGCTGCAATGCTCCATACTGTGGGTGTTTATATATTTACATATTTATTCCATCTAGCTACAATGCTCTGCACTGTGTGTTCATATATTCATATATTTATTCCATCCAGCTACAATGCTCTGCACTGTGTGTCTGTGTGTGTGTGTGTGTGTGTATATATATATATTTTATAGTAATATGTACATATGTATATTAGCTGCTCTTGCTTGCTTGTTTTTTCTTGCCTTCTGATTGTTGCTCTGAGTGTTGCTATCCCTGTGCTGTTGCAATCCTGGAATTTCCCCTTTGTGGGACTAATAAAGGCTTATCTTATCTTATCTTATCTTAGGTACTAAAATATGTACGCTGTGTGTGTGTGTGTGTTTCAGATGGCTCTGTTGTGGGGAAATTATTGCTTCAAACGGTCGGTCTGGGCGTTCAGCACAGCCTGTCACTGATGTCAATAGCCTGTCACTGATGTCAACACAGCTTCACAAACGATCAGTGGTTGTAGAGCTTAAGAATGTCTGTAGAAACGTTTATTTCCTGTACAACAAATTGCTCTGATCTGCGTGAAAATCATGGAGAGACTGTTGAGACATCATGGATGTACCTGCTCCTGCAGCATTGAGTCTGAGGTGGTGTCGTAGCAAAAAATGATCAGCTGACACAACTTGATCACCATGTTAATAACTATATTAGCCACAAAATATATATTCAAAAAGTAAACAGTACTGAGTTACGTATAATAAGATATATTTGACAGTTATGATGCATTTTAGGCCAAAACAAACTTGATCTAGGATTAAAAGCAATTAAAATAATGCAGTCACAAGGTTACATGGAAAATACTTGATTTACTAGATACATGTAGTGTAGAAATATATATTCTCTGCATCAACAATGTACTATACATGCATTCATGTAGTATTGCACTGGGAATTGCACTGACAATAAACCTCTGAAGTTTTTGCAGATGTCTCTTTTTTATATGTGAAGGTTACCACCATGTGGCACAAATTAAATACTAAAAGATTGGAAAAGCTGTCTAAAGAACAATCCAGCAGTTTGAGAAATCACTTTTGGTTTGGTGTAAGTCTGTCAACAGAATTATGAATCATAAAGCAGTTTGTGTTAAAATGTTAAATCCCACTAAACCTAATCCGGGGGCTACCAATCATGTGTCATCGGGGGCCAAGACCCTGCAGGTTCTCTCTTCTACCCAGTCTCTTCAGCAGGTGTTCTCACCGATCAGCAGTCAGTGGAAGAAGTTCAGTGGAATCTGCTGTTGAAGACACTGGTTGGAGGTAAAGCCTGCAGGGTCTTGGCCCTCCGTGGCACATGATTAGACACCCCCGCCCAAACCCATTATGATGAAGAGCAGATGCTAATATGACCCAGAATTCCTCCATATACTGGTACTGTCACTAAAGTATGCAGGGTCTTCTGCAGTGGCACATCCAACAATACAGTCTTCAGTTAATAAAATAATTGTTTTGCTTACTTTTTTCTTAAAAATGAGCCATTATTTTCAAGGTCACCGATAAATCCTTTGTACAGTTTACTCTTTTCCCACCGGTGTCTTAACAGACAAAATAGAAAATCATGATGCAAACACATAAGTCACTAAATTGTTTATTACAATCAGCAGCAAATTCCAGATTATTCGGAATGTGCAAAATTCAAGAAACTGGAATGGGTCACACACACCAGCCACGCTGCCTCACTGAGAAGCAACTGGATCGACCCCTCGTACTGGTCCTGATTCAGCAGAGCTTCAGCCTGCATCTCAGTAAATAGTGAGGCAAGGTCCAATTGGGGTGGACAGTTTCCCTCTTGCCTAGACAAAAGACAGAAATGGGTGGTGGTTAATTAAAGCAAGTGTAAAACATATTTGGGAAATACACTTGTTGCTAAAAGACAGTGGTGGAATGTGAATTAATGAATGAATCTTTATTTTGGATTGATTAAAAGTAAGGATTAAAAGAAAATAGAATAATATAACAAAGGGGAAAAAAACTAGCAAGGTCAAATTAAACAATAACTCCTCTGATTATATAGTTCAACATAGGTTATCTGAAATGGGTGATGGCTGAAGCTGCAGCTTATATTGCCCACCCATATTCCATCCAAGAATTCAAAAGAAAAACAAAACAGGAGGGATTACAATTTGAATGTGACAATAAAGTACTTTGTTGTTGTATTTAACCACAATTTTCATGTAGCTGCGCTTCAGTAGATTTTACAAGGGCTGGGTTACATTTAAAATCATCTGTTTTTACTGTGGCCTCAGTAATCAGAATGAATTAATACATTCACTTGAATGGAATCTAGTACTTTAACTGAAGGTGTGCATCACCGAGTATGGAGTCGCTCAGTCAAAATATGGAGTTTTTATCAATAAAAGTTTGTCTTGTCTGTAAAAGTGTCTCTTCTTGCCCTGGCTTCATGTGTGGGCGGTGTTTTGTACTTGCATTGCTAAAATATAAAAGGAAGCACTACAATGGGTCTCAAATATTTGTAATGTGTCCTGTTACTGCATGAGTTTATTGATGATAGACTATAAACTACACATATAAAGTAAATTATATTGACGACTGAACATCTCACATTCGCCAAAACATACAGTTATGAACATAACTCACAAAGGATCACACAAGTGATCTGACCAAAAAATAAATACATTAACAAGCGGTTTATTTTAAAGTTGATGTGCCATATTCACACAATCAAATAAATCTCAGTTCAGTCCCTTTTATATTAAGTGGAAATTGTGCTACTTTGTTTTTGACACTTTACCTATAAAAGCAAAGGATTTCAGTACGTTCCACAGTGGCGAGGTCCGTTGTGGGGTGGCTGCTTTCCTCTTGCCTAGATGAACGACAGAAATGGATGGTGGTTAGGTTCAAGCAAGTTCAACACTTATACAGACACATCTCAAAAATTAGAATACCATGAAAAAAATTCAATATTTTTGTCACTCATTTCAGAAAGTGAAACCCATATATAGATTCATTACAGGGACAGTGATATACTGAAAGTGTTTATTTTAATATTGATGATTACGGCTACAGCCCATATTAACCAACACCTCAGTGGCCAACATTTACATTTAAAAACTTTTTTTTAAAGTTAATTTTATGTAATATTCTAATTTTTTGCCAAATTGAATTTGGGGTTTTCAGGGGCTGTAAGCCGTAATCATCAAAATTAAAATAAATAAACGCTTGAAATATATCACTGTCTGTGTAATGAATCTATATAATATACGGATTTCTCTTTCTGAAATGAGTAACAAAAAATATTGAAGTTTTTCATGACATTCTAATTTTTGGAGATGTACCTGTATTAGGGAAATACACCTGTGAAAGTCAGTGGTGGGATGTGACAAAAATGCTTCGTTTCCCTGACAAGCACTGCAGGATCCACAGAATAGGTGTGTGGGTCTATTCTGACGCTTTAGAAAATTATATGAATGACTTTATAAATCACTGGTTTGAAAAAGCACTTTTAATATGTCGAGATTTCGGCTCCTGTGGTCCATTTCACCTGTATCCACAATATAAACACTGAGGGAGGCTAACCCCTGGCATGTGGAAACACATTCTAGTATTAAATTGCACACAATTTAATGTGCAGCACCAAAGTGCAATATGTATACAAACCTGGACTTTAACCAGGATTAACATATTTCATCGTTTTGCTCTCACAAGCGAATACTTAGGAGAAAACAAGCGCGAATCAGCAGAGTTGGCTACTAGCTAACTAGCTAGCTACTAGCTAAAACTTGTTAGCCAGCACAGAACGGCGCTGTATGGCTCAAAAAAAGTGAGCTTACCACCAACAGGATAAATAAGCGAATAGATTTTTTTTTTTTTTGGACTTATTTTGTACCCATAGGTAGATTTGTTCTGCAGTCCGGTGACAAGCCACCAGCTGCCGGTCACTGCGTGCGCAAGCGCCCCTTAACTCCCTAACCTGCATGTTTTTCGCATGTGGGAGGAAACCGGAGAAATCCCGGAGTAAACCCATGCAAACACAGGGAGAACATGCAAACTCCACACAGATCACTGTTGGCCGGGGGCAGGGATCGAACCCACGATCTCATGATCCCCGCGATCCCCCAGCCGAGGGTAAACTGTGCTGCCGTGGTGCTAACCACTGTGCCACCGTGCAGCCTAGATGCACATTATTACAAATCACTCACCATCGATGGTTCTCTCACGTTCGTCTTCAGCTTGTCCGTAGTCCGGTTCTATGCTGGGCTGCATCTGTATCGGTCCGAGTCGCTCCTCTCACTGTGGATCTGCCACCAAGCAGAGAAAACTCCGCACCTCTTCGTTGGACCACGGTGTAGAGTTCTGCAAAACCTACAACGCTGTCTGTATTAATATCGTATTTACTCCGTGACCATGTTAGTCCGTGAAATATTGCAAATGGCGGTTGTGTAGATTCATCAGAAGACGGTCACTTTCGTGATGTTACGACCTGACCAATCAGTGGCGACCAGGCTGTTGACGTCACATCTCGGCACGACTCAGCACGGTTGTACCCTGCCCTAGATCAGGAACGAAAATAGTGCCTGTTAAACCGTGCTGGGGCTAGTGGAAAGAGCTACAACGTGTGCTGAGCTGTGCTGTGTTGGACTAAGCGAGGCTAGTGGAAAAGGGCCTTAATATACCAACAAGTGATCTTGAACCAATTGACTCAGATAAATTCTTGGCTTGACCAGCTTACCTTTGTACTGCCTTCTCAGACTGCCTCCGTGGGTCCAGTCGGCTTTCAACCTCTCCTCCATTGTGGTACCCTCAGTTAACACCAGTTCCCACACCCACCCATCTTAGCGGCAAGCTGGAGGAGGCTCAGGGGTTCCTACTTCAGTGTAGCCTTGTTTTTCATTGGGTACCGGAGGATTTCCTTACAAATCACAGTCAAATTAGCTATGTGGTGAACCTGCTGGAGGGGCAGGCTTTAGCCTGGGCTTATGCTGTGATGGACCGTCCCAATTATCCCCACTACACATATGACCGAGTTGTTACCGAATTCACCAAAGTTTTTGATATTTCAGACCGGGACAATGTCCTCACCATCCGCCTCCTCAACCTTCAGCAGGGGGCAAGGTATGTACCCAACTATTCAGTAGATTCTGGGTGGTTGTGGAGGAGGAGGGTTGCAAGGATGCTTCACTCTGCAGCATTTTCATGTGCAGTCTTAGTTCTAGTCTTCGGGATGACGTGGCCCATTTAGAGAAGCCCTCCTCACTACACAAATTAATCTCTCTAGCCATTAGTATTGATAACCGGTTAAGGGAGCGGGCTAGTGAGCGCTGTTTTTCCAACCGCTTGGGCTCCCAGCCGTGTCTTCCCTCTCAGTCTCTCCTCCCTGCCCTCCCTCCCCCTAAACCCTCTGACACCGGGGAACCTATGCTGGTGGGCTTTGTCTAGGTTGCCTCCTGCGGAATGACAACGCTGCCGCGATCTCAGATTGTGCATGTATTGTGCCAGTGCCGATCACGAGGTGGCTTCCTGTCCCAATCAGCCAAAAGGGGGAGTCCGTTTGTCACAGTAGTGGGGCTAACGGATGTGGGAAAGGCTAAAATCCTTACATGACTGGTATTACCTATTTGCTTTAAACACGGTCACATTGAATTTTCCACTAATGCTCTTATTGATTCAGACGCAGAACAGAGCTTCATTTCGGAGAGTCTGGCAACCCGGCGACACTCCCTTGTCACAGTCTGAAGACTCTATTGAATTTGGTTGCTCTTTCCAATGAGCCTCTTACCACAGTTACTAAGAAGACTGATCCCATTTCAGTTTTGGTTTCAGGTAACCATCGGGAGCACCTGGGTTTTTCTGTTTTGCCAATCTCTGCCTCCCTGTCATTTTAGGGTATCCTTGGCTTAGACTCCACAACCCAGTTGTTGATTGGCAGGCAGGAAGGGTCATTTCATGGAGCACGTTTTAAGCACTTGTTTACAGTCTGCAGCCTGTTCTTCCTTGGTGTCAGTTACGTCCCCGCCCACCCACTTGCCCAATCTCACCTCGGTTCCCCCTGAGTCCCATGACTTGGCTCCGGTGTTCAGTAAAGTAAAGGCACTTGCCCCCCCACCCCAACTGCCCTTATGACTGCACCATTAACCTCCTGCCGGCAGCTCCATTACCATCCAGCAGGCTTGATAGTCTCTCTGCCCCAGAGCAGGAGGCAATGGACAAATTCATTAAGGAGTCTTTAAGTTCAGGCATTATTAGGCCTTCTTCATCGGCGGTGGGAGCGGGGGGTTTTTTGTGGGCAAAAAGGACACCTCCCTTTGGCCCTGCATTGATTTTAGGGAATGTAAGCAAACTATGCCACTCATTAACTCTGCTTTTGATTCGCTTCAGGGGGGCACAGTCTTCACCAAACTGGACCTGCGTAATGCCTATCACCTGGTCAGGATTAAAGACGGTGATGAATGGAAGATGGGGTTCCACACTCCTAGTGGTCATTTCGAATATTTGGTGATGCCCTTTGGGTTGACTGACGCGCCAGCAGTGTTCCAGCAGCTCATCAACAATGTGTTGAGGGACTTTTTGGATTGTTTTGTGTTTGTGTACCTGGATGACATTCTCATCTTTTCCCGTTCTATAGAGGAGCATCAGGTACACGTGAGAAGGGTCCTTCAGTGACTACTAGAGAATCAACTCGACGTCAAGGCAGAAAAATGTGAGTTCCATACATCCTCTACCACCTTACTGGGGTTTGTCATTGCCAATAAAGAGATCTGGGCAGATCCTGCTCAGGTAAAGGCACTGGTGGAGTGGCCTGTCCCCTCTTCCCACAGGCAGCTGCAACAGTTCCTGGGTTTCGCCAATTTTTATTCGCGATTTAGCCGCAACTATAGTGTGGTTACCCTGCCACTCACCCGCCTCATCTCCACCAAAGTCCCTTTTTGTTGGTCCAAAGAGGCTGATGCGGCATTCTCAGAATTAAAGTCTCGCTTCTCCTCTCCCCCTATCCTTGCCTAGGTGGATCCATCCTTACAGTTCCTGGTGGAGGTGGATGCTTCGGACTGCGGAGTAGGGGCGGTCCTGTCTCAGCACTCGACCTCAGACAATAAGGGCTGTCCCTGCGCCTACTTCTCCCAATGTCTGTCACTGGCCAAGAGGAACTATGATGTGGGGGATCGGGAGTTGCTGGCAGTCAAGTTGGCCTTGGAGGAGTGGCGCCATTGGTTGGAGGGAGCATCACTGCCATTCGTGGTTTGGACTGACCATAAGAACTTGGAGTACCTCAGAACGGCTAAACGGCTGAACTCAAGGCAAGCCCGCTGGTCCCAGTTCTTCGGCAGGCTCAGTTTTACCATCACCTACTGCCCGGGGTCCAAAAACATCAAACCTGACGCACTCTCTAGACAGTTCTTCCCGGACACGGCCTTGCCTTAACTGCATCTTATTGTGTCTCCCTCGTGTGTAGTGGGCGTGCTTTCCTGGGAGATCAAGGAGAGGGTCAAGAGAGTGCAGGAAGCAAAGCCTGACTCGGGTGGGGGTCTGGCGGGGCGGGTTTATGTCTCTTCCTCAGTCCGTGGTGAGGTCATTGATTGGTTACACTCATCTAAGTTCATGTGTCACCCCGGGGTGTATCGCACCTTGTCCCAGCTGCAGAGGACTTTCTAGTGGCCATCTATGAGAAAGGATGTCAACGAGTTCATTCGGTCTTGTACCCAGTGCGCCACCAGGAAATCATCCTCCTCTCCCCCCTTGGGACTGCTGCATCCTCTACCCATCCCCAGCAGACCATGGTCACATGTGGCTCTGGATTTTGTGACCGGGCTTCCCCCCCTCCGCTGGACATACTGTGATCCTCACCATCGTGGACAGGTTTTCTAAGGCAGCTCATTTCATCCCCATGAACAAGCTCCCATCTGCCAAGGAGACGGCCGACCTGTTCGTACTACATGTGGTCCACCTGCATGGGATCCCTGTGGACGTAGTTTCAGACCGGGGTCTTCAGTTTGTATCTCAGGTTTAGCAGTCCTTTTGCAAGGCCATTGGGGCAACGGTCAGCTTATCTTCGGGCTATCACCCTCAGATTCATGGCTAATGCAAGCATGTCAATCAAAGAACTGGAGGCTGCCCTGAGGTGTGTCGCTGCCTCCAATCAAGCATCCTGGAGTTTGTACTTACCTTGAATCGAGTATGCGCACAACTCTGAAACTTCAGCGGCTACAGGTCTCTCCCCCTTCAAGGTTTCTTTAGGGTACAACCCTCCCCTGTTCCTGCAGGAGGAGGTGGAGATCGCTGTTCCATTGGTGCAGACCCACATCAAGCACTGTCACTGGATTTGGAGGTCTGCCAGGGTGGACGGGAAATGAAGACAAGCACTCCTTGCCCACCATCTTGGCACAGAAGGCAGAAGAATTCTAGGTATGTTGGGTAAAACAGAGTGCTATGAGGATGCTGTTAAGTGGATGGCCGAGTACTTCGCCAAGCAGACGAGGACCACAAAACTGTGGGTGGCAGGAGTGTTGGTGCCAAATGGAGCTAGGCTAGTTAGCTCGAAGAAGCTAACAGCCCACTCAGTGTCTATGGGCAAGTTAGCCACAAAGCTAACTGCACACCAAAAGCAGGCTCCAGGCTACCAGCTAGGCTTCGAGGTGGGACCGGGGCCGCGAGTGGAGGAGTCCCCGGTCACTGAAGATGGCGGGCCAGCCGAGGAGTGCAGCACGGTACAGGACTGTAGCGCTGGTGAGTTTGACGGTGCGGTGAGCAACGACAGCGGAGAGGATGAGCAGCGACAGGAGTCATCCCCGAAGCTGGAGGCTGGATAGCGGGAAAGCGAGAACATGCAGGCTGAGAACCCCGGGAGGCAGCAGCAGCAGTGCTGGGAGCAGCGATGAAGCACCTGGGTCAGAGAGTGACGCCGACAAGAGGGATGCTGAGAACCCCGGGAGAGAACAGCTACAGCCGGGCACGGAGACAGTGCAGCGGAGCGCCTGGGATGAGGGTGCTGAGAGCAGCAGCGAAGTGCCTGGGTCAGTGAACGACGCTGGCGAAAGCAATGTTGAGCTGAGCTGCAGGCTACACCCTCTCTACCTGAGTGCTTTAGATCTGGGTGTGCTTCCCAGCCTGAGAGCAGTTGGTTGATTGCACCAGGTGGGAATGATCTGGTGATTAAAGGAGCTTGGAGGTAGTTACTCACAGGGCAGTGGTGAGTAAGCAGTGTGTGAGAGAATTGGTTGGAGAGTTTGTACTTTGGAAAAGATTGCAGGACTAAAGCTTGTTTCAAGCAAGGAAGAAGGAGCCGGTGAGCATCCATTTGTGATATGTCTTTGCAGCTGCATTTGAAAAGTAATTTGATCAAGTTTAGGTTAAATGTGATGTGTTAAAAAATTGTGTTTGAAATGTAAGTTAAAATATCATATTTATAAAATCATGTGGGTTTAAAAGTATAGTTAAAATGGAGTGTATTTTAAGAGTTTAAAAGTTAAAAGCTGTTAAAGTTGTAAGGTTAAAAATCATTATTGAACAGTGTTTTAAGATATGTTTAGTATTTGGGTGCTTTAGATGTGAGTATTTTCTATTTGTTTCAAGATTGGGTTTTAGTAATTTAAAAACTGAGTATTGAGTATTTGATTTTGGGTTATGTTGATTTATTATGGGTTCTTGGGTTACATTCTCCTTGACCCTTTATTTGTGTTGTATTTAAAGGTTTTTTACCTGTGCTTGGCCTGTGCTTGGCTGTGCTTGGCTGTGCTTGGCCTTGATGACTTTTCAAAAATAAAAGGAAAGAAAAGGAAAAGCTGAGTCTTGGTCACTGAGTGATTTCCAGTTCTATCTTCCGAAGCAAGCATCCCGTTCAAGTGGGGGAAACTGCTGGTCAAACCTTACAAGAGTGAGGGCCACTTGACAAGCAATGCTGTGAACCCCGGGAGTGAGCAACAGCAGCTGGGCATGGAGGCAGCACAGCTGAGTGCCTTGGACAACAGAGAGGAGGTGCCGGACAATGTAGAGGTCGGGCAGGGTCTCGGTGCTGGAGCTCAGGCTGCCCTGGACGAGGGTGCTGGGCGTTACGGCGAGGCAACCGGGTTGGCGAGCGATGCCGACAAGCAGGCTTCGGGTCTCCCCAGAATTCGGCTACAGGGGGCCAAAGTGTTTGGAGCCATGACGGCGGTGTTGAAAGTGGTCAGAATCAGAATCAGAATCAGAATCAGAATCAGCTTTATTGGCCAAGTATGCACAACACATACAAGGAATTTGACTTTGGCTAAAAACTTGCTCTCGTTGTTCAGGTGGAGGATTTAAATAAGGATTCAATGGCAACAGAGTATGTACAGTAAATTACAGTATGTCCACGTTTCTATAAAAGAATACAAATATATACAGGAATATATGCAGTTATTTACTCAGACTAACCACACTTTGCAGAAATATATGAAAAAATATATAGTCACACAGTATTTCAATGTGAACTCAGATTCAGTGATATAATGTGAATGAAGTAAAAAGCAGTGTGAGAGTTATGTGCAATGTAAGAATGGATGAAAAGTCATGAGTACAGCAACAGGTAGGACTAGGTGAATGTTAGGAGTTCATCAGAGTGATGGCTTGAGGAAAGAAACTGTTCCTGTGACGGGTGGTTTTGACCTTCAGTGATCTGTAACAACGACCAGAAGATAGAAGTTCAAACAGTTTGTGGCCGGGGTGTGATGGGTCAGCACAGATGTTTCCTGCCCGTTTCCTGGTTATGGACCTATATAAGTTCTCAATGGAGGGTAGGTCGGTACCAATGATCCTTCGCAGACTTAACGATCCGCTGCAGTCTGGTCTTGTCCTGTTTAGTGGCAGATCCAAACCAGACAGTGATGGAAAAGCAGAGGACAGATTGGATGATGGCGGTGTAGAAGACAACCAGCAGCTCCTGAGGCAAATCAAACTTCTTGAGCTGACGCAGAAAAAACAACCTCTGCTGGGCCTTTTTCCGGACAGTGTCTATATGGGAGGACCACTTCAGGTTCCGGGAGATTGTAGTACCCAGAAACTTGAAGGAGTCCACAGTGGACACTGTGCTGTTGAGGATGGTGAGTGGGGGGAATGAAGGGGGGTGTCACCTGAAATCCACAGTCATCTCCACCGTTTTGGCTGGGTTAAGTTCAAGATGGTTCTGGCTGCACCAGAGGATCAGCTGCTCCACCTCCCGCCTGTATGCAGACTCATCATCATCCCGGATCAAACCGATGACTGTGGTGTCGTCCGCAAACTTCAGGAGCTTCACCGAAGGGTCCTCTGAGGTGCAGTCGTTGGAGTAGAGGGAGAAGAGCAGTGGGGAAAGGACACATCCTTGGGGGGCGCCAGTACTAATTTTTCGGGAGCTGGATGTAAATCTCCCTAGCTTCACCTGTTGCCACCTGTCAGTCAGAAAGCTGGAGATCCACTAGCAGGTGGAGGGGGGTACCTTGAGCTGGAGGAGTTTCTGATGAAGAATGCCTGGGATGATGGTGTTGAACGCTGAGCTGAAGTCGACAAACAGGATCCTGGCGTACGTCCCTGGGGAGTCGAGGTGTTGCAGGATGTAGTGTAGTCTCATATTCACTGCATCATCCACTGACCTGTTTGACCGGTAGGCAAACTGCAGTGGGTCCATCAGGGGGCCTGTGATGACCTTCAGGTGGTTCAGCACCAATCTCTCCAAGGATTTCATGACCACAGAGGTCAGGGCAACAGGTCTGTAGTCGTTTAATCCTGTAACAGAGGGTTTCTTGGGAACTGGAATGATGATGGAGCGTTTGAAGCAGGAAGGCACTTCACGCAGCTCCAGTGATCTGTTAAAGATCCGGGTGAAGATGGGGGCCAACTCGTTGGAGCAGACTCTCAGGCAGGACGGAGACACACCATCAGGTCCTGTAGCCTTCTTGATCTTTTGTCTCTGAAAGACCCGGCGCACCTCCTCTTCACAGATCGTTAGTGCTGGTGGGAGGTCAGAGTGGAGGAGGGATGGAGTTCCTGGGGCTGCAGATAATCCTTTTGTGTGGGTGGGAGGTGAGAACTGTAGGTTCTTTTCAAACCTGCAGTAAAAGCTGTTTAGGTCGTTAGCCAGTTGGAGGTTTTCCACAGGGTGGGGGGATGGTCTCCTGTAGTTGGTGATATTCCGTAGGCCTCTCCAGACAGAAGCAGAGTTGTTGGCTGAGAAGTTTTTTTGTAACTTCACACTGTAGCTCCTCTTAGCAAGCCTGATCTCCTTCGTCAGCATGTTTCTGGCCCGCTTGTACAGAGTCCAGTCACCAGTCCTGTAGGCCTCCTCCTTGGTCTGACGTAGCTGCTTCAGTTTAGGAATGAACCAGGGTTTATTGTTGTTGTATGTGCAGAAGGTCTTGGTCTGCACACACATGTCCTCGCAGAAACAGATGTATGACATCACAGTGTCAGTGAGTTCATTTAGGTTAATGGCTGCAGCTTCAAAAACACTCCAATCTGTACAGTCAAAGCAGGCTTGTAACTCCAGCTTTGATTCCTCAGTCCATTTCTTCACAGTCCTTACAACAGACTTGGAAGTTTTTAGTTTCTGTCTGTATGTTGGAATAAGATGGAGCAGACAGTGGTCAGAAAAACCCAGAGCTGCACGGGGGACGGCATGATAGGCGTTTCTTAAAACTGTGTAACAGTGGTCAAGTGTATTTGTGTCCCTGGTGGGACATTTAATATGCTGTCTGTATTTAGGAAGCTCATTTGTGAGATTAGCTCTATTGAAATCACCCAGAATGATAAGCAGAGAGTGTGGATGTTTTTCCTCCACGTCTACTATCTGGTCAGCGAGGTGCTGCAGTGCCTCCGTTGTACAAGCAGCAGGCGGGATGTAAATTCCGACCAGAATAAAGGAGGAGAACTCTCGCGGTGAATAAAAGGGTTTACAATTTATGAACAGTGACTCTAGGTTAGGGCTACAAAACTTCTTCAACACTGTGACATCAGTACACCAACCTTCATTTATGTAGAAGCAGATTCCACCACCCTTAGTCTTTCCAGAGAATTCTCGGCTGCGATCAGCGCGAAACAGCTGGAATCCGTCCAGGCGCACCGCGCTGTCCGGGATGTGTTCACTCAGCCAGGACTCCGTGAAACAAAGGGTGCCAGATCTGCTAAAATCCCGGTTTTTGTGAGTCAGGAGCAGCAGTTCATCCATTTTGTTCACCAAAGAGCGGATATTTGCCAGATGGATCGATGGGAGCGGCGTGCGAAATCCTCGTTTCTTCAACCTGACTAGCGCACTGGCACATTTACCACGCTGCCTTCATTTCCGGCCAGCGCCAATAGCCACTGCTCCCACAGCTAAGATCGACTGAAAAAACTTCAGCTCAGCAGCAGAAACTGGCTGAGAAGTTGCATTGGGAGATAGTCTGAGTGAAAGTAGTTCCTCCCTTGAATAGGTGACTCGGACAGAAGAGCTCGGAAGCGGACCGACAGGCTCAGAGGGACGGCATGCCCTGTCCCTGATAATGACTGGGTCCTGTAAAGAACTGAGGTCCACACGAATAGTGGTTTCAACAAAGTTCTCTTTTAACAACTAGGAGCGGGAAACATTAACAGGCGGCAACATCAACACATCGCCATTCTCATACATATTCACTCGGTGAAGGTCAACTCTGACCTGTGACGTCACCACAGTCTTAAAGACACACCACATATAAATATCACATTATATGACATCTCCCCCTTTTTTAGTTTTTTTTTTCAGAACAAAACAATTTTCAGTTCAAACATTTTTTCCATTTCCATTTCACCCTTCCCCACAGCCCATGGCTTAATTATTGAACCACATATAACCACACTTATCACAGTGAACATGTGAATTTCTCTCTTTTTCATTCATTTTTTTTTTTCTCTCTACAAATCTAGTCTTTGCTCATTCTACCAGACCGGGTAAACAACAGTCTTTGCTTTGGGTCTGGCGGTTTGACACTGGATTCTGGTAAAATAGTGTCAGCAGCAGCTGCAGTTTCAGGCTGCTGATCGACAATCTCTGGCTGCAGGTCATTTGGAGCTGAAGAGTGTATCTCTCTGGCTGATTCAGGATCATGTTGCAAGTGACGGCGGTTGCGTCGCAAAGTTGCTCCCTGGGGTGTTTCAATAAGAAAGGAGCGAGGTGTGCTGCTTTCTCCTGTGACAACAGCGGGTGTTTTCCAGGATTTCTGATGGTCCAGCTTTGTGAGGACTGAATCTCCTGGCTTCAACGAAGATAGGGGTTTAGCTCCATGGCACTGATTGAAGTAGAATGCTTGTTTCTGTTTCTCCATTGCATCCTTGTTCCTGACGACTTCCAGATCAGGCCATCGGGGCTGAAGATTCACTTCGAGTGTAGGAAGAGTTGTTTTGATCTTTCGACCCATAAGTAGCTCTGCGGGACTCACGCCTGTGGTGGTGCAGGGCGTTGATCGAAAGCACATGAGGGCGAGCAAAGGATCTTGCTGCTTTAAGATTCTTTTTGTTGTTTGAACTCCCCTCTCTGCATGTCCGTTTCCTTGGGGGTTATGTGGACTTGAGGTGATGTGCAAAAAGTCAAACTCCCTTGCAAACTTTTTAAATTCTTGGCATGAGAATTGAGGCCCATTGTCAGATACAACCACATCTGGACAACCAAACCTCGCAAACACTGCCTTCAGCTTTAAGA
Organism: Pholidichthys leucotaenia; assembly: GCA_020510985.1. NCBI lineage: Eukaryota > Metazoa > Chordata > Actinopteri > Cichliformes > Pholidichthyidae > Pholidichthys > Pholidichthys leucotaenia. The sequence continues at coordinate 413,636,675 of CM035837.1, read as the reverse complement.
TCATCTGAGAAGCAGTGGTTACTGGCAGATGAAGTATCTCGAGGAACCGAGAGAAATAGTCTGACACAACAAGGTAAGTGTGCTTGTTATGCTCACACAGGTCAACAGCAAGTCTCTTCCAGGGTCGATCAGGTAGAGGGGTTGACAAGAGAGGCTCTTTTCGCTGAGCTGGTCTCATCTCACGACACACCTGACAGGACTGGACTTTGCGTTTGATTTCAGATGAGATGCCAGGCCACCACACAGATGTGCAGGCCCGCTCTCTGCATTTGGTCAGACCTTGATGTCCATCATGTATTCGATCCAAGATGTCTGCTCTGAGCACATCCGGAATCAGCATGCAGCTTCCTCTGGTGATAATTCCATCGCATTCAGACAGTTCATTTTTAATGGGAAAATAGTCTCTGATAGCTGCTGGGACAATGCCTATGTATTCTGGCCATCCTGACTTGATGTACCACAACACCAACTGTAGGTTACAGTCAGCTGCTGTAGCGGTCTTTATAGTGTCTATTTTATGTGTAGTAGCTGGCAAGTTATCAATAACTGCTGCTATGTAGCACGCTACATCAGAGTGAGTATCAGTCTCGTTTTCTACGCACTGTAGTGGACTTCTTGAGAGTGTATCAGCTACTACCAAGGTCTTTCCCGGAGCATATTCGGCTGTCGGTTTGAACCTCATAAGTCTCATAAGTAACCTTTGGCACCGTATTGGCACATTGTCCAGGTCCTTTTTGTTCATGAGAGGCACCAAGGGTTTGTGATCTGTGACCAACTTAAAATCTTCCAGACCACAGAGGTACTTCTCAAATCTCTCACATGCCCAGACACTCACCAAACACTCCTTCTCTATCTGTGCATATCTAGTCTCGGCCTCTGACAGACGACGTGAGCAGTATGCCACATGTTTCCAGTTTCCATCGTGCAGTTGCAGTAGTACTCCACCTATACCATAGCTGCTGGCATCGGCTGATACGGCAGTAGGTCGATTCACATCATAGAATTTCAGAACTGGAGAAGTAGACAGAATGTCTTTGATGCGTTGAAATGCCTCCTGCTGAGAATGGTCCCACATCCACACTGACTTGGATTTCAACAGTTCATATAGTGGCTGGCCCACTGTTGACAGATTTGGGATATATTTCCCTAGGTAGTTAAACATGCCTAGGACACGCTTGAGGTCATGCACGTTCTGTGGTGGAGGGAGCTCGCGGATTGCCTTGACTTTATCAGGGTCGGGTCTCACGCCTGATTTGTCAATTTCTTGGCCCAAGAAGTGAAGCTTGTTTTGTCTAAACTTACATTTTTCTCTGTTCAGTTTAAGTCCGGCTGACTCGATCCTTTCCAGTACCTTGCTGAGACGCTGGTCGTGCTGTTCAGGAGTGTCGCCGTACACCAGTATGTCATCCATGTAGATAGCCACGCCTTCCAGGCCGTTAAGGGTTTCTGTCATTTTGCGCTGAAAAATTTCAGGAGCGCTTGTGATCCCAAATGGAAGACGTTTGAATGCATATCTCCCAAGGGGTGTGATAAAGGTTGTTAATTTACTGCTTTCTGGATGGAGAGGAATCTGTCAAAACCCGGAGGCAGCATCCAATGATGTGAATGTGGTTGCTCCACTAAGTTTTGCAGTGATTTCCTCTGCAGTAGGAAGAACATACCTCTCTCTTCGTACAGCTTCATTTAACCTCTTTAAATCGACACAGATCCGCACTTTTCCATTTTTTCTTGGGACTGGCACCATTGGCGCGCACCAATCAAATGCTTTGTGAACTTCTTCAACACGCTTCACAAGCCCCATCGACATTGCTGTGTCTCTGCCCAGCAAATTGTTTGCATTATTGCCACTGATGACATACACAGGAAAAGTATATGGTTTTTCTTTGTATTCTGTGAAGGCTTGAAATTTTCCTATACAGTCCAACTGACCACCCGGGCTGCACAGTGTGACATTAGATGGCTCTAATTCCTTCTTAGGAACTAGTTTGTTAAATGTCTTTTCTCCCATAATGTTTGCATCTGCACCCGTATCAATTTTAAAGTTGACTGGTGTTGTTCCAGTTGTAAGCTGTATGGTCCATGGGTCATCGTTTCTATTTGTTTTTGTGACTGCGCCCAAAAAAAATGGTGTCTGGGAAACTGTCTCTTCAGTGACTTCTCTGACTGATTTACTGTGACATTTCTTTTCCTAGTGACCCACCTTTTTACACTTGTTGCATGTTGACTTCATGGCTGGGCACTTTTCAGGATCTCTGTGTTTTAATTTTCCACATCTTCCACACCATGAGTCTCTTTGCTCTCCACTTTTTCTCTTCTTTGGTTTAAATGGAGATCTTCCTCTGCCTGCTGCTTTTCCCTGGATCTCCTGCACCGTGGCGTGTGCCTCCCCCTGCTGGTGAACCTGGAGGACAACCTCCTCGGACTGGCGAACGGTTTGAATAGTTTGGGCAAGCGTTAGATCAGCCATCATCTGCAGTTTACGTGACAGCTCTTTATCAAGGATGCCCACAACAATTCGGTCACGGATATGTTCGTCCCTGTTCACACCAAAGTCACAGTGCTCTGACATCTCATAAAGGGCTCTGATAAACGTTTCCACTTTCTCACCAGGCCGCTGCAGCCTCTGGTGAAAACAAGCGCGCTCATGGATCACGTTCCGTTTAGGACAGAAGTACTCGTCGTATTTTCCTAACACAACGTCAAACTTCTTTTGATCCGCTTCCTCAGTAAATGAGAATGATTTGAAGATGTTTTCAGCTTCGGGGCCCATGGCGTAAATCAGTGAACTGACCTGAATTTCGCCGTCCTCTTTACTCAGTTTTGTAGCCGTCCGGAAACGCAGAAAGCGCTCTTTCCAGCCCGCCCATTCATTTGGACGATGAAAAGGAAAACTTTCCGGGGGATTAAACTTGGCCATCTTACTTAAGCAGAGCGTCCGTCAAGCACTTCTGACACCATGTAAAGAACTGAGGTCTACACGAATAGTGGTTTCAACAAAGTTCTCTTTTAACAACTAGGAGCGGGAAACATTAACAGGCGGCAACATCAACACATCGCCATTTTCATACATATTCACTCGGTGAAGGTCAACTCTGACCTGTGACGTCACCACAGTCTTAAAGACACACCACATATAAATATCACATTATATGACAGGTCCCCACGTTCATACGTATGAACGTGGGTGAGCCACCCACCCCAGGAAGTTCCTGTGCTGCCAGCACCACCCCCAGGCTAACGCACACACCCACTTTCTCCGCGCAGCTAACTGAGTGGTGATCAGCAAAACTCTCACTTTAGCATTGACGCTGTGAAGAAGTAGTTCCTCTTGCACCTATTTGACATAACGTTCGGCTCAGGAGACGCACACACACAGGCTCAGAGTAGTTCAAACCGTTTATTAACAACAGGGATGTTTGGGTGCGTGTCTGCGGAATGTTAATGTGTTGGTGGTGGCGTCTGCTTCGGACCCAGAGGCAGGAGACCGTTCAGCCGGCAACCCTATGGGAGAAATCAGACACAGGGTGATGAGCACACACCAACACAGGAGGAGAATAGGCGAGGGAGAGAAGCTTACTTGTTGGGACAGATGACTGGCGCTTCAAGGATGGAAGCCCGGGAGACAGCCACCTGCAGGGCTCGGTGCAGCAGCGAGGAGAGACGAGGGATGGGATAGTCCGCCGCCGAGGAATCCACCTGTGCACAGGGGAGCAGACTGGAGAGATGAGGTAAGCGATTTTCTTACCGGAGATGAGGATGCTGAAGAGAATGTGGTAGAAGCCCATGAAAGAGGAATGAAGTCTACGGCTTCAGGCCGACGCTCAGGGCGAGGCGGCTTTTATCCTTCGCCGCTGACGAGTAGCAGGTGCATGAGCAGGTGGCGCCGCTGATGAATGGCGCGGCGTGACAGTACTCCCCCCTCTAGCAGCGCCTCCTGGCGATGGCTTATCCGGGTGCGCTCGGTGGAAGTCCGCGATGAGCGATGGGTCCAACACAAACGACGGGGGCACCCACTGTCGATGCTCGGGCCCATAGCCCTCCCAGTCCACCAAGTATTGCAACCCACGACCCCGGCGCCGGGAGTCCAGGATGGAGGAGGCGGACCAGGCCGGATGGCCACCAATCATCCGGGGCGCGGGTTGCGCTGCAGGAGGAGGGCAAAGGGGGTCAGTAACCGCCAGTTTCACCTTCGACACGTGGAAAGTAGGATGAATGCGGAGGGAGGGGGGAATAGCCACACGCACAGCCACCGGGTTGATGATCCGGGTGATGGGGTAGGGACCCATGAAGCGCTGTGCCAGCTTTCTCCTCTCGCCTTTTAGAGTGACGTCCTGGGTGGAAATGTAAACAAGCTGCCCAACTCTGTACGCCGGGGCAGGTCTCCTACGCCGGTCCGCCACAGTCCTGTTGCGCTCCGCTGTGCGTAATAGCGCATGCCGCGCGGCAGCCCAGGTGGAGCGGAACTGCCTGAGATGGGCCCTAACTGACGGGACAGTTACTTCACTCTCCTGCTCCGGAAACAGCGGGGGGTCGTAACCCAGGGACGCTTTGAAGGGGGACATCCCTGTAGCAGAAGAGCGAGCGGTGTTGTGGGCATATTCAACCCAGGCAAGATGGTTGCTCCAGGACGTGGGTTTGGATCTGGACACACAGCGGAGCGCAGCCTCCAGCTCCTGGTTGGTCCTCTCACACTGCCCGTTGGATTGGGGGTGATGGCCGGAGGAGAGGCTCACCTTGGCTCCGATGGCGTTGCAAAAAGACCTCCAAACCTCAGATGAAAACTGGGGGCCCCGGTCCGAGACCACGTCCACCGGAATCCCATGCAGCCTGACCACGTGTTGGACGAGGAGGTCCGCCGTCTCCAGGGCAGTAGGGAGGCCTCGCAGGGGGACGAAGTGCACGGCCTTGGAGAAGCGGTCCACGATGGTCAGGATGGTGTCATAGGAGTTGGAGACGGGGAGTCCGGTGACGAAATCCAGTGCGATGTGCGACCAGGGCCTGCCAGGGACGGGCAGGGGCTGGAGCAGACCCGCTGGAGGGGCATTTCCCGACTTGCAGGTGGCACAGATTGGGCAAGCCCGGGCGTAGCGGGCTGCATCCCTCCGCAGGCCTGGCCACCAAAAGGACCGTTGGAGGAGATCTATCATCCGGGAGGTGCCAGGGTGACAGGTGAGCTTGGAGGTGTGGAGCCAGTGGATGACCTCTCCTCGGACCGCGGATGGCACGAACAGCCTCCCCTCCGGTCCGCCGCCAGGGTCAGGTTCCACCTCCTGTGCCTTCCGGATCTTGCTCTCGATGTCCCACGAGATGGCTCCCACGACGCACGACCTGGGCAGGATGGAGTGGGGCGCCTCCTCCGACTCCACGGGGGCGAACTGTCTGGAGAGGGCGTCAGGCAGGACGTTCTTAGAGCCAGGCCTGAAGGTGTTGGAAAATTGGAACCTGGCGAAGAACAGGGACCAGCGCGCCTGGCGGGCGTTCAGGCGCTTGGCAGATCGTAAGTATTCCAAGTTCTTGTGGTCCGTGAGGACCACAAACGGCAGGTTCGCCCCCTCTAACCAGTGGCGCCACTCCTGCAGGGCGAGCTTGATGGCCAAGAGCTCTCTGTCCCCCACATCGTAGTTTCTCTCCGCCGGGGACAAGCGCCGGGAGAAGAAGGCGCACGGTCGCTTGGCGCCATCGTCCGGCGACCGCTGGGACAGCACTGCTCCCACTCCCGTGTCCGAAGCGTCTACCTCTACAATGCACTGCAACGCGGGGTCGACCTGGCGAAGGACCCGGGAGGAGGAGAATTCCGCCTTCAGCGCCTCAAAGGCGGCAGCAACCTCTTCGGTCCACCGGACGGGACCTTCGGGGACGTGAGGCGGGTCAGTGGTCCAACGATGGCACTGAAGTTGGGGACAAAGCGGCGGTAGAAATTGGCGAAGCCAACAAATTGCTGCACCTGTTTCCGGGATGCAGGTGTGGGCCATTCCACCACCGCCTTTACCTTCTCTGGGTCGGGGAGCACCTTATCGTGGGCGATGATGAACCCCAGGAAGGACGTACTCCTGGCGTAAAATTCACACTTTTCTGCCTTAACGTACAGACGATTCTCCAGCAGCCTTTGGAGGACCCGCCTCACGTGGACCTGGTGCTCATCCCTGGACTTGGAGAAGATGAGAATATCGTCCAGGTAGACGAACACGAAAAGGCCAATGAAGTCCCGGAGGACGTCATTAATGAGGCGCTGGAAGACTGCAGGAGCGTTGGTCAACCCGAACGGCATCACCAGGTATTCAAAGTGGCCGTTCGGGGTACGGAAGGCCGTTTTCCACTCATCTCCCTCCCGGATCCGGACGAGGTGGTAAGCGCTGCGTAGGTCCAGCTTGGTGAACCAGGTCGCCCCCTGGAGGGAGTGGAAAGCAGTGTCCATGAGAGGCAGGGTGTAACGGTCCTTCTCCGTGATATTATTGAGGGCCCGGTAGTCGATACAAGGGCGGAGGGACCCATCCTTCTTTCCCACGAAGAAGAACCCTGCCCCCACGGGTGACGATGATGGGCGGATAATCCCAGCACTTAATGACTCCTTCAGGTAGGCGTTCATCGTCTCCTTCTCTGGCGCAGACAGGCTGTAAAGGCGACCAGAAGGTAAGGGAGCCCCCTGGCGGAGGTTGACGGCGCAGTCATAGGGCCGATGAGGGGGGAGAGACATAGCTTTCGCTTTGCTGAACACCATACCCAGGTCGTGAAATTCTGGGGGCACCAGAGACAGGTCCGGGGGTGCAGCGTCCGTCGCAGGGGGAGGAGCGGACGGAGAGCAGGCAGCGGACTGAAGGCAGGTGCCCATACAGAACGTACTCCATGCCGATATCCCAGCTGATTTCCAATCCAGGACCGGATTGTGAAGGCGGAGCCAGGGATACCCCAGGATGACGGGCGACACAGAGTTGGGAAGGACGTAAAAGGTCATCTCCTCCCGGTGGTTTCCCGAGATGATGACCGGTAGGGGGACAGTTTGATGTGTCACTCTCCCGAGGGTGGCACGGGAGAGGTGGATTAGGGAGATGGGAGTGTTGAGTGCCTGGCAGCGGATGCCCAATCGGGTTGCCAGGCTTTGTGAAATGAAGCTGCCTTCTGCGCCCAAATCCACCAGTGCGTGGGTGAGGTGCCCAGTGGGGTTATGGCAGAAACGGATGGGCAGCTTCAATTGAGTGAGTGATCCTAACCGATTGACATCCGCGAGGCTTCCAACAGTGACTCGCGGACACCACCGACTGGCTTTCCGTGGACAACGCTCCACGGTGTGTTGGTCGCCTCCGCAATACATGCAGAGGCCCAACTCACGGCGGCGTTGTTTCTCCACAGGGGAAAGTTTAGTTCAGCCCATCACCATCGGCTCCGACTCCTCGGGGCGCGATGCTGGCGGCGCCGCCAGGGGGCAAGCTTGGAACAGGTGCGGCGAGGCTCCACGAAGGCGAGAAGAAGAAGACCTCCGCCCCGAGGAGCGCTCGCGCAGCCTGTTATCCAAACTTATCGCTAAGGACGTCAGCTCCGCTAGCGTCCCAGGGATATCCCGACCAGCCAGTTCATCCCTCAGATCACTATTGAGGCTGCGGAGGAACAGGCCACAGAGGGAGCGTTCCTCCCAGCCCAATTCCTCCGCCGCTACCCGGAAGTCGACCGAGTGGTCCGCTGCCGACCGGCTTCCCTGCTGGAGAGCGAGAAGCCGATCGACCTGGACCGTTTCGGTTTGAGAATGGTCAAAGACCTCCAGAAAGCGCCTCACGAATTGGTCATAGGTGAGGGTGGCATAACTGGGCCTCGCCATTACGGCGTAGGTCCAAGTTAACGCACGCCCCTCCAGAAGATTCCCTATGTAACCAATTCGGCTGTGATCCGAGGGAAAATCTCCGGGCACACGGTGGAACACGGACTCACACTGCATAATGAACCCCCGCGCTCCGCCGAGCTTACCGCTAAAGCGGGCGGGGGTCGGAATCGGCGTGAGCCGAACCGGTGCCACTGGAGCCGGCTGGACGGCCGCTGGAACAGCAGGAGCCGCGCCACCCTGGCGAGTCGGGAGGAACGGCTGTTGGGGGTCCAAGCGGTTCAATCGGTTAGTTAGTTCTAATAATTGATTAAGAACCACCTGTTGCTGATAAACAATCTGATCCACCCGAGCCTCGAGGATGGTAAACCGGTGTGTGAGCCCGCCGTCTGCCGAGCCGCTCTGCTGAAGCCGTACTGACATAACGTTCGGCTCAGGAGACGCACACACACAGGCTCAGAGTAGTTCAAACCGTTTATTAACAACAGGGATGTTTGGGTGCGTGTCTGCGGAATGTTAATGTGTTGGTGGTGGCGTCTGCTTCGGACCCAGAGGCAGGAGACCGTTCAGCCGGCAACCCTATGGGAGAAATCAGACACAGGGTGATGAGCACACACCAACACAGGAGGAGAATAGGCGAGGGAGAGAAGCTTACTTGTTGGGACAGATGACTGGTGCTTCAAGGATGGAAGCCCGGGAGACAGCCACCTGCAGGGCTCGGTGCAGCAGCGAGGAGAGACGAGGGACGGGATAGTCCGCCGCCGAGGAATCCACCTGTGCACAGGGGAGCAGACTGGAGAGATGAGGTAAGCGATTTTCTTACCGGAGATGAGGATGCTGAAGAGAATGTGGTAGAAGCCCATGAAAGAGGAATGAAGTCTACGGCTTCAGGCCGACGCTCAGGGCGAGGCGGCTTTTATCCTTCGCCGCTGACGAGTAGCAGGTGCATGAGCAGGTGGCACCGCTGATGAATGGCGCGGCGTGACACTATTCTGCTCAGTGACAACAACTGTTTGCTTTTTTACGTAAGACAATGTCTTCTAAGTTTTCGTGGGCGGAACCCAGCGACACGCTGCAGCAGCCGGCTCAGGGGTTACATCATGAAATGGGCGGCAGCCACAACAAGGAGAGGCTGAGCCTCAGAGATCGAGGCATCTTACTTCCGGGTTGGAAAAGTAGCTCGCGAAAATAACTCATATTTCATAAGAAATTCATTCTCCAGTTTACCAAAGGTAATATACTATCACATACATGCATATAGTTTACTCTGAAAGGCTTAAAATAGCATGATATAGGCCCTTTAAATGACATTGTCCCGAGCTGAGCTTGGATGTTCTCCCAAGCTCAGTCTCGTGGCTTTTCTCTGTATTCATTTTTCTCTGTTGTACTTTTATGCCCTTTTGAGTTATTATACTGCCTTCCGTTTTCCTTGTTGTTGTTTCCATGTTCAGTCTGTTTTGGTCATGTTTTGTTTCATTTGCAATTAATTTCCAGTCTGTTTCTGAGTGTTTATTTCTTATATTGGTTCTGTGGGCTGGCAGCTGGCAGGCAGCATTTCCGGGTCTGCACTTTGCGTGGGCATTGCCTGTCACACTGCCAGTCCAACTATCCCCTCTCATCATCACCAGCTGATCCCAATTACATTTATGATTCTCTCCTTCCCCTCACTCAGGTGCACCCACACCTGTGGTCATTTACATTGTTACTTACTTGTATTTAGTCGGCTTCGGTTCATTCACTCATCGCTGCACTATTGGACGTTAACTTGTACTTTCACCAGTAATCCTATTCAACTACTCCCGCGTTCGCTGGGTGATGCCGGCCCAGGGATGCCAGCTGTAAGTTTTTCCTTATTTGTATTTTGCTATATTTGCACAGTTTGTGGACTTCTGTCCTTTTATTTAATAAATGCCATGAGTGTAATTCAGTGCGTGAGTCTGTCTCCCTGCCCCATAGGGGCCAGTACATGACAGACATTATTAAATTCAACGGATTTGTTGGTAAAGTGAAATGACCATGCATCAAGCATCACATTCAACTTGTAACTGATTATTGAACAACAGAGTGTAATCACATTTGTGGAACCCAGGAAACTTTAGTATGAATTTGTAACTGTGATGAAAATATGAACTAAAATAACTGTAACAAAAATATGAAGAAAATTTGATGCAAATTTATGAAGAAAATTATAAAAGCTAATTATGTGAAAAAGCAATTCTAAGTTACTTTACAAAAAAAAAAACGGAGGTTATTGAAAAAGAAATGTTAATTTTCCTGCAGCTTATAGCTCCTATCATAGCTTATGGTCTAACTTTAACATGAAAAATTGATCATATTCAATTAGAGTTAGACATCACATTGAGCCCAGCAGATAGAAAGTGGGAGTCTGGCTTATGAGCAGCTGTGTCTCCAGAATCTGGCGGTGATCTTGAGTGCCAGCAGATGGCAAAGTTTTAGCAAGAACAACTGCCAGCAGTCCTTTCCAGTTGTTACAGCTTTTACAGACTCAGCAGCGGGTGACCACAGAGTGTAGCCAGCAGGAGCGTGAACGGCTGGCCCCAGGCAGGTGTGACGTCTTTCTGGACAACCGATCCTTTCCGGATCCGCAAATTTAGATTATCCACCAGCCGATACAAACACAGGCTGAAGGAAAATAGGAATTTAGACAGTTCCACCCATGAAATCCTAGTCCTTCAGATGTTGTGGGGGTTGGCAAAACAGCTTCCAGTGTGAGAAAAAAGACAATCCATCCCCTTTAACACACACGGTGAGTTAATAGCAGTTTAACAGAATAAAATAGAAAAACCTCTGTGAACATTGAGTTTTACCCCGAATAATAGAAGTTTGAGCTCAAAGAAGAAAATATAATTTCCCAGACGTTTAAAGAAAGCATTTAAGCAGGACACGGAAAAACTTTCACAAGACGTCACTACTGAACTTGACTGACATGAACGGGAACCAATTGTCCTCCATTGCAGGAGGTTTGAATGAACTCTGGTCCAATAAGAAAGCAGTCCTTTGTCTGTAACCGACCAATAAAATGAAAAAACAACATGTTTTCAAACATGCAAACATATAAAATCGGTGATTAATGAAACATTTCAAACCCATCATTGTCCAACACAGAGGTGGTCATCTTTTCATATACTGTAGTGTCCTGAGAATTCTCCTGAGGAATGAAAACTAGAAGAAACAGAGTTAATGTTCAGTCACAAACAACAGTCCAGCAGCTACAGAAGTAATGCAAACATTTTGTAGATGTCCACCAGGGGGTAATGTTGAGCTGTGGATAATTCCTAGTGACTTGTGGAATGCGATCCAGAGTCTGGGATATGTCTCAAACAATTGTTAAAGCACAAAACTGTCTGATTGGGAGGGAGTTCCAGTTATTTATGATGGCAAACTAATCCGTTCCTTGAACGAGATGGGATCCTTATCGTACCTTTTACTATGGAATGTGTTTTCAAATCAGTGGTCCTTAGATGAAGGAAACAGTTCTTGACCAGACTGTTTGGGGTAAAACAATTTCTTTAAGGTGAAGAGTAATTTTATAGACTAGTGCATACCCGTGCATGCCCATAGAAACCCGTGCATGCCCGTAGAAGGGATGCATTGGAACAGAATTCTTGCCAGTTACAGGACAGTTGGTATAGCAAGACAGCACTAAGTGGCAATCACATGTGATGGCTTTTGAATGCAGAAAAACATAAAAATCACACAAAATATGCCCTGCCATCTGGGGCTGTTTGTCCCTGCTTGTTACTTCTTCTCCTGCCTGTCACTGTTCTGTGTTATGTTGCTTATGTCTTGTAGGGAGTCATGTGCTCTGTCTATGTGCCGTCATATAGACATCATCTGGTGGGTCTTCTTCTTCTTTGTTCAGACCACTGAAGGGTCTCCTCCTGTCTCAGATGGCTGTGTTGTTCACAGTCATGCCTGCGGCGTACTGGTGGAACCTGAGGTGTTTCATGTTCACAGCATCCTTTCTGACATGCAGCAGTTCTCATTCTATTGCTCTCCATCTGGTGGGTCTTCTTCTTCTTTGTTCAGACCACTGGTTGAGGGATAGGTGCGTCGTAATTCCAGTTCATGGGCACAATCCTGAAAAAGTGGCTTTTGACCCTGTTCAGGAACACTTTGAGTTTAAAGACACATGGTCTATGTGACATCATAAAGACACATTTGTGTCCTATGATGCCTGCGGTCTATGTGACATCATAAAGACACATTCTTAGTTCAAAGACACATGGTCTATGTGACATCATAAAGTCACATTTGAATGCCTGAGGTCTATGTGACATCATAAAGACACATTTGTGTCCTATGATGCCTGAGATTATAGGACGTCCTATGATGTTCAGGCAGAGATCATAGGCCGTCCTATGATGTCCTATAAAGTGTGACACACAGACACACACACAGAGATTTCTTGCTTTTATGGAGTGATTATAGCCAACAGGAATGTTTCTACAGGTGCCATGTTGAACTTTCAGTGACCAGTACGAGACAGCGTGAGAGCGATAACACCAAATTTAACACACCTGCTCCCCATTCACACCTGAGACCTTGCAACATCAATGAGTCACATGATACCACAGAGGGAAAATGACTCATTGGGCACAATTTAGACATTTTCACTTAGGGGTGCACTCACTTTTGTTGCCAGTGGTTTAGACATAAATGGTTGTGTGTTGAGTTATTTTGAGGGGACAGGAAATTTACACTGTTATACAGTCTGTACACTGACTACATTGTATCAAAGTGTCATATCTTAAGTGTTGTTCCATGAAAAGATATAATAAAATATTTACAAAAATGTGAGGGGTGTACTCACTTTTGTGAGAAACTGTAGGTGTTACCTGAATACTGTTAATGTAAATATGTACATATTTTGCTGTTGTGCATGAGATTGTGTATGATATGGGGTTATTTTATATGTTTTCAGAGACTAGGTCCTATTTTAGTTGTTTTGTGAGAATGCGATAGGTTATTTTATTGCAGTTCAATATTCCCTGTTGTTCCTTAGTGCGTGATATGGGTCCTAAACTGGGGAGGGTCTCGATTGTGTGTGTGGTCTTACACTTTTGTAAGGAGGAGGGGAATGTTGTGTGGAGTGTGTGTGTGCTGCCGTACCCACCCTCAGTGTGACGTCAGGCGGGCACGGCCACTTGTATATACTGTACTTCTGTTCTCCATAATAAAGCGAGTTTGCTGCATGACAGAAGAGATTCCAGTCCCTCATTCCTCGTACATAACAGTTAGAGGGAAAGGTTGGCCAGGCATGAGTGCTGGGCAGAGGGGAATGGTGACAGTGATGATATACGGTGGTAAGTCAACTTACTTGGGGAGGTGATGATGTCCACAGTCCAAGAATACCCAAATCTGTTAGGCAATTTCCAGAGTTCAAAGGCAGTCAGGGGTCAGAGCATGGCAGACTAGATCAGGGCAGGCAGACAAATCCAATACAGAAGGCAGGCACAGGGTCTAGAAGCAGGCAAGGGTCAGATCACGGCAAGACAAAAGCACAAGGTTAAACAGTTCAAAAGCACAGGCAGGATACAGGCTGGTTGTGGGTCATACGTGATCAGACAGAATAATGGGAGAGCGTCCTATTTATAATGTCCCCATGATTGGAGGCAGGTGGTGCTTGCAGCTGCAGGGAGAGGAGGACAATCTGCAGGGAGAGAGGGAGGCAGGTAGTGATGGTGAAACTGAGGCCTGTTGAAACTATGGACAACTTTGAGACAATTACTTCATGAATGACATTGTTATGACACATTTAATAAAGACTGCCATCTGCTGACTGAGTGTCAGAACTGCATCTGAGTGGAAGACCTGAAAAAGCCTCAATACTCTATATCAGAGGCTACACTTAGATGCACTTAAATAACACTTTTTGTTATCTATCATTTTCTCAGAAAGGCAATTCTGTCAATCTGTCATCAATCATTTAAATGTACTTTAATTAGATTGCCCTCCATGTAATCTGTAAAATGAGAGACAGCTTTCAGAATTTTTTGTCATTGCTGGAAAAATTCTGTTGAAGGACAATTTTCAGTGAATATATACGTATATATATATATCGTGACAATATATATATAATCAGATATATATGTATATGTGTGTGTGTGTGTGTGTGTGTGTGTGTGTGTGTGTGTGTGTGTGTGTGTGTGTGTGTGTGTATATACAGTATATATATATTGTCACGATCTAGCAGAGGGGGATTTCACCGTGCTTTGTCTCTTTGCCTTTTGTTTTTCCTTATTTGTATAATGTGGTGTTTTGAGTTCTATGCCTGTTATGTTATCTGTAGTTTGTTTTCACAAATTTGGTATTGTTTAATGTATGATTTGTTGCCCTGTTTATGTTCAGTGTAGTTTTGTTATTTACAAATTTGGGTTTATTTGTCCTTATTTGTTTCCACTTTATTTTTGCCAGTGTCTTCTCTTTATTTCTCTCTCGGGGGTTGCAGTCGTCAGGGGCACTGCCAGGTTGTGGGCGGTGCTCCTGTCAAACTGTCAGCCCCGTCTCCTCTCCTTATGACTGACAGCTGATTGTCATTTTCTCCCCAGCCCACTCATGTGATTCACATCTGTCATCATTTGTCTCTAGCCTTATTTAAGGGCCATTATGTTTATTTCTCTTTGCCGGAGTCTCAAATTTCTCTTCCTTTGTCTCCACCAGAACCCAGCCCTTGTTCTGGTGTGTTAAGTCTGTAAGTTTGTGTGCTTGACAGTTTGGATTTTTGTGTTGGCGCACTGTTTTGGACTTTGTGTTTTGCTTCCTTAATATATTTCACAAACTAGCAGTTCAGCATTTGGGTCTCTCCTCTCTGCCCCGAGGGACATATCTATCTATCTATCTATATATATATATATATACAGTGGGGAAAAAAAGTATTTAGTCAGCCACCAATTGTGCACGTTCTCCCACTTAAAAGATGAGAGAGGTCTCCAATTTTCATCATAGGTATACCTCAACTATGAGAGACAAAATGAGAAAAAAAAAATCCAGAAAATCACATGGAAGGATTTTTAATGAATTAATTGGTAAATTCCTTGGTAAAATAAGTATTTGGTCACCTACAAACAAGCAAGATTTCTGGCTCTCACAGACCTGTAACTTCTTCTTTGAGAGACTCCTCTGTCCTCCACTCATTACCTGTATTAATGGCACCTGTTTGAACTCATTATCAGTATAAAAGACACCTGTCCACAACCTCAAACAGTCAGACTCCAAACTCCACTATGGCCAAGACCAAAGAGCTGTCAAAGGACACCAGAAACAAAATTGTAGACCTGCACCAGGCTGGGAAGACTGAATCTGCAATAGGTAAGCAGCTTGGTGTGAAGAAATCAACTGTGGGAGCAATTATTAGAAAATGGAAGACATACAAGACCACTGATAATCTCCCTGGATCTGGGGCTCCACGCAAGATCTCACCCCGTGAGGTCAAAATGATCACGAGAACAGTGAGCAAAAATCCCAGAACCACACGGGGGGACCTAGTGAACGACCTGCAGAGAGCTGGGACCAAAGTAACAAAGGCTACATCAGTAACACACTACGCCGCCAGGGACTCAAATCCTGCAGTGCCAGACGTGTCCCCCTGCTTAAGCCAGTACATGTCCAGGCCCGCCTGAAGTTTCCTAGAGAGCATTTGGATGATCCAGAAAAGGATTGGGAGAATGTCATTTGGTCAGATGAAACCAAAATAGAACTTTTTGGTAAAAACTCAACTTGTCGTGTTTGGAGGAGAAAGAACACCATACCTACTGTGAAGCATGGGGGTGAAAACATCATACTTTGGGGGTGTTTTTCTGCAAAGGGACCAGGACAACTGATCCGTGTAAAAGAAAGAATGAATGGGGCCATGTATCGTGAGATTTTGAGTGAAAACCTCCTTCCATCAGCAAGGGCATTGAAGATGAAACGTGGCTGGGTCTTTCAGCATGACAATGATCCCAAACACACTGCTCGGGCAACGAAGGAGTGGCTTTGTAAGAAGCATTTCAAGGTCCTGGAGTGGCCTAACCAGTGTCCAGATCTCAACCCCATAGAAAATCTTTGGAGGGAGTTGAAAGTCCGTGTTGCCCAGCGACAGCCCCAAAACATCACTGCTCTAGAGGAGATCTGCATGGAGGAATGGGCCAAAATACCAGCAACAGTGTGTGAAAACCTTGTGAAGACTTACAGAAAACGTTTGACCTCTGTCATTGCCAACAAAGGGTATATAACAAAGTATTGAGATGAACTTTTGTTATTGACCAAATACTTATTTTACCGAGGAATTTACCAATTAATTCATCAAAAATCCTTCAATGTGATTTTCTGGATTTTTTTTTTCTCATTTTGTCTCTCATAGTTGAGGTATACCTATGATGAAAATTGAAGATCTTTCTCATCTTTTAAGTGGGAGAACTTGCACAATTGGTGGCTGACTAAATACTTTTTTTCCCCACTGTATATATACAGTATATATACTGTATATATATATATATGTGTGTGTGTGTGTGTGTGTGTGTGTGTGTGTGTGTGTGTGTGTGTGTGTGTGTGTGTGTATACACCTACCACCGGAGTGGTGGCCTAGTTGATAAAGTTGATCAAGCATCTGCTCCACAACCGGGAAGTTGGGGGTTCAAGTCCTGGGTCATACCAAAGACCATATAAAATGGTAATTCCCACCTTCTAGCTTGGTGCTCAGCATAATCGAATGGGGGAAGGAGAAGTTGTTTGTTGCAGCAGCTTGCTTGGCAGCAACCCCTCTGATTCTACATGTGATTAACATTGTAGATAGGAGTAACATAATTTCGTTCTACTGTACATGATTGGCTGTATGGACTCAATGACAATAGAGCTGTCTTCTTCAAAGGGAACAACTCTTTAATCTTTTCAATACTCATTGTCTTTTTTATGTTTTTTAATCTTTTTTTATTATTTCTAAAACTTTTAGGACAAGAACATTGTGGTGGAGGACATGCAGGAAAATCTTATGACCCATTTAGGTTTTATTAATGTCTAATTCTATCCCTAACAGAACAGACTGAGCAGAAGGAACATTTTACTTTTTCATACAGTGCTGATGAAGAACAACTTTGAAGAGTTTCTCCCACCAGTTTTTATAAGGTGTGTTATTTGCTTTTCCCTTATCTGCAATTTAGCTTTGACATGTGTTGGTTATAGTTTTAATATAGATGTTGTTTACACAGAACAGATGGAGCGCTGAAGAATAAACCATCTACTGAAGAGCTCCCAGTTATGGACTAGTATACTGTGTAGGGCCTTCCAGCTCTAGAAGACCCTCCTGATTGTCATGCTGTGGGCATGGTAGGGGACCATGCCCACGCTTGATATTCATTTTTGTTCTCTGTGTTTTTCCCTGTTTTGGTTTATTATAATTATTTGCATTATTTGCCTTCTGTGTCCCCCTGGGTCCTCTGTTATTGTCTTCTGGGTTCCCCTGGTCTGTTGTGTCATCCCCTGTTTGTCTTTACTGTCATTATTGTGGTCTTTGTGTTTTCCCTGCCTTTGTGTTTGTCCTTTGTTTGGTCCTGGGTCTTGTGTTTATATTTGTTTACCTATTGTTCCCAGTTCCTCATGTTTTCTGTACCTAGAGCCACTTTCCCTCATGTGTGTTACTGTTTAGATAGATAGATAGATAGATAGATAGATAGATAGATAGATAGATAGATAGATAGATAGATAGATAGATAGATAGATAGATGATGTACTTTATTAATCCCAAACTGGGAAATTACAGTGTAACAGCAGCATGACACAGTAGACGACCCAAAACCATCAGAAATACACACAGCATAATAGAAAAAGGAGTTACCCTGGTTCTGGGTCTTGTGTGTATATTTGTTTACCTATTGTTCCCAGTTCCTCATGTTTTCTGTACCTATAGCCACTTACCCTCATATGTGTTACTGTTCAGCCCTTGATTGTCATCCCAGCTGTCCTGTGTTCCCCTGATTATTCTGTTCCCTATTTAAGTTGTGTCCTTGGTTTTCGGTTCTCTGTTGTTTTTCCCTGCATTTATTCTTGTGAGTTTCTTGAGCCTTGTAGTTTTGCTTGAGTTCTTAGCCACGGTGCCGTTGTTTTGTTTCTTCCTGAGTTTTTCTAATAAATTAACATCGTTGCACCAATTTCCTGCCTGAAACTGGATCCTTCATTCAACCTTCGTCTGCCTGAAGGTAGATTTATGACACAATGACGGCCCCAACCAAGGATCCAGCGGGTGGGAGGTAGTTCAGCCTGAGGATGGGGTGGGAGCTGTGTTGCGCGGCTATCCAGATTGACCAACTGAAAGCCATGGCTCGCTCAGCTCTCATCCCAAGGGACTCTTGGGCATACCTGGAGGATGCTGCAGAGATCATTCGCCGCCATCTGCGACTGGAGGAGTTTTCAGAAGGACAAAACAAATCTCCTCCATCACTGAGCTGCAGTGTTCACTCCAAGGGTGGAGAAGGAGCTCACCAAGCGAGCTGGAGTCTGTGCCGACGAGGAAGCGTCCCCTGGCTCCAGCGCCTCTCTCTCACCGCCCGGCTTCTACAACATCTGTCCCTTGCCACTCGCCAGTCCCGGCACCACGGAAGCTTGTGAAGTGTCCCCTGGCTTCCACAATATCCACGCCAAAGCCTGAGCCAACGAGGAAGCATCCCCTAGCTCCAGTGCCTCTCTCTTCACACTGAGCTCTGGCTTCCTCACTTCCTCCCTACTCTTCCTCCTCAGAACTCAGAACTCAGAACTCAGAAAAGGATTTATTGCCAAGTACATTAACAGTACACAACTGATAACATACGAGGGATTTGACTTGACACTGAAAACGACCTGCATTTCCGGTGACGCGGCAGCGTCGATAACGCGCCTGTCATCAGACGGGAACAGGAAGCTTAGGGAAGAAAAGGATAACACAATAGGAGAGAGCAAAAAAGCATTGATTGTCAGAATACCAGTCATTAAATGATCAATATTATGATTACAAGAAAAAAAGCCCTCAATGCACAATTAGCAAACAATAGAATGTACACAAAGACACAAAGGGAGCAGTGAGTGAATGATCTTCTCATCAGTTTATTGAGTCAGTGTGGGTGTAGTGTTGAGTGGAGGTGTTTATATCAGTTAAGAAAAACAAAGTCTCTTCAGCAGGAGATGTTTTGTCTAGCGGCTGGCACAATGTCCTTGAACCAGGCAGCTGGCTGTCCATAAGAGTCAATGCAGCTCAAATGTTTTGGAAACAAAAAACTGCAGATAATCTGGAGGACTTGTATGAGAGGCAGGTCAGATTAGTCGAATAGTACTGTTCCCAGAGAAAAAGACTTTATATTCTCTTACAGATTCAGTACTTTAATCCTTCAGTGCTGGACGCTGAATTCTTCATGGGCGGCTCTCAGCGTGATCATGATGTAATCCATTTTCCTAGACAGTTCTCCATTTGCCGCTGTCAGAGTCCTCCCCAATTGTTCAATTTGATGGTTAAGCCTCGCCTGGCCAGCATTTTGATAGGCTACGTCCATCTTCATCAATTTACGGTACACCAGGACAATCCCAGATCCAATCAGAAGAATCCCGATGACCATTGCTACGAAGATGTATAAATCTTCGACATCTTCGATAGAGAGATCAGACAGGCACAAGAGTTTCCAATTACTTGTGTCCCTCAAATAGCCCGCAGCCGCTGTTCCTGCGGGGCAAACTACCTCCCCCGGGGCACTTTTTCTCGTTGAAAAAATAGTGTCAATTGCGTTCAAAGCCCAGCTTATTAAATCCATAATTTCGTTCGATAATCAGCAGTAGAGACACGCAGACAGACAATAGCAAGCTGGGATCCAGTCAGTTAGGGGAGGAAGGAGATAAAAAGTCAGAGCTAGAGAGAAGAAAAAAGCGTCTGCTCTCTTTGGGAGGCGGAAGTAAGAGAGCCTCCACTCTCCCGCTCCAGCCCCACAGAGATTTCCATCCTCGGAGGGCTCTCCAACGCCGGCTCCCACAGCAGCTGCAGTGCCGACTCCCACGTCTGTTACGCTGGTTCACTCGCCTGCTGCTACGCCTCAGACTGCCTCAGCCACTGTTCTGTCAGCATCTCCAGAGGACTTCATGCCTGCTCCTCCAATGTCTCTCGAGGTCGTCACACCGCTAGCAGCTTCACCAGAGACCATCACCCCAGCAGAAGTGGACCAGGAGTTAAGGCAGGTGCTTTTCCTTTTATTTTTAACATCCATTTTTGAAAAGACTTGCCTTGCTCCTCGTGGGGGGACCCAAGAGCAGTTCCTGTCTGCCTCTGGGACCTCTCCACTGGTCTCTGCTGCAGACAATTATGGTGGCCCATTCTGTGCTTCTTCCTCCTTTTTCGAGGTGGTTGCGGCAGGGATGAAGGATGACACTTCAACTCCATTTCCCCTGAGATGCACATCCCAGCTCCAGTTCTCTCCAAGGTCCACGCTCCAGCTCCAGCTGTCCTGGAGGTGCACACTACAGCTCCAGCTGTCTCCAAGGTGCACACTGCAGCTCCAGCTGTCTCCACGGTGCATGCTACAGCTATGGCTGGCTTCAAGGTGCACGCTATAGCTCCAGCTGTCTCTGAGGTGCACGATTCAGTCCCAGCTGTCACCGAGGTGCACACATCAGCTCCAGCTCTCTCAGTGATATGCGCTCCCCAGTCACAGCTTCTCTCTGTGATCAATGCTCCCCAGTCACAGCTTCTTTCTGTGGTCAATGCTCCCCACTCGCAGTTTCTCTCTGTGGTCAACGCTCCCCAGTTGCAGCTTCTCTCTGTGGTCAATGCTCCAGCAGTCGCAGCTTCTTTTTGTGGTCGACACTCCCCAGTCGCAGTTTCTCTGTGTGGCTGATGCTTCCCAGTCACAGCTGTGGTCAACGCTCCCCAGTCGCAGCCTCTCT
Organism: Pholidichthys leucotaenia; assembly: GCA_020510985.1. Classification (NCBI taxonomy): domain Eukaryota; kingdom Metazoa; phylum Chordata; class Actinopteri; order Cichliformes; family Pholidichthyidae; genus Pholidichthys; species Pholidichthys leucotaenia. The sequence continues at coordinate 413,615,968 of CM035837.1, read as the reverse complement.
CTAAGGTTGATGCTCCCCAGTTGCAGCCTCTCACTGAAGTTGATCCTTCCCAATCGCAGCTTCTTGCTGAGGTTGGCACATCTCAGCTGCTGTCTCCCGAGGTTGACGCATCCCAGCTGCTGTGGTCCCCAGAGCGTGGAGCTCCCCCGTCGTCATCAACCAAACTCTGCGCTCCCCAGCCGCCGCCTTCTGGTGGTGCTTGTTCTCTGGCTGTGTGGGCCACGGACTTTGGTCGTCCCTCTGACTCGCTGTGCTCTTTAGTTGTGTGGCCCAGCGACTCTGGGGAGGCCACCAGATTCATCATGCTGTCTGGTCTGGTGGTCTGGGAGGCCACCTGACTCACCTTGCTCTGTGGTCTGGGGCCATGGACTCTGGTTGGTCTCAGACAAACCGTGAGGTTTTTTAGACTATGGGGGGGAGGTCTTAGACTATGTTGGGGATGTGTTTCAGCCCACCAGGCCTTATGCCCCCACCACCCACCCACCCACCCTGGGAAGGTGATTTTTTTTTTTTTGTTGGTGTTGTCTTAGGGGTGTATGGAATCCACCCCTTAAAGAGGGGGTAGTGTCATGCTGTGGGCATAGTAGAGGACCATGCTCATGCTTTATGTTCATTTTTGTTCTCTGTGTTTTCCCCTGTTTGGTTTATTATATTTATTTGCATTATTTGCCTTCTGTGTCCCCCTGGTTCCTCTGTTATTGTCTTCTGGGTTTCCCTGGTCTGTTGTGTCGTCCCCTGTTTGTCTTTACTGTCATTATTGTGGTCTTTGTGTTTTCTCTGCCCTTATGTTTGCCCTTTGTCTGGTTCTGGGTCTTGTGTGTATATTCATTTACCTATTGTTCTCAGTTCCTCATGTTTTCTGTACCTTTCCCTCATGTGTGTTACTGTTTAGCTAGATAGATAGATGGATGGATGAATGGATGGATGATGTACTTTATTAATGCCAAACTGGGAAATTACAGTGTAACAGCAGCATGACACAGTAGACAACCCAAAACCAACAGAAATACACACTGTCATAAACGCCCTTCTGGGCAGGATAAGCGGCACCATGCACAGGCTGTGAGTTTGCAAATTTATTAAAGAAACAACACAAAAGCACAAACAAAATCAAACAAAAACTAGAAGGAGAGGAAGATGCAGGAGAAGCAAAAATAGCAAACACTAAGGCGAGAGGATTCGCCGGCTTCACCTGGGATAACTAGCTGTGGAGCGCACGTTAGAGACAATACAATAAGGCAAGTAAAGACACACTTATGTTTGGTAGACATGAGTAGAAAGTAGGGCGCTGTGCTGGACAGCAGTGCGCAGCGCCTTAAATAAGGCAAAACACAAATTATAACAAGTGGTAACCGGTGTGGGAAATCTGAGCAGGAGAAAAGAAAAGATACAATTCAGGCCAGCTGGAAATGATAGATAGATAGATAGATAGATAGATAGATAGATAGATAGATAGATAGATAGATAGATAGATAGATAGATAGATAGATAGTTTATTTCAAACACAAAAATATAACAAAAACAAGCAAATGGCAAATGCAATAAAGTAACGGTATACACTGTTCGAAAGGGAGAAGGAAGAAGTGAACACTTATTAATTCCATCTCCTCTTTTCCATAGATACACCCATGTGAATTTTATACAAATTACCACCTTTAAGACCCCAAGTAAACAATTTACTGTATTTTTTACAAATCAACATTAACACCCATCCATTCTAACATACAATGAAGTCCATACATCAAAACCAGCCTCAAACAACACAGATATACACAGTGCTGTCCCACCCACCATTCCATAGTGTCCCATAACATCCCAGAGTGAACATAATGAATCGTACATATAAATACTACCCTTCTAACATATAGATAATAATCCTTATATGATTAGAGAGAAAGAGGCAGTCAGAGATGACAGCTGACAGGGGCACCCCCACGCAGAGTGAAACCCCAGAAGCCACTGACATCTGTCAACCCCGGAAGAGAGAGAACACAGCAAAATACAAATATAAAAATATGGCAAAAATTAGATGCAATTAAACTCAGAAATACAATAAGGAAACTATAATAAACGTACATGGGAAAATAAATCATACTAAGAAACAATATGGAATAAATGGCAACTCACAATGACAACAGAGTACAAATATAGGAAAGAGGCAAACAAGCTGAGCCCAGTGGAATCCCCCCACCCCCCGCGCTCAGAACATGACGCACACAGCATAATAGAAAAAGGAGTTACCCAGGGAAGAAAAAAAAAATACTTCGATAACTTTATATACTACATCGGCTGCTACTAGGTTAAATAGATGAGGATCCGTATGAGTCTATGGATAATACTGACTGTACAAAGGAGGGTTATAAGGCGCAGGGTGAAATGTGAAGTGCCAATTAGACTGTAAGGTGCCGTATGGCAGCACTGTTATGACCAAAATTTGACATTAGAGTGAATTATTGTACAGTGAAATGGCATGTGGCAGAAGATTTCCTGTACCTGGCCATTCAATAGTAAAGCTGTAGCAGTCTGTTGGAGAAAGTGCTCTGCTGTCTGTCCAGTGTGTGGTGGAGGGGGTGATCAGGATTGTCTATGATGGATCAAAGTTTGTTCAATATCCTCTCCACCACAAACTCAAAGGTCTCCAGCCTGAGACCAATTACAGAGCCAGCCTTCTTGATCATCTTGTCAAGTCTGTTGGTGTTGCTGGCTCTGATACTGCTACCCCAGCAAACAGCAGCAAACAAGATGGAGCTGGCAATGATGGTCTGATAGAAAAGCTCCAGCATCTCTCTGTACACATGGAAGGATATTAGCTTCCTCAGAAAGTAAAGTCTGCTCATCCCCTTCTTGTACACAACATTGGTGTTAGATTTCCAGTCCAGTCCGTTGCTGACCATGACACCCAGGTATTTGTAGTCCTCCACTACCCGCACATCCTCCCCCCAATCCGCAATGGCTTTGAAGGTGTCCTCTTCTTCCTGAAGTCAATCACCATCTCTCTGGTCTTGCTGATGTTCAGCTTCAGGTGATTCTGCTTGGTCCAGTCTACAAATCTGTCTACCAGTGCCCTGTACTCCCCCTTCTCTCCCCCTCTTACACACCCAACAACAGCTGAGTCATCAGAGAATTTCTGCAGGTGGCATGACTCGGAGTTGTACTGAAAGTCATTGGTGTATAAGGTGAAGAGAAAAGGTGAAAGCACAGTCCCCTGTGGAGCTCCCATGTCACTAACCACCACATCAGACAAAACACTGCCCAGCTAGGCAAACTGTGGCCTGCCTGTCAGGTAGTCAGTAATCCAGGAGATCACAGAGCTGTCAACCCCCTTCACCTGCAGCTTGTCACCCAGCAACAGTGGCTCAATGGTGTTAAATGCACTAGAGAAATCAAAGAATGTGATTCTCACAGTGTCTCCTCGTCCATCCAGGTGCAAGTGAACTCATGGCAGCAGGTAGATGACAGCATCTTCAACTCCTAAATGGGGCTGGTATGCAAACTGCAGAGGGTCCAGCCACGTCTTCACCTGCGGCCTCAGGTGGGCTAAGACAATTCTCTCCATGACCTTCATCACATGAGATGTGAGGGAAACTGGTCAGATAGTCGTTCGGGTCCGATGGAGATGACTTCTTGGGAACAGGAACCAGGCAGGACGTCTTCCACAGCACTGGTATTCTCTCCAGACTCAGGCTCAGGTTGTATAGGTGCTTCAGTACCGGAGCTAGCTGGTTGGCACAGGTCCTCAGAATCCACGCGGAGATGCCATCAGGGCCCGCACCCTTCAGCTGGTGAAGTCTCTCCAGCTGTTTCCTCATCTGGCCTGTAGTCACAGTGATGTAGAAGTTGGTGCTGGTGTTTGCTGAGCAAGGGCAAAACAAGTTAATAATTAAATGATGGTGTCCTGCCACGTATGCACATGGAAGTATAAACACATTTCTGCTCCCAGCAGATTATAGATTATGGAAAATCTAATTCTCTGTAGTGTGAACTCATCTGCATATATTCATGACTGCAGATGATTTCACTTCCTCAGCACACAATGCAAGGGGAAAAAATGATCCAAGAAAAAGAAAGAAAGAACCAAGAGCAGAATGTCAGTTTAGCTTTTAACAGATAATACAAGGGCTGTTCATTAAAGCTTTCCCATGATTCATTCCCCACAGACTGAGAGGAAACAAATTTGCCACAGTTATTAGTTATTATGTACCACCAAGGATCACACACTTCTCCCATTGCAAGGTCAGGAGAGTAAGGGGGGAATGGGGAAGGAGTTCATAGCTGTAGGACCCAGTGGCAGTGCGTGATGAAAAAATATCTTTTTTGGGGGGGGTGCACTTGGATGTGATGGGTGAAATCATCTAAGGACCCTCACAGACCAGAGCAAAACACACAAATATAAAATCAAAAGGCTTAGAACAGAATAAATTCAGAAAACAGAACACTTTAATGTAAAACTAAAGTACTTTGCTGTCAGATGTGTTAAAGCAGTTGAAAATTTTAACAAGAACAATTCCATATCATCTGTTACATTGGGCCTCATGCAAAAACGTGTTAGTATGTGAAAACCCCACATACTTTTATTAATACGCTGCATTAGCAGGAACAAACTACTTCATATTCAACACTCGTACATCCTACAAAAGTGTGTAAGCAGTCCAGGTAAATATGATGAATCACACCCCTGTATAAGTGAAAGTGCATTGACTAGTATTGATGATTTGCATAAGTGAGGCCCTAAAACTATCATATAAGGCCCTGCTTCCCATCGTCTGGCCAGAAGTTTCAGTCACAAAAATGCTTTCAAAGTGTAAGAAAAAAATTCTTGAGGTAAACTGACGTTCTCCTGTCTGAGATCCAAAATGTAAAAAAAAATATATAATTTAAGTAGCATCAGCAGTGTAATCAAAGGACTGGCAAAAATAAAAGAATCCATCAGATTCTAGGAGATATTTCAGTCCTAGAAGTTCAGTCCTGTTAGTAACCGACATGAAGACACACACATACAGAACCTTATATTTGCATGGTATAATTTGGACATTGATGAAATTATAATGCTTTTGATTATTTGTAATTATTTTATTTTTAATTATCACTTAAATCAAAGTATTGAATTTCGCCAACTAATTAAGTTTATAGCATTTATAACTAATATAAAAATAAGATACTTGATTCAGACAAAATACAAAGCCATTTAGTGAAAACTTGGTTAGAATAACATCAGACTATTTACACAAAACTCTTATAACTAGTCTGAACCACTCCTAAATTTTGTTAGTACCTCTACTAAATTCAACAGATCACTTGAACTTGTACGATTCACCAAATCGATCCAATGTTACATTTATGAATAAATCTGTTGATTTATGAATAAATCTTGCATGAGCAACAGTAGCAGTGTCCACTATCTGTACAGAAATTTAGCTCTGTTGTCTTTCAAGCTGGCAATTTTTTCTATGACCTTCTGGTTAAAGTCAGTCATGTCAGTCACAAGCTTTTTTTCCATGGAGAGAATGACTAAAGCTAATGTTTCAATCATTTTCAGTGTGGTCATTGGTGTTGTGATAAATTTCACTAGTGTAACTGTCTCTGAGAATACCTCTGACAGGTTATTGTCCATGAAAAACTGAAGCAGATCCATGGCACCACAACTGGATCTGCATTCATCCTTGCTGTAGAGGAGGCTAAGCTTTGTCTTCAGCTTGCTTCCAGTGAACACTGGATATGCGTTCAAGGTGCAGCTCAGTGCAACTGCAGAAAATGCCTTGCGATATTCTTCAGACTGTTCCCCCTGAAGCAACGTGACGCTGAGCAGGTGGTCTGAAAATACAAAGCGCTCCCTGGTGTGTCCTAGAACGATATCACAGACCTACAGGGACACAGAGATTTTTTTTTTAATGATGCTAAGAAAGCGGTCCTGTAGCGGCATGTAGCCCATGCTGCTACAGGACTGAGTGGTGAACATGCTTCCATAAGTGAATCAATGTCCTTAGAAAACCAAGTGCTTCAGTTCCTTAATGATAAAGACATTAAGGTAGAAGCCAATGCGATCTCAGCCTGTTATGCTTTACCGAAGAAAGATAACAAAACAAAGAAATCAATTGTGATGCGCTTTGTGAACAGGAGGGTGAAAAATGACATACTGAGGCAGGCCAAAAAACTAAAGGAAACTCAAGTTTACCTAAATGAACACCTGACAAAAAAAAAAACGCTGAATTAGCACGGCAGGCACGGATGCTAAAGAAACATAATAAGATACAGTCAACCTGGACAAGAAATTGTAGAATTTGGATTAAACTAAATGGAACACCTGAGCAAGCAAAAAGTATAATGATCAGAGATGCTACTGACTTAGATAAATACAGATGAACACTGACTATGAAACACAGAGTGAGGAAACTCAAACTCTAAAAATATGCCACTATGCTGAACATAAACCACAAGAGATGGAGAATGATATTGATCCTGATAACCACTTTTTCAATAATATTCATAACCACTGTGAATATTACACTGAAAAGCAATTCAAAAGTCAAGTGCAATTAGATGGTAAACTGTCAATAATACACTTCAATAGCAGAAGTCTTAACAAAAACTTCTCACAGATTCAGGACTATTTAAAACAGCTAAACAGAAAATTCACAGCTATAGCAGTCTCTGAAACCTGGCTTAATGCAGACCAGGCTCCCCTGATGGCAATAGAGGGATATCAGATGTTTAACATTAACAGATCTCAAAAAAAGGGTGGTGGTGTTGCACTGTATATTGATGACCTATATAGATGTAAGCTTGTAAATGAAATGTCCTCAGCACTACCAGGGATTCTGGAATGTGTTACTGTTGAGATTGACCTAGACAAAACAAAAAATCTAATCATAAGCTGCATATACAGAACGCCGGGAACTTGCATTGAGACATTCAGAGATAAATTAGTCGAGCTGTACAATAATATTACTAGTAAGAAAATGGTAGCAGTTTGTGGAGATTTCAATATTGACCTACTTAATCCACATCAACAAAATGTAGTTACAGAGTTCATGAACTCTATGTACAGCATGAGTCTATATCCCACAATAACACATCCCAGTAGAATCACAGCTCACTCTCCTACACTTATTGACAACCTGTTTGTCAATGTTCTCGACAAGAAAATAGAAAGTGGATTATTGATAAATGATATAAGCGACCACTTGCCAATCTTTGCACTTATCCATGGCCACACGGGGCCCAACCCAGAAAAAATCTCAAAATCGTTCAGACACAAATCACCAAACGCAATCAGTTCTTTTAAAGAGGACTTGCTGAAGCAAGACTGGACAGAAGTCTATGTATCAGATGTAAATGAAGCCTATGACACATTTACAAACATTGTAACCACTCTTTATGAAAAAAACTGCCCATTAGTTAAAAAAAAGCTTAAACACAAATTTACTGACAAACCATGGCTAACCAAAGGACTACAAAAGGCGTGTAAAAAGAAAAATTTATTATATAAAGCTTTCATAAAGAAAAGGACAAAAGAAGCAGAGCAGCGGTATAAAACATACAAAAATAAGTTAACATATATAATAAGATGTAGTAAAAGAGACTATTACAGTAAAGAACTGGAAAAAAACAAAGACAATATTAAAAATACATGGACAATAATCAACAGTATCCTTGGAAATAAAAGCAGAAATACCAGCTACCCAACTAACACTCCAAAAAATAATAAATCGACTCCGAATGTGAATATAGCTTCACCTGCAGATGAATTTAATAATTTTTTTGTTAACATTGGACCTAAACTGGCCCGAGAAATACCCACTACGGTGCCAACAGGTGATTCAATATGCAATAACACTGCTGTAAAAGACTCCATCTTCATAAAGAACACAGACGAAAGAGAGGTCATTGAAATTGTTAAATCGTTCAAAAGTAAAACATCTACTGACTGCGATGGTATTGATATGCTACTAGTCAAAACTGTTATCGAATGCATAGTGAAACCACTGACGTATATCTGTAACCTGTCTCTCCAATCAGGTATATTTCCCAATGCAATGAAAATAGCTAAAGTAATTCCGATTTACAAGACAGGCGACAGAGGGGAACTCTCCAACTACAGACCAATTTCACTATTACCGCAATTTTCCAAGATACTTGAAAAAATATTCTATGAGAGAATTGACAACTTCATACTGAAGAATGATTTATTGTGTGAGCAGCAATATGGGTTCAGACACAAAAGGACAACAGCATATGCCTTAATGGAATTTACAGAAAAAAATATCAACAGCCATTGAAAATAAAGAGTATTCAGTTGGAGTATTCCTGGATCTTAAAAAAGCATTTGATACAGTAGATCACAATCTATTATTAAAGAAACTACAAAATTGTGGTATCAGAGGGGTAGCACTGTCCTGGTTAAGAAGTTACTTAAAGAATAGATATCAGTTTGTATGTGTTAACAACAAAAACTCAGAGCTACTGAAGGTCACCTGTGGAGTCCCACAGGGTTCAGTTTTGGGACCATTATTATTCAATATGTATATAAATGATATATGTAAAGTTTCAGAAAAAATGGACTTAATATTGTTTGCTGATGACACTAACCTGCTATGCAGTGGAAACAACTTGGAACAACTTCTGGATACACTCGGAAAGGAATTAGGAAAGCTGAAACTGTGGTTTGATTCAAACAAATTAACGCTCAATTTAAGCAAGACAAAATTTATAGTCTTTAACAACCATCACAACTACCCAGTACCCAAACTCAGTGTAACTAACTAACTAACTAACTTGCACTTATATAGCGCTTTTCTAGTCACAAAGACCACTCAAAGCGCTATCATTAATACTAACCCTCTATTCTAAGGGCCTATAGGAAACAATGGTGTAGAGATTGAAAGGGTATCCGAAACTAAATTCCTTGGAGTAATAATTGATAACAAACTGTGTTGGAAGCCACATATTAATTATATAAAAGGTAAAGTATCCAAATCAATTGCAATATTACACAGAGTGAAAAATTTGCTGAATCAACCCACACTATACACCTTGTATCATTCATTAATACTCCCATACATGACATATTGTAATGAAGTATGGGGAAATACATATAAAACAAACATATATCCACTCTTTATGCTTCAAAAGAGAGCTATTAGAATAATCAACAAAGCAGCTTACAGGGAACCAACAAACCCACTTTTTCTTAAACAAAAAACTCTCAAGTTGAAAGATCTGATTGACTTTAAAACCGCAATAATAATGTTCAAAGTGAAGAATCTATCACTGCCCGCAAATATCCAAAAGTTGTTCCAAACAAGGGAGAAACGATATCACTTCAGAGGAACATGTATATTTCAAAAGCCTACAGTGAGAACAACTACCAAGCAACACTGTATTTCAGTGCAAGGAGTCAGATTATGGAACGATTTTGGACCTGAATTAAAATCATGTACAAAGCTTGGACAATTTAAACAAAAACTAAAGGAAGAAATACTCCAAACATATTTACAAGACGACATGTAAACTCACATAAGGATTGACATTTCCAGCCTGTGTTGTGTTATAGCTTAGTTTTTCTTTTTTCTCTGTGACACTATGTCTTAGATTTGTTTTTGAATAGTAACCGCTTAACTTAGACTAGCTCAGTTTTCTTTTTCTCTCAGTCATATTTTGTCTTAGCCTTGTTTTAAATTGTAATCGCTCTTGTCTTGTTTTCTCTTTTTTCTCCTTTGAATTCTTGGATGGAATATGGGTGGGCAATATAAGCTGTGGCTTCAGCCATCACCCATTTCGGATAACTCACGTGGAATTGTATAGTAGAAGGAGTCTTTGTCTAATTTGACCTTGTTGTTATATTATACAGTTTCTTTTAACCTGTAATGTACTATCCGAAATAAATAAATAAAATAAAATAAATTCATAAAAAAATGGCCAAATTTATAGATCTACTGGCAACAGCTAAGTTTTTAAAAGGGAAACTAAAGTTATTCTCTTAAGCAAAAAAAAAGTTATTTAATTAAAATGTTATTTCAAGAGCCTTCATATGGATCAAATGTGAATACTACTGATGAAGACTACTTGGTGCAATATAAAGAAAAATCACATTATAACGAAGGATTTTGTATTTAACAGCTACTATTTATAACCACTAGATGGCAGGAGTGCAAGGATGGACTGGCTATAGTGAAAAGTACTTAACCTTCCTCCTGTGTTAGCTTTCTGTTACCATCCCCGGTGTTAACGGGTCGATTTCGACCCGTGTCTTAAATCAGCTTTAAAATACACTAAAAACAATAACTTATCATCCAATTATTTTTTTTTGTCATCTCTTGGTTACCTTGTTAGGCTTCCTTATCCATGAAAATGTTGGGTTTAATATTTTTGGTGTGGGTCTCTGGGCCTTTTTTTTTTTTTTATCAGTATACCTCTCGATTCTCTTGATTTCAATAAAAAAAAGGAAAATTATAAATAAAAGGTTGTTGTGTTACCTGAATATTACTGAGGGGTATAGAACACATCTCTGAAATGAATTTGCTTGATTTAGTTTTTCATTTTAAAATTAATAACTATAGTAACATCTATGGTGTTATGGGTCAGTTTCGACCCATATATATTTTGTTCAAAAAAATGCAAAAAAAAAAAAATGTTATCTAGAACTTGGCTCACCGTAAATCTTCTTTTCATTTTTGCATGCTGCAAATTGGAGATGTGCCCTTTTTTTTGGCTCTAATTATTGCTTTATAATCTTATTTTTATAACAGGGTCGAAACCGACCTTAACACCACAAAGGACATAATTTCAACCAGAGCATTTTATAATGTAGTGAAAAAAAATTTTTTTTTGTTTAATTTTGTTGAAATCAAGGTTCCTGACAAAGTCAAAAAGCCTTGATGCAATAAACAAATTTTAAGTGATTCTTTTATGCATTTAAAAACTAAAACGGGTCGGTGCCGACCCTAACACAAGAGGAAGGTTTTAAACATGATTGTCTTCTGAAAAAGTTACTTAAGTAGTAAGAACTTTCATTGATTTTAGTGAGGTTTTTCTATTTAAAAAATGTGACTCATGTATTTTGTGTTTTTTCGTTAATCTGTAACATTTTGGTCATAAATTTGAAACTTCCTTTTATCATTTTTTCATGTTCCTGATTTTTACCTTGTACAACTGTTTTGTGTTTACTCAAATTTTCAACTTGTCATTATTTTCTTAAACTTTATATATAATTTTGCAACTTTTTCATGTAAATTTACTTTACTTTCTTTACTCTGCTTACAGCCAAAGATAACTGTGCTTGGAATGTAGACGCTATAACCATTAACATTTTGTATTTAAGTATTTTTTGGTCACTACTGTTACTTATGCTCAAGTTATTAATACAACACTAATTTTACTTTAGCACAATTTCTCATTACCATACTCACCTCTGCTTATATTCCAGTTAGGTTTACAGATTAAATCTGGACAATCGGGTCCCAGCTGCTCCACTAGCTGGGCAGCTCGTTGGTGCAGTGGTTAACACTGGGGCAGCACAGTAAGGAGGTTGTGGGCTTGGTCCCACCCCGTGACCATCAGTGACCCTTCTGTGTGGAGTTTGCATGTTTTCCCCATGTTTGCGTAAGTTTGCCCCGAGTACTCCAGTTTCCTCCCACAGGCCAAAAACATGCAAGTTAGGTTAAATGGAGACTCTAAAGTGCACCTAGGTGTGAAGGGACTGGCGCCATACCGTGGATGCCCTGAATTTCCCGCTGAGGATCAATAAAGTATAAAAAATAAAAATAGCTGCTCTGTCAGTTTCCTGGCTAGCAGGAGGGATCTAATGATTGACAGACTTGACTCCCAATCACATTAAGATAAAAATACAAAAAAAAAATACAAATGGTTCCAGGGCGCCCAGTTATGCATCCCCAGAGTAGAGTTTTGGATGGTCAATGAAAAGCTCCTCTGCTCACATGGGGCAAAAAAGTTTACTTGATTCTCAGTGTGACTGGTGCCCCGAACCAGGAAGTGGTCTATAATGCAAGCCTACAGTTTGAAATGTTATTTTAACTGGCTGCTGCTACAGAAGCTTACATATCAACTACAGAAGGACATGCTATGTCTTTCATTTATTTTGCATATCACATTTGAATTATTTAGGAAATACTTTTATCTCTGAATACTGTAAGGGGTCAGTGCACTTGCGTCCTCTATTGATGTACCGCCTCTGGTAGGACCGAGTCAATATCACCATAAGGTGCCTTTGAGACTTCCCAATTTCCCCCCCAAAAAGCTGAGATTTTCCAGTTAACCCCTTGCACTCTGGTCAATTTCCCTAAAAACGCCAAAAAATAACATACCCAAAGTAAATCAAAAGCTGTTCTTCAACCCTTTGCAGCATCTTCATGGGGTTGGTCTCATTTAAAAGAAAACACTTTGAATTTTTTGGCAAAACAGTCATAATCTCTCTAAGTGCTCCGGCCACTGAGTAACAGTCATCTAAACATACTGAACTTGAAGAAAATAAATTTCGCCTGGGTGTTTTTTTGGATACAAATGCTTGCAAATAACACACAGCTGTCAGATACTGGCTGGAAAATGCAACAGAAATGTAGAACCAAGTGTTATCCAGCTGAGGTCAAAATCTTGTAACAATACCACAAAAAATGAATATATTACACTGTGGTGCACATATGTAGTTTCACGGGCTCACATGTATACGACTGTTCATATGCTCTCATGTACGTATATTCCTGTGTGCTTATTTTGGCTTCACGTCTGAAGAGGAACAAAAGGTCTGGACCTCCTAGGGATAAGAGGAGGATGAGAGAGTTGGCCTTTTGATATGCAAAGAGATGGACATGAATGATTGCCTGACCACCCAGGTTGGGGTGGAAGCGAGAGGAACTGCAGGGGGGATGCATTGTGTTTGGGATTTAAAGACAATGGGATTTTGTACTTTGATGTCAGGGGTATAAGACTGGCAGATGTTGGGGTTTTTTCCTTCTTCTGCTTTTGAATGTTGGAGAGTGTGTTGTGAATAAAATGGAACCTGAGAAATAACTCTGCCTCATCCTTTCCACACAATCTCCACACTGGTGACCTTAAGACGTATTATGGCCGGAGACGATTCTCCTGCACCGGACTCATCAGGAGCCAGCCAAGCCAATGCAGCTACCACAGTCCAGCTTCCGGACTTCTGGCAGAACAGTCCGCGCTCCTGGTTTAACGCAGTCGAGGCACAGTTCCATCTTCGGAAGGTTTCGGCAGACGCCACAAAGTTCTTCCATGTAGTTGCAAAGCTGGACAACCACACAGCCCAGCGTGTAGAGAGCCTGATCAACCACCCGCCAGACAACAACAAGTACGGCACTTTGAAGGCTGCTCTCATCCGTTTTTTCACCCCCTCGCTGGGAGAGCGAGCAGAGAAGATCCTGGCGTTGACTGAGTGTGAGGTCGACAGACCTGCAGACCAGATGGCGAAGATGCTGAGTTTGAGAGACGCCAAAGATGATGGCTTTATTTTTGCGCACCTTTTCCTCAGGACACTACCGCCAGCGGTGAGCGTTACCCTGGCCAGTTCACAGCTGCTGGCCCACCGAGACTACCACGAGCTGGGCCAGGAGGCGCAACGACTCGTCGACGCCCATAGACGACACACGGCCACGACCGCAGCAGCGGAGCTGGGCGCAACATCCGGAGATGGCGGGGGGCCAGAGGCTGCAGCACCAGACTCACCGACGACGGCAGCGGCGGGGGCCAGGAGGCACGGAGCGGACGACGTCCTTTGCTTTTACCATTGCCGTTTCGCTGAGAGGGCACGCAAGTGCATTCCACTGTGCCAATTCAAGCGCTCGGGAAACGCCAAGACCGGGAGTCGGTAGCAGCTGCGGCTCTCGGTGAGGAGAACAAGCTGCTCTACTTGAGGGACGCGCGATCGGGGAGGCACTTCCTCGTGGACACAGGCTCCCAGCTGAGTTTCATCACACCTTCCTACACTGACCGGCTGGCGTCTTCCAGTGGCCCTGTGGTGTCAGCAGCGAACGGCTCGGCGATTAAGACCTTCGGAGAGAAGACCCTGTCTCTGTCTTTACACGGCCACACATTTGAGTGGACTTTCGTCATAGCGGCAGTCAATTTCAACATGTTAGGTGCTGATTTTTTGTGCTCACATGGTTTGTTGGTCGATCTTGCTAACAGACGCCTGGTTAATGCACTCTCTTTTTCTTCTATTCCCTGCACAGTGCGAGTGGCCCCGCCAACAGCACAAGCCAATGTCACAGCTGCAGGTGGTAAGTTCCACACATTCCTCACTCAGTTTCCAGCACTCACGGTGCCAACGTTTTTGGCGACCGTGGCTAAACATGGGGTGGAGCATTTTATTACTACCACCGGACCGCCCGTTTTTGCAAAAGCTCGGCGCTTGGGATTCAGCTAAACTGGCCATAGCGCGCGAGGAGTTCGCCAACCTGGAAAAATTGGGCATCATCCGACGTTCAAAGAGCCCTTGGGCTTTACCACTTCACATGGTCCCTAAAACTGATGGCTCGTGGTGGCCATGCGGTGATTTTCGCAGGCTGAACAATGCTACAGCACACGACCGCTACCCAATCCCACATATCCAGGATTTTTCAGTTCATTTGGCGGGGACGCACATTTTTTCTAAGATAGACCTGGTACGCGGTTATCATCAGGTCCCAGTCTGCGCTGAGGACATACCCAAAACAGCGGTAATAACTCCTTTCGGGCTTTTTGAGTTTTTGCGCATGCCGTTTGGGCTTAAAGGCGCAGCGCAGACTTTCCAACGCATGATGGACGCGGTGTTGCGCGATCTCCCTTTCGTGTTCGTCTACCTGGACGACATTTTTGTAGCCAGTGCGTACGAAGACGAAGACGAAAACCACCTCACGGCAGTTTTCCGGAGGTTGGCGGAGCACGGGCTAATAATCAACCCAGCGAAGTGTCAGTTCGGGGTGGCACAGATTGATTTTTTGGGGCATCGCGTCTCTCCCAAAGGATCAGTCACTCTGCCTGACAAGGTGCGCGCGGTGGCAAATTTTCCCCAGCCACAAACGGTCAAAGCGTTACAGGAGTTTTTGGGAATGGTGAATTTTTATAACCGTTTCCTCCCCCGCGCGGCGCAGCTCATGCAACCATTGTACGCTGCGCTTAAAAAACAAAAACCCACAAATAAAATCGAATGGTCTCCCGAGCGGGAGCGTGCATTCTCTGAAGTCAAAACAGCCTTGGCAAACGCTGCGTTGTTAGCGCATCCAGTCCCAACGGCCCGCATGGCGCTCACTACTGACGCGTCAGATGTGGCCATAGGAGCGGTTGTTGAACAGTATGTGGCTGGAGCCTGGCAGCCGCTCGCGTTTTTCAGCAAGACTTTGCGCGATAGTGAGCGAAAATACAGCACATTCAACAGGGAGTTGTTAGCTCTTCATTTGGCTATTCGTCACTTCCAGTTTTGGCTGGAGGGACGCCATTTCACCGCGTTCGTTGACCACAAGCCGCTGACTTTTGCGATGGCCAAGATTTCGGAACCTTGGTTGGGCCGGCAGCAGAGACAGCTGGCCACAATTTCGGAGTTCACTACCTATATCCAGCATGTAGCGGGTAAACTTAACGTAGTGGCAGACTGCCTCTCGCGTGCCGTGGCTGCTCCAGCCCACGTAGAGGTAGATTTCGCAGCTGTTGCCGCGGACCAGGGTAGCGGCGCAGAAGTGCGCGCGGCCCCAGTCCACGTAGGGATAGATTACGCAGCCATGGCCGCGGAGCAGGGCGGCGACGCGGACGTGCGCGCGCTCCAGTCTGGACCAACAGGTTTAAGGCTGGAGGACAGGGTGCTGCAAGACGGTATGCCCCCCCAATCTGCGATGTTTCCACCGGGCGACCCCGTCCGGTGGTTCCGGCCTCGTGGCGCCGCCGCGTTTTTGACTTGATACATTCGCTGGCGCACCGGGGGGTGCGCGCTTCGGTCAAAATGGTAGGGGAGAAATTTGTATGGCCGGGCCTGCGCAAGCAAGTTAGAGAGTGGGCGGCAGCCTGCATGGCCTGTCAGCGGGCCAAAGTGCATAGACACACGAGAGCTCCTTTGGAGACGTTTCATATTCCAGCTAAAAGGTTTGATCATGTCCATGTGGACCTCGTAGGCCCCCTACCGCCCTCGCAAGGGTGCACACGTCTTCTGACAATGGTTGACCGCACCACGCGCTGGCCAGAAGTGGTTCCCCTGTCATCAACCACAGTCGAGGAGGTGGCGCACGCTTTTTTAACTGCATGGGTAGCGCGTTTTGGAGTTCCATAGGATATTACGTCTGACAGAGGCCCACAATTTGTTTCCGAACTTTGGTCAGCGATGGCCCGCAGCCTGGGGGCAACAATCCACCGCACGACCGCGTATCACCTGCAGGCTAACGGGTTATGCGAACGTTTTCACAGGTCGCTGAAGGCGGCGCTCAGAGCATCGCTTACGGATGCAAATTGGGTTGACAAACTACCATGGGTTCTTTTGGGGTTGCGTTCTGCACCTAAAGAGGATTTAGACACCTCCCCAGCGGAGCTAGTGTTCGCACAGCCACTTCGGCTGCCTGGAGAATTTCTCCCTGACAACCCAGCGCCAGAGTTCTCCTTGGCTCAGCGGTTGCAGAATAGCATGGGCCCGAGTGTCTTACCAGGCCCCGTTCACCACAGTTTTCTGCGTGTTTTTGTGCCTAAAGCTTTAAAAAATGCGGAGTTTGTTTTTGTCAGACATGATGCCCACTGCACAGCTCTGCGACCGCCTTACGATGGACCATTTAGAGTGCTAGAGACAGGTGATAAGCATTTTTTGCTAGATTTGGCGGGCAGAAAGGAGATGATTGGCATAGACAGACTCAAACCTGCTTTTGTGATGGCTGACGAAACTGTGCAGTTGGCGAGGGCCCCGCGACGGGGTAGACCCCCTAGGGAGCATTCCCCAGTACACCCACAGAGATTGACTAACAGTTTTAATCCCCAGACAGCAGCTCCACAGCAGGAGGACGCCGCGGAAGAGGTTAAGCCGGCCTGCAGCAGATACGGCAGACGGTTGAGACCAAGACAGCATGTGGACTGATGTGTGGCGATTCTATTATGACATGCAATCTGTGTTAGTTTGTTCCATCTTAGACGTTTGGGGGGGGGTTATATGTGGTGCACATATGTAGTTTCACGGGCTCACATGTATACGACTGTTCATATGCTCTCATGTATATTCCTGTGTGCTTATTTTGGCTTCACGTCTGAAGAGGAACAAAAGGTCTGGACCTCCTAGGGATAAGAGGAGGATGAGAGAGTTGGCCTTTTGATATGCAAAGAGATGGAATGATTGCCTGACCACCCAGGTTGGGGTGGAAGCGAGAGGAACTGCAGGGGGGATGCATTGTGTTTGGGATTTAAAGACAATGGGATTTTGTACTTTGATGTCAGGGGTATAAGACTGGCAGATGTTGGGGGTTTTTCCTTCTTCTGCTTTTGAATGTTGGAGAGTGTGTTGTGAATAAAATGGAACCTGAGAAATAACTCTGCCTCATCCTTTCCACTCAATCTCCACAACACAGCTTTTTTCTTAGGTTGTTCCCAGGCATTTCTGAACTGTGCCAAATTGTGCCAAATGGCACAGTTTGGAAAAACGTCTGTAACTTTTGAATGATTCAATATAGAAGCTTCATCTTGGGCTCTAATGAAAGGTGATACTCAGGGCTGTGTGTGTGTGTGGTGTGTGTGTGGGGGGGGGGGGGGTTGTTTATTCATTCATGAATGAATGAATGAACAAACAAGCCCCCACACACAAAGAAGCATGCCGCGTAAAAAATGTGTGGCTTTTTTTTACAAGAAAAAATAACCTACAGTGCACTAAAAATTATTCTAAAATATCTGTAATGTAGAAGATAACAACTCCCACCCCACCCCACCCACCCCACCCCCCGCTACAGAGGACGGACATCGCCCGGTGCGCCGCGGTCACGGTGCGCCGCGGTCTACTACGCACAGTTGAAATTTACCGATCGGTCAAAAGTCATTTTTGATTACAATTTTCAGGGATAAAGTATAATTTAGCTTATAACACTTACCTGTCCACAGCAGCAGTGTCGCTGGCGAACTTCTCTTCCTCATTGTCAGACGAACATGACACTGGTCTGCTTGTTACGGACTCGTGGTTCTGGTCATGCGACCCGGTCAAACCATAATTCCATTATTGCGGTTTTGCGCTTCCATGATTGCGGTTTTGGCGAATGATTTTTCAAAACAAATAAGAACAGTAATAAGAAAAAAAAGACTGGCGAATGCCTGTGTGTCACCCAGCCTTACACAAAACAGATTTTAGGCAAGGGAGGCACGCTTCCGAACTTCTGTGCTTCAATTGGCTGGCTGTATTCGCAGCCATTGGTAGGCGGGTCCTTCTTGCTAGGTTTTCAGTCATTGGTTCTTCAAGGTTTCATAAACCCAATTCAAGGCTCTTATTAGTCGAATGAGAGGTCAATCACATCTAAACCAATCAAAGCACTCCTTTGGCTTTCTGTTTGCGGCTGTGTCTGTAGTGGAAGAAAGGAAATGCAGCTTTTTTTTCCAGTGCGCACTAGGACGCACAGTGAGGGCGCCCTCGTCGCTCTAGGATGCAGAGACGTGTCTGCCCGCGGTACACCGAAGTGCAACAGGTTAACTTCACATTTACTGTATTAAGTAGATGTTATGCTGTTAGAAATGCATGTTGGTCAAGTCCCACACTTTTTATAAATTAACTGCAAGCAGACAATGTATACGCAAACAGCAAAATATGTCAACCCTGTCATGGACAATTTCAAAGTAGAATAAATACATTGTAATTACATAGTGATTATAAAATGTATATTTTCAGAAAGCTATTTAGTCCCTTTCTCAACACTATGTTTTAGTTAATGGGAAAAGTATTTGGATAGTAATGAAATTAGGGCAAACTATTTGTTTCTCTATAAAATCAGCGAGAATTGCACTTTCTTTTCTAAATAAAATCTAACAACAAAGATATCTGGTCAAACTTTCAAACAATACTATTTGGCCCTCACTTGTTTATAAAGGAATCACACAAAGAGTTCGCCAAGTTGTGAAAATAAATGGTTTATTTTCTTAGAACATGAAAATAACAGGGTGGACAGTAACATGACAGGGTGGACCTTGGGCATAACAGGGTGGACACATTGTGAAAGGTCATTGAATGGCCTCATTTTGCAATAAATCAAGAAGAAATTATGTAAAAAAAAAAAAATGCCAGAGGTCCTTTTCCCATGTAGGGGGAAATTACCAGGTGAACAGATTGGTTTTGATCCACTCTACCTGCATGCAGCAAAACACCAAAAATGAGCCATTAATGTGGCATTCTAGAATTAAACTCTGTACATCATTCTGCACAGTGAAAGTCAAACATTCAACTGTAGAACGAGAAGAAAAATGTTGTTTTAAGTGGAGAACGATTGATTTGAAAAAAACAGAATATCACTGAACATCACTGAGACACATCTCCAAACAATATCCCTTTCTGCAGAGGCATGGCTCAATTCTGCAGTTGCTGTTCCACATACTTCCATGCAGACGCTTCAATCCATACAGAGCGCTTGTTCAGAGCCTGTGGTTCTGGTATTAGGCAAAGTACCTGCCAGTCATGGTACCAACAGATGTCATCTCGGAGACCTGGCCAATGGAACTTGTTTATGCCATGGCGGTGCATACACTTAACTTTCACACTGTGCCCTTCAGCATTTCTGATGACACCTGGGTATGCTTCATTGTCGTAATTAACGACACAGCACTCTCCAATGTGCTTTACCTCAATCATTTCTGGTCTCCTAGGATTATCTGGTGTCTTTCCACATGCTGGGGCACTCATCAGATGAAACAGGAACATTAGCTAGAGTGACCTCTTGAAGGTTAAAGCAGGGACAGTCCAAAACACCTTCCTCCCTTTTACACAGACATGAAATGTCTCTGTATTTCATTTGGCCGGGTTTCAGACTGATAGCTTGGTGGATTCTCATAGTGCCTTTTATGGCAGCTATTGCAAGTACCTCAGTCTTGGATTCAATATCCCTCTCTGGGACATAGAACAGCTCGACAGATGTGTCCAGGCTTTTCAGCTTGTCATGCAAGCTCTGGGCATCAGGAATGTCTCCTCCATAGGCTACAATCCGGTCTGCTGACCTCTTGAGGGCCCCACCCACACCATCTGGTGCCCCCTTGCCATGACTAGCCTCAAAGAAATTCCACATTATTTCTTTGAAGCCATACTTGTAGGGTTCTGTTGAGGGGTAGAAGAAATTTCCCTTTTGTCGATACTGTGTTGCAGGCCCTTCGCTGAAAAAATGAAGTATGCTGACTTGTGGGTGTCGTTCTCTCACTACCTTCAGAACTGGATGGGCCCTGACTCACACTGATTTTCAGGAGTTTCAGCAGCTGCAGGGGAGTTGGGTGGTGTCTCTGCCTGTAGCAAAGCACTGGCCTTGTTTCTGGCTCTGGCTCGACTTTTTGCCTCTCTCCATTTCTTTCTTTTTGCCCTCTTCTCTCACTGAGCTCATTGACACCCTTCTTCTTTCCAGTCTCTCTGTCTTTTTTCCATTTGTCCCTTTCCTTCTCAAGATACTTTCTTCTTCTTTCTGGGTCAGCATCACGACGTTCCCGACATCTCCTTGCTATCTCAGCTCCTTTTGATCTCATACCTTGAAAAAGACAATTCAAAATGTTCCCTTAAACACTTTAATTGGGAGTCCCAGTAAACTTGGCTTGCCTGATCAAATGAGGCTTGCTGATACATTTTTACTATGTACACTGTAAAATGTAATTGTAAACCTTACTTAAAAGAAAAAGTGATCTTAACTAATTTGAGCCTTCTCTGTTGAGTCTACTCACTTAAACTTAGTAAAGACAACTTTCTACTGAGGCAAGTAAACAAATTTGTCAGCTGCAAGTTACCTATACTTAGAAAGTATGAGTGAACTAGAAGCGTCTGCAAAACCCGGAGAAACTCGGCAGCGTTCGGTAGCATTCGGCATCTCACGCTCAATAACACATGCGCAGTTGCCCACTAACGACCTGCTTTGTAGTGATGTTCGATACCACTGATTTCCTTTCCGATCCGATACTGAGTAAAATTCAGGCTGGTATCGGCGATACCGATACCGATATTTTTTGCGACTACAGTACACCTAATATGTCTTTTAAATCTAAAAAAATGCATGACGCACTTACCCAGGCGGAAGAAACAGTAGTCCCACCAACCGCGTGTCACTTAGACAACATCTCAATAGTTTAGTTACTTTTCACCGTGTTTCTGTTAAGGATATATATGTGTATACTCGCTGCTCTTGTTTTTCCCTTGCCTTCTGATTATTGCTCTGAGTGTTGCTATCCCTGTGCTGTTGCAATCCTGGAATTTCCCCATTGTGGGACTAATAAAGGCTTATCTTATCTTATCTTCTCTTATCTTTTACCTTACCTCAAATGACTTAAGTATCACAAGTATCGATATTTTGATTTGAGTATCGATTCTAGAGCATAAAGTTCCGGTATCGGAGATATCGATATTTCAGGATCGATCCGCACATCACTACTGCTTTGAATGAGACGCGGCCCGCGGGCAAACAAGCAGGAAGAGACATAAGAGACTGCAAAGTGTCACGGTAAGTTTAACTTTATACAGAGCAAACGTATAACGCATTTTTGTCATATAATCTATTCGTTAGACCAAATTTGGAGGTGAATAAAAGAGGTGAGCTAACGTTAATGTAAAGATTAACGATTTCCCTCTTTGCTCCAGTCTAAAGTTAATGTAAAGATTAACGTTAGCATGTGAAAGCTAAAGTTAACCAGCCCTTACGCGATGCAAAACTGTAAGGAAAGTGTACATTTAGAGATAGCTGGAGTTTCAGAAAACACAGCCTGCTCATTAACGGTTAAAAAAGCAACTCTGCTGATCCTTCAGGGCCACTCTTCAACTCGGCAAGCATGTAATTCATTTTTCAGCTCTTAATTAAACAAAATTGAGTTTGTCGTTGTCCATGGCTCATTTTTTAACATGGCGGAGATGTTTTTTGTTTACTGTTGTCCTTTTTTATACTGGTCACATATATACAGTTTGGTTTGATTGGTTTTGTTGTTTCTTTTGTAGGTTTTGATTTCTGAAGACAGAAACCTAGCTATGCATTGGAAGTGTAAGTACTGCTTGTTTTCTTCTGAAAAGAGAGTTCAACTATTCAAGCACTACCGCTTAAAAGGAACTCTGATTATATTGGCATGTTAGCTCTATATGCTTTATTTTTATGTTACTAACATAACTATAATATAATTTTTTTGAAAATAATTCCCAGTTTTATATATTTTTAAAAAACTTTATTACGATGTAAATCGCCATTATTGTTTACGTCGCAATGCATTCTGGGTAGTGACGTAGAAAGGTTGCAGCCATTTTTTCTGTCTTATACAAGCCAAGAAGCGAAGCTCCTAACTACTGCCATTTGTCAGTGAAAATGCCACATTGCGCGGCTTTTGGATGTAATTTCCAATCAAAGGGAAATAAAGAGAGCGGGGTGAGCCTCCATAGTTTTCCTAAAGAGGGAAAGTGGAGGAAAAAGTGGGGCGACAGCGGCTCAGCAGGTAGAGCAGGTCGTCTAATAACCCGATGGTTGGCGGTTCGCATCACGCTCTCCCCAGATATCCTGCCGTTGTGTCCCTGGGCAAGACACTTCACCCGCATTGCCTCCAGTGCCCATAACACTGGGTATGAATGTGTAAAAATGTTTAAATGCTCGGTGGTGGCCGGATTGCTGCTGCTGCTGGCGTGGATTGGCAGCCACATTTCCCTCACTCTGAGTGTCTGTGATCACGCGCTGTACGCTGTGATAATAACACAATATCGCTCAAAGCGCATGAGCGTGCGCTTTGCACACCAGTGTGACGGATGGAATAAGGGAACCCAGTGTGGAGGCACGGAATAATTGCAGGCAGGACACGTGAACTGAAGTTTAAAAGGGTGTTTATTTCATACTCCAGCGCTGTGGAGCGAGCCCTTTTTTTTTTTTTATTAACTAACCACAGTGCGCAGTGGGCAGCAGTTTACCTTCGGCCGGGGGATCGCGGAGATCGTGGGTTCGATCCCTGCCCCCGGCCAACAGTGATCTGTGTGGAGTTTGTATGTTCTCCCCGTGTTTGCGTGGGTTTACTCCGGGATTTCTCCAGTTTCCTCCCACATGTCAAAAACATGCAGGCTAGGGAGTTAAGGGCGCTTGCGCACGCAGCGACTGACAGCTGGTGGCTTGTCACCAGACTGCAAAACAAATCTACCTATGGGTACAAATAAGTAATAAAAAAAAAAAGGCTCACTCCACAGCGCTGGAGTGAGCTTCGTGCTGGAGGATGAAATAAACACCCTTTTAAACTTCAGTTCGCGTGTCCTGCCTGCACTTATTCCGTGCCTCAACACTGGGTTCCCTTATTTCATTCGCAACACTGGTGTGCAAAGTGCACGCTCGTGCGCTTTGAGCGATATTGTGCTATTATCACAGCGTGATTAATACATATGTCAGCTTTATCAGGCATGCGTTACAGCGCGTGATCACAGACTCAGAGTGAGGGAAATGTGGCTGCCAATCCACGCCAGCAGCAGCAGCAATCCGGCCACCACCGAGCATTTAAGCATTTTTACACATTCATACCCAGTGTTATGGGCACTGGAGGCAATGCGGGTGAAGTGTCTTGCCCAGGGACACAACGGCAGGATATCTGGGGAGAGCGTGATGCGAACCGCCAACCATCGGGTTACTAGACGACCTGCTCTACCTGCTGAGCCGCTGCCGCCCCACTTTATCCTCCACTTTCCCTCTTTAGGAAAGCTATGGAGGCTCACCCCGCTCTCTTTATTTCCCTTTGATTTGAAATTACATCCAACATCCGCAATGTGGCATTTTCACTGACAAATGGCAGTAGTTAGGAGTTTCGCTTCTTGGCTTGTATAAGACAGAAAAAATGGCTGCAACCATTCTACGTCACTACCCAGAATGCATTGCGACATAAACAAAAATCGTAATAAAGTTTTTTAAAAATATATAAAACTGGGAATTATTTTCAAAAAAATTATATTATAGTTATGTTAGTAACATAAAAATAAAACATATAGAGCTAACATGCCAATATAGTCGGAGTTCCTTTTAAGACATGGAAGCTACGCCAGAACTACTCCAATTCCATGCCTGTACACCGATTGTTTGTGTTCATTCAAGTCAATTAATGCCCTAAAAGTGCATCTAACAAGAAATCACTCCCATGAAGCACATGATGGGCAGATGAGTGGAGCTGATGTAATCCCTGTGATATTCCATTGTCCTCTTTGCAATTTTGAAGAACCCTGCACAGAATTAACTTTTTTTTCCCATTTGCGCCAACATCTCAAAAATAAGGAAACTGTGTCCATATGAAAACTGCATTTTTGAGAGCAATGTTTACTCAACATTCAATGCTCACAAATGCAAACAGCATCGACTTCCCAGTCAGAAGCGGTTGAAGCCTGACATTGCCTTGCACAGCACACCTCGCGATTCTGATCCAGACGTGGCACAAGATGTACAAGAAGTTGAGGATTTTTCTAGTGATCCTACAGACCAAGACAAAAATGAGGAAGAAGCTCAAATCAAAAATTTGGATCACTTACAGCATCAAGTTGAGCATAATTTAGCCTCACTCCTTCTTAAACTGCAGGCAGTTTTGCATTTATCTGACATGGCAGTACAGGAGCTAATTCAACAACTAAATGAGCTTGTTCTTCTCTCAGAGCCCCTTTTGCATCATGCCATCCAGCAAATTCTCAATGAACATGGTGTCAGTGACGATTCAGTTGTGAGAAAGATTGTGAATGCTGTCAAAGAGAATTACTTGTTCTTGAAAATGACTGAAGCTGGCCAGTCACTCTCCACAGCCAGTAAAAGAGCCTCATATTTTCAGAGGGAATTTCCTATGGTCATGCCAGTTGAGTACAAGCTTGAAAAAGACTTAAAATCACTCTCTTATGTGCCAATTCTGAAAATGTTACAAAAACTATTAAACAGAGCTGATGTTCTAGATAAAATTCTCACACATGAGTGCACTGTTGATGGATTCAGCACTTACAGAGATGGCACTCACTATCGCAGGAATGATTTTTTTAAGACTGAGACCTTAAGGATTGTGCTTGGCCTTTACATTGATGAGTTTGAGATAGCCAATCCTCTTGGCACTTCCAAAAAGAAACACAAACTGTGTGGTATTTATTGGGTTCTTGCCAATCTTCCCTCAAAACATCGCTCCTGTCTCCACTCTATTCAGCTAGCAATATTATGCAGAGCAAATACAATCAAACAGCATGGCTATGCAGCTGTCCTTCACCCACTTCTTCAAGACCTGGTCACTCTTGAAAAACACGGTGTCTATGTTGAGCAGTTAGGCGAGTGTGTGAAAGGAACTGTGCTCTGTGTCAGCTAATAACTTAGGTGCTCATTCTTTTGCTGGTTTTCAGGAGAGTTTCACAGTGGAGCACCCATGTCGATTTTGCATGGTAAAGAGGAGTGACATCCAGCAGAGAGAGGTCCGATCAGGAGCATTTGAGTGCAGAACCAGCCAGGATCATGACAGGCAAGTTTCTGAAGTTTTAGAGAATCCAAATCTGGTGAAAGAGTATGGTGTGAGAGGTCCTTGTGTTTTAAGCGACAATTTGGAACATTTCCACACTGTCACTGGATTTCCACCTGACATAATGCATGACCTCTTGGAAGGTATCATCCCTGTTGAGATGTCTTTGTGCATTAATGACTTGATCTCCAAGAAGTATATCACCCTTGAGTCCTTGAACAAAGTCATCAAACATTTTCCTTACAAATTCACTGACAGGACTGATAAGCCTCAGATTATACCAGCCACGTTTGCCTCTAGAGGTACGATTGGCGGTAACGGCCACGGAAACTGGGCACTCACAAGACTTCTTCCACTCATGATTGGTTTTGATGTCCCAGAGAATGATCCAACATGGGAAATTTTAATGCTTTTGAAGGACATCTTAGAACTGTCAGCATCATTCAGACTGACAGAAGATTCTCTTGACTTCCTTGATGCCAAGATCTCAGAGCACAGAGGTTTACTTTTAACAGTATTTCCTCACTTCACATTGCGCCCAAAGCACCACTTTGTGGAACATTATCCACAGTTGATGAGGATGTATGGGCCGCTCAGAGATACGTGGACAATGCACTTTGAGGGAAAGCATAAATTCTTCAAACAAGTCATTCACAACACAAAAAACTTCAAAAATGTCCCACAAACTCTGGCTGTCCGGCATCAGAGAATGATGGCATACCATGTTGACTCCTCCTCATTTTTCAAACCATTCATCCAAATGGATAAGGTGACACTTTCTTTGGTTTCATCTTTACATGAGAATATTCAGAACTTGTTGAAGCAGAGGTATGCATCTCAGAACACTGTCCTTGTAGCATCATCTGTGAGCGTTGATGGCATCAAATACAGTCCGGATATGATTGTGTCTGTTGGTGCTTGTTCATGCCTACCTGAGTTTAGGCAAATTCACAACATCCTTGTCATTAACAGTGATGTTTTGTTTCTGTGCAAACATATGACATCATGGTATAATGAGCATCTGCGTTCTTATGAGCTATGCAATCATGTGTCATCAATATCAGTCAGCATGCTTTCTGATCTGAATGACCCTTTTCCTTTGGCAGCCTACAGAATCAGGGGCAGAACATTTGTTACCCTTAGACATTATATTTTGTGCTGATTGGATGCTGAAGATTTTGATGTCAAGTGTCATGAAGTAATTTAACTGATTTTCTTTAATTGTATTTTTTAAATCCTCTGTAGAATCACAACCAACAATGGAGATGAGGACTACACTAAGGATAATTGTCCATGACAATGACATCAGGAAAATTACACTCTCTGGGAAACCACAGACACTTGACTCACTTGTTGAACAGCTTGAGGAGAAGCTGGATCTTCAGTACAAATTCTCCCTCCAGTATGAGGATCCTGATTTTAACAATGCACTCGTCAACCTCACTGACATTACAGACCTGCCTGACAAACCCACCCTAAAGATAATTGCTCTGGTTCCAACCCCCACAACAAGCACAGCCAGCACAGATGACAGAGAGATCCTCTCTATTTCCTCCACTGAAGGTCGGTCATCTCGGTCTCCATGGCCAGACACCTTTGAAATTCCTTATTTTCCCATGGACATCGAGTACAGATTACGCCAAGGGAATCTTCTGTATATGAGAGACAAGACATATCTACAAGTACCCAGGGCCATGAAGCATGAGATACTTGAAAAACTTGCTGAGGCAATTTACAGCTTCAAGGCATATCCCTGCGATAAAGAATTCAATGATGTTGCAACTGCACTGATTCAAAAACATCCATGCCTCATTGAACCAGGCTCTGTCAATGGATGTAATGGCTGGAAAAATAGCATCAAGTTCAAAATGGGTAACTATCGCAACAAAATGCGTCGAGCTGGATGTACAGATGTGGCCGTAAATCAAGGAAAAAGAAAAGGCCAAGTTCCTCAGAGAAGCATCAAAAGACCCAAACGGTTTGAAATCAATTTTCTACCCAATTTCCCTGATGGTGAAGATGAGATCAGTATGGAGTCCAAACGAAAGGAACTTTTTTTTTTTTTTTTTTGTTACTTATTTGTACCCGTAGGTAGATTTGGTTTGCAGTCTGGTGACAAGCCACCGGCTGCCGGTCGCTGCGTGCGCGAGCGCCCTAAACCTACATGTTTTTGGTATGCGGGAGGAAACCGGAGAAATCCCGGAGTAAACCCACGCAACACGGGGAGAACATGCAAACTCCACACAGCTCACTGTTGGTCGGGGGCTGGGATCGAACCCACGATCTCACGATCCCCGCGATCCCCCGGCCGAGGGTAAACTGTGCTGCCACAGTGCTAAACCACTGCGCCACCGTGCAGCCCAGAACTTGTAGTGGAGATGAAGAAACGTCGTCCAACTGCTGCTCTGATGACCAAAATCATGGACTCTACTTTTGCCTTGAGAAGACAAGAGCTGGTGAACTTGGAGCCTCCAGTGAAAGACACAATGGAAAGGTGGCCAGCACTCTTTACAGAGAGTCAGGTAATTTAAAACTCTCCCTATCTTTTATGCATTGGTTTTTTTAGTTCTCATGTAATTCATTATTTGTCATATCTTTGATTAACTTGCAGTATTAGCTTCAGCTTCCTGCTAGTGAAATGTAGTCCTAAGATTTTAAAGATCCTCTCCAAACGTGTTTTAAGATGTATATAAAATCTCTACTTTGAATAATAATTTCAGTTTTTCCCACAAAACAGAAAAAAAGTCAATTATTTTGATAAACTCCTTAAAATTATAGCTACTCCTTGTCATTGAAATCCCAATATTTTCTGCAGATGAATGTGTAAACTGCCTTTCATTGTCAAACTCTGCACAGTGAAGCCCAAACATTCAACTTCAACAGGATCAGAATCAGAATCAGATCAATAAGAAAAACATTTTTCAGTGGAGGGTGACTTCATGAATTTAGAAATTGATTATTGTAAATCCGAGTTCTGAAGTGTCTCATCAAAAAGCAACAAAACACTTAATCACATGGGCAAAAACAGTATTGCACTGGCCTCCAAAGATTAGATACAGATCCCTAGTTTTTTGTTATTCTTTAATGTAAGTGCAATATAACTACAACTTGAATAATAACTTGTCATACTTTTCCTTTAGATTCTGGCAGAGTTCTGTCGCTTGTCAAGCAAAAACTTGAATACAGAATTCTTCAAAGAAGTTGACAAATACACTTCTCGCTTCTTTGAAATTTTCAAGACTAAGGGGGGAAGTGTTGGCCAGAAACTTCAGAAATATCTGCAACAAGTCCCACCAGAGGTAAGTTTCTCAGATACAAAGTAATTAATTGTTGTGTGGGAACAAAAAATGCAACCCCATTGTGTATGCAGAGCTATTAATTGATTGTCCTTTACCACAGGAGTGATGTGTGTTTGATGTGATTTTTCAGAGTACAGATGTTACTGCAAAGCGAACAGCAGTCCTCCGTTGCCTTCCTGTCATCCTTGGAGATGAGAACACAGATTTCTTCAAGACATGCTTTGTAAGTCATCTTTATTACTGAGTTTTTATTCCACACCACAGGATGTCCACTCTATTTGATTCTGCTCCTTATGTTACTTTGATAGCTTTAGTTTATGTTGCTTTTCTCCACTCAGCCTGAATCAGTGCTACTGTACTTCCTACTTGATGCACTGATGACCTATCCTCATGAATGAATTAAACAATCTGTTAATCATTTATGCATGTGCAGTATTAACTTGAATATCTAATATCTGAATATAGCTTATACTTTTAGTGGCTGTCTTGTGTTTTCTGCCATAGAAATTCAAGGTGACATCTAATATGTAATTGTGGCTGTATTGCTGCTATTGTTGTCAGGACTGCGATGACCCAGGCATGTCTCACATCCCCATTGGAATCCTGACCGTCGTTCCTGAGGACGGACAGATCTCCCTTGACTCACTGCACCTTCAGTCTTCAGGTACCGCAATCATTTTGGAAGGAAGAATTGTGATGGATGACCTTGAAAATTCCACTGAAGCAAAAACCCGGGTATGGGAGGAGTTCGGTGAGGCCATGGAACAAGACTTTCGGTCGGCTTCAAAGAGATTCTGGCAAACTGTTCGGCGGCTCAGGAGGGGAAAGCAGCTCCCCGTCCACACTGTGTATGGTGCGGATGGGACACTGTTGACTTCAACTGGGGATATCGTCGGGCGGTGGAAGGAATACTTCGAGGATCTCCTCAATCCCACTGATACGCCTTCCACAGAGGAAGCAGGGTTTGGGGACAAGGGGGATGACTCGCCTATCACAGGGGCTGAGGTCGCCAAGGTGGTTAAAAATCTCCTTGGTGGCCGGGCCCCGAGGGTGGACGAGATTCGCCCCGAGTACCTCAAGGCCCTGGATGTTGTTGGGCTGTCATGGTTGACACGCCTCTGCAACATTGCGTGGAGGTCGGGGGCAGTGCCTTTGGCATGGCAAACCGGGGTGGTGGTTCCTCTCTTCAAAAAAGGGGACCGGAGGGTGTGCTCCAACTTTAGAGGTATCACACTCCTCAGCCTCCCTGGGAAGGTCTATGCCAAGGTACTGGAGAGGAGAGTCCGGCCGTTGGTCGAACCTCGGATTCAGGAGGAGCAATGTGGTTTTCGTCCTGGCCGTGGCACATCGGACCAGCTCTTTACCCTCTCGAGAATTCTTGAGGGTTCGTGGGAGTTTGCCCAACCAGTTTACATGTGTTTTGTGGACTTGGAGAAGGCATTTGACCGCGTCCCTCGTGGATTTTTGTGGGGGGTGCTTCGGGAGTATGGGGTATCGGGCTTGTTGTTACGAGCTATTCGGTCTCTGTACGACCATTGTGAGAGTTTAGTTCGTATTGCCAACACTCAGTCGGAGTCATTCCCAGTGAGAGTTGGACTCCGCCAGGGCTGCCTTTTGTCACCGGTCCTGTTCATAATTTTTATGGACAGGATTTCTAGGCGCAGCCAGGGAATGGAGGGTGTCATGCTTGGTGACCACAGGATCTCATCTCTGTTGTTTGCAGATGATGTTGTCCTGTTGGCTTCATCCAGCAATGACCTACAGCTCTTGCTGGGACGGTTTGCCGCTGAGTGTGAAGCGGCTGGGATGAGAATCAGCACCTCCAAGTCCGAGTCCATGGTCCTCAGCCGGAAAAAGGTGGATTGTCCTCTCCGGGTTGGGGACAGGCTCCTGCCCCAAGTGGAGGAGTTTAAGTATCTTGGGGTCTTGTTCACGAGTGAGGGGAAAATGGAGCGAGAGATCGACAGACGGATTGGAGCAGCATCTGCAGTGATGCGGACGTTGTACCGGTCTGTTGTGGTGAAGAGGGAGCTTAGTTCTAAGGCAAAGCTGTCGATTTACCAGTCAATCTACGTTCCTACTCTCACCTATGGTCACGAGCTTTGGGTAATGACCGAAAGAACGAGATCGCGGATACAAGCGGCTGAAATGAGCTTTCTCCGTAGGATTGCTGGACTCACCCTCAGAGATAGGGTGAGGAGCTCAGTCATCCGGGAGAGGCTCAGAGTAGAACCGCTGCTCCTCCACATTGAAAGGAGTCAGTTGAGGTGGTATGGGCATCTGATTAGGATGCCTCCTGGACGTCTCCCACTTGAGGTGTTTCAGGCACGTCCCACTGGGAGGAGACCCCGGGGCAGACCCAGGACTCTGTGGAGAGACTATGTCTCCCAGCTAGTCTGGGAACGCCTTGGTATCCCCTCTGAAGAGCTGGAGCAGGTGGCTGGGGAGAGGGAAGTCTGGGCTTCTCTGCTTGAACTGCTGCCTCCGCGACCCGGACCTCCGGAAAAGCGGTAGAAGATGGATGGATGGATGGACCTTGAAAATCTTCCACATGCCATGTGCTTGCTCTTTGGACTTACTTATGCCCTGAATTTAGAGTACCCACAACAACTGAAATATACCTTTGACTTCATTCAAAGGGTGCTTCTCTCACTTGGACATAAATCCCTAAAACCAAAGATACAGTCACTCAAAAATCTTTTGATGCAATGAGTGGATGTAATCACGATGTGAATTTGACGTGACATCTTGGGTCACATTGATACCTTTACCCTTATTGGAAAAGTGATTTTTTTTTTTTTCTTGTTTGATCCTTTTTTGTGGGAGGCAGCCTCATCGCCCTTTCAATCTACTGAATGGTTTTATGTTCATGTGGAGAAACATGAATACCTACTTTCCTTTTAGCTTTTGTTTTTCCTTTTGTGTTGATGCTGACATGATTGTGGTGATATTGATTACCAGCATCAGATTCTTTAGCCAGTTATCTCTGACTTCATATCTGTTGAAAGTCAATCTCTAGTGCAATTCTAAACTCATCCACTAAGAATTTAAATCAGAAAGCTCTGAGCAGTTTTTAGAGGGAGCTGTCTCAAACATAAGAATTACAGTTGCACATTCAGTTGAAATAGTGATTTGATTTTGCAGTCATGCAATAGGTGGATTGGAAACAGTTATCTGCTGTTCACTTTATTGATGTTAAGATAAATGTTAGGCCCTGCAATTGACTATTGAGTTTATCTATAGTTCACACCATAGTCACCAGAGATATTTAAGCAGGGATTCTCAAGTTTTTGACGACTGAGGGCTGTTTTAGGGACTCAATATTAGATTGAAGGCCGCCCAAGAAAAAAAGTCATGTCACTTTTTTCTGAAGAAGTTAGTTTTTTATATTACATGCTTTCTATGTAATATAAAAATTTTGTTTTACATGATTTTGCAACTTTTTGGCATCTTTCCTGCAATTTTTGCCTTATGGCATGATTTGGCCTTTTTTCCCCTTTGTTTGTAATAAAAAAAAAAAAAGCAACTTTTGCACAGACTTTTTCTCTAAAAAGTGTCCCATGTGACTTGTGACATATAATGGGGTCACAAGCGAAAAAAGGTTGTTTTAACTGTTAATTAAAAAACTGAATTGCAGAACAAATATAATGTATGCATTGCATGTTACCTTTACTCAGTGGGTCGCCAAAAACGTCTCAGAGGGCCACCATTGGCCCAGGAGACTGCACTTTAAGAACCCCTGTATGTAAGGTATGTGTTCTGAACTAAGTTATATTAATAAACTTTGTTTTCCATTCCAACTGTTGTCTTTCTTTGTTTCAATAGCTTATTACTTTAAGTTCAGCTTACTTGAGCATATCAAGGCAATCGGTTTCCTAATATTTTGCTAGTAATGTGAATGCTTAAACTAGTAACGATAACTCATTTTTGCAAGTACTGCTTAATTAAACATCACTCACAAGATTAAGTAGCCAAAATTAACATTTTATAGTCAACCTGACTAATGATTTTGAGTTTGCCTTACTCAAGTTTACTGCTATTGTATGAGTTGTCTGAATTTATATTTTTTTGTTAACCTAACTAATGATTTTGAGTTAACTTCACTCAGGTTTACTGTCATTATCTGAGTTGTCTGAACACAGTTATTTTCAGCTTTAACAACTTAAAATGAATCATCTATGTTACTTGAGAATTTTGAGGCAATCTGTTTCCTTAATTTTTTTAAGTAAAGTGAACTTATTACATTTTACACTGTATAGCATGTACTGTTACAAAATGTCTGTAATAGCTGTTGTAATATGTGTAACATTATCAGCATGTGGCCTAAACTATGCAAATGTCCTTCCTGTCATGAACCATGTCCACCCTGTCATGGAAGGCTTGCTGACAGGGTGGACATTTTTGGCTAATGTTAGCATTTAATGATGGACCTTCACTTAGCAACATGATTCAGTTAGCAAGTGGACTGTGTACTGTTTAACACATATATTTCGAATTTCTGAAAGGTTTTTATATTAATTGATATTTCACTATGACAGAGTGGACATGTTGAGCTTGACAACATCTAACTACACACCTGACATGATGGAAAATTACAAAACGTAAGTGTAAATACTTACTCTGCAACTAGCCACTGTTTCAGTCTCCATTGAAGAAAGACAAAATGCTGGTTGTGATGTCACTGAAAACATCAGCGGGTTTCTTAAAGGGGCAGTTAGCCCAAAATGACAGGGTGGACAGCAATTTCAGGGACACATGCAAAATGTTCAATACTATTATAAAAATAGAATATACATGATCAAAATGTATATCCCTCATGGATCGTCACCCTATCGTGGTGTGTCTGTGGGGGAAGGGGGGGGGGGGGGTTGCGTGCCCCAGTGATCCCAGGAGCTATGTTGTCCGGGGCAATTTGCCTCTGATAGGATCACCCAAGACAAACTGGTCCTGGGTGAAGGGCCAGACTAAGAACGATCCAACAGACTCTAATGATAAACTCTATATCAAGGATTCAGTGTACCCCGCCCGGTATGGGGTTACCGGGGCCCCACCCTGGAGCCAGGCCTGGGGGAGGGGCTCGATGACTAGCATCTGGTGGCCAGGTTTCCACCCATGGGACCCGGCCGGGCTCAGCCCGAAGGAGTTACATGGGTCCGCCCTCCAGTGGGCTCACCACCTGCAGGAGGGATCATGGGGGTCCGGTGGTATGTGGATTAGGTGGCGGTCAAAGGCGGAGACCTTGGCGGACTGATCCCAAGCTTTCTAAACTGGCTTTTGGTACGTGGAATGTCACCTCTCTGGTGGAGAAGGAGCCTGAGCTGGTGCACGAGGTTGAGAGATAGCGTCTAGATATAGTTGGCCTCACCTCAACACACAGCTCCGGTTTCGGAACCAGTCTCCTGGAGAGGGGCTGGAGCTTGGCCTTTTCTGGAGTTGCCCCGGGTGAGAGGCGACGAGCAGGGGTGGGTATTCTTGTATCCCCCCCACCTTGCTGCCTCTATATTGGAGTTTTCCCCGGTGGATGAAAGGGTTGCTTCCCTGCGCCTTCGGGTTGGGAAACGGGTCCTAACCATCATTTGTGCCTATGCACCAAATGATGTTTCAGAGGATCCACCCTTTTTGGAGTCTGTGACTGGGGTGCTGGAGGGTGCTCCTCTTGGAGACTCCATTGTCCTACTGGGGGACTTCAATGAGCACGTGGGCAACGACAGTGAAACCTGGAGGGGGGTGAACTGAACTCGAGTGGTGTTCAATTATTGGACTTCTGTGCTAACCACAGTTTGTCCATAATGAACACCATGTTCAAGCATAAGCGTGTCCATATGTGCACCTGGCACCAGGACACCCTACATCACAGGTCGATGATCGATTTTGTTATCATGTCATCAGACCTGCGACCATATATCTTGGACACTTTGGTAAAGGGAGGTGCAGAGCTGTCAACTGATCACCACCTGGTGGTGAGTTGGATCCGATGGCAGGGGAGGAAGCCATTCAGACCTGGTAGACCCAAACGTATAGTGAAGGTGTGCTGGGAACGTCTGGCTGAGGCCCCTGTCCAGGAGGTCTTCAACTCCCACCTCCGGAAGAACTTCAACCACATTCCGAGGGAGTCTGGAGACATGGAGTCTGAATGGGCCATGTTCTCCACCTCTGTTGTTGAAGCAGCGGCCCAGAGCTGCGGCCGCAAGGTGGTCGGTGCATCTCCTGGTAGCAATTAAGCTAAAGAAGGAGTCCTATCAAGCTTGGTTGGCTTGTGGAACTCCCGAAGCAGCTGAGGTGTACTGGCAGGCCAAGCGGAGTGCAGCTCGGGTGGTTGCTGAAGCAAAAACCCGGGTATGGGAGGAGTTCGGTGAGGTCATGGAACAAGACTTTCGGTCAGCCTTGAAGAGGTTCTGGCAAACTGTCCGGCGGCTCAGGAGGGGAAAGCAGCTCCCTGTCCACACTGTGTATGGTGCGGATGGGGCGCTGTTGACTTTGACTGGGGATATCGTCAGGCGGTGGAAGGAATACTTCGAGGATCTCCTCAATCCCACTTATACGCCTTCCACAGAGGAAACAGGGTTTGTGGACGAGGGGGATGACTCGCCTATCACAGGGGCTGAGGTCGCCAAGATGGTTAAAAATCTCCTTGGTGGCCGGGCCCCAGGGGTGGACGAGATTCGCCCTGAGTACCTCAAGGCCCTGGATGTTGTTGGGCTGTCATGGTTGACATGCCTCTGCAATATTGCGTGGAGGTCGGAGGCAGTGCCTTTGGCATGGCAAACCGGGATGGTGGTTCCTCTCTTCAAAAAAGGGGACCGGAGGGTGTGCTCCAACTTTAGAGGGATCACACTCCTCAGCCTCCCTGGGAAGGTCTGTGCCAAGGTACTGGAGAGGAGAGTCCGGCTGTTGGTCGAACCTCGGATTCTGGAGGAGCAATGTGGTTTTCATCCTGGCCGTGGCACATCGGACCAGCTCTTCACCCTCTCGAGAATTCTCGAGGGTTCGTGGGAGTTTGCCCAACCAGTTTACATGTGTTTTGTGGACTTGGAGAAATCATTCAGCCGCGTCCCTCATGATTTTTTGTGGGGGGTGCTTTGGGAGTATGGGGTATCAGGCTTGTTGCTACGAGCTATCCGGTCTGTATACAATCGTTGTGAGTTTGGTTCATATTGCCAACACTCAGCTGGACTCATTTCCAGTGAGAGTTAAATTCCGTCAGGGCCGCCCTTTGTCACCGATCCTGTTCATAATTTTTATGGACAGGATTTCTCGGTGCAGCCAAGGAACGGAGGATGTCATGTTCGATGACCACAGGATCTCATCTCTGCTGTTTACGGATGATGAGGTCCTGTTGGCTTCATCGAACAATGATCTACAGGTCTTGCTGAGATGGTTTGCTACTAAGTGTGAAGAGGCTGGGATGAGAATCAGCACTTCCAAGTCCCAGCCGGAAAAGGGTGGATTGTCCTCTATGGGCTGGGGACAAGCTCCTGCCCCAAGAGGTGCAAGACCAGTGGAGCAGGAGATTGACACATGGATTGGAGCAGCATCTGCAGTGATGCAGACATTGTACCGGTCTGTCGTGGTGAAGAGCGAGCTGCGTGGGTTTACTCTGAGATTTCTCTGGTTTCCTCCCACAGGCCAAAAACATGCAAGTTAGGTTAATTGAAGACTCTGAAGTGGCCCTAGGTGTGAATGTGTGTGTGAATGGTGAAGGGCTTGGTGCCGCACCATTGCTGCCTCATCCATCCATGTGGATGTCCTGTAATTTCCTCGTTGTGGGACTAATAACGGATTCAAAATGTATGGACTACACGCACCTGCCCAGACTGTAACACCACCACCACCACCAAAGGCTCATCTGGTGACAACAGTGGCTGATGCATAGCGCTCTCTGTGACGTCTCCAACATCATTGCCGGGCATAATTTCTGCTCAGTGTGAGTCGACTTAAATGTTCCTACGTAATGCGTAAATGCTCCCTGGCCCATGCAAGACGATGACATTTGTGCCTGGTGGTGTGGTCAGGTACCCTTGCAGGTCATCTAGCACGCAGACCACGCTGATGTAAATGGTTTTAAATGGTCTGACGTGACACTTGGGTGCCCCTCACCTCCCTTAAATGTGCCTGGATTTGAGTGGCATTCATTATCCAGTTCTATAGGGCACCGTTCGCAATGAAGCGGTCATCAGCATGGGATGTGGCCAAAGGACATCCACTTATATGC
Source organism: Pholidichthys leucotaenia (assembly GCA_020510985.1). Classification (NCBI taxonomy): domain Eukaryota; kingdom Metazoa; phylum Chordata; class Actinopteri; order Cichliformes; family Pholidichthyidae; genus Pholidichthys; species Pholidichthys leucotaenia. The sequence goes on along the minus strand of CM035837.1, from coordinate 413,578,849 downwards.
CTTTCTGTGACTCTTCCAGTCTCTCTGTATCTCTGTTGCAACCTGCTGATGACACTCTGTGATACTCTAAGCTCAGTGGCTACTTCCCTCTGAAAACATCTTGTTTGAAGCCTCACAATGGTGAGGTACTGTTGATCATTAGTTAGGTGTTGTCTTGGTCTGTTGATGTCAAAATGTGAACAGCATGATGAAAAGGACTGTTTAAATACCAGTTCTAATTGAACCAGAAAATGTATTGGTCGATTCATGGATCAAACACCTGTTGTGAATTTTGCAGTTAAACACCTTGATAGAGAACAGCAAGTTATGCTAAAAGTACAGAAACATTGAACAGTTGGACATGTACATTCAAAAGGTGAGAGTAGGTCAAATTAAGTTCACCTGTAAAGGTTATAGTGCATTTTAGGTACATCCTGAAATTTCATCAGAAAGCCAAATATCCCTAAATTTTTGTGAGTAGTGTATATTTATGAAGAAAAATAAAATAAAGTTTTGAGAATAGCTTAAAATATATGCCAAAAATATTCAAAAAAAAAAAAGACAAATTTCCAGGAAAAGCTACAATTTTATTAGAAAACTGTCACAAATGTATATGAAAAAGGCTGTATTTTTACCTGAAAAGGTAACAAATTTACAGAAAAAAAGCCAAATTTATGAGAAAAGCAGATGATCATGTAAAACATAAAATTGTATTTTTACTTGGAAAAATGTCACAGATGTTCATGAAAAAGTCTTTCATTTTAATCCAAGAAGTATTAAATTTGCACAGGAAAATATGCCAAGTTTATGAAAAAAAACATTTATGACATTTATATAACAAATTTTTTGAACAAAAATACTACATTTTAATTAATGAGGAAAACACCCAAACTTGTGAGAAAAAACTCACAAATTGTTGTGCAAACAATCAAAAATTAACTGGAAAAAGTTGCAATTTTGCAAAAAAATGGGAAACAAATTTACAATCAAAAAAGCTGCAAAGTTATTGTCATGTTCGCCCATTCGGGGTAGAGACAAACAAACCCAGGCGCTGAACTGCAAGCTTATGAAGTTTATTAACAAAACAACAAACATAAAGTTCCGACAAGATAATCAAAATAACGAGGTAACAAAGAACGGCAAACTTACACAGATAGAACACCAAGAGCATAGATACAGGGCTCTGATGTGGAGGAGAGAGGCTGGGAATGAGCCTGGTCAGACGTGGCAGCAACACCGAAAAAGTGCAACAGTCCTCCTTAAATAAGGAAAAAAACCATCACAAAACAAGTAGCAGGTGTGGGTTCACCTGAGCGAGCAAAAAGGAAATAATGAGGGATAATGAGATCAGCTGAGAGAGTTGAGGGAGGAGCGGCTGGATTGACAACTTGACAGGCGACGCCCCCTGCAGAGCGTGAACCTGGAAACATTGTCTGACAGCTGTCAACCCAGAGAAGCACACCATAAACACAAACATATTCAGTACAGACAGATAATTCACTGCAAATGAACAAGAGCCCCCCTCCCCAAGGGGTGGAACCCGACACCCCAAGGTAACATCAAAAGAAAAGGAAAAACCCTGCCCCTCCCCCCTCCCAGCGGAGCACAACAATAATCCACCCGAGGTTGGTGGCAGGGGAAACAGGCTAGGAGGGAACCAAATAAAAAGACCCTCTCAAGACCAACACCCGAAAAACACAGAATTAGACCCCCCCAGCTGAAGCTGCACCCACGGAGGTCCCGGGCTGGGACGAGACACCTGCGATGAACTCAGCAGGGTGATCTGGAACCTGGACAACCTCCACAACGGGGAAAGCTGGACCACTGGCAACCTCAGATGGTGAGGCTGGACCTACGGAGACCTCTGGTTGTGCTGGATCATCTCCGGCGACCCTGGGAGAAGGCTCAGACAACAAAGACAGAGAGGCAGGGTCAGGGTCACCGGCAGCAGTGGAGCCCAGCAACGCGAGCTCAGGTTGCAGCGAGCAGCTGCACCCGGCTCTCCTCACCAAGAGCCAGGCAAGATCTCTCCAGAACAGAAACAAGAACATGAGAAAGAGTACTTGCCTGAGCTCAAGCTCCACCGCTGTCCAGGACTCCGTCGATCCGGCTGATGACGATGTTTCGGGCCCGGTCCTTTGGTGGTCCAGCTCCACTGTTGACACTACTGTGGCGGCCCCCACAACAGGCAAGATGTTGGTAGCAGTCCGGGTTTTCCCAGGTGAAGTGGCCCACGCCAGTGGCTTATCCAGCATGGCAGCTGAGGTTTGGTTCACCACTGGCGCTGGAACTGGCTCCCCCAGGGCCATGGGCTCCTCCTGTGTCTGGTGGCCCAAACCCGAGGTCAGCACACACTCAGGGGCCATAGGAGAGGACACAGAGAGGGCTGGTGAACAATTGGTAACAGCAGCAGGTGGGGAGAGCTCAGGGGACTGCTTTTCCTGAGCCTCCCTACCAGGAATCAGGCAAAACACATTATCATAAATTGAAGTACAATGAAATAACACTTGCCTGTTTTCCCGGCTCAAGATTTTGCCTGCTGCTGGATGTGAAGCGTCGTCCCTCTCTGTGGCTAGTGTGAACTTGGGCCCCTCAGGGGATTGTAGAGGAGGTGTCTGTAGACACGGAGGTGGGCGTTGCCAGGGGAAACCTGGAAGACCTCTCGGCAGCAGGAGGGAACGTCGAAGGGACGGGCATTGCGGCAGGAGTAGAGTGAGGCTCTGCTGCGAGAATTGTCGGGCTTGACGTCTGGGAATTGGCAGCCTGAGAGGAGGAGGGCTTCCTCCAACGGTCCAATGCAGAACAACAGTGTTTTTGTAGAGGAGACTCCTCCAAGACCACTGGCTCCTCCATCGTCCGGTGATTCCCTCCTGAGACCAGCGGAGATTTAGAGGAGACAGGAGAAAGTGTTGGAGAAGCGGTAACAGCAGCTGATGATGGAGACCCAGTGGGCTGTGAAATCTGAGTCTTCTCATCAGGAATCAGGCAAGCAGATTCAGGTGAGGGAGAGAGGGAATGAATAAGAACTTGCCTGAATTCCTGGGGGGTGATGATGTCAGCTGCTGTTCCGGGGTTGTGCTCCGTCTCCCCGAGGGCTTGAAGGACCGTCTGGCAGGGAGAAGATGGCACGGCCTCAGGATGTGAATGGCAAGCTCTCTACTTCCAGGAACGTTTCCTTGGCAGTCGGGGTTGTACTGGAGGAGACTCCTTCACCAGTCCCTCGAGATGCTGTCGAGACTCAAATATCATAGTGAGAAGCAGATTCAAACCCGGGCAGCTCCAGATACTGGGGCAGGTCTTAATCAACCTGACTGCATTGTCCAGAAAGCCGAAAACTGCCTCAGGAGCGAGGGTGGCTCGAGCCTTAGAGGCAAAATCAACGACCAGCTCAGCCACCACGCACTCCTTCGCATTCAGACCAAAAACTCTAAAGTCCATGGTGAGCAAAAGAAAAAACAAAAGATTAACAAGCTCACAGCAGCTGGGTTCTTAACTGGTTGCTGCTAACTGTCATGTTCGCCCCTTCGGGAAAGAGAGAACAAGCCCAGGCGCTGAACTGCAAGCTTATGAAGTTTATTAACAAAACAACAAACATAAAGTTCCGACAAGATACTCAAAATAACGAGGTAACAAAGAACAGCAAACTTACGCGGATAGAACACCAAAGCAGATACAGGGCTCTGACATGGATGAGAGAGGCTGGGAATCAGCCTGATCAGACATGGAAGCAACACTGAAAAAGTGCAACAGTCCTCCTTAAATAAGGAAAAAAAAACATCACAAAACAAGTAGCAGGTGTGGGTTCACCTGAGCGAGCAAAAAGGAAATAATGAGGGATAATGAGATCAACTCATTATCATCTATGACATCATCATCTATGACAAGAACACCTATGCAAGAATGCTGTTTATTGTCTTCAGCTCAGCGTTCAACACAGTTATCCCCTCCAAGTTGCTCACTAAACTTGGGGACCTGGGAATCAGTACCTCCACCTGCAACTGGATCATGGATTTTCTGACCAACAGACCCCAGCATGTTAGGTCAGGCCCCAACCGTTCTTCCGTCATCACACTCAACACTGGTGTACCACAGTGCTGTGTGCTCAGCCCATTCCTCTACTCCCTCTACACCCATGACTGCAGGCCTATATATGGATCCAATTCCATCATAAAGTTCGCAGATGACACCACGGTGATTGGACTCATCAGGGACAACGACGAGTCAGCTTACAGGGCAGAGGTTGAGCACTTGGCTACTTGGTGCGCTGACAATAACCTGCTCCTTAACACCAGCAAAACCAAGGAGCTCATAGTGGACTACAGGAAGGAGAGGGAAGAGACACATGACCCCATCCATATCAATGGCATAGCTGTTGAACGTGTCCCCAGCTTCAAATTCCTGGGGACCCACATCTCGGAGGACCTGTCCTGGTCAGTTAACACCACCAGCCTGATCAAGAAGGCCCATCAGCGCCTCTTCTTCTTGAGGACATTGAAGAAGAACCATCTGTCAACTGACATCCTGGGCAACTTCTACCGCTGCGTGATAGAGAGCACCCTGACCAACTGTATCACAGTCTGGTATGGGAGCTGCTCTGTAGCTGACCGCAAGGCGCTGCAGCGGGTGGTGAAAACCTGCCAACGCATCACAGGGACTCCACTTCCAGCTATAGAGGACGTCTACAGGAAAAGATGTCTGCGTCGGGCACACAACATTCTTAGGGACTCCAACCATCCTGCTCATGGACTGTTCCAGCTTCTCCCCTCCAGAAGACGTTTCAGAAGCCTTCGGGCTAGAACCAGCAGGTTTAGGAACAGTTTCTTTCCAACAGCTGTCACGTTATTGAACTTAGTTCCCCGCTGACTCTCTTACAATCATCTTTTACCATCCTCACCTGTACATAACTGCATAACTACATAACTACATCTAACTTATTGCACATTATTTGCACATAACAGTACTCTTAACTTTCTGCACTGCTGCATATATTTGCATATATTTGCTTAAATTGCACATACTGTTAATTACCGTATATACTGCACTGCTGTCCTTTGCACTTCTGATTGGATGCTAAACTGTGTTTCGTTACCTTGTATTCATACATGTGTAATGACAATAAAGTTGAATCTAATCTAATCAGCTGAGAGAGGTGAGGGAGGAGCGGCTGGATTGACAACTTGACAGGCGACACCCCTTGCAGAGCGTGAACCTGGAAACATCGCCTGACAGCTGTCAAACCAGAGAAACACACCATCAGCACAAAACATAACACTGGTCAACACCAAATTTATTGTCTAAGTTTCTTTTAGCTGATTTAGGACAATTTTGATGTGCTGAATCCAAAAATCACATTGGTTTTGCTCAATCAGGTCAACTTTTTGAACTATGGCCACATGTTGTTTTATATGTTTTTGTTTACATGTATGGGTATTTTCGCTTTATATGATGCAAAATTCTTTTTTTATGTCTTGAAATTCTCTGAATTTTGAACAATGGTGACGTAACATTCAATTTACATGTACTTGCCTTTATATAAAGGCAAGTACATGCACAGTGCTAAGTAAGTACAGGTTTTTACTTTGCACCTGATCGAGAAAAACGGATGTCATTTTTGGATTCAGCGGTGCAAAATTGTCTTAAATCAGTTGAAAAACACAAACAACTTACAAAAAAATTATTTTTGTAACCCTGTGTTATCAGTACAGACAGATAATTCACTACAAATGAACAAGAGACAGAACTGAAGTCAAAACAGAAACATAATAAAAAGCAATAATGAAACTCGAGGGCAAAAAATACAATAAATATACATAAATGCAGAAAAAGAGCCATGAAGCTGAGTGTGGCAGGAGACCCAGGACTCAGCACGTGACAGTTATGAGAAAAAGTTAGTTATTAATTAATTACTAAATCAGAAGTTGTGGCTCCATGCTGATTTTTTTTTTAGACAAAAATCACTTAAAATGGCTTTATGTAGTACAGGTTGCCGACACCTGGTGTTGGTGAACAGAAAACAAAAACATGACAGAGAATAAAAATTTAAGCAGCAACCATAACCATATTTGAGAAAAACAAGTTAAAGATTTACAAGAGAAAAACGCAAAGTTATGAGAAAAAAAAGTTGAACATTTACAAGAAAAAAAGTAGCAAGTTTAAGAAAAAGATAAGTACAGTAAATCATACAATTCTGTGAAAAAAAAAATACTTGAGTACATGTACCTAGTTACTAACCATGGCTGCTACAGAACATATGGAAAAAACCTGTGAAAGTGGTGCTCTCTCATTGAAAATCCCTTTTAACAACTCTTAAAACACTGGGTATGAAGCACCCCATGATTGCTGGGCATACATGTCCAGCTACTAACCACTGTTAGTAGCTGGACAGTGTTGACTGTGTTATTGATCACATTTGGTTTTTATTTTTAAAAAAAATAAGACAGAATAACTTCTTTACTTCATTGCAGTTTTATTCTCAACCCCAAACCCTTCCAGTTAGACATCAGTTCTCCTGCAGTTCCTCCGCCCTGAGCCTCCTTCAGATATTTCATCTCCTTTTCTTCTCATACCTGTTTACTGGCCGGGTAATGACACCCTGAGGGGGTATCCACTGCCCTTTGTGTCGAGAATCGTCGGCGACTGTGCCAGGGGCTGAAAGCCAAAGACGGAGTGGTGCCAAAGTCGGTGGTGGTGCTGCAGGGAGGAGAGCAGAAGCAGAAGTACTGCACGGACACGTACGTCCTCTTCAGACAGGTGGGTGGTGTGTGTGGGCCTGGTTTTATTCAGCCAGTCACGATGAGGCGGCTGCTTCTGATCACACAGGAGAGCTACCAGAGGGTTTTCTATCAGAGTTCTCCAAATCCTGGCCAAGGTCACAGTCTGAGCTCCTCCAGCCCTCCTGATCTGTGAGCTTTAATGTTCTGTCACTGTCACTCAAGCTGATGACTGGAATTGGTGCTGAACAAAACTCGGTTAACACGTCGAAGGTTTATTTTCGACATCTCTGGACCTAACCGTGTTAATGAGAGAAACCTCTTCTGTTTCTTCTCTTATGAACACCACCGCCTCACTAACGCTGTGACTGATTGGTCCATCTGTGCAGGAGTCTTTCTTCCACAGGGCTTTTGGAGTGACAGAAGCCGACTGCTTCAGAGCCATTGATGTGGATTTGGGGAAATCCATCCTTTTTGTTCCTAAACTGCCTGAGAGCTACACCACTTGGACGGGAGAGTGAGTGGGACTAATCCCCAGAGATGGCTGTGCACATGGCCAACACCAGCTGGTTCACACGCAATCGTGGTCTCCACCTTTACACACTGGAGTAAATTTAATGTCAAATTTAAGTCACTGCCCAAGCTGCCACAGTGACATGTTTGATTGTACTACTGCTTTTGTCTGCACACATAAATTCATAAATGTCACATTCTCAGTGACATATTTTTTTATGATTGGACTCAAATGTGAAATGGGAATGGCCTGTAGGAAGAGATAATATACATACAGTGGTGTGAAAAAGTGTTTGCCCCCTTCCTGATTTCTCATTTTTTTGTATGTTTGTCACACTTAAATGTTTCAGATCATCAAACAAATTTAAATATTAGACAAAGATAACACAAGTAAACACAAAATGCAGTTTTTAAACGAAGGTGTTTATTATTTAGAGAAAAGAAAATCCAAACCTATATGGCCCTGTGTGAAAAGTGATTGCCCTCTAAATCTAATAACTGGTTGGGCCACCTTTTGCAGCAACGACTGCAATCAAGTGTTTGCAATAACTGGCAATGAGTCTTTTACAGCGCCATGGAGGAATTCTGGCCCACTCATCTTGGCAGAATTGTTGTAATTCAGCCACATTGGAGGGTTTTCGAGCATGAACCGCCTTTTTGAGGTCATGCCACAGCATCTCAGTCGGATTCAGGTCAGGACTTTGACTAGGCCACTCCAAAGTCTTCATTTTGTTTTTCTTAAGCTATTCAGAGGTGGACTTGCTGATGTGTTTTGGATCATTGTCCTGCTGCAGAACCCATGTGCGTTTCAGCTTGAGGTCACGAACAGATGGCCGGACATTCTCCTTGAGGATTTTTTGGTAGACAGCAGAATTCATGGTTCCATTTACCACAGCAAGTCTTCCAGGTCCTGAAGCAGCAAAACAGCCCCAGACCGTCACACTACCACCACCATATTTTACTGTTGGTATGATGTTCCTTTTCTGAATTACTTTTACGCCGGATGTAATGGGACACACACTTTCCAAAAAATTCAACTTTTGTCTCGTCAGTCCACAGAGTATTCTCCCAAAAGTCTTGGGGATCATCAAGGTGTTTTCTGGCAAAACAGAGACAAGCCTTTGTTCTTTTTGCTCAGCAGTAGTTTTCGTCTTGGAAGTCTGCCATGCAGGCCAGTTTTGCTCAGTCTCTTTCTTATGGTGGAGTCACGAACACTGACCTTAACTGAGGCAAGTGAGGCCTGCAGTTCTTTGGATGTTGTTGTGGGGTCTTTTGTGACCTCTTGGATGAGTTGTTTCTGCGCTCTTGGGATAATTTTGGTGGCTGGCCACTCCTGGGAAGGTTCACCACTGTTCAATGTTTTCGCCATTTGTGGATAATGGCTCTCACTGTGATTCGCTGGAGTCCCAAAGCTTTAGAAATGACTTTATAACCTTTTCCACACTGACAGATCTCAATTACTTTGTTTCTCACTTGTTCCTGAATTCTTTGGATGATGTCTAGCTTTTGAGGATTTTTTTGTCTACTTCACTTTGTCAGGCAGGTCCTATTTAAGTGATTTCTTAATTGAGAACAAGTGTGGCAGTAATCAGGTCTGGGTGTGGCTGGAGAAATTGAACTCAGCTTTCCAAAGATATAATAAACCACAATTAATTTACATTTTAACGGGGGGGGGGGGGGATCACTTTTTCACACAGGGCCATGTAGTTTTGGATTTTTTTTATCCTGATAATAAACACCTTCATTTGCATTTTGTGTTTGCTTGTGTTATTTGTTTAATATTTAAATTTGTTTGATGATCTGAAACATTTAAGTGTGACAAACACACAAAAAAATGAGAAATCAGGAAGAGGGCAAACACTTTTTCACAGCACTGTACATCATCCAACTCTGTTTCAAGTGTTGACACAGCTCCCGAAGGTGTTAATGGAATGTCTGTGACATGCTTTGGTCAGAACGCCTCTGGTTTCATTACTGTGGTACCATTTTATAAGCAAGGAAGGAGCTCTCCTCAAAATGGGCTGTTTTTATACCTAACCTCAATTCCAATGAAGCTGTGACATTGTGTAAAACGTAAATAAAAACAGAACACAATATTTGTACAATATTTGCAATAATCCTTTACAACCTATATTCAAATGAATACAATACAAAGACAAGATATTTAATGTTCAAACTGATAAACTTTATTGTTTTGTTGCAAATATTCACTCATTTTGAATTTGATACCTGCAGCACATTCCAAAAAAGCTGGAACAGGGCATGTTTATCACTGTGTTACATCAACTTTCCTTTTAGCAACACTCAATAAGCAATTAGGAACCGAGAACACTAAATGATGAAGCTTTGTAGGTGGAATTCTTTCCCATTCCTGTTTGATGTACAAATTCAGTTGCTCAACAGTCCAGGGTCTCTGTTGTTGTATTTTGCGCTTCCTAATGCGCCACACATTTTCAATTGAAGACAGGTCTGGACAGCAGGCAGGCCAGTCTAGTACCCACTCTCTTTTACTCCAAAGCAACACTGTTGTAACATTTGCAGAATATGGATTGGCATTGTCTTGCTGAAATAAGCAGGGATGTCCCTGAAAAAGACATTGCTTGGATGGCAGCATATATTGCTCTAAAAGCTGTATGTACCATTCAGCATTAATGGTGCCTTCACAGATGTGCAAGTTACCCATGCTATGGGCACTAACACCTCCGCCCCCATACCATCACAGATGCTGGTTTTTGAACTTTGCGCTGACAACAATTTGGATTGTCCTTTTCCTCTTTAGCCTGGAGGACATAGCATCCATAATTTGTAACAATCTGAAATAAGATAAGACAAGACAAGATAAGATAAGATAAGCCTTTATTAGTCCCACAATAGGGAAATGTGGACTCGTCAGACCACAGCACACTTTTCCACTTTGCATCAGTCTATCTCAAATGAGCTCCGGCTCAGAGCAACCAGCGGCATTTCTGGGTGTTGTTGATATACTGTATGGCTTTAGTTTTGCCATATAGTTTAGTTTTAGTTTTAACTTGCAATTGTAGATGTAGTCAGGGTTTCTGCTGGTAACATTTCTGCGTGGTGGCCTGCCATGTCATAAACTGAGCGTCCACGGCAAGAAAAATTTAGGCCTGTAATTTTTTATAAAACAAGCCACACAGGAACCAATTTTTAAAAGAGAGAAAAGAGCCATAAAAGACACATCACAGAGCCGCATGCAGCTCGAGAGCAGGAGGTTTGCCACCCCTGACACATATATATTTTTTCCTAAGAAAATAAATTAAGGGATGTCACTCAGCAAGCGAACAACACAAGTCAAAACAGTCATTCGTGGCATCGGGAGCTCAGGAGCCTGCCACCTAAAAGCAGCCAAAAATGTCTGCCTTTTTTAAATGCTCCTGGGTGGTGAAGATGGCAGCAGTAGCTCCCTTGCTTAGGGTTGCCAACTTTCTCACGGCCAAATAAGGGACAGAGGGTTTTAACTAGGTGATGCTCAGTGCCACAATGTTGTGGACATTAGTGTTGTCATAATATTGGGATTTTTTTTACCTTGATAATACCTTAAAAAAAAAACTGATTTCAATGTCATGTTTAATACTACAAGGAAAAACTACCACACTACCTAGAAATTTCAAATTTTACAGAATACAGGATCTCAGTTTAAAAGTGTGTAATAGCTATGTTTTAAGATAAGATAAGATGAAATAAGATAAGATAAGATAAGTGTTTATTAGTCCCACAATGGGGAAATTCCAGGACTGTAGCCGCACAGGGATAGCAGCACTCAGAGCAATAGTTAATAAGATAATAAGAACTGGTTAGCCAAAAGCAGTAAATGAATATACTACATATGTACACAGATATATATACACAGTGCAGGAGCATTGCAGCTAGATGGTATAACGGCATTATGATTTGTTAAGTTACCCTGGAGAATATGAATATGTATCCAGTATAGTATATTTCATATTTGAATCAACAGTATTGTTGTCACCCTTAGTAATGATTGATATTGTCCTAGTTGTATAATGGAGGGGATGATTTATTGTGCAAGGTCGTTACGTTTTGTACATTCAATACGACCTCTACGAGCAGCCCTGGTTAGGTTATAAAGTCTGACAGCCATAGGTAGGAAGGACCTGCGGAACCTCTCTCTCGTGCACCTAACAGTGGAAACCAGACTAGGTACAGGAGGCTGAACTCTCACATTCTAAAAGATGACAAATTTTTGGATTATTTCAAACAGGAATTTCAGGACTTTTTGGCTATTAATCCTCCCTTAGCTACCGACCCTTCTCTGCTCTGGGAAACTTCCAAAGCCTTTACATTGGGCCTAATAATATCATATACGGCTAATAAAAAACAGCAAATTAGAGAACTTTCATGGTTTGAAGAACTGGACCCAAATGCAATATTTAAAGTCGGCAATGATTTATTAAAGAACTGGCCAACTAGCGCAGCATGACGCTGAAAAAACACAAAATAATGATAGCTTGGAGGCTGGAACAAAACTCACATAAACTTGGCTGGATACAAGGCAGGAAACAGGCAGGATACAGAAACAGAAACGTAATGCTCATGCAGATATGACTAGGGCGCCCATAAAGGACATTCGGGTTTACAATATGTAGACACAGGGGAAATCAACACAACAGCAAACAGGTGGGCACAATCAGGGACAAACGGAGACAACCAGGATTGATCACAGATGATCACAGACAGAGGGTGCATAAAAATGAACAGAGGAACCAGGGAAGACCATGACGATGATGATAGTGATGATGATAATACGGATAGCTTAAACTAAGAGGAAGATCCTCGGAAAAACAAATATACAAGACAGAATAGTAATGATGGCCATAATGGCAACCCAGGATAATAATAATAATAATCAAAGTGAAACAGAGAAAATCCCAAATGCAACTTAAAGCGAGGGCTAGGGCTGGGGCCCATGCTCTGAAAACAAGATAACACAAATTATAAATTAGGTTGAGGGCATGAGACCCAGCCCACGCCCTGACAAGAACAGCAGGATATACTAGAAATAAGACTAAAAACGAATATTCACTGGATTTATTAATTATACAGTCGGTTGCAGAAAAATTAATATATGCAAAACAAAGGATATTTGAACACAGAGATAAACCAGGTAAATACCTGGATTACCTAACTAAAAGATGGAAAGCTTCCCAGACTATTGCCTCTATTTCAGATGGGACCGGGTCCTGTTCTACCAGTCCAAAAGTGATCAATCATTCCTTCTTGGACTTCTATAAGTTTTTATATCGATCTGAGCAGAGTAAGGATGCACAGTTGCTGATGGAAAATTTATTTTGTAAAATTAAACTCCCTACTCCTATGGAGGATCAGAAGTCCTGTTTGAATACTGAGATATCTGAATGCGAGGTGATAGAAGCTATCAATTCACTTCAAAGCGGAAAGGCTTCTGGTCCAGATGCGCTCTCCACTGAGTTTTATAAAGGACTTAGAGACTTGCTAATGACACCATTTCTGAATATGTTAAATCACTCATTTGGAAAAGGCTGCCTGCCCCCATCCTCAAAGGAGGCCAATATTTCCTTCATTCTTAAAAAAGGAAAATGTCCAGAAAACTGCACCTCCTTATAGGCCCATTTTTCTTCTTAATGTGGATCTTAAAATTCTATGGTTCTAGCCTCTCACATGGAAAAGCTTTTGCCTTATATAATAAAAGAATATTAGACTGGCTTCATTAAAGGACTAAATTCATGTAACAATCTCAGGAGATTATTAAATGTGATCCAAGTATGTCAGCAATGCACACTGGATGGTCTCATGGTCTCTCTAGACGCAGAAAAAGCCTTTGATCGTGTCGAATGGTCATATGTTTTTTTTGTTTTGTTTTTTTTTACCCTTGAACAGTTTGGTTTAGGAAGTAATTTCATTAATTGGGTGAAGGTTCTTTATAATGATCTGAGAATGGCTGTCATAACCAATGGGTGAAATCCCAAAACTTCTGCCAGGGCGTGGGTTTGGTCCCATGCCCTCATCCTGATTTATTTAGTTTATTTTGTTTCCAGGGCATGGGTCCCAGCACTCGTCCTCGCTTTGGGTTTGCTTGTTAGGGTTTTCTGCAGTTATTATTATTTGTTATTATAGTCTTGATTCTGTTCTTGTTTTATATTTTCTCCTGCTTCACCTTGGGTTTTGATTATTATCATTATTATGATCAGGAGTTTAGCTCAGTCATTATTGCATTATGATTGTCATGGTCTTGTCTCCCCGATCCTCTGTTCATGTTCTGTGTCTCCTCTGTTTGTTGTTGTGTGTGTATCCCCGCCCAGCCTGTCACTTCTGTTTCCTCATGTGTTAGTTGTCAGTCATGATTGTTCTCCCCACCTGTGCCGTGTTGTCTTGATTGCCCCCTTGGTTGTTTTAGTTCTGTTTCACCTCTGTTCTGCTCGGGTTCCTTTTGCCATATCGGCATGAACAACACTCTTCTGTTCATATCCTGGTTCGTGTCTGCATTCTGCTTAATCTGCCATGTGTTTATGAGTTTGTTTTTACTTCCAGCTTCCGAGCTGAGTTTATGTTTGTTTTAAGCCCTCAAGCTGTGTCAGGCTGACCAGCTCAATAAATACAATCAAACTCAAGTCCAGCGTTTGGGTCCAATCTCTCACCAACCCTGACAACTTCAAGATTCAGTGAGGGAGTAGACAGGGTTGTCCCTGTCACTCCTGTTATTCATTTTAGCAATAGAGCCCTTAGCTGAGATAATACAATGTGACTCTGCAGTATCTGAAATTGTGATTGATCAAAAATCTCATTAAATAACTTTATAGCTGGATGATGTTTTATTATTTTTGGCCAACCCTGTTGTATCAACAAAATGCGTAATAGAAATTATGTTCAGTATCTGTTCTGGATACAAATTATTTTTTCTAAATCAGAGGCTATGCCTTTAAGGCATCAACTACAAATACCTAGCTTCCCTACTTCTTTTCCTTTTGAATGGTCACCAGTAGGTTTTGTGTATTTGGGCATATTCATCACAACCCAGTTTGAGCAGATGTTCAAGGTTAATTTCAATCCACTGTTTGACAAAATCAAGCAGGATCTTGACCATTGGAACTCCCTTCCCATATCCTGGTTGGGTAGGATTTCACTTCTTAAAATAAATGTTCTCCCACGTCTGCTTTACCCAGTGAGAATAATTCCCATTTTATTCACTCGGAAAACAATACAAAATAATAAATGGATGGTTTACTTCTTTTATTTGGTGTAAGCGAAGACCACTTACAGCCGGGAAAATAAGTATTGAACACACCAATATTTTTCTCATTAAAAATATTTCTGATAGAGCCAATGACCTGAGATTTTCACCAGATATCAGTAACAACTCAAGTAATCCATACATACAAAGAAATCAAGGCAACTGTGTTCATGAGCAAGGCTTTGGAAATCTCCATTTTACCCCCTCCCACAGAGTCCAAAACAAGGGCATCTCTCGTAGTCCAAACAAAAGGCCAAGGCCCCTAACTTTAACAAAAAATGGATCAGGTGGTCTTCCAGCAACCCAAAGAAATCGGGCCGGGGAATATGACGGACCCAGAGGCCTACCCAAGTCCATGGGTCCACAAGGTGGGGTACATGGTGGGACCAGTGGCCTACCAAAGTCCCTAGGTCACCAGATTACAGGACAAGGAAGATCAGGGATGCTGAGCTCGGAACATAACAACAAAGCCTTTAGCCCTGGGGGTGACAATACTAGGGATTGTAATTCATGAATCAATAATACTGGGGTCTTCAGCTCAGGAGACAATGACAGATAGATAGATAGATGAGCTGAGAAGCAGCGACCCTAGGCGGCGAAGGAGGCGCGGACAGCTCAGCCTCTAGGACAATGGGTGGAGGTCTCCTGACCTCTAGGACGTTGGGTGGAGATGCAGATGTTGGAGGGAGCTGTCACGGACAAAAAGAGTAGCAGAGGTGTCGGTTATTGTGAGGTGAACTGTGAACCAGAATGCAGAAACAAGCACAGAGCAGAGCTGAACAAGGACTGTGTGGAACCATTGCCTCCAGCAGCTGGTCAGAGCGCTGCAGACTCCACACAAGAGTGAGTAAAAAAGTGTTCTTTTTCATCTCGATCTCAGATCCTCTGATATTTTTGTAAATGTGACATACACATTTGTCTGCTGTAACTTCAAAATTAATCTAATTTGGCAGATTCATTTCCATTCTGTTGCTGTGCTGTGACTGTAGTCTCTTCACCAACCACAATAGTAAGTATTTTTTTTTTCATTTTAACCCTATAATGCCAGCCCCAAGAAACAACAATAATAATAATCTGCATATATGTTTTTTGTTTGTATCATATTTGATACATTGGGCATTACATGCAATTCGGGAAATAACAAGAATTTTTCTCCTTGGCCATTTGTAACATCTGTATCTTTATTTTTTCAAACAGTTGCCGTTTTTTCAATCCTTTTATGTTACAATGTGGTAACCTGGCAGTAAATGAAATTTACAAAAAATACAAAATTACAGTTACAAAAGCTCTTGCTTCTGGGCCATCTGCAATATCTACATCTTTATTTTTTCAAACTGCTATCTTTTTCAGTCTCTTCTTTTATTTTGCCAAGTGGTAAGCGAGAAAACAGTTCCTGTCCTTGTTTAGGCAGAGGTGGACATTGCACTTTGCGCAGAACACATGGGAAAAGTGAGGAGTTTCTTTGCAACACTTGCACCTTTGTCGTTGTGTCCAGGTTGGGAAGTGGCAACCTCATCTCTCCTCACATCTGGAGGCACACTGCACAATGGCCTCTTATGTGGTGGTGGTGAGGAGTGTGATGGAGAAGACGGTGGTCTGCCGATCCTGACTTTCCCTTTTCCCGTACTTATCAGGTAAGAGCCAACAGAGGCCTGAAACTTTCTCAGTTTGGTCTGTGTTGCTGTTGGACCTGCTTCTCCTGCGCTCATCTGGTGAACACTTTGATCAAATTCAGCAGCTATATGTGTCTTCCTCCTCTTCTCTTTACTTTTCACTTTGCGTCTTCTACGCTGCTTTGTTGCCTGTGTCGCTATTGGACCCACTTCTTCCTCTTCACTCCTCTGGTCAATACTTTTATCTTCCTCACTGCTACTATTAGAGCTTTCTTCATTATGCTCTGCAGTGGGAATCCAATCCTTATCTTCTACTTCATCAGCCTCAATGAACTCCGCTATGTCGCTCAAATTGCCATTGAGGAAGCACAGGCCATCTTCAGTGCCATACTTCCTTTTAGCCAACTAAAATATAGGTTTATCAGTTTGGAGTTCAATTATTTGTTATAAATGCCATATTTCAATCTGCAATTTGTTTTATGTGTTATGTATAGACATAATGCATATTATACCAACAAAAAAGTACAATGACAATTGGGGAATTTACCAATAAATATTCCCCTTTGTACCTGCTGTGTCAAATTTGATACAAGTATGTTCTGTATGTTTTTATTCTAAACTAAAATGCAAAACATGAAGTAATTATAAGTTGCTTCTACAGAGTAAGTGATCATTTTTAAATATTAGTTAATATGTGGAAGAAAATCTCACCATAAAGTCTTCAAAATAGCATTATGTTTCTCCTTGACACAACAGATTGGGGACTAATGGGTTTCAGCCATTTTGGATTGAACCGTGAGATGTCAGAATTATTGTAGTGCAAAAGGTATCCACCAGAGGGCAGGAGACAAGAATCAGATTATTAAGAATGGGTGTGTGACATCACTCGATGGAAAAACAGCAAGGAATTGTGGGAAAAGTGTTCTGCCTGTCTGTGCTTAGTAGTGAGCAACGAATGTGATTAAGCAGACGTTTTTGAGAGGGTTGCTTCAGTGTGTTATTTATTTATTTATTAGGATAAAAATGACACTGAATATGGTATTCAAACATAGGAAATGTAAATACACATATAAAATGTCACACAAAATCCAGGATGGCACATGAAAGTGAAAACATTTTTTTCCAATGTATTCCTTTCAATCACATTATTATTCATCCGAATACCACACAATATTAGAATGGGGAAGTTTTGCTGTTTTATCAAATGCAACAACTGCTCTCATGATTGGCGTGGAAAAAGATTGATAATGGGGTACGCTTTGTTAACTTCCCGACAGAAGAAAAGGGGAGAGAATCGGGTCTCAAAGCTAACAAAGAGGCATCGGATGGAAAGGATTGCAGCAGTCTGAAGGAAAGACATCAGCTCCAACAATATTCCTGCACACATGGTCGTGTGTTCACGGCATTTTCATGAAGGTAAGTTGTGATTTAAAAACTCTTTCGAAGTGCAAAAAGACATCCCCTCTCAAGAGCAGCTGTCTTTAACGCCGTGTGCTTTGGCTGCACTTCAGCCACGGCTCTCTGTCATCTCTCAATAATGTGTAAAAACGCACTGGGCAAAATCAAAGGGTACCTGTGGTGGTCGTCTAAACGCATTCAACTTGAAAACATTAGGCAAAGTATTTGTTATTTGGTTAAATAATTATTGCCAGCCATATACCACCAGAGAAATATGCAAATACGACCGCAGGCATGGCCAGCCAATGAAAACTCTGCGCGCAGCCATGACACATGCGGATGTGACGTCACTTCGTTGATACTGAACAGTCAATACTCCGCCTGTATGAGAGACTAGGGTGCTGTTGTGAGTGTTTTTATTCTATTATGGCTGAATTGTCGGACTCTGAGGAAGAATTTGTCCAACATGGCTACAGGTTTGAGCCAGAAAGGTCTTCTGAGGGTGAAAGTGACGAAGTGGTCCTCACACACAACGCGATTTCGTCTGAAAGGATTCGTCTGTGCCCTGTTCCCAGATTGCGCAATCACTTTTCCGCTGAATATCCCGAAAGCCACTGCTCATCCGGGCACTCCAGGCTCAGCCAATATTGATCCAGATCGCGGTATCCACGCTACTACGTCACAGGAAGCGTCCTGGCAGGCCATGTAGCCGCTAGTATGGCTGCACCCATGTTTTGCTGACATAGCTGAACCAGCACATCAGCAATGGATTTATATCACATTGCTTTGAACTTGAACTTGAACTTAAACTTGAACTAGAACGTGAGACAGGGGCTCAATATAATATCTTTTTTTCACGACCACCACAGGTACGCTTTAAATAATTTCCCCACATCACCTCTGCTATTCTGAATTTTTCTTGCTAATCTGGAACAGTGTTTGTTTTTTTTTAATAGGAGCTTTTTGGTGTTGCTGATTTTCTTTGATTTTTCTTGAAGTTGTGATTACTTGTTGCCTTCAATATGCAGGGATTTAATATCACTTGGGGACTGAAATCCATAGAATGTTTGGTATCGTTAAATTAAGCAGATTCTCCTCTTTCAGGTGACTATAAAAACTTCACTGTCCTGGTTTAGAATGTTTTTCTAGCAGTTAATTATACTGGTAATTTTGCCAGCACAAGCTTATCACAATAAGGCCCTGTCACACCTTGACAATTTAAGTAGCATTTGCCAAACGTATAAAAATTGGTCTAAAATGCTGGCATAAGACGAAATTTTCACTTCTGGCTGTATGCATCACATATCCATAACAACTTGGACATATGCATAATGTATTGGTAACTTATATAGAATATTTCCATAACATATAAATAACTTAAACCAACTAATGCTTAACATGTTGCCAACATTCACAACTTATGTGCAACAATAGCCTAACTTATGCATATCTTATCCTTACTTCTGCATAGCGCAGTCAGGCCAAACTGCCATCCATGAATCGTAAGTGTGTAAGAGATCATCTCTGCTCAACCGAAATGATTCTCCTCTCCAAAGACCACGGCAAGGGGCATGACCAACCTGGCAGAGCTGTCAAATCTGTCAGGTCAGTCACGTCTAAAACAGCTGATGTGACACGTCAGGAACATCAGATGATAGTTGTCACAACCTGGCTCAAAGGCACACGAGCTGATGGTGGTAAAAAAAAAAAAAAGTTTGTTTTCAATAAAGTGTAAAAAAAATCAAGATAATGCATGGAGTGTGCTTTTGTAGGGGGCACAGCCAACAGCAAAGTGTGATTTTATCATGGAAAACAGTTGAGCTCTGCGTCTTGAGCGATCAGCTGATTGGATCCACCTCCTCCAGTGTTCTGACATTTTGGTATAATTATCAGAACAACACTGGACAGCTGATGGTACAGACTGCAGTGAAAGGTAAAAAAAAATACATAGGGGGAGGGCTAAACGGTGATTTGGATTTTTTTTTTTTTTTTGGTACTTATTTTGTACCCGTAGGTAGATTTGTTTTGCAGTCTTGTGACAAGCCACCAGCTGCCGGTCGCTGCGTGTGCAAGTGCCCCGTATCCCTAACCTGCATGTTTTTGGCATGTGGGAGGAAACCGGAGAAATCCCGGAGTAAACCCACACAACACAGGGAGAACATGCAAACTCCACACAGATCACTGTTGGCCGGGGGCAGGGATCGAACCCACGATCTCATGATCCCCGCGATCCCCTGGCCGAGGGTAAACTGTGCTGCCGCAGTGCTAACCACTGCGCCACCGTGCAGCCCAGGATCTTTATCCTGGAGCTTAAAAGTGCTCAGACACATCCCCGACAGGTCCCGTTATACAAACAAGTATGTGTGTTTAGCTCTGTGTGTGTGCATGCGCTGTAGGCAGAGCTCTGTACGGGTTTTTCCTGTGAACCAACGGTGCAAATACGCCATTATATAGTAGCTGTAAGTTAGAAATGTCGCAAACTCGGCTCCAGGTTTTTACAAAGGAGGGAGAGCAAGCAGAGGTTCCAATTTAACAATACTTTATTTATTAAAGTTAGAGAATAAAAGAAAGGTGTCTGTATAATCAGTGGTATATGTGTGTGCATGGGATGCGTGAAACAAACAAAACAATGGACAGTCACTAGCCAGTCCAGGGGCTACATGTGTTTGTCAGGGGCTGCAACCATGCCCAGTGGCCAACCCAGAAACCAGAAAGCCCAACGGCTACAAGCAATACAAACAGAACATGACCACCAGCACAGCCCAGATGACAGAAAACAGAACTAGAACAGGCAGCAGGTAGAGCAGAGCACCAGGAAGGCAACCGGCCTCCAGCGGGAACAGAATGCTACTAAGAGATGCGTAGAGAGGATTTTTATATCCACTTCCCAGCCATGGCAGTCCTTCGCAGCTCAACCTACAGCACAGGGAAAAAACACACAGAGAATTCCGATTCCGGAAAGGAGCATGCCGTAACAGAAACCTGTTCAGTAAGTTACACATAGGTTCAAAGAGTGTTACTCGTATATTAGAAATAATTTTTGGGTAGGATAGACATACTTCTCATATCTCGACGTATTTCGACTTTTGAGTAACTATGAGTCACTGACAAGTAACGTGTGTAAACAAACGCATAACGACATATCAGCCATACACTGGATATGTCGAAAAATTTTCAGCATGCTGAAAATTTTCAGAGGAACGTGGCGAAACTATGCCGCATACCAGCGTTCTTCAGGGTACTTCAGCGTTCTTCAGCATGCTCTTAACTTCGACAAAACATTTTAGATTACCTGAACATGCCCTCAGGATCTGGCATGCAAAAAGGGAGACAGTTTCTGAGTTTTATGGATGTTCTGGAAAGACTCCAAGAGTTTATCAGCATAACTTGACAGGTTAAGGAGTAAAATTTTGGGAGTTTATGACTTTTTAGGAGGGCCAATTCCTGGTACAAAGGCTTCTTATCTGCTTGGGAGGAAGCTTGAGAGAATTTTATGATGTATTTTAATCCTTTAAAAAGGGGGCCTTATCAGGTTTCTCTACAAAGGGAAATTGTTTACACTGGGGTCCTAATGATAAAGAAAAACAGCAATTCTTGACCAGACCTTGAGTGAGAGTTTCTTTAAGATGAAGAGTGATTTCCTGAATTAGCCTGAGGAGAAGCTGATGCTACAGAAAATTTGGCAACGTTTGGAAATAAACATTGGTGAAAGTTGTGCTCAGTTTGTAAAACTTCCTGAGCGCTGGGCTAAGTTATTGTCATGTCAATAGAATGAACAGCTCACGTGCAGGGTGCAACACCAGAGAAAACACTCACAACACAGAAGCAACGTTTTAATAGTTTATTAATTTCAAAACACAGAGGAGCACTGATATAGAAAAACGTCACTTGCCAGGGAAGACTCGGCCTGTGGGGAGAGACGAGAGTGATTGACAAGAGAAGGGAGGCAGGGAAGTGGAGAAATGAACTGGCCACTTACATATACCAAGCAGAGAACCCGACAGAGAACCCAGTAGGAATAGACGAACCAGCGAATCTCGCTGCTTTGGTGCTGTATGTCTCTGCACATTAACATTAACCGCAACCATTTGCACAAATGCCATATCTGCTGCTGTCTGTATGTCTGTCACTGTAATACTGATCACGTGCAGTCCTATTTGTTACTATCTGCACCTACACTACCACATTGAACTGCAACTACAGGTACTACATCTCTAGTTGTCTGTATATAGGATTGCTGGGTTTTATCATCATTAATTGTTTATCTCAATTTTGCATTATGGGAGGTCTGGGTCTTTCTTGTCTTCATTTGCACCACGTGTTGCATTACTGTACACATTGTATGTTAGACTGATGTTGTTTTCTTTTTTTCCAGCCTTATTCCTTTTCTTTTTATACTGTGCACACCAACGGCGAGAGAGAAACGCCATTTCAGTTCTCCTGTATGTCCTGTACGTATAGTAGTAGTGACAATAAAATCTATGAATCTTGAATCTTGAATCGTGAATTATAGCTTTATTATAGTTATATTATACCATTTATACCAGTCTGAGATACTCATATTTCGAATGACCATGTCTTAGAAGCTGAATTGGAAATACTAACACCTATAAACCAACAGATGAAAATGTTGTTTTTCTCAATATTAAACCAATTGGACTTATCTGTTTTTGCAAAAGAACTCTTCATATACAGTATATATACGTATATTACGGGCATTTGATTAGTTTTGAGTTGTTTGTGGGTTTGCGGTTTTGTTTGCTCCAGGTGATGGGTGTGGTCTGGTGGGTGGTTTTGTGTCTTTGCAGTGTTATTTTTCTATCACTAGGCTGTTCTGTTGCGCAAATGTGTCTTTTGCCAGTACGGATTACTAGTTGCCTTGGAAACAACAGCCGTTGGAGACACCAATCTTTTTTTTTTTTTGTCTGAAAAAACATTTTTTTGGTCCGTGGAATAAAGTTTTTTTCATGAAATTTTCAGTCAGAGTCTGTCTGTTCTCTGCTTGCTACATATATATAACCTCCCAAGAATGTGACAGCTAAAAGAAAAAAAAAATCTCTTCATTGAGAAATTTACTGTTCTTAATTTCCTGCTTCGTATGTAATCATTCTCCAGGATTTATTGGTTCAGCTTCCATTGTGGGGAATCAAATAGTGTTGATGTGGTGTCAAAAGCTAAATAACATTTAATGGGATTTTATGTTATTTTAATGGATAGAGTTGTAACAGTCAAAATATAATCACCCGTCCTTTTTTTTATATGATGATACACTTAACAGTTTTTTTTATTCCATCCACATTCACAGTTTAATTGCGGACTTAGTGTTGGAGTCTATAGCATTATTTATTATTTTTTTAAATGAATGAATGAATGGATGGATGGATGGATGAACAGGGGAAAAGGGTATGCAGAAGTAACTACATAGGAATATAAAATGAAAATAAATGCTGAAAAGTATGCCCAAGGGAGATGTGCTCACTCCAGAAGCAGGTCCAGAATGGCAGGAAGCCTCCACAAATACTGATTTTTATATGAGCTGAAGTCAGCTGACCTGCATTGAGTATTTCTCTGATTTTTCAAAACGTCTGTACAAGCTGGTCCAAACGCTATAGTGTGAGCCCAGCTTTAACTTAGGCTGACTTAGGTAAACGCTGCATAACTTAGCCCAGCGCTCAAGAACTTTTACAAACTGAGCACAACTTTCACTAACGTGTATTTCCAAACATTGGTAAATTTTCAGCAGTCTGAAAATTTTCAAAGAACACAACTTTCGCCAGCGTTTGCCAATAAACACCAGCAATCATTAACTTTTGCCAGCAGAGCCAGATGTTTACCAAAATGCTGGTAACAGTCGGACCAAACATTGTAGTGTGAATTCACCTTTAAATCTGTGAACATCCTCCAGCCGTCAGACAAACAAAACCTTCCAATATTTACATTTCAAAATATGGTAGGTTTTTCTTGCTGTCTGGTTGATAAGGAGTGTTCTAAAAAATTGTGAATATAGAGAAATATAAGGTCATTTTAGTTCATTTTAGTTTGTTAAATATAATTTTATTAAAACTTTTATATTTCTTTGACATCAGAGCTGCAGTTATTGTTCTATTCTGGCTTTGCAAAATTATGATCAAAAGTTTCAGTTATGAAGAAAAAAATGGAATTTTTCCATAAACTGTTTAAAATTTGTTAGAAAAACAGTAATTTCATTATAAAAATAGACAAGTCAGCCATAAAATAATCAACAAATTTATGATAATGAAGTCCCAAATGTACAAGAAGAGTCATAGTTTCACAAAAGGAAATTACAAATTTATGAGGAAAATAGTTGCCAATTTAGGTAAAAACAAATTTACAGAGAAAAAGGTAGAAAATGGTGGCAGTCGAAAATGGTTATAAATTTAGAAGAAAACCCTCAGCCTTTCAAGGCTAAGTCACTAGTCAAGTATTTTTTTAAGTGGGTGCTTTAGTATTCTACTTAACTAGTAATTTTTTGGGTGTCTACTCTTAATTAGTAATTTCACAAGACAACACTGCTTTTACAAGAGTACAATTTCTGGCTACTATATGCACTTCTGACCATGTAATTTAAGTATGCGTGAGTTGATTACTACAGTATTATGAATGTTTTCTCCCTTTGTGTTATGAACCCCTGTGCGCCATTACACGGAGCACCAGGGAGAGAATGAAAACCCAATTGCAGGAATAAAGAGTGCCGTGTTTATTAAAGTTCACCAAACAACCAGTTCATTAATCACCAATGCAGTTCAGTCTACCACACAATATATGGAAGGGTGTAATGACAGTATTGGCCACAAAACATACAGGGCGCCTGCCAAAATGCTCAGCAGCCTGGTGAATATAAAGCCTGGTGCTGCAGGACTGCATTACGCATAAAACAGGAAAGGCGAGCAGCCTAATGCTGCAGGCCTGCTAGCATGGGAGAAAAGGCTAAGACACACTTACAGGGTTGGAGGCAATTTGGGGCACATCGTGCAGTCAGAAGGCAGAGACAGAGGAGAGGACCAGCCGTAACGCCAAGGTATGGATCGTTTTGAAGTGTCCGGCTGGGTAAAGTGCTGGGAGTGAATGAACATACGCAGAGGAACACGCTGCCATGCTTGAAGGGGAATGTCACGACAATCTCCTTCCTCAGCAGTCGCCAACAAATACTCCAAACGCTAATGAGGAAAGAGATTGCCGGTGTGAATGCGTGGGCAGAACTGATAGGGAACAGGTGTGTGAGAGCGCATGTGAATGAGAGTGAATGAAGCGTGTGTGTGTGTGTGTGTGTTTGTGTGTGTGACCCAGTGAGTACAGCTGACAGAGCTTGACAGGAGGAGGGAGAGTGCCCGAGCTGTCAGGAGGAAACTAGGTCAAAGCATAACTAGGAGTCAGAATCGGGTTGGCCTCCAACTCAGATTCATGACAGCACCCCCCCCCCCCCCCCCAGGGGTGGATACCAGAAACCCCTGCACCATCAGCCAAAAAAGAAGGGAGACAACACCCCTCAAGGGAACCCCTCCCCACCGGCAATAAACACTAACCCAGGGTGGGAGGTGGGGGAAAACTGGTTAGGAGGGAAGCAACCAGTGATAACACAATAGTAAAAAACAGAATAAATAACAATCCCTCCTAATAAACCCCCAACCTGGAGCACTAACTCCCCTCTCCAGAAGTCCAAAGTTTGGGGGGGGTTGACCGGAGTCCCAGGCCCCCATTGTGGTGAGGAGTGGCAGATCGGGTGGCCTGCCCAAGTCCCAAGTCCAGCAGGTGGCCCCTGGGATAGTGTCCGGTGGCCTGCCCAGGCCCATGGGCCAACCGACCCATAAACCAAGTCCCTCGGGTGGCCGACCAGTGTGGTGAAGCCACCAGGACCTGCGAGGATGGCGGAGAGACAGCCTCCATACTCGAGAACGTCAGCAGCCAAGCCAAGGAACAGGACCCCCCCTGCCATTCGAAGCCTGGAGCAGGAAGACTGTCTGGGACGTGGCTGCACCTGCGATGGTCCTGGTCTGGGATGTGGCTTCACCCACGATGGTCCCGGTCTGGGACGTGGTTGCCCTTGTGAAGGTCCCGGTCTGGGACATGGCTGCCCTGGCGGTGGACTCCAGCTGGGGCTCTGCTGCACCGGCGGTGGCCTCCAGCTGAGGCTCTGCTGCACCTGTGGTGGCCTCCAGCTGGGGCTCTGCTGCAACCACGGTGACCTCCCCAGCGAGGGAGATGATGCTCCTCACGTCCTCAGGAGTCAAACACGATCCTCGGTTGCCTCCAACAGCTCTCTGACGACCCTGGCCGGAGGCTCCAAGTCCGAAGGGAGAAAGAGAAAAACTGGGTTAGGGTCACCAGCAGCGGTGGAGCCCAGTGTGGCGGTCCCGAGGGCAACTGTGAGCTGCCCCGGGTCCACCTCACCATGAGTTGTGCAGTGTGACATTAATATTGAAATTTCTGATTTAATGGAACACACTTGCCTGAACTCTGGCTCCACCGCCGTCCAGGGCTCCGGCGATCCTGGGTGTGTGGGTTCTTCCTGTCCATTGGGTGCCTCATCCCTGTCGGCCCCCTCCACGGCAGCTGGACCCGCCTCGTCATCAATGGGTGGCCCAGGTGGTGGCTGCTCCTCTCCGGCGACCCTAGGATGGAGCTCAAAGGGGATAGGAGAGGGAGAGCAATTAGGGTCGCCGGCTGCGGCAGAGCCCGGCGAGGGGGATCCAGATGCAGCTGGGGGCTGCACCTGACTCCCCTCCCCAAAAGCCAGGCAAGATCCCTCCACCATCAATAAATGAACTACAGGAGAGACTACTTTCCTGTGCTTAAGCTCTACCGTTGTCCAGGACTTCACGACGATGCCCCGGGTCCCATCAGCTGGAGATCAGGTCCGGGGAGCAACTCCACTGCGGCGGCCCCCGCAGCGGGCATGATGACAATAGCAGCAGTGGAACTCTTGTGCGCCGTCCTCCACGACTCTGATCCCTCTGGCGTGGCGGCCGTGGACGACTCCTTGGCTGGCCCAAGGGCTGGACCCTCCTGGTCCTCTGGCTTCTCCTTCCCTGAGCGACCTGGATCTGGGACCGATGGGCTCATGGGGGCACATAGAGAAGAGTCATTGAGACCCGGCACCAGAGTACTGTATGCCGCTGGGGCAGAGCACTGAGGGGCCTGCTCACCCCAAGTCTCCTCACCAGGAGGCAGGCAACATTGATCATTGATTGTGTAACTCGAATGAAAAGAAACTTGCCTGTTCTCCTGGCACTGGAGGTCCGCAGTGGCCTCCGAGGCATCCTCTCTACTCTCCTGGCATTCCTCGTCGGGTTGAAGCTCCTCCTCCCTCGGGGAAAGCTCTTTCAGTCTCTCAGCCATCTTCAGGAGGAGCCACGGCTTCACCTCCACGATGAGGTCCGCTTCAGCCAGGAGAGCCTGCCTACGTTCCTCCATCTCCTCCCGTGACAGGGCAGAGCATTGCTCGGAGCGGGGAGGCGAGGCTGCAGTATGCAGGACTGGACGCTTCTTGCTGCGGGGCGTTCTCCATCTCCTCCTCTTGGGTGACGCGGGGATGAGGTAATCCAGAACATGGAGCACCGTGCCGAGAAGCGGGTCACCTGCGCAGAGAGATCCCGCCTCCTTGGGAAAGGAGAGCGAAGTGGCCACGGGGAGCTCGAGCACCGGGAGATCCTCAGCCGATTCCTCACATGGCGCGGCGAAGATGTCCCGGAGGATCCCCATCACCTCTGGATGATCCCAGAGGCTGTCTCGCTCCATCACCCTCCTCGCGGTGTCCCAAGCCTGACGAGCTGTCGAAGAGGGATGGGGCGTCAGCATCCAGGAGAGAACCTCCTCCAGGAGACATGACGAGCGCTGCTCCCTATCCAATTCCATCTCCGTCTTCTCGTCCACAGGCTGGGTGGACGCTGGACTGGGAGACGAAGGAGGTCTGAGGAGGGGAGAAGTCTTCCTCTGATGGGAGCATTTCTTCTGGCGAGGGGCCAGCTCCGATCACGAAGATGCATCCTCCAGCTCTGCATCAGGAGCGGGAAGGATGACAGAGAGGATGGTGTCTACCCTATGGATCTCTCTGAGGTGAGGGTATGCCGCTCGAAGTCCTCCACGAAGAGTCGTGCCCACTCCCGCTCCTCGGGAGACCGAGACCACTGAAAGGCGAAGACCGCCTCCTCCAGCAAATCCTGGGCTTCCTGCTCCTCGTCTGTCCAAGTCATTATGTCCATCTAAAAGGAGAAAAGGAGAAGGGGAAAAAAAACCCACTTTACTCCGCTGGGTTTTTTTTTTTACGGTCGGGACATTCTGTCATGAACCCCTGTGCGCCATTACACGGCGCACCAGGGAGAGAATGAAAACCCAATCGCAGGAGTAAAGAGTGCCGTGTTTATTAAAGTTCACCAAACAACCAGTTCATTAATCACCAAATCAGTTCAGTCTACCACACAATATATGGAAGGGTGTAATGACAGTATTGGCCACAAAACATACAGGGCGCTTGCCAAAATGCTCAACAACCTGGTGAATATAAAGCCTGGTGCTGCAGGGCTGCGTTACGCATAAAACAGGAAAGGCGAGCAGCCTAATGCTGCAGGCCTGTTAGCATGGGAGAAAAAGCTAAGACACACTTACAGGGCTGGAGCCAATTCGGGGCACGTCGTGCAGTCAGGAGGCAGAGACAGAGGAGCGGACCAGCCGTAACACCAAGGTATGGATCATCTTGAAGTGTCCGGCTGGGTAAAGTGCTGGGAGTGAATGAACATACGCAGAGGAACACGCTGCCACGTATGAAGGGGAATGTCCCGACAATCTCCTTCCTCAGCAGTCGCCAACAAATACTCCAAACGCTAATGAGGAAAGAGATTGCCGGTGTGAATGTGTGGGCAGAACTGATTGGGAACAGGTGTGTGAGAGCGCATGTGAATGAGAGTGAATGAAGCGTGAGTGTGTGTGTGTGTGTGTGTGTGTGTGTGTGTGTGTGTGTGTGTGTGTGTGTGTGAACCAGTGAGTACAGCTGACGGAGCTTGACAGGAGGAGGGGGCGTGCCCGAGCTGTCAGGACGAAACTAGGTCAAAGTATAACCATGAGTCAGAATCGGGTTGACCTCCAACCCAGATTCATGACACTTTAGGTGTCGTATTTTGTCATGTTAACACACACTTCACATCCCCCCCCCGCCCAAAAAAAAAAAAAAATTATATACACGTTTCCATCACGCCAAAGTCTTTAAAGCCAGAGGAAACACCGGTAGTAGTGACGAACTCTGTTAACTGACTATGGTTTTCTGAAGTGTTCCTGAGCCCACATGATAATATCCTTTACAAAATAATGTCGGTTTTTAATGTAGTACCGCCTAAGGAATTGAAGGTCATGGGCATTCAGTGCTGTTTTCAGCTTTGCCACTTACGTGCAGAAATGTCTCCAGATTCTCTGAATCTTTTGATGATATTATGGCCTGTAGATAATGAAATCCCTAAATTTATTACAAGTGTACATTGAGAAACATCGTTCTCAAACTGTTGGACTATCTGCCCATGCAGTTGTTCAGAAAATAGTGAACCTCACCCCATCCTTACTTGTGAATGACTGAACCTTTCAAGGATGCTTCTTTTATACCCAATCATGACACTCACTTGTTTTCAAGTAACCTGTTCACCAATGGAGTGTTCCAAAAAGGTGTTTTATAAACATTCTTCAACTTTCCCAGTCTTTTGTTGCATTTTTATCCCCTGCTGTTCAAAGCTAAATGGGTCGAAGAGCCCTTTGGACAAAGACTAAAGGGGGATTATGTTATGGGCCCATCCATCCGTCTGTCCCACTTTTGTGAATTCAACTCCTCCTACAGTTTGTTCCAGTTGTTTTAAAACTTGGTACCATGGCTTGATATATTCTGATGATGTGTATATTGCAATTTGGCTCTCATTAGATGACCTTGAGGTCAAAGGTCAGATTTCCCCTAAATCTTCGAAATGCAATAACTACTGAAAGAAATGATGTAGACTTTTCAAATTGATACAGTAGTTGTATCTAATACACATCTTGCATGATTTACACTCTCACCTAACTATGCGTTTGGAGTCAAAGGTCAAAGGTCAAAAGTCAAAAATCAAAGTTAACATTGCAGTTGCACTATGGTAAATGCTACATTTACTATTACTATAAAACAAGTAAAGCTAGGGCTACCAAACATGGTACACAGGTTCACCTTGGGATCCTGACCACTGACTATGGGTTTGGGGTCAAAAGTTGAAAGGTCAAAGTTAACATTCCCTATGTCTTATTACGGTACAGTGAGTAAAATTAGGGTCACCAATCTTGGTACACAGGTTTACCCTGTGACTCTGAAGTGTGACTATGGTTTTTGGATCACAAGGTCAAAGGTCAACATCAAAATGGCTTATAAACTTTATCTCAAAAACAAAGAAAGCTAGGGAGGCCAAACTTGGTACACAGGTTCACTCTGAGACATGACCTCTGACCACAAGTTTGGGGTCAAAAGGTCAAATGTCAAGGTTGGCACTCCCTATGCTCTCTTACTACACAACGTGCAAAGCTCTCTAGGGTCACCACACTTGCTACTTGGGTTTACCTCAGGATCCTGCTCTACAACTATGGGTTTTATACTTGGTTGTATATTTGTAGATGATGGGTTTATCATAATTTGGTTCTCCCACAATAATTATATTGAAAAGTTGAAAACTGCTCTCTGTCAGTAACTATTGGGATCTTCAAAGAAAACGGAGGCAGAGGATATTGCACTTGGCTCAGAGTGCTCTTGTTACACTTATCATCATAAATAATCTTTTTGATTTGCAGATGGGAAAAATCCTATTGTAAAGCTTTTTGCAAGTAATTGATTTCATTTAGTTTTATATTAAACACCGGAGTGGTGGCCTAGTTGGTACAGCATCTGCCACATAACCGGGAAGTCGTGGGTTCAAGTCACAGCTGGGTCATATCAAAGACCATATAAAAATGGTACTCTCTGCCTTCTAGCTTGGTGCTTAGCATAATATAATGGGGAAAGGACAGTGAACACACAGAGGTACCAGAGGACGGACCCCCCCCCCCCCCACTGTAATCACTACTTACAATAGCTGTGTGGCCTAGGGTCATAGAAGTACCACATGGTGTCCCACATACTGTGGATGGTGACTTAATTTTTATATTAAATAGTAATGTTTAAATACAGACAACATTTTTCTCCATCAAACTCCAGTCAGTATTAATGTGCCCCATTATGCTTCTGGGGGTTTCCCTTTATTTTAGTGGGTTATGTAGGATTTCTGTGACATTATATAATCTGCAAAGAGAAACAGACCAGTGTCCTCCTGTACAGTAGTTCTCCTCTCCCACAGAATCTAGGACTGCATCTCTGCCTGAAATACCTTGTTTGAGTTGGCTGTTCTCTTCTCTGAGGTCATCACGTCATTACTTAACAGACCTGAAACAGACCTGCCTCCTGAATAGTCTGATACACCCTCTCCTCCTAGAAGAGGAAGTTTCCTACTGAAACTCACATAGCTACAGTGTACCTAACATAGCTAGCAAGCTAGCTAGCGGCTTAACCATGTTTTTTAGAGCTCTTCTCTATGAATTGTATTCACTCCACTACACATCTGTGGTCCCAGCTCATTCATTAATCCTCAGTCGATAAAACATGTCTGTAATGATGGGATTCATTACAATGTGCGGCGTGATGACGCAGCCGGCTGGTGACGTCATCACGCCACCATATATGGGGGAGAGTCAACCATCTCATGGTCTCTTAGCTATGGCTCATCCTCAGGGATATAACTGAGTGTTAAGTGTGCAGTGTACTTATAAAACATTGTGTAATAAAGTTCAAGTACGAGCACAGCACCCTCGTCTGTCTTCACTCCAGGTCTGTGGACATAATATTTGGCGACAAGAATTTACGAACCATCGAGGCGTGCGTGAAGCCACCACAGCCATTTCAGGAAGACCCCAGTGAGCTATATATGTCCCATGGCCCCACTGGTTTGAGCGGTTCACCAGCTACGCTGATGCTGTAAGCCTGGAGAAATACGGAGACTTTAGGTTGCAAGCAATTTTATATGGTCTCCTGGGTAAAGAAGGGCGGCGGATAGTCGACAATTTGAAAAAGGGTGCTACATACAACAACTACATGGCACCACTAACTGAACATTTCACTGTCCCAAGGACGGTTTCCTCGGATGCTAAGTCCGCCAACCCCATACACTCTCGGGAAGGCCCTGAATTGGACACCATGAGACCGCAGGACACCACGAAACAACAACCCAGTGAAAAACATGCGGGTGAGTCAACTCAGCATTATGCTACAGAGCTTAGAGTCCTGGTGAGCACGTGGGCCCTCAGGCCCTTAGAGTACAAGCTAACCCATGACAAGCTAGCCAAGGAGCACAGCATGGAGAGGGAACACAGCAAAGCTAGGCTCATTGACCCCACACCCTACGGAGACGGCATCAACATCGTGGGCCCTGAAGGCTGGTCAGGACCACAGCATGTGGTGAAGCTAGACGGCATCAGTGTGCCAATGTTGCGGCCATTGTTACCTCACGGTCCCTGGTGAACGAGACCACAGTTAGGAGGCTCACCCCCCAGCGACCTGATGTGGTGTACCGGTAGCTGCCGGACGACGGATGCTCCATGACTGGTGGGAAAATTACCTTTGCGGTGCAGTACAGTGAAAGGGAAATTCCAGCATTCTGGTTCCAGGTGACATGCCAGGGTGATAACGTTATGGGGCTGGATTTGTTCTGCGAACTGGGTTTCACTCTCACGGTACCCAGGCAGACTGTCAGTGGTTCCGGTCCATTATACCCAGACTCCACGAACGTGAGTGCAGCTGAAGAGCACAGTGAAGAAGGAGAATTCAGTACAAAGAGTAGCCACAGCACTGTGGGTGAACATGACAGGGGAAGCAACATGGAGAGAGAACAGCGACCGGACTTGCCTCCGTTCCTAGCCCAGAGGGAGCTGCAGGACAGGGAGCCTGCATTTATCAGGAACGGCACCAATGAGAAATCAACCATCCCATGTGCACAGGAGGAGTGCTGCCTGGAGGGAAGGCAGCAGCGGGACTCGCTTCAGATCCTTGCCCAGCAGGAGTTCACGGGAGCCACTGCGGACTTGCAGGAGAGGGAGCCCACACACACAGAGAACCCCGAGACACAATGACCCGACACAGATGTTAAATGTGACAACAGCAGCACATCACCCCAACCTAAACATTATTATTGAAGACATCAAGTCTTGGATGGCCTTAAACTTTATCAGTTTTAATGATAAGAAGACAGAAGTGATGGTGTTTGGACGTGGTGGCCCCTGTGAGTCCCCTCCTATAAACTTGGGCCCCCTCACTCCTTATGTGAAATCCACAGTTAGGAACCTTGGTTTTATCATGGACAGTGATTTTAAATTAGACACTCAGATTCATTATGTAGTAAAATCCAACTTCTTTCATCTAAGGTGTTTAGCAAAAGTAAAACCCATTCTCTCTAGACCATGCCTGGAAACAGTAATCCATGCTTTTATTTCATCTCGGCTGAATTACTGTAAGGCACTTGCAGTCATATCTTTCGCATCTGCAGCTGGTTCAAAATGCCGCTGCTCATCTTTTAACAGGTACACATGGAAGAGATCACATCACACCCATTTTAGCTTCACTCCACTGGCTGCCCGTGCATTTTAGAGTTCATTTTAAAATTCTTTTACTTGTTTTTAAATCCTTGAACGGTCTTGCTCTGCGTGGGTTTACTCCGGGATTTCTCCGGTTTCCTCCCACATGCCAAAAACATGCAAGTTAGGTGAATTGGCATCAACTGGGGATTCTAAATTGTCCTTAGGTAATGGTTGTCTGTCTCTCTGTGTTGGCCCTGCGATGGACTGGCGATCTGTCCAGGGTGTACCCTGCCTTTCTCCCAAAGATGCTGGGATTGGCTCCAGCCCCCCCCCCCCCCGTGACCCCCCCCAAAAAAGGATTAAGCTGAAGAAGATGGATGGATGGATGGTCTTGCTCTGCCTTACCTCTCTCAGCTTCTGCATCCCTGCGCTCCCACCCGGTCCCTCAGGTCAGCTGAACAGCCACTCCTGATGGTGGTGAAGGTGAAGCGGAAGCTCAGAGGGGACAGAGCCTTTTCGATCATGGCACCCAGGTTATGGAATGATGTACCCCTGGACATCAGACAAGCACCTTCACTGTCCATTTTTAAAACCCGTCTTAAAACATATTTTTACTCCCTGGCCTTTGACCCAGTGTGACATTGATTTTATTGAATGAAATTGATTTTATTTATTTATTTATTTTACCTTTTATTTTATTTTATTTTATTTTGTTGACTGTGGTTCTGTATTGTTTTTGTATTAGTGCCTTGCTTCCTGCTTTTATGTTTAATTGCTGTACAGCACTTTGTGTAGTGAGTGTTGCTTTTAAAGTGCTTTATAAATAAAGTTGATTGATTGATTGATAAACCAGCGCGAGACGAAAGTGAGAAAGAACTGGGCTGCTCCAGAATCCTCGCTCAGCACCAGTCTACCGGAGCCATAGCTGAGCCGATGGGTGAAAAGTCCGTAACCCAACAGACTGTGACAGAACCACCACAGCTTGATAAGATAAGATAAGCCTTTATTAGTTCCACAATGGGGAAATTCCAGGATTGCAACAGCACAGGGATAGCAACGCTCAGAGCAACAATCAAGAGGACAAGAAAAACAAGAGCAGCGAATATACATATGTACACATAAATATATAAATATATATACACACAGTGCGGAGCATTGTAGCAAGATGAAATAAACAGCATAACCATCTACTTAGTTATCCTACGTAATATGAATATGTACCCATACATATTGTCACCCTCCGTAGCAACTGATATTGTCCTAGTTGTATACTGGAGGGGTCCATTGTGTAAGTCTATTGCGTCTTTTGCATTCAATACTATTAGGTCATCACGTTTTTTTGCTATCTCTGCGAGCAGCCCTGCTTAGGTTATACAGTGTGACAGCCGTAGGTAGGAAGGACCTGCAAAACCTCTCGGTTGTGCACCTAGGATGATGTAGTCTGCTGCTAAATGAGCTCCTCAGTGCATTCAGTATGTCCTGCATAGGGTGAGACTCGGACTGCAGCAGAGATAACAGTTTAACCACCATCCTTCTCTCTCCCATCTCCTCCACTGGGTCAAGGCGTTGCCCCAGGACAGAGCTAGCTTTCTTGATCAGTTTGTTCAGTCTCTTCCTATCGGCTGCAGTAATGCCACTGCCCCAGCAGACCACTCCAAAAGTGATGGCTGATGCCACCACCGTGTCATAGAATGTCTTCAGCAGCGCCCCTTGTACACCAAAAGACCTGAGTCTCCTCAGCAGGAACAGCCTGCGCTGTCCCTTCTTGTAGAGTGCATTGGTATTGTGTGACCAGTCTAGTTTATTGTTCAGATGAACACCCAGGTACTTGTAGGATGTCACCATCTCAATGTCTGTTCCCTGTATGTTTACTGGTGCTGTGAGGGGTTGTCCTTGCCTGCGGCAGTCCACCACCAGCTCCTTAGATTTCCTTGCGTTGATCTGGAGGCAGTTCCGATGGCACCAGTCCATGAAGTCCTGGATAAGTCCTCTGTACTCAGCTTCATCTCCGTTGGAGTTGAGGCCGACGATCGCAGAGTCATCATAGAACTTCTGTAGATGGCAGTGTGTTGTGTTGTGTGAGAAGTCCGCAGTATAAAGGGTGAACAGGAAGGGAGCCAAAACCGTTCCCTGGGGGGCCCCCGTGCTACCGATGATCGTGTCGGACACACAGTCCCGGGTTCTCACAAACTGTGGCCGGTTAGTGAGGTAGTCCAGGATCCATGATGATGACAGGTGCTGGTCCACCCCTGCGCACAGCAGCTTGTCCCTCAGGATCATCGGTTGGATGGTGTTGAAAGCACTGGAGAAGTCAAAGAACATGATCCTCACCGCATTCCCGGGCTTCTCCAGGTGGGACAGAGAACGGTGATGGAGGAAGATCACTGCATCCTCCACCCCAATGCCATGCTGGCAGGCAAACTGGAATGGATCCATCGCTGGTCCCACCAGGGGGTGGAGGTGAGCAAGGAGCAGTCTCTCCAGGGTCTTCATCATGTGAGACGTCAGGGCCACTGGTCTGTAGCTGTTCAGGTCTTTGGGGTTGGAAGTCTTTGGTACAGGTACCACACAAGATGTTTTCCACAACTGTGGTACCCTCCCCAGCTTCAGGTTCAGGTTGAAGATGTGCTCCACAATCCCACACAGCTGGTCTGCGCAGGACTTCAGGAGCTTTGCGCTGATGCCGTCCAGTCCCGAGGCCTTCCTCGCCTTGATCTTCCTCAGCTCCGTCCTCACCTGGGTCTTAGTGAGGGTCAGGTTGGGGGGCTGTGTGTTGGGAGTGGGGTGTGGGCAGCAGGACTCGATGTCTTTAGAGGCAGCAGTGGTTGTTGTGCAGTCGGGGGGGAGGGCGGTTGGTCAAACCTATTAAAAAAGAGGTTCAGATTGTTCGCCCACTCCCTGCCCCCCATGGCCTGGGGGGAGGTATTCTGGAGCCCAGAGATAGTTTTAAGGTTTCTCCAGACTCCACCGATGTCGCTCTGTTGCAGCTTGTCCTCCATCTTCTTCCTGAAGCTGCCCTTGCCTTCTCTGATCTTCCTCCTCAGCTCCCTCTGTACGGACTTCAGCATCTCCCTGTTCCCCGACCTGAAGATCCTCTTCTTCTCTCTCAGAAGTGTTTTTATCTCAGAGTTGATCCAGGGTTTGTTGTACGAGCAACACCGTATGGTCTTGGTGGGTACAGTGTTGTCCACGCAGAAGCTGATGTAGTCCGTGATGGTATGAGTGAGGCCATCGATGTCCTCACCATGTGGATCGCAGAGCTGCTCCCAGGCGGTGGTTTCAAAACAGTCCTTTAGAGCGTCCATTGCCTCCTCAGACCATAACTTCACTGTGTGCATGACCGGAGGTTGTCTGTGTACTAGGGGTTTGTACACCAGCAGGAGACGAACCAAGTTGTGATCCGATCTCCCGAGTGGGGGGGAGTGGTGATGAGGTGTACGCCTCCTTAGTATTTGCATAGAATAAGTCCAGTGTATTATTGTCTCTAGTGTGGCATGTGACATACTGGGTGAACGTGGGTAGAATGGGGGACAGTGAAATATGGTTGAAATCACCTGAGATGAGGAGGAGAGCATCTGGGTGTTCTGTCAGCAGCCTGCCAGTTACTGAGTGGATGATGTCACGCACTGTTCCAGCGTTCGCCGTCAGATTTGCATAAATAACAATGCAGATCACGTGGGAGTATTCCCTCGGGAGATATGTAGGCCACATGCTAACAGCTAGCAACTCCATGTCTTTGTTGCAGTGTTGTTGTTTAACCGTGATATGTCCCGGTCGGCACCTGCTGTTATTGACATACACTATCACTCCTCTGCCCCTTGCTTTCCCACTGTCTGGTGTTCGGTCTGCCCGTATTGCGTGGAAACCCTCCAGTTTGATGTTAGCATCTGTTGCTAGTTCTGTTAGCCACCTCTCCATAAATAGCATCAAGCCACTCTCCCTGTACATGCTCTCGTAGCGGGAGATAGTCACTAGTTCATCTGTTTTACTGAGTAGCGTTCGTACATTACCCATTATAACGGATGGGAGGGCAGGTCTGTACCTTATATTCCTCGCCCGCCGTCTTACTACAGCTCAACATCCACGCCGTTTCCGTCTTATTTCTCCCGGTATGTCGAGTTTTTGCGTTAGCATCGTGGGCCGGTTAAGTGCTAACAGCTGGTCCCTATTGTACTGCCTCCTGCAAGAAACAGTGGCTCCGTCCGCTGGCTCAGGAGACATTTGGGCGATCAACGTGTCTGTGATGGATAAAGGTGTCGCCGAATCAGAAAGATTAGCCAGAGAGCCAGATAGTAAATAGAAATAGGAAGAAATTGATCCGCTGTTGCAAAAAGGCAGCCTACTCGTGTGGCGCCGGAAGTACAAATGATGGACGCGCCGCGACAATCGTGAGTACCACAACAGTACAGCCACAATGCAATATGCAGCCATACAGAGCACTGTTCACAATGATGAACTGGCTTCGGGCCTGCCGAACCAAGCGGCTGGGCTCACAGTCGGCTGTTACATCATCACCACGGCACAGCTAGAAATTGAATCGGGATGACAAGACAGCCATCCGCGGGAAGTGAGAGCAGCTGCTGTGGAGTGGAATGCGGGATTAGAGCTGATCCAGCTGGTGTGGGATCCAGGCCGGGACAGTGTTGATGAGCGTGCCATGGCTTCAGAGGGATAGCACCTGGGCCTGCTGAAACTGGCGCCGCCAGGGGCACGTCCACCACGATCCCGCTACAAGGCCCCTCTGGGAGAACCGCCTTCCCCATGGAAGACTGTCAAGAAGAAACAGTGACTGTTTAGGTAGGAACGCGGCTAAGAGGAGGTGGCAGAATAATCCACCCAGCTGCGTCGGGTCCAGTGGTGGTCCACCCGCTGACCCTAGTTTGTAGTTCTGAATGTTCAATTGCATAAGTGTACTAAATTGGGGAGGGCTGATTTGAATGTGTTTTGTGTTTTGCAAGGGGGGGAGGATGTAATGATGGGATTCATTACAATGTGCAGCGTGATGACACAGCCGGCTGGTGATGTCATCACTCCACCATATATAGGTGAGAGTTGATTATCTCATGGTCTCTTAGCTACAGCTCATCCTCAGGGATATAACTGAGTGTTAAGTGTGCAGTGTACTTATAAAACATTGTGTAATAAAGTTTGAGTTTGAGCACAGCATCCTCGTCTGTCTTCACTCCAGGTTTGCGGATGTAACAATGTCATTCTGGCATGGATGTGTGTGGCACTAGTTAGCACTAGTAGCTTTGTGACATGAATCGTGTGGCCAGGAATTTTAGGGCTGTCTTTTGCAAATTGCAGTCTCCATACTATTCCAGCTGGTCCATTAATCCGCAGTCGATTACACTGGTCAACACCAAATTTGTTGTTTAAGTTTTTTTAGCTGATTTAGGACGATTTTGATGTGCTGAATCCAAAAATCACATTGGTTTTGCTCAATTAGGTCAACTTTTTGAATTATAGCCACATGATGTTTTATACGTTTTTGTTTACATGTACGGGTATTTTCACTTTATATGATGCAAAATTCTTTTTTATGTCTTGAAATTCTCTGAATTTTGAACAATGATGATGTAACATTCAATTTATATGTACTTACCTTTATACTATACCTTTATACTTTATACTATAGTACTAAGTAAGTACAGGTTTTTACTTAGCACCTGATTGAGAGAAATGGATGTCATTTTCGGATTCAGCGGTGCAAAATTGTCTTAAATCAGTTGAAAAAAAACACAGACAACTTACAAAAAAAATATTTTTGTAACCCTGTGTTATATATATTGCACCACAGTGGCTTATTTTGTTACATTTTAGCCATGAGAGCCAGATAGCTTGGGATGCTAATATTAGCTTCTCTGAGTGGCCAGTATTGGGATTTCTGACCAACTTTGAGGTCGACCTGCTGGATAAAGACTAATGTTGCATTCAAAATGTTCATTTGTTCACTACATAGTGCACGACATTTAAGTTGACTCTCATTTAAATGTAGTGCTCTATGTAGTGAACGAGTGGACATTTCAAATGCAGCATGACAGAGGTGTCTATTGGCCTAGTTGCTAAGCAACCATTTAAGTATTTTTTTCTATACATTGTATTCATCCCCATTTGACACCCACTTTCCCAGGCGGATTATTTACTAGGGGTGGGGAAAAATTCGATTCAGTGATGAATTGCAATACTTGGCACTCGCGACAACGCACCGATCCATAAACACATAGATCAATCTTTTAATTAAAAAAAAAACACTCAAACTGCTGTACATTTAGGTATCAGTTAATCAATTGAGTTTTCAGTCCACTAACTGGCGCAAAGTCATCACTGCAAAGGGTTTTGGCGAGATTTACCTGCAGCCCACCCCAGTACAATTTAAGACGGCAGAGGGAGCAGCATCTCCAGTCTATAAGTAGCACCGGGAGAAAAAAAAAAAGAGAAATGCAGCATCGAAGTTTAAATTAAATGTCTGGATTTTTTGGGATTTATAACAAAGGTGGGACGAACGACCTGGATATGACACATTCAGTTTGCAAGGAGGGTTTTTGTCACATATTAAAACACTGGAGCCCAGGTATGTGATTTAATCTTGCCATTACTTCACTGATTATTAGCATTTGTTTTTGCATTTAATTTAAAAATAATTTACTGTGAAACTGTCTGGTTACTGCCCATTTGGACTAAATAAGATAAGATAAGCCTTTATTAGTCCCACAACGGGGAAATTCCAGGATTGCAACAGCACAGGGATAGCAACACTCAGAGCAACAATCAGAAGGCAAGAAAAAACAAGAGCAGCTAGTATACATATGTACATATTAATATAAATATATATATATATAGACACACAGTGCGGAGCATTGTGGTTGGTGGATGTGCAGCAGAAAGTCTAAGCTCTCTCTCCGCAGATGCAGCGGGCCAGCTGGATGTCTTTGGGCATGATGGTGACCCTCTTGGCGTGGATGGCGCACAGGTTGGTGTCCTCGAAGAGACCCACCAGATAGGCCTCGCTGGCCTCCTGCAGAGCCATGACGGCGGAGCTCTGGAAGCGCAGGTCGGTCTTGAAGTCCTGAGCGATCTCCCTCACCAGGCGCTGGAAGGGCAGCTTACGGATGAACAGCTCCGTGGATTTCTGGTAGCGACGGATCTCTCTGAGCCACGGTACCGGGCCTGTAACGGTGAGGCTTCTTCACTTCGCCGCAGCGCTTTTCCGAGCAGCGTTGGTGGCCAGCTGCTTCCTGGGGGCTTTTCCTCCAGTAGATTTACAGGCAGTCTGCTTGGTTCTTGCCATCGCTCTTTATTATTCTGTCTTATATTTCTTGCACGCCGCCTAAACTCCAGCCCGGCACCCGCATCGTTTTCGCTCCAGTTCTCCCGGTATGTCGAGTTTCTCCGTTAGCACCAAGTGGCGGTTGAGTGCTAGCTAGCTCTTCCCTGCTGTATCGTCTCCTGCTGCAAACAGTGGCTCCGTCCGCCGACTCGGGAGACCTTTGGGGCGATCTGTGTGTCCATGATATATATAGAATGAAAAGTGTGCCTGATCAGAAAGTTATCACCGGATCAGAAAGAAGAAGGAAGATAAAAAGACTCAGAATTGAGCCGCTGTTGCAAAAGGCAGTCAACTCGTGTGGCGCCGGAACCGGAAAAATGTAAATAAATACCTTATTACTCAAGATTCAAAGGCTTTATTATAAGATAAGATAAGATAAGATAAGTCTTTATTAGTCCCACAATGGGGAAATTCCAGGATTGCAACAGCACAGGGATAGCAACATTCAGAGCAACAATCAGAAGGCAAGAAAAAAACAAGAGCAGCGAGTATACATATGTACGTATAAACATAAATATATAGACACACAGTGCGGAGCATTGTAGCTAGATGGAATAAATATGTGAATATATAAACACACATACAGTGTGGAGCGTTGAAGCTAGATGGAATAAATATATAAATATATAAACACACACAGTGCGGAGCATTGTAGCTAGATGGAATAAATATGTAAATATATGAACACACACAGTGTGGAGCATTGTAGCTAGATGGAATAAATATATAAATATATAAACACACACAGTGCGGAGCATTGTAGCTAGATGGAATAAATATATAAATATATAAACACACACAGTGCGGAGCATTGTAGCTAGATGGAATGAAACAGCAGCATAACAGTCCACTTAGTTAACCTACATGGTATGATTATGTACCCATACATATTGTCACCCTCCGTAGCTACCGGTTTTTCCTAGTTGTATACCAGAGGGGACCATTCTGTAAGTCTATTGCGTCTTTTGCATTCAATACTATTAGGTTGTCACGTCTTTTTGCTATCTCTGCGAGCAGCCCTGCTTAGGTTGTACAGTCTGACAGCCGTAGGTAGGAAGGACCTGCGAAACCTCTCGGTTGTGCACCTAGGATGATGTAGTCTGCTGCTAAATGAGCTCCTTAGTACATTCAGTGTGTCCTGCATAGGGTGGAACTCGGACTCCAGCAGAGATGACAGTTTAGCCACCATCCTTCTCTCTCCTATCTCCTCCACTGGGTCAAGGCGCTGCCCCAGGACAGAGCTAGCTTTCTTGATCAGTTTGTTCAGTCTCTTCCTATCAGCTGCTGTAATGCCACTGCCCCAGCAGACCACTCCAAAAGTGATGGCTGATGCCACCACCGTGTCATAGAATGTCTTCAACAGCGCCCCTTGTACACCAAAAGACCTGAGTCTCCTCAGCAGGAACAGCCTGCGCTGTCCCTTCTTGTAGAGTGCGTCAGTATTGTGTGACCAGTCTAGTTTATTGTTCAGATGAACACCCAGGTACTTGTAGGATGTCATCATCTCGATGTCTGTTCCCTGTATATTTACTGGTGCTGTGAGGGGTTGTCCTTGCCTGCGGCAGTTCACCACCAGCTCCTTAGT
Source organism: Pholidichthys leucotaenia (assembly GCA_020510985.1). Classification (NCBI taxonomy): domain Eukaryota; kingdom Metazoa; phylum Chordata; class Actinopteri; order Cichliformes; family Pholidichthyidae; genus Pholidichthys; species Pholidichthys leucotaenia. The sequence goes on along the minus strand of CM035837.1, from coordinate 413,536,854 downwards.
TTTCCTCGCGTTGATCTGGAGGCAGTTCTGATGGCACCAGTCCACAAAGTCCTGGATAAGTCCTCTGTACTCAGCTTCATCTCCGTTGGAGATGAGGCCAACGATCACAGAGTCATTAGAGAACTTCTGTAGATGGCAGTGTGTTGTGTTGTGTGCTACCGATGATCGTGTCGGACACACAGTCCCGGGTTCTCACAAACTGTGGCCGGTTAGTGAGGTAGTCCAGGATCCATGATGACAGGTGCTGGTCCACCCCTGCGCACAGCAGCTTGTCCCTCAGGATCATCGGTTGGATGGTGTTGAAAGCACTGGAGAAGTCAAAGAACATGATCCTCACCGCATTCCCGGGCTTCTCCAGGTGGAACAGAGAACAGTGAAGGAGGAAGATGACCGCATCCTCCACCCCAATGCCATGCTGGTAGGCGAACTGGAGTGGATCCATCGCTGGTCCCACCAGGGGGCGGAGGTGAGCAAGGAGCAGTCTCTCCAGGGTCTTCATCATGTGGGACGTCAGGGCCACTGGTCTGTAGCTGTTCAGATCTTTGGGGTGGGAAGTCTTTGGTACAGGTACCACACAAGATGTTTTCCACAGCTGTGGTACCCTCCCCAGCTTCAGGCTCAGGTTGAAGATGTACTCCACAATCCCACACAGCTGGTCTGCACAGGACTTGAGGAGCTTTGCACTGATGCCGTCCGGTCCCGACGCCTTCCTCGCCTTGATCTTCCTCAGCTCCGTCCTCACCTGGGTCTTAGTGAGGGTCAGGTTGGGGGGCTGTGTGTTGGGAGTGGGGGGGTGATGGTGGAGTGGGGAGTGGGCAGCAGGACTTGATGTCTTCAGAGGCAGCAGTGGTTGTTGTGCAGTCGGTGGGGTGGGCAATTGGTCAAACCTATTGAAAAACAGATTCACAGTTATCATGTGCACAGTTAAGAAATGCAGCATTTCCTGAGCAATGAAATTCTTACTCTGCTCTCCGAACGAATGTCAAGGTAATAGGTACACAACATTAATGAGGTATTAACTCAGAACCAAACCACAGAATAACTAGAGGAAGCAAGAAGAATGAAATATGAAATTCCCTGGGTGACTGTAGTGGACAGTGGTATATTGATATCAGAGATGATATGAACCTGAGATGTCATAAGCCTATGTACAGTGTGCAAATGAGCAGTATACAAATTACAAATTAGCACCCAGTGTGTAAATTTCTCTGTAATGATAATACCAGTAGACTGTACATGATAATTTGCAGCAGGGTTGATATGGACATCAGACGAGGTGAGACTATATCTACCAGACAGGTGAGCAGTGTGCAAATTTAGCAACTGGTGTGTGAGTTCCTATTTGCAAAGCTGTGTTGCGGAGTTTTGGGAGTTTGTTATTTGTTCAAGAGTCTGATGGCAGTGGGAAAGGAGTTTTTCAGTCTGGTTGTCCTGCATTTCACACTTCTGTACATCCGGCCTGAGGGTAGAAGTGTAAACATTCTGTGCTGGGGGTGGGTGGGGTCCCGGAGGATGGCGTCAGCTCTCCTTTGGACTCTGCGGTGGTAGATGCTCTGCAGAGAGGGAAGTGGAGTCCTGATGATCTTCTCCACTGTCTTCACCACTCTCTGCAGGCGTTTGCGGTCCAGGACAGTAGCGCTGCCATACCACGCAGTGATGTAGTTGGTCAGGATGCTCTTGATGATGCAGCTGTAAAAGTTGTTGAGGATCCTGGGGGACATGCCAAACTTCTTCAGCCTCCTCAGAAAATACAGCCGCTGTTGAGCTGTCTTAACCAGCTCTGTGGTGCTCTGTGTCCACATAAGGTCCTCGCTGATATGGATGCCCAGGTATTTAAAGCTGCTCACAAGCTCCACCTCAAGCTCCCGGATGAACAGCGGTCAAGGGGGTCTCCTCCTCCTCTTCCTCATGTCCACTATCATAAGATAAGATAAGATAAGATAAGATAAGCCTTTATTAGTCCCACAACGGGGAAATTCCAGGATTGCAACAGCACAGGGATAGCAACACTCAGAGCAACAATCAGAAGGCAAGAAAAAAACAAGCAAGCAAGAGCAGCTAATATACATATGTACGTATTACTATAAAATATATATATATACACACACACACAGACACACAGTGCAGAGCATTGTAGCTGGATGGAATAAATATATGAATATATGAACACACAGTGCAGAGCATTGTAGCTAGATGGAATAAATATGTAAATATATAAACACCCACAGTACGGAGCATTGCAGCTAGGTGGAATAAATATGCAAGTATATAAACACACACAGTGCGGAGCAATGTAGCTAGATGGAATAATATGTAGATATATAAATATATAAACACACCCAGTGCTGAGCATTGTAGCTAGATGGAATAAATATGTAAATATATAAACACACACAGTGCAGAGCATTGTTGCTAGATGGAATGAAACAGCATAACCGTCTACTTAGTTATCCTACATGGTATGATTATGTGCCCATACATATTCTCACCCTCCATAGCGACCGGTATGTTCCTAGTTGTATGCCGGAGGGGACCATTGTGTAAGTCTATTGCATCTTTTGCATTCAAAAAACTATTAGTTTGTTACGTCTTTTTGCTATCTCTGCGAGCAGCCCTGCTTAGGTTGTACAGTCTGACAGCCGTTGGTAGGAAGGACCTACGAAACCTCTCGGTTGTGCACCTGGGATGATGTAGTCTGCTGCTAAATGAGCTCCTCAGTGCATTCAGTATGTCCTGCATAGGGTGGAACTCGGACTCCAGCAGAGATGACAGTTTAGCCACCGTCCTTCTCTCTCCTATCTCCTCCATCGGATCAAGGCGCTGCCCCAGGACAGAGCTAGCTTTCTTAATCAGTTTGTTCAGTCTCTTCCTATCGGCTGCAGTAATGCCACTGCCCCAGCAGACCACTCCAAAAGTGATGGCTGATGCCACCACCGTGTCATAGAATGACTTCAGCAGCGCCCCTTGTACACCAAAAGACCTGAGTCTCCTCAGCAGGAACAGCCTGCGCTGTCCCTTCTTGTAGAGTGCATCAGTATTGTGTGACCAGTCTAGTTTATTGTTCAGATGAATACCCAGGTACTTATAGGATGTCACCATCTCGATGTCTGTTCCCTGTATATTTACTGGTACTGTGAGGGGCTGCCCATGCCTGCGGCAGTCCACCACCAGCTCCTTAGTTTTCCTCGCGTTGATCTGGAGGCAGTTCCGATGGCACCAGTCCACGAAGTCCTGGATAAGCCCTCTGTACTCAGCTTCATCTCCATTGGAGATGAGGCCAACGATCGCAGAGTCATCAGAGAACTTCTGTAGATGGCAGTGTGTTGTGTTGTGTGAGAAGTCCGCATCATCTCCTTTGTCTTGTCCGTGTTGAGGGTGAGGTTGTTGTCCTCACACCATGATACCAGGCTGACCACCTCCCTCCTGTAGGATGTTTCGTCGTCACCAATGATGCATCCTATCACTGCTGTATCATCCGTGAACTTTAAAATGATATTGTCCTTGTGGAAGGCAATACAATTATGGGTGAAGAGGCTATAGAGGATGGGGCTGAGAACACAACCCTGTGGGACAACTGTGTTCATGATGATGCTGGCTGAGGTCCTGTTACCCATCCTGACAGTCTGGGGCCTACAAGTTAGAAAGTCCAGTAGCCAGTCGCAGAGGGTGAGGTGCAGGCCAAGTAAAGACATTTTGTCGGTGAGTTTGTTGGGGATGACCGTGTTGAAGGCAGAGCTGTAGTTGACGAAGAGCATCCTAATGTAGGAGTCTTTATCTTCCAGGTGGGAGAGAGAGTAATGGAGTGCTGCAGCAATGGAATCTGAGGTGGACCTGTTGGACCGGTGGGTGTACTGCAGGGGGTCCAAGGTATCCGGTATGCTGTCCTGAATGAGGGGCAGCACCACTCTCTCAAAGCACTTCATGATGATTCGAGTGAGTGATACTGGTCTGTAATCATTCAGACAGGTCGGCGGGCTCTTTTTGGGGAGAGGGTGTGATGATTCGCTCTGCCTGCTTATTGTCCTCAGCTGCACACCAACCTGCTCTCCATCACCACTGGAGCTATTTAGACCGTGCTGCCCTGAGATCAGAGTCATCTGTCTCCATGGTCAGATGAGACCAACTCACGCCTTCATCTTCCTCGCAATTCCTCGCAGTCACAGCCTACACTCTCCTAAGAACATCGCTCCTTTCATTGGTCTTCAGGAAGGATTATCACCTCCATGACAAGTAAGCCACCTCAACTCTCACCTTTATTTACGCTCATCCCCTGTGCACAGGCGGAGATCCGTGGCGGCGGACCTCTCCCTCCTGGCGGCGGACCGAGCTACACTTCACATCCATGAACAATTCCATCTTCTCCAGCAGCAACTGGCACAGTGGGCACTGTCTCCCTGGCCGGAGCCTTCGGGTTGAACCTGAGCACTACTCCATCTCTGCAAACAGTAAGCACTGGACATTTCTGTACATCCCCTCCGGGGTCAAACACTAATCCTCCCTGTCTCTGCTTATCCATAGGGTTGCCAGGCTGCACGGTGATGTGCTCGGCCCTGGCTGCTACACACACACACACACACACACACACACACACACACACACACACACACACACTCTGAACATAATAAAGATAATTGAATCTGCTTTTGAGTCTGAGTCTACTCACTGGGTCTAAGAACCATGTCAGAGGGATGATGGTTGTGGTTTTGAAGGAGGAGGGGACTGTGTTCTGGTTGAGGGACAGGTTGAAGATGGATGTGAGAACGTCAGTTAGCTGAGCAGCACATGCTGTGAGGGCCCACCCAAGGATGTTGTCTGGTCCTGCTGCCTTGCGGGGGTTGATATTCCTCAGTGCTTTGTTTACCTTGCCTGGTGAGACTGTTAGTGGAGGGGGAGGGTGCGTGGGTGTGTGTCTCTTCTCTGCACTGTAGCTGGTGGTCTCAAAGCAGGTGTGAAAGATGTTGAGATCATCCAGCAGGCTGTCTGTGGAGCTTGTGGTGCTGCTGTTGGTCGTCTTGTAGTCTGTGATATGTTGCACGCCTTGCCCCGGGTCAGGAGTGGAGTAGAGGCTGTCCAGCTTTCCCTGTACTGCCTCTTGGCTGTTGTTATAGCCTTCCTCAGTCCATACTTTGCAGCTTTGTACTCAACCTCATTGCCTGATTTAAATGCAAGAGAGCGGGCACGCAGCATCTGACATACCTGACTGTTGATCCAGGGCTTCTGGTTGGGGAACTTCCTGACTTGTATGGTGGGTACGATGGTATCAACACATGTGCTGATGTACCCAGTCACATACTCAGCATATTCCTGTATGTTTACAAAAGACTCCTCCCCGGTGGCTGCAGCTTTAAACACATCCCAGTCTGTACAGGCAAAACAGTCTTGCAGGGTGCTCTCAGCCTCTGGAGTCCAGCGTATAATTCGCTTAATAACAGGGTTTGTTTGTTTCGGCGTTTGTCTGTAGGCTGGGTCCATAAACAGGGAGATGTGATCTGACTGCCCAAAGTGGGGATGGGGCACCGCTCTGTAAGCACCGTGTATGTTGGAGTAAACATGATCCAGTGTGCTTTTATCACGGGTGGGAATGTCCACATGCTGGTAATATTTGGGGAGTACAGTCCGTAGATTGCACTGGTTAAAGTCACCAGCAACAATAAAAGCAGCATTGGGATGGGTCATCTCTACTGCACTGATGATGTCATGGAGTTTGCTTAGCGCTACTGTGTAGTTGTTTTGCAGGTGAATGTAAACAGCGGCCAGAAACACAGTGGTAAATTCCCTCGGTAGATAATAGGGACGGCATTTCAGCAGTAAAAACTCCACATCAGGCGAACAGAGCACCCAATGAGGAAAGCAAGCAGTGGCGGGACAACACCTTATTGGCTGGGGGCTGCCCAGCTTGAGGCGGGCGATAGCTGTCCAGTGAGATCCGATGATCCCTCCCCCCGTCGGGAACAACCCCTGGCGCCGGGCTCTACGCCAATTGAGCGGTGGCTTATAACCGGTAACCAAAGTACGCGAGGCTCTAATCAGAGACATGCTGTTTGCAGACGACGCTGCAGTCACAACCCACACACAGCAGGAGCTTCAGACCCTGATGGACCGCTTCTCCCAGGCATGCAAGGACTTCGGGCTTACCATCAGCCTGAAGAAGACTAACGTCTTGGCACAAGGCACGGAACCACCACCAACCATCACCATCAACGACTACAAGCTGGAGGTCGTGAATCAGTTCACGTATTTGAGGTCCACGATCAGCAACAACCTCTCCCTTGATACAGAGATCGACAAGAGGATTGGAAAATCAGCCTTCACACTCGCTCGCCTCACCACACGAGTGTGGGAGAATCCCAAACTCTCTGTCAAGACAAAGATGGCAGTGTACAACGCCTGCATCATCAGCACACTGCTCTATGGGAGTGAGACGTGGACAACATACGCCCGGCAGGAAAAGAGACTGAACTCCTTCCACTTGCGCTGCATTCGCCACATCCTGGACATATCCTGGCAGGACAAAGTGCCCAACACAGAAGTTCTGTCCCGCGCCGGCCTTCCCTCCATGTTCACTCTACTCAGGCAGCGCAGGCTCCGCTAGCTAGGCCACGTTCACCGTATGGAGGATGGCAGAATCCCCAAAGACGTCCTCTACGGACAACTGGCGACTGGCAGGAGAGACGTCGGCCGCCCACAGCTGCGCTTTAGAGACGTCTGCAAGAGAGGCATGAAGGCCCTGGAGATCAACACAGAGCGCTGGGAGGACCTTGCAACGGACCGCTCCAAATGGAGAGGCACCCTTGACAGCTCAAGGCGGGTGAAGAGAGACTGACTGCTGCAGCAGATGAAAAAAGGACCCGCAGGAAGAACCGCCACAGACCCAGCAGCACGGAGACCACCCACAAGGGTGACCTGTGTGACAAGGACTGCTATTTGCGCATCGGCCTGTTCAGCCACAGGCGGTGCTGTTCCAGCAGAGTAGACGTTTAGGATTCTCTTCCATGGTCATCATAGACCGACGGAGGCCGACAGTCTGTAGATTGTACTGGTTAAAGTCACCAGCAACAATAAAAGCAGCATTGGGATGGGTCATCTCTACTGCACTGATGACGTCATGGAGTTTGCTTAGCGCTACTGTGTAGTTGTTTTGCAGGTGAATGTAAACAGCGGCCAGAAATATAGTGGTAAATTCCCTTGGTAGATAATAGGGACGGCATTTCAGCAGTAAAAATTCCACATCAGGCAAACAGAGCTTGTCAACAGTCTGTACATCTCCACACCATGAGCTGTTTATAAACACACATACAATCCCGCCCCTCGTCTTGTTCTTTCTGCCCGATGTGTTGAGTGGGTCTGCAGCTGAATGGCGCACTCCAGGATTCTGTCCGAGAGCCAGGTCTCACACAAAATTAGGTCTCAGCACTCTGTTATCTCCCGCTGGTCTTCAATCCTTGCTCTTAGTTCGTCTAGCATGTTTTCCAGATACCGCACATTCGCCAGCAAGAGGCTGGGCAACAGTGGTCGGCTGGCGCAAGCCTTTAGCCTAGCATGTAGCCCTACTCTTTTACCTCGTCTCCCGTTATATTATATGAAAGACGTGTTAACAGTTCTACTATGGGATATGATTTGAGGTTGGATAAGGTGAAAAACATTGAAATATATGGCATCATGATACTCGATATTGCAATATCATGATGGAATAGAATCGTGACCCAAGAATCGTGATCCGAATCGAATCGTGAGGTCCCTCGCGATTCCCACCCCTATCATTTAGCGTATCATGACCATATACTATTTCATTGATATATGTTATTTTCACATATATCATTGTACTTCATTAAACTCTGGACTAGACACCTCCTCAATTAGCAATGGTTAGCTATTTTTAGCAGAGTTAGCAATTCACTTATTCAGTTTTGCTTCTGTGCTTATTACACCCCAGGTACTGGTCATATGCCATTGCCCACTCAAACCACACACCCTTGTTTCTAATAATTCGTTATACTCCACAAGAAAAGAGAAATTTGTTCTCTCTCCCAGGGTGTTCCACAACTGTTGTGTGATTGGTCAGAAATTTTGGTCAGAAATTCAAGTTCTGTGTCATATTGAAAGAATGATCAGCTCACGTGCAGACAACAACACCAGAGAAAACACTGACACGACACAGAGAAGCTGCGTAACCACAATTTATTGATTTAAAAGAGCGCACAGTTAGGAAAAGACGCCACTCACCAGAGGAGGACTCAGCCTGTAACAGGAGACGAGAGCTGATTAGTAAAGGAGGGAGACTCGCCCAAAGATGCTGAGATAGGCTCCACCCCCCCCACACACCGCAACCCAAAAAGAATTAAGTGGAAGAAGATGGATGGATGGGAGACAGGATAAGGGGAATATAAGACAGCACTCACGTGGGATGAGCAGCGAGCCCGACAGTGGAACCCAGCAGGGAAAAGGCAAACCAGCGGAGAGGATGCTGGTAGGGATGTGGCAGGAGTGGAGCTGGGTGAGGTGTCTGACCGGGTGGAATAAGGCACCTGAAGTGGTGATGAGGATGATGGGGCAGGTGAGCACACAACGAACCCAGGAGACACACCACAAAGACGGCAGCAACCTGGAGGAGAAAAGAGGAGAAGAGGAATTAGATAAATGTTCCTCAAAGAGCGAGACATAAACTTACTTGCTGTTTAGCCAGTACACCCAACGAGCCAGCGCTGGAGCGTTCACAAACTGGTCCTTTTCAGTGCTGGCAGGGAAGAGGCAGCAGGTGCGTCAACTCACGCAAGTGTGATGATTTCCTGCGGAGCTGGGGAAAGCCTCGCAGGAAGGGAGGGGGAGCGCGCGCTGACCTGATCATGACATTCTGCACTTGAGTTTCTTGTGAAGTATGAAATCTCCCGGTCAGAGCTAACTTTGTTCTTGTTCTTGCCACCTGAAGAAAAAGAACAACTTTCTTTGCTCTTGTGGAGTATGTGTTATGTATGAAATAAGTGAGATGTGAATCAGGTTGTGGCGAGCAACGAACTGAACTTTATTACAGACAGAGGTGAATATATACAGCAGCCACAGCCCGCCTGACGTCATCATATCTGACGGCTACGGCAAGCCCCAGGGGCCAAACTCACATATTACATTCCCCCCTTCAGAAAAATGTAGAACAACAAATATCATTAGCCAATTAACCCCCCCCCCCCAAAAAAAAATGATAAAACAAAACCCCTGTAAACACATTAAAACAGAATAAAACCTAAAACTGGGCAGCGTGGTGGCGGAGTGGTTAGCACTGCGACAGCACAGCAACTCACCCTTGGTCGGGGGATCCTGGGTTCGATCCCAGCCCCCGACCAACAGTGATCTCTGTGGAGTTTGCATGTTCTCCCCGTGTCTGCGTGGGTTTACGCCGGGATTTCTCCGGTTTCCTCCCACATGCCAAAAAAACATGCAAGTTAGGTCAATTGGCATCAAACTGGGGATTCTAAATTATCCTTAGGTCTGACTGTGAGAGTGAATGGTTGTCTGTCTCTCTGTGTTGGCCCTGCGATGGACTGGCGATCTGTCCAGGGTGTTCCCTGCCTCTCACCCAAAGATGCTGGGATAGGCTCCAGCCCCCCACGACCCAAAAAGGATTAAGCGGAAAAAGATGGATGGATAAAACCTAAAATTAGGGTCTGTGGGTGGACTGCCACAAGGCCCAGCATGGCTAAGTAGGGTATTCTGCCACTTAGGTTGTTCCAGCCGTGCTCCTAACTAAACAGTCCTTAGCTTCCCTTTTTTTTTTTTTTATACAGTCTTCCAAGTTAAAGGCACTTCCACTGAGGGGGGCCCTGCAGTGGATGCGCCCCTGTAGCTTTGAAGTGTGCTCGTAGCGGCCTCCTCCTTGGACCCCGGGGCCAATCTTCATGATGAGCTGCCACACGGACACGCCACCGTCTGCTCACATGCCAAACCGAATCATCAGTCTGCCGAAAACACGTTGTCCTTATCTTCCCCACAATCCTCAGTGGTGCCCATTGTTTCACTGGCTGCGGCCCGGTCAGTCGCCATCCCGGTTTCCCACCGGCATGAACCCAAACCTAGTCTATAATATGAAGCGGTGCCTTACTTGTTTTCATGTGCTGTCGTTGCACTCCCGGTGGCTCTGTGTGCTCGTTCGGCTCGGGACCTCTGCCGTGCTGTGGCGGTTCCGTTGTCACCATGTTCGCTGCAGACCCTTCACCCACTGTCTCTGTCTTTGACTGCTGCTCGTCTTGGGTACAAAAGCAGTCCGGTACCTCCTCTCTGTCATCTGAAGTGCTCTGCTGTCGCTGCTGCGCTTCAGGGCTCTCAGCATGCTCGCGCTCCCCCTCCTGCTGCTCCGACTCTGGCTGCAGGGAAAATGGGGCCGAGTCTGGTTGCTGCTCTCCCTCCGTGTCATCTTCACTCTCCACACTGTACTGACCCACAGTGCTGTGGTCACTCTCAGCTCAGAATTCTTCCTCTTCTGCTGTGTTCACTATGCCATCTAACGCCGTTTGTCCGGGTAACTTCTGTGCTTGGCGCCCATTTAGCCCCGCGGCTAATTTCTCCTCTGCTACTAGCTGGGATGTTAGCTCCCCATGCTTACTAGCTTTGCATCTTTTGGCGCCATTAGCATTTCAACCCACAGTTTCGTGCTACGTGTATGTTCAGCAAAGTAGCTAGCAAGCAGCCCAACAGCATCTGCATAAGACTCCATCTCCCCTAACATGTGGAAAATTCTGACCTTCTACGCCGAGTTTGCGAACCAAAAGTGCTCGCTTCCTTACTCCGTCAAGCCTACCCAGGCCAACGCTGCAATGTATGCCTCAAACACGGCCAGCCAGCAAGGTCACAGAATTTCTGGTTCTCCTGGGTGCTCCAAAAACAGTCGTAGAGGTGCTCCGCACGCCTCCATGAGTTAATCCTTGATCGCCAAATGTTATGTATGAAATAAGCAAGACGTGAGTCAGGTTGTGCCAAGCAATGAACTGAACTTTATTACAGACAGAGGTGACTATATACAGTAGCCGCAGCCCACCTGACATCATCATGTCTGACAGCTAGGGCAAGCCCCAAGGGCCAAACTCGCATATTACAGTATGCACAGGCCTTTATTTGGGCATTTAAACTCTAGCATCCACCCAGTATTTGTTAGTATGTTACTTAGTCTGATTACCAAAGCTAAAAGTTAGCATTAGCCTCAAACATGGTGTTGCAATCAAAACATAAATCTCAGAAAAATGACAAAAGAAGGAAAATGGGGTGAATTGGGGCTCATTAGCATTTAAAGCAAAACTCTACAAAAGAGACTGTTTTGAGAAGAGCTCCTTCCCCGTATGTAAAATGGTACTGCAATAATTAATCCCTGAGTCATTTTGAGTAAAGATTGCCACATACATTTCATTAACACCTCTGGAAGCTGTGTCAACATACAGGGGAAAATAGTGTAATGGGGCTCTTTAAGGTTTAGGTCAAGTTTAAGCCTTCCAGCCTTTAACCCTTTACAACACCTGACTATAAAGTAGTAGTACAAAGTATAAATGAAATGATCTTTTTTTTAATCACAGTAAGATTCTGTCCTCTTCAGTGCACCTGTTCCCTCCTGTTTTATATCACAGTAGTGGCTGTGGAGCTGATAAAATTTCTGACCCTGTTTGCACCAATTTGACACAAATTGACAACTGTTGCACCAGATTGGAGTACCAGAATTAGATTTTTGCTATAACTCAGTGCAGTAAGTGCAACTGCACACACTGATTAAGCAGATAGCAGCCAGCAGTGCTTGTCCACCGTCATTTACATGTTCCTAAATGTGTGGTTTAAATGGATTAAATAAACATGCAGAGAAAAGTTTTAGATTATCTCTGACACATGCTTGTGTGTGTGGGGGGGGGGGTGCATGTGATTAGACATTTGGGGCGTATTTGTATGAGATGATATGAAATCCCTGGGGGCGGTTCATGACATCATCAGCTGTTATCAGAGAAAGTGTGGCCAGTGTTGGAGCTGGCCCAGAGCCTGTGGAGCATCGTACTGATCAATGATTTGGTGGAAGACTTCATCAGAACGCACAACTCTGACAGAGCTCAACATCCAAAATCTTCAGGGACGTTTCTTAGGAGTCGTATTTATATTTCTGACCTGCAGTACCGTCTGCTCAAAGATTCGTGTTCAGGCTGTCATAAATTGCATTTTTTTAAATTATTTTTTGGGAAAATCTATCACGTCTTTTCTAAAGGTAGCAGCCATGTGTGTGGATTGACGGCAACAGAGCTGTTCTGGAGGCGTGTACGCCGACTAATCAGAATGTATTCAGAGGACAATAAAAGAGCTTTAACCAGCCAACAAAGGTTGATCAGAGGTTTGTATTTGGCATGATTACATACAATTTTATAATTACCACATCAACACTGTAGCTTTTATGATTCATCCCTCTGATGATATTTCAGTCATTTCTACATCTGCACACCTGCCCGAGGTATTAGATCTTCTAATTAGTCACAGGTTAAGATGCTAATTCTCTGCCAGGTTCTCCGTGAAGCAGTGACACAGGGCTGTCCAATCATGTGCCATGGAGAGCCAAGACCCTGCAGGTTTTCTCTTCTACCCAGCCTCTCTTCAGCAGGCGTTTTCACTGATCAGCAGTCAGTGGGAAGAAGTTCAGTGAAATCTGCTGTTGAAGACACTGGTTGGAGGTAAAGCCTGCAGGGTCTTGGCCCTCCATGGCACATGATTGGACACCCCTGTAATAACAGCTCAACGCAGCAGGATAAAACTGGAAGAAATTAAACAGAACAATCCAGTAACTAATAGGCCACAGTGACGACTGAAAAGACAAAGAAAGCAGCTCCTGGTGTTCAGCATTCAGGTGGCAATGGCACCTCCAGGAAGACCTCAAAGAGAACAATATTTCTGTCTTATCCCAATCAGGTCATGAATATTTCAGGAAACACTCAGACTTGGAAGAAGTTATTGTCTACATACATTTCTTTCCTGCACCCTGATTAACATTCAATCGCCCTTTTAGATTGTTAAACTTCATATTTTTGAACTGTCTGGCTGCTGTTCACTTGGATGATTCAGTGCTAGCAGAGTTTATGTTCTTGTTTATCTAATCTAATATTCTAATTGAAGGATAAAACTCTAATTACATGCAACAAGTCACATTTGATGTCTGCTCTTTATTTATTAAATTTGCTAAAAGAAGAGCATGCTAACTGTGTTTATTTATACTTTATTTCACAAAAATTCTCATTGTTCAGCAGTCTAAGTCAGTGTTTTTCAACCATTTTTGAGCCACAGAACCTTTTTTGCATTGAAAAAACCCATGTCACCGCAGTCTAAAATGTTAGAAAATGACACAATGACAATTTAGTCTTGTAATTTGTTTATATTACATACAGAATCAATGGGAGCTGGATTTTGTTCAACTTGTGCCAGGAGTTTGCTTGATTCTTGGTCGCAATGGCCATTTTGCATTGGTGATCCGCCGTTGGCGGAAGAGTGAATTAATTTGAGAAGGAGACAGCTACTTACTGGAGACGTCTCTTACTTGACACACACTTCTGTGAAGGGAGTGGGACGGTTATGTCCACCGCTTGTTTGGTGCTGGCATGGCTGATGTCAGGATCCGGTTTCTGGGGAATGTGATGAACTGGTCCAATCCAGATAGTGTTGTGGGCTCAGGCATGGTGGTGTTTTGTTTTGTTTTGTTTTTAATTAAATTTTCTGCAGCACAGCAGATGGAGAAAAAAGATGAGAAGGGATTGTGTTAAGCCACCTGCTGGCATAGAGGAGCCACTGCAGATGCCAGTGCACAACAACAGCAAGTTGTTTGCAGTTTTTTGGACCAATTAAAAAGTGAAGTAAGACAATTTCCCACAGGACCCTGAACATTCTCTCTTAGACCTTGTGTGGTCCGAGGACCCCCAGTTGAAAAATACTGCCCTAAGTTGGCATGACTGACATGTGTTTTGCTCCTGTATTGTGCAGCAAGCAACTTTTTTCACATAATTTGAAACCTTTTTTTCTCATAACAATCTTCTTCTTTTTCTTCCAGCTGCTCCCTTTAAGGCTCTCCACAGCAGATGATCATCTGCCTCCATCTCCCTTGCATCTTCCTATGTCACACCAACCTTCACCAATCTTCTCTGTGGTCATCCTCTTTTCCCCCTGCCTGGCAGCGCCAACTTTATCATCCTTTGTCCAATATATCAACTATCCCTCCTCTGTACATGTCCAAACCATCTCAGCCTTGCCTCTCTTGCTTTGTCTCCAAATTGCACAACCTGAGCTGTCTCTCTGATATATTCATTTCTAATATACTCATTTCAGGAGTAGTGGCCTAGTTGATAGAGTATCCGCCCCACAACCGGACGTTTGAGGTTTAAGTCCCAGCTGGATCATACCAAAGAATATATAAAAATGGTACTTCCCACCTTCTAGCTTGGTGCTCAGCATAACAGAATGGGGGAAGGAGAAGTTGTTTGTGGCGGCACCTTGCATGGCAGCAACCCCTCTGATTCTACATGTGATTAACATTGTAGATAGGAGAAATGTAATTTTGTTCTACTGTACATGATTGGCTGTATGGTCTGAATGACAATAGAGATGCCTTCTTCTTTTTTTAATCCTCCCTCCTAGTCACTCCCAGAGAGAATCTTAGCATCTTCAACTCTGCCACCTCACCAGCTCCGGCTCCTGTCTTTTCTTCAGTGCCACTGTCTCCAAACCATCCATCATAGCAGGTCTCACTACCATTTTGTAAATCTTCCCTTTCACTCTAGCTGCTATCTTTCTGTCACAAATCACCCCTAACACTTGTCTCCACCCACTCCACTTTGCCTGCACTCTCTTCTTCACCTCTCTTGTGCATTTTCGATTGCTTTGGACAGTTGACCCCAGGTATTTAAACTCACATACGTTCACTACCTCTACCCCTTCCATCTTAGCTGTGACACATGCCTCCCTCTAATTGACACTCATGTATTCTGTCTTCCTTCTACTGACTTTCATTCCTCTTCTCTCCAGAGCATACGTCCACCTGTCACAAAACGCCTTTACCAAGGCTTAACAGAAGACACCAATTGCAGGCAGTGAGTTTTTGCATATTTAATAACAGAAAGATGTACGAAAACTAAATACACCAACATGCACACTTACAGGTACGGCCGGGGAACACCCGGAGAAAACAAAGCAAACGAGAACACCGTCCTGAAGATGAAGGACGTACTAATAACGTCTGGGATGCAAGACTGCTGCAAGGAATAACTACTCCAGTCTGCTTAAATAGCACAGCACCAGATGATAATCAGGTGTGGGTACATGAGTGAGAACGTAATCGAAACAATAAGTGACAGCTGCGCAGCCTGCAAAACAGTTTGACAGCCGGAAGCTGCACAGCTCTGTCAAAATAAAAGTACAGACTGGAACTAACTAATACAGCATAAAATAACCCCCAAAAGATATAAACAAACTCATAACTACAAAATGACACACAATAACTAGACAAAGCTATAAGAACACAACTAAGAATACAACAACTCATAAATGAACAGAAACCAGAAACAAAAGATCATAATAAACAAAGAAACAAACAAACAGAAAAGGACTAAACTAAGACTGGAAACTGGGCACGGCCTCCACCCATGCCCAGGATCATGACAGTTCCCCCACTTGAGGGGTGGAACCCAGACACCCCAGGGCAACATCAAAAAAGAAAAGAAGACACACCCACAAAGGAGACCCCCCCCCCAACCAGAAAAACAACCCACCCTGGGTGGGAATAGGGGGAACCCAGGCACGGAGGGACCAAACCCAACCAGAAAACAAAAGAAAAAACTCATGACACACAACGCTTGTGCAACAGGGGGTAATGGAAGGCCAAGGAACCAAAAAAGAAAGTTGAGACAGTTCGGGTGGCCTCCCAGAGTCCCAAGACCACCGGAGCTTGGGGTAGAGTGACTCGAATGGCCTTCCCAAACTCCAGAGCCACCGCCACAGGGGATATAGTGCATCGGGTAGCCTCCCAGAGTTCATGAGCCACCCAACCAAATGCCGCAGCCCGTCAGGTGGTCTCCCCCCATTCCTGAGCCAACAGGCCACGGGGCACAATGGGCCCCCTTCTGGAGGCGGTAGCTGGGACCCATGCCCCCAACGGACTGCATGGACTACAGTTTGGATGAAGCGGAACAAGGGCTGTGGACGGTTGGTTCCTGACGCTAATTGCTGGCCAAAAGCGAAGCCAGACGGCGATGACGGCAGGTCAGTGTGGACACTAGGGAAAGGAAGCTCCTGACCCATGAGGCAACCAGACAGCGAGGATGACTGATCAGCGGGGACCCCCAGCAGCACCTGATGACCCTCGGCGACAACCGATGAAGGCGAAGGATCCAGGATGACCTCGGCCAAAGGCGGGGAATCCATGATGACCCCAGGTGACAACAGAAGACCCTCCATGACCTTGGGCAACAGCAGAGGACCCTCCACGATCTCAGGGGACAGCAGGGGACCCTCAACGACCCTGGGTGATAGAAGGGGACCCTCAATGACCTCAGGCAACAGCAGAGGACCCTCAACGACCTTGGGCAACAGCAGAGGACCCTCAGTGACCTCGAGCGGAGGCGAAGCACCCACGGTGGCAACCCTGGACTGAGGCATAGCATCCACGGTGGCCTCAGACTGAGGCGTAGCACCCATGGAGGTATCAGACTGAGGTATAGCACCCACGGAAGCCTCAGACAGGGGCGTAGCACCCTCGAAGGCCTCGGATGGAGGCGTAGCACCCATGGAGACCTCGGACGGAGGCATAGCACCTACGGAGGCCTCAGACAGAGGCGTAGCACCCACGGAGGCCTTGGACTGAGGTGTAGCACCCACGGAGGCCTCGGACTGAGGTGTAGCACCCACGGAGGCCTCGGACTGAGGTGTAGCACCCATGGAGGCCTCGGACTGAGAAGTAGCACCCACGGAGGCCTCGGACTGTGGTGTAGCACCTGCGGTGGCCTCGGACAGAGGCGTGGTGCCCACGGAGGCCTCTGGCTGGGAGGAAGGACCCACGGTGACCTCAGGCATAGGTAGAGGACCCCTGATGACCTCAGACAGAGATGGAGGATCCTAAGTGACCTCAGAGGGAGACTCAGATAGAAAACAGACAATCACCGAGTCAGAGTCACCAGCAGCAGTGGAGCCCAGTGAGGGGAGCTCAAGTGCAACTGACGGCTGCACTTGGTCCCCCCCACCAAGTGTCAGGCAAGATTTTTTTGGAACAAAAAAGGGAACTTGCCTGAGCTCAAACTCCACCGCCGTCCAGGACTCCGGTGAGTCCAGCTGAGACGTCTCAGCCTCCACTGTGTGGGTAACCTCTTGCAACACGACCACCTCAGAAGAAGGAGAAGAGAAAAACACCGAAGAGGAATCACCGGCAGCAGTGGAGCCCAATGAGGACAGCTCAGGAACAGAGGACATCTGCAACTGATTCTCCTCACCATGAGCCAGACAAGAATTCTCTGGATCTGTAGCTGTTAAAACAGAACAGAGTACTTGCCTGGAATCGAACTCCACCACCGTCCAGGACTCCAGCAACTCTGCTGCGGCAGCCCCAGCAGCAGGCATGGTGGCTGAGGAAGCTGGCAACTCTCCAGGTGTGGTGGCTGACACTGGTGGGACCCCAGATGAGGCAACGGGTGCTGGTGGACCTCCAGGCATGGCAGCTAATGCTGATGGACCTTCCGACGTGGTGGCTGAAGCGGGGAGAACTCCAGCTCAATGTGACAGAGCCAGGAAACGCCTCACCGATGGTACTGGGTCCCACAATGCTGAAACCAGGGGACTCTTAGTCGACTCAGGTTTCAGACCACGGGAGGTACTCCTCTCCCATCTGGAGTACAACTGCATGGCTGAACCCGGATCCTCCAGAACCGCAGACCTCCTCTTCATCTGGCGGCTCCCTCCCAGGACCGGCGGACAAACAGGGGAGCAGAGGACACGGGAGAGGCAGGTGAGAATGAGGAGAGGGCTACAGCAGCAGGCGGGGAAGGCTCAGCCAAAGTGGGTGACTGCTGCAGAGCCCCCCCACTGGGAATAAGGCAAGACAATTTATTTTCAGATGTTATAGAATGAAAAGATACTTGTCTTAGTTCCCTGGATGTGGTGGTAGCTGCTGCAGATAACATAGAAGATTCCTCCCTAATGGCTGTAGGGGGAGAAGGAAACAATGCAGACACTGGCCGATCCAGCCCTGCAGACACGATGATGGGCGGAGCTGGACATTCTCCCTCTACTTGGGCTGCGAGTTCAGGAAGGAACTAGACAAAACTATAAGAACACAACTAAGAATACAACAACTCATAAATGAACAGAAACCGGATACAAAAGATAATAATAAACAAAGAAACAAATGAACTAAACTAAGACTGAAAACTGGGCACGACCCCCGCCCATGCCCAGGATCATGACACAACCTCTCCAGGTGCTCTTCCACCTGCTCCCTACTCTCACTACAGATCACAATGCCATCTGCAAACATTATGGTCCACGGAGACACCTGCCTGACCTCATCTGTCAGCTTGTCCATCATCATGACAAACAAGAAGGGGCTCAGAGCCAATCACTGATGTAATTCTGCCCTCACCTTGAATCCACAGCACAGCTTATCGCCATCTTGTTGTCCTCATACATGTTCTGCACCATCCTCACATACTTCTCTGCCACTCCTGGTTTCCACATACAGTACCACGCCTCTGCTCTTGATACCTTATCATATGCTTTTGCTAGATTTACAAAGACACAGAGCAACCCTTCCTGATTTCTCATTTTTTCGTATGTTTGTCACACTCAAATGTTTCAGATCATTTAACAAATTTAAATATTATACAAAGATAACACAAGTAAACACAAAATGCAGTTTTTAAATGAAGGTGTTTACTATTAAGGGTAAAAAAAAATCCAAACCTACATGGGCCTGTGTGAAAAAGTGATCACCTCCCCCCATTAAAACATAAATTAACTGTGGTTTATCACATCTTTGGAAAGCTGAGTTCAATTTCTTTAGCCACACCTGTTCTCAATCAAGAAATCACTTAAATGGGACTTGCCTAACAAAGTGAAGTAGACTAAAAGATCCTCAAAAGCTAGGCATAATACTGTGATCCATAGAAATTCAGTAACAAATGAGAAATAAAGTAATTGAGATCTGTCAGTCTGGAAAAGGTTATAAAGCCATTTCTCAAGCTTTGGGATGCCACTGAACAAGAGTGAGAGCTATTATCCACAAATTGCAAAGACATGGAACAGTGGTGAATCTTCTCAGGAGGGGCCGGCTGACAAAAATTATCCCAAGAGCGCAGCAACGACTCATCCAAGTTGTCACAAAAGACCCCACAACAACATCCAAAGAACTGCAGGCTTCCTTTGCCTCAGTTAAGCTCAGTGTTCATGACTCTTTCGTAAGAAAGAGACTGGGCAAAAATGGCCTGCGTGTCATGAACCTCCCCGTGCGCTTTTACACAGCGCACCGCGAGGGGTAAAATGATGAGGATTTACGTGCAGGGTTCACCATTCACATTTATTAACATAATGTCACACAGTTCCCAAAAGGGTGAAGACATACAAAAAATGCAATGATCACTTACAGTGGGCGTTCGAGGGCCAGCATCGCCCAGCAAATGCATGAAGAGAGACATGTAGCCACACTGGGGTCCCACAACCAGTATCGCTGTGTGGGCGCAAGAAAAACACAGTGATGCGGAGTGACTACATGTCATGGCATATAGTTGAAAAAGGTTATCTCCGGACAACGCAGAAGACAACACTTACAGTTAGTTGAAGACCCAGCAATGTGTGACTGGAACAAGCAGCTTAAGTACATGCATTGCTGGTCATGGTGAAATTGGCAGCACCTGAGCGAGGAGCGGGAAGATGGCACACAGGAATAGACACAGCTGGAACTATCAAGAACTAACAAGAGAGGGGCATGGCCAGGCCGGCTGCTGTCAGCAGCGCTCACAGAAAGTAGGTCAGAGTGTCTGTCAAACAGCCGCCAGCCAGACAGGAGCTGAGAGTGAGGGAGGCACACTGAAATACATAATAAACACATATTCAACGGTACCTAGGCCCACAGGGAGGGCAGGACCAAGCCGGGGAAACCAAGCCAGCTTGGCTCCTGACACTGCGTGGTAGAGTTCCAAGATGAAAACCACTGCTGAGATGAAAGAACATAAAGGCTGTTCTCAGTTTTGCCAGAAAACATCTTGTTGATCCCCAAGACTTTTGGGAAAATACTCTATTGACTGACGAGACAAAAGTTGAACTTTTTGGAAGGTGTGTGTCCCACTACATCTAGCGTAAAAGTAACACAGCATTTCAGAAAAGGAACATCATACCAACAGTAAAATATGGTGGTGGTGGTGTAATGGTCTGGGGCTGTTTTGCTGCTTCAGGACATGGAAGACTTGCTGTGGTAAATGGAACCATGAATTCTACTGTCTACCACCCACGATACATAAAATGATTGTATCGCGCATATTCGAGTATTTGTCATGTTGTTATGAGGAGTGACTTCTTGCTGCCCCTAGCTGCTGCTGTTGAGTGGTGCTGAGCACTCCGTGTGGCTGCCCCGCCCATGAGTATGAGATAAAAAAGGAAGATTACAGAATGAAAGTAGGCCCACCTTAAGCACAGGAAAGGGAGGGAGGGCAGGAGAAAATAAACATTTCCAGTCCAAACTCTGCACGTGTAAAATCATGTTCACCTAGCAAACGAACTTCCAAAATAAGAGCTCCTATCCGGTCTTGCAACCCTTCAAAATAAGAGCGAGTGGCTCACCAAATAAAGAACTGATGGAATGTAGACCCATAAAAAAAGCCACAAATTATACTTCTGTCACTTAGTAGACCGCCAAGTATTGTGTGATAAACTGAAACATTGCAATGTGGATAAACTTGATTACGAGGGGGTGCTGAAAAGTTGATAGGCTGAAAAGTTCATAGTGGTTAAATTTGACCACTGTGAACTTTTCGCCCCCCCCCCCCCCCCCATAAATGTTTGTGTTGAAGTGCCTGGGTTATTAAAGAAAAACAAAACATGCTAGTACAACAGTTGTCATGTTCTGGTGAGCGTGCTCTTCCCCCGCCCGTTCGGCTCAACTTTCACCTACTCTGAGAGCAATCATCTCCACCTGCGTGATTGGACGCACCTGCTCCTTTGACTTGCCAGCACTTAAATAGATCTTCTCTTCAACGCTTGGGCGCTGGCTTGTTGGGTAAACTACCTGCTGCAGCAGGAAGTTTTGTTTCTTCACTTATTTGGAAAAACCTTGTAATATTCTGCTTACCTCTTACAGGTTGCTACCTCCTCTGTGGGTGTCTCTCGGGGTAGTTGCGCACTCACTTGCCTCATCATCACCATCATATCAGCAACCGTCTTCACCTGGTCAGACTCCTCACCCAGCTCTACTCCTGCCATCCTGCTTCGCCACAGGTTTGCCGTAACTGCTGGGTTCTTCTTCTGGGTTCTCTTTTCTCTCCCACGTGAGTGTAGTCTCGTTGTCCCATTATTTTGTTTCCCTCCTAATCCTCTGCTCTCGTCTCTTTCTCAGGCTGTGTTTTCACCTGGCGAGTTGCATTTTTCCTTTGCAGAGGCGTTCTTTTAGATTGATACTTTATTTTGAACAAAAAAGTATAACAAAAACAAAACAAATGACAAATGCAATAAAGAAACAGTATACAGTGTTCGAAAGGGAGAAGGAAGAAGTGAACACTTATTAATTCCATCTCCTCTTTTCCAGAAATACACCCATGTGAATTATATACAAATTACCACATTTAAGACCCCAAGTAAACAATTAACTGTATTTTGTACATATCAACATTAACACCCATCCATCCTAGCATACATTGATGTCCATACATCAAAACCAGCCTCAAACAACACAGATATACACAGTGCTGTCCCACCCACCATTCCATAGTGTCCCAGAGTGAGTATAGTGAATCGTACATATAAATACTACCCTTCTAACATCCTTTCAGCAAATAATGTTTGTACCTCTTTTTGAATTGATTTCTGTTTGTACATAGTTTCAGTTCCGGCTCCAGACTGTTCCACAAATCCACCCCACAGACAGATATGCACATACTTATCTTGGTTGTTTGTATCTTGGGTTTTGTAAAGTTTAAGTCTCCTCTCAAATTATGATCATTGTCTCTTTTTTTTAAATATTTTTTATATATTAGTTGGGAGTTGATTATTAATTGCCCTGTACATGACTTGTGCTGTCTTAAATTTAACTAAATCGATGAACTTTGACATGTGACTTTAAAATCAACGAACTGGTATGGTCTATATATCCTACATTATTTATTATCCTTATAGCTCTTTTTTGTAATGTGCATATTGACTGTAGGTTGGTCTTGTAGGTGTTTCCCCAGACTTCTACACAGTAGTTAAGATAAGGTAGAAACAGTGAATTGAACAGTAAGACCAATGATTTATAGTCCAAGATGTGTCTTGTCTTCCCCAGTATCCCTATACATTTTGCCAACTTGGCCCGGATGTGACTGATGTGAGGTTTCCAGCAGATTTTATTGTCTAGCGTCACCCCCAGAAACTTATTATCCTGTACTGTTTCTATTCTGGTATCATCTATTGTTACCATTATTTCATGATTTATTTTATAATTTCCAAACAACATAATCTTTGTTTTTTTTAGATTTAGAGATAATTTATTTTTGTTGAGCCACTGCGTTAACTTTTTCATTTCAGTTGTGACCACCTCTAAAACCTGCTGCAAATTCTCACCAGTGCAAAGGATATTTGTGTCATCCGCAAACAAAATAAATTTCAGAATTTTTGATACTTGGCATATGTCATTTATATACAAAATAAAGAGTTTGGGTCCCAAAACTGACCCCTGGGGCACACCACAAGTGATATCCATGAAGGGTGATTTGTGCTCACCAATTTGTACAAATTGTTGTCTGTTACTTAAATAACTTTCCACCCAACTCAGTCCAACCCCTCTTATCCCATACCTTTCCAGTTTCCTTAGTAGAATTCTGTGGTCAATGGTGTCAAAAGCTTTCTTTAAATCTATAAATACTCCTCCAGCAAACTTTTTTTTATCTATACAACTAGTAATTTCTTTTATAAGTTCGATCAGTGCCAAAGATGTAGATTTATCTGCTCTAAAACCATACTGGCTGTCTGTAAGGAGGTTGTGTTTTTCAATGAAATCATCCAGTCTCTTAGTGAAGATTTTTTCAAGTATTTTGGAGAATTGTGAGAGTTAAGAGACTGGCCTGTCATTTGTGAAACAATGACTGTCTCCTGTTTTGTATAGAGGTATTACTTTTGCTATTTTCATTTTGTTTGGAAATTTACCAGTTTGAAATGACAGGTTACAGATGTGGGTGAGTGGTTTAACAATTCCTTCAATTACTTTTTTCACTATTGTCATGTCAATTTCATTCCAGTCCGTTGATTTTTTGTTCTTAAATTTACTCACAGTCTCGATAATTTCCTTTTCAGTAACTGCACCCAAAAAGATTGTGTTTGGATTTCTATCTTCTATTTCATTTACAGAACCACTGTTGTTTGTTTCTGTTGCCACTATTGATTTTGCTAATTCAGGACCAACGTTTACAAAAAATTTATTGAAACCACTGACCACATCCTCCATATTATTTATCAAATTGCCATTTTCAATAAAATATTCTCGATAATTAACATTCTTTGGTCGATTACTAATAATCCCATTGAGTACTTGCCATATTCCTCTTAAGTTTTTTATTATCCTCTAATATTCTGTTGTAATATTCTTTCTTACAGGTCCTCATTATATTAAGCTTATTTTTATATCTTTTATATTTGATCTCAGCCTCCATTGTTCTGCACTTAATGAATTGTTTATATAATGCATTTTTCTTTTTACATGCATTTATTAACCCCTTGGTGACCCAAAGAATATTTTTCTTTTGTTGTCTGTCACTGTATTGTTTTATAGGACAGTTTTTATTGTACAATGATTGAAATATTTGCAAAAATTTATCATATGCTTTATTTATATCATTTTCATCATAAACTATCTTCCAATCTTGTATTAATAATTCCTTTGTCAGTAAATACATAGATTCTTCGGTTCTTATTCTTTTATATTTAATATTTTTGGTATACTTTTTCTTCCTATAATCACATTGATAGACAACAAAAATCGGCAGGTGGTCACTGATATATTCAATAAAAGCCCACTCCTGATGTTATTTTCCATAATGTTTGTGAATATGTTATCTATTAGTGTGGCACTGTGTGACATGATTCTGCTAGGTCCGGTAATTGTTGGATGTAAGCCCATACTGTACATTGTGTTGATAAATTCTTCTGTCAGACTATGTTGTTTTGAATTCATCAGATCTATATTGAAATCCCCACAGATGAACATAACTTTATGAGTTAGTTTTGCATACATTTTTTCCATCCAGTCCTTAAATAAGTCAATGTTTGATCCAGGTGTTCTATATACACAGCTCACTACTATATTCTTCACACAGGAAGTGCCTTCCTGCTTCAAACGCTCCATCATCATTCCAGTTCCCAAGAAACCCTCTATTACAGGATTAAACGACTACAGACCTGTTGCCCTGACCTCTGTGGTCATGAAATCCTTGGAGAGATTGGTGCTGAACCACCTGAAGGTCATCACAGGCCCCCTGATGGACCCACTGCAGTTTGCCTACCGGTCAAACAGGTCAGTGGATGATGCAGTGAATATGGGACTACATTACATCCTGCAACACCTCGACTCCCCAGGGACGTACGCCAGGATCCTGTTTGTCGACTTCAGCTCAGCGTTCAACACCATCATCCCAGGCATTCTTCATCAGAAACTCCTCCAGCTCAAGGTGCCCCCCTCCACCTGCCAGTGGATCTCCAGCTTTCTGACTGACAGGTGGCAACAGGTGAAGCTAGGGAGATTTACATCCAGCTCCCGAAAAATTAGTACTGGCGCCCCCCAAGGATGTGTCCTTTCCCCACTGCTCTTCTCCCTCTACTCCAACGACTGCACCTCAGAGGACCCTTCGGTGAAGCTCCTGAAGTTTGCGGACGACACCACAGTCATCGGTTTGATCCGGGATGATGATGAGTCTGCATACAGGCGGGAGGTGGAGCAGCTGATCCTCTGGTGCAGCCAGAACCATCTTGAACTTAACCCAGCCAAAACGGTGGAGATGACTGTGGATTTCAGGCGACACCCCCCTTCATTCCCCCCACTCACCATCCTCAACAGCACAGTGTCCACTGTGGACTCCTTCAAGTTTCTGGGTACCACAATCTCCCGGAACCTGAAGTGGTCCTCCCATATTGACACTGTCCGGAAAAAGGCCCAGCAGAGGTTGTTTTTTCTGCGTCAGCTCAAGAAGTTTGATTTGCCTCAGGAGCTGCTGGTTGTCTTCTACACCGCCATCATCCAATCTGTCCTCTGCTTTTCCATCACTGTCTGGTTTGGATCTGCCACTAAACAGGACAAGACCAGACTGCAGTGGATCATTAAGTCTGCGGAGAGGATCATTGGTACCGACCTACCCTCCATTGAGAACTTATATCGGTCCATAACCAGGAAACGGGCGGGAAACATCTGTGCTGACCCATCACACCCCGGCCACAAACTGTTTGAACTTCTATCTTCTGGTCGTCGTTACAGATCACTGAAGGTCAAAACCACCCGTCACAGGAACAGTTTCTTTCCTCAAGCCATCACTCTGATGAACTCCTAACATTCACCTAGTCCTACCTGTTGCTGTACTCATGACTTTTCATCCATTATTACATTGCACATAACTCTCACACTGCTTTTTACTTCATTCACATTATATCACTGAATCTGAGTCCACATTGAAATACTGTGTGATTGTATATTTTTTCATATATTTCTGCAAAGTGTGGTTAGTCCGAGTAAATAACTGCATATATTCCTGTATATATTTGCATCCTTTTATAGAAACGTGGACAGACTGTAATTTACTGTACATACTGTGGTTGTCATTGAATCCTTATTTAAATCCTTCACCTGAACAACGAGAGCAAGTTTTTAGCCAAAGTCAAATTCCTTGTATGTGTTGTGCATACTTGGCCAATAAAGCTGATTCTGATTCTGATTGTCCAGACAGATTTCTATTGTAATGCATTCAAATAAATCATCCACAGTTACTGACAGATTTTCAACAACCTTGTATTTCAAGCATTAATAAAATTAATTCAAATTTGCTCTCTGTGTCATTGTGTGTTTCTCTGTTGCTATTCCCTGCACGTGAGCTGTCGATTAATTCCAGTCATGACAACAGTGGTATAGCCCCAGCTGATATTCTGTTAAACTCTGAACAATGAATAACATATTTTAGAATAAATCAAGTATTAATACATTGTTCTCTAATCTTGATCTCCATTGTACATATTTTGCCAAAAAAACAAACAGTGAGCAAAATTAGAGAACAGTGACCACTGTGTCAGAAGAGAAGATTTAAACAATGTTTTTAGGGCTATAGCATTAAAAAAAAAATAATAGGAAGTGTAGAGAAAAAGAAGCCAACTTTATTGTCATTCAGTCCATTATGTACAGTAGAATGAAATTATGTTTCTACTATCTGCAATGTTCACACCTAGAATCAGAGGGGACACTGCCATGCAAAGTGCCACCACAAACAACTTTTCCTCCCCCATTCAATTGTGCTGAGCACCAAGCTAGAAGGCAGAAAGTACCATTTTTAAATGGTCTTTAGTATGACCTGGCTGGGACTTGAATGCTCAACCTCCCGGTTGTGCAGCGGATCCTCTATCAACTAGGCCACCACTCTGGAATAATGGTGGAGGTCCGGTATAGAGGCCCTTGCTTTGAATGACTTCAGCACATCTGCGCCCACAGGACATCACTAGTTTCAGGGAGATGCTGAAGTCCGTACAGAGGGAGCTGAGGAGGAAGATCAGAGAAGGCAAGGACAGCTTCAGGAAGAAGATGGAGGACAAGCTGCAACAGAGCGACATCGGCGGGATCTGGAGAAACCTTAAAACCATCTCTGGGCTCCAGAATACTTCCTCCCAAGCCACAGGGGGCAGGGAGTGGGTGAACAATCTGAACCTGTTTTTTGATAGGTTTGACCAACCGCCCTCCCCCCTGACTGCACACCAACCACTGCTGCCTCTAAAGTCATGGAATCCTGCTGTCCACACCCCACTCCACCAACACCCCCCCACTCCCAGCACACAGCCCCCCAACCTGACCCTCACTAAGACCCAGGTGAGGACGGAGCTGAGGAAGATCAAGGCGAGGAAGGCCTCGGGACCGGATGGCATCAGCGCGAAGCTCCTCAAGTCCTGCGCAGACCAGCTGTGTGGGATTGTGGAGCACATCTTCAACCTGAGCCTGAAGCTGGGGAGGGTACCACAGTTGTGGAAAACCTCTTGTGTGGTACCTGTACCAAAGACTTCCCACCCCAAAGACCTGAACAGCTACAGACCAGTGGCCCTGACGTCTCACATGATGAAGACCCTGGAGAGACTGCTCCTTGCTCACCTCTGCCCCCTGGTGGGACCAGCGATGGATCCACTCCAGTTCGCCTACCAGCATGGCATTGGGGTAGAGGATGCAGTGATCTTCCTCCTTCACCATTCCCTGTCCCTCCTGGAGAAGCCTGGAAACGTGGTGAGGATCATGTTCTTTGACTTCTCCAGTGCTTTCAACACCATCCAACCGATGATCCTGAAGGACAAGCTGCTGTGCGCAGGGGTGGAAAGCACCAGTCATCATGGATCCTGGACTACCTCACTAACCGGCCACAGTTTGTGAGAACCCGGGATTGTGTGTCCGACACGATCATCGGTAGCACGGGGGCCTCCCAGGGAACGGTTTTGGCTCCCTTCCTGTTCACCCTTTATACTGCGGACTTCTCACACAACACAACACACTGCCATCTACAGAAGTTCTCTGACGACTCTGCGATCGTTGGCCTCATCTCCAACGGAGATGAAGCTGAGTACAGAGGACTTATCCAGGACTTCGTGGACTGGTGCCATCGGAACTGCCTCCAGATCAACGCAAGGAAAACTAAGGAGCTGGTGGTGGATCGCCGCAGGCAAGGACAACCCCTCACAGCACCAGTAAACATCCAGGGAACAGACATTGAGATGGTGACATCCTACAAGTACCTGGGTGTTCATCTGAACAATAAACTAGACTGGTCACACAATACCGACGCACTCTACAAGAAGGGACAGTGCAGGCTGTTTCTACTGAGGAGGCTCAGGTCTTTTGGTGTACAAGGGGTGCTCTTGAAGACATTCTACGACACGGTGGTGGCATCAGCAATCACTTTTGGAGTGGTCTGCTGGGGCAACGGCATTACAGCAGCCGATAGGAAGAGACTGAACAAACTAATCAAGAAAGCTAGCTCTGTCCTGGGGCAGCGCCTTGACCCAGTGGAGAAGATAGGAGAGAGAAGAATGGTGGCTAAACTGTCATCTCTGCTGGATGTCCGAGTCCCACCCCATGCAGGACGTACTGAACGCACTGAGGAGCTCATTTAGCAGTAGACTACATCATCCTAGGTGCATGACCGAGAGGTTTCGCAGGTCCTTCCTACCTACGGCTGTCAGACTGTATAACCTAAGCAGGGCTGCTCGCAGAGATAGCAAAAAAACCATGATGACCTAATAGTATTGAATGCAAAAGACGCAACAGACTTACACAAATGGTCCCCTCCAGTATACAACTAGGACAATATCAGTCGCTATGGAGGGTGACAATATGTATGGGTACATATTCATACCAGTTAGGGTAACTAAATAGACGGTTATGCTGTTTATTCCATCTAGCTACAATACTCTGCACTGTGTATATATATTTATATATTTATGTGTACATACACTACCGTTCAAAAGTTTGGGGTCACTTAGAAATTTCCTTATTTTTGAAAGAAAAGCACTTTTTTTCAATGAAGATAACTTTAAACTAATCAGAAATACACTCTATACATTGCTAATGTGGTAAATGACTATTCTAGCTGCAAATGTCTGGTTTTTGGTGCAATATCTAGATAGGTGTATAGAGGCCCATTTCCAGCAACTATCACTCCAGTGTTCTAATGGTACAATGTGTTTGCTCATTGCGTCAGAAGGCTAATGGATGACTAGAAAACCCTTGTGCAATCATGTTAGGTCTGCAATGCTGTAATTGCTGCAAATGGAGGATTCTTTGACAAAAGCAAAGTTTGAAGGAAAAAATTATTATTTCAAATACAAATCATTATTTCTAACCTTGTCAATGTCTTGACTATATTGTCTATTCATTTTACAACTCATGGTGGTAAATAAGTGTGACTTTTCATGGAAAACACAAAATAATTGTCTGGGTGACCCCAAACTTTTGAACGGTAGTGTATGTATATTCACTGCTCTTATTTTTCTTATCTTCTTAATTATTGCTCTGAGTGTTGCTATCCCTGTGCTGTTGCAATCCTGGAATTTCCCCATTGTGGGACAAATAAAGGCTTATCTTATCTTATCTTATCTTATCTTATCTCACACTGCTCTGGTTTGGGGGACAGGATTATGTGAAGACTCTCAATGGGGAATCGGTTTAACACTGCAGCTGGAATTGCTCGCCAGTTCACTGCTGAACAGGGCAAGAATTTTGGACTCAAAGCTCACCCTGCAGTGACTGAACCTCTCATTAGCAGAAAGAATAAAAAGGCTAGACTTGTCTTTGCTGAAGAGCGTGTTGTGTGGACAGAGGAGAACTGGTCCAGAGTGCACCTCAGTGATGAGAGTAAGCTCACTTTATTTGGGTCTGATGGGAAACAATGTGTTCAGTGTCAAACTGGGGAAAGGCTGAACCCAAAATGCTTAAAGAAGTCAGTTAGATTTGGAGGAGGAAGTGTCATAGTTTGGGTGATGTTTTCTGCAGCAGGAGTTGGGTCTCTTTTATAGCTACATGACAGGGTGAATGCAAATGTTTATGTGAACCTCCTTTAGCAACATGCAGTTCCTTCACTGCAATTGTATCCCAATCAGCCGGCAATTATCATGCAAGAAAATGCCCCCTGTCCCACTGTAAAATAGGTTAAACAGTTCTTTGAATCTAACAATACTGAAACAATGAAATGGCCAGCCCAGAGTCCAGATCTAAACCCCATAGAGAATCTCTGGAAAATCCTTGTGACAAAGTAATGGCTAAAAAGCCCACTACAGTTATTGAACTGTGGAAGAGACTGCAAGAAGAATGTTAATCCTCTTCCACAGCATGTGGGACACCATATGGTGTATAGGGGCAGCACCTACTGTATCTCTGTTTCTCTTACCCTAGGCCACACAGCTACTGTAAGTAGTGAAAGCTACAGTGGGGGTCAGTCCTCTGGTAGCTCTGTGAGTAACTTTCCTTTTCCTGTTCTATTATGCTGAGCACCAAGCTAGAAGGCGGAAAGTACCATTTTCGTATGACCAAGCGGGGATTTGAACCCCGGCCTCCTGGGTGTGGAGCGATGCTCTACCAACTAGGCCCCCACTCTGGTCAAGAAGAATGGACCAAGATCAAACCAGAGCAGTGTGAGAAACTAGTGATGTCCTGTGGGCGCAGATGTGCTGAAGTCATTCAAAGCAAGAGCCCCTACACTTACTATTAATTTTTGAATCCTATAGCCCTAAAAAAAACCCTTGTTTAAATTTTCTCTTCTGACACAATGGTTACTGTTCTCTAATTGTGTTCACTATTTTTTCTATAAAGTAAATGTGTTACAATTGCCCCTCCAGGGCAAGGAAGGAGGGGACCCAGAAAACAGAACAGAAAATAAAGCAGCATGTGGGCTGAAACAAAAGCAAAACTCAGCAGGCTTCAGATGCAGGGTTTACAGGCAGGGTTACTCACAGACTCAACAGAAGCATGGGTGAGATGCCAACAAGATACATGAACCAAGGACACCGCACAGGACACAGACTGAGACGCACATATATAGACAGGGCGGTAATCACGGCAACAAGGAACAAGTGGGGACGATCAAGGGCAATCAGAAATGCAGGGAATTGCAATAGGTATGGAAAACCTGAGGGAGTGAGATAAAAGGTAAACAAAAGCAGAGGGTACGCATGAAACATGAATACAGGACCAGGCGAGACATAACTCACACAATAACTATGACAGAGACATGATGACAACAACAGACAATGAACATACAGAGCACAAGATGAGGCAGGGACATTTACTAAATATAAATAATAAACCTAGTGACCATATAAATAAAACAAAGGCAGGGAAAACACAGAACTGAGATAATAATAATAAGGAGCAAGACAAAAACATAGAAATCATACAATAAAGAACTCAAGGCGAGGATGTGGGTCCAACCCACATACTGACAAAATGTTTATACTGAAGTGCCATGGTTATTTAAAAAAAAAAACATGCTAGTACAGCAGTGGTATAGCCACAACTGATATTCTGTTAAATTCTGAACAATGAAGAATAACATATGTTAGAATAAATAAAGTATTAATATATTGTTCTTTAATTTTGATCTCCACTATATATGTGTGTATAAAATTTCTCATAAAATTGTAAGTAAAACCAAATTTTAAAGGACATTCAGTACACAAACTACATATGTATCATGTATCACAATATGGAGAAATTATATTGTGATACATTTTTTGAGCTATTTCGCCCAGCCCTACATCTGTGGTACTCTTTTATGGCATGAAACCATACTGCTGCTCTCTGATCTTCACCTCTTTCCTTAACCTTACTTCAGCAACTCTTTCCCATATACAGTATATGCTACTTATTAATATGCTAAACATCTTGTTAATGTGAAAGATACACTGACAAGATGAATCTTTCACACTATTTTTTCTTCCTCATAGGTGTTGCTGATTAGCTTTTATTTTTTACAATAGTTTTTTTTAATGTTTTTGTTAAGATGATAATGGGGGAGATTTCCCCCCCATTTTAAAGGGTTTGAACTCTTCCCCATTAAAGAAATATCCGCAACCCAAACACCATCTTGCATAGGGCTCCTAAAAAGCTAGAAACGGCCCTGATTTTATTAATAATAGACCCACTCCTAAAATCTCATCTCCATGTCCCTTAGCTCTGAGTCAGGGATCTGTTGTGTGACATTTGGGCTGCTGGCAGAGGAGTAAAGTCTTTTGAGTCTATCATCCAGTGAGCTGCTGAGGCCTCAGAGGCTCTGTGGCTGTTGCCTTAGTGACCTTTATTCTGCTGCCTGAAAGTCGAGGAAAACTGCTGGTTGTTATTTCTACTGCTTTACTCTGTGTGTCAAATTATTGTTTGTCTGAATCCCTGCAGATAGCCGAAGTCCTGTCCAACATGCAGCCAGCAGTTCTTCTAACTCTGGTATGAGTCACTCAGTCCTACCTGATTACACATGAATACCATGTAGAATACTATCATGTGAAAGTATGTTGTTACTCTGCTGTTCTGTGCTTTGTGCTGCCCATCAACCCGCTCGTTACAAACACAGAAACACAACATCTCTTATGTATCTCATATTTTGTAAATATACCATAATTAGCCAAAAGGGAGTTAGATTTTCATTTGTACTCCCTGTTGAACTGGTGTCACACTGTCAGAAAAAATGTGCAGGAAAAAAATCTTAATAAATGAGAAATCAGTACAACATTTAGTTCCAACTGAGCATTTCATTGGACAAAAGGCACTCCAGGAGTTTCTGTGTTCTCTGATAACCACACTTGGATGTTTCTGCTCCGTTCACCAGAGGGAGAGCAGACAAGATGATCCACGTATGTTTACCGGCCACTGTTCCCCAACAAGCCTCCGACTCTCATGGGCCCAACAGCGACACATCCAGGCTGAAGTCCAAACTAAGCCAGTTAATGTCTCCGCGCCCTTCCTAAGTGTGAAAAGTGATAGTCTCAAAAAATAAATTATTGTCTATAGGCTATACTCCTGTAGGTTTGTGATTAAAATGAACATCTGAATGAAAACAGAAGTTATTCAGTGTGTTATCATGTGAAAAAATGGAAATAGATTCTGATCAGATTATAGTTTTTACCCCTCAGCCTCTACAGGCTGAAGGGGTATTGTCATCACCCTGCCGGGCAGATGGGCAACTTCAGCAGTGGCTGCGGCGTTAACAACTACCTTGTGAATGCAATAACTAAAGGAAGAAATGATGTGGGCTTTTCAAATTGATGCCATGTGGGTATCCATGAAAAATCTCTGACGGGTTCCAATTTGAGTGACCTCTGACCTTTGGGTGACTTCTGACCTCAGAGGTCAGTTGTCCCTAAATCTTCTAACGCAATAACTACACAAAGGAATGATGTAGCCTTTTCAAATCAATATCATCATGCCTAAGACAAGTCTTAGATAGCTTACACCCTGCCCTCTGACTTTGGGTTAGGGGTTAAGAGGTTAAAGGTCACAGTTAGCTTTCCCTATACCCTATTACAATACAAGGAATAAAGCTAGTGTCACCAAACTTTGTACACAGGGATTATGGGATTGCAAGGTCAAAATGCCATATAGACTACATTTCAACAACAAACAGAGACTGAGGGATACCACTAGGAGCCGTCAGTATTTTTACAATTCTGTCCATCAAAACAACAAACAATGAGGAATTCTAGCGCTGCTTGAGTGTATCTTTGTGTGTCCATCTCATCCATCCATCCATCTTCAACCGCTTTTCCGGAGGTCCAGGTCGCGGAGGCAGCAGTTCAAGCTGAGAAGCCCAGACTTCCCTCTCCCCAGCCACCTGCTCCAGCTATTCAGAGAGGATACCAAGACGTTCCCAGACCAGCTGGGAGACATAGTCTCTCCACCGAGTCCTGGGTCTGCCCCGGGGTCTCCTCCCAGTGAGACATGCCCAAAACACCTCAAGTGGAAGGCGTCCAGGAGGCATCCTGATCAGATGCCCATACCACCTCAACTGGCTCATTTCAATGTGGAGGAGCAGCAGTTCTACTCTGAGCCTCTCCCGGATGACTGAGCTCCTCACCCTGTCTCTAAGGGTGAGTCCAGCAATCCTACAGAGAAAGCTCATTTCAGCCGCTTGTGTCCACGATCCTGTTCTTTCGGTCATTACCCAAAGCTCGTGACCATAGGTGAGAGAAGGAACATAGATTGACTGGTAAATTGACAGTTTTGCCTTAGAGCTTAGCTCCCTCTTCGCCACAAGAGACCGGTACAACGTCCGCATCACTGCAGATGCTGCTCCGATCCGTCTGTCAATCTCTCGCTCCATTCTCCCCTCACTCATGAATAAGACCCCAAGATACTTAAACACCTCCACTTGGGGCAGGAGCCTGTCCCCAACCCGGAGAGGGCAATCCACCTTTTTCCAGCTGAGGACCATGGACTTGGACTTGGAGGTGCTGATTCTCATCCCAGCTGCTTCACACTCAGCGGCAAACCGTCCCAGCAAGAATTGTAGGTCATTGCTGGATGAAGCCAACAGGACAACATCATCTGCAAGCAACAGAGATTAGATCCTGTGGCCACCAAGCATGACACCCTCCATTCCCTGGCTATGCCTAGAAATCCTGTCCATAAAAATTATGAACAGGATCGGTGACAAAGCGCAGCCCTGGCGGAGTCCAACTCTCACTGGGAATGAGTCCGATCGAGTGTTGGCAATACAAACCAAACTCTTACAACGGTCGTACACAGACCGAATAGCTCGTAACAACAAGCCCGATACCCCATACTCCCGAAGCACCCCCCACAAAAAACCACAAGGGACGCAGTTGAATGCCTTCTCCAAGTCCATAAAACACATGTAAACTAGTTGGGCAAACTCCCACGAACCCTCGAGGATTCTTGAGAGGGTAAAGAGCTGGTCCGATGTGCCACGGCCAGGACGGAAACCACATTGCTCCTCCTGAATCCGAGGTTCGACCAACGGCCAGAGTGTCCTCTCCAGGACCTTCCCAGGGAAGCTGAAGAGTGTGATCCCGGTAAAGTTGGAGCACACCCTCCGGTCCCCTTTTTTGAAGAGAAGAACCACCATCCCGGTTTGCCATGCCAAAGGCACTGCCCCTGACCTCCATGCAATGTTGCAGAGGCGTGTCAACCATGACAGCCCCACAACATCCAGGGCCTTGAGGTACTCAGGGCGAATCTCGTCCACCCCCGGGGCCCGGTCACCAAAGATATTTTTAACCACGTTGGCGACCTCAGCCCCTGTGATAGGTGAGTCGTCCCCCTCGTCCACAAGCCCTGCTTTCTCTATGGAAGGCGTATCAATGGGATTGAGGAGATCCTCAAAGT
Source organism: Pholidichthys leucotaenia (assembly GCA_020510985.1). Taxonomy (NCBI): domain Eukaryota; kingdom Metazoa; phylum Chordata; class Actinopteri; order Cichliformes; family Pholidichthyidae; genus Pholidichthys; species Pholidichthys leucotaenia. The sequence goes on along the minus strand of CM035837.1, from coordinate 413,501,579 downwards.
ATTCCTTCCACCGCCCAAAGATTTCCCCAGTCGAAGTCAATAGCGCCCCATCTGCACCATACACAGTGTGGACAGGGAGTTGCTTCCCCTTCCTGAGCTGCTGGACAGTTTGCCAGAATCTCTTCGAGGCCAACTGAAAGTCTTGTCCCATGGTCTCACCGAACTCTTCCCATACCCGAGTTTTTGCTTCAACAACCATCCGAGCTGCACTCCACTTGGCCTGCCGGTACACCTCAGCTGCTTCGGGAGTACCACAAGCCAACCAAGCTTGATAGGGCTCCTTCTTCAGCTTAATGGCCCCCCTCACCACTGGTGTCCACCACTTGGTTGGTGGGTTGCCACCATGAGATGCCCCAACGACCTTGCGGCCGCAGCTCTGGGCCACTGCTTCAACAATGGAGGTGGAGAACATGGCCCATTCAGACGCCATGTCTCCAGACTCCCTCGGAATGTGGTTGAAGTTCTTCCGGAGGTGGGAGTTGAAGACCTCCTGGACAGGGGCCTCAGCCAGATGTTCACAGCACACCCTCACTATACATTTGGGTCTACCAGGTCTGAATGGCATCCTCCCCTGCCATCGGATCCAACTCACCACCAGGTGGTGATCAGTTGACAGCTCTGCACCTCTCTTTACCCGAGTGTCCAAGACATACTGTCACAGGTCTGATGACACGACAACAAAATCGATCACCAACCTGCAACCTAGGGTGTCCTGGTGCCAGGTGCACATATGGACACCCTTATGCTTGAACATGGTGTTTGTTATGGACAAACTGTGGTTAGCACAGAAGTCAAATAACTGAACACCACTCGGGTTCAGATCAGGCAGGCCGTTCCTCCCAATCACCCCTTCCAGGTTTCACTGTCATTGCCCACGTGCACATTGAAGTCCTCCAGTAGGACAATGGAGTCTCCAAGAGGAGCACCCTCTAGCACCCTAGTCAAAGACTCCAAAAAGGGTGGATCCTCTGAAACATCATTTGGTGCATAGGCACAAATGATGGTCAGGACCTGTTTCCCAACCCAAAGGCGCAGGGAAACAACCCTTTCGCCCACTGAGGAAAACTCCAATATAGAGGCTGCAAGGTGGGGGGATAAAAGAATACCCACCCCTGCTCATCGCCTCTCACCCAGGGCAACTCCAGAATAGGCCAAGCTCCAGCTCCTTTCCAGGAGACTGGTTCCGGAACTGGAGCTGTGTGTTGAGGTGAGGCCGACTATATCTAGCCGGTATCTCTCAACCTCATGCACCAGCTCAGGCTCCTTCCCCACCAGAGCCGTGACATTCCACGTACCAAAAGCCAGTTTAGAAAGCTTGGGATCAGTCCCCCAAGGTCTCCGCCTTTGACCATCACCTGATCCACATAGCACCAGACCCCCATGATCACCTCCTGCAGGTGGTGATCCCACTAGAGGGCGGACCCATGTAATTCCTTCGGGCTGAGCCCTGCCAGGTCCCATGGGCAGAAACCCGGTCACCAGACGCTAGTCATCGAGCTCCTCCCCTAGGCCTGGCTCCAGGGTGGGGCCCCGGTAACCCCATACCGGGCGGGGTCCACTGAATCCTTGTTCTAGTATTTATCATGAGAGTCTGTTGGATTGTTCTTAGTCTGGCCCTTCACCCAAGACCATTTATCTTGGGCGACCCTACCAGAGGCAAATTGCCCCTGACAACATAGCTCCTGGGATCACTGGGGCACGCAAACCCCCCACCATGATAAGGTGACGATCCATAAGGGGGTGTGTCCATCTCAGAACAAGGGATATGCACTTGCATGTTTTCTAAATGAGCTGCTTCAATAGTGGTTGATAACAGCCCACTAACTTAAAATGCACAATGCCAGAAAATAACAATGCACTGACTTTGCACCCAGCCACATCCCTTCTATATGCATGTACTGCTACCAAAGTAATGGGCACACAGTTAGTCATTTGTACAGTGAAGGTGTAAAGTACCGGAGTGGTGGCCTAAAGGTAGAACATCTGCCCCACAACCGGGAGGTCAGAGTTCAAGTCCTGGCCGTGTCATGCCAAAGACCATACAAAAAAAAGGGAACATCCTGTTGTCCAGCTTGGTGCTCAGCAGCAATGGAACAGAGGAGGAAAATGTGGGTGGCAGTGGCTCAGGAGATAGAGCTGGTTGTCCAATAATCAGAGGGTTGGCGGTTCGAATCCCACTCTCTCCAGCCATCCTACTGTTGTGTCCCTGGGCAAGACACTTTACCTACCTTGCCTCCAGTGTCCATGACACTGGGTATGAATGTGTATAAATGTTCGGGAGAGGTCGTTGGCGCAGATTGGCAGCCACGTTTCTGTCGGTCTGCCCCAGGGCAGCTGTGGCTACAGTAGTAGCTTAACACTAACAATGTCTGTCTGGAATGAATGAATAGTGGACTCACTGTAAGCGCTTTGAGATGTCACTTGACATGTAAAGTGCCATATAAATCAAATCCATTATTATTAAAGGGTGAAAGTAGATAATGCACTGCTAGAAACTACCAAAACTACTGACTGAAGGTTTAACCCCTTGAACTCTGTGAATTCCACAGGCGGTCACGTCTCTGCATCTTAGTGCGTCTCAGTGCGCACTGAAAAAAAAAAAAAAAGCTGTATTTCCGGTCTTCCAGTACAGACACAGCCTTGTTACAACCTGAGAAAAAAGCTGTGTAATATATTCATTTTTTTGTGGTATTTTTACAAAATTTTGACCTGAGCTTGAAAACACTTGGTTCTACATTTCTTTTGTGTTTTCCAGCCAGTATCTGACAGCTGTATGTTATTTGCAAGCATTTGTATCTAAAAAAAAAAAAACACCCAGGCGAACTTTCTTGTTACTCAGTGGCAGGAGCACTTAAAGAGATTATGACTGTTTTGCCAAAAAAATCAGTGTTTTCTTTTAAATGAGACTAACCCATGAAGATGAGGCAAAGGGTTGAAGAACAGCTTTTGATTTACTTTGGGCATGTTATTTTTAGGCGTTTTTAGGGAAGTTGAACAGAGTTCAACAGGTTAAATGTGCTCTTTCATCATTGTAATAATGGTCCTAAAATTCACAAAAAGACAGTAAGATACAATAAATACACAAACGAAGATGGTAAGTAACAATGAAAATCAGTGTGGTTGGTCATTTTCTAATGCTGGAAAAGCTGACTATCAGAAAACCAGTTCTTTATGTTAACTTTAAAATCATCCCTAATATGACCTGAAATGGCATTCCAGTCTTGTGCAGCCTTCACAGAAAATTATTTTCCTATATAAGATAACAACGGCCATCTTGCTTACTCTTGCTTACTCTTGTTGTCTGATTTGATGTTAGCATGTTAACAAAGACCGTTTATCTTATTTGTAAGACCCACATTATCATATTTGATCAGATTTTCATCCATCCAGCCATCTTCTACCGCTTTTCTGGAGGTTCAGGTCACGGAGGCAATAGTTCAAACAGAGAAGCCCACATTTTCCTCGCCCCAGCCAACTGCTCCAGCTCTTCAGAGAGGATACCAAGGTGTTCCCAGACCAGCTGGGAGTCTCTCCAGTGTGTCCTGGGTCTGCCCTGGGGTCTCCTCCCAGTGCGACGTGCCCGAAACACCTCAAGTGGGAGGCGTCCAGGAGGCATCCTGATCAGATGCTCAAACCAGCTCAGCTGGCTCCTTTCAATGTGGTGGAGCAGCAGTTCTACTCTGAGCCTCTCCTGGATGACTGAGCTCTTCATCCTATCTCTAAGGGTGAGTCCAGCAGTCCTACGGAGAAAGCGCATTTCAGCTGCTTGTATCCGTGATCTCATTCTTTCGGTCATTACCCAAATCTCATGACCGTAAGTGAGAGTAGGAATGTAGATTGATCGGTAAATCAACAGCTTTGCTTTAGAGCTCAGCACCCTCACCACTATGACAGACCGGCACAACGTCTGCATCACTGCAGATGTTGCTCCGATCCATCTGTCAGTCTCTCGCGCCATTCTCCCATCACTCATGAATAAGACCCCAAGATACTTAAACTCCTCCGCTTGGGGCAGGAGCTTGTCCTCAACCTGAAGAGGACAAGCCACCTTTTTCCGGCTGAGGATCATGGACTCGAACTTGGAGGTGCTGATTCTCATCCCAGATTTTCATAACTCAACAAATTTATTTGGTGTATTAGCAATGAAGTAGATTGATATGGACACTAAAGTCTTTGCTCATAAATATTGACTTATTATACTAATGGACTGCTATCAATGCTATCATAAATTTGTACGACTGACTCAAACTAGCACAGTTTGCTATGCTGTAAAACACCAGTCCAGTCAGTGCAGTCAGTCGTTTTTGTGTGCTTTCTCCTTCCTACAGCACAGACTGAACACAGACAGCAGGAGCATCTGCCGTGAGGCCTCGTTTGAAGGAATTAGTTGGTGCGTTTCCTTGGCTTCAGTTTGTTTTAACATAATTAGACTTTGTTTATTTACATGTTTCCATGTGTAAGGCTGCCAAAGTCTTCTGTGTTTAGATGATTAACATCATTCTAAATATAATTTAATTAAAACTGCACGTCCAGTGCTTCCTTGTTATTTGTTGATTATTAACAATGTTTCTGTGGGCCTTGGCTCTGTCTTTGTTCTGTTTTTAATTCTGCATGTTTAAGCATTTTTATCATTTTACTCTGACCCTAACCCACTGTTCAAAAAAGGTCTGCTTCAAGTGTAAATTTGACATCAAACTATGTTTATTTTTGTATAATGTTACTTTTTTCTTTTGTCAGCTTCCAAGTGAGCAACACTCTTCTCCACCCAGTCATTGTTGAGTGGTAAGTACTTACATTGAATTTTAATTTGTATGTTTATTTTAACCTTGCAGAAAAAGCATGGATCATATTCAGTAAAAAATAAAGAGATGTTTTTGTTTTCTGTAAATCACACTCTCATATACACTGGTGGACTCAAAAGGGAGGCAAGAGGAGACAGCTGCCCTCTAGAGTGACTAAAACAAAAGGAAGCCCTGTTGGCTGTCCTCTACATGGGAAAACTGATGGTGGGCCGTTGATGGTGCCCCTTTGCTGTAATAAAATCTGATATGTCTTAGTAAGTGTCCAAACTAAGAGGACACTTTTTTCATTTTTCCCTCGTGGTATCGGAAATATAGTGTCATGTGATGGCAAGCACTCGCCTCCTCCTTCCCGTTCACCTGTCTCCTCATCAGACGCACCTGCTGTTTCCTGCTGGGCCAGCGTTTATAAGGAAGCGCTCTTCAGTGATTCATCGCTGGCTCGTTTGGGTATACTGCGCTAAAGCAGACAGCTCATCAAGTAAGCGGTTGTGTTGTGAGTGATCCTACCTTACACACGTTCTCCCTTCCATCTCTTCCAGGTTGCTGCCAACGTAGCGGAGTGTCTTCAGCGATTTGGTGCGCTCGCCAGCCTGTTGCTCCTCCACTATGTAGCTCATCAACTCCACCCGGTCAGACTCCACGACTCATTCCCCTACTGGCAGTTCCGACCTGCTGGTTTCTCTCCTTCGCTGGGTTCTGTGCCGGTCACTCCTCTCCTCCCATGTAAAGTGGTATTAATTAGATTTCCATATTTCCCCTCCATTCCTCTCTAATCAGCCTTGTCTCACCCCCTGCAGGTTTGCTGCTCCTCTGGCGAGTGACTGACTTTTCCCTCAAGTTTGCGGTTTTGAAAATTCAGTAAAAGGGTCAAACGTTCTCTGTGTGTGTTCCTTTGGTGATTGCACTTTGCACTCAGGTTGCTTGTCCGGTCAATATGATAGAACGAGCCAGCCAGGGTCACAACCTGGCAAGTGCGTCATCAACAGAGCACTCAGCGCTCCACCACCTCGACATTACGCAGAGGCAGGTGGCTGAACACACTCCGCTGCTGCAGGCAGTCACACAGCAGCTGAGCGTCATTTCTGATCAATTGGGCTGTGTGACTGCTTCGGCCACTCCACCTCCACCTGCTCTTCCGCCTTCTACTATCACTCGCCGAACTCTTTCCATTTCCACTCCTGCCCCGTACGTGGGGGAGGTGGGGAAATGCAAGGATTTTTTGTGTCACATTCGGCTCTACTTCGAGCAGCTGACGGGGGAGTTCCCGGATGACATCTCCAAAATCCTCCAGTTTACTCTTTTGCCTTGGGGCCGCGCTCTTAGCCGGGCACAGGCTGTTATCAATAGCCAGAGAGATTCACCACCAACATTTGACCAATTTGTGTCCGAGTTTTCCCGCACTTTTTACCATACCGAGAGTGAAGGGAATATCATGAGTCGCTTGTTGTCGCTCCGCCAGGGCAGCCGGTCTATGGCCGACTTCTCGGTGGAGTTCCAGGTCGAGGCAGCTGATGTGGGGTAGAACAAAGTTGCACTGCACAGCGCATTCCTCCATGGATTGAATCCTTGGCTTCGCGACGACCTGGCGGTTCATGCTGTTCCTGCCACCTTGGATGGCCGATAGATCAGGTGCTCGTGCTGGATAGATACCGCGCGCCTCCTCTCGCCCGTTCACCACATGCACACTCCCGACGCCTACTGACCTAGGTGAGTCCGATTCCACCCCTGAGCCCATGGAGCTCAGCTCTGCTCGCCTTCCGTGGGCAGAGGTTGAGTGGCGGTGGCGGATCAGGGCGTGTACCTATTGTGGTTCGCTGAAGCACAAGTGGGACACATGCCACCTACAGCCAAAAGACACAGCCCATCAGTAGTCGCGGGGGTCTGGCGGGTGGGACTCAACCTGATCCCCCTGGTAATTTTTTTTTTTTGTTTCGGCCCTGGTTCAGTTGCCAGGGGTCGAGAGGAGAATCTCCGCCCTAATTGATTCTGGGGCAGAGGGTATTTTCATTTCTACTGTGCTGGTTCACGAGATGGGGCTTCCAACGGTTAAACTGCCAGTTCCCCATCCCGTTCATACTCTTTCTGGCCAGACGGTGGCATCCGTGACTCATTGCATGGCACAGCTATCCATCCTATTGTCCAGTAACCACCGGGAGAGGCTGACTTTTTATGTGTTTCCACGTGCCTCTCATGCAGTGGTGCTAGGCTATCCGTGGCTCCGGAGGCATAATCAGATTCTTAACTGGGCACAGAATTCCATCACCTCTTGGAGTCCTAACTGTTTGGCTACATGTCTAAATCCAGCCCAGTGTTCACCGTCCCTCCCCATCTCCTCTCCTCAGGTCAAGCCGCCGAACCTTAGCCTCGTGCCCGAGGTTTATCACAACCTCGGGGGGGTCTTTAGCAAGTCATGAACATTAGCGCTTCCTCCACATCGCTCATATGACTGTGCCATCGACCTCCTTCTGGGTGCGAGGCTGCCATACAGCAAACTCTATAATATTTCTGGTCCTGAAAGGGAGGCGATGGAGAGGTACATTAAAGATTCTCTGAACACCGGCCTCATTCAGCCATCCTCGGCTCCCCTCGGGGCGGGGTTTTTCTTTGTTGGCAAGAAGGATGGTTCTCTGTGTCCGTGCATTGACTACCATGAGCTTAACGCCATAACAGTCAAAGATAAATACCCTCTGCCTCTGATGAACTCCGCATTTGAGCTCCTGCAGCGCTTGTGCGTGTTCTCCAAGCTCGACTTACGCAACGCTTACCACCTAGTCAGAATACATGAGGGGGACGAGTGGAAAACAGCGTCTAAAACACACTTGGGGCAATTTGAGTACTTAGTCATGCCTCCTTTTGGGTTAACTAACGCCCCAGCTGTTTTCCAACGTTTAATCAATGACGTCCTCCATGACACGTTAAATCGGTTTGTTTTCGTCTATCTGGATGACATCCTGATTTTTTCTCGCACACCTGAGGAGCACGAAACCCACGTTAGAGCCGTGTTATAGCGGCTCTTTAAAAAACAACTTTATGTCAAGGCTGAGAAGTGTGAATTTTCCACCAATTCTACTTCTTTCCTTGGCTTTATTGTAGTGGAGGGAGAGCTGAGGGCTGACCCGGCCGAGGTGAAGGCTGTGCTGGATTGGCCAACACCCCACTCCCCCAAGGAGCTGCAACGCTTCTGGGGGTTTGCGAATTTCTATCACAGGTTTATCCGTAACTACAGTGGGGTAGCACAGCCTTTAACACAGCTGACCTCTGTTAAGGTACCATTTTTATGGATCGAGGCAGCTGAGCAGGCCTTTACCAAATTAAAGGCCCTGTTCGTAGACAAATCCATCTTGGCTCAGGTTGACGCCCAGCTCCAATTTACCCTGGAGGTGAATGCTTCAGAAACGGGGGTGGGCGCTGTCCCCGGACTTGAAGCTCCGCCCATGTGCATATTTCTCTCGGCGGCTCACCCCATCCGAGAGGAATTACGATGTCGGGGATCGTGAGCTGTTGGCCATTAAACTGGCTTTTGAGGAATGGAGACACTAGCTGGAGGGAGCTGTTCACCCAATAGTCGTGTGAACCGACCACAGGAACCTTGAGTATCTGCAGTCGGCCCGCCGGCTGAATCCTAGGCAGACTTGCTGGGCCCTATTTTTTCAGCGCTTTAATTTCACTGTCACCTATAGGCCCAGCTCCCGTAACGGGAAGCCTGATGCTCTCTCCAGGCAGTTCAGTCAGGACCTGGCTGACTGCCCCCCTCCCGCTCCCAGCCCATTCTTCCGCCTTTGTGCGTCCTGGGAACCCTTTCATGTGTCCTGGGAACCCTTACTTGGGAGATTGAGAGTAGAGTCCGCCAGGCCCAGTCCTCAAAGTCCGAACCAGCGGGTTGTCCCCTTAATCGCCTTTACGTCCCTGCTGCCCTCCGCAGCGAAGTTATCCAGTGGGGGCACACCGGATGTTTCGCCTGCCATCCTGGGGTGGTACGTACTATGGATATTATTAGGCGAGCGTTTTGGTGGCCCACACTGCGGCGGGACGTGCAGGAGTATGTGAAGGCTTGCCAAACATGTGTCCGTAATAAATCCCCCCCCCCCCCCCACCGCTGGTCTTCTTCACCCCTTCCTCATCCCCAGCTGGCCCTGGTCCCACATCTCTATGGACTTTGTCTCTGGTCTTTCCCCTTCCCATGGTAACACCGTGATATTGACCATTGTGGACAGATTTTCCAAGGCCGTGCATCTGGTTCCTCTCCCCAAGTTGCCATCCGCCTCCAAGACTGCTGAATTACTGTCCTACCACTTTATCAGACTGCACAGCATTTCTATGGACATTGTGTCTGACCAGGGTCCTCAGTTTATCTCACGGGTATGTAAGTCATTCTGCCACTGCCTCGGCACCACCGTCAGCCTCACCTCCAGTTATCATCCTCAGAGCAATGGGCAGGCTGAGCGTGCCAACCAGCCCCTGGAGGCTGCCCTTTGTTGTGGTGCAGCCGATGATCCCACTTCTTGGAGCTCCCATCTGACCTGGGTGAAGTATTCGTTAAATTCCAAGATCTCTTCGGCCGTGGGGCGATCGCCATTTGAAGCTTCCGTGGCCTACAACCCCCCTCTGCTATCGATGACGGAGAGAGAGGTAGCGGTGCCGTCCGTGGGGGCCCATCTTCATTGCTGCCGCCGGGCCTGGAGATCTACCAGAGTGGCTGTCCTTTGCTCCACTGAGTGCAATCAGCGTTACGCTGACCACAAGAGGGTTCCGGCGCCGGAATACAAGACTGGACAGCAGGTCTGGGTGGCTACGGATCAGGTCCCGCTCAAAGCTGAGTCTCGGAAGCTCGCTCCCTAGTTCGTGGGTCCCTTCCCCGTCACCAGCAACATACGCGACTCTGCTGTCCGGCTCCAGCTCCCACGGGCGCTCCGCACGCATCCTACCTTCCATGTCTCCAAGGTAAAGCCTCTCTCCTCCAGCCCTCTCTGTCGTCCCCTGAAGCCACCTCCTCCTCCCCGGGTCTTCGACGGGCACATTACCCACACCATCAAAAAGATCCTGGATGTTCGCCGTCGGGGCCGGGGGTTCCAGTATCTGGTCGACTGGGAGGGCTGTGGCCCGGAGTATCGGTCATGGGTCCTTTGGTCTGGATTCCATGACAAAGATATGGTCCAGGTTTACCATTGAGCCCACCCAGAGAAGCCTGGGGGACCACCAGGAGGCGTTCCTTGAGGGGGGTTTTGAAAATTCAATAAAAGGGTCAAACATTCTCTGTGTGTGTTCTTTTGGTGATTGCACTTTGCACTCAGGTTGCTTGTCCGGTCAGTGCGACATATAGAGAATATCAGATATTTTCCCATATATCAGTATGGAGTTTGAAAGCATGGTAATCTAGTGTCAGTCTTAGTTTCATATATCATTAAATAGGACGCATCATTGAATTTTACATGCTGGTGCTGTTCAGTACTGTGCAGTTCAGTGGGTGCCCTGTTGACACCTTTGCCCCAGCTCTTCAACTAGTCTCAATTATTTTTTATTATAATTTCCATTATTATAGTGTGTCTGCCTAACATAAGAGTAAAGATGGTGAACTAAACAGACCTAAAACATTTTTCCATTTGCTCTTCCAGCTGGCAACTCCTGTAAATGTGTTTGTCTTATCAGAATCTGGGGCTCCTCTTTGGGTTTTGTTGTTTTTCTTTTTTTTCCCCATCCTCTTTGAGTCAGAAGTCAGTCTGTGTGGATGTAATGGACTTCGTGCCTGCCTGCTTGTCCTTGGCATTAGAGTTTGCTCCCTCTAGATGAATTGCCATTTTCTGAAATGAGGAGGAATGTTTTTCAGTCACACCTCCTGAGGAGTAGGGCTTGATTGAACCCACTGCTCCTCTCTTCTCTCCATAGCTCACATGGCTCAATTTTTAACGAGCATTTATTTCTTTTTAAACCATAATTACTGTTAATGATAGTTAACACCGCCTTGTATTATTTGTTTTGTTTGATTAATGTAGAATTCCTTAATTCTAATCAGTATTAAGTTGTAGCAGGTTCGACTGAAATGTTTTCATCAGTTTGACAGCACTAAATAGTAATATTTTTTGGAAGAAATTTCAAATATTTTACATACACACATGTAGCTTTAGTCTACATTTGTTTGTGTATTAAAGAATGCCTATTAATGCTCCTTTTTCCACATGTTGACACAGCCCTAGAGGTGTAAATGAAATGTCTGTGATGTGATCTGATCAAAACAAGTCAGGGTTTAATTATTGCACTACCATTTTACTTACAAGGAAGAAGCTCTTCCCCAAACCTGCTGGTAGATGATCCGACTGAGAAATTGTTTGTCAAGAGGGAATGAAGAGACATTTAGCATCTGGGCTAGAGAACTTTTCTTTCATTCTATACCAGCAGTTCAACATCAAAGTTGGTCAGTAATCCTGGGTGTGGCCACTCACACTAGCTAACATTAGCAGCCAATTCTACACCATTATTTTGCCTCTGTGAAAACGGAGGCATATGGTAATCAGTCTCTGTGTGTGTGTGTGTGTGTGTGTGTGTGTGTGTGTGTGTGTGTGTGTGTGTGTGTGTGTGTGTGTGTGTCTGTCTGTCTGTCTGTCTGTCTGTGTGTGTGTGTGTGTGTGTGTGTGAGAGAGTCTGTCTGTCTGTCTGGTTGTTACCAGCTTTTCAGCTTGCCCAGTCAAAATTAAGTGCAACTAAAGGCTTGTATCATTGTATGCCCTTATTTTTTTGACTTTCAATTTGCCACAATTTCAAGATAACACTTTGTTTTTGAAATAAAGACAAAAATAGCTCACCTTTACCATCAATGCAGCTGAAACATCACTGTAATACCTATGCTGGCCCAGTAGAGGTGGCAGTGTGCCCTTATTACAGTCCCATTGAGACTCCCACCTCCCATCTCGACATCTTCCCATCTCGTGCTGCACTTTTAAAATAGCAGTTGTTTCTACAAACCGAACACATATTCAGAAACTATACCATTTATTCAACACATTGTTTCTTTTCAGACACGTTTTGCACTTTACTTTTGAAGATAAAGGACAACGTATAGTCTCCCTGTGGTTTACAGCTCATTGGTAAAAACTACAATTCCCATATTGCAGAAGTGCAACACGCCAATCACAGCAGAGCTTCCTCTGAAGTCATAGAAACTGGTAGATAACATCAGAATAGAAGAGCAGAAGAAAAAAAAATGTTTTACAAATTAGTTTTTCCCTTAAATTATGCAGCAGTTTCATTGTTAACACATTAACATCTCCAAATACAGTAGCATTAGATTCTTCAAGCTTATATTTTGTCACATTACTTTTTCCGATGTGCTCCGCTACTGGTGCCTCCGTGGTTACATGATTCATATGTTAATAACTTATTAATGTTAAATTGGTTTCTCTAAAATTCAGACAATTTTTTCAACTGATGTCAGTGATCTAAAAATACCACGGTGTGATGTCGTTGAATCATTTCCTTTAAAATAACTTTTACACTCCCGTCATTTCTTTATTGATTTATTTACTCATTTAAAGCTGATGTGAGGTGTGAAATATGAAAACCACTTGGTTATTTTTACAGAAAACTAAACAATTTCTTAAGTGGAGTAGAAACATGAGATCTGTAATAGAATTTTTTTTGATGACACTGACTTTAAAAATGTTCTATCACATCTGTAATAATAATCACATTTTCATTATTTTTTTTTCCTTCTCATTTCTCTCGTTGAGGTCCAAGGTGGTGAACCTGAGGGTGAGCAGTCAGAGCAGCTTTGAAAAGAACGGGCTGGAAGCTACATAACAATATTGTATGTTCTTTTTATAGACAAACTGCATTTCATTATTTTATTTTTTTTTGCAAGATATTTCAAAAACCTCTCTCATTACTCATTACACACAAAATGAAACATTTCAACCCATTCTGATTTCATCATCATAGTAGTCTGCCGGGGGCGACAATGACTGTTTCATTTAGGTCTGATCAGATTCCTCCATGCAGCTCTGTCCTTTGCCTTCCACTGCCAGGAACTCCTGACCTTGTAAACCCAGGTGACGTTCGAGCCGGTATGAGTTGCTTTCTGACTGACCATTTCAAGAAACTGCTTGCAAAGTATTTGAGTACCGCTAGCTTTTGCTGGACTAGCGGCACATTCTTGGCAGATAGAGGTATTATCAGTGGCAAGGACAGGCCAAGACAAACTGACTCCAGTATCTGTTGCAGTGACTGACCAGATGATAGGTTTGTTTATCTCTGCTCTTTGTGTAGCGCATGTCACGATGCACCGACTGGCAAAAGTCCACCACAGACCTTGTGACAGATGTGCTTATCTGCCAGGATGTCCAGTCTCACCCCATGTAATTGGGAGTGGTCCACCACACACCTGTGACAGATACTGTTTTTAGTTTTGCCAGGATGCCCAGTTTCACCCTCCACACCCTCGGAAGGGCAGGTATGCTGGTTGAATCACCGACGGCCCAACCCATGAGACAGGTAGTACTGGTTTTCATGGTTATCCGGTAGCAAGCAAACCAATACCTGACCTGACAGGCGATTTTGATTTAATGCTGATGATTATGGTGATAGTTTAAGTTTTGATATTTTTACCTGCTATTGCATGTTGTAGTGTAAATATAGTCATGTGAAAAAATTAGGACACCCCATTAAATATTCAGTTTTTTATGTGCTTTGAGTGGTCTTTGTTACTAGAAAAGTGCTATATAAGTGCAGGTTAGTATTAAGAAATGTTCACATATTGATGTCTAATCTTGTTTTTATTTATCTCTGGAAAAGAAGACAATTTAATTGCAGGTAAATAATAAAATTAACCTTGTTTTACTCATTAAACTAAAGATATCAGCAAAAATGTGTATTCTAACTGAGGAAAAGTTAGGACACCCTACCGCCCAATATCTAGTGTTACCCCCTTTGGCTGAAATAACTTCACTGAGACGCTTCTTGTAGCCATCTATCAGTCTCTGACATCGTTCTGACGAAATTTTGCCCCACTCCTCAATGCAGAATTTATTCAGCTGTGAGATGTTTGAGGGGTTTCTTGCATGTACAGCCTGGTTCAAGTCACCCCACAGCATCTCAGTGGGATTAAGATCTGGGCTTTGACTCGGCCATTCCAGGACTCTCCATTTCTTAGTTTTTAGCCAGTCCTTGGTGGATTTACTGGTATGTTACAGGGTCATTGTCATGTTGCAGGGTCCAGTTCCGCTTCAGCTTTAATTTTTTTTTACAGATGGTCTCACGTGGTCCTCATACACCCTCTGATACATGGTAGAATTCATGGTGGATTCTGTGATGGTGAGCTGGCCAGGTCCTACTGCAGCAAAGCATCCCCAAACCATGACACTTCCACCTCCATGCTTCACAGCTGGTATGAGGTTCTTTTCCTGGAATGCTGTATTTGATCTACGATCAAGATCTACGATCTTGCCTCCAGATCAACGCGAGGAAAACTAAGGAGCTGGTGGTGGACTGCCGCAGGCATGGGCAGCCCCTCACAGTACCAGTAAATATACAGGGAACAGACATCGAGATGGTGACATCCTATAAGTACCTGGGTATTCATCTGAACAATAAACTAGACTGGTCACACAATACTGATGCACTCTACAAGAAGGGACAGCGCAGGCTGTTCCTGCTGAGGAGACTCAGGTCTTTTGGTGTACAAGGGGCGCTGCTGAAGTCATTCTATGACACGGTGGTGGCATCAGCCATCACTTTTGGAGTGGTCTGCTGGGGCAGTGGCATTACTGCAGCCGATAGGAAGAGACTGAACAAACTGATTAAGAAAGCTAGCTCTGTCCTGGGGCAGCGCCTTGATCCGATGGAGGAGATAGGAGAGAGAAGGACGGTGGCTAAACTGTCATCTCTGCTGGAGTCCGAGTTCCACCCTATGCAGGACATACTGAATGCACTGAGGAGCTCATTTAGCAGCAGACTACATCATCCCAGGTGCACAACCGAGAGGTTTCGTAGGTCCTTCCTACCAACGGCTGTCAGACTGTACAACCTAAGCAGGGCTGCTCGCAGAGATAGCAAAAAGACGTAACAAACTAATAGTTTTTTGAATGCAAAAGATGCAATAGACTTACACAATGGTCCCCTCCGGCATACAACTAGGAACATACCGGTCGCTATGGAGGGTGAGAATATGTATGGGCACATAATCATACCAGGTAGGATAACTAAGTAGACGGTTATGCTGTTTCATTCCATCTAGCAACAATGCTCTGCACTGTGTGTGTTTATATATTTACATATTTATTCCATCTAGCTACAATGCTCAGCACTGGGTGTGTTTATATATTTATATATCTACATATTATTCCATCTAGCTACATTGCTCCGCACTGTGTGTGTTTATATACTTGCATATTTATTCCACCTAGCTGCAATGCTCCGTACTGTGGGTGTTTATATATTTACATATTTATTCCATCTAGCTACAATGCTCTGCACGGTGTGTTCATATATTCATATATTTATTCCATCCAGCTACAATGCTCTGCACTGTGTGTCTGTGTGTGTGTGTATATATACTGTATATATTTTATAGTAATACGTACATATGTATATTAGCTGCTCTTGCTTGCTTGTTTTTTTTCTTGCCTTCTGATTGTTGCTCTGAGTGTTGCTATCCCTGTGCTGTTGCAATCCTGGAATTTCCCCGTTGTGGGACTAATAAAGGCTTATCTTATCTTATCTTATCTTATCTTACGTCAAACACGTCCTCTGTTCTGGTGTCCACATAATTCAATTTTAGACTCATCTGTCCAAACAACATTATTCCAGAAGTCCTGGGGCCTCATGTACAAAGACTTGCATGGATTTCCTACTGAAAGATGACGTTTAAATCAAGAAAATACTCAAAGAAAAAAAAAAGTCCAGATGTATGAAACTGTCCATCCGGAGGAATCCAAGCACATTTCCTTTGTACATACTGATCTGCCTGAAATTGAATGCACATGAGGAAATACCGGACTCCTTCCTTAACACACCTCTATTTGAATATGCAATTAGATGCAAATAGGTATGCAAACAGATATATACAAGCTCTGCACATTTGATTGTCCTGTATCTATGATCAAAAATAATGGATTTAATTGAATTTCATGGACTGTGAGTTAGAGGTGCTGCTGAATGAGGTAGAAGCACAGAAAAACATTTTGTTTGGCATGCTGTCCTCCGGCATTAGCACCAGATACAGGGAATTCAATCGCCTGCTCACAGTCGTAGAAGATTAGTTTGTTTCCTTTATTCAGACAGGGATAAGAAGGAGATGTTTTTAACTTTGACATGCGTAGCCCGACATCTGCAGTCATCCTCAGAAGTGTCAGCTGATCACTGTGATTCATGTCATGTATAGCTCAGTGGTTAAACTGCCAGCTTTCAAAGCTGAAGGTTCCAGGTATGACACCAGTTGTGATCACTTTTAGGGACCACAGTGGAAATAAGTGTCATCCCATTGTTTTCAAATGTATTTTGTATCTTTTACAGTGTTATTTTAAACGATGAATAAATCAATCAGTCAATTTGTGACCAGCTGGGTGGATCAGCTGGTTGAATTAAAGGAAAACAGTCATGAAAAAGAAGACAATGTGAACCTATTTAGTGGGTAGCCACGGTCACCTGTCAGTTGAAAGCGGATTATATTAGCCACCACAAGTACATGTTTTATGTCCAGAATGCAAATCTCATCCTTTATAGTTATATACAACTTACATGGATTACACACACTACTAAATGAATGTAGTGCACCGGGGAAAGGGTGACACTGTTGCATTTCAAACTTTACGCATGTGTTTATTGACATAGCCACTGTACACAGAGAGGCAATTGGGGGCCTGATAGAATGCTGTGAAATTATAGTTTAATCAGCAAAAAAAGAAAGTCACTTACTCAAACCATGAAGTTGTCATGAAGCCTTGAAGACAGGGTGATATTTGTCGAGGGCACAGGCGCGTTGTGCATGAGGTGGGTTATTAGGACAGTTACATGAATTTACTCACCAAGAAGCCACCCATCCGCACAGTGCCAGCTTGTAGTTTGTTCCCAAAAATGTCATTCATTAGAATCATTTGGAAAACTGGCTCTCGCTGCAAATTGTGATTTGATTTTGGCCTGTTCAACTGCATTGTATGGGAATATGATGTACCTGGGTGACAGCCAGATAATGCCATCCCACACAGCTAGCATAGGTCAGGTCACGGTTGACTGGGAAATTCCCAATTGGTCTGCCAGCTCCCTCTGGTATGCCCTTTTCCAGAAACCCCAGTATTGTCAACACCTGCACTGGGACGGGCAGCGCATGGCTTCTCGCCGTGTTGTACTCCAAGGACAGCTGTAGCTCAGAGCACAGTTCCACAAGGGCTGCCCGTGGAAACCTAAACCAGCTGACAAGCTAGTCATCATCCTGAGCCAGAAAATCTTCTGCCTCTAAATACCCTTTCTCTTCTCACTTCACGATTTCCAAAATCCTCTAACCCTCTGTTGTTCTAGGCATTTTCCGCACTTCTTTGCCCTTGCTTTTATATCCACTCATCTAATTGCACACCCTTGGATGTTTGTTACCTCCGCCAAAGAGGGAGGTTATGTGATCATCGGCGTTGGTTTGTCTGTCTGTCTGTCTGTTTATTTGTTTGTCTGTTTGTTTGTTTGTTAGCAAGATAACTCAAAAAGTTATGGACGGATTTTCATGAAATTTTCACAGATTGTCAGAAATGGGGTATCCTACAGATGATTACATTTTGGTGGTCATCCAGATCACTGTCCACAAGAAAACCGCCATTACGCAAAATGCCATTTTCGTGAATAACTACTAAACCACTAATCCTATCATTGTCAATCCAATTGCTTGTCATATGTTTTCATGGTCAAGGAATCTGAAGACTGTATGGGGGAAACTGTGGCGCTAAACCGCCATTACGGAAAATGCCATTTTCGTCAATAACTACTGAACCACTAATCCTATCATTGTGAATCCAATTGCTAGTCATTTGTTTTCATGGTCAAGGAATCTGAAAACGTACACACAAACACTGTATGGGGGGAACTGTGGCGCTTGGCGGAGGTCTGCGCTCTCCGAGTGCTTTTCTAGTTCATCACGTGTCTCTGGTGTGTACAATAATTTTCACATCATTATCAGTCTCCCAACATCACCTCTAAGTGTTGCCAATGGACCAATAATAGTAGAAACATACGTACGCCAGTCATGAAGTTGGCATGGGGCTGTGAATATTTCCACGGTCATTTCATTCTTGATACATCTGAAAGTTTCCATTGGAAAGGACATATGCCATGTTTTTGTGCATCAGTACCCTTTGTGCATGAGGCCCCAGGTCTTTGTCAATGTTCTCTGTGGCAAACTTTAGTTGGGCCTTCATGTTTCTCTTAGAGAGCAACAGTTTCCTCCTTGCACGCCTCCCATGCAAGTTAAACGTGTGCAGTCTCTTTCTGATTGTAGAGGCATCCACTTTCATATTAACAGTAGCAAGAGCCTGCTGTAGGTCCCGTGATGACATTTTAGGGTTTTAGACTTAAGGTGCGTTCACATCAAATGTGAATGGGCAGCGCAAATCCATACAAAGTGAATGGGAAGACTCAAGTACGTGCAAATTTGCACAGTCACGCATTCGTGTCCCAGGCTAGCTAGCTAGCTAGCTGCTAGCTTTGAGATTCTGTCGTCACTGGATTAAAGGTATCACCATTGCAGATTAAACTAGTTTGAAAATTTGAGTCGTTCACCTGGAGACTCTGGAGGACCAGGACCCCTTCAGCTAAATCGGGATGTCATTGTTATTTACCCATGATTTCCTGTCACGGACAAGCTAGCAATGTAAACACCCCTCATCTTGTGAGCTTTTGGAGGCTTGAGATAACATTTTCAGGTGAGCCCCCGGTTGGATAATGTAAACATAAGCATGACATTATTTTGGGAATTTCCTCAGCAGTTTGAACACAGCTGCAGAAGTTTTAAAGGCAGCTTCACCTGTCTGCATCTCACTCAGAAGGGGGATTCAGGTCTGTTCGCGTGTTTACATCGAGTTATAATGTAATTGTGCCACGCGAAAAATTCACCCGTTCATGTTTGGTGTGAACGCACCTTTAGCATCTTGCAGTCTGCTCTCATGGTGGACTTGCTTGGACAGCCAGACCTGGGCATGTTGGCAGTTGCTTTGAATGATCTCCACTTGTAGACTATTTTCCAGATAGTGGAATGGCTGATTTCAAATTCTTTTGAGATCTTTTTAAATCCCTTACCAGACTCATAAGCTGCTACAATCTTCTTTCTGAAGGCCTCAGACAGCTCTTTTGAGCTCACCATGGTGTTCACTCTCACTTCAACAGTCAGGAGCACACCAAACTAAATGTCTGAGGTTTAAATAGGACAAGCCTTCTTCAAAATGCCAAGTAATGATGTTCTAGTCATGTGCACCTGATATGATACACCTGTTTGTGATTTTAGCCATTTTAAGTGGGAATAAATGTGGGGGTGCCCTAATTTATTCCTCACCAGAAATTGCATGTTTTTAGAATTACATTTTACAGAAAAATTTAAAGTATTTTCTTCAATTTTAATTGTTTAGTTACATTATTTTAATTTCCCAGTATTGTTAAAATTGATATTACATATTCGTATGCCCAAATATGTTAAAAACACACACATACACACACACTTTCATAGTGTGTCCTAATTTTTTCACATGGCTGTGCATGTATTAAATTAATAAAGTATGTTAATCCAGCATTTTTCTTTCTGCTCCTAATTTTATTCTTGTGCTTCTATATTTTTTCTTTTATGCACTCCGTGACAAAAATGTCAGCATACAGCCTTAGGATGACTTACACCTCGTGTGTATTGTGACAGTGACATCACAGTCATACTTGCATAAGATAAGATAAGATAAGATAAGATAAGATAAGCCTTTATTAGTCCCACAATGGGGAAATTCCAGGATTGCAACAGCACAGGGATAGCAACACTCAGAGCAACAATCAGAAGGCAAGAAAAAAACAACATCTAGTAAACATATGTCCATATTACTATAAATGTATATATATAGACACACAGTGCAGAGCATTATGGCTGGTGAATGTGCAGCAGAAAGTCTAAGCTCTCTCTCCGCGGATGCAGCGGGCCAGCTGGAAGTCTTTGGGCATGATGGTGACCCCCTTAGCGAAGAAGAGACCCACCAGGTTGGCCTCGCAGGTCTCCTGCAGAGCCATGACGGCGAAGCTCAGGAAACGCAGGACGGTCTTGAAGTCCTGAGCGATCTCCCTCACCAGGCGCTGGACGGGCAGCTTACGGATGAGCAGCTCCGTGGATTTCTGGTAGCGACGGATGTCTCTCAGAGCCACGGGCCTGCATGAACAAATACCAAGCATTTCAAACCCGTGCATGGTTGACATGACACAATATCCATGCTACCATGCCACAAGCACCGAGGCATCAGCACCTGAGGTGCTTTCATTATGATAAGCGAAAGCCATGTAGAAGAGGCTGACTGGTGCCTTCTAATATTTTTAAGTATTTTGAGAGATGGTCACCCATTTCTTGTTTGTGTCTTTGTTTTTATTCAGCTGTCTTGTTAAGACCGACATGGAGCTGGAGGTCCTGCACTACACCAACAGGATTTCCAGTGAGGCCCACAGAATTGCGCAGACCCTTATAGACCAGGGGTTTTACAACCTAAGGCTCGGAACCTACATGGAGCTCTTTTGTTCAGTGCAAAATTCAGTGTGTGAATGGGTGGATAGCAGGATCTGTAAAGTGCTTTGGTCATCAAGAGATGAGAATAAAAGTGTTATATAAGTGAATGCCATTTACCATTTGTTCAAAACTAGTGGCTCCTTTTTCACTTGGACAAAAAAAAATTGCAAATTTGTGGGGAAAAAAGAAATCTTGCAAATTCACGAGATTTTGAGATTAGACATTTTATCTGTGTGGATGATCAAACTGATTAATTTAAAAGTAACTTGAATTCTGAAGAAGAAATCAAATCCAAAAGTCTATAACAGCTCATTAAAGATCAAAACTGACTCCAAGGACTCAGAGTGTTAGGATGTTCTTGCAACCATGTTCAGGTTTAATAACAAAATCGATTTTTAACATCCTCCTGCGGCTCTGAGGCCAAAACCAGTGGGGATAGCCTTTGACCATTAAGCTGTAACATTTAAGAAATATTTGACTTTTACATAGGACTGGACTTTATCACCGTGAATAACTTCTTCAGGGGCTGAAGAGTAGATAACTCTGTGATGTCATCTGTCTGCTAAAATAAAACAACCTGAGTTTTACACCCTGAAGGTTGCTGTGGAAAAGGTCCGACCAAATACCACCATTCTGACAGAGTTCTGAACTCTGATCTCTTCCTGCAGAAATCCTGCAAACCTAGCTTTGAGGAAGTGATGTGAGAAAATGTGTTCTGCTGAAGGGTGGGCATGATGACACAGGAAACATGTAGTTTAATGAGGAAAGTGCTGTTTTGAATAAACCAATGTAAAGAATATTAGTGAAGCTCCTTTAAAGAGAGATGTGTCATATCTGAGAGGTCTGTTATTAGCCTGATTTGCAGCTCCATGCATTAATTGTGTGAAGGCTGTTATGCATTCATTCACACTATTGTTGTTCAGTTTGACCAGTTTTACTCTTATATTTTTTTTTTATTTTTGTTGCTATCTCCTGCATACTTGATGGTAACTCCCTTCCACTATCATTTGTTATGGATTGTTTTTTTTTTTTATTATTGTCTGTTCATTCTGTCTCCTATAATCATAAATGACATTTACACTCAGTACTTTTTCCCATGAAACAGCAAGGATCCAACCCAGTCTTGAAGCCTTTAACACTGCTGACTCAACGTTCTCAAAATAATGCTTATCTGTTTGGTCTATTGTATTAAAACTTTCTGCTGTGTTCTGAGACTTTGAATCTTCTCGTGGTACTCACCTACATGCGGGACACGACATTGTCCCTTCTTGGCCAAGATGTAAATAAATACCCAGAAAAGGCATCTTTGACTCTGCACCTTTATTTATTCACCAGATAAACAAGGGACATTTATTAATATAAAGAAAATCCATAACACATTCTGTTCAGATTTTTTAAGAATGTTAATGCTTTCATTTTTCAATTTTATTTATAACTTACATACTTTTTTTAAGCCTTTTTTTCAGCTAAAAAATAATGCCACAGGGGGCGAACAAGCCAGTGTATCTCCTGTGCCAGTCCCAAGGCCGGCTAAATGGGAGGGTCGTGTCAGGAAGGGCATCTGGCATAAAATCCTTGCCAAATTGACATGCAGATCATTGTGATATCAGGGGGTGATATGCTGTGGTGACCCCCGAAAGGGAGCAGCCGAAAGAAGAACAACAGCTAAAAAATATTGGAGAAGTGAATGCAGAAGTTCTTCAAGGTCTCTTTATGCTCCATCAGTTATTTAGACTAAAAATTTGCTAAAAAGGTGTGTTTCATACTTTAAACATATTGCGGCTTTTATAACATTGTTCAGCATTATTCTATTTTAGCTTTAAAGTTAGCTTTTTTTTAAGCTTTTATTTTGCATTTTTATGCAATTTTCTTTAACTTTAAGTAGGGGTGGGAATCACAGAGGCACCACGATACAATATTATCATGATTTTTGGGCCACAATGTGATATCATGCTATTGCAATACACCGAGTATTGCAATACCATATACCAGGCCTATTTAATTAGAGGTCCACGGGCCACATGCACCCCAGAACCAACCTCCAAGTGGCCCACGGGCCCAGGCCACACCAAGGAAATATAAATTTAAGAAAAAAATATGAATTAATGACAGTCCGCAAGCGAGCACATGAACAACGTGCATGACCTTCATCCACACCAAGCTCAGAAGCGCCCTCCCAGCGTGACAGTTTCAGTCGGCAGGCAGAGCATCTCGCTCACTGTCTGAGAGAAGCATGAGCTTATTAAAGTACTTTAAACGTGGAAAAAATCAGAAGAGGTATGTTAGCAGTGGAGGCATTTATGGTGGTTTTAACCCCCTGGTAATGGGAGCAATAAGAGTCACTGAGCAAACAGGTGTGGTTAGACTTCATATGCAGGGAAAGAGGCAAGAGTGACTGAATGGCTGAGGATTTACTTCACCAGCCATTAAAATAATTTATGTTCATTATTATGTACCTGGCAAGTTAAGATGACCGAAATTCATGAAGTCAATGACTTTAATTGGTCAGCAGCCTTCAGACAAACTGAACATGCCAACATTTGGATTTCAAAATAAGGGAGGTTTTTTCTGCTGTCTGGTTGGTGAGGAGAGTTCTAAAAAACTATAAATATATAGAAATATTATTACAGAAATAACTGCATCTTTAGTAATTTAAGTTAATTTATTTCATTAAATGTAATTTTATAAATATTTTTTCTTTAAAATCAGCGCTAAATTATTGCTCTGGCTCAGCAAAATTATGGTCAAAAAGCATAAATTGTATAAGGAAAAAAGTCAGATTTTTACCACAATCTGTTTAAAATTCATAAAAAAACAGTAATTTTATTTTTAAAAATAGACAAAAATTAGCCATAAAATATTCCACAAATGTATAATAAAGTCTCAAATGTACAAGAAAAGTCAATTTTACAAGAGGAAATTACAAATTTGAGTAAAATGGTTTCAAATTTAGATAAATTTACAGAAAAAATAGAAAACTATAAGAAAATTGTTATAAATTTTGAAGAAAAACCTCAAACCTTCAAGGCTGAAGTCATCACGCAAGTTTTTTAAGTGGGTGTTTTTTGCATGCTTAGCTCTACTAGAAATTTCTGGTTGACTGATATGTGTGTAATGGAATGTGTAGCTATAAAAAGAGGTTCCTACTCACACATTCTATTCATTCTATTTGTTGTTCAAGAGAAAAAATATTTCTACTACTTCAGTTCTGCTCAACCTCAGCACCGTTAATGTGTTTTGTGCCTTTGTCATGTCCCAAGTGCACATTTAAAATCAAGACAATGAATATAAAGTGCATAGTTTTTGTCATAACTGATCTGTGCTGGTTTGAAATTTGTCATATTCAACGGATCACTGAACATGTGTGGCCCAATTACATGTCTTGATTTCAGATTGTGGCCCAACTGATTTTGTAATTGAATAGCCCTGCCATATACAGTATTGCAATTTCCCATCCTGATCTTTGTCTAGTTAAACTCCCAGTAGATCTCATGAATCAAGGTGTGATCAGAGTCCCTCCAAGGGGAAAACATTTGCATTCTGTAGACTGCATTTGCATACACAGCAGTATTCAGAGTGTTTTTTTGAGCCACTGTAGCTGCCGCTCAGCAACTACATTTCACACGTGCAGTGAAAATAATCTGGAGTTCCCATGCCCGTACTGTCGGCAGCAACCAAGAGCCATCAAACTGATTTGAACAGCTGCAAAACAAACACAAATGAAGAGCACGGTGGTGGACATTTTAAATGGCAGAAGTGATGGAGGTGCCTGAATACAATGACAATCAAGACAAACAGGAGTTTTTGCTGTTTACGTAAACAGACAGGCAAAAAGACGGACATATGTTCTCCCAGTTTTGACGGATTGCTCAGTACTTCCACCTGGCGGGAGTTTCCAGGCACATGCACAGTTCACTGCAATTATTTGTGTACTTGTATGTGCATTCACTTTTTGGGGGCTGCATGCGCTTGGTCAGCGCTCACACTCTGCATAGAGTTTATGCACGAATGTGTCCACTGCACTCCCTCGTGTACTAACGTGTTTTTGCCACTATGATTTGGGCTTCACCCCTGTGTTGTGCTGACCTAACCAGACAGTGAGCATTTAGGACCATCTAGTGAACTAAAAGTCAGTTGGATTTTTTTATTACTCTGGTACCTAGATAGGTCCATTATAGTTGCATCTGGTGTTACTGAATTGATACAGTATCACCACCACAAAGTATCGCACAAAGTATTCTAGCTTAAAAATGCTCCAGGAAGGGATCTTTAGCTTGTAGCATTCACATTGCATCTTCTCCAGGAAATGGAGAATTTCCTAGTTGTTATTTTCAACTTATCAGTAAAGGTAGATTCATTTTTACTTCGAAATCTTTGTTTGAATCAGAAAATCATCATTTTTCCTGTAGGTCATGAGGACTGTGAAACCTGGACAGAAAGAGTATGAAATGGAAAGGTGTGTTGCATTCTGTAGAAGGTCTTATTTTTCTCCTTGAAAATGTATGGATTTGTGCAGAGGTGGGTTGAGTATTAGTAACGGTAAAATAAAGTTAAAACACTGGGACCTTTTCCTCCTCTGCAACCTGTTCCACTACTGCTACACCAAAGGAGGGATACACCACATCTGATACACCTGTATCTGTGCAGCAATTTCATCAGTTGCTCACTCACCTGTTGCATTTTACTTCATCCTCTATTAGGCTAAAATAATGTGTCCAAAATGCCATGTTAGTAGTACATTATCAGCGGAGTAAACAGTGAATGTGGAATGCGACAGAACTGGCTCTGAATATCTACGCCGTGTCCCGGGTGTCATGTTGATCATTAAAATACTGCATTAGCAGAGTAACTGTTCTCACAGCATCGTTATGGATGAAGAATTCTGCTAATCATGCTCTGGCCTTTTGTAAGGGTAAGGACCTGTACTTATATAGCGCTTTTCTGTTAAAGGCCATGTTCCATGTACCTGCTAATGAACAATTATCAGTGGTCGCAGGTTATTTTCCTGCAAGATCTTGGAAAATTAAATCGGTTTGCAAAATAGTTTCAACTTTGTCTTTTTTTAGTCAGTTATTCACATATTAGATGGTTTTTCTTCTTAATACATATATTGTTATTTCACCCCAGTGGCAGTAATTGCTCTATCATCTAGTATGGCTATCCTGGAGCTCCCAACAATAAGACTTTTGTAGAAGGAGACATGGGGTGAGTACCTTTCCATCACTTTTAAAGGTCTATAGATTTTTCCTGGGATCAATTTTAGGTTTCAATGTCCTTGCTAGCATATCTAATTTTAAAGACAAAAAACACACTTTTTTATAGCTTGTTAGAAAAGTTCAAAGAAGGGTAGAGCAGCTGGAAATTGTGCTCAAGTACAAGCATCATTACCTCAAGATTTAACTGATAGTTTTTGGTCATGTGACTTCCAGCAGGGTCATTTAGGGTGGCGGCCATATTGGAGGTGGTAATGGGAGTTTGTGTTCTTATACAATGGAGCGAACAAATATAAAAACCTGTGATGTGTAGCGGACTCAAGTTGGATCGAACTCTGAAATTCCTTCTCATAAACTGGTTACTCAACCTTTGTGAAACTTTAACCCTGCTTCAGGTTCATTTTCATCACAGGACAGAACCCAGAACATGCTGTGCCCCTCCTCTCCCTCTCTATCCCTCAACGCAGACTCTCAACACTAAGGTGCCATGAACTTAACTAAGAAGTCCCAACATTTCTTGGTTTTATGGCTGCAGCCACAGCTGACGCTCTTGAAGAAAGGAGCTGAAGAGGAGCTCCTGAAACTCACATGGACTTTTGTTGACATAAATGTTGTCATAAATATTAAATAAATAAAGACTATCATGATGAATGCTACAATAAGGATTCATTGTACCCCGCCCAGTATGGGGTTACTGGGGCCCCACCCTGGAGCCAGGCCTGGGGGAGGGGCTAGATGGCTAATGTCTGGTGGCCGAGTTTCCGCCCATGGCACCCGGCCGGGCTCAGCCCGAAGGAGTTACATGGGTCTGCCCTCCAGTGGGATCACCACCTGCAGGAGGGACCATGGGGGTCTGGTGCTATGTAGATCAGGTGGCAGTCAAAGGCAGAGACCTTGGTGGTCTGATCCCAGGCTTCTTAAACTGGCTTTTGGGACATGGAATGTCACCTCTCTGGTGGGGAAGGAGCCTGAGCTGGTGCATGAGGTTGAGAGATACCGACTAGATATAGTCAGCCTCACCTCAACACACAGCTCCGGTTCCATAACCAGTCCCCTGTAGAGGGGCTGGAGCTTGGCCTATTCTGGAGTTGCCCCGGGCAAGCAGCGACGAGCAGGGGTGGGTATTCTTGTATCCCCCCACCTTGCTGCCTCTATATTGGAGTTTTCTCCGGTGGACGAAAGGGTTGTTTCCCTGCGCCTTCGGGTTGGGAAACGGGTCCTGACCATCATTTGTGCCTATGCACCAAATGAAGGTTCAGAGTACCCACCCTTTTGGGAGTCTCTGACTGGGGTGCTAGAGAGTGCTCCTTATGGAGACTCCATTGTCCTACTGGGAGACTTCAATGCGCACATGGGCAATGACAGTGAAACCTGGAGGGGGTGATTGGGAGGAACGGCCTTCCCTATCTGAACCCGAGTGGTGTTCAGATATTGGACTTCTGTGCTAACCACAGTTTGTCCATAACAAATACCATGTTCAAGTATAAGGGTGTCCATATGTGCACCTGGTACCAGGACACCCTAGGTCACAAGTCTATGATCGATTTTGTTGTCGTGTCATCAGACCTGCGACTGCATGTCTTGGATACTCGGGTAAAGAGAGGTGCAGTGCTGTCAACTGATCACCACCTGGTGGTGAGTTGGATCCAATGGCAGGGTAGGATGCCATTGGGACCTGGTAGACCCAAAAGTATAGTGAGGGTGTGCTGGGAGCATCTGGCTGAGGCCCCTGTCCGGGAGGTCTTCAACTCCTACCTTCGAAAGAACTTCAACTACATTCCGAGGGAGTCTGGAGACATGGCGTCTGAATGGGCCATGCTCTCCACCTCCATTGTTGAAGCGGCTGCCCAGAGATGCAGCCGCAAGGTCATCGGGGCATCTCGTGGTGGCAACCCCCAAACCAAGTGGTGGTCACCAGTGGTGAGGAGGGGCATTAAGCTGAATAAGGAGTCCTGCAAAGCTTGGTTGGCTTGTGGGACTCCCAAAGGAGCTGAGGTGTGCTGGCAGGCCAAGCGGAGTGCAGCTCACATGGTTGCTGAAGCAAAAACTCGGGTGTGGGAGGAGTTCAGTGAGGCCATGGAACAAGACTTTCAGTTGGCCTCGAAGAGATTCTGCCAAACTGTCCAGCGGCTCAAGAGGGGGAAGCAGCTCCCTGTCCACACTGTGTATGGTGTGGATGGGGCACTGCTGACTTTGACTGGGGATATCGTCAGGCGGTGGAAGGAATACTTTGAGGATATCCTCAATCCCACTGACACACCTTCCACAGAGGAAGCAGGGCTTGTGGACGAGGGGGACAACTCACCTATCACAGGGGCTGAGGTCACCAAGATTGTTAAAAGTCTCTTTGGTGGCCGGGTCCCGGGGGCAGACGAGATTCACCCTGAGTACATCAAGGCCCTGGATGTTGTGGGGCTGTCATGGTTGACACGCCTCTGCAACGTTGCGTGGAGGTCGGGGACAGTGCCTTTTGCATGACAAATCAGGATGGTGGTTCCTCTCTTCAGAAAAGGGGACCGGAGGGTGTGCTCCAACTTTAGAGGGATCACACTCCTCAGCCTCCCTGGGAAGGTCTATGCCAAGGTACTGGAGAGGAGAGTCTGGCCATTGGTCAAACCTTGGATTCAGAAGGAGCAATGTAGTTTTTATTCTGGCCGTGGCACATTGGACCAGCTCGAAAATCCTCAAGGGTTCGTGGGAGTTTGCCCAACCAGTTAACGTGTTTTGTGGACTTGGAGAAGGCATTCGACCGTGTCCCTTGTGGTTTTTTGTGGAGGGTGCTTTGGCAATATGGGGTATCGGGCTTGTTGTTACAAGCTATTCAGTCTATGTATGACGGTTGTAAGAGTTTGGTTCATATTGCCAACACTCGATCGGATTCATTCCCGGTGAGAGTTGGACTCCACCAGGGCTGCGCTTTGTCACCGATCCTGTTCATAATTTTTATGAACAGCATTTCTAAGCACAGCCAGGGAACGGAGGGTGTCATGCTTAGTGACCACAGGATCTCATCTCTGTTGTTTGCAGATGATGTTGTCCTGTTGGCTTCATCCAGCAATGACCTACAGGTCTTACTGGGATGGTTTGCTGCTGAGTGTGAAGCGGCTGGGATGAGTATCAGTACCTCCAAGTCCGAGTCCATGGTCCTCAGCCGGAAAAAGGTGGATTGTCCTGTCCAGGTTGGGGACAAGCTCCTGCCCCAAGTGGAGGAGTTTAAATATCTTGGGGTCTTATTCATGAGTGAGAGGACAATGGATTGTCTGACAATGGATTGGCTGCACGGTGGCGCAGTGGTTTAGCACTGTGGCAGCACAGTTTTACCCTCGGCCGGGGGACCGCAGGGATCATGAGATCGTGGGTTCAATCCCAGCCCCCGACCAACAGTGAGCTGTGTGGAGTTTGCATGTTCTCCCCGTGTTGCGCGGGTTTACTCCGGGATTTCTCCGGTTTCCTCCCGCACACCAAAAACATGTAGGTTTAGGGCGCTCGCGCACGCAGCGACCAGCAGCCGGTGGCTTGTCACCAGACTGCAAACCAAGTCTACCTACGGGTACAAATAAGTAACAAAAAAAAAAAAAAAAAAAAAAAAAAAAATGGAGCGAGAGATTGACAGACGGATCGGAGCAGCATCTGCAGTGATGCGGACATTGTACCAGTCTGTTGTGGTGAAGAGGGAGCTAAGCTCTAAGGCAAAGCTGTCATTTTACCAGTCAGTCTACGTTCCTACCCTCACCTATCGTCATGAGCTTTGGGTAATGACCGAAAAAACAAGATCGTGGATGGAAGCGGCTGAAATGAGTTTTCTTCATAGGATTGCTGGGCTCACCCTCGGAGATAGGGTGAGGAGCTCAGTCATCTGGTAGAGGCTCAGAGTAGAACCGCTGCTCCTCCACATTGAAAGGAGCCAGTTGAGGTGGTTTGGGCATCTGATCAGGATGCCTCCTGGACGCCTCTCACTTGAGGTGTTTCGGGCACGTCCCACTGGGAGGAGACCCCGGGGCAGACCCAGGACTCGATGGAGAGACTATGTCTCCCAGCTGGTCTGGGAGCACCTTGATATCCTCTCCGAATAGCTGGAGCAGGTGTCTGGGGAGAGGGAAGTCTGGGCTTCTCTGCTTGAACTGCTGCCTCCGTGACCCAGACCTCCGGAAAAGTGGTTGAAAATGGATGGTTGGATGGATAAATATTTTTTCTGTGCATGCTTTTCTTAATTATGAATCCTTATAGAGAAAAACAAATCATTCATGAATATTGTTTTGTAGACAAATATGAACATTTATTCCTGCAGGAATTCTCACTGTTGTTCCTTTGAGTTTGGCCCCACCCAATATTCAATGTTCCTCCAGTCAGTCATATCGCTCGTCAAAATGAGTCACTCTCATTTGCTGAGACCTCCCGAAGCTCCACTTACGGGGAAAGATACAGCCTTAACTGAACACACACCAGTTAGTTCAGCCTCTTTTCCCTTCTGGCTCTCAGCAAGAGACAAGCTTCTCTCTCAGCCTGGTCTTTGGGCCTCCAAGCCTTCCACAGAGCTCATTTGTTTTACTCAAGGTAAACTGAAGCTTTCTTTGTCCTTAGAATGCTGTCTTCCCTGTAAACTTTTACAGTTTTTGAATTTTTCCTTAAAGTTTGCCTCTTTCTTGCAAAAGCAGTGAATAGTTGAAGTTAAAGTAGAACTGAACCCACCTTTTGGTGCAAAAAGTAGAATAGCAGATTAATTCCTTATTACCTATTGTATTTTTAAACACATAAAAGAAATTTTTAGGCCATGCGATGGCCAAGCTATAAGCCGATAAACTTTTGCCTCTGGCTGGCAGTGCCAAACAAACCGGAAGTAGTGCAGACGACACTGCGTGACGTCACGAGTGTGATCCCTAAACAAAACAACAATGGCAGATGATAGCAGTTCCAGCAGTTCCAGCAGTCAAGAAAACCAGAGTTTTCAGAGTGAAGAGGCATTCAGGATCGGTGACGAGACAGAGGAGGATGCAGGAATGTGGCAGGTGGCAGGCGTGCACAAGGGCGAGCCCGGGAGACAGCGACCTAATGCACCTGTGACAGCAGCTGGCAGACGGCGATGCAGAGGCGAGGCCCGCCACCGGGGAATACACCTGTGCACAGGGGAGAGACTGGAAAGGCAAAGGTAGGTATGCTTATGCTGTAGATCTTGCTGGGAGATGAGGGGGCTCCTCTGCAGCAAGATGGCTGAAGGAATCAGACGGCTTCATGCCGAAGCCCAGGGCAGAGTGGCTTATATCCCACACTGCTGACGAGGCGCAAGTGTGCACGCAGCTGGTGCCGCTAATGAGCGGCGAGTTGTAACATATCCAGCCTGTGTTGTGTTGTAGCTTAGTTTTCTTTTTTCTCTGTCACATTTTGTCTTAGTTTTGTTCTGAATTGTAATCGCTCTTGACTGTTTTCTTTTTTGAATTCTTGGATGGAATATGGGTGGGCAATATAAGCTGCGGCTTCAGCCATCACCCATTTCGGATAACTTACGTTGAATTGTATAATCAGATGAGCCATTGTTCAATTTGACCTTGTTGTTATATCATTCAGTTTCTTTCAACCTGTACTGTACTATCCGAAATAAATAAATTCATTCATTCATTCAAAAAATTGGGCTATGTATTACAATACTTCTACAGACTATAGTGGCAATACACATGAACAGAACTGGCCTCTGCATTTGACTGTGCTATTTATAAATACGTGATCCCTCACTTATCGCGTTTAATGGGGACCAGAACCGACCGCGAAAAGTGAAAAACCGCGAAGTAGCGTCACCCCCCCCCCCCAAGGGCGTCACAAGCACTAGTTTGCACAAAAAGGCACAAGAGAACAGCGAAAAGTGCCACTAAGCAACACGAGCGATAAAGAACAATGAATGTGGTCTTCCTTCGCTGGGTATGGGCGCTCTGCAGGGAGAGAAGCTGGGTAAAACGTCTCGGCCAATCAGCTTGCGAGGTAAAACGTCTCGGCCAATCAGCTTGCGAGATTCCCGAGCGGTGAAGAGGTGGGCGGAGAGGAGTGGAGCGGTGGTCAGAGAGGTGGATTTTGAGTTGTGCGGGCTCTCCGTGTTGATACCTGATGTTCTAATGTAGTCTCCCTGCCTTCTGCTAGCGCCCGGGCAACTTTCGTGCCATTTTTTCTCATTTTTGAATTTTTGATGAATATTTTTGAAAAATCCGCGATGCACTGAGGGCGCGAAAGGTGAAACGCGAAGTAGCGAGGGATCATTGTAATATCTATATCTAGAAACGCATCGCTTCCTGGTCGCTTTTCTTCCCCCTTTCTTTTCTTTCATCGCCATGACAGCTTTCCTTGGCCACTGAACAGATCTTCCCAGGTGTTGGAAGTGTTTTGTAGTCGACTATCACGACAAAATGCACCAAAAACAACCAGTGTCGACGTGCTCGCAATGGTAAACATGGAGGACTGTGTCACACTCGTGACGTCACGCGGAGCTCCGGCTGCACTTCCGGTTAATCGGCGGATTTGTTTGATTTTTCAGGGCGGGAAATTCAAAATCGCGATTTTCTCCAAGATTCCGGGATTTGTGGAGGGGGTGCCAATGATAAATTATCTTTATAATTGTATGTACTATCACCCAGTGCTGTTCAATGCCGTTCAGTTCAGTTCTACTTTAATACTCAATTTCCTCTTTTTCTAAGCAACCCAAGCTTTGATTTTTTTTTTTGCCTTAATTTTTCTGTAGACTTAAGCGTGGCCACCCACTTTAGAGCATTCCTCATTAATCCTTTTTTTTAAAGACTTTCTTCTGGGCTGTCCTCCGCTACCAAACAGTGTCCTAGAGGGCAATCCATTGTTCTATAGCAGACTCCAGTAGATCCAAGCTACTGGCCCATGCTGGGCCCTAGCCTGTGAGAAGGCTCCCAGTTCCAGATTCCAGGGCATAGAACCACAGAGAGGACTCTTTCTGTCAAGGCTCCAACCCAGGTTGGAAAAGTCAGGCTTCAAGAAGCCTCAATCCTCCAGTGTCTGCGACCCAGTGAGGCTGGACTATTTCCGTCTGGTCTCACTGCGTCTCTTGTGAACCCAGCCACTACAAGAAAGTGAGGCAGCCAAAGGAATTAGATTTGGGTACAGATTTATCCACCTCAGCCATAACCTGTTTTGTAATTGGGCCTCCAAGCATTCCACTCAGCTCTTTTGTTTTACTGAAGGTAAACTGGGGCTTTCTTTGTTTTTAGAATGCGTTCTTCCCTTTAAACTTCTATTCTTCTATTCAAGTCTTTCTATTCTATTCTAATTACTGTTCCTTTTCGAGCATAATGTAAAGTTAATCTGTTTTTTTATAAATTTTTCCAAATTCCTTTTTCATTAGCTTTGCGTTATACTTAATTGTTGTCACTATTACAGTATAATTTCACTAATTCTCTATTCAGCCTCACGATCACATTTCAGCCTTATTTCACATATGCAAGACCTGTAAATATGTAAATATTGCTCTTTCTTCATATATGAATACTTACCACTGTTGATGTCACCCCTGGTTATTACTTCATTTTACAAGCTATACAAATGTCTGTTGTCACTTTGGTTTTTATTTAACCTCCTAAACTGTTCATTGGTGTACTTTCTTTGTCCAGACTTCAGAATCGCACCATGTCAAAGATTCAAAGATTTTTACTGTCAATGCGTACAGGACATACAGGAGAATTGAAATGCTATTTCTCTCTCTCTCTGTAGTTGTTCATAATATAAGAAAAAAGGAATAAAGATGAAATCAACAACAGCAATCTTATGTATAATAATAATAATAATAATAATAATAATAATAATAATAATAATATCAGTAGTGCAAATTCAATGTGGTAAAGGAGGTGTAAACAGTGACAGTCTGGAATGTGCCATTCCAGATGTAAACATTTGCACACTGCAAATACCAACAGTGATCTGTGTGGAGTTTGCATGTTCTACCCATGTCTGCATGGGTTTACTCCGGGATTTCTCCGGTTTCCTCCCACATGCCAAAAACATCCATCCATCCATCCATCCATCCATCTTCTACCGCTTTTCCGGAGGTCCGGGTCGCGGAGGCAGCAGTTCAAGCAGAGAAGCCCAGACTTCCCTCTCCCCAGCCACCTGCTCCAGCTCTTCAGAGGGGATACCAAGGCGTTCCCAGACTAGCTGGGAGACATAGTCTCTCCACCGAGTCCTGGGTCTGCCCCGGGGTCTCCTCCCAGTGGGACGTGCCTGAAACACCTCAAGTGGGAGACGTCTCCAAAAACATACAAGTTAGGTTAATTGGCATCAAACTGGGGATTCTAAATTGTCCTTAGGTATGACTGTGAGAGTGAATGGTTGTCTGTCTCTCTGTGTTGGCCCTGCGATGGACTGGCGATCTGTCCAGGGTGTACCCTGCCTCTCGCCCAAAGATTCTGGGATAGGCTCCAGCCCCCCCACAACCCGAAAAGGGTTAAGCGGAAGAAGATGGATGGATGGATGGAAATGTACACATTTGCAAATTAGTGCAAATGGTTGTGATAAAGCACATCTTTCTGTGCAAACAGCTGAGGTAGAGTTTTTGTGCAAATGACAAGAACTGGCACCCAGATTATGAGACTGATCAAATAATTTCTAATTAAATTATTAATTATTGTTTTTTAATTGCCAAATTCTTAAGCTTAATTATTTGTTCATAGAGTAGCCACCACTCTGTCCCAAAGTGTTGGTGTTGCCCCATCCAGTGTTACAATGAGGTAATGCAATAATTATTAATTCCAGTTATTAAGTATTGATAATCATATTCATATACAGCGGGGAAAATAAGTATTGACTACGTCAACATTTTTCTCATTAAACATATTTCTGATGGAGCCACTGACCTGAGATTTTCCCCAGATATCAGTAACAACCCAAGTAATCCATGCATACAAAGAAATCAAGACAACCGTGTTCGCAAAACAAGTTATATTTAATAAAATGGAGTGACAGGGAATAAGTATTGAACATGCTTGGTGAAATTCATGCTCTATTTAGTAGAAAAGCCTTTGTTGGTAATAACAGCTTTCAGATGCCTTCTGTATGGAGAAACTACGTAGGTGCAGGCATTGCTCAGGAGTGATTCTAGCCAATTCTTCTACACAAACTGTCTTCAAGTCTTGAAGGTTCTGTTGCTGTCTTCTATGAAGTCTGATCTTCAGTTCATTCCATAGATTGTCAATTGGATTCAGGTCAGGTGACTAACTGGGCCATTTTAGCAGCTTTATTTTCCTTCTCTGGAGCCAGTTGAGAGTTTCCTTGGCTGTGTGTTTGGGATCATTGTCTTGCTTGAGATGTCCACCCTCATTTCATGTTCAGCATCTTGGCAGATGGCAACATTTTCTCATCAAAGATGTATCTGTACATTTCATCTTTCCTTCAATTATATGAAGTCTGCCTGTACCATGTGCTGAAAAACACCCCCACACCATGTTGCTGCCACCTCCAAACTTTATTGTTGGTATGGTGTTTTTGGGCTGATGTGCAGTGTCATTTCTCCTCCAAACATGTTGTGTTTTATGGCATCCAAAAAGTTCCATTTTGGTCTCATCTGACCAGACTATATTCTCCTAGTATTTTACTGGCTTGCCCAAATGCTGTGCAGCAAACTTTAAACAAGCTTTAACATGCTTTTTCTTCAGCACTGGAGTCTTGCGAGGTGAGCAGGCCTAGAACCCATGTGGGCTGAGTGTGTTACTTATTGTTTTCTTTGAAACAGCAGTACCCTCTCCACGAGTGGTCTTTGGCTTTTGGACAACTCTTCTGACAAATCTGTTGACTCATCTGTCAGAAATCTTGTGAGGAATCCAAAGACATGCATGTTAGGTTAATTGGCTGTTCTAAATTGTCCCTCGATATCTGTTTCCTATAGGCCCATAGAATAGAGGGTTAGTATTAGTGAAAGTGCTTTGAGTGGTCTTTGTGACTAGAAAAGCGCTATATAAGTGCAGGTTAGTTAGTTAGTTAGTTAGTTAGTTAGTTAGTTAGTTAGTTAGTTAGTTAGGAGCTCCTGGTCATGGCTGGTTTATGGTAGAATGATGTTCTTTCCACTTCTGAATAATGGCTCCAAAAGTGCTCACTGGAACATTTACCAGTTTAGAAATGCATCTGTAACCAATGCCATCATTATGTTTTGCAACAATAAGGTTGCAAAAATCTATAGAGAGCTCTTTGCTTCTACCCATCATGAGTTCCTTGTGGTGTGACAATCTGATATTCACAGATCTTTTTAAAGGCTATCAGTCAGGACTTAGCCAGCTGAAATTAATTTGTACTGATGGGGGATGAGTTAGCTTCCAATATTCTGATGGATTTCAGCTGGTTTATTGGCTTTCTATGCCTTTTTGCACCTTTTGTTCTTCATATGTTCAATACTTATTCCCTGTGTGATTCCACTTTATTAAATAAAACTTGTTTTGTGAACACAGTTGCCTTGATTTCTTTGTATGTATGTATTACTTTGGTTGTTACTGATATCTGGTGAAAATCTCAGGTCAATGGCTCCATCAGAAATATTTTTATAAGAAAAATGTTGACGTGCTCAACATTTTCCCCACTGTAAATGTAGTGTCAACGCTACACTTGGGACCACAGACCTCAGTTCTTATAAACATTTTAGCTCCTACTCCGAGGCAGGGGTCTTTTGACGATTCAATGGGAACTCATATGACGTAGGTGTTTGGTGATTGGTAAAACTCATAAGCTATGCCCATTATAACCCAAGCACAGGGGGTGCACAAGCCAGTGTACTCTTAGTGCCAGTCCCAAGCCTGGGTAAATGACTAGGGTTGTGTCAGGGCATTCATCGTAAAACCTTTGCTAAATCAAACATGTGGATCGTAATGAACGAGACTTTTATATCGAATTGGTTGAGGCCCAGGTTAACAACAACCACCACCTGTGCTGTTAATCGACAGGGTGCCGGTGGAAATTGGGCTGCTGTTGGTCAAAAATCAAGGAAGAGAAGAGGGGAAAGGTGTGCTAGGAGAGAGAGAAAAAAGGAAAGGTAGAAGAGTGGACGTGAGAGTAGGGGCGTTAAATGTAGGGACTATGACTGGTAAAGGCATAGAGTTGGCTAACATGATGGAGAGAAGAAAGGTAGATATACTGTGTGTTCAACAAACCAGATGGAAGGGAAGCAAGGCTAGGAGCATTGGAGGTGGATATAAACTGTTCTACCATGGTGTAGATAGGAAGAGAAATGGAGTAGGAGTAATCTTGAAAGAGGAGTATGTGAAGAGTGTTCAGTAAGTAAAGAGAGAGTCAGGCAGGATCATGAGTTTGAAGTTAGAAGTCGAAGGTGTGATGTTGAATGTTGTCAGTGTGTATGCCCCACAAGTTGGATGCCAGGTAGAAGAGAAAGAGGAATTCTGGAGTAAGTTGGATGAAGTGGTAGAGCATGTTGCCAGGAGGAAGAGAGGCCATTGGAGCAGACTTTAATTGACATAAAGGTGAAGGGAACAGAAGTGATGAGGAGATTCTGGGTAGGTATGGTTTTAAGGAGAGAAATGTGGAAGGACAGATGGTTGTGGATTTTGCTGAAAGGATGGAAATGGCTGTGGTGAATACATACTTTAAGAAGAGAGAGGAATATAGAGTTACTTACAAGAGCGGAGGAAGGGTCACACAAGTGGACTACATCTTATGCAGAAGGAGAAATCTGAAAGAGATAGGAGAATGCAAGGTAGTGGCAGGGGAGAATGTAGCTCGGCAGCATTGGATGGCAGTCTGTAGGATGACTCTGGAAAGCAAGAAGAGGAAGAGAGTGAAGGTAGAGCCAAAGATTAAGTGGGGCAAGTTACAGAAGGAACAAGGTGGCACAGAGTTCAGGAAGGCATTGATACAGGCTCTGGGTGGTAGGGAAGAATTACCAGATGACTGGGAAAGTACAGCCAATGTTTTATTTTTTTTAATCTTTATTTACACAGGGAAGTTTTATTGAAAGGCAACCTCTTTTTTTCAAGGACGCCCTGTTCTCATTCACACAATTACACATTCACACCTGGAAGCAGCCCAGTACAACCACAGACTGACCTGTAGCCATTGAGCAGCTCCACTGGAGCAGTTGAGGTTAAGGGCCTTGCTCAAACACACCACAGTGGAGTTTAGGAGGGGTTTAGGAGGGTGGGGCAAACACTGCTTACATTATCTGTCCCACCCAGACCTGATCCTGTTGGTCTGGGAATTGAACTGGTGACCCTGTGCTCACTAGTCCACATCCCTAACCATTAGGTCACCACTGCCTAGAAAGTAATAGAAAGGCTACACCACATACACTACTCACAAAAAGTTAGGGATATTTGGTTTTCGCGTGATATTTCAAGATGCACCTCAAATGCACTATAACCTTTACAGGTGAACTTAATTTGACCTTCTCTACCCTTTTGAATGCATATGTCCAACTGTTCAATGTTTCAGTACTTTTTGCATAACTTGCTGTTCTCTAACAGGGTGCTTAATGGCAAAATTCCCAACAGGTGTTTGATCCATGCATCGACTAATAAATTTTCTGGTTCAATTAGAATTGGTATTTCAACAGTCCTCTTCATCATGCTGTTCACATTTTGACATCATGAGACCAACATGACACCTAACAATTGATCGACAGTACCTTGCCATTGTGAGGCTTCAAAGAGGATGCTCTCAGAGGAAGTGACCACTGAGCTTAGAGCGTCACAGAATGTCATCAGCAGGTTGCAACAGACATACAGAAAGACTGGAAGAGCCACAGAAAGGCATAGAAGTGGACGTCCTTTGGCCACATCCCATACTGATGACTGCTTCATTGTGAACAGTGCCTTGCGGAACTGGATGATGAATGCCAGTCTACTCCAGGCACATTTAAGGGAGGTGAGAGGCACCCAAGTGTCACGTCAGACCATTCAAAACCATTTACATCAGCATGATCTGCGTGATAGATGACCTGCAAGGGTACCTGACCACACCACCAGGCACAGGCATCATCGTCTTGCATGGGCCAGGGAGCATTTACGCTGGACAAGAGACCAGTGGGTCTCAGTGCTGTTCTCTGATGTCAGTCGATTCACGTTGAGCAGAAATGATGGCCGCCAACAATGTTGGAGACGTCAAGGAGAGCGCTATGCATCAGCCACTG
Organism: Pholidichthys leucotaenia; assembly: GCA_020510985.1. Taxonomy (NCBI): domain Eukaryota; kingdom Metazoa; phylum Chordata; class Actinopteri; order Cichliformes; family Pholidichthyidae; genus Pholidichthys; species Pholidichthys leucotaenia. The sequence goes on along the minus strand of CM035837.1, from coordinate 413,462,726 downwards.
TTGTCACCAGATGAGCCTTTGGTGGTTGTTGTGTTACAGTCAGGGCAGGTGTGTCTAGTCAATGCAGAACTGGCCTACACCTTGTGAATGGTACAGTGACAAGCCGATACTACCTGAGTAACATCATTAATCCAGTCATTGTGCCCCTGCATGAACAAAAAAGGTCTAATTTCATCTTCATGGATGACAATGCTCCAGCTCATCAAAATCGGATCATTAGGAAATGGCTGCTGGAGGCTGAGGTACCTCAAATGGAGTAGCCTGCACTTTCTCCAGACCTGAATCCCAATAAAAACCTATGGGATGAGCTGAGTCGCTGTGTAGAGGCGCGTAACCCTGCACCCCACAACCTCAATGACCCAAGAGCCGCCTCTCAAGAACAGTGGAATGCCATGCCTCAACAGACAAAAAGTCGACCTGTGAACAGCATGAGGTGTTGTTGTCAAGCTGTAACTGATGCTCAAGGGCACATAAGTTATTGAGGCATTGACATTTTTTGTTGTGGTATATACCCACCACTGTTGTTGGCTTTTGTTTCAATAAACTGAAATGAGGAAATCACAAGTGCACGCATCTACTTAAATGCCCTGCTTTCATGATATAATATCAGCGTACTATGAACTTTTTACATTTTCCATAAATTTCCCCCAAAGGCCAAATATCCCTCACTTTTTGTGAGACATGGAGAGGGGTTGGTGTGACAGATGAAACTGCAAGGGATAGGGGGAGATGGAGGCAGATGATGCACTGTGGCGACCCCTAAAGGGAGAAGCAGGGCTCTTGCCTGTGATTGCACTGGTCTGCCCAGCTGAAGGGATCATGTGCTGCGGTGCCGACCCTTCGGATTGGACTTGGGCGGTCTCAAAGGAAGTGTTCCTGTCGCCGTAAACTTGGCACTTTCCCTGCTGATGAGGACTCCCTCGTGATGGTGCTTCCACACTTGGATCCTCAGTGCCCAACTATAAGTATTATACAGACCTAAGTTTCTGTCTGTGTGTGTGTGTGTGTGTGTGTGTGTGTGTGTGTGTGTGTGTGTGTGTGTGTGTGTGTGTGTGTGTGTGTGTGTGTAGAGGGGGGCTTAAGCACTTTGTGTTACATCTTTTTGTATTGAAAGTGCTATATAAATAAAGTTTTGATTGATTGAAGAAGAAGAAGAAGCTACGTCCATTGCCAGATTTTCGCTTCTTGCAGCAGTACCATTTTAAAAAGTAACTGCGGTGCACTGTTTTTCCATTAATAGTTTTCGGACAGAGATGTTTTAACAGGAACATGGTCAATAAGGCCGACAATAGTCCATGATTACCAGGCAGCTCGATGATGCAGTGGTTAGCACTGTGGCAGCACAGTAAGAAGGTCACGGGATCGATTCCACCCCTGACCATCGTGGGTTTGATCGCACCCCCTGACTATAGGTGACCCTTCTGTGTCGAGTTTGCATGTTCTCACCATGGTCTGTGTGGGGTTACCCCGGGTACTCTGGTTTCCTCCCACAGGCTCAAAACATAATACCTAGGTTAATTGTAGACTCTATATTGGCCCTAGGGTGTGAATGTGTGTGTGAATTGTGAAGGGATTGGTGGTGGCCTTGGCTGCCTCATCCATCTAGGTGGATGCCCTGTAATTTCCCTCTGGGATTAATAAAGTATACCAAAAAAATTATTTAGATTCCCGCAATGCAGAACATGAATGTTGTAGCCTCCTGGCTCTCCATGCTAGCTTAGTTGTAGTATTGCTGTTAAGTGTGTGATATAAGCAGTGGCAGACTCAGATATGTGCCATGTGGGCAGCACCCAGGGTGCCATAAGAATCAAAAAAATAAAAGATTCATAGTTATGTGTGCTGAGCATGTATTTGTGGCAAATGGGTGCAGTCTACAGGCGGGATGCAGCTGGCAGACTCCAGTATGGCCGACATTCAAAGCAGAGCAAAACAGGGGGAAAAAAACAACATTAAAAGTGAGGGTTTTTTTTTCTTAAATTATGCAGCAGTTTGAAGTTTAAAACACTGAGCCCTAAAACGGCAACATTTGATTATCATAACTTACATATGTTATGTACCACAATTTTTCTGCAATGTTTTGTAGTCAGCTTCAGTTTACTGTCCACAATTTCAGGGCTGTGCAGAGACATTACTTAGATAGTATCTATTTTACTTTAATAGCTACACACTCATGGACATATTTAATACCCCACAGATTTTTGCAGATTATTAACTGCCACAGAGACCATGGTCTTCATCATTAATTATGTAAAGGTCAATGACAAAAAAAATAAATAATAAAATTAAAAATGGGCAGCTTCTTTTGAAAAATGATTATCTCTTCAAAATAAAAACATCTTTGCAAAAATATGAAAAAAGCTTTTCTTTCAATAAATAAATTCTTAAAACTTCATTCAAATGACTCAGTCGTTGCAAAAAAAATTAAAAAGGCCATTCACCGAGTCAGCAAAATGAGCCCAAGCCATCCCCTCTGTTAAACTGCCCTCCTCCATCCCCACCAAGACTGCAAGGGTAGTTTATACAGGACAACGTACTGCAGGTGCAGTTCAATAAATTAGAATGGCATCAAAAAGTTATTTATTTCAGTAATTCAATTAAAAACATAATCTATAGATTCATTACACACAGTGATATATTTCAAGTTTTACTTATTTTAATGTTGCTGTTTATGACTGATAGCTCATGAAAAACCCAAATTCAGTTTCTCAAAAAATAGGTTACGTATAATTAATTTTAAAAAATGGATTTTTAACAGAAATATTGGCTGACTGAAAAGTATGTCCATGTACACACTCAGTACTTGGTTGGGGCTCCTTTTGCATGAATTACTGCATCGATGTGGTGTGGTGTGCAGGTTTTCAGCCTGTGGTACTGCTGAGGTGTTATGGAAGCCCAGGTTGTTTTGATAGTGGCTTTCAGCTCATCTGCATTGTTGGGTCTGGTGTCTCTCATCTTCCTCTTGACAATACTCCATAGATTCTCTATCGGGTTTAGGTCAGGAGAGATTACTGGCCAATCAATCACAGTGATACATACAATGGTCATTAAACCAGGTTTTGGTACTTTTGGCAGTGTGGCCAGGTGCCAAGTCCTGCTGGAAAATGAAATCAGCATCTCTATAAAGCTTGTCAGTTGAGGGAAGCATGAAATGCTTTAAAATTTCCCAGTAGATGGCTGTGCTGACTTTGAATTAAAAAAAACAACAAAAAAAACAAACATTTTTTAAAATTAATTTTATGTAATACTCTTTTTTTAGGAAACTGAATTTGGGGTTTTCATTAGTTGTAAGCCATAACCATCAAAATTAATAGAAATAAACACTTGTAATATATCCCTCTGTGTGTAATGACTCTATATGATATAGAAGTTTTATTTTTTAACCGAATTACTGAAATAAATCAACTTTTTGGTGACATTCTATTTTACTGAGATGCAACCATCAGTGAGAGAATAGGCGCAAATTGTAAGGGTTCCTGTCTTTCCTGCCTGTCTGCCTCTCTCTCTCCTCACTGATTGAGCACCTTTCCTGGCAACTGCAATAATCACCTGCAGCCAATTAGTGGAGTAGTACAAGTAGGATGCTCTCACTCTACTGTCTGGTCACGTCTGATTCTCATCCTGCCTGCATCCTGCTTTGTAGTATCCTCAGCACATTTTGTGATTTATTCTGTCAAATTCTGACCCTAGCCTGCCTCTGGACCCAGGAAACCACCTGGTGGATTGGATTTGGATTATCTTCACTGTGCACACAAATTCCCTTACAAGTAAGTCAACTTACCATCACTGTCACCAGCTCCTTCCTCCCTATTTCCCTAGCACTCAGGCCTGGCCAACCTTTTCCCCTTTGCCCCTCACCAGCACCTCCGGGATCCTTTCTCTGGAGAGTCCCTCCGTAGGATCTGCTTCTACAAACTGCTGTTTCCACCCGAAGAGAACTGTAAGCATAAACACAAATATTACCTCCCTGACTTCTTACCTTCTCTTCCTCATCTGCAACATCAGTGGGGGAATAGGTGACAATAACTGTCATCTTTCTGTGCTGGTGAAAAAAGCAGGCCGAAAGTAGCCTGTCGCTCACCGGTATCCAGCTGATGAGTGACTTTCGGGTGGGCTTTGGCATGGCAAGTGCCACACCATAGAGGCCCATCCGCTTCTCAGGTCCGCTCCAGATGAAACAGTAATCACCTACAATGGTTTCACCACTGCTTTGCCACCATGATTCACAGAGACCCACCAGGGTGATGTTGTAGCAGGTGAGCTCTCGGGACAGCAGTATGGCTGCTCCGGTGTGAAGGAGTGTCTGGGCATTCCATGTGGCAACACGGGTGGTGTGGCAAAGGTCAATCCATACTCGTTGGTTGGGGGCATGCTTGGATCCAATTCCAAAATGGGCAGTCCAGTTTCTTCTGACTAGTTTCATAGCAAAGTAGGTTTCTCCTGGGTGGGTTGTTGGTCCTTTGCAGGATAGTTGGGTGATGGGGCTGCCACCTAATGGTGTGCCGACATGCCGTGGGTCACCGTTTGTCTGGAACCTCCCCAAGAGACCAGCCCACCAAGGGTGACCCTACCAGGAGCAAGCTTCAGAGGTAACACTCTTCGGATCATTGGAACACACAAGCTCCCTCGCCATGACAAGGGCAGACCCAGGAGAGAGGAGCAGAGCTTGGTAACACTAACCATCGCCTGTTGATCGTGCAGCTTAAGCTGAAGCTTTGGGCCGATCCTTCTGCCAAGTACCAGTCCCACCTGGACTCCTCCCAGCTCCGTGATCCCAACCTCGCCACCGAGTTCCAATGCTCTGTCAACAACAGCTTCAGGGCCCTGGCCACGGACAAAGTAGGCAACTGGGAGATTTTCAAGAAAAACATCATCCAGTCTGCCCGAAATGCTCTGGGACATTTACAATCTTCCCTAAAATGACCTTGGATCTCTCGGTGGACTCTGGACATCATCGACCGTCACCAAGAGGCCCGCCTCCGAGGCAACCTGATGGAGTACCGCAGATTAAACCATCTACGCAATGTGGCCATCGGAGAGGACAAACAGAGGTACTGGTCGGAAGAAGCCGAGCCTCTGGAGTCAGCAGCCAGAAATAACAACATGAGAAGCGTGTTCACTATGCTCCGTCAAGCACACAATTGCCCATACACCAAGACAGCCCAGGTGAAGGACATCAACAGCAAACTCATTAACACTGAGACAGACTGCCTCGACCCCTGGAAAGAACACTTCAGTCATCTCCTGCATCATCCTCCTGTTCCCATTGACCCCAGTCTCATAGCCACTGCCAATGCCACTGCTTCCTGTGATTCCTGCAGGACTGATCTAGTCACCCCCGTGGAAGTCGTGGCTGCCCTGACCAAGATAAACAACAGGAAAGCCCCTGGAATTTGTGCTATAACCCCCGAAATGCTGAAGATGGGCAGAAATTGCACAATCCAGTGGCTCACCCACATCATCAATCATGTTTGGCTGACAGAGCAGCTTCCCAGTGACTGGACCGGGGCATCGTCCTCCCCTTCTGGAAAGGAAACAGCAACAAATTTGTCTGCAGCAATCACAGAGGCATCACCCTTTTGTCCATTCCTGGTAAGCTCTTCACCAGGATCCTCCTCAGTTGTGCCCTTCCAGCCATCAGAGGCAGCCGTCACCCTCAGCATGCAGGCTTCATGTCCATCCGCTCGACCTCAGACCACATCTCTGCTGTTCGCCTATTAATAGGGAAGGCCTATGAATTACACAAGGACCACCATCTCTATATAGCCTTTATAGCTCTTAAGGCTGCTTTTGTCACCATGGACCACGCTTCTCTTTGGAGTATCCCGCAGACCCTTGGAGCCCCACCCAAGATTGTAGCCCTGTTTAAGTGGCTCTACAGCAGCTTGGAGAGCTGTGTCCGTGTGAACGAAAGGAGTCCAACTGGTTTCCCATCAACAGTGGGGTCTGACAAGGTTGTGTGGCCACTCCTGATGTCTTCAATTGTGTGATGGACTATCTGATGACCAAGGTCTGTGACAGGGTCCCTGGCATGCAGTTTGGCAACTACCATCTGGCTGATCTTGAATATGCTGACGATACCATCCTGTTCAGCCCATCCTATAGTCAGCTGACAGATGCTCTAGTTGTCTACCATGAAGAGGCAGCGAAGCTGGGCCTTCAGGTGAGCTGGACGAAGATTAAGCTAATACATGTCGGTGAAGGACCAGGCCCACCCCCGTTACAGCTCGGGAATGATGAGATTGAGTTTGTCAATTCCTTTGTATATCTGGGCTCCACAGTGACCAACAATGGGGACATGAAACCAGAAGTCAACCACAGATGTGGCCTCGCTGCATCAGCCCTGCAGGCACTATGGAAATCTCTATGGCACCATCATTCAATCTCCCGAAAGACGAAGCTCCGCATATACAATGCTTCAGTCCTCTCGATTCTACTCTATGGGTCAGAGACATGGCCACTGAATAAGACTATGGCCTCGAGAGTGGATGGGTTTGATAGCCGGGCCCTTAGAACCATCGAGAACATCAGGTGGCACCAGCGCACTTCTAATGACGTGCTCCAAGCCCGCACACATCAGCCTACAGCATCCCACCTTATTACACAGTGACGTATTCACTGGTTTGACCATGTCCTCCGCATCCCACCAGAACACCCAACAAAAGCCATCCTCATGTTCGATCCCATGGCCTCAGGGTGGAAAAGACCCCAGGGCAAGCCATGCACCAGATGGATCGATGTGGTGGAGAGAGACCTCCAACAGCTCGGAGTTACTGTTGACGACGCAGAGGAGCTGGCCCAAAACCGGCAATGTTGGCATACACTGGTTAATCTGATTGGCTCTACGCATGGTGATGGCCACCAACCCTCACCTCGCAGAAGTAATGTCTTCTTACCATATTCTCACCAAAGTTCTGCTCTGTTCCCTGAAGGGTTGCCAGATCTTCACCGCCATCTCTTATCACAATATTATTATAAATGAAGATTATTGTTACACTCACCTTTAACGTTGTCCTCCGTGTCTGCTCCTGGGTCTAAGTGTAATCCCATGTCACAAATGTACAAGAAAATCATGAAAATATGAGAAAAAACGGTGAACCATGGCAAAAGTTGAAAAAAGTAATAAACTTGCCAGGAAAAAGTTTCAAGAAAAACCTCACTAATTGTTGAGACAATTGAGCATTTGGACATTTAAGAGAGAAATAAAAAGTTAAAAAAAAGTTAAAAATGTGTGTGTGTTTGGGGGGGGGGCAGCCACCCAGGGTGTCATACAAGTCAGGACCGCCCCTGGATATAAGTTACATGTAACTGTCACAGATGCTCACACCAGTCACCACAATGGTCCCTTACTGCCTGTGCAAATGCAAAATGAAAAAGTTCCCCTGGGAGAGGGTAATTACTAGAACAAAATTTGAGGTGGACAGTTCTTAAGGTGCGTTCAGACCAAATGTGAAAGCGTGATGCCAATACATGTAGATAGATAGAAAGATGTACTGCATTGATCCCAAACTGGGAAATTACAGTGTAACAGCAGCATAACACAGCAGATGACCCAAAACCAACAGAAATACACACAGCATAATAGAAAAGGAGTTACCCAGGGAAGTACAAATGCTTAGATAACTTTATACACTACATAGGCTACTACTAGGTTAAATAGATGATGATCCTTATGAATCTATGGCTAGTACCATCTGCACAAAGAAGGATTATTGTCATGATCAGGTGACCGCGCACTCCCCCTCCCTTCCTGCAAGGCTTTCCCCGGCTCCGCAGGCAATCATCACACCTGTGTGAGTAGATGCACCTGCTGCTTCTTCTCTGCCAGCGCTGAAAAGGACCAGTTTGTGAACGCTCCAGCACTGGCTCGTTGGGTGTACTGCCTAAGCAGCAAGTAACTTTATGTCTCGCTCTCTGAGGAACTTTGATCTAATTCCTCTTCTCCTCTTTTCTCCTCTAGGTTGCTGCCATCCTCATGGTGCGTCTCCAGGGTTCGTTGTGCACTGACCTGCTCCATCATCCTCATCACCACTTCAGCTGCTTTATTCCACCCGGTCAGACACCTCACCCAGCTCCACTCCTGCCATAATCCCTACCAGCTTCCTCTCCACTGGTTCGCCTTTTCCCTGCTGGGTTTCACTGCCGGGCTCGCTGCTTATCCCACGTGACTGTTGTCTTATTTTCCCTTTGTCCAGTTTCCCTCCTTTACTAATCAGCTCTCGTCTCCCCTTACAGGTTGAATCCTCCTCTGGTGAGTGGCGTCTTTTCTTAACTGTGCGCTCTTTTGGATCAATAAATTGTGGTTAAGCAGCTTCTCTGTGTCGTGTGAGTGATTTCTCTGGTGTTGTTCCCTACACGTGAGCTGATCATTCTTTCAGCATAACAGAACAAGCCAGCCAAAGTGCAAGTTCAGCAGGAGTGGCATCAGCGGAACACTCCGTTCTAGACCGCCTCAATGGCACAGAGAGGCGGGCCATGCTCACGCAGTACCTGCAGACAATTACGCAGCAGCTGGGCACAGTCGCCGAGCATTTGGCCCATATGTCTCGTCTGGGTTCTACCCCTCCTCCTGTTCCTCCGTCTTCTTCCACCGTGCGCTGAACCACCTCTGTACCCTCACCTGCCCCATACGTGGGGGAAGTGGGGAAATGTATGGGGTTCCTTTGCCATGTTCAACTTTATTTGGGCCAGGTGGGCGGGGATTATCCGGACTATACCTCCAAAATTCACTTTATGACCCTCCTGCTGCTAGACCGAGCCCTCAGCTGGGCCCAGTCCATTCTCAACAGTCTGGAGGATCCTAGTTATTCTTTTGATAAATTTGTAAGTGAATTTGCCCGCGCTTTCGACCAAACAGAGAGTGAGGGTAACATCATGAGCCGCGTTATGTCTCTCTGCCAGGGGAGTCGGTTTGCCGCCGACTACTCTGTGGAGTTTCAGGTCACTGCAGTGGACTCTGGCTGGAATGATGCATTATGCGGCGTCTTCCTACAGGGTTTAAACAAAAACCTCCACAACGACTGAGCAGTTCATGCCGTTCCCTCCTCCCTGGATGGTCTCATTGATCAGGCCGTCAGTTTAGACAACCGATGCCACTAGCGCGTGAGGGAGCGCGAGACCTGCTCCGGCCCATCCAGTGGGTGCACACCTACCCCGGCTACAGACTCAGGTGGAGCCGACTCTTCCTCTGAACCTATGGTGCTCAGCCGAGCCCATCTGGCTCTGGAGGAGCGCCAGTGGCGGAGGAGAGCCGATGCATGCATGTACTCTTGCTCTATGGAGCACACACTGTCTAAGTGCCACTTGAAGCCAAAAGACGCGGCCCGTCAGTAGCCGTGGGGGGTCTGACGGCCGGGAATTCTTTTCATCCCCCCGGTAATTTCTCCATTTTGGTCCTCATCCAGTTGCCGGGGGTCAAGAGGAGAGTCATGGCATTAATTGACTCAGGGGCAGAACAAAATTTTGTTTCTTCACAGCTCGTGCAGGAAGTAGGCATCCCCACGACCAAATTGGCGATGCCTCTTAACGTTACAACCTTATCGGGCGGTAACGTAGCTTCCGTTACCAAAAGCACGGCTCCGGTTTCCGTCCTCCTTTCCGGGAATCCCCAGGAGGGCTACAGTACCTAGTCCACTGGAAGAGCTACGGCCCTGAAGAAAGGTCATGGATCCCAGGTTCGAACTTCCATGATAAGGGGATGATCCAGGCCTTTCACAAGGCACACCCCAACAAGCCCAGTTGACCGCCAGGAGGCACCCCTTGAGGAGGAGGGGCACTTACATGATCAGGTGAGCGCGCTCCCCCTCCCTTCCTGCGAGGCTTTCCCCGGCTCCACAGGTAATGATCACACCTGCGTGAGTAGACACACCTGCTGCCTCTTCTCTGCCAGTGCTGAAAAGGACCAGTTTGTGAACACTCCAGCACTGGCTCGTTGGGTATACTGCCTAAACAGCAAGTAAGTTTATGTCTCACTCTCTGAGGAACTTTGATCTAATTCCTCTTCTCCTCTTTGCTGCCATCTTCGTGATGCGTCTCCGGGGTTTGCTGTGTGCTGACCTGCCCCATCATCCTCATCACCACTTCAGCTGCTTTATTCCACCCGGTCAGACACCTCACCCAGCTCCACTCCTGCCATAATCCCTACCAGCATCCTCTCCACTGGTTCACCTTTTCCCTGCTGGGTTCCACTGCCGGGCTCACTGTGCACTCTTTTGGATCAATAAATTGTGGTTAAGCAGCTTCTCTGTGTCGTGTGGGTGACTTCTCTGGTGTTGTTCCCTGCACGTGAGCTGATCATTCTTTCAACATGACAATTAAAAGGCACAGGGTGAAATGTGAGATGCCAATTAGACTGTAAATGCAGAATGGCAGTACTGTTATGACCAAAATTCAACATTAGAGTGAGTTATTGTACAGTTAAATGGCTTGTGGCAGAAAAGATTTCCTGTACCTGACAACGGTCAGGCACCCGGATTGATACCAGTGTAGTAACGAGTTTACTTGGAGCTGGTGTACATGGTAACAGCCTTGGTTTCCTCAGACACTGTATGCTTGGCCAGCTCACCAGGCAGCAGGAGGTGCACTGTGGTCTGGATCTCCCTGGAGGTGATGGCAGAGTGCTTGCTGTAGTGGGCCAGACGAGAGGCCTCGGAGTCGATGCGTTTGAAGATGTCATTCACAACAGAGTTCATGATGCTCATGGCCTTGGAGGAGATACTGCTGTTGGGGGGGTCCTGCTTTAGCACCTTGTAAACGTAGATGGCTCTCCTTCCTGGTCTTTCTCTTCTTCTGGCCTCCTTTGCTGGTGGTCTTGGTCACGGCTTTCTTGGAGCCTTTCTTGGGCACAGACTTGGCAGGTTCAGGCATCCTGATGTAAACTTAATGTAAACATGCAGAAAACATGGGAGTTTGGGCATTCCCGCTTCTGAGGGATTTGGTAGTGCTACCCATTCACCTGAAGACAGATGGACTGGGAGCTCTGCAGCTGAATAGGAGTGTCAGAGTTATCCGCCCGCAGACTCCTGCCATGGATGTGCTAATGAGGGCTAGCAGGCTAACAACCGTCATCCAGGTGAAGTTTTGGAGGCAGGGACAATTTTTCCAGGTGAGAGAATCAGAATCAGAATCAGAATCAGAATCAGATTTATTGCCATTGTTCATGTAGTACACAAACTAGGAATTTGTCTTGGTGCAATGCTGCAACATTAAACATGATAAGATAAAAGAATAAAAACTATACATGCAATAAGTGTAGAATAAGAATGAGTAATACTAGTCAAAGCAGTTTTTAAATATATTAGCGAGCAGCAGATATTGTGGAGTACCACATAGTGCAGTCGGTAATGCAACAGAAACAGTGATGATTGACATGAGTCTGGTTGAGCTGCTGTACATAGTGCACAAGAGTCAATAAGTCACTTAGTGTTCAGCAGTCTGATGGCAGAGGGGAAGAAGTTGTTCATGTGCCGGGAGGTTTTAGTCTGAATGGACCAAAGTCTTCTACCTGAGGGGAGGGGGGCAAACAGTACGTAACCAGGGTGTGAGGGATCGGCTATGATCTGGCCAGCACGCCTCCGGGTCCTGGAGATGTACAGGTCCTGGAGAGATGGGAGCTTGCAGCCGATCACCTTCTCAGCAGTGTGCACGACGCGCTGCAGCTTTAGTCTGTCCCTGGCAGTGGCTCCTGCGTACCACACGGTTATGGAGGTGGTGAGGATAGACTTGATGATGTCTGTGTAGAACTGCACTAACATCTTGGTGGGTAGCTTGAGCTTCCTCAGCTGCCGCAGGAAGAACATCCTCTGCTGGGCCTTTTTGATGAGGGAGCTGATGGTCGGCTCCCATTTGAGGTCCCGGGTGATGGTGGTGCCCAAGAAGCAGAAGAAATCTGCAGTGGTGATGGGAGAGCCTGTGAGGGTGAGGGGGGGGCAGAGGGGTTGTGACTTTCCTGAAGTCCACAATCATCTCCACTGTCTTCAGAGCGTTCAGCTGCAGGTTGTTGTGGCTGCACCAGGACGCCAGCTGGGCCACCTCTCTCCTGTAGACGGACTCGTCACTGTTGGAGATGAGCCCGATGAGGGTGGTGTCATCCGCAAACTTGATCAGCTTAACAGACTGGTGGCTGGAGGTGCAGGAGTTGGTATAAAGGGAGAAGAGTAGGGGGGAAAGTACACAGCCCTGGGGTGATCCGGTGCTGATGCTGACAGAGTCTGAGACAGTCTTCCCCAGCCGCACATGCTGCCTCCGGTCCGTCAGGAAGTCGGTGATCCACCTGCAGAGGGAGTCAGGCACGCCGGGCAGGGACAGCTTGTCCTGGAGCAGAGCGGGGCGGATGGTGTTGAATGCAGAGCTGAAGTCCACAAACAGGATCCTGGTGTAGGTTCCCGGGGAGTCCAGATGCTGCAGGATGGAGTGGAGGGCCAGGTTGACTGCGTCATCCATAGACCTGTTGGCTCGGTAGGCAAACTGCAGTGGGTCCAGGAGGGGAGTGGTGATGGACTTGAGGTGGGGCAGGACCAGGCGCTCAAAGGACTTCATGACTACAGAGGTGAGCGCTACAGGTCTGTAGTCATTAAGTCCAGTGATCCGTGGCTTCTTGGGGACAGGGATGATGGTGGAGGATTTGAGGCAGGTCGGCACGTGGCATAGCTTAAGGGAGGTGTTAAAAATGTCTGTGAAGACAGGAGCCAGCTCTTTCACACAGTGTCTCAGGGGGCCTTGCGTGGGTTCAGACTGGAGAACTGTCTGTGCACATCCTGCTCGCTGATGACAAGGGCAGGGGGGGAGGAGGGGGGACCGCTTTTGATGAAGTAGGGACCGAGGAGGCAGTGTAGCTGGGGGGAGGGGGGAGTTGGACACAGCTGACGAGGTGTCAAAACGGGCGTAATGTTGGGACAGTCTTTGACAAAGGGCTTTGTCATCCTGACCTTTAGAAGCCTGAGGCCGATAGTTGGTGATTTGCCTCAGTCCTCTCCACACAGAAGCCGAGTCGTTAGCAGTGAACTGCTGCTGGAGTCTCTCAGAATACACAGATTTAGCTCTCTTCAGCTCTCTGTTAAACCGATATTTAACCTCCCTGTAGCAGTCCCTGTCTCCACTTTTCAACGCTGCTTCCTTCTCCTTCCTGATCTGTCTGAGCTTAGCTGTGAACCACGGCTTATCATTAGAGTACCTCACCCTGGTGCGCGATGGAAGGATGCTCTCCTCACAAAAGTGGATATATGAGTTCACAGTGTCCGTGTACTCATCCAGATCATGCGTGGCTCCTTTAAACATGCCCCAGTCAGTTATTTCCATGCACGTTTCCAGCTTCTCCTCAGCTTCACTGGTCCATTTCTTTGTAGTGGTCACAACAGGTTTAGTGAGCTTCAGTCTCTGTCTGTATGTGGGAATGAGGTATGAGAGCCCCATCAGATACTGTGAACGTAAGCATGATGGTGTTTTAGGGATTTGAAACAGCAGGTAGAACACAGCTGCAAAAGTTACAAAGGCAACTCCACCCATCTGCAACTCACTCAGACAGTGAATTCATGTCTATTCGCATGTTTACATTGAGTTAACATGTAATTGTGCAGCACGAAAAATCTGAGGGTTTGCGTTTGGTCTGAATGCGTGTGGACAGAATGCATGAGGCCGTCATGTGGAGGGACCCACACGACCCACACGATGGCCTCAGGCAGGAGGGGAGCTGATCACAGGCTGACCTCAGCAGAGAGAGCTGGACCCGTGGTGTCCTCCAGCAAAGAGATCAAATCCACGGAGGCCCCTGGTGATGGTGGAACTTCCCTGGCGACCCTAGAAGAAGGCTCAGGAACAGAGGAGAGACACTGGTTAGAGTCGCCGGCAGCGGTGGAGCCCAGCGAAGGGAGTTCAGATGCAGCTGAGGGCTGTACCCGACTTTCTTCACCTAGAGCCAGACAAGATCTCTCTAACACCGACATAAGGAATACAAGAGAGCAAACTTGCCTGAGCTCGAGCTCCACCACTGTCCAAGACTCCGTCGATCCTGGCAATGTCATCTAGAGCCCGGCCTCCAAGAGGTCCAGCTCAGGCTCCCACTCTGCTGTGACGACCTCTGCAGCTGGCATGATGGTGGTGGCAGTCCCGATACCCTCAGTCGAAAGCTCCAACGCAGGTCCCAGGTCCGGTGAGGAGGCTGAGAGTTGGCTCCGTGCAGGCTCAGGAGCAGGATCCTCCAGGGCCCCAGGCTCCTCCATTGTCTGGCGGCAAGGTTCTGGGGCCAGTGGACACTCAGGGGGAAAAGGAGGAGGCACGGAGAGGATAGGAATTAAGTCAGCATTGGCAGCTGGAGGAGAGGATCCAGGGGACTGCTGGAATTGAGCCTCTCCCTCGGGAGACAGACAAGGTTCAAAATAATTAGGTGGAATAAGATGAAAAAACCCTTGCCTGTCATCCCGGTGTGTGAAGATCACAGCTGCAGCTGGCTGGCAGTCATCCCTCTCCATGTCCATGACCATACCGGCCCCTTCCAACGGTGACAAAGAAGCCAGTTCCAATGCCAATGACTCCTTCGGCATGACTGCAGGGGACCAGCTCCGTGCTGGCTCCGGAGCAAAATCATCCAGGGCCCCCAGATCCTCCATCATCCGGTGACTCTGCTCACACTCGGAGATTGATGGGGAAGACACAGCAAGGACAAGAGAAGAGTTAACCTCCGCAGCTGGAGGAAAGAGCCCAGCGGACTGCTGAAACTGGGCCTCTCTTCCAGGAGACAGACAATGTTTATCATTATTACATTGAACTGAATGAAAAAACACTTGCCTGTTCTCCCAGTGCTCGATGTTGACAGCTGCAGGCAGTTGGTCGTCATCTCCCCTTGTGTCACTGGCCATTTTGGCCCCTTCAAAGGATAGTAGAGGAGCCGGCTCCGATGATGTGGAGGTGGGCATAGCCAGGACAACCCTGGAGGACCTCTCAACAGCTGAAGAGATGACGGATGAGGAGGGCTTCTCCTGGTGTTTCCTAGTGGGACGATGCTGCCTCTGGGCGGCTGGCGCTGATGGGGAAGCGGATGTGGGAATGGAGGAAGGCTGTGGAGTGCGTCCCCGCTTGGGCTCTGATAGAAAAATTCCATATTATCTACATTATTATTTATATTAGTAATGTATTATTAAATGTATTATTATATTTGAGAAGTATCATACCTTTCATATGCCATGTTTAGTGTTTATATGAGCATTCCATATAGGATAAGTTTATACAGTGGGGCAAAAAAGTATTTAGTCAGCCACCAATTGTGCAAGTTCTACCACTTAAAAGATGAGAGAGGTCTCCAATTTTCATCATAGGTATATCTCAACTATGAGAGACAAATTGAGAAAAAAAAAATCCAGAAAATGACATTGAAGGATTTTTAATGAATTAATTGGTAAATTCCTCAGTAAAATAAGTATTTGGTCACCTACAAACAAGCAAGATTTCTGGCTCTCACAGACCTGTAACTTCTTCTTTAAGAGGCTCCGCTGTCCTCCACTCGTTACCTGTATTAATGGCACCTGTTTGAACTCGTTATCAGTATAAAAGACACCTGTCCACAACCTCAAACAGTCAGACTCCAAACTCCACTATGGCCAAGACCAAAGAGCTGTCAAAGGACACCAGAAACAAAATTGTAGACCTGCACCAGGCTGGGAAGACTGAATCTGCAATAGGTAAGCAGCTTGGTGTGAAGAAATCAACTGTGGGAGCAATTATTAGAAAATGGAAGACATACAAGACCACTGATAATCTCCCTCGATCTGGGACTCCACGCAAGATCTCACCCCGTGGGGTCAAAA
This sequence comes from Pholidichthys leucotaenia, assembly GCA_020510985.1. Classification (NCBI taxonomy): domain Eukaryota; kingdom Metazoa; phylum Chordata; class Actinopteri; order Cichliformes; family Pholidichthyidae; genus Pholidichthys; species Pholidichthys leucotaenia. The sequence continues at coordinate 413,446,932 of CM035837.1, read as the reverse complement.
TTATCACGAGAACGGTGAGCAAAAATCCCAGAACCACATGGGGGGACCTAGTGAATGACCTGCAAAGAGCTGGGACCAAAGTAACAAAGGCTACATCAGAAACACACTACGCTGCCAGGGACTCAAATCCTGCAGTGCTAGACGTGTCCCCCTGCTTAAGCCAGTACATGTCCAGGCCCGTCTGAAGTTGGCTAGAGAGCATTTGGATGATCCAGAAGAGGATTGGGAGAATGTCATATGGTCAATTGAAACCAAAATAGAACTTTTATTAAAAACTCAACTTGTCGTGTTTGGAGGAGAAAGAACACCATACCTACTGTGAAGCATGGGGTGGAAACATCATACTTTGGGGCTGTTTTTCTGCAAAGGGACCAGGACGAGTATTTACACTTTACCAGTGTAAAGGAAAGAATGAATGGGGCCATGTATCGTGAGATTTTGAGTGAAAACCTCCTTCCACCAGCAAGGGCATTGAAGATGAAACGTGGCTGGGTCTTTCAGCATGACAATGATCCCAAACACACCACCCGGGCAACGAAGGAGTGGCTTCGTAAGAAGCATTTCTAGGTCCTGGAGTGGCCTAGCCAGTCTCCAGATCTCAACCCCATAGAAAATCTTTGGAGGGAGTTGAAAGTCTGTGTTGCCCAGCGACAGCCCCAAAACATCACTGCTCTAGGAGATCTGCATGGAGGAATGGGCCAAAATACCAGCAACAGTGTGTGAAAACCTTATGAAAACTTACAGAAAATGTTTGACCTCTGTCATTGCCAACAAAGGGTATATAACAAAGTATTGAGATGAACTTTTGTTATTAACCAAATACTTATTTTACCGAGGAATTTACCAATTAATTCATTAAAAACCCTTCAATGTGATTTTCTGGATTTTTTTTCCCTCATTTTGTCTCTCATAGTTGAGATATACCTGTGATGAAAATTGGAGACCTCCCTCATCTTTTAAGTGGGAGAACTTGCACAATTGGTGGCTGACTAAATACTTTTTTACCCCACTGTATATTCTTGGTCTGTTTCTGTGAGCAATTTCAGAGAGTTCAGACTGAGGATCAGTACAGGGTTAGTACATGTGTAAGGAATGATCTAAGCCATTTATTATAATCTCTTTGACATGTCCTGTTTCGGGTCACAGGAATGCACAGGAACTCCTCATCTTATAGATTAGTGTTTTATGGACGTTCTGTTAGATTTACATTCTTGTCACCAGAGTGTCTGTGACGTCCGCCTGGATAAGCTCAGTTATCAGGACTTTCTGTCTGTCCCTCTCCTTTCACCCTCTTATCCCATCCTCCCCCTACTTTCTCCTACCTATATACTATATCAGACTTAGAAGAATGGATCCTTTAGGGATTCTAAGCGTGTCTGAATGCCATGCTTTGTAATTTCTCCCCCAAAGTGGCCATTGGGGTGACTCCTTATATTTTTGTAATAAATGTACATAAATTCAACTTTCTGCCTGATTTCTGACTTTGAATAATTTAAGATCAAAATGATTCTAACAGGCTCCGCGAGGAACGCCGCTCTCCCCACACCCGGAAACATGTGCTGGAGCTCGCAGACTGAAGCGATCAAGTCCGCATACTGAGGGTAATTCCAGAGTCCTGGATGCGCTTCCAGAATTACCTCAGCTGCCTCCAGGCTGCTCAACTTTGCCGTGGGTCCACGGGCTTCGTGGGCGTCGTCCAACAAGGCTTGGATATCAGCCGCCGCCCACTCCTCCACTGTGGGTTGCCTCGCCGCTAATTTCCTCTGGCCGATGTGGGAGCGACGCGTTGAAGGCATGGTCAGGCAAAACAGTTGGGTGAGGAAAAATTACAAAAAAAGGAAAAAGTGATTTGAGGGTGTACCGCTAAATCCACTGTTGGCTGGACCATTCTGTTATGACTCCTCTGGCACTTTTACCCAGTGCACCAAGGAGTGAGGTGAAAGAATGGATTTACGCGGCAGGTTACACCACAACACATTTATTAAAGTAGAGACAGATAATTATCAAAAAGGTGAGGATGTACAAAAACACAGAAAACACTTACTGCTGGCGTTTGGGGGCCGGCATCGCCCAGCGAACGATTGACAAGAAACGTGTTAGCCACGATTGCGCCCCAGAGCCGACATTGCTTCAAGGGCCCATGGAACTATGGCAAACGCAGAGTGGCTAACACGTCGTGAAAATGCTGATAATAACAGCAGACATACAGCACAGTAGACAATGCAGGTGACAATGCAATGGTCCAGCAATGCTTGACTGGTAACAGGCCGCTTAAGTACAAGCATTGCTGGCCGGAACAGTTAGGTACACCTGGGCGAGTGTAACAAGGTAATCGGCACCAGCTGACTGTCAGGAGAGAGAGGGGGCGTGGCCGGATCGACAAGCTGTCAGAGCATGCTGCCAGAAAGTAGGTCAAGAGGCTGCCTGGCAGCTGCCGACCAGAGCAGTGGCTGCAGGCACAGTAAAATAACTAAAAGAACATAAACACCATCAAAATACAAAGGATGACATAATACACAAGTAACCTGAGCCACCGCAAGTCAGAACCGAGCCCTAAAAACCCGGCTCGGTTCATGACAGTTTTTAGAACTTCTCTCTCCGAAAGCAGCTCCTGACTCTAGACAGCGTTACAATGACAAATTAGCTTTAATCGAGAAGCACGACCCTTAACTGATCCCAAAGCAGCGGGGCTGTCCATGATGATAACATGTTGCAAAAAGTACAAGCACCCATCACTTTGAATTTTAAGCATGTTAAGTTCACTTGTGGACACATCTTTTCCCTTGAAATTCTTCCGACTGCTGCAGTCTGGACAGTACCATTTGCTACTATTTGCCCTTTGGGAGTTTTGACAAGAATTCCACCTACAGTTCTTTGGGCTGCATTAGCAGGGTGTTGCTAGCATAAGCCCACTGCCACCAGCAGCAGCACCAACAACGTTACTAAATCACTCCTGGACCTGTGAGCATTGAGATGGAAACTCCTCACGTCATGATGGTGTTGTACTCCAGAGAAGAGTGGGACAACAGTTTGGTGGTTGGTGGTGCACTGCTCTGTCCGGTGTACAGACAGGTGGACTACGAGAATGAGCTGCTGCTGTTGACTCGGAGGAAGAGCATAAACACAACCGAGTGTGTGGCCATACCAAGCTCTGAGAATGTCACGGAGATCATAGGAAGGCAAGGTAAATGGGGTTGGTCAAAATTTTCAGCTGACGTTTAGCTGCTCAAAGTAAGTCAGTGAAACTCGGTCCAAAAATTGTTTTGCACTGTTGCTGTGGGTTAAATGAACATATCAATAATTTTTGAAACCATTTGTTACAACGACCCATGAGTTTGAACAGACTTGACAGACTTAAAAGTATAGTTAGTCCATTATAAATGAAAATAAAGAAAGCTAGCTAACTTTTCGATAACTCATTCTGGTTGGTTGGTAATAATTGTAAGTAAAAAGACATTTTGTCCTTCCGACCAGAGTTCATATAGCAGTTCACCATATTTAGAACATTTTCTGGTCAATGCAGTTGTGGCTTCACCTCGGATATGGCCACCTATGCAGCTACTGTAAGCCATATGACGTCATTCTAAATCTGTCTATACTCAAGTACAAATAAGAGTAGTCACACAAAAAAATTAACTTGGGTAAGAGTAAGAAAATATCTGCTAAAAAGTTACTTTGTCACATGGTCTGTGCACCGATGCCATCCACGCTCATATTCCAGACCATATTCCTCCTCAGCCCGGCTCTTACTTTGACAGCGTCTCAGTGGGCCTCCAGCTGTCAAGCTCTATGGGACGGCTGGAGGCCAATTACCTCTCATCAGCTGAGGCGCTGTCAACCACTATAAAAGGGAGCGGTCCTGATTATTCAGGGCTGTGACCTCGCACATATTATCCACGCTCTTCTCCAGTGTGGGTAAGGCTGGAACCCCTACGTCCGGCTCCAGTCCCCCTCTCATCATCATCATCATCATTTGTAAGTGTACCTTTGTATTGTTTGTGTTTTGTCCCACGAGGCTCTTTCCTTTGTTCCTTTCCGTTATTGTTAATAAACAACGCAAACTCACCGGTCAGCCCTTGGTTCTTATTTATGGCTCGCAAGAGCCATACGTAACATACTTGAGTAGTGCACAATGGCTTTATTCGTGCAACTGAGTTTTTCATGTAAATGAGTGACTTTTTTTAATTTTATTTTTAACGCACATGTTGCATTGAATTTAAACACATGTGCTACATCAGTATAATTATCATGTTGCAAGCAAGCAAAATACATGCACAGAAAGTGCATAAACCAGTACATTCATTGCACAAAACTTGATATAACATGTTGGTCCTTGAGCTGATGCAGCTCATGTGTTAATTTTTTTTTTTTATTTAACATGTCATTTTTAACACATCTAGTCTAAGAGTGTATACAGCTTCCCCTCATTATGTAAATTAAATTAATGAATGCCAGAATGAAAATAAGCAAAACTGTATTTCTTTCTTAAGAACAAATTATACCAATCTTTCTACATAAATATGGAGCTGATTCATTATCATCAGGCATTTTAATCTTACACTAAGGGGGCACGTGTTAAAAATGACAAAAAATGTGTAGCCACAGTTTAACACATTTTATTTAAATTAGAACACAATGTGTGCAATAAATGCAGATTAAATGCACAAGAAGTGTAGAAACTTGTACACTGGTTGTGCAGAATTTGGCATATGTTATGCTTGAGGTGTTGCGACCCATGTGTGAAAATTTAAGGAAACATGTCATGTTTGAAGCGTTTAATGTACTTTAGATAAGTAGCACTGTTTCACAGCAGAGATTTTCTTTTTTTTTTTACTGCTGGAAAAGTCTAGTTTCTGTTCATTTGCAATGCATTTGAACTGTCGGTGGGCAGCAGTTTTTGTCACTGAGCTGTGAGTGACAGGTTAAGCTGTTGCTAGAGTACAGATGCACACCTTTGTTTTACAGTCCTCAAGAATTCTTTAAAAAAAAAGGTTCAGAGCATTTCCAGCAGAAAAAAAGCTCTCTGTGGACATGTTCCCTCACTATTCTGTTGTTTGTGACTCCTGTCTTTACTATCTACTATTTATTAACAACAGCTGTGGTTGCAATTTAATAAAAGCATGTTTGAAGTAAATTTACTGTATTTCTCCCTGCAGACTGTTCGACATGGGCGGGGAGTGCTACTGCTACTCCTCAGACATCACCTGTTCCTTCCCAGCCAACGGCAAGTTCAATCCAGGCCAGAGGGCCATCTATGAGGCCGACCTAAAATCCTCCCGCACTGTCATGGCTGCCATCAAAATTATATTCCTGTCTGCTTCCCTATGAGCACATTTAAGTAGCTATTTGTTTAACATGTATGCATAAAGAATTGTATTTAATTTATTCACTTCAAATCACTTAAGGCATGAAGTGGATCGACATGCACCGCCTGACCGACAGGGTTCACCTAGAGGAACTGGTAAAAATTGGCATCCTGCAGTGCAACGTGGAGGACATGCTGAAGGTCCATCTGGACTCTGTCTACATGCCCCACGGCCTGGGACACCTACTGAGCATCGACGTACATGATGTGGGAGGTTATCCTGAGGTGAGGCTCCCCACGCAGATCACAACAAATAGTCAGTAGTTGTTGATTTTACAGTCAAAGGGTTGAGACGGAAGTAGAAAATATATCCCTGCTTCTGGAACAGTGATGTGGTTTCACTAAAAGAGACGGGAACAAGAGACCAGACTGCAGGAACAAGTTCGGGATGAGGGCAGGAGAGGGGAAGATGAAATATCTCCTGAACACAGAAAGTTTCACGCTGCGGTGGAGGATTTTGTGCAGGTCTGCAGTTCTGACACATGAATAGAGATCAGTTCACTCTCAGTATTTCCAGTGGAAGTGCTGAATGTTCACCAGCAGAAGTTTCCAGTCTGAACTCAGAAGTCTGAACTTGGGCTCAGTAAAATGCAGCATTCATTTGTCAGGAGAAATTAAACTGCTGGATGGCTTTATTAAATATGACAACCCTCCCCCCCATCCCCATGTCAAGCCTTTCTATATTGTGTTACATAATGGAATAAAATTACTCTGAACAACCAATTCTAAGCAGAAGTGCAAAACCCCCCTTCCAGCTTTCTCTTGTAGATTTGCAACTTTTTTCCTTATAAATCTGCAACTTTTTTGAAAAAAAATATAACTTTTCTCTTAAAACTTTTGAAAATTTTTTCTTGTAAATCTGAAGCTTTTCCTTTAAATTTTCAAATTTTATATAAAAATATATAACAATTTTTTCATAACTTGGCAATTTTTTTCTTGTAAATTTTCATGTTTTTTCTGATAGATTTGCAGCTTTTTCTCATAAATTTGCAACTTTTTTCTTTCGAAAGTCGTGCCTTTTTTTCTCATGTCTGCGCAAATTTTCTTGTAAATTTGCTCCATTTTCCTTTAATTCATAATTTTGCAATTTTGTCTTGTAAACTTTCTTTTTTTTTCCTGTTTTCAACTTTTTTCTCGTAGATTTGCAAATTTTTTCTCAAAAAATTTCACCTTTTTTCCTAAATTTGGAGCTTTTTCCCTCATAAATTGTCATCTTTTTTCTCATACATTTGTGACATTTTTCTCATAAATTTACAACTTTTTTCTTCAAGAAATTAGCAATTTTTCCTGTAAATTTAATTTTTTTCTTGTAAATTTGCAGTGCTCATATTAATGATCGTTAAATTTTTATTCAGTGTAATTACATTGTAATTTGTGACTTTCCTTTTTAAACTGACATCTTTTCATATCTTTGTATCTTTATTGCAAATTTGTACCTAATTCATATTTGTACATTTGTACCTTAATGCTAAATTAGTGAATACACCCCATCCCCCTTGTTAAAAAATAACAAATTGACGGAATATGATGGTAGGGACTATATGACATGAATTACTGACCTTTGATTTAAAACATAAAGAACAAAAAGGCATGAAAACACAACTTTTTCTCATTGCAGCTTTTATCTTGTAACTTTACAACTTCCAGTGGAAGTGCTGAACATTGACCAGCAGGAGTTTAAATTCTTAATTTTGTCTCGTTGAACATTTAGATTTGTATTTATCAGTTTAAAGTTGTGCAGAGCTGAATGTGGCAAAAAAAAAAAAAAAAAAAGTTGCTCTTAAACTCAACATGTGCTACTTTACGATCAGTGCCCCGTATTTTTTCATCCTTATGGCAGTGAAGTTTAAATTTGGGTTAATTTACTTGTTCCAAAGTTCCAAATGAAGTGGGCCTACAGTACAGCCATCTTTATGACACCTCCAGGCAAGTTATTTGAGCGGTTAATTGAACTCTTTTTTTAAATTACTTTTCATTTAATTCTTCTTTAGGATATAAAAATTGTGTGCATAAATTTACCAGTCAAGATTAATAAATGTCTAAAAACTTTGTTCATTTGACCCAAATGAGATTTCTCCCTCAGATTTAAGCTGTTTCAGTGCAGTGCCTATGTGAAACAGTCTCTGTGCTGGGAGAGAAACTTCCTTTTGATCCCAGCTTCAGACAGCTTTTAAAGTTAATTTTTATGCAGACAGCCAAAGATAAGAGCTAAATCCTATTATCTGTAATCAAGAGGGTGGAGCGCATCACTGAGCCCGGACTGAGGAATCTCCTGATGGGCCGTCTGGTGCAGGAGTGGATGGTCCTCACCGTGGAGCCGGGCATATACTTCATCAACCACCTGCTGGACCAGGCCCTGACCGACCCCGCCCAGAGCTGCTTCATCAGCAACCAAGAGCTGGCTCGCTTCCGTGGCTTTGGAGGGGTCGGTGTGCTTTCGTATTTTTATTTGGCTGTATCAGCTGGATTGAATTTTTAACATTATTTTCCCTATTGTTCATATGCAACATAGAATTACACATTAAAAACAACCAAGGGAAGATTTGACGGCACAGTGTACCTGATTTCTTAATTTTTTCCACATTTGTCACACTTAAATGTTTCAGATCATCAAACAAATTTTAATATTTGACAAAGATCCATCCATCCATCCATCTTCTACCGCTTTTCCGGAGGTCCGGGTCGCGGAGGCAGCAGTTCAAGCAGAGAAGCCCAGACTTCCCTCTCCCCAGCCACCTGCTCCAGCTCTTCAGAGGGGATACCAAGGCGTTCCCAGACTAGCTGGGAGACATAGTCTCTCCACCGAGTCCTGGGTCTGCCCCGGGGTCTCCTCCCAGTGGGACGTGCCTGAAACACCTCAAGTGGGAGGCGTCCAGGAGGCATCCTAATCAGATGCCCATACCACCTCAACTGACTCCTTTCAATGTGGAGGAGCAGCGGTTCTACTCTGAGCCTCTCCCGGATGACTGAGCTCCTCACCCTATCTCTGAGGGTGAGTCCAGCAATCCTACGGAGAAAGCTCATTTCAGCCGCTTGTATCCGCGATCTCGTTCTTTCAGTCATTACCCAAAGCTCGTGACCATAGGTGAGAGTAGGAACGTAGATTGACTGGTAAATCGACAGCTTTGCCTTAGAACTAAGCTCCCTCTTCACCACAACAGACCGGTACAACGTCCGCATCACTGCAGATGCTGCTCCAATCCGTCTGTCGATCTCTCGCTCCATTTTCCCCTCACTCGTGAACAAGACCCCAAGATACTTAAACTCCTCCACTTGGGGCAGGAGCCTGTCCCCAACCCGGAGAGGACAATCCACCTTTTTCCGGCTGAGGACCATGGACTCGGACTTGGAGGTGCTGATTCTCATCCCAGCCGCTTCACACTCAGCGGCAAACCGTCCCAGCAAGAGCTGTAGGTCATTGCTGGATGAAGCCAACAGGACAACATCATCTGCAAACAACAGAGATGAGATCCTGTGGTCACCAAGCATGACACCCTCCATTCCCTGGCTGCGCCTAGAAATCCTGTCCATAAAAATTATGAACAGGACCGGTGACAAAGATAACCTGAGTAAATACAAAATGCAATGTTTAAATGATGATTTCATATATTAAGGGAAAAAGCTATCCAGACCCTACCTGGTTCTATGTGGAAAAAGTAATTGCCCCCGCCTTATTACATCATAAATTAACCACTTTTTTTTGGAAAGCTGAGTTCAGTTTCCCCACCCATACCCCAGCCTGATTACTGCCAGACCTGTTGAATCAAGAAATCACTTAAATAGAACCTGTCTGACAAAGTGTAGTAAGCTAAAAGATTTCAAAAGGCAACATGTGATGAAGCGGCCTAAAGAAATTCAAGAGCAGATGAGAAACAAAAACCCAGATCACCATCTAAAGAACTGCAGGCCTCACCTGCCTCAGCCTGGACACTGGTCCGTGATTCAACAATTAGAAAGAGACTCGGCAAAAATGACATCTATGGGAGAGTTCCAAGGTGAAAAAACATCTGCTGACCAAAAAGAACACAAAGGTTCATCTCACATCTGCTAAAAAAAAACAAAAAAAAACTTGGTGATCCCCAAAGCTTTTGGGAAAATATTCTGTGGACTGATGGGACAAAAGTTGAACTTTTTGGAAGGCGTGTGTCCCATTACATCTGGTGTAAAACTAACACAGCATTTCATTAAAAGAACATCATACCAACAATCAAACATGGTGGTGGTAGTGTCATGGTCTGAGGCTGCTTTACTGCTTCAAGACCTAGACAAAAAATCCTGGAGGAGAATGTTCTCCAATGTGGCTGAATTAAAATAATTCTGCAAAGAAGAGCGGGTCAGAATTCCTCAAAGGTATTTATTCAGCATTTAGGAGTGCCCCTTTTTTTTTTTTTTTTGTTAAGTACCTGCCCCCTGAAATGTTGAAAATGAAAGTCAGGAAGTTAGCTTGAAGTTAGCTCAAATGTTGGGCCTTTTTGGATTTTATAACAAAGATGGACAACCTTGACATGACGCACAACCTGCAAGAAGCACTATCATGAGAAAAAAAAAAAAAAACATGGGCCAGCACACATCTCGGAGCAACGTTAGCAACGGCTAAGTTAAAAACACACTAGCATGCAGCTTGCGAGCAGCGCTCAGAGAAAAGTAAGTAATGTTTATTTATGAAGTGCTTTTCAGAGACATATAGTCACAAAGGGTTGTACAATAAAATAGAATAATGACACTTACTTCGATTCATGAGATTATTATGCCTGTTGTTTTTTTAAAGAAATTTTGCAATTCTAAAAAAAAAAAAACATTTTTATGTAACACTTTGGAACTATCTGAAAGAAATGTATATAAAATTAAAAATTAAGATTCAACTTTGCAACTTTGTAGTTGTGCTTGTTCAGATACCGACAAGAGTGACTACTACAGAATAATGAATCATTTTCCCAATAAAATACAAGTAACAGTCAAATTCTTAATAGTGTGAATGTTGTTAAGCATTCACAGTATTGTTGTTTGAGATGACTGGATGAAGAGTGGAAAGGAGGTTGGTTCAGATGACCTGCCAGTGGAAGTATGGAGATGTTTAGGAGAGATGGCAGTGGACTTTTAGCCAGAATGTTTAACACAATCTTGGAGAGTGACATGATGCCTGAGGAGTGGAGAAGAAGTGTTTTGGTACCAGTTTTGAAGAACAAGACTGATGCTCCAAGCTGTAGTAACTACAGAGGCATAAAGTTGATCAGTCACACTATGAAGATATGGGAAAGAGTTGTTGAAGCCAGGATAAGAGGAGAGGCAACAATCAGCGAGCAGCAGTATGGTTTTGTGCTAAGAAAGAGTACTACAGATGCAATGCTTGCTTTAAGAGTGTTGATGGAGAAGTATAGAGAAGGTCAGAAGGAGTTTATCTCCAGAGTGGTGGTCTAGTGGTAGAGCATCTGCCCCACAACCGGGAGGCTGGAGTTCAAGTTCCGGCCGGGTCATGCCAAAGACCATATAAAAATGGAACTTCCTACTGTCCAGCTTGGTGCTCAGCAAAAATGGAACAGAGGAGAGAAATGTGGGCAGCAGTGGCTCAGGAGGTAGAGCGGGTCATCCAGTATTCAGAGGGTTAGTGGTTCAAATCGTGCCATTGTGTCCCTGGGCAAGACACTTTACCCACCTTTCCTCCAGTGCCCATGACACTGAGTATAAATGTTTGGTAATGGTCGGAGAGGCCGTTGGCCAGGATTAGCAGCCACAATTCCGTCAGCCTGCCCCAGGGCAGCTGTGGCTACAGTAGTAGCTTACCACTATCAATGTCTGGAGTGAATGAATAATGGACTTACTGTAAGCACTTTGAGATGTCACTTGACATGTAAAGTGCCATATAAATCTAATCCATTATTATTATTATTATTATCTGTGTCTTTGGATCTAGAGAATGGATATAATAGAGTACCAAGAGCTGAAGTGTGTTACTGTGTGTTGAAGTCAAGAGTGGCAGAGAAGTATGTGAAGGTGGTGCTGGACATACATGAGGACAGCTTTACAAATTAATCAGCTCATTTATTTGTTACCATATAAATTTCTGAATTATTTAGCATACCAATATCACTCTCGTTTGTTGTTGAGAACGCCATGAGTTACACACACAACACACACACATAAAAAAGAAATGAAAATCAGATGGTGCTTTTAGCGTTTTTCGTTTTTGTAATTGTCACATGAGATGTGCTGTAAACTGTATTTCTTCATAGCACAGCAGAAATTGTAATTATAGCCATTTCTGCAGACAGTAGATGTCATCCTTTTAATAAAAACGCACACAATCAAGGTTTTATTAAGTTCCTACAGCTTCCACAAAGAATCGGGAGGCCAGGATGATATACAGCTGCCAACTACTTAAGGGGTATTGATTTTAACTTTATACGATAGCTAGGAGGAAGTTAACACAATTGTCTTTGACTGTCACATCATAGCAATAAATTTGCAATAATACCACATAATTTTTTTATTATGTGGACTGGAGGTGGTAGAGTAGCCAGACATTGGACTCAAATAAAAGTAGCATTACACTATGATATGAAATACTCAAGTAAAAGTAGTCACTTGAGTAAGAAAATATCTGCTACTTTTCTCTTGAATTTGTAATCATTTAAGAATAAAGTTACTTTTTCTTTGTGAATGTTAAACTTTTCAAAAATATATACCTTTTTACTAATACATTTGCAGCTTGTTTTGTAATTTTTTTGTGCATTTGAAACAATAATAATATATTGTTATATTAAATGTAAACACTTTTTGGGGTTCCAAGCAGTGCAGCAGTGGGACACCTCTTGTTTTTGTTCTTATTATTATTATTATTATTATTATTATTATTATTATTATTTTACTTCAGGTTGTCTACTTTTGCCTGTTAGGGCCAGGGCCAGTCCATGGCCCTGAGGCACTAGAGGAATGGGGTTTTTTTAAACTGTATTGAGAGGACCCTCCTCAAGATGTGTGTGTGTGTGTGTGTGTGTGTGTTCCCAGAAGTGTTGTCTTTTGTACTTCCTTTAGGCTGATGTTGCCTGGGATTTCATCAATTTGTTTCTCAGTGCCTTTTTTGATAACTCCAAGGGCACCTACAACAATGGGGATTACCTTGGTTCTCATATGCCACATTTGAGCAATTTCTATCTGTAAGTCTTTGTATTTGGACAGTTTTTTCTGATACTTTGGTGGAAGTGTTTCAATCAGAGGGTATAGCCACATCAATCAGGGTGCATTTGTTCTCCCGCTTATCCTTGATGACAATATCTGCTGTTATTGTTCTGTCAGTCTGGGTGGGCATGTCATAGAGAATAGTTACATGTCCTTTTGCTTCAACTACTATTTTTGGGTTGTGCTCATACCACTTAGCTACAGTGTCTATTCCATATTCCCTGCAGACATTCCAGCATAGAAGGATTGCAACCTTGTTATGCCTTTGGATATACACTGTCTTTGTGAGTTCTGGGCAGCCTGAAATTATGTGATCTATGGTTTCTTGAGAACTATTGCATAGATGGCAGTGTGGGTCTGTCCACATCTTTTATAATGTGATGCTGGTATGTTCTGGTAGGGAGGGTTTGGTCTTGTACCGCTATAATCAGTCCTTCCATTTCTGATTTGAGTCCACTTGATTTGAGCCACTGATTTGTCAACTTCATGTCAACATTGGCCTCTCTAATTCTCAGGGGGTACCTTCCAGGCATTGCTTTCTATTCAAATCTTTTTTGCAATTGTTGCTGGCCTTGACATTTTGTGCTTTCTTTAAGTCTCTTTGCATGTAAAACTGTCGCTTCATCAACTTTCGGGGGGATCTCTTGAAGGGATGTATTTTTCAGCTTCTCTGGGATAGAGTAAAGCTTTTTTCTTTTTCATGTCGTTGGGCTAAGTGAACTAATCGATCATTGCTTGATGTCAAATAGGCATCTAACTTGATAGTGGTAGTCTTATAGGTCAGTTCCATTTGGATAAGACATCTTCCACCTTCTGTTCTTGGAAGATACTGTACAATCGATCAATATCAGCTTTTGGGTGGTGCATTTTTGCTAGTGTGAGAAGCTTTCTGGTTTTAGTGTCTAATTTCCTTCTCTGACAATTTCCAGTTGATGACATTGAAACTGTATGTGACTACAGGCAGGGCCAAAGTATTTATGGCTTTTACCTGGTTGGAAGAGTTGAGTTCACTGTTTAATACCAATCTGATTCTTCCGTAGTATTCTTTTCATATCTTTTCTTTCTTTGTTGCATGTTCAATGCCATCTCCTTCATTTACATCTAAATACTTATACATTCCTTCATGCTCAAGTTCTTTAATGGTGGTGGAGGTGTCTAGGTCTAGACTTGTGGAGTTTTTTATTCAACCTCTTTGAAAGGTTGCTTTTGCACATTTGTCAAGGCCAAACTCCATTGTGATGCTATCGCTGAAAGTTTTTACAATGGTGAGGACACCTGTCTGTTGGTTGTTGTTTTTTGCAAAAGTTTTCAGTTCATCCATATAAAACAAATGGTTCAGTTTGCCAGCCACAGTTTTGTACCCATATGTACTTTCCTTTACCAATGAGCTCAGAGGTGCAAGTGCAATACAGAAGAGTAGGGGTGATAAAGAATCTCCCTGGAAAATACCACATTTGATTTTAACTGGTGTAGATGCCATACCCACGTGGACAAAATTGTTGGTACCCCTCTGTTAATGAAAGAAAAACCCACAATGGTTACAGAAATAACTTGAATCTGACAAAAGTGGTATTAAATAAAAATTCTATGAAAATTAGCCAATGAAAATCAGACAGTGCTTTTGAATTGTGGTTCAACAGAATTATTTTAAAAAACAAACTCATGAAACAGGCCTGGACAAAAATGATGGTACCCTTAACTTAATATTTTCTTGCACAACCTTTTGAGGCAATCACTGCAATCAAACAATTTTTGTAACTGTCAATGAGACTTCTGCACCTCTCAGCAGGTATTTTGGCCCACTCCTCTGAGCAAACTGCTCCAGTTGTCTCAGGTTTGAAGGGTGCCTTCTCCAGACGGCATGTTTCAGCTCCTTCCACAGATGTTCAATAGGATTTAGATAAGGGCTCATAGAAGGCCACTTTAGAATAGTCCAATGTTTGGCTCTTAGCCATTCTTGGGTGTTTTTAGCTGTGTGTTTCGGGTCATTATCCTGTTGCAAGACCCATGACCTGCGACTGAGACCAAGCTGTCTGACACTGGGCAACATATTTCTCTCTAGAATACCTTGATAGTCTTGAGATTTCATTGTACCCTGCACAGATTCGAGACACCCTGTGCCAGATGCAGCAAAGCAGCCCCAGAACATAACAGAATCTCCTCCATGTTTCACAGTAGGGACAGTGTTCTTTTCTTAGTATGCTTCATTTTTGCATCTGTGAATATAGAGCTGATATGCCTTGCCAAAAAGTTCCCGTTTTGTCTCGTCTGTCCATAGGATATTCTCCCAGAAGCTTTGTGGCTTGTCAACATGCAGTTTGGCAAATTCCAGTCTGGCTTTTTTACGATTTGTTTTCAACAGTGGTGTCCTCCTTGGTCATCTCCCATGAAGTCCACTTTGGCTCAAACAACGACGGATGGTGCGATCTGACACTGATGTACCTTGACCTTGGAGTTCACCATGAATGTGTTTAGAGGTTGTTCTGGGCTCTTTTGTTACCATTCGTATTATCCGTCTCCTCCTGTGGCCACGTCCAGGGAGGTTGGCTACAGTCCCGTGGATCTTAAATTTCTGAATATGTGCAACTGTAGTCACAGGAACATCAAGCTGCTTGGAGATGATCTTATAGCCTTTACCTTTAACATGCTTGTCTATAATTTTCTTTCTAATCTCCTGAGACAACTCTCTCCTTTGCTTCCTCTGGTCCATGTTTAGTGTGGTAAACATCATGTCACCAAACAGCACAGTGACTACTTGTCACCCTTTAAATAGGTCGACTGACTGATTACAAGTTTGTAGACACCTGTGATGTTAATTAGAGGACACATCTTGGTTGAACATGTCCCTATGGTCACATTATTTTCAATCTTTTCTAGGGGTACCATAATTTTTGTCCAGGCCTGGGTTTTTCTTTCATTAACAGAGGGGTACCAACAATTTTGTCCACGGCTGTAAGAGCCTCTGGTCTGTTGGAGGTGCAATGTGGTTTTCCAAGATTTCATACTTTCAGAGATGGGCCAGGTGGTAATTGGGTATACTTTGTATATTTCAAGAGTACTCTTTATCCATGAGTGGGGGACACTATCGAATGCTTTTTTTTTATAATCAATGCATGCTGTTGAAAGGTTCTTTTTCTTAGATTTGGCATCTTCAGTCACCATTCTATTGATAAGCAGTTGGTCTTTACAACCATAGCTTCCACTCTGCTGCCTTTTTGTTCAGCTGGCAATATATTGTTCTGTTCAAGGAAATTATACATTCTGTCCACCACAATACAGTATATGTCAGGATCTTAAACATTGTTGGCAGGCAAGTGATGGGACGGTAGTTTTTTGGGTCTTAGTGTCTTACGACTTGGGGATTAGGTAGGTGACACCTTCAGTTAGCCATGCAGGGCAGTTGTGTGGCTTTTTCACATCACTGAATCCCTTAACAAGATCTTCATGGATAACATATAGGTTTTTTATCCAAAAGTTGGTGACACCTTCTGTTCCAGGGGATTTCCAATTACTTGATTTCTTGATGGCTAGAGTAGTTTCTTCCAAAGTAACGTCATCCCAGTTTTGTTTTCCAGGTCCTTAAATGTATCTACCTGTTTTTGGATCCAGGCTGCATTCTCATTGTCAGCTTTATCTTTTTTTTTTTCCAGATATTTCTCCGGAATGCCTCAACTTCTTCAGTGGATGGGACATTCACTTTGATTGTTTTCTGTTATTATTATTATTATTATTATTATTGCAAATATGTTGAGAATGACTGGGCCTAGACTTAAAATTCTTTCATCATTTCATCATCTTCTAAAAATGAGGTTTTCTGCATCGTATTTTCAAAAATGTACAAGTGAAATCACAATGAACTCTTCCAAGGTCATTTATCCAAATTAGTTGAAATTAAGCATGGATCATAAACAGATAGTGATAATGAAAAGTTGCTAAAATTATCAAAAAATATTTATCCATTTTGCTTTTACAGGCCAGTGACGTTGCATAGTTTCTCTTTGGCATGTATTTTCTGGTTTATCTTCTGATGAAACATCACACTCACAATCACAACAATATTTTTCAGAATCACACCAAATTTCATCTCTGTGAAGTGTTTATTAGCCCTGGTGTCTTGTCAATGGAACATTTTGTTTTGAGAATGGTAGACTTTGAACTAAAGCAGTCATACAGTCTTATGGTGCAGTGGGTTAAGGTATTCATCTGGTGTGTTGGCGGTCATGGGTTCAAATCCTCCCTGAGAAGTCTCAGTCCTCTGTAGTACAAAATGCCCTTCCTGTTTTTTTTTTTTTTTTTTTTTTTTAAACCTTAAGTGTAACACAACTTCAGCTTTAAATGCTGCTAAAAAGTACAAAACCTTGAAGTCAGTGGCTGCTCGGAACCTGATGATTGCCAATGGAGGCTCCGTTTCCTTTTTTTTTTAATTTGTGAGTTTTGTGATTTTAAAAAAATCACATTGGTTTACACTGATCACATTTCATTAACAGCTAAAAAAAATAAAATGGTAAAATTACTAAAAAAAAAAAAAGACAAAAGAAAAACTAATTACAGTATTAGCAAGCAAAATTTGAAATCATTAAGTCACTTAAAGAGTAGGATCATATATCCATGGGTAAAAAGTTTTTTTTTGTTCTTCGTAAATGTACTCAAAAGCAAAAGTATCCTGCAATAAATCCAGTTAGTGAAGTACAATATTGTGAAAAAAGTTATTTGAGTGCATGTACTTGAGTAGTTACTACCCATATCTGACGAGAAATGTAAATTAGGTGCCCAGGGATCACATCTTTTTCTTCAACAATTATAATTCATTTATATTTTGTTTTGGGGGAAGTTTTTTCAAATGTTTCTAGTCAAATAAAATTATGTAGATAAACGACATTATTTTTGTATATTATACAGATGAAACAGGGACTCACCTGAAAACAGTTGGAGTTCAGATTGTACTGCAGTCCTCAGGTTGATAATTGCTCTTACTCTGGCGCCATCAGGTGGTCATATTAGAAATTACTCAGTGATGGCTGCTGTGCAGGTGAGGTTAAATGTAACATTAAAGCTGGTTCAGCCTAAATATGACTTGAAACAGTAAAAACCGTTAAATGAAGACTGATAGACACATTTCCTTAAGTGTTACTCACTAGTTACACTTAAGTGTTACTGATTTTTTAGCTTTAATTTAGAGAATTTTTCAAATTAATCTTAATAAGAGTGAATTGTTTCCGATTAATGAAAAGATTCGAGTTCAGGATTTTGAAAATTTTCCTTTCAAGGTTGTTATTGATCATTTTAATTATCTTGGGATATGTGTTATTAAACAACTTAATTACTTGTTTAAAAATAATTTTCTCCCCTTATTTGACCAGTGCAAGCTAATACTTTCCAAATGGTCCCCATTATCCTTGTCTTTAATTGGCAGAATCAATTCTGTAAAAATGATGTTACTTCCAAAGTTTTTATATTTGTTTCAATGTCTCCCCATTTTTATTCCTAAATCCTTTTTTAAGTCTTTGGACTCTCTGATTACCTCATTTATTTGGAATGGTAAACATCCGAGATTGAGGAAAGTTTTTCTTCAAAGACCCAAATCAGTAGGTGGCATGGCTCTGCCTAACTTTCAATATTACTACTGGGCAGCAAATATCAGGTGCATGTTATATTGGAAACATTTCTATCTGGAACCCAAATCACCTATTTGGATCCTTATGGAGTCACATGTGGACAATCAAACTTCCCTACCGGCAATTTTAGGTTCACCACTTCCCCTTGCTTTGTCTACACTGGGTAATAACAAAGTAGTTCGTCAGTCTCTTAGAATTTGGTCTCAATTCAGGAAAAATTTCGGTCTTCAGTTTTTCTCCATTAGAAGTCCAATTGCCGCAAATCATTTATTTACCCCATCAACTATTGATAGTGCATTTCATATATGGCACAGAAAAGGTTTAAAATCTTTTGCGGATTTATATTTTGATGGTCAATTTGCAAGTTTTTCTCAACTTTCCACTAAATTCGACATCACTTCTACACATTTTTTCCGCTTCCTCCAGGTCAGGCATTATGTGCAAACCATGACAAAACAATTCCCTCAAAAACTTTCTGATAATCCTCTAGATGATTTTTTATTAGTTAAACCAACTTCTAAGGGGGTAATGTCAGTTTTATATAATTTAATTTCAAATTTACAATCTTCTTCTCTGGCCGCTATTAAATTGAATTGGGAACAAGATCTTAATTTTACTTTTACTGATGAACTGTGGGACTCTATTCTTGGCCAGGTTCACACTGTATCAATGTGTGCTCGTCACGCTCTTATTCAATTTAAGATTGTACACCGGATGCACCTGTCCAAGGTTAAGTTAGCACGTATTTACTCGGATATAGACCCAACTTGTGAAAAGTGTGGTAGCGCTCCTGGCACTTTGCTTCACATGTATTGGTCCTGCCCTGCATTGATGAATTTTTGGCATTCTGTTTTTATCACTATGTCTGAAGTCCTGCAATATCAAATCAAACCTGATCCATTATGCGCCATTTTTGGTGTGGCTCCAGAACTTGTCTTGCCAAATTCCAAATTAAAAGTATTCAAATTTTCATTATTATTGGCTAGACGTGCTGTATTACTGAAGTGGAAAGACTCTTTGCCCCCTTCACATTTACAGTGGATAAAAGATATAATGTCCTGTTTGGATTTAGAAAAAATCAGATATACAGTCTGTGGCTCTGAAAACAAATTCTATAAATTATGGCGCCCGTTTCTTGATTTCTTTGAAAGACCCACGATTATAGTTTCTGAGTAGCTCATATCCCCTTTACCCCACCCCCACCTCACACACACAATTTTTCTTTTCGTATTTTTTTATTATTGTTTATTTAAAGGTTTTTGTGTTTTGAAGCATCCACATTTGTTAGTATTAAATTTTAGTTTTGCACTGTTTGGTTAAAACAAAAATGAAAATTTCCAATACTTTGTATTGTATTGATACCTCAATTAATAATAATAATAATAATAAAAAAAAAAAAAAGCTGGTTCAGCCTAAATATGACCTGAAACAGTAAAAACCGTTAAATGAAGACTGATAGACACATTTCCTTAAGTGTTACTCACTAGTTACACTTAAGTGTTACTGATTTTTTAGCTTTAATTTAGAGACTCTTAAGTAATAATTGATTCTTAGCTGCTGGAAAAACAGGCTTATAGACTAGAATTTTTTTTTATGCTTCATTAACAGTTCAAACTTAAGACTTTAATGTGACAGTGTAGGGAAGAAAGAACAATTACAAATATATCTGTTTTTGTTCCCAGTAGATTATTTATAGAATCTTAATTATATTTGGTGTTACCTCCTCTGCATTCATGACAGCAGATACAGTGGAGTGAAAGTGTTTGTCCCTATCCTGATTTCTCATTTTTTTTTGTATGTTTCTCACATCTATATGTTTCAGATCATCAAACAAATTTAAATATTAGACAAAGATATCACAAGTAAACACAAAATGCAGATTTTAAATGAAGGTGTTTATTACTAAGGGGGAAAGAATCCAAATCTACATAGCCCTGTGTGAAAAAGTGATTGCCTCCTAATCTTAATAACTGGTTGGGCCACCCTTAGCAGCAACAACTGCAATCAAGCATTTGCGATAACTGGCAATGAGTATTGTACAGTGCTGTGGAGGAATTTTGGCCCACTCATCTTTGCAGAATTGTTGTAATTCAGCCACATTGGAGGGTTTTTGAGCATGAACCACCTTTTTAAGGTCATGTCACAGCATCTCAATCGGATTCAGGTCAGGACTTTGACTAGGTCACTCCAAAGTCTTCATTTTGTTTTTCCTTAAGCCATTCAGAGGTGGACCTGCTGGTGTGTTTTGGATCATTGTCCTGCTGCAGAGCCCAAGTGCATGTCAGCGTGAGGTCACAAACAGATGGCTGGACATTCTCCTTCAGGATTTTTTGGTAGACAGCAGAATTCATAGTTCCGTTTACCACAGCAAGTCTTCCAGGTCCTGAAGCAGCAAAACAGCCCCAGACCATTACACTACCACCACCATGTTTTACTGTTCCTTTTCTGAAATGCTATGTTACTTTTACACCGGATGTAATGGGAAACACACCATCCAAAAAGTTCAACTTTTGCCTCATCAGTCCACAGAGAATTTTTCCCATGACTCATGGGGATCATCAAGATGTTTTCTGGCAATACTGAGATGGGCCTTTATGTTCTTTTTGCTCAGCAGTAGTTTTCGTCTTGGAACCCTGCCATGCAGGCCATTTTTTCCCAGTCTCTTTCTTTTTTTTTATCACCCTTATTGTCATTCAACCGTACAACCAATCATGTACAGCAGAACGAGATTGTGCTTTACCTATCTACTGTGTTAATCACACACACCCCAAGTGCAGAATCAGAGGGCCGCTGCCATGCAATTTGCCGCCACAGAGTTCCCTCCTCCATTCCATTTATTGCTGAGCACCAAGCTGGATGGCAGGAAGTTTCACTTTTTATAAGGTCTTCGGCATGACCCAGCCAGGATTTGAACCCCTGCCTCCCGGGTGTGGGGCGGATGCTCTGCCAACTGAGCGACCACTCCGGTACTTCTTATGGTGATGTCGAGAACACTGACCTTAACTGAGGCAAGTAAGGCTTGCAGTTCTTTGGATGTTGTTGTGGGGTCTTTTGAGACCTCTTGGATAAGTCATTACTGTGCTCTTGGGGTAATTTTGGTCAGCCGGCCACTCCTGGGAAGGTTCACCACTGTTCCATGTTTTCACCATTTGTGGATAATGGCTCTCACTGTGGTTTGCTGGCATCCCAAAGCTTTAGAAATGGCGTTGTGACCTTTTCTAGACTGATAGATCTCAATTACTTTGTTTCTCATTTGTTCCTGAATTTCGTTGGATCACAGCATGATGTCTAGCTTTTGAGGATCTTTTGGTCTACTTCACTTTGTCAGGCAGGTCCTATTTAAGTGATTTCCTGATTGAGAACATGTGTGGCAGTAATCAGGCCTGGGTGAGGTTAGAGAAATTGAACTCAGCTTTCCAAAGATGTGATAAACCACAGCTAATTTATGTTTTAACTGGGGAAAGTGGGGGCAATCACTTTGTCACACAGGGCAATGTAGGCTTGGATTTTTTTTTACCCTTAATAACAAACACCTTCATTTAAAAACTGCATTTTGTGTTTACTTGTGTTATCTTTGTCTAATATTTAAATTTGTTTGATGATCTGGAACATTCAAGTGTGACAAACAAATGGGAAATCAGGAAGGGGGCAAAGACTTTTTCACACCACTGTAATTTCACTTCCTCAGGACATGACAGTGGAAAGAAAAACATTTAACCATCACTGTAAACTCAGATGTCTAATAGTTATTTTTCCTCTTTATAGGGGGTGTATTGTTCTCTTTTTTCCCCTCTATGGCTACAGTTCTGCCCTGCGATAGACTGGCGATCTGTCCAGGGTGTACCCTGCCTCTCACCCAAAGATGCTGGGATAGGCTCAAGTCCCCACCACCACCTCTCCACTGGTCATTCTGGGTTTCCAGACATAACATCTGGAGATGAGAGTTAAACCATGGAAGTGTGCCTGAGGCCATTACAGCCATTTCTGGAAAACCCCAGTGAGCCCCTCCGTACTGTGGCTGCGCTGATTTGATGCTTTCACCACTACATGTTGGCATTCAACCTGGGCAAGCAGGACAAGGTACGGAAGTGAGCTCTACTGATTCACAATCTGGACATAGAAGGCCAACCCATTTTCCACACATTAGGACCAATGGAGTCATTTGCTGATTCAGTCGAACTGCTAGCTAGCTACTTCGCTACACCCGATAATGTGTTGGCGCAGCGTATTAGGTTTCACCAACGATGACAAAAGCCTGGAGAGATGACACAATAATTCATCACGGACCTTCGCAATCTAGCTAGCATGTGCAGATTTGGTCTATTGGAAGATGAAATGGTGCAGGACCAGTTGGCCGAGCATACTAGCAACCTGCGGCTGCGGAAGAAGGTGCTAACAGCCCCAAACAACATGATGCTAGCTAACACTGTCGAGCTAGCATTTCAGCTGGAGTCCACCAAAAGTTTAGCATCAGAGCTAGGTGTGCAGCAACAATAATGACAGCCAAGTCACACACCACTTGCATACGCAGTAAGCACAGAAGAACCCAGTGATGAGGCTGAGGTAAACAAAATCAGAAAAACGCCACTGGGTGCTTCTCATGCGGCAACTGTGGTTTCCCGATGCACTGACAGAGAACACGTTTCTGCCCAGCAAGGGGGCAACAATGTAAAAGATGCGTTAAATTCAACCACTTCGCCAACGTCTGCCGGTCAGCACCACTGCCAAACCTGCTGACCAGCTCAAGTCACTCGCCTGCGACGACCATCCACACGGTGAGGTCCAGAGACGTGGCGTACGCATTCTTCATGGTGGAGCTGGACAATGTCAACTTGCCGCTCCTGCTCGACACCGTGGCAGTGAGATTAATGTTAAACTGGGCCACGGTGAAGACGTTCTTTCCCAACCAAATGATCAGAAAAAACCCAGCGGTGCTGTATGGGTATGGTGGCTACCGAGTCAGCAATGTAGGGACCATCACACTAACGGTCCTTTACGCATCAAGAGTCGTGACTGACTTTGTTTTTCAAGTGTCCACGCATGGAGATAACATATTAGGATGTGACCTATTTTATCAAATGGGCTTCTCCATCTGCAACAGTAATAGACTCTATTTCACTGATGGTGATGAGTGGGACACAACACACCCAAATGACAATGATGAGGATACAGCCATCCCATGCTCACGAGAGGAGCGCTGCCCAGGGAAGGGGCAACAACCGGACTTGCCTCAGATCTTCGCCCAGCATGAGCCTCCAAGAGCCGCTGGAGAATTACAGGAGAGAGAGCCCACGTCCATCGGGAACCCCGGGATACAACAACCTGGCGCAGGTTCTACCAATGGCAACAGCGACACATCACCACAACCGGACTCTCCAGGTGAAGAGGAGAAGGGGCTGGACTACTTCCAAATCCACGCACGGCACCAGCCTACAGGAGCCGCCGCTGAGCCTCTGGATGAAGAGTCCATGACCAAACAAAACACAACAGAGCCACCAGATGTCTTCCAAATCCACGACTAATACGAACCTCCAGGAACAGAGATGAGATGCTGAGATGCAGGATGAAGAGTCCATAACCCAACAGGACACAGCAGAACCACCACAGCCTGGTGGACGCCCCACAACAGACGTAAGAGCTACACCATCACAGCCCCAACGCCATGTACAGCTGAACAAAATGCCACTTGCAGTGATGGGACTGGGTTCGGGTCTGCAGAACCAAACAACCGGACCCGCACTCGGCCTCAACACCACCCCCACCACCACTGACACCCATCAGGATCATCGTGCAACTGGACCCAACGACCTTCAAACTGGCAGATGGTTCGGTGTGGCAAGCCAACCGTCTCCATCGGGTTCAAACAGCAACCCCGGACGACAGGGCTTCGTGGGAGGTGACTCACATGGTGTGGGGCCCGGACTGGAGTTTCGTGAGAGACAATCCCGGTCTGTGGGCCCCCGCATCTCCAGTGACGTGTCCACCACGGGCTCACTACAAGGCCCCTCCGACTGAACTGCCTTCCTCACGCAAAAGAAAAAAGAAAGAGGACTGTTTAGCTAGGGGTGCAGCTGCCTACGGATAGTGGCAGAATAGCCCACTCAGCCGCGCTGGGTTACGCGGAAGTCTACCCACTGGCCCTAGCTAGTTTTGGGGGGTTTATATTAAATTAATTAAATCACCCTTATTGTCATTCAGCTGTACAACCAATCACGTACAGCAGAACGAGATTGTGCTTTACCTATCTACAGTGTAAATCACACACACCCCAAGTGCAGAATCAGAGGGCCGCTGCCATGCAAGGCGCCGCCACAGATTTCCCTCCTCCATTCCATTTATTGCTGAGCACCAAGCTGGATGGCAGGAAGTTCCACTTTTATATGGTCTTCGGCATGACTCGGCCGGGATTTGAACCCCTGCCTCCCGGGTGTGGGGCGGATGCTCTACCAACTGAGCCACCACTCCGGTACATATGTATGTATGTACAATTTTATTTGTACCAAATTGGGGCGGGTGAATTTGAATGCATGTTGTTCTGTTTTTCCAAGGGGGGGGGGTGAATGTGGTAGAAGGAACGACTGGTTATACCACAGGTTTGGATGGCATTGGCGTGATTATGCAGCTGTTTGGTGACGTCATCACACTGAACTGAAAGGTGAGGGTCGGCCATCTTAGGCAATCATCCTCTCTTATGATACCATCCCATAACAGACACTCTGTACTGTTAGTTCATACTTTGTTGTAATAAAGTTTGTGTTCCAAGCAACACCACTGTCTGTTGGTCATTCCAGGTTTCCAGACATAACAGGAGATGCCATGCACCAGCGCTGGCCTGACCCACCATGAGCAACTAGGGTTTCAGTGTCTTGCTCAAGGACACTTCGACACGCAGACTTCAGACAGCTGGAATCAAACCCCTGATCCTCCGATTAGTAGTCAGCCACACTACACCTGCACCACAGTTGCTTATTTGGGCTTGCTTTGCTGTCTGTGTGACAGCAGCTCATATGGGACCTTTTTTAACTTTATCAGAAAACATACAATTTTTACAACAAAACTATTACTGCCAGGGGAATAATAATACTTTTACATTCAGAAAAGTTTCAAGCCAAGGTTGCAATACAAAAATAAAATTAAAATACAATATTTATGTACAAAACATCTAAATAGCTTTCTTATTTTTTATGTTGCTAATAGTTGTGCCATATCATTTCAGTTCAAAATAAAAATGTTCAAAGTTTGGTTTCATTCTGGAGTCTGTCCTCGTCTTCTTGTGTATGTGAAACTTTCCTTTAAGCAATTAACAATTGTATGAAATAAAACAGTCTTTGTCCATTGATTTTTCTTCAAATCCAAAAATGTCTCTTTCATTAAACAGAATTTTTTGTCCAGTCCACTGCAAAATAAAATGTTCAACATCTGTCCATAACATCTTTGTGTAAATACAATTAACAAACAGATGAGAGACCGACTCTCTCTCCAGTCCACAAAAAAGACAAGAATGATCTATTTTGAGTTCAAACTTTTCAAATAAATCTTTAACAGGGTATATACAAAGCAAAATTTTATAAGAAATTTCCTTTTCCTTGTTATTAACAAAAAATGTATCACTAACTGACCAAATTTGTTTCCAATTTAACCCTTGATATTGAGCTGCCCAAAAACACTGACATGTAGATATTCCCACTGTCTGCATAACGCTTCTTATATATTTATCACATACGAGACCTTAAATTGAAAAAATTCTCCATTGAAATGAATGGCAAGAGTGAAATTATCTTTTGATCCCGATCAAATTTTGCCACGAGTTACACATATGATGTTTGTCAGTTTAAAAGATAATTTTCCAAGTAATTAAAGTTGTCGGCTGTCGTATAATGAGAGTAATATTTAGTTTTTGTTTAAACGACTAGCGGACAACTCCCATCATCCCACATCACTAAACATGATTACAGTTTTTCATTTTTTTGTTGACTGCCAACTTTGTCAATTTGCTGTTGCTTATGCAAAATGCTCATCTTTTCTTTTAATAAGAGTTTAACAATTTAAGTTTTCCAAAGTTTTTATGTTGACTGTGTTTACTATAAATTTGCTGTTGCTTATGCAGAATACATATGAATTTTCCTTTAATTAGAGTTTATAAAATTGAGTTATTCAATGCTAACTGTGTTTACAGTCAATTCACTGCAAACAAACGTAAATCGTTATACAGACATGGACAAAATTGTTGGTACCCCTCTGTTAATGAAAGAAAAACCCACAATGGTCACAGAAATAACTTGAATCTGACGAAAGTGGTAATAAATAAAAATTCTATGAAAATTAACCAATGAAAATCAGACAATGCTTTTGAATTGTGGTTCAACAGAATTATTTTAAAAAAACAAACTCATGAAACAGGCCTGGACAAAAATGATGGTACCCTTAACTTAATATTGTGTTGCACAACCTTTTGAGGCAAGCACTGCAATCAAACGATTTCTGCAACTGTCAATGAGACTTCTACACTTCTCAGCAGGTATTTTGGCCCACTCCTCATGAGCAAACTGCTCCAGTTGTCTCAGGTTTGAAGGGTGCCTTCTCCAGATGGCATGTTTCAGCTCCTTCCACAGATGTTCAATAGGATTTACATCAGGGCTCATAGAAGGCCACTTTAGAATAGTCCAATGTCTGGCTCTTAGCCATTCTTGGGTGTTTTTAGCTGTGTGTTTTGGGTCATTATCCTGTTGCAAGACCCATGACCTGCGACTGAGACCAAGCTGTCTGACACTGGGCAGCACATTTCTCTCTAGCATACCTTGATAGTCTTGAGATTCCATTGTACCCTGCACAGATTCAAGACACCCTGTGCCAGATGCAGGAAAGCAGCCCCAGAACATAACAGAACCTCCTCCATGTTTCACAGTAGGGACAGTGTTCTTTTCTTGGTATGCTTCATTTTTGCATCTGTGAACATAGAGCTGATGTGCCTTGCCAAAAAGTTCCAGTTTTGTCTGGTCTGTCCATAGGACATTCTCCCAGAAGCTTTGTGGCTTGTCAACATGCAGTTTGGCAAATTCCAGTCTGGCTTTTTTATGATTTGTTTTCAACAGTGGTGTCCTCCTTGGTCGTCTCCCATGAAGTCCACTTTGGCTCAAACGACGACGGATGGTGCGATCTGACACTGATGTACCTTGACCTTGGAGTTCACCATGAATGTGTTTAGAAGTTGTTCTGGGCTCTTTTGTTACCATTCGTATTATCTGTCTCCTCCTGCGGCCACGTCCAGGGAGGTTGGCTGCAGTCCCGTGGATCTTAAATTTCTGAATAATATGTGCAACTGTAGTCACAGGATCATCAAGCTGCTTGGAGATGGTCTTATAGCCTTTACCTTTAACATGCTTGTCTATAATTTTCTTTCTAATCTCCTGAGACAACTCTCTCCTTTGCTTCCTCTGGTCCATGTTTAGTGTGTTACACACCATGTCAACAAACAGCACAGTGACTACTTGTCACCTTTAAATAGGCCGACTGACTGATTACAAGTTTGTAGACACCTGTGATGTTAATTAGAGGACACATCTTGGTTGAACATGTCCCTATGGTCACATTATTTTCAATCTGTTCTAAGGGTACCATCATTTTTTGTCCAGGCCTGTTTAATGAGTTTGTTTTTTAAAATAATTCTGTTGAACCACAATTCAAAAGCATTGTCTGATTTTCATTGGCTAATTTTCATAGAATTTTTATTTATTACCTCCGCCAAGGAGGTTATGTTTTTACCGGGGTTTGTCTGTTTGTTTGTTTGTTTGTTTGTTTGTTACCAACATAACTCAAAAAGTTATGAATGGATTTTGATGAAATTTTCAGTAAAGGTGTGTAATGCCACAGGGGACAGATGATTAGATTTTGGTAATGATCTGAGAGTGCATACCTCCACCAAGGCCTTTGTTTGTATTTGTGCAGCAGGATTTCATAAAACTAGATGGATTTGGATGAAATTTTCACCAGAGGTGCTTCTTGGGCTAGAGAGGAACCCATTATATTTTGGTGATAATCTGAGAATGCATACCTCATCCAAGGCTCTTATCTTCTCACAGTGTGTTAGCAACAACACTCCAAAACTGATGGACAGACTTTGATGCAATTTTCACCTCAAGTGGCTATAGGCCTACACACAAACCCATTACATTTTGGAGGTGATCCATGACAAACGAAAGGAGCCTTGGCAGAGGTATGCGCTCTATGAGTGTTTTTCTAGTTACCACTTTGGTCAGATTCAAGTTATTTCTGTAACCATTGTGGGTTTTTCTTTCATTAACAGAGGGGTACCAACAATTTTGTCCACGTCTGTATCTATACTGTTATCAAGTAGCCTCTCTTTTACACAATGTGGTAGGTTGGCTGTTGGGCTTTTTTGGGGCTTGTTTTCATAGAGCTGGTTGCATGTTTCTCTTGCGAGATCTGGCAACACTGATTAAGCGGTAGAGTCCAGTGAAGCTGCTTAGTGGCCACAGGTCAATCTGTGGTTGTACTGGGCAGTTTTCAGATGTGAATGTGTATCTGTGCGAGTGTGAAGAAGGTGTCCTTGTAGAAGAGAGGCTGCCTCTCAATGGACCTTTCCTGTACAAATAAAGGTAAAATAAAACGAAGACCAGAACAGCATCTCAGGTTGCAAGAGGTTCACTGTACTTCAGTGGCAAAAATGGCCCTGAAGTACTTGTTGGGCACGCCCCAATTTGCACTGCTTTGAGGTTTAAGAATGCACCAGCAGATAGATACACATACAAACAAACCTACCTCCACTACTTCATTTCTTACTCTCAGTTTCCAAAAAGACATTCCTCAGATTATCTCTGTATCATTCTGCAACTGCTAGCACTAGAGCTAGAAAGTAGCAAGCTTTTTGGGGACATTCATCTTGGATTCAAAGAAGAGGAATGCACCATGTGGTTGAGCATAATGCTAGCTTGCTAGCTCTAGGTGTTGGATGTTGCCCCATGTAACTAATATAAAACTGGCTGAATGCCCATACAAAGCATTATCAGGGGTAGGTTGCGTGTGTTAGATATGTCCCCATATTAACAATAGGCAGCACGGACATGAGGACGCAGGCACGGGTGACGTCATCACGCCATGCCTATATTAGGACTGATGGCAGGAATCGGGGTCTTTGGTGCCTCGCCTCCAAACCGACCAGAGCCTGTACCAGTTTAGTGCTAGCTTATGGCTATATTGATACAACATATGTACCATCTTTTGTGTTTGTAATAAAGTTCGTGGTTGGTTTAACTCCTGCCTCCAATGTCCTAATTCCAGACATAACAAATGGCAACGAGGATAAGCCCAGATAAGTCTGACATGACAGCGTTCATACCATCCCTACCGCCATTCCTCGTTCTATCAGGTAAGCCGCCGATCCCCTGGCCCCTCTGGCATGAGAGGTTCCAGTGTTTTTTCGCCGCTGCCAACTTGAACGAGAGAAGGGACGGGACACGGTACGTCACGAATCCATTGATACACCACATGTTGCTGAAGGGGCTAGCTGTTCGGACAGTGGCAGACACGGTGAAATGGCTACAGGTGGTGCTGTTGGAGATGCTGCACCACCTATCGGAGTCAGAGGTGACGGAATTAGTGTCCCAGCTGGAGATAACAGCCCAAGTAGTTGCGCTGCTAGCAGGTGCTGGCCCGCGCTCCACACAGTTAGCTCTGCTGGTGCAGATGGTAGCCCCGGTTGCTGAGCCCACCGACCCCACACCTTCTCAGGAGGGCCCCAAGGTGGACGCTGCGGGGCAACAGAGCATCACAGGGCAACAACCCATCGGTAAACTCAGCTTGGATAACGACGGCTTGTCTGCACACAGACGTGGATGCATCCACCCCCTGCCTCGCACCACACGCCAATCATAACCCAGCAGAACTGGTGTGGCCACAAGAGTCCCAGTCTGCAGCCACACGGGACCTGGAGCTGGTCCCCGTGCAGCACAAGTGTCCTTGAGCTGCAGCCTCATCACAGGACGGAGAGTATGACTTCGTCAATGTGGGTACAGCCGATGACCAAACCATGGAGAGAGAACACAGCATGGAGAAAGAGCACAAACTGGATTCACCTCTGATCTTCGCCCAGCATGAGCTTCAAGCAGCCGCCATGGAGCCACAGGAGAGAGAGTTTGTGGAGAAAGGGGACCCCGGTGAACAAAGACAACCCGGCACGCATCCCGTCGCTGATGACAGCGACACATCACTGCGACCACAACCAGTACCAGGTAAGAGAGAGAAGAAGCCGAACTCATCCCGCATCTTCACAGAGTATTAGCCTCAGGGAGCCGCTGCAGCACAGCGGGATGGAGAGTTTGTGGCCCAGCAGGACCCAACAGAGCATCACCAACTGAGGGCATGTCCTGCCGCCAGCGTGGATGGCACGCCGCCCCAGCAGCAGCCAGCATCAAGGACAAGGGAGCAGCAGCACCGAGTACAGCCAAACAGACCACTGAACGCACTACTTGATTGGGTTTGGGTCCAGCGATCTGACTGCCTGGACCTACAGACGGTCCTGTCACTGTGGATGAGAATCGCTGCACAAAAGAGGCCAGCCGCTGTCCAGATAGCTGATGGTTCAAGATGGTGCACCGGCCATCTGCGGAAGGTAAGAGCAGCTGCCTCGGATCAAGACACAGTGCTGGAACTGACCCAGCTGGTATGGGACCCAGGCTGGGACATTACTGAAGAGTGAGCCATGACTCCAGCGAGAAGGCACTCAGGTCCGCAGCAGCCGGTGCCTCCGGGGGCATGCCCACCGCGGGCTCAACTGGGGCTTCTGAAGGTGAATTGTTGAAAATGATTCTGCTTTGACACATTTAACACAGCACAGCTGCTTCAGTAGTGGCAGAACAATCCACACAGTCGTGCAGGGTTAAGCGGCAGTCCACCCGGTGGCCCAGGTTATGTTTGAGTGTGTTTAAAAAAAAAAAAAAAAACCTGCTGTGATTTGATGTGTTCATGATGTTTTGTTTTGTTTTTTTCAGAAGGGGTTAAATGTTAGATATGTCCCCATATTAACAATAAGCAGCACGGACGTGAGGACACAGGCACGGGTGACGTCATCACGCCGTGCCTATATTAGGAGGACTGATGGCAGGAATCGGGGTCTTTGGCGCGGCGCCTCGCCTCCAAACTGGCCAGGGCCTGTACCAGTTTAGTGCTTATGGCTATATTGATACAACACATGTACCATTTTGTTTTATTAATAAAGTTAATGTTCGCTTCGACTCCTGCCTCTGCTGTCCTATTTCCAGACATAACAGTGTGGTTTAAACAGCAGTCAGGACATGACTGGTCCCTGGGGTATAATAAGCACAGAAACAAGCCTGAATGAGCCTAGCTGCAGCTAACTGCTATCGCTGAGGGAGCTGATAATGTGTAAATGAAAAATCTGTCACTTTTAAGTCATTCAGTCCCTTTTTTAAAAGTAACATCTAAATAAGCACAACTGCACAAAGTTGAAAATGTGAATCTTTATTTAATTCACTTTCATACCATTTTCTTTCAAATGTTTCCAAAGAACTACTTAAGACCTCTTTATTTTTTATTTATTTGGAAAAGTACAAAATTTCCCTCAAAAAATCAGGCACAATAATCTCATGAATCATGCTAAGGTTTGGATGTTAAAACGACTGCTGCTATGACTTATTTAAATTCTCCTTCATAATGAAAGCTTTAAAAGAATTCTGTATGAAAACGTGATTCTGATCTCCATCTGTATCATGAGTGAGAAATGAGAAGCAGTAATGAAAGATACTGAAAGACATCAGCAGTAACCCCCCATCCCCCTGAGATTAGTTGTTGACGACTTGGCTGAAGGGTTTCGCAGAGTCGGCCATAAAAGCCTCGATCTCCTCCACGGTGCGAGGGACGCAGGTCAGCAGTTCCACACCGTCTGCCGTCACCGCAATGTCATCTTCAATGCGAACCTGCACACCGGAAATATGTAGATGAGACAAAGTCATTTTCTCCCATTGGGACCCAATACCCACAGACGCTGATGCAACTCTTACATACAGTCATGTGAAAAAATTAGGACACCCCAAATATTCAGTTTTTTTATTAAGAAATGTTCACATATCTATGTCTAACCTTGTTTTTATTTTTATTGGCATTTTTTAACATTCATTTTAGCCATTTTAAGTAGGAATGAATGTGGGGGTGTCCTAAAAAAGATGGGGGTTGTCCTAATTTATTCCTTACTATTTGTTTAGAATTACATTTTACAGAAAATTTGAAAAAAAGTCTTTAATTCATTTTTAATTGCTTAGTTGTATTAGATGAATCTCCCAGTATTTTTAACATTGATATTAAATATCCATATGTCCAAATATGTAAAAAAAAAAACCACACACACACAGGCTTATACAGGGTGTCCTAATTTTTTCACATGACTGTAGACAAAATTAGTACAAGCATGGCCATAGTGGATGACCGACATTTTTACCCCTAGTCAAAGTAAACATGATAAAATTTACCTAACTACATAAAACTTGCAGTTTTTTGCAACATTGTACAGTGCAGTTTTATCTTAGGTCAGCATTTATACAGACAAAACATGAGGAAAATACCTGTAGACAGGGGTGGGCGATACTTGATATGATATACAGTGGATATAAAAAGTCTACACACCCCTGTTCAAATGCCAGGTTTTTGTGATGTAAAAAAAATGAGACCAAGATAAATTATGTCAAAACCATTAATGTAACTGATAACCTGTACAACCCAATTGAAAAACAAACTGAAATCTTTTAAGGGGAAAAATAAAAAACTTACAATAACCTGGTTGCATAAATATGCACACCCTTAAACTAATACTTTGTTGCAGCACCTTTAGTTTTTATTACAGCACTCAAGTCTTTTTGGGTAGGAGTCTATCTGCGTGGCACATCTTGATGTGGCAATATTTGCACACTCTTCTTTGCAAAACTGTTCCAAATCTGTCAGATTGCAAGGGCATCTCCTGTGCACAGCCCTCTTCAGATCACCCCACAGATGTTTGATCAAATTCAGGTCTGGACTCTGGCTGGGCCATTCCAAAACCTTAATCTTCTTCTGGTGAAGCCATTCTTTTGTTGATTTGGACATGTGCTTTGGGTCACTGCTGTGCTGAAAGATGAAGGTTTTTTTTTTTTTTAATTTTGTATACGTTATTAATCCCAGAGGGAAATTCAGGGCATCCACCTGGATGGATGAGGCAGCCACAGTACTTCGCCAATCTCTTCACGATTCACACACACATTCACACCTAGGGCCACTTCATACACTGGATGCTAAATTGCACATTGTTCATTTGCACAATGTACATAGTCTCACCCCGTCTCACGTCCATATTATCTCTGCTGCTAAATTATCATTGTACAGTCTACTGGGTATTATCAGGACACACAGCTTTACACAGAGGAATTCTCACACTGGATGCTAATTTGTACATTGTTCATTTGCACATTGTACATAGTCTTATACCATCTCACGTTCATGTCATCTCTGATATTAAAATTACCATTGTACAGTCTATTGGGTATTATCAGAGACAAGTCATACTCATTCAGTGAATTTTTATTGTACTCAGGGACAGGTTATAGTCACCCAGTGAATTTTTATTCTTCTTGTTTCTTCCAGTTTAACTGTTTTAACTGTCCTAATTGCTTCTAATGTGTATTTATTAGTATTAATTAGTATTAGTATACAGAATTAAGGTGTGTTTTTTTTACCTTTATTAGTATTAGCACTGGTATGTATTTATTACCTTGGCATTTATTGCAGAAAGCAGAGTAAGAATTTCATTGCTCAGGAAATGTTGCATTTCTTAACTGTGCACATGATAATAAAGCCTTTGAATCTTGAATCTTTAGAGTCTCCAATAAACCTAACTTGCATGTTTTTGGTCTGTGGGAGGAAACTGGAGTACCCAGAGTAAACCCACGCAGACATGGGGAGAACATGCAAACTCCACACAGAAGGGTCAGTGATGGTCTGGGGGTGGGATTGAACCCATGAGTGGTCAGGGGTGGAATCGACCCGATGATGTTCTTAGTGTACTGCCACAGTGCTAACCACTGCGCCACCAAGTTGCCCATGTTCCATGCCCATGAAGTTCTTCTTCATTTTCAGCTTTCAAGCAGAAGACTGAAGGTTTTGTGCCAACACTGACTGGCACTGTTTGGAACTGTTCATAATTCCCTCCACCTTGACTAAGGCCCCAGTTCCAGCTGAAGAAGAACAGCCCCAAAGCATGATGCTGCCACCACCATGCTTCACTGTGTCTGCTCCAAATATACCTTTTGAAATTATGGCCAAAAAGTTCAACATTGGATTCATCGGACCATAACACATTTTTCTGCGTGCGTTTGGGAGATTTCAAATGGTTTTTTTTGCAAAATGTAGCAGGGCTTGGATGTTTTTCTTCGTAAGGTAAGGTCTCCGTCTTGCCACCCTACCCCATAGCCCAGACATATGAAGAAGGAGGGAGATTGTTACATGTATTAAACAGCCAGTACTTGCCAAAAATTCCTGCAGCTCCTTCAGTGCTGCCATCAGCCTATTGGCAGCCTAGAACACCCTATGAAACCCTGTGTATGTGTGTTTTTTTTTAAACATATTTGGACAAATGGATATTTAAAATAAATTTTAACAATACTGGGAGACTGAAGTAATGTAACTAAACAATTAAAACTGAAGAAAAGACTTTTTAAAATTTTCTATAAAATGTAATTCTAAATACATGCAATTTCTGGTGAGGAATAAATGAGGACACCCTCACATTTATTCCCACTTAAAATGGCTAAAATCATACACAGGTATATCACATCAGGAGCACATGATTAGAACATCGTTACTCAGCATTGTGAAGGAGGCTTGTCCTATTGAAACCTCAGACGTTTAGTTTGGTGTGCTCCTGACTGTTGAAGTGAGAGTGAACACCATGATGAGATCGAAAGAGCTGTCTGAGGCCTTCAGAAAGAAGATTGTAGCAGCTTATGAATCTGGTAAGGGATTTTAAAAGATCTCAAAAGAATTTAAAATCAGCCATTCCACTGTCAGGAAAATAGTCCACAAGTGGAGGACATTCAAAACAACTGCTAACAACTGCCGTCCCTCCTGAGGCGGATGCCTGGCTTTCCTGGGGCTTGTTGATCTTGGACATTTGTGCCCTGTGGGGGTTGGTGGCGCTGCCTTTCCTGCTCGGCATTTCCGGGGAGGGGGGGGGGTGCTGTGACCGGCCGCCCTCTATGTTTCCTGACAAACCACTCACATGTACACACTTATTTTGTGCACGCTCTCATATACACGCACACGGACATACATGCACAAATGTCTCCCCTTTAACAGGTGTGGACACCAGACTCGTGTTGAGACCTCTTCGGTGAAAGAAGCAGTCTGTCTTCTGTTTGTTTTAGTTGTTGGTTCGTTTGTCTTTTTTGTCTGTTCCTCTCCCTTTTCTTTCCCCCTCCCCACACTTCCTTTCCTCATTCCCCATCCTGTTGGGTCCTTCATCGGTAAAATAATTTAAATAAAGTATCAAAAGTATTGGGCAGCGCGGTGGCGGAGTGGTTAGCACTGTGGCAGCACAGCAACTCACCCTTGGCTGGGGGATCCTGGGTTCAATCCCAGCCCCCGACCAACAGTGATCTGCGTGGAGTTTGCATGTTCTCCCCGTGTCTGCGTGGGTTTACTCCGGGATTTCTCCGGTTTCCTCCCACATGCCAAAAACATGCAAGTTAGGGTAATTGGCATCAAACTGGGGATTCTAAATTGTCTTTAGGTATGACTGTGAGAGTGAATGGTTGTCTGTCTCTCTGTGTTAGCACTGCGATGGACTGGCGATCTGTCCAGGGTGTACCCTGCCTCTCGCCCAAAGATGCTGGGATAGGCTCCAGCCCCTCCCCCCACCCCCGTGACCCAAAAAGGATTAAGCAGAAGAAGATGGATGGATGGATGGATTAAAAGTATTAAAAGTTATTACAGAAGGAGTTTACAACGATATACAGTACATAGATAGGTACTGTATAAAGCTCCTTTCGGCAAAGTAAATCTGTTTTGACAAAATAAGGGTAGCAGATTTCTGTTCTCCTCACCTAGCTGCCTGACAGGACAAAGGGGAAAAAAAACAAAACAACTGCCAACATGCCCAGGTCTGGCCATCCAAGCAAATTCACCCCGAAAGCAGACTGCAAGATGCCAAAAGAAGTGTCCAAAAACTCTAAAATGTCATCACGGGACCTACAGCAGGCTCTTGCTACTGCTGATGTGAAAGTGCATTCCTCTACAATCAGAAAGAGACCACACAAGTTTAACTTGCATGGGAGGCACGCAAGGAGGAAATCATTGCTCTCTAAAGGCCCTTTTCCACTAGCCTCACTTGGCCGTACACCGCACCACTCAGCCCACTTTAGGCGCTTTTCTACTAGCCCCAGCACCGGTTAAGCAGGTACTTTTTTCGTACCTGATCCAGGGCAGGGTCTAACTGGGCCGAGTAGGGCTGAGTATGGCTGTGATATGACTTTAAGAGACCGGTCGCCGCTGATTGGTCAGGTTGTAACGTCATGAAAGCGACTTTTTCTGCTGAATTTACTCCACGACCGCCATTTGTAATTGTTCAGCAGTGAACACAGTGCGCCCCTTTAATACGGTATATTATATTAATATACTGTATAATATACTTATATAATAATATACTCCTAATATTATATATTAGGAGGTGCGCAATTTTCTTTCTATATTAGGCAACGATCGCATCCAGCGCGAGTTGGACGGATCTACTTGAAATGCAGGTGTCCGAGCAGATGGCTTCTCAAGGGCACATCCGTACTGCCAAACAGTGTCGGGAGAAGCTGAAAAAGCTGAAAAGCGATTACCGAGCAGTGAAGGACCACAATGCTCGAAGTTCAGCGGATGGAAGGAGTGGAAGTGGTTCGCTGAGGGACATTGGGCTCCACACGGTCACGGTCACGGCCCTTGGAAACCGTGGATGGTGAGTGTTTATTTGATATTGCACATCTGTTTGTCACTTGATTCTTTCTGTGCCAAGCTCACTGTTTTTAAGAAATAGGAAGGTTGTTAGATTGTGAGTAACGGTTGTTACTGAGGCTTTGCGTATTGTTTTGCAGCCAACTGCAGATTCACGCTTGCTTTGTGTTAAGTATTAGTGCGAACAAAACGCTGAATTACGCTTATTGTATTCCGGTTAAAAACTTGAGAGTGTTGTGTACATGTTGCACTTTGGTGTTAAGTTTTAAATTGCGTGCATTTTTTTTCTAGAATCGCATTTCATATCACAGGGGTCCACCTCAGTGGACATGACTGACACAGCGGACTCTCCTGGCGCTGCGTCTGCGTGTGTGTCTGCCGGAGCGCCAGCTGGATCAGCTCCACATCACCAGCTCCATCTGGATCACGTTCAAGTGCCGGTAAGGCACAATAACCACGATTTTTTTTTTTGGTTGAAACAGGTCCAACAGCGGAAACCAGGGTCGAAAATCCATCCATCCATCCATCTTCTACCGCTTAATCCTTTACAGGTCGCGGGGGGGGGGGGGGGGCTGGAGCCTAACAAGTTATGTACCAAATTGATTAATGCAATTTCCTGTAGCTGCATATTAATTAATTGAAAATGTCTTTTTAAATGTACAAAAAGGTTATTCTTTGGTCTTCACTTATTGGTGTTCCACAACCATTTTTAGGTGTGGTGATTGGTGCTGTTGTAACTCCTGTTTTAGACAAACAAAGTGCATGAACTGCATGCTTCACTGAAATGCTTCGCGTCAGCTGACTGTATTAACCCATTCAGATTTCTGCGGCCACACTACAAGCAACTAGTTTAAACATTACCCATCCATCCATCCATATTCTTAATCTTAATCCTTTTTAGTTTTGCAGGGGGGCTGCAGCCGAAGACAGCACACTGCCTGTTGCAAAATCTGCTCTACTGAGGGGCAGCAACATGACAGTTCAGCTTATATTCAGCAATGAAGCATAATATAATAGTGACATTCCACCACAGACTTTCACCTGTGTAATTCCATAATATATGTAGTGATCCAGCTTTAACGACCATGCCTTTCTGTCTTTCCATCTAGGCAAGACGAAAACAGACAACTCCATCGCTGACCTTACATTAGCGATGGTCAACATGCATGATGAAGAGATGCGGCTCTTGGAACGGCAACATGACCAGCGGCAAGAATCAGGAGTACATGCAGCATTTGCGACAGGTGGCCGCAGATGTGCGGGCAGATGCGCGTGAAGCCCTGGAGCAGGACGCTGCGTTATGAAGGGAAGAGCTGGCAGAGATGTCATCGCCCAGTCTGTTTTTTTGTTTGTAAATTTTGCTTCGGTAATAAAATTGTATTGTTTGCATCAAAAGTCTGGTTTATCTGTTATGACACCGTATGAGAAAAGCCAATAATTACATACACATTCCATTCTCTGTTCACTCCACATGCTGCTGTTCATCAGGTCAGGTGTATAGCCTTCTAATGGTAATTTAATTTTTAACAACACAACGAAACGTAATGTCTTGGTAGTTTTTTTTTTTATTATTTTAAACATTTGCAATGCGGAATCCATTTCTCTTGAACGGGTACATTTTTTAGGTTATAAGCAGTTGTACAGGTGTGCTTGAACTTGTAGACACTGCTAAAGGTAAGTACGTGTAAGTTGAATGTTGCATCACCAGTCAAAATTTAATAAATTAAGAAGGAATCTAGCAAAAATTTGGCACTAATAACAGTAGACAAATCGGACAAGGATACACAACTGTGTTTTTGTTGCACACAACTGTTGTTACCAACAAGTGCAAAATTTATATTCCCTTTTCCCAAAAATTAAAAATCAATTTGTAAGTAAAAGTGGGAGACCTTTACATGGGAAAATATGACATGTATCAGCACATGATTTATAGTTCAATTTGCATTTCCACCTAAGCAAAAGTGGCTTGTCGAGCTGGATTTTTGTGAAGATGGCCTGTGCGGTGTTTCTGCATGTAATTACATACCTGTCAAGTGATACGGTTTCGCCGTATTTTAATACGGGGAAAATGCAATTTTAGCAAATACGGGCATATTGCCATTTCTGTACGCCAAAGAGAAAAATATACGGGAAAAATAATTGAGAGTGTGGGGAGGAACACGTCGTGTGTGACCCCCACAGCAGGGCTGTCAGAGCGCTCAGCGTGAGCAATTATCACAACAGTGAGAAGTGTGGACTCATCATTAGGCTGATGGCTTCGCACCTTCTTAACAGATAAGCATTATGAACAAGAGGACAGGTAGATGGACCATGCACAACATTTTATTTACAAAAAACATTTTTGAAATATGTATGCACATAAATGTGGACAAAATAGACAAGTATTGCATCACATGTTATATTGTAACGTGCAGCTCAATATGGCGACATCCCACCGGCAGGTTTGAACTCACGCCTCCCGCTCCGGAGTCCTGCACTCTACCCGTGTCGCCAATAGGGTCAACCCACTTGTCAAGCCAAGTAGGGTGCTTATATTGAGTTCGCTACAATATCACCACCCTGCTCCTCTGCTCTCTGTGCCGCTGCCACCACTGGTTCATCTACTGCATCATCCAATGTAGTGTCAAACGTCTCTCCATGACTCTCACACAGATTGTGCAGAGCACAACAAGTCAGCACCATAGATTTAACCAGTTTCATGTTACAGTCATTCCTCCTTCTCTCCTTGTCATCAGCCATGTTTGTTGTGGAGGATTCAGTCGCGTGTGTTTCACGTCACGAGGGTGTGGCGCCGCCTGCTGTTCAACAAATCCCACCCACAGCAGGTGTGCCAGCAGGTGCGCCAGCAGTAGTTGAAAAGCAACTGAGGCTGAACCGAACCGAAGTGAGTAGAGCCGGGTTTTCAAACCGGGGCTGAGTGGGGCTAGTGGAAAAGCGCCTTAAGAGAAACATGAAAGCCAGACTAAAGTTTGCCAGAGAGAACATAGAGGAAGACCAGGACTTCTGGAATAATGTTCTTTAGACAGATAAGTCTAAAACTGAATTATTTGGACACCAGAACACAGGACGTGTGTGGCGTAGACCACATACAGCATTCCAGGAAAAGAACCTCATACCAGCTGTAAAGCATGGATGTGGAAGTGTCATGGTTTGGGGATGCTTTGCTGCTGCAGGACCTGTCCAGCTGACCATCATAGAATCCACCATGAACTCTACTGTGTATCAGAGGGTGCTTGAGGGCCACGTGAGACCATCTGTAAAAAAATTTAAACTGAAGCAAAACTGGACCCTGCAACATGACAATGACCCTGTAACATACCAGTAAATCCACCAAGGACTGGCTAAAAACTAAGAAATGGAGAGTCCTGGAATGGCTGAGTCAAAGTCCAGATCTTAATCCCATGCTGTGGGGTGACTTGAAATGAGCTGTACATGCAAGAAACTCCTCAAACATCTCACAGCTGAAAGAATTTTGTGTTGAGGAGTGGGGCTAACTTTCCTTGGACCGATGTCAGAGACTGGTAGCTGGCTACATGAAGTGTCTCACTGAAGTTATTTCAGCCAAAGGGGGTAACACTGGCTATTAGGCGGTAAGGTATCCTAACTTTTTCCTCAGTGAGAATATGCATTTTTGCTGCTATCTTTTGTTTAATGAGTAAAACAAGGTTAATTTTTGTTATTTACTTGCAATTAAATCACCTTCTTTTCCAGAGATAAATAAAAACAAGATTAGACATCAATATGTGACCCGTGCTGGCAAAATGAGTGCAAAGTGCTGGCAAAATGTGCACTGGGTAAATACGAGCTACAGGCATGTGAAGTCATAAATCATGATTCTGTCTTTGTTTGCTGGCAGCAAGTCCCGGTAAAACATCTAAAAATACACGTTTTTGCAGAAAACATAACTCAGGACCGATCGAACGCGAGTTTACAAACCAACCAAAATATAAACAAAATCGGGTTGTTGCTGGTCCGTTTTTATGCAATTCCTAAAAATTAAATATCATTTTGAAGGTCTTTCAATACAGAATATGAAAATAACGTTACCTCAGTTTAGAAAATTTCCTCATTGCGACTCATTTTGCCAGCACGGGTCACATATGTGAACATTTCTTAATAAAGAACTGAATATTTAATGGGGTGTCCTAATTTTTTCACATGACTGTATATACAACTTACATGGATTACACACACTGCTATTGTAAATGAATGAAGTGCACCAGGGAAAGGGTGACACTGTTGCATTTCAAACTTTACGCATGTGTTTATTGACATAGCTACTGTACACACAGAGGCAATTGGGGGCTTGGTAGAATGCTGTGAAACTGTAGTTTAATCAGCAAAAAAAAGAAAGTCCCTTTCTCGACCCACTGAGCTGTAATGAAGCCTTGAAGACAGAGTGATACTTGGGGGCGCACATGCGCGTTGCGCATGAGGTGGGTTATTTAGGACAATTACATGAACTTACTCACAAGAAAATTTGTGAAATTTGTGACTTCCGGCGCTCACGAGTAGGCTGCCTTTTTGCAACAGCGGATCAATTTCTGCCTATTTCTATTTACTATCTGGCTCTCTTGCCAATCTTTCTGATCCAGCGTCACCTTTATTCCATCCAAACACGTAAATTGTCCAAATGTCTTCCGAGCCAGCGGACGGAGCCACTGTTTCTTGCAGGAGGCAGTACAATAGAGACCAGCTGTTAGCACTTAACCGGCCCACGATGCTAACGCAAAAACTCGACTTACTGGGAGAAATAAGACGGAAACGGCGTGGATGTCGAGCTGGAGTAAGACGGCGGGCGAAGAATATAAGGTACAGACCCGTACTCCCATCCGTCATTATGGGGAATGTTCGATCGCTACTCAATAAGACTGATGAGCTAGCGGCTATCTCCCGCTACGAGAGCGTCTTCAGAGAGAGTAGTTTGATGTTGTTTACTGAGACGTGGCTAACAGAACTAGCAACAGATGCTAACATCGAACTGGAGGGTTTCCACGCAATACGGGCAGACCGGACACCAGACAGTGGGAAGACAAGGGGTGGAGGAGTGATAAT
Organism: Pholidichthys leucotaenia; assembly: GCA_020510985.1. Classification (NCBI taxonomy): domain Eukaryota; kingdom Metazoa; phylum Chordata; class Actinopteri; order Cichliformes; family Pholidichthyidae; genus Pholidichthys; species Pholidichthys leucotaenia. The sequence goes on along the minus strand of CM035837.1, from coordinate 413,404,728 downwards.
GTATGTCAATAACAACTGGTGCAGACCGGGACATATCACGGTTAAGGAACAGCACTGTAGCAAAGACATCGAGTTGCTAGCTGTTAGCATGTGGCCTATATATCTCCCAAGGGAATACTCACACGTGATCTGCATTGTTATTTATGCAAATCCGACGGCGAACGCTGGGACAGCACGTGACGTCATCCACTCAGTAACTGGCAGGCTGCAGACAGAACACCCAGATGCTCTTCTCCTCATCTCAGGTGATTTCAACCATATTTCACTGTCCCCCATTCTACCCACGCTCACCCAGTATGTCACATGCCACACTAGAGACAATAAAACACTGGACTTATTTTGTGCAAATACTAAGGAGGTGTACACCTCATCACCACTCCCCCCACTGGGGAGATCGAATCACAACTTGGTTCATCTCCTGCCGGTGTACAAACCCCTAGTACACAGACAACCTCCAGTCATGTGCACGGTGAAGTTGTGGTCTGAGGAGGCAATGGACGTGCTAAAGGACTGTTTTGAAATCACTGCCTGGGAGCAGCTCTGCGATCCACATGGTGAGGACATCGATGGCCTCACTTACACCATCACGAACTACATCGGCTTCTGTGTGGACAACACCGTACCCACCAAGACCATACGGTGTTGCTTGAACAACAAACCGTGGATCAACCCTGAGATAAAAACACTTCTGAGAGAGAAGAAGAGAATCTTCAGGTCGGGGAACAGGGAGATGCTGAAGTCCGTACAGAGGGAGCTGAGGAGGAAGATCAGAGAAGGCAAGGACAGCTTCAGGAAGAAGATGGAGGACAAGCTGCAACAGAGCAACATCGGCGGGGTCTGGAGAAACCTTAAAACCATCTCTGGGCTCCAGAATACCTCCTCCCAGGCCACGGGGGGCAGGGAGTGGGCAATCTGAAACTGTTTTTTAATAGGTTTGACCAACCGCCCTCCCCCCCAACTGCACACCAACCACTGCTGCCTCTACAATCATTGAGACCTGCTGTCCACACCCCACTCCACCAACACCCCCCACTCCTAGCACACAGCCCCCCAACCTGACCCTCACTAAGACCCAGGTGAGGACAGAGCTGAGGAAGATCAAGGCGAGGAAGGCCTTGGGACCGGATGGCATCAGCGTGAAGCTCCTCAAGTCCTGCGCAGACCAGCTGGGTGGGACTGTGGAGCACATCTTCAACCTGAGCCTGAAGCTGGGGAGGGTACCACAGTTGTGGAAAATATCTTGTGTGGCACCTGTACCAAAGACTTCCCACCCCAAAGATCTGAACAGCTACAGACCAGTGGCCCTGACGTCTCACATGATAAAGACCCTGGAGAGACTGCTCCTTGCTCACCTCTGCCCCCTGGTGGGACCAGCGATGGATCCACTCCTGTTTGCCTACCAGCATGGCATTGGGGTGGAGGATGCAGTGATCTTCCTCCTTCACCGTTCTCTGTCCCACCTGGAGAAGCCCGGGAATGCGGTGAGGATCATGTTCTTTGACTTCTCCAGTGCTTTCAACACCATTCAATCGATGATCCTGAAGGACAAGTTGCTGTGCGCAGGGGTGGACCAGCACCTGTCATCATGGATCCTGGACTACCTCACTAACCGGCCACAGTTTGTGAGAACCCGAGATTGTGTGTCTGACACAATCATCGGTAGCACGGGGGCCCCCAGGGAACGGTTTTGGCTCCCTTCCTATTCACCTTTTATACTGCGGACTTCTCACACAACACAACACACTGCCATCTACAGAAGTTCTCTGACGACAATGTGATCGTCGGCCTCATCTCCAACGGAGATGAAGCTGAGTACAGAGGACTTATCCAGGACTTTGTGGACTGGTGCCATCGGAACTACCTCCAGATCAACGCGAGGAAAACTAAGGAGCTGGTGGTGGACTGCCGCAGGCAAGGACAACCCTTCACAGTACCAGTAAACATACAGGGAACAGACATTGAGATGGTGACATCCTACAAGTACCTGGGTGTCCATCTGAACAATAAACTAGACTGGTCACACAATACCGACGCACTCTACAAGAAGGGACAGCGCAGGCTGTTCCTACTGAGGAGGCTCAGGTCTTTTGGTGTACAAGGGGCACTGTTGAAGACATTCTACGACACGGTGGCGGCATCAGCCATCACTTTTGGAGTGGTCTGCTGGGGCAATGGCATTACAGCAGCCGATAGGAAGAGACTGAACAAACTGATCAAGAAAACTAGATCTGTCCTGGGGCAACGCCTTGACCCAGTGGAGGAGACAGGAGAGAGAAGGATGGTGGCTAAACTGTCATCTCTGCTGGAGTCCGAGTCCCACCCTATGCAGGACATATTGAACGCACTGAGGAGCTCATTTAGCAGTAGACTACATCATCCTAGATGCGCAACCGAGAGGTTTCGCAGGTCCTTCCTATCTATGGCTGTCAGACTGTATAACCTAAGCAGGGCTGCTCGCAGAGATAGCAAAAAACATGACGACCTAATAGTATTGAACGCAAAAGACGCAACAGACTTACACAAATGGTCCCCTCCAGTACACAACTAGGGCAATATCAGTCGTTAAGGAGGGTGACAATATGTATGGGTACATATTCTTACTATGTAGGATAACTAAGTAGACGGTTATGCTGTTTATTCCATCTTGCTACAATGCTCCGCACTTTGTATATACAGTATATTTATATATTTATGTGTACATATGTATATCCACTGCTCTTATTTATATTTTTCATACCTTCTTAATTATTGCTCTGAGTGTTGCTATCCCTGTGCTGTTGCAATCCTGGAATTTCCCCATTGTGGGACTAATAAATTAAATCAAATCAAACCAAATCAACCTTTATTGTCATATTGCTGTACATACAACTGTAGTGCAGGCAAGATGAAACTGCGTTTCTCTCGGCATCCATATAAGTAGAAGAACATGATTTAAGACACACTCACACATATCTTCACCCCCCCACCCCACCCCCCCATCCGTTCACACATCCCTGAGACATACTTGAAAAAAACTAACTAACTATAATATACAAATAATGCACATAATGTCCGTAGGTGCAGTAGTGAATGTGAGAGATTCCGGGTCAACTGTTCAGCATCCTAACAACTTGTGGAAGGAAGCTGTTGATCAGTCTGGTGGTTCTGCCTCTGATGCTCCGGAATCGTTTGCCAAATGGCAGAAGTTCAAAGTGTTTATGCAGAGGGTGAGAACAGTCCTTGACAATGTTCAGTGCCCTGCTCCTACAATGGTTCTGAAAAAGTTCTTGGACAGAGGGGAGGGAGACTCCAATTACCCTTTCAGCTCCCTTGACTATACTCTGCAGGGCTTTTTTGTCTGACATACTGCAGCTGGAGTACCATGTAGCAATGCAGTATGTCAGAACACTCTCCACCACACCTCTGTAGAAGGTCCTGAGGATGCAGATGGGGAGAGAGGCCTGTTTGAGTTTCCTCAAGAAGTGCAGTCTCTGCTGAGCCCACTTCCTGATCCCCAAGGAATTCTTGCTCCAGGTCAGGTCCAGCGAGATCTGCACTCCGAGGAACTTGATGTTCTCCACTCTCTCCACTAAATGGCCGCCGATGCTGAGGGGGACGTGTTCAGGCTGTGACCGCCGGAAGTCGATAATCATCTCCTTCGTTTTGTCCACGTTGAGCACCAGATTGTTCTCCCTGCACCAGCCCTCCAGGTCTCTCATTTCTTCCCTGTACATTGATTCCTCATCCCTCTGAATAAGTCCCACCACCGTGGTGTCGTCTGCAAACTTAATAATCTGGTTCTCTTCATGTCTGGATACACAGTCATGTGTTAGAAGTGTAAACAACAGTGGACTGAGTGCGCAGCCTTGAGGGGATCCGGTGCTCAGCGTGACAGAGTTGGAGATGTTGTTTCCAACCCGGACAGACTGGGGTCTCTCAGTCAGGAAATCCAGGATCCAGAGACATGTGGCGGTGTTCAGACCAAGAAGGAGTAATTTCTCCATCAGTCTCTGGGGAATAATGGTGTTGAATGCTGAACTGAAATCAATGTACAGGAGTCTGGCGTAGGTGTCTTTCTGGTCCAGGTGGGTGATGACAGAGTGCAGGGTGGTGACTATAGCATCCTCCGTGGAGCGGTTTGAATGATATGCAAACTGGAGTGGGTCGTGTGATGCAGGGAGGCAGGCTGTAATGTGTGGTTTGACAAGCCGTTCAAAACACTTCATCACAATTGGTGTCAGTGCAACAGGACGATAGTCATTCATACAGGACACAACTGGTTTCTTTGCCACCGGTACAATGATAGAGGTCTTGAAGCATCTGGGAACGATGGCCTGACTCAGGGAGATGTTATCAATACCAGTCAGGACATCCGCCAACTCGTTTGCGCAATCTCGGAGCACACGTCCCAGGATGTTGTCCGGACCCGCAGCTTTAAGTGGGTTGACTCTGGTTAGGGTCCTCCGTGTGTCCGCTGTGTTGATGGTAAAAGCTGGTCCAACCGATGGTGGGGGTGGGCTAGCCCTCCCTCTGATTGTCGGGTTTGATGCTTCAAAATGTGCAAAGAAGTTGTTGAGCCTGTCTGGAAGCGAAGCGTCGTCATCATCGACCCCCTGCCTAGACTTATAGCCCATCAGTGTCCGAACTCCCTGCCACATCTTCTTGGTGTTCCTAGTGTCACAGAGGTGTCCCTGGATTTTCTCCGCATAGGCGCGATTCGCCGCCTTAATTCCCTTTGGGAGCGCAGACCTGGCTGAGCGGAGGGCGATCCTATCCTTCGCTCTGAAGGCTGCATCTCTGGCTGTAAGCAGCGAGCGCACCTCTGCGGTCATCCAGGGCTTGTGGTTTCCCCGCATAGTGATGGTCTTCACTGTAAAGTGAAGGCTAAAGGCTAAAGGCTTATCTTATCTTAAGAAGCCACCCATCCACACAGTGCCAGCTTGTAGTTTGTTCCCAACAATGCTGTTCATTAGAATAATTAGGAAAACCAGCTCTCGCTGCAAATTGCACTTTGATGTTGGCCTGTTCAACTACATTGTATGGGAATATGATGTACCTGGGTGACAGCCAGATAATGCCATCCACACAGCTAGCATAGCTCGGTTCAGGGTCAACTGGGAAATTCCTTATCGCTTTGCCAGCTCCCTCTGGAATGCTCCTGTTTCCAGAAACCCCAGTACTGGGATGGGCAGTGCTCGGCTTCTCGCGGTGTCGCACTCAAAGAGCGGCCGTAGCTCTGAGCACAGTTCTACAAAGACTGCCTGTGGAAACCTAAACCGGCTGACAAGCCAGTCATCATCCTGAGACAGAAAATCTTTTCTGTCTCTAAATACCCTTTCTCTTCTCACTGCGCGATTTGCAATATCCTCTAATAATGCTAACGCCATTGTTGTCAGAGGCATTTTCTGTACTTCTTTGCGCTTGCTTTTATATCCACTTGTCTAATTGCGTACACACTTGGATGTTTGTTCATCATGTGTCTCTGGTGTGTACAATAATTTTCACATCATTATCAGGCTCCTAACATCACCTCTAAGTGTTGCCAACGGACCAATAACAGTAGAAACATACATACACCAGCCATGAAGTTGCCGTGGGGCTGCTCATATTTCCACAGTCATTTCATTCTTGATACATCTGAAATTTTCAACGGTAAAGGACGTACGATACGTTTTTGTGCGTAAGTACCCTTTGTACATGAGGCCCCAGGACAATGACCCTAAGCACACAGCCAAGCTATCAAAGGAGTGGCTTCAGGACAACTCTGAATGTCCTTGAGTGGCCCAGCCAGAGCCCAGACTTGAATCCAATTGAACATCTCTGGAAAGATCTGAAAATGGCTGTGCACCGACGCTTCCCATCCAACCTGATGGAGCTTGAGAGATGCTGCAAAGAGGAATGGACGAAACTGGCCAAAGACAGGTGTGCCAAGCTTGTGGCATCATATTCAAAAAGACATGAGGCTGTAATTGCTGCCAAAGCTGCATCAACAAAGTATTGAGCAAAGGCTGTGAATACTTATGTACTTGTGATTTCTTAGTTTTTGATTTTTAATAAATTTGCAAAAATCTCAAAAAAAAACTTTTTTATGTTGTTATTATGGGGTATTGTGTGTAGACTTATGAGGAAAAAAATGAATTTATCCCATTTTGGAATAAGGCTGTAACATAACAAAATGTGGAAAAAGTGAAGCGCTGTGAATACTTTCCGGATGCACTGTACATGGTTTTCCAGAGTCCATCTTTCTGGCTGCTTTGGTTGAAAGACCTGCAAGCTAGCTCGTTGCATTCAGGATTCCTGGATGAACCCATTATTCTATTATTATTATTATCATCACTCAGCAAGTCTCAGGTTCTAATTGGAATGATAATTCCAAACTTGGCTCATTCATCCTATTGATAAGGGCCATGATGTTTGAAACTAAAATACTGGGGAGTGGTGGAATGTGTGTGCTGCAGTTGTTTCGGTATTTCCGTTTCCCTTCTTTTAACCACCTTCTTACTGTCATGTTTAGATGAAATTAAGAGTCAGAAGAAGCACACATTACACTGAGTGGCTTTAGTAGAAACGGTACTATATGAGCTAAGCTGGATAATTTTCTTCCACACCATGTGGCATACAGGGGCGGTGCCTATCTCTGTTTCAATGACTCCCAGCCACACAGCTGCTGTAAAGTAGTGATGCTACAGTAACTGTGTGTGTTAACTTCCCTTTCACATTTATGTTATGCTGAGTACCAGGCTAGAAGGCAGAAAGCACCATTTTTATCTGATTTTGAGTATGAACCAAGCAGTGCGTGAACTGGATGCTCTACAACTAGGCCAGTGTTTTTCAACCGGGGTGTGATGAGAGATTGTTTGGGGTGCCGTCTAATGTCACATTTTACTTAATAGGTCCAAAAATAGCAAATAATTTGCCTTTGTTGTGTCGGTGCCTGTAGTGGCTCTTCCATGTCAGTGGGTGGCAGTATGAACGCAATCCCTCTTCTTCTTGACAAAAACCCCACCCTCACAACCTCTGCAGCTGCTCTGCATGCTCTGTGAAAATTCCCCAAAACTGCTGCCAAGTGTGAGCCCACAACACCATCTGGAGGGGAGCACCACCCGGGAAAATGTCACCACCTCCTCCAGAAGCTGCATCCCAATGACAGCTGCAATCAGCACAAACAAGCGGTAGACAAAACTGTCACGGCCCATCCACCCATACACCCCGATAAGTCTCATTTTCAAACTAATTTATTCTTCCGGTAACGGCAGAATATCAGGGCTGACTGTGTGATTTGTATGTAAACTTGCCGCATTTCACACCAAGAATAAACAAATTACAAATTGTGAGCACAGCAGGACCACTGAGTTTCCTCACAGCTGCACAATTCCAGAAAGTTTGGAAGAATAAATAGACAAGAGCACTCTCAGGCAAGTGCAATATCAAAGACCCTTTTGGGCTTCGACCGGTGGGGGATGAAAATCATACAGCTAACTGGGCTAACTATTAGCAAGAACCCTGAACAGAACTACACAAATTCTGGACCGTGAAGGCAAACAGCACCTTGCCGTGGATGTTACAAGACACAGCATTACAGTTCTCACATATTGTAAGAAGTCATAGACAGTTACTGTAATTAACAATCATTAGAACAGTCAAGCATCCAAGTGTTGCTACTGGGGAATACAATAGCTCCTAAAATCCCTGTTGTCCATTGAAAACTGCTCAGGGTTGTACAATATTGATCAAAACAATAGGGAAGCTGGACAGTCAAATCTTCTTCCCTTTAATGTGTTTTTGACAATAATCCTCTGAAAACAATAATAAGAAAAAAAAGTATTTCTGACTCAGATCCAGCTGATATAGCCAAATAAAATATGAAATCATACTGACCCCTCCAAAGCCGCGGAATCGAGCCAGCACTTGGTTGTTGATGAAGCAGCTCTGGGCGGGGTCGGCCAGGGCCTGGTCCAGCATGTGGTTGATGAAGTATATGCCTGGCTCTACAGTGAGGACCATCCGCTCCTGCACCAGACGGCCCATCCGTAGACTCCTCAGTCCGGGCTCGTTGACGCGCTCCACCCCCTGGGTAATAAATGGTAGGATTTAGCTATGATCTTCTTATCGCTTGCATAAAATTAACATTAAAAGATGTCTGAAGCTGTGGAGGCTCCTCTCTGAGCACGGAGACCATTTGAGACAGGCACTGCGCTCAATTAAACAAATCAAAGGTCATTAATTTATGTCATGTAGTACCTAACGTCATATCCAGTAGGCGATTTGTTATTTTTTTTTAACAAGGGGGGGTGGGGTGTATTCACCAATTTAGCATGAAGTACAAATGTATAAATGTGAATTAGGTACAAATTTTCAGTAAAGATGAAAGATATGAAAAGATGCCAATTTTAAAAGGAAAAAAAGACACAAATTACAATTTAATTACAATGAATAAAAATTTAACCAGCATCAAGATGAGCTGTGCAAATTTATGAGAAAAAAGTTTAAAATTTACAGGGAAAAAAATGCTAATTTCTTGAGAAAAATGTTGCAAATTTATGAGAAAAAAAAAGTCAAAAAATGTTGAGAAAAAAGTTGAAATTGGGTAAAATAATTTAGATAAAGTATTAAGAGTTATTACAAAAGGAGTTTACAACAATATACAGTACATAGATAGGTACTGTATAAAGCTCCTTTTGGCAAAGTAAATCTGTTTTGGCACAATAAGGGTAGCAGATTCCTGTTCTGCTCACCTAGCTGCCTGACAGGACAAGGGGAAAAAAAGAAAAAAGTTGAAAATTAACAGGAAAAAAGAAAATTTACCAGAAAAAAAATGCAAATTTATGAAAAATTGAAATTTAAAAAAAAATAAAAAAAATTTACATGGGAAAAGGTGCAAATTTACAAGAAAAATTTAGCAAAATTATGGGAAAAAGTCACAACTTTTGTACGAAAAAAGTTGCAAATTTATGAGAAAAAGTTGCAAGTTTACAAGAAAAAAGTTGCAAATTTATGTGAAAAAGTTGAAAATTTGCAAGAAAAAATAGAAAATTTACAAGAACAAATTTGCATTATTTATGAAAAAAGCAAATTTTTCAGAAAAATTTTTTTTTAAAAAAATTAAAGTGAAAAAGTTGTAAATTTATAATGAAAACAATGAAAATTTATGAGAAAAAAGTTGCAATTCTATGAGAAAAAAGTAGAAAATTCACAGGAAAAAAGGAGCAAATTTACAAGAAAAATTTTTGCAAAGTTATGAGAAAGAAGTCACAACCTTGTAAAGAAAAAGTTGCAAATTTATGAGAAAACGTTGCAAATTTACAAGAAAGAAGTTGCAAATTATGGGAAGAAAGTTGAAAATTTATGAGAAAAAAGTTGAAAGTTTATGGAAAATAGTTGCAAATTTATGACAACAATGAGAAAAAAGCTGCAAATCTATCAGGAAAAAAAATGAAAATTTATGGGGAAAACTTGCAAAGTTATGCTAAAAGTTTATGATGGTATGGGGAGGGGTTGTCATATTTAACAAGAGCACTCTGAGGCGAGTGCAATATCCCTCGCCTCTGTTTTCTTTGAAGATCCCAATACTTACTGATGGAAAGCAGTTTTCAGCTTTTCAATATAATTACTGTGGCAGAACAAAATTATGATAAACCCATCATCCACGAATATACAACAAAGTATACAACCCATAGCTGGAGGCCAGGATCTTGAGGTGAACCTGTGCAGCAAGTATGGTGACCCTAGAGAACTTTGCACCTTCTATAGTAAGATCATAGGGGGTGCCAACCTTGATCTTTGACCTTTTGACCCCAAACCTGTAGTCAGAGGTCATGGTCTCAAGAGTGAACCTGTGTACCAGGTTTGGTGACCCTAGGTTCTTTGTTGTTGAGATATAGTTTATAAGCCATTTTGATGTTGACCTTTGACCTTATGATCCCAAAACCACAGTCACACTTCAGAGTCACAGGATGAACCTGTGTACCGAGTTTGGTGACCCTAGCTTTACTTGTTGTTGAGATATAGTTTATAAGCCATTTTGATGTTGACCTTTGACCTTTTGATCCCAAAACCATGGTCACACTTCAGGGTCACAAGGTGAACCTGTGTAGCAAGTTTGATGACCCTAGCTTTACTTGTTGTACAGTGATAAGGCATAAGAAATATCAACCTTGACCTTTGACCTTCTGACCCCAAACCCATAGTCTGTGTTCAGGATCCCAAGGTGAACTTGTATACTAGGTTTGGTGGCCCTAGCTTTACTTATTTTATAGTAATAGTAAATGTAGCATTTACCATAGTGCAACTGCAATGTTAACTTTGAACATTTGACCCCCAAACTGAAATATGTGCATCCACGGTGTATATCAAACCATGGTACCAAGTTTCAAATCAGACCAAAACTGCAGAAGGAGTTGATTTCACAAAAGGGGGAACAGACGGACGGAGGGATAGACGGACTGAACCATAACATAATCCTCCTTCGGTCTTCGCCCAAAGTGCTCTTCACCTCCTTTGGGCTTCAACTGGCGGGGGATAATAAAGCCGTCCAGCAGTTTAATTTCTCCTGACAATGAACGCTGCATTTTACTGAGCCTAAGTTCAGAGTGTAAACTTCTGCTGGTGAACATTCAGCACTTCCACTGGAAACACTGAGAGTGAACTGATCTCTATTCACGTGTCAGAACTGCAGACCTGCACAAAATCCTCCACAGCAGCGTGAAACTTTCTGTGTTCAGGAGATATTTCATCTTCCCCTCTCCTGCCCTCATCCTGAACTTGTTCTTGCAGTCTGGTCTTTTGTTCCCACCTTTTTTAGTGAAACCACATCACTGTTTCAGAAGCAGGGATATATTTTCTACTTCTGTCTCAACCCTTTGACTGTAAAATCAACAACTACTGACTACTTGTGATCTGCATGGGGAGCCTCACCTCAGGATAACCTCCCACATCATGAACGTCGATGCCCAGCAGGTGTCCCAGGCCGTGGGGCATGAAGACAGAGCCCAGGTGGACCTTCAGCATGTCCTGCACGTCGCCCTGCAGGATGCCCATCTTCACCAGCTCCTCCAGGTGAACCCTGTCGGCCAGGCGGTGCATGTCGGTCCACTTCACACCTTCAACACACCAATATCTTTGTTAATGAGATGCAATTCTTTAGGCATACATATTAAAAAACAAATTGCTGAAAAAAACAGTACTTCTCACAGTAGAGGCTTGACTTTTATCCAAAACCCCCCCCCCAAAACTCTAAAACATCTAAAACTATGGCTGCAATTCACTCAGAAGGGAAATTCCTCAAAATGTGCTCATAGGGAAGCAGACAGGAATAAAACCTGGTTTGATGGCAGCCATGACAGCGCGGGAGGATTTTAGGACAGCCTCATAGATGGCCCTCTGGTCTGGAGTGAACTTGCCGTTGGCTGGGAAAGAGCAGGTGATGTCTGAGGAATAGCAGTAGTACTCCCCGCCCATGTCGAACAGGCTGCAGGGAGAAATACAGCACATTTACCTCAAAAATGCTTTAAGCTAAACTGCAAGTACAGAAAAAAAACGAGTAAATAAATGGAAGAAGACAATAAAAATGGCATGCCAGGGAGAGCTGCCTGCACTCTATTCTTCACCTCTCTTGAGGACTGTCCATTGCTTTGGATGGTTGACCACAGGTATTTAAACTCATCTACCTTCATCTACCTCTACTTCTTGTATCTTCACCTGACTCTCTCACTCATTCACACACATGTAGTCTTGCTTCTGCTGACTTTCATTCCTCTTCTCTCCAGAGCATACCGCCACCTCTCCAGGTTCTCTTCCACCTGCTCCCCACTCTCACTACAGATTACATTGTTTTCTGTGAACATTACAATCCACAGAGACTGAAATCACACCTCCACCTTGAATCTGTCATTCTTACAGCCATAGGCATAAATCAACCTGAAAAAAACTGAATTGTCCCCCACAATGTCATCATAAACCTTTAATATCATTGGTGCTTAATAGCACCAATGCTAAATACAAGAAAGCTTGCACATTTGTAACATTTCTTGTAAATTTACAACTTATTTCATTTAAATCTCCAACTTTTTTCCTAATAAATTTGCAACTTTCTTTTAAATCACCAACTTTTTTTCATAAATTTGCAACTTTTTCTATAAATTTACATCTTAAAAAATGCTATTTTTTTCTCACAAATTTGCTACCTTTTTGTTATAAAGTTGCAACTTTTGAAATCAAATTATGTTTTTTTTTGTAAATCTGAATCTTTTTCTCATGAATTTGCTACTTTCTTCTCATAAATTTACAACTTTTTTTCTTGTAAATTTGTAACTTTCTCACAAATTTGCTACTTTTTGTTGTAAAGTTGCAACTTTTTTATCAAATTGTGAGTTTTTTCTTGTAAATTTAGCTACTTTTTTCCCCACACTAATTTACTCTGGAGAAAATGTTCTGTTTATTGCCCCCCTTCCAACAGTGACATGAAACATCCACCCATGCCTACAGCACACCTCTCTACTGTCTCACTGCACTCATGCATGCGCAGCACCAACCTCACATACTTATCTGCCTACTTTTCCTTGGCATGAAACCACACTGCTGCTCGCTGATCACCACCTCTCCTACACCTTCATAGTGAAATTAAATAGTCTAATACAGTAAGAGACCAGATTTCCAATTTTCATGAATGATGAGCCACACATATCAAAATTAAAATAAAAAAATGGCTTTAAATATTTTACTTTACGTCCACAGAATACAAGCTATCTGAAAGTTGACCTTTTAGAATTGGAAAAAAAAAATTAAATGAAAGAAATTTTTCACAATAATCTTTTTTTTTTATTGAGGATGTTAATCTGCAATATAGAATCTTTAAAAGCCACAGCTAGGTACTCACCACATATCTCCATCTGTAATAGTCTTGTCATTGGGAGCTCCAGCGTGGCCGTAGTGGAGGACAGATGAATTATGGCCCCTGGTGGGAATAGATGTAATAACATGTACATAACTATTGAATTATTAAGGGAAAATTGCAATTATTTCAACCATTTTATGATCTAATTTCACCTTCCAAGATTTATAGGAAAATAACTTGCGACCACTGATCGTTAATCATTAGTCGGTACATGGCTTTTAAGACAAAAGGCCAGAGTGTGATAAGCAGACTTCCTCATCCATAACGATCCTGCAAGATGACAGTTATTCTGCTAACGAAGGATTTTAACGATCAATACGACACCCGGGACACAGCGGAGCTATTTAGAGCCAATTCTATTGCTTTGTAAGCCCAGTGCTTTACTCCACTGATCATGTACCAACACAGTCTTTCTGACACATTATTTTTCTTTTTTCTTCCCTTTCTTTTTTTTTCCTGACATTATTTTTAGCGTAACAGAAGATGAAGTGAAATACGGCAGAGGAGAAACTGATGAAATCTTACGTTCCGCAGATACAGGTGTAAGAGGTGTGGCGCATCCCTCCTTTGGTGTAGCAGTAGTGCTGGAACAGGCTGCAGGAGAACAAAACATTCCTTCGATCAGAATACACAGCAACAGCCACCTTGGCCTTTAGATTTCTTACTTGAGACCAGGGCCATTTCGAGGTTTTTTTGGACCCTATGCATGATTTTGTTGTGGGGGAGGCATGTTTTTGTGGAATTGGGAAGCATTCAAACCCTCCCAACAAAAACATTACAAAAAATAAACTAGGGACATTGTCTAGATGGACAGAAAAAACATTAAAAAAGAATAAAATCTGAACCAATATCCATATGAACATTGCAAATTTATGAGAAAAAAGCAACAAATTTAGGGGGAATTTTTTTTTTTTAAATTACAAAAAAAGTCAAATTTCTCAAAAAGAAGCTTTTAGTTTACAAGAAAAAAGATTCACAAATTTATGAGGAATCAGACCGTTAATAATGGAGTAGCTCATTCCGGCCTGATGAAACCACCCAGAGTGCTCAGATCTTCTAACCTCCGACCCTGAGCTTGGTCCTGAGCACAACCTGCATGCAGACTCACCTGAGGATCCCTGTGACTGAGTTTGGTGACCATGGGGGGCAATTGCCAAGGAGGAGTAGCGATTCCAGTGAAACGTGGACAGACGCTGTGCCATCGCATTAGCTCCTTTAGGCTTTGCCAGAATGAGCTAAAAAGCTGCAAGTTTAAGAGAAAAAAAGTTGAAGGTAATTTTAATCCTCCCATCAAAAAATGTTGAGGGTGTGCATGTAGCTTGGAGGCCTCGCTGTGGCTGAGGGGGCCTTTGCATTTCCGTACTCTGCTTTATACGCAGAAAAAGTTCCATGCTCGATGAAATTTTTCACTGTCCACAAGTCAGTGTTTAGCTGGTTTAGTCATGTGGCCTGCTACCTTGCTAGCTGGTTAGCTAGCACTCAAAGGGTATCTCCGCTTTCATTACATTCACCTCGCTGCCTTCTTAGGCTTTCTTACTCTTGCTGAAAAAATGTTCTACGTGACTACTCCCGCTTATACTTGAGTAATTAATATCATACGGTAGTGCAAACTGAGAACAGTTTCTGGCTGCTCTACCACCCACCTCTGCACAGATCGATGCACTTTTAGGGAGAAAAATAGGATCCTCCAACAGATTGCAATGCTTACCTTTCCATTTCATATTCTTTCAATCCAGGTTTCACAGTCTTCATGATCTACAGGGAAATTATTGGTGAATATATATGATTAGCAAATAAAAACATTTCTGAGTAAATGCAAAACTACTAGGAAATTCTCAACTTCCTGAAGAAAATGCAGTGTGAATGCTGAAAGCTGAAAATGCATTCTCGAAGCATTTTTAAGCTAAAATACCTTAAAGCTGAACAACTAGCTGAAAACCTGAAATAGCTAAAAGTTGAAGAAAGTTAACTTAAAAATGTGAAATAAAAGTTTAACACTAATAAATGCTAGTTTAAAAGCTAAAATTGCTTGAAGTTGAAGAATGTTTGAACAATAGTTCATGTGGCATTGAGTTAAATAAAGTTAGCTTAAAAATGCTAAATAAAAGTTTAAAGCTGAAAAATGTTAGTTTAAAAACTAGAATTACCTAAATTTGCACAACTTTAGCATAAAAGTGGAAATGGCTAAAGCTGGATAAATAAATGTAAAAATGCCAGCTTACAAGCTAAAAAGACCTAACCTTACATAAAGATACACCAATTAAAGAACTCAGTTGGAAAATCAGAAATATAAAAAGTATGAAAGCTACAGCAGAGAAAATAAGTATTGAACACGTCAACATTTTACTCATTAAACATGTTTCTGATCGAGCCATTGACCTGAGATTTTCACCAGATATCAGAAACAACGCAAGTAATCCATGCATACAAAGAAATTAAGACAACTGTGTTTACAAAACAAGTTATATTTAATAAAGTGAAATGACAGAAAATAAGTATTGAACACATGAAGAAAAAGAGGTGAAAAAAGGCACAGAAAGTCAAAAACTCAGCTGAAATCCATCAGAATTTAGGAAGCCATCCCATCCCCATCAGTGCAAATTAATTTCAGCTGGTTAAGTCCTCCTCCTGAGCTGCCAGACAGTTTGCCAGAATCTCTTAGACGTCGACCGAAGCTCCCTGTCCACACTGTGTATGGTGTGAATGGGGCACTGCTGACTTCGACTGGGGATGTCGTTGGGCGGTGGAAGGAATACTTCAAGGATCTCCTTAATCCCACTGACACGCCTTCCACAGAGAAAGCAGGGCTTGTGGACGAGGGGGACGACTCGCCCATCACAGGGGCTGAGGTTGCCAAGGTGGTTAAAAAGCTCTTTGGTGGCCAGGCCTCAGGGATGGATGGGATCCGCCCTGAGTACCTCAAGGTCCTGGATGTTGTAGGGCTGTCATGGTTGACACGCCTCTGCAACATTGCGTGGAGGTCGGGGACAGTGCCTTTGGCATGGCAAACCGGAATGGTGGCTCCTCTCTTTAAAAAGTGTGCTCCAACTTTAGAGGGATCACACTCCTCAGCCTCCCTGGGCAGGCCTATGCCAAGGTACTGGAGAGGAGAGTCCGGCCGCTGGTCGAACCTCAGATTCAGCAGGAGCAATGTGGTTTTCATTCTGGCCGTGACACATTGGACCAACTCCTTACCTTCTCGAGAATCCTCGAGGGTTCGTGGGAGTTTGCCCAACAAGTTTACATTTGTTTGTGGACTTGGAGAAGGCATCCGACCAAATCCCTCCTGGTTTTTTGTGGGGGGTGCTTCGGGAATATGGGGTATCGGACTTGTAATTACGAGCTATCCGGTCTCTATACAACCATTGTGAGAGTTTGGTTTGTACTGCCAACACTCTGTTGGACTCATTCCCGTGAGAGTTGGACTCTGCCAGGGCTGCCCTTTGTCACCGATCCTGTTCATAATTTTTATGGACAGGATTTCTAGGCGCAGCCAGGAAACGGAAGATGTCATGCTTGGTGACCACAGGATCTCATCTCTGTTATTTGCAGATGATGTTGTCCTGTTGGCTTCATCCAGCAATGACCTACAGGTCTTATGGGGACGGTTAGCCGCTGAGTGTGAAGTGGCTGGGATGAGAATCAGCACCTCCAAGTCCGAGTCCATGGTCCTCAGCCGGAAAAAGGTGGATTGTCCTCTCCGGGTTGGGGACAAGCTCCTGTCCCAAGAGAAGGAGTTTAAGTATCTCGGGGTCTTATTCACAAGTGAGGGGAGAATGGAGCAAGAGATTGACAGATGGATCGGAGCAGCATCTGTACTGATGTGGACGTTGTACCGGTGTGTTGTGGTGAAGAGGAAGCTAAGCTCTAAGGCAAAGCTGTCAATTTACTGGTCAATCTACATTCCTACCCTCACCTATGGTCATGAGCTTTGGGTAATGACCGAAAGAATGAGATTGCAGATACAAGCGGCTGAAATGAGCTTCCTTCGTAGGATTGCTGGACTCACCCTTAGAGACTGGGTGAGGAGCTCAGTCATCTGGGAGAGGCTCAGAGTAGAACCGCTGCTCCTCCACATTGAAAGGAGCCAGTTGAGGTGGTTTGGGCATCTGATCAGGATAACTCCTGGACACCTCCCACTTGAGGTGTTTCGGGCACGTCCCATTGGGAGGAGACCCCGGGGTAGACCCAGGACTCGCTGGAGAGACTATGTCTCCCAGCTGGTCTGGGAACGCCTTGGTATCCCCTCTGAAGAGCTGGAGCAGGTGGCTGGGGAGAGGGAAGTCTGGGCTTCTCTGCTTGAACTGCTGCCTCTGTGACCCAGACCTCTGGAAAAGCAGTAGAAGATGGATGGATGGATGGTTAAGTCCTGACTGATAGCCTTTAAAAAGGTCTGTGAATATCAGATTGTCACACCACAAAGAACTCATGATGGGTAGAAGCAAAGAACTCTCTCTAGACCTTCGCAATCTTATTGTTGCAAAACATAATGATGACATTGGTTACAGGTGCATTTCTAAACTGCTGAATGTTCCAGTGAGTACTTCTGGGCCCATCATTCGGAAGCGGAAAGAACATCATTTTACCATAAACCAGCCACAACCAGGAGCTCCCTGCAAGATTTCTGACAGAAGAGTCAAAAGAATTATCAGAAGAGTTATCCAACAGCAAAAGCCCACTCATGGAGAGCTCCACAAAGACCTGGAGTTAGCAGGTACTGCTGTTTCAAAGAAAACAGTAAGTAATGCACTCAACCAACATGAGCTCTATGCCCACTCACCTCGCAAGACTCCATTGCTGAAGAAAAAGCATGTTGAAGCTCATTTAAAGTTTGCTGCACAACATTTGGGCAAGCCAGTAAAAATATTGGGAGAATACAGTCTGGTCAGATGAGACCAAAATTGAACTTTTTGGATACCACAACACAAAGCATGTTTGGAGGAGAAATGGCACTGCACATCCCATCATGGTGTGTGTGTGTGTGTGTGTGTGTGTGTGTGTGTGTGTGTGTGTGTGTGTGTGTGTGTGTGTGTGTGGTGGTGGGGGGGGGGGGTTCCGCACATGGTACAGACTTCATATAATTGACGGAAAGCTGACTTGACAAATGTACAGAGACATCCTTGATAAGAAGCTGTTGCCATCTGCCAAGATGCTGAAGATGAAACAAGGGTGGACATTTCAGCAAGACCATAATTCCAAACGTACAGCCAAGGAAACTCTCATCTGGCTCCAGAGAAGGAAAATAAAGCTCCTAGAATGGCCCAGTCAGTCACCTGACCTGAATCCAATTGAAAATCTATGGAACAAACTGAAGATCAAAGTTCATAGAAGACACCCACAGAACCTTCAAGATTTGACAGTGGAAGAATGGGTTAAAATCACTCCTGAGCAATGCCTGCACTTAGTTTCTCCATACAGGAGGCATCTGGAAGCTGTTATTACCAACAAAAGCTTTTCTACTAAATATTAAATGAATTTCACCAAGCCTGTTCAATACTTATTCCCTGTGTCATTATGCTTTATTAAATATAACTTGTTTGGTGAACACAATTGCCTTGATTTCTTTGTATATATGGATTACTTGGGTTGTTACTGATATCTGGTGAAAATCTCAGGTCAGTGGCTTCATCAGAAATATGTTTAATGAAAAAAATGTTGACATGTTCAATACTTATTTTCTCCCACTGTATAAAATACAAAAATGGAAGCATAAATGTCTAGAAATCTAATTTGATTGATACTATGATAGTTTCTAGCATCAAGTGTGCAGAATGAGATAAAGACCAACAAAAGAATATAAAACCAGCCAAATTGAGCACTAGTGTGAAGGCTTAACAGCTTTCACGCAATTAATACGTGGAACTGGAGATAAGGTATATTAAGCAAAAACATAACTTTCTTTGTATACTGCATTATAAAAGTAACAATATTGTAGGAATATGTTGGGTGGTCTTTAGGATAAGTAAACACTGCATTGAAAGCATTGGCATGACATGCAGATGTGTTTGTGTATATAATAACTGCTTTACTGGTGTACTGTACATATGTACAGTGCATCCAGAAAGTATTCACAATGCTTCACTTTTTCCACATTTTGTTATGTTACAGCCTTATTCCAAAAGGGATTAAATTCATTTTCTTTCCTCAAAATTCTACATATAATGGCAATGTGAAAAAAAGTTGTTTTTTTTTTATTTTTGCAAATTTATTAAAAATAAAAAACTAAGAAATCACATGCACATAAGTATTCACAGCCTTTGTCATGAAGCTCAAAATTGAGCTCAGGTGTATTCTGTTTCCACTGATCATCCTTGAGATGTTTCTACAGCTTAATTGGAGTCCACCTGTAGTAAATTCAGTTCACCTGGTGTTTGCCAAAAGGCACCTGAAGGACTCTCAGACCATGAGAAACAAAATTCTCTGGTTTGATGAGACAAAGATTGAACTCTTTGGCATGAATGCCAGGCATCATATTTGGAGGAAACCAGGTACCGTTCATAACTATGCCAATGCTGGTAGCGGCATCATACTGTGGGGATGTTTTACTGTGGCAGGACCTGGGAGACTAGTCAAGATAGAGGGGAAGATGAATGCAGCAATGTACAGAGACATCCTGGATGAAAACCTGCTCCAGAGCGCTCTTGACCTCAGACTGAGGTGACGGTTCATCTTTCAGCAGGACAACGACCCGAAGCACACAGCCAAGATATCAAAGGAGAGGCTTCAGGACAACTCTGTGAATGTCCTTGAGTGGCCCAGCCAGAGCCCAGACTTGAATCCAATTGAACATCTCTGGAGAGATCTGAAAATGGCTGTGCACCGACGCTTCTCATCCAACCTGATGGAGCTTCAGACGTGCTACAAAGATGAATGGGCGAAACTGCCCAAAGAGGTGTGCCAAGCTTGTGGCAACATATTCAGAAAGACTTGAGACTGTAATTGCTGCCAAAGATATATCAACATAGTACTGAGCAAAGGCTGTGAATACTTATGTACATGTGATTTCTGTTTTTTATTTTTAATAAATTTACAAAAATTTCAAAAAAAACTTTTTTCACATTGTCATTATGGGTTATTGTGTGGAGAATTTTGAGGAAAAAATTAATTTAATCCCTTTTGGAATAAGGCTGTAACATAACAAAATGTGGAAAAAGTGAAGCGCTGTGAATAATTTCTGGATGCACCGTATTTATATGTTGGCATTGTCTTTTCTTGTCACTGCCTCCACAGAGCTTCAATGAGAGTTTCTTGTCATCACCCGGTGTGTCTCCAGAGATGTGAGTATACAGTGACTTGCCATAGTTTTTCACATATTCCTTGTGAATGTCCAGCAAGTCGACCTCTGAATGGGAAACCATGATTCGGATCAGGGTTTTATCATTGGTCCCAGCTCCCTTTCATGGCTTTGTAGAGTTTCTCAGCAAAGTAGGCAGGAGTATTTTTAATACACTTCACCACTGCCAACATGCCACTCTCAAGGTCTCCAGAAATCTCCCTGCTGATGCTCTTTTCAATATCTCTGTCACACATTTTCTGATACTCAAGGAACACTGCTCTAAGATGAGGTTTGCTGCAGGTGCATAAAATAGCACTGAATTTGGACTCATCTGTCCCCAGTTTGTTTTCTCCAGCAGCATACAGGGCTTGAGTACCCTGTTTAGCCAGGACGATGTCAACATGTTCCCCTTCATCCCGATTACCCTGAGCGAGAGAAATCAAAAGCCTGCGGAGGTGTCCAGAGGTGTCCCTGCTCATTGCATTCTCTAGAGTTTCCTTGTACTCTTGTTTGTAGATATGGTTAATCCCCTTGATTTCAGGCTTGCATTAATTTCCTCTCTGATATGACACATCTCTGTTTAAAGGAACTTCACTAATATTCATTATATTGGTTTATGCAAAATAGCACTTTTCTCATTAAACTTCTATATCAGTATTTCCCATGTCATCACACTCTTTAACAGTATATATATTTCAGAACATTTCCTCAAAGCTAAGTTTGCAGGATTTCTGCAGGATGAGTTCAGAGTTAAAAATGTATTTGGCTGAACCTTTTCCACAGCAACCTTCAGGGTGAAAAACTCAGGTTGTTTTATTTTAAGTTCCTGTCACACCTTGACGATTTAGGTAGCATATCCTGACGTATAAAAAATTTGGAGAATACGCTGGCATACGCCAAATAAGTTATGGGTATAAGTTAAGGGCATGCTGAAGCATGCTGGTATACGTTGCTGTATGGCGAGGTTGTCGGAAAATTTTCAGCATGCTGAAAATCGCTGGTATAAGTTATTTATGAGTTATCGAAATGTTCTATATGTATACGTCCAACTCATTATGGATACGTGATGCATATGCCCAAAACAGAAAATTCTGCCAGCGTTTTAGAGGAATTTTGATACATAGGCAAACACAGCCTAAATCGTCAAGGTATGACAGACGACATCACAGAGTCAGCTACTCTTCAGCCCCTGAAGAAGTTATTCACGGTGATAAAGTCCAGTCCTGTGTAAAAGTCAAATATTTCTTAAATGTTACAGCTTAATGGTCAAAGGCCATCTCAGCTGATTTTGGCCTCAAAGCCGCAGGAGGAAGTTAAAAATTGATTTTATTATTAAATCTGAACACGGCTGCAAGAGCATCCTGACACTCGGAGTCCCTGAAGTTAGTTTTGATCTCTGGTGAGCTTTTATAGACTTCTGGATTTGATTTCTTCTTCTGAACTTAAGTTACTTTTAAATGAACCAGTTTGATCATCCACACAGATAAAATGTATAAAAGAGGGGATGGCAACATTTATGATGGAAAGAAAAATTCTGAGCTAATTTTAGCCAATAAATTCTTCATGAAGCCACAAAACACATTTAAAAGTGAAACAGACAAATTGTAGTTGTCAATGTGCAACTTTCTTTTATAAAATTTACAACTTTTTCTTTATAAATTTTCATTGTAATGTTGCAATGTTTTTCTCGTAAAATTGCAACTTTCTTTCTGAATTAAGTGAATGATTTTTAATTAATATGACTTTATTTTGGTCATTTTATAAAAGAAAAACAAATGCATTTTTTAAATCTGACGAATTAATTGCATCCATAAAGTATACAGTGTATACATGCTAGGGCTGCACAATTTGAAAAAAAAAACACACTGGATTGCAGCAACCAAATACTGCAATTTGAGATACATAAATCTACTTGTTCATCTATCAAGGACAAATGCAGAGTAATTTTATACTTTTAATATGTTTAATGCTCAACTCAAACACTAAGTTGCATAATAAATAGAGATCTTTACAAAATAACATTTAAAGTATTTAAACTGAAATTGCAAGATATTATGTGATTATCTAATTGTGCTTTGATTAATTGTGCAGCCTTAACATGTGCATACTCTTACAGAAATTAGATTTAACTTACATCCTCCTTAAACTAAAAAGGGGTAGGCTGAAGCCTCTGCCCATTCTTTCTACCCTACTTACATTGAACCATTTATATTAATGCGCTTGGCAGAGATGAAAGCAAATTTACATAAGAAATTCTCATATAGTATTTGCGATTTTGTTATGTAAATCTGCAACTCATTTCTTATAAATTAGCTTTTGTTCTTGTAAACATACAAGGGCTTTCTTTGAAATGTACAACTTGTGTAAAAAAGAAATATTTTCTCTTGTGAATTTGCTCTTTCTTCACAGTTTTTCAATGTTTTTGCAGACCCCTGGTCTAAAAGAGAAGGTTCGTACCACTTTGTGGGCCTCACTGGAAATCCTGTTGGTGTAGCGCAGGACCTCCAGCTCCATGTCCGTCTTAGTGAGACGGCTGAAAAACAAAGAGGAAAAACAAGAAATGAGTGACTGGCGCTCTCGGATCTACACACCACTAGGGTGGTCAGTGAATATTCTACTGTATATCTGGCTACGTATTGGAATACTTAAATAATGACCTGGCTGACCAAAAGTTCTTGAGCAAAATTACAGTTTTTTCTTCATAAATGTATTCAAGTAAGAGTAAAAAAGTATTGCAGAAGAAGAAGACTCTTAATTAAATAAATTGTTATGGATTTTTTTTATTCTTGTCTATTCATTCTTTGTCCTGTAATCATAAATGACATTTCACCTAACACTTTTTCCATGAGACAATGAGGATCCAGCCCCAGCCTTGAACACTGCTGACTCAGCATTATCAAAACAATCACCTGTTTGGTCTATTGTATTAAAACTCTCTGCTTTGTTCTGAGACTTGGAATCTTCTCATGTTACTCACCTGTGTGCAGTGCTGCATTAGATTTTCCTTTCTTAGCTAAGATGTAATAATAAAAACCCAGAAAAGACATCTTTGACTCTGCACTTTATTCACCAGATCAAAAAGGGACATTTGTTAATATAAAGAAAATCCATGACAAAATAATATTACAGCTTTCGTTTGACTACAGGTTTTGGATACTCGAAAGCCAGAGGAGTGCATTATTTGTATTGTAGAAGTTGAATACTTGTACTTTCCAATAGTAAACCATTACTGTCTACTGCTGCAGAGCTGATGAAAACATTTCAACCCAATCTGCTATGTCTGAATGCTGATTAGAATTAAGGTATCCTACATTAATCAAACAAAACAAATAACGGGAGGTGGTGTTAACTGTCATTAACACTAATTATGGTTTAAAAAGCAATACATGCCTGTTAAAAATCGAGCCATATGAGCTGTGGAGAGAAGAGGGGAGCAGTGGGTTCAATCAAGCCCTACTCCTCAGGAAGTGTGACTGAAAAACATTCCTCCTCATTTCAGAAAATGGCAATTCATCTAGAGGGAGCAAACTAATGCCAAGGACAAGCAGGCAAGCACGAAGTCCATTACATCCACGCAGACTGACTTCTGACTCAAAGAGGAAGGGGGAGGGGGGAGAGGAAAAACAACGAAACCCAAAGAGGAGCCCCGGATTCTGATAAGACAAACACATTTACAGATGTGGGCAGCTGGAAGAGCAAATGGGAAAATGGTTTAAAACCTTTAAAAGGAAGTAAAAGATAAAATTGACTAATGAGGATGGGGTAGAGTCAGATAAGCTCCATTTTGATCATGAGATATGAGGTGTCTTTATAAATGAGCAGGTGCGGACTCAGACCGGTTGAAGGGCTGGAGCAAAGAAGTCAAAAGGGCACCCACCCCACTGCCACATGTAAAGAAATCATGATGTATCATGCTGAATGTTAAAATGAAATTAAGAATGACACAAGGCTGTAGAGTTGCCACCATGCCAGTATTTCAAACTCCATACTAGGGCTCCATACTAGGAGGGTCCCATGGTTGTCATAGCCAGAAGCGGTGCTGGGGATAAGCTCCCAGCACTCAAAAATCCTCCTTATATGGTGTGTGTCTCAAATAGCCTCTGACAACCAAGTCCAACTCCTGGCCTACTCGTATGGCTTAGCTTCTAAGCCCAGCGGAACTGCTTCTACTGACAGGAAAAGGGGCGAAGGCGAGTCTCTGGCACCTTCAAACCAGATGCTTCGGGTAGATGGGGCTTGACAACCTGGGAGGGTAGTCCATCTAGGGGTAGGAAAACCCTGATTTCAAACCTCTGCTGCCTTGTGGCATACCCGGTCACGTGAAAGGCTTCGGGAGTCAACCCTGAGGTAAAATCCGGAGTCAGAGCCCCTAAGGCAGTCCGTCATTGATTTAAACTTCGTTCTGGCAGCTCCTGCGATGGCGCTGGTGCCAAACTGTAACAGCCTTGCTGTTCCTTTGGATCCATCAGTGACATGGAGAGGGGGGACATGCTACATGGGCAACAGCCTGTCCTCCATATCACATTGTCCAGGCTAGCATCCAGCAACACTCACCAACACAAACTCACACCCTACACCCTGGAGAGGTCACTCCAGCTTTGCTTGCAGTGTTGACACAACAATGGGGAACAACAGTTACCAGTTATTAGTCACTGTTCCACTGGCGTAGAGCTTGGCGCCAGGGGTTGTTCCCATTGGTGGGAGGGATCCTTGGATCTCAATGGACTACTACTGCCCGCCTCAAGCTGGGCAGCCCCTAGCCAGTAAGGTGTTATCCTGCCACAGTCTGCCATCCTCATTGGGTGCATGGGGATTAGGAAACATCCAAACAGCAGACTGCAATTGTCGCACCAGGAAACCAAACAAAACCACGAAAGAAACCAACTTTGAAACTGGGATGTTGGAACGTTTGGACAATGATGACCGGTCTTTCTGAAAACCTTCAGGACATCAGTGACTCCAGGAAAACAGCTGTCATAAATGACAAGCTCAGGAGGCTGCATGTAGACATTGCCACCCTTCAAGAAACACGCCTTGCTGACTCAGGCACGCTGAAGCAGAAGGACTTCACATTCTACTTGCAGGGGAAAGGCTCTGATGAGCCAAGGGAGCATGGAGCTGGCTTTGCAGTGAGGAACAACCTGCTGAATATGGTAGAGCCAGGCAGCAACGGCGCAGAGCATCTCCTCACTCTTCGCCTCAACACCACCGAAGGCCCAGTCACCCTTGTTAGCGTCCATGTCCCAACACCGTCTTCCACACCGGACACAAAGGATGAGTTCTACGAGAAGCAAGCATCCCCAGCAAGGAGCAACTTGTTCTCCTGGGTGACTTCAATGCCAAAGTGGGAGCAGATCATGACTCATGGCCTTCTTGCCTTGGACAGTTTGGTGTGGGCAAAATGAAGGAGAACGGCCAACGACTGCTTGAGCTTTGCAGTTACCACAAATTGTACATTGCCAGCTCCTACTTCAGGACCAAGCCTCAGCACAAGGTCTCTTGGAGACACCCACGCTCAAAGCACTGGCATCAGCTAGATCTTATCCTGGTCAGGTGTGCCACCATCAAGAACGTCCTCCCCACACACTCTTATCACAGTGCAGACTGCGACACAGATCACTCCCTGGACTGCTGCAGGATCAGGCTACAGCCAAAGAGGATCCACCGCTCAAAGAAACAAGGGAACCTCCACATTGATGTCAGCAAGATGTCTCAACCAGACCTCGTGGAAAAGTTTGCAGAGATCTTCAAGAAGGAAATGCAAACCTCACAGCCCAGAGAGTCTGCCACAGAAAAGTTGGAAGTACTATGGGACACCATGCACCGCACCGCCTTAGCTACCTTTGGAAAGAAGTCCTCCAAGCCTCACGACTGGTTTGAGGCCAAGTCCACAGAGATGACTCCCGTCATCAAAGCCAAGTGCTCCGCCCTCACCGAGTATAAGCAGTCACTCAGTGAGAAGAGCCTGCGGATTCTCAGTGCTTCCAGGAGCAAGGTTCTGCAGACTGCCAGGAGTTGTGCCAACGAATACTGGACAGAGCTTAGTGAAGACATCCAGACAGCTGCTGCTACAGGCAACATTAGGGGGATGTACGATGGCATCAAGAAGGCACTTGGACCAGTCCAGAGCAAGACAGCTCCCCTAATTACAGACAAGGGCCAACAGATGGACAGATGGGTGGAACACTACTCTGACCTCTACTCCAGACAGAATACAGTGTCCCCCACAGCTCTTGACACCATTGAGTGTATGCCAATCATAGAGGAGCTGGATATAGAGCCAACCATAGAGGAACTCAGGAAAGCCATTGACAGCTTAGCTTTAGGCAAAGCCCCAGGCAGTGACGGGATTCCCCCGGACCTGATCAAACACTGCAAGACTACCCTCCTGCTCCCATTGCATGAAGTCCTCTGTCAGTGCTGGCAAGAAGGGGCTGGACCACAGGACGTGAGGGACGCCAAGATCATCACCCTCTACAAGAACAAGGGTGAAAGAAGTGACTGCAACAACTACAGAGGCATCTCTTTACTCAGCATCATCGGCAAAGTCTTTGCTCGGGTCATTTTGATCCGCCTGTAGAAGCTGGCAGAACGTGTCTACCCAGAGTCGCAGTGTGGCTTTCGTGCTAAGAGATCAACGGTAGACATGGTCTTCTCCCTCCACCAACTCCAGGAGAAGTGCAGAGAACAGCAGATGCCCCTGTATGTCTCCTTCATAGAGCTCACCAAGGCATTTGATCTCGTCAGCAGAGATGGCCTGTTCAAGATTCTCCCAAAGATAGGCTGCCCACCAAAGCTGTAGAGCAGGGGTGTCAAACTCATTCCATGGAGGGCCAAGACCCTGCAGGTTTTACTTCCACCCAGTCTCTTCAGCAGGTGTTTTCACTGATCAGCAATCAGTAGGAAGAAATTCAGAGAAATCACCTGTTGAAGACACTGGGTGGAGGTAAAACCTGCAGGGTCTTGGCCCTCCATGGAATGAGTTTGACACCTGTGCTGTAGAGTATGATTGAGTCTTTTCTCTCAGACATGAAGGGGACTGTGCAGTTCAACGGGAGTTCCTCCGACCCCTTCAGCATCTGCAGTGGCGTCAAACAAGGCTGTGTCCTTGCTCCCATACTCTTTGGGATATTCTTTGCCATTCTCCTAAAGCATGCCTTTCGCACTGCAACTGAAGGAATTTACCTATGCACCAGGTCAGATGGCAGGCTGTTCAACCTTGCCCGCCTCAGAGCCAAGACGAAGGTTCACGAAACACTCATCAGAGACATGCTGTTTGCTAACAACACAGCAATTACAACATACACCCAACGGGAGCTGCAGATACTGATGGACCACTTCTCACAGACCTGCAAGGATTTTGGGCTCACCATTAGCCTAGAAAAAACCAATGTCCTGGGACAAGACACTAAATCACCACCTGCCATCACCATCGATGACTATGAACTCGACGTCGTCCACCACTTCACCTACCTTGGCTCTACCATAACCGACAACCTCTTTCTTGACACAGAAATAGACAGGAGGATCGGGAAGGCAGCTACAACACTCGCTCGCCTCACAACCACAGTGTGGACAAACCCCAAACTGTCGGTGAAGACTAAGATGACAATGTATAATGCCTGTGTCACACTGCTGTAAGGCAGTGAGTCAAGGACAATATATGCCAGACAGGAGAAGCGACTCAACACCTTTCATCTGCAAAGCATCCGCCGCATCCTGGGCATATCCTGGCAGAACAGGGTAATCAATGCAGATGTCTTGAATCGCGGGGGACTTCCCAGCATGTTCACTCTCCTCAGACAGCGCAGGCTGTGCTGGCTAGGCCATGTCCACTGCATGGACGATGGGCGCATCCCAAAGGACATCCTGTATGTAGAACTGGCATCTGGGAGGAGATCCACTGCTCACCCCCAGCTCTGGTACAAAGATGTCGTTAAGAGAGACATAAAGGCCATCGACATCAACACAGAGAACTGGGAGGGCCTAGGAGGTGACTGTGCAAAGTGGAAAGGGACCCTGAAGCAACACCTGAAATCAGGGGAGGAGAAAATGATAACCACTGCTGCAGAAAAACGAGCACGCAGGAAGGAAAGCTGCAGCTCCAACAGACTAGAGACTACACACAGGTGTGACCTTTGCGATAGAGACTGCTACTCTCGAATCAGTCTATTTAGCCACACGACACTGCTCTAGGTGAGCAGACAACTAGAACTAGGATGCTTCACCCATGGTCAACCCTGACCGACGGAGGCCTAAGAATACTAGGGCTGGGCAATACAACAAATACAGTCATGTGAAAAAATTAAGACACCCCATTAAATATTCAGTTTTTTATTAAGAAATGTTCACATATTGATGTCTAACCTTGTTTTTATTTATCTCTGGAAAAGAAAGTAATTTAATTGCAGGTAAATAACAAAAATTAACTTTGTTTTACTCATTAAACAAAAGATAGCAGCAAAAATGTGTATTCTAACTGAGGAAAAAGTTAGGACACCCTACCGCCTAATAGCTAGTGTTACCCCCTTTGACTGAAATAACTACTGAGACGCTTCTTGTAGCCATCTACCAGTCTCTGGCATCAGTCTGAGGAAAGTTTTCCCCACTCCTCAACGCAAAATTCTTTCAGCTGTGAGATGTTTGAGAGGTTTCTTGCATGTACAGCCAGTTTCAAGTCACCCCACAGCATCTCAATGGAATTAAGATCTGGGCTTTGACTCGGCCATTCCAGGACTCTCCATTTCTTAGATTTTAGCCAGTCCTTGGTGGATTTACTGGTATGTTTTGGGTCACTCTCGTGTTGCAGGGTCTCACATGGTCCTCAAGCACCCTCTGATACACGGTAGAATTCATGGTAGATTCTATGATGGTCAGCTGGACAGGTCCTGCAGCAGCAAAGCATCCCCAAACCATGACACTTCACCTCCATCCTTCACAGTTGGTATGAGGTTCTTTTCCTGGAATGCTGTATTTGGTCTACATCAAACACGTCCTCTGTTCTGGTGTCCAAACAATTCAATTTTAGACTAGTCTGTTTAGAAGTCCTGGTCTTTACGTTCTCTGTGGCAACTTCAGTCTGGCCTTCATGTTTCTCTTAGAGAGCAAAGGTTTCCTTCTTGCAGCCTCCCATACAAGTTAAACTTGTGCAGTCTCTTTCTGATTGTAGAGGTATGTACTTTCAAATCAACAGTAGCAAGAGCCTGCTGTAGGTCCCATGATGACATTTTAGGGTTTTTGCAGACTTCTTTTTGCCATTGATGTTATTGTTGTATGTAGCTGCACATGTAGCTGCACATGAGTGTGTATACAGACTGTGATTACACCATTTAGTCAGCAATTTTTTTAGCATTTTTTTTGTTGTAATTTGTATACTTTATTGATCCCCAGAGGGAAATTCAGAGCATCCACCTGAATGGATGAAGCATCCACAGTACGGTGCTATTCCTTCACCATTCACACACACATTCACACCTAGGGCCACTTTAGAGTCTCATTTTGGCTCTCAGTTCACTAACTAACTAACTAACTAACCTGCACTTATATAGCGCTTTTCTAGTCACAAAGACCACTCAAAGCGCTTTCACTAGTACTAACCCTCTATTCTAAGGGCCTTTTGGAAACAGATATCTAGGGACAATTTAGAACAACCAATTAACCTAGCATGCATGTCTTTGGATTGTGGGAGGAAACCAGAGCCCCCGGAGTAAACCCACGCAGCACAGGGAGAACATGCAAACTCCACACAGAAAGGTTCCAACCCCTGCCAGCCTGGGGATTCGAACCAGGAACCTTCTAGCTGCAAGGCAACAGTGCTACCCACTGCACCACCATGCTGCCCAGTTCAGTACAAAAAAAAACACTAATCTCAGAAAAAAGTCCACTGCACTGCAAAAAATGCTGAGGTAAGCTTCAAAGCAGAGTACAGTGTGTTGATGTTTTGGTGGGGTTATATTTTTTAAAAAATTACATCAACTGATTTGCAATAAAATCCTGTTAAATGAAAATAGTCGTGTATAAAACCCTAAATGTATCATGACACATCTTAAAAGCCATATTGCCCAGCCCTACTCCGTACTGATGCCTGGGAAGAAAAAAAAACAAACATATTTTATACCATTTCTAATACCATGAGAGGAAGAATGAAAAAGAAAAATTAAAAGGCATACACTTTTTTTAAACATAAGTATTTCTGCATGCCCATAGAAAGCAAGTGTAAGCAAGCATTTCTGCATGCCCGTAGAAAGTTACTGTTACCATGCCATTGATCTTTGACATGGTTACCATGGCAACAGTAACCATAATGAAACCTGCCTTTGATCTTTGACACCACCACTCGTTCAGTGATGCCTGCCTTTGATCTTTGATGATGTGTCTGCCTGGCAACAGTAACCATGGTAACATCTGTGCATCTATGATGTCATAGCTATGAATGCCCATAGCTCCCCTATGGACGTTCATTAAAGAGTTTCTCTCCTAAACTTCTGCATATCCGGGGAGGCTGGCATTCGGGGATGCACACCCTCATAACCTCAGCAAAGCACTTATAAAATCTGAGGCCAGTCCAATGAACGGTTCGGGAGATACGCGTGGAACACACAGACAGACAGACACACAGACAGAGATTTCTTGCATTATAATATAATATCGACAGTCCATCGGTGGAGCAGTGGTTAACACTCTGGCAGCACAGTGAGAAGGTCACGGGATTGATTCCACCCCTGACACCACTGGTGACCCTTCTGTGTGGAGTCTGCATGTTCTCCCCGTGTCTGCGTGGGTTTACCCCGGGCTCTCCGGTTTCCTCCCACAGGCCAAAAACATGTAAGTTAGATTAACTGGAGACTCTAAAGTGGCCCTAGGTGTGAATGTGTTTGCATGGTGAAGGGATTGGTGCCGTACCGTGGCTGCCTCATCTACCCAGGTGGATGCCCTGAATTTCCCTCTGGGGATCAATAAAGTATACAAATTACAAAAAAAAAAAAAAAAATGCAAAAAAATGCTGACTAAATGTTGTAGTCACAGTCTGTATTCACACTCATGTGCAGCTACAGACGCGGACAAAATTGTTGGTACCCCTCTGTTAATGAAAAAAAACCCACAATGGTCACAGAAATAACTTGAATCTGACAAAAGTGGTAATAAAATAAAAATTCCATGAAAATTAACCACTGAAAATCAGACAATGCTTTTGAATTGTGGTTCAACAGAATTAATTTAAAAACAGGCCTGGACAAAAATGATGGTACCCCTAGAAAAGATTGAAAATAATGTGACCATAGGGACATGTTCAACCAAGATGTGTCCTCTAATTAACATCACAGGTATCTACAAACTTGTAATCAGTCAGTCGGCCTATTTAAAGGGTGACAAGTAGTCACTGTGCTATTTGTTGACATGGTGTGTACCACACTACACATGGACAAGAGGAAGCAAAGGAGAGAGTTGTGTCAGGAGATTAGAAAGAAAATTATAGACAAGCATGTTAAAGGTAAAGGCTATAAGACCATCTCCAAGCAGCTTGATGTTCCTGTGACTACAGTTGCACATATTATTCAGAAATTTAAAATCCACGGGACTGTAGCCAACCTCCCTGGACGTGGCCGCAGGAGGAGACGGATAATACGAATGGTAACAAAAGAGCCCAGAACAACCTCTAAACACATTCATGGTGAACTCCAAGGTCAAGGTACATCAGTGTCAGATCGCACCATCCGTCGTTGTTTGAGCCAAAGTGGACTTCATGGGAGACGACCAAGGAGGACACCACTGTTGAAAACAAATCATAAAAAAGCCAGACTGGAATTTGCCAAACTGCATGTTGACAAGCCACAAAGCTTCTGGGAGAATGTCCTATGGACAGACGAGACAAAACTGCAACTTTTTGGCAAGGCACATCAGCGCTATGTTCACAGACGCAAAAATGAAGCATACCAAGAAAAGAACACTGTCCCTACTGCGAAACATGGAAGAGGTTCTGTTATGTTCTGGGGCTGCTTTCTTGCATCTGGCACAGGGTGTCTTGAATCTGTGCAGGGTACAATGAAATCTCAAGACTATCAAGGTATTCTAGAGAGAAATGTGCTGCCCAGTGTCAGACAGCTTGGTCTCAGTCGCAGGTCTTGCAACAGGATAATGACCCAAAACACACAGCTAAAAACACTCAAGAATGGCTAAGAGCAAAACACTGGACTATCCTAAAGTGGCCTTCTATGAGCCCTGATCTAAATCCTATTGAACATCTGTGGAAGGAGCTGAAACATGCCGTCTGGAGAAGGCACCCTTCAAACCTGAGACAACTGGAGCAGTTTGCTCATGAGGAGTGGGCCAAAATACCTGCTGAGAGGTGCAGAAGTCTCATTGACAGTTACAGAAATCGTTTGATTGCAGTGATTGCCTCGAAAGGTTGTGCAACAAAATATTAAGTTAAGGGTACCATCATTTTTGTCCAGGCCTGTTTCATGAGTTTGTTTTTTAAAATAATTCTGTTGAACCACAATTCAAAAGCATTGTCTGATTTTCATTGGTTAATTTTCATAGAATTTTTATTTATTACCACTTTTGTCAGATTCAAGTTATTTCTGTGACCATTGTGGGTTTTTCTTTCATTAACAGAGGGGTACCAGCAATTTTGTCCACGTCTGTACATGTGCAGCCACATACAACAATAACATCAATGGCAATGCTATTTTTAAATCTGAGGAAAAAAAAGTCATAAATTTATGTAATAAAAAGTTGCTAATTTATAAGAAAAAAGTCACAGATTTACAAGAAAAAAGGTCACAAATTTATTTTAAAAAGTTATGAATTTATGAGGAAAAAAGTCACTAATTTACAAGAAAAACTTCACAAATTTATGAGTCAAAAATGTGGAAATTTATGAGGAAAAATTTGCTACTTTGAGAAAAAAAGGTCAAAAATTACAAGAAAAAAAGTCACATATGAATGAGAAAAAGTTACTAATTTATGAGGGAAAAAGTAGCAAATTCACAAGAAGAAAAAAGAGTAGCAGAAGTGTAAGTAAATAAATGACAAAAATATTTTAAGATTCGCCAGGGTAGGAAACTCATTAAGATTTTATTACTGCAAAGGGCCCATCACCATTTTTCCCATGTAGAGGACAGCCAATAGGGCTTCCTTTAGTTTTATTCACTCTAGAGGGCAGGTGCTTCCTCTTGCCCCCCTTATGAGTCTGCCAGTGTTTATGAAAGTTTGATTTACAGAAAACAAGTATTGTATAATTATGCATTTTTAAAATTATTTTCTGAATATGATCCATGTTTTTCTACAAGCTTTTTAATAAACCTATAAATTAAAATTTAATGTAAGTACTTACCACTCAACAATGACCGGGTGAAGAAGAGTGTTGTTCACTTGGAAGCTGACAAAAGAAAAAAAAGTAACATTATACAAAAATAAACATAGTTTGATGTCAGATTTACACTTGAAACAGACCTTTTTTGAACAGTTGTTAGGGTCAGAGTAAGTCGATAAAAATGCTTAAACATGCAGAATTAAAAACAGAACAAAGACAGAGCCAAGGCCCACAGAAACATTATTAATAATCAACAAATAACAAGGAAGTACTGGACGTGCAGTTTTAATTAAATTATATTTAGAATGATGTTAATCATCTAAACACAGAAGACTTTGGCAGCCTTACACATGGAAACATGTAAATAAACAAAGTCTAATTATGTTAAAACAAACTGAAGCCAAGGAAACGCACCGACTAATTCCTTCAAACGAGGCCTCACGGCAGATGCTCCCACTGTCTGTGTTCAGTCCTCGCTGTAGGAAGGAGAAAGGACACAAAAACAACTGATTGCACTGAGTGGACTGGTGTTTTACAGCATAACAAACTGATCTGTGCTAGTTTGAGTCAGTAGTACAAACTTATGATAGCATTATTAGTAGTCCATCAGCATAATAAACCAATATTTATAAGCAAAGACTTTAGTGTCCACGTCAATCTACTTCATTGCTAATACACCAAATAAATTTGTTGAGTTATCTGTTGAGTTATCTGATCAAATATAATGTGGGTCTCACATATAAGTAGACGGTCTTTGTTAACATCCATCTATAAATGCAAGAAATCTCTGTGTGTGTCTGTATGTCTTTCTGTCTGTCTGTCTTTTCCACGCATATCTCTTGAACCGTCCGTCAGACTGGCCTCAGATTTTAAACGTGGTTTCCTGAGGTTACGAGGGTGTGCGTCCCCGAATATGGAGTCGCTCAGTCAAAATATGTCATTTTTGTCAATAAAAGTTTTAGCCACCGCTCTGTGTCTGTTCATGAGCTGGCTTTAAGAAGTGTGGGAGGGGTTTCACATTGACTCTGTGCTGACTGGACAATACGCGGCATCACAACCATGCTCACTGGATAACACACAGCATCTGTTAGTCACCACAATGTTCCCAGGACAAAACAAGGAAATGAAAGATAGAAAGATAGAAAAAGATAATACTGAAGATTTAATGCTTAAAAAAAATTACACTATAAAGTTGTCATGATTGCGTAGGTCTAAAGAATAATTTGCTGTATGTGGAGAATGAGGTGCGCAAGCAGACTGTGCGGAGCATCAGCGGGGACCAGGTCTGACAAATCAACACAGAACATGCCAAGAGAAGCAGCGGCCAGACCTGGATCAAAGGCATGCTAACATGGCAATAAAAAGAAAGTTATTTTCAATAAAGTGAAAAAAAGATAATGCACAGAGTGTGCTTTTGCCCTGAGGCTGATTTATCATGGAAAACAGTTGAGCTCTGTAGTTCGAGCGATCAGCTGAGTGGATCCATCGGTGTTCTGACAACACATCTGTCAAAATAGCTGATATACGTGCAGGACATACAGGAGAATTGAAAAGGCGTTTCTCTCTCTCTTCAGTGGTGTGCCAATATAAAAAAAGAAAAGGAATAAGGCTGGAAAAACAACAACAGCAGTCCACGTACAGTAATGCTACCTGTAGTGCAAATAGTGACAAAAGATAGACTTAAGGTTTAATGCTTAAAGAATTATACCATAAAGTTGCTACAATTGCATAGGTCTAATGGATAATTTGGGGGGGGGCAGCCGCTGAACCGGTGGATCGCAGTCCTTCGGAGGCACATGGGTAAAGCAGCAGCCAATGGGTCTCAAATATTTGTAAACATGTCCTGTTATAGGTCAAATAAGTTTTATAAGAACAAAAGATAAATAAATGTCCTGTTATAGTACTGCATGAGTTTATTGATGATACACAGAAGAAATTCAATATTACACTGAACTCCATCACTGAACAGTGATATAAACTAAAATAATTATAATGATGACTCAACAACTACCATTCCCCAAAGTGCAAGACACACTGTTATCTTGAATAAGTGATATAAGATCACACAAATAAGAGATCTGACAAACAACTAAACAAGGGATCTCAAACAGTCGCCAATATTGGATGCCCCATTCATTTTCAATAATTAGGTATTCTGTAATTAATATTCACACGATCAAATAAATCTTACTGCCATTTACTCCCTTTTATATTTGTCAAAGTCTAATATGTGATTGCCTACATAAAGCCTACACCTCTTTGTATTCCACTTTCAAACACAGCCTACATTTGGGCCTGTAAAGCCTGATTGGGATACCTGTTTCAGACAGGAATACTTGCGTTCTACAGGCAATGCACTAGTTTGACTAACATCAAATCAGACAACAAGAGTAAGCAAGATGGCCTTTATTATGCTATATAGGAAAATAATTTTCTGTGAAGGCTGCAAAAGATTTCACGTCATACTAGGGAACTAAACACATGTGAATCATTTAAAAGTTAATATAAAGAACTGGTTATCTGATTCATTCGAAAACAACTGTCCTCTCTGACTGTCATTGTTACTTACCATCTTAGTTTATGTATTTATCTTACTGTCTTTTTATGAATTTTAGAACCTTATTACGATGATGTACAAGACAATTGTCTTTCACCAGTTGTTTCGGTAGATTCTGCAGACACATTGCCCATTTATTACAATGTGCCTCCTTATCATTTCAATAATGATTGAGTGCACTTGCTTTACTCTTTACTCTAGAAGCAGTGGACTCCTATAAAATGGGTGCAGCTGAGCGCAAAGTCAGTGCATTGCTATTTACTAGTTTCGCACTTCTGACCAACAAAAACCATGTTTAAATTCAGTGGTGTATTATGAAACACTATTTAAGCAGGGAACTTTAAAAACATGCGTGTGCACATCCCATGTTCTAAGATGGGCAATCGAGGACACATTCAGAAGCTGCACTAGAATTTCTCATTGTTCGTTATTTTGATAGACAGAAATGTCAAAGTTATAATCTAACCAGAATTTATTCTTACCCATCATTTTGATTTTCAAATGATAAGATGCTGAACAGCTTTGTTTTTATTCACACTGTCATTTTAATCACAAACTTATCAGAGGAGTATAGCCTATAGATTAGGCATTAATTGATTTTTTCAGTGAACAAATCAGCACAGACTGTGCGCCGCTTTTCATGTTCAGGAGGGGTGCAAAGACATGAGGATCCACGTAGGTAAACCGACTTGCCATGGACTCTGTGGCGAGTGATGAATGTTTAGCCTGGGACTGTTGTCATTGGACTCACACAAGCTGGAGGTTTGTTGGGGAGCAGTGGCCGGTAAACGTTTTGTATGTGGATCCTCTCCTCTGTTCGCCTTCTGACAAAACGTCCGAGTGTGGATATTAAGGAATAAAGCTACACCTGGAATGCCTATAGTCCAATCAGTTTGCTCAACCAGAATGAAATGTTGACTAATATAATAATTTTTATCTGTTCAGCAAGAAGTTCAAATGGAAAAACACCCTTTTTGGCCAATTCTGGCATATTTACATTTATGTTAATGAATGTACATCACTCCTGTCAAATAAAGAAGATGCTGTGCTTTTATGTTTGTCACAAGTGGGTCAACAGGCAGCATAAAGCACAGGACAGCACAGTAACAACATACACTCACACCACGGTATTCGTGTGTAATCAGGTAGGACTGAGTGACTCATACCAGAGTTAGGAGAACTGCTGGCTGCATGTTGGACAGGACATCGGCTATCTGCAGGGATTCAGACAAACAATGATTAGACACACAGAGTGGAGCAGCAGAAATAACAAGCAATTTTCCTTGACTTTCAGGCTGCAGAGTAAAGGTCACTAAGGCAGCAGCCACAGAGCCTCTGAGGCCTCAGCAGCTCACTGGATGATAGAACTCAAGAGACTTTATTACTCCTCTGCCAGCAGCCCAAATGTCACACAACAGATCCCTGACTCAGAGCTCGGGGACATGGAGGTGAGATTTTAGCACCGGGGAGAAATTTAATTGAGTGCAGAATGACAAAGATTTAAGTCACTTATAGAAGAGGGTCGTAGAGAGATCAGCATCAGATGACGGAAGAAGAAGCCCATGAGTCAGGGGACGTTGTTTTCAGGTGATGAGTTTTCCCTTCCAGGAGAGCACGTTTTTGTTGTGTTTCTTTGTCACGTCTGATGAAAAACTACACAGGCTAATCAGACTGATAGATCGTGGTCACAAGCTAACGACAAAAGAACGGCTACATGGTGAACTGCCAAGTTCTATTGGTTTTGCTGTTTTGGGGATTAACAGCAAGGAAAGCTAACACTCGAGCTGACGGCATAGATCTGCGTTTCTTTAAAAACATGTATGACAGCTGAATGCTCAACATTCAAATAATTTAAGTCCATTTGATTACTGTAAATGGGAGTAAATACTATATAGTGCACAGTTGGGGGGGGGGGGGTAGGCGTGGGAACTACCAGAGACAAAATGATATTAGCACAATACTTGCACCATGATATTAGCATAATCTTGCAATATATTGAATACTGCAATATTCCAAACTTTGTCTTGTCCAACTCCTGGCTACAGCTGGGAAAATAAGTATTGAACACGTCAACATTTTTCTCATTGAACATATTTGTGATGGAGCCATTGACCTGAAATTTTCACCAGATATCAGTAACAACCCATGTAATCCATACATACAAAGAAATCAAGGCAACTGTGTTCACAAAAGTTATATTTAATAAAGTGGAATGACACAGGGAATAAGTACTGAACAGGCTTGGTGAAATTCATTTAATATTTAGTAGAAAAGGCTTTGTTGGTAATCACAGCTTCCAGACATCTCCTGTCAAAGGAGAAACTAGGCGCAGGCATTGCTCAGGAGTGATTTTAGCCCATTCTTCCACACAAACTGTCAAATCTTGAAGGTTCCATGGATGTCAACTATGAACTCTGATCTTCAGTTTGTTCCATAGATTTTCAGTTGAATTTAGGTCAGGTGATTGACTGGGCCATTCTAGCAGCTTTATTTTCCTTCTCTGGAGCCAGTTGAGCGTGTCCTTGGCTGTGTGTTTCGGATCATTGTCTTGTTGACATGTCCACCCTCGTTTCATCTTCATCATTTTGGCAGATGGCAACAGCTTCTTATCAAGGATGTCTCTGTACATTTGTCCATTCATCTTTCCTTCAATTATATGAAGTCTGCCTGTAACATGTGCTGAAAAACAACCCCACACCAGGCTGGGATGTGCAGTGCGCCATTTCTCCTTCAATCATACTGTGTGTTGTGGCATCCAAAAAGTTCAATTTTGGTCTCATCTGGCCAGTCTATATTCTCCCAGTATTTTACTGGCTTGTCCAAATGCTGTGCAGCAAACTTTAAATGAGCTTCAACATGTTTTTTCTTCAGCAATGGAGTCTTGCCAAGTAAGAGGGCATAGAGCCCACATTGGTTGAGTGCATTACTTACTGTTTTCTTTGAAACAGCAGTACCTGCTAACTCCAGGTCTTTCTGGAGCTCTCCATGAGTGGTCTTTGGCTATTGGATAACTCTTCTAATAATTTGTTTGACTCCTCTGTCAGAAGTCTTGCGAGGAGGTCCTGGTCGTGGCTGGTTTATTGTAAAATTATGTTCTTTCCACTTCCGGATGAGGGCTCCAACAGTGGTCACTGGAACATTCAGCAGTTTAGAAATGCACCTGTAACCAATCCCATCATTATGTTTTGTAACAATAAGGTTGCAAAGGTCTTTGCTTTACATCATGAGTTTTTTGTGGTGTGACAATCTGATATTCACAGACCTTTTTAAAGGCTATCAGTCAGGACTTAACCAGCTGAAATTGATTAGCACTGATGGGGGATGGGACAGCTTCCTAAATTCTGATGGATTTTAGCTGGTTTCTTGGTTTTCTATGCCTTTTTCCCCCGCTTTTTCTTCATGTGTTCAATACTTATTCCCTGTGACATTCCACTTTATTAAATATAACTTGTTTTGTGAACACAGCTGCCTTGATTTCTTTGTATGTATGGATTACTTCGGTTGTTACTGATATCTGGTGAAAATTTTCCCTGCTGTACATCTCATGAGTCTCTCCTGTGCCTTGATGATCTAACTGGACAATAAGAATTTGGCACCCCCAATGGACTGAAAAGTCAACCTTATTTTTTTTTTTTTTTTTTTTACTGTGGTGCCCTGAGTTTGATTTTGTAGCATTTGTCAATACTTTCATTAAAATAGCACGTGTTTCTAAATGGATGCAACATTCCCGAGACAAAGTATGTGTGGAGGTGGATGTGAGAATTTTCAGAATTAAAATGGGGGGGCTTTTAACTTTATCACACATTTTATGACTGCCTTAAAGTTAATGTGAGTAATGGAGTGGTCTGCTGGGGCAGCAGCATCGCAGCTGCCGACAGAAAGAGACTGAACATGCCGCCTTGACCCAGAGGAGGTGATAGCAGAGAAGAGGATGGTGACTAATCTGTCATCCCTGCTGGAGTCTGAGTGCCACCCTATATGGGACACAGTACACTGAGCAGCTCGTTTAGCGGCAGGCTGCTCCATCCAAAGTGCACGAGGCAGAGGTTTTGCAGGTCTTTCCCACCTGCTGCTAACACCACTACCACTTTGCACAAATAAGGAATGGAAGTTCCTTTCCAATCCACTGTTAATATAATTAGTATTGAAGGTTACAACAACACTGTACTCATTCAACTGAGAAATATACTGTTAATATAGATATTGCTGAATAATTTAACTGCATACTATTAACTGCATACCTGTAAATACTACTTTACTTATTTTTTAACTGTAAAAACCATTTTACTTTTTTAACTTCTTGCACTGTGTATATACTGTCTTTGCTCTATTTTATTATTTGTTATTGCTCTGAGTGCTGGACAAATAAAGGATTATCTTATCAATCACTCATCAGTCATGTAAAACTAAATGGACAGCCTTATTAGGCTGCAGAACAATGACAATTTCTGGGAAATAAAATATGCACTATGTTATCATGCTGTTCTTTTAATAACCTACACCATACAACAGCAGACATCTAATGTGACTTGCTGCATGTAATTAGAGTTTTATCCTTCAATTAGAATATTAGATTAGATAAACAAGAACATAAACTCTGCTAGCACTGAATCATCCAAGTGAACAGCAGCCAGAAAGTTAAAAAATATGAAGTTAAACAATCTAAAAGGGAGATTGTTTGAATGTTAATCAGGGTAGAGTAGAGAAATGTGTGGGAGCAATAACTTCTTCCAAGTCTGAGCGTTTCCTGAAATATTCATGACCTGATTGGGATAAGACAGAAATATTGTTCTCTTTGAGGTCTTCCTGGAGGTGCCATTGCCACCTGAATGCTGAACACCAGGAGCTGCTTTCTTTGTCTTTTCAGTCGTCACTGTGGCTTATTAGTTACTGGATTGTTCTGTTTAACTTCTTCCAGGTTTATCCTGCTGTGTTGAGCTGTTACTGCTTCATGGAGAACCTGGCAGAGAATTAGCATCTTAACCTGTGACTAATTAGAAGATCTAACACCTCGGGCAGGTGTGCAGATGTAGAAATGCCTGAAATATCATCAGAAGAATGAATCATAAAAGCTACAGTGTTGATGTGGTAATTATAAAATTGTATGTAATCACGCCAAATACAAATCTATGATCAACCTTTGTTGGCTGGTTAAAGCTCTTTTATTGCCCTCTGAATACATTCTGATTAGTCGGCGTACACGCCTCCAGAACAGCTCTGTTGCCGTCAATCCACACACATGGCTGCTCCCTTGAGAAAAGATGTGAGAGTTTTCCCCCCAAAATAAAAAAAAAAAATGGAATTTATGACAGTCTGAACACAAGTCTTTGAGCAGACGGTACTGCAGGTCAGAAATATAAATAAGACTCCTAAGAAACGTCCCTGAAGATTTTGGATGTTGAGCTCTGTCAGAGTTGTGCGTTCTGATGAAGTCTTCCACCAAATCATTGATCAGTACGATGCTCCACAGGCTCTGGGCCAGCTCCAACACTGGCCACACTTTCTCTGATAACAGCTGATGATGTTATGAACCGCCCCCAGGGATTTCATATCATCTCATACAAATACGCCCCAAATGTCTAATCACATGCCCCCCCCCCACACACACACACGCATGTATCAGAGATCATCTAAAACTTTTCTCTGCATGTTTATTTAATCCATTTAAACCACACATTTGGGAACATGTAAATGACGGCGGACAAGCACTGCTGGCTCCTATCTGCTTAATCAGTGTGTGCAGTTGCACTTACTGCACTGAGTTGTAGCAAGAATCTAATTCTGGTACTCCAATCTGGTGCAACAGTTGTCAATTTGTGTCAAATTGGTGCAAACAGGGTCAGAAATTTTATCAGCTCCACAGCCACTACTGTGATATAAAACAGGAGGGAACAGGTGCACTGAAGAGGACAGAATCTATGGTAATACGTTAAAAAAATGATCATTCAATTTGTAGAGTGGTTTGTAGCCAGATGGTGCAAAATGTTAAAAGTTAGAAGGCTTAAATTTGAACTAAACCTTAGGATTGAGCGGAGTTTTGTGAAGAAAAGTTGCTTATCATTCGTTTACAATTTCACTCTTGCATCTACGTCAATATTTTGGGTTAAATGTGCCGTCTGTATTCGGGCATTACTATTTTATAAAACTGGGTGAAATCAACTACTGTATGTGACAAAAAACACTAATTTTGGTAAATTAACATAAATGCTTTACAAGAAGATTTTTTCCCATCTGTCAGTCAAAAGGGGTTTACAGTGCTGACTTTCATCTTTCCTCAGAGTTGGTCGTAGCTCTGGGTTCAATTTTAGTGCACAGAGAACATGACAGAAAAATATAAGACTTACGTCACAGGTGTACTGGACCTCATCAACAGCATACTTCTGCTTGAAGTGCTCTTTAGGAAAGATTCTAAAATGGTGCAAAAATAAGGCATACTAAGCAAATACAGTTTTTAAATG
The DNA here is from genome assembly GCA_020510985.1 of Pholidichthys leucotaenia. NCBI lineage: Eukaryota > Metazoa > Chordata > Actinopteri > Cichliformes > Pholidichthyidae > Pholidichthys > Pholidichthys leucotaenia. The sequence continues at coordinate 413,362,251 of CM035837.1, read as the reverse complement.
TTGTAAATTAATCTCAACATGCTTCCAGATAATAAATTATTGATGACAACTGCAAGCATGAGATATTAATGAGATGATTCCTCCAACATTAGTTTGTCAGAATCAGAATCAGAATCAGAATCAGCTTTATTGGCCAAGTATGCACAACACATACAAGGAATTTGACTTTGGCTAAAAACTTGCTCTCGTTGTTCAGGTGAAGGATTTAAATAAGGATTCAATGACAACCACAGTATGTACAGTAAATTACAGTCTGTCCACGTTTCTATAAAAGGATGCAAATATGCAAATATTTGTCTGCTACTTTCAGTGATTATTTTATAAATTGCCCAAAAATTGAAGGGAACACTCTATTTACAGTTTCATGTAATTCACACGAGTGGTAACTTTAGACCAATTTGACTCTTTCACAGGCTGAAGAGGGTTGATTCTCCAACATGTTAATGAGCCACTATTATGCTCTTCTTCCACATGTTGACACAACTTCCTCCTAATTAATAAATAGCTGTAAAATGCTTTGGTCAAAACACCTCAGGATGTAATTATTGCAATACCATTTTACACACAGAAGCAGCACTCCTCAAAATGAGCCATGTTCACTGAACTGCTTTAAATGCTAATGAGCCCAAGCTCACTCCACTATTCTTTTTTTTTTTGTAATTTCACTGACAGCCTTGTTTTGATGACGATGCCATGTTTGAAGCTAACATTAGCTTTTGGTTTCAGTTGTCAGACTAAGTAACAAATACTTGCTGAACACAAGAGTGTAAAATCCCACATAAAGCATTATTAGAGAAAAGGCTGTGTGGTGAGAGTGGTCAATATCATATGACTGGTCCCTGGGGTGTAATAAGTACAGAAACAACTCAGCTAATGGCAGCTAATCACTGCTAATTGAGGTGGCATCCAGTCCAGAGTATAATAAACTACAATAAGAAAAGCTAAAATAACGTACATGAATGAAATACTGTACTATGATCAACAGTTGGTAAATGATTGGGCTGTCCAGCAGAAATTGACAAAATATATAGAAACAGACATAAACAAACATCTAACAGCCAAATCCTGCAGATGGACCTTGAAGCCGGTCAGAAATCCTGGCTGTGATTGTTCAAACCAGCAAACCCCAGCAGCTAAATCTACAAAGCTACCACAGAAAAAAATATAACAAAATATGCCATAAGGATGTGCAATATTAGACTGTGGATTATTGAACAAGCTGGTCCACAAACCTAAAACTTACAAAAAGGATGCTGACTCACAAAGCTAGTGAGCAACAGTTTCAGTTCCCATATCATGCCGACTTAAAAAAATAAAAAAATAGCACAGAATGATATGAGATGCGCCGATCAAGCAAAACATTATAACGATCTGCTTAATACGGTGTTGGTCCCCCCCTTTTGCTACTAAAACAGCTGTGAGATAAGTCAACATCTCAAACTCGTTGTCGGGCTCCTCTGAATTCCCCAGATCTCAATCCAATCGAGCATCTATGGGAAATGCTGGAAACAAGTCCGCTCCATGAAGGCCCCGCCTCACAGGTCAGGGCTGTTTTAGAAGAAAAAGGGGTACCAACACACAATATTAGGCAGATATTGTTTACAATTTGACACAATATTAGGCAGATATATTATAGACTAGCTAGCGAGTCCATAATATGCACACGTGGACAAAATTGTTGGTACCCCTCCGTTAATGAAAGAAAAACCCACAATGGTCACAGAAATAACTTGAATCTGACAAAAGTGGTAATAAATAAAAAGTCTATGAAAATTAATCAATGAAAATCAGACAATGCTTTTGAATTGTGGTTCAACAGAATTAGTTTAAAAAACAAACTCATGAAACAGGCCTGGACAAAAATGATGGTACCCTTCACTTAATATTTTCTTGCACAACCTTTTGAGGCAATCACTGCAATCAAACGATTTCTGTAACTGTCAATGAGACTTCTGAACCTCTCAGCAGGTATTTTGGCCCACTCCTCATGAGCAAACTGCTCCAGTTGCCTCAGGTTTGAAGGGTGCCTTCTCCAGACGGCATGTTTCAGCTCCTTCCACAGATGTTCAATAGGATTTAGATCAGGGTTCATAGAAGGCCACTTTAGAACAGTGCAATGTTTCGCTCTTAGCCATTCTTGGGTGTTTTTAGCTGTGTGTTTTGGGTCATTATCCTGTTGCAAGACCCATGACCTGCGACTGAGACCAAGCCGTCTGACACTGGGCAGCACATTTCTCTCTAGAATACCTTGATAGTCTTGAGATTTCATTGTACCCTGCACAGATTCAAGACACCCTGTGCCAGATGCAGCAAAGCAGCCCCAGAACATAACAGAACCGCCTCCATGTTTCACAGTAGGGACAGTCTTCTTTTCTTGGTATGCTTCATTTTTGCGTCTGTGAACATAGAGCTGATGTGCCTTGCCAAAAAGTTCCAGTTTTGTCTCGTCTGTCCATAGGACATTCTCTCAGAAGCTTTGTGGCTTGTCAACATGCAGTTTGGCAAATTCCAGTCTGGCTTTTTTATGATTTGTTTTCAACAGTGGTGTCCTCCTTGGTCATCTCCAATGAAGTCCACTTTGGCTCAAACAACGACGGATGGTGCGATCTGACACTGATGTACCTTGACCTTGGAGTTCACCATGAATGTGTTTAGAGGTTGTTCTGGGCTCTTTTGTTACCATTCGTATTATCCGTCTCTTCCATTTTTCGTCAAGTTTCCTCCTGCGGCCATGTCCAGGGAGGTTGGCTACAGTCCCGTGGATCTTAAATTTCTGAATAATATGCGCAACTGTAGTCACAGGAACATCAAGCTGTTTGGAGATGGTCTTATAGCCTTTACCTTTAACATGCTTGTCTATAATTTTCTTTCTAATCTCCTGAGACAACTCCTTTGCTTCCTCTGGTCCATGTTTAGTGTGGTACACGCCATGTCAACAAACAGCACAGTGACTACTTGTCACCCTTTAAATAGGCCGACTGACTGATTACAAGTTTGTAGACACCTGTGATGTTAATTAGAGGACACATCTTGGTTGAACATGTCCCTACTATGGTCACATTATTTTCAGTCTTTTCTAGGGGTACCATCATTTTTGTCCAGCCCTGTTTCATGAGTTTGTTTTTTAAAGTAATTCTGTTGAACCACAATTCAAAAGCATTGTCTGATTTTTATTACCACTTTTGTAAGATTCAAGTTATTTCTGTGACCATTGTGTGTTTTTCTTCCATTAACAGAGGGGTACCAACAATTTTGTCCACGTATGTAACTAGCTAGGACCATGGATGTCGAGTGGGCTGAATGGAATTTGCAAAGAAGAGATCTAAAAACCACAGTCAGGCACTAGCTAAGCCAGCTGTGATGTAGCTACATGAGCTTCAAGGCTCAGTGTGAAACTCCGTCTTCTCCTCTGAGGAGGCGGTGTACCAGACTATCCAGGAGGCAGGTTTGTGGGAGAGGACAACTCCACGTTGGCCCATTTGAGTCCAATCATAAAAAATATGTCACTGAGAATGTGAATATTTATGTGCACAGACAAAAGTAGTAGTACAATCAAACATGTTACTGTGGCAGCTTGGGCAGTGACTTAAATTTGACATTAAATTTACTCCAGTGTTTAAAGGTGGAGACCACAATTGTGTGTGAACCAGCTGGTGTTGGCCGTGTGCACAGCCATCTCTGAGGATTAGTCCCACTCACTCTCCCATCCAAGTGGCGTAGCTCTCGGGCAGTTTAGGAACAAAAAGGATGGATTTCCCCGAATCCACATCGATGGCTCCAAAGCAGTCGGCCTCCGTCACTCCAAAAGTCCAGTGGAAGAAAGACTCCTGCACAGATGGACCAATCACTCACAGCATTAGTGAGGCAGTGGTGTTCATCAAAGGAGAAACAGAAGAGGTTTACCTCATTAACACAATGAGGTCCAGAGATGTTGAAAATAAACCTAACTGAGTTTTGTTCAGCACCAATTCCAGTCATCAGTTTGTATGACAGTGACAGAACATTAAAGCTCAGAGATCAGGAGGGATGGAGGAGCTCAGACTGTGACCTTGGTCAAGATTTGGTGAACTCTGATACAAAACGCTCTGGTGGCTCCCCTGTATCAGGAGCAGCCGCCTCATTGTGACTGGCTGAATAAAACCAGGCCCACACACACCACCCACCTGTCTGAAGAGGACGTCCGTGTCCGTGCAGTACCTCTGTTTCTGCTCTCCTCCCTGCAGCACCACCACCGACTTTGGCACCACTCCGTCTTTGGCTTTCAGCCCCTGGCACAGTCGCCGACGGTTCTCGGCAAAAAGGGCAGCGGATACCCTCAGGGTGTCATTACCCAGCCAGTAAACAGGTCTGAGAAGAAAAGGAGACAAAATATCTGAAGGAGGCTTAGGGTGGAGGAACTGCAGGAGAACTGATGTCTGACTGGAAGGGTTTGGGGTCTAGAACAAAAATGGACTAAAATAAAGAGAACATGTTATTGTACATTATATTTTAGCATTCCTAAAAAACAAATGTGACCAAAAACTGTTCGCAACTAACAGTGGTTATGGGGAAACTGGATTGTTCTCCTTAAGACCTGTTAAGGTTTCAGCTTCAGACAACCGGGGATCCCTGCAGTCAGTGAACTGTCTGCGACATAAATCATGTTCTCTTCCCAAGGCTCTCCTGATAAGATTAAACACCCAAATTATCTGATTCAACTGTGGCCGTACCAAAGGTTAATCCATAAACTCATAGAACTTTATGGCTTGAGGATTTTCGTATCACTCAGGGTTGGCTGAGTTCACAGGTAAAAATGTATTTGTGAGAACAAATGGAACTGACAAATGAGGTTTTTATTGAACGAGGTAGATACAAATGCAAACTAAACGGCAATCTAACCAAGTGATAAAACCAGAAATCAGAGAAACACCCGGTGAGATGTATGCCTGTGTCAGTGAGTCACTCAATAAAAACATATAGTAGCACTTGAAAGTTTGTGAACCCTTGGTCATGAATATGACCTAAAACATCAGATTTTCACACAAGTTCTAAAAGTAGATAAAGACAACCCAGTTAAATGAATAAGACAAAAATATTTTGTCATTTATTTATTGAGGAAAATGATCCAATATTGCATATCTGTGAGGGGCAAAAGTTTGTGAATCTCTAGGATTAGCAATTAATTTGAATGTGAAATTAGAGTCATCAGTGAGATGACAATCAGGTGTGAGTGGGCACCCTGCTTTATTTAATTCGATTCAACTTTATTCAATTCAACTTTATTGATATAAACATATCACAACACACAACAGTCATCTCATAGCACTTTCAACTGTAGGGAAAAACCCCACAATCGCAGAAAGACCCCAGCAATCAGATGATCCTCTGTGAGCAAGCACTTGGCGACGATGGAGAGGAAAAACTCCCTTTTACCAAGAAGAAATCTCCAGCAGAACCAGGCTCAGGGAGGGGCAGCCATCTGCTGCGACTGGCTGGGGGGTGAGGGGATAGAGAAGGAGAAGGAAAGAACAGACATATAGAGAGCAAACAGCATGACAAGGACTCGAGTTCTTTACTGCAGTGACCAAGGAAAACGTATATGCAAAGAAAAACACTTCAACTTCTCTCATTTACAAGTTTATTAAATGAAACTCATTCAGGCTAAATGACATTACATTCAAATGATTTGTGAGCAGGTTCAAATGATCAACAGATGTTAGATATCACATCAACTGTTAATGGATTCCTGAGCATAAAATCTATAGTTAAACCTTTGTGGAACCAAGAGGAAACCAGATCTTATATTTCAACTGTAATGCAATGGAAGGCTGAGGTAACTAACAAAATCAGAACGCAACTTTGTGGGGAAAAATTACATAAGCTGATTATCTAAAAAAAACAAAAAAACAAAACTGCTGAATTAATCTACAAAAGTGAACGGAGGTTACTGGAAAAAAGAATAAGAATTTTCCTTCAGTTTATAGCTTTGTCCTACAGCTGATGAACTAATTGTACCATGAAATATTGGTTATGTTCAATTATAATTGATATTTAGGGCATCTCGTTTAAACCCAGCAGATAGGAAAATGGAAGTCTCACGAACAGCTGTAGCTCCAGGTATTCAGCGGTGGTCAGCGCCAGCCGGTGGTATTTTTCGGGGAAGGCTCAGCGGCTCTCCCAGACAGTGTTCGGAACACAGGACTCAACCGGCAGGGGGTGGGGGGGGGTTCACGAGAGTGTAGCCGGTGGAGTTTGCGGCTAAGCCCAGGCCAGGCGTGACATCTTTTGGCAACCAGTCCGAAATTTAGGATGTCCACGGCACACAGGACAACCCCAAAGGCTGAAGGAAAATGTATTTAGTCAGTTTCACCCATGAGGTCTGAGTTCTTCTCCGTGGGAAAACAGAAAAGTCCAAAATCTCTATTAGTCCACTTTAAAGGCAGGAAAATTAAAAGTCCACTTTAACGGCAGGAAAAGTCAAAAAGTTCAGAAAAAACGTTTAAATAGAATAAGCACGGCTTCTGAGGCAAAGAAGAAAAGGGTTTGAGAGTTTAACTCTCTTTTAAAGGTGAGCTCACAGAAAAAGGATGGTTTCCCCTCAGTTGCCAGAAAAACAGACAAAAGCTTATCAAAAGACGATTTAAGAAAGCTAGCACAGGACTTGACAAGGTTCAGACACACAAAGACAAAGCAACTTACAGAACACACAGAACTCTGCAGAACACTTAGAACACAGAAAGCTGAGCTGCCGGGGCAGCTCTGTTTGCATTTAACTAAAGCGCGCTGCTGGGTCATAAACATAGGAGTGGCAGCAAGACGGACCAATTACACAGGGTTACAAAAATAATTTTTTTGTAAGTCGTCTGTGTTTTTTCAACTGATTTAAGACAATTCTGCACCGCTGAATCCGAAAATGACATCTGTTTCTCTCAATCAGGTGCTAAGTAAAAACCTGTACTTACTTAGTACTTACTTAGTACTGTGCATGTACTTACCTTTATATAAAGGTAAGTACATGTAAATTGAATGTTATATCATCATTGTTCAACATTTAGAGAATTTCAAGACATAAAAAAGAATTTTACATCATACAAACGAAAATACCCATACATGTAAACAAAAACATATAAAACAACATATGGCCATAATTCAAAAAAGTTGACCTGATTGAACAAAACCAATGTGATTTTTGGATTCAACACATCAAAATTGTCCTACATCAGCTAAAAAAAAAAAAAAAAAAAAAACATAATAAATTTGGTATTGACCAGTGTTATCTTCCATAAAGAGGAGTCTGAATGGGCTTTTGTCCAATGAGGGAACAGTTCTTTATCTGTGAACAGCCAATCAAATGCAAGGGCGTTATCCACCAGAGAGGCAGCCTGGGGATTGGTTAGAAATAGCTGACTCACAAGTTTTCAGAAAACATTCATTCAGTTCCTATGGAATTTATTATATATTCAATATAAAATCTAACTAGCTTCAGTGATTCAAAACTAATATTCAGTGACTAGGCACTTTCTATAAATGTATCCTTATATACTTGACACATATCAGAATAAGATTAATCGGCATTCCAACATGCAATCACAATGAAATCAAGAATTAATGAATTATTGCAAACCATTATTGTCCATCACGAGGGTGATTATCTTCACAGTGTCGAGTTATCCTGACGAATGTAAACTTGAAAAAGTGTTAATGTTCAGTCAGAAATAAAGTTCCAGATTGCCCAAGTAATGAAACATATTCTGTAGATGTCCAATAGGAGATACTGTTGAGCTGTAGATAATTTTTTTAGGTCTTGGTATGTAAAGAGGGGCAGCCTAGAGAGTTTTATGGGGCTTCTGTTATATATCCAAAAGAAGGAGGCAACCATATACCTGTCAGCTTAAGGAGTTTATGACTTTTTAAGAGTACGCTTTTGTTAGCTCGAGATTAGATTATTGTAATTCTTTATTATCAGGCTGTCCTAAAACATCTTTAAAAAGTCTTCAGCTGATCCAAAATGCTGCAGCAAGAGTTTTAACAGGTACTAGAAAGAGAGATCATATCTCTCCGGTTCTGGCCTCCCTTCATTGGCTTCCCATAGAGTTTAGAATTAAGTTTAAAATCCTTCTTCTTACTTACAAAGCTTTAAACAATCAGGCTCCTTTTTATTTAAAAGATCTGATACTACTGTATCATCCTAACAGAGCACTACGCTCCCAAAATGCAGGATTACTTGTAATACCTAGAATCTCCAAAAGTACAATGGGAGGCAGAGCCTTCAGTTATCAAGCTCCTCTCCTGTGGAATCAGCTGCCAATCTGGATTCGGGAGTCAGACTCGATCTCTGTTTTTAAGAATAGGGCTAAAACCTACCTTTTTGATATAGCCTACAATTAGGGAGGGATCATGTGTTTCTGAACCCTCCCTTAGTTATGCTGCTAATAGGTTTAGTCAGCCGGGGGACCTCCAGTAATGCACTGGGCCTCACTCCTTTCCTCACTCTCTATGAAATAGTTTTTTTTTGCTGGTCATTAACATTTGTTTGTTCTCTCCCATAGATTGAGTCCCCATCGTGATATTTGCTCTCTACATGTCTGTTCTTTTCTTCTTCTCTATCCCCTCACCCCCCAGCCAGTCGCAGCAGATGACTGCCCCTCCCTGAGCCTGGTTCTGCTGGAGGTTTCTTCCTGTTAAAAGGGAGTTTTTCCTCTCCACCGTCGCCAAGTGCTTGCTCACAGGGGATCGCCTGATTGCTGGGGTCTTTCTGCAACTGTGGGGGTCCCCCCTACAGTTGATAGTGCTATGAGATGACTGTTGTTGTGAAATGGCGCTATATAAATAAAGATGAATTGAATTGAATTGAATATCAGTTCCTGGTACGAAGGGATGCTATCAGCATGAACTGTTTGGGGGTTTTTTGGGGGGGGGGGACCTCCAGAGGTTTTATAGCACACTTAATCCTTTAAAGGCAAATCCTTATCAGGTTTCTCTACAAAGGGAAATTGTTTCCACTGGGGTTCTGATGAGGAAAAAAACAGCAATTATTGACAGAGTTAAAGTGAGAGTTTCTTTTAAGATGAAGAGTGATCCTGAATTGGTCTGAGGAGAGCTGATGCTGCAACAGATCGCTGTGGAACTCAATGACTGAGCTTTGAATTTGAAGAAGACTCATTATTGAACAAACTGGAACCTATCAGATAAATAAGATTTAATCCTCTGCAAAGAAGTTCCATTAAGTCCAATAAGGTGTTCTTATCTATTAAATAAAATATGATGGATTAGAGCTGTGTGTTATGACAAAAAATTCATATCACAATATGTCATCTTATATCATGATAATGATATATATCACGATATACATTTTCTGTAAATTCCACAGTTTAGATAATCACACAAAAAGGACCATCTCTTTGTTTTTACTTTTTTTTTTTTTTACATGCACCCGCTTCCCTCATAATTTTGCATTATTGTTATAAAATAGTTTTTAAATGTGCATTTTAGACTCGATTCTCATAAATGTCAGGGTTTTTTCTAAATCATCTCATATGAATAAAAAGTAAACATCAATAATTTAAATATTTCCTGAGCCAGAGGAGAATAGCAAATGAAAAAAATGACATTAAAAAATGTCTGAAAATGAGAAAAATTACCATTGCTGCCATCTACAGATATAAATTAGCGGTTTGTTTAAATCAATGAAAATTTATGTGTGGAGCTAGAGCCTGCAGCATGCCATTCTGGCCTGATTTAACCTGTTTGCTTCTTAGTAAAAATATTTCAGATTGGTCATGATCTGAAAATCAAAGACATAAAAGGTAATGTAATAAAATACATTTGATGACTTTAACTTTATTCATTATAACTACTTGACTAATTAAAATTATTAGAAATCAAATAAGTTACATTAAGAGCCAACTTGCTCCTCCAACCCATTTTAATTTTTTTATTTTGTGTGTGTGTCACCATCATGCAGTTTTGCCGCTTTAATAATTTTTTTCAGACAAAACTAAGAAACTCAGCAGTAATTTAAACCAAAGAAACAATGATCTGATATACTATAATGTTTCCAGTTAGCACAACTTAGCATCATTTAGCATTTGCCATTTTATAATTAGACATGATGTTAACGTTACTTACATCCTATTAAAACGAGGTTAGCGGACTATCCTCTCTGACGCAGCACAATGGAAAACAGTCCCACATCCCTGACAAACAGGGGTAGCAGCTACAGTGGTGTGAAAGTGTTTGCCCCTTCCCGATTTCTCATTTTTTTGTATGTTTTTCACAATTAGCTGTTTCAGATCATCAAGCAAATTTGAACATTGGACAAAGATAACACAAGTAAACACAAAATACAGTTTTTAAATGAAGATGTTTATTATTAAGGAGAAAAAAATCCAAACTTACATGGCCCTGTGTGAAAAAGTGATTGCCGCCTAAACCTAATAACTGGTTGAGTCACCCTTAGCAGCAACAACTGCAATCAAGCGTTTGCAATAACTGGCAAGGAGTCTTTTACATCGCTGTGGAGGAATTTTAGCACACTCATCTTTGCAGAATTGTTGTAATCCAGCCACATTGGAGGGTTTTTGAGCAAGAACCACCTTTTAAAGGTCATGCCACAGCATCTTAATCGGATTCAGGTCAGGACTTTGACTAGGCCACTCCAAAGTCTTCATTTTGTTTTTCTTAAGCCATTCAGAGGTGGACAGTGGTGTGTTTTGGATCACTGTCCTGCTGCAGAACCCAAGTGTGCTTCAGCTTGAGGTCATGAACAGATGGCCGGACATTCTCCTTCAGGATTTTTCAGGAGACAGCAGAATTCATGGTTCCATTTACCACAGCAAGTCTTCCAGGTCCTGAAGCAGCAAAACAGCCCCAGACCATCACACTACCACCACCATATTTTACTGTTGGTATGATGTTCCTTTTCTGAAATGCTGAGTTATTTTTACGCCGGATGTAATGGGACACACACCTTCCAAAAAGTTCAACTTTTGTCTTGTCAGTCCACAGAGTATTTTCCCAAAAGTCTTGGGGATCATCAAGATGTTTTCTGGCAAAACTGAGATGAGCCTTTGTTCTTTTTGCTCAGCAGCAGTTTTCATCTTGGAACTCTGCCATGCAGGCCATTTTTGCCCAGTTTCTTTCTTATGGTGGGGTCATGAACACTGACCTTAACTGAGGCAAGTGAGGCTGGCAGTTCTTTGGATGTTGTTATGGGGTATTTTAAGAACTCTTGGATGAGTCGTCGCTGCGCTCTTGAGGTAATTTTGGTCGGCCGGCCACTCCTGGGAAGGTTCACCACTGTTCCATATTTTTGCCATTTGTGGATAATGGCTCTCACTGTGGTTCGCTAAAGTCCCAAAGTTTTAGAAATGGCTTTATAACCTTTTCCAGACTGATAGAGCTCAATTACTTTGTTTCTCATTTGTTCCTGAATTTCTTTGGATCGCAGCATGATGTCTAGCTTTGAAGGATCTTTTGGTTTACTTTACTTTGTCAGGCAAGTCCTATTTAAGTGATTTCTTGAATGAGAACAGGGATGGCAGTAATCAGGCCTGGGTGTGGCTAGAGAAATTGAACTCAGCTTTCCAAAGATGTGATAAACCACAGTTAATTTATGTTTTAACAGGGGGACAATCGCTTTTTCACACAGGGCCATGTAGGTTTGGCTTTTTTTTACCCTTAACAATAAACACCTTCATTTAAAAACTGCATTTTGTGCTTACTTGTGTTATCTTTGTCTAATATTTAAATTTGTTTGATGATCTGAAGCATTTAAATGTGACAAACATTCAAAAAAATGAGAAATCAGGAAGAGGGCAAACACTTTTTCACACCACTGTATTTGACCAAACCGGTAGTTTGGAGTTAGCAACCACTGGAGAGCCTAGCCACCCACCACACACCTGTTCCGCTGCATGCAACGCGGGGAAGAGGCGGGGCACTGACAAGTAGTGGGGCAGGAACTCTGTTCAAGAAATGGGAGTATGTGCATTTTAAAGTGCTCATGACACGATTTTGATATTTTTTAGCATGTTGTGTAAACCCAAAAGTCATTATCGATGATCAATATAACAGTTACAAGCGTACCCGCATAACATAGTTATCATCAAAAATACGCAGCCGCTGACTGGACTATGGCACCGCTCACCAAATGAAGAAGACTGAAATGACGTCAGCAAAAGAACGGACACTGGTGTTGTTGACTGGAATGCCAGCAGCTTTGTAGCAGACAGTTTCTCTGGTTTCTTGTTTCAGTTTTACGGCTATGCCTTCGCGGTGTGTCGCAGGCTTAGATAAACAGCAGGCCGTGAAAGACCACATCACATACTTCAGCTCCAACTATCATAAGCCTCCTCGTGCGCTTTTATGCAGCGCACGGAGGAGGGGAAGGATGAAAGGATTTACACGCAGGATTCACCGCAGCACATGTATTGAACATAAGACTGATGACCAACAGTTCCCAAAAAGGTGAAGACTTACAAAAATAAACAGAAACACTTACAGTTGGCGTTTGGGGCCGACATCGCCCAGCAAACGCATGGAGAGGAGACGTGTTAACCACGGTTGCGCCCCAGGGCAGACATCACTTCAAGGGGCGCAACAGAACCCAGACCCAGAATAGATAAAAACAACAAGAACTCAAAAGATAATACATAATAAACCCGATGCCTGAGCCACAGAGAACGGTCAGAACCGAGCTTACAGGATAACATGGGCTCAGTTCGTGACACCAACTAACTATATTGTATTCATTGCCACTAATTTGGACTTTTTCCTGTTATAATAATTAATTTAATATTTTTGATAGTTATAGTACATGTGCTATACCAGTTATGAGTATTGTTTTTCTTGTGACCAAACTCTTGAAAAAATGAGGACTATCAGTTGCTTCTATTGCAGTTGCTTATTATTGTTGAAAATAACATGCCAGCTGATAAAAGACAAAAGCAGTTAATCAACAATGACAACAAACAAAATTGCATTTTTATGAGACATAAATAATAGGGAATACATTATTTTTAAGGATATTGCCATCAGTAACACAGAGAATAATTTTAATTTCTAAAGTGGTTTTAAGATAATTGAACTTTAAAATGAGAAGTTATGGCCACGAGTATGCTCTAATTTACTAAAAGAAATGATATTATACTTGCAAAATAAAAAAAAAATTTTCTCTTGTTCAAATACCCAGGATTGATACAGGATTGCATGCAACGTCCCAGTGATGACAACAATTATGAGACTGATGATGTTTCAATTTTATTATAAATACACTGTTATGATTTTATTGAAAAATCGGGTTTAAATAAATTATATTTATGAACATATAATTTGTTCCAATATCTGTAACAAAAGCATACCACTCAGTGTTAAATTGCCATGTGTTTGTCGCTGCTGCTGCGCCGAGCATGTGTGGCTCACCACCGTGAGCAGTCAAAATCGTGTCATCAGCTCTTTAAATCACAATATAAATGATAGAGTATTCTATGAAACAATAGATGTTTTTAGATCATCATCTGATATCAGAATCAGAATCAGAATCAGAATCAGCTTTATTGGCCAAGTATGCACAACACATACAAGGAATTTGACTTTGGCTAAAAACTTGCTCTCGTTGTTCAGGTGGAGGATTTAAATAAGGATTCAATGACAACAGAGTATGTACAGTAAATTACAGTCTGTCCACGTTTCTATAAAAGGATGCAAATATATACAGGAATATATGCAGTTATTTACTCAGACTAACCACACTTTGCAGAAGTATATGAAAAAATATACAATCACACAGTATTTCAATGTGGACTCAGATTCAGTGATATAATGTGAATGAAGTAAAAAGCAGTGTGAGAGTTATGTGCAATGTAATAATGGATGAAAAGTCATGAGTACAGCAAGAGGTAGGACTAGGTGAATGTTAGGAGTTCATCAGAGTGATGGCTTGAGGAAAGAAACTGTTCCTGTGACGGGTGGTTTTGACCTTCAGTGATCTGTAACGACGACCAGAAGATAGAAGTTCAAACAGTTTGTGGCCGGGGTGTGATGGGTCAGCACAGATGTTTCCCGCCCGTTTCCTGGTTATGGACCGATATAAGTTCTCAATGGAGGGTAGGTCGGTACCAATGATCCTCTCCGCAGACTTAATGATCCGCTGCAGTCTGGTCTTGTCCTGTTTAGTGGCAGATCCAAACCAGACAGTGATGGAAAAGCAGAGGACAGATTGGATGATGGCGGTGTAGAAGACAACCAGCAGCTCCTGAGGCAAATCAAACTTCTTGAGCTGACGCAGAAAAAACAACCTCTGCTGGGCCTTTTTCTGGACAGTGTCTATATGGGAGGACCACTTCAGGTTCCGGGAGATTGTGGTACCCAGAAACTTGAAGGAGTCCACAGTGGACACTGTGCTGTTGAGGACGGTGAGTGGGGGGAATGAAGGGGGGTGTCGCCTGAAATCCACAGTCATCTCCACCGTTTTGGCTGGGTTAAGTTCAAGATGGTTCTGGCTGCACCAGAGGATCAGCTGCTCCACCTCCCGCCTGTATGCAGACTCATCATCATCCCGGATCAAACCGATGACTGTGGTGTCATCCGCAAACTTCAGGAGCTTCACCGAAGGGTCCTCTGAGGTGCAGTCGTTGGAGTAGAGGGAGAAGAGCAGTGGGGAAAGGACACATCCTTGGGGGGCGCCAGTACTAATTTTTCGGGAGCTGGATGTAAATCTCCCTAGCTTCACCTGTTGCCACCTGTCAGTCAGAAAGCTGGAGATCCACTGGCAGGTGGAGGGGGGCACCTTGAGCTGGAGGAGTTTCTGATGAAGAATGCCTGGGATGATGGTGTTGAACGCTGAGCTGAAGTCAACAAACAGGATCCTGGCGTACGTCCCTGGGGAGTCGAGGTGTTGCAGAATGTAATGTAGTCCCATATTCACTGCATCATCCACTGACCTGTTTGACCGGTAGGCAAACTGCAGTGGGTCCATCAGGGGGCCTGTGATGACCTTCAGGTGGTTCAGCACCAATCTCTCCAAGGATTTCATGACCACAGAGGTCAGGGCAACAGGTCTGTAGTCGTTTAATCCTCTAATAGAGGGTTTCTTGGGAACTGGAATGATGATGGAGCGTTTGAAGCAGGAAGGCACTTCACGCAGCTCCAGTGATCTGTTAAAGATCCGGGTGAAGATGGGGGCCAGCTCGTTGGAGCAGACTCTCAGGCAGGACGGAGACACACCATCAGGTCCTGCAGCCTTCTTGATCTTTTGTCTCTGAAAGACCCGGCGCACCTCCTCTTCACAGATCATTAATGCTGGTGGGAGGTCAGAGTGGAGGAGGGATGGAGTTCCTGGGGCTGCAGATAATCCTTTTGTGTGGGTGGGAGGTGAGAACTGTAGGTTCTTTTCAAACCTGCAGTAAAAGCTGTTTAGGTCATTAGCCAGCTGGAGGTTTTCTGCAGGGTGGGGGGATGGTCTCCTGTAGTTGGTGATATTCCGTAGGCCTCTCCAGACAGAAGCAGAGTTATTAGCTGAGAAGTTTTTTTGTAACTTCACACTGTAGCTCCTCTTAGCAAGCCTGATCTCCTTCGTCAGCATGTTTCTGGCCCGCTTGTACAGAGTCCAGTCACCAGTCCTGTAGGCCTCCTCCTTGGTCTGACGTAGCTGCTTCAGTTTAGGAATGAACCAGGGTTTATTGTTGTTGTATATGCAGAAGGTCTTGGTCTGCACACACATGTCCTCGCAGAAACAGATGTATGACGTCACAGTGTCAGTGAGTTCATTTAGGTTAATGGCTGCAGCTTCAAAAACACTCCAATCTGTACAGTCAAAGCAGGCTTGTAACTTCAGCTTTGATTCCTCAGTCCATTTCTTCACAGTCCTTACAACAGGCTTGGAAGTTTTTAGTTTCTGTCTGTATGTTGGAATAAGATGGAGCAGACAGTGGTCAGAAAAACCCAGAGCTGCACGGGGGACGGCATGATAGGCATTCCTTAAAACTGTGTAACAGTGGTCAAGTGTATTTGTGTCCCTGGTGGGACATTTAATATGCTGTCTGTATTTAGGAAGCTCATTTGTGAGATTAGCTCTATTGAAATCACCCAGAATGATAAGCAGAGAGTCTGGATGTTTTTCCTCCACCTCTGCTATCTGGTCAGCGAGGTGCTGCAGTGCCTCCGTTGTACAAGCAGCAGGCGGGATATAAATTCCGACCAGAATAAAGGAGGAGAACTCTCGCGGTGAATAAAAGGGTTTACAGTTTATGAACAGTGACTCTAGGTTAGGACTACAAAACTTCTTCAACACTGTGACATCAGTACACCAACCTTCGTTTATGTAGAAGCAGATTCCACCACTCTTAGTCTTTCCAGAGAATTCTCGGCTGCGATCAGCGCGAAAGAGTTGGAATCCGTCCAGACGCACCGCGCTGTCCGGGATGTGTTCACTCAGCCAGGACTCCGTGAAACAAAGGGCGCCAGATCTGCTAAAATCCCGGTTTTTGTGAGTCAGGAGCAGCAGTTCATCCATTTTGTTCGCCAAACTGCGGATATTTGCCAGATGAATCGATGGGAGCGGCGTGCGAAATCCTCGTTTCTTCAACCTGACTAGCGCACCGGCACGTTTACCACGCCGCCTTCGTTTCCGGCCAGCGCCAATAGCCGCTGCTCCCACAGCTAAGATTGACTGAAAAAACTTCAGATCAGCAGCAGTAACTGGCGGAGAAGTTGCATTGGGAGGTAGTCTGAGTGAAAGTAGTTCCTCCCTTGAATAGGTGATTCGGACAGAAGAGCAGAAGTCCAAAAAAACACACAAAATTATCAAAAACATCAGAGAGCAGAAGCCAGTGGCTGCCATCCGCGGCGCCATCTTGGATTTTTTTTTTTTTTTTTTTTTTTTATATACAGTATCGTCATATCACACGGCCCTACGATCAATAGTATCAAAAACTGCACCAAGGTCTAAGTACAGAAACAAGTCCATTATCAGATGCTATGAGGAGATCGTTAGTGACCTTGGCTGCTGGCCCGCGCCGGCGGTCTCCCCGGCCACTGCTGCATGTTCATGCTCGCTGCATCTGTGCCACGGCCACCCCAAGTAATAAGGGTGAATGGATGTGGGTGAGTGTGTGGGAGAGAGTACAAATGGATGTGAGTGGGTTGGAGCGTGAATGTGTGTGTATGGGTGTGTGTGAGTAGGTGCGGGTGACTGAGGGCGAGTGGGAGTGGGAGAGAGTGGGTGGAGGATCTGGGAGTGCGAGTGTGGGATTGTGTGGAGGAGAGGGCGAGTGAGAGTGAGTGAGTGCATGTGGGTGCATATGAGAGGCATGAGGGTGTGAGTGAGTGAGAATATGTGTGTGTGCTGGTCGGGGGTGCTGGATTGGTGGGGCAGCACCTCCTGACTGTGTGGGCTCCCCTAGATATGGGGGGGGGGGGCTGGCCCCCCATAGGGCCCCTGTGCCTTGCTGCTGCCGCCTTCTTTGGGCGTGGGGTGTGGGGCTCCCCAGGGTGTGCGGCGGTGGCACTGGGGTGGCTGCAGGCCCACTGTGGGGGTGTCTGGGGGAGGGGGGGGGGGACGAGCCAGTCTCCAGACTGGGGGCGTTGTCATCCCGGAGCCTGGGACCTGGGGGCTGCTGTTGGCCCCGTTGGGGGGGGCAGGAGTTGGCCAGTTCGGGGACATGGGTCCACCACACCGGCCGCTTGGTGGCCCAGCCTCCCTCAGCTATCCCTCCTGGTGCAGATGTCTGACTGTCCAGGGGCTTGCTGGCCTCGGGACATCGATGCTCTGTGGGGGTTGGTGGTGTTGTCCTCCTTGCTTGGGGTTTCCGGTGGGGGAGTTGCTGAGATCAGCCACCCTCGTCGTATATTTCCTGGCAAACCACTTACATGCACACACTTAGTTTGTGTGCGCTCTCTCTCTCTCTCACACACACACACACACACACACACACACACACACACGTCTCTCCTTTAACAGGTGCAGATACCAGATTCGTGTTGAGACCTTTTCAGGAGAAGAAACAGTCAGTCTCCTGTTTGTTTCAGTTGTGTTAGTCTGTTTATCTTCTTTGTTCCTCTCCCTTTTCTTTCCCCCTCCCCACCCCCAGCCCTTTCCCCGGCCGGGTCCTTCATGGGCAAAACAATTTAAATAAAGTATTAAAAGTTATTACAAGAAGAGTTTATAAACAATATACAGTACATATACAGTATATGTACTGTATAAAGCTCCTTTTGGCAAAGTAAATCTGTTTGGCACAATATGGGAAGCAGATTTCTGTTCTGCTCACCTAACTGCTTGACAGGACAAGGGGGAAAAAAATTAAAAGGTCAATTGGAGTGAACTCATCCAAATGAATGTCAGTTAGTCAACACCGTGTTGGCAAAGTTACACAGATCTATCAAAGTGTCAACACATGTCCGTGGAAGTGTACCATGGCATGAACAAAGGAGATATCTGAGGAGCTCAGAAAAAGGATTGTTGATGCTCATCAGGCTGGAAAAGGTTACAAAACCATCTCTAAAGAGTTTGGACTCCACCAATCCACAGTAAGAACAGACAGTGCCAAATGGAGGAAATTTAAGACCACTGTTACCATCCCCAGGACTGGTCGACCAACTAAGATAACTCCAAGAGCAAGGCGTGTAATAGTTGGTGAGGTGACATACATGGCAGGGTTGTAAGGAGAAAGCCACTGCTCTCCAAAAAGAACATTGCTGCTCATCTGCAGTTTGCTAAAGCTCAAGCCCGAAGGCTACTGGAAAAGTGTCTTGTGGATAGATGAGACCAAAATAAAATTCTCTGGTTTGAATGAGAAGTGTTATATTTGGAGAAAGGAAGACACTGAATTCCAGCATAAGAACCTTATCCCATCTGTGAACCATAGTGGTGGTAGTAACTAGGGCTGGGAACGATCCCTAATTTCCAGAATCGATTCGATTCCGATTCTTGAGATTCTGAATCAATTCGATCCCGATTCGATCTGGGGAATTACCATTTTAATAGCCATTTTACTTCCCATGAAACAAAAATCTTTGAGACTTAATGCTGCAAATTGTACCAAGAATCTTCTAACTTTGTTAATACATAAATTATCACATATAGAACTGACCCAAAATCAGTTACAATAATGCACTTTTTATTATTTAACTTATCATTTCATAAAGTGCTCACAGGTACTTTCTTTAGTGCAAAGGGTGTGTCGTGTCAAGTTCACCACCCAGAGTAAGTAAACAAATTCAATGCATGAACCATGCATACATAATCTCACTGTATTTCAGTCCCTCCAGGATTTTGTCAGCTGTTTTTGTGATTGTTGTGGCCCAAAAAACCTGAATTTGTGGGAGCTTTTCCAAAAAGTTATGGCACTTTTAGAGTTTTTTTGCACTCAAAGTTATGTGAGGAAGTACAAATTTTAAAGCAGCTGCTTTTTCCATAGTTTACAGTGATGCTATTCTATGTAACACCACAAGAAAAGCACAGGATTGCCAAAAATTTCCTGTTAAACAGTGATTTATTTAGAATTAAATGCTCAGTAAAATTGTAAAAAAAAAAAAAAAATGACCAACATTGTGTTCTTGCTGAGAACTTAAAAAAAAAGAAATAAAAGAATTTGTCATTACAACAACTAAATTGCATTGAATGCATGTTAGTCTGGAGAAAATGATGGCAGCACCTCCTTGAATCTTGAATTTGAAGGTCTTCTTCTGTGCTGAAATCCACATGAAGCAGGGATGCTCCTCCACTGACGACTTCTGACCTTCAGAAGGTCTCAGTGAGAATGAAGCTTCCAGTCTTCACACATCTGAAGGCAGATAAAAATAGATTTCACAGTAAAATTAACATTCATATTTTTAGATCGCCACACCACAGTAGGGTTTAATAATTAAGTTTTTTTTGTTGTTTTTTGTTTTATATTTTAACTACAAATTAACTTTCAATGTTTGATAAGGGTTTCAATTCCTTTCCTGGGAAGATTTGTTCATTTCAATTTATTTCTATTGAGTAAAAATAGCTTGTTGTACTGCAGCCTTTATTAATTCTACCATCTTAATTTTATTGTGATTTATTCTCTTCACATCTCTTACTTAAGTGGTAGAAGTCCATAATCTCATAAAATATACCTTTATTCTGCATTTATTCACAGCGCTTAACCAACAGGTCTCTCTGTGTCCATAGTTTGTAAAAGAAACCACCATCATGCCGGATAAATTATTAACTGATGACACAAATGTTAAAACAAACAAATGATATTATACTTACAATCTCAGCAGCTCCAAGTCTCCCTCTGCTTCACGGGTTTCAGTCTCCGTGCATTTTCCGTTTATCAGTCGTCAACTTTATGTTCCAACACAGCGCTGCACGTAGTAAAAGTCTGTTTATCCCCGCTTTATGAAAAATATTAAGAAGCTGTTGAGGACAGTCTTTACGGTGACTTTTGTTGCTAAATTAAAAGACATGCACGTTAATAACTCCGCTCATGTAAACACGAAAGTAAAGACGTGTGCACTCGCCGCAGGGAACTCTTGACGGATGAGAACCATTTTAACACCACAGAAGAAGAACTAGCATATCCGTTAGCTTGCTAGCTCCGTTAGCGCGTCGGCTGTTTATGGTTCTCGGCCGTTGTTCCTGGCTCACTGACCCGGTTTCGACCCGATTATACTCAGCAGACGTTCACAAACGTAAAAATATTTTATTAAAATATATTAAATATATTATATTAAAAGATCGATCCGCGGATTTTGTGGATCGATATCGGCTCAGTCAAACGTGGATCGATCCATATCGATATATCGATCTGTTGAACCCACCCCTAGTAGTAACATGGTTCCGACATGTTTTGCTTCACCTGGGCCAAGATGGCTTGGTATCATCGATGGAACAATGAATACTAAGTTATACCAGCAAATACTAAAGGAAAATGTCAGGAGAAAGTGGGTCAGGAAGCAAGACAATGACCCTTGGCACACAAGCCATTCTACCAAAGAATGGTTAAAGTAGAAAAAAGTTAATGTTTTGGAATGCTCAAGTGAAAGTCCTGACCTTAATCCAATTGAAATGTTGTGGGAGGACTAGAAGTGAGCAGTTCATGTGAGGAAACACACCAACATCCCAGAGTTGAAGCTGTTCTGTATGTAGGAGTGGACTAAAATTCCTCCAAGCCGATGTGCAGCACTTATCAGTAGTTACTGGAAACATTTAGCTGCAAGTTATTGTTGCAAAAGGGAGTCACAGCAGATACTGAAATCAAAGGTTCACAAACTTTCGACACTCAGATATGTAATATTGGATCATTTTCATCAACAAATAAATGAAAAGCAACATTTTTGTCTCATTCATTTAACTGGGATCTCTACTTTTAAGACTTGTGTGAAAATCTGATGTTGTTTCATGTCATATTTATGCAGAAATGTAGAAAATTCTAAAAGGTTCACAAACTTTCAAGCACCACTATATTAACCTTGTGGACAGAGTTTGTGTAGTTGCAGCAGATTATGTAATAATGTAAAGTGTTCCTGCTGCAATCTGGCTGCCAGAGATCATTTTATACTGTATATGCTGACTGAGACTATTTCGTGATGACCAAGGCAGATCATTGCACAGTTTTATGATGATGATAACAAAGGTCAGTCTGGGTTGTGTTTCAATTACAAGGTTATTTAAAGGTCCCATTCACTGAAAAATTGTGATTTTGTAGGTTCTAACCTTCTGAATTGCATCTATTGATCAAATGATTTTCAAAAAAACATCAGCAAATTCAGTTAAAAAACACACAGCCTTGATATCGATCCTGTCTGTGAAAAGCCAATTTACCTCTTTGGGTTTGCTCCTGTACGCCACAAAAAGGTAAAGCCAGCCTTCATACATGCCCACTGCTCTATTATTGGCCAGCCTAATTAATCCAATCGAGCCCCATTTCCTGCCGGTGTGTCATTCTGGCTTGTTCTAATACAGGGGTGCCCAATCATGTGCCGTGGAGGGCCAAGACCCTGCAGGTTTTCTCTTCTCCCCAGTCTCTTCGTCAGGTGTTTTCACTTATCAGCAATCAGTGGGAAGAAATTCAGTGGAATCTGCTGTTGAAGACACTGGTTGGAGGTAAAGCCTGCAGGGTCTTGGCCCTCCATGGCCCATGATTGGACACCCCTGTTCTAATATCTTTTTGACATGATGCTACATCAAACCATTAGAATTTGCTTGGCTAGGTGATTGGCGTTGTTATGTCTGGAAAGCAGGGCAGCAGAGGCCGGAGTTGTACTGAACTTAACTCACTATAATAAAGTTACGTTCACTGCACCTCCAGCCTGAATCTCTGTCTACTCAAGTTATGGACATAACATTTGGTGATGAGAAGAAAGGTATAGAGAGAGCTGTTACTGCATTCCAGCCGTTTTTGGAGGTTCCAGGCGAGCGCCCGTCCCCTGGGCTAGGTGGTGAACTATCTGACTAGGTGAAATATCTGGTGGCCTTTAACCTCTGTCAGCTCGAGAAACTGCGTGCGAGGGCTATATTAGTCCATAATCTTGCCATGGAGGGTTAAAGAATCCCCGGTACATTAGGAGGAGCTGATAGCTTTGAAGACGTGGTTGGGCTAATGGCGCGCTACTTTCGTGCTCCAGAAAACATCATAGTCCGGAGAATTCAGTTTTATCAGTGCCACCAGCGGGCAGGACAGTCAGTGCAACGCTACGTTGCAGACCTACTGCAGCTGGTGGGGGAGTGCCAATTTGGAACCCTAGAGGAAGAGATGATCAACTAGCAGAGCACACGCTTTGTTCTGCAGCAAGATCAAGGCTCTTGACTTACCCAGGTGAACTGATGTTAGTCACGGCTACTGAGTTAGCGCAGCAGTTCGAAGCAGCGGAGAAATTATCTAAAGACCTCAGTGAGAGAAGCACGTCGGGATGTGAGGAACCATGTTTGAAGGAGCTGGCTGTGGACTCGGACAGTGGTTCACTATAATAAAGTTACATTCACTGCACCCCCAGACTAAGTCTCTGTCTACTCAACTTATGGACATAACACTCCACCCTCAGCAGCCGTTCCCAAATGGTGTGACCTCGATGAGCTGGAGCATTGTCGACCATGAAGATGAAATTAGGCCTGTGTTGTTCATGCAGGGGCACAATGACTGGATTAATGACGTTACTCAGGTAGTGTTGGCTTGTCACTGTATCATTCACAAGGTGTAGGGCAGTTCTGTATTGACTAGACACACCTGCCCAGACTGTAAAGGTAAAGCCAACTTTATTGTCATTCAATCCATACAGCCAATCTTGTACAGTAGAATGAAATTACATTTCTCTTATCTACAATGTTAATCATATCTAGAATCAGAGGGGTCACTGCCATGCAAGGCACCGCCACAAATTTCCCTCCTCTGTTCCATTATTGTTGAGCACCAAGCTGGACAGCAGGAAGTTCCGCTTTTATATGGTCTTTGGCATGACCCGGCCGGGATTTGAACCCAGGCCTCCCGGGTGTGGAGCGGATGCTCTACCAACTAGGCCACCACTCCGGTAACATGGTGACAACAGTGGCTGATGCATAGCGTTCTCCTTGACATCTCCAACATTAGTGGTGGCCATCATTTCTGCCAATGTGAATCGACTTTCAGAGAACAGCACTGAGGCCCACTGGCCCTTGTCCAGCATAAATGCTCCCTGGCCCATGCAAGACAATGATGCCTGTGCCTGGTGGTGAGGTCAGGTACCCTTGCAGGTCATCTAGCATGCAGACCACGCTGATGTAAACGGTTTTGAATGGTCTGACATGACACTTGGGTGCCTCTCACCTCCCTTAAATGTGCCTGGAGTGGTATTCATCATCTGGTTCCACAGGGTACTGTTCACAATGAAGCGGTCATCAACGTGGGATGTGGCCAAAGGACGTCCACTTCTATGCCTTTCTGTGACTCTTCCAGTCTCTCTGTATCTCTGTTGCAACCTGCTGGTGACACTGACACTAAGCTCAGTGGCCACTTCCCTCTGAGAACAACCTGTTTGAAGCCTCACAATGACGAGGTACTGTTGATCAATTGTTAGGTATGGTCTTGGTATCACGATGTCCAAATGTGAACAGAATAATGAAGATGACCGTTTAAATACCATTTCTAATTGAACCAGAAAATTTGTTGGTTGATTTATGAATCAAACACCTGCTGTGAATTTTGTCATTAAGCACCTTATTGGAGAATAGCAAGTTATGCAAAAAGTGCTGAAACATTGAACAGTTGGACATGTGTATTCAAAAGGTTAGAGAAGGTCAAATTGTTCACCTGTAAAGGTTATAGTGCATTTGAAGTGCATCCTGAAATTTCACCCGAAAGCCGAATATCCCTAACTTTTTGTGAGTAGTGTATGTCACAAACATTTCATTAAGACCTGTAGGAGATGTCAACATGTGGGAAAAGTGCAGTGAGTGGGACCTATAAATTTTGGTGACATTAACATCCTCACATGAATATTATAATGCATATCATGTTTGGAACAGGAAAATAATGCATTAGACATTTGGGAAAAAATATGAATCTGTAAAAATCTTGTCCTCCTCCTTAGATTATACAAAAACAAAAAAACTCTTGCAGGTAACAATATTTTCAGACAGATTTTGTAAAAGCCCTCCAAATCATTTAAAATGTGCTTTATTAATGGGACCAGTGATGCTAGAATGAAATGACTTTGTAGAAAATATGTAGTAAAATGTATTTTTAATGACAAAGTTAAAGTGCTGGTGACACGTTTTTGACTTCCTCTAATTTTTCAACACATAATACAATATGACAAAGTAGGTTGGTCTGTGCAGTTCTAAGTCAAACAGGCTTTTTTTTCCCCACGCGAATATCCGACATTTTCATGAGCGCCACGTCCCCAATTACATCAGGGGCTGGAAAACCCCGCTGCCATGTAGTCACGTCATCGACAGAACACAGCGCTTGGCTGCTCACTGTACACACAGGATGGAAGCGGTTGAAAACATTGATGATAGTTCCAGCACATGTAGTCTGAAATTGGTTTGTGTTGTCCAATCTTCCGACGATTATAGTTCCGAAGAATTGGATGACAATGAAGAATCTGGGGGCATTAGACCATATAGGTTTGAGCCGTGCCAAGCGAGTCAGACTCAGAGAGTGACGGTGGTGAGTCACACATGCCCGCCGCAGCAGCAGCGACAAACACACGGCAGGGGAACACCGAGTGTTATGCTTTTGTTACAGACATTGCAACAAATTACTTGTTTATAAATATAATTTAATTAAACCAGATTTTTCAATAAAATCATAGCAGTGTATTCTCTGTGGCTCAGACATCGGGTTTATTATGGATTATATTTTGAGTTCTTGTTTTTGTACATGTGGTTTATGTGCGTTTTGAGCCACTTTCAGGTGGGCACTGTCCAAGATTCGCCGGTCCGAACACAAGCGCCCTCTCTCTTTTACAGTCAGCTGTTCATGGTTTGTGTGCATCATCTGCCGTGTTGTCAGCCAGCCAATATTGCCAACACTATCACGACGTGTTAGCCACTCCACACAGCCGTGGTTCTGTTGCACCCCTTGAAGCGATGTCGGCCTTGAGGCGCAACCGCGGTTAACATGTCTTCCATGTTCGCTGGGCGATGTCAGCCCCGAACGCCAACTGTAAGTGTTTCTGTTTATTTTTGCAAGTCTTCACCTTTTTGGGAACTGTTGTCATCATTCTTATGTTCAATACATGTGCTGTGGTGAATTCTGCACGTAAATCCATTCATCATGACCCTCCGTGCGCTCTTACGCAGGGCACGGAGAGGGAGGATGAAATAACAAGGATTTACGTGCAGGGTTCACCACAGCACATTTAATACAGAAAGACAGACAATTCCCTAAAAGGTGAAGACGTACAAAAAACACAAACACACTTACTGATGGCGTTCGCCCAGAGAACGAATGAGAGGAGACGTGTTAGCCACAGGTGCGCCCCAGGGCAGACATCGCTTCAAGGACGCACAAGAACCACAGCGAACATGGAGTGACTAACACATCGTGAGAGTGCTGAAAATACTGGCAGACAAACAGCACAGATGACTGGCAAACGGCGGTGAATGAAGTACACGCACTGCTGGTGATGGTGTGATGAGAAGCACCTGGGCGAGGACCAGGAAACATGATCCGCGGGAGGGGAATCAGCTGCTGATAATGAGAGTGGGGATGTGGCCAGACCAACGAGAGTCAGCATGCGATCAGAGAAAGTAGGTCAAAGCTGCGCATAAATCCATTAATCCTTCCCCTCCTCGTGCGCTCCTCCTGCATAAAAGCGCACGAGAAGCGGAGGAGGCTTATGACAGTTGGAGCTGAAGTGTGTGATGTGGTCTTTCACGTCTGCTGTTTATCTAAGCCTGTGACACAACGCGAAGGCACAGCCATAAAATTAAAACAAGAAACCAGAGAAACTGTGAGCTACAAAGCTGCTGTCATCCCAGTCAACACCACCGGTGTCCGTTCTCCTGCTGACGTCACGGGGGTGCCGCCCTTAATTCGGTGGGCGGCTCCACAGTCCAGTCAGCGGCTGCGGTTTTTTGATGATAACTAGTTTATGCAGGTGCGGTTGTAAATATTATATTGATCATCGACAATGACTTTTGGGTTTACACAACATGCTAAAAAAAATGCCAAAATCGTGTCATCAGCACTTTAAAGTACAGCAACACCACAGTAATGCACAGTTCTTAAGCGGTTTCCTTTATATTTCAGAATGTGGTTATTTACTTTGTCTCAACATGTGACAGACTTCAATCCAGACTTTTACCAAATAAATAAAAAGAAAGAGAGAAAGCCAAAGAGTGTAAGAAAGAAAGAAAGAAAGAAAAATAGCCAAAGAAAGAAAGAAAGAAACTGACTATAAGCAGATGATTCAAAGTCATTTAAGAGGTATTTTAATCTAAAGTTTTGCGTGTCTTCTCTACTCAACAAACTGCATTATCAACAGTTTTCAGTTTAGGATAAGCGCGATTAGCTTGGTTTATTGTGCAGATTTTCCCTTTAATAATTTTTATCAAATCCCTTAGTGATCAATGTGCCTTGTGTATAATCTAAAAAGTTCCTCCTCTTTCGACTAAAACTATTTAACAAAATATTTGTAAAGCTAAGGCTGGATTTCAATTTAATGACAGCCGTTTCCCAGGGAACAACTCGTTGCCAGGGAAACGCGCGGTTAGTCAGCGAATAATTAAATTTTAAAATGATTATCTGACATAAAGTCATAATTTTGCTGTCACGAAGTCAAACAAAAAGCTGAACTCACTGCGGTGCTGCAGCCATGGCGCTGTCAAGAGTCCAAAGTCAGTCATGTGCTGACAAGAGTCACGTGATTCGGCACAGCGTCAGCTGACGTGGCGTTGTGTTCATGTCCGTAGGAAATTTGAAAAATCTAAACGGCTGCAAAACTAGTGAGTGGAGATGCGTTCAGGTTAACTTCTCCATAGCCCTTCACAAACTACTGTGATAATAATTATCACTATACTGTATTGTTGTTTTTTTGTTTGTTTGTTTGTTTTAAAAATCTGGTTAAAATGGAAAAAAGTCGAGGAGAGTCACATTAAATTGGAAATGAGCAACTCATAATTACATAAAAAAGACATCATTGTCCAAATATACTCGACAAATATATAAACACATTTTTTCCTGTCATTTTTTTGTCAAAGTCTAGGAAGAATTCCAAAACTTTATCTATGCATGCAAATCAAACTGATCCATTTAAATTAAAATTAGGGTGATTAGGGTTATTTATTGCCAGTCTTTAACTGGATTGCAGCAGCCATTAATCACACATTAAAATAAAAATTGATTTTTTTATCCCTGCAAAAAAGAAAAAAATAAGTTTATAATCACATACAATACACAACAACAAACTATGTGTTATGTCAGTAAAGCGTGAACCAAGGACGAGACCAAATGGTGAACTGAACACGACTCTATTGCGGACTCACAGACAATATACAAAGTGCTCCCGTCAGGCTGAGGTCAAGAGACCGCCCTTCTTCCGTACAGCCCTTTTATACCCCGGGTGGCGGCGGAACCGGAAAGGTGAAGCCACCACCCGTGTCACACAATAATACATCCTACAAACAACACAACATTCCTCCCCCCTTCAAAGATAGTCCAAAACACACACATACAATCAAGACACTCCCCAATTTGGAACCCGAATCACGCACTAAGACTAAACAGAAATATACCAAGGCCTATAACATTTGCACAAAACAACTAAAGCTAGGGGGAAACAGGTAGGCTACCATTCCACCCCCACATGGCCAGATGGATTATTCTGTCATCTCTGCTAAAATAAAGTCCATTAAACAGAAAATTGGTGTGCTCCTAAAATAAATAACATCAAACACAAAACAATCCCATTAACAAAACACATACAGTTTGGTTATCACCATTCCAACACGATACAATAAACATACTGTCCCAACCATCAGTCTGCCCCAGTAGAGGAGCCACCCCCCGGAGAACCTTCAGATGGTTCCCTTCCGGTGCACCTTCTTTTCTTTACGCCCAGGGATGGCCCACGCCAAAGCCCAAACACCTCCTTTTCTTTGGCGTGCCGCAGCTCTTCGGGATGCCCCCATGAGTCATCATATAACTGAAGGTAACCATCCTCCCAAACAGCCACCACCTGCAGCCGCCCCTGGTTGTCTTGTCATTGGCCTCGAACCCCTCTCGACCGGGCCTCTTCTCTGGGTCGGACTACATCAGCGACCCCCAGAGGAGCCCGACTCGGCTCCCAGTGTCCCTGAGTGGCACATCGTTTTACCGTGCCAGCCGGTCCTGCCCCACTCACTTTCATTTTCGCAGCTGGCATCGCTGTTGTGACCCCCTGCTCTCCGGTCCCTTCCAGCCGAAATCCGGGAGCAGAATGGGTCCTCCAGTCGGCACCACCCACCATCACGGGTGTCCTACCGCGCCGCCCAGTTCCCTCAACTAGGGTTACTTGGGCACTGGCACCAGAACCCTCCTGCGATGGCCCTGAATGGAATTGGTCCTGCTCATTGTCCAGATTACTAGGCAAAGGTTCATCCCACACAGCTCTGTCCATCATTCGCGGAACTGGCCAGTCCCACAGACCACAGCCCGACTGCTCTTCTCCAACCCGAGGCTGTGAGAAGGAATTCCACACGGTTGCCCAACCCAACTCCAATCTCACCGCTCCCGTGTCAACCAGCAATGGCATTGTCACCCCATCCAGTTCCACCATACAGCAAGAACAGCTGTTGTCACTTGGGGATGCACCGCAAACAACCATGGGAGGCGAAGTGGGGAGATCCTCCATGTATCTTGGATGCCCTCACTCGAACCTGTAACATAACATGCCCTGATGAAATGATGCAAGAGTCTGCACATGCAGCAGCATCGGTCTCTTGCCAGACACTCTCTAGCCTTATAACGGTGCTTGGTGGACCCCCAACCCAAACACCTGGGCGATCCCGGGGCGGACTTTATTTTCACGGCATTGGCGTGCTCCTCCACACCATTGTTGCTGTCCGGATACACTGCTTGTGCCGTTGACTGTGGTTCAAAATGGCGATGTGCCACTTTGTCACCGAGCTCCCGTGATAGCTTGTCTGCTGCCTCAAACTGCTGAGCTAACTCAACAGACATGGCTAACGTCAGCTCGCCCGAGTGTGTGAGAAGCTTCGACCTTGTCACCGGGTGAACAGTATGTTCCGCCAACTGGTCACGGACCATCTCTTTCTCCAACGCGCCAAACTGGCAGTCCTTGACCAGCTGACGTAGATCTGCTACATACCACTGCACTGACTCGCCAGCCTGCTGGCAGCGCTGTCAAAACTGGATCCTCTGGACGATGACATTTTCTGCGGTATGAAAATGTCACGCCATTAGCTCAACCACTTCTTCAAAACTATCACCCTCACCTAATGTACTAAGGATACGTTGTCCTTCCATTCCCAAGCTGTGAACCAACAGTGCTTGTGCCTGCAACTTCTCCAGTCTTCCAAGGTCCAGTGCCACTACATAACTTAAGAATGCGGCGAACTACCTCTCCCAAGGGACGGGCGGCTCACCGCGAAACTCCAGAAATGGCCAAATTGAAGCAACTCCTGCATCCATACTTTTTATCCTCGTCCCCAAAGGTTATGTTGGTAAAGCGTGAACCAAAGACGAGACCAAATGGTGAACTGAACACGACTTTATTGCAGACTCACAGGCAATATACAAAGCGCTCCCGTCGGGCTGAGAGGCAGTCAAGAGACCACCCCTCTTCCGCACAGCCCTCTTATACCTCAGATGGCGGCGGAACTGGAAAGGTGGAGCCACCACCCATGTCACACAATAATAGGTCCTACGAACAACACAACACTATGCATAGTAGAAAAATGTTTGTCCTATCACATCCTAGAATTGAAGGGCCACTTCCATGCAATGCCCCACCATGAAAATGTCTTTGAATTTTAGGACATGCAAACTCCACACAGATGGGCACTTGATGGTCTTGACTTGGGGTCAAAATTGAGTTCAGTCCCCCTCTGTAAGGTTGCAGTGTCAACCAAAGCACTGTGGCTTTTATGGTGGATCAAGATCTAAAGCTACCTGAATGACAAAAGTTATCTCTCCTAAAATACAGGGTCATTCCCCATACGCCAAATCATTAGATGTTGAGACTTCCCAGGTCACCCCCTTGGAATGATCTAAAAAAAAAAAAAATAGGTATACTGTGGTATGCTTATACAGTAAACTGTTCTACAGCTGTTAATATTTAGGATTCTTCCATTAGTGTGCCACCTGTGATTTTTTTTTTTTTTTGAGCATTCTTGGGGGCGGGGGGGGGGGGTCATCTGGAAGCCCCTGGACACATTCACATGAATTGACTCTGCAGCATCTTGATCTTGATTGATTTAAAAGAGGAATTCAACAACTTTCTTTTGCTGCTGTAACAAAGAATTTCCCAGCACAGGATTAATAAAGCATGTACAGTATTTGTCATCTGACTTTAGTCTGACAGATAATCTGGCCTTTTGCCTTTGTTTCTTCCACTTTTTTGAGGAAGTGAAATTATCTGCTGTCTTGAATACAGATGAGTCCACACCACTGATAATTAGACTGTACAAATGACATTGTATATTGCACAATCAACTCCAATAGCATGAGGGCCAAATAAGAAAATAAAGCTGGATTCAGGTGCACAGAATTTGGGATTTCAATTTACTTTACTTAAAGTTGATATATTGCTTATTTTTTTCCATTTAATGGTGTAATTAATTCTATACAGCGGATATGCTGTACTTACAAAGCAGAAAAATAATATTAAAAAGGTACATTATTTTATGAATTTTAAATAACCATTTCTTGTCAACATAATATGCATAATAAATGATTAAAACCCATGATAATCTGCTGTGCTCATTAGAAAATGTCAGTAGGAATAAATAATACAGACTGCAGAGACTGGAGTAAACAGCACAAACGTAGTGTCCCAGTGGGTCTTTTTCTGATTTCTGGTGTTATCACTGGACAGGATGGTTTTATTGCAGCTTAGCTCATGATTGTATCTGCAGTAGCTCCCTCCGTAAAAGCCCATCATTTGTCAACTCCACCATTAAAATGGCTCTGTCCTCACAAATACAGTTTCACCTGTAAACTCAGCCAGCAGTGAGCGATACAGAATCCATCAGCCACAAAATTCTACCAATTTATGGATTAACCTTTCACACACCCACAGCTGAATCAGACAATTCAGGCATTTAATCTTATCATCTGAGCCAAAGGCAGAAACCAAGATTTATATCAGACCTTTCATCTTCTACAAGGCTGCCCAGCAGTCTGTGTGTCTTTAACGGTTTTTAAAGGCAGGACAGGCTGTAGTCCAGTCACCTCTACAGGCTCAAATCTACTAAATCCTGAGACTTACAGTTACTTAAAACTAAACTATATGATATGAAATTGATAGCTTTTCTGATTACTATAATTTCTGTTTGTATGGTGAGACTATTTCAGCTAAATAACCCCAGGAAATATAAAACTAGCTGCAAGTGCTAAATTCTGGACATTGGTATTAAAATAATTCTATTTTGTTTTCTTGTTACCTCCGCCAGTGTTAGCAGGATTACACAAACCTACTGGACAGATTTGGATGAGATTTTCACCAGAGGCGGCCCTTGGACTACAGATGAATCCATTGGATTTTGGAGGTGATCCGGGTCAGGATGCAGATTCGGAAACATTTTTTCCCACTTTCTTTAACATTGCAAGGGCCTTGGCAGAGGGATGGGCCCTCTAGTTCTTTTTGTGGGACTCCATGGAGCAGGGAGGTTTTATCCTGCTGCCATTAGGTGTTCTCCAGCATGCGGTCGTATGCGATACTTGAGAAACTGAGCCAGACCTGAAGCCAACATCACCAGGCAGGCCAAAGTTAAGATCACACTAGGTATCCATTTTAAATGGTTTGAGCTCTTCGCCAATACAAAATCATGGGCCCTCCAACACGGTCTTTGGTAGGACAACCAAAAAGCTAGAAATGGCCCCAAGTACAATGATGCTTACTGTATGGTGTCTGCCTCAATACCTTCTTCAGCTGTGTTCGGAATGTCCCCTCACTTCCTCCCTATTCACTATATAGTGAATTCAGATGTAGTGGACTATATAGTAAATGCAATATAACAGTAAGATTATCAGCTTTTGGACACTATAAGGCTTGTTTTCTTGGCATGGATAATGACAGTGTCAGACAGTAAAACTGACATGATTTCCAATTCAATGGACCCAAATGCTAGCACAGAAACCACACAAGAGCCAGATGTTAGGTTGAATATTTGTGGTAATCAGTGTCTGAACTGAGGGGGGGTGCTGGCAGCCCTGTGAAGGGAAAGAGGAGAGGATGAGTAAGCAGAACTACAGTGGATACAAAAGGTCTACACACCCCTGTTCAAATGCCAGGTATTTGTGATGTAAAAAAATGAGACCAAGAAAATCATTTCAAAACCATTAGTGTAACCAATAACCTGTACAACCCAATTGAAAGACAAACTGAAATCTTTTAAGAGGAAAAAAAAACAAACACTTAGAACAACCTGGTTGCATAAATATGCACACCCTTAAACTAATGCTTTGTTGCAGCACCTTTGGTTTTTATTACAGCACTCAGTCTTTTTGGGTGGGAGTCTATCAGCATGGCACATCGATGTGGCAATATTTGCCCACTCTTCTTTCCAAAAATGCTCCAAATCTGTCAGAGTGCGAGGGCATCTCCTGTGCACAGCCCTCTTCAGATCACTCCACAGATGTTCGATTGGATTCAGGTCTGGACTCTGGTTGGACCATTCCAAAACCTTAATCTTCTTCTGGTGAAACCATTCTTTTGTTGATTTGGATGTGTGCTTTGGGTCATTGTCATGCTAAAAGATGAAGTTCCTCTTCATCTTTCTAGCAAAAGCCTGAAGGTTTTGTGTCAACACTGACTGGTATTTGGAACTGTTCGCAATTCCTCCACCTTGACCAAGGCTCCATTTCCAGCTGAAGAAAAACAGCCCCAAAGCATGATGGTGCCACAAGCATGCATCACTGTGGGTATGGTGTTCTTCTGGTGATGAGCAGTGTTGTGTTTGCACCAAATATTCCTTTTGGAATTCTGGCCAAAAAGTTCAACCTTGATTTTGTCGGGCCATAGCACATTTTCCCACATGCGTTTTGGAGATTTCAAATGCGTTTTTGCAAAATGTAGCCAGGCTTGGATGTTTTTCTTCATAAGATAAGGCTTCCGTCTTTGCACCCTAGATGGGAGATCGTTGTCACATGTATTAAACAGCCAGTACTTGCCAGAAATTCCTGCAGCTCCTTCAATGTTGCTGTCGGCCTCTTGGCAACCTCCCTGACCAGTTTTCTTCTCATCTTTCATCAATTTTGGAGGGACGTCCAGTTCTTGGTAATGTCACTGTTGTGCCATATTTTCTCCACTTGATGATGACGGTCTTTACTGTGTTCTATGGTATATTTATTTCCTTGGAAATTCTTTTGTACTAGTGATGGGTCCTGCAACACCGATGCGTCGGCGCATGCGTCGGGCTCATAGAGCGAAACCCAGTTTCGGTGCGTGTCGGTGCGTCTCGCTTTAAGAAAGTCACGTGACGCTAGGGCGTCGAAACACTGACGCGCCCGCGTTTATAAGGAAGCGCATCTGTCAACGGGATGCATTTGCTCAAAGACTCGTATGTGTTGCAGACGGTCCTTGTACAAATTTATCACGAATTATGGAGCACAAGCAGCAGCGTCAAGGAAAAAGAAAGGTTTCCGCCGTGTGGGACCATTTTGATCTGATATCGGAAAATCAGGTATTTCCAAAAAATATAGTATTTTTAAAATACTATTTTCTTTGTTTTAATTTCCTTGTTGTTTCATCCTGGTCCTCTCAGAGTTTCCACTTGATCTATCTGAATTCAAATTCATTTGATAGTGACTCTTAGTTTACTCTTCATATTTTCTGCAGGCTAAATGTCGCATTTGTTCAACAGAGCTGTCGTATTTCAACAAAAGCACCTCCTCAATGCTGAGATATTATAGGGCCAGGCATGACAATGAAGTCCCAGACACACCCAGGATAGACTCAGGTATACAGCCCTACTACTACTTACTCACAGTTGCTTTATTGATAATTAATTCCTATTAATTTATTTTTGACTTCATTTTTAACCATCAAGCTTCCAGTAAGCAGGTGCTGGATGAAGCTGTGCTCAATGTCATCCTGAAGGACTGCCAGCCCCTCAGCATTGTGGAGAGTGAAGGGTTCAGGGAACTGATTCAGGCCCTTCAGCCCTCATATGTTTTGCCAACCAGAAAGGTTTGTGGAAATTATCTAAAGTAGTAGCTGATATATCCAATTTATTTAATCTTTAATTTAAATATATGGATTTGCTTTTGGTTTGACTTGGTGTAATTTTCAGACCATCAAACAAATGCTGGCGAAAAAGTACGAGGAGGAACGGGAACGAGTGAAAAAGGAAGTACAGCAAGCTGTGGCAGTGAGTATAACAGCTGACATGTGGACATCTGTGAACATGGAGGCTTACTTGGCTCTTATCTGTCACTACATTAATGAGAATTTGCAGTTGTGTACATATGTGTTGGGAGTGCAATACTTTCCACAAAGTCACACTGCTGACAATTTGGCCCAAGTCAAAAGGGGCATGATGGAGGACTGGGCCATAACCAATAAAGTAAAGTGTTTTGTGACCAACGCAGCACCAAACATGATTGCATCCACTCGACAGCTTCAAATTCGGCACTCAATTTGCATTGCACATAGTCTAAATTTATTAGTTAGTAAATCATGTGATCAGATCCCCACACTTACATCCATCAGACACAAAGCTAGGCACATTGTGACATACTTCAGATCAAGCACTACAGCCAAGGAGAAGCTCGCTCAAGTGCAGCAACAGATGGGACGACCAAGCCTGAAACTTATCAATGAGGTGCCAACACGCTGGAACAGCACATATAAAATGTTGTCAAGGCTACATGAGAGGGAACCAGTGTGGGTATCTCTGGCCTCTCTAAAAAGCGATTTGACTCCACTTACAGCGGATGAGTATACCATCATAGGAGAAACACTTCTTGTGCTTGCTCCTTTCCATCAAGCTACAGTGGAGTTGTCTGAAGAGAGGCGAGTGTCAGGGTCAAAGGTCATCCCGATGATGAAAATGCTCTTACACTAGAGCGTAATGCTTCAACCTTGCACACACAGGCAGCCATACACCTACAAGAACACCTGAAGCGTCGAGTCAGACACTGCTTCCAACCTGGAGTCATTAAGTGTGTTGACCCTAGCCACACTTCTAGACCCCAGATTTAAATCACTCGGGTTCCGCAGTTCCTCCAAGTGCAATGACGCCATCAGTAGGCTGCGGGCAGAATGTGCGTCTGTAATCGGACGCACAAATGAGCCCCAGCCGGGACCGTCTTCACAACAGCTGTCTGCACCCACTTCAGGCATGTTATTCAGCATAATTTGTTGTTTGGAAATCATGCACTAAAATGCCAATTTGTTGTTTTTTTGTTTGTTTTTTTAGATAACCTTTGGACATCGAAGTGGGCAGGCAGACCAAAAACGCCACAGCTGATGCCATCCAGGAGGTGCAGAGGTACCTGGCAGAGGGCAATATTGCCAGGTCCCAGGATCCTCTGAGATACTGGGACAATCAAAAGGCCATCTATCCAAACCTCTTCCAGCTGGCGTTAGAATTTCTCTGCACTCCAGCCTCATCTGTGCCATGTGAGTGTGTATTTTCAACAGCTGGAGAAGTTGTGTCCAAAAAGCGCAACCGCCTGAATTTTAAAACTTTGGAAAAACTTATTTTTTTGAATAAAAATTTGTAAAAAGAACTTTTTGTTAAAAAAATAAATAAAAATAAATCAATAAAAAAAAATCACAGTCCACAAGCATCCTCATTCACAACATGTTCACTTAGATTTTCACGTTATGATACATGTTCACATTATTTAAGATAAGATAAGCCTTTATTAGTCCCACAATGGGGAAATTCCAGGATTGCAACACTCAGAGCAACAATCAGAAGGCAAGAAAAATCAAGAGCAGTGAGTATACATATGTACATATTAATATAAATATATATAGACACACAGTGCGGAGCATTGTGTTTGGTGAATGTGCAGCAGAAAGTCTAAGCTCTCTCTCTGCGGATGCGGTGGGCCAGCTGGATGTCTTTGGGCATGATGGTGACCCTCTTGGCATAGATGGTGCACAGGTTGGTGTCCTCAAAGAGACCCACCAGGTAGGCCTCGCTGGCCTCCTGCAGAGCCATGACGGCGGAGCTCTGGAAGCGCAGGTCGGTCTTGAAGTCCTGAGCGATCTCCCTCACCAGGCGCTGGAAGGGCAGCTTACGGATGAGCAGCTCCGTGGATTTCTGGTAGCGACGGATCTCTCTCAGAGCCACGGTACCGGGCCTGTAACGGTGATACAAATTTATTGACTGTATCTAAAAATATCAATGATATTTGAAATTAAAATGAAGATATGAAATAATACAATATAAAATACAATTACTTAAATTGTATACTGGTCCAAAAAATAAAGGGAACACTAAATAACACATCCTAGATTTGAATGAAATATTATTAAAATACTTTGTTCTTTACATAGTTGAATGTGCTGACAACAAAATCACACAACAGCAGGTGAAACTGATTGTCAGTGTTGCTTCCTAAGTGGACAGTTTTATTTTTTTTTAGCAGTATATTATTGTATATACTAGGTCATCAAATCAGTGTCAGTTGAGTCTGTCAACTAGGTTGCCTGTAGGGATTTTTAAGGTCCAGCAGGTGTCAGTATTCAGCAACAGTATCAATACAGTTTTGCAATGTGTCGAAACGTCTCATGACGCCTCATGGACCCATCACTATTTTGTACCCTTCTCCTGACTGATACCTTTGAACAGTGAGATCCCTCTGATGCTTTGGAAGCTCTCTGCAGACCATGGCTTGTGCTGTAAGATGGGACTACAAAAATGTCAGGAAAAGCCTACTAGAACAGCTGAACTTTATTTGGGGTTAATCAGAGGCACTTTAAATGGTGGTAGGTGTGTACTGACTCCCATTTAACATGAGTTTGAATGTGATTGGTTAATTCTGAACACAGCCACATCCCCAGTTATAACGGGGTGTGAATATTTCTGCAATCAGGTTATTGTAAGTTATTTTTATTTTTCCCCCTTAAAAGATTTCAGTTCGTTTTTCAGTCGTGTTGTACATTTTATAGGTCACATTAATGGTGGAAAAAGTTTTGAAATTATTTATCTTGGTCTCATTTTTTTACATCACAAAAACCTGGCATTTGAACGGGGTGTGTAGACTTTTTATATTCACTTTAAATGACCATTGTTAAAGGTTAATGGAACATAATTCTTACTGTTGCAGGTCCAAGAGGAAGCACAGAGGGAAACCAGCTATCAGCAGCAATTCTTGGGCGAGTTTGGAGATGGAGGCAAGTGGGCAAGGAGTTGCAAAAACAGCATGCCACAGGGTCAACCCCCCCCCCCAAAAAAAAAACTACTACAGAGCTCCTCGAGGGCTTTATAGGCAGCAGCAATTAGCTGCAGGTGGTACCATCAGCACAGCTGTTCCTGAGTGGAGAGAGAGAGACTATAAGAGTGATGAGAAGGTGCAGTTTACCTCAGACCATAACATAAAACCTAGCAGATTAATGGTGGTAAAAATGAATACCTGCATGTATTTTGTAGTAAAGATGTAAAAAATCAATTTGTTTTTGCTGTATTAATAAATATAAATACGGGTAGTTTATTTTGGTAGTTTATTTTGTGATGTGAAGCTTTCCTCTCTGTGCCGTTAGCTATGCACTGCATTGTGGGATACATTGGTTAATGTAGTACCAGTGACCATCCATTGTGTTATGTCTGGAACTGGAGTCAAGGAGGAGAGCAATAGTGGAGCTGAACACACGTTTATTATCATACAGGACACAGTGCACCTGACCATACATACACCTGCTGCAGAGGTAAAGGCGGAAGAGAGCGCACCTCCCACCTGCAGCCCTTCTTACAGACATGGACAAAATTGTTGGTACCCCTCTGGTAATGAAAGAAAAACCCACAATGGTCACAGAAATAACTTGAATCTGACAAAAGTGGTAATAAATAAAAAAAATTCTATGAAAATTAACCAATGAAAATCAGACAGTGCTTTTGAATTGTGGTTCAACAGAATTATTTAAAAAAACAAACTCATGAAACAGGCCTGGACAAAAATGATGGTACCCCTAGAAAAGATTGAAAATAATGTGACCATAGGGACATGTTCAACCAAGATGTGTCCTCTAATTAACATCACAGGTGTCTACAAACTTGTAATCAGTCAGTCGGCCTATTTAAAGGGTGACAAGTAGTCACTGTGCTGTTTGGTGACATGGTGTGTACCACGCTAAACATGGACCAGAGGAAGCAAAGGAGAGAGTTGTCTCAGGAGATTTGAAAGAAAATTATAGACAAGCATGTTAAAGGTAAAGGCTATAAGACCATCTCTAAGCAGCTTGATGTTCCTGTGACTACAGTTGCACATATTATTCAGGAATTTAAAGGGCCTATATCATGCTATTTTAAGCCTTTCAGAGTAAACTATATGCATGTATGTGATAGTGTATTACCTTTGGCACACTGGAGAATGAATTTCTTATGAAATATGAGTTATTTTCGCGAGCTACTTTTCCAACCTGGAAGTAAGATGCCTCAATCTCTGAGGCTCCTCCTCTCCTTCTTGTGGCTGCCGCCCATTTCATGACGTAACCCCTGAGCCGGCTGCTGGCTGGTTTGACCCGTGCTCCCGAAAATAAACTCCAACCATCTCTGACGAGTAGGCTCTTCTTTAGGAAGGCTGAACAAACTCCTAAATCTCTCACAGCCAAAGACACATTTACGCCACTTAGAAGATATTGTCTTACGTAAAAAAGCAAACAGTTGTTGTCACTGAGCAGATTAGGTGCGAGAGGAACTACTTCTTCACAGCGTCAATGCTAAAGTGAAAGAGTTTTGCCGATCACCGCCCCGTTAGCTGCGCGGAGAAAGTGGGTGTGTGCATTAGCCTGGGGGCGGTGCTGGCAGCACAGGCACTTCCTGGAGTGGGCGGCTCACCCACGTACATACGTATGAACGTGGGGACCCAATCATTATCAGGGACAGGGCGGAGCAGCAGCTCAGAGAGCAGGAGTTGAGGAGGAATACTCAGAGATGCGTGAATGGAGCAAAATACCACTTTGGGGGCGTTTTTGGTGAGGAATTGACATTATAACATGCTTAAAAGCTCAAAAAAGTCGATTTTGCATGATATGGGCCCTTTAAGATCCACGGGACTGTAGCCAACCTCCCTGGATGTGGCCGCAGGAGGAGACCGATAATACAAATGGTAACAAAAGAGCCTAGAACAACCTCTAAACACATTCATGGTGAACTCCAACGTCAAGGTACATCAGTGTCAGATCGTACCATCCGTCATTGTTTGAGCCAAAGTGGACTTCATGGGAGATGACCAAGGAGGACACCACTGTTGAAAACAAATCATAAAAAAGCCAGACTGGAATTTGCCAAACTGCATGTTGACAAGCCACAAAGCTTCTGGGAGAATGTCCTATGGACAGACGAGACAAAACTGGAATTTTTTGGCAAGGCACATCAGCTCTATGTTCACAGACGCAAAAATGAAGCACACCAAGAAATGAACACTGTCCCTACTGTGAAACATGGAGGAGGTTCTGTTATGTTCTGGGGCTGCTTTGCTGCATCTGGCACAGGGTGTCTTGAATCTGTGAAGGGTACAATGAAATCTCAAGACTATCAAGGTATTCTAGAGAGAAATATGCTGCCCAGTGTCAGACAGCTTGGTCTCAGTCGCAGGTCATGGGTCTTGCAACAGGGTAATGACCCAAAACACACAACTAAAAACACCCAAGAATGGCTAAGAGCGAAACATTGGACTATTCTAAAGTGGCCTTCTATGAGCCCTGATCTAAATCCTATTGAACATCTGTGGAAGGAGCTGAAACATGCTGTCTGGAGAAGGCACCCTTCAGACCTGAAACAACTGGAGCAGTTTGCTCACGAGGAGTGGGCCAAAATACCTGCTGAGAGGTGTAGAAGTCTCATTGACAGTTACAGAAATTGTTTGATTGCAGTGATTGCCTCAAAAGGTTGTACAAGAAAATATTAAGTTAAGGGTACCATCATTTTTGTCCAGGCCTGTTCCATGAGTTTGTTTTTTAAAATAATTCTGTTGAACCACAATTCAAAAGCATTGTCTGATTTTCATTGATTAATTTTCATAGACTTTTTATCTATTACCACTTTTGTCAGATTCAAGTTATTTCTGTGACCATTGTGGGGTTTTCTTTCATTAACAGAGGGGTACCAACAATTTTGTCCAATGTAAAGGTTGGCGGAAGCGGAACATGAAGCCACCACCGCGTGCCACACAAATAACAGCTCCAAATACAACACAATATGAACAATAAATAACTACACTAACCCCCCCCCCCCCCCCCCCCCCCCCCGGTGCAGAAAAGGTCCAAAACACACACATACAATCAACCCACCCCAATTTGGAACCCAAATCATCCGCTAAACATAACTGTACTAAAATCACAAAAGGGGCCTATGGCATTCACACAAAATAAATAAATTAGGGGGGAAGGGTAGACTGCCGTCCTACCCCCCACAAGGCGAGGCGGGTTATTCTGCCGCCTATGATATATAAGTCCTGCTAAAAAAAAAAAAAAATAAAAAAATTACTGCCATGTCTCCTACTTAAACATAACACCAAAATAATCCCAGAACTATAAATACATATTAACAACTATCAACACATACACATCCATGGCTCGGTGAGGATGACCCGTGGCCCCCCCAGACCCTTCACCAGTCAGTCCGCCCCTGGAGGGAGCCTGCTTCCCGTGCCACAGCTGGCCACCTCAGTCCCGATGTGCCTTCTACTCCACACCTCCGAACACTCCAATCATCTGGGGCCATGCCCAACTGCCTTCTTCAGGGCACGCCGTAACTCATTAGGATGGTGCCACGAGCCATCCGACAGCAGAAGATAACCATGGTGCCACTCACCCGTCACCTGCAGCCGACCCTGGTACTGCTCCATCTTCCACTTTTCTCTCACCCGCCTGGACCTCACCTCCGCCCAAGCCCAAACCCAGTCCACGACTTCAAGCGGGGTCCTGCACAGCCTGCAGTGTCTCCGCCTGGCACTCGCTCTCCCAGCGCCACTTGGTCCTGCCCTGACTGCTTGTAAATCCATTGCGGACCCTGCCAATGTGGCCCCGGCCCACCACAGCCGTGCTCCAGGAACACCTGTGGCCATATTTTGGGCACCGCTTGCTGCCGCAGGCTCTCCCCCGTGCCACCCGGTACCGTCATCCAGGGCAACTTGGACACTGGCACCGGGGCCCTCCCACGGCGACCCTGAGCGTGACAAGGCCTGTCCACTTTCTGGCATGCCCAGCAATGGTTCATCCCACACAGCATCATCCTGAAGTCTCGGAACCGGTCAGTCCCACAGTCCACAGCCCGACCACTCTTCCCTACCGCTGCTCCTGATGGAAAACCCAAGGCCATAGAATAAGTTGCAGCCCATGATGTTCGTGCCACAGACCGTCATGACAAACTCCACATCGGCCGTCTCCGCCGACTTGTACCAAGCTGTCAATCTGACGGTACCCACCGTGGCCAACCATCCTCCTCCATAACAGCAAAGCGGCACTGAGCCACCTCCAATTCTGTAGTGGGGAAAACATTCTCTAACTGTACCCCAGTTCAGCAGCAAACTCTCTGCCCCCGTGTCAA
This sequence comes from Pholidichthys leucotaenia, assembly GCA_020510985.1. NCBI lineage: Eukaryota > Metazoa > Chordata > Actinopteri > Cichliformes > Pholidichthyidae > Pholidichthys > Pholidichthys leucotaenia. Next base: position 413,319,932 of record CM035837.1, on the reverse strand, counting down.
TCAGCATTGGTACTGGTACTCCGTCCAACTCTACCGTGCAATGTGTGAGCCCACTGGTACTCAGGGACACAGTATGAATCACCGTCGGGGCAGGAGGAGTCAAGCTCTTTCGCGGGCTATCTTGTTCAGCTGACTGGCACACCCTCGCAAAATGATGTAGCCACAACAGCCACAACTGCCGCAGCGCTTTCCTCTTGCCGCACACTCTCTGGCCTTGTAGCGGTGTTTCGTGGACCCACAGCCCATCCACCTAGGCTTCTCTTGGCAGACCTCATCTATACAGCGTTGGCACTCTTGCTGTCATCCTTGACACTCCCATCACTGTCCCGGTCCACTACCTGTGTGGCCATGAAGGATCCCAACTCTCATGGCGACAGACGCTCACACAGCTCCCGAGTTAGCTTATCCACTGCCTCCAGCAGGAGAGCCAACTCGACAGCCTTGGCCAGCGTCAACTCACATGTGAGCAGTTTAGACCGGACCGCAGCACAGTTGGTGTGTTCCGCCAACTGGTCGCGAACCACTTCTTCCTCCAACCGTCCACAGCAACACTCAGTGGCTAGCTGCCTCAAGTCCGATACAAGCCGCTGGATGGGTTTGCCAACCTGTTGGTGGCGCTGTCGGAACTTAATCCTCCGGACAATGATGCTTTCCAGCACCCTGAAATGGCACACCATTAACTTGACCACTTCTTCATAGCTGTCCACTACACATAAACCCATGAGCAATTTTAAAACTATAAATCATTAGAGGCTCATGTTCAATTAACCAATGGATGGGTCCAGCCGCCTCAAATCATCTGGGTGTAACGACCAGAAAACCGTTGTTTGCTCAAAGGTAAGCAGTCATTGTTTGTAAGTCCCAGGGGTGAAATGTTGAATTTCTTTTCAAATTTGTCATATGGTGCATGATAATACGTCAAATAGGTTCATTTTGTCTTCTTTTAATTATTTATCTTTTGTTCATATAAAAGACAAAAAATAAAATAGATTAAATTATTTATATGAACAAAAGATAAATAATGGTGCATGATAAGTATATACACATTATTACCATCAGGACATAAAATATCAACAATGTGATAAATCCAAAGCTCATGCTGGTGCCCCCCAAAAAACTACCGGAATAATTAGCCGCTATAAAAATATACTAAATCAGGACAGTGACATTTTTATAGTCACCTGAAAGAGGAGAATCTGCTTAATTTAATGATACCAAATGTTATGTCTGGAAACAGGACAGCAGAGGCAGGTGTTGTACCAAACTCAAACTTTATTACAAGCACACTGTTAGCTACATGTTACAGTGTATAGCATACAAGCTAAACACCAGCTAATACAGGCTCTTACTGTCACGGAGGCGGAGCTCCAAAGAGGATGACTGCCGCCGTTAGTCCTCCTAATATGGGCATGAGATGATGATGTCACATCATGCATGCGTCCCCATGTCCATGCTGCCATTGTTAATATGGGGAATATCTAACATTTATACCCCCCCCCAAAAAAACCAAAACATTATGAACACTTTCAATTCACAGCAGCTTTATCTCAGCTCTCGCCTTTTTTTCTTTATTCACACAGACTCAAACAGAACTTGGGCCACCAGGTAGACTGCCGGTAGACCCTGCACAGTTGAGTGGGTTATTCTGCCACTGAAATCAACTGTGCTCTATCTAAACATTGCAAAGCAAAGTCACTGTTGCAGTTCAACTTCAGAGGCCTCAATCAAGCCCACGGTGGGCACGCCCCTGGAGGCGCCGGCTGCAGCAAATCTGGATGCCATCTTGCTGGAGTCATGGCTCGCTCGTCAGCAACATCCCAGCCCCCACACCAGCTGGGTTGGCTCCCGTGCTGCGTCTTGATCCGAGGCAGCTGCTCTTACCTTTTGCAGACAGCTGGCATGCCATCTTGAACCATCGGCCATCCGGACAGGGGCTGGCCTCAATTGTGCGGTGATTCTCATCTGCGATGACGGGACCGTCTGGGGGTCCAGGCGGTCGGATCATTGGACCAGAACACAATCAAGTAGTGCAAGCAGCGATCTGTTCGGCTGCACTCAGCATTGCTTCTCTTTTGTCTCTGATGCTGGTTGCTGCTGTAGTGGCATGCTATTCATGCTGGTGGCAGGACATGTCCTCAGTTGGCGATGCTCTGCTAGGACCTGCTGGGCCATGAACTCTCTATCCTGCTGTGCTGTGGCGGTTTCCTGAGGCTGATACTCGGCAAGGATGCGAGATGAGTTTGGCTTCTGCCCTCTCTCTCCTGGTGCTGGTTGTGGTTGCGGTGCTGTGTCACTGTCATCGGCGATGGGACGCACATCGGGTTGTCGTCATTCACCAGGATCCCCTTTCTCCATAAACTCCCTCTCCTGTGGCTCCATGGTGCCTCCTTGAGGCTCATGCCGGGCAAAGATCGGAGGCGAGTATAGTTTGTGCCCTCTCTCAATGCTGTGTTCTCGCTCTGTGTTCTGATTTACGGCTGTACCCACATCCGGGAAATCACACCTTCCCTCCTGCAATGAGGCTGCAGCTCGAGAACACTCATGCTGTGCAAGAACTGGCTCCGGGTACCATGTGGCTGCAGACTGGGGCTCTTGTGGCTGTTCCAGTTCTGTTGGATTCTGTTCAGTGTGCGGTGCGAGGTAGGGAGTGGCTGCGTCCACGTCTGAGTGCAGCGGACTCGAGTTGTTGTCATCCAAACTGAGTTTAATGCTGGGTTGTTGCACTGTGGTGCCCTGCTGTCCCCCAATGTCTACCTCAGGGCCCTCCCGAGAAGGTGTGGGGTCAGTGGGCCTCTGGGAAACCCAGCACTGCGTAACGGTTTGTGTCCAGGTTTTTTTTTGTTTGTGATAGTTTTATCAGCATGATAAAACAGCAGATAGTTGTATGCAGCATTGCTTTATGTACCTGTAAGCTCTGCTCAGCAACAACTGGTGGTGCAGCTTAAAGTCATCTCTGACTGCTCAGTGTGCGTTTTTTTAACTTCATGACCGAGATGTAAGGATGGCTTTTTTAAATGTCCAGTTAGTATTTGGATTAAACAATGAACATGTCCGAACGGGACACAAAACGCCAAAATTATTAAATTAAATTTCAAGGAATGTATTACAATAGGTCTCAAATATTTGTAAACGTGTCCCGTTAGTTGACTTAAGATCGCTTGGTCCCATTAAATATAATTTAATGTGCTATTTGAGCATTTTTCCATTCGCTGTTTAGTCCAGCCAGTTTGAGGAAGGGCTGATAAATAATACTTAATGGTGTGGAGAGAGGAATAACCAGGCAGAGCGGTCCAGAACAAAGCAGTCTTTATTAATTTCTCTCTCTCACATCATCCAGAATCACAAGCATCAGAAAAAGTCACAGGTCGCAGGCACCTCTCCTTTTATAGCCTACGGGCTGCTCAGTCACCTGTGGTGCTGCAGTCACATGAAAGACTTCGCAATTCCCATTTTCTTTGTCACTGTTTGCATCAACACAGCAACCACTGCATCAACACACAAACCAGCCATGACCATTCCGTCTGAGTGAAAGCATGCTGAGTGGCTTCCCACACTGCCCCCCCCCCCGAAACTCAGACTGAGCCTTAACCCTCATGTCCTTTGGGCTTCAGCCTACGTCCGTAGCAGCTGTAATGGGGGGGCTGTGGCTCCGAGGAGCTGCTGTGCTGGTGGGGGGCTCCTGGGGGGGCGCGTCCGTCTGTGGGGGGACATTGGGAGGGGGGAAACATTTTTAGCATGCCATTGTGACTGATCTGACAAGTCATGTACCTGTGGAGTTCTCAGTGGGGGTTGTCCACGCCAAAGAGCTCGGGTCAACACCACCTGCTTGTCTGCTAAAACGAAAGCGGGCTTAAGCCTGTCTATATAGACTGTTTCCCTGTGTCCCCCCCAAGTCTAACACAAAATGTTTCTCTCAGGTTCCAGCACTCTAAATGGGTCATCATAGGATGGGCGCAAGGGGGTCCGGTGGGCATCGTGTCTGACAAATACGACAAATCCTTCAAGGCCTTTGACACAAAAGTGCGTGGAAAACAGTGGTGGACCAGACTGGGTACCGTCCCTGCCACTGCGCTATGCAGTGAAAGCAGGGATGGATCGATGTTCGCCGCGGGGCTGTCTGGCAAAAATTCCCCTGGGAGCCGCAGCAGCTGGGAAAAAAACAGCTCTGCTGGGGAGGCCGCCAAATCCTCCTTTGGTGCTGAACGCAACCCTAATAGAACCCACGGCAACCGGTCCACCCAATTTAAGATAAGATAAGATAAGATAAGCCTTTATTAGTCCCACAATGGGGAAATTCCAGGATTGCAACAGCACAGGGATAGCAACACTCAGAACAATAATTTAGAAGATAAGAAAATAAGAGCAGTGAATATACATATGTACACATAAATATATACAGTGGGGTAAAAATGTATTGAGTCAGCCACCAATTGTGCAAGTTCTCCCACTTAAAAGATGAGAGAGGTCTCCAATTTTCATCATAGGTATACCTCAACTATGAGAGACAAAATGAGAAAAAAAAAATCCAGAAAATCACATTGTCTGATTTTTAAAGAATTTATTTGCAAGTTATGGTGGAAAATAAGTATTTGGTCAATAACAAAAGTTCATCTCAATACTTTGTTATATACCCTTTGTTGGCAATGACAGAGGTCAAACGTTTTCTGTAAGTCTTCACAAGGTTTTCACACACTGTTGCTGGTATTTTGGCCCATTCCTCCATGCAGATCTCCTCTAGAGCAGTGATGTTTTGAGGCTGTCACTGGGCAACACGGACTTTCAACTCCCTCCAAAGATTTTCTATGGAGTTGAGATCTGGAGACTGGCTAGGCCACTCCAGGACCTTGAAATGCTTCTTACGAAGCCACTCCTTCATTGCCCGGGCGGTGTGTTTGGGATCATTGTCATGCTGAAAGACCCAGCCACGTTTCATCTTCAATGCCCTTGCTGATGGAAGCAGGTTTTCACTCAAAATCTCACGATACATGGCCCCATTCATTCTTTCCTTTACACGGATCAGTCGTCCTTGTCCCTTTGCAGAAAAACAGCCCCAAAGCATGATGTTTCCACACCCATGCTTCACAGTAGGTATGGTGTTCTTTGGATGCAACTCAGCATTCTTTCTCCTCCAAACACAACAAGTTGAGTTTTTACCAAAAAGTTCTATTTTGGTTTCATCTGAGCATATGACATTCTTCCAAACCTCTTCTGGATCATCCAAATGCTCTCTAGCAAACTTCAGACAGGCCTGGACATGTACTGGCTTAAGCAGGTGGACACGTCTGGCACTGCAGGATTTGAGTCCCTGGTGGCGTAGTGTGTTACTGATGGTAGCCTTTGTTACTTTGGTCCCAGCTCTCTGCAGGTCACTCACTAGGTCCCCCCGTATGGTTCTGGGATTTTTGCTCACCATTCTCGTAATCATTTTGACCCCACAGGGTGAGATCTTGCGTTGAGCCCCAGATCGAGGGAGATTATCAGTGGTCTTGTATGTCTTCCATTTTCTAGTAATTGCTCCCACAGTTGATTTCTTCACACCAAGCTGCTTACCTATTGCAGATTCAGTCTTCCCAGCCTGGTGCAGATCTACAATTTTGTTTCTGGTGTCCTTTGACAGCTCTTTGGTCTTGGCCATAGTGGAGTTTGGAGTCTGACTGTTTGAGGTTGTGGACAGGTGTCTTTTATACTGATAACGAGTTCAAACAGGTGCCGTTAATACAGGTAACGAGTGGAAGACAGAGGAGCCTCTTAAAGAAGAAGTTACAGGTCTGTGAGAGCCAGAAATCTTGCTTGTTTGTAGGTGACCAAATACTTATTTTCCACCATAATTTGCGAATAAATTCTTTAAAAATCAGACAATGTGATTTTCTGGATTTTTTTTTTCTCATTTTGTCTCTCATAGTTGAGGTATACCTATGATGAAAATTGGAGACCTCTCTCATCTTTTAAGTGGGAGAACTTGCACATTTGGTGGCTGACTAAATACTTTTTTGCCCCACTGTAAATATATATACACAGTGCGGAGCATTGTAGCTAGATGGACTAAACAGCATAACCGTCTATTTAGTTACCCTACATGGTATGAATATGTACCCATACATATTGTCACCCTCCATAGCGACTAATATTGCCCTAGTTGTATACTGGAGGGGACCATTTGTGTAAGTCTGTTGCGTCTTTTGCATTCAATACTATTAGGTCGTCACGTTTTTTGCTATCTCTGCAAGCAGACCTGCTTAGGTTATACAGTCTGACAACTGTAGGTAGGAAAGACCTGCGAAACCTCTTGGTCACGCATCTAGGATGATATAGTCTACTGCTAAATGAGCTCCTCAGTGCGTTCAGTATGTCCTGCATAGGGTAGGACTCGGACTCCAGCAGAAATGACAGTTTAACCACCATCCTCCTCTCTCATATCTCCTCCACTGGGTCAAAGCGTTTCCCCAGGACAGAGCTAGCTTTCTTGATTAGTTTGCTCAGTCTCTTCCTATCGGCTGCTGTAATGCTGTTGCCCCAGCAGACCACTCCAAAAGTGATGGCTGATGCCACCACCGTGTCGTAGAATGTCTTCAAGAGCACCCCTTGTACACCAAAAGACCTGAGCCTCCTCAGTAGGAACAGCCTGTGCTGTCCCTTCTTGTAGAGTGCGTCGGTATTGTGTGATCAGTCTAGTTTATTGTTCAAATGAACACCCAGGTACTTGTAGGATGTCACCATCTCAATGACTCTTCCCTGGATGTTTTCTGGTGCTGTGAGGGGTTGTCCTTGCTTGCGGAAGTCCACCACCAGCTCCTTAGTTTTCCTCGCATTGATCTGGAGGTAGTTCCGATGGCACCAGTCCATGAAGTCCTGGATAAGACCTCTGTACTCAGCTTCATCTCCGTTGGACATGAGGCCGACGATCGCAGTCATCAGAGAACTTCTGTAGATGGCAGTGTGTTGTGTTGTGTGAGAAGTCCGCAGTATAAAGGGTGAACAGGAAGGGAGCCAAAACCATTTGCTGGGGGGCCCCCGTGCTACCGATGATCGTGTCGGACACACAGTCTTGGGTTCTCACAAACTGTGGCCGTAGTGAGGTAGTCCAGGATCCATGATGACAGGTGCTGGTCCACCCCTGCACAGCAGCTTGTCCTTCAGGATCATCGGTTGGATGGTGTTGAAAGCACTGGAGAAGTCAAAGAACATGATCCTCACCACATTCCCGGGCTTCTCCAGGTGGGACAGGGAACGGTGAAGGAGGAAGATCACTGCATCTTCCACCCCAATGCCATGCTGGTAGGCGAACTGGAGTGGATCCATCGCTGGTCCCACCAGGGGGCGGAGGTGAACAAGGAGCAGTCTCTCCAGGATCTTCATCATGTGAGACGTCAGGGCCATTGGTCTGTAGCTGTTCAGGTCTTTGGGGTGGGAAGTCTTTGGTACAGGTACCACACAAGATGTTTTCCACAATTGTGGTACCCTCCCTGCTTCAGGCTCAGGTTGAAGATGTGCTCCACAATCCCACACAGCTGGTCTGCACAGGACTTGAGGAGCTTTGTGCTGATGCCGTCCGGTCCCGAGGCCTTCCTCGCCTTGATCTTCCTCAGCTCCGTCCTCACCTGGGTCTTAGTGAGGGTCAGGTTGGGGGGCTGTGTGCTGGGAGTGGGGGGGTGTTGGTGGAGTGGGGTGTGGACAGCAGGTCTCAATGACTTTAGAGGCAGCAGTGGTTGTTGTGCAGTCGGGGGGAGGGTGGTTGGTCAAACCTATTAAAAAACAGGTTCAGATTGTTCGCCCACTCCCTGCCTCCCGTGGCCTGGGAGGAAGTATTCTGGAGCCCAGAGATGGTTTTAAGGTTTCTCCAGACCCCACCGATGTCGCTCTGTTGCAGCTTGTCCTCCATCTTTTCCCTGAAGCTGTCCTTGCCTTCTCTGATCTTCCTCCTCAGCTCCCTCTGTACTGACTTCAGCATCTCACTGTTCTCCAACCTGAAGATCCTCTTCTTCTCTCTCAGAAGTGTTTTTATCTCGGGGTTGATCCAGGGTTTGTTGTTCGAGCAACACCGTATGGTCTTGGTGTGTACGGTGTTGTCCACACAGAAGTTGATGTAGTCCGTGATGGTGTGAGTGAGGCCATCGATGTCCTCACTATGTGGATCGCAGAGCTGCTCCCAGGCAATGGTTTCAAGACAGTCCTTTAAAGCATCCATTGCCTCCTCAGACCATATATTCACCGTGCACATGACCGGAGGTTGTCTGTGCACTAGGGGTTTGTACACCGGCAGGAGATGAACCAAGTTGTGATCCGGTCTCCCGAGTGGGGGGAGTGGTGATGAGGTGTATGCCTCCTTCGTGTTAGCATAGAATAAGTCCAGTGTTTTATTGTCTCTAGTGTGACATGTGACATACTACAATTTGCATACAATTTGCATCCATAAGCGAAGCCCTGAGCACTGCTTTAAGCGACCTATGGAAACGCTCGCATAACCCGTTGGCCTGGGGGTTGTAGGCGGTTCTGCGATGAATTGTGAGGCCCAGGCTCTGGGCCATGGTGGACCAGAGGTCGGAAACAAACTGTGGGCCCCGATCAGACGTGATGTCGGAAGGGGCACCGAAACGTGCCACCCATGTCGTCAAAAAAGCGCGTGCAACTTCTGCGGACGCGGTGGAAGCTAGTGGGACTGCTTCGGGCCAGCGTGTGGTGCGGTCCACCACTGTCAGGAGGTGCATGAACCCCTGTGATGGCGGGAGGGGGGCCACAAGGTCCACGTGAACTTGGTCAAACCGCTTAGCCGGGATATGGAACGGCTCCAAGGGGGCCTTTGTGTGCCTGTGCACTTTGGCTCGTTGGCATGCTACTCAGGCTGCAGCCCACTGTTTCACCTGTTTGCGCAGGCTTGGCCAGACGAACTTTGCCCCCACCATTTTGACTGACGTGCGCACTCCCGGGTGCGCCAGGGAGTGAACCGACTCAAAAACGCGACGGCGCCAAGTGCGTGGGACCACCGGGAGCGGGCAGCCTGTGGAGACGTCACAGATTGGGGGGGGGGGGGGGCATCTTGCAGTACTCTGCTCTCCAGCCTTAACCCTGTTGGTCCAGACTGGAGCGCGCAAACATCCGCATCGCCGATCTGCTCAGCGGTCATGGCCATGTAATCTATCCCCGCGTAGACTGGGGCCACTAATGCACGCAAGAGACAGTCCGCCACCCCGTTGAGTTTACCGGCCACATGCTGAATGTCGGTCGTAAACTCCGAGATCACGGCCAGCTGTCTCTGCTGCCGGCCCGACTATGGTTCCGAATCCTTGGCCATAGCTTACATTAGCGGCTTGTGGTCCACAAATGCAGTGAAGGTGCGCCCTTCCAGCCACAACTGGAAGTGGTGTATGGCCAGGTGGAGAGCCAGTAACTCCCTGTCAAACGCGTTGTATTTACGCTCACTGTCTCGCAAAGACCTGCTAAAAAAAGCAAGCGGCTGCCAAGAACCTGCGACACGCTGCTTCACAATGGCCCCTATGGCCACGTCCGACGCGTCGGTAGTGAGCGCTATCTGAGCCACCAGGTCTGGGTGCGCCAACAGTGCGACGTTCGCCAGGGCTGTTTTAACCTCGAAAAATGCCTGCTCTCGCTCAGGAGTCCAGTCAACTCTATCCGCCGGTTTCCATTTCTTAAGTGCGGCGTACAACGGCTGCATGAGCTGGGCTGCTCGGAGGAGGAAACGGTTGTAAAAGTTAACCATCCCCCAAAATTCCTGCAGCACCCTGACCGTCTGAAGCCCGGGGAAATCTGCCACTGCGCGCACTTTGTCTGGTAAAATTATCACACCCTCCGGTGAAATGCAATGGCCCAAAAAATCGATTCCCATCACCCCGAACTGGCACTTCGCCGGGTTGATTATTAATCCGTGCTCCTCCAACCTCTGGAAAACTGTCTTGAGGTGGGCTACGTGTTCATCATCGGACACGCTGGCCACGAGGATGTTGTCCAGGTAGACAAACACAAACGGCAGATCGCGCAACACCGCATCCATCATGTGTTGGAATGTCTGCGCCGCGCCTTTTAACCCAAAAGGCATGCGTAAAAACTCAAACAGACCAAATGGGGTTATTACTGTCGTCTTAGGTATGTCCTCAGTGCGCACCAGGACCTGGTGGTAACCGCGGACCAGGTCTATCTTGGAAAAAGTGTGTGCCCCGGTGAGGTGGACAGAAAAATCCTGAATATGGGGGATCGGGTATCGGTCGTGCGCTGTGGCGTTGTTCAATCTGTGGAAATCTCCGCACGGTTGCCACGATCCCTTGGCCTTAGGAACCATATGTAGCGGGGATGCCCATGGGCTGTTTGAGCGTCTGATGATGCCCAACTTTTCCAAGTTGGCAAACTCCTCACACGCTATGGCCAATTTAGCTGCATCCAGGTGCCGAGGTCGTGCGAAAATGAGCGGCCCCGTGGTGGTAATTAAGTGCTCCACCCCGTGTTTAGTGACGGTCGCCAAAAAAGTCAGGACCGTGGGTGCTGGGAACTGGGTGAGTAGTGTGTGGAACTTACCCCCTGGCACTGTGACATTGGCTAGTGTTGTAGGCCCGGCTCCTCTAACTGTACAGGGAAGAGAATCAAAAGACATTGCGTTAATCAGGCATCTGTTAGCCTCATCGACTAGTAGACCGTGTGCACACAAAAATCAGCGCCCAAAATGGGGAAGCTGCATGCCGCTATGACGAATGTCCATTGGTATGTACGGCTATGCAAGGATACAGTCAGTGTCCTCTCACCAAAAGTCTTAATGTCTGAGCCATTTGCGGCCGTCAGTTCGGGACTGCTAGTTCCTGCCAGCCGGTCTGCATAGGATGGTAGGATGAGACTTTTTTGGGAGCTGGTGTCCACGAGGAACCGTCTCCCCAAGCGTGAGCCTGTCACATAGAGCAGCTTGCTTGCTTCGCCGGCGGTCGCAGCTGCTACCGACTACCAACCCTGGTGTTTCCCAAGCGCTTGAATTGGCACGGTGGCACGCATCGGCGTGCGTCCTCTCCAAAACGGCGGTGGTAGAAGCAGAGTGTGTCTCTCCGGTGCTTCTTGGCCTCCGCTGCAGCCACTATCGTTGGCTCCTCGCCCCCTCTGGCCATCTTGCTGGGTTCCAACACTGCTGCGTTCACTGCGAGGGCTCTGGTGTGAGAATAATCCGATCCGCCTCTTGCACTAGAGCCAGGTAGTTGCGTGTGACCAGCAGCAGCGAATTGCCAAGGACCACCCTGGCTGCCGTCGGGAGGTTCCGGAGGAAAAGGTGGGCAAAGAGGAAATGCCCGTCATCTGTGCCCATCAGCGCCAACATCTTTTCCATTAACTCGACCGCCGACTCGTCTCCCAACTCGGAGCGCGGCAGGAGCCTTTCCACTCTCTCGCAGTCTGAGAGCGTATAGCGCCGGGTCAGTGTGGTTTTGAGAACCTCGTATTTGTCGTGGGCTGGGGGCCGTTGGAGCAGACTCACCACCTGCTGAGTTGTGCGTGCGTCCAGTGCTGCAACCACGTAGTAGTATCTGGAGTCATCTGCTGTTATTCCCCGAAGCGCAAACTGGGCCTCGGTGTGGAGGAACCAAGACTTCGGGTCGTGTAGCCAAAAGTCTGGGAGTTTGACCGAAACGGCACACGCGTTGCCGGCACCTCCAGTCCGAGTCGTCTCCGGGGTGTTCGCCTCGAGTTCCAATGTGCGTCAAGGGTCACCAGTGTGAAGAGAGGAATAACCAGGAAGAGCGGTCCAGAACAAAGCAGGCTTTATTAATTTCTCTCTCTCACATCATCCAGAATCACAAGCATCAGAAAAAGTCACAGGTCACAGGCACCTCTCCTTTTATAGCCTACAACCCGCTCAGTCACCTGTGGTGCTGCAGTAACATGGAAGACTTTGCAATTCCCATTCTTTTTGTCACTGTTTGCATCAACACAGCAACCCCCGCATCAACACACAAACCCCCCATGACCATTCCGTCTGAGTGAAAACATACTGAGTGGCTTCCCACAATGGGAACTTTTCGTTGTGTGCATCATCTTTGATTTTTCTGATATGTTTTTTGGGGTCCAGCACCTGACCAGGTGGACTGTGTGATGTGCGTATCATCTTGACTATTTTTTAAATCACAACTTGCCTTTGTGAAAATGCTGTGAACACATGGCCATGTGTGCAGGAATATTGTTGAAGCTGATGTCTTTCCTTCTGACCACTACAATCCATTCCATCCGATGCCTCTTTGTTTCCTCGGCGACCCGATTCTCTCCACTTTTCTTCCAAGTCAGGAAATTGAAAAAGCGTACGCCATTATCAATCTTTTTCCACGCCAATTGTGAGGGCAATTGTTGCTTTTGAAAATGCAGCAAAAATTCTCCATTCTAACGTTGTGTGGTATTCGGATGAATAATAATGTGATTGAAAGGACCATATTGGAAATAAGTGTTTCACTTTCATGTGTCATCCTGGATTTTGTATGATGTTTTAGATGTATATTTACATGTTCTATGTTTGTATACTGTGAGACCGAATATTAAGATAAGATAAGATAAGATAAAATAAGCCTTTATTAGTCCCACAATGGGGAAATTCCAGGATTGCAACAGCACAGGGATAGCAACACTCAGAGCAACAATCAGAAGGCAAGAAAAAAACAAGAGCAGCGAGTATACATATGTACATATAAACATAAATATATAGACACACGATGCGGAGCATTGCAGCTAGATGGAATAAATATATAGATATATAAACACACAGTGTGGAGCATTGTAGCTAGATGGAATAAATATGTGAATATATAAACACACACAGTGTGGAGCATTGTAGCTAGATGGAATAAATATGTAAACATATAAACATACACAGTGCGGAGCACTGTAGCTAGATGGAATAAATATGTAAATATATAAACACAGTGTGGAGTATTGTCGCTAGATGGAATAAATATATAAATATATAAACACACACAGTGCGGAGCATTGCAGCTAGATGGAACGAAACAGCATAACCGTCTACTTAGTTATTCTACATGGTATGATTATGTACCCATACATATTGTCACCCTCCGTAGCTACCGGTATTTTCCTGGTTGTATACTGGAGGGGACCATTGTGTAAGTCTATTGGGTCTTTTGCATTCAATACTGTTAGGTTGTCACGTCTTTTTGCTATCTCTGCGAGCAGCCCTGCTTAGGTTATACAGTCTGACAGCCGTTGGTAGGAAGGACCTGTGAAACCTCTCGGTTGTGCACCTAGGATGATGTAGTCTGCTGCTAAATGAGCTCCTCAGTGCATTCAGTGTGTCCTGCATAGGGTGGAACTCGGACTCCAGCAGAGATGACAGTTTAGCCACCATCCTTCTCTCTCCCATCTCCTCCACTGGGTCAAGGCGCTGCCCCAGGACAGAACTAGCTTTCTTGATCAGTTTGTTCAGTCTCTTCCTATCGGCTGCTGTAATGCCACTGCCCCAGCAGACCACTCCAAAAGTGATGGCTGATGCCATCACCGTGTCGTAGAATGTCTTCAGCAGCGCCCCTTGTACACCGAAAGACCTGAGTCTCCTCAGTAGGAACAGCCTGCGCTGTCCCTTCTTGTATTCTTGTATTATATATTATTATGGCGGTGCCCTGGGATAGAAAGGGGTGATGCCCCGCCTCTGGGGGGTGGCGTCACCTGAGGTATATAAGCCATCTGCGGGAGACATATTGTCTCTTCGGTGTGGCTCCTGTACTTGCGGTAGAGTCTCCTGTGTTCCTGGTTGACGTTATAATAAAACTTATAAAACGTCACCTCGACTCCTCTATAATTTGAGACACAACACATACCATGTTCAGTGTAATTTTTATCCGAATAAATAAATAAAAAATAAACAAACAACAGACTAAAGCAACCCTCTTAAAAACTTCAGTTGCTCATTACTAAACAGACAGAGGGAACCCACCTTTTTTTGTGAAGTGCCTTGAGATGACTGTGTTGTGATTTGGTGCTATATAAATAAAACTGAATTAAACTGAACTAAACTGAATTGAATTGAATTGAAGTGAATTGAATTGAATTGAACACTTTTCCCACAATTCCTTGTTTTTCGGTGGGGTGACGTCACACGCCCATTCTTAATTTCTAACCTGCTGTCCCATTTGCTTGTTTTTAATTGTGTGTTTTTGAATATGGTGAAAATATCGTGTGACAGCTGATTCCTTAAGGAGGTGTATTTTTGAATTGATGGCACAGAGCTGCTCTGGAGGTGTGAAACATCAACCAAGAGTGCAAAAAAGAGCGATCATCAGCCAACAAAGGTTGATTACAGGTTTGTATTTAGAATGATTATACAATCTTACACTTACCTCTGTAATAACACTTGCTTTTATGATTCATCCTTCTGATGACATTTTAGATATTCTACATCTGCACACTTGTCCAAGGTGTTAGATCTTCTAATTAGTCACAGGTTAAGATGCTAATTCTCTGCCAGGTTCTCCGTGAAGCAATAACAGCTCAACACAGCAGGATAAAACTGGAAGAAATTAAACAGAACAATCCAGTAACTAATAAGCCACAGTGACGACTGAAAAGACAAAGAAAGCAGCTAGTGGTGTTCAGCATTCAGGCGGCAATGGCAGCTCCAGGAAGACCTCAAAGAGAACAATATTTCTGTCTTATCCCAATCAGGTCATGAATATTTCAGGAAACGCTCAGACTTGGAAGAAGATATTGCTCCCACTACTCTACCCTGATTAACATTCAAACAATCCCCTTTTAAATAACTGAAGTTAATACTTCAAAATACCTGGCCTGTGTTCAGTTTTATCAATTGTTAAGAGTTTTCTTGATATCTACACACATGGACAAAATTGTTGGTTCCCCTCTGTTAATGAAAGAAAAATCCACAATGGTCACAGAAAAATTTGAATCTGACAAAAGTGGTAATAAATAAAAATTCTATGAAAATTAACCAATGAAAATCAGACGATGCTTTTGAATTGTGGTTAAACAGAATTATTTTAAAAAACAAACTCATGAAACAGGCCTGGACAAAAATGATGGTACCCCTAGAAAAGATTGAAAATAATGTGACCATAGGGACATGTTCAACCAAGATGTGTCCTCTAATTAACATCACAAGTGTCTACAAACTTGTAATCAGTCAGTCGGCCTATTTAAAGGGTGACAAGTAGTCACTGTGCTGTTTGGTGACATGGTGTGTACTACAATAAACACGGACCAGAGGAAGCAAAGGAGAGAGTTGTCTCAGGAGATTAGAAAGAAAATTATAGACAAGCATGTTAAAGGTAAAAGCTATAAGACCATCTTTAAGCAGCTTGATGTTCCTGTGACTACAGTTGTACATATTATTAAGAAATTTAAGATCCACAGGACTGTAGCCAACTTCCCTGGACGTGGCCACATGAGGAAACTTGATGAAGAATGGTAACAAAAGAGCCCAAAACAACCTCTAAACACATTCATGGTGAACTCCAAGGTCAAGTTACATCAGTGTCAGATCACACCATCCGTCATTGTTTGAGCCAAAGTGGACTTCATGGGAGATGACCAAGGAGGACACCACTGTTGAAAACAAATCATAAAAAAGCCAGACTGGAATTTGCCAAACTGCATGTTGACAAGCCACAAAACTTCTGGGAGAATGTCCTACGGACAGACGAGACAAAACTGGAACTTTTTGGCAAGGCACATCAGCACTATGATCAGACGCAAAAATGAAGCATACCAAGAAAAGAACACTGTCCCTACTGTGAAACATGGAGGAGGTTCTGTTATGTTCTGGGGCTGCTTTGCTGCATCTGGCACAGGGTGTCTTGAATCTGTGCAGGGTACAATGAAACCTCAAGACTATCAAGGTATTCTAGAGAGAAATGTGCTGCCCAGTGTCAGACAGCTTGGTCTCAGTCGCAGGTCATGGGTCTTGCAACAGGATAATGACCCAAAACACACAGCTAAAAACACCCAAGAATGGCTAAGAGCAAAATACTGGACTATTCTAAAGTGGCCTTCTATGAGCCCTGATCTAAATCCTATTGAACATCTGTGGAAGGAGCTGAAACATGCCGTCTGGAGAAGGCACCCTTCAAACCTGAGACAACTGGAGCAGTTTGCTCATGAGGAGTGGGCCAAAATACCTGCTGAGAGGTGCAGAAGTCTCATTGACAGTTACAGAAATTGTTTGATTGCAGTGATTGCCTCAAAAGGTTGTGCAAGAAAATATTAAGTTAAGGGTACCATCATTTTTGTCCAGGCCTGTTTCATGAGTTTGTTTTTTAAAACAATTCTATTGAACCACAATTCAAAAGCAGTGTCTGATATTCATTGGTTAATAATTTTCATAGCATTTTTATTTATTTCCACTTTTGTCAGATTCAAGTTATTTCTGTGACCATTGTGGGTTTTTCTATCATTAACAGAAGGGTACCAACAATTTTGTCCACGGCTGTATATCACTGAATCTTTGCTGCTGAAAAAATAGTGTTAAGACCCTCAAATCTAAACCTGAATCTTCAGTTGTCAGTATATTTTTAACTTGTTACAAGAGGGTTTTCTGTTTTTCAGATTAAGTGGTGTTTTGTGTTATGATCACACTGGTGCTAAAATCTCCCTTCCGTGTTCCTGAGCTCTGAGACAGAGATCTGCTGCTGTGTGACATTTGGGCTGCTGGCAGACGAGTGAAGTCTCTGAGTTCTATCATCCAGTGAGCTGCTGAGGCCTCAGAGACTCTGTGGCTGCTGCCTGAAAATCGAGGAAGGCTGCTGCTTGTTATTTCTGACAAAACCTGCTGTGTTTGATTCTGGTAATCATGTCAATGAAAAAGAAAAGACACCTTTTCATTGACTTAAGCCAGGGGTCGGCAACCTGTGCTACACAAAGAACCACTGTGAGTGAATTCTGCATTAAAAAAAAAAAAAACTGCATGGAGTCACAAAAAATATGAGCCTAAAAACTGAAGTATAAAAGGAGAATTACAACTACAATCTGGCCTGACTGTCAAATCACAAGTTTCCAACCTCTCCTTAACCACACCTTCCATCCTATACCACGCCTGCCAATCAAAGGACACCCCCCCTAACCTATACAACCCCTGACATGTGGCCCAGTTGGTCCTCTACCTCCCAAACCAGTAAAACCTGGTAGTAAAGGAAATGTCTAATGGTGAATGCATTGCCGAGGTTTGTGATGGTGAAACAGTGAACAACTTGAAGGCAATTGCTTTGACAGTGTTATGGAGCATTTAATAAAAAGTGCCATCTGCTGACTGAGTGTTAAAACTGCATCTGAGTGGGAGACCTGAAAAAGCCTCAATACTCTGTATCAGAGGCTGCACTACACTTTTAAGTTATTTGTCAGTTTTCTCACAGGCTTGTAAAAAATACTGTCAGTCTGTTATCTATCATTTTAATCCACTTTAATTAGATCACCCTCCATGTAATCTGTCAAATGATAGACATCTTTCAGAATTTTTAGTCATTGCTGGAAAAATTGTCTCAAAGGACAATTTTCAGTGAACAAAACCTCTCATATATATATACTGCTCAAAAAAAAAATAAAGGGAACACTTTGAAAACACATCAAATTTTAATGGGAAAAAATAAGCTGGATATCGAAATTGTGGCAGGCTAGTCCAGCTTACTCAGAATAAAGGAAAATCTATGTTGTAGAACATCAGGGAACCTGCTGGTGCTTCTGCAACTGGGGAGTGTTATTAAATGGGGAGTATTTAAAGATTTTTATTCCAAAAAGAAGCATTTCAACAATGTGTGGCTTCAGCCTGCTCCTCTTGTGGCTTACTACCTCTCCAACTTTGGAGAAGACATGCTTACATGGCACTGATGTTACTGGCATGTGGAGACACTTTTTTGCCACCTTGTAAAGGTTTGGCTATATGGTTTTGTGTGTTGCCCAATAACAGATAAATAACGTTGAACTTCCACCGTGGCATCTGGTGTTGCACTTTGAAAGGCTGTTTTTCATCTAAACAAAAAGAAAAACAAATGTAACTAGCAATCTTTGACAATAAGAAAATGATGCTTAAAGTAATAACGTAATACAAACCAGCTGTGCTGTCCAAAATGTCCCACAAGTCATCTTCTGCTGAAGGCCCAGGTTCTTCCTCTGCTGCTGACTGATGGAGTTGAGAACATTTTAAAATATGTGGCTAGAGAGGTTTGGAAAACACAATAATAATATGGAATAACTAGAAAAGCACTCGGAGAGCGCAGACCTCCGCCAAGCGCCACAATTCCCCCCATACAGTGTTTGTGTGTACGTTTTCAGATTCCTTGAGCATGTAAACATATGACTAGCAATTGGATTCACAATGATTATTTGTTTATTTGACAGGAACAGTGCAATAAACACACAATTAATCAATGACAATCAATCTGATAGTGATAGGATTAGTGGTTCAGTAGTAAAAGCATTGCCTCCTTGGCGGAGGTAATAAACTTAAGTGTTGCTGTTGTGTCCATCTCCTCCACTGACGGATGCAAATTGGGTAGACAGGTTGCCGTGGGTTTTATATTATATTATTTTGGGGTTTCGCTCCGCGGCAAATGAGAATTTAGAAGCTTCGCCGGCAGAGAGCTCGTTATTGCGCAGCGCGTATGGCTGGCCGGGGAATTTCTGCCAAATGCGCAGCGCCTATGGCTGGCCGGGGAATTTCTGCCAAATGCGCAGCGCGTATGGCTGGCCGGTGAATTTCTGCCAAATGCGCAGCGCCTATGGCTGGCCGGGGAATTTCTTTCTTTCTTTCAAAGGTCTTTTTATTATTATTAATTGAAGTATCAATACAATACAAAGTATTAGAAATTTTCATTTTTGTTTCAACCAAACAGTAAAAAACTAGAACTTAAAGCCAACAAATGTAAATGCTTCAAAGCACAAAAACCTTTAAATAAACAATAAAAAAAAAAAAAAATACAAAGAAAAATTATGTGTGTGAAGTGGGGTTGGGGTAAAGGGGATATGAGCTACTCAGAAACTATAATCGTGGGTCTTTCAAAGAAATCAAGAAACGGGCGCCATAATTTATAGAATTTGTTTTCAGAGCCACAGACTGTATATCTGATTTTTTCTAAATCCAAACAGGACATTATATCTTTTATCCACTGTAAATGTGAAGGGGGCGAAGAGTCTTTCCACTTCAGTAATACAGCACGTCTGGCCAATAATAATGAAAATTTGAATACTTTTAATTTGGAACTTGGCAAGACAAGTTCTGGAGCCACACCAAAAATGGCGCATAATGGATCAGGTTTAATTTGATATTGCAGGACTTCAGACATAGTGATAAAAACAGAATGCCAAAAATTCATCAATGCAGGGCAGGACCAATACATGTGAAGCAAAGTGCCAGGAGCGCTACCACACTTTTCACAAGTTGGGTCTATATCCGAGTAAATACGTGCTAACTTAACCTTGGACAGGTGCATCCGGTGTACAATCTTAAATTGAATAAGAGCGTGACGAGCACACATTGATACAGTGTGAACCTGGCCAAGAATAGAGTCCCACAGTTCATCAGTAAAAGTAAAATTAAGATCTTGTTCCCAGTTCAATTTGATAGCGGCCAGAGAAGAAGATTGTAAATTTGAAATTAAATTATATAAAACTGACATTACCCCCTTAGAAGTTGGTTTAACTAATAAAAAATCATCTAGAGGATTATCAGAAGGTTTTTGAGGGAATTGTTTTGTCATGGTTTGCACATAATGTCTGACCTGGAGGAAGCGGAAAAAGTGTGTAGAAGTGATGTCGAATTTGGTGGAAAGTTGAGAAAAACTTGCAAATTAACCATCAAAATATAAATCCGCAAAAGATTTTAAACCTTTTCTGTGCCATATATGAAATGCACTATCAATAGTTGATGGGGTAAATAAATGATTTGCGGCAATTGGACTTCTAATGGAAAAAAACTGAAGACCGAAATTTTTCCTGAATTGAGACCAAATTCTAAGAGACTGACGAACTACTTTATTATTACCCAGTGTAGACAAAGCAAGGGGAAGTGGTGAACCTAAAATTGCCGGTAGGGAAGTTTGATTGTCCACATGTGACTCCATAAGGATCCAAATAGGTGATTTGGGTTCCAGATAAAAATGTTTCCAATATAACATGCACCTGATATTTGCTGCCCAGTAGTAATATTGAAAGTTAGGCAGAGCCATGCCACCTACTGATTTGGGTCTTTGAAGAAAAACTTTCCTCAATCTCGGATGTTTACCATTCCAAATAAATGAGGTAATCAGAGAGTCCAAAGACTTAAAAAAGGATTTAGGAATAAAAATGGGGAGACATTGAAACAAATATAAAAACTTTGGAAGTAACATCATTTTTACAGAATTGATTCTGCCAATTAAAGACAAGGATAATGGGGACCATTTGGAAAGTATTAACTTGCACTGGTCAAGTAAGGGGAGAAAATTATTTTTAAACAAGTAATTAAATTGTTTAGTGACACATATCCCAAGATAATTAAAATGATCAATAACAACCTTGAAAGGAAAATTTTCAAAATCCTGAACTTGAATCTTTTCATTAATCAGAAACAGTTCACTCTTATTAAGATTAATTTTATAACCAGAAAACCTACTAAAACTATCCAAAATATTAAGTATAGCAGGTAATGAAGTAAGTGGGTTGGAGAGAAATAATAAAAGATCATCAGCATAGAGTGAAACCCTATGCTCAATGCCACCCCTACGAATGCCTAGAAAGTCCCGGCTCCCACGGATTGCAATAGCTAACGGCTCAACTGCCAAGGCAAAGAGCAACGGGCTCAAAGGACAGCCTTGCCTCGTACCACGGTAAAGTCTAAAATAGTCAGAATAGCGACAATTAGTTAACACTGAAGCTAAAGGACTAGCATAGAGAAGTTTAATCCAGGAACAGAAGGAAGGACCAAAACTGAACCTCTCCCAAGTAAAAAACAAATACTCCCACTCAACCCTATCGAATGCCTTTTCAGCGTCCAAACTAATAAGACATTCAGGTATGTTGTGGTGAGGAATATAAATAATATTAAACAACCGCCGCAAGTTAAAAAAAGAATGGCGATTTTTAATGAAACCGGTTTGGTCCTGTGAAATTATAAAAGGAAGAATCTTTTCCAACCTTGAAGCTAACAACTTTGACAAAATTTTAACATCGGTATTTAACAAGGAAATAGGCCTGTAAGAAGCACAATCAACAGGATCTTTATCCTTTTTAAGCAACACAGTGATACAGGCCTGATAGCATGAAGGAGGAAGTGTACCAGAGTCAAGCGACTCTGTAAAAACTTGACAAAGGAAAGGGGCGAGGTCATCAGAGAATTTTTTGAAAAAATCAGCGGAAAACCCATCAGGTCCTGGAGATTTTCCTGATTGCATGGATGATATTGCCAGCTGAATTTCTTCTTTTGTGATGGGAGCTTCTAAAATTTGCCGAGATTCTGAAGAAATCAAAGGAATATCAATAGAATCAAAAAAAATTTCCAAATCCTTTAAGTTTGTTGTATATTCTGAGGTATATAATTTGGAATAAAATGACCTGAAAATATCATTAATCGCTTGTTGGTCAGATGTCACCTCTCCTTTATCTGTCCTAACTCCAGTAATAATTTGCTTAGCTCTAATACCACGTAGTTGATTAGCTAGAAGTTTACTGGTTTTTTCGCCATGTTCATAAAATTCACTCTTGTTCCTTATTAAACAACCTTCAATTTGTCGAGTAGAAAGTAAATTAAATTTAGTTTGTAATGTCATACGTTCCTTGTACAGAGCGGGTGATGGAGATTGAGCATATTGTCTGTCAATGTCCGCTGGCCGGGGAATTTCTGCCAAAGAATCCGTCGGCGGACAGCTGCCCGTGTGAGGTTTTGCAGTTGCGCGCAAACACAAGCACGCTGGCGGGCCCAGGCCAGCAGTGTTTTCCGCGTGCTTTTGTGCCTAAAACGTTGAAGAACGCAGAGTTTGTGTTGCAGACACGACGACCAGCGCCCTCCATTGTGCCTGCGCACATGTTGAAAATGGCCCTATGTCACAGTGTTGAAAAATGCTTTAAAAAAATTCCTGTATCCAGACGGTGAACCGGATCATCCCCCAAATTTAATCAGTTCTTCCTTGTACCATTTCCAACAACGCCTGAAAGTTTCATGCAAATCCGTCCAAGACTTTTTGAGTTATCTTGCTAACCAACAGACAAACAGACAGACAGACAGACAGACAAACAGACAAACACACAAACCCTGGCAAAAACATAACCTCCTCCTGGCCTTTTCGGCCTGGCGGAGGTAATAAATGGTACACTATCTGTCATGTTGATGGCATTGTTCTCTCCATCCTCATGGTTGCAGCGTATTCAGCAGTCAATTTTGACATGGCTTCTTGTGCACGTGTTTCATCGCCAAAACCTGATGTTTTAAATCGTGGGTTCAAAAATGAGGTTGCTCTCCATGTCCCTCCCTTACTTGAACTTGATTTGGTGCATTCTAGAGGTGAGATGAACGTCATGTTTGTTTTCTTACAACTAATGTTTATGTCTTCTCTTAGAGGAAATCATCCACCAGCCACCATTCATTCATCCACCAACCAGCCACCATTCAACCTCCTTTCAACCACCATTCTTTTACCATCCAACTATTATTCATTCATCATTCCAAGAATCAGAGTTGTCACTTAAATAAAAGAAATTGTGGGAAATAAAACATTGTTGGAGCTGCTGGATTTAATGTTTAAATGTGCACATCACTTAGATGTTCAAATGATCCTTCCTGCCTAACAATCCTAAGTTTTTTCATGGTCCTTCGAGCTGGACTGAACACCTGAGGTGGATAATGGATCCAACGGCCCCCTCACCCCCACCTGAAGAAAGACAAGATGGCAGGCCTCAGAGGGAAAGGATGCCTCCTCGATACCTCCAGGACTACCAGACTGAGCTCTACGGTAGGCCCCCAATAGACCATAGGAAACCTGCTGCAGAACCTGTCCTAGAAAAATTCAGAGACTGAGTTATGAAAGTATGAAGTGGCAGAGCTCAAAAGTATGGTTAAAGGTTTAATGGGGCAAGTTGAACTGTATGAACAGGGCTACACTGAAGGAGAGTCAGAAGGTGAGAATGACAGACAATCTGTGGAGGCCCAAATCAACCAGCATGCAGCCAATCAGCCCACTGATTGTGGCAGCAGTGAAACTGATCCAGATTTACCTGAAGCATCAAATCAAATGACTAGAACCATGTCTCAATCAGCCCAGACACTTCCTGTTTATAGTCATGCCCTTGCAATATGTGAACATAAAAGACCTGCTTCAGTAGCCTGTATTTTTTTTCAAAACTCTTTTTATTAATTTTCAATGCAGCAAAATAAATACATGCAAGGGAGGTTAGGGTTAAGTATTAAATGTATCATCAACACAGTAAAACCCAGATGAGTAATTCAATAATACAGGAAAACTCAGCCTTATTGAAATTAAGTAGATTACAGAAAACAAGGTTCAGACTACAATACCGTCTCCCCATTACATATTTAAGTTAGAAATAACTTAAGCATTAAGAAGCAAGAACAACCAATCAAACGAACAAACAAAAAAAAACACAAAGCAAAAAGCAAAAAAAAAAAAAAGACAAAACAAACAAAAAGACTGCCTGCCATGCCCAAGTAAACCATGTAAGGTCAGAGATACTGGGAAAATCTAACTGTTTGACATGTTTAAAAAAAAAAAGGGTCCCAAGTCCTGTAAAATTTTTCATTGGAGCTTCTTAGCACATGTTGAATCTTCTCCAAACTGAAACAATTGAGGATTTCTTTTATCCACTGAATGTGTGAAGGAGCTGTTGGAGATTTCCACTGAAGTAATATTATGCATCTAGCCAACAAAGTGACAAAAGCAATAAAGTTTGTTAGTAGTAGTAGATTAGTTTATTTGAAAGGGACAGTGCAATAAACATAGACAATTAATCAAAGACAATCAATCTGATGTGTTGCACATAGAGTGTATAGCTATTAGCTAATTTGCAACTCTTGTCCCTGGATGGGCTTTAGAAAAAAGAATCAAGATAAAAAATATACACAATAACCACATACATCAATGCAGAAAAATTATAAATACACAATTATAAATATTATAAATATTATAAATACACAAATATAACAGCCTGACTCACATTTAACATAAATATTATAAATATTATAAATACACAAATATAACAGCCTGACTCACATTTAACACATATAACATAACTCACATTTGCCTATTTCAGGCCTTCCTCCCTCCGTCACTCACTATAAACAAACACATTTATTCCTTCCCTTCATTCACTCTCACTTTGCAGACAATTAATTCATACATGAGTACATTCTTGTTTATTTTTCAGCCAGTTTTTAACATTTTTAGTGAATGTTTTAAAGTCCGTTATTATTTTAATTTCATTTGGCATTGTGTTCCAGATGTGACTGCCCTTTATAGAGAAAGCTGTTTGTCCAAATGTGGTTCTGCGGTGGAATATTTTACAGTTATTGTTAACAGAACTCCTGGTGGCTCTGCTGCTGTCCTGTCTTTGGACAAAACCAGCAAGTGGCTCGGGTGCTGATTTATGAAAACATTTGAACGTTAATTTCAGAAGACAGAGGTCAATGAAGCTCTCAAAACTCAATAGGTTGTATTTTTTTAAAACATTACAGTGATGCCACCTAATGGGCTTTTTGTCCAAGATTTTTAGGGTTTGATTATATAAGATAAGCCTTTATTAGTCCCACAACGGGGAAATTCCAGGATTGCAACAGCACAGGGATAGCAACACTCAGAGCAACAATCAGAAGGCAAGAAAAAAAAAAAACAAGCAAGCAAGAGCAGCTAATAAACATATGTACGTATTACTATAAAATATATATATATACACACACACACAGACACACAGTGCAGAGCATTGTAGCTGGATGGAATAATATATGAATATATGAACACACAGTGCAGAGCATTGTAGCTAGATGGAATAAATATGTAAATATATAAACACCCACAGTACGGAGCATTGCAGCTAGGTGGAATAAATATGCAAGTATATAAACACACACAGTGCGGAGCAATGTAGCTAGATGGAATAACATGTAGATATATAAATATATAAACACCCACAGTACGGAGCATTGCAGCTAGACGGAACAAATATGCAAATATATAAACACACACAGTGCAGAGCATTGCCGCTAGATGGAATGAAACAGCATAACCGTCTACCCAGCTATCCTGCATGGTATGATTATGTGCCCATACACACTCTCACCCTCCATAGCGACCGGCATGCTCCTAGTTGTATGCCGGAGAGGACCACTGTGTAAGTCTATTGCATCTTCTGCATTCAAAAAACTATTAGTTTGTTACGTCTTTTTTTGCTATCTCTGCGAGCAGCCCTGCTTAGGTTGTACAGTCTGACAGCCGTTGGTAGGAAGGACCTACGAAACCTCTCGGTTGTGCACCTGGGATGATGTAGTCTGCTGCTAAATGAGCTCCTCAGTGCATTCAGTATGTCCTGCATAGGGTGGAACTCGGACTCCAGCAGAGATGACAGTTTAGCCACCGTCCTTCTCTCTCCTATCTCCTCCATCGGATCAAGGCGCTGCCCCAGGACAGAGCTAGCTTTCTTAATCAGTTTGTTCAGTCTCTTCCTATCGGCTGCAGTAATGCCACTGCCCCAGCAGACCACTCCAAAAGTGATGGCTGATGCCACCACCGTGTCATAGAATGACTTCAGCAGCGCCCCTTGTACACCAAAAGACCTGAGTCTCCTCAGCAGGAACAGCCTGCGCTGTCCCTTCTTGTAGAGTGCATCAGTATTGTGTGACCAGTCTAGTTTATTGTTCAGATGAATACCCAGGTACTTATAGGATGTCACCATCTCGATGTCTGTTCCCTGTATATTTACTGGTACTGTGAGGGGCTGCCCATGCCTGCGGCAGTCCACCACCAGCTCCTTAGTTTTCCTCGCGTTGATCTGGAGGCAGTTCCGATGGCACCAGTCCACGAAGTCCTGGATAAGCCCTCTGTACTCAGCTTCATCTCCATTGGAGATGAGGCCAACGATCGCAGAGTCATCAGAGAACTTCTGTAGATGGCAGTGTGTTGTGTTGTGTGAGAAGTCCGCAGTATAAAGAGTGAACAGGAAGGGAGCCAGCACCGTTCCCTGGGGGGCCCCCGTGCTACTGATGATCGTGTCGGACACACAGTCCCGGGTTCTCACAAACTGAGGCCGGTTCGTGAGGTAGTCCAGGATCCATGATGACAGGTGCTGGTCCACCCCTGCGCGCAGCAGCTTGTCCTTCAGGATCATCGGTTGGATGGTGTTGAAAGCACTGGAGAAGTCAAAGAACATGATCCTCACCATATTCCCGGGCTTCTCCAGGTGGGACAGAGAACGGTGAAGGAGGAAGATCACCGCATCCTCCACCCCAATGCCATGCTGGTAGGCGAACTGGAGTGGATCCATCGCTGGTTCCACCAGGGGGCGGAGGTGAGCAAGGAGCAGTCTCTCCAGGGTCTTCATCAAGTGGGACGTCAAGGCCACCGGTCTGTAGCTGTTCAGGTCTTTGGGGTGGGAAGTTTTTGGTACAGGTACCACACAAGATGTTTTCCACAGCTGTGGTACCCTCCCCAGTTTCAGGCTCATGTTGAAGATATACGTCACAATCCCACACAGCTGGTCTGCACAGGACTTGAGGAGCTTTGCGCTGATGCCGTCCGGTCCCGGCGCCTTCCTCGCCTTGATCTTCCTCAGCTCCGTCCTCACCTGGGTCCTGGTCAGGGTCAGGATGGGGGGCTGTGTGTTGGGAGTGGGGGGGTGTTGGTAGAGTGGGGAGTGGGCAGCAGGACTTGATTTCTTATGATTGATTTTCTTAATGAACCTATATGTCTTATTGTGGAAGGGGCTGCTTGAGCCCAGACTGTCAAACAGTATGATATATGAGAAAAAACCATAGAATGCATATACAGTGCAGCTGCTTCGTAAGGTATGTAATATCTAATTAATTTAAAGCAGTTCAGATTTTTTTTTACTGTTTTTGAAATTTTCTTTATATGAAGATTAAATTTGAGTTGAGGATCTAGTACAATGCCAAGGTATTTGAATTCTGTAACTAAACTGATGTCATGATCATGTATATTAACTTTAAAATGTTGCAGGTTACATTTTTTGATTGAAAAGCACATTGAGACTGTTTTCTGAAGGTTCAGCAATAGATGGTTCTGGAGGAGCCACTCTTGGACATCAACCATACTTGTAGACAGTACATCTGCAGCCTGTGCTGGAGTCTTGGCAGCTGTGTAAATAACTGCATCATCTGCATAAAGTTGGCATGTTGCAGCTGAGCAGTGTAACGGCAGGTCATTAATAAAAATGCTGAAAAGTAAAGGACCAAGAATGGACCCTTGTGGGATACCCATGCGGTTGTTTCTGTTGATGTGAGCGATACAGTCAAAGCAATCCCAAACAAACCCATCAAAACATTGGAGTCAATATGTTTTCCAATAACACTTGATGGGGATTTGAAAATTTCTGCCCAGCATGATTGCAAAGCAAGGCAGGACCAGAACACGTGAACTTGGTTTGCTGGAGCTAGGCGACGTCTGTCACAGATTGGGTATGTGTCTCTGTAAATTTTAGATAGTTTAACCTTAGTGAAGTGAAGACGGTGTACAATTTTAAACTGAATTAATCCATGCTTTGTGCAAATAGATGATTTATGTACTCTATAGAGAATATTTCTCCAAAGATCATCTGGAACATTATCG
Organism: Pholidichthys leucotaenia; assembly: GCA_020510985.1. NCBI lineage: Eukaryota > Metazoa > Chordata > Actinopteri > Cichliformes > Pholidichthyidae > Pholidichthys > Pholidichthys leucotaenia. The sequence continues at coordinate 413,292,183 of CM035837.1, read as the reverse complement.
CCTAACTCTGCTTCCCATGAACTTTTGATAGAATCGAGATTGGCCAAACAAAGGGAATGAACCAAGGAATAAATATGAGAAGTCATTCCTTTTAATTTACTAATAGGTTCTAGGAAGACATCCAGAGGGGAATTATCAGGTGGACATGGGAAATGAGGGAATGTTTGGTCACAAAGCTACGGGTTTGTAAATATCTAAAGAAATTATGCTTAGGCAATTCAAATTTATCAGACAATTGGCCAAAGGAGGCACATAAGTTATCAATATATAGCTCTTTGAATGATTTAATACCAAAGTTGAACCAGGGTTTAAATGCATTGTCCACTAAAGGTGGAGGAAACAAATGGTTGGCGGTTATAGGAGCAGAGATTGAATATGTTTGAAGATGGAAACTACGTTTAAATTGATTCCAGATTCTCAGTGAGGTCTTAACAATAATATTTTTTGTATAATCAGGAAAGGAAGTTTTAATGGAGTGAGCCAAGGCTGACTGAGATACTGGGCCACAGGAGGCAGATTCCATTGTAAGCCAAGCAGGCGGAGGTTGGAAGAGTTCAGAGTGCAACCAGAATGGAATGATTCTTAAATTCGCTACCCAATAATAAAATTTCATATTTGGTAAGCCCATGCCTCCAATTTTTTTAGGTTTCTGTAAGAATTGTTGTCTAATCCTTGGTGGCTTTTAATTCCAAATAGATTCCTTTATAGCTGTGTCAATTTTACAAAAAAAGCTTAGAGGAAGAAAGATTGGTATAGATTGAAATATATACAAGAGTTTAGGCAAAATGTTCATTTTAACCGCATTGACACGGCCGGCAAAGGACAAATTCAACACTAACCGATGGTCAAAATCTTTTCGGATACGGGTGAGGAAGGGAGCCAGATTTGCCTTATATAAGTAAGTAAAGCTGTGTTATGCTATCCTGAAGGGTAGAGTGTGCAATGGATATTCTTCTGCTACTTAATTTAAAGGAAAGAGTTTGCTTTTATTCAAATTTAGTTCATAGCCTGAAATAGCACCAAAAAAAATTAAAGCTATTAAGAGTTCTAGGAATAGAAGTTGAAAAATCAGAGATGTAAAACCGAAGGTCATCTGCATACAGAGATATTCGATGCTCCATTCCATATCTGAAAATTCCCGTAATAGAGGGATCATTATGAAGTGCAATAGAGAGTGGTTCAATAGCTATTGCAAACAAAAGTGGACTTAAAGGGCAACCTTGCCAAGTAGAGCAGTGGTGAGGAAAATATGATGAATAATTTGGCCCTGCGATGGACTGGCGATCTGTCCAGGGTGTACCCTGCCTCTCGCCCAAAGATGCTGGGATCGGCTCCAGCCCCCCCCCCCCCCCCCCCGCGACCCGAACAGGATTAAGCGGAAGAAGATGAATGAATGAATGAATTATTATTGGTCCTAACTGCAGCCTGTGGGGATGTGTATAGTATTTTAACCCATGAAATAAATTTTTTACCAAACCCAAATTTCTCCAGTGTGTAGAAAAGATACTGCCATTCCACACACAGAGATTATAGCCTGTGGACTGGATGTTTGGGAAGGGTGATAAATAATATTGAACAGTCGTCTTAAATTAAAAAAAGGAGTGCTTATTTTTAATGAATCCTGTTTGGTCAGGGGAAATAATTAATGGCAATACGGTCTCCAGACGTAAGGCCAATATTTTAGACAGTAATTTAACATCCACATTTAACAGGCTAATTGGGCGGTGGAAGAGCAGCTAAGAGGGTCCTTATCTATCTTCAATATTAAAGAAATAGATGCTTGGTAGAGCGTTGGAAGTAAGTTACTTAGCTTAAAGGACTCATTGAACATGTCCAGAAAAAGAGGGGCTAATTTGTGTTGAAATTTCCTGCAGAACTCGATAGGATAGCTGTCTGGGCCTGGGCGTTTGACACTCTTTGTTGAGGAAATAGCTGCTAATATTTCAGGAACTGTCAGGGGCCTCTCCAGTTCCTCAACCATTTCAGATCCTACAGTGGGAATTTCAAGAATGTCAAAAAAATTATTTATGTCTTGAATGGTTGAAGAGTTTTCTGAGGTATATAACTGAGAGTAAAAGTGCTGAAACTCTTTATTAATTTCCTTAGGATCCATAGTGATACCTGAAGATGTTTGTATTTGTGATATCTGATGAGAAGAAGAAATTTGTTGAAGATGACGAGCCAGTAATCTGCCAGCCTTGTCACCATGTTCATAGTAGGTACTTCTGGATTTAACGAGAAGTTCTGCAGCATGATCTGCTGTTAGTACATTGATCTCAGATTGTAATAAAAGACATTCTTTATACATGTCTGGAGTTGGTGAGGTAGCATACAGGTGATCCAAATGAGCAATACGAGCCATTAACTCATTCAATCTCTCTCTTCCACATTTTTTTCTGAAAACTGACATAAGCTATGATCTGCCCTCGTAGATAAGCTTTGAGTGTTTCTCAGAGGGTAGACACTGAAACATCAGGAGTCCTGTTAATACCCAAGAATATGTCAGTTTGATTACTTATCATTTCCAAAAATTTGATGTCTGAGAGGAGACGTGTATCAAAACGCCAGTGGGTGTGTAAGTTGAGAGGAAAAACCATCCGTATGCTCATTACGACAGGTGCATGGTCAGAGATTACAATCGGCTCATAAAAACATGATTCCACAGAGGGAAAAATTCTGTCAACTAAGAAGTAATCTCTGCGTATATATGTATGATGCATCTGTGAAAAAAAGGAATAAGCCTTACCCATTGGGTTATGAGCACACCAAGGATCTGAAATTGAGAACTCACTCATAAAAGCTTTGATTATCCTGGCTGATTGTGAGGAGGAAGCAGATTTTGTAGAGGATCGATCCAGTTCTGGGTTTAAGCAGCAGTTAAAGCCCCCCCCCCCCCCCCGAAAAGGGAATGAGAAGACATATCAGGAAGCTTAGAAAATAAATGTTTAAAAAAATCTACATTATCCCAGTTAGGAGCATACATATTCATCAAGATAACAGGAGTACCACACATTATACCAGTGATGATTAAGTATCTACCATTAGGATCCGAGAGCACGTCAGTGCATGTGAACGAGAGAGATTTATGAATCAGAATTGCAACCCTTCTAGATTTTTTATAGAATGAGGAATAATAACCCTGACCAATCCATCCACACTTGGGCCTAAGAATTATGGAGGTTTTCAAATGTGTTTCTTGTAGGTAAACCACATGAGCTTTTAGTCGCTGAAGGTGATGTGGGACCTTACTGCGTTTTGCTGGAGAATTACGACCTTTACAATTCCAACTTGCAAACTTAAGTGAATTTCCCCTCTGGTGTTGGTTCAATCCAGACTGGGCCATTTCGGCCTAATGCAAAGGATATCAAAGTAAATATGACTTGGGCAGGCAGGCATAATACAAACACTAACAAAACAGAACCCCCAAATCTAACATAAGAAAAAAAAAGAAGAAAATATACAATCCCCACACCTATCTCCCCAAATGAGATGCGTGCAAAAAACCCAAAATTCTCAAAGTCCAGGAAGCTTCATAGGAGTCTTAAAAATACCACAAAAAAAGCACCTAACTACGACTCGAGATTAATATGACCCTATAAATGCAGTATGATTTTACCAGGTGCCTATAACTTATTGATGCTTAGCTTTTATGTACACAATAATTATATACTTAGATAAAAGCAATTTGTGTTGCAGTGAGAAAAAAAAATGTAATCAGGTAAATTAAGTAAAACACCAAAGGGTGTGATCCATTTGCTTACAAGATTAATGTGGCTTTTAACAAGCATTTCAGGGCGGAAAAGGAAAAGAGAGGAAAAAAAAACCCCACAAGACTTATATGCAAGCATATAAGTCAATGCATGCATTGACTTATATGCAAGTCAAGCATGCAAGTCAATGCAAGTCAAGACAAGCATATAAGTCAATGTATGAAAAAAACAAAACATTCAAGCCCTCCCAAAAAATACTCTCAGACAAAAAATCTAAATAGAACACTCAAAAGTAACCTATTGTGAAGCTTGAATAATGCTGTAACTATAAAGAAGAAACTTAGGCGTGAACCATATAAACAGAAGAAAAAAAAATCACAGTCAGTAGAACTGACTAAGGCACCTGTACAAATGGTCCTATAATATGGAATGAGAAAAGAAACGAGGAAAAAAAGAGAGAAGAGAGAGAGAGAGAAAGAGAGAAAAAAAAACTCCAGTCCAAGTTCTTTTATTCAGTCGTTCCAGAAAGCAGGATAAGTTTGTTCAAAAAATTACTCACTTAGCAAGTTTGTTTATGAAATCAGTGGCAGTTGCAGGATCATCAAACCTGTGAGTCTACATTCCTCATGAACCTTGCAGTTTGGTCTTATCATCCCAAAGACCTGACACTTATGTACCTGCAAGTTCAGCTTTAACTTTCACTATTCCTTCCTCCCATACTCAAGTGAGCTATGCTCCGTCACCTCAACGAGTACTTCAATTGCCTATTCAGCCTTCACCAGTCATTACTTCCTCTGATAGAGGTCCTTATGCACCTTCCTCCTTAGTGCCCCCACACTGACCGGTACCTTCTCAGGGAGTTGGTATAGCTCAAACTCATAACATCTATAGTCAGTTGCCACAAGCTCAGGGGATGTTCCTTCCGTCATATTTGATACAGTCCATACCTGTTACCACACTTCCAGCTACAACTAGTTTGCTATCTCCGGCACCCCCCATTTACCTCCAAGGTAATGCTTCATATCATACACTTCCACAGTTTGTACAGCAGGCCCAACCTCAATAAAAAGTACTACAATCAGCTCCGTTGTCATATGGCCCATGATTCACTAATGCTACTCCTAATTTACATTTTTCTGTACCAGTAGCCCCTGTACAGCTAGATTCCAGGTATTTCACAAAGGTTAAGGGCCCTTCATTCCCTGATTTCAAAAATGATGATCCTCATGAATTTGTAATGTTGAAAATGGCTCTGACTAACCTTTTGCAAGCAAATAAGCCTGAAGTGTATAAATACCATATACTATTACAGCATTTGACGAGCATGTGACAAGCAATGGCTCATCACATTGCTCTGTCATACAGTATACCCATGCCCCACAACCATTTACCATGGCCTTAGCTGCATTAGAGCGACAGTATGGCCAGCCTCACCAATTAGCATTACGGGAAATATAGAACATCCCCTGAGCTTGTGGCAACTGACTATAGATGTTATGAGTTTGAGCTATACCAACTCCCTGAGAAGGTACCGGTCAGTGTGGGGACACTAAGGAGGAAGGTTCAGGTTCGGGTTCAGGTTACTTTATTTGTACCCGTAGGTAGATTTGTTTTGCAGTCTGGTGACATCCATATTTACAAACCACAATTACATTCAACATAAACACAAACACAGGCACACATGAAGCTGACTATAAACATGATAAAAATACTCAAGGCTCCATCAATCAGGATGTAAAGACAAAGAGATGAGAGAAAAACCAGAGAGAAGAGAGAAGGGTCATATTAAAAAGTTAAAGACTAGTCAAAGAGGTTAAAAACTCAAAGGTCTAAAACCCAATAAAAGATTTAGAACCCAAATAAAATCCTACAAAAATAAGTAAATATAAAATGGAGTTAATAAATAGGTACCTAAATTATGTGCAATATATTTTTACAACTTGTTCAACTCTTTGACAGCAGCAGGAACAAAGCTGTTTTTGTAGCGCTGGGTTTTACTTTTTGGGACAGCAAACCTCCGTCTTGAGGGAAGAAGCTGAAAGTTGCAGTGCAAAGGGTGGGAGTCATCATTTAAAATGGAGGTAGCCATCCTCTGTACTTGTCTGGTGTACAGGGATGTCAGGCTCAGCTGTGACTCACCAAGCAAACGACTGGACAATCTCACTACCTGATCCAAGGATTTCCTCTGTTTCAGTTTTATCTGACCAAACTGTGACACTAAAGAAAAGGATAAAACAGATTCAATAAAAGCCCGATAAAACATTGTCATTACGGTTCGGTCAATTTGGAAGCGTGCTAGTTTCCTCAAACGATGCAAATGTTGCTGACCCTTTTTGCACACCCTTTCACAGTTCTCTTCAAAGTTTACGTTACTATCAATAATCATCCCAAGATATTTGTAGGATTGTACACATTCAGTGGTCTGACCTTTTAGTACGGTGACTTTGTGTCTGGGAGTTTTCCTCCTAAAGTCAATAATCATATCTTTAGTTTTTGTCGTATTCAGCTGCAGGTAGGAATCCTCACACCAGTGAACAAAATCATCAACTACTGGGCCGTGGCCACTCTCACCATCCTGGAGGAGACTGACAATAACTGAGTCATCAGCATACTTTATAATGTGTCTGTTGGCATGTCTGCTCCGACACATGTTTGTGTACAGGATGAAGAGTAGTGGTGACAACACACACCCCTGAGGAGAGCCTGTAGAAGAGCACTTTAGGTCAGACAATGTACCATTGACCCTTACTCTCTGCGTCCTGTTGGTTAAGAAATCCAGAATCCAACCCACCAGATTATTGCTCAAATCAAATTGTTGCAGGAGCCTTTCAACTAAAATATGAGGTTGGATTGTATTAAAGGCGGAGGAAAAGTCCACAAATAAAAGCCTGGCATGTGTCCCATTAAAATCCAGATGTTTAAAAAGCATGTTAAACAGAGTGACAGTGGCGTCCTCCACTCCTTTGTGAGGCCTATATGCAAACTGCTAAGGATCCAATGGATGTTCAGTCTGCTTTAGGACCTCACATCTGACCAGTTTTTCAAAAATTTTCATTAAAATTGAAGTCAAAGCAACTGGTCTAAAGTCATTTACCGTTTTAGGACAGCTGGATTTTGCAGCGGGAACAACCACGGCATCTTTCCAGATCTTGGGCACATGAGATGAGATGCGATTCAACTTTATTGTCATTACACATGTATGAATACAAGGTAACAGAACGTGACTTGGCATTTGGGCACGCTCTGCAGAGCGCATCCAAGGCCGGGGCAGCCGCTAGGCGCCAGTCATGCTGTGTCTGTAAGGACTTATTGAAAATGTAATGAAATACAGGACTCAGTTCATGTGCACAGGACTTTACCAAGCGCCCACATATATTATCAGGGCCCTGACTTTTGTTCACTTTTACAGTGCAGAACTCCCTTTTAATATCCTGCACCTCAATATTAAAGTACCGATTGTCTTTGAGTTTCTGTTTCAAATCTTGGGTTTCTGTGCTAAAATCAAAAGGAGTCAAAACGACCATAAAAACAATTAAGAGCATTAGCCAGCTCTGAGTCTGAATTAAAACCATCTAAAAACACACGATTACTGCGCTCTGTGCTCTGAAGGCCTGCAATAGTTTTCATACTGGCCCAGGCTGAACCAAGTTTCTTTGTTGCCATCTTGCTTTCCAATTCTGATTTATAATTCCGTTTTGCTCTTAAAATTTCAGACTTCAGCTCTTTTATGGCAACCTGTAGCTCAGAAACAGACCCCTGTTTAAAGGCAAGTGCTTTCCTCTGTAAGCAGGATTTAACTGATTTTGTAACCCATGGCTTGTTGTTGGGATATATTTTGACACGTTTACGTGGAACGATCATATTTTTACAGAAAGCCAAGTATGAGCATGTGACGTCCACCAAAGAGTCCAAATCATCCCCGCAGGACAGTGTGAAAACCTCCCAGTCCGTACAGTTAAAGCATTCCTGGAGGCAGTGCACTGAATCCTCTGTCCACACATCTATGTCTGGAGGTGCAGAAGGACCTCTATCAAAGTAAGTAATGATTGGTGAAGGCAGAATAGGCATTTGAGGTACTCGTTGAGGTGACGGAGCATAGCTCACTTGAGTATGGGAGGAAGGAATAGTGAAAGTTAAAGCTGAACTTGCAGGTACATAAGTATCAGGTCTTTGGGATGATAAGACCAAACTGCAAGGTTCATGAGGAATGTAGACACACAGGTTTGATGATCCTGCAATTGCCACTGATTTCATAAAACAAACTCGCTAAGTGAGTAATTTTTTGAACAAACTTATCCTGAGTTTCTCTCTCTCTCTCTCTCTCTCTCTCTCTCTCTCTCTCTCTCTCTCTCTCTCTCTCCTCTTTTTTTTCTCGTTTCTTTTCTCATTCCATATTATAGGACCATTTGTACAGGTGCCTTAGCCAGTTCTACTGACTGTGATTTTTTTTTCTTCTGTTTATATGTTTCACACTTAAGTTTCTTCTTTATAGTTACAGCATTATTCAAGCTCCACAGTAGGTTACTTTTGAGGGCGGCGCGGTGACGGAGTGGTTAGCATTGCGGCAGCACAGCAACTCACCCTTGGCTGGGGGATCCTGGGTTCGGTCCCAGCCCCCGACCAACAGTGATCTGTGTGGAGTTTGCATGTTCTCCCCGTGTCTGCGTGGGTTTACTCCGGGATTTCTCCGGTTTCCTCCCACATGCCAAAAACATGCAAGTTAGGTTAATTGGCATCAAAACTGGGGATTCTAAATTGTCCTTAGGTATGAATGTGAGAGTGAATGGTTGTCTGTCTCTCTGTGCTGGCCCTGCGATGGACTGGCAATCTGTCCAGGGTGGACCCTGCCTCTCGCCCAAAGATGCTGGGATAGGCTCCAGCCCCCCCGCGACCCGAAAAAGGATTAAGCGGATGAATGAATGAATGAATGAATAAACCATTTTAAATCTCCCAAATGTTGTTCATGGAGATGCTGAAGCATTTCAAAACTTTGCTGTGAGAGTAAGTGTCATGAACTGAGCCCGTGTTTCCTGTGGGCTCGGTTCTGATTGATCCTGGTGGCTCGGGCAGTGGGTCTATGATGTGGAGTTGTTTTGATTTCTTGTTTTCATTTTCATGCACCGTTTCTGTTCCTGCCTGTAGCTGCCGCTCTGGCCTGTCCGGCCACACACCCCTCTTTCTGACAGTCAGCTGTTCGCCCCGGTAATCACCTTTCCCACGCTTGCCCAGGTGTTCCTTATTTGTCACGCCAGTGGCATCTGTATTAAAGGAGCTCATCAGTATGTGAGTTAGATGATTGTTCTCCACCATCTAACCACCTCGTCTAAGGACTGTATTCTGTGTGTGCTCGCTGGGATTTCTCGGACAGCCCCTCCTCACTGTGAGTAAACTGCAGTGTGTTTATTCGCCTCTGTGCTGCCTCGCTTTCTGTAGCATTCCCCTGTGCAGCACAGCCGCTACGCTGTGGCTGTTTGCCCAGTTTATCCTTCTGTGTGTGTGTGTGTGTGTGTGTGTGTGTGTGTGTGTGTGTGTGTGTGCGCTGGGTGTCCTGACGGACTCTTAGCATACCCGAGCTGTCGTGTCTGCTGTATATGTCATTATGTTAATAAATGTGTGTTTGGTGTAACCCTGCAGTTAAATCCTCTCGTCCTTTCTCCTCCTCCGTGCGCTGTTGGAGAAGCGCACGGAGAGTTCATGACAGTAAGGTCATTGGTTGGGATGCTACAATCACTCAAACCTGATGAAGGTGTGGCAGAGCTAGCCTGTGCTTCACATGTCCAGCGCTTGTAGAGTAAACTGCCTACAGAGTTTACTTTAGGCATTTTCCATGATGTAAATAAAGGTCAACTGACATCCATAGTACTATACATGAACCCTCAAGGCCTATCACCAAAGGTACTGCTCAAAGTTGTTAAAGAGAAACTGTGCAATAAAGAAGACATTTGACACCTATGCTATTTTAGATAATGGGTCTGAGCATACCATGGTACTGCCAGGTACAGCTAAATACCTGGGTTTAAATCGGGGGTCACCAACTGGTGGACTCTGGTTTGGATCCGGACCCCGAGAATCCTCCATCCAGACCCCAAAGCCTTTTGATACAATTTAGGGGAAAAGGGGAGACTGTTTGGAGAGACTGTGGGGGAGACTGTGGGGGAGACTATGGGGGGGATGGGGGGAAAAAAGAACTAAACTACTGCACTGGCGACCATCACCGCCCGGACAGATTATAGCACGAACCTTGGGCACTTTTTCCTGCTGCAGGCTTCCCTGTTTGGTGTCCCATGAATGCCACTCTCTGCAGAGACTTTCATTTCAGATCTGTACCCACAAAATGAAGTGCTGTTGTGAAATTGAATGCATTTACCAGGGCACGTCTTCCTCTATTCTGTCGAAAGTAGTCTGTGCTGGGATGCAGAGGTGAGGTTGCTGGTTATGGAGGTTGTTTTCATAGCGTCCGATATCACGTAAAAACTCAGTTAAAGCTCCGTCTGTTACTGAACATGAAAAGTTCCACCTCCCCACTCCTTGTAACCATGGAGTTACAGCTCCATCCATGCTGTAACAGAGTTTACTGTTGAGATAAAAAAGGTTGAGGAATTCTGTAGTATGGAATTATATATTTATTTGGAGTCAACAAACACATTTAGTGTTCTCCTGTACTATAAGATAAGATAAGATAAGATAAGCCTTTATTAGTCCCACAACGGGGAAATTCCAGGATTGCAACAGCACAGGGATAGCAACACTCAGAGCAACAATCAGAAGGCAAGAAAAAAAACAAGCAAGCAAGAGCAGCTAATATACATATGTACATATTACTATAAAATATATATACACACACACAGACACACAGTGCAGAGCATTGTAGCTGGATGGAATAAATATATGAATATGTAAACACACAGTGTGGAGCACTGTAGCTAGATGGAATAAATATGTAAATATATAAACACCCACAGTACGGAGCAATGTAGCTAGATGGAATAATATGTAGATATATAAACACACAGTGCGGAGCATTGTAGCTAGATGGAATAAATATGTAAATATATAAACACACACTGTGCAGAGCATTGTTGCTAGATGGGATGAAACAGCACAACCGTCTACTTAGTTATCCTACATGGTATGATTATGTGCCCATACATATTCTCACTCTCCATAGCGACCGGTATTTTCCTAGTTGTATGCCGGAGGGGACCATTGTGTAAGTCTATTGCATCGTTTGCATTCAAAAAACTATTAGTTTGTTACGTCTTTTTGCTATCTCTGCGAGCAGCCCTGCTTAGGTTGTACAGTCTGACAGCCGTTGGTAGGAAGGACCTGCGAAACCTCTCGGTTGTGCACCTGGGATGATGTAGTCTGCTGCTAAATGAGCGCCTCAGTGCATTCAGTATGTCCTGCATAGGGTGGAACTCGGACTCCAGCAGAGATGACAGTTTAGCCACCGTCCTTCTCTCTCCTATCTCCTCCACCGGATCAAGGCGCTGCCCCAGGACAGAGCTAGCTTTCTTGATCAGTTTGTTCATTCTCTTCCTATCGGCTGCAGTAATGCCACTGCCCCAGCAGACCACTCCAAAAGTGATGGCTGATGCCACCACCGTGTCATAGAATGTCTTCAGCAGCGCGCCTTGTACACCAAAAGACCTGAGTCTCCTCAGCAGGAACAGCCTGCGCTGTCCCTTCTTGTAGACTGCGTCAGTATTGTGTGACCAGTCTAGTTTATTGTTCAGATGAACACCCAGGTACTTATAGGCTGTCACCATCTCGATGTCTGTTCCCTGTATATTTACTGGTGCTGTGAAGGGTTGTCCTTGCCTGCGACAGTCCACCACCAGCTCCTTAGTTTTCCTCGCGTTGATCTGGAGGCAGTTCTGATGGCACCAGTCCACGAAGTCCTGGATAAGCCCTCTGTACTCAGCTTCATCTCCATTGGAGATGAGGCCAACGATCGCAGAGTCATCAGAGAACTTCTGTAGATGGCAGTGTGTTGTGTTGTGTGAGAAGTCCGCAGTATAAAGAGTGAACAGGAAGGGAGCCAGCACCGTTCCCTGGGGGGCCCCCGTGCTACTGATGATCGTGTCGGATACACAGTCCCGGGTTCTCACAAACTGAGGCCGGTTCGTGAGGTAGTCCAGGATCCATTGTGACAGGTGCTGGTCCACCCCTGCGCGCAGCAGCTTGTCCTTCAGGATCATTGGTTGGATGGTGTTGAAAGCACTGGAGAAGTCAAAGAACATGATCCTCACCATATTCCTGGGCTTCTCTAGGTGGGACAGAGAACGGTGAAGGAGGAAGATCACCGCATCCTCCACCCCAATGCCATGCTGGTAGGCGAACTGGAGTGGATCCATCGCTGGTTCCACCAGGGGGCGGAGGTGAGCAAGGAGCAGTCTCTCCAGGGTCTTCATCAAGTGGGACGTCAAGGCCACCGGTCTGTAGCTGTTCAGGTCTTTGGGGTGGGAAGTTTTTGGTACAGGTACCACACAAGATGTTTTCCACAGCTGTGGTACCCTCCCCAGTTTCAGGCTCAGGTTGAAGATATACGTCACAATCCCACACAGCTGGTCTGCACAGGACTTGAGGAGCTTTGCGCTGATGCCGTCCGGTCCCGACGCCTTCCTCGCCTTGATCTTCCTCAGCTCCGTCCTCACCTGGGTCCTGGTCAGGGTCAGGATGGGGGCTGTGTGTTGGGAGTGGGGGGGTGTTGGTGGAGTGGGGAGTGGGCAGCAGGACTTGATTTCTTTAGAGGCAGCAGTGGTTGTTGTGCAGACAGGGGGGAGGGCGGTTGGTCAAACCTATTGAAAAACAGATTCAGGTTGTTCGCCCACTCCCTGCCCCCCGTAGCCTGGGGGGAGGTATTCTGGAGCCCCGAGATGGTTTTGAGGTTTCTCCAGACCCCGCTGATGTCGCTCTGTTGCAGCTTGTCCTCCATCTTCTTCCTGAAGCTGTCCTTGCCTACTCTGATCTTTCTCCTCAGCTCCCTCTGTACGGACTTCAGCATCTCCCTATTCCCCGACCTGAAGATCCTCTTCTCTCTCAGAAGTGTTTTTATCTCAGGGTTGATCCAGGGTTTGTTGTTTGAGTGACGCCGTATGGTCTTGGTGGGAACGGATTTGTCCACACAGAAGCTGAGGTAGTCCGTGAAGGTGTGAGTGAGGCCATCGATGTCCTCACCATGTGGATCGCAGAGCTGCTTCCAGGTGGTGGCTTCAAAACAGCCCTTTAGAGTGTCCATTGTCTCCTCAGACCATAACTCCACAGTGTGCATGGCCGGAGGTTGTCTGTGCACTAGGGGTTTGTACACCGGCCGGAGATGAACCAAGTTGTGATCCGATCTCCCGAGTGGGGGGAGTTGTGATGAGGTGTACGCCTCCTTAGTGTTTGCGTAGAATAAGTCCAGTGTTTTATTGTCTCTAGTGTGGCATGAGACATACTGGGTGAACGTGGGTAGAATGGGAGATAGTGAAACATGGTTGAAATCGCCTGAGATGAGGAGAAGAGCATCTGGGTGTTCAGTCTGCAGCCTGCTGGTTACTGAATGGATGACGTCACGCGCTGTCCCAGCGTTCGCTGTCGGATTTGCATAAACAACAATGCAGATCACGTGTGAGTGTTCTCTCGGGAGATATGTAGGCCTCATGCTAACAGCTAGCAACTCAATGTCTTTGCTGCAGTGTCGTTGTTTAACAGTGATATGTCCCGGTCTGCACCAGTTGTTGTTAACATACATTATCACTCCACCGCCCCTTGCTTTGCCACTGTCTGGTGTTCGGTCAGCCCGTATCATGTGAAAACCCTCCAGCTCAATGTTAGCATCTGCTGCTAGTTCAGATAGCCACGTCTCAGTAAACAAAAGGAGAGAGCACTCCCGGTATGTGCTATCGTAACGGGAGATAGCCGCTAGCTCATCTACCTTTCCCAGTATTGACCGTACATTTCCCATGACAATAGATGGAAGCGAGGGTCTGGGTCTGTGCCTTAGTAAAAGTTTTATAGTAAAAGTATAAAGTTTTATATTATGCTTTCTTTGAAATTGAACAAAGAATTCATTTTAAATTTTGTTTAAAAATTAATATAGAGCTAAAAGCAGCTAAAACATGAGCTTAAAATGTGTGAAAGCAAATTAAATCATACTGGCCTGTCTGTAGAAAGCTGGTCTTCTGAAAGAATGTCCATGAAAGTTCTTAAAGGTGAAATTCATAATTTAATGAAAAAGATTTTTAAAGTAATGCATCAAAAACACATTTAGAAACTTGCACAATGTAAGTCTTAATGTTCTTCAAAAAATTAGTATATTGATGAAAAAATTTAATTTTTTCCCCTACCAATAATGATGTAAATATTTATATTCCAGAAGATTTTTTTAGACAGAAAATTGTTCCATCCGGATTTCTGATCAATGCAATTAATCTGTCACATGCTATTGCATTTCCGTATCAGTGCAGGTTGCCAGAGGCAACCATGGCAGCTTCTGAAAGTAATAGCTCATTCTGTTACCCTTAAGAAGTAATAAACGAAGGGGAAAGACCAGAATAAGTACTGGTTCAGCTTTTGATTGCGAGTGCAAACTGAAGAATCCTAAAGGTTTGGAAATCCATACTGAAGTTGCCAATTTGCTACTCAACCAGTAAGCTAACTAGTGTTTGCACAGCTATCTGTAACCTACATTTTGTCTGAGATGTTCCTGTTATTAATAGGACTATGTGATATCAACTGGTGTATGGCGATGGGATAGACCACAGGAACTGCTCTAATCCTTTCCAAACAGTAATTTTTGATTTGATTTTGTATATTTTTCCACTCTGGTCTACTCTAGTGTAGCAACAGTTAGCATTAGCTTCCGATACGGTGAAGGAAGGAACTCTTTTTTTTTTTTTTCCTGACAAACGTTATGAGTTTTTAAAAATGCATTAGTTTTACATTGTTAGATGATCTCCCACACACTTGTGGCCATTAATTTAAGAAGAAGCCATTTTTGCTTGTTATTTTAATGTGGTCTAATTTCACAGCATCAAAATTTTTTTTTAGTTAGCATTAGTTTGATATGTCGAACAAAGGATCTTTTGTTTACGTGATCATACATTTTTGACATTTATAAAATTGTTTACATTGTTAGATGATCTTCCCCCAAATATATCCCATTGTCTTTTGAAAGCAGAAACGGAGCCAAAACCCTCTCCGGTTCAGCTTAGTTGTCATCTTGCATCTATATATAATTTTTTAAACTTCTTGGTGTCTGTGAAAAGTATTCCCAACAGTTTTATAAACATTCTTGTTCTAATTCTAATTTTCACTCTAATGTACGCCAGCAGAAGGTTCTCCTGTAGCCCACCTGGATAGGAGGCCCGGCCCATCAGCATAGGGACCATGTAAGTTTTGTGCCACCAAAACATCTTGCACAATCTATAAACTGCAATATTAGGATTATAAATTTAAAATGTTTTGTTTGGGGGTGATTTATTAATTTTAAACCTCTCTGTAAATTTTACAGAAACAATTGTTTGTTTACTGAATACTCTGTTACATCCATTCATATTTAATTATCATTTTTCATAATGAATTAGTTATGACCACATTCCGCCCCTTCTGGCCCACATTCTTTCAAAGCACCTTTCTGCAGATGCAGTACTGCCACAACATAGACAACTGCACCCAGAGTACCATGTACACTTGACCTTGTTCCTGCAGAACCACCGTCGGCAATGAAAGAGCTGTCGACACAAGCTACGAGAGGCCTATGTACAGGTACATCTCAAGAAATTAGAATATCATGAAAAAGTTCAATATTTTTTGTCACTAATTTCAGAAATTGAATCTCATATTATAGATTCATTACACAGAGTGATATATTTCAAGTGTTCATTTATTTTAATTTTGATGATTATGGGATGATTATGGCTTACAGCCGGGTGGCACAGTGACGGAGTGGTTAGCACTGCGGCAGCACAGCAACTCACCCTTGGCTGGGGGATCCTGGGTTCGATCCCAGCCACCAACCAACAGTGATCTGTGTGGAGTTTGCATGTTCTCCCCGTGTCTGCGTGGGTTTACTCCGGGATTTCTCCGGTTTCCTCCCACATGCCAAAAACATGCAAGTTAGGTTAATTGGCATCAAAACTGGGGATTCTAAATTGTCCTTAGGTATGACTGTGAGTGAATGGTTGTGTCTCTGTGTTGGCCCTGCGATGGACTAGCGATCTGTCCAGGGTGTACCCTGCCTCTCGCTCAAAGATGCTGGGATAGGCTCCAGCCCCCCCACGACCCAAAAAGGATTAAGCGGAAGAAGATGAATGAATGGCTTACAGCCCATGAAAACCCCAAATTCAGTTTCTCAAAAAATTACAATATTACATAGAATTAATTTAAAAAAAATTTTTTAATAGAAATGTTGGCTGACTGAAAAGTGTCCATGTACACACTCAATACTTGGTCGGGGCTCCTTCTGGATTAATTACTGTATCAGTGTGGCGTGGCATGGAGGTGATCAACCTGTGGCACTGCTAAGGTGTTATGAAGGTTCAGGTTGCTTTGATAGTGACCTTCAGCTCGTGTGCATTGTTGGGTCTGGTGTCTCATCTTCCTCTTGACAATACTCCATAGATTCTCTGTGGGGTTTAGGTCAGGAGAGTTTGCTGGCCAATCAAACACAGTGATGTCATGGTCAATAAACCATGTTTTGATACTTTTGGCAGTGTGTGTTGGGGGTGGGGGGTGCCAAGTCCTGCTGGAAAATGAAATCTGCTTCTCCATGAAGCTTGTCAGCAGAGGGAAGCTTGAAGTGGTCTAAAATTTCCTGGTAGACAACTGTGCTGACTTTGGCCTTGATAAAACACAGTGGACCAATACCAGCAGATGACATGGTTCCTCAAATCATCACTGACTGTGGAAACTTCACACTAAACCTCAAACTTATATTCTGTGCCTCTCTGTTCTTTCTCCAGACTCTGGAACTTAGATTTCCAAATGAAATGCAAAATTTACTTTTATCTGATCAGAGGTCATCTGCTGGTGTTTGTCCACTCTTTTATCAAGACCAAAGTCAGCGCAGTCGTCTACCAGGAAATTTTAGAGCACTTCATGCTTCCCTCTGTGGACAAGCAGATTTCATTTTCCAGCAGGACTTGGCACCCCCCACACACACTACCAAAAGTATCCAAACCTGGTTTAATGACCATGGCATCATTGTGCTTGATTGGCCAGCAAACTCTCCTGACCTAAACCCCACAGAGAATCTATGGAGTATTGTCAAGGGGAAGCTGAGAGACACCAAACCCAACAATGCAGACAAGCTGATGGTCACTATCAAAGCCACCTGGACCTTCATAACACCAGTGCCACAGGCTGATCACCTCCATGCCACGCCACATTGATACTGTCATGTTTGCTGCGTAATAACGTAGCAAACAATTGAATTAGTGTGAGCCCAAAATGCAGGTGAAGATGTGTTTATTAACAGAATTGAGGGGGGAGGGGACACAAAAGTTCAGTGGAGACACAGTCTGGCACACAAAGCGATGGATGCCCAAGCTCAGTTGGCCCTGCTCCCAGGGCGGAACGGAGCAGCAGACAAGGAAGGGCAGTAACAACATTGAGGAAGACTTGCATAGGACATCAGAGCTCAGCGGGCTCTGAGAAAACAACGCCGGAGAAGTCCACTGGGGTGGGGGTGGGGGGACCAACAGCTCCAGGACATCAACATTTACTGGTGTAGCCTCAGACCGGTATGACCTCAGGCTGAACTGTCTAATGCTGACTTACACCGCAACACTGAATGCCCCACTGTTACCCAATAAATACCAGACAGACTGAGTGACAAGTGGGCACAAGTGTGCCGCGGGAGTCTGTGTATGAGTGCGTGTCAGCATATGTGAGTAAGAATGAATGTGTGTGCATGCATGGAAGAGTGTGCTTGAGTGCATGTGTGTGGTGATGACAAACAGCTGGTGAGTGTCTGGCAATGGGGAGGGAGAGAGGTGTGACTGTAGGCTGGCAGGGAGCCCGGCACAGGGCTCTAATAACCTGCCAGCTTGAACCAATTAACAGTTAGGAAGCTACAGATACAGTAATTAATCTAAAAGGAGCCCCAAGCAAGTATTGAGGGTGTACATGGACATACCTTTCAGTCGGTCCACATTTGTATTAATCTATTTTTTTAAATTTTATGTAACTGTAATTTTTTGAGGAACTGAATTTGGGGGTTTCATGGGCTGTAAGCCATAATCATCAAAATTAAAATAAATGCTTCAAATATATCACTCTGTCACCAACAGTATATACGTATTTCCATTAGTAGACAAGCACACTCATTGTAGCATATTTTTAACTTTTAAAAAATGTCTAAGAGTTCAGATTATGTCATATTTTCATGCAGCTTTTTTTTTCTTTAGACTTTTATTTTTTTTAAATTTGGACATTGGTATTCTGACAATGAAAACAAAAGATTTGAAGTTTGTGTCCAATCTCTTATTATTTTTCTGTATTGCTCTCCCAGATTGGCTCCATGGACCACACTGATCCAGTTCACTCAACAGTCACACAGGGGAAGATGCCTACATCTGACTTTGTTTTCAAATTCTGATATTTGGGAGACAGACTGTTTCTACTTTTGAGAATATTGTCAAAATTTTCTTTTGCCCATCTGTCTGTCCGTCCTCAACAGCTTTTCTGGGAATCTGGGTCATGGAGGCAGCAGTCCAAGTAGAGCAGCCCAGACTTCCCTCTCTCCAGCCACAATCTACAGTTCTTCAAAGGGGACACCAAGGTGTTCCATGCCAGCTGGGAGTCATAGTCTGCCCCGTGGTCTCATCCTCAGGGACATGTTCCAAACACCTGAAGTGGGAGGCAACCAGGAGGCATCCTGATCATATGCCAAAGCCACTTCTGCTGGCGGCTTCCTATTGTTAAAATGGAGTTTTTCCTCTGCACTGTGGCTAAGTGATCCTCACAGGGATCACCTGATGGTTGAGGACTTTCTGGAATTGTGGGGTCTTTGTCCAACACTTCAAAGTTCTAGGAGCTGACTGTTGTTGTGAATTAGTGCTATATACACTTCTCAAAAAAATAAAGGGAACACTAAAATAACACATCCTAGATCTGAATGAATGAAATATTCTTATTAAATACTTTGTTCTTTACATAGTTGAATGTGCTGACAACAAAATCACACAAAAATTATCAATGGAAATCAAATTTATTAACCCATGGAGGTCTGGATTTGGAGTCACTCAAAATTAAAGTGGAAAAACACACTCCAGGCTGATCCAACTTTGATGTAATGTCCTTAAAACAAGTCAAAATGAGGCTCAGTAGTGTGTGTGGCCTCCCTACAACGCCTGGGCATGCTCCTGATGAGGTGGCGGATGGTCTCCTGAGGGATCTCCTCCCAGACCTGGACTAAAGCATCCGCCAACTCCTGGACAGTCTGTGGGGCAACGTGGCGTTGGTGGATGGAGCGAGACATGATGTCCCAGAAGTGCTCAATTGGATTCAGGTCTGGGGAACGGGCGGGCCAGTCCATAGCATCAATGCCTTCATCTTGCAGGAACTGCTGACGCACTCCAGCCACATGAGGTCTAGCATTGTCTTGCATTAGGAGGAACCCAGGGCCAACCGCACCAGCATATGGTATCACAAGGGGTCTGAGGATCTCATCTCGGTACCTAATGGCAGTCAGGCTACCTCTGGCGAGCACATGGAGGGCTGTGCGGCCCCCCAAAGAAATGCCACCCCACACCATTACTGACCCACTGCCAAACCAGTCATGCTGGAGGATGTTGCAGGCAGCAGAACGTTCTCCACGGTGTCTCCAGACTCTGTCACGTGCTCAGTGTGAACCTGCTTTCATCTGTGAAGAGCACAGGGCGCCAGTGACGAATTTGCCAATCTTGGTGTTCTCTGGCAAATGCCAAACGTCCTGCACGGTGTTGGGCTGCAAGCAAAACCCCCACCTGTGGACGTCGGGCCCTCATACCACCCTCATGGAGTCTGTTTCTGACCGTTTGAGCAGACACATGCACATTTGTGGCCTGCTGGAGGTCATTTTGCAGGGCTCTGGCAGTGCTCCTCCTGTTCCTCCTTGCACAAAGGCGGAGGTAGAGGTCCTGCTGCTGGGTTGTTGCCCTCCTACAGCCTCCTCCACGTCTCCTGATGTACTGGCTTGTCTCCTGGTAGCGCCTCCATGCTCTGGACCAAAGCCACGTTGCACCACAGACTGTCCAGGAGTTGGCGGATGCTTTAGTCCAGGTCTGGGAGGAGATCCCTCAGGAGACCATCCGCCACCTCATCAGGAGCATGCCCAGGCGTTGTAGGGAGGTCATACAGGCACGTGGAGGCCACACACACTACTGAGCCTCATTTTGACTTGTTTTAAGGACATTACATCAAAGTTGGATCAGCCTGTAGTGTGTTTTTCCACTTTAATTTTGAGTGTGACTCCAAATCCAGACATCCATGGGTTAATAAATTTGATTTCCATTGATAATTTTTGTGTGATTTTGTTGTCAGCACATTCAACTATGTAAAGAACAAAGTATTTAATAAGGATATTTCATTCATTCAGATCTAGGATGTGTTATTTTAGTGTTCCCTTTATTTTTTTTGAGTAGTATAATAAAGTTGTATTTCCAAAAAAAAGCCCTTTTTTGTAGACATTAGTTGATTTGCTTTATAACACTGTCAGAAAATGTAATATTGCTGAGAATTTAACTTTTATAAAATACTAACAAAACTTTAAGATTATACAGTAATCCAATATATATTTAAAACAAATACTTTTTATAGATATGAGGGCTGACTAGTGATTTTGTGTCAGATTGGATTAGTGACGTGCTTATTTTCTGAAATGCACTGAATTTTTTTACACTGAGTATCCATATGAGAACAATTGGAGTATTACTGCACTACAAATAATTTCAAAAAGTGAGCTTATTGAAGAGAATGCTCTGCATGTCTGATCAGGTATGTATAACTGAAGTCCTCAGTAATTTTACAAGGTTATAGAAAGGTTGACAGCATTTCAGTTGTGCATTGAGGATAGGTAAGCCATCACTTGGTAAATCTAACAATGAAACACCCTTTACATATAAATTAGAAAAGGCACAAACAATATCAGGCATTCATTTTACAATAATTTATTTTAATAAACAAAATAAAAAATAATACAAAACAAATACAATTTAAATGAACAGAAAATGAGGCAGAACCCAAAAATTGCCACCTCCTGGTTTTTGATGCCCTGATGATGCACCTTGTACCATGGATGTACATGTGCACCTGCCACAGACCAGGAGGGTGAGCTAACCACCTGGAACAAACCCAGTGTATTGTCCGTAGGGATCAGGGTAACGGTCCCTGATTGCCCACACACAGCAACTGGGGATGATCAAGGCAATGGATTAGCCATAGCAACAGCTCGCTTTAGAACAGCATTCTTAGCTAGAACGCTGAACATAAACAAAGAACAAGAGTGTGTTACAGCATATCTGCTAAAAACACTATCAACAGCAAAGTCCTTAAAGTCAGCTCCAGTTTTGCCATGAATAAATTATTAAAATTATGTAATTATCAGGTTCAATCACATCTGTGAAACATCAGCATTACTATAAATTATTAATAGTTATATGACAGTAATTTTTTTTTTAAATTGTCAAATGGAGATAAACATCAAAGAAGACTTGATTAAAATCACTGGGCACTATACCACAAAAGATTCGTTGCTTGACATGGTTTCAATGGCTCATAATCACAAAGACACTGATTTCCATACAGCCTGCTGCGAATGCCTGTTTCCAAAGCCGTTTCGGTTTCTACATGGCAACACGTGCAATGTTATGAGGCAACAGTGAGTGCGACACCTACTGGCTAGGAGGTCAAAAAGTAATGGATTGCACCTTTAAAAGCACATTTTGAGATCAATTTGTCCATGTGTCAGATTTCTCTTCCATTTGTTTTAATAAAATGTGTTGGAAGTAAATTCATGAGTCACTGCAAATACTTTGCTTAAAAAGGACCAAGTTGTGACACAGTGGGAGGGAAAAATCTTGAATCGAAAAAAAAAAAAATGCATCAAGATGCATTGAGAATGGTTTTAGAATCAAGTCACCACCAGAGTGGTGGCTTAGAGGTAGAGCATCCGCCCCACATCCAGGAAGTTGGGGTTGAAGTCCCGGCCAGGTCATGCCAGAGACCATATAAAAATGGAACTTCCTGCCATCCAGCTTGGTGCTCAGCAAAAAATGTAACCAAGGGTGGCAGTGGCTGAAGAGGTAGAGCGGGTTGTCCAATAACCAGAGGGTTGGTGGTTCAAATCCCTCACTCCCCAGCCAAGACACTTTACCCACCTTGCCTCCAGTGTCTATGACACTGGGTATGAATGTATATAAATGTTTGGTAGTGGTCAGAGAGGCTGGTGGGGCAGCTTTTTTAAACATCAACATTCCATTCCCACACTCACCTCTGAGGACATCGGTCAAAGGTTGTCATGGATCAAAGGATAATTACGGGTCAATGGTCATCGCTGATCAAAGGATAATTACGGGTTAAAGGTCACTGATCAAAGGATAATTACGGGTCAAAGGGCAGGTCAGGTCAAAGGGGACGGGGCTGGGAGCAGGGCTAGGGGGCCATAAATCAAGCTTTTGACATAAGGTATATACAATCATGTAAAGAAATTAGGATACCCTGTATAAGCCTGTGTTTTTTTTAACATATTTGGACATATGGTTATTTAATATCAGTGTTTCAAATACTGGGAGATTCATGTAATACAACTAAACAATTAAAAATGAATTAAAGACTTGTTTCAAAGTTTCTGTAAAATATACTTCTAAACAAATAGTGAGGAATAAAAGGATATCCCCCATCTTTTTTAGGACACCCCCGCATTCATTGTGACTTAAAATGGCTAAAATAAATGTTAAAAAATGCAAATAAAAACAAAAACAAGGTTAGACATAGATATGTGAACATTTAATAATAAAGAACTGAATATTCAATGGAGTATCCTAATTTTTTTCACATGACTGCATTTTAAGCAAAGTTTTTTGTTTAACATACTAAACTGAAAAATCATGGCCCTGTTATATCAAAAATCTCCCAAATGCAGTCTGGCTGAGCTGGATTTATTTTCAGCATCTATGACACAGCTCTCTGTGGAGGATAAAATCTACACAGAAATTTCCGCCGTGTCGGCCATCACCAACAAAGGCCCCATAGAGTTTTTCATTCCCGGAGATGGGGAAAAGTACCTTGATATAAACGATACCATGCTGCACCTTCGTGTGAAAATTACCAGTGCGGATGGTATGAACTTGGCGGACAACACTGCAGTGGGCCTCATCAATTACCCTCTAAATACAATTTTCAGTCAATACAATGTGATTCTGGGAGACAGATTGATTTCACAATCCAGCACCACATATCCCTACCGAGCCTTAATTGAGACAATACTGAACTATTCCGATGACTCTCTCAAGAGCCAATTTAGCACCAGTCTTTTTTACAAAGATAAAACCGGAGCTGTAAACTCTATTGGGACAGTGGATGGCCCTAATGCGGGGTTAAATAAAAGAGCCCGTTTCACCGCCAGTTCTTGTGAAGTGCACCTGCTTGGTCCTCTTCACGGGGACATATTTTTTTGCGAGAGACTCTTGCTGAACTCTGTCGATTTGAGACTCAAACCTACCCGCGCCATTGACGCTTTCTGTCTCACGGGAGCCCACGAGTCCACCTTCCGTTTGAAAATATTGGGGTCCTCTCTATTTGTTAAAAAAGTATCTGTGACCCCCGCGGTCAGATTAGGCCATGCTGCAGTCCTAATGAAAGGCAATACACTCTACCCCCTCTTGCGTGTCAATGTAAAAACATACTCCATCCCACAAAATTCTAGGATGTGCAACTAGGAGAATCTGTTTCTAGGGGCCATCCCCAAATACGTGGTTGTGGGTATGGTGCATCACGAGGCTTTCACGGAGGGAAGAGACCTATCACCTTTCACTTTTATTCACAACAATGTGGAATATCTGGCTCTCTGCCAGGACTGTTGACAGATCTCTGCCAAGGCTTTCCAACTTCAGTTTAATAACCAACTGTCTGTTAGGGAATTTTACAACACGTTCCTGGCAATGGGGAGATATCTTAAAGATTTACCTCTCAGTATCAACAGAGAGGAATTTAACAACAGGTTCACCCTGTTTGTGTTTAATCTTGCCCCGGGGGATGACAACGATGCTCTGTCCACCGTCTCGAACGGTAATTTAAGACTGGAGATGAGATTTAGAACAGCCCTGCCCTGCACCACGACGCTGATAGTCTACACCTATTCTGGAAATTAACTCTAAAAGAGAAGTGCTGGTGGATTATTACTAGGAACATGAATAATATTCAACTGGAGAGTCGTCTGCATCGTCTGCTGGGAGATGTGTTTTGTGGGGTGTGGGCCTCTGATCAGCTGCCGTTGTTGACTCCGACCTTTAGACCCCCCGCCTACTTCGTCATCAACACACACCCCGCACACATGCCCGGAGAGCACTGTTTAGCTCTCACCCTGGAAAAGGATGGTGAAACCACCTTTTTTGATTCTTACAGATTTCTGCCCGATTTTTTTTTACTATCCCAACAGCGTCTTAAAGTTCTTGGAGAAGCATTCACAAAACATCAGGTACCACAATGCTCAGTTACAGCATCAACTATCAACGACTTATAGTCAACACTACATCTATTACCTCGCACATCGGACCTGCGGATTATCTTTTGAACATGTACTGTCATTGTACGACAAAGATGTGATGAAAAATGACATGATGGTGTACAATTTTGTGAAAAAATATCAAAATTGTATCGAAAATAAAATCGGTACAATCCCTAAACAGGGGTGTTGTTCTTTACAACCATTTAAAAACTGTCTTATGTAGAAACATAGGATAAAGTCTAGAGTGTATGTTTGACAACTATGTTACTATCAATAATTACCCTTTTGTGTTTTTTTTATATGAAAGAAAAAAAGATTGTACGCTTGAAAAGTATGATTAATAAACGTTTTATTGTTAAAAGACAAAAAAGATGTGTGGTTTGCAATTATATCTAATCTCAAATCCCAAATTTCTCTTCTACTTCTTCTTTCTAAGATGTGATCCATTGAGGGGAGTTTCTTTTGTCTCCTATTCCTCCGCATTCTAGTCTGTAATTCAGACTCTTCTTTTCATGGGGTATGATCCAGCGGGGGGACAGCAAAAGTTTCTTCTTTTTCTCTCTGGTATGATGTACGTCTCAAGGTTTTCAAAACCCACATCAGTGCTGTCGCTCGCATTCGTCTTAAGAAGTCGATATTGATCATGCGCTTGCGGGTTGCTCACACCTGATAAAGGAATATTGAGTTCTGACAGAGTGTTTAAAAATTTTGACCATCCCACAGGCACCAGGGGTTGATGTTTTTTATAAGGGAGTGAGAGGTATTTGAATAAATTAATCAAATGAGACCCTTTCACAGCCTCACCCTTGTAAACAAATTCTCCCTTTGAATTCCACCCCCCATAACTCTGGGGAAATTTCCTAAGGGTGTGTTCGACATTCTTGCAATCACTTGTGAGGAGGTTTTGCAGAACCTCTTCAACTGTAACGTCAAAATCTAAACCGTTGTGCATGCTGGGGGATGATACGGGAACACCCGTGGAGGACAATGCGCGGGTACCTTCGGGAGATGACGCACAAGTACTTTTTTTTTTTTTTTGTTACTTATTTGTACCCTTAGGTAGATTTGGTTTGCAGTCTGGTGACAAGCCACCGGCTGCCGGTCGCTGCGTGCGCGAGCGCCCTAAACCTACATGTTTTTGGTATGCGGGAGGAAACCGGAGAAATCCCGGAGTAAACCCACGCTACGCTCGCGCTCACCAGACCCGCCGACACCGGATAGGGGTAGATGGTCAGGTTCCCACTACAGAGTCAACGTTACTCACCATCGTTTGTTCCGGTCCTGTTTCACATGTGTGAGGTATCTCTGCAGTAAAGCGTTGTACTTTTTAATTTTTTCATAAGTACTCAATCACAGTTCATTTAATACGGCTCTCATTCTGGAGTCCAAATCATTCTCTGCATTTTCTCTGATGGTTGTCAGTTCGGTTAGATGGTTTAACTGTTGGGGTGTAAGCAGAAACATCTTCTGTGCCTTCTTCAGAGTCATTTTTTTTTTAATTTCTTCTCACCAGTCCATCAATAAGATCCCCAATCATGGGAACCACAGCAGAGTGAAGAGGCAATAGAAAACCACTGGACTGTTTGGTTTTGTTTTGTTTTTCAGAACCTGGTGTTTGTGTTTTAAACTAGTTTTCTTATCAGCCAATAGTCTGATAATTTTTTTCCACCTTTTTAGTTTCTTGAACTGACAATCTGACAACAGAATGTTTCCTTTTAAAAGATTCAGAGCAATCTCGCACAATGTCTGAATAAAGTCCGGAGAGCTGTGAATGAGAATATCTCTGCGCTTCTTGGGCAAGGCGTGGTACAGCACCGTAAGTAAGATTGCATTCATCTTTATACGCGCAGACATGATAAACTAGGCGCATGTTTTGGGCACATAAATGGTCAACCTCTGATGAGGAAGTATACCCGTCCTCAGTCTGTATTGTTCTAGACTGGAGGATGTGAGGTCTACTATTGAATAGCCGTGGGGTCTCTGGTGGCGTCTTCAAAACTCTCTAGGAAGGCCTTTTGTGATAGAAAGATTTGACGAGCTAATATATCTACAGTATTTGTAGTTTATCCCGTGGGTTTTTAAACATCACCAGATAATTGCTGTTCAGACTAATGGTGCAACTGTATTTACCCTGGCGGAACACATTTTGAGTCAGCATCATGACACTCATGTTTCTATGATGCCAGTTCTAAGTAAAAAATTTTAATATGTACTTCAGGATGGTCGGAGGCTTGAAAAATAACATTGTCCAGAATAATCAAGTGTGTCTGATCGGGAGGAAACAGGTTTTCATCTTCAAAAGAATCAGGGAGTCCTTCTACAAATTTTATTCTTTTATTCATCTTCTGCAGTTTGCTGTACATACAGTAGGTTGATGACACAAATAAATCCATACAATGTTTTCAGGTACAGCATTTACAATATGTTCACAGTCTTCCAGTACCTTTGAAACAAAAGAAGTCTTGCCACAACTGCTCGGTCCCACCACCAAACATTAAACTGGAAAGGTGAACCTAGGGTCCAAATCAATCTCCTCCTTCTGGGCAAGATGTGACTTTTTTTTTCTCGAAAAATCTAATAACCAAAAGGCAGAGTGGTCCCGTCGTTAAAGAGATGTCTTTTATCACAACCCTGAACTTTTTCTGAAATGACAAGTTTCTCAATACAAAACCCCTTTTATCACGTCCTATGCTGTATTGTGGCATCTCAATCACTCTCTCTTGTGAATTAGTTAGGTAACCCTCCGTCAACTGTCAAAATTGACACACTCACAGCATTGATGGGTTTGTGTAATACCTTTGATTCACCTAACAACCCTCTTTTTGTTCCTTGTTTGGTAGGCGCAACTCTTGAGACCAGCGGATACAAATTCCTTAATGGTATCGCTGTCCAATTCATCCATCAAATCCCCCAGATAATTACCCAACCAGAGGCATCCCACCATTCTTTACCATGCAAATTAAACTATCCGTGTTGATGTAAAGAACCCTCTCTTGCAGTTTCTCCAGATAACCATACAACTTCAGATGTGTGTGGGCTGTGGTAAAGGCAGTTAGAAAGATGTTATTAGTTTTTCCGAGGGGTTGGATTCAATGATCGTTATGTTTCCACATAAGCCAAGCTTTGTTGCTGTCCAGAACATTAAAGTATTCCACCTTGTATTTACCTGAAAACAAGTAGGTGAAAAACTCTTCTGAACCAGATTATCCCTCTGTGCAAATTTCCCCCATAGAGAGTTCAAAATTAATTTTGACGCATGGCGACGGACTGGATTCTCTTGTATTTTATCGCCGTCTAACAGAATGCCCTGATGACGGTGATAGTCCCTGATGTATCTGTCCTTGCTCTCCTGATCGGTGACATTTGCGGTGTAACCCGATGCTTCCTGTTTTTCTTTTAGAAATTTGTGTATGTAATCTACAAACACCGTGTTGCTACTTTGATCAAAATGCCACACTTCTGTGATTTTACCCACCCTGTACCCCAGCTCCAGGGCTTTGTTAAACTCCACAGTGACCCAGACCCCTGTCAATACTCTCACTTCATCATCGTGCATGCAAACACCATCTTGATGGTTGGTTTCTGCACACATCCAGCACAGTGGGGAGGTTAATTTACCTCCTGAACCTTTGTAGGGTAGAATGGGGAAAAAGAGACCATGGGGTGGGTAGACGGTAGCTCTGATTAACCCAAATAACTTCGAGGATCCTCAAAATCTTTGTAAAAGATGGTGGGATGGCCTAGAGGGTAAAAGCACGTACTGTTAACATAGGGGTACAGAGAAGTGACATCTACATAGTACACTGTTTCATCAGACCCTGCGGTGTGTCTCAGTTTTAGAGCACTCGTCTTGCCCCCGTAAAGGGCCTGGAGCAGTAAGAGAGGCTCGGGTGGGTTAAATTTTTTTTTTTTGTTTTAAGTTTTCAGAAACTGTTTCACCGCCTCGCATGATTTTTTCATCTCATTCCACTCATGCTCTCTCATCACCATAACACAGACACCATGTATAGAGCGTAATGCCTGCAACCTCTCCTCACTTTTCAAATGCAGCTCTCCAAATGTAATGCCCCTCAGAGGGCAGATCGCTGTGCTTTTAAAAGTACAAACACAACCGTGGAAATAACAACCGATGAACTCATAGACGTGCTTCAAGCCGTCGATCTCTGTGTAACCATCTACAAAAAAGGGCCCCATCTGTATTTCCCCCTTGTTTAAAGCGTCTTGGATGAATATTTTCTGATTGTGCATAACCCATTCTAACCATTGGATTGAAGTGTTCGAAAATAGATAGATAGATACATACTTTATTTTGAACAAAAAAGTAAAAAACAAAACAAATGACAAGTGCGGTAAAGTGACAATATACAGTGCTCGAAAGGGAGAAGGAAGAAGTGAACACTTATTAACTCCAACTCCTCTTTTCTATAAATACAACCCATGTGAAATATATACAAATTACCTCATTTAAGACCCCAAGTAAACAATTAACTATATTTTGTACATATCAGCATTAACACCTATCCATCCCAACATATACAGTGGGGGAAAAAAGTATTTAGTCAGCCACCAATTGTGCACGTTCGCCCACTTAAAAGATGAGAGAGGTCTCCAATTTTCATCATAGGCATAACTCAACTATGAGAGACAAAATGAGGGGAAAAAAATCCAGAAAATCACATTGTCTGATTTTTAAAGAATTTATTTGCAAATTATGGTGGAAAATAAGTATTTGGTCACCTACAAACAAGCAAGATTTCTTGCTCTCACAGACCTGTAACTTCTTCTTTCAGAGGCTCCTCTGTCCTCCACTCGTTACCTGTATTAATGGCACCTGTTTGAACTCGTTATCAGTATAAAAGACACCTGTCCACAACCTCAAACAGTCAGACTCCAAACTCCACTATGGCCAAGACCAAAGAGCTGTCAAAGGACACCAGAAACAAAATTGTAGACCTGCACCAGGCTGGGAAGACTGAATCTGCAATAGGTAAGCATGCTTGGTGTGAAGAAATCAACTGTGGGAGCAATTATTAGAAAATGGAAGACATACAAGACCACTGATAATCTCCCTTGATCTGAGGCTCCACGCAAGATCTCACCCTGTGGGGTCAAAATGATCATGAGAACGGTGAGCAAAAATCACAGAACCACATGGGGGGACCTAGTGAATGACCTGCAGAGAGCTGGGACCAAAGTAACAAAGGCTACCATCAGTAACATACTACGCCACCAGGGACTCAAATCCTGCAGTGCCAGACGTGTCCCCCTGCTTAAGCCAGTACATGTCCAGGCCCGTCTGAAGTTTGCTAGAGAGCATTTGGATGATCCAGAAGAGGATTGGGAGAATGTCATATGGTCAGATGAAACCAAAATAGAATTTTTTGGTAAAAACTCAACTTGTCGTGTTTGGAGGAGAAAGAATGTTGAGTTGCATCCAAAGAACACCATACCTACTGTGAAGCATGGGGGTGGAAACATCATGCTTTGGGGCTGTTTTTCTGCAAAGGGACAAGGACGACTGATCCATGTAAAGGAAAGAATGAATGGGGCCATGTATCGTGAGATTTTGAGTGAAAACCTCCTTCCACCAGCAAGGGCATTGAAGATGAAACGTGGCTGGGTCTTTCAGCATGACAATGATCCGAAACACACCGCCCGGGCAACGAAAGAGTGGCTTCGTAAGAAGCATTTCAAGGTCCTGGAGTGGCCTAGCCAGTCTCCAGATCTCAACCCCATAGAAAATCTTTGGAGGGAGTTGAAAGTCCATGTTGCCCAGCGACAGCCCCAAAACATCACTGCTCTAGAGGAGATCTGCATGGAGTAATGGGCCAAAATACCAGCAACAGTGTGTGAAAACCTTGTGAAGACTTACAGAAAACGTTTGACCTCTGTCATTGCCAACAAAGGGTATATAACAAAGTACTGAGATGAACTTTTGTTATTGACCAAATACTTATTTTCCACCATAATTTGCAAATTAATTCTTTAAAAATCAGACAATGTGATTTTCTGGATTTTTTTTTCTCATTTTGTCTCTCATAGTTGAGGTATACCTATGATGGAAATTGGAGACCTCTCTCATCTTTTAAGTGGGAGAACTTGCACAATTGGTGGCTGACTAAATACTTTTTTGCCCCACTGTACATACAGTCCATACATCAAAACCCAGCCCCAAACAACACAGATATACACAGTACTGTCCCACCTACCATTCCATAGTGTCCCAGAGTGAGCATAGTGAATCATACATATAAATACTACCCTTCTAACATACAGTTAGGCCCAGAAATATTTGAACAGTGACACAAGTTTTGGTATTTTAGCTGTTTACGAAAACATATTCAGGATACAATTATATAATCAATATGGGCTTAAAGTGCAGACTCTCAGCTGTAATTTGAGAGTATTCATATCCAAATTGGAGCAAGGGTTTAGGAATTACAGCTCTTTAATATGTAGCCGCCTCTTTTTCAAGGGACCAAAAGTAATTGGAAAATTGACTCAGAAGGCTGCAAAAAAAAAAAAAATAACAAGGCTGCATGGGCTTGTCCCTCGTTAACCTGTCATCAATTAAGCAGTTAAAAGGTCTGGAGTTGATTCTAGGTGTGGCGTTTGCATTTGGAAGCTGTTGCTGTGAACACACAACATGCGGTCAAAGGAGCTCTCAATGGAGGTGAAACAGACCATTCTGAGGCTGAAAAAAAGAAGAAATCCATCAGAGAGATAGTAGAAATGTTAGGAGTGGCCAAATCAACAGTTTGTACATTCTGAGAAAAAAAGAGTGCACTGGTGAGCTTGGGAACTCAAAAAGGCCTAGACGTCCACGGAAGACAACAGTGGTGGATGATGGCAGAATCCCTTCACAACATCCACTCAAGTGAAGAACACTCTCCAGGAAGTAGGTGTATCAGTATTTAAGTCTACCATAAAGAGAAGACTTCATGAGAGTAAATACAAAGGATTCACCACAAGGTGCAAACCATTAATCAGCCTCAAAAATAGAAAGACCAGAATTGACTTTGCCAAAAAATACCTGAAGAAGCCAGCCCAGTTCTGGAACAGCATTCTTTGGACAGATAAGACTAAGATCAACCTGTACCAGGATGATGGGAAGAAGAAAGTTTGGAGAAGAATTGGTACAGCTCATGATCCAAAGCACACCACATCTTCTGTAAAACATGGTGGAGGCAGCGTGATGCATGGGCATGCATGGCTTCCAATGGCACTGGGTCACTTGTGTTTAATGATGATGTGACAAAAGACAGAAGCAGCCGGATGAATTCTGAAGTGTATAGGGATATACTTTCTGCTCAGATTCAGCCAAATGCAGCAAAGTTGATTGGACGGCGCTTCACAGTACAGATGGGCAATGATCCAAAACATACTGCAAAAGCAACCCAGGAGTTTTTTAAAGCAAAGAAGTGGAATATTCTGCAATGGCCGAGTCAATCACCAGATCTCAACCCAATTGAGCATGCATTTCACTTGCTCAAGACAAAACTTAAGGCAGAAAGACCCCCAAACAAGCAACAATTGAAGACAGCTGCAGTAAAGGTCTGGCAAAGCATCACAAAGGAGGAAACCCAGCGTTTGGTGATGTCCATGGGTTCCAGACTTCAGGCAGTCATTGCCTGCAAAGGATTCTCAACAAAATATTGAAAAGTAACATTTTACTTAGGGTTATGTTTATTTGTCCAATTACTTTTGAGCCCCTGAAATGAGGAGCATTTGTATAAAAATAGCTACAATTCCTGCATGTTTAATCATATATTTTTGTTCAGTCCCTTGAATTAAACCTTAAAGTCTGCACTTCAATTCCGTTGTAGTTGTTTCATTTCAAATCCAATGTGGTGGCATGCAGAGCCCAAATCATGAAGATTGTGTCACTGTCCAAATATTTCTGGGCCTAACTGTATATTTTTTCAGCAAATAATGTTTATACCTCTTTTTGAATTGATATCTGTTTGTACATAGTATCAGTTCCAGCTCCAGACTGTTCCACAAATCTACCCCACAGACAGATATGCACATACTTTTCTTAGATGTTCATACTTTAGGTTTTGTAAAGTTTAAGTCTCCTCTCAAATTATAATCATTGTCTCTTTTTTGAATATTTTTGTATATTAGTTGGGAGTTGATTATTAATTGCCCTGTACATTACTTGTGCTGTCTTAAATTTAACTAAATCTATGAACTTTATGACATGTGACTTTAAAAACAACAAATTAGTATGGTCTCTATATCCTACATTATTTATAATCCTTATAGCTTTTTTTTGTAATGTGCATATTGGCTGTAGGTTGGTCCTGTAGGTGTTTCCCCAGACCTCTACACAGTAGTTAAGATAAGGTAGAAACAGTGAATTGTACAGTAAGACCAATGATTTATAGTCCAAGATGTGTCTTGTTTTCTCCAGTATCCCTGTACATTTTGCCAACTTGGCCTGGATGTGACTGATGTGAGGTTTCCAGCAGATTTTATTGTCTAGCGTCACCCCCAGAAACTTATTTTCCTGTACTGTTTCTATTCTGGTATCATCTATCATTACCATTATTTCATGATTTATTTTATAATTTCCAAACAACATAATCTTTGGGTTTTGTTTTTTTTTTCAGATTTAGAGATAATTTATTTTTGTTGAACCACTGCATTAACCTTTTCATTTCAGTTGTGACCACCTCTAAAACCTGCTGCAAATTCTCACCAGTGCAAAGGATATTTGTGTCATCCGCAAACAAAATAAATTTCAGAATTTTTGATACTTGGCATATGTCATTTATATACAAGATAAAGAGTTTGGGTCTCAAAACTGACCCCTGGGGCACACCACAAGTGATGTCCATGAAGGGTGATTTGTGCTCACCAATTTGTACAAATTGTTGTCTGTTACTTAAATAACTTTCCACCCAACTCAGTCCAACCCCTCTTATCCCATACCTTTCCAATTTCCTCAGTAGAATTCTGTGGTCAATGGTGTCAAAAGCTTTCTTTAAATCTATAAATACTCCTACAGCAAACTTTTTTTATCTATACAACTAGTAATTTCTTCTATACGTTCAATCAGTGCCAAAGATGTAGATTTATCTGCTCTAAAACCATACTGGCTATCTGTAAGGAGGTTTTGTTTTTCAATGAAATCATCCAGTCTCTTAGTGAAGATTTTTTCAAGTATTTTGGAGAATTGTGAGAGTAAAGAGACTGGCCTGTAATTTGTGAAATAATGACTGTCTCCTGTTTTGTATAGTGGTATTACTTTTGCTATTTTCATTTTGTCTGGAAATTTACCAGTTTGAAATGACAGGTTACAGATGTGGGTGAGTGGCTTAACAATTCCTTCAATTACTTTTTTCACTATTGTCATGTCAATTTCATTCCAGTCCATTGATTTTTTGTTCTTAAATTTACTCACAGTCTCGATAATTTCCTTTTCAGTAACTGCACCCAAAAAGATTGTGTTTGGATTTCTATCTTCTATTTCATTTACAGAACCACTGTTGTTTGTTTCTGGTGTCACTATTGATTTTGCTAATTCAGGACCAACGTTTACAAAAAATTTATTGAAGCCACTGACCACATCCTCCATATTATTTATCAAATTGTCATTTTCAGTAAAATGTTCTGGATAATTAGCATTCTTAGGTCGGTTACTAATAATCCCATTGAGTACTTGCCATATTCCTCTTAAGTTATTTTTATTATCCTCTAATATTCTGTTGTAGTATTCTTTCTTACAAGTCCTCATTATATTATTAAGCTTGTTTTTATATCTTTTATATTTGATCTCAGCCTCCACCATTCTGCACTTAATGAATTGTTTATATAATGTATTCTTCTTTTTACATGCATTTAGTAACCCCTTGGTGACCCAAGGAATATTTTTGTTTTGTTGTCTGGCACTGTATTGTTTTATAGGACAGTTTTTATTGTACAATGATTGAAATATTTGTAAAAAATTATCATATGCTTTATTTATATCATTTTCACCACAAACTATCTTCCAGTCTTGTATTAAAAATTCCTTTGCCAGTAAATACATAGATTCTTCAGTTCTTATTCTTTTATATTTAATATTTTTGGTATACTTTTTCTTCCTATAATCACATTGACAGACAACAAAAATCAGCAGGTGGTCACTGATATCATTCAGTAAAAGCCCACTCATGATATTATTTTCCATAATGTTTGTGAATATGTTATCTATTAGTGTGGCACTGTATGACGTGATTCTGCTAGGTCTGGTAATTGTTGGATGTGAGCCCATACTGTACGTTGTGTTGATAAATTCTTCTGTCAAACTATGTTATTTTGAATTCATAAGATCTATATTGAAATCCCCAAAGATGAACATAACTTTATGAGTTAGTTTTGCATACATTTTTTCCATCCAGTCCTTAAATAAGTCAATGTTTGATCCAGGTGTTCTATATACACAGCTCACGACCATATTCTTCACATTGTCCAGACAGATTTCTATTGTAATACATTCAAATAAATCATCCACAGTTACTGACAAATTTTCAACAACCTTGTATTGCAAGCTCTTGTCAACATAAATTGCAACTCCTCCTCCTTTTATCACTTTTCTATTTATATAATTTAATTCATAACCATCCATGGTAAAATCCACTCCTTTCTCTTCACTGAGCCATGTCTCTGATATTGCCACAATATTGAATGGCTCTTTAAACTGATGTAAATAATCTTTAATGTTATTAA
This sequence comes from Pholidichthys leucotaenia, assembly GCA_020510985.1. Classification (NCBI taxonomy): domain Eukaryota; kingdom Metazoa; phylum Chordata; class Actinopteri; order Cichliformes; family Pholidichthyidae; genus Pholidichthys; species Pholidichthys leucotaenia. Next base: position 413,257,065 of record CM035837.1, on the reverse strand, counting down.
AGTTGGCATAGAGACTTCTGCTGTTGAAGTGGATCATAGAAATATTGAAATCAGATGTGACCATTGTGTTAAACTGTTCATCTGTGTAGTAACTACAGTTATTATTGATGGTGCTAAATAAATTATTATCAGGGTCTACTGTATGTTATATTCTACATCCTGTGGGTTGTGATCCATATATTCAAAAACTTTCAGTTCCTGTTGTTCCTGTTTGTTGATCTTTTGTTTCATGTAATTAAATGTCCTGATGCAGATGAGTATAATCCTTCAGTGTCCTACAGTTGTCTCTTGTTGCTGTCGACTCCAGTTCATAATGTTCATTGACATTTGTCCAGTTCCGTAATATTACGGATGTTAATAACATTGGCTTCTTCAGGTGATCCATTTAGTTTGATGTATTTTTTACAGTTTGATGTCCAGGCTTTCTCATGTATCTAGCTTTTCTGGCTATTTCTGTATTTTCTTTTGTGAGGTCTTTTACACTGATGTCTGTAGTTGTCAGGGCAAGGAATGGTGAGGGTTTTAGGGGTCAGATAATTGGTGAAAAACACTTTCATACAGGCTGAGGCTATTGTGATACTGGAGAAAGGATCCATGCCCGTGTCACTGAGAAACTGCTCTCTAAATTTAACGCAACCTGTGGCTAGAATGTCCACATCATTTTTACAATAACACAGAGCCTCCTGTTTCAAGTTAAACGTGCCATCTTTGACCCCGTTGTACCACTCATCAAACTCCATCCGCTCGGTGGCCGTCAAACATTCTATGCCATAGCCGGACGGTGGTGGGTAAGGACCTACATAATTTAGATGCTCCACCACAGAATATTCGTGGGAGAACAGTCCCTTTCTGGCCTCGCTAAAGCCTAAAGCTTTAGGCATCACGTTCAGACGCATAGGCAGGAAGGATTGCGTGTTGATGAATTTAAGTTGATAATGGGGTTTCTCAAAACTCAGAACCTTACTCCCCGTCATGAGAATTTGCGCCGGTGTTATATTCTCTTTTATCATACTGTTCAAGATCAGGTAACCATCAAATCCTCTGGCATTATGTGCTATGAATACATTACGCCTGTACTTTTCATGCCTGAAATGCAGAAGAAACTGTTTTACGCAGTCTGTACCATAAAACCACTTTTCTTTACCTTTCGATGTTTTAGTGTACACAAAATAGGGCGCATGTTCCCCTTTGTCATCAACAAATGTTTCGGTATCATTAAAAAAAAAACCTCGGGTGTTTCCCCTGTGGGGGAAGTGGCTGAATGTAGCATCAATGAGCTTTAGTTTTAGAACCTGTTTGTAATTTCACCCCACAAATTTTACATTTTAACCGGCTACAATGATGTGATTGTACCTGTGGTTTTACTAACATAATTGCAAAGATTGGAATGAGGACATTTTTTTATCATGTCACAGATACTCTTGTAGGGCGTGATTACATCACCTTGTTTAGCCTCTTTGTGTTTAGCATAACAGGCTGGCAAGCGACACTTTCTATGACAGTCTAAACATTCTACGGACCTGAGCTCTTCTGTAGGGCAGACAGGATTGTTGCAAACTTGACAGTATCCTTTACAACAGTGCGCATGTGAGTTATTAAAACCCTTGTAACAGTAGTTACAAACAAATGTTGTACCAATGAAAGCTTTGAGATTTTTCATACCGTAGTAATGGTTTTGCAATAAGAACAGAAACAACGGTCTGCAACGATCGCTATAGTCGGTTTCAAAATACAAGAGGGGTTGATTGTGAGGTGTTCTGTGAAACACAACGATTTTACATCTTACAATCCGTTCAAATTTAGCTACATCACTAAAAGTGATGGGTGTCTGGTCACCCAGATCAGCCTGATTTTGCAACATCCTCCCCGAAGCCTTACTTCTGTCATCATCCAAATGGGGGTTCATCAAGTGTGCTAAGCTAGTGGCAAAACAGAGTTGATCATTCTTACTACGTGTAATATACAAGTGATGCCTTTTTTATGGATAATTTCACAGTCTAGCATTTTCTCCAGCCTGTGTTTACCACCGCCTCTGGGGTTATGCACCACCTGTAGGATTAATTCCAAACCCTCATCTGTGGCGATACTATTGTTGGACTGTACTATTTGATCGTGCAAACTCTCAAAAGCTGGTAAAATATTACCCCCGTTGTCATCAGCTGTAATGCTGATGTTGTCTCTCACACTTTCACCAACAACTTCCAGCTGGATTACATCATTGCGTTCTGAGTGTGATCAGGCATCCTTGGCCAATTCTTTGAGGATACCCATCACATCATGGTAAAAGTCTGTGATGGGCACATCGCATCGTCCAGGGACGGGTAGGCAACGCCTCATCCTCACTGTGTTAAAAGGTGAGAATATTCTGACTTCTCCGTCCCTAGAGGATGCCACCTCTCAGTCATGAGCGGGAGGGGGCAAACCCCCACCCTGTTGCAAGCCAGAGGGGATCTCTAGTTGTTCGGAGGAGGTTGAAGGTTTTGCAAGTGATTGATGATTTATGGGTGAGAGAGGCGATTGATTTTGATTCTCAAATGTACTTTTTAGATGATTAAGAGCATTGTTGTTGTTGTTGTTGATGTTGTTGTTCGGCGGTATTTCTACAGTTTCATCTATTCCATTCCTTCTATCGTGTAAATCTACCCGAAAGAGTGGGGGAATATAATCTAATTCTTCTATGGTTCTTTCTAACTCAACCATTTGCATTAGAGACTGTTGTAAAAGGGTTAAATCTTCTGTGGTGTTATCATAACCAGCTATCCAGTCTAGTAGAGCTGACCTTTCTTCTGCCTCATCCGCCAATTCAACATGGTCTGATACTGATTTTGTATCCATGATACTCTATTACAATTTGTTACATACCCAGGATATAGAGGAGATAAGAGTTTACATTACACTTTTTTGCAGATAACCAACACGGAGGAGATGAAAGACTGCATGACTTGACAGAGTGATAGGACAGTGGTTGGATGCTGTTGCACCCCTGTTCTCGTCCCATATGCACAGCGTTGAAGAGCATCCTCAGGGTGGTCGTCAGACTGAGTCTCTGGAGTACGTGGAATGGTTGGATTTGGTGTTTGGTTTAATTCTGCAAACCAGGACAAATGGGTAAAAAAACCCAGTGTTACTCAACATGGTTCTGTAAATACATAACGTGTATATTTTAAGTTATGTTGGTGGGAGACCAAAGTTTATTATATATAGCACATTTAAAACAACCTTGGTTGGTCAAAGTACTGAACAGATTTCAAGATCGTACAATTAATCACTAAAACATGTTAAAAGTAGTATAATACAACTGTATGATTATAAAATGATTAAAATACTATCCCTCTAAAATACTTTGCTCCCCAGATAAAATTATTTCAGTTTTTATTCTTATTTAGAGATGAAGAATTATCTTCCAACCAAGACAGTCATTTTAAATTGTATTTTTAAATACACACACCTTTGCTCCGCATCGTGTGTCTATATATTTATGTTTATATGTACATATGTATACTCGCTGCTCTTGTTTTTTCTTGCCTTCTGACTGTTGCTCTGAGTGTTGCTGTCCCTGTGCTGTTGCAATCCTGGAATTTCCCCATTGTGGGACTAATAAAGGCTTATCTTATCTTATCTTATCTTTAAACATTCGTCTCACTATCAGCTGTCAGCGTGGTCCTCCTCCTCTTCCTCAGTGTCCTAGTCAGACCCGAAGGTGGATGAACTGTGTCGGGAGTTCTGCAATCTCCAGTCGATGTCGAAGCCCTTGGTTGATATTCTGTAAGATAGTAATAATAAGTTTATTTGTATAGAACTTTACATATTCACAAAAGCCATAATATGGTTTACAATGATCAAAAAAACACAGGATCGTCGCAAGTTGAGACCAGCCACCAATACATGATCCTGTGGGGACCTTCTATCATCACCCTGGGACGTTGTGAGATGGCCACTGGAGACCTGCCACATCATCAGAAGGGTGACGTTATCACCTGCGGACGTTGTAATGCTCATTTAAACGCTATATTGTGAATCTGGACTGTTTAATGTTTGTGCCGATTGAATGAAAAGTTTTTTATAATAGGGCAGCTTACCGGAATCACACGCTGTATCCTCGGATGGTACTGGTCAGTTTCTCTCTCCGCCCCACTGCTGGCCATTTACCCTTGGTCGCTGGAATGCTACCAATCGTTCTCTCCGCCAGTCAGATGCCCTGGTATGGGACTGCCAAACACGACAGGATTCTGAGGCGCCAGACGTCTGGTGTTATTCTGCAGTGGTGCAGCTGTTTGACATCAGACTGCTGCTTGTTCTCACCGTCCTCGAAATCTGTAAGTACATTTCTTTTCAACGACCATTCATAATGTTTATAGATGTGATATTGGTTGGTAAAGGGGGATTGAACATACCCATGTGCCAAAGGGTGAAGTTAATCCCTTCCAGTTGCACTGGAATAACTTAAAAAGAGAAAAAACATGATTTAAAACCGGTTCTGACTTTGAGACAAATTATCAAATAATTGTTTTATAAAATAAATAATAATAATAGCTTTATCTGTATAACACTTTTCACAGACAAGTCACAAAAACACTTACTGGGATACCTTGATGGTGGTCGATGTCTGCTGTGGAGGGTGTGCTTTTAAAGCCTGTAGAGAGGAGGAAGATTTACTCCTCGGAATGTGTGTGTGTGTGTGCGCGCGCATGCGTGTGTGCGCGTGCGTGTGTGTGTGTGTATGTGAATAGCAGGATCTGTAAAGCCCCTTCTTGTTCATCTGGAGATGAGAAAAAGCGCTATCACCATTTTATTTTGTTCAAATTTAAATCAACGTGTTTAGTTCTGCGATTGTGCATTATCTTTTTCTGTGCGGTGTTACTTCAGCCGTATGTGTAAGAGAGATCATTTATCAAAAGAAAACTTCTAACACTCTGCAACTACAACAGGTGCCATCCCCACCGTTTCCCATATACATCAACATTCCATTCCCACGCTCACCCCTCAGGACATGGGTCAAAGGTTGTCATGGATCAAAGGATAATTATGGGTCAAAGGTTGTCGCTGATCAAAGGATAATTATGGGTCAAAGGTCGTCGCTGATCAAAGAATAAATACGGGTCAAAGGGCAGGTCAGGGTCAGGTCAGGTCAAAGGGGATGGGGCTGGGAGCAGGGCTAAGGGCCATAAATTAAGCTATTGACATAAGGTATATACATCCCTCTCTCTGGTAGGGCATTACAAGGTTCTACTTCTCTCAATGAGTCATCTGATTCTAGCCAGTGCCTTTTTACTTCTCATAGTGACCCCTACTCTAGTCACTGGCCTGTACCTCCTGTTACTACCAAAAAATAGACTCAGAGCTAAAGAAAACCTTTCGTGGATTAACCCAACCCACCAGACCTTTTGATCTCCCAGATCCGCAATGGTATAACACCTTGTTGGCCCTAGAGGATGATGTGTATAAGGCCATGCAGAACACAAACACTGCTGATGTAACACAAGCTAAAGCAGAAATTGAACTAATTTCTCATGCCCAATCTGAGAGCTTCCCTGAAGAATTTCAAACACTATGGAGTGGAAAGAAAATATCTCAGCACAGTCGTTTGTTACCTCTTTCCCCTGACTTTGACAAGATATCAGAAGTAATAAGAGTGGGTGGTAGACTGAGACAGAGTGAAGATCTTGATGCAGATATGATTCACCCTATAGTGCTTGGCCTTAAACATCCTGTCACACAGCTACTCATTAAAGACTATGATCAACAGTTATTACATCCAGGTCCTGACAGAATGTTTGCTGAAATCCGGGTACATACTGGATTCTCAGAGGCAAACAAGCTGTAAAAACACCATTGGTCATGTACAGATTGGAGAAAGTGGAGAGCCAAACCCATTACCCAAAAATGGCTGACCTACCTCCTTCTAGATTAAGATTATGGAAACCACCATTCTGGTCAACAGGAGTTGACTGTTTTGGTCCTTTCATCATCAAATATGGGTGTCGTACAGAGAAAAGATGGGGAATACTGTTTAAGTGGTTGACCACCAGATGCACTCATATTGAATTGCTTCACGGCCTTGATTCTGACAGTTTTCTCATGTCTCTAAGGCGCTTCATTGCACGCAGAGGACACCCCTATGAGCTTCTTTCTGACTATGGTACCAACATTAAAGGAAGTAACAAACAGTTAAGGGATGCATTTGCTGCTACGAACTCAACCCTGAAAGATGAGCTCTGTAAGTCCCAAATCCTGTTCCACTTTAACCCTCCAAATGCCCAACATTTTGGAGGAGTATGGGAAAGGGAAATTAAGATTATAAAGGTTGCACTCAGAGTGGCAGTGGGAAGAAAGAGTGTTTCTGAAGAGGTGCTACATATTGTCCTAGTGGAGATTGAAGGAATTTTAAATTCTAAACCCTCTGGATATGTATCCTCTGACATTGCAGACCCTGATTCTGTGACCCCAAATCTCCTCCTGATGGGGCGGCGAGATGCTTCTCTTCCCCAGGCTGTATATGCAGATACCAACCTACTGGGATGAAGAAGATGGAGACACTGTCAGGTGTTGGTCGATCAGTTTTGGTCTTTGTTTATAAAAAATACTACCTCCCTAACCTACAGGTATGGCACAAATGGCAAACAGAGAGTGGACAACTGAAAGGAGATGTAGTGTTACTATTGAACCCCCAGCCTCCGCGAGGACAGTGGCCAGTGGGAAAGGTACGACATCTCATCCCTGGTTCTGATGGAAGAACCCGCACAGTAGAGGTAATCTCAAAGGACAAGGCATTTGTTAGACCTGTGGCTCACGTAGTCCCACTCCCAAATATGACTGTTGCGACTAAAGAGTAACTTGTGATTATTCTGTTCAAATATACCATTTGAAGAGGCGGCTGTTAAATCACAAGTTTCCAACCTCTCCTTAGCCACACCCTCCATCCTATACCACGCCTATCAATCAAAGGACACACACCCCTAACCTATATAAACCCTGACATGTGCCCCAGTTGGTCTTCTACCTCCCAAATCAGTAACACCTGGTAGTAAAGGAAATGCCTATTGGTGGATGCATTGCTGAGGTGGGTTTTTGTTTGTGGACTTGATTTGGTGCATTCTGGAGGTGAGATGAGCGTCATCTTTGTTTTACCTTAGAAGAAATTATCCACCAGAAACCATTAATCTACCATCCAACTATTATTCATTCATCATTCCAAGAATCAGCGTTGTCACTTAAAAGAAACTGTTGGAAATAAAACATATTGTGCACACCACTCAAATATTCAAATGATCCTTCCTGCCTACCAAGTTTTTTTCACTGACAACACGATTAAGAGTTTTTTCTTATAAATTTGCAGCTTTTTAATTGTAAATGTGTTACTTTTTTCTCATAAAATTGCTACTTTTACTGGTAATTTTTTTTTGTATTTACAAAAATTTTGTTTTTCTTGCAAAATTGTCTGGGTGTTTTTCTCATTAAACTGTATTTTTTTTGTCAAAATTTGCTATGTTTCTAGCATGAATGTTTTGCTTTTTTCATAAATTTGGCATTGTTTTTTCCAAATTTAAAGCCTTTATCGAGTAAAATTGAAGACTTTTCCAAGTAAATTTGTGAAAATTTTCCCCAAAAAGTTCTAAGCTTTTTTCATAAATTTTGATATTTTTTGCGTAATCTTCCGCTTTTCTCCTAAGATTGTCCTCTCTGTTACCCTTTTCAGGTAAAAATACTGCCTTTTTCATATAAATTTGCAACCATTTTCGAACAAAATAGTTCTAGTAAATTTGTGACTTTTTTTTGCCAATTTGTGTTTTTCCCAACCCTCACAAAATTGCAAATTTTTCCTTAAATTTTGAAAATAATTTTTCATAAATTTTCAGCTATTCTCATAAAATTATTATAATTTTCTTTGTAAATTTATTAGCTTTCAAAGGCAAAACTGCAGCATTTTTTTTACATAAATTGATTACATTTTTCTCATAAAACTCCAACTTTTTCCCGTAAATTTGCGATTTCTTTTTCAGAAATGTTGTGACTTTTTTTTGAAGAAGAAGAATTTCTGTGTTTCCCTCAAAAAACTGAAAAAAAAAATTCCCTAAATTTGTGATCATTTTTTTTTAAATTTTTTTTTTGCTTAAGTTTTCAGATTTTCTGCTTTTTAGGTGACTTTTCTCTTTTCTTGTAAGTGTATTGCCTCTTTGCTTGGAAATATGAGTTTGTTGGGGTTTTTTTCCAAAGTGTCACGGAGCTACCATCTTTGGGCAAAAGAGCCACATGTGGCCCCGGAGCCACAGATTGCAGACCCCTGAGTTAAGCTGTAGTCATGTGTTTTCGCAACACTACAGTCCCGTTTTTAGGAATTAGTCTCTGTTGCTCAGTGATGAAAAAATTGTAAATGGATAAAGCCATTGTTTGCAGCACCTGTGAATACTGACATGTTTTAGTAATAATAAACCTGTTCTAAACCTGTCCCACCCTGGTGGAATGAAGACATAAAACAGCAGAAAAGAAAATGCAGAGCAGCAGAGAGAAGACAGAGAAAAACAAAATTAACTGTTCACTACCAAATTCTGGCTGAACAACTGAAACTACAGTGATCCCTCACTTATCGCGGTTAATGGGTTCCAGAGCCGACCGCGAAAAGTGAAAAACCGCGAAGTAGCGTCACCCCTAATGACGTCACCCATAAATAATACGTACGTTCATTCTCTCACTCTCTCTCTCGTGTGATACGTGTGTGTGTGTGTGTGTGTAAGTGTACATACATACATAGATGTAAATAAAGTGTACATAAATATGTTTTTAGAACTCTTTTATTCTTATAACAAGATACATAACTCAAGATGAAGATGATTTACTGCACAGGTTAATGAGAGCTTTACTGCTCCTCAGGTGACGTCTCATCGTCAGGTGCTAGAGGCGCAGGATCGTCGAGGGCAGCTTCCGATAGAGCTGGAGAAGCTGCAGGAGGCGGCGTAGTGGCTCAACGGGAAGACTATTTCGCACAAAATGGCACAAGAGAACAGCAAAAAGTTCCACGCGGCTTGACTAAGCAACACGAGTGATAAAGAGCAATGAATGCGGTCTTCCTTCGATGCATTGGCGCTCGGCAGGGACAGAAGCTGGGTGAAACGTCTCGGCCAATCAGCTTGCGGGGTGAAACGTCTCGGCCAATCAGCTTGCGAGATTCCCGAGCCGAGCCAACACGAGAACAGCGAACAGAGAGGTGGGGCTCTCAGTGTTGATACCTGATGTTCTAATGTGGTCTCCCTGCCTTCCGCTAGCGCCCGCCCATTATTTCTCAATTTTGAATTTTTGATGAATATTTTTGAAAAATCTGCGATGCACTGAGGGCGCGAAAGGTGAAGCGCGAAGTAGCGAGGGATCACTGTATATAATAACACGGCTAAACAAACCAGAAACTCCCACTTCACCAAAATAATAAACACTCATAAAAACAATCCCAGAATCCTTTTCTCCACCATAGACCACCTGATCAACTCTGATTTTAAGAAGTCCAGCATGATGCCAACAGACTCACTATGTGAAAACTTTGCAGACCACTTCAGAAGTAAAATAGAGGCTACTAGATCTAATCTTTTAATACAAGATACTGTTTTTAGTACTGTGGAACCTCTGCTTTTATCTGAGGAAACACTGGAGAGGTTTGTCTTGGCTGATGCTGAAACTCTTGGTCGAGTTTTCTCCCAAGTAAATTCAACAACCTGTCTTTTAGATCCCATTCCCACCTCACTTTTAAAAACATTTTGTGGATTTTTCCAGGAGGAACTTTTAAACATGATGAATTACTCTCTCCAGATGGGTGTTTTCCCTGCTGCCTTTGAAACGGCAGTGGTGAGACCTCACCTGAAGAAGAGTAATTTAGATCCTGAAATCCTTAATAACTACAGACCAGTATCCAACTTACCATTTTTAAGCAAAATTTTAGAAAAACTTGTTTTTACTGAGTTAAGTTATTTGTTAATATCAAATAACATATTTGATGGAAACCAGTTTGGTTTTAGGACAAACCACAGTACCAAGACAGCCCTGGTCAGGATTGTTAATGACCTAAGGCACAATATGGACTCACACAGAATTTCAGTTCTGGTTCTACTGGACGTAAGTGCTGCCTTTGATACAGTAGACCACCATATTCTTTTCTCTCTGGTACTGTTCTTAATTGGTTCAAGTCCTACCTCACAGACAGGGACTTTTTTGTAAGTATGGATACATGTTGTTCCAAAGTCTACAAAATAAATTGTGGTGTGCCTCAAGGCTCAATTTTAGGTCTAGTACTTTTTAATCCATACATGCTGCCCCTGGGGGATGTTATCAGGAGACATGGCGTTAATTACCAAAGTTATGCTGACAACACACAACTGTATGTTGCTGTGTCTCCTGATGACATGGAACCAATTAAGACCCTCTTAAACTGTATTTTAGACATTAAGTTATGGATGGCAGCAAATTTTCTTCAGCTCAACCAGGATAAAACTGAAGTTTTACTTATTGGTCCTGAAGTGCAGAGAGAGAAAATTTGACCAAAATTACATAGTCTGTCCTTTACCCCATCCCAACATGTTAACAATCTGGGAGTCATTTTAGACTCTGAGCTCGGTTTTACTCCACACATTAAAAATAAGATAAGATAAGATAAGATAAGCCTTTATTAGTCCCACAACGGGGAAATTCCAGGATTGCAACAGCACAGGGATAGCAACACTCAGAGCAACAATCAGAAGGCAAGAAAAAAAACAAGCAAGCAAGAGCAGCTAATATACATATGTACATATTACTATAAAATATATTATATACACACAGACACACAGTGCAGAGCATTGTAGCTGGATGGAATAAATATATGAATATATGAACACACAGTGCAGAGCATTGTAGCTAGATGGAATAAATATGTAAATATACGTATAAACACCCACAGTACGGAGCATTGCAGCTAGGTGGAATAAATATGCAAGTATATAAACACACACAGTGTGGAGCAATGTAGCTAGATGGAATAATATGTAGATATATAAAAACACAGTGCGGAGCATTGTAGCTAGATGGAATAAATATATAGATATATAAATATAAACACACCCAGTGCTGAGCATTGTAGCTAGATGGAATAAATATGTAAATATATAAACACACACAGTGCAGAGCATTGTTGCTAGATGGGATGAAACAGCATAACCGTCTACTTAGTTATCCTACATGGTATGATTATGTGCCCATACATATTCTCACCCTCCATAGCGACCGGTATGTTCCTAGTTGTATGCCGGAGGGGACCATTGTGTAAGTCTATTGCATCTTTTGCATTCAAAAAACTATTAGTTTGTTACGTCTTTTTGCTATCTCTGCGAGCAGCCCTGCTTAGGTTGTACAGTCTGACAGCCGTTGGTAGGAAGGACCTACGAAACCTCTCGGTTGTGCACCTGGGATGATGTAGTCTGCTGCTAAATGAGCTCCTCAGTGCATCCAGTATGTCCTGCATAGGGTGGAACTCGGACTCCAGCAGAGATGACAGTTTAGCCACCGTCCTTCTCTCTCCTATCTCCTCCATCGGATCAAGGCGCTGCCCCAGGACAGAGCTAGCTTTCTTAATCAGTTTGTTCAGTCTCTTCCTATCGGCTGCAGTAATGCCACTGCCCCAGCAGACCACTCCAAAAGTGATGGCTGATGCCACCACCGTGTCATAGAATGACTTCAGCAGCACCCCTTGTACACCAAAAGACCTGAGTCTCCTCAGCAGGAACAGCCTGCACTGTCCCTTCTTGTAGAGTGCGTCAGTATTGTGTGACCAGTCTAGTTTATTGTTCAGATGAACACCCAGGTACTTATAGGATGTCACCATCTCGATGTCTGTTCCCTGTATATTTACTGGTGCTGTGAGGGGCTGCCCATGCCTGCGGCAGTCCACCACCAGCTCCTTAGTTTTCCTCGCGTTGATCTGGAGGCAGTTCCGATGGCACCAGTCCACGAAGTCCTGGATAAGCCCTCTGTACTCAGCTTCATCTCCGTTGGTGATGAGACCAACGATCGCAGAGTCATCAGAGAACTTCTGTAGATGGCAATGTGTTGTGTTGTGTGAGAAGTCCGCAGTATAAAGAGTGAACAGGAAGGGAGCCAGCACCATTCCCTGGGGGGCCCCCGTGCTACTGATGATCGTGTCGGAAACACAGTCCCGGGTTCTCACAAACTGAGGCCGGTTCGTGAGGTAGTCCAGGATCCATGATGACAGGTGCTGGTCCACCCCTGCGCGCAGCAGCTTGTCCTTCAGGATCATTGGTTGGATGGTGTTGAAAGCACTGGAGAAGTCAAAGAACATGATCCTCACCATATTCCCGGGCTTCTCCAGGTGGGACAGAGAACGGTGAAGGAGGAAGATCACTGCATCCTCCACCCCAATGCCATGCTGGTAGGCGAACTGGAGTGGATCCATCGCTGGTTCCACCAGGGGGCGGAGGTGAGCAAGGAGCAGTCTCTCCAGGGTCTTCATCAAGTGGGACGTCAAGGCCACCGGTCTGTAGCTGTTCAGGTCTTTGGGGTGGGAAGTTTTTGGTACAGGTACCACACAAGATGTTTTCCACAGCTGTGGTACCCTCCCCAGCTTCAGGCTCAGGTTGAAGATGTACGTCACAATCCCACACAGCTGGTCTGCACAGGACTTGAGGAGCTTTGCGCTGATGCCGTCCGGTCCCGACGCCTTCCTCGCCTTGATCTTCCTCAGCTCCGTCCTCACCTGGGTCCTGGTCAGGGTCAGGATGGGGGGCTGTGTGTTGGGGGTGGGGGGGTGTCGGTGGAGTGGGGAGTGGGCAGCAGAACTTGATTTCTTAGAGGCAGCAGTGGTTGTTGTGCAGACAGGGGGGAGGGCGGTTGGTCAAATCTATTGAAAAACAGATTCAGGTTGTTCGCCCACTCCCTGCCCCCCGTGGCCTGGGGGGAGGTATTCTGGAGCCCCAAGATGGTTTTGAGGTTTCTCCAGACCCCGCTGATGTCGCTCTGTTGCAGCTTGTCCTCCATCTTCTTCCTGAAGCTGTCCTTGCCTTCTCTGATCTTTCTCCTCAGCTCCCTCTGTACGGACTTCAGCATCTCCCTGTTCCCCGACCTGAAGATCCTCTTCTTCTCTCTCAGAAGTGTTTTTATCTCAGGGTTGATCCAGGGTTTGTTGTTTGAGTGGCGCCGTATGGTCTTGGTGGGAACGGATTTGTCCACACAGAAGCTGAGGTAGCCCGTGAAGGTGTGAATGAGGCCATCGATGTCCTCACCATGTGGATCGCAGAGCTGCTTCCAGGCGGTGGCTTCAAAACAGTCCTTTAGAGTGTCCATTGTCTCCTCAGACCATAACTCCACAGTGTGCATGGCCGGAGGTTGTCTGTGCACTAGGGGTTTGTACACCGGCCGGAGATGAACCAAGTTGTGATCCGATCTCCCGAGTGGGGGGAGTTGTGATGAGGTGTACGCCTCCTTAGTGTTTGCGTAGAATAAATACAGTGTTTTATTGTCTCTAGTGCGGCATGTGACATACTGGGTGAACGTGGGTAGAATGGGAGACAGTGAAACGTGGTTGAAATCGCCTGAGATGAGGAGAAGAGCATCTGGGTGTTCTGTCTACAGCCTGCTAGTTACTGAATGGATGACGTCACGCGCTGTCCCAGCGTTCGCCGTCGGATTTGCATAAACAACAATGCAGATCACGTGTGAGTGTTCTCTCGGGAGATATGTAGGCCTCATGCTAACAGCTAGCAACTCAATGTCTTTGCTGCAGTGTCGTTGTTTAACAGTGATATGTCCCGGTCTGCACCAGTTGTTGTTAACATACATTATCACTCCACCGCCCCTTGCTTTGCCACTGTCTGGTGTTCGGTCAGCTCGTATCATGTGAAAACCCTCCAGCTCAATGTTAGCATGTGCTGCTAGTTCAGTTAGCCACGTCTCAGTAAACAAAAGGAGAGAGCACTCCCGGTAAGTGCTATCATAACGGGAGATAGCCGCTAGCTCATCTAACTTTCCCAGTATCGACCGTACATTTCCCATGACAACAGATGGAAGGGAGGGTCTGTACCTTATATTTTTTGTCCTCCGCCTTACTCCAGCCCGGCAGCCGCGACGCTTTCGCCTCAATTCTTTCGGTATGTCGAGTTTTTCCAATGGGACCGGGTGGCGGTTAAATGCTAGCAGCTCTTCCCTGTTGTATCGTATCCTGCTATAAACAGTGGCTCCATCCACCGGCTCAGGAGACATTTGGGACAATCTGTGTGTCCGTGATATAAGTGGGGTGAAAAAAAAAAGACTGATCAAAAGAGAGAGGAAGGGAAAAAAAAACTCGGAATCGAGCCGCTGTTGCAAAAGGCAGCCTACTCGTGTGGCGCACGAACAGGATTTTACCATCTAAAGAATATAGCCAGAGTCCGCCAGCTTCTCTATGGAGCAAACATGGAGATATTGATGCATGCTTTTATCACCAGTTGTATTGATTACTGTAATACTCTGCTCTCTGGTCTTCCTAAAAAGACAATTTCAAATCTGCAGTTATTACAGAATTCAGCTGCACGTGTTCTGACGAGGACTAGACAGCAGACTCACATCATGCCGGTTTTAAAATCACTGCATTGGCTCCCCGTGTCCTTCAGGATTGATTTTAAGGTTCTTTTATTGGTTTATAAATGTCTGCATGGTCTTGGGCCTTCTTATTTATCAAAATTGCTTTTGGCATATGAGCCACCGTGGTCCCTGAGGTCCTCCGGCACTGGCCTTCTAACTATTCCTACTGTCAGAACACGCACCCACAGTGAGGCGGCTTTTAGTTGCTACGGCCCACGTCTGTGGAATAACCTGCTGGAGGACATCAGGGCTGCCGAGAATGTCCATGGTTTTAAAAGCAGGCTCAAGACCTACTATTTTAACCTTGCTTTTGATTAGCTTCCTATTTTAATTCTCTTAATTTCTGATTTTAAATCTATTTTATGTCACAAGCACTTATTTTACAGCAAATTAACATTTATGAATATATGTCTTTTGACTGTATTTAGACGTTGTTTTATTTATCTAGTCATCTTAACTGCCTAGTCTTTTTAATCAACAAACTATCTTATTATTTATCAGTGACTTTTGATCACTCTGTCCAAGCTCCAGCATTTCCTCATGGGGGGCCCTCCTGTGGGGGTTGTACCTGTTTTTGGGGTGCTGGCCTGTGATTGTCCTGGTCTGCATGGCCGAGGGGGTCGTACGCTGCAACGCCATGCCTGCAGTGTCGGCCCCTTGGGTTGGACTTGGGCGGTCTCAGAGCTGGTGTTCCTATAGCCGTGAACTTGGCCCTTTCCCTGCTGGTGATTGTTCCCTAGTGATGGTGCTCCACACTTGGATCCTCTGTCATATGTCTGAGCGTCTGTTCTCAGTGTTCAGACTTCCTCTGTAGTTTTGAGTGTTTTTTCTGTTCATTATTATTTTTCCTGTTAGTTCTGTTATTTTGTTTGGGTGTTTTGAGCCCTTCTCCTCCATTCCAGGCACAGCCTGTTCACTCGCAATTTGTTCTAGTCCTTCAGCTGCGAGTGATTGTGGGTTTTTTTTTCCCTCCTGCTATTTTCCTCTCTCACTGCTCTCAGTCCATTCACCCATCAGCTGAGAGTAGTTAGGTATTAGTGCTTGCCAGCTTGACTCTTGCACCTGTTGCCCATTTTCTGATTCTGTATTTAAACTCTGCTTTTCCTTTTTGTCCCTGTGGCAGTCACATTAATGTTCAGACTGGACTACGCTTCCACAGTCAGTCTCCCCCTCCTATTCTCCAGAGTTCCTTAGCTCTGTGTTGTGTTTGCCCCTTTCAGGGCATAAATGAGGCGTCAGATGCCAACAGAAAGTTTGCTTGTTTATTCACGAAAGAACAAAATAAAGATCCACGTGGGGCAAAACACATACACTACACTAGGGCATAAAATAAAGAACACTAACATCAATACTAGAGTGTAGCAAGGGCAGAACCTGACGCTACAGAATGAACACTTAAAAATGATGAAGTGAAGATGAATCAAACACGGAGGGAAGACTGGAGCCGGGGATAGGGACTCCAGTCCTGGTAGACACAGGTCACAGCAAGGAATGAGGCTCAGCTGCTCCCTTAAATACTGAAAACAAAAAAGCAAAGAACCAAACAGGAGAAGAGGAAACGTAATGACAAATCAAGATCAGCTGTGACAGTGCCGGCTCGGCTTTGACACCCAGAAGTTCAGCTACGGCGCTGTCACAGTAAAAGCCCTGGAAACACCAATAATAACCAACAGAAATAATACAGGACAAAAAAGGGAAAATACTGAGTAACCCGAGCGCGGATGAACTCAGCGCTCCGATCGCCACAGTACCCCCCATTCAAAGGACGCATTCCAGGTGCCCACAGTGACACCCAGGAAGCCCACCCCCCAACCAGAAGGCTAACAAGACCAACCTCGGGTGGGCGGTGGGGGAAACAGGCTAGGAGGGCGAGAAACCCGAAAGGAAACAGCACAAAATGTCTAACAGCAAAATACAGAAAAAAACCCCACAAAAATCAAATAATAAAGTCTCCAGCACGAAATAACACGGCTAATACTCACCTTACAAACGCGACTGAAGAAACAGAAAAACCAGATAAACAAGTGAAAACCAAAATAAATGTACACTTCAACTTAGAAAATACTCAAGTGCAGCAAAATAGGCAAACACAAAAATATCTACGTACACTGCATCTCGATCACAAGGCAGGAAAAAAACTCTTTAGCAATATACGACAGAGACAGGGAAAGAAAAAAAAAAACACCATGAAAACACAAGTATGGGAGATACCGGCAGGTAGAGAGGAAAAAAAAAAGGGCAGTTCAGGTGGCCTACCGGCATCCCAACTCCACATCAAGAGAGAAGGGGAAAAAAAAAAACAGTTCGGGTGGCCTGCCCAAGTCCCAGAACTGGGGAAGCAGTACCTCAGGAGGCCGACCCAGGTCGCCCAACCTGTGAAGCAGTCCATCAGGCGGCCAACCCAGGATGCAGAACCAGCGGAACAGTCCTTCAGGCGGTCGACCCGCGTCCTTAGACCACCAGGACTGGAGGGGGGAGCTCAGAGGCAGCTTCCCTACTGAGAGGCACAACGAGGGGAAGCCGGACCGAATGAAAGGGACCCCAGCGGCATCCGGTGGTGGAGAATTGGGGGGGCGCAGTCCGGTGTCAGGCGGAAGGGGATCTGCAGCTCCCTCACCGACCTTGAACCAGGCCAGCACAGCACCCTCGGTGGACCCAGACCAGGCCAGCGCAGCACCCTCGGTGGACCCCGATTGGGCCAGCGCAGCACCCACCAGTGGACCCCGATTGGGCCGATGCAGCACCTGGGATGACCTCCCGAAGTGAACCTGGAACCTCAACGACATCGACTGGAGCTGACTCATCTCCGGTGACCTTGGAAGAAGGCTCGGAAAGAGGGGGAGAACAGGGGTCAGGATCACCAGCAGCGGCAGAGCCCAGCGAGATGAGCTCAGATGCAGCGGCCGGCTGCACCTGGCTCTCCTCCCCAAGAGACAGGCAAGAATGCTCCAGAACAGAGAATAAGAAGACAAAATAGAGCACTTGCTTGATCTCGAGCTCTACCGCCATCCAGGACTCCGTTGATCCAGTCCCAACGGTCAGGAGGTCCATCTTCGGTTCCCACTTGACTGCAGTGGCCTCCACAGCCGGCATGAGCCCCCTGATGCTGAAGCTCACGCCGATGGCCCACTCGGCGTGGTGGCAGGGTGTCCATAGCCTGCTGGAGCTGACTGCTGTTCCACGGAGACCCGGGGACGCTTAATCGTCAGCGCAGGCTCCATCTGATGGTCAGCCCTCCTCCTCTGCCTGTGACGCGGCTGCAGGGCTGGAACCAGGCTCTCCAGAGCTGCAGGTTCCTCCTCCATCGTGCAGTCTACTCCTGGCACCAGGGGACGCTTGGAGAGAAGGGGAGGAAACACAGAGGTAGCAGGTTCAAATTTAATGGCTGCAGTAGGTGGTGGGAGCTCAGAGGACTGTGAACCCTGAGCTCCACCCCCAGGAATCAGACAAGGTAATTCATTACACTGAGATTTAGAATGAAAACACACTTGCCTGCTTTCCCGGGGAACGATGGTGACTACTGCATCGGGCTTGATTCTTCCTTTTCTCGTGGGAATGGCGACGGACGGCCCCTCCGAAAGACGAGGAGGAGCCGCCCCAACAGGATTGGTGACGGGCGGAGCCAGAGCAGGACTCTCTGGGCACACAGCAGCTAAAGGGAGCACCAAAGAGGAGGGAGGAGCAGCCGAGGCAGTCCGGGGACGAGTAGCTGACAGAACAGCGGGAAAAGATGACCCGGAGGCTGAGGCTGCTGTCTTAACCCTCCGTCGTGGCGCTGGGACAACAGCTGGCTGGGAGGCGGAGTTCCGATGGCAGCCCGGGACAGGCTCCGGACGGGAATCTCGCAGGGAATTGGCCTGGACAGGAGATAGATCACGGGCAGCGCGGCAACGTCCTCTGGCTGGGGGCGAGGCTAAATTCAAGTCAGGGATGTGCCGCTGCTGTGCAGAAACTGAGGCCAGCAGCTCGGCGTACTCAGGATAATTACTCAGTTTGGGATTAGCCTCCACCAGTCTGACTGCTGCCACAACGTTCTTTAAGATTTTGCTGGGATGGAAGGAAGAGCGTGCTTCAGCCACACGGCCCCAGTGAGTTCAGCTGCCCACTGTACCTCTTCACTGGGACCTCTGGCTGCCCTCCTCCTCTGTTATGCTGGAAGACGGCCCTTTGGCGAAGCAGAAACGAGAGCTGGAAGTGTAGCAGGAGCCTGATCCCAGGGCGAGGAGCGGGAATGCCTCGCCATCTGCTCCGTCTTCGGCCTCCTGCTGGGACACTTCACCAGCCCACGATATTCCTGTTTTAAGCGCCGCCAGATCAGCCATCCTTTTCCTGCCCTCAGCATGGTCGGCCAGGTGAGGATGGCGCTTTACTGCCGCCTCTGCGAGGTCCAGGTACCAGCGTGCATTTATGGAGGTGGCAAACATACAGTACGGGCATTGGCCAGGAGACAATCTATCTCCAACAGAGCCTGGACAAGCTTGAAACCCAGGCTCACAGAATGTCCTGTCCTAGATGACACCATGGCCCCCAACAAAACTGGCACCCGGAAAAAGGAAAAAAAACTCAAGCCCAAAAACAAATCTACTGTGGCTGGCACCTCTCTTGGCTGCGACCTACTGTCGTGTTTGCCCCTTTCAGGGCATAAATGAGGCGCCAGATGCCAACAGAAAGTTTGCTTGTTTATTCATGAAAGAACAAAATAAAGATCCACGTGGGGCAAAACACATACACTACATTAGGGCACAAAATAAAGAACACTAACATCAATACTAGAGTGTAGCGAGGGCAGAACCTGACGCTACAGAATGAACACTTACAAATGATGAAGCGAAGATGAATCAAACACAGAGGGAAGACTGGAGCTGGGAATAGGGACTCCAATCCTGGTAGACACAGGTCGCTGCAAGGAATGAGCCTCAGCTGCTCCCTTAAATACTGAAAACAAAAAAGCAAAGACCCAAACAGGAGACGAGGAAACGTAATGACAAATCAAGATCAGCTGTGACAGTGCCGGCTCGGCTTTGACAGCCGGAAGTTTGGCTGCAGCGCTGTCACAGTAAAAGGCCTGGAAACACCAATAATAACCAACAGAAATAATACAGGAGAAAAAAGGGAAAATACTGAGTAACCCGAGTGCGGATGAGCTCAGTGCTTGGATCACCACACTCTGGAGTTTCAACTCTGTGTAAGTTTTTCTGCATTTGCATTTCTGGGTTTTGCCTTCACTGTTAGTTGGACTGTTTTGTTTTCTTCCTGTCATTAAATCGTCTCACTGCAGTCAAGCGTCTGGGTTTGTTTTTTGCCCCGGAGGGGTGTTCATGACAGTTGACTGCCACCAGTGAAAACTCAACTTCTGCAGTGGAGTGGGGCATTTTTCACCTTTTGTGTGCTTTTTTTTTTTTTACTCACCTATTCTGGAGCTCACAATGTCCCCGGCACGCCATTCCCACACCAGCAGAGGAGGATTGGCAGCAAGTCTCCCACTGTGGAAGAGGAGTTGGCTGTGAACTTTATCCGAGATTTCATGGATGAAGCCCTCGAAGCCCACAGACCTAAGAAGAAGTGGAGTTGTCTGGATGGAGCTGTGGGTATTCTGGAAGTGCATCCTGGCCCTTGGAATTATCTGCAGTACGCAGAACTGTTATCCTTGATCTGCACACTCCAGCAAGCATTTCCAGACCTGAGGAGGGGGGCATTGTTTGCGAAGCTGAAATGGCCATCTCTCCTCTCACTTCGCCTCCAGCTCCAGAATGCCTGTCCCCAGTTCCACGGCAGCGGTGGAGTTGAGTCCCAGATCACCAGAGGAATAATCCCGCCTCGCTGGCAGCCGCTCTGTGTTCACCAAGCCCAGCTATTCGTGCAGCAGTCCCCCGCTCCTCCTTTCCCCTCGCTGGCAGTTCAGCCTGCCCAACCTCCCTCCACTACTGCTGCGAGGCCCTTCCCCTTGGTGCCTCCTCCTGCTGCCAAGGGGTGTTCCATTTTTCCACTGGCAACTCCCATTCCAGTGGCCACAGGGGTGGCTCCTCTACAATCCTCAGGGGGGCCCAGAATCATCCTAGCCACGGAGAGGGACAACTCTTCGCCAGCTGCAGCTGGGAACATCGTTTACCAGGAGAACAGGCAAGTTTCTTTCCATTCCACTTCAAATATTGATATCTTGCCTGATCCCTAGTACAGAGACTCGGGGTATGCAGTCCCCAGAGATCTCTCCACCTGCTGCAGTCACTCTCTACTCACCAGCCATCTCCGTGTCTCCTCCTATTCCATTTGAGTGTCCGCTGGCCCCGAAACTAGACCGCCGGATGATGGAGGAGGCTGTGGCCCTGGAAACTCCTGTTCTGACTCCTATCCTGAGCTCGAGATGACATCACCTGGATTGTCAGAGTTCTGGATGGCGGTGGAGCTTGAGCTTGAGCTGGGTTCCTCCTCAGTCTGAGTCTCCATGGGTGCTGCATCCCGGCTGGGGACCCTCGTGGGTGCTGTGCCCCAGGTTGAGCCCGACGTGGGTGCTGCGCTCCAGTGCGGGGCCGCTATGGGTGCTACACCCTTGCCCAGGGGCCACCGTGGGTGCAGCATTGGCCCAGCCCGGGTCCACCGCGGGAGAAGCATTGGCCCAGCCCGGGTCAACTGCGGGTGAAGCGTTTGCCCTGCCTGGGTCCATTGCGGGTGCAGCTGAGCTCCAGCCCGGAGCCACCGTAAGTGCAGCTGTGCTCCAGCCCAGAGCCACCATGGGTGCAACCGTGTTTCAAGCCGGGACCACCAAGGGTGCTGCTGGCCAGCCTGAGGACGCCGAGGCCTTCTCTCCTCGTACAGAGGCCTTTGGGGTTCCTCTTCCTCCTCTGCCGGACGTCGTCTTGGTCCCCCTTCCTCCACCTCCAGACGCTGTTGGGGTCCCCGTCCTCCGGTTCGGCTTCCTGCCTCTGAGTCTCCCGGTGGGAAAGCCACCTCCTTGTTCACCCCTCCAGTCCTGGTGGTTCAACAATGCTGGCCGGCCACCCGAAGGACTGAGTCTCTGGCCTGGGTGGCCCATTTTCTCCGGCAGGCTGCCTGACTCTCTTCGTCAGGCCATCTGCCTGGCCTGGGACCTTGATCGGCCACCCAAACCCTGGAGCTCTGGGGCCGTGGGGGCTTAGGGCTCTGCCTGAGCGCAGGTGTGAGTCTTGAGCTGGTTTGTTTTTTCGCTCCTAGCTGTTTTTCCCCTGCCTCCCTCCTGGGGTGGTTTTTGCTATACTCCTTCTTTTTTTGGGGGGGGAGGGGTATTCTTTTGTCATGTTACTTTGGGGTGTCTGGAATTCACCCCTTGTGAGGGGGCTCTGTCATATGTCTGAGCGTCTGTTCTCAGCGCTCAGACTTCCTCTGTAATTTTGAGTGTTTTTCTGTTCATTATTGTTTTTCCTGTTAGTTCTGTTATTTTGTTTGGGTGTTTTGAGCCCCTCTCCTCCATTCCAGGCACAGCCCGTTCACTCGCAATTTGTTCTAGTCCTTCAGCTGCAAGTGATTGTGTTTTTTTTCCCTCTTGCTATTTTTCCCTCTCACTGCTCTCAGTCCACTCACCCACCAGCTGAGAGCAGTAGGGTATTATGTTATGCATTACAAATTTTCAAATAGTGTTTCAGAGGCCAGGCTACATGTGATGAATGAGCACTTTCAGAGTATTTGTTTGTTGAGGAAGCGAATTCTCTTCTTGGTCTTGGTCTGACATGCATTCATTTATTTAAAACAGATTTAATTGCAACTTTATACATGTGCTCTTGTTAAAAAGTTTATGGATTTTGCATCATAAACTGTTGATGGAGATCTTTTACACATCAAATAAATTTATCTTCTTCATTAGGACACGATGAAAATTCACCGTGGCTGTGTGTTTATTCCCCCACAGCCCAAAATATCTATTGGGTATTGTGTACACAAAAAGTGGGAAATTAACAAACTTAAAAATAGATTTCTCTGACCAGTATTACACATGCTGAATTTGTGGGTTTTAACCACTAAAATGGTTTAACGATTACAGTAAAACAGTAAAAATATTTAAAAAAATCTTTGGAAATATTTATGTTTTTACCTTTTGGCACAATGTCAGAAGCTGGTGTAGCTCTTCCAGGTTTCATTTCCCCATGTCACTAACTTGAGAGATGACAATCAGCCGACACTGGCTCAAGTTTTGTTATTTTAGCTGTTTACCAAAATATATTCCAGATACAGGTATATAAACAATATGGGCTTAAAGTTCAGACACTCAGCTTCAATTTGAGGGTATTCACATCCAGACTGGAGTTATGACTTAGGAATTACAATTATTTTATGTATAAAGTCTCCTCACTTCAGGGGCTCAAAAGTAATTGGACAAATTAATATTACCATAAATAAAATGCTAATTTTTAATATTGTGCTGAGAATCCTTTGAAGACAATGGCTGCCTGAAGTGTGGAACCCAAAGACATCACCAAACACTGGGTTCCCTCCATTGTGATGCTTTGCCAGGCCTTTACTGTGGCTGTCTTCAGTTGTTACTTGTTTGTGGGTCTTTCGGCCGTAAGTTTTGTCTTAACCAAGTCAAACGCTGCTCGATTGGGTTGAGATCTGGTGATTGACTTGACCTTTGTAGAATATTTCACTTCTTTGCCTTAAAAACTCCTGGGTTGCTTTCGCATTATGTCCATGTATGGCACTGCCTCCACCATGTTTTACAGAAGATGTGGTGTGCTTTGGATCATGAGCTATTCCAAGCCTACTCCATACTTTCTTCTTCTCATCATTCTGCTGCAGGTTGAGCTTGGTTTCATCTGTCCAAAGAATGCTGTTCCAGAACTGGGCTGGCTTTTTAGATGTTTTTTGGCAAAGTCTATTCTGGCCTTTCTGTTTTTAAAGCTGATTAGTGGTTTGCACTTTGTGGTGAAATCTCTGTATTTGCTCTTATGAATTCTTCTCTTTATGGTAGACTTAGACACTGATACGCCTACTTCTTGGAGAGTGTTCTTCACTTGGGTGG
Organism: Pholidichthys leucotaenia; assembly: GCA_020510985.1. NCBI lineage: Eukaryota > Metazoa > Chordata > Actinopteri > Cichliformes > Pholidichthyidae > Pholidichthys > Pholidichthys leucotaenia. The sequence continues at coordinate 413,233,487 of CM035837.1, read as the reverse complement.
ATGTTGTGAAGGGGTTTTTCTTCATAATGGAAAAGATCCTGCTATCATCCACCACTGTTGTCTCCTGTGGCCGTCCAAGCCTTTTTGAGTTCCGAAGTTCACCAGTGCACTCATCTTTTCTCAGAATGTACCAAACTGTTTATTTGGCCACTCCTAACATTTCCGCCATCTCACTGATGGATTTCTTCTTTTTTCAGCCTAAGGATGGTCTGTTTCACTTCCACTGAGAGTTGCTTTGATCACATGTTGTGGGTTCACAGCAACAGCTTCCAAATGCAAATGCCACACCTGGAAATCAATTCCAGACCTTTTACCTGCTTGATTTATGATGGATTAATGAAGGGATAGCCCATGCAGCCCATGAAGTAGCTTTTGAGTAAATATCCAATTACTTTTGAGCCCCTGAAATGAGATTTTGAATAAAAATGATTGCAATTCCTATATCGTATCTCCGACTTGGATGTGAATATTCTCAAATTAAAGCAGAGATTCTCCACTTTAAGCCCATATTGATTATGTAAATGTATCTTGAATATATTTTGGTACACAGCTAAAATAAAACTTGAGTCAGTGTCCAAATATATATGGACCTAACTGTACAATCAACCATCAAAACCACACACCCCCGTCCACCAGCAGTGTTTTATGTCATTCATTCTTTCCAACAAATTTGTGTTAGCTCAGGCTGTGTTTACTAGCTAGCCAGCTAACATTAGCAATACTGCGTCAACAACTGTCCTCAAAAGTGATGAAAGAAGCAGGGTGGGGTGAATTTAAAGAGACAGGCATTGGAATTCTGGTCAGAGAAAGGCCGCTAAAAATGGATCAAAATGATGCTGCGACAATTAAACCCTGACATATGTTGACTAAAGCATGTCACAGACATTCCATTAAGACCTGTGGGAACGGTGTCTACTTGTGGGGAAAAAAACAGTTAATGGCTCCTTTAACAGTGTGGGGTAAATGAGACGGCATGAAAAGAAAATACATTCCTTTTTCTACAATACTGATGCATCATCAATAATCCAGTGAGGGGATTTTTTTTTTTTAAGGAAGCAGGGGGCAAAAAGAGGCAAAGCTGCTTGAAGAAGTTCACAACAAGGGCAGAAGAGAGGGGAGGTTGATACGCTTCTTGAACTCTGAACATGGACAATTTCACGCTGTGGTGCAGGATTTTTGTGTAGCTTTGACAACAAAATACGGAAGCAATTAAACCACAGAGACTCCAGCGGAACTCAGTGTCCACCAGCAGAAAGTGTGTGTGCGTGTACAAAACACTGTGGACCAGGGTTCAATTAATAATCAGATAATAACTGTAAACATTATTCCCTTGTTTTACTTGGAATAAAAACATTTACTACATTATGAGCTGAATTCAGAGTGGAGATTTTATCCAATCTGAACAGAGTCCGGATGGTGTATAATCTATGACCCTCCTATTTGAGCAGCCCAGCATGAAATCTTTCAACCACCAGCTCAATCAGGCCTTAGAGGCTCCTGTTGACATCTGGCTGATGTTTCACTTCCATAGTTTTAATTGTCTAAAGTTGTTATGCTTACTCAGCCAGCATGTCCATGTGGGCCCCACTAAAGGTTAAACCTGGGCTATTTTATGGGTTCCAAGTGGGTTTGTCCATAGATTCCATGTTGGCCCCATCTGTGTTTGCCCACATGGACTTTACCTGTTCACCTATTTTCAACTTATTTTCTCATAAATTTGCTATTTTCTTGTAAATTTGTGACATTTCCCTCTAATATGATACATTTTTCTTGAAAATTTGAAAGTTTCTCATAAATTTGCAACTTTTTTACTGTAAATTTGCAAATTTGTCTCATAATTATTACTGGTATACTGGTGCTGGTATTACTTCCGGTGCCACATGAGTTGAGATCCTTTTTGCAGCAGCAGCTCAGTTCTGAGTTTTCTTTCTTGTTTTTATTTACTATCTGTTTTTCTTTGCTAGAACTTTTCTGATCTTGTTACCCCATATCCATCACAGCCACCATGGACACTATTATCGCGGGCGTTGATATTAGCCGTCTTTCTACTCATATCGCCAATGACTGTTGATCCGGTGAGTGGCGGAGCCACTGTTTACGATAGAGTCAATTGTAAGCATTGCACAGCCCTATGGTGCTAACTGAGAGACCCAATAGTCCTCGAGAAATCAGGAGAAAGGAATAGCGATGTCGAGCTGGAGCGAAGCGATGCACGAGGAAGACAAGGTACAAGCCCGCTCTATCATCCGTTATTATGGGAAATGTGAGATCGCTGCTTAACAAGACTGATGAACTAGCGGCTCTGTCCTGGTATGAGAGCATCTTCAGAGAGGTTAGCATCATGCTATTCACTGAAACGTGGCTAGCAGAGCTAACAACAGATGCTAACATCAGACTGGAGGGTTTCCACTTAATATGGGCAGATCGGGCACTAGATAGCGGCAAGAGGAGAGGGAGGAACTGACAGTGTTTGTGAACAACAGATGGTGTAATCCTGGGCACATCACTATTAAAAAACAACACTGTAGCAAGGACATTGAGTTGCTAGCCATTACCATGCAACTGGCATACCTCCTCAGAGAGTTCTCACATGTCATCGTGATCGCCATTTATGTACCCACCTCCGCAAGCGCTGAGGCAGCATGTAACATCATCCACACAGTCACCAGCAGGCTGCAGACCCAGCACCCAAATGCTCTCCAGCTCATCTCTGGTGATTTTAATCATGCTTCCCTGTCCTCAACTCTGCCCACTTTCACCCAGTATGTAATGTGCAACACCAGAGACAATAAAACATTGAACTTATTTTATGCAAACACCAAGGAGGCATACACCTCATCACTCCACCCTCCACCCCCCCATCCCGGAAGATCTGATCACAGTTTGGTTCACCTCCTGCCTGTGTACAAACCCATGGTACACAGACAACCTCCTGTTACCTGCACAGTGAAGATATGGTCTGAGTAGGCAGAGGACGCTCTGAAGGACTGTTCTGAATCCACTGCATGGGAGTAGCTCTGGAATTCACATGGTGAGGACATCGACAGCCTCACACACACCACCACAGGCTACATTAACTTATGTGTGGAGAACACTGTATCCACCAAGACCATACGGTTTTTCTCAAACGACTAGCCCTGGCTCAACCCTGAGATAAAGACACTGCTGAAGAAGAAAAGGATCTTCAGGTTGGGAAGCAAGGAGGAGCTGAAGTCCGTACAGAGGGAGATAAGGAGGAAGATTAGAGAGGGGAAGGACAGTTACAACAAGAGGATGGAGGACAAGCTGAAGCAGAGTGATGCTAGCGGTGTCTGGAGAGACCTCAAAACTATCTCTGGATACCAGAATATCTGCTCCCAGGTCATGGGGGGTAGGGAGTGGGTGAATGACCTGAACTATCTGCCCTCTTCTCCGCCTGCCCACCAACCCCTGCTGCTTCCACCTTCCTCTAGTCCCGCTGTTCACTGCTCTCCCTCCATCCCCCCCCCTTACATTCCCCAGCTCTCAGTACACATCCCCTGCTCTTTTCCCCCACACAGACCCAACACCCTTCCCTCCCAGCACACAGTTCCCCTGCCCCAGTCTGTCCCTCACTAAGACCCAGGTGACTGCTGAGCTGAAGAAGATCAAGGCAAGGAAGGCTGCAGGTCCGGATGGCATCAGCTCGAGGCTCCTCAAGTCCTGTGCAGACCAGCTGTGTGGGATTGTAGAGCACATCTTCAGCCTGAGCCTGAAGCTAGGAAGGGTACCACAGCTGTGGAAGACATCTTGCATGGCACCCATGCCGAAGACTCCGCACCCCAAGGACCTGAACAGCTACAGACCAGTGGCCCTCACATCATACCTAATGAGGACCCTGGAGAGGCTGCTCCTCACCCATCTCCGCCCCTTGGTGGGACCAGTGATGGACCCACTTCAGTTTGCCTACCAGCCTGGCACCGGGGTGGAGGATGCAGTGATCTTCCTCCAACACCATTCCATGTCCCACCTAGAGAAACCTGGGAGCACTGTGAGGATCATGTTCTTTGATTTCTCCAGTGCTTTCAACACCATCCAACCAGTGATCCTGATTGACAAGCTGCTGTGTGCAGGGATGGACTGGCACCTGTCATCGTGGATCCTGGGCTACCTCACAGACCGACCACAGTTTGTGAGAACCCAGAACTGTGTGTCTGACACCATCATCTGTAGTACATAGGTCCCCAGGGAACAGTTCTGGCTCTCTTCCTGTTCACCCTCTACACTGCTGACTTTACACACAACACACCACACTGCCATCTACAGAAGTTCTGTGATGACTCGGTGATTGTCACCCTCATCTCCGATGGGGATGATGTGGACTACAGAGGACGTATCCAGGACTTTGTGGACTGGTGCCAATGGAACTGCCTCCAGATCAGTACGAGAAAAACCAAGGAACTGGTGGTGGACTGCCGCAGGCATGGACAACCCCCCACAGCACCAGTAAACATCCAGGGAACAGACATTGAGATGGTGACATCTTACAAGTACCTGGGTGTTCACATGAACAATAAACTGGACTAGTCACACAACACCAATGGGCTCTACAGGAAGGAGCAGCGCAGGCTGTTCCTCCTGAGGAGACTCAGGTCTTTTGGAATGTGGGGGGCACTCCTGAAGACCTATGATTCTGTGGTGGCATCAGCCATCACATTTGGAGTGGTCTGCTGGGGCAGTGGTATTGCGGCAGACGACAGGACGAATCTGAACAGGCTGATCAAAAAGCTAGCTCTGTTCTGGGGCAACGCCTCGACCCAGTGGAGGAGACAGGAGAGAGGAGGATAGCGGCTAAGCTGTCATCTCTGCTGGAGTCTGAGTTCCACCCCATGCAGGACACACTGAACGCACTGAGGGGCTCATTTAGCGGTAGGTTGTGCCATCCTAAGTGCTCGAGGGAGAGGTTCCACAGGTCCTTCCTACCTACGGCTGTCAGACTTTATAGTCTAACCAGTGCTGCTCATAGAGGCCATACTAAATGTTACAACTTTGCACAATAGAAATTGTCCCCTCCAATACACAACTAAGACAATTACAATAATTGTCAAGGGTGGCAACAACACTGTTCATTTAAATGTGAAATAAACTGTCTGGGTCGATATTTACATTTTGCTGCGTAATTTAACTAACTGTAATGCTGTTGATACCATCTAGCTGCAATGCTCCTGCACTGTGTATATAATTGTGTACATATGTACATTTATTTACTGCTTTGGCTAACTAATTCTTATCTCATTATCTTATTTATTATTGCTGCTATCCCTGTGCTGCTGCAATCCTGTAATTTCCCCATTAAAGGCTTATCTTATCTTAAATTTGTTAGTGTTCTTGTAAAATTGTGACTTTTTTCTTGCCTTATTTGCTAACCTTTTCTTGTAATTTTTGAATTTTCTCATGAATGTTACTTTTTTACTGTAGTCTTGCAACTTTTTCTTATAAATATCACTTTTTTCCTTCTAAATTTGCCATTTTCTTGTAAATTTGTAACCTTTTTCCCATAAATTTACAACATTGTTCTTGAAAATATCTTTTTTCTCATAAATTTTCAATTTATTTACTCATATTTGCTATTTTTTTGTTCATTTGCAACATCTTCTAAAATTTTCCTCAAAAATTTGTGACTTTTATGGTAAACTTGCTATCTTTTTCTCATAAATTTTTACTTTTTTGTCATAAATCTGTGACTTTTTTCTTGTAAATTTGTGAAGTTTTACCTCAAATTTGTTAGTTTTTTTTGTAAATTTGTTACTGTTTTTCTTATACATTTTCACATTTTTTCTCATAAATTTGTGACCTTTTTCTCATAATTTTGCCTATGGCGCCAGTGTTACTGAAACCTGCTCACCCACATTAAACACAAATGAGGCCCTGATGGGGTTTAAAGCGGGTAAACAGATCACCTACTTACCTGCACCACAGATAAAGTCCTTGTGGGCAAACACAGATGGGGCCAACATGGAACCCACAGACAAACCCACATGGGACCCATAAGACAGCCCAGATTTAATCTTGGTGGGGCCCACATGGGCATGCTGGCTAGGCAATTGGAATTACTGTGTACCACACTGCATCGGTTCAGAATATGACCTCATAGATTTTTTTTCTCCCAGTAATTGAAGAACCTGAACTTTACATTTTTAATACATACAACTTGAATCCTTCAATCAGAACTTGTGCGTTTAAGGAGCTACTATTACACTCTTTTTCCACATGTTGACACAGTTCCCAGAGGTGTTATTTTTATTTAACCTTTATTTATACAGTGTACCCCCTCATGGATCGTCACCTTATCGTGGTGGTGGGGTTTGCGTGCCCCAGTGATCCCAGGAGCTATGTTGTCCGGGGCAATTTGCCTCTGATAGGGTCACCCAAGACAAACTGGTCCTGGGTGAAGGGCCAGACTAAGAACGATCCAACAGACTCTCATGATAAATTCTATATCAAGGATTCAGTGTACCCCGCCCAGTATGGGGTTACCGGGGCCCCACCCTGGAGCCAGGCCTGGGGGAGGGGCTCGAAGGCTAGCGTCTGGTGGCCGGGTTTCCACCCATGGGACCCGGCCGGGCTCAGCCCGAAGGAGTTACATGGGTCCGCCCTCCAGTGGGCTCACCACCTGCAGGAGGGATCATGGGTGTCCGGTGCTATGTGGATTAGGTGGCAGTCAAAGGCGGAAACCTTGGCGGACTGATCCCAAGCTTTCTAAACTGGCTTTTGGTAAGTGGAATATCACCTCTCTGGTGGGGAAGGAGCCTGAGCTGGTGTACAAGGTTGAGAGATACCGGCTAGATATAGTCGGCCTCACCTCAACACACAGCTCCGGTTCCGAAACCAGTCTCCTGGAGAGGGGCTGGAAGTTGGCCTTTCCTGGAGTTGCCCCGGGCGAGAGGTGACGAGCAGGGGTGGGTATTCTTGTATCCCTCCACCTTGCTGCATCTATATTGGAGTTTTCCCCGGTGGACGAAAGGGTTGCTTCCCTGCGCCTTCGGGTTGGGAAACAGGTCCTGACCATCATTTGTGCCTATGCACCAAATGATGTTTCAGAGTACCCACCCTTTTAGGAGTCTGTGACTGGGGTGCTGGAGGGTGCTCCTCTTGGAGACTCCATTGTCGTACTGGGGGACTTCAATGTGCACGTGGGCAACGACAGTGAAACCTGGAGGGGGGTGATTGGGAGGAACGGCCTGCCCAATCTGAACCCGAGTGGTGTTCAGTTACTGGACTTCTGTGCTAACCACAGTTTGTCCATAACAAACACCATGTTCAAGCATAAGGGTGTCCATATGTGCACTTGGCACCAGGACACCCTAGGTCACAGGTCGATGATCGATTTTGTTATCGTGTCATCAGACCTGCGACCGTATGTCTTGGACACCCGGGTAAAGACAGGTGCAGAGCTGTCAACTGATCACCACCTGGTGGTGAGTTGGATCCGATGGCAGGGGAGGAAGCCATTCAGACCTGGTAGACCCAAACGTATAGTGAGGGTGTGCTGGGAACTTCTGGCTGAGGCCCCTGTCCGGGAGGTCTTCAACTCCCACCTCCGGAAGAACTTCAACCACATTCTGAGGGAGTCTGGAGACATGGAGTCTGAATGGGCCATGTTCTCCACCTCTGCTGTTGAAGCGGCGGCCCAGAGCTGCAGCCGCAAGATGGTCGGTGCATCTCGTGGTGGCAACCCCCGAACCAAGTGGTGGACACCAGTGGTGAGGGGGGCCATTAAGCTGAAGAAGGAGTCCTATCAAGCTTGGTTGGCTTGTGGGACTCCCGAAGCAGCTGAGGTGTACCGGCAGGCCAAGCGGAGTGTAGCTCGGGTGGTTGCTGAAGAAAAAACCCGGGTATGGGAGGAGTTCGGTGAGGCCATGGAACAAGACTTTTGGTCGGCCTTGAAGAGATTCTGGCAAACTGTCCGGCGCCTCAGGAGGGGAAAGCAGCTCCCTGTCCACACTGTGTATGGTGCGGATGGGACACTGTTGACTTCGACTGGGGATATCGTCGGGCGGTGGAAGGAATACTTCGAGGATCTCCTCAATCCCACTGATACGCCTTCCACAGAGGAAGCAGGGTTTGGGGACGAGGGGGATGACTCGACTATCACAGGGGCTGAGGTCACCAAGGTGGTTAAAAATCTCCTAGGTGGCCAGGCCCCGGGGGTGGACGAGATTCGCCCTGAGTACCTCAAGGTCCTGGATGCTGTAGGGCTGTCATGGTTGGCATGCCTCTGCAACATTGCGTGGAGGTCGGGGGCAGTGCCTTTGGCATGGCAAACCGGGGTGGTGGTTCCTCTCTTCAAAAAAAGGGGACCGGAGGGTGTGCTCCAACTTTAGAGGGATCACACTCCTCAGCCTCCCTGGGAAGGTCTATGCCAAGGTACTGGAGAGGAGAGTCCGGCCGTTGGTTGAACCTCGGATTCAGGAGGAGCAATGCGGTTTTCGTCCTGGCCGTGGCACATCAGACCAGCTCTTTACCCTCTCGAGAATTCTTGAGGGTTCGTGGGAGTTTGCCCAACCAGTTTACATGTGTTTTGTGGACTTGGAGAAGGCATTTGACCGCGTCCCTCATGGTTTTTTGTGGGGGGTGCTTTGGGAGTATGGGGTATCGGGCTTGTTGTTACGAGCTATTCGGTCTCTGTACGACCGTTGTGAGAGTTTGGTTCGTATTGCCAACACTCGGTCGGAGTCATTCCCTGTGAGAGTTGGACTCCGCCAGGGCTGCCCTTTGTCACCGATCCTGTTCATAATTTTTATGGACAGGATTTCTAGGTGCAGCCAGGGAATGGAGGGTGTCATGCTTGGTGACCACAGGATCTCATCTCTGTTGTTTGCAGATGATGTTGTCCTGTTGGCTTCATCCAGCAATGACCTACAGGTCTTGCTGGGACGGTTTGCCGCTGAGTGTGAAGTGGCTGGGATGAGAATCAGCACCTCCAAGTCCGAGTCCACGGTCCTCAGCCGGAAAAAGGTGGATTGTCCTCTCTGGGTTGGGGACAGGCTCCTGCCCCAAGTGGAGGAGTTTAAGTATCTTGGGGTCTTGTTCACGAGTGAGGGGAAAATGGAGCGAGAGATTGACAGACGGATTGGAGCAGCATCTGCAGTGATGTGGACGTTGTACCGGTCTGTTGTGGTGAAGAGGGAGCTGAGTTCTAAGGCAAAGCTGTCGATTTACCAGTCAATCTATGTTCCTACTCTCACCTATGGTCACAAGCTTTGGGTAATGACCGAAAGAACAAGATCGCGGATACAAGCGGCTGAAATGAGCTTTCTCCGTAGGATTGCTGGACTCACCCGCAGAGATAGGGTGAGGAGCTCAGTCATCCGGGAGAGGCTCAGAGTAGAACCGCTGCTCCTCCACATTGAAAAGAGTCAGTTGAGGTGGTATGGGCATCTGATTAGGATGCCTCCTGGACGCCTCCCACTTAAGGTGTTTCAAGCACGTCCCACTGGGAGGAGACCCCGGGGCAGACAGGACTCGGTGGAGAGACTATGTCTCCCAGCTGGTCTGGGAACGCCTTGGTATCCTCTCTGAAGAGCTGGAGCAGGTGGCTGGGGAGAGGGAAGTCTGGGCTTCTCTGCTTGAACTGTTGCCTCCGCGACCCGGACCTCCGGAAAAGTGGTAGAAGATGGATGGACGGATGGATTATACAGTGTAGTTCCACTGACAGGCAACCTCTCTTTTTCAAGGACGCCCTGTTGACACTCACACAATTACACATTCACACCTGGAAGCTGCCCAGTACAACCACAGACTGACCAGTAGCCATTGAGCAGCTCCACTAGAGCTGTTGGGGTTAAGGGTCTTGCTCAAGGGCACCACAGTGGGGTTTAGGAGGGTGGCGCAAATACTGCTACGTTATCTGTCCTACCCAGATCTGATCCTGCTGGTTCAGAGGGATCAGATCTGCAACCTTCCACTCACCAGTCCACACCCCTAACCATTAGGCCACCAATGCCTAATGGTTAATGTCTCTGATGTGTCTCTCATGTGCTTTGGTCAAAATACCTCAGGGTTTAATCATTGCAGCCCCATTTTACACATGGGGAAGCAGCCCTCCTCCAAATGGGCTGCTTTGTGGTGTAGTAGTAGTAGATTAGTTTATTTGACAGGGACAGTGCAATAAACATAGACAATTAATCAAAGACAATCAATCTGATGTGTTGCACATAGAGTGTATAGCTATTAGCTAATTTGCAACTCTTGTCCCTGGATGGGCTTTAGAAAAAAGAATCAAGATAAAAATATACACAATAACCACATACATCAATGCAGAAAAATTATAAATACACAATTATAAATATTATAAATATTATAAATACACAAATATAACAGCCTGACTCACCTTTAACATAAATATTATAAATACACAAATATAACAGCCTGACTCACATTTAACACATATAACATAACTCACATTTGCCTATTTCAGGCCTTCCTCCCTCCGTCACTCACTATAAACAAACACATTTATTCCTTCCCTTCATTCACTCTCACTTTGCAGACAAATAATTCATACATGAGTACATTCTTGTTTATTTTTCAGCCAGTTTTTAACATTTTTAGTGAATGTTTTTAAGTCCGTTATTATTTTAATTTCATTTGGCATTGTGTTCCAGATGTGACTGCCCTTTATAGAGAAAGCTGTTTGTCCAAATGTGGTTCTGCGGTGGAATATTTTACAGTTATTGTTAACAGAACTCCTGGTGGCTCTGCTGCTGTCCTGTCTTTGGACGAAACCAGCAAGTGGCTCGGGTGCTGATTTATGGAAACATTTGAACGTTAATTTCAGAAGACAGAGGTCAATGAAGCTCTCAAAACTCAATAGGTTGTATTTTTTTAAAACATTACAGTGATGCCACCTAATGGGCTTTTTGTCCAAGATTTTTAGGGTTTGATTATATAATGAACCTATATGTCTTATTGTGGAAGGGGCTGCTTGAGCCCAGACTGTCAAACAGTATGATATATGAGAAAAAACCATAGAATGCATATACAGTGCAGCTGCTTCGTAAGGTATGTAATATCTAATTAATTTAAAGCAGTTCAGATTTTTTTTTACTGTTTTTGAAATTTTCTTTATATGAAGATTAAATTTGATTTGAAATTTGAATTTTGGTGTATTGCTTTAAATACCAGTGACCACCAGTTCACCCTACCCTCCTTCTTTCATCATTTCTCTGAGGTCTCTCTTTTGGAGGTAACACAATGTTTGAGGCTAACATTAGCTTTTAGCTTTGGCCATCAGACTAAGTAACAAACAACCAAATACTGAGCTTAAAAGCCCAAATAAAGCATAATCAGAGACAGGGATGTGTGATTTGAGTGGGTGACAGCATATGACCAGTCCCTGCAGTAAAATTAGCACATAAACAACTGTGAATGAGTAAATGCTAACTCTGCTAATGGAAGCTAATTGCTGCTAATTGAGGAGGTGTCCAGTCCAGAGTATAAGAAACTATAATAAAATGAGCTAATGTATCATCTATAAATTAAATATATGGTCAAAAGTTGAGATGACAAAAGATGACAGAAGACTCGCCTTGCAATAGCAGAGAGGCGAGAGAGGTGGCCTCAGAAGGAGGTCAGTGATGGGCTCCACAGTTCACTGAAATGTACTGAGTCAAGTTAAAAGATTCGTCAGAAATAGTTGCACACCAAATCACTCATTGCTGTACTAGAGCTCCAACTATCTACCACTCACTGAACTGAGAGTCAGCTGAACCATTTGTCTCGTTTGCGGCTCAGGCGAGTGATTCGGCTGGTGATCCCTGGCTTCCAGTACAGTTCCGGTGAGTGATTCAGTACAGTGTGTTCACCCATAAAAACTAGTACACTTGATCGAATGATTCACGTATGTTACAGCACTAATGCAGGCATGGCAGATACAAGTAAGCAAAATCGTCAGCAGGCTGAGAAAAGAATGGGGGGAAAACAGAGCCCAGTTTTACTAGGTGGTTCAAACCTGTTGTTGGCATTAGCACTAAAGCTTTCTGTCGCTGCTGCAACATGAAAATGTCTGCAAAAATGTCACTGGATTGTGGTTCGCAATAAAACTGTGAAACAGGTTTCTGCTTCAATTATCAGAGGCATTTTAGTAGTAGTTTAGATGGATGGATTGATGTTTATTCCTAATGTATAAATGGAGAACTTCTCAAAATATTTATGAGGCAGGACTTTGATACATGATGATTCAACAGAAGCCATATAGAAGACAGTTAAGTATGACCACAGATGCCAACTTCTCAGTAAGGAAAGTAGCTATTGATTGTCCTAAAAGTTGCTAGAAGTCGCTAAATGATGCCATCGCCAAATTTGCATAATTGGTCATTTGCATGTACAGTAATTGTAATGGGTGCTGTAGGACAGAAGAATAAAGCTGTGGGAGAGATAAAAAAGTGAGTAAAACACACCCTAAATATGTTTAGAACTCAAATTAACTTTCTTCTGTTGATTCTTGGTTTGTTTGTTTTAATTTGGCATTTAAATAGGCCATCACTTCTGTATCATAGCCAATAAATGGCTTCAACCAGCCTTTGAATTCAGGGTTTGATTCCCACTCCTTTCTATATTTTTGAGCGTACCGTTTAGACTGCGACACAATGCGGTAGCTGCTAGATGTTTAGCTTATGTCACAGAGACACACACACAGTGGATGAAGTGAGTATGTGACTGAGGCTGTTAGTGAAATGCAGTGATTTATTAGTGTGACACTGACATTGAAGAAACATTTACATTGATTGGCGGGAGGGGCGGTTGTGCATGCGTAATTCATTTGCAGTCTGCACATGAGCGGCATGGGCGTGGGTCTCGTCTCTGACTGCAAGTAACTGCTGCACGAGGCTACTGTGAGACTGACCGCTTGTGAGTGCTTTGGGATGGGGAAAAGCTCACGGTAGCACCCGCTGCATGTTGAAGATAGTAGCTGCAGACCAGTAGTGCTTTCACGTCAGTAGGGCTTGACATTAACTTTTTTGCTCACCGGCCACTGTGGCTAGTGATTTTCCAAAGTTACTAGCCATTCAGCCTTTACACTAGCCACAATTTTGTAGTTGGAAAATTATGTTTATTATGATCAATTCTGGAATTTCCCCACTGTGGGACTAATAAAGGCTTATCTTATCTTATCTTATCAAATTTTATCATCACATGCTAAAATGTAGTTGAATTAAATGTACAACCTTTTTAAATGCAATGACCCTTATACAGTACATGCATAAAAATAGCAAGAGAAACACTATTTAAGTAGTTATTAACAGCAGTAAATACTGTAAAACAGTTGAGAAAAATATTTGTGATGTGAGAATGAAGTACAGGTAGATTTGGGGTCCATCCCAATTCTAATTTCTACCCTTTTCCCTTCGCCTACCCCTTGGCTCTTGAAATCAAGGGCCCTTTGTTCTCATCAGAAAAAGAAAACTGATGAGAAAAAATTATCATCTTACAGAGAAAAATGTCTCAAATTTACACAAACTATTCTAATCAGTAGAAAATTAGAAATTTACTAGAAATAAAGCTGTAAATTCACAGAGAAAAGTTTGGATGCCCTTGTCGGCTGTTTTTGGCCTACAGGCCATATGTTTGACACCCCTGGACAAGCTCATTAAAAACACATATTTAGAGGATTTATTTCCATGACGTAGTTGCATATCACAACAGCATGTAAATGGATAAGATAAAATAAAATAGGAAGCACAGATAAACGAACGTTCACCTTACAAGAAGCTTCATATTTGTCTTTACAGCAACAAATCACAGTCACTTTTCTCTGTGTGGTGAGAAAACTTACATTTACACAACTGTGGACATTACGGCGACTGGGACGGTTAAAGGGTGGCCAAGGCCCCTAGTGGTCAAGAGTGGTAAAAAAATTTTGTCAATAAAATAGTTCAGATTTCCAAGGCTATAACTTGAAAGTTGCAAGAGATAATGGCTTACTGTCAATTAGAAAGATGTAGAATATGATCCAAAGTTTTAGACAGGAATAAATTTATACATCTAATTTGCATAATGTCACGGCAGCTATATAAATTACATAACTCAGTCAAAAGTGCACCTTGCACACATTTAAACAAAGAATGGTTTGGGTTTTTTTTGACACAGTTTTGTCTACAGGGGTATGTTTTTATCTAATCTTCAAAGTATGTGAGCCAGAAAATCAATAAAATGTAAAAAAAAACAACAAATTCCTCACTTACCTGTGGCGGGGGGGGGGGGGCTCACTCGCTCATGTGATCGGTCCGTTTTCACCCATCGTGGACGTTGTTTTGCATTTGGTCGGTCATTTACGCTCTCTACCACATCTACAAACTCTTATGATTATCCCACGTTAATTTCGTTTGTATGGCGTGGCTATTTTTCCCTTTTCATGCATTTTATTGTGAGGTTTCATGACGATGTGGGCACCGCCATCTTGGTGTTATGAGCTTAGTTTTTCCCCCATTGTGTGAGCTCAAAGCAGAAAAAGGAAGAAGAATAATGAGGATTTCTTCTTCTTTGCTATAGTCCATGTCAGGCATGATTCCTCTGATGCGTCCCTGTCACCTTTTGAACTGTCAGATCAGTGCAGATGAGTACAAATTGTCAGTATAGCTGGGGGATGTCAGAGTGAGTTGACAGGTGCAGTTGCTGCGCTGTGCCACTGGGGGCGTGTGACCCATCCATGAAATGTGGACAGTTAAAAGGTTAAATGTGAGCTTCTTGCTCTAAAAATACTCATGTTTAACCACAGAGGTAGGAGCTGATGTTGGGGCTACTCACCGCTCAGACAACAGCATTTCTTCCCACCAGGTAGGACAGGAGATCAACCAAGCGACACTGGACCAATGAGGACACACTATGTGCAGATAGTGCTTCTGGGAGTTGTAGTTTCATAGTCTCACATTAAGTGTGTTACTGAAGCAGATGGTCCTGAGCCATGTCACAATGAAAACTGGGTGTGTACAGTAATTTTCCCCAAAATATAATAATTTTAAGCTGTTGGTATGATACTTCAACATTTCCCATCTGGCAACACTGGCGAGGGTAGTTGACCCCTCTTCACAGTCATTCAGAATTCCTGGCTGTGATAGGTCTGACTAGCTAATGTTGGTAGCCAAATCTACCCGTCTATTACAACCAAAATATCACAAAATAAGACAGAATAGCACAACTGTGGATTAATAAATGAACTGGTCTACTAAGGTGACTACAATTTACAAAAAAAAAAAAAAAAGAGCTTTAAAATCCCTGGTTGCACTAATTTGCGTTGCTAATCTAGCCAAACTAACAGTTCCATTACCAATGTCAGGAAACAAAATTTGGCAGAATTATGAGTGGTATATTATCTACTATGGATTACTGAAAGAGCTGGGACCATGGATATCTAGTGGGGTGACTGTTAAATAACGACGTGATAACCTCACGGAACAGAAGAGCCAATCCAAACGAGGCGTGTCAGACAGCTTTGTAGTCCTAGATCCTGTGGGAGAGGAGAACTCCTGTGGAGAAGGACTTTGGGCTGTTTGACTCTGGAGTCCATAATGCCACAAAAGCCCTAAATAATGGTCCAAAATAAAGGGAAACCCCAAAACACACATTGGGGGGCTTTATAAATTTAATTACTAATTATTTTACTGGCACACCATATCAATCATATTTTAAAGGTACTTCATCATATTTTTGCATATAATAATTTTACAATTGTGGAAGGATAAAATTCCCCCAGAAAAAAAGTATATACTGTACATAGTTTATTTAAACGTTTTTAAAAATACATTAGGGTTTCTAACTATCTGCTGCAATCATCCAGCAGATATTCAGTTCAGAAGGTGTTACCAGTTTCAAGGCTCCAAAAGGTTTTATCTCCACAGCCAAGGAGAGGCCAACAGTGGCCAGTAATCCAACATCCTCCCTCTGGAGTCACAGAAATAAATAAAACAGGAGGTTTTTCCCAGTAGCTGCTGTGAAGACAATGTGGGCATTTTTAAACATGTATTTAAATACAGAACTATTACAGAGGCTATTACACATCACATCTGTGGAGGAAGGAAACAACTCATCTGGACCAAATCTGGCTGTGTAAAGGACACACAATCGGCACAGTGGGGGGTTTACACTGCATGTCGCAGACAGCATTTTTTTTTTTTTTTTTTTCTGCCAGAAGCACTCTGGATCTTTTTGCTTGAGGAAAGCTATGCTGAAAAGTTGAACTTTTGTCAACTTTTAGCCCTCTGGGCACAGAGACAAAAACAGTTGACTGCCCAGAATGTTTCTGTGCTGAAGGTGTTACGCATTTAAAACACAACAAAACTGAAAGAAAATGAACAGGAAATTACAGTGGCTCAGAGAGCTCACCAAAATCCAAAAAGTTACAGTATAATGGCAAATGTTGCAACACAAATACAGAAAGTCACAACAGAGATTAAAAAAAAAAGCCGCAACACAACACAAGTACAAAAGCTGAAACACAAATAATAAAAAGTCACAACACAAATAGGGCTGTCTATACATCCAGTTACCTCACGTGAACGCGCAAAGCACAGAGGAGACAAAAACCGGCAGTTTATCATTGAAGCAATCATCATCATCATCATCATTGCAGTCTGTCGGGGGCGACAATGACTGTTTCATTTAGGTCTGATCAGATTCCCCCACGCAACTCTGTCCTTCGCCTTCCGCTGCCAGGAACTCCTGACCTTGTTAACCTGGGCGACGTCCGAGCCAGTATGAGTTGCTTTCTGACTGACCATTTCATGAAACTGCTTGCAAAGTATTTGAGTACCACTAGCTTTTGCTGGACTAGCGGCACATTCTTGGCAGATAGAGGTATAATCAGTGGCAAGGACAGGCCAAGACAAACTGACTCCAGTATCTGTTGCAATGACTGACCAGATAAACTAATCTAAAAGCTATTTTTGTACTCTGAAGAAGGTATACATTTTTTTTTTTGTTTTCTGACCTGTCCTGGTTGTACCTGAAGTAACAGGACTCGGTATTGTTGTTTTTTCCAACCAGTCGTGGTTTCTGGAGATTTCTGTACTTGGATTTATCGGGACTTGGCCAACTTAGGTTGGCCAAATCACGGCATATTAATATTATGACGAGCTTTCACCAAAAGATTGGATCAGATATGATCAAAAACTTTAAATTTGTGATCTCACAAAGTGTCCCTACCATCTACCGGCCAGTATGTGGAAGAATGATTCAACAGTGCCCAGCAACAATATTTAGTGGAATCTGTAACGATGAATAAATGCGCCAGCTTGGCTATACATTGGCAGAACACTCCAATAATAGAAAATAAATCGGACCTGCTGTGGAAATCCCCAAAAAGCCATCATGTTTAGGTTTGCAAAATTTATCCACCGGAGCTCACAGGAAATACAGCCTCCCATCTCCCATGTGGGAGACGCGGTTTGTTTACACTCGTAAAAAAAAAAAGAAAAAAAAATTACACTTGTTCACCCTGTTAATCCCGACACTTCGTTTCAGCTCTACAGAGCTTCGGTCTATTTGCCAGCAGGTGAGTGTCAGTCTTATTTTTAAACTAGTTTAATTATAGTGTTAATATGTTTACTCTGAGGCTGATAAACAGCTCAAGTTGGAATTAATATTTCTACCAAGCCGACGCGTTTCTATGCTAATGCTATTTTAGCTATTAACTCCCTCTGATACAAATTCGGGTGTTTTTCGCATGTTTGCATTAACTTTAAGTGTAGGCAAGTTACTTTTAAAGATAAATAAGAGTCCTAGTTTGGTAAACAGACATACCTGCAGCAGGAGCAATCTCCATTTGTGGCCAGACGGAGACGTGGATCATATCATCCCTCAGCCAACTCGTATGAAAAGGCAGCCCACAAAATCCTCCTTCGGTAATCTCTGCTGGCCGATATGAATCTAAAAAACTTTTATTCTGATTGCTATCATCATATTTCATAAGATGGTGATGGCTACATGAGCCAGTTGCACACCAATTCAACATTTTCTGTATTTAAATTTAGCTAACATTGCCATAGAAATGCATTGAAATCATCACTTTTTGAAAACTCTGTGCATCACTCTGCGCGTTCATGAGATCGGTGATGTAGCGTAGACAGCCCTATACAAAAAGCTGCAACAAAAATACAAAAAAAAGTTGCAACGCAAATACAAAAGCATGCTAATGTTAGCATCAATGCTAACATTAGCATGCTAATGTTATTATGCAGCCGTTTCATAAATTCATAAGTTACATTAGCATGCTAATGTTAGCATGCTAATGTAAAGGGCCATCCACACCAAACACTATGAAGCTAACTATAACTATAAAATTATAGTTTTAAAAATTGTTCTAACTAAAGTGGATCACTGCCACTTGAGTTAGAATGATTTTTAAAGCTGTAGTTAGCTTTATAATGTTTGGAGTGGATGGCCCTTTAGTGTCAATGCTAACATTTAGCTTTAGATTCCTTTATTAGTCCCACACTGGGGAAATTACAGGGCATCCACATGAGTGGATGAGGCAGCCACTGGTGCGGAGCCCAACCCTTTCACCATTCACACACACATTCACACCTGGGGCCACTTTAGAGTCTCCAGTTAACCTAAATTGCATGTTTTCGGCATGTGGGAGGAAACCAGAGAAATCCCGGGGTAAAACCACGCAGACACGGGGAGAACATGCAAACTCAACACAGATCACTGTTGGTCAGGGTCTGGGATCGAACCCAGGATCCCCCAGCCAAAGGCGAGTGGCTGTGCTGCCACAGTGCTAACCACTCCCCCACCGCGCTGCCCCAGCGCGTGCTATTGCTAAGATTAGCAGGCCAATGTTAGCAAGCTAACTTATAAACAGCTGCAGAAGAATGCTAACATGCTAATGCTATGACACCATTATCATGCTTTTGCATTTGTGTTGCAGCATTTGCTGTTGTGGTTTTTGCATTTTGGTGAGCAGTGCTGCCAACTCCTCAATAAGGAAAGTAGCTATTGGCTGTCCTAAAAGTCGCTAAATGACATAATCGCCTAATGTGCATAACTGGTCCTGTGTATGTAATTGTAATATATGCTGTAAGAGAAAGGAATAACATTGTGGGAAAGACAAAAAGTGAGTAAAAACACCCTAAATATGTTTAGAACTACAAATTGACTTCTGTCGATTCTTGCTGTTTTTATTGCCACAACTCCAACCCTCCTCCTTTATCCATTCTTGGGACTGGCAAAAGCGATCAAAAAGCGGTACTATGGTGGAGTTGCCTAGGTTTTTTTAAAGAAAATTTTACAATATTCATCATCAGCCAGTGGCAGTTTTGCACATGTGCCACTGATTTGCAGTCTAGATGCAGATGGGTGAACACCTCCTGCTCTGACTGCAGCTGAGAGAGACTGCTGTTTGAGGACTGGGCCACCCGTGAGTGCTCTGGGACAGGGGAGGGGCCCACGGCAGCACTCGCTACTCATTGAGAAGGGGATACTTTCACATCAGAGTCTCCAAAAGTCTCCAATTACACCAGAAAAACTTGCTAGATCTGTCGCTGGTCACTTTCTGGAAAAAAAATTGCTAGTGGGGTCTGAATACTCACTAAATAGAGCAACAAAGTCGCTAAATTGGCAACACCGGTTATTTTATCGTTCATACTGTACATGAATAAGTACCTGTAGCAATAAAACAAGGCTTGAGTCCTCGCGTTCCTTGAATGCATCACGGGATGGGGAGAGTCTCATGGTAGCAGCTGCTGCTTGTTGAGGACGAACTGCAATCGTGCTTTCATGTCAGAGTCTCCAAAACACCAGAAAAGTCTCCAACAACACCAGAAAAAGTCCCTAGTCACTTTTGACAAAAAAGTCACCAAGAGGATTTGAAAAGTTGCCAGATTTGGCAAGAAAGTTGCCAAGTTGGCAACACTGTTGGTGAGCTCTCTGGGCCACGTAGAAAAATAAATGAAAAAAAAAAACAGTCTGTGGATACAGGGCCTTATTTCTTAATTTTACCACCGTGATCAGTTTGACTGGGCTACGCATCTTTGGCCAACAGTGTTTGTAAAACAGCTACTTGTAGGTTTGATAGTAAAAATGTCGTGAATCCAAATGTTGTGAATTAAAGCCACTTTTCCACTACCGCCTACTCAGATCGACTCACCCCGACTCTATTCGGCCAGGTCGTTTTCCATTACAACTGAGTACCACCTCAAGGTGGGTGGGTTCATTATAGGAAGGCAGCCCGTTATCCCATTATGTTGTTGACATGCTGTCGTTTTGCTGTCAGATGTGAATACTTATTACAGCAAGCACAAAATACAAGCAAAGCATGGAGTTAGTGGTGATGACTAGCTAGCTCATTGTTTGCATACAGGAGACATTGGCGATATCCTTGTTCAAAGTGAGGTTGCTACCAATGGGACAAATAACGTAAAAGATGCTTAAAATCACAAAACACTCACTGTCCTCCCTGTGAACAATTATCAGCTCAGTGACCTCCTGGCATACTTTTTCATTTGGGGTCGCTCCGTCGATGGGGCTGAAAAGTTCATAGGCTGAAAAGTTCATAGTGGTCAAATTTGACCAAATGTGGTTTATTTTTCAAGCGCAGGGATCCAAGCGCTGCAATACTGATGGAAGAAGTGTGTGGACCGATTGGGGGAGACTGTTGAAAAATAACCACATTTGGTCAAATTTGACCACTATGAACTTTTCAGTCCCGTCGCCAGTGGAGAGACCTGAAATGATAAAGTATACCAGGAGGTCTCCGAGCTGATGGCTGCTCATGGGGAAGACGGTGAGTGTTTTGTGATAGTGATTGTTGATTATCACAGAAATAATAAAAACTCACGGCCAAATTTACTGTACAAATGGCGGTTTTGAATCTTGTGAAGACGTCGCTCTCATCCACTGATGTTACACCCTCGCCAATGAGTAGCCTGCAATCTGTTGACGCCACATTTTCAGCTCAACTCAGCACGGTTGGAACCTCACTCGAGTAGGCACCAAAATAGTACCTGGTACCAGGTACTAGGTACTAATGGAAAACCCTACAAACTGAGTAGAGTCAAGGCGAATGGGGATAAGTAGGTGCTAGTGGAAAAGGGCCATAAAGAAGATATTTATCAAATATAGTCACCATCATTTCATATGCTCTCATCTTCATATATAATAATCCACCACAGTGGTTACTGTAAAAAAAAGCTGCAAAATATTCTCCTTTACCCAAAGAAGATAGATTATTTAAATTACAAAAGGTTCAGACCCAAAATATATTTTGGTTTTTCCAGTTAGTCACTGATCTCCGGAGCCTCACCGGGAGTCTGTTTATTCAATAACTTCATTCCACTCCCGCTGCTCTTTTCTTCCAACAGCCATCTCTGAAGGAACCGGGAAAAGTGTTTGTCCTTCAGATCCCATCCTTAACAAGGACCGGCCAGTCTGTTCCTCTGGGCCGGTCTCAAAAATGGGAGAAAACTCATGTGGGTACTGAGTCCATCTCCCCACGTGGAGATGCAGCATTGGGTGAGGAGTGCTAGCTGCGGCCTCTGTGGATCGGCTGTCTGTGGGCAACCCGGGAACATGAAGCGCAGCACGTCGTCTTGTAGTAGTCATAGACGCAGAGGCGAGCCTGGACCACCACGACGCAGTTGAAGTACTTGTCCCTGCAGTTCTCATCTATAAGCACCCCACAAAGGGAAGGTGATGTTACGTTTAAGCAATATTAACATGAGAGGGAGTGCGGTATTGGTGAATATGTCACTACAGTGATTCAGTTCCACAAGCAGAATTAATTAATTGACAGCAACATATGACAAAAGATTATGATTTGCATTTGTTTCAGCTGTTAATCTGCTCGACCAACAAAACAGAGCTGCTCCTGACTGTACCCAGTTAGCTGTTCTTAAGACTGACCAATGTGAGGTGTGCAGGGCTCCGGGTTGCAGTCCTCCCTCACCGCTGGTTTCAGCTGTTCGTCACATGCGTCGCTGGGGACCATGCTGTCAGACAGACAGCGCACCTCCCGAACACGGAAACCTCCCTCGCAGGTTTTTGAACACTGGTAGAAACACAATTCATTCTCATGTGATAACACAACTCTCCAAAGTTTGTAAAAATGTGGAGTGTTTCGATCATCCATATGCATGTTGTAAATTTACAAGAAAATAGTTAATGGGCATTTTCAAGAAAGAAGTCCCAAATGTGCAACAAAAAGGGACAAATTTATGATTAAAAAAAAATTTGCAAACTAACAAGAAAAAGTAGCATATTTATGAGAAAGAGAAGTAAGTTTTTGAGAAAAAAGTTGCAAAATTATGAAATAAACATTGCAAATTTACAAAAAAGTAAAATTGTGAGAAAAAAGCTGCAAATTTACAGCAAAAGTCACAAATTTTTAAGGAAACACTGCAAGTTTATCAAAAGAAAAAGCTGTATATTTCAAAGAAAAAAAGTGGCAAATTTGCAAGAAAAAGGAAAAGTAACAATATGATTAAAAAAGATGCAACTTTACAACAAAATTTGTGAGAAAAAATTGCAGACTTAAAAGAAAAAAGTTGCAAATTTATGAGAAAAAAGTTGAAGATTTACAACAAAAAAGTAGCAAATTTGAGAAAAAACTTGCAAATTTATGAGAAAACAGTTGTAGATTTACAACAAAAAAGTTGCAAATGCATAAGAAAAAAGTTGCAAATTTATGAGAAAAAAACTTGTAGATTTACAGCAAAAAGTTGCAAATTTACAAGACAAAAGCTGCAAATTTATGAGAAAAAAGCTGTACATTTCAAAGCAAAAATCTGTAAAATAAAAAATACATTTATGAGAAAAAAACACTGCAAATTTTAACAAGAGCACTCTGAGGCGAGTGCAATATCCCCTGCCTCCATTTTCTTTGAAGATCCCAATAGTTACTGACAGAGAGCAAATTACCAAATTACGATAAGCCCATCATCCACGAAAATACAAAAAAATTATACAACCCATAGTTGGAGGGCAGGATCCCAAGGTGAACCTGTGTAGCAAGTTTGATGACCCTAGAGAGCTTTACAAGTTCTATAGTAAGAGATCATAGGGAGTGCCAAACCTGATACACAGGGTCACCAAAGGGTGATACACAGGGTCACCAAACCTGATACACAGGTTTGGTAACCCTAGCTTTCTTTGTTGTTGAGATATAGTTTATGAGCCATTTTGATGTTGGCCTTTGATCTTGCAATCCCAAAGCCACAGTCACACTTCAGGGTCACAGGGTGAACCTTTGTACCAAGTTTGGTGGCCCTAGCTTTACTCATTGTACAGTAATAAGGCATAAGAAATGTTAACCTTGACCTTTTGACTGCAAGCCCATAGTAAGAGGTCAGAATCCCAAGGTGAACCTGTGTACCAAGTTTGGTGACCCTAATTTCACTCGTTGTACATTAATAAGGCATAAGGAATGCTAACCTTGACCTTTCGACTGTTTGACTCCAAACCCATAATCATAAGTCAGGATCCCAAGGTGAACCTGTGTCGCAAGTTTGGTGACTCTAGCTTTACTCGTTGTACAGTAAAAAGGCATAGGAAATGCTAACCTTGACTTCTGACCTTTTGACCCCAAACCCATAGTCAGAGGTCATAATCCCAAGGTGATCCTGTGTCACAAGTTTGGTTACCCTAGCTTTCTTTGTTGTTGAGATAGAGTTTTTTTTTTTTTTTGTTTGGTTTTTTTTTTTTTTTGTTACTTATTTGTACTCGTAGGTAGACTTGGTTTGCAGTCTGGTGACAAGCCACCGGCTGCTGGTCGCTGCGTGCGCGAGCGCCCTAAACCTACATGTTTTTGGTGTGCGGGAGGAAACCGGAGAAATCCCGGAGTAAACCCGCGCAACACGGGGAGAACATGCAAACTCCACACAGCTCACTGTTGGTCGGGGGCTGGGATCGAACCCATGATCTCATGATCCCCGCGGTCCCCCAGCCGAGGGTAAACTGTGCTGCCACAGTGCTAAACCACTGCGCCACCGTGCAGCCCCCGTGCAGCCCGTGGTTATAAGCCATTTTGATGTTGATCTTTGAAATTGTGATTGCAAAACCACAGTCCACACTTCAGGATCACAGGGTGAACCTGTGTACCAAGTTTGATGACCCTAACCTTACTCATTGTACAGGAATAAGGCATAGGGAATGTTAACCTTGACCTTTGACCTTTTGACCCTAAACCCATAGTCAGAGGTCAGGATCCCAAGGTGAACCTGTGTACCAGGCTTGGTGGCCCTAGCTTTACTTGTCTTATAGTAATAGTAAATGTAGCATTTACCATAGTGCAACTGCAATGTTAACTTTGAACTTTGGCCCCTTGACCCCAAACCCATAGTTAGGTCAGGGTGTAAATCATCTAAGATGTGTATTAGATACAACTGCTGTATCGATTTGAAAACCCTACGCCATTTCTTTAAGTAGTTATTGTGTGTGGAAGATTTAGGAAAAATCTGACCTCTGACCGTAATGTCATCCGATGAGAGTGAAATGGCAATATGCGCATCATCAGTGTATATCAAACCATGGTACCAAGTTTCAAAACAAGTGGACCAAAACTGTAGGAGGAGTTGATTTCACAATAGTGGGACAGGCGGATGGACAGACTGACCCATAACATAATCTCCCGCCGGTGGAAGCCCAAAGGGGTTGAAGAGCCCTTTGGGCAAAGACTGAAGGGCTCTTCGACCACTTTGAACTTCCACCGGCAGGGGATAAAAAAAAACTGCATATTTCCAACAAAAAAAGCTACAAATTTACAAAAAAGAAGTAGCAAATTTATGGAAAAAGTCCCAAATTAGAAAAATATATGCTTAGCACTGGTGTTTCAAATGTATTTTATCCAGTTGCGTAACATGATATAGAAAGGTTTATGTTGATATTGAGGGGACCATTCTCTCTTTTTAAAGGCTAAAATCTTACATAGCGTTTGCGATTTAAAGCAGACAGGCTTTCATATCTCACTCACAGCGCTCCAGTCAGTGTGGTACCACTTTGCGCCGCAGGCCTTGATGTTGCAGCTCTGTTGGCTGAGAGGCCGCTCCAGGGACGAGCACTCGTACGGCGGCATGACGATGAATCCCTCGTCTGACTTCATCAAACACACCACTGACCTCTGCTGGCTGCCAGGGCCACACTCTGCAGAGCACTTGGTCACAAAAAAAAAAGGACAGACATGCCAGACCAGATGGATTCAGTTTTTAAAAAAAAAGATCACATCACATGTCTGCAAAGTCACACAGATATCCCAGGTATTAGACAATTTCCCCCTTAAGCTGAGTGCGACTTCCTGTCGTCCTCATACCTGGCTCCAGGGCCCTGTGAACCACTCGATGTGGTTCTCACAGGGGCCGTTGTTGCAGACCTGAGTGTCGGCGGGCCGCTCTGGGCCGCATCCCTCCAGAGGGAGACTGCCGATGTGGTTGGTCAGACAGACAATTCCACGGGTTCGTACACCCATCCCGCATTCGGTCGAACACTGTGGAGGGGAAAGATTCACTCCAAATCCAAACAGCACCAGTCTGATCATGTAGCAAAACTGTGTTTTATGTTTTCATTTGTAAAAAAAAAAGCAACAATGAATGGAAAAGTTGTCAAAACTAACAAAACAGAAGTAGGATGTGGACGGATTTATTATTTTTCTGACATTTTAGGTCTTGATTAGGAAAGGATAGTGGAGAGAGACACAGAAAAGGGGATATGAAACAAGAACCAGCTGAACATGTAGATGATTCAAACCAGAGATCATCTGCATTTGAGCATTATGCCCAAATGCCTAAAATGAACCTTAAATACCAATCCAAGTGGTAATCCAAAAGATTTACTTTGTTATTAATAAAGAGAATTATTAGGCACCTTTTCCACATGTTGACACAGCTCCCAGAGGTGTTGATGAAATGTCTGTGACATGCTTTGGTCAGAAGACCTCAGGGCTTAATTACAGCAGTACCATTATACACACGGGGAAGGAGCGCCTCTCAAAATGTGAGATTTGATGGCATTTTGCTATAAATGCTGTATGCCAATGCTGTAGGCAATGTTGGTCATTTTTATGACAGGTTTATTGAGCACTTAATTTTCAATTAATTGTAATGTAGCTCATGAGTTTATTTATTTTGGACTCATGGTTATGTTGGTTTATTCTCTTCTAGTTCCTAGCTATGGTGTAATATTCCTTGTCTGGTTTTGTCACCCTTGCTCTTAGCTTTCTTGTGATTATTTCCTGGGTCATTTATTTAGTCTTATTTTGATATTGGGTTTATTGTGAAAGTACTTCTTGTTCTGTTTAATTTTATTTTGGTAGGGTCTACCTGTTTATCCCGTATCATGATTTACTACTTTACCTTTGAGTTATATAACCCAATTAATTGATCCCCCATTCCTGTCTCTCCAGCTGTTTCCCTTTGTGTAATTACAGTGGTGTGAAAAAGTGTTGCCCCCCTTCCTGATTTCTCATTTTTTGTATGTTTGTCACACTTAAATGTTTCAGATCAACAAACAGATTTAAATATTAGATATTAAATATTAGTAAATATTATGTGTGGAAAAAGTGATTGCTAATTGACAATTCTGCAAAGATGAGTGGGCCAAAAATCCTCCAGAGCGCTGTAAAAGACTCATTGCCAGTTATCGCAAACACTTGTTTTCAGTTGTTGCTGCTAAGGGTGGCCCAACCAATTATTAGGTTTAGAGGGCAATCACTTTTTCACACAGGGCCATGTAGGTTTGGATTTTTTTTCCCCCTTAATAATAAACACCTTCATTTAAAAACTGCATTTTGTGTTTGCTTGTGTTATCTTTGTCTAATAATTAAATTTGTTTGATGGTCTGAAACATTTATGTAGGTTTGACAAACATACAAAAAAATGAGAACTCAGGAAGGGGGCAAACACTTTTCACACCACTGTATTAGTTCAAGTATAAGTTCAGATTGGCTTTGGCCACTCCTTGTTATGGAGTTATTTCTCTGTATCTGGGTGGATTATACTCTGGTCTCCTGCCTCTACTGTTCCATCTGGTTTGTAACTCTCCAGCTATCTTGTTGTGTTTAAGTTTAGTTAGGTGTATCTTCGGCCCATGAGCTGTTCTTTATTTTCTGTTTGTTAATTAATCTTGTGAACAGGTCATTGTCTGCATTTTGGGTCCTCTGTCCACACCTGTCTTGACTCCTCTGACATTGTGTTGTATTCTATATTTGCTGCTGCACAAAAAAAAAAAAAATATGTATAGCAAAAGTTTCTACTTAATTTCCAAATAAATCACTTTTTAATAGGACATTTTTGACAATCTTGTGCTTTTCTTGTGGTGTTATATAGAATACCATTGCAGTAAACTATGGGGGGAAAAAGCATCTGCTTTAAAATTTGTACTTCCTCCCGCAACTTTTAGTGCAAAAAAAAAAAAAAAATTAGAAAAACACTGTAATTTTTATCAAAACTTTTTACAAAAGCTCCCAACAAATTCAGGCTTTCTGGGCCGCAACAATCATAAAAACAGCCCACAAAATGCTGGAAGGGCTGATTAACAAATGAGCTGGGTTCACTGATGTCTACTGGGGTGACAAGCATTTACAGAGAAGAGCTCTAAAAACCATGGACAGGCTGCTAGCTAAACTAGTCGTACTGTAGATATGTGAGCTCCGAGGCTCAGTGGGAAACTTCCTCTTCTCCTCCAAGTAGAGGGTGTACCGGACCAGGAGGCCAGTCTGGATCAGGTCTGTTAAGTAAAGATATGATAACCTAACAGGAGAGAACAGCCAAACCAAACGAGATGTTTCAAGAAGATTTGTAGCACTAGATTCTGTGGGAGAGGAGAACTTCTGTGCAGGAGGTGTGAAAGTATGTTCAGACCAAATGCGAACAAGCAATTTTTTTTTTTTATGATTTGAATTTTATTGGGTTTTCAATTTAGAAAATAAAACAAAAAACAAACAAACAAGCAAAAAAAAACCAAAAAAACATCAAGAACGAATATACCCAGTGAGAGGATAAAACATTCCAGTTCCACCCTAGTGCTCCTAAGATGATTGGCTTAATCTACAACACCTATAAAGGTGAGATAGGATCCCCACTTATTGTAAAAGCTGTCCATCCTGTCCAAAAGTTTATATGAAAGGCGTTCTAGTGCAGCTAGCTTGCCCAGCTCCTTGAGCCACTGAGCTACAGGTGGGGCAGAGGAAGATTTCCAATAGGAGGTAATCAACTTTCGGCCCACCATCAAAGCAGTCTGAATCCACTCGGTGTCAGAGATTGGGTCCTGAATAGTTGATGGATCCCCAAGGACAAAAAGTCTCTGAGTGAAAGGCACTTCTTGCTTGACAATTGTCATAATATGTCTATGGATCTCTAACCAAAAGACCTGTATTTCCGGACAACTCCAGATCATATGGATAAGTGTACCCTCCCCCTGTAGACATCTCCAGCAGCTTGATGAATGTATAAGATTTGCTCTAAACTTTTTATGGAGTGTCCAGTAGAATCAATTCAAAATTTTAAATTGAACAAGTCTGGTTTTCAATTCCCTAGATACTTTCTTCCCATTCCTTAGAATATTTGCCCATTCAGCATCAGTAAATTGTGAATTCAGATCTTTTTCCCATGCCTGTTTGAGGGATGAAAAATCTTTATTTGAGCTCTTAAGGAGCATTGAATAAAAATTTGAGGCCTTACATCTTTTACCACAGGAACTCAATGCCTGGGTGAGCCAATCTGCCTCAGGAGGAGGGGTAGTTGTAGATCCAAAGACTTGACACAGCAAAAGTCGAAGTTGTAAATATTTCCAGAACTGATTGTGTGGTAGTCCATACTGTGCCCGTAGATCATCAAATGATTTGAGAGCTCCCCCTTCATATAGATCTTTTAGCATCAAGATGTCCTTTTTCACCCAGATTTTCCAAATAAATGGAGATTTTCCAATGTGGAGACTTGGGTTAAGCCAAATAGAAGCCATAGAATGAAGATGAGAGCTAAACCCTAGTATAGAAGCAACCCTCTTCCAAACGTATTGTAAAACGGATACTATAGGATGCGACTGAAATTCAGAAGGAAGTTTGATTGTGATTAGATGTATTAAGGGAAGAGGGCTGCTCAGATAACTCTCCAAATGAAACCAAGGGGGAGCTCTCTCAGGGGGGAGAGCCCAATGAATCAAATGTCTAAGACTAAAAGCGTAATGATATAAAACTAGATTTGGGACCCCCAAACCTCCTGAATCTGTAGCCTATTGTAATCTTTTCAACTTTAATCTTGGGCGCTTACCATTCCATAAAAACTTATTGCATAGCCTATCAGATTGCCGAAAATAACCAACTGGGATCCTAAGAGGAAGGGATTGTAGAAGGTAATTAAATCGGGGCGCACAAATCATCTTGATAACATTGACCTTGCCCAAAGAGACAAAAATAGGGGCGACCACCTTTTTATGTCTATTTTAAATTTTTCGAGCAAAGGCTCAAAATTAATCTGAATCAGATCCGATAAAGTATGAGGAAACAGGATGCCAAGATATTTCATTCTTAATTTTGGCCAAGAAAAGCCTATATTTTGACCAAATGTAAACAGTGTTTTAGGGCAATAAGGTGTTAGGGGGAGAGCTTCTGATTTTATCCAGTTAACTCTATAACCAGACAGACGTGAAAATTGGTTAATAATTTTAAGGAGAGCTGGAATTGATTTTTGAGGTTGTGTAATCAGTACCAATGCGTCATCAGCATACAACATTATCTTATGGGTACTGCCATGGACCTGAATATCTGGAAAGATGCCGTCTTTGCGGATAGCTACAGCTAATGGTTCTAATGCCAAAGCGAAAAGCAGGGGACTTAAAGGGCAACCCTGGCGCGTGCCCCTATAGAGTCTAAAAGGCTGTGATGTAACTCGATTTGATGTCACTGAAGCTCTAGGTTCATTATATAGTAATTTAATCCAGGAAAGAAACTTTGAACCAAAACCAAAAGTCTCTAGAGTAGCAAAAAGATATTGCCACTCAACCCTGTCAAATGCTTTTTCAGCATCCAGGGAGAGGGCTGCTACTGGAGAGAGATGTGCAAGTGAGGGATCATTTTGAACTGACCATATGATATCAATGAATCGCCTAACATTGTCTGCCGCACCCCTGGAACGAATAAAACCCACCTGATCAGGATTTATAAGAGATATCATTACTTTATCTAATCTTAATGCCAAAATTTTGGAGAGAACTTTACAGTCACAGTTTATAAGACTAATAGGTCTATAATTCTTGCAATCTAATGGGTCTTTATTGCTTTTTAAAATAAGCGAGATTAAAGCCTCTGTTAAAGAAGGAGGGAGACGGCCTTGTTCAAAAGATTCCGCAAACATTTCTAAAAGTAAAGGGGAAAGCTCATCAACACAGGCCCTGTAAAATTCTACAGTGAATCCATCAGGGCCCAGTGCTTTTCCAGTCGGAAGGCTCTTAATAACTTTCACAATTTCATCTTTAGTAATTGGAACGTCAAGCAGGTCTATTTGTGAACAAGCAAATGTTTTTGCATGGCACGATTACATTTTAACTCAATGTAAATACGCAAATAGACATGAATTTGCCATCTGAGCCAGTTGTAGACAGGTGGAGTTGCCTTTATAACTTCTGCAGCTGTGTTCTGCTTGCTATAGAAATCCCCAAAATACAGTTATGTTTAGGTTTACGTTATCCAATGGCAGTCTCAACTGAAAAAATTGTTCCTGCCTCCAAAACTTCACAAGATGCTGGTTGTTTACACTGCTAGCCTGCTAGCCCTTGTTAGCACATCTGTAGCAGGAGCCAATGGGTGAATGACTCCAACACTCCAATTCAGCTGCAGAGCTCCCAGTCCATGAGTCTGCAGGTGAGTGTCAGTCTCATTTTCAAACTAGTTTACTCTCCAATGTTGATACTTTTACTCCGGAGACAGCAGAATCTCAAGGCCATTACTAACTAGTGCTACCCCTCAGAAATGAACACGCAAATGTGTAAAATTGCATGTGTTTGCCTCTTTCCATTGACTTTGTATGTATTCACGCCGTGTGAAAAATTCACTTTGTGTTTGGTCTGAATGCACCTTTATGGATTTTGGTCTACTGTATTAAAACTGTCTGCTCTGTTCTGAGACTTTGAATCTTCTCGTGGTACTTGCCTGCATGTGGGACATGACAACATGGTTTCCCTTCTTGGCCAAGATGTGAATAAATACCCCAAAAAGGCATCTCTGACTCTGCATTGTATTCATTCACCAGATTATCAGGGGGCATTTATTAATATAAAGAAAATCCACGACAGAGGACTTTGGGCTGTTTGACTTTGCAGACCATATAATGTCACAAAAATCCTACATAATGCACTAAAATAAAGGGGAACTCTAAAAAGCATAATAGGCTCTCTTTGATCCACATGACATTTTATTTTGATTGTCATTTCATTTTCTGCACAATAAGGAAATAATTATCAATAAGCGCATAATCACAAAAAATTACAACCATACAAAGAAAATGATGCTTTTAAGAGGAGATGGAGTGGAAAAAATGGAAACTGACAACAATGAGGCAGTTACTGGTCGCAGGTGATTTTTGTTTTTACAGAGTCAACGGAGGCACTAAAACACTGCAGCCACTGTGTGAACTAAATGGATTTTAACAGGTTGATAGCTTCAGTGGAACTAAATCAATCGAGAGAGATTGCTGCGGAGGCATTTGTGTTTTGGTCTTTTTGCACCAACGTTTCACAGCTAACATAATTTTCTCCTGAATGCCGAACTGTCTCTCATCTGGCACTCATGTGCTAGCTCAGCCAAAGTTAAAAAAAAAAAAAAAAAATTCAAACATGCTGCTCATGAAAGTGATCCAAAGTCAGCAAAACTCTCTGAAAGGGGAACTCCTGTAAGCTTTCGTTTCAGCGGGAGAAAGAAATCTTTCACTATTTCTGCACCAGGGAGCAGCTGCGTGTGCAGGAAAGAGGCAGACGGCCGACGCTGAGAGAAGTCGTCTCACAGGGAGAAAATCCTGCAGGATGCACTTCCTCTGCAAAAACTCTACAGCTGTGCATGGAACGAGGCAAACCGCTGGCACCGCTGCACATTGAGTAGCTTGGAAATTTTAGTCAACAAATATTATGAAAGCTCAGCCACAGTTTTCTCATCTGATGAAATGATGGACAGAATTCAGGTTTTTTTTGTTATTGTTTAAAACAATCTGTCAACACATGTAACATTCAGGTTGAACCTCTGCTTTGCAGTTTATATCCTTTTCTGGAGTGGATTTGTTGAAAACAATGTCAGTAAAATTTCCTGTTTTTGGGTCCCATTGTCTTGCTGTTTAAGTGGTGTCATCACTGTCAAACCAAAACATCTCCTCAGTTGTGTTTGCTTCTCATGCCATCTGCTGATTTCTTCCATTCCTGCAGTGAATGTCTGCCCATTTCTGTCAGAGCTGCTCTGATGTGAGCTGGAAGATGGAAATATGCAGGAGACCTGTTCCTCTAAAGCAGGGGTGTCCAATCATGTGCCATGGAGGGCCAAGACCCTGCAGGCTTTACCGCCAACCAGTGTCTTCAACAGCAGATTCCACTGAATTTCTTCCCACTGATTGCTGATAAGTGAAAACACCTGCTGAAGACACTGGGTAGAAGAGAAAACCTGCAGGGTTTTGGCCCTCCGTGGCACATGATTGGACGCCCCTGCTCTAAAACATACGTAGAGTGTATAGCTTGTGTTTGGAATGAATTCTTCTTTAGAGGAGAACTCCTGTGCAGGAGGACTTTGGGCTATTTGACTTTGCAGTAATGTCACAAAAATCCTACATAATGCACTAAGATACAAACCCCAGTTCACCACTTTGTGAACAGCTGGATGGGCAAATAGTCCAACAGTTTAATAAGAACGTTTCTCAATGTACAATTGCAAGGAATTTAGGGATTTCATCATCTAAAGTCCATAATATCATCAAAAGATTTAGAGAAGCTGGAGAAATTTCTGCACATAAGTGACAGGGCCGAAAACCAACACTGAATGCCTATGACCTTCAATCCATCAGGCGGTACTGCATTAAACCCCGACATCGTTCTGTAAAGGATATTACCACGTGAGCCCAGGAACACTTCAGAAAACCATTGTCAGTTAATACAGTTTGTTGCTACATCTACAAGTGCAAGTTGGGACGACAAAGGCTCAGCAGGTAGAGTGGGTTGTCTAATAACCAGAGGGTTGGTGGTTCGAATCCCATTCTCCCCAGCCACCCTACCGTTGTGTCCCTGGGCAAGACACTTTACCCACCTTGCCTCCTCTGTCTGTGACACTGGGTATAAATATGTATAAATGTTCAGTAGTGGTCGGAGAGGCCCCTGGCGTGGATTGGTAGCCACATTTCCATCGGTCTGCCCCAGGGCAGCTGTGGCTACAGGAGTAGCTTACCACTACCATTGTCTGTGGAGTGAATGAATAATGTATCTATTGTGAAGTGTCTTTGAGTGTCCATGAAAAGCGCTATATAAACCTGATGCATTATTATTATTACTAAATCTCTACCATGCAAAGCTAAAGCCATATACTGTATCAACAACACCCAGAAATGCTGCCAATTGTTCTGGGCCTGAGCTCATCTGAGGTGGACTGAGGCAAAATGGAAAAGTGTGCTGTGATCTGAAGATGTTATCAGCGCAAAGTTCAAAAGCCAGCATCTGTGATGGTATGGGGGTATGTTAATGCCCATGGTATGGGTAACCTGCACATCTGTGAAGGCACCATTAATGCTGAACGGCACATACAGGTTTTGGAGCAGCATATGCTGTCATCCAAGCAACGTCTTTTTCGGGGACTTCCTTGCTTATTTCAGCAAGACAATACCAAGGCACATTCTGCATGTGTTACAATAGCGTGGCTTCGTAGTAGAAGAGTGCAGGTACTAGACTGGCCTGCCTACAGTCCAGACCTGTCTCCCACTGAAAATGTGTGGCGAATTATGAAGTGCAAAAGTATGACAACGGAGACCCCGGACTGTTGAGCAACTGAAGTTGTACATGAGGCAAGAATGGGAAAGAATTCCACTTACAAAGTGTCAACAATTAGTGCCCCTAAATGCTGATTGAGTGTTGTTAAAAGGAAAGGTGATGTAACACACTGGTAAACATTTTTGGAACATGCTGCAGGCATCAAATTCAAAATGAGTGAATATTTGCAAAAAACAATAAAGTTTATCAGTTTGAACATTAAATATCTTGTCTTTGTAGTGTATTCAATTGAATAAAGGTTGTAAAAAATTTTGACATCATTGCATTTTGTTTATATTCATCTTTTACATGTCCCAGACTCATTGGAATTGGGGTTTGTAAAAGGGAAAGAAAAGCTTAACAGGGCCTCTTTATTGACAATGAATGAACGTTACTGTGACACCTACCCTGTTGCCCCACTCGGTGTAAAACCAGCTCTTGGCGCAGGCCCCCATGTCACAGTTCTCCACATCGTTGGGCCGCAGATTCATGTTGCACTCCTCATCCGGAACAAAGTCGCCCAGGTTGCTGACACAGTGCACCTCCCGGGACCGCTGGCCCAGCCCACATGGCACAGAGCACTGTGGAGATACAGGATTTAGGGTCAACACAGTACTGGGGAGGTCAGCACCACAGGGAACAATGAAATAAAGTTTTTTTTTTTTTTTTTTTTTTACCTCCGCCAAGGGGTTATATTTCTGCTTGTCTGTTTGTTTGTTTGTTAGCAGGATTACACAATAACTACCAGATGGATTTTGATGAAATTTTCACCAGAGGTGGCTCTTGGGCTACACACAAACCCTTTACGTTTTGGAGGTGATCCATAAGTGCATACCTCCGCCAAGGCCCTATCTGGCAATGTACGGTGGGATGGAGGCAGGGAGGTACGGACAGATGGATGGACAAAGGGAGGGAGGGAAGGAGGCTTGGTGGCGGTATGCTCTCTCTGATTGCTTTTCTAGTTCTTTTTTAGTTTTTGTGCGTACGCTCTATAGCTTTACTTACTTCAGAGGGACAAGACTTCAGAATTTTAAACATGCTGATACACATAAAGTGAGTGTTTTTATTGTAAATTTGCAACTTTTTTCTCTCATAAATGTGCAACTTTAAGGGGGTTGTAAGTTAAAAATAATTTTTGTGAGAGTATGTGTCTATATATGTATGGATTAAATTGTCATGTTGGAAAAGAATAGTTTTGTTTTTAAATGACCGAAATAAACCGTGACTATCTACCTTTTTTCATACATTAAAAACATTTTTTTTTATAAATCTGCAGCGTTTTATTGTACATTTGCAACTTTTTTTTTTGCATATATTTAAAACTTCTCATAAATTTGCAACTGTTTTTTGGGTAAATTTGCAACTTTTTTCTTTTAAATCTGCAACTTTTTCATGTAAATTTGCAACTTTTTTCCTCATGAATTTGCTATTTTTATCTTCATAAATTCACTACTTTCTTGTCATAAATCTGCAACTTTTTTTTTGTAAATTTGTGCCTTTTTTTCTTCTAAATTTGCAACATTCGTACAGACAGATAGATGTACTTTACTGATCCCAAACTGGTTTAATTTCTGTATGGAGGGATGGAGGGAGGGAGGTATGGACAGATGGATGGACAACGGGAGGAAGGGAAGGAGCCTCCGCGGACGTACGTATGCCTGCTCTGAGTGCTTTTGTCATTGTTTTTGTGAGTACGCTCTATAGCTTTACTTACTGCATTGGTTCAGAGGGACAAGACTTTTCAGAATTTTAAACATGCTGGAACACTCAAAGGGAGATGAACAGAAGATCCACCATATATCAGCATTGCCAACATAAACAAGGTAGTCAGAGACATGAGCTCATGAATTACAGATGACTGCAGTGTTTAACCACAGCCAGCTATAATGTTTAACTATGCTAGTATGAAAGCTGTTACCTGTTGGATTCCACAGTATATAGTAGTATGGCACTACAGGTTTGTGTTATTGCATTCCACAGAAAATTCAACATAACACTGCTCAAAAAGTAAGAAAAGACCAGGATGAATGAGGATCTCAATACATTGAATAGGTCTGGACATGATTTAACCCCGAAGCTCAACAGCCAATGGGAACTTTGTACATGATCAACCTTTTAAACTGGCCAAACACATCATAATCATGTGATATCACACGTCATCACATTATTATTATTATTATTATTATTATTATTATGTCACGAGTTATTACGGGGTTGTTTTCTCATTTTTTCAACCTTACTTGCACCTCACACTTGTGTTTTTGACCCTGTTGGCTTTCCATACCAAATGGCCTCAAAAACACAATAGCGGTTTCTCAATAAGCGCAAGAGACAAAGTTTCCTGTTTTCAAATTTAACACCCAAATTTCCTGCTCTGTGAAATATTATACTGTACATGACTGGTGTACGTGCAACAACATGCAACTGATGATCCAGACCGGTTAGACATGCACACAGGTATACAATCGAGGGGGGGGGGGTACATGTCCCGAACCAATTTTGAATCTGCCACTTTTTTCTTGTAAATCTGCATTGTTTTTCTCATAAACTTAAAGCTTTTTTTGATAAATTTGCAGTGTTTTTATTGTAAATTTGCACCTTTTTTTTCCACATAAATTTGCTGCTTTTTTCCACTTTTAAATCTGTAACTTTTTTCTAATAAATTTGCAACATTTTTTCATAAATTTGCAACTTTTTTCTCAAGCATTTAAAACTTTTTCTACAAATTTTCATTTTTTACTGTAAATTGGAAACTTTTTTCTTTTAAATCTTCAGTTTTTCTTGTAAATTTGCAACTTTTTTCCCCCTCATGAATTTGCTATTTTTCTTCATAAATTCACTACTTTTTCATCATAAATCTGAAACTTTTTTCTTCTAAATCTGCATCATTCATATGGATGCTGGTTTAATTTTTATTCTGTGTAATTGGTTAAATTTTCTTTGTTCATCTAGATAATGGCTCAAGTTTTAATAATTTTGTTTTTAAGGGTGTGAATTAGTCTCTATTACAAATATAGGAGCCACTAAAGACAATCTTGCATAGGGCACCGACTAAAATAACACCTACAGTATAGTGTCCTCCTCACTATTTACTCTAGAGAAAATGTTTTGTTTATTGTCCCCAACAGTGAAATGAAATATCCGCCAAAATGTACACAAAACAGTTAATATACAGATTGTGATTTCTGATGAAAGTTTGGTTTTCTTACTATTTTAACAAAATTCTCACAGCATTTTCCTTCATCATGATGACATTTTGGAGAAACAAAAAACAATTCTCCACTGGTCTCTGTCATGTCGTAACTCGTAGACAATGACAAGGCCAGGAGTGGAGCTGAACACTACTTTATTGAGGAAACTGGACTCTGTACACCCAACCGTACATGCAGCCGCTTGGCAGAGGAAAGGCGGAAGAGACCACCTCTCTACCAGCAGCCCCTCCTATACCACCAGAGATGGCAGAACCGGAAACTGGGACCGTCATCCCGTACCACACAAATAAGAGCAATAATAACACAGAATAAATACCACCCCACACACACACACACACACAAAAGACCGAAACACACACACACAATCAACCCACCCCAATTTGGAACCCGAATCATCCGCTAAGCATAAACAAACTAAAATCACCAAAGGGGGCCTATGACATTCACACTAAAACTCAAATTAGGGGGGACAGGTAGACTACCGTCCTACCCCCCACATGGCGAGGTGGATTATTCTGCTGCCTATGCTACTAAAGTCCATCAAAAAACTGAAAAAAAACCTGCCATATTTCCTGTACAAAATACTAAATGAAAGCAATCCCCAAAACTATTAACACAGAACAAAATAGAACACTTATAACACTTATAACACGCCCATGACTCGGTGAGGATTACCCCCCCCCCCCCCCTTCACAGACCTTCACCATCAGTCCACCCCTGGCGGCAGTCCGCTTCCCGGACCACCATTGGTCACCTCCTCCTCGGCGTGTCTTCTCCTCCACACCTCCGAGCACTCCAACCGTCTGGAGTCTTGCCCGCTCGTATTCTTTGGTGTGCGCCGTAACTCATTGAGATGGCACCACATGCCATCCAACAGCAGCAGGTATCAATCGTGCTGCTCACCCATCACCTGCAGCCGACCCTGGTACCACTCCATGCTCCGCTACTGTCTCACCCGCCTGGACCTCGCCTCCATCCGAGCCTGAACCCAGTCTGCGACTCCAAGTGGGGCCTTGCACGACCTGCGGTGTTTCCACCTGGCACTCACTCTTCCAGTTCCACTCGGTCCTGCCCTGACAGCTTGTAGATCCACTGCTGACCCCACCCCTGTGGTCTCGTGTTTACCAGTCCTCCACGACCGTGCTCCTGGAACATCTGAGACCATCGTTTGGGCCCCGCTTGTCGCCGTAGGTCCTCCCCCATGCCGCCCGGTGCCCACATCCAGGGCAGCCCAGACACTGGCACCGGGGTCCTCCCGTGGCGACCCTGAGCGCGATGCAGCCTGTCCACTTTCCAGAGTGCCCAGCAATGGTTCATCCCACACTGTGTCATCCCGAACCCTCGGAACTGGTCGGTCCCACAGTCCGCCACCTGACCACTCCTCCCCAGCGCCGCTCCTGATGGAGAATCCAAGGCCATAAAACAAGTTGCAGCCCATGATGTTAGAGCCACAGGCCGTGACAATGACCTCCACAGCAGCCATCATCGCCGACTTGTACCTTGATGGTACCCACCGTGGCCAACTGTCCTCCTCCATAGCCGCAAAGCGGCGCTGAGAAACTTCCAGTCCTGTAGTGGGGAAAACACTGTCTGACTGTAGCTCAATTCAGCACAGAACTCTCCCCTCCCATGTCGACCAACATCGGTACCGAAACTCCATCCACAATTACCGTGCAGTGCGTGTGCCCATTGGTACTCGGGGATACTGTATGTACCACCGTTGGAGCGGAAGAAGTTGAAGTCCTGCATGAGCTCTCTTGTCCAGCTGACTGGCACATCCTTGCAAAATGGTGGAAATGGCTGCCATTTCCACAGCGCTTCCCTCTTTCCGCACACTCTCTGGCCCTGTGGCGGTGCTTCGTGGACCAACAACTCCTACAGCTGGGCTTCTCCGGGGCAGATCTCATCTGTACAGCGCCGGTGCTCTCGACGTCATCTTTGACACTCCCATCACTGTCCGGGTCCACTACCTGTGTGGTCATGGGGGATCTTGAACCTCCCGGCGAAAATCGCTTGTTTAGCTCCCAAGTTAGCTTCTCTGCTGCTTCTAGCTGTAGCACTAACTAGATAGACCTCGTCAGCATCAACTCCCCTGGGAACGTGAGCACCTTGGAGCCGACTGCAGCACAGTTGGTGTGTTCTGCCAACTGGTTGAGCACCATTTCTTCTTCTAACGGCCCGAAATGGCACTCAACGGCCAACTGTCTTAAGTCCAACACGAACTATTGGATCAGTTCGCCTACCTGTTGGAGGTGATGTCTGAACTTAATCCGCCGAACGATGACGTTGTCCGGCACTCTGAAATATTCACAGATAGTGTGCTGTGCTATATTAAGAATTGCATAGACACTATCACAGTGAACAAACGGATCTGCATCTTCCCTAACCAGAAGCCCTGGATGAACCGGGAGGTCCAGCAACTGCTGAGGGAGAGAAATATCGCCTTCAGGTCTGGTAACAGCGAACTTTACAGCACAGCTCGGGCCAACCTGAAGAGGAGCATCAGAGAGGCTAAGGCAGACTATAGGAGGAGGATTGAGGACCATCTGGACAGCAATAATAGCCGGCAGGTGTGGCGGGCCATCCAGCACCTGGCCAACTATCGAACGAATCCGGGAACCGTGGTAGGTGACCTCACACTGGCGGAGGAGCTGAATATCTTCTTTGCCCGCTTTGAGGTCGCTGCACCTGTCTCGGCCAACCTACACCAGGCCCACAGCAGTACGTTCCTCACTTTGGAGGAACATGAGGTGAGGCGCACCCTGCGGTCCATCGACCCAAGAAAAGCAGCGGGTCCGGACGGTGTCCAGGGACGTGTGCTGAGGGACTGTACGGATCAGCTGGCTGGAGTCTTTACTATGATTTTCAACCAATCTCTGGCACAGTCCACTGTCCCATCTTGCCTGAAGTCCTCCACCATAGTCCCCTTACCCAAGAAACCTCACATTTCTAGCCTCAATGACTACAGACCAGTCACACTCACCCCGGTGGTGATGAAGTGCTTTGAAAGGCTGGTCCGTAGTCATATCATAGCAGCCCTGCTCCGCAGTATGGACTCCCACCAGTTTGCCTACAGAGCAAATCGATCCACAGAGGATGCAGTGGCCACAGCACTCCATGCCACTCTAGCCCACCTGGAGCGGCAGGGGAGCTATGTGCGGATGCTCTTCGTGGATTACAGCTCTGCATTTAGCACCATTCTTCCACACAAACTGGTGGTCAAGCTGGGGGACCTGGGGCTTCCTCAGGCTATTTGTATGTGGATCAGCAGCTTCCTCTCTGGTTGCAGACAGAGAGTCAGGGTGGGCCATCATACATCTACGGCCCAAAGCCTCAGTACCGGATCCCCCCAGGGCTGTGTGCTGAGTCCCCTGCTCTACTGTCTGTATATACACGACTGCACCCCCGCCCATCACAATAACACCATCGTGAAGTTTGCAGACGACACTACAGTGGTGGGTCTCATTTCAGGGGGTGGGGGGGACGAGTCTGCCTACAGAGATGAGGTGGTGCGGCTG
The DNA here is from genome assembly GCA_020510985.1 of Pholidichthys leucotaenia. Classification (NCBI taxonomy): domain Eukaryota; kingdom Metazoa; phylum Chordata; class Actinopteri; order Cichliformes; family Pholidichthyidae; genus Pholidichthys; species Pholidichthys leucotaenia. The sequence goes on along the minus strand of CM035837.1, from coordinate 413,192,827 downwards.
TTGTCATGGTGTAAAGAGAATAACCTTCTCCTAAACACCTCTAAGACTAAAGAATTGATAATAGACTACAGGAGGAAGAAGACAGAGATTTCCCCTCTCATCATCAACGGAGACTGTGTAGAGAGGATAGCTGACTTCCGTTTCCTGGGAGTCCACATAGAGGAGAACCTGTCCTGGAGTGTGAACACCTCTGAGCTGGTGAAAAAGGCCCAGCAGAGACTGTACTTCCTGAGGATTCTCAGGAAGGAGAACATCACACAGAGACTGCTGGTGTCCTTTTATCGAGCTTCTATTGAAAGCATATTAATATACTGTATATGCATCTGGTACAGTAGTTGTACAGTAGCTCAGAGGAAAGGACTCCAGAGGGTCATTGACACCACCCAGAAGATCACTGGCTGCCCTCTCCTCACGTTGGAAGACCTACACCGCTCCCTTTGCCAGAAGAAGGCTTAAAATATTTTAAAGGATACTTCACATCCTGGACACTCATTGTTTGAACTGCTGCCATCTGGGAAACGATACAGACAAATGAACACAAGGACAAATAGACTCAAACACAGCTTCTATCCAACAGCAATAACCATTCTGAATAAAATGAGGAAGTAATGTGCTAAATGGACATGATTGTATGTTGTTAAATGTTCCTTGCAATGACTGTGTGTGCATGATGTCCTGTGTTGATGTCTGTGTGAATGTGGCTTGTTATTTATTCTTTTAATTATTATTTTATCTGATTTTTTATGTTTTTTTATAATGGGGTAATGTTTTTATAAATGGGGCACTGGCTGGAGAGCACTTTGAATTTCGTTGTACCTGTGACAATGACAATTAAAGATCTATCTATCTATCTAAATGGCGGGCCATGAACTCAACTACTTCTTCATATGTGTCCGCATCTCCAAGCGTGCTCAAAATTCTTTGTCCCTCCAGTCCCAGGTTGTGTACCAATAATGCATGAGCTCGCAGTTTCTCCATTCTTCCCAGGTCCAGTGCTACCATGTACATCTGGAAAGCCTCATACCAACGAGGACACGGCACAGGCAGCTCCCCCGGGAGCTCCAGGAATGGACGAATTGGTGTTCCACACGCCTCCATGAGTTTATCACTTGTCGCCAAATGTTATGTCATAACTCGTAGAAAATGACAAGGCCAGGGGTGGAGCTGGACACTACTTTATTGAGGAAACTGGACTCTGTACACCCGACCGTACATGCAGCCGCTTGGCAGAGGAAAGACAGAAGAGACCACCCCTTCTTCTTCTTCTTTTAGATTTGATTGGCGGTTGGCAACCAGCTTACAGGTGCATTACCGCCACTGACTTGATTATCATCACTCTATATCTTTGTATAAGGAGTTCTGAACAACTCGTGTGAAAAAATTATCCGTCCTTGGACTGTGTCCGATTACCGCCACATACTTCACTTTATATCACTCTTCTGTTTTTTCGCATTACCGCCACGGTTTTTTTGCATTCTTCTTCTTCTTCTTTTAGATTTGATTGGCTGTTGGCAACCAGCTTACAGGTGCATCACCACCACTGACTTGATTCTTCGTATAAGGAGTTCTGAACAACTCCTAATGTGTGAAAAAAAATTATCCGTCCTTGGACTGTGTCCGGAGTCGACCAGCTTACCGCCGCACACTCTATATGTCTGTCTGTGTGTCTGTTTTTCCTCATAACTTTGTGACGTTTTCCTCATAGCTTTCTGATGTTTTCCTCATATTTTTTAAGGAGGAAACTGCACCTCCAGGAAAACCCCCGACCCCCACCCCCACCCCGTCCCATGCCCCACCACCCCTCCCAAAGAGGATTTCCTGGACGTTCAAGTTTCCTCCTTAAAAAGAATGGTGGGGTATGTGACGGGGTGGGAGGGAAGGGCTGGAGGCCCCCCCGGAAGCACAGCCTTCTCCCCAAAAAACAAGAGGAACCTGCTCCATCAGATCTGTGTTGGTTTTAACTGCACCTTCGAGGGCTTCCTGCAGGTGGCTGACCTTGTCCTATAACGCGGACTTCTCTGAAGCCCACTCCAGTCTTTCAGCTTCAAAGAGCCGGCATGTTTCCAGGGCAGCGGCTTCTGTCTGCTTGAGCTGATCCAGCAGACCCTCTTTCTCCTCCCTCAACTTCTGTGTTTCGTCCTGCAGGTGTTTGTTGGTCTCTGTCGGAGCAGATCTCGTCTTGTCCCACTGCTGCTTCTGGGTCTCGAGGCGGCTCTGCGCCTCCTGTATCTGCTGAAGAAAACTTGCTTTCTGCTCTGACCACTGGGTCTCTACGTCATTTTTTTCTCAGATCCAATGGCCTATTCTCTCATCCTTTCCTTGCAGGAGCTTGTATAAAAACCACATAGGAATCTGGATGAGACCTCCCTTTGGCAGAAGCTGAGGAAGTTGGTGGTTGGGAATCATCCATGGATTCTGTTTTTTTCAATATTTCCCCCACAAGATGGCTATCCTCCCCCTGTTGTGATGCTCCACTCCTCGGGGAATCCAGACACTCATCTTTCTCACTGTTGATGGAAAAGTCTGGATATAAAACTTTTCTCACTTTTCTCTTCATGTTCACAGCAGACATTTGTTCAGAGAACTGATGTTGTGTTCTTCTTCTTTTAGATTTGATTGGCGGTTGGCAACCAGCTCAAAGGTGCATTACCGCCACATACTTCACTCTATATCATCACTCTGTCATACCTTCTTCTTCTTCTTTTGGCAACCAGCTTCTTCTTCTTCTTTTAGATTTGATTGGCGGCTGGCAACCAGCTTACAGGTGCATTACCGCCACTGACTTGACAATCATCACTCTATATCTTTGTATAAGGAGTTGTTATAAGGAGTTTGGAACAACTCATGTGTGAAAAAATTATCCCTCCTTGGACTGTGTCCTCGCTGGCATCAATAGCTGTGCCAGCCAGCCGGCCGGCCTACTGCCACTAGCTATTCTAAGAGACCACCCCTCTACCAGCACCCTCTCTTATACTACCGGAGACGGCGGAACCGGAAACCGGGGCCGCCATCCCGTACCACACAAATAAGAGCTCCATTATGAACAATAATAGCACAGAATAAATACTTCACAGTCTACTTCTTGTCTCTCTAGCTCCCTTGACCTTTCTGACCTTTAGTTTTTGGTCTTGAGTTTACTCCGGTCACTCAGATAAAGATCCTCAACTTATCCTTCCAAATTTTACTATAAAAATCTCTGCATTACTTATTTACATCCATTTAAGTTTCAGTTTAAATTAGTATTGTGATGATTAATCGACTAGTTGATCAACAACTAATGTGATAATCAACCTGTGCATCCTTTTCCACCCATTTTCAACTTAGGAGGAAAACAAATTCTCACAAAAAAAATAAATAAAAGTGGCAAATCTAGAAGAAAAAAGCAAGAGTGAGAAAAGTAAGAAATTTATGAGAAAATGGGGCATCCCTCGGTGTCGTGGTCTACAGCACGGTGTGTACCATGATGATCTTTAATGAGCAGTCCTAATCATAATCTTAACCAAAATAATTGTTAGCTGCAGCTGTTACCTTAACCTCTTAAAATTCCAGTGTTCCACCGGTTGGACGTTTGAAATTTTCTGCTGCCACTCAGTGAATAAAAAATTTGATTTTCTTTGCGTATGTGAAATTTAGGGAAATTGGCTGGAATACTAAGGGGTTAAAAGAAAAAGTTTCAAATCTACAAGACAAAAGATTCAAATTTACAGGAAAAAAAAGTCGCAGATTTTTTAGAAAAAAGTTGCAAATTTATGAGAAAAAAAAAGCAAATTTTTGAGAAAAAAGCTGCAACTTTAGGAGAAAAAAATTGCAATTTTTTGAGAAAAAGGTTGCAGATTTATCAGAAAAAGTTGCAAATATTTGTGAATAAAGTTTAAAACGTTACAAGAAAAAAGTTTTGAGAAAAAAGTTGCAGATTAATAAGAAAAAAATGCAGATTGAGAAGAAAAAAGTAGCAAATTTAATTTCTTAAAATTCCGGTGTTCTGCTGGCGAGACGTTAAATTTTCTACTGCCATTCAGTGAAGAAAGAATATGATTTTCTTTGTGTGTTTAGGGAAATTGGCTGGAATGCTAAGGGCTTACACTGTGAAAACACAAATATACAGAGACAGAGAGATGCATAAAAAAGCACTACAAAGTAACAAAAATAAAGGCTTTATTCCCACTCTGACCAATGGCTGCCACTCACTGCGGTCCATTCGGAGCGGATCTGCCACTCGCTGCAGATCTTCAGCTGGCAGGTGCCAGCCGTTTCAGGGCGCTCCAGGTGCCGGCAGCGGCTTGTGTGGACGTTGAGGGTGCGGTTGGCATAAACCTGGCGGCACAGGACCTGCCGGTGCTGCATGCCCAGGCCGCAGGTCTTACTGCATTCAGACCATTCGCCGATGTCCCAGCTGTGCCAGAGGAAAAAAGGACAAGTGAGTTCAGTAAGGAATGCTGCCATCCTCATTTTTTCAGTTTGTCCTAAGTGCAAAGACATTAAACAAGAAAATGATGTTGGAAGAATGTAAATAAGTAAATGATTTGCTTCCAACTGCAGTTCATTTCTGTGTTTAAAGTCCAACACTCGTTTCAGTGATAGTAAATTGATGAGTTTCATATGTAAGTTAAAAAAAAACTTCAAAGAGCATAAACAGAAAAACAATGGTAAAATCAGCAGAAACACTGGTTCTAAAACATAATATTTTGGATTAATGTGGAATTTATATGCTCTTTCCAGGTACAGAATTTTTTTGTTCTTAGAATAGGGCCGTTTCTAGCTTTTTGAGGGGCCTTATGCAAGATTGTGTACGGGGGCCCCTGAGAGTTCAATTTTTTTTTGTCCTGTCCAGGAGCATGGCAGGCAGAACAAATATCTGACTGCCTTATTGTGCCAAACGCATTTACTTTGCCAAAAGGAGCTCTGCTCATATTTGATATATGCTGTATATAAATAGAATTTATAGACTCCTCTTGCTGTATATTAACTTTAGTGTATTATTTAAATTGTCTTACTTATAATGGACCTGAAAGGGGGAAATGCAGGAGGGAATGGAAGGGATATGAAGTGTATGAAGATATGAAGAGTTCAAACTCTTTAATATCAAAAAAAAAAAAACCTACCCTCCAACAACAACAAAAAAAAGTAAAAAATAAACTTGAGTTATGGGCCAGATGAAAAAAATAAAAAATAATAAAAAATAAGTTAGTAAAATAAAAATTTAAACAGCATCCATATGAATACTACAAATTTACAAAAAAAAGTTGCAAATGTATGATGGAAAAAAGTTTCAAATTTTCAAGGATGAAGTCGAAAATTTTTGAGAAAAAGTTGCAAGTTTACGAGAAAAAAGTTGCAAATTCACACAAAAAGTCACAGATTTAAGAGAAGAAATGTGCAAATTAACTATAAAAATAGCAGTTATGAGGAAAAAGGTACAATTTTACAGGAAAAATAAAGGAAATTTACATAAAAAAGTCACAAATTTATAAGAAAATTTTGAAAAGTTAGGAGAAAAAAGTCAAAGGTAACTTTAATTCTCCCCCCAAATATGTTGAGGGTGAACTTGTACTGCAGCTTGGGGTTCCCTAATCACTGAGGGGGGACTTTTTTATATTTAAATTTGAAACTGTGTGGTTCTTTCACACTTTTTTCTTCTTAAAAAAATTATGACTTTACTCTGAGTAAAATAAAATATAAACTATCTACACATTCCCTCTAATATACAGTGGGGAAAATAAGTGTTGAACATGTCAACATTTTTCTCATTAAATATATTTCTGATGCAGCCACTGACCTGAGATTTTAATCAGAAATCAGTAGCAACCCCTGTAATCCATGCATACAAAGAAATCAAGGCAACTGTGTTCACAAAACAAGTTATATTTAACAAAGTGGAATGACACAGGGAATAAGCATTGAACACAAAAAGAAAAAGAGGTCAAAAAGGCATAGAAAGCCAAGAAACCAGCTGAAATCCATCAGAATTTAGGAAGCCATTCCACCCCCCATCAATGCAAATTAATTTCAGCTGGTTAATCCTCTAACTGTCCACATTGGGGCTGCACGGTGGCGCAGTGGTTAGCACTGCGGCAGCACAGTTTACCCTTGGCTGGGGGATCGTGGGGATCGTGGGGATCATGGGATCGTGGGTTCGATCCCAGCCCCCGACCAACAATGATCTGTGTGGAGTTTGCATGTTCTCCCCGTGTCTGCGTGGGTTTACTCCGGGATTTCTCCGGTTTCCTCCCACATGCCAAAAACATGCAGGCTAGGTTAATTGGAGACTCTAAAGTGGCCCTAGGTGTGAATGTGTGTGTGAATGGTTAAGGGATAGCGCCGTATCGTGGCTGCTTCATCCATCCAGGTGGTGGATGACCCTCAATTTCCCCTCTGGGGATCAATAAAGTATACTAAATCTAAAAAAAAATAAAGTGGCACAGCGCAGCAACTGCACCAGTCAACTTATTGATATCCCCCGGCTATACTGAGAATTTGTACTAATCTGTATTGATCTGACAGTTCAGAAGGTGGAAGACACACACTGAAGAAATCATGGCTGACATGGAATACAGCAAAGAAGAAGAAATCCTCATTATTATTCTTCCTTTTTCCGCTTTGAGCTCACAGCACCAATGTGGATGCCGCCATGATCGGTCATTGCGGCAGCGATGATGACTGAAACTGCATGAAACAGGGAAAATAGCCACGTAATACAAATGAAATTCATGTGGGATAATCATAAGGGTTTGTAGATGTGTAAGTGGGTGTAAATTACTAAATAAATGCGAAACATCAACCACGATGGACAAAAACGGACCGGTCACGTAGGCGAGCAAGCCCCCCCCCCCCACCACTCGGCAATAGGTAAGAGAAATATATGGGGTTTTTTTTACATTTTATTGATTTTCTGGTTCATATACTTTGAAGATTAGATAAAAACATACCCCGTAGTCAAATCGGCATTAAAAAAAAACTTACTATTCTTTGTGTGAATGTGTCCAAAGTCCACTTTTGACTGAATTGTGTAATTTATATAGCTGCCGTGACATTATGCAAATTAGATGCGTAAATTTATTCCTACCTGCTCCAGCTCTTCAGAGGGGGAGAGGGAAGTCTGGGCTTCTCTGCTTGAACTGCTACCTCCGCAACCCGGACCTCCAGAAAAGCAGTAGAAGATGGATGGATGGATGGAATTTATTCCTATCTGAAACTTTGGATCAAATTCTACATCTTTCTAATTGACAGTGAGCCATTATCTCTTGCAACTTTCAAGTTATAGCCTTGGAAATCTGAACTATTTTATTGACAAAATTTTTTTACCACTCTTGACCACTAGGGGCCTTGACCACCCTTTAACCATTCCTGTCACCATACGGCACCTGGGGCAGTTAAAAGGTTAAGTCCAGACTGATAGCCTTTGAAAAGGTCTGTGAATATCAGATTGTCACACCACAAAGAACTCATGATGGGTAGAAGCAAAGAGCTCTCTCTAGACCTTCACAACCTTATTGTTACAAAACATAATGATGGCATTGGTTATAGGTGCATTTCTAAACTGCTGAATGTTTCAGTGAGCACTCAACTGCATCATGGTGTGCGGGTGTTTTTCAGCACATGGTACAGGCAGACTTCATATAATTGACGGAAAGATGAATGGACAAATGTACAGAGACATCCTTGATAAGAACCTGTTGCCGTCTGCCAAGATGCTGAAGATGAAACGAGGGTAGGCATTTCAGCAAAACAATGATCCCAAACACCTGAGCTGAATCCAGTTGAAAATCTATGGAACAAACTGAAGATCAGAGTTCAGAAGACATCCACGGAACCTTGAAGATCTAAAGACAGTTTGTGTGGAAGAATGGACTAAAATCATTCCTGAGCAATGCCTGCATCTAGTTTGTCCATACAGGAGGTGTCTGAGATGAGATGAGATGAGATGAGATTCAACTTTATTGTCATTACACATGTATGAATACAAGGTAACGAAACGTGACTTGGCATTTGGGCACGCTCTGCAGAGCGCATCCAAGGCCGGGGCAGCCGCTAGGCGCCAGTCATAAAGAAGAAAGAAAAAAAAAGAAAAAGGGAAGGGATATGATACAGTAGGCGAGAGAAAAAACATGTTTTATCAAAATGGCGCTCAGTGGGTGAGCGAAATTTTGATTGCAGGCAAAAAAAACCCTCAATGCACATTTAGCAGACATTTAGCAGGAGATCACACACAAAAGTTGAGAGAGGCAGTGTATCTGTATGAGTCAATATTTGTATCAGTCATGTAATGTTGTATGCATTGTGTAGTGTAAGTGTGACAGTTGTTAGTGAGCAGCAGAGGGCACCTCCTGGCAGTGGATAGATGTTATAATCATGTGACTTATAAACAAGTCCAGAGTCTATCTCTCTTGCTTGCAGAAGGCACATGGGCACTGTCCTTGAGGGTCCAATCCGCTGATACGACAACAACTGATTGTCGATTGTTTGGGTTAAGAGCCGCTCCTTCCGCTTATCTTCATCAGGAGGAATGTAAACACGGGGCACCAAAGACAAGGTCAAATCAAATCAGCACAGTGCACTCAGAGAATAGAATTTTTCCTCACCCGTGCAATTCTGTGCTTTCATATGTGCAGGCTTAAACTTTTTTCCATGGAGAGCACAGGGCTCCAGATGTATTCCTCTACTGAATCACTGACATTCAGTTCACCGTTTGCCGCTACTCGTGCCCTCCCCAACTGGTCGAATTAGATGAAGGAGCTTGCCGGGTCTGCTTTGATCAGCTCTCTCACCTTCCTTCAATTTCTGATGCATCAGGGAACTTCACAGCCAAAAATAGAAGTCCTGAGATCATAACCAATAATGTTTCCACAGACGCATGAATTCCAATGTCCATGAGTCTCCTCGCAGGTTCCAATTCTTGGGCTCCCCCTTGGCCTGATTCTTGTTGAAAAATAGTGACAACAGCACATTTAAGCCGCTTCCAAATCCATAATTTCCGTTTAGATTAAGATTCAGCAGGAGAAGAGCGACTAAACACAGACAAAAACGCAACATTGCAAAGCTGGGAATAGGTCAGGAAGGCAGACGAGAGGAGGGAAGAAAAATGCGTCTGCTCTCTCTCGAGGCAAGAAGAGAGAGAAGCTGGAAGCTGTTATTACCAACAAAGGATCTTCTACTAAATATTAAATGAATTTCACCTAGCGTGTTCAATACTTATTCTGTGTCATTCCCCTTTATTATATATAACGTGTTTTATGAACACAGTTACCTTGATTTCTTTGTATGCATGGATTATTTGGGTTGCTACTGATATCTGGTGAAAATCTCAGGTCAGTGGCTGCATCAGAAATATGTTTAAATGAGAAAAATGTTGACATGTTCAATACTTATTTTCACCACTGTAATCTAAACCATATCAAAAGTAAAAAAAAAAACACATTTTATGAACAATAAATATTTCTTGAGCTAGAAAACCATTGCACATACAAATATGTGATGCCATCATTACCTCCGCCAAGGAGGTAATGTAATTGGGGTGGTTTGTCTCTGTCTGTCTGCATAGCCACTTTTCCACTAGCACCTACTCAATTTGACTCGCTATGGTTTAGGTCGTTTTCCATTACAACTGAGTACCACCTCAAGGTGGGTGGGTTCATTACAGAAAGGCGGCCCATTATATTGTTGACATGTTGACGTTTTGCTGTCAGAAGCAAATACTTATTACAGCGAGCACAAAATACAAGCAAAGCATGGCGTTAGCATTGATGAATAGCTAGCTCATTGTCTGCATATAGGAAACAATGGCGATATCCTTGTTTGTTCAAAGTGAGCTTGCCATCAATGGGATAAATAATGGAAAAGTTGCTTAAAATCACAAAACACTCACTGTCTTCCCCGTGAACAACCATCAGCTCAGTGACTTCCTGGCATACTTTTTCATTTAGGGTCGCTCCGTCGATGGAGCTGAAAAGTTCATAGGCTGAAAAGTTCATAGTGGTCAAATTTGACCAAATGTGGCTTATTTTTCAACCGCAGGGATCCAAGCACTGCAACACCAATGGAAGAAGTGTGCGCACCGACAGGAAGACTTGAAAAATAAACCACATTGGTCAAATTTGACCACTATGAAATTTTCAGCCCCGTAGCTCCCTCTGTATTTTCTCGTCAGCCACCGAAGACAGATGAGTCCTTACCTCGTTGTTGGACCACGGTGTTGATTTGTGTGTAGCAATTTATCTTGTTGATTATCACAGAAATAATATAAACTCATGGCCAAATTTACAAATAGCGATTTTGAATCTGGTGACGATGCCGCTCTCATTCAGTGACGTTACGCCCTGGCCGATCAGTGGCCTGCAGTCTGTTGACATCACATTTTCAACTCAACTCAGCTTGCTTGGAACCCCACCAGAGTAGGTACAAAAAAAAGTACCTAGTACCAGGTAGGTACTAATGGAAAACCCTACAAACCAAGTAGAGTTGAGGCGAGTTGGGCTGAGTAGGTGCTAGTGGAAAAGGGCCATATGTTAGCAGGATTACGCAAAAACCACTGGATGGATTTTTGGTGAAAATTTCACCAGAGGTAGCCCTTAGGTTGAGGATGAACCCATTAAATTTTGGTGATGATCTGAGAGTGCATACCTTCACCAAGGACCTTGTTTGTGTTTGTGCAGCAAGATTACACAAAAACTACTGGATGGATTTGGATGAAATTTTCACCAGAGGTGGTGCTTGGGCTAGAGAGGAACTCAAAACATTTTGGGGAAGCTCCGAGAATGCACACCTCCACCAAGACTCTTATCTTTTCATAGCGTGTTAGCAAGAATCCTCCAAAACTACTGGATAGACTTTGATGCAATTTTCACCAGAACTGGTTCATGGCCTACATACAAACCCATTACATTTTGGAGGTAATCCATGAGGGACGGAAGGAGCCTTGGGGGAGGTATGCGCTCTCTGAATACTTTTCTAGTTTCATTATATTATCAATGTGCATGTTGTACCAAAAATGTGGACGTGCTTCCTGATAACTGAGCCTATCAAATACTGCAAAAATCAACAATGTGCATAGGTGTTAGGACGGTAGATGGACTTCCTCACAATGCCGGGCAGGGCTGCAGGTTGCAGGCCTCTTCCTGTGGAGCCGGTCGGCTGCTGCTGTCACACAGAGTGTCTGAAACCTGGGCGTGGCTCAGCCGGTGGACGCAGTGAAAGTCGGAATATCTGAAACCTGAAAAGAGGATGTTTGCTTTAGGCGCTGACTAGCAAAGCTAGCTTGATAAATAGTTAATAGTTGAAAATTACTGGAAAAATAGTCATGATACTTAAATGTAATTATGAAAAAATAGGTTTCTGCATGAAAGTTTCTTGAATTGAGTAATGAAAAGTGAGTTGATTTTTAATACGGTTTAAGGACTGCAAAGCCAGTTCTGGCTATAAAGCAGAGTACACAAATGCAACATGCCCCTCTGCCACTAGGGGGCCCCCAGACTACAAGTTCACCCTTAACATTTTTTGGATTCACATTAAAGCTTGCCAGAAGGAGCTGAAGTCCGTACAGAGGGAGCTAAGGAGGAAGATCAGAGAGGGGAAGGATAGCTACAGGAAGAAGATGGAGGACAAGCTGCAGCAGAGTGATGTTAGCGGTGTCTGGAGAAGCCTCAAAACCATCTCTGGGCACCAGAATACCTCCTCCCAGGCAATGGGGGTAGGAAGTAGTTGAACAACCTGAACCTGTTTTTAACAGGTTTGACCAACCGCCCTCTTCTGCGCCTGCCCACCAACCACTGCTGCCTCCACCTTCATCTAGTCCCGCTGTCCACGCCCCCTCTCGTACCACCCCTCCCACACACACAGAGACCCAACATCCCCCCTCCCAGCACACAGCCCCCCTGCCCCAGCCTGACTCTCACTAAGACTCAGGTGAAAGCTGAGCTGAAGAAGATCAAGGCAAAGAAGGCTGCAGGTCCGGACGGCATCAGCTCGATGCGCCTCAAGTCCTGCACAGACCAGCTGTGCGGGATCATGGAGCATATCTTCTGTCTGAGCCTGAAGCTGGGGAGGGTACCACAGCTGTGGAAAACATCCTGTGTGGTACCCATACAGAAGACTCTGCACCCCACGGACATGAACAGCTACAGACCAGTGGCCCTCACATCACACCTAATAAAGACCCTGGAGAGGCTGCTCCTCACCCACCTCTGCCCCCTGGTGGGACCAGCAATGAATTCACTTCAGATTGCCTACCAGCATGGCATCGGTGTGGAGGATGCAGTGATCTTCCTCCTACATCGTTCCCTGTCCCACCTGGAGAAGCCTGGGAGGACTGTGAGGGTCATGTTCTTTGATTTCTCCAGTGCTTTCAACACCATTCAACCAATAATCCTGAGGGACAAGCTGCTGTGCGCAGGGGTGAACCAGCACCTGTCATCATGGATCCTGGACTACCTCATAAACTGACCACAGTTTGTGAGAATCCAGGACTGTATACTACACATACAAATATACAAATACAACAAATACAGAGGACTTACTCAAGACTTCGTGGACTGGTGCCTACGGCACTACCTCCAGATCAATGTGAGGAAAACTAAGGAACCGGTGGTGGACTGCCGCAGGCGAGGACAACCCCCCATAGCACCGGTAAACATCCAGGGAACAGACATTGAGATGGTGACATCTTACAAGTACCTGGGTGTTCACTTGAACAATAAACTGGACTGGTCACACAACACCAACACACTCAACAAGAAGGGGCAGCGCAGGTTGTTTCTCCCGAGGAGACTCAGGTCTTTTGGAGTGTGAGGGGCACTCCTGAAGACCTTCTACAATTTGGTGGTGGCATCAGCCATCACATTTGGAGTGGTCTGCTAGGACAGTGGCATCACGGCAGCCAACAGGAAGAGACTGAACAGCCTGATCAAAAAAGCTAGCTCTGTTTTGGGGCAACCCCTCAACCCAGTGGAGGAGATATTAGAGAAGAGGATGGTGGCTAAGCTGTCATCTCTGCTGGAGTCCGGGTCCCACCCCATGCAGGACACGCTGAATGTACTGAGGAGCTCATTTAGCAGTGGGCTGTGCCATCCTAGGTGCACAACGGAGAGGTTCGGCAGGTCCTTCCTACCTACGGCTGTCACACTTTATATCCTAACTAGAGCTGCTCGTAGAGGTTGCATTTAATGTCCTAAACGTAACAACTATGCACAATAGAAATCGTCCCGTCCAATACACCACTATGACAATAACAATCATTGCTAAGGGTGGCAACAACACTGTTGATTCAAATGCGAAATATACTGTTTGGGTACATATTCATATTCGGCAGGGTAATTTAACAAACTGTAGTGCTGTTTATTCCATCTAGCTGCAATGCTCCTGCACTGTGTATATAACTGTGTACATACTGTATGCATATTCATTTACTGCTTTGGCTAACCAGTTCGTATTATCTTATTTACTATTGCTCTGAGTGCTGTTATCCCTTTGCTGCTGTAATTGTCATGATCCTGAGCACGGGTGGGGTGCCATGCTCAAGCTCTAAGTTGTTTTATGTCATCTGTATTTCTGCATCTCTGTTTATATTGTATTTATTATGGGTATCTTAGTTTTGGGGTTTCATGCATTTCTGTATCTTGTTTCTGGTTCGTTATTTGTCTCTGTTATTATGAGTTGTCTTGTATTCTTAGTTTGGTCATTGCAGTCTTGTCTATGTATTTGTGTATCATCTTGTATTATTTGCATTTCTTTGGGTTATGTTACTTCATCTTCTGTATCATTAGCTATTCCTTCCAGTGTGTGCTTTTATTTTGACAGCGCCCGTGTACGTCCGGCTGTCAAACTCTGTTTCGCGGCCTGCACACCTGTCATAGTTTGTGTCTGATTAATTCTTGCTCTTGTGACCCATGCTTGTGATTCATTGGCCATTTCCCATTATGCCGATTTAAGGACAGCGGCAGTGTCCTACTGTTTGTTTCATTGTGGGTTTTTTTCGCAGAAGTGAACGGGTGTGCTCCATCTTGGACTTAATCCTTTTTCTTCTGTTTTTTCCCCAGACATGAGCTCCGTTTCCCTTCAGGTGTGACTCCATCTTTCCTCTTTTCCCCCAGCCGTTAGCCCCGTTCTCCTCCAGCGTTCCACTTACCATTTCCTTATTTGTAAGTGTAGTGTTTCGTGTAGTGTTTGTGCTTTTGTTAATAAATGTTGCAAACTCACAGCATGTGATTGGTGTCCTCAGTCCTGCCCTGAAAGGGCGAGTTATGACAGTAATGAGATCTGAGAGAGATCCGTCGCTGCCAGAGATCCACGGAGCTGCTCATCCGCAAGCTGCCCGTCCAGCGCCTGGTGAGGGAGATCGCTCAGGACTTCAAGACCGTCCTGCGTTTCCTGAGCTTCGCCGTCGTGGCTCTGCAGGAGACCAGCGAGGCCCACCTGATGGTCTCTTCTTCGCTAAGGGGGTCACCATCATGCCCAAAGACTTCCAGCTGGCCCGCTGCATCCGCGGAGAGAGAGCTTAGACTTTCTGCTGCACATTCACCAGCCATAATGCTCTGCACTGTGTGTCTATATATATACATTTATAGTAATATGGACATATGTTTACTAGATGTTGTTTTTTCTTGCCTTCTGATTGTTGCTCTGAGTGTTGCTATCCCTGTGCTGTTGCAATCCTGGAATTTCCCCATTGTGGGACTAATAAAGGCTTATCTTATCTTATCTTATCTTAATACTGGAATTTCCCCATTGTGAGACTAATAAAGGCTTATCTTATCTTATAACCCAACAATAATTACAAGCTAAACAACTCATCATAACAGCTGTGTGGTTCTCTAGTGGTTTCCCTCACACCAGAGATTAATTTCTGGCTGGTAGCCATTATTTCTCCTAATCCTCCTCTGTTCCTGGTCTCTATGATGTCTAACAGTCTCATAATCATGAGGCTGTGGCCCCTCATATGAACGCAGACTTATATTTTCCTCCTCTCCAGAGGCTCAACTATTGCAGATTTTCATTACCGATAGCAAGCCAGTGATCAGCTAGTTGCCTCAGGTGACACTGTGGCCAGGTTGCTGTTTTCGAGGAGGGGCTGACACTCTGTGGCTTTTAAAAGTTGTTCTAAGGCTAAGACAACCATGTTTGTTGAAATATCTGTTTACTGAATCATTTCTCCACATGGTAATTAACTGTTGTGGTTAACCTTGGAGTTGTTCTTTTATTTGGATTTTTTCCTTAAATAAAGGCCAGTAGGTGATTAATTATTTTTTAATAAGGGGGATGGGGGGTATAGCATCATCAGCTGGATCCACATTTATAAAATTACTCTTTGCTGAGGAGAAATTGTTTCACCAAAAAGTCTGGTTGTAAACCCCTCCTTTTCACCCAAGACCGGAGCTCTGAAGCCCTATGCCATCGGTCATAAAGCGGATGAGTTACTCCCTGCTCAGGATCTGGAGTCATTTCCTCTCAAATCCATTTGCCAAAAGAATGCCAAAGTGACATGTTTATGACTTGATGTTCCACAAATTCAACCAGGGCTCCTCTCATTAAAACTGAAGGCCCAACATTGCCCTCCAATGGATAACATGAATATTTCCCCTGATCACTGAATGTTTTCTCTCTGAAGTTTAAACTATGAATTGTGAACAATGAAATAACTTGTCGCTTGCATTCTCCACAGACAACATCAGCTACTGAAGACTATGGCTGGACCCTGTGATGGACATTTTTGGTTTGAAATGCTTTTATTGATATGATTTGATATGTGTTCCTTTATCTTCACAAAGAATTCATTTTGCAAGTCCACTATAAAAAAAATATTACATTAACAATGTAGACACATTGTTTTGTTTCTTTATTGTTAAGTAGAATATCTCAGTCACTAAAGTTTTAAAGAATTTATGCTTTAATAGGCAGCATAGGTTTCAAGATAATTTCCACTCTTCATATCAAATCCTATGCATCCTTCTATTGATCTCTGTGTGAGGCTTACATTCTAAAGGCTGTGAACTGACCAATCAGATTTCAGTCCTCCCTTCACACCCATTTTAGTCAATTTTACAACCCTGGACCAAACAAAGGAACTCAGTGTAATTGGTCAAAAGTTTATGCTAATGGGATAATCCGATCCTAAGCTTTGAATGTAATTGGTCAGGCTCAATTGTCTTTCAGAATTATTGAGCCATCCCGCCAAGTTGTAAAACTTTCCCTCCATTTTACCAGTTCAGTCTTTAAGAAGTCTGCATAGAGTCATGTTCTGCTCTCCTTCCTAAGCAGGAGTGGAGCGCAAGCTCTGTGTTCCTTATCTGTAAACCTTTCAACTTTTTTCTTTAGAATTCACCCTTTTCCAATTTTTACACTTTTTTTCTTAAATTACTGTGCTAAGAAGATTTTGCCTTGATTTTCACCAAGCTTAAGTCGATTTTGTTCTGACCACAACACATCGGAAGAAACAGATTTGTTGTTTTTTTTATTTCTCAAGTTTGATTTTCTGATTGGACTTTGAATGATACACAAATATCTGGAATTTGACAACCTGGCCGGACATCAAATTCCTTTTTCTGTGTATAAACTGAGACGATGGCCAGTGTGACCAGCATCGAGCTTCTACGGTTGTGATCCAAAGGAGCAGTGCCAGTACTAGACCTTTTGGTGGCAGAACCTGCCCCTTTCTCTCCACTTCACCAATGAACATCCACCTGAACCAAGGTTGGAACCTGAAAGGCCTGCCACTAAGGCACAATCTGACCTCATCTGCTGTGCTTAAGGTCTGTTGTCCAAATTAAATCTAATCCTCCAGAATATTTCTTTTTATAACCTCTATAAACCCAGCATCTTCAAACTCCTTTCAGAACTTCAAATACATTTATCTTTTTATTAATCTCCATTCCTTTTCAGAGTAACACAAATTTTCCTTTTTATAAACTAATTTTTATCATTTTCTTCATAAAATTGCCTCCAATTTTTCTAACCATTCTGCTTTACAGCTATTTTATGTTTTTTTCATTTTCCACCACAGTGTTATGGCAGCATTTAATGTGATGTGTGGTGTGATGACACTGACTTCCTATTGTGTCATCACACCGCCCTATGTAGCGGGGCAGCCGCCATAGGCACTTCCTCTTGTGCTGGATGACTCCACTGGGTGCATGCCGTGTACTGTGTTCACCATATTTAATAAAGCAGTGTTCAACGCTACATCTTTGTCGACCTCGTTCATCACCAGGCTTGTGGACATAACATTTTGCAACTGAGGATTAACGTATGGAGGCGTGCGTTACACCACTCTGTCCCTTCCTTGAGCTCCCGGGCGAGCCACCAGTGCCAGTGCCATGGCCATGTTGGTTCGAGGCCTTCCAAACTTACATCACAGCGCTGGACCTCCGGAAGCTCGATAAGGTGAGGGCACGTGCGCTCCTCATCCACAACCTGGGTATCGAAGGTCATCGAGTCCTATGGATGCTCGGTGTGTTGGACTCATTTGTGGACATCGTGGAGCTGCTAGCTAACCATTTCACCACCCCAGACAGTGTGATTGCTCAGAGAATTCACTTTTGCCACAGACGTCAACATGTCAGTGAGCCTATCCACCAGTACATTGCTGATTTGATGCAGCTAGCTAGCAAGTGTCGTTTTGGGCCGCTTGAAGACGAGTTGGTATGTGACCAATTGGCAGAGAATGCGTGCAATGCTGGACTGCGTGCTAGGCTATTAATGGCACTGAATGACTTGACGTTAGCTAGGGCTGTCGAGCTAGCTCTCCAGTTGGAGGCCACAGACAAGCTAGCTTTGAAGCTAAACTGGCGTCAGTCACAGAAGCTGCTGGAGCCGCCCGCCTCAGCTAATGTTGTGGACCTTGATAGCGAGGATAGCTTGGATGAAGATTGTTCGGAAACCAATGCTGCCAGCCGAAGGTCTGCCCCGGGGAACCCCCGTTACAGGGGTTGTGGGTCCGCGATGCACCACCATAAAGCAAGAGCATGCCCAGCAAGAGGGAAATAATACAGTAGATGTGGACACTTGAATCACTATGCCAGGGTGTGCCGCTTATGTGATCCAGAGAGCCCACAGAAGAAATCACCCCGCCCTCCCCTGACAACTATCCACTCGGTGAGTCCCAGTACCAGCGGGTATATGTATTGTGCAGTGGAGTTAGACAGCGTGGAGATGCCACTGTTACTCGACACGGCGGTGGTGCAGTCAATGCTGAATTGGGCCACGGTGAAGAAGTTTTTCCCCCACCACAGGATTACAAGTAACCCAGCGCTGTTGCATGGCTATGATGGTAGCAGGCTATGCACTGTTGGGACTGTGGAGTTGACTGTTTGTTACAAGTTCAAAACAATGATTGACTTCACTTTCCAAGTGGGGGCACGCGGCGATAACATCATGGGGTGTGACCTGTTCTACGGACTGGGTTTCGCCATCAAGGACAGTGCTGGGAACAAATGGTCTGGTTGTGGCCGCTGGGGCTTGCAGGCTCCTGTATCAAAGAGGACGTGGTGTGGAATGAGGAACTAACGGACACCCTTGCTTTTGAGCTGGACCAGTCTCGCTCAGTGTCGGTGCAGGAAAGTCTCAGTGCCTGCGCTTGGGAAGAAGTAGCTGGGGGAACCGAGCGTGATGGCGGGGCACCTGTGCTGATGAGCGACACCATGCTAGCCCTAGATGCCTCCGGTACTCGGCCGCAGTTGGGTGGGGGGTCTGCAGCTACGATGGTGACCACTGCAATGTTCTTAGAAGAGGGCAGGGCATGATCGATGAGCATGGAATTACCACATGCTCAGCAGCAGCACACCAGGCCGAGTAAGGTCCCACTTCGGGTTATGGACCTGGTTCGGGTCCAGGGTGATGATCGACCACGGCGAAGACGGGCTAGATGACAGCTGATGAAACATCACGCACGCCTGCGGATAGTGGTGAAGTTGGGAGCGGCGTGCTTCGGGTTGTCTGATGGCTCGATGAGGCATGCCAACAAGCTGCGGCGTGTCCAGGCGGACACTCCAGGGACCCCCTGGATGCAGCAGGCATCCAGGCGCGCCTGCTGCGGGGCTGCCCAGGGACCCCCCCCCCCCCCCATGCCGGTTCCACCTCTTCCACCCAAGTGACTGTGCTCTGACAGCTTTTATGTTTATAGTTCTGTGTTCTTTGTTAGTTTAATAGCATAGCTACTTTTTAGTTTGAATAAAGGATTTTTAGTTTAATCCAGTGGCAGAATAGCCCACTGTGCCATGCGGGCCGTGTGGTAGTCCACCCACCGGTCCTATTTTAGGTTGGTTTTGTGTGAATATGTTTAGCCTTAGGTTATTTTGACTGACGTTAATTAGAGTGTGACTGGGGTTCTAAATTAGGGTGGGTTTGATTTGTGTGAGTGTTTTTGGACCTTGTAAGGGGGGGGGGGGTGTTATGGTGGCTTTTGATGTGAAGTGCGGTGTGATGACACTGACTTCCTGGTGCGTCATCACACCGCTTTATATAGCGAGGCAGCCGCCATAGGCACTTCCTTTTGTGCTGGATGACTTCGCTGGGTGCATGCCATGTACTGTGTTCACCATCTTTAATAAAGCAGTGTTCAACGCTACATCACTGCCGACCTCGTTCATCACCAGGTTTGTGGACATAACACACAGTGCCAATTTAAGCTATGTTTTTCTGTGGTTCCACAAATGTTTGATAATACACTTTATGCTCAGTAATCCATTAACAGTTTAATGTGCTCATGATACAGTGGTGCGAAAAAGTGTTTGCCCTCTTCCTGATTTCTCATTTTTTTTGTATGTTTGTCACACTTAAATTTTTCAGATCATCAAACAAATTTAAATATTAGACAAAGATAACACAAGTAAACAAAAAATGCAGTTTTTAAATGACGGTGTTTATTATTAAGGGTAAAAAATATCCAAACCTACATGGCCCTGTGTGAAAAAGTGATTGCCCCCCCGTTAAAACATAAATTAACTGTGGTTTATCACATCTTTGGAAAGTTGAGTTCAATTTCTCTAGCCACACCCAGGCGTGATTACTACCACACCTATTCTCAACCAAGAAATCTCTTAAATAGGACCTGCCTGACAAAGTGAAGTAGACCAAAAGATCCTCAAAAGGTAGATATCATGCTGCGATCCAAAGAAATTCAGAAACAAATGAGAAACAAAGTAACTGCGATCTATCAGTCTGGAAAAGGTTATAAAGCCATGTCTAAAGCTTTGGGACTCCACTGAACCACAGTGAGAGCCATTATCCACAAATGGTAAAAACATGGAACAGTGGTGAACCTTCCCAGGAGTGGCCTTCTGACCAAAATTTCCCCAACGACGATGAGCGACGGCTCATCCAAGAGGTCACAAAAGACCCAACAACAACATCCAAAGAACTGCAGGCCTCACTTGCCTCAGTTAAGGTCAGTGTTCATGACTCCACCATAAAAAAGAGACTGGGCAAAAATGGCCTGTATGGCAGAGTTCCAAGACAGAACCCACTGCTGAGCAAAAAGAACATAATGGTTCATGTCAGTTTTGCCAGAAAACATCTTGATGATCCCCAACACTTTTGGCAAAATACTCTGTGGACTGACGAGACAAAAGTTGAACTTTCTGGAAGGTGTGTGTCCCATTACATCCAGAGTAAAAGTAACACAGCATTTCAGAAAAGGAACATCATACCAACAGTAAAATATGGTGGTGGTAGTGTGATGGTCTGGGGCTGTTTTGCTGCTTCAGGACCTGGAAGACTTGTTGTGGTAAATGGAACCATGAATTCTGCTGTCTACCATAAAATCCTGAAGCAGAATATCTGGCCATCTATTCGTGACCTCAAGCTGAAGCGCACGTGGGTTCTGCAGTAGGACAATGATACAAAACACACCAGCAACTCCACCTCTGAATGACTTAAGAAAAACAAAATGAAGACTTTGGAGTGGCCTAGTTAAAGTCCTGATGTGAATCCGATTCAGATGCTGTGGCATGACCTTAAAAAGGTGGCTCATTCTTGAAAACCTTCCAATGTGGCTGAATTACAACAATTCTGCAAAGATGAGTGGGACAAAATTCCTCCACAGCACTGTAAAAGACTCATTGCCAGTTATCGCAAACGCTTGACTGCAGTTGCTGCTGCTAAGGGTGGCCCAACCGGTTATTAGGTTTACGGGGCAATCACTTTTTCACACAAGGCCATGTAGGTTTGGATTTTTTCCCCCTTAATAATAAACACTTTCATTTAAAAACTGCATTTTGTGTTTACTTGTGTTATCTTTGTCTAATATTTAAATTTGTTTGATGACCTGAAACATTTATTTATTTATTCCCACACATTTTAAGTGTGACAAACATCCAAAAAATGAGAAATCAGGAAAGGGGCACTTTTTCACACCACTGTACATGGTGAATTCACTATCTTAAAGTCATCTGAATGTGTTCATCTCTCCTGAAATTTCTTATTAAACTGTTAAAAAGGCACATTGGAGTTATTGTTTAATTTCACATCCCTCTTCTCAATTAAAAGCAGAAAGAACTCAGGTTTTTGAGACATATTCATTGCTGGTACAAATATTGAATTATTAATAAAATTGTCAATTTTTCTGGACTGGTGCCCCAACGAGTTTATGTGTGCTGGTAATCAAAAGAAATCTTCATTCCTACTCACATGTATATTTCCATTAATATTTGTACCTGCATAAACCACTACATGGATATTTGCCAATTTAGCATAATGTACAAATGTATAAATGGAAATCAGTGTCATGATCCTGAACACGGGTGGGTGCCATGCTCAGCCTCCAAGTTGTTTTATGTCTTCTTTTGTATTTCTGTATCTATTGATTTTGTATTTATTATGGTTATCTTAGGTTGGGAGTTTTCATGGACTTCTGTGTGTTGTCTCTGGATGGTTATTCGTCTGTGATTAGTTATGAGTTGTTTTGTATGCTTAGTTTTGTCATTATAGTCTTGTCTATATATTTGTGTATTATCTTGTATTATTTGTATCTCTTGGGGTTATGTTATTTTACTCTTTGTATCATTTATATTATTTATTATTTCTGGTCTGGGCTTTTATTTTGACAGTGTTTGTGTACGTCCTGCTGTCAAACCTTGTTTTTACGGGCTGCACACTTATCACAGTTTGTTTGATTATTTCATTCATGTACCCACACCAGTCATTCATGGTTTATTTCCCATTTACCTATTTAAGGATATGGCAACGTTTCCCGTTGCCGTGTCCTACTTTTAGCTTCCTCAGAGTTACCTGTTGTAACTCTGAGTGAATGTGTTTTTCTCCACAGAGGTGAACGGGTGCGCTCCGTCTGGGACTAATCCTTTTTCCCCTTCATGCCAGACGTGAACCCCAGCTTTTTCGGGTGTGATTCCGTCTGGTTTTGTCTCTTTTCCCCCCGGCGTGTCCGAGTGCCTCAGCCTGGGTCCGGCCAGGCTGTTCTCTTTTCTTACCGGTCGTGAGCCCCGTTCTCCTCCAGCATTCCTCATCATTCCCTTATTTGTAAGTGTTGTGTATTATTCGTGTTTAAGTTAATAAATGGTGCAAACTCACAGTTGGTGTTTGGCGTCTTCTGCCAGCCCTTGAAAAGGACGATTTATGAGGTACATCAGGTACATCAGGTACAAAGATATGATAAAAGACATCAATTTAAAAATTTAAAAAGTTGTAAATTACAATTTAATTACACAGAATAAAACTGTAACCATCATCTACATGAGCATTGCAAATTTATGAGGAAAAAGGTTAAGAGCCCTATTTTGATGGTCATCAGTGCACTTTTCAGACAGACTTTCCACGGTGCGCCAGTATTTTTGTTAGTTTCTGTCAGCGCATTGTCTGTTTTTTATGCCTTGCGCCACGTCATCAAATTACCAGTAGTAGACCATGCGCCCGCTATGTGCTCGGAGGAGGTACCTCACTTCAAAGAGGTGTGGTGGCAGGCAAGCTAATGTGCATTACTATCATCGTGTATTCCATGAGAATCCGCTTTTGATCAGGAAAAAGGAGGTCTATCGTCAGAAGCACATTGTTTAATGATATTTCAGTGGCGTGTTTTGACATCACACAGCTCCGGAGATCAGGAAACGGCAGCGCTGGGATCTTGTAACAGTCATAATCACCCATCATTTTAATTATATGATGATCACACAGTTTTTTTTTTAATTACATCCACACTCTCATTTTAATTGTGGACTTACCATTGGAGTCTATAGATTAGGCATTAATGTATGATTTTTTTAGGCGAATGAATGAATGAACAGAGATCATGTGCGT
Source organism: Pholidichthys leucotaenia (assembly GCA_020510985.1). NCBI lineage: Eukaryota > Metazoa > Chordata > Actinopteri > Cichliformes > Pholidichthyidae > Pholidichthys > Pholidichthys leucotaenia. The sequence goes on along the minus strand of CM035837.1, from coordinate 413,169,595 downwards.
GACTGTGTTTCAGTGTGATGTGCAATGCACGGGGGTGGGGGGGGGGGTCGTTTTCATCACAGACTTACTAGGCATTAATGTGTTTATTTTTAGGGGAATAAATGAATGAACAAGTAGTGGGCAGCATTTTACTTTTGACTAACTCCCCAGAGAGACAAGAGATGCATCCACATCTGCATCAGCGGTGCACCCCGAGTTTCCAGCCCAGCAAGCTCCCCGACAGCCACCTGTCAGCCCCCGGCAGAGGCTGCTGAGAGTGGGCTCGCTTCTTGGCATGAAACCGTACTGCTGCCCATTGATTGTCATCTCTCCTCTTAACCTGGCTTCAACAACTAGTATTTCCTACATCTTCATAGTGTGGCTGATCAACTATATATATTTTGTATACTTTATTAATCCCCGGAGGGAAATTCAGGGCATCCACCTGGATGGATGAGGCAGCCGCAGTGCGGTGCCAATCCCTTCACCATTCACACACACATTCAAACCTAGGGCCAGGTACCCTGGGTACCGGAGTACCCAGGGTAAACCCACGCAGACACTGGCAGAACATGCAAACTCCATACAGAAGGGTCACAAATGATCAGGGGGTGGGATCGAACCCACAATGGTCAGGGGTAGAATCAAGCCTGTGACCTTTTTACTGTGCTGCCACAGTGCTAACCACTGCATCCTAAGACAGCTGTTTTATGCATCTGTAGTTACTACAGCTCTGAGCATCACCTTTGTTCTTGAAAATTGGTACCAAAAACACTTCTCCACTCCTCAGGCATCCTCTCACTCTCCAAGATTGTGTTAAACAATTTGGTTAAAAAGTCCACTGCCATCTCTCCTATACATCTTCATACCTCCACAGGTACAGTATGTCATCTGGACCAACCACCTTTCCATTCTTCATCCTCTTCAAAGCTGCCCTCACTTCCGCCTTGCTAATCCTCAGGGCTTCCTTGTTCACCATCTTTCCTTCATCCATCCTCCTCTCTCTCTCATTTTCTTTATTCATCAGCTCTTCAAAGTACTCCTTCCACCTTCTCAACACACTCCCATCATTTGTTAGTACATTATCATTTCTGTCCTTAATCAGCCTAACCTGCTGTACATCCTTTCCAGCTCGAGCTCTCTGTCTAGCCAATCCATACAAGTCATTTTCTCCTTTCTTAGTGTTTAGCCTCTCATACAACTCACCATATGCCTTTTCCTTTTCCTTTGCCACCTCTCTCTTTGCCATGCACCTAGATTCCAAAAACTCCTGTCTACTTTCTTCATCTCCCTGACTATCCCACTTTTTCTTTGCTAACCTCTTCCTTTGAATACTTTCCTGTACCTCCTCATTCCACCACCAAGTCTCCTTGTCTTCCTTCCTCTGTCCACTGGATACACCATATACCCTTCTACCCATTTCCCTCAGTACTTTTAATGTACTTTCCCAGTCATCTGGTAATTTTCCCTACCACCCAGAGCTTGTATCAACTCCTTTCTAAACTCTGTGTGACCTTCCTTCTGTAACTTCTGCCACTTAATCTTTGGCTCTGCTTTCACTCTCTTCCTCTTCTTGCTCTCCAAAGTCATCCTACAGACTACCATCCGATGCTGTCTAGCTACATTCTCCCCTGCCACCACCTTGCAGTCTCCTATCCCTTTCAGATTTCTCCTTCTGCATAAGATGTAGTCCACCTGTGTGCACCTTACTCACTCTTGTAAGTCACCCTATGTTCCTCTCGCTTCTTAAAGTATGTGTTCACCACAGCCATTTCCATCCTTTTAGCAAAATCCATAACCATCTGTCCTTCCACATTGCTCTCCTTAAAACCATACCTACCCAGAACCTCCTCATCACCTCTGTTCCCTTCACGCAAGTCTGCTCCAATTGCCACTCTCCCCCCTCCACCCCCGGGGGAACACTCTCTGCCACCTCATCCAGCTTACTCCAGAATTCTTCTTTCTCTTCTACCAGACATCCAACTTGCGGAGCATATACACTGACAACATTCAACATCACACCTTTGATTTCTAGCTTCAAACTCATGATTCTGTCTGACTCCCTCTTTACCTCCTGAACACTCTTCACATACTCTTCCTTCAAGATTACTCCTACTTCACTTCTCTTCCCATCTACACCACGGTAGAACAGTTTAAATCCCCCTCCAATGCACCTAGCCTTGCTTCCCTTCCATATGGTTTCTTGATCACACAGTAGGGCTGTGCGATATGACGATATGTATCGGATGACGATATAAAAATGTTTATCGTTTCATAGAATACTCTATTGTTTATATCATATTTAAAATGCCCCACCCCCCCGTTTTATTCAGTAAAGCTCCAACCTCACCACTACTTGCCAGTGCCCCGTCTCTTCCCTGCAGTACATGACTGCACGCAGTGGAACAGGTGTGGAGGCTGGCTAGGCTTCAGTCAGGTGGATGCTAATGCTAACTCCAAACTATCGGTTCAGATAGCTGTTGCTCCTGTTTGCCAGGGATGTGGGACCGTTTTTCATCGTGCTGCGTCAGAGAGGATAGTTTGCTAACCTCATTTTAACAGGACGTAAGTAACGTTAACACCATGTCTAATTATAAAATGCTAAATGATTGTCATTTAAGCTAAGTTGTGCTAACTGGAAACCGTAGCAGGCCATTAGTTTTTTTTGTTTGTTTTTTTTTGGGGGGGGGGGGTAAATTACTGCTGAGTTTCTTAGTTTTGTCTGAAAGATTTTTATTAAAGCTGCAAAAGTGTATGATGGTGGCACATACACGCAAAATAAATAATAAATACATTAAAACTGGTCGGAGGAGCAAGTTGGTGCTAAATGTAATTTATTTGATTTCTAATCATTTTAATTTGTCAAGTGGTGATAATGAATAAAGTTAAAGTCATCACATGTATTTTATTACATTACCTTGTGTGTCTTTGATTTTCAGATCATGACCAATCTGAAATATTTTTACTAAGAAGCAAACAGGTTAAATCAGGCCAGAATGCCAGACTGCAGGGCCACACTTAAATTTTCATTGATTTAAGCTAACAGCTAATTACCTCCGCCAGGCCGAAAAGGCCAGGAGGAGGTTATGTTTTTGCCAGGGTTTGTGTGTTTGTCTGTTTGTCTGTCTGTCTGTCTGTTTGTCTGTCTGTCTGTCTGTTGGTTAGCAAGATAACTCAAAAAGTCTTGGACGGATTTGCATGAAACTTTCAGGCGTTGTTGGAAATGGTACAAGGAAGAACTGATTAAATTTTGGGGGTGATCCGGTTCACCGTCTGGATACAGGAATTTTTTTAAAGCATTTTTCCACACTGTGACATAGGGCCATTTTCAACATGTGCGCAGGCGCAATGGAGGCCGCTGGGTGTCGTGTCTGACCAACACAAACTCCGCCTTCTTCAACGTTTTAGCCACAAAAGCATGCGGAAAACACTACTGGCCTCAGACCCCCAGCGTGCCTGTGCCAGCCATAGGCACTGCGCACATTGCGCTGGTTGTCGTGTCTGACCAACACAAACTCCGCGTTCTTCAACGTTTTAGGCACAAAAGCACGCGGAAAACACTGCTGCCCTGGGCACGCCAGCGTGGCTGCTTTTGCGCCACGCTGCAAAACCTGACACGGACACCTGTCCGCCGCCCCATTATTTGCCACAAATTCCCCGCCCAGCGTACGCGCTGCGTAAAAACGACCTCTCTGCCGGGGAAGACTCTAAATTCTGTTTTGCTGCGGAGTGCAACCCCAATATAATATAAAACCCACGCCAACCTGTCTAACCAATCTGCATCCGTCAGTGGAGGAGATGGACACACCAACACTTCACTTTATTACCTCCGCCAAGGAGGCAATGCTTTTACAACCGTAAAACGGGGCTATAAGGGACGGCGGGGTAATATGGGACACTTTTCTAAATGTAATTCTGCTTTTTTAATTTTGCTTCTGCCTAGATTTGATGAAGGATTCATGGATATTTGACAATAACAACACAACTCAGCGTCCTGCTCAAAATAAAAAAAGCAGAATTACATTTAAAACATTTCCCACAAAAGTGTCCCTTATTAACCCGCCGTCCCTTATAGCCCCATTTTACACTACTGAACCACTAATCCTATCACTATCACATTCACTCAGCCCTCTTTTCTCTGTTTTCCTGCTACACTACTGAGAAGCAATGTGCCATTCATGTATTTGTGATGCAAACATGCATGTGTTGTGATGTAATGCGCCATTCTATATAGTGTGCATATGGCTTGTCCTTACTATGCTTTTTCTGAGCATCTTAGATGTGCTTTGGTGTATTAATGTCTACAGGTAGACGAGTTTCTTCTGTCTCACCTATGTGATGTTAATCGATGCCTTTCATCCTTTGTATTCATGCATTTTGCCCTTACTGTGACCTAGAGACTCAGATCAATATGTAGATGTGCTTGTTAGCCTCTTTGTCTGACACTTGGAGCGAGGTCTAGCTAATCTGCCCATTGTGATGTATGTCTTACAAATGCAAATACCTCCTGCCTGTTCTGTTGTCCCTTTGATCATTCTAAACTGTGGGGTACGTCTCTTTGATGTATTGTTATGATCAAGTATTTAAGGTGCAACTCTGTAACGCATTCTTCCTCTTACTCTTCCTCTCTCAATCTGACTTCAACCCTGCTGCAGGACACAGATTTTGTGTCCCCTCTTCACTGAGAGCCTGAGGAATTCGGCTTCAGCCTGCTCACGCTATGGCTGGAGCCGAGTTCCCGTGACGGCGGTATGATTAATAAAACCTGCTTAAAACCACAGCATCACTGCTTATTTTTCCATGCCGCCTCACTGGTATAGTACTGGTACTGGTATAGTACTGGTATAGTACTGGTAAACTATCACATTGATTGTTATTCATTAATTGTCTGTTTATTGCACTGTCCATGTCAAATAAACAAATAATCATTGTGAATCCAATTGCTACTCATATCTTTTCATGCTCAGGGAATCTGAAAACGTACACACAAACACTGTATGGGGGGAACTGTGCCGCTTGGCGGAGGTCTGCGCTCTCCGAGTGCTTTTCTAGTTTATATCTGTAGGTGACAGCCATGGGTAATTTTCTCATTTTCAGACATTTTTTTAATGTTATGTTTGTTTGGGGTTTTTTTTGCTATTCTCCTCTGGCTCAGAAAATATTTAACTTATTGATGTTTACGTTTTATTACCTCCGCCAGGAGGTTATGTTTTTGCCGGGGTTTGTCTGTCTGTTTGTCTGTTGGTTAGCAAGATAACTCAAAAAGTTTTGGACGGATTTCGATGAAACTTTCAGGCGTCGTTGGAAATGGTACAAGGAAGAACTGATTACATTTTGGGGATGATCCGGATCACCGTCCAGAAGAAAACCGCCATTACGGAAAATGCCATTTTCGTGAATAACTACTGAACCACTAATCCTATCATTGTCAGTCCAACTGCTAGTCATGTGTTTTCATGGTCAAGGAATCTGAAAACGTACACACAAACACTGTATGGGGAGAACTGTGGCTGCCATTACAGAAAATGCCATTTTCGTGAATAACTACTGAACCACTAATCCTATCATTGTCAATCCAATTGCTAGTCATATGTTTATGTGGTCAAGGAATCTGAAAACGTACACACAAACACTGTATGGGGGAACTGTGGCCGCCATTACGGAAAATGTCATTTTCGTGAATAACTACTCAACCACTAATCCTATCATTGTCAATCCAATTGCTAGTCATATGTTTTCATGGTCAAGGAATCTGAAAACATACACACAAACACTGTATGGGAGGAACTGTGGCGCTTGGCGGAGGTCTGCGCTCTCCGAGTGCTTTTCTAGTTCATATATGATTTAGACGAAAAACCTGAAATTTATGAGAATCAAGTCTCAAGAGCACATTACAAAACTATTTTATAACACTGCAAAATTATGAGGGAAAATGGTACATGTAAAAAAAAGAGATGGTCCTTTTTATATGATTATCTAAACTGTAGAATTTATAGAAAATGTATATTGTGATATATATCATTATCGTGATATGTCTTATATATCACGATAATGATGTAAGATGTCTTACTGTATATAGGGCAGCACAGTGGCGCAGTGGTTAGCACTGCGGCAGCACAGCAACTCACCCTTGGCCGGGGGATCCTGGGTTTGATCCCAGCCCCCGACCAACAGTGATCTGTGTGGAGTTTGCATGTTCTACCCGTGTCTGCGTGGGTTTACTCCGGGATTTCTCCGGTTTCCTCCCACATGCCAAAAACATGCAAGTTAGGTTAATTGGCATCAAAACTGGGGATTCTAAATTGTCCTTAGGTATGACTATGAGAGTGAATGGTTGTCTGTCTCTCTGTGTTGGCCCTGCGATGGACTGGTGATCTGTCCAGGGTGTACCCTGCCTCTCACCCAAAGATGCTGGGATAGGCTCCAGCCCCCCCGCGGCCCGAAAAGGATTAAGTGGAAGAAGAAGATGAATGAAGATGTCTTATATCGTGATATGAATTTTTTGCAATATCGCACAGCCCTACCACACAGTATCTCTACCTTTCTTCTCTCCATCATATCAGCAACTCTCTGCCTTTACGTCATAGTCCCTACATTTAACATCCCTACTCTCACCTCCAAACTTCTACCTTTCCTTTTCTCTCTCTCCCTCCTAACACACCTTCCTCCTCATCTTCTCCTCGATCTTCAACCAACAGTAGTCCAATTTCCACCACCACCCTGTCAGTTAACAGCACCGGTGGTGATTGTTGTTAACCCGGGCCTCGACTGATCCTGTATGAAAGTCTCATTCGTCACGATACCCATGTTTGATTTGGCAAAGGTTTTAGGTCGGATGCCCTTCCTGACACAACCCTCCCCATTTACCCAGGCTTGGGACCGGCAATAGGAGTACACTGGCTTGTGCACCTCCTGTGGCTGGGTTTGTAGATTCATGAAAATAAAGTGGCAAATTTACATGAAAAAAAGTTGCACATTTACAAGACAACAGTCAAAACTATTTAAGAAAAATTTGCAAATTTATAAGAAAAAAGTCACAACCTTTTTTTGAAAAAGTTGCAAATCTTCGAGAAAAAGTTAAACACTTACAGGAAAAGTTTGCAAATTTACAAGAAAAAAATGCAAATTTATGAGAAAAAAGGTGCAGTTTTTTAGAAGGAAAGTTACGTTACAAATTTATGAGAGAAAAAAGTTCTAGATTCATGAGAATAAAGTGGCAAATTTATAATGAAAAAAGTTGTAAATTTACAAGAAAAAATGAGCAAATTTATGAGAAAAACTAGAAAAGCACTCGGAGAGCGCAGACCTCCGCCAAGCGCCACAGTTCCCCCCGTACAGTGTTTGTGTGTACGTTTTCAGATTTCTTGACCATGAAAACATATGACTAGCAATTGGATTGACAATGATAGGATTAGTGGTTCAGTGGTTATTCACAAAAATGGCATTTCCCGTAATGGCGGCCACAGTTCCCCCCATAAAGTGCTTGTGTGTACGTTTTCAGATTCCTTGACCATGAAAACATATGACTAGCAATTGGATTGACAATGATAGGATTAGTGGTTCAGTAGTTATTCACGAAAATGGCATTTTCCGTAATGGCGGTTTTCTTCTGGACGATGATCCGGATCATCCCCAAAATGTAATCAGTTCTTCCTTGTACCATTTCCAACAACGCCTGAAAGCTTCATCGAAATCCGTCCAAAATTTTTTGAGTTATCTTGCTAACCAACAGACAGACAGACAAACCCTGGCAAAAACATAACCTCCTGGCGGAGGTAAAAATCCAAAAATATTTAAGAAAAAGTGGCAAATTTATGAGAAAAAAAGTCACAAATTTTTGAGCAAAAAGTTCCAGATTTATGAGAAAAATGTCAATTTTTTTTAAAGTTGCAAATCTACAAGAAAAAAGTTGAAGACTTACAGGGAAAATTTGCAAATTTACAAGAAAAAAATAGAGAATTTATGAGAAAAAAAAGTTGCATTTTTTTAAAAAGAAGTTACAAATTTATGAGAAAGAAGTTGTAGATTCATGCAAATAAAGTGGCAAATTTACATGAAAAAGTTGCAAATTTACAAGAAAAAAGTTGCAATTTTTTTTATAAAAAGATTCCAAATGTATGAGAACGAACTTGCAAATTTTTGAGAAAAAGTCAAAACATTTTGAGAAAAATGTTGCAAATTTATGAGAAAAAAATTGTAGATTCATGAGAATAAAGTGGCAAATTTACATGAAAAAGTTGCAAATTTACAAGAAAAAAGTTGCAATTTTTTTATAAAAAGATTCCAAATGTATGAGAACGAACTTGCAAATTTTTGAGAAAAAGTCAAAACATTTTGAGAAAAAAGTTGCAAATTTATGAGAAAAAAATTGTTGATTCATGAGAATAAAGTGGCAAATTTACATGAAAAAGTTGCAAATTTACAAGAAAAAAGCTGCAATTTTTTTTATAAAAAGATTCCAAATTTATGAGAACAAACTTAAAAATTTTTGAGAAAAAGTCAAAACATTTTGAGAAAAATGTTGCAAATTTATGAGAAAAAAATTGTAGATTCATGAGAATAAAATGGCAAATTTACATGAAAAAACTTGCAAATTTTAAAGAAAAAATTTGCAATTTTATGACAAAAAAGCCAAAAATATTTAAGAAAAAATTGCAAATTTATGAGAAAAAAAATCGCAAACTTTTAGGAAAAAAAGTTGGAAATCTACAATGAAAAGTTGAAAGTTTATGGATTTTTATTTATTTATTTTTTTGCATTTCTGCTTAGAACTGGTCATTTAAAGTCATGTTATTCAGCTATGTAACATAATATAGAAAGATTTTTGATGATATTGGGGTGGGGGACAATTTTCCCTTTTTTCCAGTTTGCTCACAATGGCACGATCACCCATTGCTCACGATGGCATCACCTACTGATGAAGCCATTTTCAGAGTGATCATTTTTGTTCCTATTGGTAGTGTTGCAGTCAAGAGCCTGTCAAAATCAGAGTCACCCAAGCTCAAAGCGAGACCAAATCAAGACCAAGACCTACATACAGTGCAATGGTCTTGGCTTCGTCTTGGTCTTGACTCCTCAAAGTCTAGGTTTTTCCACAATCTGGTTTCAGTCTGGTCTCAGACAGGTCTTGACTGCAGCCCTACCTACAGTATTGCCTTGCCATAGCCTGGTCGTGCCAGCAGAAGTCAGGTGTCACATACTTTTCCCTCTCTCCACTTCTTTCCTTCATAACATTCTTTTGGAATCTGGTGAGTAGTGAATAGTGCCGGCAGGGATTGGCTAATAAGCTGAAACTTCAAATAAGTGGTATTAAAAGGATTTCATATTAACTCAATATCAACATATTCACTTTCACAGTCCTAGCAAAAACTCATGCTCACTATTTTATTTTTTTTGCTCAAACCCCAACCCAAATTCTTCGTCCTACCTTTACCACAGGAAGCGCTGCACTCAGTGGCACCGGACAGTTTCCAGTTGTACTCTCTCTCACGTCTGGGTGGTGGTACAGCGGGGACTTTGTTGTCAGGGAGATGAGGAGGAAGCGTCCCAGTGCCCACCGTGTTAACGTTCTCCTGATGAGTGCCGCTGTGCTGGTCATGTCTGTCCTGTCCGTTCACGGCGTTTCCTAACAGACAGAGAATGGGAGATACTTTATTATGATGAAACATATTTAGCTGGCCTGATGATTGTATAAATAGTTGGCTACATGTTACTAAATTAGTTGTTTACTCAGGATAAGACTCAAGTTGAGAAGATTTGGGGACATTTTTAAATTTGCAACCATTTTCTCATAAATTTGCAACTTTTTTTTTTTTTAAATTAGCAACTTTTTTCTCATAAATTTGGTACTTTTTTCATTGTAAACCTGCAACTTTTTTCTCATGAATTTGCTACTTTTTCTTTTAAATTTGCAAGTTTTTCCACGTAAATTTGCTTCTTTTTTGTGGTAAAGTTGCAACTTTTTTAATCAAATTGTGACTTCTTTCTTTTAAATTGGCAACTTTTTTCTCATACATTTGATACTTTTTTCTTTTAAATGGGCAACTTTTTTCCTTATAAATTTACAACTTTTTTATTTTAAATTTTAAATTTTTTTCTTGTAAACATGCAAATTTTTCCTCATAAATTTTCTACTTTTTGTATAAATTTGTGACTTTTTTCCTTTTAAATCTGCCACATTCATATGAATGCTGGTTAAGTTTTTATTCTTTGTAATGCCTTAAATTTTCTCTCTCTCTAGACAATGACTCAAGTTTATTATGCCTCGGTGAAACTGAGAGGCATACGGTAATCAGTTAGTGCATCTGTGTGTTTTTTACAGCACATGGATGACTTCCTGTCACAGTCGATCTCTAGCTGCTGTTATAAAATAGTGGTTACTGAAAAAAACCCCACACCATTTATTCATCACATCGATTGTTTTCACGCTGGTTTTGCTGTTTAGTTTTGCAGAGGAAGGACGAGGTGAGAACTCGGTAAAAACGCCAACTCCCAACATTCCTCACCCACACATGGCTGTAGTGAACTTTGCATGCGCCCGGAAAATCCCGCCACAGGGAAGTACTGAGCAATCTGCCAATACTGGGTGAACAAATGTCCGTCTTTTTGCCCGTCTGTTTTCTTCCTCTGCCACTAAACAGCAAAAGCTCCTGTTTGTCTTGAATGTCATTGTACTCAAGTATCTTCATCGCTTCTGCCATTTAAAATGTCTGCCACTATGCTCTTCTTTAGTGTTTGGATTGCAGCTGTTCAAATCAGTTTAGTGGCTCTTGGCTGCCGCCAACAGTACAGGCATGTGAACTGCAGATTATTTTCACTGCGCATGCGTGTACTCCAAAACTACTGGATGGATTTGGATAAAATTTTCACCAGAGGTGGTCCTTGGGCTAGAGAGGAACCCATAACATTTTGGTGATGATCCAAGAATGCATACCTCTGCCAGGGCTCTGGCACTGAGGCATCAGTACCTTGGTGCTTTCATTTTTGTGAAGTTTTTGTTTAAAGGGTTTGAACTCTTCCCTATTCAAAAAATACGGGCCCCTAAACACAATCTTGCATCGGGCTCCAACTACCTGTAGTGCAGAGGTTCCCAAAATGGGGGTCCCGAGACACTGAGAGGGGGTCATGGGATGATTTTCAGAATCCTTCTGAGGTGATTATACAGGTGATATGTCACTTTAACTGTGCCACAGTAAACGTCACAGGTCACACACAGGTCAGTGTGCACCAGTAGATTTCATCTGAACAGCTCAAATTAACACACTAAGCTTTAAGCCTAGGATATTATTTTTAAAAATGAAATGGTGGTTAATATCGACCAAAGGCAACACAGAGAGGCCAGCGTAGATGGAAGCAGAGAGTGGAGAAATGCCGTCAGAAAGGCCATCGACTTCTGGAGCAGGGGGAGGAGGACAGCACCATACATCGCTCCATAAGCAGTCGGAGCAGCCGCCAAGTGTCACAAGTATCAAGAGGAATATATTCTGTATGGATTCATGCATCATTATCAGTGAAGTACAACATCCCCAATGTGTAGTGTGCACCGAGGTGCTTGCAGGTGAGAGTTTAAAGCCCGTAAAAATGCTCAGACACTTGAAAACAAAGCACCCATCTCTTGCCGCTAAACCAGCAGATTTTTTCCACTAAAAGGACAGAGAATTGCAAGGCCAAAAGAAAGTCATAACTAATCAAACAACCACTCCCAAAGCTTAAAGGTGGCATATTTAATTGCACAGGCAAAAACGCCACAGACAATCAGAGAAACCCTAATAAAACCTGCTGCTATCGCTATGAGTCGGACAATGCATGGGGATAAACAGGTGCGGGAGCTGGAAGCAGTGCCGCTGTCTGATGGGACCATATCCCGGCACATCACGGACATGGCCCAGGACATAAAGCATCAGCTGATTGACAGAGTGAAGAAAGGGAAATATGCTTTGCAGTTAGATGAATCTACAGATATATCAAACTGCGCACGTTTTCTTATGTATCAGTCACCTCTGGGGATAGTGGGGGTGGCCAGTCGTTATTTCGGGGGTCGCGGGCTGAAAAGTTTGGGAACCCCTGCTATAGTGTCTTCCTCAATCTTTACTCTGGAGAAAATGTTCTGTTTACCCCCCCCCCCCCCCCAAACAGTGACTTGAAATATCCACTCACGGTTTTGTTTACCTTCTGGTCTGTTGTTTGGTCGCTCCATGGGGACAATGTACTCATAGTGAACACCGGGATTTGGCTGCTGGAAGATCATCTATTTGAAAGCAGAGACTCGGTCAACAACCCCAAAATAGCACATTTTAATATCAGCCCCTGAACAATAAAACAGCTTTATCTGTTACTCACAAAGACGTCCAGGATCTCGTTGGTGGGCCCTTCGGCGAGAACAGATTCCCCGGCCGTGCTGCTGATCTCATTGGGGCGGCGGTAGGTGAACATGGTCCCCGCGCCCTCGTACTTTCCAGGCCGGTCTATCGCCCAGTTTCCATTGATGATGGATCGCCCTGATCGGCTCCGCAGGGCTGAAAGAGACCACACAATCAGCACCGTTGGCCACGGAGCACTCTAACAGAGGAAAAATACTTCGACTACGCAATTACTATTTCATGCAAAAACCATTTTGACATAATGAGATCAGTAGTGAAAACAGCCACAGCCATCCAGGGGAGAGTAATTGCAGTGGCTAACTGAATAAACGCTCTCACTTGCACTTTTACAAATGCGATGATCTGTTTGTGCTGGCGGATCCCTCGTGCAAATTCTGTAAGAAAATCTCCTAAGATGTTTTCCAGTGATTTCATGAATTAAAAATACAGAAGGCTTATTGGAAAAGCATTAGAGGTGTAACATTAGATGGGGCTTGTAAAGGAGTGTTTGGACAACTAAAGGCTCTATTAGAGATGCAGAGCAGAACAAAGGCCTATTGAGGGGAAATCAGTGATGTGGTGAGGGTACAGTCAGCTCCTGCTGGAGTCTCACACTCTAATTTACATTTTAAAACATGTTTCTGCAACCTGGCAATTAAAAACAAGCACTTTCAGAAAGCCTGTGTGTATTTGCAGCCTCAGGAAGGTGTCACAGAGGTTATTATTCATGAACATTTTGTTTTTTGTGTGTGTGCCTGTGCAAATTTGAAAAAAAATATGCAATGAAAGCTGTGGATGGAGCATTTAAATTTGTTTCTAAAGGTGTGAATGCATGTTTGTGACATATTTACTGGACCCAGGGAACACACACACAGGCTTGAGTGAATACAATTATCTTTATTTGTACAGTGAGGTGTGTGGGTGCGTGTATGTGTGGTGTGTATGTGGTGATGGTAGAGATGACGTGGCTGGGGGAGAAGCAGAGCGCCGTTCAGCCTGGCAACCTTGCAGGTGGAACGATGAGAGCTCAGGTTGGCCCAAAGGCTCCAGCCAGGAAGACAGCGTCTGCTATGCACTCCAGAGGTGAGCAGGTTGGCCTGTAGAAGCGAGGAGAAGTCATTCCGCCGCCAAGGGGAGCCGGTAACGCCGCCGGAGGAATCCACCTGTGCACAGGGGAGAAACTGAGAAGAAGGTGAGTAGCACACTGCTTACTTGAGACGAGAAGATGATTCCAATTAAGAGTTAAGAGACCTGGATGTAGGCAGTCAGGTGAGAGACGTAACTCTATGGAGAATGACAGATGGCTCTGTGCCGGATCCCAGGCAGAACAGGCTATAAAGCCTGTGGGCGATTGGAATCAGGTGTGCACGCAGCTGAAGCAGGTGATGGCCCAGAGTGAGTCATGACAGTTTGTGTTTACAGCCATGGACAAAATTGTTGGTACCCCTCTGTTAATGAAAGAAAAACCCACAATGGTCACAGAAATAACTTGAATCTAACAAAAGTGGTAATAAATAAAAATTCTATGAAAATTAACCAATGAAAATCAGACACTGCTTTTGAATTGTGGTTCAACAGAATTACTTTAAAAAACAAACTCATGAAACAGGCCTGGACAAAAATGGTGGTACCCCTAGAAAAGATTGAAAATAATGTGACCATAGGGACATGTTCGACCAAGATGTGTCCTCTAGTTAACATCACGGGTGTCTACAAACTTGTAATCAGTCAGTCAGCCTATTTAAAGGGTGACAAGTAGTCACTGTGCTGTTTGGTGACATGGTGTGTACCACACTAAACATGGACCAGAGGAAGCAAAGGAGAGAGTTGTCTCAGGAGATTAGAAAGAAAATTATAGACAAGCATGTTAAAGGTAAAGGCTATAAGACCATCTCTAAGCAGCTTGATGTTCCTGTGACTACAGTTGCACATATTATTCAGAAATTTAAGATCCACGGGACTGTAGCCAACCTCCCTTGACGTGGCTGCAGAAGGAGACGGATAATACGAATGGTAACAAAAGAGCCCAGAACAACCTCGAAACACATTCATGGTGAACTCCAAGGTCAAGGTACATCAGTATCAGATCACACCATCCATTGATGTTTGAGCCAAAGTGGACTTCATGGGAGACGACCAAGGAGGACACCACTGTTGAAAACAAATCATAAAAAAGCCAGACTGGAATTTGCCAAACTGCATGTTGACAAGCCACAAAGCTTCTGGGAGAATGTCTTATGGACAGACGAGACAAAACTGCAACTTTTTGGCAAGGCACATCAGCTCTATGTTCACAGATGCAAAAATGAAGCATACCAAGAAAAGAACACTGTCCCTACTGTGAAACATGGAGGAGGTTCTGTTATATTCTGGGGCTGCTTTGCTGCATCTGGCACAGGGTGTCTTGAATCTGTGCAGGGTACAATTAAATCTCAAGATTATCAAGGTATTCTAGAGAGAAATATGCTGCCCAGTGTCAGACAGCTTGGTCTCAGTTGCAGGTCATGGGTCTTGCAACAGGATAATGACCCAAAACACACAGCTAAAAACACCCAAGAATGGCTAAGAGCGAAACATTGGACTATTCTAAAGTGGCCTTCTATGAGCCCTGATCTAAATCCTATTGAACATCTGTGGAAGGAGCTGGAACATGCCATCTGGAGAAAGCACCCTTCAAACCTGAGACAACTGGAGCAGTTTGCTCATGAGGAGTGGGCCAAAATACCTGCTGAGAGGTGCAGAAGTCTCATTGACAGTTACAGAAATTGTTTGATTGCAGTGATTGCCTCAAAAGGTTGTGCAACAAAATATTAAGTTAAGGGTACCATCATTTTTGTCCAGGCCTGTTTCATGAGTTTGTTTTTTAAAATAATTCTGTTGAACCACAATTCAAAAGCATTATCTGATTTTCATTGGTTAATTTTCATAGAATTTTTATTTATTACTACTTTTGTCAGATTCAAGTTATTTCTGTGACCATTGTGGGTTTTTCTTTCATTAACAGAAGGGTACCAACAATTTTGTCCACGTGTGTATCTACGTGGCTCTCACAACATGTAGATCAGGGGTGTCCAATCATGTGCCATAGAGGGTCAAGACCCTGCAGGCTTTACCTCCAACCAGTGTCTTCAACAGCAAATTCCACTGAATTTCTTTCCACTAATTGCTGATCAGTTAAAACACCTGCTGAAGAGACTGGGTAGAAGAGAAAACCTGCAGGGTTTTGGCCCTCCATGGCACATGACTGGACACCACTGATGTAGATGCATTTCTACATAAATGAATAATTGATTGTGTTTCCTGTTGTTCTCACAATGTTGCAGGTGCTGTAACCCAATATAATTACCGACAGAATATGGCACCTCTGTTTGCCAAGAAAATGTTTGCCATGTCCTGTTTAGTTTATCATATCTCTATGTTACCGGCCACTGGAGCGTAGACTGAAGTCTCGTCATGCAACTGCTCAGATGTAAATATCATGATTATTTATTTTCTGATGCAAGTCTTGCAGGATTTGACGCAATTTGGTCCACTTGAATTTTTGCATTTGTGAAAGGGAACCAGACCAAGGAGAAAATGATACAACATAACAAACTTATCAACTGAGTCGGACCAAAGTAAACAAATTTAGGTGTGAAAGCACTCTAACTGTAGGGACTATGACTGGTAAAGGCAGAGAGTTGGCTGATATGATGGAGAGAAGAAAGGCAGATGTACTGTGTGTTCAAGAAACCAAATGGAAGGGAAGCAAGGCTGGGAGCATTGGAGGGGGATTTAAACTGTTTTACCATGGTGTAGATAGGAAGAGAAATGAAGTAGGAGTAATCTTGAAGGAAGAGTATGTGAAGTGTTCATGAGGTAAAGAGGGAGTCAGACAAAATCATGAGTGTGGCATAGGGATATTGCACCACAGATGCCACGGACGTGAGGATGCACACATGGGGTGACGTCACCACGTCGTGGTCGTGGTTTTAACCGGAGTGGTGGCTCAGTTGGTAGAGCATCCGCCCCACACCCGGGAGGCAGGGGTTCAAATCCTGGCGGGGTCATGCCGAAGACCATATAAAAGTGGAACTTCCTGCTGTCCAGCTTGGTGCTCAGCAATAATGGAATGGAGGAGGGAAATTTGTGGCGGTGCCTTGCATGGCAGCGGCCCTCTGATTCTACACTTGGGGTGTGTGTGATTAACACAGTAGATAGGTAAAACACAATCTCGTTCTACTGTACATGATTGGTTGTACAGTTGAATGACAATAAAGAGTGATTTAATTTAATTTAATATAAGGGGATAAGGGGGTAATATATAATGGCAGTATCCGTCCTCTTTGGCACGCCGCCTTCCAACCACCTAACTGCCTGTACCACCTCTCTGTTAGCTTAGTGCCATAATTAGCTGTTGCTAATTATGCCTCGGTGAAAATGGAGGCAATCACTCGATACTTTTGTGTGTGTGTGTATCTGTCTGTCTGCCTGTCTGTTTCAGCTCGCCTAATCAAAATTAAGTGCAACTAAAGGCTTGTATCATTATATGGCCATATGTTCTCGACTTTTAATTTGCCATAATTTCAAGATAAGGCTTTGTTTTCAAAATAAACACAAAAATAGCTCACCTTTACTGTCAATGCAGCTGAAACGTCATTGTAATACTTATGTCGGCCCAGTAGAGGTGGCAGTGCGCCTTTATTACAGCCCCACTGAGCACTTCAAATGGTCGCAGTGAACTGTGCATGCACCCAGAAACTCACGCCAGAGGGAAGTACTGAGCAATTCGCCAATACTGGGTGAACAAATGTCCGTCTTTTTGCCTGTCTGTTTTCTTCCTCTGCCACTAAACAGGAAAAGCTCCTGTTCATCTTGATTGTCATTGTATTCACATACCTCCATCACCTCCGCCGTTTAAAATGTCTGCCCCGAGAATGCATACCTTCACCAAGGCTCTGGCACTGAGGCATCAGCACACTGGTGCTTTCATTGTGTTAGCTTTCTTCAATAAAGCTACCCTCAACACGTGGACAAGTCCGATGGTCTCATTGACACACCACAGACACAACATTGGCGACGAGGTAAACTTGGCCTTCTGGAGGAGAATTTAATATTTTCCTGAAGATGGAAGCGTGTCTGGCATCCCTGCTGCCATTCCTCACCACCCCAGGTGAGCCGCCCACTCCGTGACCTCGTTGGTTCGAGTCTTTTGAGACGTATGTGTCAGCTATGGATCTAACTAAGGCTAGCAAGCTTTGGCTACGTGTTATGCTAATACATAGCCTCGGCAGCAAGGGACAATGCGTATTCAGAACATTGGGCCTGGCGGATACCTACAACTAGTGTGTGTCCCTGTTAGTCGGACATTTTAGGACACCTGAGAGTGTGCTGGTGAGAAGAATTAAGTTTCGCCAACAGGGAGCCAGAGAGACGATTCAGCAATTCATCGCCGACCTCCACTGTCTGGTAAGTACATGCAGGTTTGCATGGTTAGAAAACCAGATGGTGCAGGAGCAGCTAGCGGAGCACACCACCAACCCGAGGCTGTGGTGGAAGCTGTTAATGGCGCCGGACGACCTGCCGCCGGCAAAGGCGGTGGAGTTAGTGTTCCAGTTGGAGGCCACCACCCAGCGATTATCGCAGCTAGCAGCTTCGTAACAACAAACCCTGCTAGCTCAGGCAATTACCCAGCAGAAGAGCCAGATGACACCGGGACCTTTTCGGAGGACACTAAAGTGAGCATTGCGGGACGACAAGACATCATGGCATGCCAATCGTGTGGTAACTGTGGTCCCCCTGCGCACCGAATGCACACGCACCCCTGCCCAGCCAAAGGCCAGAGATGCCAGCGCTGTGGTAAGCTTAACCATTTTGCCAAAGTATGCCATTCAACACTGTCAATGACAAGCTCACCACCCAGCTCAATTGGACTACCTTGGCCAACAACCATTCATGCAGTGGACTGTAGCAATTCGGCGTACAAGTGGTGCACAGTGAGGCTCGATGATATCACTCTGCTGTTACTACTGGACACCCCTGCTACGAGGTCACTGATGAACTGGGTCACAGTGAAGAAGTTCTTCCCTCGGCATCCCATCAAGCCAGATGCCGTGGCACTCTACAGATACTAGCACACAAAAATCAGCCTGGTAGGAACCATCATCCTCCCAGCATTCACCTTCCAGGTAGTGACGCATGGCGACAACATCCTGGGCTGTGACCTCTTTCACGAACTGTGTTTCACCATCACTAACCACCAAGGGTTTTGTTTGACCGCTGATGGCCGGAGCATGCTTCACCCAGATGTGGGTCCAGCTGCTCCAAGCTTCGCACTGCACAGAGAGCAGAACATGGACTCAACTCAGATCTTTGCCCGAGATAAGCCTCACGGAGCCGCCATACAGCTGCAGGAGATTGGGTCCGTGGCCAAGCAGGACCCCAGTGAACGACACCAACCTAGAGCTTGTCCTGCTGCTGACATGAACTGCCGCAACATTCAGCATCAGGTATCTATGAGACAAGAGAGCAGCAGCATCGCTTGAAGCACAACAGGTCAATGCTCATGGTGCTCGATTGGGTTTGGGTCCGCCGATCCAAATGCCCCGACAACCTGCAGATGCTCCTGTCACTGCCAATGCAGATCACCATGCAAGTGGGGCCATTCACATTCCAGATAGCCAATGACTCGCAATGCTAGGCTAGCTGTCTGCGGAAGGTAAGACCACCAGCTGCCTCGGATCAAGACGCAGCACTGGAACCGACCTAGCCAGTGTGGGACCCAGACTGGGATTTGCTGACGAACAGGCCATGATTCCAGCATAGTGGCACCACCAGGCCCAAGCTCACTGCGGGCTCGCCAGGGCCCCCCAGAGGTTGGACTGTAAAATGACTCTGTTTTAAAATGTTCAAACAGAACAAATGGTAAATGGTAGAATAATCCACTCAACCATGCAGGGTTATACCGACAGTCTACCCGGTTACCCAGGTTCATAATAATGGCGTAATGTTATGGTGTAATGAGCCTTAGGTGCTATTCTGGGTCTTGAAGCTAAACAACCACATTGTGCTTTTACCATCAGGCAAATTTGTTGTGCTTTTAACATTGACAAAATATGGTGCTTTAACATCTGCATTGTGTTAGTCAGAGCACAGGTCAAAATACACTGCTGTATTGATGTGTGGTCTGCTTTGCTACAGTCCTGACGTGAGATGTTAATACACAGGTATTAACATCTACCGATAGCCAGACCATGTCAATGTCTAGCTAGCTTGTAGTGACTCCCACTGTGCTATACCCAGATGTAGTACTCATTGTTGCTTGACATCATATGGTTTTGTATATTTGTGTTCTGTGCTAGCTGTATGCCACCACAAGATAACACCCAGCTAAGCAAAGCTAAGTTCTGTTTTTTTCCACAGGAGAGGTAAATATGGCATATGGATATTCCACCACAGATGCCACTGATGTGGGATGCGAAGCCTTATGCGAAGCCTTATCGAAGTCCTCGCCTTCCAACATTCGATTGATGTAATCTGCCTCCAAGAGACTCATATTGGCACAGAGGAAGCTGGCCGCTTCACCATCAAAGGCTTTGACCTCCTGTGCTATGTTCTACATGCTAAACATGGACGTGCCACTTATGTGCGTTCTGACATAGTTGAAGCAAATCACCTGATAACAACACATTTCTCAGACACCATAATCATTGGTGGCTTCCATACTGTCAATGTGTACAAGCCCCCTAATGCCAACTGGGATCTGCAGGTCTTACCCACCCTACCCCACCCTGCCATCTATGTGGGGGACTTTAACAGCCATCACCCTGACTGGGGGTACCCAGCAGTGGACAGTGATGGGGAGGCACTTTCAGACTGGGCATCCAGAAATGACCTCGCTTTGATATACGACCCCAAACAAAGAGGAACCTTCCACTCTGCTAGGTGGAAGAAGGACTATTCTCCTGACCTGTGTTGGGTCAGCTCTTTGAATGGGGAGCCATATCCTACACAGATCCTCATTCTTGATGATTTTCCACACAGCCAACACCGGCCCCTGCTTGTACACATTGGCCTACAACTTCCAGTCATATACAGCCCAAGGAAGATGCGCTGGAACTTCCGCAAAGCCAACTGGAAGAAATTCAGTGAAACTCTGGACCGGAGCATTGTTACCATCCCACTCCACACCATCACTGTAGATGAAGCATACAACCGCTTCTGCAGCGCAATCTTCAAGGCTGCCCATACTGCAATCCCACGAGGCTACCGACCCCTCTATGTCCCATGTTTGGACGGAGAAAGTGCTGCCCTCCTACAATCCTATCAAACATCAGGGGACCCAGAGATAGCAGACCATCTCATTGAATCGCTAAATACAGCCCGGCGAAAGAAATGGGAGGAGACAGTTGCTGACCGGAGCTTTACCCACTCTAGCAGGAAATGTTGGAGCCTCATCCGTCGCCTAGGAGCTGCACAGAAGCCCCCTAGCCAAAGCCGAGCATCCGTCACACCCAACCAAGTTGCATCCCACCTACTGACTATCGCCAAAGCACCCCAAGACAAAGACACCAGAAGAGCAGTTACAACTGAGCTAAAAAAAACACCAAAAAATGCCTGTAGAGGAAACGAACCCTGAACCCTTCGAAGCTGCTGAACTGGAGAAAGTCCTACGGGGCCTGAAATGTGGAAAGGCAGCAGGATACGATAACATCTTCCCAGAATTCATGAAAAATCTTGGCCCCCGAGCCCTAACCTGGTTGACACAATTCTACACAAGGATCACACAAACGAACTCGATCCCAAAGAAATGGCGGACAGCAAAGGTCATTGCCATCCCAAAACCTGGCAAAGACCACAAACTACCAGCAAGCTACCGCCCAATCTCCCTACTCAGCGTTCCTTACAAAATCATGGAGCGCCTAATACTGCAACGCATTTCCCCAGAAATAGAGGATATTCTAAGTGTGGATCAAGCAGGTTTCCGCAAGGACCGCAGTACAGGAGAACAAGTACTGGCCCTAACCACCTTCATTGAAAATGGCTTCGAGAGCAGACTGAAGACAGGGGCTGTGTTTATCGATCTTACAGCCGCCTATGATACGGTCTGGCACAAAGGCCTCCTCCTGAAACTTATAAAGGCGATCCCTGCTTGGGCAACAGCAATTATAAAAACCCTGCTGACCAACCGAAGGTTCAGAGTCCACCTCAGTCAGAACACAAGTGCATGGAGAATGCAGAAAAATGGACTCCCACAAGGCTCAGTTCTAGCTCCAACTCTGTTCAACCTCTACATAAACGACCTGCCTACTACAAAATCCCGCAAATTCATCTATGCAGATGACATCTGTTTGGCATTCCAAGCACCAGACTTTGAACCACTGGAACGGGTGCTCACGGAAGATCTTGCTAAACTGGACCAGTTCTGCAAAATCTGGCGCCTAAAACCAAGCCCAGCAAAAACCGTCTCCAGTGTATTTCATCTCCACAATGCAAAAGCTGCCAGAGAACTAAACATCCACCTGAGCGGACTCAAGCTTAAGCATGCCCCAAATCCAACTTATCTTGGAGTGACCCTTGATAGGACCTTATCCTTCAAGGAACATCTAAAGGGGACGGCTGCTAAGGTGAAAGTACGAAACAACCTGCTCTGCAAGCTCGCTGGTGCAAAATGGGGGGCGGCAGTCTCCACCCTGCGCACCTCAGCACTGGCCCTTTCATACTCTGTAGCAGAATATTGTGCCCCTGTCTGGTCCAGGTCATCTTACACACACCATGTAGACACCCAGCTCAACTCAACCATGAGAACTATAACTGGAACAATCCGCTCAACACCACTCCCCTGGCTCTCTGTACTGTCAAACATAGCCCCTCCACACATCCGGCGAGCAGCATTAACTCAAAGGATGCTCCAAAAAGTTAAAGATTTTCCTCACTTACCAATCCATGCAGATATCTACACCCCACCCACTGCCCGACTTTCATCCAGACGGCCAATTTGGAAAAACCCTCCCCCAGCTGACTTTACCATCCAGACAGCTTGGCAAGAGGAATGGGAGACTAAGGAGGTCCCAAACAAACAGCTGGTGATAAACCCCAACCAACAGGTCCCGGGCACCAACCTCCCAAGGAGACAGTGGTCTACACTCAATCGCTTCAGGACTGGACATGGCCCCTGCTTGGCCAGCCTTCACAGATGGGGCAGTAGCCCTAGCCCACTGTGCGCATGTGGAGAGGAGCAAACTATGGAACACATCAGAGAGGCTTGCCCGCTCCAAAGACTGGAAGGAGGATTACACACCCTCCATACAGCAAACCAGGAGGCAACTGCTTGGCTTAAGGACTTTGCATTCGCTAAATAAATAAATAGCCAGACCATGTCAATGTCTAGCTAGCTTGTAGTGACTCCCACTGTGCTATACCCAGATGTAGTACTCATTGTTGCTTGACATCATATGGTTTTGTATATTTGTGTTCTGTGCTAGCTGTATGCCACCACAAGATAACACCCAGCTAAGCAAAGCTAAGTTCTGTTTTTTTCCACAGGAGAGGTAAATATGGCATATGGATATTCCACCACAGATGCCACTGATGTGGGATGCACACACGGGGTGATTGCACCACATCATGGTAATATAAGGGGACTGATGGCGGGATCCGTCCTTTTTGGCACTCCACCTTTCAACTAGCAACCTGCCTATACCATACCTCCGGTAGCTTGTTGCTACCTGTTAGCTGTGTTAATGAAAGCAAACCTTCAGCACAGAAATGTGTCCGCTGGTCTCAGCACTCAAAGACACAACAATGAGATTGAAGTTAGAAGTCAAAGGTGTGATGTTGAATGTTGTCAGTGCGTATGCACCACAACTTGGATGCCGGGTAGAAAAGAAAGAGGAATTCTGGAGTAAGTTGGATGAAGTGGTAGAGAGTGTTCCCAGGGGGAGAGAGTGGTGACTGGAACATACCTTAATGGACAGGTAGGCGAAGGGAACACAGGTGATGAAGAGGTTTTGGGTAGGTATAGTTTTAAGGAGAGAAATGTGGAAGGACAAATGGTTGTGGATTTTGCTAAAAGGACGGAAATGGATGCGGTGAACACATACCTCAAGAAGAGAGAGAAACATATGGTGACTTACAAGAGTGGAGAAAAGTGCACACAGGTGGACTACATCTTATATGAATATGATTTTTAATAATTAATAACTGGAATTAATAATTATTAACAGTTATTGCATTACAACTGTAGTGTCACAGCTACAACATCTTATGCAGAAGGAGAAATCTGAAAAGGATAGGAGACTGCAAGGTGGTGTCAGGGAAGAATGTAGCTAGGCTGTCAGAGCGTGAGTTGAGCTTGTGTCCTCACCTTGTGTTATAATTATATTTTCTTGTTTCAGGACACGAGTCAACTCATGCCCTTGCCTTTAGTTCTCCTTTTGGAGTTTTTGTATTAATTATTATTATTATTATTATTGTTGTTGTTGTTATCAGTATTATTATTATCATGTCTTTGGTTTTGTATTTAATCCTTGTCCACGGCTTTGGTTTTCTCCTGATTATTATTCCTGTCTTTGCCTTAGTTTGTTACATCAACCTTTGTATGATTTTATCATGGTCATGTCTTGTAATCATTTCTGTCGTCATTTTAGTTTGAGCTCTTATTTTGACAGCGTTTTTTGTTTACTTCCATTTTTCACCTAGCTTGTTCCTTGTCTCGTTAAGTTCCTCATTATTCACAGCTGTTTATTATTTTAGCAGTTATTTTTTTGTCTTAGTTAAGGGATGCTGTCCTGTAGTTCGTGGCGACGTCCTACTGTGTCATGCTGGCGTGGACCACACACTTCAGTCTGTCCTGTCCTGCTGAAACCTGTCTGTTTGTATCCTGCCTGTTTTGCCGAAGTCCTGTGAGTTTTCTGTTCCCGTTTTCAGTCTTGGATTATTTTGTGTTTCCTTTATTAAACCTCACTACTTAAGTCCAGCATTTGGGTCTTGTGTTCCAACCCTGGAAGGGCTCATTTATGACATAGGCAGCATCGGATAGTAGTCTGTAGGATGACTTTGGGAAGCAAGAAGAGGAAAACAGTGAAGGCAGAGCTAAAAATTAAGTGGGGGGAAGTTACAGAAGGAAGAAGGTTGCACAGAGTTCAGGAAGGAGTTCATACAGGCACTGGGTGGTAGGGAAGAATTACCAGATGGCTGGGGAAAAACAGGAAAAGTACACCGCATTCCAAATTATTATGCAAATGATATTTCTCTCTGATTTTCCTAAAGAGTCGATGCAAATGACAGTCACTATAATTTTCAAGTCATCAACCGTTAGAGCATAATTCAAATTTTATTTAACAAAATTCCCAGTGATAACATTTTTTTTTTTTTTGCAAAAATAAAAAAACTCAAAATGCACTGTTCCAAATTATGCACAACAGAGTTTCAAAATGTTTTACTGGTTGTAAAGAACTGAAAATGGTCATTTGTTGAATTTGCAGCATTACGAGGTCATATTTACTGAAATCAAAAGCTATTTCAATCAAAAACATCTTAACAGGCCAAGTTAAATGTTAACACAGAACCCCTTCTTTGATATAACCTTCACAATCTTTGCATCCATTGAACTTGTGAGTTTTTGGAGAGTTTCTGCTTGAATTTCTTTGCAATATGTCAGAGTAACCTCCTATAGCACCTGTTTTGATGTGAACTGCCTCCCACCCTCATAGATCTTTTGCTTGAGGATGCGCTAAAAGTTCTCAATAGGGTTGAGGTCAGGGGAGGATGGGGGCCACACCATGAGTTTCTCTCCTTTTATGCCCATAGCAGCCAATGACAGAGGTGTTCTTTGCAGCACGAGATGGTGCATTGTCATGCATGAAGATAATTTTGCTATGGAAGGCACGGTTCTTCTTTTTGTACCATGGAAGAAAGTGGTCAGTCAGAAACTCTACAGTATATACTTTATCAAGGTCATTTTCACACCTTCAGGGACCCTAAAGGGGACTACCAGTTCTCTCCCCATGATTCTGGCCCAAAACATGACTTCGCCACCTCCTTGCTGATGTCGCAGCCTTGTTGGGACATAGTGGCCATCCACCAACCATCCACTACTCCATCTAGGGTTGCACGGCACTCATCAGTAAACAAGACTGTTTGAAAATTAGTCTTCATGTATTTCTGGGCCCACTGCAACCATTTCTGCTTGTGAGCATTGGTTAGGTGTCATGGGCAGCGGGAGCGCACTCCTCCCATCCTGCCTCACATTCACTAACTCATCACGACACCTGAGGCAGAAAAGACACCTGCACCCGCTCATCAGCCAGCGTACTTAAGGAGGCTCTCTCTGCACAGTCAACGCTGGCTCGTCTGGGTATACTGCCCGCAATAGGCAAGCAAGTCTAAGTAATAAGTGTGAAAACGTTGTCTCGCCTTATTTCTCCTTTTCCTCAGGTTGCTGCCACCGTGTAAGTGTGTCTCTTGGACTGCGCACGCTCTCCTGCCACATCTCACCGTCCTCAGCTCCTACTCCACCCAGTCAGGAACCATCAGCTCATCTTCCCACTTACCCTACTGGTTCGTCTATCCCTCGCTGGGTCCTGCCGGTCATCCCTGGATTTCCCAAGTAAGTGGCAATTTGGATCGCCCATTTCCCCTTACTCCATTCCTCTGCTCACAGCTCATGTCTTCTTTCCACAGGGCCATTCCTGTGGCGAGTGATTGTTTCTGTAGCTGTGCACTTTGGTTTTTGAGATTTAATAAAACTTTCAAACGTGCCCCTCTGTGTGGTTCCTCCTGTGTGTTGGCATTGTGCATGTGTGCTGTCAAGCTTTATTAATCATGACAGTTAAGGGTGGCCAAATAGTAGGTTTATGCACAACTGCAAGCCTCTGGAGCAGGGATGGGCAACTTTGGTGGTAGTGAGGACCACAGATTTTTTTCCTCACTTCCATAGGGCCTGATTACTTCCTGCAAAGTTAAAAGTTTCACAATTAAAACTGAAAATGCAGTTGAAAATAAAGTTACTTAGTGTTTTATCATATTAGAATTAAAATTATTGATAAAATTATATCTGCCTTACAATGGGTTGGCGATTTGCCCAGCATGTACCCTGAGGTTCCTACTCACACATGTTGTCATGTGCGCCTCTATGAGGCACAGAGAGAAATGAGCCCAAGCGCTGGATGGCGCTGTGTGTTTATTTAACAAAGGACAAACAGTTCAAAATGTGTCAAATACAAAATGCCAAATGAGGAGATATCACATGTAGTGCCTCAGAGCGGGGAAATGGCTCTGGAGGGGAAAATCAGCACTACAGAGAAATACACAGTTGAACAGGAGGAAGACTTACAGGTTGTGCCTCAGAGTCAGGCTCTGGAGGAAAAAGCAGCACTTCAATGGAACGAACAGGTGAACAGGAGGATAACATACTACGACATGGTGAGGAATAAGTGAGAAAGTAGAACTTAAATAGTGGGCGACATAATGATGTGAGTGATGACACCTGAGCAGGAGAGCAACAACTAATAATTGGACTCAGGTGAGAATAGTAATGAGGATTGAGGGAGGAGCGGCAGACAGCTTGACAGACAGTACAAACATGAACCTGGAAACACTGCCAGCCAGCTGTCCACCCACAGTATGAATATAAACAAACCAAAATACAGAACATAATTACAAATCAGGCAAACACTGAAACATAAATAGACACATAAAAGGCAGTGACAACTCAAAAAGGGTACCAAAATACAGCAGATGAATATATATGAATATAACAGAAGAGTCACGAGACTGGGTCCGACAGAAAATCGGACCCAGCTTGTGACACGTGGTGATTTAAAACAAAACAAACCACAATAGTGGATGTGCTATGTTTGTTAATGTTATCAATCTTTTCTTGGGGGGTTTGTGCACTGAAGTTAATTTTTTATTCAGCTAAATGCACTTTGTGATGTGCCAAGGTCAGTTATGACCAGGATATAGTATATTTTATTTTAAAAGGGAAACAAATGTCAATGCTACTAGCAGTGCACGCTGAGTTTGTATGCACTTTGAGACATGCCTGATTAAGATGTGACAAAAATTGTTATTTACAGAATTTACTTTTTTTCATTCTGTTTAATTGTTGTTCAAGAGGAAATTTATTTCTACTACTTCAAGTTCCGCTCAAACTCATCACTGTTATTGTGTTTTTATGCACTTTTGATGTGCGTTTTTCATGTGCCAAGTGCACATTTAAAACCAAGACAATGAATAAAAAGTGCATATTTTTCATCATATTGATCTGTGTTGGTTTGAAATTTATCATATTCAACCGCTTGCTGAACATGCATGACCCAGTTACATGTCTTGATTTCAAATTGTGGCCCAACTGGTTTTGTAATTGAATAGCCCTGCAGTAGAAGATGGCTGGATGGATGGATAAAATTATATCATGACCTAATTTTTAAAACTCTCTAAATCAAAATGATGAGCAAAGATAACTATGAATGATAATTAACAAAAGAAGTCAAGAAGAAAAGGAAATATGACCCCAAAATGGGGAATGAAAAAAGTTTAAGAGCTACTGGTATAAATAAACAACAACAACAACAACAAAAATCAGCAGATTACAACAACCAGTCTTTGAACTTTTATTGCTGACATGGGCTTCACCTGCCAAACAAAAATAAATGTTACAGCTCCTCACTGCACAATTTATTCTTGTTTAAAAGCAGCCTACTTTGTACATGTAGTGCTGTTTACAGCCTATTAATGTGGCCTTACCATGCAAATCATACCTGACAACACTCGGTGTACAATGTCCTACACCTTAAGGTTCGTGGGACTCCAGAGGCACCAGCAGCTTCAAATACCTGTTTGTTGCTTTGTAATGGCGTTTTAGCAGCTGTTCTCTTAATCCGATGAATTTGTCTGGCAGAAACCTTCCTCATTATGCCTTTATCTGCACAAACTTCTCTGTGCTCTAAATCAGCCACAAATGTCTTCACAGTACAATGATCAAGCTTAAGTTTTCATGAAATATCCACTGTTTTCATACCTTGTCCAAAGCATTGCACTATTTGACACTTTTCAGCAACAGAGAGATCCTTTTTCTTTCCCACATTGCTTAAATCCTGTGGCATGCTTAATAATGTGGAACATCTTTCTTAAGTAGTTTTCCTTTAATTGGGCTCACCTGGAAAACTAATTATGACAGGTGTCTGAGATTGATATCAGTGATCCAAAGAGCCCTGAGACACAATACTATCCATGATTTTAATTGAAAAACAAAAAAATGTGTTTATGACACTACAATTCTATTTGCATAATAATATGGAAAGTGCTCTATTGAAGATAACATGTAGAAAGGCATGTGGTGTATCCAGTGGACAGAGGAAGGAAGACAAAGATACTTGGTGGTGGAATGGGGAGGCCCAGAAAAGTATTCAAAGGAAGAGGTTAGCAAAGAAAAAGTGGGATAGTCAGTGAGATGAAGAAAGTAGACAGGAGGATTTGGAATCTAGGCACAAGGCAAAGAGAGATGTGGTAAAGGCATATAGTGAGTTGTATGAAAGGTTGGACACTAAGGAAGGAGAAAAGGACTTGTATCGATTAGCTAGACAGAGAAAACGAGCTGGAAAGAATGTGCAAGTTAGACTGGTTAAGGACAGAAATGGTAATGTACTGACAAGTAATGAGAGTGTGTTGAGAAGATGGAAGGAATACTTTGAGGAGCTGATGAATGAAAAAAAATGAGACAGAGGGAGAGAGAGATGAGGATGGATGAAGGAAAGATGTAAACAAGGAAGTCCCGAGGATTAGCAAGGCGGAAGTGAGGGAAGCTTTGAAGAGGATGAAGAATGGAAAGGCAGTTGGTCCAGATGACTTAACTGTGAAGGTACGGAGATGTTTAGGAGAGATGGCCTTGGACTTTTTAACCAGACTGTTTAACACATTCTTGGAGAGTGAGAGGATGCCTCAGGAGTGGAGAAGTGTTTTGGTTCCAATTTTCAAGAACAAGGGTGATGCTCAGAGCTGTAGTAACTACAGAGGCATAAAGCTGATAAGTCACACTATGAAGATATGGGAAATAGTTGTTGAAGCCAGGTTAAAAGGAGAGGTGACAATCAGCGAGCAGCAGTACGGTTTCATGCCAAGAAAGAGTACTACTGTTACGGTGCGGCCCTCACAGACTGCTAATGAGACGCTATAGGCGACTAGTGAGTTGCGTATTTATTAAACAATGACAAAAAGGTACAAAATAATGAGCCACGAGGGGCTAAACACAAATGAGGACTAAGGCAATGATACACTGATGAGTCACACGGATAAAGGAATAAACTTATGTTGCGAGGAATAGAGGATGACTAGAGCCGGAATGTAGGGACTTCAGTCTAACGTTGGGGAGACCAGCGTTATCCATAAGTGTATGAGGTCGCAGCCCCGAGCAAACAGAGCTGCTCCCTTAAATAGGGCTTTGACAGATTAATCAGCTGATGAAAGGTCATCAGCTGATTGGAATCTCGCCGTTCAGCAGAGGTCCGCTCTGACAGCCGGAAGCCCCGCCGAGACGCTGTCAGAATAAAAGCCCGGAGGCTTAGTGATGCGCCTGAGAAGAGAACGGAGAACAACCGGACAATCTGAGTACCGACAAAGTCAGCACACGGACCATGGCAACTACAGATGCAATGTTTGCTCTGAGAGTGTCGATGGAGAAGTATAGAGAAGGTCAGAAGGAGCTGCACTGTGTCTTTGTGGCTCTAGAGAAAGAATATGATAGGATGTCAAGACAGGAAGTGTGGTACTGTATGAGAAAGTCAGGAGTGGCAGAGAAAAATGTGAGGGTGGTCCACAAAATGTATGGGGGCAGCGAGACAGAGGTGAGGTGTGCTGTAGGAGTGACAGATGGATTCAAGGTGGGGGTGGGGTTACATCAGGGATTGGTTCTAAGCCACTTCTTGTTTGCCATGGTGATGGACAGGCTGACAGATGAAGTCAGGCAGGAGTCTCCATGGACCATGATGTTTGCAGATGACATTGTGATCTGTAGTGAGAACAGGGAGCAGGTGGAAGAGAACCTGGAGAGGTGGTGGTATGCTCTGGAGAAAAGAGGAATGAAAGACAGTAGAAGCAAGAAAGAATACATGAGTGTGAATGAGAGGGAGGCAGGTGTTACAGTGAAGATGGAAGGAGTAGAGGCAGTGAAGGTAAATGAGTTTAAATACCGGGGGGCAACCATTCAAAGCAATAGAAAATGCACAAGAGAGGTGAAGAAAAGAGTGTAGGCAGGGTGGAGTGGGTGGAGATGAGTGTCAGTGGTGATTTGTAATAGAAGGATAGCAGCTAGAGTGAAAGGAAAGATTTACAAGATGGTAGTGAGATCTGCTCTGATGTATGGTTTGGAGACGGCACCACTGACAAAAAGACAGGAAGCAGAGCTGGAGGTGGCAGAGTTCAATTCAATTCAATTCAATTCAATTCAATTCAATTCAATTCAACTTTATTTATATAGCGCCATTTCACAACAACAGTCATCTCATAGCACTATCAACTGTAGGGGGGAACCCCCACAGTTGCAGAAAGTTGCAGAAAGACCCCAGCAATCAGGCGATCCCCTGTGAGCAAGCACTTGGCGACGGTTGAGAGGAAAAACTCCTTTTTAACAGGAAGAAACCTCCAGCAGAACCAGGATCAGGGAGGGGCAGTCATCTGCTGCGACTGGCTGGGGGGTGAGGGGATAGAGAAGAAGAAAAGAACAGACATGTAGAGAGCAAACAGCACGATGGGGACTCAATCTATGGGAGAGAACAAACAAATGTTAATGACCAGCAAAAAAAATATTTCATAGAGAGTGAGGAAAGGAGTGAGGCCCAGTGCATTACTGGAGGTCCCCCGGCTGACTAAACCTATTAGCAGCATAACTAAGGGAGGGTTCAGAAACACATGATCCCTCCCTAATTGTAGGCTATATCAAAAAGGTAGGTTTTAGCCCTATTCTTAAAAACAGAGATCGAGTCTGACTCCCGAATCCAGATTGGCAGCTGATTCCACAGGAGAGGAGCTTGATAACTGAAAGCTCTGCCTCCCATTGTACTTTTGGAGATTCTAGGTATTACAAGTAATCCTGCATTTTGGGAGCGTAGTGCTCTGTTAGGATAATACGGTAGTATCAGATCTTTTAAATAAAAAGGAGCCTGATTGTTTAGAGCTTTGTAAGTAAGAAGAAGGATTTTAAACTTAATTCTAAACTCTATGGGAAGCCAATGAAGGGAGGCCAGAACCGGAGAGATATGATCTCTCTTTCTAGTACCTGTTAAAACTCTTGCTGCAGCATTTTGGATCAGCTGAAGACTTTTTAAAGATGTTTTAGGACAGCCTGATAATAAAGAATTACAATAATCTAATCTCGAGCTAATAAAAGCGTGGATCAGCTTCTCAGCATCACTCTGAGACAAGATGCTCCTAATCTTGGCAATATTACGCAAATGATAGTAGGCAGTCTTAGAAACAAATTTAATATGTGAATTGAAGGACAAATCCTGATCAAAAATAACTCCAAGGTTCCTCACAGAGCTATTAAGAGAAAGAGTAACTGCATCCAAACTTTCAGTTTGGATGCAGTGTTCATGTTCATGTAGAGTTGAAGATACTAAGATTCTCATTGGGAGTGACTAAGAGGGACAGAATTAGAAATGAGTATATCAGCAGAACAGCTCAGGATGAGCGGTTTGGAGACAAAGTAAGAGAGGAAAGGCTGAAATGGTTTGGACATGTGCAGAGGAGGGATAGTGGAGATATTGGACAAAGGATGCTGAAGATGGAGCTGCCAGGCAGGAGGAAAAGAGGAAGATCACAGAGAACATTCATGGATGTAGTGAAGGAGGACATGGAGAGGGTTGGTGTTGCAGAGGAAGATGCAAGGGATAGGGTGAGATGGAGACAGATGATCCGCTGTGGTGACCCCTAAAGGGAGCAGCCGAAAGAAGATTTAAAAAAAAAAAATGTTTCTCATGAAAATACTGTCCTGTTTACCTTTAAAGCTCCAGTATAAATTTGAAGTCAAACTGATGAGAAAAGCAGAAGCTATACTGGTGACAATCCGATGAATGACTTAAAAACATTATACCTTCTGCGGCAGTTAGCTGCTGTTAGCAGAGCTAGCCATTTACTCATTCAGATTGTTTCTATGTTTATTACACCCCAGGGGACCAGTTGTATGCTACTGACCACAAAAACCA
Source organism: Pholidichthys leucotaenia (assembly GCA_020510985.1). Classification (NCBI taxonomy): domain Eukaryota; kingdom Metazoa; phylum Chordata; class Actinopteri; order Cichliformes; family Pholidichthyidae; genus Pholidichthys; species Pholidichthys leucotaenia. The sequence goes on along the minus strand of CM035837.1, from coordinate 413,137,074 downwards.
CACATCTGTCTCTGATAATGCTTAATCTGGGCTTTTAAACGTTAACATTCAGCCAATATTTGTTAGCGTGTTAGTCCAACAACCAAAGCTAAAAGCTAGTACAGTGATCCCTCGCTACTTCGCGCTTCACCTTTCGCGCCCTCAGTGCATCGCGGATTTTTCAAAAATATTCATCAAAAATTCAAAATTGAGAAATAATGGGCGGGCGCTAGCAGAAGGCAGGGAGACTACATTAGACCATCAGGTGTCAACACGGAGAGCAGCACAACTCTCTGTTCGCTGTTCTCGTGTTTGCTCGGCTCGGAAATCTCGCAAGCTGATTGGCCAAGACGTTTCACCCCACAAGCTGATTGGCCGAGACGTTTCACCCACCTCCTCTCCCTGCCAAGCACCCATGAAGGGAAGGAAGACCGCATTCATTGCTTTTTATCGCTCGTGTTACTTAGTCTCGCCGCGTGGAACTTTTTGCTGTTCTCTTGTGCCATTTTGTGCGAAATAGTCTTCCCGTCGAGCCACTACGCCGCCTCCTGCAGCTTCAGCTCTATCGGAAGCTGCCCTCGATGATCCTGAGCCTCCAGCACCTGACGATGAGGCGTCACCTGAGGAGCAGTAAAGCTCTCATTAACCTGTGCAGTAAATCATTTTCATCTTGAGTTACGTATCTTGTTATAAGAATAAAAGAGTTCTAAAAACATATTTATGTACACTTTGTTTACATCTACGTATGTATGTACACATACACACACACACGTATCATATGAGAGAGAGAGAGTGGGAGAATGAACGTACGTATTATTTATGGATGGCGTCATTAGGGGTGACGCTACTTCGCGGTTTTTCACTTTTCGCGGTCGGTTCTGGAACCCATTAACCGCGATAAGTGAGGGATCACTGTATTAGCCTAAAGGAGGCATTGCCATCAAAACATAAATCTGAGCAAAGTGATGAAATGGCATATTAAAGCAATATTCTACACAAAACAGCCCTTTCTCAGGAATGCTCCTTACCCATGTGTGGAATGGTGCTGCAATAATTAAACCCTGAATAGTTTTGACTAAAGCATATCACAGAGATTTTATTAACATCTCTGGGAACTGTATCAACATGTGGACAGTGTGCATAATAGGGGCTTTTTAAAGAAAGGACAGTTCTCTTTGTCATTAAAGTAGTTCAGATTTGAAAAGCAGCCTCTGAATTCATCTTCTGAGCATTCCTGATTCTCTATTTTTACAGAGCTCTTAAATTCCTCACCTTAATTACAAAGGATGGCGAGGCTTGAGGGGAAAGAGCTCATAATGAAAGCATGTTTGTAGACTTTTCTCGTGTAAAGCAGGTAGCAGGAGACTTGCGGTCATTTCCTTTTTCCTCTTTTTCTTTTCAAACCTACTGCTGAGTTGGGGCACGGCTCTCATTAAAACAGCGTCCTACAGTCACATCTGAACATGGCACACCACTGTCCCACTGTCACACCCCTGTGAAACTCCAGTTATGTATGCAGTGTGTTTCATTTAGAGACAGCAGTGGGTGGAAATACAGGGATGCTGGAATAATACTGAAAAAATGAATCCACCCCTCACTGATTTGCTTTTTAATTAAACCAACTTTTATTCAAATTTCAACCATCTGCAGCCTGCACATCTGGAGGATGTAGACGAATGTTTAAGTAACCTCTCATGCACTGCAGAAAATGAAATCTAAGTCAAATCAAGGCTACAGATCTGTCTTTTTATGTGACAAGATAGCATATTTCTTGTTCCATGCAGTTTTTATATAAAACCATTTCATTTGTAGCAAGATAATTTTTCCTAATTTTAACTAGTTTTGATAATCTAAAGTTTCTTGTTCTGTTGGCAGATAATTTACTAAAGGGAACACTTTTTCTCCACCACTGGACATCACATTAGAGCTCCACTCCCAAACCAGAAGAATAGCCTGATCACACCTCCTAACACCTGCAGTCACCGTCTCCTCTTCAGCTTTCCCTCAGACAGCAGAACCCATGCTAACAGCTAAATACAACTCTGTCGGCGGTGGCCCAGCTCCCTGTGCTTTTCTGTTACCTTTCACTAATCAAGGGTCTCCGATCCCAGGCATAAAGTCTCCGATGGTTCCTTTGTGACCACCAATGAGCGGAGTGGAATGGGAACCATCAGAAGAACATCCAAGAACGGTCTTGGTGTGCACAGAGGCCGGCTCTCATCTTTTGACTGGCACCTGCTCTCGGGGCCTTCCACTCCCGAATATGGCACAGGCTGGGCCTGGCTTTGCGTGTTGCAGATGCCAGCTCCTAACATGGGGGCCAGCGTGAAACAGATGCTGGAAACAAACTTCAAGAAACCTGCAGGCTGAAAACAGGAGATGGCAGAGGCCCAAAAAGAGCAAGCTAGCTAGTGGGCTGCACGGTGGCGCAGTGGTTAGCACTGCGGCAGCACAGTTTACCCTTGGCCGGGGGATTGTGGGGATCGTGGGTTCGATCCCAGCCCCTGACCAACAGTGATCTGTGTGGAGTTTGCATGTTCTCCCCGTGTTGCGTGGGTTTACTCCGGGATTTCTCCGGTTTCCTCCCACATGCCAAAAACATGCATGTTAGGTTAATTGGCTGTTCTAAATTGTCCCTAGATATTTGTTTCCTATAGGCCCTTAGAATAGAGGGTTAGTATTAATGAAAGCGCTTTGAGTGGTCTTTGTGACTAGAAAAGCGCTATATAAGTGTAGGTTAGTTAGTTAGTTAGTTAGCTAGTAACCAGTGCAACCTCCCAGGGCATGACAGGTAGCTGCCATAAGAGGGAAAGCTAACTTTAAAGCTGGATTTATGCACCCACGTTGGCGTCCACGTAGCGGTGGCACAAGACGATCATACAACTTGCAGTTTCTAGACACCGTCCTCATCAGCCGCCAACTGGGGATGAATACACAGCTTCTGTGGCTATTGGCAACACTGCCATGCCCAGCACCACCAGCGACCTCAGGCCACTGGAAGATGTCGTGCCAAAGGCAAAAGCTGAGTTACAAATGGGCAGACAGACCCCTTATTTCAGACAAGGAGACAGCAGCATGAAGCAAGCCAACACACAGCGCCACATAACCCAAATCGGGGCCAGTCACCACCCTCTTCTTACAAGACTTCTACTTGGATGTCACACTATTTACATGCAGTGGTGTCAGGATACCCACTGGAAGCCATCCTCCATCCCTTACTCCTAGAGCAAAGGATAAAGAAAAGGAGATGTGCGTGTGTGTGTGTGTGTGGGGGGGCTCTCATTTCATAGCCACGTTAACGTTAGATTGCCTACTCTTCACACAGGATCTTGGCCAAATCCAGGGTGACACATTTTCAGCTGCCATATGAAGTTGGTGCAAGGCATCTCTTCAAGCAAGGTTGGTAAGTCCCACCCACCTATAAAACCTTGGCATCCCACCTCGACTGGTAAAACACGACACTCCCAGCCTTTATCCTCACAGTCAGCTTGCAATGATTCATATCTCGACTTCTTGTCCTCAAAGGCCTCCTCCATATTCCAACTCCCAAGGCACCTTGAGCTCTACCAACAAACACTCACTTTGCTCTTTCAGACCAAACCACAAGATCGGGACGCAAGTTGGTCTGAATAATGTGGGAGGGGAAATGGAGGGCCGTTGAGAGGTCTGCTGTCAACTTCCAATCATTTGCTCCAGCCATCAATCTGGAATTCATGGTTTTCTGGGTCTTCTGCGGAGGCTGAGTGCCACCTTTGTGGAACATAATGAAGAAATTGGACTGCTGTACTTGTTCTCTATTAACTGCAATACACTGGCTTTCCATAATGTTTGTGACTGTCTTGAAATCCTGAGGACCTCATTGTATCTCCATGTGTACATCTGCAGTGAATGACCACATGCAGACAAAACATGCTGGAGGGTTCCCCGCTCTTTGTAGCAACGGATGCAAATGTCTACCTCAAACATACCCCCAGAGTTTGAGATTAGCTGGAGTTGGCAATAGGTCATAAGTTGACCGCAGCAGAAAGGAAATGGCCAAGGGCTCCAATGACATAAGAGAAGCCCACGTAAGTTTTCTAGGTTCGGCAAAGTCCCATGTTGTCCAGGCACACCGCTTGGCCTGACCTGCTGCAATGGCCATGCGCCTCTCCTCTTCAGCAGAGCAGATCTCTTCAATAACCAACTCCCTTCGACCCTTGGGTTCCTTCTTTGAAAGCCACCGATGAGAGGTACAGCCAAGCCCTACTCTGCCTGATTGTGTGGCCCCGATGATTTCCTTGAAACGTAGGTTGGCCTCTGCATCTTTAATGACCTCTGCTGCAGTCCACTTGGTGCCTGATCCTACTTGTGAGTTCACATCTCTGATGATCTGGTCTGGTGAATCCCTCAACATAGCTGGGTTCGTGCCTTGTGAGCTTTGAACTCCTCCACCAAAGATGACAATGGAAGCGGAAGTTTTGCAGTTGAGCTGTAGAGTCCCACAGTTGAAAAGCATGGAGGCATCCAAGCCATCTACGGAGGTACTTGCTAATCTGCTGTTGGATGGTTTCTACCCTGGATAATGTTATTTTGTACACCTGCAGTGTCCACAAAAGCCTTGGATGGAGGCCATATTGGAAGCACCATGCTTTAAGTCTGCCAGGAAGGTCGCTCTTCTCAATTGCTATAAGTCCTTCACGTGCTGCCTTCTGCACCGATCTGTTATTGGGGTTGCGTATAAACGTCCCAGACTTTTGACTGGCTGCTCCTTGACTGTGTGTATCTTTTCACCGCCAATAAAGAAGCAGACAGCCTTGATCTTCCCCTTCACTATGGAAAGGCTAGGACTTTTTGGTGGCTTGGCCTTCATCTTCGCCCACGAAAACAGATTGTGAAATTGCTGGGGCAGCCTATCTGTGTCAACTTTGGTTTGGACAAGGGTGGTGACGTCATTCATGAAGGCTCTTGCTGGTGGCAGGATAACTCCCTGGTCAGACACCTCACCTTTCACTGTTTTCACAGCACCATGGAGTATCATCTCCATGGTCATCATGAAAAGAAATGGTGAAATTACACAACCCATCATAATGCCAACTTCAAGGGCTTGCCACTCGGTGGTATAATCCTTCATTGTACACCGCATGAACACTGAGCTAAAATATCTCATTCGAATGTCTCTAACCTTCTCTTGGATGTAGAAGAAGTCCAGTGCTCTGTGGATTAATTCGTGCAATACAGAGCCATAGGCATTCACAAGATCAAGCCACACTACATGAAGAGCTTTCTTGTTTCTCCTTGCAGACTGGATGGAGTTCCAGATCATCGATGCATGCTCAAGGCATCCTGCCTGCAAAGCCAGGTATGCCTGCCTTTTGGACTGATGTATTTATGAACCCGTTGCTAATGAGGAAATCATTGGCTTGTTGGGCAAGGACCCCAAAGAAAAGCTTTCCTTCAACATTTAGAAGGGAGATAGGCTGGAAGCTACAGACAGCAGTAACACCTGAGTAACACTGAGTGGAGTAACACTCCACTCTGAAGACAATGGAGATGATTGTGGACTTCAGGAAAGTCACAACCCCTCTGCCCCCCCCCTCACCTTCACAGGCTCTCCCATCACCACTGCTAATTCCTTCCGCTTCCTAGGCACCACCATCACCAGGGACCTCAAGTGGGAGCTGACCATCAGCTCCCTCATCAAAAAGGCCCAGCAGAGGATGTTCTTCCTGCAGCAGCTGAGGAAGCTCAAGCTACCCACCAAGATGTTAGTGCAGTTCTACACAACCATCATCGAGTCCATCCTCACCACCTCCATAACCGTGTGGTAAGCAGGAGCCACTGCCAGGGACAGACTAAGGCTGCAGCGCGTCGTGCGCACTGCTGAGAAGGTGATCGGCTGCAAGCTCCCATCTCTCCAGGATCTGTACATCTCCAGGACCCGGAGGCGTGCTGGCCGGATCATAGCCGATCCCTCACACCCTGGTCATGTACTGTTTGCCCCTCTCCCCTCAGGTAGAAGACTTCGGTCCATCCAGACTAAAACCTCCCGTCACATGAACAGCTTCTTCCCCTCTGCCATCAGACTGCTGAACACTAAGTGACTTATTGACTCTCGTGCACTATGTACAGCAGCTCAACCAGACTCATGTCAATCATCACTGTTTTCTTCCTGCATTACCGACTGCACTATATGGTTCTCCACATTATCTGCTGCTCGCTAATATATTTAAACTGCTGACTAGTATTACTCACTCTTATTCTACACTTTATTGCATGTATAGTTTATTTCTTTTATTTTATCATGTTTAATGTTGCAGCATTGCACCGAGACAAATTCCTAGTTTGTGTACTACATGAACAATGGCAATAAATCTGATTCTGATTCTGATTCAGCAACTGAATTTTGTTCCTTTGGAATCCAGATGCTATCTGCAAGGCACCAATCTTGTGGCACCAGCCCCTCTCTCCATGTCTTTGGAGCAGCATGGCAAGTTGTTCTAAGACTCTTGGGCAATTCTTACAGATCTTATATAAAAGGCCGTTCATGCTAGGGGCACTCTTTACACGGGCCTTTTGAACAAACTCCCAAATCTCTCTGAACCTGTAATTAGAGGTGTTGAAAGCAGTCTTGGGGTCAGTAGGTTTTGTAATGCCCTCTATGTTGTTAAGAGGGATAGCCCTTACTGGGTCTGAGTAGGTCTTATGCAGGTGAGCCTGCAGCTCCTCCTTGGTGATGTCAAGGACATCACTCTTTGTTTCTGTAAAGACTTTTTTAGCAAATGAATCATCATCATCAAGGCTTTCGCTTTCTTCTCTGGCGCTTCCTCTTGTTTTCAGCTCAGGAGTTAACCAGGAATCTGTCTTTTAAGGTCATCCAGAGGGCTCCTGAATACCTGGTCTTTCATGGTCAGCAGCCTCCTTCAGTTGACCTTTCAAGATGTGCTGTCTTGACCTAATGTGGCCTTTCTGGATTTGGCATTTGTTGGGTCTTCTTTTGATGCTATTAGTCCTTCTCACTACCACCTCGCCAAATTTCTCTAGGCACCTATCATAAACAATATTGCGGAATGAACTAAGCTGCTTGGCCATAGAACCCTTCAGTTGACAAAGAAGGGAAGTTGACAGTTCCTGGTCAAGTTGAGCCCACAGCGAGCTCTCATTACCTTTTGGCCATTGGATTCTTGCTTTGCTTGGGATTATTTCTGGATGCTGATATGTGGGAGCTATGGGTTCATGAGCACTGTGGTTTAATTCCTGGCTCTTGTACTCATTAATTGCCTTACTGGCCTTGCTTACTAGAGGCTTGCGTTGCTTACACCAGTGTGATTGGTGTGTGCGCAACCATTGCACATTGCCAAAAGTCCTTCCACAGCTGCAAGATGTAGCCTGATTCAGGGCAAGGTCGATACAGTGATGTCAGTCTGGTGGGTGATATATTCTCCCTCCCCGCTACAGTCACCCAGAGGGTGTTGTTCATTCATTCTTTTCGGAGTCCATAGAATCACTAAGTATGGAGGACTACCCTATACCCAAGGTGGTTGGCGTCTTTCCAGCCATCATTCTGACTTTCCAGAAAGTCAACTTGCTTTCCAGGGAGTCTTATTTTCAAGACAATATCCCCTGCATTGCCCAATGTGCACCTCTCTAGAGAAGAAGAGGTGCACGTCAGTGACAAAGACTGCAAGAGGTGTGATTGGTCCGCTTTGTCTCCTCCTTCACATTTCCTGGTTCTTGTCTCTGCTCTGCTCTGCTCGTCCACAACGGCACAACTTCGAAAGTGAGTCAGTTAAACAATGGTCTACATTCAAAAGAATATTTAGGAAGTGAGCACATACAGAACATTTTATGACTCGTCATAACCCCAGTAATTACACAGATTGTCAAATAATGGAAGTGGCAGTGGGTGCACACACCGTTTTCTCAGACTTCTTTTCTTTTTTCTCTGTGCAGCGATTGTTTGAAAAGTTGTTTTTTAACATTTGTTAGCTCCAACTCCATCACAATCTGCTCTTGTCCATTGCTATTTAATAAACAAAAACACAACAAACAAAAATCACTCTCCACATCAGTTGAAACCTGTTTTGGCAATGAACAACTCATTCAATTCAACAAACAAGAAAAAAGTGCAGATCAATACGTTGGCGACGTATGTCAGTAATGGTGTCGACATGGTGCGGTGCAAAAATCCAGCTTAATGCTAACAGCAATAATGTTGGATGTGCACATAAGTAAATAATAAAAGAAGACACATAACCACTGGAGCTAAGACATTTTTTTTGTTTGTTTCACAGGTTCTTTAGAGCCTATGCATTGCTATCTAGAATGGATAAATTATAGAAACAACATGATGGCTAGGCTAGGCTAAGCTTAACATGCTAACAACATTAGCCATGGGTGGCTGTGAACATAAAAAAACAGCTCACAATTGGGAGTAAGTCATATGTTTTGGAGTGAGTTGCAGTGTCATTAGAGCTCTTGCAGTGGTATTTGGAATACATAAAGGTTTAGTAACTTGAGTAGACAACACACTAATGGTGCAATATTGCAACTCACTCCCAGGAGCCTTTGTGACATGATGGTGCTTAATGTCATGTTGCCAAGCAACAGAGGTGGCCAAAAGCTTCAAGGGGAGGGCCTAGCAAAGTTTTTCCAAAGTAATTTTCTATACAGAAAAATAATAACCAGTGTTGGGCAAGTTACTAAAAAATAGTAACTAATTACACCGCATTCCAAATTATTATGCAAATGACATTTATCGCTGATTTTCCTAAATAGCTGACGCAAATGACAGTCAGTATAATTATCAAGTCATCAACCGTTAAGCGTTATTAACGCTTAGAGAGCGTTAATAACGTCAGAGCATAATTCAAATCTTATTGAACAAACCTCCCAATGATAACTATTGTTTTGCAAAAAACAAAAAAACAAAAAAAAACTCAAAATGCACTGTTCCAAATTATTATGCACAACAGAGTTTCAAAACATTTTATTGGCTATAACTAAAAATGGTCATTTGTTGAATTTGCAGCATTAGGAGGTCATATTTACTGAAATCAAAAGCTATTTCAATTAAAAACATCTTAACAGGCCAAATTACATGTTAACATAGGACCCCTTCTTTGATATAACCTTCACAATTCTTGCATCCATTGAACTTGTGAGTTTTTGGAGAGTTTCTGCTTGAATTTCTTTGCAATTTCTTTGCAAGATGTCAGAATAGGCTCCCACAGCTGCTGTTTTAATGTGAACTGCCTCCCACCCTCATAGAGCTTTTGGTTGAGGATGCTTCAAAGGTTCTCAATAGGACTGAGGTCAGGGGAGGATGGAGGATATGAGAAGTATTCTTTGCAGCATGAGAGGGTGCATTGTCATGCATGAAGATAATTTTGCTAATGGAAGGTACGGTTCTTCTTTTTGTACCATGGAAGAAAGTGGTGTGTCAGAAACTCTATATACTTTGCTAAGATCATCTTCATACCTTCAGGGTGTCATAAATAGCCCTGTCAGGGCAGAAATCAAGACCCCAGTCACCAGCTGTGAGTTTGTGTATTTAATAATAAAGAACAGAAACGAACCACGAAGGGCAACTTACAGATTACAGACACAGCGGAAAACACATGAAGGTAAACTTATAGAAAAAGGCAATCCATGAAAACCACAAAAGGTAACTCACTATTAGTCAGGCGAGGCTGAGTTCTGAGCAGAAAATAAAACAGGAATCAGACAGGGGGATTCCTGTCTGCACAAGGTGAGGTCGCCGCAAGGAAAGAACCCCACAAGTGAGCTTAAACAATAAGACAGGGAAAAAAAAACAAATGTGGATCACGTGTGGATGCATGAGTGAGAAAGTAATCAAAGATAACAAAACAGCTGGGACAACCTGCAAACAGATTTGACCGGAGGAAGTAACATAATAATAATGGTGCTGTCAAAATAAAAGCACAAACCGTAATGGAAGAAAATCAAGAACAAATACATATACAGAAAATGAGCAGCAACCAGGAGACCCGAGCACGGCACTGACTGGCACTTGGCATCCTGACAGTGCCCCTCCCTTAAGGGGCTCCACCCCTTAAGGGAGGGGCTTCCATGAAAAAGGAAAGAAAGTACACCCACCCTCCCCAACAGGAATAACCCCAAAAAACAGACCCCGCGAGGGTGGTGGGGGGATCCAGGCCCGGAGGGAGAGACACAAAAAAACAACAAAACAAAACACACATGACCCACAACACTGACCAAATGAAGTGTAAAAAAAAAAACCTTGTAATACTGGGTGACCAAGGAAACAGTTCAGGTGGCCAAGATGCCAGAATAGTCTCCCACAGCTGCTGTTTTGATGTGAACTGCCTCCCATCCTCATAGAGCTTTTGTTTAAAGATGCTCTAAATATTCTCAATAGGGCTGATGTCAGGGGAGGATGGGGAACACACCATGAGTTCCTCTCCTTTTATGCCCATAACAGCCAAGGACACAGAGGTATTCTTTGCAATATGAGATGGTGCATTGCCATACATGAAGATAATTTTGCTAACGGAAGGTACGGTTCTTCTTTTTGAACCAAGGGAGAAAGTGGTCAGTCAGAAACGCTATATACTTTATCAACACCTTCAGGGACCCTAAAGGGGCCTACCAGATCTCTCCCCATTATTCCGGACCAAAACATGACTCTGCCACCTCCTTGCTGATGTCGCAGCCTTGTTGGGACATGGTGGCCATCCACCAACCATCCACTACTCCACCCATCTGGACCATCCAGGGTTGCACGGCACTCATCAGTAAACAAGGCTGTTTGAAAATTAGTCTTCATGTATTTCTGGGCCCACTGCAACCGTTTCTGCTTGTGAACATGAGACTGCACAACTGCAAGCCTCTGGAGGATCCTACACCTTGAGGTTCGTGGGACTCCAGAGGAACCGGCAGCTTCAAATACCCGTTTGCTGCTTTGTAATGGTATTTTAGCAGCTGCTTTCTTAATCCAATGAATTTGTCTGGCACAAACCTTCCTCATTATGCCTTTATCTGCACGAATCCGTCTGTGCTCTGAATCAACCACAAATTTCTTCACAGTACAATGATCACGCTTAAGTTTTTGTGAAATATCTAATGTTTTCATACCTTGTCCAAGGCATTGCACTATTTGATGCTTTTCGGCAGCAGAGAGATACTTTTTTCTTTCTCATATTGCTTGAAACCTGTGGTATGCTTAATAATATGGAACATCCTTCTTAAGTAGTTTTCCTTTAATTGGGCTCATCTGGCAAACTAATTATGACAGGTGTCTGAGATTGATATCAGTGATCCAAAGAGCCCTGAGACACAATACCCTCCATGAGATTAATTGAAAAACAATAAATTGAATGTTTATGACACTAAAATCCTATTTGCATAATAATTTGGAATACCGTGTACAGTTACTCGTTACTTCTTTTCAAAAGCAACTGAGTTACTTTACCAATTACTGCAAGTAATTAGTTACTTGGAAAAGTATCTTTCATGCTACTTTTAAATGCATACTTAAATCATCTTGCACACATAGCAAAACAATTTAATTGATGGATTACATTACGGGCAATGTCAGTCTGAAAATAGACTGTTTCAGACAGAACTTTTAGAACATGCTCAGTCTGGTTTATCCTGTCTTGAGAGCTTTTATTGTGGGAAAATTCTGAAGAAAATCAGCACAATATTACCAGTAATTTCCTCATTCTGGAGTGAGAAATAGGGCTTGTGGAGTAGGAAAGACAGAAAAAGAGTGAGACTCACTCCAAAAGAGTGAGAGTTGGCAACATTGCATAAAGCTGTCCATGTTTATCTTACCTTTATGATTTGGATTAATCCGATGTGCAGTGATCAAAAGAAAACGTCCATTATCCACAGTCCAAATGTCTGCTGTGACAGAGACATGATCTAGTCCCTCAATTTCCTTTTGGAGATCAAAATCCATTTCTGAATAATCTTTATCCATGTAGCAAGTAAATGTGTTTTAATTTCTGTGGATCACACTCCAGGGTCTGGGTCACAAACTGTCCAGATGCATACCTGTGCTTGAAATCCAGCTGTAGGTGTTGAGACAAGAGTATTTCCATTTTACATCCAGCTGTGACTGTTCAGATAGCGTAGTGTAGCATGACCTTGAGTTCCAATTTATAAAATTATTCTTTGCTGAAAGAATGTTTTTTTTTCAACTCACAAAAACTCTGGCTTTTGAGACTGCTTCTCTCACCCAAGAACTAGAGCTGTAACCCTATCCATCGCCCATAAAGTGGAAGTTAATCCCTTTCTCCAAGACTCTTTGGCAAAGGAATGTTCTAATTGACAGTTTTATGATCGACATAGTCAAGACTTTGGAAGCCAAGACTCTCCAGTAAACAACCTGTTTCACTGTGCCATCTGGTGGACGAATCAGGAATATGTAACTTTTTGCTTTGCAGTGGAATTTATGCCTTATGGACTATGAACTAACTCATATTCTTTCTCTTGAGACAGTATCTGCCAACAAAGACCTGATTGAACTCTGGGACAGACAATGGGTTTCAAATGCTTTTATTGATATGATTCGATTTGATATGGTTGTGATATGTTCTGCTATTTTCAGGAAGAAATTAATGTTTGCATGGTTATTATCACAAGTTAATTACAGTAGCTGTAGATGCATTTTATGCTCCTTTATTGAGTAGAATATCTTAGTCACTGAAGTTTAAGGAATTTATGCTTTTTTTCAGCAACATGTGTCTTAAAAGGGGGTCTCACTTCTCAGATCAAATGTCTCTTCCCCTCCTCATTCTTCAGCAGACCATAGCTGCACTTTAACTGACCAACAGAGTTCAAAGCTTCATTGCATTTCCCTTTTTAGGTCGAGTTTATGATCCTTGTTGGAAGAAGCTCAAATATAATTGGGCCTGGGACCACCCTGCAACACCAGAGAAAACTTAAGTTTTATTGCTCTTTGTTCAGAGTCTGCTCGGGTGTGGTTGGCCAAAGCTGTGAGCAGCTTTCTCTGCTTCTCCAATTTTTCTCCTATCTTTTTAAAAAAAAAGAAAAAAAAGGCCCAGAGCCTGCCATGCTCTGTGTAATTCCTGTTTCTTTTCTTTAAAATTCATTTTTCTTATTTTATTCTTCTTTTTCTTTAAATCATCGTGCAAGAAGATTTTGTTTATTTTTTTTTAAAGCTTAAACCAACTCATTTAAACCACCAACATCGGAAGAAACAAGTTTGTGATGTAATTTGACTTTCTGATGAGACTTTGCACCATAAACTAATTCCTTCTTCAGTGCATCAGAGAAGACCTCACCCAGCCTGCTGGAGACCAGCCATTGTGATCCCGGGAGGAGGCCATAACAGTGATAAGGACCCACCCTAGTCCAGTGAAACAGAATCCAGCGGACCTGCCTGCTACCCATTGGGACGCAAAGTTTCTGCGGCTGACGGTCTGTTATGTAATTTACACTTGTCTTCAGAATATTCCTGATATAAGTTCTTTGAACCTAATTTTATGCAAACACCCATCAGAATCTCAAAATGCATGTCGTCTTTCATTAATGTACGTTCTTTTTTCAGAGTAAAACAAATTTTCATTTTTTTTTTATAAAGTTAATTATCATTTTCTTCATAAAATCGCATCCACTTTTCTCAACCAATGCTATTTTATAGTTTTCCAATTTCCAGTATACTGACAAATTAAACTATGCTTCATGTGGTTCCACAAATGCTTGATTCATAAATAACTCAGTCTATGATGCCCATGATACATGCAAATTCTCTGTTTTAAAGTTATGCAAATATGTTGACCTATTCTGGCATTTCTTATTAAATCATTGAAAGACATGGGAGTTATTGTTTGATTTCATATCCATCTTCTTGATCATCAGAGACAAGAACTCACACAAGGGTTTATTATGAGACTGATCAAATATTTTCAATAGGATTATTAACTAAGGCTTAACTTACCAATTGCTAAATTCTTAAGCTCAAGTCTTTGTGCATAAGAGTTTCCACCTCTATAAAACGTGGATGGTGCCCTAACGAGGAATTGAGTGTGATGAAAGTAAATCTTCATTCCTACTCACATTCATATTTACACTAATATGTGTACCAACATTAAATTACCTATAAAACCCTTTAATTTCACTACAGTAGATCCACTAACACAGTGTTGCTAGCATAGCATAGCACTAGCTTTGTCTGAGCTTTGTTGCTGTTTTCAGGTGCTTCTGAAGATTGCAGTAGACCTCAACCAGCACTTAGCTTGCAACCCACCAATATGCTTTTGTCCTTAACTGCGACAAAGGAAAAACAATCTGTCTATTTCCACAAAAACAAAGTAACTTCATCATTTCCTCCACTCAGTAGTGAAGACTCAGGCTCTTTGCAACAGGTCATGTTGACTGACGGCTACGTCAGCTACGGTAGGGTCAGTTTGTACTGTATATTCATTTATTTGCGCTAAAAATATCTATCCATATTAATAAAACAAGTAACAAGTAATGCATCTTGACCAAATTTCAGTAACTGTAATGCATTACTGAATTTTTAAACAGTAATTTCGTTATACAGCACGTTACTGCAAAAGTAGTGGCATTTCAGTAACGTGTTACTCCCAACAGTGATAATAACACAAAACCTACCTTGTTCAATAAAGACAATTTTCCCCGTTCAAAGAAGTTTGGATGATTATTAAACTCAAATATCAAAGTGAGGAGTTTACCCACCTAAATAGTTCCGGCTCTTCATCATTTCTGTGACATTGATCTTGGTGGCTCCCTCTGGGATCTCCACAATCTTGTGGTAGCCGATCTTTGATAAACTGTGTCTGAACAGTCCTGAGACAAGCCTGCAGCTCGTGTTGTCGCCTCCACACACGCCACACTTGTCCATCACTTTTCCCGATCCAAGGTACTCATCACAGCCTAGACTCTGTGGAGACAGAGGAGATACAAGGGGCACACGAGACCTTTGAGAAAGTGTACTGTGACCAACAGTGGGGGAAATAAATACTAAACACACCAGCATTTTCCCCCAGTACACATATTTCCAGTGAGAGTATTCACATGAAATTTTCACAAGACAAACACTGTTCCAACAGTAAAGTTTGGAGGTGGAATTATCATATTGTGAGGCTGTTTCTCATCTACTAGAACTGGAAGACCTTTTAATAATTAAAAGAACAATGAATTGAGCTGTGTACTGCAGTTTTCTTGCAAATTATCTGCTGCCATTTACCAGAATGATGAGGACAAGATGTGGTAGAGTTTCTAGCAGGACAAAGGAAACCCTCAGTTGGTTTACAACAAAGTAAATCAAGTTAGAATGGCCAAGTCAATCATCTGACTTAGATCCAATAGAAAATTTGTGGAATGAACTAAAGATCAGGATTTATAAGAGACCCCGCTGTAATCTTTAGGATTTAAAGTCAGTCAGTTTAGAAGAATAGGATGAACTCCCAACCTGAGCACTGCTGGAGATTAGTTTTTCATACAGGAAGGGTCTTAAAGCTGTCAATGCAACTACACCGCATTCAAAATTATTATGCAAATAGGATTTTAGTGTCATAAACACTCGATTTTTTGTTTTTCAATTAAACTCATGGATGGTATTGTGTCTCAGGGCTCTTTGGATCACTGATATCAATTTCAGACACCTGTCATAATTAGTTTGCCAGGTGAGCCCATTTAAAGGAACACTACTTAAGAAGGATGTTCCATATCATTAAGCATGCCACAGGTTTCAGCAATATGGAAAAGAAAAAGGATCTCTCTGCTGCTGAAAAGCATCAAATAGTGCAATGCCTTGGACAAGGTATGAAAACATTAGATATTTCACAAAAACTTCAGTGTGATCTTCGTACTGTGAAGAAATATGTGGTTGATTCAGAGCACAGATGGGTTCATGCAGATAAAGGCATAGTGAGGAAGGTTTGTGCCAGACAAATTCATCGGATTAAGAAAGCAGCTGTTAAAATACCATTACAAAGCAGCAGACGGGTATTTGAAGCTGCTGGTTCCTCTGGAGTCCCACGAACTTCAAGGTGTAGGATCCTCCAGAGGCATGCAGATGTGCAGTCCAATACTCACAAGCAGAACAGTTGCAGTGGGCCCAGAAATACATGAGGACTAATTTTCAAACAGTCTTGTTTACTGATGAGTGTCGTTCAACCCTGGATGGTCCAGATGGGTGGAGTAGTGGATGGTTGGTGGATGGCCACCATGTCCCAACAAGGCTACGACATCAGCAAGGAGGTGACGGAGTCATGTTTTGGTCCGGAATCATGGGGAGAGTGCTGGTAGGCCCCTTTAGGGTCCCTGTGCCATGATGCCGAGCGCAGGTCAGTGTCGTGCTTGGGTCTCCTGGTTGCTACTCATTTTCTGTATATGTACAGACGTAGACAAAATTGTTGGTACCCCTCTGTTAATGAAAGAAAAACCCACAATGGTCACAGAAATAACTTGAATCTGACAAAAGTGGTAATAAATAAAAATTCTATGAAAATTAACCAATGAAAATCAGACACTGCTTTTGAATTGTGGTTCAACAGAATCATTTTAAAAAACAAACTCATGAAACAGGCCTGGACAAAAATGATGGTACCCCTAGAAAAGATTGAAAATAATGTGACCATATGGACATGTTCAACCAAGATGTGTCCTCTAATTAACATCACAAGTGTCTACAAACTTGTAATCAGTCAGTCGGCCTATTTAAAGGGTGACAAGTAGTCACTGTACTGTTTGGTGACATGGTGTGTAACACACTAAACATGGACCAGAGGAAGCAAAGGAGAGAGTTGTCTCAGGAGATTAGAAAGAAAATTATAGACAAGCATGTTAAAGGTAAAGGCTATAAGACCATCTCTAAGCAGCTTGATGTTCCTGTGACTACAGTTGCACATATTATTCAGAAATTTAAAGATCCACGGGACTGTAGCCAACCTCCCTGGACATGGCCGCAGGAGGAGACGGATAATACGAATGGTAACAAAAGAGCCCAGAACAACATCTAAATACATTCAAGGTGAACTCCAAGGTCAAGGTACATCAGTGTCAGATCGCACCATCCGTCGTTGTTTGAGCCAAAGTGGACTTCATGGGAGACGACCAAGGAGGACACCACTGTTGAAAACAAATCATAAAAAAGCCAGACTGGAATTTGCCAAACTGCATGTTGACAAGCCACAAAGCTTCTGGGAGAATGTCCTATGGACAGACGAGACAAAACTGCAACTTTTTGGCAAGGCACATCAGCTCTATGTTACAGACGCAAAAATGAAGCACACAAAGAAAAGAACACTGTCCCTACTATGAAACATGGAGGAGGTTCTGTCATGTTCTGGGGCTGCTTTGCTGCATCTGGCACAGGGTGTCTTGAATCTGTGCAGGGTACAATGAAATCTCAAGACTATCAAGGTGTTCTAGAGAGAAGTGTGCTGCCCAGTGTCCGACAGCTTGGTCTCAGTCACAGGTCGTGGGTCTTGCAACAGGATAATGGCCCAAAACACACAGCTAAAAACATCCAAGAATGGCTAAGAGCCAAACATTGGACTATTCTAAAGTGGCCTTCTATGAGCTCTGATCTAAATCCTATTGAACATCTGTGGAAGGAGCTGAAACATGCCGTCTGGAGAAGGCACTCATTCAAACCTGAGACAACTGGAGCAGTTTGCTCATGAGGAGTGGGCCAAAATACCTGCTGAGAGGTGCAGAAGTCTCATTGACAGTTACAGAAATTGTTTGATTGCAGTGATTGCCTCAAAAGGTTGTGCAACAAAATATTAAGTTAAGGTTACCATCATTTTTGTCCAGGCATGTATCATGAGTTTGTTTTTTAAAATAATTCTGTTGAACCACAATTCAAAAGCATTGTCTGATTTTCATTGGTTAATTT
The DNA here is from genome assembly GCA_020510985.1 of Pholidichthys leucotaenia. Classification (NCBI taxonomy): domain Eukaryota; kingdom Metazoa; phylum Chordata; class Actinopteri; order Cichliformes; family Pholidichthyidae; genus Pholidichthys; species Pholidichthys leucotaenia. The sequence continues at coordinate 413,119,238 of CM035837.1, read as the reverse complement.
TCATAGAATTTTTATTTATTACCACTTTTGTCAGATTCAAGTTATTTCTGTGACCATTGTGGGTTTTTCTTTCATTACCAGAGGGGTACCAACAATTTTGTCCACGTCTGTATTTGTTCTTGATTTTCTTCCATTATGGTTTGTGCTTTTATTTTGACACGTGTCATTATGTTACTTCCTCCTGTCAAATCTGTTTGCGGGTTGTCCCAGCTGTTTTGTTATCTCTGATTACTTTCTCACTCATGCATCCACACGTGATCCACATTTGGTTTTTTCCCTGTCTTATTATTTAAGCTCGCTTGTGGGGGTCTTTCCTTGCGGCGACCTCACCTTGTGCAGACAGGAATCCCCCCATCTGATTCCTGTTTTTGTTTTCTGCTCAGTACTCAGCCGCGCCTGACTAATAGTAAGTTATCCTTCGTGGTTTTCATGGATTGCCTTTTTCTGTAAGTTTCCCTTCGTGGGTTTTCCATTGTGTCTTTAATCTATAAGTTGCCCTTCGTGGTTCATTTCTGTTCTTTATTATTAAATGCGCAAACTCACAGCTGGTGAGTGGAGTCTTGATTTCTGCCCTGAAAGGGCCATTTATGACAGTAGGTCACCGCCGCCAGAATTCAGCTTCCAGAAGGAGGTTGGCAGCCGGAGGCCCCAGTGTGGATGAACAGTGGGCGGCTCACTTCATCCAGAGCTATGCTACTGAAGCCCTCGCCTCCCGTGGCCCGAAGAAGGTCCTGGAGAACGTGGTGGTAGCGGTCGGGATTGTGGAGGTGCATCCCGGTTTAAGGAAATATCCTGAGTTTGCGGAACTGTTGTCAACCGTCTCCACTCTCCATCTGCCATTCCCTGGGTTGGCGATAGGCTCGTCACCAGCCCGTAGACGCCTCTTCCTGGTGCAGACCTCCACTCCTCCCCGAGACACGGCCGTACTGAAGTGGATGGAGGAGAATAACTTTGTCCAGACGCCGCAAACTTCCCGCCGTTATCCAGCTACAGGCTGCGGGAGGAACTCCTCCGCCTCTCAGCCAGCAGTTTCCTTATCACCGCTTCAAAAAGGAACCACAGCAGCTTCCATCTCTAGGTTTTCCTCGTTGGCTGTCTTGTCAGCTCCCTCTCCCTGGGTCGTCGCTGCTGTTCCCCTCTCCTCTAGGGCATCTCCTCTCGCTGCTGAGAGCCCGGCTGTCTCCTCCCCAGTTTCACCCATCAACGGGGCTGCAGGAGTGGCTCCTCCATGTTTTGCAGGGGGCCCACAACCACCACAGCCATGGAGAGGGAAGAAGCTTTTCCATTCCCTATCAGGCTCAGTCATTGCATTCCACTGAGTCTTCACCGCCTGCTGCAGATAATTTTCCTTCACCTGCTCCCTCCGTGTCTCCTCCAATTCCCCCTGAGTGTCCACTGGTCCCAGGATTGAGCAGCCAGACGATGGAGATGCCTGCGGTCCTGGAGGACCTGGCCCCAGCCCCACAGTCACGGCCTGGATGGGGGGGGGGAAGTGCTGCCTGTGAGCTGAAGCTTGTGCCGACGACTGAGCGTCCCCTGGTTTCAACTACGCAGGAGGCAGCGCCAGTGGTGAGATGACCTCCAGCTGCCACGCCGGATGAGCCACCTGCATTGGTCACTTCTCCTGGAGGCCTTAGGACTGCACTAACCACCATGCCTGCTGTAGGGGCTGCTGCAGCAGAGTCCAAGCTGGACCTCAAGAGGACCTGGCACAAGACGTCCCCACTGGGATCGACGGAGTCCTGGACAGCGGTGGAGCTTGAGCTCAGGCAAGTGCTCTTCTTTGTTTTCACTTTTTCTGTTTTGGAGCGATCTTGCCTCACTCTTGGTGGGGAGGGCCAAGTGCAGCCGTCAGCTGCACCTGACCTCATCTCGCCGGGCTCCACTGCTGCCGGTGACCCTGATTCTGTGTCTTTGTCCTCAGGGTCACCGAGGGTCACCCAACATCGCCAGAGGTTTCCGTGGGTCCAGCCTCATCGTCCAAGATCTCAGTGGGTGCTGCCCCTTCGGCTGAGGTCTTCGTGGGTGCAGCTGCGTCCCAGCCCGGGGCCACCGAGGGTATGCCTATACCTGAGTCCGGGGCCACCGGGGCTGCTGCTACATCTCAGTCCGGGGCCACCGGGGGTGTTGCTTTGCCCCAGTCCAGGGCCACCAGGGGTGCTGCTCTTCCCCAGTCCGGGGCCACTGGGTGTGCTGCTCCGCCTCAGTCTGGGGCCACCGGGGGTGCTGCACCTATGCCCAAGGTTGCTGTAGGTCATCAATCTTCATCTGGTTCCGTTGTGGTTTCTTCTCCACCATCCCCTCCGTCAAGTGTCCATCTCTTGGCTTCCGTGGTCCGCGGTAAGCACGGGTTCCAACTGCCGCCTCCGGGGGAGAGGTGTGTGGTGCTCCGTGACCTGTTGGCCCAAAGATGCAGGGAGACCGCCTGACGAACTCTCTGGGTTGCTTGGGTGGCTTCAGAATTCTAGAAGACCACCCGATGAACTCTCTCCTCCATTTTGGTGGCTCGGGAGACCCGGTAGGCCGCCTGACCTCTTCCACCTGATGGTCGGGTGGAGCCGGGACTCTGGAAGGCCACCTGAACTGTTTCCTTGGTCACCCAGTATTACAAGGTTTTCTTTATACTTCATTTGGTCAGTGTTGTGGGTCATGTGTGTTTTGTTTTGTTTGTTTTTTGTGTCTCTCCCTCCGAGCCTGGATCCCCCCCCACCCTCCCGGGGTCTGTTTTTGGGGTTATTCCTGTTGGGGGGGGGGGGTGTACTTTCTTTCCTTTTTGATGGAAGCCATGCCATGCGTGGGTCAGTGCTGTGCTCGGGTCTCCTGGTTGCTACTCATTTTTTGTATATGTATTTGTTCTTGATTTTCTTCCATTACGGTTTGTGCTTTTATTTTGACAGCGCCATTATGTTACTTCCTCCTGTCAAATCTGTTCGCAGGTTGTCCCAGCTGTTTTATTATCTCTGATTACTTTCTCACTCATGCATCCACACGTGATCCACATTTGTTTGGTTTTTTTCCCCTGCCTTATTATTTAAGCTCGCTTGTGGGGTTCTTTCCTTGCGGCGACCTCACCTTGTGCATACATCATTGTGAGGTTTGTTCAATAAAATTTGAATTATGCTCTAACAGTTGATGACTTGAAAATCATACTGACTGTCATTTGCATGGACTATTTAGGAAAATCAGAGACAAATATCATTTGCATAATAATTTGGAATGCGGTGTTAAGGCTTCTCCAATAATAAATTTCATTTACCGTGTTCAGTACTTTTTTCCAGTTTCATTCCACTTTATTACACTTAACTTTACTTATGAACTTTCTCATGTGTAGCTTTCTAGAGTTAAAACCAAGAATTTTCATTTTATTCAATTTTTTGTTTTTCTGAATGATTTACTAGCTATAAGCAAATGGCAGAAGCTTTGTTCAAATACATAAAAACAACTAATCAGCCTTAAAAATGTGTTTCACAAAGCTATGGCAGGCTAGGTCACTTAATAAAGTCACATCATTAATTATAATAACAGAATAATTGATTAGCGTTGATCACGTTACATTGTAGAAGTTTTCATTTTGCCTTTGCTGCTTTTGAACTCATAATTTTCTTCCTATTTCTTGAGGGTGTAAGTTTTCTGTGTCACATCGGTAGTAATAAATTACAGGAAACTTGGTCACAGTAAAAATAGAACGGGTAACATCAGCAGTCCATAAATTCAGTCAAACCAGCAGTAAAAGTTGCTCACTGTGCAAACAGGTGGTCCTGGAGCCAAAACTGGTGGTAGTGAGCTACTGTGCAGTCACACGCACTGGGCTGGGTAGAAAAAAGTCAAAAACTGGCCTCCAAGTTACTGCCTGCTTCCAAACATAATAAAATTCTGTATCATTTTAACAATGTTGTGCATGGGTGCCTACAGAACCCATGCACAACAAAGGCAATAATTTGCAATTTTTTGGACCAGTTAACGAGTGAAATAAGATAATTTCCCACAAAAACTTGAATGCATCCTGGTTGAAAAACACTGATCTAGATGAGCAAAGAAAATATAATCAATTACACAGAATAAAAATTAAACCACCATCCATATGAAAGTTAACTCTGCCAAAGCTGGTCCCAAGCCTGGTTGAAAAAGGAGGAAGGTTGAGCGTGGGGTCAGCACCCCCACCCCGCAAAAAAGCTAAGCTACAGAAACCGAAACTGCAAAACCAACAGCGATGGCGGTTTGCAGTGAAGGCCCTATGTTCCAGACGGAACGAAGAGGACTAAGTAACTAACATGAATGTTGCAAATTTAGAAGAAAAAGGTCACACATTTACAAGAAAAAAAGTTGCAGATTTATGACAAAAAAGTAGTGATTTATGAAGAAAAAATAGCAAATTAATGAGGAAAAAAGTTGCAAAATTAAAAGAAAAAAATCGAAAATTTCTGAGAAAAAATGTTGCAATTTTACCAGAAAAAAGTTGCAAATTTATGAGAAAAAAGTTGCAAATTTAAACACTGCAAATTTATGAAAAAGTTTTAACTGTATGAGAAAAAAGTTGCAAATTTACAAGTAAAAAGCTGCAAATTTACGAGAAAAAAGTTGCAAATTTACAAGAAAGAATTTGCAAATTTACAATAAAAAAAGTTGCAGAACTAAAGGAAAAGGCTGCAAATTTATGAGAAATAAATTGCAGATTTACAAGAAAATAGTTGTAGATTTAAAACTAGTGCTTCAGATGCATTTATTCTGTTATGCAACATGACATAAAAAGGGTTAGGATGAATATGGCCCAGTGGATCCATGTGGAAAAGTTACATCAGGTATTCAGCATACTCAAAGGAGCGACGTGGGTCTGTCCTCCAGTGGGCTCACCACCCTAGGAGGGATCATCGGAATGAGGGCGCTATGTGAACCGTGCAGCAGTCTGGGCTGCTCTGCTCAGATTGCTGCCCTGTGACCTGGACCTCCGGATATGCGGTAGAAGATGGATGGAAATTTATATATTCTTTTAGTTTGTTTTTCCCCCCATACATTCAAGATTTTATTCTCATAAACGCATGATTTTTTTTCTAATATAATCTGGGATCTTTTCTTGCAAATTAGTGATTTTTTTTTCCATTTTAAATTTCCAACATATATTCCGCTGCAATCTGGCGTGGACTAATGCACAGGCTGGCCAAGGCTGCAGCCTAGGAGCCCCGTATGTGTGTGTGTGTGTGTGGGGGGGGGGGGCCTGATTGGTGAGTTTATTTTTAACCATGACCTCTACTGGCCCATAGAGGATGCAACAAAATGAAGTCACTGATTGGCTACAGAAGGCCAGGTTAATGCCCTGCGTGACACACCTACTGGACAGGTCAGTGGCAAAATGTTGGACAAAAAATATGATAGTCATGCACAGAAATGAAAAGCCCAAAGGATTAAACATAAGCGTGATCAAGAGCTACTACTGAAAATATCCAAATTGACTGGGTATTTTAAGGACGCTGAAACATCACCTTCTCAACATCATGACCATCCACAGCTGGAGGACCGTCAGCCAGAGGAATTGCAGTCTGTTGCTGTTGAGACAGGTGAAGCGGAGCCCTTAGCCGAAGCCTCATTTGCTCACTCTAGCCATGGCATACAGTGCATATAAAAAGTCTACACACCCCTGTTCAAATGCCAGGTTTTTGTGATGTAAAGAAATAAGACCAAGATAAACCATTTCAATACTTTTTCCACCATTAATGTGATCTATAACCTATACAATCCAACTGAAAAACAAACTGAAATCTTTTAAGGGGAAAAAAAACAACTTACAATAATCTGGTTGCATAAATATGCACACCCTCTTATAACTGGGGATGTGGCTGTGTTCAGAATTAACAAATCACATTCAAACTCATGTTAACCCTAGAACACTAAAGTTAAAGTTAGCAACATTATAGGGTCACTAACATCGGGTGATTTTCACCCGATGTTAGTGTTCTAGGGTTAAATGGGAGTCAACACACACCTGTCACCATTTAAAGTGCCTCCGATTAACCCCAAATAAAGTTCAGCTGTTCTAGTAGGCTTTTCCTGACATTTTTGTAGTCACATCTTACAGCACAAGCCACGGTCCGCAGAGAGCTTCCAAAACATCAGAGGGATGTCATTGTTCAAAGGTATAAGTCAGGAGAAGGGTACAGAAGAATTTCCAAGGCATTAAATATACCATGGAACATAGCGAAGACAGTCATCATCAAGTGGAGAAAATATGGCATGACAGTGACATTACCAAGAACTGAACGTCCCTCCAAAATTGATGAAAAGACAAGAAGAAAACTGGTCAGGAAGGCTGCCAAGAGGCCGACAGCAACAATGAAAGAGCTGCAGGAATTTCTGGCAAGTACTGGCTGTTTAGTACATTTGACAACAATCTACCGTCTCCTTCATATGTCTGGGCGATAGGGTAGGGTGGCAAGATGGAAGCCTTATCTTAGGAAGAAAAACATCCAAGCCCGGCTACATTTTGTAAAAACACATTTGAAATCTCCCAAACGCATGTGGGAAAATGTGTTATGGTCTGATGAAACCAAGGATTGAACTTTTTGGCCATAATTCCAAAAGGTATAAATGTAAACACAACACTGCTCATCACCAAAAGAACACCATACCTACAGTGAAGCATGCTGGTGGCAGCATCATGCTTTGGGGGCTTTTTTCTTCAGCTGGAACTGGGGCCTTAGTCAAGGTGAAGCGAATTATGAACAGTTCCAAATACCAGTCAGTGTTGGCACAAAACCTTCAGGTTTCTGCTAGAAAGCTGAAGATGAAGAGGAACTTCATCTTTCAGCATGACAATGACACAAAGCACACATCCAAATCAACAAAAGAATGGCTTCACCAGAGGAAGATTAAGGTTTTGGAATGGCCCAGCCAGAGTCCAGACCTGAATCCAATCGAACATCTGTGGGGTGATCTGAAGAGGGCTGTGCACAGGAAAAGTCCTCACAATTTGACAGATTTGGAGCATTTTTGTAAAGAAGAGTGGGCAAATATTGCCACATCAAGATGTGCTATGCTGATAGACTCTTACCCAAAAAGACTGAGTGCTGTAATAAAAGCCAAAGGTGCTGCAACAAAGTATTAGTTTAAGGATGTGCATATTTATGCAACCAGGATATTGTAGGTTTTTTTTATTTTTTATTTTTCCCCTTAAAAGACTTCAGTTTGTTTTTCAATCAGGTTGTACAGGTTATAGGTCACATTAAGTTAATAAGTTAATCCCTTCCACAGCATGTGGGACACTATGGGGCAGTGCCTATCTCAGTTTCAATAGGTCACATTAATGGTGGAAAAGGTTTTGAAATGATTAATCTTGGTCTCATTTTTTTACATCACAAAAACCTGGCATTTGAACAGGGGTGTGTAGACTTTTTATATCCACTGTAGATGCCCGCCACACTAACTATGCCTCACCCTCATCTCACGCAAATAATGAGTTGGATAAAGAGCAACCGCCATTTCAATAACCAGAGACACCACCAGGTACTGCTAACATTTCCAGAATTAGCCTCGACCCAGCTAACGTGAATCGCTCCGAGACAGCATCAACTGCTAAGTGGGTGTGATACGGAAAAAATCCTACAATTTACAGCACAGATCCTGCTTGCTGGGAGGAGACTGACAAACATATGAGGACTTACTGGATTAAAATGGGGCCTGAAATTTGTCAAAATAAAGACGCAGATGTCACTGCTTCAGAAAGGCAATACAAACACCAGAAAAGGTACTTTTCCAAAACTTTAAAAGAAAGCTGACAAATGGTGAAACTGTATCAAGAGAATGGTTGCTTTATTCCACTTCAAAAGACATCATATTTTGTTTTGCATGCAAATTATTTGGGGAGAGTGCTCATAAAGCTGCACTCACACCTGATTATAGTGACTGGAAAAATGCAGCGGTGCGTCTGGCTGAACGTGAAACATCAGAAAGCCACAGGCAGGCTATGGCTGCTTATACTATGTGCTGTGCTGATACCGGGACCATAGAGTCAGAACTTAAAAAACAGTTTGACAGTGAATGTGAATACTGGACAGTACATGTGGATCCCCATCTTTTTCAAAACTGGGACTCGTTAAAAGTAGACTGAGATTAACAACGGCCCACAACAGATTAAATTACCTGTCCCTGGTGTCCACTGAATGTGATATTCTGCACAAAGTGGATTTACTAGCATAATTAAGGACTTTTCTGTCAGGAAAACAAGAAAGAAAAACTTCAATGTTAAATGAAAAAAAGCTTGCAAATTTGGAAGATTTCTGTAAATTTGCAACTTCTTTCTTTTAAAATCTGTCACTTCATTCTCATAAATGTGCAACTTTTTTCTCATAAATTTGCAGTTTTTTCTATTAAATCTACAGCTTTTTTTCTCATAAATTTGCAACTTTTTTCTTGTAAATCTGCAAAATTTTCTCATAAATTTGCAACTGTTTTTTCCAAAAATCTGTAATTTTTTCATAAATTTGGTACTTTTCTTTAAAAATTTGCAACTTTTTCCATAAATTTCAATTTCTTTCTTTTAAATCTGCAACTTTTTTCTTGTAAATCTGCAACATTTTCTCACAAATTTGCAGTTTTTTTCTCATAAATTTGCAACTTTTCTCTCATAAATTTGCAACTTTTTTCTCATAAATCTGTAACTTTTTTCATAAATTTGGTACTTTTCTTTTTAAATTTGCAACTTTTCTCATAAATTTGCAGCTTCTTTCTTTTAAATCTGCACCTTTTTTCCTCATAAATTTGCAACTTTTTTCTCATAAATCTGTAACTTTTTTCATAAATTTGGTACTTTTCTTTTTAAATTTGCAACTTTTTTCATAAATTTGCAACTTCTTTCTTTTAAATCTGCACCTTTTTTCCTCATAAATTTGCAACTTTTTTCCCATAAATTTGCATTTTTTTCTCAAAAATTTGCATTTTTTTCTCATAAATTTGCAACTTTTTCTCATAAATCTATAACTTTTTTAGCATAAATTTGGTACTTTTCTTTTAAATTTGCAACTTTTTTCATAAATTTGCAACTTTTTTCCTCATAAATGTGCATCTTTTTTCTTATAAATTTTCAATGTTTTCTTGTAAACGTGCAACTTATTTCCCCATGAACTGGCTATTTTCTTCTTGTAAATTCACTACTTTTTTCTTTACTTTTTTCCTTTTAAATTTGCAACATTCATATGTATGCTGGGTAAGTTTTCATTATATGTAATGGCTTAAATTTTCTCTCTTCATCTAGACAATGACTCAAGCTACTTTCTCTTAAGCTTTTGTTTCAAAGGGTCTGAACTCTTCCTGATCAGAAAAATAGGGGCCCCTAAATGCAACCTTGCATCGGACCACGACTACCTATAGTATCCCCCTCAATCTTTACTCTGGAGAAAATGGCCTGTTTATTCCCCCCCCCCCCAAAAAAAATCAAAAAACAAAAAACAAAAAAAACCAAAACAGTGAAATGAAATATCCGCCCATGCTGTTGGAGCAACATGCACTTAGAGGGAGGGGAAAAGTGCAAACTTTGACGAAATAAAAGGAAAGCTAAAATCCATCTTTGGTGCAACAAATAACTTCTATTTCTAAACATTTTACAAAACCCCAAAACTTATAAATATGCTGAGCATGTGACCTGCCTGAACTAATCTGTCTGACCACTTTCTCCCACTTAAAAAAAGGCCAGATATCACCATAGCATCATCATGGTAAATTCTTTGACCACGCTTACTGTGAAATGGAAAATTATTATTGTGACCTCCTCAGTTTTGATAGCACCCACCGTCTGTCATCTCAATGGATTTTACAGCACGAGAGAAACAATAAATCAGTCGAAGACCTGTGGAAAGGCAGGCAGAGAGCAAGAAGAGGATAAACAGGTGGAGAAAGGTGGAGAAAAGTGATGGAAACGAGGAGAAAGCGGAGGTGGATGGAGGACCGGTGGCCATCGGTGGATTAAGGCAGCTGGGGTGAACTCGAGATGAGGCTCCGGCCTGGCAACTCCCAGCACAGCTCGCTGTGTTTCTAGCCAAAACAGTGCCAGGGCCAAAATAAACACAGAGCACCTTCTTCCACACAGGAAATAAGCGACGGGAGAAGAGAAGAGCAAACTGAGAGTGCTGAGAAAAAATAAAATTAGACTGCCAAGTGCCTCTGTGGTCGGTATGGAATAATGTTGCATGGAGCTGAGTTAAGTCAAAAAATCACTAAACATAACAGAATAACATTGAGAGAAGCACCGCTGTGTTTCATGAGCTCACTTTACAGATCAGCGATTATACAGCAACTCCAAAGCAACAGTCTGCCTATAAAGGAATGCATAATACATGGGAAAGCACAATTTGAGGACATTTTCACTGGCTACAGTACACTACATCCATCCTGGAAAACTAATTAAAATGCAGTTTAGGAGGGCTGGCTGTTGACAGGACTACCAATGAATGAATATCTCCTCCACGTCTCCATTTTCACCGTAAATCCCTTCAACCTAAAAACAACACAATTATGGGCAGCTGAGCAGAATTTGCCCAAAAAAGGGAAAAAATGTTCCCCTCATAAAACAGATACTGACACAGAGAAAGGTTTTCTGTGGATGGGAAAATGTCAGAGTCAAAACATATTAATGTGAGAGCGGAAACTTTATTTAATTTAAATCTGAATTTTCAGAATGAAAAGAGATTAGCTTTAGCAACTACCGAGGCAAAACGTTGATCAGGCACACTGTGAGGATTTGGGAAAGAGTTGTCGAAGCCAGGTTAAGAGGGGTGAGCAGCAGTGTGGTTTCACGCCAAGAAAGAGAACTACAGATGCAATGTTTGCTTCAAGAGCGTTGATGGAAATATAGACCCAGCCAGCATGTCCATGTGGGCCCCACCAAAGGTTAAACTGGGCTGTCTTATGGGTTCCATGTGGGTTTGTCCATTGATTCCATGCTGGCCCCGTCTATGTTTGCCCACATGGACTTTAACTGTTTACCTATTTTCAACTTATTTCCTCCGCCAAGGAGGTAATGTAATCGGCGTGGTTTGTCTGTTTGTTTGTCTGGATTACACAAAAACCACTGGATGGATTTTGATGAAAATTTCACCAGAGGTAGCTCTTGGCCTAGAGAAGAAGCCATAATATTTTGGTGATGCTCTGAGAGTGTATATCTCCACCAAGGCTCTTATCTTCTCATAGTGTGTTAGCAAGAATACTCCAAAACTAGTGGATGATTTGGATGAAATTTTTACCAGAGGTGGTCCTTGGCCTAGAGAGGAACCAATATGTACATCTACAGCCTCTTCACCCATGACTGTGTTGGTGCCCACAAGGACAATATCATCCTAAAGTTTGCGGATGACACAGCAGTGATAGGATGCATCACTGATGATGACAAAGCATCCTACAGGAGGGAGGTGGCCAACCTGGTGTCATGGTGTGAGGACAACAACCTGACCCTCAACATGGACAAGACAAAGGAGATGATAGTGGACATGAGGAAAGGGAGGAGGAGACCCCATCGGCCGCAGTTCATCTGGAAGCTTGAGGTGGAGAGGGTGAGCAGCTTTAAATACCTGGGCATCCACATCAGCAAGGACCTTAAGTGGACACACAACATCACAGAGCTGGTTAAGAGAGCTCAACAGCAACTGCACTTTCTGGGGAGGCTGAAGAAGTTCAGCATGTCCTCCAGGATCCTCAGCAATTTCTACAGCTGCATCATCGAGAGGATCCTGACCAACTGCATCACTGCATGGTACGGCAGCACCACTGCCCTGGACCACAAACGCCTGCAGAGAGTGGTGAAGACAGCAGAGAAGATCATCAGGACTCCACTCCCCTCTCTGCAGAGAATCTACCACCGCAGAGTCCAAAGGAGAGCTGATGCCATCTTCCGGGACCACCCCCACCCCCAGCACAGACTGTTCACACTTCTACCCTCAGGCCGGAGGTACAGAAGTGTGAAATGCAGGACAACCAGACTGAAGAACTCCTTCTTTCCCACTGCCATCAGACTCGTGAACAGATAGCAACTCCCAAAACTCCGTAACACAGCTTTGCACATAGGAACTCACACACCGGCTGCTAAATTTGCACACTGCTCACCTGTACAGTAGACATAGTCTCATCCATCTGATGTCCATATCATCTCTACTGCTACTTGTCATGCACAGTCTACTGGTACTACCAGAACAGAAATTAGCACCGGGTGCTAATTTGTAATTTGTAATTATACACTGCTCGTTGCACAATGCTCATTTGCACACTGTACATAGGTTCATGCCATCTCAGGTTCACATCATCTTTGATATCAATATACAACTATCACTTTAGTCATCCAGTGAATTCTCAATTTCATTCCTCTTGCCTGACTGCTTTAGCTGTCCAAACTGCCTAGTGTGTGTTATTAGTACTCATTAGTTTTAGTATTTAGTATCAAGGTGTGCTTAAGGAGTCCTAACTGCCTAACTGTGTGATGGTGTGTGTGTTAATACCATCCATTAGTATTAGGATTGAGTTACTGTGTTAGTGTGTCATGACCTCATTAGAATTGTTGTTTCTGTACCTATTACCTTGGCATTTGTTCGGAAAGCAAAGTAAGAATTTCATTGCTCGGGAAATGTAGCATTTGTTAACTGTGCACATGATAATAAAGCCTTTGAATCTTGAATAACATTTTGGTGATGATCCGAGAATGCATACCTCTGCCAAGGTTCTTATCTTCTCACAGTGTGTTAGCAAGAATCCTCTAAAACTGCTGGATAGACTTTGATGCAGTTTTCACCAGAACTGGTTCGTGGCCTACATACAAACCCATTACATTCTGGAGGTGATCCATGACAGCTGGAATGAGTCTTGGTGGAGGTATGTGCTCTCTGAGTGCTTTTCTAGTTTTTTTTATTTTTTGTATTTGATTTTGTGTACTTTATTGATCCCAGAGGGGAAATTCAGGGCATCCACCTGGATGGATGAAGCAGCCATGGTACGGTGCTATCCCGTCACCATTCACACACACATTCACACCTAGGGCCACTTTTGAGTCTCCAATTAACCTAACCTGCTTGTTTTTGGCCTGTGGGAGGAAACCGGAGAAATCCCAGCGTAAACCCACACAGACACGAGGAGAACATACAAACTCCACACAGATCACTGTTGGTCAGGGGCTGGGATTGAACCCGGGATCCCATGGCCAAGGGTGAGTTGCTGTGCTGCCGCAGTGCTAACCACTGTTCCACCGCACCGCCCAGTGTGGTGGCGCGGTAGTAAATTTCTCATAAATATGCAATTTTCTTGTAGATTTGTGACTTTTCCCCCTAATTTGATAAACTTTTCTTGAAAATTTCAAACTTTCTCATAAATTTGCAACTTTTTTACGGTAATTTTGCCACTTTTTGTCACAAAGTTGTTAGTGTTTCTTTTAAAATTATGACTTTTTTGCAAATTTGCTATTTTTTTCTTGTAATTTTGGAAGTCTCATAAATTGTCAGCTTTTAATTTATGTACTTTTGATTTATGTACTCATACATTTGCTATTTTTATTTGTTAATTGGCAATGTTTTCTATTTTTTTCCTCATAAATTTGTGACTTTTCTTGTTTGTAACTCTTTTCAAGTAATTTTACATTTTTTTCTCATAAATTTGCAACTTTTTTCAAGTAAATTTATGACGTTTTTCCTCATAAATTTGCTACTTTTTTTATATAAATTTGTCTCTTTTTTCTTGTAAATTTTCAAATTTTTTTCCTCATAAATTTGTGACTTTTTTGCATAATTTTGTCTATGGCACAAGTGTTACTGAAACCTGCCCATGTGGGGCCCAGATGGGTTTAAAGTGGAGACACAGATTACCTGCTTACCTGCACCACAGGTAAAGTCCATGTAGGTAAACATAGATGGGGCCCAACATGGAACCCACAGACCAATCCACATGGGGCCCATAAGTCAGCCCAGATTTAACCTATCATGGGGCCCACATGGGCATGCTGGCTGGGGAGAAGGTCAAAAGGAGTTGCACAGTGTCTCTGTGGCTCTAGAGAAAGCATATGATAGGGTGCAAAGAGAGGAAGCTTGGTACTGTATGAGGGAGTCTGGAGTGGCAGAGAAGTATGTGAGGGTGGTGCATACCATGTATGAAGACAGCGAGATGGTGGTGAGGTGTACTGCAGGAGTGATGGATTCAAGGTGATGGACAGGCTGACAGATGAGGTCAGGCAGGAGTCTGTGGACGGTGTTCACAAACAATATTGTGATCTGCAGTGAGAGCAGGAAGCAGGTGGAAGAGAGCTTAGAGAGGTGGAGCAGCATGCACTGGAGAGAAGAGGAAGGATAGTCAGTAAAAGCAAGACAGAATATGGAGGCATAATTGTGATGAAGACTGGTGTAATGGTGAAGATGCAAAGAGCAGAGGTAGTGAAGATACAGTAGATGAGTTTAAATACCTGGGGTCAACCAACCAATGCAATGGAAAATGCACAAGTGAGGTAAAGAAGGGCATTCAGGCAGGATGGTGTGAGTGGAGATGAGTGTGAGGAGTAATTTGTAACAGAAAGATAGCAGCTAGAGTGAAAATGAAGATTTATAAGACTGTAGTGAGACCTGCAATGATGTATGGTTTGGAAATGGTAGCACTGATTAAAAATAGGAGGTGGAGCTGGAGGTGGCAGAGTTGAAGATGCCCAAGATTCTCATTGGGATTAGAAATGAGTATATCAGAGGGACAGCTCAGGTTGAGCGGTTTGGAGACAAAGTAAGAGAGGCAAGGCTGAGATGGTTTGGACATGTGCAGAGGCGAGATCGTGGATATATTGGATAAAGAGATCTTCTCCTTCGCCGAGATCTTCTCCTCTCGGCGCCACACCAGTCGGCTGCCTTTTGCAACAGCGGCTCGATTCCGAGTTTTTTTTCCCTTCCTCTCTCTTTTGATCACTTTTTTTTTTCACCCCACTTATATCACGGACACACAGATCGTCCCAAATGTCTCCTGAGCTGGTGGACGGAGCCACTGTTTATAGCAGGATACGATACAACAGGGAAGAGCTGCTAGCATTTAACCGCCACCCGGTCCCACTGGAAAAACTCGACATACCGAGAGAACTGAGGCGAAAACGCCGCGGCTGCCGGGCTGGAGTAAGGCGGAGGACAAAAAATATAAGGTACAGACCCTCCCTTCCATCTGTTGTCATGGGAAATGTACGGTCGATACTGGGAAAGTTAGATGAGCTAGCGGCTATCTCCCGTTATGATAGCACTTACCGGGAGTGCTCTCTCCTTTTGTTTACTGAGACGTGGCTAACTGAACTAGCAGCAGATGCTAACATTGAACTGGAGGGTTTTCACATGATACGAGCTGACCGAACACCAGAGAGTGGCAAAACTAGGGGCGGTGGAGTGATAATGTATGTTAACAACAACTGGTGTAGACCGGGACATATCACTGTTAAACAACGACACTGCAGCAAAGACATTGAGTTGCTAGCTGCTAGCATGAGGCCTACATATCTCCCGAGAGAATACTCACACGTGATCTGCATTGTTGTTTATGCAAATCCGACGGCGAACGCTGGGACAGCACGTGACGTCATCCATTCAGTAACCAGCAGGCTGCAGACAGAACACCCAGATGCTCTTCTCCTCATCTCAGGCGATTTCAACCACGTTTCACTGTCTCCCATTCTGCCCACTTTCACCCAGTATGTCACATGCCACACTAGAGACAATAAAACACTGGATTTGTTCTACGCAAACACTAAGGAGGCGTACACCTCATCACAACTCCCCCCACTTGGGAGATCGGATCACAACTTGGTTCATCTCCGACCGGTGTACAAACCCCTAGTGCACAGACAACCTCCGGCCATGCACACTGTGGAGTTATGGTCTGAGGAGACAATGGACACTCTAAAGGACTGTTTTGAAGCCACTGCCTGGAAGCAGCTCTGCGATCCACATGGTGAGGACATCGATGGCCTCATTCACACCTTCACGGGCTACCTCAGCTTCTGTGTGGACAAATCCGTTCCCACCAAGACCATACGGCGTCACTCAAACAACAAACCCTGGATCAACCCTGAGATAAAAACACTTCTGAGAGAGAAGAAGAGGATCTTCAGGTCGGGGAACAGGGAGATGCTGAAGTCCGTACAGAGGGAGCTGAGGAGAAAGATCAGAGAAGGCAAGGACAGCTTCAGGAAGAAGATGGAGGACAAGCTGCAACAGAGCGACATCAGCGGGGTCTGGAGAAACCTCAAAACCATCTCGGGGCTCCAGAATACCTCCCCCCAGGCCACGGGGGGCAGGGAGTGGGCGAACAACCTGAATCTGTTTTTCAATAGATTTGACCAACCGCCCTCCCCCCTGTCTGCACAACAACCACTGCTGCCTCTAAGAAATCAAGTCCTGCTACCCACTCCCCACTCCACCGACACCCCCCCCCCCCACTCCCAACACACAGCCCCCCATCCTGACCCTGACCAAGACCCAGGTGAGGACGGAGCTGAGGAAGATCAAGGCGAGGAAGGCGTCGGGACCGGACGGCATCAGCGCAAAGCTCCTCAAGTCCTGTGCAGACCAGCTGTGTGGGATTGTGACGTATATCTTCAACATGAGCCTGAAACTGGGGAGGGTACCACAGCTGTGGAAAACATCTTGTGTGGTACCTGTACCAAAAACTTCCCACCCCAAAGACCTGAACAGCTTCAGACCGGTGGCCTTGACGTCCCACTTGATGAAGACCCTGGAGAGACTGCTCCTTGCTCATCTCCGCCCCCTGGTGGAACCAGCGATGGATCCACTCCAGTTCGCCTACCAGCATGGCATTGGGGTGGAGGATGCGGTGATCTTCCTCCTTCACCGTTCTCTGTCCCACCTGGAGAAGCCCGGGAATATGGTGAGGATCATGTTCTTTGACTTCTCCAGTGCTTTCAACACCATCCAACCGATGATCCTGAAGGACAAGCTGCGGCGCGCAGGGGTGGACCAGCACCTGTCATCATGGATCCTGGACTACCTCACGAACCGGCCTCAGTTTGTGAGAACCCGGGACTGTGTTTCTGACACGATCATCAGTAGCACGGGGGCCCCCCAGGGAACGGTGCTGGCTCCCTTCCTGTTCACTCTTTATACTGCGGACTTCTCACACAACACAACACATTGCCATCTATAGAAGTTCTCTGATGACTCTGCGATCGTTGGTCTCATCTCCAGCGGAGATGAAGCTGAGTACAGAGGGCTTATCTAGGACTTTGTGGACTGGTGCCATCGGAACTGCCTCCAGATCAACGCGAGGAAAACTAAGGAGCTGGTGGTGGACTGCCGCAGGCATGGGCAGCCCCTCACAGCACCAGTAAATATACAGGGAACAGACATCGAGATGGTGACATCCTACAAGTACCTGGGTATTCATCTGAACAATAAACTAGATTGGTCACACAATACTGACGCACTCTACAAGAAGGGACAGCGCAGGCTGTTCCTGCTGAGGAGACTCAGGTCTTTTGGTGTACAAGGGGCGCTGCTGAAGTCATTCTATGACACGGTGGTGGCATCAGCCATCACTTTTGGAGTGGTCTGCTGGGGCAGTGGCATTACTGCAGCCGATAGGAAGAGACTGAACAAACTGATTAAGAAAGCTAGCTCTGTCCTGGGGCAACGCCTTGATCCGATGGAGGAGATAGGAGAGAGAAGGACGGTGGCTAAACTGTCATCTCTGCTGGAGTCCGAGTTCCACCCTATGCAGGACATACTGGATGCACTGAGGAGCTCATTTAGCAGCAGACTACATCATCCCAGGTGCACAACCGAGAGGTTTCGTAGGTCCTTCCTACCAACGGCTGTCAGACTGTACAACCTAAGCAGGGCTGCTCGCAGAGATAGCAAAAAGACGTAACAAACTAATAGTTTTTTTTTTTGAATGCAAAAGATGCAATAGACTTACACAATGGTCCTCTCCGGCATACAACTAGGAACATACCGGTCGCTATGGAGGGTGAGAATATGTATGGGCACATAATCATACCATGTAGGATAACTAAATAGACGGTTATGCTGTTTCATCCCACCTAGCAACAATGCTCTGCACTGTGTGTGTTTATATATTTACATATTTATTCCATCTAGCTACAATGCTCTGCACTGGGTGTGTTTATATTTATATATCTATATATTTATTCCATCTAGCTACAATGCTCAGCACTGGGTGTGTTTATATTTATATATCTATATATTTATTCCATCTAGCTACAATGCTCCGCACTGTGTTTTTATATATCTACATATTATTCCATCTAGCTACATTGCTCCGCACTGTGTGTGTTTATATACTTGCATATTTATTCCACCTAGCTGCAATGCTCCGTACTGTGGGTGTTTATATATTTACATATTTATTCCATCTAGCTACAATGCTCTGCACTGTGTGTTCATATATTCATATATTTATTCCATCCAGCTACAATGCTCTGCACTGTGTGTGTGTGTGTGTGTGTGTATATATATATTTTATAGTAATATGTACATATGTATATTAGCTGCTCTTGCTTGCTTGTTTTTTTTTTTTTGTTTTTTTTGTTTTTTTTTGCCTTCTGATTGTTGCTCTGAGTGTTGCTATCCCTGTGCTGTTGCAATCCTGGAATTTCCCCGTTGTGGGACTAATAAAGGCTTATCTTATCTTATCTTATCTTATCTTAAAGGATGTTGAAGATGGAGCTGCCAGGCAGGAGGAAAAAGAGGAAGGCCACAGAGAAGATTCATGGATGTAGTGAAGGAGGACATGGAGAGGGTTGTTGTGACAGAAGAGGATGGAACGGATAGGATGAGATGGAGGCAGATGATCCACTACGGAGCAAGAAGAAGAAGAAATTAAAGAGATGGGGTAATCAATTTTCTGAAAGGGGAAGAGCCAACAAGCTTTTTATGCTCATACACACATAAAAATAAAGGTGCGCAATGGAAACCAAAAGGTCTTTGGATTGATGCCACTGAAGAACTATTATGAGTTCTATAAAGATCCTTTTGTAGCAGGATCTTCAAAGTCAAATGAAATGGAGAACCTTGCTCAATAATGCCATGCATTCTGCCTCCATATGGCTTCAGCAGATGTTAACACTCAGTTCTATGAAGAACCGTATAAGTTATGCAAAAATCCCTCCTGTAGATAAAGAGGTTCTTCAGAAAGTGGTGGCTCTCTGAAGAACCATGGAGCTCTGGAAAGAACTATTATTTTTCTGTGTCTAGTTCAGGAAACATTTAAGAGTAAGAATGATGTGTCATATCTTTCAACTTTGCTGAATGAACAGCCAAATCGTTGCCCACTAATCTCACAAACTGAACTAATCAACACCCACATCACAGCAGATGTCACAACACATGAACACAGCTAACCATCCGACAGGACCTGCCATATTCAGCACTTCCCAACAAAGTAAGATGAAGGAAACTTTAAAATCTTGGTCTTCTTTCTTCCCTCTGAGATCAACCGCTGTGGGTGGTTTGTATGCGGTGGGGGGAATTGCCCCGTTTTCAGTAAAACTACAACACAAAATGTCGTCGGAGCCCACCTTCATCTGGAAATGGTTACATACTGTATGTCAGGACAGTGGAGCTCTCTCGCAGTCAAATCACGAACACTAAAAACTACTTCATCTTAATATAAATCCTGATGGTATGTTCCCACACAAAACAGCTGGGTTATTTTCACACACACACACACACACACACACACACACACGTTTATATGTATATATACAGTATATATTACACAAAATACAGTTTTTAAATGAAGGAGTTTATTATTAAGGGTAAACAAATATCCAAACCTACATGGCCCTGTGTAAAAAAAGTGATTGCTCCCTCTGTTAAAACATAAAAGCTGAGTTCAGTTTCTTCAGCCACACCCAGGCCTGATTACTGCCACACTTGTTCTCAATCAAGAAATCACTTGAATAGGACCTGCATGACAAAATGGAGTAGACCAAAAGATCCTCAAAAGCTAGGCATCTTCCAAAGAATTCAGGAACAAATGAGAAAGTAATTGAGATCTATCAGTCTGGAAAAGGTTGTAAAGCCCTTTCTAAAGCTTTGGGACTCCAGCAAACCACAGTGAGAGCCATTATCCACAAATGGTGAAAACATGGAACAGTGGTGAACCTTCCCAGGAACGGCCGGCTGACCAAAATTACCCCAACAGCGTAGCGACGACTCATCCAAGAGATCACAAAAGACCCCACAACAACATTCAAAGAACTGCAGGCCAGACTTGCCTCAGTTAAGGTCAGTGTTCATGACTTCACCATAAGAAAGAGACTGGGCAAAACTGGCCTGCATGGCAGAGTTCCAAGACAGAAAACACTGCTGAGCAAAAAGAACATAAAGGCTCGTCTCAGTTTTGCCAGAAAACATCATGATGATCCCCACGACTTTTGGGAAAATACTCTGTGGACTGACAAGACAAAAGTTGAACTTTTTGGAACGTATGTGTCCCATTACATCCGGCGTAAAAGAAACACGGCATTTCAGAAAAGGAACATCATACAAACAGTAAAATATGGTGGTGGTAGTGTGATGGTCTAGGGCTGTTTTGCTGCTTCAGGACCTGGAACACTTGCTGTGGTAAATGGAACCATGAATTCTGCTGTCTACCAAAAAGTCCTGAAGGAGAATGTCCGGCCATCTGTTCATGACCTTAAGCTGAAGCACACTTGGGTTCTGCAGCAGGACAATGATCCAAAACACACCAGCAAGTCCACCTCTGAATGGCTTAAGAAAAACAAAATTAAGACTTTGGAGTGGCCTAGTCAACGTCCTGACCTGAATCCGATTGAGACGCTGTGGCATGACCTTAAAAAGGCGGTTCATGCTCAAAAACCCTCCAATGTGGCTGAATTACAACAATTCTGCAAAGATGAGTGGGCTGTGGAGCCCATAACTCTAACTTATGTGACTCACATGTGGCAGGCTGGAATTCAGCCGAGAGAGACTTTGAGCTAGCCATGTGTATTGACATCACACCTCAAGAGGACGAGGTGTCCGCACCCCCTGTGGACTCAGAAGAAAGGAGAAGATTACCCGGCCTGAACTTTTGGGGGTCAGAGAGGAGAACAGAAGGACTCTGGGTGTTCTATTACAGATGAAGGGATGTAACTGAGTATTGTGACTTTTGTGTGATGTATTGTTCGAGATAAGTGTATAAATGTATGTGTGTGACTGCGTCCTGTCTCTTTTCACTCCGATCGAGAGAGGACGTAGGATGAATGAGAATTAAAGCAGATACTGGAAAATCATCCAGTCTCCTCAATTCTTGACTCCTACAATTGGTGACCTACACATGAATCTGAGCACGCCGAGGCTGGAGGACAGCCTCGTGATCGATATGGAAGAGCTGGGAGACAGCCACTCAGACCCGGATTCACCGGGGAGTGCCAGCAGGGGCACAAGACTGATTAAGCTCCCCGAGTTCTGGCAAAACAACCTGCACTCGTGGTTCCAGCATGTGGAGTCGCGGTTCCTGTTTGGGGGAGTATCAGCGGATGACATTAAATTCCATAATGTCATCGCGACGCTCGACAGCCGCACGGCTCGGTGTGTGCGGAGCCTGGTGCAGCAGCCACCCGCTGCCGGCAAATACGACACGCTGAAAGCCACCCTCATCAGGAGCTTCGTGCCGTCGGCTGAGGCAAGAGCCAGGCAGCTACTGGACCTGCGCGACAGAGGTGGACGCAGGCCGACTGTCCTCATGGAGGACATGCTACAGATGATCGGGACGGACAACGACGCGTTCCTTTTCAAGCATATTTTCCTGAGAACCCTCCCAGCGCACACGAGAGGTTCCCTGTCCAGCAGATGATGTGTGAACCAGCAGGACTTCCGTGAGCTGGCCCAGGAGGCGGAGCGGCTCCTCAATGCCTGCGACAAGCAAGAGACCTCCGTGGCAGCGGCAGACCTCGGCACGACGGCCGGGGGCAGTGTGGAGCCAGAGGCAGCAGATCCCACCCCAGCGACGACGGCGGCGATGAGATCCCGAGCCAGGGGGCATGACAACCCCTGCTATTACCACCGACGCTTCACAGAGAAGGCGCACAGATGCATCCCGCCGTGCAGTTTCAAAAAGCGGGGAAACGAGCGGGCCGGGAGTTGTTAGCAGCTTCCACTCTCGGCGAACGGAACAAGCTGCTTTATCTGACAGATGCGGGCTCCGGGCGGCAATTCCTCGTGGACACCGGAACCCAGAGGAGCTTCATCACCGCAACTTATGCAGATCGGGTGGCTGGACCCCGCGGACACGGAGCAACAGCGGCCAACGGCTCCAGCATCAAGACTTACGGAGAGAGAACCTTGTTTCTGTCCTTCCACGGCCGCGCTTACGAGTGGACCTTCATCGTAGCGGCAGTGAGCTTCAATATGTTAGGTGCTGATTTTCTGTGTTCACATGGTTTGTTAGTTGATCTGGCCAACAAACGCCTAGTAAATGCACTCTCTTTCTGTTCTATCCCTTGTGCAGCTCGGGTGTGCCCGCTGCCAGTACAGACCAACGTCGCCGCAGCAGGTGGTAAGTTTCACACCCTTCTACACCAGTTTCCAGCACTCACAGTTCCCACTTTTTCAGCTAAGGTGGTGAAACATGGGGTGGAGCACTTCATAACCACGAGTGGCCCACCAGTTTTTGCTAAAGCTCGGCGCTTGGATGCAGCTAAGCTCTCCGTGGCACAGGAGGAGTTCGCCAACCTGGAAAGGTTGGGCATAATTCGCCGCTCGAAGTCCACTTGGGCTTCCCCCCTGCATATGGTGCCTAAAGCTGACAGCTCGTGGAGACCTTGCGGTGATTATCGCAGGTTGAACAATGCCACAGCTCAGGATCGCTACCCGATTCCGCATATCCAGGATTTCTCAGTGCACCTGGCAAAAGCGCGCATTTTTTCTAAAATAGACCTGGTCCACGGTTATCATCAGGTCCCGGTTCGACCAGAGGATATTCCCAAAACAGCGGTAATAACCCCGTTCGGACTTTTTGAGTTTTTACGCATGCCTTTTGGCCTTAAGGGCGCCGCGCAAACCTTTCAACGGATGATGGACGCAGTGCTGCGCGACCTTCCATTTGTTTTTGTCTACTTGGACGATATTTTAGTAGCCAGTGCCTCAGAGGAGGAACACGAAAAACACCTCACTACAGTTTTTCAAAAGTTGGAAGCACACGGGTTGATAATCAACCCCGCCAAGGGCCAGTTTGGCGCAGCGCAAATTGATTTTCTGGGGCACCGTGTCTCACCAGAGGGAGCAGTTCCTCTGCCGGCAAAAGTGCGTGCGGTGGCTGAGTTTCCCCAGCCACAGACAGTGAAAGCGTTGCAGGAATTTTTGGGGATGGTGAATTTTTATAACCGTTTCATACCCCGTGCAGCACAACTCATGCAGCCGTTATACACCGCGCTTAAAAAACAGAAGCCTGCCAATGTGATCGAGTGGTCCCCGGAGCGGGAGCGCGCGTTCACAGCGGTAAAAAAAAGCACTCGCTGACGCAGCACTGCTGGCGCACCCAGACCCGGCAGCTCACATAGCGCTAACCACAGACGCATCAGAGGTAGCGATAGGGGCCGTGGTAGAGCAGCAGGTCGCTGGAGTTTGGCAACCTCTCGCCTTTTTCAGCAGGTCCCTGCGCAAGCCCGAGCGGAAATATAGCGCATTTGACAGGGAACTCCTGGCGCTCCACTTAGCCATTCGACATTTCCAGTTCTGGCTGGAAGGGCGGCGTTTCATCGCGTTTGTCGACCACAAACCGCTCACTTTTGCGATGTCCAAAACTTCAGAACCGTGGTCAGGGCGGCAGCAGAGACAGCTGGCCGCAATTTCTGAATTTACCACAGATATTCAGCACGTAGCCGGTAAAATCAATGTGGTGGCAGACTGTCTGTCACGCGCAGTAGCAGCACCCGTCCGCACGGAAACGGATTGCGCGGCCGCTTACCCAGAGCGCGGTAACAGCGCGGACACGCGCGCGGCTCCGGTCCACGTGGGAATAGATTATGCAGCCATGGCGGCGGAGCAGAGCGAGGACACGGATGTGCGCGCGCTCCTGTCTGGACCAACAGGGTTAAGGCTGGAACGCAAAAATCTACAAACCGGTTTACCCCCGCTTATCTGCGATGTATCCACAGGGCGACCGCGCCCGGTGGTGCCAGCCGCGTGGCGCCGTCGCGTTTTTGACGCTGTGCACTCCCTAGCGCACCCAGGGGTGCGCGCTTCGGTGAAAATGGTGGCGGAGAAGTTTGTTTGGCTGAGCCTGCACAAGCACGTGAAAGAGTGGGCTAAAGCCTGCATGGCTTGCCAGCGGGCTAAAATTCACAGGCACACTAAAGCGCCCTTAGAACCGTTCCACTTTCCGGCTAAAAGGTTCAATCATATGCACGTGGACCTCGTGGGCCCCCTACCCACATCACAAGGGTTCACGCACCTCTTGACGATGGTGGACCGAACCACTCGTTGGCCGGAAGTGGTCCCGTTAACATCGACCACAGCGGCAGAGGTGGCACGCGCTTTTTTAACAGCCTGGGTAGCGCGGTTCGGGGTCCCGTCAGATATTACGTCTGATAGGGGACCTCAATTTGCGTCGGAACTGTGGTCAGCAGTGGCCAGCGGCTTAGGAGCGGCGGTACACTGCACGACCGCTTATCATCCCCAGGCCAACGGTTTATGCAAGCGTTTTCACAGATCTTTGAAGGCAGCCCTCAGAGCGTCACTGACGGACACAGATTGGGTAAACAAACTACCATGGGTTTTATTGGGGTTGTGTTCGGCACCCAAAGAGGATCTAGATGCCTCACCAGCAGAATTGGTCTTTGCACAACCGCTCAGGCTGCCAGGCGAGTTTTTACCCGACCACACGACACCAGGGCCCTCCCCGATCCGGGGGTCTCTGAGTAACACGGGAGCAGAAATGCTCCCGGGCCCCGCTCATCATTCTTTCCCACGTGTGTTCGTGCCCCAGGCTTTACGAGACGCAGAGTTTGTTTTTGTCAGGCACAATGCGCAGCGGCATAGCCTCCGCCCACCTTACGACGGTCCATTTCGAGTGCTGGAAACCGGGGAGAAATATTTTGTGCTAGATTTGGGGGGCAGGAGGGAGACGATCAGTATCGATAGATTAAAACCTGCTTTTGTATTGCATAACGAGTCTGTACGGCCGGCGGGCGCGCCTCGACGCGGCAGGCCTCCAAAGGGGCGGCCCCTGGACCCCCTACGAGGGGCAAATAACCCTTCTCCCCCTCACTCCACAGATGCACAGCAGAACGGCCCAACACAGACCAGGAGACCTGCATACAGCAGATTCGGGAGGAGATTGAAACCTAGGCTGCATGCAGAATGATGTGGGTTTTTTTTTTATCAGGTTGTTTAGAGGGTGCTGTGAGATTATGTGGGGGGAAGGACGTATGCTGTATGACCATTGTATTACTGTATGTGGGTGCCCAGTCTTTCCCGTGGGAGGGGGGAGTGATGTGGAGCCCATAATTCTAACTTATGTGACTCACATGTGGCAGGCTGGAATTCAGCCGAGAGAGACTTTGAGCTAGCCATGTGTATTGACATCACACCTCAAGAGGACGAGGTGTCCGCACCCCCTGTGGACTCAGAAGAAAGGAGCAGATTACCTGGCCTGAACTTTTGGGGGTCAGAGAGAAGAACAGAAGGACTCTGGGTGTTCTATTACAGATGAAGGGATGTAACTGAGTATTGTGACTTTTGTGTGATGTATTGTTCGAGATAAGTGTATAAATGTATGTGTGTGACTGCGTCCTGTCTCTTTTCACTCCGATCGAGAGAGGACGTAGGATGAATGAGAATTAAAGCAGATACTGGAAAATCATCCAGTCTCCTCAATTCTTGACTCCTACAGGGCCAAAATTCCTCCACAGCACTGTAAAAGGCTCATTGCCAGTTATCACAAACGCTTGATTGCAGCTGTTGCTGCTAACGGTGGCCCAACCAGTTATTAGGTTTAGGGGGCAATCACTTTTTCACACAGGGCCATGTAGGTTTGGATTTTTTCCCCTTAATAATAAATGCCTTCATTTAAAAACTGCATTTTGTATTTACTTATGTTATCTTTGTGTAATATTTAAATTTGTTTGTGTCATGTCTGGGGTGGCCACCCCGCCCATGACTTGTGGCTGTTGGGTTTAATTATTACTTGTTAATTCCAGCTGATGGATTGAGCCTTGCTCTCCGTCAGTCCCACAGTCACGCCTCCTCGTCTTACCAGGCATTGACCAATTTTCTTTCTTTTTTTTTATGATTTGAATTTTATTGGGTTTTCAATTTAGAAAATAAAACAAAAGAACAAACAAGCAAAAAAAAACCCCATCAAGAACGAGTATACCCAGTGAGAGGATAAAACATTCCAGTTCCACACTAGTACTCCTAAGATGATTGGCTTAATCTACCACACCTAAAAAGGTGAGATAGGATCCCCGCTTATTGTAAAAACTGTCCATCCTGCCCAAAAGTTTATATGAAAGGCGTTCTAGTGCAGCTAGCTTGCCCAGCTCCCTGAGCCACTGAGCTACGGGTGGGGCAGAGGAAGATTTCCAATAGGAGATAATCATCTTTCGGCCCACCATCAAAGCAGTCTGAATCCACTCGGCGTCAGAGATTGGGTCCTGAATAGTTGATGGATCCCCAAGGACAAAAAGTCTCTGAGTGAAAGGCACATCTTGCTTGACAATTGTCATAATAAGTCTATGGATCTCCAACCAAAAGTCCTGTATTTCCGGACAACTCCAGATCATATGAATAAGTGTACCCTCCCCCTGTAGACATCTCCAGCAGCTTGATGAATGTATAAGATTTGCTCTAAACATTTTATGGGGTGTCCAGTAGAATCGATTCAAAATTTTAAATTGAACAAATCTGGTTTTCAATTCCCTAGATACTTTCTTCCCATTCCTTAGAATATTTGCCCATTCAGCATCAGTAAATTGTTAATTAAAATCTTTTTCCCATGCCTGTTTGAGGGTTGAAAAATCTTTATTTGAGCTCTTAAGGAGCATTGAATAAAAATTTGAGGCCTTACATCCTTTACCACAGGAACTCAATGCCTGGGTGAGCCAATCTGCCTCAGGAGGAGGGGTAGTTGTAGATCCAAAGACTTGACACAGCAAATGTCGAAGTTGTAAATATTTCCAAAACTGTTTCTGTGGTAGTCCGTACTGTGCCCGTAGGTCATCAAATGATTTGAGAGCTCCCCCTTCATATAAATCTTTTAGCATCAAGATGTCCTTTTTCACCCAGATTTTCCAAGTAAATGGAGATTTTCCAATGTGAAGACTTGGGTTAAGCCAAATAGAAGCCATAGAATGTATATGAGAGCTAAACCCTAGTATAGAAGCAACCCTCTTCCAAACGTATTGTAAAAAGGATACTATAGGATGCGACTGAAATTCAGAAGGAAGTTTGATTGTGGTTAGATGTACAAAGGGAAGAGGGCTGCACAGATAACTCTCCAAATGAAACCAAGGGGGAGCTCTCTCAGGGGGGAGAGCCCAGTGAATCAAATGTCTAAGACTAAAAGCGTAATGATATAAAACTAGATTTGGGACCCCCAAACCTCCTGAATCTATAGACTTTTGTAGTCTTTTCAACTTTAATCTAGGGCGCTTACCATTCCATATAAACTTATTGCATAGCCTATCAGATTGCCGAAAATAACCAACTGGGATCCTAAGAGGAAGGGATTGTAGAAGGTAATTAAATCTGGGTGCACAAATCATCTTGATAATATTGACCTTGCCCCAAAGAGACAAAAAAAGGGGGCGACCACTTCTCTATGTCTATTTTAAATTTTTCAAGCAAAGGCTCAAAATTAATCTGAATCAGATCCGATAAAGTGTGAGGAAACAGGATGCCAAGATATTTCATTCCTAATTTTGGCCAAGAAAAGCCTATATTTTGACCAAATGTAAACAGTGTTTTAGGGCAATAAGGTGTTAGGGGGAGAGCTTCTGATTTTGTCCAGTTAACTCTATAACCAGACAGACGTGAAAATTGGTTAATAATTTTAAGGAGAGCTGGAATTGATTTTTGAGGTTGTGTAACCAGCACCAATGCGTCATCAGCATACAACATTATCTTATGGGTACTGCCATGGACCTGAATACCTGGAAAGTTGTCGTCTTTGCGGATAGCTATAGCCAATGGTTCTAATGCCAAAGCGAAAAGCAGGGGACTTAAAGGGCAGCCCTGGCGCGTGCCCCTACAGAGTCTAAAAGGCTGTGATATAATTTGATTTGATGTCACTGAAGCTCTAGGTTGATTATATAGTAATTTGATCCAGGAAAGAAACTTTGAACCAAAACCAAAAGACTCTAAAGTAGCAAAAAGATATTGCCACTCAACGCTGTCAAATGCTTTTTCAGCATCCAGGGAGAGGGCTGCTACTGGAGAGAGGTGTGCAAGTGAGGGATCATTTTGAACTGACCATATGATATCAATGAATCGCCTAATATTGTCTGCTGCACCCCTGGAACAAATAAAACCCACCTGATCAGGATTTATAAGCGATATCATTACTTTATCTAATCTTAATGCCAAAATTTTGGAGAGAACTTTACAGTCACAGTTTATAAGACTAATTGGCCTATAATTCTTACAATCTAACGGGTCTTTATTGCTTTTTAAAATAAGCGAGATTAAGGCCTCTGTTAAAGAAGGAGGCAAACGGCCTTGTTCAAAAGATTCCGCAAACATTTCTAAAAGTAAAAGAGAAAGCTCATCAGCACAGGCCCTGTAAAATTCTACAGTGAATCCATCAGGGCTCGGTGCTTTTCCAGTCGGAAGGCTTTTAATAACTTTCACAATTTCATCTTTAGTAATTGGGGCGTCAAGCAGGTCTATTTGTTCCTTCGTTAGGGAGGGCAAAGACAGGGAAGACAAAAATGCATAGATCTCTTGAGATCCAGCCTCCATTTCAGAAGAATAAAGCAAAGTGTAAAATTCTCTGAAAGCACCATTAATTTCATTTGAGTCTGACACCAGAGTGCCATCCTGCGCCCTAATAGCAGAAATAGTGCACTGAGCTTCTTTCATTTTAATATATCTAGCCAGCATTTTGTCAGCTTTATCCCCCTCCTCAAGTTGTTCGTGCCTAAGGCGAAATAGGGAAAACTCAGCTTTTTGTGTTAAGATTGAATTCAGCTCATACTTAAGCTTCACAAGGGGTGGCAGATTTACTCAGTTTGTGTCCTGTTTGAATGCAGTCTCTGATATAGCTATTTTCCTCTCCAAATCGATCTGTTTAGCAATGTTAGCTTTCTTTTTAAAAGATGCATATTGAATAATATGACCCCTGATAAATGCCTTAAAGGCCTCCCAAGCAACACTGGCAGAGGAAGCAGAATCCCAATTTGTCTCGAGATATAAGGAGATCTCTGCTTTCAAAGAGGACACAAAATCTGGATTAAGAAGAAGACTTGAATTAAGCCTCCATCTAGAATTTTTTTTTAACTGACAAGGCGGAATCATACGTAAAAAAACAGGGGCATGGTCTGATAATAATATGCTACCAATGGAGCTCGAATTTACAGAGAAAACAGAGGATTTTGACATTAGAAAGTAATCAATCCTGGAAAACACATTATGAGCAGTGGAATAAAAAGTGTAATCCCTTGTGGACAGATTAAAAAGAAGCCAAACATCTACCAAACCAATTGCACTGCACATGTCCTGCAGTGTAGAGCCAAATTTAGATGAACACTGTGAGGGAGTGCTCCGATCTAAAATGTTGTCCATGACCTGGTTAAAATCCCCACCTACTAAAATGGGATAATTACCCATTTCGCTTAGTTTATGTTCAAGTTGTGCAAAAAATGCACAATCAACTATATTTGGTGCATAGACATTAACGAGTATCATCCTATGGCCCTGGATTTCTATAAAAAATTATGAGAAGTCGTCCATCATCATCACTAACCTCTTTTAAGATAAGATAAGATAAGCCTTTATTAGTCCCACAATGGGAAAATTCCAGGATTGCAACAGAACAGGGATAGCAACACTCAGAGCAACAATCAGAAGGCAAGAGAAAAACAAGAGCAGCGAGTATACATATGTACATATAAACATAAATATATAGACAGTACGGAGCACTGTAGCTAGATGGAATAATATATGAATATATAAACACACACAGTGCGGAGCATTGTAGCTAGATGGAATAAATATGTAAATATATAAACACACAATGCGGAGCATTGTAGCTAGACACTTGAACTGCAAATGTTTATGGATAAGGATTGCCATTCCCCTGCTCTGGCTATTACCGCAAGACGCAAACCCATGGCCCACCCAATCCCGACAAAGTTTTTTAGATTCTGTATTAGTGAGGTGGGTCTCCTGAAGCAACGCTACATCCACTTTTTTTGATTTAATAAACGCCAATTTTTTTTTCCTCTTAATTGGGTGGTTAAGACCTTTAACATTCCAAGTTATAAGGTTAAGAAAGCTCTGACAATTAGCCGACATCATAAACAGTACATATTACCATCCAAAATATCCAGCAATTCTCTACCAAAAACTTCCTCACTGGGTAAAAGATGAACACAATAAAAGTTGAAAATACAAAAAAAAAAAAAAAAAAAAAAAAAAGAAAACCACTTAATCATAGAGTAACATAAACGGTGACCTGGAACCAATGTCACCCATCGGTGCACAAAAACACCACCAACTAAAAAAAAAAAAAAAAACTCTAAGACCGTGACTGTAAACAGTGCAACAAACTTAGGGAGAGCCGCAACATCGCAGCAGCCTAATGTTTACAGATAATAAAGCGTGGGCCGTAACTTTTATAAATTTTTATGTTCGGTTGTTAACAAAAACAAAAATGAAGCCTTACATTAATACTACATCAAATCCTCCGTCAAAAATATATATAACATATAGACATACTGTATAACATGTGTTCATACCATTGTTCAACAATGTCTCACGGTAGTGAAAGAATCAGGTTCAATGCTTTCTTAGGATCAGTGAACTCCTGTTTGCCACTTGCCAACTTCACGACAAGAACTGCAGGATACCTGAGGGAGAATGCAATTTTCTTCTGGTGCGGCAGATGTTTACATTGCTTGAACGCTGCCCTCATCTCAGATACTCGTCTGGAATAATCCGGAAAAATCATGATGTGATGACCATTCCAATCCAGCTTTCCCATCCCGCGCGCTGCTTCCACAATACGCTCCCTATCCTGGAAGCGCAGAAGTCGAATCAGGATAGCCCTGGGTGGCTGGCCGTCTGGTTTGCGTCTGGCGAGGCTCCGGTGTGCAAGGTCAATTTCCAGCCCTCCAGGGAACTCAATTTTCAGCAGATCTGGGATAGCTTTGCGCATAAAGGTGAGGGCATCAGACTTTTCACAGTATTCTGGAAAGCCGACAAAACGTAAATTGTTTCGGCATGATCTATTTTCCAAGTCATCCAGCATCAAAAGCAAATCTTCCACCTGCGTCTGGGTCGCGGGAGGATTAGCATCCAGAGCTACATTAGCATCTTCGAGAAAGGCAATGCGAGATTCCACGTCTCCCAGCCGGGTGGCTAACTCCGTTAGCTTGGTGTCCACCGCCTTCGTTGACGCGTCTATTGAGTTGAGCTTAGCATCTTGCCTCGCCGATATTTCTTTCAGCAGTGCATAGATCTTAGAAATGTCCTCCGCCATTTGGTCTTTGGGAACACCTGCATCTGTTGAAGGTGGCGGAGAGGGAGGAGGGCTTTTTGCGGTATTGCTAGCTTTAGAGCGAATGTTGAGTTTCTGTTGCTGCGCTGGCATTTTAATCCTGTTCTCTGCAAATGTAGTCTCAATGCAAAAGTGTAGAGTAGTTTTGACCGAGGAAACAAGTGAAAAGCGCCCTTATAAAATTAAAAAGGCTGTCTGCACTGCGGAGCTCCCCACCTAAGCAGCCATCTTCACTGCCCGTGTCACCTCATCCACCATCCACCATTCATCCACCATTCACCAATTTTCTGTTCACCACATACACACTCACACACTCGTGCACACACACACACACACACACACACACACACACGGTTCAATCAGTCACGCTCCTGCCACTTCACAGCTGTGTCCACTTGCTCCCATTTAGGCTCGGGTATTAATAGAGCTAGGTGCGATCAGTTGTTGCGGCAGCTTCTAATGTCAACACTGGACTTCCTGGCTCGCGACCGTTGGCCTCTTCCCTAGACTGAACTGTGCTGTTCCTCAGAGCCAATTTGCGCCAACATATTTGTAAGTCTCTCCTCATTCATGCCTTTCCTCTCCACTCCTACCCTGCCTGGAGTGTGTTGGGCATTTAATCCCTGCCAACGAAGCTGTAGCCGGTTGTCTCGCCTGTGCCATAGTGACTGTTATTTGGACATGTTTGTATATTCACTCTTTTGTAAATAAACACGTTACATGCTGCATTTTGGGCTTGCTGCCAATTTTTATGTTCGCTGCGAAGTTATGCAGCCGAACATGACAGTAAGCTGCCGCCACTAGAGCCCAAGCAGTGTGTATCGTGCCTTTGTTCATTTTCGTTTATTTTTCCTGCTTGCACCCGAGTTATGACGGACTACTGGAGTTACGAGGAGCGGCTCGGACTGGCTCGTCTGGAAGCCGTCTTCTCCGGGATTCAGGGGCACTGCTCTCCGGAGTCTGTCCACGCAGCCCGGGACATCGCGGCGGAGATATTAGAGGAATGTCGGGACCTCTTATTTTTTCCTGAGTCTGCGGACATCCTCCATGTCATTCTCACGCTGCAAGAGGAGGAGCCCTGGAGGGAGACACCAGCGTTGGAGCGGCCCCCGAAACGAAAGACGCGTTCGCGCCGGATGAAGCCTCCCTCCTCCCTCAGCTATTCCGCTCCAGCCCTGCCCTCGTCTCCGAAGCCCAGACTTGTGCAACTCCCCGGAGGTCCGGAGGAATGCTGC
Organism: Pholidichthys leucotaenia; assembly: GCA_020510985.1. Lineage (NCBI taxonomy): Eukaryota > Metazoa > Chordata > Actinopteri > Cichliformes > Pholidichthyidae > Pholidichthys > Pholidichthys leucotaenia. The sequence continues at coordinate 413,086,326 of CM035837.1, read as the reverse complement.
CAAGCCATCCTTGGAGATATTGACCGCCTAAAGATGGAGGAACGGAGACTTCAATCGGAGGACGGCCCTGCTTCATCCGAGGCTGGATGGGTGAAGCGCAGACTGGCGATGCTGACCGAGATAGATCACCGTTTGGAGGAGGAGGACTTGGCGGCCACCCCTCCCTCTCCAGCGCTATCCAGGGGGGCTTCTCCACAACATATGGAGGAGTCCAGCTCCGTCACAGCCACCATGAGGTGCGCTGCCTCGCCAGCTGCAGGAGCAGATGACACAAACCAGGAGAACAGGCAAGTAATCTTTTCATGTATTTTTGAAGTTATTGAAAATTCTTGCCTGATCCCTGGTAGAGGATCTCTGGGTACGCAATCCCCAGAGATCTCGCCACCTGCTGCAGCTGTGAACTGCCCACCAACCCTCTCTATCTCTCTTCCTTTCGCCGCTGAGCACCCATCGGCCCGGGAGGTCAGTCACCAGATGGTGGGGGAGCCCGCGGTCCCACAGAGCTCCCATGGACTGATAGAGGGCACTGCGACCGACCTGAAGCCTGTGCCGACAATCGAGCGTCCCCTGGCTTCAGTCTTCCGGGGACCAGCGCAAGGTGAGACTCCACCTCCAGAATCCATGTTGGGAGAACCACCCACGTGAGAACCTTCTCTGGAGGAGCCTAAGACTGCGACCACTACCATGCCTGCTGCGGAGGCCGCCGCAGCAGAGTCAGCACCCAAGCAGCACCCCATGGAGGCCAAACCTGGGAGAATGTCGCTTGGATCGTCAGAGTCCTGGACGGCGGTGGAGCTTGAAATAAGGCAAGTGCTCTCTTTTGTCTTTCTCCTTTCCTTCATAGAGCATTTTTGCCTAGCTCCAGGTGAGGAGGGCCAGCTACAGCCACATGCTGCACCTGAGTTCGCCTCGCCGGGCTCTGCTGCTGCCGGCGACCCTGACCCCTCTTCCTCTGTGTCTGAGTTCTTTTCTAGGGTCGCCGGAGAGAGGTCCACGTCGCCGGATGAGACGAGGAACCCAGGCTTGCCCCAGGAGGCTATCGTCGCCGCTGCCAGCCCCGCTGTGGCCCCGGTGGATTCAGCTCCTCGTCTGCCCAGTTCCTCGGGGAGGCCTATAATTGACTGCCTTCTGGCCTGGATTCTCGGGCGGGCCGGCTGGCCCAGGGTCAGGATGACATGGAGGTCAGCAGTGACCCAGCTGGGTCCCATCGTGGATGCAGCAAGGGTCTTCCCGGGCTCCAGCGTGGGTGCAACCATGGCTCAGTCAGAGTCCATCGAGGGTTCAGCCATACTCCAGTCCCAAGCCGGGACCATCGAGGGTGCAGCCGGCCAGTTTGGGGACACCGAGGTCCCTTCCTCCCTTCTAGAGGTCCTCGGGGTGTCCCTTTCTCTTCTGCCTGGCCCCGCCGTGACCCGCCTGGCCCTGCCTCCAAGAATCACAGGGGGTCCCCTTCTTCAGTCCGGCCACCCACCTTTCAGTCTTCCGGTGGGCAGGCCGCCGCCTCGTCGTTCCCCCCTGGCCTGGTGGCTCAACTATGCAGGCCGGCCGCCCGAAGGACTTGGTTTCTGGGCCAAGTGGTCTCTTCCCTCTGGCAGGCCGCCTGACGCTGTTCAGCAGGCCGCCTACTGGCCTTGGGACTTGGGTCGGCCACCTGAAGTTAAAGCCACCCGCTGGGCCTTGGACTCTGGCCGGCCTCCCAAACCGAGAGACTCTTGGGAGGGGGGGTTAGTTTGTCTTGGGGTTGGGTAGTGTTGTGTGGTATTGTGGTGATTATCCTCTGCCGATTTATCCCCCCTAACCTGTTTTCCCCCACCTCCCACCCTGGGTTGTTGTTTGGGCCTTTTGAGTGGGGGGGGAATAGGTTGGGTTTTTTTGATGGTACGGTGGGTGTCTGGTACCCACTTCTTGGTGGGGGGGGGGGGGCACTGTCATGTCCGGGGTGGCCACCCCTCCCATGACTTGTGGCTGTTGGGTTTAATTACTACTTGTTAATTCCAGCTGACGGATTGAGCCTTGCTCTTCATCAGTCCCACAGCCACGCCTCCTCCTCTTACATTCACCAGTTTTCTGTTCACCACATACACACTCACACACTCATGCACACACACACACACTCACACACGTACACACACATGGTTCAATCAGTCACGCTCCTGCCACTTCACAGCTGTGTCCACTTGCTCCCATTTAGGCTCGGGTATTAATAGAGTTAGGTGCGATCAGTTGTTGCGGCAGCTTCTAATGTCAACACTGGACTTCCTGGCTCACGACAGTTGGCCTCTTCACTGGACTGAACTGTGTTGTTCCTCAGAGCCAATTCGCTCCAACATATTTGTAAGTCTTGTGGTGATGTGAAAATGACGAGGCAGAATTCTCTCTCAAAGTCAGCTTTATTCACAACACCATCATCTCAAAGCAGAGAAAGAGCAAGACACAGTAAACTCTCGTCCTTAAATATCAGGAACTTCACACTTCACAGATCACATGTCACACAGACCACCTTGCATTATAAAGACAGTCACAATGCATTTCTCTCCATGATATCACTTCCACTGTCTCCAATGCATCTCTTCCTTAATCCTTTAATTGAACCCCCCACAGTCTCAAGCCTTGCATGCCAAGGCTAAGATTCCTGCAGCTTCCTGCCTTTGTTCTGACCTAAAATGTGAGTTACAAACAGGTCCCATGTGTGTGTCCACCACACAAAGCCCCCCCAACATTTTAGACAAACAGAACAACAAGAGAATAACCACATGCATGTCGTGAAAGTATCAATACACATCAGTCCACATGCTGTATAGGCTTCAGCCTCCTGCCGTATCTGCTGTAGCTGGGATTCAACGTCTCTGCGGGGCTGTCCTGGGGGTTTGCCGTCTGGGTGTGGAAACCTTTTGTCAGCACCTGTGGGTGTTCTGGGGAAAAATTACTCTGTGAAGCCCCCCGCGGTGGTCTACCTCGCCGCGGAGCCTTCGCCAACAGCACCTGCTCATCTGCCACCACAAAAGCGGGTTTGAGTCTGTTTATGCCAATTCTCTCTTTCCTACCCCCCAAATCTATCAAAAACTGCTTGTCCCCTGTTTCTAGCACTCTGAAAGGTCTGTCATAAGGCGGTCGCAGCGGTGTTCGATGTGCATCGTGTCTAACAAAAACAAACTCTGCGTTCTTCAAAGTTTTAGGCACAAAAACAAGCGGAAAACTGTGGTGCGCGGGGCCGGGCAGCGTGCTTGATTCTATGTTACTCCGCAACAGCTGAGACGGGGAGGCATTTGGTGCAGGGTTATCTGGGAGAAACTCCCCAGGCAGCCGGAGTGGCTGCGCAAACACGAGCTCCGCTGGGGAGGCTTCTAGATCCTATTTAGGCGCAGAACGCAACCCCAATAACACCCACGGTAACTTGTCAACCCAATTTGTATCCGTCAGTGACGCTCTGAGAGCCGCTTTCAATGACCTATGAAAACGTTCGCATAACCCGTTAGCCTGCGGATTGTACGCGGTTGTGCAGTGAATTGTGACACCCAGGTTGCGGGCCATTGTCGACCAAAGCTCGGACACAAATTGAGGGCCTCTGTCGGACGTAATGTCCGACGGAACGCCGATGCGCGCCACCCAAGCTGTTAAAAATGTGCGCACCACCTCCTCGGCTGTGGTTGATGCCAGCGGGACCACTTCAGGCCAGTGCGGGGTGCGGTCCACCATTGTCAGAAGGTGTGTGCACCCCTGTGATGGTGGGAGGGGGCCCACAAGGTCCACATGAATGTGATCGAACCTCTTGGCCGGAATGTGAAACGGTTCCAAAGGGGCCCTCGTGTGCCTGTGTACTTTGGCTCATTGACACGCCGTGCAGGCTGCTGCCCACTTTGACTTGTTTGCAGAGGCTCGGCCACACAAATTTCTCTCCCACCATTTTGACCGACGCGCGCACTCCAGGGTGCGCCAAAGAATGAACCCAGTCAAAGACGCGGCGGCGCCACGAGGCCGGTACTACTGGACGCGGCCGTCCAATGGAGACATCGCAGATTGGGGGGGGCATACCGTCTTGCAGCACCCTGCTCTCCAGCCTTAACCCTGTTGGTCCAGACTGGAGCGCGTGACACGTCCGCGTCATTAACCTGCTCCGTGGCCATGGCTGCATAATCTACCCCTACGCTGACTGGGGCCGCCACGGCGCGCAAGAGGCAATCTGCCACTACATTGAGTTTGCCCGCCATGTGCTGAATATCAGTGGTAAACTCTGATATCGCGGCCAGCTGTCTCTGCTGCCGGCCTGACCACGGTTCAGAGATTTTGGCCATTGCGAATGTTAGCGGTTTGTGGTCAACGAACGCGGTGAAAGCGCGTCCTTCCAGCCAGAACTGAAAGTGGCGGATGGCCAAATGGAGAGCGAGCAGCTCCCTGTCGAACGCGCTGTATTTACGTTCGCTATCGAGCAAGGTCCTGCTGAAAAATGCGAGGGGCTGCCAAACCCCGGCTACATGTTGCTCCACGACCACCCCTATGGCCACCTCTGATGTGTCAGTGGTGAGCGCTATGCGGGCCATTGGGTCTGGGTGTGCCAACAACGCAGCCTTTGCCGAGGCTGCTTTCACCTCCGAGAATGCTTGGTCCCGCTCCGGGGGCCACTCGATCTTATCCGTGTGTTTCTTTTTTTTGAGCGCGGCATACAACGGCTGCATGAGTTGCGCCGCGCGGGAGAGAAAACGGTTATAAAAATTCACCATTCCCAAAATCTCCTGCAACACCCTGACCGTCTGTGGCTGGGGAAAATCTGCCACCGCGCGCACTTTGTCAGGCAGCAGAACTGCTCCTTCGGGGGAGACGCGGTGTCCTAAAAAATCGATCTGCGCCACCCCGAACTGACACTTCGCTGGGTTGATTATTAACCCGTGATCTCCCAACCTTCGGAAAACTGTGGCCAGGTGTTTTTCGTGTTCGTCTTCGGACGCGCTGGCTACTAAAATATCGTCCAGGTAGACGAACACGAAAGGGAGATCGCGAAGCACCGCGTCCATCATGCGTTGGAACGTCTGAGCAGCCCCTTTACTCGAATAGGCCAAACGGAGTTATTACCGCTGTTTTGGGTATGTCCTCAGCGCGCACTGGGACTTGGTGGTAACCGCGGACCAAGTCTATTTTAGAAAAAATGCGCGCCCCTGCCAAATGAACAGAAAAATCTTGGATATGTGGGATTGGGTAGTGGTCGTGCGCTGTAGCGTTGTTTAACCTGTGGAAATCCCCGCAAGGGCGTCATGATCCGTCAGCTTTCGGGACCATGTGTAGGGGGGAAGCCCACGGACTGTTTGAATGTCGGATAATGCCCAACCTCTCCAGGTTGGCGAACTCCTCGCGCGCTATGGCCAGTTTAACTGCGTCCAAGCACCGAGCTTTTGCAAGAATGGGCGGTCCGGTAGTGGTAATAAAATGCTCCACCCCGTGCTTAGCGACTGTTGCCGAAAATGTGGGGACCGTGAGTGCTGGGAACTGAGTGAGCAGTGTGTGGAACTTACCGCTTGCTGCTGTGACGTTGGCTTGTGCTGTTGGCGGGGCCACTCGCGCTGTACAGGGGATAGAATCAAAAGAAAGTGCATTAACCAGGCGCCTGTTAGCAAGATCAACCAACAAACCATGTGAGCACAAAAACTCAGCCCCCAACATATTGAAATTTACTGCTGCTACAACAAAAGTCCACTCAAATGTACGGCCGTGTAGAGACAGGAGCAGAGTCTTCTCACCAAAGGTCTTAATCTCCGAGCCGTTCGCTGCCGTCACCCGGGGACCTCCGGAACCAGCCAGTCTGTCCGCGTAGGAAGGTGTGATGAAACTCAACTGGGAGCCTGTGTCGACGAGGAACTGCCTCCCCGAGTGTGCGTCCGACAAGTAGAGCAGCTTGTTCTCTTCCCCGAGGGCCGCGGCTGCTACCGACCCCCGGTCTTGGTGTTTCCCAAATGCCCAAACTGGCACGGCGGTACACACTTGCGTGCCCTCTCTGCGAAATGGCAATGGTAGAAACAAAGGACGTCCGGTCCACGTTCCCTGGCCCCTGCCACCGCCGTCGTCGGTGAGTCTGGCACTGCTGCCTCTGGCCCCCTGTCGTCTCCGGTCGTCGCGCCGAGTTGGCCGTGGCTGCGCGCCGCTTGATGGCGTTGACAATCCGCTGCGCCTCTCGGCCCAGCGCGCGGTAGTCCCTTAGGGCCAACAGTGGCGAAGTAGCCAGGGTCGCTCTCGCTGCTGACGGTAGAGTTCTGAGGAAGAGATGGGTGAAAATGAAGTGATCGTTGTCAGAGTCTTTCAACCTCAACAACTTCTCCATCAGGCTCGCGGGCATGTCGTTTTCCCCCTCCATCAGCGCCAGGAGCCTCTCTGCTCGCTCCTCCGCCGAGGGGGTGAATTGCTGGATGAGTGCAGCCTTCAACGTGCCGTATGTGTCGCTATCTGGCGGCTGCTCGATCAGGCTCTCCACATGCTGGGCCGTGTTGTTGTCCAGCTTTGCGACTACATGGTAGAATTTCGTGGCATCTACCGATATCCCCCGGAGGTTGAACTGCGCCTCAACCGCGTTGAACCAGGAGCGCGGATTGTTCTGCCAGAAGTCCGGTAGCTGGACTGTAGTGGCATTCGCTTGGCTGGGGGCTCCTGACGCGGCTGGCCCGGGGGAATTTTCTTCTTGCATTATACGTCTCGGGTCACCAGTGTGGTGATGTGAAAATGACGAGGCAGAGTTCTCTCTCAAAGTCAGCTTTATTCACAACACCATCATCTCAAAGCAGAGAAAGAGCAAGACACAGTAAACTCTCGTCCTTAAATATCAGGAACTTCACACTTCACAGATCACATGTCACACAGACCACCTTGCATTATAAAGACAGTCACAATGCATTTCTCTCCATGATATCACTTCCACTGTCTCCAATGCATCCCTTCCTTAATCCTTTAATTGAACCCCCCACAGTCTCAAGCCTTGCATACCAAGGCTAAGATTCCTGCAGCTTCCTGCCTTTGTTCTGACCTAAAATGTGAGTCACAAACAGGTCCCATGTGTGTGTCCACCACAGTCTCTCCTCATTCACGCCTTTCCTCTCCACTCCTACCCTGCCTGGAGCGCGCTGGGCTTTTAATCCCTACCAACGAAGCTGTAGTCGGTTGTCTCGCCTGTGCCATAGTGACTGTTATTTGGACATGTTTGTAAATTCACTCTTTTGTAAATAAACACATTACATGCTGCATTTTGGGCTCGCTGCCAGTTTTTATGTTCACTGCGAAGTTACGCAGCCAAACATGACAGCTTGATGATCTGAAACATTTAAATGTGACAAACATACAAAAAAATGAGAAATAAGGAAGGGGGCAAAGACTTTTTTCACACCACTCTGTGTGTGTGTGTGTGTGTGTGTGTGTGTGTGTGTGTTCACATATTTTTTTTTTTTTAATTAGACACAGACGTCCTGGCAGGTGAATCTTTAGCCTTCTACTCATTAAACAAGTCTGTCCTCGGTGACTTACATTTCATCTCCTACAGCTTTCATGTTGAATACTGAAAAAAAAAAAAAGCTGTTGAAGACCCATTAATCCTCGGACAATCCCCAAGGGAAAAAACGCTATCTAAGCTTACCTGACCCTGTGTGAAAAAGTAATTTCCCCCTCAACCTAATTATTGGTTGTGCCACCCTTGGCTCCAACAATTGCAATCAAGCATTTGTGATAACTGGTAATGAGTTTTTCACATCGATGTTGAGGAATTTTGGTTCACTCTTCTTTCATCAGAATTATTTTAATTCAGCCACAATGGAGGGCTGGAGCTTGAGGTCATGAACTGATGGCCTCTTTCAGGATTTTCTGGTAGAGAGCAGAATTCATGGTTCCATCAATTGCGGCAAGTCATCCAGGTCCTGAAACAGCAAAGCAGCCCTAAATCATCACACTACGACCACCATGCTTGACTGTTTCGATGATGTTCTTTTTATGAAATTCTATGTTAGGTTTACACCAGATGTGACAGGATGGATTTCTTCCAAAAAGTTCAACTATTTATTATTTTTGGGGATCATCAAGATGTTTTTTTTGGCAAATGTGAGATAAGCCTTTGTGTTCATTATGGTCAGCAGAGAGTTTTGCCTTGGAACTGTCACATGAAACCCATTTTTGCTCAGTCTCTTTCTTGTTGTTGAATCATGGAGACAAGTGGGGCCTGCAGTTCTGTAGATGTTCTGGGTTTCTGTTTTTCATCTGTTCGTGGATTTCTTTAGATTGTGGCATGATATGTTGTTTTTTGAGATCTTTTAGGGCACTTCACTTTGTCAGACAGGTTCTATTTTAGTGGTTTCTTGATTCAACAGGGCTGGCAATAATCAGGCCTGGGTGTGGCTAGTGAAATTGAACTCAGCTTTCCAAAAAATGTGGTTAATCACAGTTAATTCCTGATGTAACGAGGAAGGGCAATTACTTTTTCACATAGGGCCAGGTAGGTTTAGATAGCTTTTTCCCCTTAATTAATGAAATCATCATTTAAAAGCGGCAGTTTGTATTTATTCGGGTTATCTTTGTGTGACAAATATGCAAAAATATAAGAAATCGGGAAGGTGGCAAGTACTTGTCATAGCAGTGTATATGGTCTTTGTCTCGACTCGGTCTGGATCTCTCTTGGTCTTGGTCTTGACATGGTCTCAAACCCTTAAAGTCTTGGTCTTGGTACACCCTGGTCTCAGTCACGTCTTTTCTTGAGTAGTGTGGTCTTGACTACAACACTACACGGTAGTCAAATAATATCTGAATAGTCTATTGCAATTTGTCTAATACTCATTATCCTGAAGCACCCACCTACAGGGCATCCTGAGGCAAGAGTCATCCATAAATCTGACTTGGAAACAGACTCTGCTGTCCAGCACCCTGACATAGACCTTACTTTCTGCATTACGGTGGAGACATAAATCATTTATATTGACACAATCGATCTGTTATGGTGCAACTGTGTAAATTATTACCACTTTACTGTTTCTGGCTGCAAACATGCAACTGCAATAAAGATTTACAAGCACTGAGCCACTGTCAAAACAAGTATCAGAGAAATGGAGGGGAAAGAGTGGCAATTAACAGATTTTCACATCATTCATCATCACAGAACACAGGCAGTATTGAGATATATAGCTGCAAATGAGCCTTATTCCTACCAACCAGCTGCTTTGAAATAATCTCCCTTTCATCTTTGTAGGAGGCCTGGATCATTGCTCCCCAAAGATCACAAATAAGAATGCTTAGGATGATATAATTCCTAAATTAACAGCAGTAGCAGCAGACCTAACTTCTCTCTTTTACAGTAAATCAAGTGAGAAATGTGATGGAAAAACTAATGCTTCTTGGTGCTGGAGCTTCTCAGAGTGGGAGAGTGGTTTGAATGTGTCAGCATGAACAATGTTATACTTGTAGCGGCTCAATCTGTTGTGCATTTGCCATATGAAGTGGTATGGTGAATCATCGGGAATCGCTGCTTCAACACACAGACCTCAAGGCTCTGTTGACGTATTTTAGGCTGTTCATACAGTGACTAAGATGGTGTGGTAAGTTATGCTTTATATTGACATAAGGATTTGGTGTGGTTACATTACATCAATCCTTGATAAATACCAGACATCTGGTACTCATGAAATTATACACAAAATGTGTTTAAACTGTAAGACAAAATGATTTTAAATATGAAGGCTTAGATATTTCATGAGTACTGTGTATGCTGTCACCCACTTTTGGACACTGAGACAGAATAATCAGACAAATCCAGTAATGCGGTGACAGAATGAGCTACAGTGCCATATATATACTGTGGTGAGAAAAAGTATTTGCCCCTTCCTAATTTCTCATTTTTTTGTATGTTTGTCACACTTAAATGTTTCAGATCATCAAACAAATTTAAATATTAGACAACGATAACACAAGTAAACAAAAAATGTAGTTTCTAAATGAAGGTGTTTATTATTAAGGGTAAGAAAAAATCCAAACCTACATGGCCCTGTGTGAAAAAGTGACCCCCCCCCCCCCGCTGTTTAAACATAAATTAACTGGTTTATCACATCTTTGGAAAGCTGAGTTCAATTTCTCTAGCCACACCCAGGCCTGATTACTGCCACACCTGTTCTCAATCAAAAATCACAGAAATCACTTAAATAGGACCTGCCTGACACAGTGAAGTAGACCAAAAGATCCTCAAAAGCTCGACATCATGCTGCAATCCAAAGAAATTCAGCAACAAATGAGAAACAAAGTAATTGAGCTCTATCAGTCTGGAAAAGGTTATAAATGTCATGAACGCCCCTCCGAGGCAAAAACAAACCCAGATGCTTGACTGTAGTGGAATTTATTAACAGAAAAGCAAAACCAGTCCAGCAGAAATAACTGTGTTGACAAATACAAAAACTTACATAGATGAGCTTCCCCTGGGCAGAGAAGTCCCAGGAGGAAAAGGAGAGGGAGACTGCCCTTGGAGCAAGAGAACAGTCTAAACACAATTGTGGCTGCCGCACTGAAGGAGAGTGCAGCAGTCAAATAAATAGAAGGGGAACTAACGAGCAGCAGGTGCAAGTGGCAGATGACCTAATTACCAACTGATTGCAGCTAAGAGGACCTGTGGCACAGCAATCAGCTGGAGGGTGTGTCTGGGAAAGAGAAGAGCTCTGCCATGAAACAGAAAAGTAACCAATGACCATGAACAGAAAATAACCAAAAACAGACTTACAGATAAGTAATACTGAAACTAAAGTGAAGATCTGAGCTCAGAAAAAACCTGAGCTCAGAAACATGACAGAGCCCCGCCCCCCCCAAGGGGTGGTTCCCAGACACCCCAAGGCAACACCCAGGAGAACCCCCCCTTTCTCTCAGAGAGGGAATACAGCTAAAAAACTAACCCAGGTGAGAGGTGGGGGAACAGGCTAAGGAGGGAACACACTCAGTACAACACCCGCACCAGGCACCAGGTTCAGGTGGCTGGCCGAAGTCCCAAACCAGCCAGACGGCCCGATGAAAAGAGTCAGGTGGCCTGCCGGAGAAAATGGGCCACCCATAGACTCAGTCCATCAGGCAGCTGGCCAGAGTTTTTTGGCCACCAGAGCCACAGGGATGACCAAGGAGGCGGTTGCCCAACAAGAAGGCCCACGGATGGGAAGGAGGGCCGGTGGGGGGGAACCACAACGGCGTCTGACCGAGGAGGAAGGGGAACCATGACACCCTTGGTGGTCTGGGGAAAGGTTGCACCCACGGGGGTCCCGGATTGGGACAAGGCAGCACCCCGGGGCGGCTTCGGGCTGGAGCACTGCAGCAACCCACGGTGGACATGGATTGGGTCAATGCTGCACCCACGGTGGACTCCGAGCTGGGGGGTAGCGCCCAGGATGGGCTCATACAGGAGCACAGCACCCACGTTGGGTTGAAGCTGTGGCGCAGCCCCCACGAGGGTCCCAAGCCAGGACACAGCACCCACGGAGACTCAGCCTGCGGAGGAACCCACACGACAGCCTCACACGGAAGGGGAGCTGGATCTGGGACGACCTCAGCAGGGGAAGCTGGACCCACGGCATCATCCAGTGTTGAGCCTGGATCCTCGGAGACATCTGGTGGTTCCAGAACATCTCCGGCGACCCTGGGAGGGAGCTCAGAAAAAACAAAAAGCAAAGCAGGATCAGGGTCACCGGCAGCGGCGGAGCCCAGCGAGGCAAGCTAAGGTGCAGCGGACGGCTGCACATGGCTCTCCTCACCAAGAGCCAGGCAAGACTGCTCTAATACAGAGAGGAGAAAGACAAAAGAGAGTACTTGCCTGAGCTCAAGCTCCACTGCCATCCAGGACTCCGACGATTCAGGCGATGTCCTCTTGGGCTCAGCCATCAGGGGGTCCAGCTTGGTAACTGACTCTGCTGTGGCAACCTCCGCAGCAGACAAGGTGGTAACAGCAGTCTTAGTTGCCCCAGCTCCCGTGACCCACGGTGGAGGCTCCTCTGACGTGGGAGCTGGGGGTTGACTCCGTGCTGACTCTAGCATGAGATCCTCCAGAGCCACAGGCTCCTCCATCAACCGGCGGCTAGATTCTGGATCCAGTGGGCACTCAGGAGAAGGAGGAGACACAGGGAAGATAGATGGACAGTTCACAACAGCAGGAGATGGGGAGAACTCAGGGGACTGCTTTCCCTGAGTCTCCCCACCGGGAATTAGGCAAGGCATTTCATTATAAATAGAAGTAGAATGAAATAAAACTTGCCTGTTTTCCCAGATCTTGATGTTGTCTGCTGCTGTACATTGAACGTCATTCCTCTGTGTGGCTAAGGTGGTCTTGGGCCCCTCTGTGGCTCGTTGAAGAGCCACCCCTGTAGCCACTGGAATGGGAGCAGCCAGTGGAAAAACGGAGCACCTCCTGGTAGCAGGAAGAGACACCAAGGGGATGGGCCTCACAGCAGTAGTGGAGAGATATTGGGCTGATGAAACAGATGGCGAGGAAAAAGAGGAATAAAAGACTGCTGTGGGAATAGCAGGGCTCGGTGTTCGGGGAAAGGCTGTCAACAGGGCGGAATTGTTCCTCTGGTGGATTGGGGCAGGATGACGCTGGTGTGGTGGAGCTAATGTGGCTGGAGCAGGAGCGGGCGGAGTGGAGCCATTCTTCCGTGGAGTGTGCTTCCGTGTGGGCGCTGACCAGCGAGTGTAGCCAACACGTCCACAAACTCCGGATATTTCCTCAGCCCAGGAAGCGTCCTCAGTCTCCCGACCGCTGCCTCCACGTTCTGCAAAACTCTCCTCAGGCTTCGAGAGGTGATAGCGTCGGAGACACAGTCCTGGATGAAGAGAGCCCCCCACTGCTCTGCCAGGCTGGGACCCTCAGCCACCGATCCTCCTCTGTTGGCTAACTGGCGTTCCACAGATGGCGAAAACATGGAATAGTGGTGAAACTTCCCAGGAGTGGCCGGCCGATCAAAATTACCCCAACAGCGCAGCGACAACTAATCCAAGAGGTCAAAAAAGATCCCACAACAACATCCAAAGAACTGCAGGCCTCACTCCAGACTCCACCATAAGAAACAGACTGGGCAAAAATGGCCTGCATGGCAGAGTTCCAAGACAAAAAACACTGCTGAGCAGAAAGAACATAATGGCTCGTCTCAGTTTTGCCAGAAAACATCTTGATGATTCCCAAGACTTTTGGGAAAATACTCTGTGGACTGACAAGACAAAAGCTGAACTTTTTGGAAGGTGTGTGTCCCATTACATCCGGAGTAAAAGTAACAGCATTTCAAAAAAGGAACATCATACCAACAGTAAAATATGGTGGTGGTAGTGTGATGGTCTGGAGCTGTGTTGCTGCTTCAGGACCTGGAAGATTTGCTGTGGTAAATGTAACCATGAATTCTGATGTCTACTAAAAAATCCTGAAGAATGTCCGGCCATCTGTTCGTGACCTCAAGCTGAAGTGCACTTGGGTTCTGCAACAGGACAATGATCCAAAACACACCAGCAAGTCAACCTCTGAATGGCTTAAGAAAAACAAAATTAAGACTTTGGAGTGGCCTAGTCAAAGTCCTGACCTGAATCCGATTGAGATGCTGTGGCATGACCTTATAAAGGCGGTTCACGCTCAAAAACCCTCCAATGTGGCTGAATTACAACAATTCTGCAAAGATGAGTGGACCAAAATTCCTCCACAGCACTATAAAAGACTCATTGCCAGTTATCGCAAACACTTGATTGCAGTTGCTGCTGCTAAGGTTGGCCCAACCAGTTATTTGTCATGGTTCGAGCGCCGAACCCGTCCGCGCTCGAGCCATGCATTATCTTCACCTATTTTGACAGGGGTGTGTACCTTTTGGCTCCCCGAGCCTTTATTGTGACAGCACTCGGAGGGGCTTCCGGCTGTCAGGTTTGACAGCTTAGCTGCATTTCATCTCGTCAGCGGTCCTCCATTTAAGAGGGCAGCTGGGAACGGAAAAACGTGGCAGTCTCGTCAAAAACTCCTCATTGTCTGACGCATCGAGCATCCCTCGGCTCAGACGTTGACTACTCGTCTTTACATTCTTAAGTTTACTTCATTGTGAACCTGTTTTCATTGTAGTGTGTTTTAGCCCCCCATGGCTTATTGTTTTGTTTCTTTTATGTTCCATCAATTAACTGTGCAAACTCACCGGTGACTTGTGGTGTCTTATGATGGCTCGTGAGGGCCATGCATGACAGTAGACTGCCGCCAGACTGAGACGCCAGTCCTGGTGAGTTTTGCCTAAATTGGATGTTTGTTTTCCCTGTCTGGGTACCTGCATGCTAGGAGGTCATGTCGTCATTCAGGGCCCGCGTTCGGAGCCTGGGCTACGAGCTGGTGGAGGCCCTGGACTACGTAGATGGAACTCTCTTCACCGCTACCCTCTACGACGCTCCCAGCGATGTAAGCCGGCACCTGGACCTCGCTGAGGACATCCTTAATCGCCTTCCTCACTACTCCAACCACCCGGAAGTCACGGCGAGGAGGGCTGACATCGCTTCACAATGTGAGATACTCCGTGGGCGGGAGGGAAACTCTGGCAGGAAGCCGAAGAGGAGGCATCCTCACTCCTCGTTTCAGGATCCCGTTCCTGTCCCCGATACGGTCCAGGAGTTCGCACCATCCAGGGGTCATCCCTGGATGAGCATGACGTCAGTCGGGAATCCCCCAGAGAGGTTGCAGCTGACAGCAATCTCCATCTGGGACCAAGTGGCTGCAGCTCCCTCCGCCGGCCACCCCACACAAGTCATGAAGCACGTGATCGTGACCGGCTGTCAGGCTGGTTGAGAGGAATCCCAAGCTGAGTGATTATCCGAAATACGCTGACTTGCTCGCCTCCGTTTCCGCACAAGAGCGGCGTTTTCCGGACCTCACCTTCGCCTCAACATCAGCCAGTGAACGTTGGCGCCACGCTCCGAGCAAACCTCAGCGAGAACCACGTCTGGATCTGTTCCCGGGTCGTCGGAGGAACTCTGCCTCCCAGCCAGCCGCTCCTTCTGCGTCATGACAGGAGGGAATTCCCGCAGCCTCTCCCCCCGGATCACCTGTTCCCGCTGTCCCGTCAGCTCATCGTGCCCGGATCGTCTCGGCTGTTGTCCCCTCCTCCTCGACTTCATCCTTGGCTGCTGAGAGAGTTTTGAGTCCTGCCCCAGCGAGGCCCGTTAGAGGACCATCGCGAGCGGCTGCTCCTCGTCCTCCCAGGGGGCCCTCCGTCACCATCCAGCGGGGAAAGTGAGGAACAACGTCCGCTACAGCAGGTACCATCTATCCTCCAGGAAACAGCCAAGTGGAGGTTCAATTTTCTCCCCGTAGTTGTGATTTGCCTTGTCTGACTCCTGGGGGTGGAGTTCGGGGTTCGCAGTCCCCCGAGCTCCCACCACCTGCTGTAGCTTCTGTCATTAAACCTGCTGCCTCTGTGTCTCCCTCCGCTGAGCGGTCCACGACGCCAGGCTTACGTTGCTGGACGAGGAGGGGGCCTGCGGCTCTGGAGAGCCTGGTTCCAGCCCTGCAGCCATGTCATGGGCAGAGGAGGAGAGCGGACTGCAGCATGGAGCCTGCGCCGACGATGAAGCGTCCCCGGGTCTCCACAGAGGAGCAGTTCGAGCCAGCGGGTCGAGGGTCCCCTGCCACCATGCCGTGCGGGTCGTCGGCGTGGACATTAGGGCCGGAGAGTCCTCAGACTGCGGAAACCATCACACCGGCTGCAGAACCTGCCGTAGCTGAGTGGCAGCCTGACGACGATCTTCTTCGTCCTGAGCCTGGATCAGCGAAGTCCTGGATGGCAACAGAACCCGAGTGCAGGCAAGTGCTCTACTTTGTTTTTCTTCTTTCTATTTTGGAGCATTTCTGCCTGCCTCTCGGGGAGACGAGCCAGGGGCAGCCGTCCGCTGCACCTGAGCTCGTCTCGCTGGGCTCTGTCGCTACTGGTGATCCTGATCCTGGTTCTTTCCTTTCTCCTGAGCCTTCTCCCAGGGTCACCGGTGCGGAGCCAATCCCAGTTGCTGTGCTGGAGGGTACAGGTTCGGGGTTGGAGGTCGTCACAGGTGCTGCGCCGACCCAATCGGGGTCCAACGTGGGTGCAGCCGAGACCCAGTCGGGGTCCAACGCGGGTGCAGCCAAAACCCAGTCGGGGTCCAACACGGGTGCAGCCGAGACCCAATCGGGGTCCAACACGGGTGCAGCACCGGTATGGGTCAAGGTCGGTGAAGGAGCTGCAGACCCTCTGCCGCCTGACATTGTGCTGGCTCATCGTCATCTTCATCCCCCTCATCATCGTCACCATCCCAGCTCATCGCCACCGGGGGCCGTTGAGGGCTTCTACGTTTGGCCTGGCTCTCCCACGTCTTTCCTCTCGCCGGGGAGGCCGTCACCAATTGTTTCCCCACGGTTCTGGTGGCTGAGGGATGTGGGTCGGCCGCCTGAGGAACTTTTTCGCCGGTTCGGCGCCCTGGGTCGGCCACCCGACATACTGTGCTTTCAGCTGGGTGACCTGGTTTGGCCGCCAGAGGTTTTGACTTTCCGGGCCTGAGACTGGGGTAGGCCGCCCGAACATTCCCTTTTCCCTCTAATCACCCGCTGGTCATTGGAAGCAGGGAGACCGCCGGAATTGTTCCTAATTATTGGACTCTGCCTGCCGTCATCCTCGGGTGTATTGTTTTGTCCTCTTGGTTGATCAGTGTATGTAGCGCTGTGTATTGTGTTTTCTGTTAACCATACTCAGCATTTTCCTCATTTGTGTCTTGTTCAAAACATCATTGGTGCGTTATGGAGTAATGTGTTTTTTTCCTTTCAACCGTACTCTGTAATTGCCTCATTTGTTTCCAGTCACCGTCATGGTTGTTTTAAGCATCATTTGTGTGATATAGAGTATGGTGTTTTTACCCTGTATTACCTCGCTTGTGTCCTGCCATCGTTATGTTTTTTTTTTCTCTCTGGTTCTCTCCCTCTGGGCCTTTCCCCCCATCTGCCCACCCTGGGGTGGGGGGTGGGGTGGGGGCTTGGGTGTCATTGGGCACTCGTAGCTCGCCCTTGGGGGGGAGGTACTGTCATGGTTCGAGCGCTGAACCCGTCCGCGCTCGAGCCATGCATTATCTTCACCTATTTTGACAGCGGTGTGTACCTTTTGGCTCCCCGAGCCTTTATTGTGACAGCGCTCAGAGGGGTTTTCGGCTGTCAGGTTTGGCAGCTTAGCTGCATTTCGTCTTATCAGCGGTCCTCCATTTAAGAGGGCAGCTGGGAACGGAAAAACGTGGCAGTCTCGTCAAAAACTCCTCATTGTCTGACGCATCGAGCATCTCTCGGCTCAGACGTTGACTACTCATCTTTACATTCATAAGTTTACTCCATTGTGAACCTGTTTTCATTGTAGTGTGTTTTAGCCACCCGTGGCTTGTTGTTTTGTGTTTCTTTTCTGTTCCATCAATAAACTGTGCAAACTGACCGGTGACTTGTGGTGTCTTATGATGGCTCGTGAGGGCCATGCATGACATTATTAGGTTTAGGGGGCAATCACTTTTTCACACAGAGCCAAGTAGATTTGGATTTTTTTTCCCCTTAATAATAAACACCATTTAAAAACTGCATTTTGTGTTTACTTGTGTTATCTTTGTCTAATATTTAAATTTGTTTGATGATCTGAAACATTTAAGTGTGACAAACATACAAAAAAATGAGAAATCGGGAAGGGGGCAAACACTTTTATATATACACACATACACACACACACATAGTATTGGACCACCAAGAACGCAGCATCAGCAGAATCTAGGTGGACGGAGTTGATCTATAACAACAGGAAACAGAAACCTTGGACTCTACATTAAGCTTAATACAGCAGGGAAATAAGTATGTTTCAGTACATACTGTATATTTCCAATAAGACTAGTATTAATACCAGACATTGGAATTAACTTGAGGAACTCACATATACCATATAAAGGAATCAAACCATTTAAGTTCTTAAGTTATTTGTACAAAAGTGACACAGGAAAAAAGTATTGAACACGTTAGAAAAAACATTATACCAAAGCATGGTGAGGCAAAGAACCAGCTGAAACACGTAAGTTGGTCAAAAGCTGTTTTACCTTCTATCTGAATATTTAAATAGCAGGGAAAAGGCAGTGTCATGATTCCAGCAAAGCTGAAAGGAACTAATGTGATGGCATCCATCATCCTTCTGTCCATCTGTCTACATTTCACAGGAATCGCTGCTCCTCCTAGGCAATTGCCTCGATGCTCACCAAACTAACTCACAATGATTGAAAACAATCACAATGATCATTGTTATGCAGATGACACACAATTATACCTGTCAATGAAGCCAGATGATACTAATCAATTAGCCAAGTTAGAAGCCTGTCTTAAGGAAATCAAAGCTTGGATGACTTGTAATTTCCTGCTATTAAATTCAGATAAGACTGAAGTCATTCTTGTTGGTCCAAAAAACCTTAGAAATTCCTTTCCAAATCAAACTTTCAGTTTGGACGCAGTTACTCTTTCTCTTAATAGCTCTGTGAGGAACCTTGGAGTTATTTTTGATCAGGATTTGTCCTTCAATTCACATATTACATTTGTTTCTAAGACTGCCTTCTATCATTTGCGTAATATTGCCAAGATTAGGAGCATCTTGTCTCAGAGTGATGCTGAGAAGCTGATCCACGCTTTTGTTAGCTCGAGATTAGATTATTGTAATTCTTTATTATCAGGCTGTCCTAAAACATCTTTAAAAAGTCTTCAGCTGATCCAAAATGCTGCAGCAAGAGTTTTAACAGGTACTAGAAAGAGAGATCATATCTCTCCGGTTCTGGCCTCCCTTCATTGGCTTCCCATAGAGTTTAGAATTAAGTTTAAAATCCTTCTTCTCACTTACAAAGCTCTAAACAATCAGGCTCCTTTTTATTTAAAAGATCTGATACTACCGTATTATCCTAACAGAGCACTACGCTCCCAAAATGCAGGATTACTTGTAATACCTAGAATCTCCAAAAGTACAATGGGAGGCAGAGCCTTCAGTTATCAAGCTCCTCTCCTGTGGAATCAGTTGTCAATCTGGATTCGGGAGTCAGACTCGATCTCTGTTTTTAAGAATAGGGTTAAAACCTACCTTTTTGATCTAGCCTACAATTAGGGAGGGATCATGTGTTTCTGAACCCTCCCTTAGTTATGCTGCTAATAGGTTTAGTCAGCCGGGGGACCTCCAGTAATGCACTGGGCCTCACTCCTTTCCTCACTCTCTATGAAATATTTTTTTTTTGCTGGTCATTAACATTTGTTTGTTCTCTCCCATAGATTGAATCCCCATCGTGCTGTTTGCTCTCTACATGTCTGTTCTTTTCTTCTTCTCTATCCCCTCACCCCCCAGCCAGTCGCAGCAGATGACTGCCCCTCCCTGAGCCTGGTTCTGCTGGAGGTTTCTTCCTGTTAAAAGGGAGTTTTTCCTCTCCACCGTCGCCAAGTGCTTGCTCACAGGGGATCGCCTGATTGCTGGGGTCTTTCTGCAACTGTGGGGGTCCCCCCTACAGTTGATAGTGCTATGAGATGACTGTTGTTGTGAAATGGCGCTATATAAATAAAGTTGAATTGAATTGAATTGAATTGAATGATCCTCCCTCAGGTTGGTCTGCATCCAATTTGTGCTCAAGGTCAAGGTCAATGGTCATGAGATCTGGACACTTATGTGAGTCCAGAAAAATCACTATTCCTTCTAGGCAATTGCCCCAGTGGTAGCCAAACTTGTTCACAATGATCTTCAGGTGGTTCTGCATCTGGCTGTGCTGTGTGTCAATGTCCAGGTCAAAGGTCAGGAGACCTGGGCACTTACGTGATTTCAGAAAAATCACTACTCATCCTAGGAGTAATGATTCTCACAAAACTCACTCACCATGACCCTCAGGTAGGTCTGCAGCCAGGCTGTGGTCAGTTTCATTGTCAAAGGTCAGAAGATTTTGGCATTTATGATTTCTCAAAAAAATATTACTCCTCCTGACCACTGACCACAAGGCCACTGACCCTGACTTTAGGCACATCCTCGATGGGTCTGTATCTAGGCTGTGCTTAAGGTCAAAGTCAACAGGCAGGAGATCTGAGCACTCCTGGGGTGATTTCGTCAGGCTGGAATGAGCTGCTCTGTCATTGACGGTCTGGTTTAGCTTATTCTGGCAAAGCCAAAAGGAGCTAATGCGACGGTGCAGTGTCCACTGTCCACCTGTATATCAATCCACATTTCACAAAAATCATTGCTTCTCCTAGGCAAGTGCATCGATGCTCACCAAACTCACTGACAATTTTCCTCAGGTCAGTCTCCATCAAAGTTGTGCTCAAGGTCAGGAGCTCTCAGTGCTTATATGATCTATGAAAATTGTTACTCATCCTAGGCAACTGTCCTAATTCTCAACTCACACATAATAATCTTCAGGTTTGCCTGCATCCAGGTTGAGCTCAAGGTCAATGTCAAAGGTCATTAGATCTAGGCATTTATGATTTCATGTAAATTGTTATTCCTCCTCGGCAATTACCCTAATGTTCAGCAAACTCATGCATAATGATCCTCAAGTGCAGGGGTGGGCAATCAGTGAAGACTCCTGCTGAAGAGACTTAGTTGAACAGAAAACCTGCAGTGGAATGGCCCTCAGTGCCCACCCCTGCTCAAGTGGGTCTGCATCTAGGCTGTGCTCAAGGTCAAGGTTGAGGTCAGCGGTCAGGTAATCTGAGTATTTCATCAGGTCAGAATGAGCTACTGCTTCACTGATGGTCTGGTTCCATGATCCAGCCATGTTCTAATAGGTCCGGTAGGTCATGGACAGCATCATCATCCAATGTGAAGAGTGTCTTCATGAAGGCAGGGGTCTCATTTTTGAACTAGATTCATAGAAGTTCAAATTTAGACAGTAAGTATCACTCAGGGTGTGTCTAACATGAGCAGTGCTAGCACCAGCAGACTCCTTTCATCACAGGTTAATATGGAAGCACAATTGAGGCAGTCATCCAGTCACAATACAGCAAACTGGTGGTTACAGAACAAAGAGCTGCCGGAAAATCAACATCATCCATTATGGGTGGTACTGTTCACTGGTAGAAGGGAGATGTGGACGGTACTGTGACAATGTGGTCCCTTAACCCAACAGTGAAACTGACAACAACAGCTGTGATACTGAGCCTTAAAGTATTACAAAATGAGTGTGCTAACCAACACAGCAGCTGCAGTCAATGCTCATTTGATCAACGATATCCTCCTACTGCAGATGACTAAAAACAAAGACGATGTTCAGGACTGGGGTCTTACACTGAATAACTCACATGGCCAAATGTTGCTCTTTCACATGCTGGGAAAAAAGAAAGAAATAGAGGAGGTTATCATATAAATAAAAGGATGTTTTCTCAGTCTGGAGAGGATGTGCACCCCCACCCCCCCGAGTCTTAATCCACATGAATCCATGTTGAATTCCCACCAGAACCTTCTAACCTGTGACTTGGCTATTTCCCACTCAGCGATCCAACTGACTACAAAACTGACAATGTCCCTTTTTTAAACCAGAGAGCTTCTTACTCAGTAATTATCTGAACTTTTACAATAAAGAAATGCATTCAAGGATGGAAGATGCACAGGGTTTCAAAACATATTTACGAGCTCAAGGTTAAAGGAGGCTGCTTGGTACACACACTGGGGATTTCTAAGCTTGTCATCCAGCATGGGTATGAAAGGTTTTGTAGCAAGCGACCAGTGAAAGTAATCATGCATTGGTCAGCTGTGACACTCATCTAGAGATTCAATATAGCCATGACTTGGCTTCCAGGTTGAGAATACACAGGCAACATCATCCCAACGACAAAGAATTTACTGTAGAAGAAACCTCAAGATGTAACACTGTGTCTGGAGATTGAATTACTGAGGTCTTACATCTCACAGACAAAAATTTTAAAAAGTCTGAAAAAGCTGGGATTAAATAAGATTTTAAAATGAGACTGAGATTAGAATGAAGATTTTAAAGAAGGGGCATAGATCCCAGCATCTGCCTGCAACATGCTGGGCTGTTGTATGACTTTAATTAGCTTGAAAGAGCCGGGGCACTGCTTTTACTTCAGTCAGCACTTCAAACACATCTGTACCTGTAAAAGCAACATGGCCATCATGCTCTCATGTGGCATTTTCACCGACTTCTACTACTGTATTCCCTGTGTGTAAATACGGTATACTGTATACACTTTACAACCAAAGGGAAATTTGCTCCATTTAAGGAGTAAAGGCGGCATAGTTTCTTTCCTCTTTCTAGTTGAGAAAGTTTTAAAAGAAAGGTATGCGTTATAAGAATGAAACTGACCTACTATCCAAACACTGATCATATCAATCTTCCATTTTTAAACTTCTCCACATATTGATGCAGTGTGCAGTCATCCGCTACCCGAGCCATTCACAAACCGGTGGGAGATCTCCTGTGGAGCCTTTTCCTTTAATTCCTCTGCATCTAATTTCCAATTGTGTTCACGTGGGTCAGTCTCCAAACTCTCAATGGGGATGTTAATTTAAAAATAACTGTCTACAGACGTTTTCCACACCTGAAAGTCCACACTGTGTTTCCGGAGTGAGGTTCCTCTTTATGTTGCACTGTAAAAATTTAGTCCAGTTCAGTCATTTATTATCATTTGTCACTTGGTCCACTCTGAGAAGTTTCCTGTAGCTCTGGCCACATTTATGCCCTAACAGGCTAAACTTCAATTAAAAACTGGGTGTCTCCCTCTATGTTGGGCTTACTGACCAGTCCCCTCAGTACCTTCCTTGGGAAGCCCCATAGTTACCTGTGTCACAAACTCCCCGTGCGCTTTTCCACAGCGCACGGAGGAGAAGAAGGATGGATGGACTTAATCGCAGGGTTTCACCAAACACACATTTATTGACACAACACAGTTCAAAAATAAAAACTTACAGGTAGGAAATGATGTACACAAAATGGCTGACACAGGAGCGAACAGCGGGCAGACCACTGTGTACCGTGGCCACAGGAACATAATACAAATGGCATACACGCTCAAGAGAGCGAGGAAGACACTAGGAGGCTCGACTGACTCGGGGGGAGCAAACTGGGCAACAGCCTAAGCGTAGCAGTAGAACTGCAGGGGGAAACGCTACCAGATAAGTGTAGCAGATAAACTGTACAGAGAAACGCAACTGGTCCAGTGTAGCAGTAATACCGCACAAAGAAACGCAAGACAATTTACTTACGAGCAGGAACAGTCCAAGAAGTCTAATTCTCCCATACAGCACAAATCATAAATCCTCTGGGATGTGACGGTCACACGACGGGAAACGACTGTGTGACTCGTATAATGGTCCAGCGGTGTTTGACTAGCAAAGAGCTGCTTAAGTGCAAACACCGCTGGCCAAACAAATTTGGAACACCTGGGCGAGGCGTGGGAAAGATAATTACCGGGGCAAACAGCTGACTGACTGTTAGAGAGAGGGGGGCGTGGTCGGACTGACAAATGTTAGACAGCGCCCACCCGAAAGTGGGTCAAACGGCTGTCTAACGATCGCCGGCCAGAGCAGCGGCCACAAGCATAGAAATAAACACACAGGTGAGAAAACAAAACACAACACATGACCAAGAACGATCAGAACCGAGCCCGCAGGAGAACACAGGCTCAGTTCATGACAACCTGGCAGCCTCTGATTCTTCCTCTTCCTCATTATAACTATTTTCACATACAATAACTTCCCGTGTTTGGTCCCAAAGTCTGAACCTTTCTGAAAATTGCTTTCAAATGCTAAGTGATCCGGGCCAAGGTTCAGTTTGATCTGGAACGAGACCACCTCTTTTTGTTGGACCAAATTTTGACTATTTGGGGGGAGGTTTCACATGTAGAATTTTGGTCTGAATCAAACTGAAAATTCTGAAAGTCTGGACAATGTGTTTTTTCACATTTTTTTTTAAATTTTATAATCCTTTATTAGTTGCATAGTAGGGACATTACAGGGCATCCACCTGGATGGATCAGACAGCCACGGTGCGGTGCCAATCCTTTCACCTGCGGCAGTGGAGCACATGTAGTGTGGCTGACTACTGATTGGCGGGTCAGGGGTTCGATTCCCGCTCTGTCTGCAGTCTGCATGTCGAAGTGTCCTTGAGCAAGACACTGAACCCCCAGTTGCTCCTGGTGGGTCAGGCCAGCACCGGTGCATGGCAGCTCCACCGCCATCAGTGTGTGAGTGGGTGGATAACAGGATCTCTAAAGCACTTTGGTCATCTGGAGATGAGAAAAAAGTGCTATATAAGTGAACGCCATTTACCATTCACACCTAGGGCCACTTTCGAGTCTCCAATTAACTTAACTTGCATGTTTTTGGCCTGTGGGGTAAACCCACACAGACACGGGGAGAACATGCAAACTCCACACAGAAGGGTCACTGATGGTCAAGGGGTGGGATCAAACCCATGATGGTCAGGGGTGGACTCGATCTTGTGACCTTCTTACTGTGCTGCCACAGTGCTAACCACTGCTCCACCGAGCTGCCTGGGTTACATATGAAAGTACCTTAAATCTGTTTGAACCTGTCCTCAAACACGTAAGGTTCCTTAGTAGGGATGGGCATAATTTACCGATTAACCGATAATTGATCATTAAGAATTTCACCGAGGAAGTTCATTTTCGTCGACAAACCGTTTTTTTTTTTTTTTTTAAACAATCCGAGGTTATTAAGGCCTAGTGCACGGCCGTCCTCAAACAATGCAATGGCAAAATTTGGGCACCAGGGGGCAACATTACACCATCGCCGTACCCTGGCATGCCTCCGTTGATACATGCGGGCTTCCGTAGGGCGATCGCCAAATCATGAGGCGGTTACGGCGAAGTGTTGCGTGGGACCATTTCAATTTAAAAAATGACCAGGTGTACTGCAATCACTGCAATGCAGCATACAAATATACCTCATCGACAGGGTCCATGGAACACCCTTATTACGCGAAGAAACCGCTAACAGTGGTTGCGCGCTGAGTAATGGCGGTCGTGAAGATTCTTTTTTTTTTTTCAGAAACTTTATTGAGAAGGTCATGAAGATTCGGTGTACACACGTCGAGGGAAGCTGCAGGAGGCGGCGTAGTGCCTCGACGGGAAGACTATTTCGCACAAAATGGCACAAGAGAACAGCAAAAAGTTCCACGCGGCTAGACTAAGCAATACGAGCGATAGAGCAATGAATGCGGTCTTCGTTTGTTGGGTGGCCGCTCGGCAGGGAGAGAGAGCTGGGTAAAACGTCTCGGCCAATCAGCTTGCGGGGTGAAACGTCTCGGCCAATCAGCTTGCGAGATTCCCGAGCCGAGCAAACACGAGAACAGAGAGAGAGAGATTTGAGAGAGAGAGGTAGATTTGAGTTGTGCGGCTCTCCGTGCCCTCCGTGCTGATACCTGATGTTCTAATTTAGTCTACCTACCTAAAAATGTTAATGATTAACCGATTATTAATCATTAATTCTCCCGGTGATCGGTGAAGAAAATTTCACCGAATGCCCATCCCTATTCCTTAGTAAATACCTGCAAAATGTCCACTAAGGAAACACACAATTTTCAAGACTGCAATGCAATTTAGTACCCACTATTTTGGATCCTAATATATCAGACCCCCAGTGTATATTCCTATGCCTGTGTACTACATGCACATATTGTATAACCATTGCTCAACATCAGACACTTACTTTAAAGCAGCTGTACAGTGGTAGAGAAACAGCATTCCTGTGTTGTGAAAGAATTCTTGAAGAAGGATGGTGGGAATTCTTTTGGTTTGGAAAACCAGTTTGAAGTGGCATCTGGAGGACAAAGTACACTTGCACTTTGCTAGAGATCACTAGACTACAAACAAAAATCTGTCTGTAATCTGTCTAAAGCCACAAACACAATCAAATTGGTTAAGCAGTGCATTTTTCTGCTTTGCCCGGAGCCATTATTAACAGAATGATGTTTCTTAAAAGACAAGAAGCATTGATTCTGGCGGTTTGTGGAGTAAGAACTCATTTTAAAAAGACCCATTAGCCGGCTCTCTCATACACTGCTTAAGTGATTATAAAAAAGAAGAAGAGAGACCAAACATTCTTGGCTTATTTTTTTTCACTTGATTACACTTGATTTCATGCATCATTTTTCCTTATAAAATAAGATAACTAAGCAAAAACATCTCCATTTAAATGTTTTATTTTCCCATTAATGTTCCTCCTAAAGATCTATTTGTTTGAAAAATTACTAATAAATTAATGAATCTCACATCTTTCATCAATTGTATAGAAATAACGCAGAGAGAACAGGCAGTTTAGAGCCGACCATCATCTTACCCAACTATGTACAGTACTATAATGCAGCGGTGTGCAACCGCTGGTCCAGTAGTGGGTCGCAGAGAATGCAAAGAAAAAACTGTGAAAAATTCACAGATGTTCTTTTTCTTCCAGTGCCACGTCTGTCTACATGGTCTTGATGCACACATATCTCATTGAAGACAGGCCGCTGGGGACCTCAAATGACAGTGGACCGAAAAGGGCACCTGGGGCAGCATCCCCACCGCATCCCAAGACCAACCCACTCACACTTCCAACCAAACTTCCAAAGCGCAACCAGGACGAGGCGCCGGAACAGACAGGACAAGGGGAACACACCTTGGGAACTAGTCCTCTCCACCGCCCCCAGAAGGGACCGTCCCTTTGCAGAGAAACAGGCCCAGAGCTCCTATGGAAGGTGAGTTTTTTTAATCACACATTTTGTCGCCATTCATTCACACCCCCACAACCCCATTCGTGATTTTTTTTTTTCTATCTGTAACTGGTCCATGAGGCAACGTACTTTTTTGTTTGTTTTTGACAAAAGATTTTATAAATAAATTTACATTTCAAAGTAAGCATTTTGCGTAAAGACAGACTGTCACAACCACCCATATTCATACACATTAGCTTGGTTGTCACATGATGGATGTTCAATATGACGATATCAGATGACGAGATAAAAATGTCTATTATTTCATTTAAAACTATTGTTTATATTGGGATTTTGCAAAATACACTTACCCCCTATTTCTTCAGCAAAGCTCCTCACTGTTAGGACGTGGACTGGGTCCCATGTCCTCACCCTGAGTTACTGCTTTATTCCTTGTTTCCAGGACATGGCCCCAGCCCACGTCTTCACCTTGAGTTTGTATTTTGGGTTTTTCTGTATTTATTATTATTCATTATCACGTCTCCTCTTGTGTTCCGTAGGCTTTGTCCCTGCCTGGTCCTTAGTTGTTTATTATTAGTATTATTATCACGGCTTCTGGGTTTTGTATCCTTGGTTGTCATTATTACTATTCAGTCTTGTCTATTAGTATTATTGTTATCATAATGATGTGGGGGTGGACGATATTCACCCTGAGTACCTCAAGGCCCTGGATGTTGTAGGGCTGTCATGGTTGACACACCTCTGCAACACTGTGTGGAGGTCAGGGACAATGCCTTCAGCATGGCAAACCAGGGTGGTGGTTCCTCTCTTCAGGAAAGGGGACCGGAGGGTGTGCTCCAACTTTAGAGGGATCACACTCCCCAGCCTCCCTGGGAAGGTCTATGCCAAGGTAATGGAGAGGAGAGTCCAGCCATTGGTCGAACCTCAGATTCAAGAGGAGCAATGAGGCTTTCGTCCTGGCCGTGACACATCGGACCAGCTCTTTACCCTCTCGAGAATCCTCAAGGGTTCCTGGGAGTTTGCTGAACCAGTCTACATGTGTTTTGTGGACTTGGAGAAGGCATTCAACCGTGTCCCTCGTGGTTTTTTGTTGAGGGTGCTTCGGGAGTATGGGGTATCGGGCTTGTTGTTACAAGCTATCCGGTCTCTATATAACCGTTGTGAGAGTTTGGTTCGTATTGCCAACACTCGGTCGGACCCATTCCCAGTGAGAGTTGGACTCCACCAAGGCTGCCCTTTGTCACCGATCCTGTTCATAATTTTTATGGACAGGATTTCTAGGCGCAGCCAAGGAGCGGAGGGTGTCATACTTGGTGACCACAGGAACTCATCTCTGCTGTTTGCAGATGATGTTGTCCTGTTGGCTTCATCCAGCAATGACCTACAGGTCTTACTGGGATGGTTTGCTGCTGAGTGTGAAGCGGCTGGGATGAGAATCAGCACCTCAAAGTCCGAGTCCATGGTCCTCAGCCAGAAAAAGGTGGATTGTTCTCTCCAGGTTGGGGACAAGCTCCTGCCCCAAGTTGAGGAGTTTAAGTATCTCGGGGTCTCATTCACGAGTGAGGGGAGAATGGAGCAAGAGATTGACAGATGGATAGGAGCAGCATCTGCAGTGATGCAGACGTTGTAGTGGTCTGTTGTGGTGAAGAGGGAGCTGAGCTCTAAGGCAAGGCTGTCAATTAACTGGTCAATCTACGCTCCTACCCTCACCTATGGTCATGAGCTTTGGGTAATGGCTGAAAGAATGAGATTGCGGATACAAGTGGCTGAAGTGAGCTTTCTTTGTAGGATTGTGACGACGGAGTGTCGCCACTGTATGGTCTGGTAACTGAATATTATATGTGTAAAAGGATTTATACTTGCAAATGTTAACATGTATTGATTGTAAAAATGCACATATAATTATAGAATGTGTTTTGACTGAAGTGAATTCTTTTCTGAGATAACTGTTAATATTAATTATGTTAATTGGGTGAGGCAATTGATTAATCTTTGAACCACGTACCTTTGCCAGCATGCTTCCTGGTGGTATCCGGGTAAAAGACTCCTCAGGGGTTTGAGGGCCTTTAAAGGATACCAGCAGGAGGTAGTATAGAATGGTGGAGTAAAGGGGGCATTTAATATGTAAATAGGGGTTTAAATTATTTATTGTATTATTTATGGTGTATTTATGGTGTTATTTATTCTGTAAATATTGTGGGGAAATTATTTATGTATTTATGTCCCTTTTAGATATTATTGGGTATATGTGGGAAGATGAAATGCTCATTGTCTTACCTGGGATTATGGTATGTGCCAATTAGATTAATTATCTTACTGAGTATATTAACAGGTGTTTTCATTTGGTTTGTGTGGGGTGTCGGGTGTGCGTCGGCGTTATTGCCTGTGAAGATTATTGGAATAAACAGAAATTGCTGGTTGCAAACTTTGGAAGTCTCCGCTCTTTCTCTGTTGCCTTGACCGCTCGGCTATCAATAATTGCTGGTTGCAAACTTTGGAAGTCTCCGCTCTTTCTCTGTTGCCTTGACCGCTCGGCTATCAATTGTGACAAGGATTGCTGTACTCATCCTTAGAGACAGGGTGAGGAACTCAGTCATCCAGGAGAGGCTCAGAGTAGAACCGCTGCTCCTCCACATTGACAGGAACCAGTTGAGGTGGTTTGGGCATCTGATCAGGATGCCTCCTGGATACCTTCCACTTGAGGTGTTCCGTGCATGTCCCACTGGGAAGAGACCCTGGGGCAGACCCAGGACTTGCTGGAGAGACTACGTCTCCCACCTGGTCTGGGAACGCCTTGGTGTCCTCTCTGAAGAGCTGGAGCAGGTGGCTGGGGAGAGGGAAGTCTGGGCTTCTCTGGTTGAACTGCTGCCTTTCCGACCCGGACCCCCAGAAAAGCGGTAAAAGATGGATAGATGGATGGGTAGGTGGATGGATGGATGTTTATGTTTGCTTGTGGTTATTCATGTCATGATCTCCTGTTTTGGTTTAGCTTTATTTTGACAGCGTCTTCAATTTCCTTTTCTGCGCAGCCTGATTTTGCCCCTGTTCTGTTCATTGTCCACACCTGTGTTTAATTATGTTAATTTCACCTAGATGATTTAAGGGATGCAGCCCCTGACCGGGGCACGGCATCCTCGTCAGTTTTGGTGTGAGCCCACGGTTCTGTCTGCCTTGTCAGTCAAGTATTTGTTTATACTTGTCCTGTCTGTCCGTCTGTTTTTGGTTTATTATTTTCTACCATCGAGCCGAGGGTGGTGTTCAGCTCTAGATAAATAATGGAAACTGGAGTCTGGCGATTGGGTCCTATCTTTCAACACACACACACACACACACACACACACACACACACACACACACACACACACACACACACCACTTGACACTCACAAACGACTTGTCAGTGCCCCACCTCTCCATCACACGCGCACAGCGCAACAGATGTAGATAGATCGCTACGCTTCGGTCCAGCAATTAGCACAGCAGCTAATTCCAAACTAATGGATTGGTTCAAATAGCTACTACTTCTGTTTGCCAGGAATGTGGGACTGTTTTCCACTGTGCTGCATCAGAGAGGATAGTCTGCTGACCACGTTTTAATTGGAGGTAAGTAATGTTAACACCATCTCACTCTTATCATTGTAAAACAGTAGGGGTGTAACAGTTTGCCTAAAAATCACGGTTCGGTACATACCTTGGTTTTGAGGTCATAGTTCAGTTCATTTTCAGTACAGTAAGGAAACAAAATGCAAAACATTAAACTGCTTATCTTTTGTATAAGCGGGAACAGCTTTACTGACAAAAAAAACTGCAAACTGCCAGCAGTAAATTCTCCAATAAATAAAATATTCTAAAATAAACAAAATAAAAATGTATACAATAAATAAATAAATTCTCTTTATAGGAAATGAATGATACAGACAAATGCAACAATAGAAGTTTGAGCCTTTTATAAAAAGTTCCCAAAGCTAAATAAAATGATGACCCATGAAACATGAGTTGGAAACTTGAACTTGACAGCTTAATCAAAAGTGTTTGTAGCAACACAGTTAAATAACAGACATTAAAATTCGGTCTTTTAACCCCAAAACTAAAGAAATAAAACTCAAATATCAGCTTCTATTGGACCATACAGGGCTGTTGTAACTCTACTGTTCAAAACAAACTGGAGTAATAATATAAGTAACATTCAACTCCATTAAAGTCAAAAAGAAAAAAAAATAGTCCATCCTGTTTGAAATCTTGCTGGGTCTAGAAATTTAAAAGTTTAATTAGGCTTTAGATGAAAATTAAAATAACTTTTTCCACTCCAAAATATCCATTTACAAATGCTTTAAGTTACAGTAGAGAAATAGGAGCCTTCATTACACATACAGTTAAGCTGTTTCAATTTATTTGTGATGATTACGGTTATTTTTTTTAAAATCAAATTACAAATGGAATAAACAATAAACAGAACATTTTCTCAAGAGTAAAGATTGAAGGGGACACTATGGGTGTCATTGTAGTCTGGGCCCTGAAAGATTATGTTTAGGAGCTCCTATATTTGTGATAAAGAAGAGCTCAAACCCTTAAAAACCAAAGCATTATAAAAACTTGAGCCATTGTCTACATGAACAAAGAAAATGCAACCAATTACACAAAAGAAAAATTAAACCAGTGTCCATATGAATGTTGCAAATTTAGAAGAAAAAAGTCACAAATTTATAAGAAAAAAGTTGCAGATTTATGACAAAAAGTAGTGAATTTATGAAGAAAAATAACAAATTGATGAGGAAAAAAGTTGCAGACTTAAAAGAAAAAAAAGCTGCAAATTTGCAACAAAGAATTGCAGATTTAAAAGAAAAATTGCAAATTTACAAGGAAAGGTTGTAGATCTAAAAAAGTTGTAAATTTATGAAAAAGTTTTAAGTGTATGAGAAAAAACTTACCAATTTACAAGAAAAAAGTTGAGAATTTACTTGAAAAAAGTTGAAATTTTATAATAAAAAGTTCCGGATTTACAAGAAAAATGTAGTAAATTTATGAGGAAAAAAGTTTACAATAAAAATTTACAATAAAAACACTGTAAATTTATGAACAAAGTTTTAAATGAATAAGAAAAAATTTGCCCATTTACAAGAAAAAGTTGCAAATTTACAAGAAAAAAGCTGCAGATTTAAAATAGGAGCTTCAGATGCATTTTATTCTGTTATGTTACATGATATAAAAAAAGTTTTATGATAAATTTGGGGGCAATTCTCTTTTTTCCCGGTTGATGTCGCCCCGCCCCCTCCTTGATTTATGCCTATGGTCACAATAAATGAAAATGAAGATGGCAGCATGAGCTGGTCTCTGTTATAAAAGCTGAAAATATTTAAATATATCATCACATATCCAATTTAACATTGTTCAGTTATATGAAAACAATGCAGTGCAGCCTTTTTAATTCAAGAGGCTCCGAGAGAAATCAGCCTCTGTCTCTGGCCCAATTATGCATGTAAAATATGGAATACGTGAGTTCACCAAAGTTCAAAAATCGCAGATTTATTCAATTTGGGTCTTTCTCTGAGATTTCACTTCTGGCTCCAGTACAATGGCTTTGTGACCACAAATAGAAACCCAAGTTCTGTTGTTTTGGATAGTAATCACTCACCCTTTTGCTTTCCACAACAGAGCATTTATTGGAATCAATAGCAACTTGTGCTAAACCAAAATGGGCACAAAGCCAAGGTGTGTGTGTGTGTGTGTGTGTGTGTGTGTGTGTGTGTGTGTGTGTGTGTGTCGGGGGGGGGGGGGGATTTACTGTAACAAAGGAGATGACCGGAGAACTAAGCTGTCGTTGGAGTAAAGTTGCAAACTGCCTTACATTGCTGTTTGTGTTCTATAAAATGTGAGCATAAACATTACCACAAATTTTATTTCGGTGTTTACAAAGTTACAAACGTCATGCATGATACAGCTGCAAAGCACGAGCATTTCAACCTGAGCTTGGTGCTGAGAGGTGCAGGCATCAATGGCCTCATCAATGGCCAATGACCTTTGATCCCACCAGTAAAAAAAAAGAGGCCCACAGAAACAGGGGGGTAAAGGCCACAGCGTCTTCGTTAAAGGCTCCGATGCTTGTAAAACCCTCAAAAATAGCTTTGCGTGTGGTCAATCTACACCCAATAAAAGGCGTAGGGTTTCTCCTAGGGGACGTCAGCGCTCAGATTTGGACGGGCCTCTTTGGGAACAGATTGACGGAGAAGCCTCTGCTGGTTCTAAAAGTTTTAAAAAACAAGTGTTTGACAACCAGTTGGAACGCACACACAAAAATACAGAGACAGTAAGGCTGAGTGAATTGCGGCTCTGTCAAAACTTTGACCGTGATGGGTCCCAGTAATGCACAGTGTTGGCTCTAATATGTGAATCTTTTTTGGGCTGATAGGAACTTCAAAATAACTATTGAGATATAATATGTTATTATCATATAAGCTTGTATTACTTTCATATGGCAGGAATTAGTTTTTTATATAGTATTTAAATTATCTACACCAAGAAAATGCAAATATTGTATGAGGTGATCTGTAAGCAGTATTCAATTTGTTATTTTTTGTCAAGGGGGATGGGGGGTATTCACCCATTTAGCATAAAGTACAAATGCATACATGTAAATTAGCTACAAATTGGCAAGAATAAAGATGCAAAGATGTGATAAAAGATGCCATTTTAAAAATTAAATAAGTCACAAATTACAATTTAATTACACAGAATAAAAATTTAACCATTATCCAGATGAGTGTTGCAGATTTCTCAGAAAAAAAGCAGAATATTACAGGAAAAGGGTTACAAATTTTTGAGGAAAAATTTGCAGATATGTGGGAAAAAGCTCCAAATTTACAAGAAAAAAGTAGAAAAATTTTACTGGGGAAAAATTGCAAATTTACAAGAAAAAAAATTGCAAATTTTGAGGAAAAAGTTGTAAAGTTATGAGAAAAAAGTCACAAATCTAGGAAAAAAGTTGCAAATTTACAGGAAAAAAAGTCATAAATTTGTGAGAAGTTGGAAATTTATGAGAAAAAGTCACAAATTTACAAAAAAGTAGAGATTTACAAGAAAGAAAAAGTATGGGATTATGGGAAAAAGTTGCAAATTTACAGGGAAAAAATTACAAATTTTACTGAAAAAAATTGCAAATTTACAAGAAAAAATGTAAATGTTTTGAGAAAAAAGTTGCAGTTATGAGAAAAAAGTCACAAAATTACAAAAAATAGCAAATTTACAAGAAAAAGAAAAAAGTTACACATTTTTGATTAAAAAGTTGCAAATTTATGAGTAACTAGAAAAGCACTCGGAGAGCGCAGACCTCCGCCAAGCGCCACAGTTCCCCCCATACAGTGTTTGTGTACGTTTTCTGATTCCTTGGCCATGAAAACATATGACTAGCAATTGGATTCACAATGATAGGATTAGCGGTTCAGCAGTTATTGACGAAAATGGCATCTTCCGTAATGGCGGTTTAGCGGCACAGTTCCCCCCATACAGTCTTCAGATTCCTTGACCATGAAAACATATGACAAGCAATTGGATTGACAATGATAGGATTAGTGGTTTAGTAGTTATTCACGAAAATGGCATTTTGCGTAATGGCGGTTTTCTTGTGGACGGTGATCCGGATCACCACCAAAATCTAATCATCTGTAGGATACCCCATTTCTGACAATTTGTGAAAATTTCATGAAAATCCATCCATAACTTTTTGAGTTATCTTGCTAACAAACAAACAAACAAACAAACAGACAGACAAACAAACAAAGAGACAGACAGACAGACAGACAGACAGACAAACCAACGCCAATGATCACATAACTTCCCCCTTTGGCGGAGGTAAAAAGTTACAAATGTATGGGAATAAAGTTGAAAATGTATGAGAAAAAGGTACAAATTTCTGAGAAAAAGTTACATTTTAGAGAAGAAAAAGTTGCAATTTTTTTGCATTTCTGCATAGAATTGGTGGTTCAAAGTCATTTTATTCAGTTCTATAACATAATATAGAAAGGCTTATGATGATACTGGGGGGACAATTCTCTCCTTTTTCCAGGTTGTGGGGGAGCACCCATGAATGGGGATAAGGGAATGGCAGGTGAACATGGGGGATGCTTTTGGGTCATTATGCTAACAAGGGGAACAGTATCCCTCCTTAAATCACCCACTGTCTGTGAGTATCCAGACAGTTTACTGCTCTTCCTCAGTGGTCACCATCCTGGCCTGCAGAAATTATCAGCCAGCAGAAGGACAACAGCACTGACGGTGGGGCTAATGCAGGCTAGCCAGGTTTTACTCCAGCATTACAGATGACACGATACATCACACACTGTATACTGTATATTATGATGCTGTCTTGTCATCTTCACTGTAAAAACGTTTAGTGGTACGTGGTCAGACTTGGCTAGTAATAAATCTTGACAAATCGAGCAGATGGTTCAGCAATTACAGTACAATCATTTACAGTGAGTGCACAACTCACTGGACAATTCCCGGCAATTTCCCACTAGCAGCTAAAAATTATCCAAACACTTTTGTACATACAGGGCCCTATTAGGATGATCATCCGTGCACTTTTCCGCCAGACTTTCTGCCGTACACCACTGATTTAGTTAGTTTCTGTCAACGTATTGTCTGTTTTTTACACGTTGCATCACGCCATCAAATTACCAGTAGACGGTGCGCTCGCTATGCGCTAGGAGGAGGCACCTCATTTCAAAGCAATGTGGTGGCACACAATCTAATGTGCATTACTATTACAGCACATTCCATTAGAATTCGCTTTTGATCAGGAAAAAGGAGGTCTATTGTCAGAAGTGCATTGTTTAATGATATTTCAGTGGCATTTTGAAATCGAGCAGCTCCGGAGCTCATGAGGAAACGGCATGCACTGGGATCTTATTTTAATAAAGAGTTGTAACAGTCATCATATAATCGCCTGTCATTTTAATTATATGATGATCACACACTAGATTTTTTTTTAATCCATCCACACTCATTTTAATTGTGGACTTACCATTGGAGTCTATAGATTAGGCATTAATGTAGGAATTTTTTTTTTCTAGGGGAATGAATGAATGAATACAGAGCATGTGTGCGCATGGGATGGGAGGGTGTCAGTCTGAAGATTTGTATTCCATCTACATTTTCGTTTTCATTACAGACTAATTAGGCATTAATGTGTTTATTTCTAGGGGAATAAATGAATGAACAAGGAGTGTGCAGCACTTTACTTTTCACTGTAACTCCCCACAGAGACAGGAGATACGTCCCCACATCTGCCTTGGCCGTGCATCCCGGGTTTCCAGCTGGCGCCCACACAACACCAAGGGTTGCGGTTCTCCCCCAGGAAGCCCCTGACTGCCACCCATCAGGAGGCCGGCAGAAGCTGCTGAAAGTGGGCTTGCTTTGAAGGCCGGGGTCCCCGCAGATGGCAAGCTGTGCCAGATTTCCTCCTTTTCCCCATAAGAAGATGGAAGAAAGGAAGGAAGGAAACAATGACATGGAGCAACTTCTGTGCCATCGTTAATGAAAGTTTGTGAAAGTTAATGAAAGCTTGCATAGCCATCATCCTCTTTTCCTGAAGTTTAAAACCCATTCATGTGTGTGTGTTGCATCCGTGCGCACTACATTAAACCATTCAGCTGAATTTTTAGCCCATTCTTCACCGTTTGTTGTTTCTAACATTGGACACCAAGTGTGATTGATGTCTTCTTTATTACCAAGCAGCATTACTATCACGTGCATTTTGGCTCACACGCACGGGCTTTGGTCAGCGCAAAACCCATCTTAAACGTCATGATCACAGTTCCCTTTAGATAATGTGCCTCTTTGCATTAAAGGGATAGGAAGGAGCGTTTTGGATTGGATTATCCAAAACACAGCTCTGAATGATTAGACTGGCCTCTTTGCGTCATTTCCAGCAGAAAGTTCGTTTTTACGCTGTTGTGATAAGGAAATCAACTTGGAAACGCCCATAAACACGTTCTGTGTCAGTGACAACTGATCAACTGATCGCATCATTGTAATATGGCCCACAGTATTGGATGTTAAAAAGCTCATAACAGTTGTCTGTGTGATTACACAGGCTATAAGATGGCATTTTGAGAATGCATTCATTTCATTATATTCTAATCAAAGATAAACATTACCCTTGTGCAATATATTGAAATGTTATCTTTATCCCGATATCAAGGTGTGCAAATACACATCCTGCAAAAGCTTGAATGGCAATAATAGTATATTTTTCCTGTACTTATGCATTCCCGCTCCCCTATTTTGAAGCGGCATTCACACCGTCTCTGTGCTATTACACCCCAGCAAAATAGGCGGCGATAATGAGCCTTAATACAGAAGAGGAGCCAGGGTGGATGCTAACCACAGAAGAATTACGAAGATGTTAGGACACTGTGGCTGCGTCTCAATTCAGGTTCTGCATCTTCCAAGTGCATATTTCTAGGTCAGATACGACACTGCGCTGCGTCCAAGGCTGTCCCATTCTGTGGGCTCCTTCACATGCTGCCGACAAATGTAGCCTTCAAAACCCCGAAAATGAAGGATACATGAAGAGTATCCTTGTGGCCCTGACATATCCCAGCATTCAACATGTAGCTCAGCCTGGTTTCTTTTTTCTCTTGGCTCAGCGAGAAGTGGCACGAACTATAAAACAGTTCAAAGTAAGTTTTGTGCTTGAATTCTGTAGTGGTTTGAATGTAAAAACACCAATAATCCAGAAAACAGCAACATCTGATTATTTAAGTTTATGTTACGTGATATTATTTTCTTCTGATGTGCTGTATGCTTTGATTTATTTATTAATTTAACATGTTGAACTTTTATTTTCAAACCAATTATTCATTAATGTCAGTTTATTATCCACTGTCAGTAATAAAAAAAAAATACTACAATGGGACATGGTTGAAATAACTTGCTTTAAGATAACTTTTAAAGTCCCATAGAGACATCAGCAAATTGATGTTATCTATTTATTTGCTTAAAAAGCTGATGTGGTGCTAAAAAAAAAGCATCTTAAAGTTATTTTTTAGAGAAAATGGAGCACTTTATGAAGCTGAGGAGGGACAGGACATCTGTAATACTTTTATTATGCTGACCTTAGAAATATTCCATCACATCTGAAGTGATAATCAGATTTTTCTGATATTTTTTTTCTTTTTTCTGGTTTATTTCAGAGGTCCATGGTGGTGATCCTGCAGGAATCGAGGGCCAGCTGTAGAGGGAACCGGTTGGACTCAAGATTTATAAAATAAAACTGATATTTCACTGAAATAACAACAATAAAAGCGATTTAACCAGTTGTTTTATTGATTGTGATTTTTTTTTTGCAGTTTACTTTGCAAACTGAAACAAGTTAAATAAAAATACAGCATGTTTACTGTTAACAGTTAGAAAAACTCCTTTAAATAAAGTAGTTTTTGAAAAAGTGAATGTTTTTTTAGCAAGCTAACTATTAATTACATATTAATTACATGCAGAGTGAAATGTTTTAAATCTGATTTAATATTGATGATAATGGCTATACTTTTTTTAACTTCAACTTTATTTTTTTATATAGCGCCATTTCACAACAACAGTCATCTCATAGCACTTTCAACTGTAGAGGAAACACCCACAGATGCAGAAAGACCCCATCAATCAGGCAGGGTTTTTCTGCAACTGTGGGGGTTGTTAAGAGTTCAATCTAATTGATATACATATATAAAATAACAATAATTTATCTTTTTTGTGGTTTTAATTTGCCTTAATTTATCTGTTGTTCACCTGCTGTCTTTAACATGAGTTAAAGTCTTATTTTATCTAGTCATGGTCCTCTCTGTCTGGCGAAGATTCTCCAGTAAAAGCTAAAGAAAATACAATAAATAAAGACAAAAAATAAAGTTCCATCTCTGTCAAAAATATCAACAAGAAAAAAATCTCTTAACTGATGCTGTCATGGTTTCTAGGCAAAGTGGTTGTGCATTGTCACACAAACATACGTCCTCCAAAAACTAGACCGTCTCATTTAAGAGCCATAATCCACCTTTAGATGCAGCCTGCCCGACCTTTGAGTGCTCTGGCCTCCTGGGTCGAGGTCTACAAGGCTGCAGCACCTGAATTGAGACACAGCCAGAGTGTGGTGAGCTTCGTGATGGTTGAAGGGATGGAGGAAAATGTGGGTGAAGAACAATTCATGGCTAAAGCAGCAAGACAGTATCATGATGTACTTAAGTCATATCATTATTACAAATTCAACAGCAATAAGTTTTCCTATTATTGTGCAGGCCTGATTAGCACAAGACACTCCAATTCCAAAAATGTTAGACGCAGGACTGGGCAATTAGTCCTTAAATCAGCATCACGGTTAATTGACCCTTTTATGTTGGTTTTCGTTTTTGTTTTCATTTTTTTTCTCCCTTCTTCTCACTGAGAAGGCTCATAATTAAGACGAGTGTGGTATCATATCAGTGTGATGCGGAAGTAAATGAGCATAATATAATAAAAAATAGGTATATTGTCTTTTCACATACAAAATAAACACTGTCCAGTGTAGAAATTAGTATTTATAATATTAATTTCTTGAGGGTATATGGGTCACGTTGTGTGTGGCTAATTAGCTTGTTAGATGCATTGGGAGAGCCCCTTACTTCCATGACTGTGCTACCATCAAATAGTGATTATGAGTCTCTTATCGGGTTCTTAAATACAGCCTTTGCTTGTTTGTTCTGTTGTCCATTCACACTGCAAAATGGTTGGGATGATGCAGATAGCCATCAGAGGCAAACAATTGCTTAGCTTCAGACTAGAGATGTTAATGATTAATTGACTTTCGATTAATTGTCGGTAAGAATTTAGTTGACTAAATTCAATTAGTTATCAATTAATTGATAACTCAGCAGTCCTTTTCAATGGGAGCTTATTCTATGAAATGGAGTGCCGTCACCATCCCGGCAGGGGCACACACGGTCACCCAACTGTGGCATTTCAACCGAAAAAGCAGAAGACTCCAAGTCCCCAGAGTGCATGTGCTGTTCAGAATGAAAAAACTCACCCTTCCGGGTTACGTCGGAGTGCTGCAACTAGTTCTAATAGCAAGCAAGCTTGAAGATTGATCTGCTTCAAATTAACATAGCAGAGAAATGGACTGGAGCAAAGAAAAAGACAACATGAGTGCAAAAACCCATCCCCGCTGCCCTGCGCAGCAAGACGGAAAAGTAGACCGGACTCAAGTTACCACTGAAGTAACAGACAACAGAGGAGTCCAGATCGGACTGGGTTTGTCTGGATTGCTGGCGTACTGTGATAATGTTTAACACACAAGAGATGAAGCAGCTCACAGTTTATTTTCCTGTTAAAACAGTCTACTAGTGCATCTCAGTAAATTAGAACGCGAAAGTTATTTTTTTGTAATATAACTAAAAAAGATAAATTTATTATATTGGTAATAGTTTTTAAAATAAATTAAAAATCATGACATTTGTAATTTACTGAGATGTACCAGCACTGTACAATACAAAATTTATTAAACTACAAAAAATGCCATTGCCTGTATTAAAAAAAATGCAAACAGTATAATAAATCATTGAGGAATAGGATGGTCAAGTTTTATTCAGTAAATCAAAAACAGTAATTAACTTTTTGTATGTTAAAGACAGAAAGACCGTATTGTACCAAGAGAAATTCAGATTCTCAGGAAAATTGTCACTTATCAATTAATCGTTAATGGCTCGATAAGATGAACCAACTGACAATCATCTTCAGATGAAATAGTGTCAATCATCACATACTATGTGGACAGAGATCCCATTTCTCATCATTACAAGTGTTAAGTTTTCTGCTGCATCTGATCAGCGCTGAAAGCACTGCTTCCGGGGTGCTGTTACATGTGGGCATGTCTTAAAGGGGCAGTACATGAAAAGCTCTCACATACACGCACACAACAGGGAGAGGGGAAAAGCCAAAAAATACGACATGAGTAAAATCAGACTTTACACTCCAAACGTCGGTTTTGGTTTTATTCTATTCACATTATATGTCATTGGATTCAAAGGAAAATACATTGCATATCAATGATACACAAGGTCTACAACAACTTTCCTCTAATTGTTGAGTGTGGCTGGATTTTATGGGCATTATTTCAATTTTCCCCAAAGTGCTCTGATTCATTCTGCTTTTTTGCTTCCAAATTTCCGAGCAGGTGCCACTTCTTGTGCCGGCCGATTGACTTGTTTATATAAACCTGACAGACATGTCATTTAGAGTCAAATAAAACTGGCACTGACATCCTCATTAAGCCACTGGCACTTTGCGAGTTTACATTAACGACCGCAGCAGCTGGTCCCATTAATCCTGGGCAAACACAGGTGAACTAAGGCCCAGCTGAGCTGAGCCGTTAGTGGCGACGGGCTAATTCAAGATTACAGTCTCTACCTAATAAGAGCTCCAAGTACATCTTTATAGTGCCAGGACAGGCCTGACTCACCCAGTCTTCAACTTGCGGGGAAATTCAACTCCGCAAGCGGCCTACGAATGTGCTGTGGAAAAATAAACAGCTCAGAGACCAAGTACAGCTTCAGTGAGAACAGCCACATTATAAATACTTCCACTCAGTATGGACCAAGGGATTATGTGGCTATAATGATGGCGACACTGCCATGGGTACCCAAGAACCACAAGAAAATGGTCAGAAAGGTGTGCCAGGTTTAACTGGAATTCCATCCATGAATTTAGAGGTTTTAGACAAATCTAGTTTAGCCAAATTATCTAATAAAAAGGGAATTTAGCAGCATATCAGCAGCTTCTAAATCCAAAACACAGAGATCAAAGTTATGAGCGTTATTATAATCTCCCACATTCCTGCAGGAACAGGACCTGAGGTGAGGCGTGCCCTACCTGTGACCGCGGCTTCCCCTGCACACGCATGTGGAGGCAGACGAGCAGCAGAAGAGTCAGTCCTGACAGCATTCTCTCATGCGGGCACAGAAATGTTAAAACCGGTCACTCGTGGCCTCCGCGCTGCTCCAGCGGCTGCTCCCCGTCAGCCTCTTTCCTGCCTCTGTGGCTCTGAGAATGCCAAAAGGAGCCCTTCTCACTACAGAAGTGATCTCTAGGAGCTCCCCCTGTAAACTGAGCTGGGGGAGGTGCAGCTGGGGGAGGTAAAGGGGGACCAAGTTTTTTTGGAGTGAGAGAGAGAGGGAGAGGAGGCAGCTACCACTACAGTGATGTGAAGTCAGAGCGAGGAAGCTTCTGGGAATGTGACAAGAACGAGAGGAAGGAAATTCTTGACTTGCTGAAACAACAGCATCAGCAAATATATGAGGTCCTAATTGGCAGGTGGTCATGAAACTTGGGATGCCAGCAAACATGAATTACAGGGCAGACTTAATGGGAACATATGACGAAAATTTAACATTTTCAATGCTTTTGCTCCTCTATTTGGGTATCTGGAGCGGCTGCAAATGGAAAAACACAATCCTGTCACTTTGTTAGGCTCGGCCTTTGTGTGACACAAAACAAGCAGTTTTGATTTTGCTCTGGTTGTGATGTGAGAACCGGAGCTCACTAGAAAGCCACCCTCCCAGCTCAATCACGACTCATTTTAATAATAATAATTATGCAGCAGATTTACGGAATATAGCGCTTTTCATAGACACTTTACAATGGATACATTATTCAATCACTCCACAGACAGACAATGGTAGTGGTAAGCTACTACTATAGCCACAGCTGCCCTGGGGCAAACTGATGGAAACTTGGCTGCCAATCTGCGCCAACGGCCTCTCTGACCACTACCAAACATTTATACACATTCATGTCCAGTGTCATGGACACTGGAGGCAAGGTGGGTAAAGTGTCTTGCCCAGGGACACAACAGCATGTCTGGGGATTCGAACCGCCAATCCTCTGGTTATTGGACGACCCCCTCTACCTCCTGAGCCACTGCTGCCCACGTTTCCCTCTTCCATTCCATTTTTGCTGAGCACCAAGCTGGACAGCAAGAAGTTCCATTTTTATATGGCCTTTGGCATGATCCGGCCAAGACTTGAACCCCGACCTCCCGGTTGTGGGGTGGATGCTCTACCTCTAGGCCACCACTCCGGTGATGGTGAGAGGATCCCCTGTAAACATCCAAACCCACACTGACAGTGCTACTACGGCTGCTAGCCTGCTACGGAGTTAGCTTTGTGATCACAGTTTA
Source organism: Pholidichthys leucotaenia (assembly GCA_020510985.1). Classification (NCBI taxonomy): domain Eukaryota; kingdom Metazoa; phylum Chordata; class Actinopteri; order Cichliformes; family Pholidichthyidae; genus Pholidichthys; species Pholidichthys leucotaenia. The sequence goes on along the minus strand of CM035837.1, from coordinate 413,043,458 downwards.
TATTGCTTTGTTCTTTAAAGACACACTCCGGTGGATATAAATCCAATTAAAAACAAATCAACATTGTATAAACTGGTATCTTATCCCCATTTTTCTACAAAAATACCTTTCTGATTAGGCCCACCCACATCCCACCCTTGGGGACGCTGATGGTGCCACCTCTCCCCGAGGGCCTGAGTGCTCAGCGCTGAGAGCAACCACACACAAGACTGCAAGCTGGCAAATTTGACCAGAAAATTCTAGTATTGAAGATCTAGAGCTCAAAAAAATTACAATACTAATTTAATCAGTTACACAGGATAAAAGTTAAACCAGCATCAGGGCTTGACATTAACACCTGCCCACCCACCCCTGGCGGGTATATTTCACCTGTGGCGGGTAAGACAGTGACTCCCACTAGCTACTTTGGTGGGTTGTAGTTTTCTCAAACGACATCTAAATAATAAACCTTCTGCAAAGTGAGATTACAAAACTACAACTCCCATAAGCACTATCTGCGCACACACAGTGTATTCTCATAGGTCCACTGTCAGTCAGCTGCAGCCCAGGAGTCTGGCTCTGCAGCTTGGTTCATTTTCTTTCCAGCCGAGAAGCACCGATGAACAGACAGCAGCCGCTCTCAGTGATCAGATCACGGGGATAACTACCCCAGATCTCCTGTTGTCCTAGCGGTGAGAATAACCTGTGCTCTCCCCCCACATCACCTCCTACCTCTGTGGTTACATATGATTATTTTTAGAGCAACAAGTTCCTGTTTATGGTCTGCACCTGTGCAAATTTAAGTTTTCATGTGACGAGAGAGAGAAAAAGTGATTAAACTTTATGTTGCTGGAAAGAGCAACTGAAGCTTCTCTGTGAAGGTGAACTTTTGTTTATCTGTGATTGTCTATGATATCTGTGATTTGCAGCTATTTCATGGAAGTAAAACCTAAAATTATGTATTTTTAATGTACTGGTCCATGGGTGTCAAACATGTGGCCCACGGGCCAAAAATAGCCCACCAGGGGGTCCAAGTTTTCTCTGAATTTACAGCTTTCTTTCTCGTAAATTTCTGACTTTTTCTACTGATTAGATTATTGTTCATGTAAATTTGAGACATTTTTCTCCTTAAGATGAGACTTTTTTCTCATCAGTTTTCTTTTTCTTTTTCTAGTGAAAACAGGTAGTGTCCATTTAGATTAAATCCATCAGCAATTACTAATGATGTCATGCAGCCCCGAAGGGGTGTCCCAATTCCTACGGGTCATTTTCAACCCCTACTCCTTGGCTTTTGATTTCAAGGGCCAAGGGATGGCGGTAGGCAAAGGAAAAGAGGTACAAATGAGAATTGGGACAGACCCCACATCTAGCTGTACTTCACTCTCATACTGTAAATATTTTTCTTGACTGCTTTACAGTATTTACTACTGTTAATAATTAAACAGTGTTTCTATTGCTATTTTTATGTGAAATGGTAATTTACATTTAAAAAGGTTGTAAATTTAATTCAAGTAAAATTTAGCATGCAGAAGTCAAATTTGATCATATTAAACATAATTTTCCAACCACAAAACTGTGGCTAGTGAAAAGGCTGAGGGGCTAGTGACTTTGGAAAATCACTAGCCCCAGTGGGCGGTGAGCAAAAAAGTTAATGCCAAGCCCTGACCAGCATCCATCTGAATGTTGAAAACTGAGAAGAAAAAAGTTACAAATTTACAAGAAAAAAAGTTGCAGGTTTATGACAAAAAGTTGTGCATTTTTGAAGAAAAAATAGCAAATTCATGAGGAAAAGTTTCAAATTTACAAGAACAAGTTGCAGCTTTAAAAGAAAAAAGTTACAAAATTTACCATAAAAAATTTGAAAATTTATAAGAACAAAGTTGCAGCTTTAAAAGAAGAAAATTGCAAATTTACCAGAAAAACTTGAAAATTTATGAGAAAAAATTGAACAATTAAGAAAAAAGTTGTAGATTTAAAACTGATGCTTCAGATACATTTTATTCTGTTATGTAATATGATATAAAATATGTTTATGATGAATGGGGATGGGGAGACACAATTCTGTTTTTTCCAGGTTGAGGGGGACATCTCTCCCTCTCCCCCCTTGATTTACACTTATGATACTATGCTGCCATGACCGCGCAGAGTCCAAATGACACTCGGCACATGCAGAACAACATGAGCACCACAGCAAGGTGGTGTGCCTGTCATACCCAAAACTTCAAAAGTCAACATGGTCATGAATGAATGTGGAAAGGGATGACCAGATCGACTGTACACATATGCACCAGGGAACACAGCAGAAAGGCAAGGCTGGCAGCCCGAGGAGCCTGGAGCGGACACACTGAGTCGCCCAGCTGGTCCACTGGTGCAGCTCCAGTCCTCTACACGATTATCAAACAATACTTCAAATTCATTCCATGCACAATCATCTCTACATACTCTCAACACACTCCAAATGTATTTTATGTTGCCGCACTGCGTGGGGGAAAAACTGTCAGACAATCATGTCCGATTACGTCTCTTTTCTCCTCCTGTCTTTAACGTGCAGCAGTGTCTCTCCAAAAAAGTCCAAATAAACAAATCAACAAGGTGTAGCGTCTAAATATATTTAGGTTTACCTGGATATTGGTGGATCATTCTCTCTCTAGCACATTAGCAATTTGACACAAGGCTTTGACATTCACTGTACATAAAATCCTACTTTTAGTAAGGTAAACGTCCTGCTGCTAACGTGAATTGGGCATAATAACAGGCTAATGGCGGCTAATGCTATATTGCACACACAAATAATACATCCAGTGATAAAAAGGCCGGTTGAACGACATGCCCTCTTGTATGCATAGTGACCCAGGATAATGGTTGGAACTGCTTCAGTCCTTAAAAGCAGTCTAATAGTAAAAACTATCTTAATTTGGGTCAAGTTTTCAAAGCAGCAGTCCAAAAATGCTAACTGGCCCTGGAGGCTAAGCTTACTCCTCAAACGAGTTGTTCTGAGGAAGCCTAGTTAAAATGGGTGGAAAATGGTGCTGAAATAATTAAAGCCTGATGTGTTTTGACCAAAGCATGTCACAGATATTTCATTAAGACTTCTAGGAACAGAGTCAACATGTGGAAAGACTGCATCATATTTCCTCCTAAACTAGGTGATCGAATTCATGCTTGTTTCTAATGCTGCAAGAGTGAAACAGAACGAGGATTCCGAAGTGGAAAAAAGTCACATATGAAAAACATATTTTTCTCAAAACTCAAATGCAATTCATTTGACCTCTTGGAGCCGTGCTGTGGTGCTGAAACCTTGCTGGCGCAGCCAAGAGTCATCATATGGCTTTCCTATAATGTTGTCACCATTGTTTCCATAACATTAAATCCTAATTCACCAGGACACAGAGAGGTCGGGAATCAACTGTACTCATCCTCGTCCTCGTATCCGACAGTTGGTTTTCTCATAATATGATAAAGACGGGCTGAGAGCATTGGGTTACACTGAGGATGGACATGTTTCTGCACTAAGAGACTTCTGCTAGCAGAGTCATGGGAGAAGCGCAGAATAATTGAAACCTTTCCCATTTGGAGTGGCAAAGGGAAACCACAACAGGCACACAGGAAACAAGGAGAGGCGAGGGAGGAAAGTAAGATGGGAGTTATTTATAAATGAGAAACAATACAAGTTTGTCTCATATTTATACTCTATATTGTACTTTTTAAATGCTAGATTGGTGAGAAAGTCACAAATTTCTGAAAATGTTAAAAATCTATAACAAAAATACTCTCAAATTACTGATAAAAATAGTTATTATGGGAGATATGGGTAGAGTAACCAAAATGGTACTCAAGTAAACATACCATTAGGGTTTCCCCTTACAGCGGGGAAAATAAGTATTGAAAACGTCAACATTTTTCTCAGACAGATTTCTGATGGAGCCACTGACCTGAGATTTTCACCAGATATCAGTAACTGTCATATTGATAGAATGGTCAGCTCACGTGCAGGGTGCCACACCAGAGAAAACACACACAACACAGAGAGCTAAGTTTAATCAATTTATTGATCCAAAAAGTCTACACGGTTAGGAGAAAAAATGTCACTCGCCAGAGAAAGACTCAGCCTGTGGGGAGGAGACAAGAGCTGGTTAATAGGAGGAGAGAGATCGGGAAGAGTGGAAAACAAATTGCCACTTACGGTAATTGAGCAGAGTGCCCAACAGAGAACCCCAGCAGAAATAGACGAACCAGTGGGATGAGGCTGGCAGAGAGTCCAGCAGAAATAGACGAACCAGTGGGATGAGGCTGGCAGAGAGTCCAGCAGAAATAGACGAACCAGTGGGATGAGGCTGGCAGAGAGTAGGGAAGGAGAGGAGCTGGAGACGGTGTCTGACTGGGTGGTGACAGGTAGCTGAGCGGAGGTGAGGATGATGGAGCAGGCGAGAGCACAACGATCCCCGGAGACGCACCACACGGATGGCAGCAACCTGAGAGGAGAAAAAGAGAGAGGAATTAATCTGAACTTCCTCAAGTTTAGTATTAAAGGCACTTGCTTGTTACAGGCAGCATACCCAAAGAGCCAGCGCTGAAGCCTTCACATGATGGTCCTTTTATGCGCTGGCAAGGCAGAGGCAGCAGGTGTGTCCACTCACGCAGGCGTAGTGATTACCTGCCGAGTCGGGGAATCTCTCCCAGGAAAGGAGGGGGCATGCGCTCAACTGAACATGACAGTGCCCCCCCCCCAAGGGGCGCCTCCTGGCGGTTCACTGGACTTGTTGGGATGGGCTCTGTGGAAGGCCCGGCCATCCCTTTGTCGTGGAAACGGGATTTGGAGATCCATGACCTTTGTTCGGGGCCGTAGCCCTTCTAGTGGACGAGGTATTGAAAGCCCCGGCCCCGATGGTGAACGTCCAGCATCCTCTGGACAGTGTAGGTGGTCTGGCCATCGAGGATCTGAGGGGGAGGAGGCAGCTTTTTGGTGGGGGGGGGCAGAGAGGGGTTTAATTCTGGAAACGTGGAACATCAAGTGACCGTGGGAGCTCCAGGAAGACCGATACGTTATTGACTATTTTGGAGATGGTGAATGGGCCCAAGAAGTGAGGTGATAGCTTCTTAGACTCAGTTTTCAAGGGCACCTGATCGGCCGAAAGCCACACGCGATACCTGACTACATATTTGGGAGATGGGACCCGCTTCCGGTCTACATACTGGCGGTTTCGCTTCGTAGAGCGGAGAAGGGCGGTTCGAGTGGCCCTCCAGAGCTGATGGCAGCGGTGGGCATGAGCCCCCACGGATGACACAGCAACTTCCCTCTCCGCCATAGGCAACGGGGGGGGGGGGGGGTGTATACCCCATGGAGGCCTCAAAGGCCGTGAGTTCAGTGGCAGCAGATACTGCCAAGTTGTGGACATATTCCACCCAGGTCAGATGGGTGCTCCATGTGGAAGGATTTTCGGATGCTATGCATCTGAGGGCGGCCTCCAGGGACTGGTTGGTATGCTCAGCCTGCCTGTTACTTTGCGGATGGTATCCAGACGTGAGGCTGACTGTAGTTCCCAGTGATCGGCAGAAGGATTTCCAGACATGGGACGTAAATTGTAGGCCCCGGTCAGACACAATGTCCAAAGGGACCCCATGTAGATGGATGACGTGGGGTTAGTAGATGATGACGTGGGGTTAGTAGGTCGGCGGTTTCAGAGGCGGAGGGTAGCTTGGGGAGGGGTACCAGATGGAATGCCTTGGGGAAGCGGTCAACTATGGTGAGTATAATGGTGTTACCTTGAGAAGGGGGAAGTCCTGTGACAAAATCCAAGGCAATGTGGGACCAAGGTCGGCTGGGAACAGGTAATGGGTGAAGCAGGCCAGCAGGAGGTGAGGAGTCGGATTTATTGTGGGCGCAGGTCTGGCATGCTTTCACATAATCCCAGACGTCTGTCCACAGGGTGGGCCACCAGAACACCCATTGAATGAGATTTATAGTCAGGGAAACCCCAGGATGGCAGGCAAAGTGGCTGGAGTAGCCCCACTGGATGACGTCACTGCGGAGGGCAGCCGGGACAAACAGACGACCACTTGGCCCCCCTGCTGGTTTGAGCTCCATGGACTGGGCCTGCCGGACCCTCTGCTCAACCTCCCAGGTAAGGGCTCCAAGGATGCACGAAAGGGAAGAGGGGTCTGGAGAGTCAGGGTTGAACTGGCGGGAGAGAGTGTCCGGTTTGACATTACGGTAGCCAGGCCTGTAGGTGAGAAAAAATAAGGCCCAGCGGGTCTGTCTGGCGTTGAGTCTGCAGGCCGACCGTAGATACTCTAGATTTTTATGGTTGGTCCACACGACGATGGGATGGAGTGCTCCCTCCAGCCGGTGTCTCCACTACTTTAGGGCCAACTTAATGGCTAGGAGCTCTCGATCTTCTACATTGTAATTCCTCTCAGCTGGGGTGAGTCGCTGAGAGAAATACACGCATGGGTGGATTTTCTGGTCGGAGGCCGAGCGCTGCAAGAGGACAGCACCCAGGTAGTGGTTACCTGCGGAGTTGGGGAATCTCTCACAGGAAAGGAGGGGGCGTGCGCTCACCTGAACATGACAGTAACAACCCAAATAATCCATACATACAAAGAAATCAAGGCAACTGTGTTCACAAGTTATATTTAATAAAGTGGGATGGCACAGGGAATAAGTATTGAGCACATGAAGAAAAGAGGTGCAAAAAGGCATAGAAAGCAAAGACACCTGCTGAAATCCATCAGAATATAGGAAGCCATCCCATCCCCCATCGGTGCAAATTAATTTCAGCTGGGTAAGTCCTGACTGATAGCCTTTAAAAAGGTCTGTGAATATCAGACTGTCACACCAGAATGAAACTCATTATGGGTAGAAGCAAAGAGCTCTCTCTAGACCTTCACAACTTTGTTGTTGCAAAACATAATGATGGCAATGGTTACAGGTGCATTTCTAAACTGCTGAATGTTCCAGTGAGCTCTGTTGGAGCCATCATTCAGAAGTGGAAAGAACATCATTTTACCATAAACCGTTCATGACCAGGAGCTCCTCATGAGATTTCTGACAGAGTCAAAATAATTATCAGAAGAGTTATCCAAGAGCCAAAGACCACTTGTGGAGAGCTCCAGAAAGACATGGAGTTACCAGGTACTGCTGTTTCAAAGAAAACAATAAGTAATGCACTCAACCGACAGGGGCTCTATGCCCGCTCACCTTGCAAGACTCTATTGCTGAAAAAGCATGTTGAAGCTCATTTAAAGTTTGCTGCATAACATTCAGGCAAGCCAGTAAAATACTGGGAGAATATAGTCTGGTCAGATGAGACGAAAGCTGAACTTTTGGGATGCCACAACACACGGCATGTTTGGATGAGAAATGGCACTGCACATAAGCCCAAAAACACCATACCAACAGTGAAGTTTGGAGGTGGGAGCATCATGGTGTGGGGGTGTTTTTCAACACATGGTACAGGCAGAAACCATGTAATTGAAGGAAAGCTGAATGGACAAATGTACAGAGACATCCTTGATAAGAATCTGTTGCCATCTGCCAAGATGCTGAAGATGAAACGAGGGTGGACATTTCAGTAAGACAATGATCCCAAAAACACAGCCAAGGAAACTCTCAACTGGCTCCAGAGAAGGTAAATAAATCTGCTGGAATGGCCCAGTCAGTCACCTGACCTGAATCCATTTGAAAATCTATGGAACAAACTGAAGATCACAGTTCACAGAAGACACCCACGGAACCTTCAAGATTTGAAGACAGTTTGTGTGGAAGAATGGGCTAAAATCACTCCTGAGCAATGCCTGTGCCTAGTTTCTCCATACAGGAGGCGTCTTGAAGCTGTTATTACCAACAAAGGCTTTTCTACTAAATATTAAATGAATTTCACCAAGCGTGTTCAATACGTATTCCCTGTGTTATTCCATCCATCTTCTTCCGCTTAATCCTTTTTGGTTCATGGGGGGGGGGGGGGGAGCCTATCCCAGCATCTTTGGGCGAGAGGCAGGGTATACCCTGGACAGATCGCCAGTCCATTGCAGCCTGTGTCATTCCACTTTATTAAGTATAACTTGTTTTGTGAATACAGTTGCCTTGATTTCTTTGTATGTATGGATTATTTGGGTTGTTACCACTGATCTCTATTAAAAAACAAACAAAAAAAACCAAACCTTGATTGCTCACTGGTTGGCAGAAGTGAAGCCACTGGAAACTCTGTGGCTGCCATTTTAGTACACCCAAAACACTCAGCAAATCAATGGAGAATGAATGGGTTTAGTAGTAAACGGTGCCACTTTTACCTCAATAACATCCCCAAAAATTTACAGATTTTGAACTTCTTGTTATGGAGACATAGCTTATAATCTTGCACAACCAGTGAGCTGTAGAAATCGAGCTGACATTATGTTTAATGGCCATGGGATAGCTGGGTAATCAGAAAAGTCAAGCCAAAGTGAGTAGGCCTGTGAGTAATACATGCAGTAAGTGTGCTTAGGTATGTCGTCCTAATAATAGTCCTAATGATCCTCTATATGAGTAAATTCAAATATCATGCAGTGTTTTAATATTGGTATTTAGTGCCTAGGCCTAATCTAATTTGTAAAATATGATAACCAGCATCCTGAATAAATTAATTTATTCATGATGCTGGTCATCATGCAGTGTGAATATCTGTGAACTCATAATTTACTTGTGATGCTGGTCATCAATGCATAATGGTCATGATGGTGGTACACATATGATGACTGAATTATTTATAATATAATTTCAAGGAATAGTGATCACCAAGGACACCTAAGGAGGACTTCTGATTCCTGATCATCTGACAGTGTTGATATCTGTGCTAAATTTTTCCCGATGCTGGTTGTCAACTACTGATTACCAATCAACACTGGATCAGTTCTACATGCCGATTTTTGTTGATTACCAATCACCTTTAACTTCACCATTGCCTGGTCCCAAGTCCATGATGTGTAAGCACGAGGGAAGGCGTCATGTTTTGTATCAAAATCCTAAAATTGTAGTGGTCTGGGCAGGGCTGCTGTTCCTTGTCCACACTTTGTGTTTCTTTTGGACTCATTATCATTATTGTCATTATTATTATTATTGTCTGTGTTCCTGCTTCTCTCTTCATTTCGGGTTTATTTGTGGTGACAGCACCTTCAGTTACTCTGCTTGTCAGCAGTTGCCCTTTTTGTTGTTAATTACTGACAGCTGTTTCTGATTGTGTTAATCACCACCTGCCCTTTATATTTCTGCACCCGCCTCACTTTCGTTGTGGCAAACTACTATTAAGTTCAACTGCAAGAAGTCCGTTAGTTTTCATCTCTCGCTCACAATCATGGGTACTTTTGACTATTTTAATCCCACACAGCTTGGTACAGGTTAGGTTTTTGTTTCCGTTATCCTGCTGTGCAGTGTTTCACCGTTTTTCCAGCCTTGTGCTGCGTCTTGTGCTATTTCACAATAGATTTTGTTTCTTTTTCACCTGACAAGTGGGTCTTCTTTGTCACAAATTGCCCCTCGGGGCAGGGAGGAGAGACCCAGATGCTGAACTGTAGTTTGTGATATTTATTAACAAAACACAAAAAGTCCAAACAGTGTGCAAACACAAAAATCAAAACTGTGCATAAAGTAAACTTATAAACGAAGATGACAAGGAGTAGACACGATGCACAAAGAACATCAGAATGGGGACAGGGTTCTGACGCAAGTATGACTCTTTTGACTCAGCAATAAGGGAGAGAAATAACTGTCCTTAAACAGAGCCAGAAACAAATGAACACAAATGATAGCAGTTGTGGATCACATAAGTGGGGAAGGTGACCTAATTATTTGACAGCTCACAGCTGTGACGTCTCGTGAACTGAAACTGGGTGAGCAACTAGTACAAGAAGATCACAAGATGGGAGTGTCTGGAAGAAGAGGTGGAGAGCTCACACCACAAAGAAAACAAAATATAAACACTAGGAACAAACACCAGGATAATAATAACAATAATCACTATGAGGACATGAATGCATAACAGAACAACTGAAAACTCAGATCACATCCTAAATCACACACATAAAGATAAACACAAAACACTGGAAAAAATACGGCAAATACTCAGGAATAAATAAAAAGCCTGAGCATGGTGACACACCGCACTCAGCCTTGTGACAGAGCCCCCCCCCCTCCCCAAGGGGTGGAATCCAGACACCCCAAGGTCACATCAAAGAAAAAGAAAGAACCCCCCTCCCAACAGGAGAAACACAAAGACCCAACCCGGGAGGGCGGTGGGGGAGACCAGGCTAGGAGGGACCGAAAAAACAAAACCCCGCTCAGGACCCACACCCAAGCAAAACCTAGGCACTTAGGCCCCCTGGACCGGAGAGCTGGACAGTTCAGGCGGCCAGCTTAAGTCCCAGGCCTGGCAGATGGCGTGGTGGTAAGAGTCGGGTGGCCTGCTGGAGAATGTAGACCACCCAACCCAATGGCACAGTTTGTCAGGTGGTCTGCCAGCATTCTTTAACCACCTGAACAGAAAGGGTGGTCCAGGGGGCAGCTGCCCAACAGGAAAAACTGGTGATGAGGCCAATGGAGGAGTAGGGGGAACCACGACAACGTCAAGTGGAGGAGGGGGAACCATGACGGCATCTGGCAGAGGAGATGGAACCCCAACCCTTCCGGACTGCCCTGCAGCACCCACGGTGGCTCTGGGCTGGAGCACAGCAGCACCCGTGGTAGCCCTGGGCTGGAGTGAGACTGCACCCATGGTGGACCCGATCTGGCCCAGAGCTGCACCCATGGTGGCCCCCAGGCTGGAGCGTAACACCCACGGCAGACCCACACTGGAGCGCAGCACCCACGTTGGTTTCAGACTGGGGCGCAGCACCCACAACGGTCCCTGACTAGGACACCACACCCACGTAATCTTGCAGCAGCATTCTGGACTAACTGTAGGCGGTGTAAAGAGGATTTGCTAAGACATGTAAAAAGAGCATTACAATAGTCCAAACGTGAAGAAACAAAGGCATGAATAATGATTTCTAACTGAGTGTAGGAAACCAATGACCTAATTTTGGATATATTCCTAAGGTGGAAAAAACAACTCCGGGTCAGAGATTTGACATGCTGATCAAAACTCATCGACTGATCGAAAATGACACCAAGATTTTTTAGATTAGACCGCACGTTAGAGCTTAATGAACCAATGCTATTAACCAACTTAGGAATTAGACTATCAGGTGCTACAATAAGGACTTCAGTTTTATCAGCATTAAGTTGCAAAAAGTTACTAGACATCCAGTCCTTGATTGCAGACAGACAATCATGAATAATTTTTAAATTGTCAACATGGTCAGGCTTAAAAGAGAAAAGTAGCTGTAAATCATCAGCAAAGCAGTGATAAGCACGGTGACACACCACACTCAGACTTGTGACATTTTCCTTTGCCCCGAAGGAGCCATCAAGACAAAAATTGATGACGATAATTATGCAAGAATTAGCATTAGGCCTTAATTTTTATTCCATTTAGCCTATTCATCGCAGGGTGACAAATTATTTCAATATATGGTTAATCTAAACTAGTTAAGTAGGCTATGTATAGCAAGGCCTAGATCTACATCCATCCATCCATCCATCCATCCATCCATCTTCTACAGCTATTCCGGAGGTCCGGGTCACGGAGGCAGCAGTTCAAGCAGAGAAGCCTAGACTTCCCTCTCCCCAGCCACCTGCTCCAGCTCTTCAGAGAGGATACCAAAGTGTTACCAGACCAGCTGGGAGACATAGTCTCTCCACCGAGTCCTGGGTCCGCCCCGGGGTCTCCTCCCAGTGGGACGTGCCTGAAACACCTCAAGTGGGAGGCGTCCAGGAGGCATCCTAATCAGATGCCCATACCACCTCAACTGACTCCTTTCGATGTGGAGGAGCAGCGGTTCTACTCTGAGCCTCTCCCGGATGACTGAGCTCCTCACCCTATCTCTGAGGGTGAGTCCAGCAATCCTATGGAGAAAGCTCATTTCAGCCGCTTGTATCCGCGATCTCGTTCTTTTGGTCATTACCCAAAGCTCGTGACCATAGGTGAGAGTAGGAACGTAGATTGACTGGTAAATCGACAGCTTTGCCTTAGAACTAAGCTCCCACTTCACCACAACAGACCGGTACAATGTCCGCATCACTGCAGATGCTGCTCCAATCCGTCTGTCAATCTCTCGCTCCATTCTCCCCTCACTCGTGAATAAGACCCCAAGATATTTAAACTCCTCCACTTGGGGTAGGAGCCTGTCCCCAACCCGGAGAGGACAATCCACCTTTTTCCAGCTGAGGACTATGGACTCGGACTTGGAGGTGCTGATTCTCATTCCAGCCGCTTCACACTCAGCGGCAAACCGTCCCAGCAAGAGCTGTAGGTCATTGCTGGATGAAGCCAACAGGACAACGTCATCTGCAAACAACAGAGATGAGATCCTGTGGTCACCAAGCATGACACCCTCCATTCCCTGGGTGCACCTAGAAATCCTGTCCATAAAAATTATGAACAGGATCGGTGACAAAGGGTAGCCCTGGCGGAGTCCAACTCTCACTGGGAATGAGTCCAACCGAGTGTTGGCAATGCTTCGGGAGTATGGGGTATCGGGCTTGTTGTTACGAGCTATTTGGTCTCTGTACGACCGTTGTGAGAGTTTGGTTCGTATTGCCAACACTCGGTCGGACTCATTCCCAGTGAGAGTTGGACTCCGCCAGGGCTGCCCTTTGTCACCGATCCTAGATCTACATCATCACAGAAAATATGTGAGGCCTTTTTTCTCAAATTTTTACCTAAATTTAAACAGGACCTTTGTGAAAAGGTTGTGATCCTGTGGCGGATGATAATAAGTGTACCCAGGTGTGGAGGCACAGAATAAGTGCAGGCACGGCGAACTGAAGTTTAAAAGGGTGTTTTATTCATCCACCATCACGAGACTCACTCCAGCGCTGTGAGAGAGCGCGCTGGGAGCGAGCCCTGTGTCTCTAGTCAGCAAACAGGCAATGCGTGTAGTCAGAGAGAGAGCAAGCGATATGCAGTTGGCTTATAAACCCAGCTAGACAATGCATGCATGGCACATTAGCATCACAGTAAACCGCAGGAAGGCATGGGACATTTACATGAGAGTCACACATATCAATAGCAGGATTACTGGCAGGAAGGAGAGGCTGCCTAATGATATCAGTCCATACATCTCACTGTTATGCTAATTGCTCCAGCTGAGTGCTCTGCTTGTCCGTAGGCTGTGGGGGACACCCACACCACCCCCCCAGAGGGCTCAGCTGGGGGCTGAGGCGTCGATCGTCCGGCTTTGGGAGCGAGCTGCGGGAAAAGTTCTGTGCCGGAGGAGGGGGAGGGAGGAGGGTGGGGGTAGCAAGTGCCGGCCCGGGACGGCGAAGTTGTCTGGGCCGCGCAAAAATTGCATGTGGATCCACGATGTAGAGGGGCTGTCCCGTTGAACGTGGCGGAGGTCCACAGCGGCTGTGAGAAGAAAAATTTGTCTCTGACTCCTCTCGCGGTTCAGTACTACGAGGACGTGAAGCAGCCATGAAGAAAAAACAGGAGCTGAAGCTGTTGTGAGGGACTTGGCGTGTTGGCTTTAGGTGCGCGCGCAGCCCTAAAGCCCTCGGGGACAGCTGACGGCTGAATTCCCATTGTGCGCCAAGGCTGAGACCCATACAAAATCCTGTGTGCGGGCTGCGTGTGTGCTTCAGGTGTGTGAGCAGCCCTGAAGGTTCCGATGTGCAGCGGCGGAGGACGATGGCGGTCTGTGGAGCTGTTATTGTCCCGTGCGTGGTGCGCTGTCCTCGTAACCCCCCGGTGTGCGTGCAGGGGTTCGGTGCATGGCAGGTCCGCTGTCGAGGTGAGTCAGGGTCAGGGAGCTTGCTGGAGATCAGCGTCGTCGGCGCCGATGGTCGTCCCTGTTTTGGCTGTTGCTGTCGTTCGCTCGTGCCGGGTCATGGTGCGTTCTGGTCCATGCGCTGCGTTCTCCACCGGCCCTGGAGGTCGCTGTCGTGGAGAGAGGACGAGGTGCGTGTGCGCTTGTGTCGATGCGGAGGAGCGGTGAGAGGGAGTAGACATTCTGTGTCCCTCGTCCGGTCTCAGCGTGGATGTCCTGATCTCAGGCGAGGGTCGCACCATGACGCTTTTTGCAGCCTTCCCGGTGGTGGATGATCTCCGGGGTGTTCGCCTGGTGTTGGTTCTGCGTCGAGGTCTCCAGTGTGGCAGAAGGGAGGGCAGCCCATTTGCGTCAGGCAGCTGCAGCGTGCTCTTTTCTTCGGGGTCACCAGTGTGGCGGATGATAATAAGTGTACCCAGGTGTGGAGGCACAGAATAAGTGCAGGCACGGTGAACTGAAGTTTAAAAGGGTGTTTTATTCATCCACCATCACGAGACTCACTCCAGCGCTGTGAGAGCGCGCTGGGAGCGAGCCCTGTGTCTCTAGTCAGCAAACAGGCAATGCGTGTAGTCAGAGAGCGAGCAAGCGATATGCAGTTGGCTAGACAATGCATGCATGGCACATTAGCATCACAGTAAACTGCAGGAAGGCATGGGACATTTACATGAGAGTCACACATATCAATAGCAGGATTACTGGCAGGAAGGAGAGGCTGCCTAATGATATCAGTCCATACATCTCACTGTTATGCTAATTGCTCCAGCTGAGCGCTCTGCTTGTCCGTAGGCTGTGGGGGACACCCACAATCTCATATTTTACAAATTAGATTTGGCCTAGGCACTTAATAGTCCAATCGACCTTTGTGAGTTAGACAAAATAGTTTCCTCATCCAAACCTTCAACTTGTCTTTTAGACCCTATTCCTACCAGGTTATTTAAAGAAGTCTTCCCACTTATTGGTAGCTTTATTCTTCATATAATCAATTCTTCATTAACTTTAGGCCATGTACCGCAGGCTTTTAAAACGGCTGTAATTAAACCCTTACTCAAAAAGCCAGCGCTAGATCCAGGAGCTTTAGCTAACTATAGACCAATCTCTAATCTCCCTTTCATTTAAAAAATCTTAGAAAGAGTTGTTGCTACGCAATTATTTGACCACCTGCAGGGAAATGGTTTACTTGAAGAGTTTCAATCTGGGTTTAGAATCCATCATAGTACTGAAACAGCCTTAGCGAAGGTCACTAACGACCTCCTCATTGCATCTGATAATGGACTAGTTTCTGTACTTGTCCTTTTAGACCTTAGTGCAGCTTTTGATACTATCGATCATAATATTCTACTTGATAGATTAGAACACTATGTTGGACTTAATGGAACTTCGTTGCAATGGTTTAGATCAGGGGTGTCCAACCATGTGCCATGGAGAGCCAAGACCCTGCAGGTTTTACCTCCAACCAGTGTCTTCAACAGCAGATTTCTGTGAACTTCTTCCCACTGATTGCTGATAAGTGAAAACACCTGCTGAAGAGACTGGGTAGAAGAGAAAACCTGCAGGGTCTTGGCTCTCCATGGCACATGGTTGGACACCCCTGGTTTAGATCTTATTTATCTGATAGGTTCCAGTTTGTTCATGTAAATAATGAGTTTTCTTTCAACTCAAAGCTTAGTCATGGAGTTCCACAGGGATCTGTGCTAGGCCCTACTCTTTTTAGTTTATATATGCTTCCATTAGGCAACATTATTAGAAAGCACTGTATACATTTTCATTGTTATGCAGATGACACACAATTATACCTGTCAATGAAGCCAGATGATAGTAATCAATTAGCCAAGTTAGAAGCCTGTCTTAAGGAAATCAAAGCTTGGATGACTTGTAATTTCCTGCTATTAAATTCAGATAAGACTGAAGTCATTCTTGTTGGTCCAAAAAACCTTAGAAATTCCTTTCCAAATCAAACTTTCAGTTTGGATGTGGTTACTCTTTCTCTTAATAGCTCTGTGAGGAACCTTGGAGTTATTTTTGATCAGGATTTGTCCTTCAATTCACATATTAAATTTGTTTCTAAGACTGCCTTCTATCATTTGCGTAATATTGCCAAGATTAGGAGCATCTTGTCTCAGATTGATGCTGAGAAACTGATCCACGCTTTTGTTAGCTCGAGATTAGATTATTGTAATTCTTTATTATCAGGCTGTCCTAAAACATCTTTAAAAAGTCTTCAGCTGATCCAAAATGCTGCAGCAAGAGTTTTAACAGGTACTAGAAAGAGAGATCATATCTCTCCGGTTCTGGCCTCCCTTCATTGGCTTCCCATAGAGTTTAGAATTAAGTTTAAAATCCTTCTTCTTACTTACAAAGCTCTAAACAATCAGGCTCCTTTTTATTTAAAATCAGAATCAGAATCAGGTTTATTGCCATTGTTCATGTAGTACACAAACTAGGAATTTGTCTCGGTACAATGCTGCAACATTAAACATGATAAGATAAGAGAAATAAACTATACATGTAATAAAGTGTAGGATAAGATTAAGTGATACTGGTCAACAGTTAAAATATATATTAGCCAGCAGCAGATACTGTGGAGAACTATATAGTGCAGTCGGTAATGCAGGAAGAAAACAGTGATGATTGACATGAGTCTGGTTGAGCTGCTGTACATGGTGCACGAGAGTCACTTAGTGTTCAGCAGTCTAATGGCAGAGGGGAAGAAGCTGTTCATGTGACGGGAGGTTTTAGTCTGGATGGACCGAAGTCTTCTACCAGAGGGGAGGGGGGCAAACAGTACATGACCAGGGTGTGAGGGATCGGCTATGATCCGGCCAGCACGCCTCCGGGTCCTGGAGATGTACAGATCCTGGAGAGATGGGAGCTTGCAGCCGATCACCTTCTCAGCAGTGCGCACGACGCGCTGCAGCCTTAGTCTGTCCCTGGCAGTGGCTCCTGCGTACCACACGGTTATGGAGGTGGTGAGGATGGACTCGATGATGGCTGTGTAGAACTGCACTAACATCTTGGTGGGTAGCTTGAGCTTCCTCAGCTGCCGCAGGAAGAACATCCTCTGCTGGGCTTTTTTGATGAGTGAGCTGATGGTCAGCTCCCATTTGAGGTCCCTGGTGATGGTAGTGCCTAGGAAGCGGAAGGAATCAGCAGTGGTGATGGGAGAGCCTGAGAGGGTGAGGGGGGGCAGAGGAGTAGTGACTTTCCTGAAGTCTACAATCATCTCCACTGTCTTCAGAGCGTTCAGCTGCAGGTTGTTATTGCTGCACCAGGACGCCAGCTGGGCCACCTCTCTCCTGTAGGCGGACTCGTCGCCGTTGGAGATGAGCCCGATGAGGGTGGTGTCGTCCGCAAACTTGATCAACTTGACAGACTGGTGGCTGGAGGTGCAGGAGTTGGTGTAAAGGGAGAAGAGTAGGGGGGAAAGTACACAGCCCTGGGGTGATCCGGTGCTGATGCTAGTATAGTCTGAGACAGTCTTTCCCAGCCGCACATGCTGCCTCCGGTCCGTCAGGAAGTCGATGATCCACCTGCAGAGGGAGTCAGGCACGTTGAGCAGGGACAGCTTGTCCCGGAGCAGAGCGGGGCGGATGGTGTTGAATGCGGAGCTGAAGTCCACAAACAGGATCCTGGCGTAGGTTCCCGGGGAGTCCAGGTGCTGCAGGATGGAGTGGAGGGCCAGGTTGACTGCATCGTCTACAGACCTGTTGGCTCGGTAGGCAAACTGCAGCGGGTCCAGGAGAGGGGTGGTGATGGACTTGAGGTGGGACAGGACCAGGCGCTCAAAGGACTTCATGACTACAGAGGTGAGCGCTACAGGTCTGTAGTCATTAAGTCCAGTGATCCGTGGCTTCTTGGGGACAGGGATGATGGTGGAGGATTTGAGGCAGGACGGCACGTGGCATAACTTAAGGGAGGTGTTAAAAATGTCTGTGAATACAGGAGCCAGCTGTTTCGCACAGAGTCTCAGGGTGGAGGGAGACACGCCGTCTGGGCCGGGGGCCTTGCGCGGGTTCAGTCTGGAGAACTGTTTGAGCACATCCTGCTCACTGATGATAAGGGGAGGGGGGGGGGGGGGGGGGGGGGGGGGTGCCTTAAATGAAGTAGGGAATGTGGAGGCTGTGGAGCTGGAGGGAGGGGGGGAGTTGGACACAGATGACGAGGTGTCAAAACGGGCATAGTGTTGGGACAGTCTCTGACAAAGGGCTTTGTCATCCTGACCTTTAGGAGCCTGAGGCCGATAGTTGGTGATCTGCCTCAGTCCTCTCCACACGGAAGCCGAATCATTAGCAGTGAACTGCTGCTGGAGTCTCTCTGAGTACACAGATTTAGCCCTCTTCAGCTCTCTGTTAAACCGGTATTTAACCTCCCTGTAGCAGTCCCTGTCTCCACTTTTCAGCGCTGCTTCCTTCTCCTTCCTGATCTGTCTGAGCTTAGCTGTGAACCAGGGTTTGTCATTAGAGTAACTCACCCTGGTGCGTGATGGAAGAATGTTCTCTACACAAAAGTGGATATATGAGTTCACAGTGTCCGTGTATCCATCCAGATCATGCGTGGCTCCTTTAAGCATGCCCCAGTCAGATATTTCCATGCACGTTTCCAGCTTCTCCTCAGCATCACTGGTCCGTATCTTCGTAGTGCTCACAACAGGTTTAGTGAGCTTCAATCTCTGTCTGTATGTGGGAATGAGGTGAACCATCACGTGATCAGATAATCCCAGCGCAGCTCGAGGAACAGCGCGATATGCGTCTTTCACTGTGGTGTAACAGTGATCCAGTGTGTTTAATCCTCTGGTGGGGCATTTAATAAACTGTTTGTAGCGGGGGAGATCGTGGCTCAGATTGCACTGATTAAAGTCGCCAGCCACAATAATCAGCGAGTCTGGAAAACTCCGCTCTGTGTGTTGAATGTGATCCGCGAGCACGCGCTGAGCTTCGCGCGTGTCCGCGTCGGGAGGGGCGTACACAGCGATCAGTATAAAAGAAGCAAACTCCCGTGGGGAATAAAAAGGCTTGCAGTTGATAACAAGAAATTCCAAGGCAGGAGAACAGTGTTTGGAAATTTCCGTTACATCAGAGCACCAGCTACAGTTGATGTAGAAGCAGACTCCGCCTCCTGTGGTCTTGCCGGAAAGCTCTGTGTCACGATCAGCACGGAAGAGCTGGAAGCCGTCGAGGCGCAGCGCGCTGTCCGGTATATTTTCCCGGAGCCAGGTCTCAGTAAAGCAGAGGACAGCTGAGGAGGCGAGGTCCTTAAAACGCATCAGCAGTCTCAGTTCATCCACCTTGTTAGAGAGAGAGTTGGTATTGGACAGAAATATGCCAGGCAGCGCCGTTCGCGAGCCTCTCCTGCGAAGTCGCACGAGAGCGCCCGCTCGTCTTCCTCTCTTCCGCCGTCTCACTTTCCGAGCCAAACAATAAACCAGATCGGCGGCAGGGGCTAGAAAAACTGGGAGGAGGTCCGTGGGGGTCAAAGTCCTGATATTTAAAAGTTCTTCACGGGTATAAGTGCAAGCAGACACACAATTGACAAACAAAAACAAACAAAGAGCGCAGCGAAGCTCCATGTCGACCGCTGTGGGCGCCATCTTGGATTTGAAATTTAAAAGATCTGATACTACCGTATTATCCTAACAGAGCACTTCGCTCCCAAAATGCAGGATTACTTGTAATACCTAGAATCTCCAAAAGTACAATGGGAGGCAGAGCCTTCAGTTATCAAGCTCCTCTCCTGTGGAATCAGCTGCCAATCTGGATTCGGGAGTCAGACTCGATCTCTGTTTTTAAGAATAGGGCTAAAACCTACCTTTTTGATATAGCCTACAATTAGGGAGGGATCATGTGTTTCTGAACCCTCCCTTAGTTATGCTACTAATAGGTTTAGTCAGCCGGGGGACCTCCAGTAATGCACTGGGCCTCACTCCTTTCCTCACTCTCTATGAAATATTTTTTTTTGCTGGTCATTAACATCTGTTTGTTCTCTCCCATAGATTGAGTCCCCATCGTGCTGTTTGCTCTCTACATGTCTGTTCTTTTCTTCTTCTCTATCCCCTCATCCCCCAGCCAGTCGCAGCAGATGACTGCCCCTCCCTGAGCCTGGTTCTGCTGGAGGTTTCTTCCTGTTAAAAGGGAGTTTTTCCTCTCCACCGTCGCCAAGTGCTTGCTCACAGGGGATCGCCTGATTGCTGGAGTCTTTCTGCAACTGTGGGGGTCCCCCCCTACAGTTGATAGTGCTATGAGATGACTGTTGTTGTGAAATGGCGCTATATAAATAAAGTTGAATTGAATTGAATTGAAGTTGAATTGAATTGAATTGAATTGAATTAATAGCAAGATTAAAGCACTGCATGATATTTTGATTTACTCATATAGGACTATCATTAGGATTATTATTATGCCGACACGCCTAAACACACTTACTGCATGCATTACTCACAGAACTACTCGCCAAGGTTTGACTTTTCCGAATATCCAGCCATCCCACGGCCGCTAAAAATAATGTCTGTTCAATTTCTATAGTTCATCAGTTGTGCAAGATTATAAGCTGTGTCTCCAAACCAAGAAGTTCAAAATCTGTTAATTCTTTGGGAAGTTATTAAGGTAAAAGTGGCACCGTTTACTACTAAACCCATTCATTCTTCATTGACTCGCTGAGTGTTTTGGGTGTACTAAAATGGCGGCCACGTGGCTTCACTCGGCTCTGTTCTCGCTAATGGGGTGTGCGCTGGGGTGTGCGCTATTTTCCGCGCTGTAATTCTAGCGAATTATTGCATTATTATTTTTGTGACATTATATGGTCTACAAAGCAAAAGAGCCCAAAGTCCGCCTGCACAGGAGTTCTCATCTCCCACAGAATCTGGTACTATGGAGCTGTCTGAATGCCTCATCTCTTCTGTGAAGTTATCACATCATTACTTAACTTCTTGCACTCCGTTGTACCGCGGACGGGCAAGTCTCTGCGTCCTAGAGCACACGAGGGCGCACGAGAGCACCCTCGTGCGCTCTAGGACGCATAATGGAGATTGTGATGTAGGTGGTGTATGGCGTCCAAGCGTGCACTGAAAATAAAAGCTGCAGACACAGCCGCGAACAGATTAGTTCATCTGATTGACCTCTCATTCGACTAATAAGAGCCTTGAATTGGGTTTCTGAAACCTTGAAGAACCAATGACTAGCAAGAAGGACCCACCTACCAACGCAGCGAGCCAATTGAAGCACAGAAGTTCGCTGAGCTGTTTTGTCTAAAGCTGGGTAAAGAGAGACTGCTTCAGTAGCCACAGGCAGTGCTTTATTTTTTTTTTTTTTAATTCCAGCAGAGTGTTTAGGATTCTCTTATATGGTCATCATAGACCGACGGAGGCCGACGACGAAGGTCGTAAAACATTCGCCAAAACCGCAATCATGGAATTATGTTTTGACCGGGTCGCGAGACCAGAACCACGAGCGGACCAGCATCGCGTTCGTCTGATAATGAGGAAGAGAAGTTGGCCAGGACAATGTGGCTGTGAAGAGGTAAGGTGTTATAAGCCAAATTATTTTTTATCCCTGAAAATTGTAATCAAAAATGACTTTTGACCGATCGGTAAATTACAACTGTGCGGCGCACGATGTCCGAAGTGCGTGCGCCGCGGTACACGGTTCGTTTGCCACCTCCAGACCGTGAAGGCCCCACCCCCGCCGCTACTATTCTGTAGCGAGGGGGGGGGGGAAGCTGCTGTGGCCACATCGCCACATCCGAGTGTAATCCGTCATGTAGCGATGGCCGATCTCCGTCCTCTGTAGCGAGACAACCCCCCCCCCCCCACACACACACACACAGACACAGCCCTGAGTGTCACCTTTCATTAGAGCCCAAAATGAAGCTTCTACATTGAATCATTCAAAAATTACAGACGTTTTTCCAAACTGTGCCATTTGGCACAATTTGGCACAGTTCCAAAATGCCTGGGAACTACCTGACAACAAAGCTGTGTAATATATTCATTTTTTGTGGTATTGTTACAAAATTTGGACCTCAGCTGGATAACACTTGGTTCTACATTTCTGTTGCATTTTCCAGCCCGGATCTGAAGCTGTGTGTTATTTGCAAGCATTTGTATCCAAAAAAACACCCAGGCCAAATTTATTTTCTTCAAGTTCAGTATGTTTAGATGACTGTAACTCAGTGGCCGGAGCACTTAGAGAGATTATGACTGTTTTGCCAAAAAATTCAAAGTGTTTTCTTTTAAATGAGACCAACCCCATGAAGATGCTGCAAAGGGTTGAAGAACAGCTTTCGATTTACTTTGGGCACATTATTTTTTGGCGTTTTTAGGAAAATTGACCAGAGTGCAAGGGGTTAACAGAGCTGATATAGACCTACTTCCTGGTTAGTCTAGCACACCTTCTCCTAAAAGGAGGAGAGGAAGTTTCCTACTGAGCCTCAGAGCTTGCACAGCCACAGAGTAGCTAGCTCAGCTAGCGAGGTAGCAAACGGCCTAGCCACAGTTTTACAGGTCTTCTTTGTAAATTCTGAACACCACACTAGACATCTATGGTCCAAGCTAGTTCATTAATGCACAGACGATGATACATCTCACATCACTCTGACCTATTTTTTCCCAGTATGATACAGGTACTGGAGCCGTTAGCATGGTCCTATTAGTGATGCAAAACAGCCAGGAAACAGTGTGACCAGGGATTTTATGGCTCTTTTTTTTTTTTTTTTTTTTGTAAATTGGTAAATTGTGATAGTTTAGCTATAGCTAAAAACTTGACGTGGCACGTTCCACCACATGCCAGTTCTTTCACATTTATAATATAATTATAAATTTATAATATAAATGTTCAAATCATTCAGAAATTATTATGCACAAAATAAATGAAACCAGCTTCATTCCTCAGCATGCCTGATGACCGCTGTGATCAGCTCTGCTTTAACAGAACTGATCAATTAAACAGCTCTCTTGGAAATGAGACCCCGTGTCTCAATGGGATTTAACCCCTTAGCATTCCAGACAATTTCCAGCCAATGTAAAACATTCCATGGGTGGAACACCAGAATTTTAAGAGGATAAATAAGGTAAATAATAAATAATCCTAGCAATTACAATAAGGCTCTCGCCCACTGATGCTGTCAACGGCTTGTACCAGCGGTCCTGCACAGGAAGGAGAAGCTGCCACAGACTCCCCTCTCCTGTATCCCTCTATCTGGCCATTCCGCTCCACAGTCATGTCAGTATTAACTTTACATTTTAGATATTACAGCAGCCAGTACTCACAGTGTGCCGTTTACAGGAAAAAGGGAATTTGCAACATCCAGTAAATGTGCCATTACTTTTTTTTAATGTGCCGTTACTGTGAGCCTGATTGTCTGACGGTTTCAGCCCCGAACTCCACCCCCCCCTCCCCGAAATTTTGGAGTTATTGTGCAGCTGAAGCCGACAAAATTACAATCCAGTGATAAAGGGAAGAAGACTGATTAAAAAGAGAGCACAAATCAGCTGTCTGCTGTGCTTGCTGCATCCTCCACAACAGGATTATAACATCTGTGTCACTTCAATGAGGAAAAAGTTGGATGAAATGTGACATGACCGTTCAGACGGAGGTCGTTTTGGAAAATATCAGATATGTATCCGAATTAGGACCGCATATGAAAGTGGCCTGGGACTGGTGTGAAAAAAATCAGATATGTGCCGTTCAGACTGTCATTAAAAAATCGGATATGGGTCACATTTGTGCAAAAAAAACGGAATTGAGCATTAAAATCTGCAGTGTGACCATAGCCTAAAGGTGGCCCTAGGTGGGTGTGAATGTGTGTGTGAATGGTGAAGGGATTGGCGCCATACCGTTGCTGCCTCATCCATCCAGGTGGATGCCCTGAATTTCCCTCTGGGGATTAATAAAGTGGGCAGCACGGTGGCGGAGTGGTTAGCACTGCGGCAGCACAGCAACTCACCCTTGGCCGGGGGATCCTGGGTTCGATCCCAGCCCCCGACCAACAGTGATCTGTGTGGAGTTTGCATGTTCTCCCCGTGTCTGCGTGGGTTTACTCCGGGATTTCTCCAGTTTCCTCCCACATGCCAAAAACATGCAAGTTAGGCTAATTGGCATCAAACTGGGGATTCTAAATTGTCCTTAGATATGACTGTGAGAGTGAATGGTTGTCTGTCTCTCTGTGTTGGCCCTGTGATGGACTGGCGATCTGTCCAGGGTGTACCCTGCCTCTCACCCAAAGATGCTGGGATAGGCTCCAGCCCCCCCGCGACCCAAAAAGGATTAAGCGGAAGAAGATGGATGGATGGATGGGATTAATAAAGTATACAAAATACAATATAAAAGAAAATACAAATAAAAGCTAATGTTAGCCTTGTCATCTATCTTTTTTTGAGAAATAATGAAAGCTGTGTGATCTGGGGCATTAGCATTTGCCCATTTCAAGAAGGCTCCTTCTCCTCATGTAAATTGGTACTGCAAGAATTAAAAATAACAGAGAAGATACACACACCACATGCGCCACCTAATCGGGTGCTGGATCTCCAAAAAGGCCTTACTGGAAAGATCAAACAAGATCCACACACCGAAAAGTTCCCATTAATTAGTTAATTAGTTAACTAATTAATTATTCGTGGAACGTTTCGGGCCACCAGTCCTTCCTCAGATTTCTATCAATATACCAAAGGATAGTTGCCATCTTAAATACTCACAATCCAATTAATCATATGATTAAATAACATGCAAATTCACAAGATAAAGAAATAACATTAGAACATTCACAGATTGACAAAATCATCAAACATTCACAAATGGAAAAATTCACAAATAGAAAAAATAATTATCTTAAAGGGGATATATGTCACGATGCTGAGCACGGGGGGGGGGGGGGCACCATGCTCATGCTTTTAGCTTGTGTTTGATTATTTTCTGTAATTTCCCCATTTCTGTTTTGTATTTATGTGTATGATGATATTGAGTTGCTTTTTGTTTCTGTTTATTAGCACTCCGGTTTCTTAGTTTCTTATTCCTTGTCCCGTCTAGGTTGCTATTATGTCTTTGACCATGTATTTTGATATTATTATATTACCTGTTTTGCCATGAGCCTACCCTCATCTTTATTCTCAGCCCTCCTCTTGTAATTTTGATATTAGTATTCCCGTTTTTGTATTTACCTCATCCTCACCCTTATGGTTTGTTTCTCTCTATTAGTATTATCTGGTCTGTCTCTCATTTTGTATTCATTTCATATTTATTGTCAGTTTCCTCTTTGTCATATTCCCAATCTGTGCTTTTACTTTGACGGCGTGTGTTTACTTCCTCTGCAGCTCAAGTTCAGAGGCTGTCACAGCTGTCAATTGTTGTCTGAATACTCTCACTCATGTCACATCCCACACCTGTAATCATTTGTATTCATTTCCCCTGTCCTATTTAAAGGCTGCTGCACAGCAGTTCATTGCAGCGTCCTTAACCAAGTTTTCAGACGTTAGTTCTATGTCTTCTCTCCATTTCCTACCGTGTGCATTCCACGCCTCAGCCGGTGTGTTGTCCAGGCTGTTTTCGTTTTTCCCATTTGGTTATTTGGTCTTACCGGAGATCATCCCACGCGTCAGCCCACCTTATTATTTCCCGATGTGCATTCCACGTTTCAGCCTGAAGGCTGTTCGTCATCTCTGTACTCCTGCCAGCCTATCGTGCAAGTTTGTGTGCTTATGTATTTTTTGTGTTTTTGTTATTAAATGTTCTTTCAACTCACAGTCCAGCGTTTGGGTCTTTGGTCCGCCCCTGTTGGGCCAGTTCATGACAGAAGGACACTGCCAGTGTGGACCCAGCTGCTGTGAGTTGCTTTTTTGTTGGTTTTTTTTCCCTCCAGTGATTTTTGTTTTAGTCCGTTTTTCCACTGGAATGTCAGCCTGCATGGACTACAGTTCTCATGGACTGAACAAGGTGGAGTGCTGGGCTGTTGGTGTGCTTGAGGGCAGAACAGTGGCCCAGAATAGCGGCCCGGGAATGCCTGGATGGAGCAGCACAGTTACCGGAGGCGTGCCCTAGCCAAGAACTCATGGGTCTCCTCGTTACAGCCACCAACCCACAACCCATGCTCCGCAGGTTGGGGTAAAACTCTTCCTCATCCATGCCTGTGCCAACGAAGAAGCATCCCCGGGTACCGAGGTCTCAAGCCAGTCGCCATCGCCCAGCTGCAGCCCTGCCTTCTCCTCTCGAATGGTGGCCCGCACCATCTGCCGAGGAGCCAGAGGAACGCCGGTGGGTTTTGTTATCAGAGACGGAGCTTCTGCGGGAATACAAGCCATGGCTCCCTCTAGACTTTGCAGCCCAGCTGGAGGGAGGCTTACCGGGTGGAATGGAGTCTGAGCCGACGATCGAGCGTCCCCTGACTTCGGCGTTCCATACACCTTGCCCGATGACATCCGCAGCCCCCAGAAGGGATTTGTCTGGACCTGCAGAAGCAGCCACCATCACGCCCCGGGGACTAAGGCAAGTATCTTTTCATTTTCTAATACCTAAAAATGGATTGTCTTGCCTTATTCGCAGTGGGAGGGCCACAGCAGCAGCCGCACGCTTTAGTTGAGCTCTGACCACCTGTTGCAGCTGGGATTCATGTTTCCTCACCTGCTTCTCCCGTGTTCCTCTCTGCTTTCCCTGGGTGTCCCCCAGTCCTTGGAGGGAGCCACCAAATGGCAGAGGGGACTGTGGCTCTGGAGTGTCTTGTTCCAGCCCTGCAGCCACATCCTGGATGGGGGAATAGTGCCTCCTGTGTCCCGAAGCCTGCTCCGACAGTAGAGTGTCCCCTGGTTTCGGCATTGCAGGACCCAACATCACCAGTGAGGCAATCCCCAGCGTCAGCCACCACGTCTGGGGCTCCACCAGCTTCAGCCGCCACATCTGAGGTTCTTTCAGATCCTGTTGTCAAGGCTGAAGTTTCCCCTGACATCACGCCTGCTGCTGGGGCCGCCGCAGCAGAGTCGCCGGAGTCCTGGACGGCGGTGGAGCTCGAGCCAAGTCAAGTACTTTTTCCTATCTCTATATTACAAGTTTTTGAGAGATCTTGTCCTGCTCGTGGCGGGGAGAACTAGTTGCAGATGCCCTCTGCTCCTGAGTTGTCCTCGCCGGGCTCCACTGCTGCCAGCACTGATCTGGTGTTAATCTCTTCCTCCCTGTCCAAGGTGGCGGTGTCGGGAATGGAAGCCTAGACGAATAGATTTGAGACATCCCAGCCAGAGTCGCCGCAGTCCTGGAGGGTAGTGGAGCTCGAGCTGAGGCAAGTCCTCTTTTTTTGTTTTCACATTATCAGTTTTAAAGAGGTCTTGCTTTACTCTTGGTGGGGAGAACCAGTTGCAGCTGCCA
Source organism: Pholidichthys leucotaenia (assembly GCA_020510985.1). Taxonomy (NCBI): domain Eukaryota; kingdom Metazoa; phylum Chordata; class Actinopteri; order Cichliformes; family Pholidichthyidae; genus Pholidichthys; species Pholidichthys leucotaenia. The sequence goes on along the minus strand of CM035837.1, from coordinate 413,016,246 downwards.
GTTGCTCCTGAGTTTTCCTCAAGGGGCTCCACTGCTGCCAGTGATTCTGATCTGGTATTTGTGTCTTCTTCTCTGTCTGAGTCCTCATCTGGCCCTGCTGATGATCATCAATCTTTGCCTGAGATCACCGATGGTCGTCAGCCTTTGCCTGAGGTTGCTGAAGGTAATCCGTTTTCACCTGAGGTCACCGAGGGTCATTCGTCTTTGCCTGAGGTCACCAAGGGTCCTCTGCCTTCGCCTGAGGTCACCGAGGGTCCTCCACCTTTGCCTGAGGTCACCGAGGGTCATCCGTCTTCGCCTGAGGTCACCGAAGGTCATCCATCTTTGCGTGAGGTCACCATTGATCAGCCATTTTCTTCGTCTTGTTTTCCCGCTGATCAGTCATCTCCTTTGCCTGGTTTCCTCACTGGTAAGTCATCCTCCTTCATCTGGTTTCCTCGTTGGTCAGCCATCCTGGTCAGTATTCCTCTTCACCTGGTTTCTTTAGTGGACAGTCATCTTCTTCGTCTGGTTCCCTCGCTGGTCAGCCATCACCTCATTTGGTCTCCCCGCTGATCAGCCATCCTCTTCGTCTGGTTTCCCCGCTGATCAGTCATCCTTGTCACCTGGTTTCCACGACACAGTCCCTGTGATTCGTAAGAGGCACGGGTTCTCAACGGACTTTGCCCTTTGTTTAGGTGGTTTAGGAACTCTGGGAGGCCACCTAATTCATTCCACCATGTGGTCTGGTGGCTTTGGGACTTTTGTAGACCACCTGAACTGCTTCACTTTTTCACCCAGTATTCCTACAGTTCTGTATCACCTTACCTGTTCTGTTTGTGGGTCATGAGCATGTTTTTTGTTTCTGTCCCTCCTAGCCTGGGTTCCCGCACTGCCACCACCGATGAGCTATGTTTCGATTCCTGTTGGGGGGATTTTTTTTTCTTTTTCTTTTCTCTTTTTTAATGTTGCCTTGGGGTGTCTGGACTCCACACCTCGAGGAAGGGGCTCTGTCATGATGCTGAGCACGGTGGGGGGGGGGGGGCACCGTGCTCATGCTTTTAGTTTGTCTTTGATTATTTTCTGTAATTTCCCCATTTCTGTTTTGTATTTATGTGTATGATGATATTGAGTTGCTTTTTGTTTCTGTTTGTTATTAGCATTCCGGTTTCTTAGTTTCTTATTCCTTGTCCCGTCTAGGTTGTTATTATGTCTTTGACCATGTAGTTTGATATTATTATATTACCTGTTTTGCCATGAGCCTACCCTCATCTTTATTCTCAGCCCTCCTCTTGTAATTTTGATATTAGTATTGTGGGACATATATGCGCATATGTATATCACTTTATGCTTCATATGTATGCCACTGTAGGCTTCACATCTCAGATCGAACAAAGGACTGAGTCTCCTTGGAGATAACAGGAGGATGTGAAAGTTTAGTCTTTGGTATGCAAAGAGACGGCCTTGGGGGATTTCCTGGCTGCCAGAGACTTTGGGGGGAGGTGATAAGATCTAAGAGAAGATGCATTGTGACTGGGGATTAAATACAATGTGACTGTGAGCTTGGAAGGTCCTGGGGTATATAAAGGACGAATGTCTGGGTTTCTTCCTCTTTTCTGTTTTGCTGATGTTGGAAGATGTGAATAAACCTGACTCGTGAGATAAACCCTGCCTCGTCATTTTCACATTTCCACACTGGTGACCCTAAGACGTATCATGAGTGAAAGAAATTCCCCCGAGCCAGCCGGGTCAGGAGCTCCCAGCCAAGCGTATGCCGCTACCGTCCAGCTACCGGACTTTTGGCGAGACAACCCGCGCTCCTGGTTCCACTTGGTCAAAGCACAGTTCGCCCTCCGGGGGATAACGGTAGATGACACGAAGTTCTACCATGTGATTGCCAAGCTCGACAACCGCACGGCTCGGCATGTGCAGAGCCTTTTGGAGCAGCCACCGGCCGACAACAAATACGGCGGGTTGAAGGCTGCGCTCATCCAGTGCTTCACTCTCTCAGTCCAGGAGAGAGCGGAGAGGCTCCTGGCTCTAAACGACTTGGGAGATGGCACGCCCGTTGACCTGATGGAGGACATGTTGAGGTTGAGGGGCTCAGATGACGACGACTTCATCTTCACCCATATTTTCCTCAGAACCCTACCGTCGACCACAAGAGCAACCCTGGCCAGTTCGCCATCGTTGGCCCAGCGGGACTTCCGTGAGCTGGCCCAGGAGGAGCACCGGATTCTCAACGCCAGCAAACAGCGCGTGGCCACCGCGGCAGTGACGGAGTTCGGCGCGACGACCGGAGATGGCGGGGGGCCAGAGACGGCGGTAGCAGACCCACCGACAACGGCGGTGGCGGGGGCCAAGGATTGCGGAGGAGACACCCTCTGTTTCTACCATCGCCGCTTTGCAGAGAAGGCACGCAAATGTATACCACCGTGCCAGTTCAAGCGCTCGGGAAACGCCAAGACCGGGGGTCGGTAGCAGCTGCGGCCCTCGGTGAAGAGAACAAGCTGCTCTACTTGACGGATGTGCGCTCGGGGAGGCAATTCCTCGTGGACACAGGCTCCCAGTTGAGTTTCATCACGCCTTCCTCCGCTGACCGGCTGGCGGGTCCCGGAGGTCACGGGGCGTCAGCAGCGAATGGCTCGGAGATTAAGACCTTTGGTGAGAGGGCTCTGCTTCTGTCCCTACACGGCCGTACATTTGAGTGGACTTTTGTCATAGCTGCAGTAAATTTCAATATGTTGGGGGCTGATTTTCTGTGCTCACATGGTTTGCTGGTTGATCTTGCTAACAGGCGCCTGGTTAATGCACTTTCTTTTTATTCTATTCCCTGTGCAGCCCGAGTGACCCCGCCCACAGCACAAGCCAACGTCACAACGGCAAGCAGTAAGTTCCACACACTGCTCACTCAGTTCCCAGCACTCACGGTTCCCACATTTTCAGCAGCCGTCGCTAAACACGGAGTGGAACATTTTATTACTACCACCGGACCGCCCGTTTTTGCAAAAGCTCGGCGTTTGGATTCAGCTAAACTGACCATAGCGCGCGAGGAGTTTGCCAACCTGGAAAAGTTGGGCATCATCAGGCGTTCGAACAGCCCATGGGCTTCCCCGCTTCACATGGTCCCGAAAGCTGATGGCTCGTGGCGACCTTGCGGAGATTTCCGCAGGTTGAACAACGCCACAGCGCACGACCGCTACCCAATCCCGCATATCCAAGATTTTTCCGTTCATTTGGCGGAGGCGCGCGTTTTTTCTAAGATAGACTTGGTCCGCGGTTACCACCAAGTCCCAGTGCGTGCTGAGGACATACCCAAAACAGCGGTAATAACTCCGTTTGGCCTATTCGAGTTTTTGCGCATGCCGTTTGGGCTTAAAGGCGCTGCGCAGACGTTCTAACGCATGATGGACACAGTGTTGCGCGATCTCCCCTTCGTATTCGTCTACCTGGACGACATCTTGGTAGCCAGCGCATGCGAAGACGAACACGAAAACCACCTCACAGCAGTTTTCCGGAGGTTGGGAGAGCACGGGTTAATAATCAACCCAGCGAAGTGTCAGTTTGGGGTGACGCAGATTGATTTTTTGGGGCAACGTGTCTCTCCAGAAGGAGCGGTTCCTCTGCCTGACAAAGTGCACGCGGTAACAAATTTTCCCCAGCCACAAACGGTCAAGGCATTACAGGAGTTTTTGGGAATGGTGAATTTTTATAACCGTTTCCTCCCCCGCGCAGCGCCGCTCATGCAACCATTGTATGGCGCACTAAAAAAACAAAAACCCACAAATAAAATCGAATGGTCTCCGGAGCGAGAGCGAGCATTCTCGGAGGTCAAAACAGCCTTGGCAAATGCTGCGTTGTTAGCACATCCAGACCCAACGGCCCGCATAGCGCTCACTACTGACGCGTCATATGTGGCCATAGGGGCGGTCGTGAAGCAGCATGTAGCCGGGGCTTGGCAACCGCTCGCCTTTTTCAGCAGGACTTTGCGCAATAGTGAACGAAAATACAGCACATTCGACAGGGAGTTGTTAGCTCTCCACTTGGCCATTCGCCACTTCCAGTTCTGGCTGGAGGGACGCCGTTTCACCGCGTTCGTTGACCACAAGCCGCTGACATTCGCGATGGCCAAGGTTTCAGAACCGTGGTCAGGCCGGCAGCAGAGGCAGCTGGCCGCCATCTCAGAGTTTACTACTGATATTCAGCATGTGGCGGGTAAACTGAATGTAGTGGCAGACTGTCTCTCACGCGCCGTGGCGGCCCCGGTCCGCGTGGGGATAGATTATGCAGCCATGGCCGCGGATCAGGTTAGCGACGCTGACGTGCGCGCGCTCCAGTCTGGACCAACAGGGTTAAGGCTGGAGAACGCCCTGGTCCGCGTGGGGATAGATTATGCAGCCATGGCCGCGGATCAGGTTAGCGACACGGATGTGCGCGCGCTCCAGTCTGGACCAACAGGGTTAAGGCTGGAGAACAGGGTGCTGCAAGACGGTACGCCCCCCCTAATCTGCGATGTCTCCACTGGGCGACCACGTCCTGTGGTACCGGCCGCGTGGTGCCGCCGCGTTTTTGACTCGATTCATTCTCTGGCGCACCCGGGAGTGCGCGCGTCGGTCAAAATGGTGGGAGAGAAATTTGTATGGCCGAGCCTGCACAAACAAGTTAGGGAGTGGGCAGCAGCCTGCATGGCTTGTCAACGAGCCAAGGTACACAGACACACGAGAGCTCCCTTGGAGCCGTTTCACATCCCGGCTAAGAGGTTCAATCATGTTCACGTGGACCTCGTAGGCCCCCTCCCGCCGTCACAGGGGTGCACACACCTTCTGACAATGGTAGACCGCATCACGCGCTGGCTGGAAGTGGTCCCACTGGCGTCAACCACAGCCGAGGAAGTGGCGCGCGCATTTTTAACAGCATGGGTAGCGTGCTTTGGAGTCCCGTCGGACATCACGTCCGACAGAGGCCCTCAATTTGTTTCCGAACTTTGGTCAGCAATGGCCCGCAGCCTGGGGGTAACGATCCACCGCACAACCACGTACAATCCGCAGGCTAATGGGTTATGCGAACGTTTTCATAGGTCATTGAAAGCGGCTCTCAGAGCGTCGCTTACGGATGCAAATTGGGTGGACAGGCTGCCGTGGGTTTTATTGGGGTTGCGTTCTGCACCTAAAGAGGATTTAGAAGCCTCCCCGGCCGAGCTAGTTTTTGCGCAGCCACTTCGGCTGCCCAGGGAGTTTCTCCCAGATAATCCTGCGCCAGAATGTTCCCCGGCTCCGCGGTTGCAGAGCGGCACGGAATCGGGCACGCTGCCTGGCCCTATTCACCACAGTTTTCCGCACGTTTTTGTACCTAAGGCTTTAAAAAACGCGGAGTTTGTTTTTGTCAGACACAATGCCCATCGCCCGCCGCTACGACCACCTTATGATGGACCATTTAGAGTGCTGGAAACAGGGGATAAGCATTTTTTGCTAGATTTGGGGGGCAGGAAGGAAAAGATTGGTATAAACAGGCTCAAACCCGCCTTTGGGGTGGCGGACGAGGACGTGCTGTTGGCCAGGGCTCCTCGGCACGGCAGACCCCCTAGGGGACATTTCCCAGAACACCCACAGGGATTGACTAACAGTTCTCACCCCCAGACAGCAGCCCCCCAGCAGGATGGCGCCGCGGAAGTGGTGAAGCCTGCTTACAGCAGATACGGGAGGAGACTGAGGCCCAAGCAGCACGTGGGCTGATGTGTAATGATTTTATCATGACATGCAGACTGTTATTCCGTTGTTCCAGCTTAGACGTTTGGGGGGGGTCATGTGGGACATATATGCGCATATGTATATCACTTTATGCTTCATATGTATGCCACTGTAGGCTTCACATCTCAGATCGAACAAAGGACTGAGTCTCCTTGGAGACAACAGGATGATGTGAAAGTTTAGTCTTTGGTATGCAAAGAGATGGCCTTGGGGGATTTCCTGGCTGCCAGAGACTTTGGGGGGAGGTGATAAGATCTAAGAGAAGATGCATTGTGACTGGGGATTAAATACAATGTGACTGTGAGCTTTGAAGGTCCTGGGGTATATAAAGGATGAATGTCTGGGTTTCTTCCTCTTTTCTGTTTTGCTGATGTTGGAAGATGTGAATAAACCTGACTCGTGAGATAAACTCTGCCTCGTCATTTTCACATTTCCACAGTATTCCCGTTTTTGTATTTACCTCATCCTCACCCTTATGGTTCGTTTCTCTCTGTTAGTATTATCTGATCTGTCTCTCATTTTGTATTTGTTTCATATTTATTGTCAGTTTCCTTTTTGTCATATTTCTGGTCTGTGCTTTTACTTTGACAGCGTGTGTTTATTTCCTCTGCAGCTCAAGTTCACGGGCTGACACAGCTGTCAACTGTTGTCTGATTACTCTCGCTCATGTCACCCACACCTGTAATCATTTGTATTCATTTCCCTTGTCCTATTTAAGGGCTGCTGCACAGCAGTTCATTGCAGCAACCTTAACTAAATTTTCAGATGTTAGTTCTACATCTTCTCTCCATTTCCTACCAGCGTGTGTTCCACGCCTCATCCGGTGTGTCATCCAGGCTGTTTTCATTTTTCCCATTTGGCTATTTGGTCTTACCGGCATGCATCCAACGCTTCAGCCTACCTTATTATTTCCCGATGTGCGTTCCACGTCTCAGCCTGAAGGCTGTTCGTCACCTCTGTACTCCTGCCAGTCCAGCGTTTGGGTCTTCAGTCCCCCCCCCCCCCCCGGACTGGGCCAGTTCATGGCAATATAAAGAAACCTTCAAAACAAGGCTACAGTTACACTGCAGGTCTTAATGCTCAATTCCGTTTTTTTGCCGAGATCCAATTTCTTTGTGTGCGCATTCACATTATAATTTAAATGCTACCCCTATCAGACTCCAGCGTGAATGGTCTACAGCTATGAAGTAAATATGGTTGCAGTCACGCTGCAGGTTTTAATGCTCAATTCTGATTTTTTTGCACAAATGTGACCCATATCTGATTTTTTAATGAATGTCTGAACAGCACATATCTGATTTTTTCACACCAGATCCAGGCCACTTTCACATGTGGTAATAATTCGGATACATATCTGATATTTTCCAAAGCGACCTTAGTCTGAACTTTCATGTTGCATTTCATCCGACTTTTTCCTCATTGAAGTGAGACAGACGCTACAATTCTGTGGTGGAGGATACAGCAAGCACGGCAGACACAGCTGATTTGTGCTCTCTTTTTAATCAATCTTCTTCCCTTTATCACTGGATTGTAATTTTGCCAGCACCGACTACACAATAACTTCAAAATTTCGGGGCGGGGGGGGGGGGGTCGGGACTGAAACCGCCAGACAAGCAAGCACACTAATGGCACATTTACTGGATGCTGCAAATTCCTTTTTCCCTGTAAACGGCACTCTGTGAGTCCTGGCCGCTGTAATATCTAAAATGCAAAAGTTAACATGGACATGACTGTGGAGCAGAATGGCCATATAGGGGGACACACAGGAGAGGGGAGTCTGACGGCTCCTCCTTCCTGCAGCAGGACCAGTGTTATGCTGCTGGTACTACGAGCCGTGTAGTTTATTAGGGCAAGAGCCACTGACAACATCAGTGGGTGACAGCCCTATTGTAATCGCTAGGATTATTTATTATTAACCTTATTTATACAGGTAATCTCAATGAGACACGGGGTCTCGTTTTAAAGAGAGCTGTTAGTCACAGTGAATTAATCAATCATTTCTGTTGAAGCAGAGCTGATCACAGCGGTCATCTGGTGTGTAGAGGAAGGGAGCTGGTCTCATATTTATGATTTTAACATTTTATTTTGCTGCGCTGCATCAGGGTGAAGAAGTTCTGTCCCCCAAACACAACGCTGTGTCTGACGCTCTGTTTTCTTCTGCGCATGCGGGTCATTTCATAGCTGTAGATCATTCATACTGGAGTCTAATTTGGGGTGCATTTAAATAATAATGTGAATGTCCACACAAAATAATCGGATCTCGGCAAAAAATTGGAATTGAGCATCAAGGACTGCAGTGTAACCGTAGCCTATGAGCCCCAGACGATTGAGGGGGACGGAATTTCTTCAGCTTGATGCAGTGCAGCAAAACAAAATGTTAAAATCATTCAGAAATGATTATGCACAAAATAAATGACACCAGATAACTGCTGTGATCAGCTCTGTTTTAACAGAACTGATCGATTAGACAGCTTTCTTGAAAATGAGACCCCGTGTCTCAGTGGGATTACCTGTACAAATAAGGTTAATAATAAATAATCCTAGCGATTACAATAGGGCTCTCACCCACTGACCAGTGGCTCGGGCCCTAAGAAACAGCATGGCTCACACCAGCGGCGTAACACCGGTCCTGCACAGGAAGGTGACGCTGCCAAAGATTCCCCTCTCCTGGACAGTGTGTTTTCGTATCCCCGTATCTGGCCATTCCACTCCACAGTCATGTCGGTATTAACTTTACATTTTAGATATTACAGCGGCCAGGACTCACGGTGTGCTGTTTACAAGGAAAAAGGAATTTGCAGCATCCAGTAAATGTGCCGTTACTCTGCGCCTGCTTGTCCGACAGATTCAGTCCCCAACCCCCACCCCCCCAAAAAAATAATTTTGAAGTTATTGTGCAGTCGGAGCGGACAAAATTACGATCCAGTGATAAAGGGAAGAAGATTGATTAAAAAGAGAGCACAAATCAGCTGTCTGCCGTGCTTGCTGCATCCTCCACAACAGGATTGTAACATCTGTGTCACTTCAATGAGGAAAAAGTTGGATGAAATGTGACATGACAGTTCAGACTAAGGTTACTTTGGAAAATATCAGATACGTATCCGAATTAGAACCACATATGAAAGTAGCCTGGGTCTGGTGTGAAAGAAATCAGATATGTATTGTTCAGACTGTCATTAAAAAAAAAAAAAAAATCAGATATGAGTCACATTTGTGCAAAAAAAATCAGAATTGAGCATTAAAACCTGCAGTGTGAACATAGCCCAATATAGACATAATCATAATATCCCCTGCAGAAAACATCTCATGGAAATATCAAAGATACCAGATCACTAATAAATAGGCATCAAACAGTAATGCTTACTATAAAAATAGGAATATTTAAAGTATCACAAATCTTTAAAACTATGAGGCAAAAAGGTTCAAATGATTATGAAACCCCCAAAGCTATTAAAATATCAAAAGTGGCATCTCCATAATATGAGGACCCCTTATAATACCTAAAAATAAATATGAATCACTCTACAACTGAAACAAGACAATATCACACTGATTTACAAAAATGTGTATATATAGTAGCTGAGATGAGGAACTTCATAAAAAAGGTCTAATATCAAACTCTTCATTTAGGCCCTTTGGCGCCAATGTGCTCAGGGTATGAATCCAAAAGGATTCCCGTTTAAGGAGTAAAGAGTTCAAATCACCTTCTCTACGTGGAAGTTTAACTGCTTCAATAACAATAAAGCATGAAGTAGAAATATTGTGTTTCTCCTGTTGAAAATGTGAAGCTACCAAACTTGAAGTAACATTATTTCTGATTGTACTTCTATGTTCAGAAGTATGCGTTTTCAGTGCTCGACTTGTTTTACCAATATATGCCAATCCACAAGGACAAGTAAGCAAATAAATAACATCTGCTGTAAAACAAGAAATGAAACATTTAAATTTATATTTCTTACCCGAATGTGGATGACGAAACGTTTCTGTTCTAGATGTAAAATTACATTGTTGACAGTGACCACGTGGATAATTATCAACCCTATCAAGACTGGGAACGTGTAAAGGTGTAGAAGGTGAAGTATCAGCCCTCACCAACCAGTTCCTCAAATTAGGGGGTCTCTTACAGTGGTGGGAAAAAAGTGTTTGCCCCCTTTCTGATTTCTCATTTTTTTGTATGTTTGTCACACTTAAATGTTTCAGATCATCAAACAAATTTAAATATTAGACAAAGATAACACAAGTAAACACAAAATGCAGTTTTTAAATGAAGGTGATTATTATTAAGGGTACAAAAAAATCCAAACCTACAGTACATGGCCCTGTGTGAAAAAGTGACACCCCACCCCCCCGTTAAAACATAAATTAACTGTGGTTTATCACATCTATGGAAAGTTAAGTTCAATTTCTCTAGCCACACCCAGGCCTAATTACTGCTACACTTGTTCTCAATCAAGAAATCACTTTAATAGCACCTGCCTGACAAAGTGAAGTAGACCAAAAGATCCTCAAAAGCTAGACATCATGCTGAAATCCAAAGAAATTCAGGAACAAATGAGAAACAAACTAACTGAGATTTATCAGTCTGGAAAAGGTTATAATGTGGAGGAACAAAGTGACGAGACATGAGAGCTGCTAGTTCAGAACTTTATTCAACTCCAGGAACAACATGAATGAATCTTGGCACCAATGCGTACACATAAATCTTCCCCGTCTCTCCACCCTTCTTCCCAAGTCACTGGGTGTGAGTGGAGCCTCCTAGTGGTCCACCACAATAAAGCCATTTCTAAAGCTTTGGGACTCCAGCAAACCACAGTGAGAGCCATTATCCACAAATGGCGAAAACATGGAACAGTGGTGAACCTTCCTAGGAGTGGCCGGCCGACAAAAATTACCCCAACGGCGCAGCAACGACTCATCCAAGAGGTCACAAAAGACCCCACAACAACATCCAAAGAACTGCAGGCCTCACTTGCCTCAGTTAAGGTCAGTGTTCATGACTCCATCATAAGAAAGAGACTGGGCAAAAATGGCCTGCATGGCAGAGTTCCAAGACAAAAACCGCTGCTGAGCAAAAAGAACATAAAGGCTCGTCTCAGTTTTGCCAGAAAACATCTTGCTGATCCCCAACACTTTTGGGAAAATACTCTGTAGACTGACAAGACAAAAGTTGAACTTTTTGGAAAGTGTGTGTCCCATTACATCTGGCATAAAAGTAACACAGCATTTCAGAAAAGGAACATCATACCAACAGTAAAATATGGTGGTGGTAGTGTGATGGTCTGGGACTGTTTTGCTGCTTCAGGACCTGGAAGAGTTGCTGCGGTAAATGGGACCATGAAATCTGCTGTCTACCAAAAAATCCTGAAGGAGAATATCCGACCATCTGTTCGTGATCTCAAGCTGAAGCACACTTGGGTTCTGCAGCAGGACAATAATCCAAAACACACCAGCAAGTTCACCTCTGAATGGCTTAAGAAAAACAAAATGAAGACTTTGGAATGGCCTAGTCAAAGTCCTGACCAGAATTGAGATGCTGTGGCATGACCTTAAAAAGGCAGTTCATGCTTAAAAACCCTCCAATGAGGCTGAATTACAACAATTCTGCAAAGACGAGTGGACCAAAATCAAAAAAAAAGCTTGATTGCAGCTGTTGCTGCTAAGGGTGGCCCAACCAGTTATTAGGTTTAGGAAGCAATCACTTTTTCACAAAGATTCACACAGTTTTCACACACAACTTTTTTCCCCTTTAATAATAAACACCTTCATTTAAAAACTACATTTTGTGTTTACTTGTGTTATCTTTGTCTAATATTTAAATTTGTTTGATGATCTGAAACATTTAAGTGTGACAAACACACAAAAAAAATGAGAAATCAGGAAGGGGGCAAACACTTTTTTACACCACTGTATACACCACACCAGGAGAATTAGAGAAAACAGACCTTAAAGTGGGTCTGAATCTATAATGTGCCAGTGTTCCTTAATCACATTTTCAATAGCCCTAGATACAGGTGAAAACTGAATGGCAGGAACAATCCTCTGCTCAGTTTTCTTCTTTTTAATATCAGATAAACATTCAGTCAGAGTTACATTTGTGAAAGGTGTCAGAGCATCTTGGATCCATGTACAGTATCTTTATAACCTCTTTGTTTAAAATGGTCCTCCATTATTTTACTTTGAATAATAAAGTCCTCATCTGCGCTACAAATACGTCTCATCCTGTTAAACTGAGGCACTGGAAGATTCTTTTTAAGACTTATAGGATGATATGAATCTGCATGTAAAATAGAATTTCTGTCTGTAGGTTTACGGTACAAGTTCGTTTTCAATTTATTTTTATCCTTAGACACCAGAACATCAAAAAAGTTCATTACATTTAAATGAGAAGACATAGTAAATTTTAGATGATCATTCTTTGAATTTATAAAGTTCAAGAACGACTGCAAAAGAACATCTGGTCTTTTCCAAATGAAAAAATATCATCCAAATATCTCCTCCAATAGGAAATATAATGAATAAATGAGTCTATCTGATGACTGAAAACCATTTCTAATTCATACCATCCAACATACAAAAAAAAAAAAAAAACTTGGGAGACATTTTAGATCCCATTGCCACCCCTGATGTCTGAAGAAAAAAATCATTACCATACAAAAAATAATTTGAGGTGAGTATTAACTGAATAAGTTCCAAAATACACTCAGTACTAGGAGAATAACCTTGTGATCCAGAAAATATTTAACTGCTGGAAGACCACCGTCAAAAGGAACATTAGTATATAAAGATTCAATATCCATAGAAACCAGAATATGAAAATTCTCAGTATCTTCTATAGCTAGAATACATTTAATAAAATCCATTGAATCTCTAGTATATGATTGGAGTGATTTAACTATGGGCTGTAAATAACAATCCACAAAAGCAGAAATTTTCTCTGTTATAGAGCCGATAGCAGCAATAATTGGTCTCCCGGGTCCAAAAATGTTTTGTGTATTTTTGGAAGAATATAGAATACTGGGGTAATAGGAGACTCAACAAACATACAGTATATAAGTATTGTTGTTTAGTAGTCGCCCTGTTCCAGTAAGGTCTTAAATTTATTGTGTACAAGTTGTTTGATCTCAGAAACAGGATTAGAAGTTAATTTCCTATAGAATTTTTCATTTGCTAATTGTCTTCTTATCTCTTCATCATACTTAATTTCTCTAATATTACAATAGCACCTCCTTTACCTGCATTTTATATCACCAAAGAATCACCTCCTCTTAATAATCTCAATGCTTCATGTTGCTCAGGTGTCAAATTATCAGCCATTTTATATTGCCTCCTCTTGTTCAAAATAGTCAGTGTATCTCTTTCCACCAAACGACAAAATGTGTCCAAAGAAGAATTCCAATGTTTTGCTGGAATAAAAAAGGATTTACCTCTAAATGGGATGGAAGATTGAATAGTTGATCAGCATTTTATAATATTTGATGCTGCATTTTTCTCATTAGTTTGCTTTTTCTTTCAAATTTGCAACTTTTCTCTAATAGATTTGTGGCTTTTTCCTCATACATTTGCAACTTTTTCCTCATTAGTTTGCAATTTTTTTCTTGTAAATTTGCAACTATTTTTTTATAAATTAGATTTTTTCCACATAAATTTATAAATTTTTACTGTAAATTTGTGACTTTTTTTTCTTCCAAATTTGCAACTTCATTCTTGTAAATGTATGCCTTTTTCCTTATTAGTTTACTACTTTGTTATTTTAATTTTGTAAATTTTTTCTAATAAATTTGTGGCTTTTTCTCAGGCATTTGCAACTTTTTTCTTGTAAATCTGCAATTTTTTTGTAATAAAGTTGTGGCCTTTTTCTTTTAAATTAGCATATTTTTTAACCTTTTTCCTTTTAAATTAGTGACTTTTTTCCTTTACATTTGTGACTTTTTTCTCATAAGTTTTGTGTAAATTCATGACTTTTTTTATTTAGATAAATTAGCAATTTTTTCACTTATCTGCAGCATCATTAACGCCTCCCTCAGCTCTGGCTCAGTCTCTGATCTCCCAAAACTCGCGGCAGTCACCCCAGTCCTCAAAAAACCTGGACTAAACCCTGACATCATGAATAACTTTCATCCCATCTTCAACCTGCCCTTCTTGTCCGTCCAAAATCCTAGAGTGTGTTGTTGCCACCCATCTCAAAACCCATCTCACCTCTCATTGGAGGAAATAATGTCCTCCTTTTAGCCGACGTCCTCCTTTCAGCCGACTCTGGACTCCTGAACATTCTCATCATGCTCCGCCTCACAGCTGCCTTTGATACAGTCAACCACTCCATTCTCCTCTCCCATCTGGAAACCTGCCTCAACATCACTGGAACAGCTCTCTCCTGGTTCCACTCATATCTCTCATATGTGGGCTGCACGGTGGAGCAGTGGTTAGCACCGTGGCAGCACAGTTTTACCCTCGGCCGGGGGATCGCGGGGACCGTGAGATCGTGGGTTCAATCCCTGCTCCCGGCCAACAGTGATCTGTGTGGAGTTTGCATGTTCTCCCCGTGTTTGCGTGGGTTTACTCCGGGATTTCTAAAGTTTCCTCCCACATGCCAAAAACATGCAGGTTAGGGAGTTAAGGGGCGCTTGCGCACGCAGCGACCGGCAGCTGGTGGCTTGTCACCAGACTGCAAAACAAATCTACCTACGGGTACAAAATAAGTACAAAAAAAAAAAAAAAATCTCACTAGCAGACAGCAATTCATCCACGTCAACAACTGCACCTCTCTCACAGGCCCCCTCTCCCATGGTGTTCCCCAGGGTTCTGTGCTTAGTCCTCTTCTCTTCATCATCTATATACTCCCACTTGGTAACATCATTGGCCGACATGGCCTTAACTTCTATTGCTATGCCGACAACCTTCAGATCTACATTTCGACTAACTGAATAACCACAGTAACCTGCTCCATACTAGAAAACTGTCTTTCTGAAATAAAATCCTGGATGCAAAAGAACTTTCTACAACTCAACTATGACAAGTGTGATATTCTGAGGCCCAGAATCCCTCATCAAAACCAACCACAACTTCAACCTCACTGTTGCCAACTCCACACTTTCTCCATCTCCACAGCTACGAAACCTTTGAGTCATCTTTGACAGCCACTTCATTTTTGAACCGCACATCAATCATGTCACCAAAACTTTCTTCTTCCACCTAAAAAACATAGCCCGACTCATCCCTCACTCATCTCCTCCACCGCAGAAACCCTCATACACACATTTATCACATCCAGACTCAACTATTGTAATAGCATTCTTTACAACTCCTCATCCAAATTCCTCCAGAAACGTCAATACATTCAGAGCTCAGCTGCCCATCTCCTTACCCAGTCCCGCTCCCACGACCACATCATCCCTGTCCTCCAGAATCTCCACTGGCTCCCAATCTCACAACGCATACAGTTCAAAGTCCTTCTCCTCACCTTTAAAGCGATCCATCACCAGGCCCCTTCCTATCTTACCAACCTGTTGCACCAGCACACCCTCCCCCCCAACCCCCACACTGCCTCCATTCCTCTGATGCAAACCTCCTCTCTCTACCACACAGAACCAAGCACAGAACCTGGAGGGACAAAGCCTTTTCCATCGCCGCCCCCTCCCTCTGGATCTCTCCTCCCAACACATCTGTGACTGCACAGACTTAAACTCCTTCAAATCCCTCAAAGCCCACCTGTTCAGACTTGCTTTTAATTTTAATTTTAATTGTGCATTTTTTTTCTCTAATGTAAAGCATCTTTGAAGGCCTTGGGAAGCGCTATACAAATAAAATGTATTATTATTTTTTCCTGCTAAATTAGCAACTGCTCAAAAATGACATACTGCATTGTAGTGGCTGCTGACCTTTTTCTCAGTCCATTTGATGAGATGCCAGCTTTATGGAAACACCAGAGTAACCTTGGAGGAAATAAAACACAGCATTCCAACTGTAAACTTGTGGCCATGAAAATGTTGAGTGGCTACTAGCCCCAGAGGCTAGTGAACACAAATGTTAATGTCAAACCCTGATTACAACCAAGAAATGACAACCACACGAACAACAAAAAAACAACCACAGATGCATTTAACCACAGCAAACAGATGGGCTTGCAAACTGATGGGATGATCCCAAGAAATCTGGAAGAATAAAACACTTATTTTGACTTATTTGACAAAAAATATAATTTAACCTGACACATCCACCTGCAAATGTTAAACGGCAGCTCTGAAATTGTTAGGCACTATGAGCAGAGTGTCAGATTTATGTGCATTCTCACAGGTTTTAAGTGAGCTGTACGGGTTGCCAAATATTCGCTCAGTAATGATATATATGTTGGCAGAATTCTTAATAAATCACCCCCCTTTCACCTAATATGCTGTAAAGCTGTTCAGAGTCGCAAGGAATAAAAATCTCCCCACCTGTGAATGAGTGGGTTTGTGCTGGAACAGACAGCAGAAACCTGCAATGAGTGTGTTTAAATTAATCATTTAAAACCTATAACCAGCAGCCCTTACGGGTGAAGGGACGCGGCAAATGTTGAAAAACAAGCATCATATCCTTAGTTTAGACTGCAAATTTACTCTGTGTTACTGCTGTACATAAATTCAAGGTTTGGATGCTGTGTTATTTGAGTTATAAGTAACTTCTATGCACCGTCATAGCTGTTGTGCACCATGAGTATACAGTAGGTGCTACAGCAGCGATACAAGCCCAAACACAGCACATAAATTTGTCCACATGCACAGTGTGTGAACGTCAGCATTTACGTAGAAAAAAAAAGGATGCAGACGACTGTTGTGAGTTGAACGGAAGTGTCTTTTTGCTGAAAAAGAGCTACTGGGAAAGACAATAGCACTATTTGTGCCTTCATCTGAATGCTGCAGTCTTTGGAGGTCTGTGTCTGGTACATTTTACACACTGTTGCTAGGCAATGATGAAAGCAAATGTACATACTTGAGCACTGTTTAAAATACTAGAAGAGCTGCAGCGGGAATTGCTGACTTGAGCAAGTATAAGTCAGGTGTCAGCAACCTCTACAGTGGAATAAGTAACAATGGCAATTTTTTGCACCCAAAAATCTGGGCAAAGCCATGAAACATTATTAAGTGTGTATGGGAAGCTAGCTCCACTGAGCAGAGGCTGCGCTACACTTTCTCGCTCCCTGTCAGTTTGACAGACAGGGTTGTATAAATGATCTATTAATAATAATCTATTTGTACCCATCATTCAGGGCTGGGCTGTATCGGTACATTTGGCCACCCACGATACATAAAATGCCTATATCGCACATATCGACTATAATTTGTCACATTACTATGTACCAGGACTTCATTCCATGCAGAGTCTCTGTCTCTCTCTCCCCAGCTACTACTGCTGATGCTACGTATGTAGCAGCTCAGTACTGCTGTTCCTCCAACACCACCAACCCCACCTTCACGAGCGAACTTTCAAAATAGGAGCTCCTATCAGTCTTGCAAACCTCTAAAATAAAATAAGAGTAAGCAACTGGCCAAATGGAGAACTGATGAAACGTAGACACATAAAGCACAGAAATAAGCAAAGAACAGAGACTGGCTAGCAGATAATATCTGCTATAAAATGGACATGTTGGAATTACAGGTAAAAGTTAAACTAGATCAGGCTCAGTGCAATCTGTTAAAATGAAAGACAACCTATAGATTTTTTCATCACTGCTAAAAAACCCAAACAGTTCAATTCACGCAAAATCAGTGATTCGCCGCATCTGTTGCACAATCTTGCAACTTTGTCCAATGACAGCAACTTCCCCACAATTTTGGGCAATCCTCGTCAACTTCCACCAATTTCGCCAATCAAATTTGCCCCTGAGTAGCACTCAAATGCTCAGTCTAACCAATCAAATGCATCACTACACTGCACTCACTTCTGTGTTTACAGTGAGTATTAACAGAACACATCAGCAAAAAACAGAGTGTGTGATTTTTTTTTTAAAAAATCACTCACCGGCGAGTTTTCCCACACCATCCCTTCCTCTGTCTCCCCCGGTCTGCCGGTGGACGTCTCCTCACGTCTCCATCCTGATCGCATGCACAAAGTGCCGAGTTTGTGTTGAAAAAAGTCCGCCTGCCTGAAGAGCACCCTATCACGGGAGCGCGTGGGAAGAGAGACGCGGTAAAACCACAAAGAAACAAGCATATCTAACACTACAGCCAGTGTTTGAACATTTTATACATCTTTAGATGTAAAATCATGACTACATCTTGTCAATGAGCTTTAAAGCTATGAATCTCCGGTCTGAACACAGACCAATGTGCCCCACCAGCAAATCCCCAAGGAGAGCCCCTCCTCCCAGTGTGACCCCCAGTAAAGGAAAGATGAGTATCTGATGAGACAGGTGTGTGTCAAGACACGCAGCAGATAGGCAGACAGGGAGGAGTAAGGCACAGGAGGAGAAAGAATATTCAGTAATTTTTTTTTTTTCAGAAAAACACCGACTTCGATAGACAATAGAGAGCAAGAGAATAAATTAGTTATTTTTTCTGTGGGCTCGGTAAGGAGTGGTTGGGGACTGCTGCGGTTAGGGAGTTTTCAAATGAAGGTGCTGCCATAATTTCCAAATCTGTAGTATACTCCTTAACATACAGTACATTCAATGCAATTTAGATGCTGTAATGGATATTGTGTTAATATCTGTATTTGCTGTTGCACAAAAAGTTTTTCTGTATAGCAGAAGTTTCTGCTTAATTTACAAATCACTGTTTAATAGGAAATTTTTGACAATCATGTGCATTTCTTGTGGTATTATAGAAAATCATTGCACGAAACTATGGAAAAAAAAAAAGCATCTGCTTTAAAATTTGTAATTCTTCCCACAGTTTTTAGTGCAAAAAAAAACTCTCAAAACATTACAATTTTTATTGCAACTTTTTAAAAAAGCTCATGCAAATTTGGCTTTTGGGGCTGCAGCAATCATAAAAACATCCCGCAAAATCCTGAAGGGACTGTCTTTAGTATATGCAACTTTCCTCTCATAAATGTGCAACTATTTTCTCAGAAATTTGTGCTTTTCTCATAAATTTGCAAGTTTTTTCTCACTATTTTCTAACTTTTGCATCATAATGTTGCAACATTGTTTTGCATAAATTTGCAAATTTTCACCTGTCATTTTATTTCTTTTTCTTATATTTGCTAGTAAATGTCATGATCCTGAGCACAGTTGGGGGCCATGCTCAGTTCCAGTCTTAAGTTTAGTCCTTTTCTGTCTGTTTGTTTGTCTCCGAGGTCATTCAGGGTCCCCTGCTAGCGCCCGAGGTCATAGAGGGTCCCCTGCTGTCGCCCAAGGTCATGGGGGTTCTCCTGCTGTCGCCCAAAATCGTGGAGGGTCCTTTGCTGTCACCTGAGGTCATCATGGATCCTTTGCCAGGGCTCGCCGAGGGTCATCGGGTGCCACTGGGGGTCCCCACTGATCAGTCTTCGTCGCTGGTTGGTTGCCTCACGGGGCAGGTGCTCCCTTCCCCTAGTGTCCTTCCTGGTCCACCATCATCAATGCCTGGCTCTGCTGTTGACCAGCAATTAACGTTGGGAACAAACCGTCCGCAGCCCTGGGTCCACTTTATTCACGCGTCCATGCGGTCCGTTGGGGGTGTGTGCCCCAGCTACCGCCTCTGGGAGGGAATGTGTTGTGCTTTGTGGCCCGTTGGCTCCTGGATATAGAGAGACCACCCGACAGACTGCGTCATTTGGTTGGGTGGCTTAAGACATCTGGAAAACCACCTGACGGCTATGCCAGCTGCTGCCTCGGGGGGGGGGGGGTGTGCCCTGCGACCTGTTAGCCCAGGGATGTGGGAAGGCCACATGACCAGCTGCATTGTCTGCTTGGGCGAATTTGGGACTCTGGAAGACCACATGAACTAGGTTTACTTGTCACGTAACACCATCAGTATCCTGTGCCATCTGTCATGAGTACTGTTTTTTGTTTTGTTTTTTTTTCTTGTTTTGCTTTAGTCCCTCCATGCCAAGATGCCCCCTCCTCCCATCCGGAGTGGCTTGTTTTTCTTGTAGGGGGTTCTTGTAGGGTGGGTTCTTTTTTTTTTTTTTTTTTTGATGTTGCCCTGGGGTGTCTGGGGGCACTGTCATGATCCTGAGCACGGTTGGGGGCCATGCTCAGTTCCAGTCTTAAGTTTAGTCCTTTTCTGTCTGTTTGTTTCTCTGTTTGTTTTGATCTTCTGTCTCTGGGTTTGGTTCATTTATGAGTTGTTGTATTCTTTTTTTTTTCCACAATATCTTTATTGAACCTTTTTTTTTTTTTTTAACAAACATGATACAAACAATCAAACACTAACACTAAAGTACTACAAAAAAAAAAAATGCACTAAAAACACCAACAACCACCAACAAAATCAAGTCTTCAACAATGCTCCTCTGTTTAGTCTAGACAATCCAATACATAAGTATACATATTATGTTCACCAGTTTGGAATTTACAAGGTCCACACACATCATTCACCTTCTTCTTCAAGAGTTATGTTTAAATTTTTTACATAATCAATAAAAGGTCTCCATATATTCTCAAACACAATTTCCTTTGATTTCAGTATATATGTTATTCTTTCTAATGGAAGGTTTGTTAACATCTGTCTTAACCACTGAGTCACATCTGGTCTATGAGTCTTTTTCCATAATAATGCAATACATTTTTTGGCATTAAGCAAACTGAGGTCTATGAATGTTCTTTCACTTTTATTAAAATTATGCTTTTCTGGGTACAGACCCAACAAAAACAGTTTAGGATTCAATATGATTTGTTTTGAAATTATTTTTTCAATTGTTACCCTCACCTCTTCCCAAAACATTCTTATTAATCTACATTCCCATAAACAATGAAATAGGGTTCCTTTACTTTCCATGCATTTTGTGCATGTATCTGGTATATTTTTGTTATATCTATTTAACTCCTCCGGTGTAACATACATCCGCATTAACCGAGTTGTTGTATTCTTAGTGGTATTCGTACAGTTTTGTCGAGTTATTGTGTGTCATTTTGTAGTTATGTGATTGTTTATATCTTTTGTGGTTGTGTTATTTTATTCTGTATTCCTTAGTTTTGGTCTGTGCTTTTATTTTGACAGTGCTGTGCAGCTTCTGGCTGTCAAACTGTTTTGCGAACTGCACTGCTGTCACTTGTTTTGATTACGTTATCTCTCATGTACCCACACCTGATTATCATCTGGTGCAGTGTTATTTAAGCCGACCGGTGTGGTTGTTCTTTGCAGCGGTCTTGCATCTCCAGACGTTGTTGTCACGTCCTTCGTTTGTAAGACAGTGTTCACGTCTGTGTCATTTCCTCCAGGTGTTCCCTGGCATTACCTGTAAGTGTTCATGTATGTGTATTTTGGTTTTCATTCGTCTTTATAAATGTGCAAAACTTAATGCCTGCGACTGCCATCCTCTGTTTAGCCTTAACAAAGGCGATTTTTGACAATAAATTTGTGAGTTTTTACACTTACAGTATATTTACAGCATTTTATATCGATTTTTATATTTTCTTTTAGTGATTTTTTTCTTTTAAGTTTACAGTTTTTTCTTCTTCTTCTTCTTTCGACTGCTCCCTTTAGGGGTTGCCACAGCAGATCATCTGCCTCTATCTCACCCTATCCCTGTAACATCAATCCTCTCCATGTCCTCCTTTACTACATCCATGGATCTTCTCCGTGGTCTTCCTCTTTTCCTCCTGCCTGACAGCTCCATCTTCATCATCCTTTGTCCAATATACTAGATTTATATTTGAGATTTATATGGCGCTTTACATGTCAAGCTACATCTCAAAGTGTTTCACAGTGAGTCCATTATTCATTCACTCCAGGCAAGACATTGATAGCGGTAAGCTACTTCTGTAGCCACAGCTGCCCTGGGGCAGACTGATGGAAATGTGGCTGCCAATTCACACCAATGGCCTCTCTGACCACTACCGGACATTTACACACATTCATACCCAGTGTCATGGACACTGGAGGATAGGTGGGTAAAGTGTCTTGCCCAGGGACACAACGGCAGGATGACTGGGGACAGTGGGATCCCAACAGCCAACCCTCCGGTTATTGGACAATTCACTCTACCTCCTGAGCCACTGCAGCCCGAAATATATCCACTATCCCTCCTCTGCACATGTCCAAACCATCTCAGCCTGAACTCTCTTATTTTGTCTCCAAACCGCTCAACCTGAGCTGCTAAACATTCACTTGAATGTTTAGCAGTTAATGTATGTCTCTCACCGGTAATGAATTTCAACATCGCAGTATTGTACAACCCACCCTCACACAATTCTTCTTTTTATAATGAATTAAGTGATCTGGTTAAACAACTTGAGAGGAGCAGAGAAACCATATTTTATGGTGATTTCAATATCAACTGGTCTGATAATAAGGAAAAACAGAAACTGAAAAGCCTCATGACTAAATTTAATTACAAACAAATGATCAAAGGACCCACCAGGATAACCAAACAATCGAGAACACTTATTGACATGGTATTCGCTAATAAACCAGAACAAATAACCAGAACCTATAATCTTGTAACTGGTCTCTCAGATCATAACATGGTTCTTGCTGTCAGAAAACTCACTAAAAAGCGACTACAGTATTTTGGAGGAGTCGATATTGACAAACCAAATTTTATTATTCCCAAATCAAAAAATGAGGAGTTTGAACATTACTTAGAGAATCAAAATTGGGAGCAGCTCATGTCAATAAACGAAGTAGATGATTGTTGTAACTTTATAACTGCAACAATTACGAAGTCCATAGAAAAATTTACAAAGCAAATTAAAAGTAGACAACAGAAGATTAACCTACCATGGTTAAATAATGAAATAAGAAAACTTATGAAGAGGCGAGACTCTGCATTGAAAACATCATTAACCTCTAAACTGCAAAATGATCACCTTGTGTACAAAAGTTTAAGAGATAAAGTGGTACAAGAGCTGCGAAAATCAAAAGTATCTTATTACAATAAACTGATAGATCATGCAAAGGGTAACAACAGTTCCCTATGGAGGCATTTAAATAACTTAACTAATAAAAAAAATGTTCAGAAGGGGGTAAAGGAACTTAGAATCAATGGCAAGACCATCAGTGAGAAGGCTACATTGGCAAATGAATTTAATTCATATTTTGTGGGCTCTGTGGAAGACTTGACAAAAAACTTTGTGCCGCCAAATGTGCTCAACAACACAAATTCAATACTTCCAACAGATTCTTTTCACATCGATGAGGTAAATGAGGAGTTAATTGCTGGTATTGTCAAAACACTGTCAAACTCAAAAACTAATGATATCTACAACATGAGCACCTCCTTTCTCAAAACGCACAGCAAAATATTAATCAAACCACTGACTCATCTCATTAATCTCTCCATTAGGTCTAGTACATTTCCATCTGGCTGGAAAAAAGCTGTCGTCATACCAGTTCATAAATCAGGCAGTAAAGACGATATATGCAATTACCGCCCAATCTCTATTTTACCAGTCCTGTCTAAGGTTCTTGAAAAAGTTGTAGCTACACAGATGATAGACTACTTACAAGACAGTCAACTTCTTCATCCACATCAATTTGGTTTTAGCCCAGGATACTCAACAGAAACAGCAAATTGTTGCCTTATTGAAAATGTCAAACAGTCCTTGGACAGGGGTAATGTGGTAGGAGCTGTTTTTCTAGATCTCAAAAAGGCTTTCGATACTGTAAACCACAGTTTGCTTTTATCCAAAATGGTATCTTTTAACTTCTCTCCAGACACATTAGACTGGTTTGCATCTTATCTCCAGAATAGAGAACAGTGTGTAAAAGTTCACCAGGATAAATCCTCACTTTTAAATAACCGTATGGGTATCCCACAAGGGTCCATTCTTGGTCCTTTACTTTTCAGCATTTTTATTAATGACTTGCCGCTACACTGCTCTGCTGCAACATGCCAACTTTATGCAGATGATGCAGTTATTTACACAGCTGCCAAGACTCCAGCACAGGCTGCAGATGTACTGTCTACAAGTATGGTTGATGTCCAAGAGTGGCTCCTCCAGAACCATCTATTGCTGAACCTTCAGAAAACAGTTTCAATGTGCTTTTCAATCAAAAAATATAACCTGCAATGTTTTAAAGTTAATATACATGATCATGACATCAGTTTAGTTACAGAATTCAAATACCTTGGCGTTGCACTAGATCCTCAACTCAAATTTAATCTTCATATAAAGAAAATTTCAAAAACAGTAAAAAAAAATCTGAACTGCTTTAAATTAATTAGATATTACATACCTTACGAACCTGCTGTACTGTATATGCATTCTATGGTTTTTTCTCATATATCATACTGTTTGACAGTCTGGGCTCAAGCAGCCCCTTCCACAATAAGACATATAGGTTCATTATATAATCAAACCCTAAAAATCTTGGACAAAAAGCCCATTAGGTGGCATCACTGTAATATTTTAAAAAAATACAACCTATTGAGTTTTGAGAGTTTCATTGACCTCTGTTCACTGAAATTAACTTTCAAATGTTTCCATAAATCAGCACCTGAGCCACTTGCTGGTTTCATCCAAAGACAGGACAGCAGCAGAGCCACCAGGAGTTCTGTTAACAATAACTGTAAAATATTCCACCGCAGAACCACATTTGGACAAACAGCTTTCTCTATAAAGGGCAGTCACATCTGGAACACAATGCCAAATGAAATTAAAATAATAACGGACTTTAAAACATTCACTAAAAAGGTTAAAAACTGGCTGAAAAATAAACAAGAATGTACCCATGTATGAAATGATTGTCTGCAGGGTGAGAGTGAATGAAGGGAAGGAATGAATGTGTTTGTTTATAGTGAGTGACGAAGGGAGGGAGGCCTGAAATAGGCAAATGTGTGTCAGGTTGTTATATTTGTGTATTTATAATATTTATAATTATGTATTTATAATGTATTTATGTTTTTTGCATTGATGTATGTGGTTATTGTGTATTCCTTTTTTTTTTTTCTTAACTTGTTTCTCCTTTCTAAAGCCCATCCAGGGACAAGAGTTGCAAATTAGCTAATAGCTATACACTCTGTGCAACACATCAGATTGATTGTCATTGATTAATTGTCTATGTTTATTGCACTGTCCCTGTCAAATAAACAAATCTATCTATCTATCTATCCCTCTGATGTACTCATTTTTAATCCTGTCCCTTCTAGTCACTCCCAATGAGAATCTTAGCATTTTCTAACTCTGCCAGCTTCCAGTTCCTCGTCCTGTCTTTTTGTCAGCACGACCATCTCCAAACCATACATCATCACAGGTCTCACTACCGTCTTGTAAATCTTCTCTTTCACTCTAGCTGCTATCCTTCTGTCACAAATCACCCCTGACACTCATCTCCACCTACTCCACCCTGCTTGCACTCTCTTCTTCACCTCTCTTGCACATTTTCCATTGCTTTGGATGACTGACCCCAGGTATTTAAACCCAGCTACCTTCACTACCTCCAGTCCTTCCATCTTCACCGTTGCACCTGCCTCCCTCTCATTCACACTCATGTATTCTATCTTGCTTCTACTGAATTTCAATCCTCCTCTCTCCAGAGTATACCTTCACCTCTCCAGGTTCTCTTCCACCTGTTCCCTACTCTCACTACAGATCACAAAGTCGTCTGCAAACATCATGGTCCATGGAGACTCCTGCCTGACCTCGTCTGTCAACCTGTCCATCACCATGGCAAACAAGAAGGGGCTCAGGGCCGATCCCTGGTGTAACCCCAACCCCACCTTGAACCCATCTGTCACTCCTACAGCACACCTCATCACCATATCGCTGTCCTTATACATGTCCTGCACCACCCTCACATTCTTCTCTGCTACTCCTGACTTTCTCATACAGCACCACACTTCCTCTCTTGGCACCCTATCATATGCTTTCTCTAGATCCACAAAGACACAGTGCAACTCCTTCTGACCTTCTCTATACTCCTTCAACACTCTTAAAGCAAACATTGCATCTGTACTACTCTTTCTTGGCATAAAACTGCACTGCTGCTCACTAATTGTCACCTCTCCTCTTAACCTGGCTTCAACAGCTCTTTCCCATATCTTCATAGTGTGGCTGATCGAATTTATGTCTCTCTAGTTACTACAGCTCTAAGCATCATCTTTGTTCTTGAAAATTGGTACAAAACACTTCTTCTCCACTCCTGAGGCATTCTCTCACTCCAACATCGTGTAAAACAATCTGGTTAAAAAAATCCACTGCCATCTCTCCTAAACATCTCCATACCTCCACAGGTATGTCATCTGGACCAACCGCCTTTCCATTCTTCATCCTCATCAAAGCTGAGCTCACTTTGGTCTTGCTAATCCTTGGGACTTCCTTGTTCACCATCTTTTCTTCATCCATCCTCCTCTCTCTCTCATTTTCTTTATTCATCTGCTCCTCAAAGTACTCCTTCCACCTTCTCAACAAACTCTTGTCATTTGTTATCACATTATCATTTCTGTCCTTATTCAGCCTAACCTGCTGCACATCCACTCCAGCTCGATCTCTCTGTCTAGCCAATTGATACAAGTCCTTTTCTCCTTCCTTAGTGTCCAGACTCTCACACAACTCACTATATGCCTTTTCCTTTGCCTTTGCCACCTCTTTTGTTGCCATGCGCCTATATTCCAAATACTCCTGTCTACTTTCTTCATCTCTGAAGAGCATCATCAACCAGCGGAATATTGCTTTTAACCAGGGTGACATCCCTCATAGCAGGGAGTTGCAAAAGCAAGTGAAAATGGAATTTAAACTTGCTAAAATCAACTATAAAAATAAAGTGCAATCCCTGCTGATTAATGGAAATTTACAGCTTGCTTGGGAGGGCGTAAACTTCATTGTGCGCATGCAGTCAAAAAACTGCCCAATTTCTTTTACTGGCAAGTCAAATTCAGAACTTGCAAATGATTTGAACATATTTTATAATCATTTTAAAATTTATGATTTTAGTGAAGAACAGTCAACGTACATACAGCTGTGGACAAAATTGTTGGTACCCCTCTGTTAATGAAAGAAAAACCCACAATGGTCACAGAAATAACTTGAATTTGACAAAAGCGGTAATAAATAAAAATTCTATGAAAATTAACCAATGAAAATCAGACAATGCTTTTGAATTGTGGTTCAACAGAATTATTTTAAAAAACAAACTCATGAAACAGGCCTGGACAAAAATGATGGTACCCTTAACTTAATATTTTGTTGCACAACCTTTTGAGGCAATCACTGCAATCAAACAATTTCTGTAACTGTCAATGAGACTTCTGCACCTCTCAGCAGGTAATTTGGCCCACTCCTCATGAGCAAACTGCTCCAGTTGTCTCAGGTTTGAAGGGTGCCTTCTCCAGACGGCATGTTTCAGCTCCTTCCACAGATGTTCAATAAGATTTAGATCAGGGCTCATAGAAGGCCACTTTAGAATAGTCCAATGTTTCGCTCTTAGCCATTCTTGGGTGTTTTTAGCTGTGTTTCGGGTCATTATCCTGTTGCAAGACCCATGACCTGCGACTGAGACCAAGCTGTCTGACACTGGGCAGCACATTTCTCTCTAGAATACCTTGATAGTCTTGAGATTTCATTGTACCCTGCACAGATTCAAAACACCCTGTGCCAGATGCAGCAAAGCAGCCCCAGAACATAACAGAACCTCCTCCATGCTTCACAGTACGGACAGTGTTCTTTTCTTGGTATGCTTCATTTTTGCGTCTGTGAACATAGAGCTGATGTGCCTTGCCAAAAAGTTCCAGTTTTGTCTCGTCTGTCCATAGGACATTCTCCCAGAAGCTTTGTGACTTGTCAGCATGCAGTTTAGCAAATTCCAGTCTGGCTTTTTTATGATTTGTTTTCAACAGTGGTGTCCTCCTTGGTCGTCTCCCATGAAGTCCACTTTGGCTCAAACAACGACGGATGGTGCGATCTGACACTGATGTACCTTGACCTTCGAGTTCACCATGAATGTGTTTAGAGGTTGTTCTGGGCTCTTTTGTTACCATTCTTCATCAAGTTTCCTCCTGCGGCCACGTCCAGGGAGGTTGGCTACAGTCCTCTTAAATTTCTGAGTAATATGTGCAACTGTAGTCACAGGAACATCAAGCTGCTTGGAGATGGTCTTATAGCCTTTACCTTTAACATGCTTGCTTATAATTTTCATTCTAATCTCCTGAGACAACTCTCTCCTTTGCTTCCTCTGGTCCATGTTTAGTGTGGTACACACCATGTCACCAAACAGCACAGTGACTATTTGTCACCCTTTAAATAGGCCGACTGACTGATTACAAGTTTGTAGACACCTGTGATGTTAATTAGAGGACACATCTTGGTTGAACATGTCCCTATGGTCACATTATTTTCAATCTTTTCTAGGGGTGCCATCATTTTTGTCCAGGCCTGTTTCATGAGTTTGTTTTTTAAAATAATTCTGCTGAACCACAATTCAAAAACATTGTCTGATTTTCATTGGTTAATTTTCATAGAATTTTTATTTATTACCACTTTTGTCAGATTCAAGTTATTTCTGTGACCATTGTGGGTTTTTCTTTCATTAACAGAGGGGTACCAACAATTTTGTCCACGTGTGTAAATGCTCCTCCACAACAGAGTGAAATAAATGTTGGTAATTTTAACCTCTGCCAAGGAGGTTATGTTTTCATCAGCGTTGGTTTGTCTGTCTGTCTGTCTGTCTGTTTGTTTGTTTGTTAGCAAGATAACTCAAAAAGTTATGGACGGATTTTCATGAAATTTTCAGAGATTGTCAGAAATGGGGTATCCTACAGATGATTACATTTTGGTGGTGATCCGGATCACCGGGGGAACTGTGCCGCTTGGCGGAGGTCTGCGCTCTCCGAGTGCTTTTCTAGTTCTGTCTGTAAACTCTTCAGGCAAGTGAAAGAAAGAAAAAAGCCCTGGCCAAGATAATATTAGCAGCTGACTTCTCAAGAACTGCTCAGAGTCTTTGGATGAATTTTTTTTATTTTATTTTCACAAAATCTCTTCAGCTTCATAGAGTCCCCCGTCTTTGGAAAGACTCTGTTATTGTACCTATGCCCAAAATTAGAACCCCCAAATCTCTTAATGACTTTTGGCCTGTAGCCTTAACTTCATTTGTTATGAAGGTCTTTGAAAAAATAGTCAAGAACGAGATTTTGTGTGAAATTGAGGGAAAGTTGGACCCCCTCCAATTTGCTTATAGGGCAGGTAGAGGTGTGGCGGATGCTGTAGGCACCCTACTCCACCAAATCCCGGGGCACGTGGATGTTGTGAAATCTTTTGTACGACTGCTTTTTATTGACTTTTCTTCTGCTTTAAATTGTATCCAATCTCATATTTTAGCAGATCGACTTACTTGTTTTTATAACATTAATCCTGGTTTAGTTTGTTTGCTCATTGGTTTTTTAACTGTTAGGTCTCAGGTGAGAGTCAATGGAGTTTTATCCAAAATTCTTTTATCTTCCACTGGCTGCCCCAAGGATGTGTTCTTTCACTGCTTTTATTTGTTTTATACACAAATAAGTGCCGAAGTCAACATGAGTGCTGACATGGTTAGTGGACCCAGTGACCAGACTCAGACTCAAGAATAGATTCAATTAAGTTTATTAACAGGAATGTGAGGGTGTGTGTGTGTGTGTGTGTGTGTGTGTGTGTGTGTGTGTGTGTGTGTGTGTGTGTGTGTGTGTGTGTGTGTGTGTGTGTGTGTGTGTGTGAATGTAAACAGGAACTGTAGGGGGAGAGCAGAACACCGTACAACCCGGCAACCCTAGGGACACACAACAGTCCTAGGCTTACTGTGTGCATGTGTGCAAAGATGTAGAGCCGCTCAGGTTCAGCTTGGTGGCTACGGCCAGGAGGACAGTGTTCGTGGCTCTTGTTGCAGTTGCTGGAGAGGACGATGAGCAGGGTGAATGATATGGCGTTGTCCGCCGCCAGGAAGGAAGGCAAGGGGTCCGCCCCCACAGAGAGGGGGAGATCCGCCGCCGCGGAACTCCGCCTGTGCACAGGGGACTGAGAAAGAGGATGAGAGGAATGAGCACGGCTTACGTGAGCTGGCGGTGAAGTCCTTCAGACACCGGTGGCAGGAGACTAAGAGCAAGGACAGGATCAGGCTTTGGCAGGAACTCAGGAACATAGGCAAAGGCAGGTGAAGCTCATATGGAGCATAGAGAGACGACTCCACACTGAAGCCCGGGCAGCACGGTAGATATAGCCCAGGCCCTGATGAAGAGCAGGTGTGTGTGCAGCTGATGGAGATGAGCACAAAAGCAGACCATAACAGTACTCCCCCCCTACGGAACACCTCTCGGCAGTCGTTCCAACCTACCTGGGTGCGTCCGATGGAAATCCCTGATGAGGTCTTTATCCAAGATGAAGGAGGGACGCACCCAGGACCTCCACTCCAGCCCATAGCCCTCCCATTCTACCAGGTATTGTAGGCCGCGACCCCAGCAACAGACGTCCAGGATGGCATTGACCTTCCATGCCGGGTCGCCGTCGATCACCATCGGCGGAGGTGGAGACCTGGGAGAGGGACACAGAGGGCTGGAACAGAAGGGCTTGAGTTGAGAAATGTGGAAAGTAGGAGAGATGTGGAGGGAGGGGGGGAGAGCTAGGCGCACAGAAACAGGGTTAAGAATGCCGGCGATGGCAAAGGGTCCGATAAACCGCTGGGACATCTTCCTGGATTCTGCCTTCAGGTTAATATTTTTGGTAGATAACCAAACCTGCTGACACACCTGGTAGGAAGGGGCTGGTGCCCTGCGGCAGTTGGCAACCATAGAATTGTGCTCTGCCGTGCGCCGTAGCACGGTCCGGGTAGCTCTCCACAGCCGGCGGCAGTGCCTCAGGTGTGCCCGGATGGATGAGACGGCGATGTCTCCCTCCTCCTCAGGGAACAATGGAGGGTTGTATCCGAGCAAAGCCTTGAATGGGGACATGCCGATAGCCGAGGAAACCATCGTGTTGTGGGCATATTCAATCCATGGTAGATACAAGCTCCATGACGCTGGGTTGGCGGTGGCCACACACCGCAGCGCAGCCTCCAGCTCCTGGTTAGCCCGTTCACATTGCCCATTGGACTGAGGGTGGTATCCAGATGACAGGCTCACCGTAGCCCCAAGGGCGTTGCAGAAGGCTCTCCAAACCTGGGAGATGAACTGGGGACCCCAGTTGGAGACTATGTCCAAGGGGATCCCGTGCAGCCTCACCACATGCTGGACGAGCAGGTCCGCTGTCTCCCTTGCTGTAGGCAGCCCCTGTAGGGGAATGAAATGAGCTGCGTCGACAATGGTGAGGACAGCAGAATAGTTATTAGAAGGTGGGAGGCCGGTGACAAAATCCAGTGCCACATGGGACCATGGCCTGCCGGGAGTAGGGAGAGGATGGAGCAGCCCGGCTGGAGAGGTTGAAGACGTCTTGCCAGCAGCGCACTGGGGGCAGGCACGAATATACTCCCCAACGTCCTTCTGAAGTGAGGGCCACCAGAACGATCTTTGAAGGAGCTCCACTATGCGCACCCTCCTAGGAAGCATAGGACCAATGGATGACCTCGCCCCGAATGGCCAATGTGATGAACAGCTTCCTCGCTGGCCCGCTGCCCGGGTCTGCTTCGGTGTCCTGCGCCCTCAGAACCTTCTCTTTGATGCCCCACGAGAGGGAGCCCACGACACATGAAGGAGGGAGGATAGGATGTTCTGCAGGTTCCGTAGTGTCTGAGGCAAACTGCCTGGAGAGGGCATCCAGTTTGGTGTTTTTGGACCCGGGGCGGTACGTGATGGTAAAATCGAAGCGTTCAAAAAACAGGGACCAGCGGGCCTGGCGAGCATTCAGACGCTTGGCTGTCTGGAGGTATTCCAGGTTCTTATGGTCCGTCCAGACCATAAACGGCTGAGAGGCCCCGTCGAGCCAATGGCGCCACTCCTCCAGCACGAACTTGACTGCCGGGAGTTCTCTGTCACTGATGTCATAGTTACGCTCCGCCGGGGAAAACCGACGGGAGAAGAAGGCTTTTCCACTGAAAGGGAACCTTGGGTGAGGTGAAGCGCATCAAGGGAAGAGCAATGGTACTATAATTTTGTATAAAGCAGTGGTAAAAATTGGCAAACCCCAAAAACTGCTGTAGCTGTTTCTTGGAGGAGGGAGTGGGCCATTCAACCACCGCCTTAATTTTACTGGGGTCTGGGAGGATCTCGTTATGGGAGATAATGAAGCCCAGGAAGGACGTCTTGGAGGCATGAAATTCACACTTCTCGGCTTTGACGAACAGTTTATTTCCCAGTAACCGCTGCAAAACCCGCCTCACATGCACCCGATGTTCGTCCAAGGACTGTGAGAAAATCAGAATATCGTCAAGGTACACAAACACAAACACACCCAGAAAATCCCTCAGGACGTCATTAATAAGATGTTGAAACACAGCGAGGGCATTAGTCAGGCCGAACGGCATCACCAGGTACTCAAAGTGTCCGCTGGGGATCCGAAACCCCGTCTTCCACTCGTCGCCCTCCCAGATCCGCACCAGATAGTATGCATTGCAGAGATCCAGCTTGGTGAACCAGGAGGCCCCCTGGAGGGAATTGAAAGCTGTGTTGAGAAGAGGGAGGGTGTATTTGTCCTTAACAGTGATGTTATTCATTTCCCTAAAATTAATACATGGCCTCAGTGAACCGTCCTTCTTACCAACAAAAAAAAAACAAAAACGCCCCCACCACCGAGGAAGACGGCCAAATTATGCCAGAGTTCAGGGATTCCTTAATATAAGCCTCCATGACTTCCCGCTTCAGGGGTGACAAGCTGTACTGGCGGCTTGACCGTAGCGGGGCTCCGGGACAGAGGTTGATGGCGCAATCATACAGGCCGTGAGGGGGAAGGGAAAGGGCCTGGGTCTTACTGAAGGCGGCCCCGAGGTCATGGTACTCCGGGGGAACTTTGGACATATCGGGGGAAGGGGTGATGGGAGCACCCAGGGGCATGGATGGCGAGCAAGCGGCTGATTGGAGACAGGTGCCGAGACAGAATGAATTCCCATCACGCTCCCAGAGCGCCAGTCAATGGAGGGGTTATAAGATAAGATAAGATAAGATAAGATAAGCCTTTATTAGTCCCACAATGGGGAAATTCCAGGATTGCAACAGCATAGGGATAGCAACACTCAGAGCAACAATCAGAAGGCAAGAAAAAACAACATCTAGTAAACATATGTCCATATTACTATAAATGTATATATATAGACACACAGTGCAGAGCATTATGGCTGGTGAATGTGCAGCAGGAAGTCTAAGTTCTCTCTCCGCGGATGCAGCGGGCCAGCTGGAAGTCTTTGGGCATGATGGTGACCCCCTTAGCGAAGAAGAGACCACCAGGTGGGTCTCGCTGGTCTCCTGCAGAGCCATGACGGCGAAACTCAGGAAACGCAGGACGGTCTTGAAGTCCTGAGCGATCTCCCTCACCAGGCGCTGGACGGGCAGCTTACGGATGAGCAGCTCCGTGGATTTCTGGTAGCGACGGATCACTCTCAGAGCCACGGACCTGTGACGGCGAGGCCTCTTCACTCTGCCGGTGGCCAGAGCGCCTCTCCGAGCAGCCCTGGTGGCTAGCTGTCTCATGGGGGGCTTCTTCCTCCAGTAGATTTTACGGGCGGTCTGCTTGGTTCTTGCCATCGCTCTTTATTATTCTGTCTTATATTTCTTTCACGCCGCCTAAACTCCAGCCCGGCACCCGCTTTGTTTTCGCTACAGCTCCCGGTATGTCGAGTTTCCCATTAGCACCGGGCGGCGGCCAAGTGCTAGCTAGCACTAGCTCCTCCCCGCAGTAACGTCTCCCGCTGCAAACCGTGGCTCCGTCCGCCGACCCGGGAGACCCCCGGGGCGATCCGTGCGTCCGTGATATATATACAGAGTGAAAGGTGTAGAAAGAAGAAGGAAGATTAAAAAAAAGGCTGTTGCAACAGGCAGCCCACTCGTGTGGCGCCGCCGGTCCGGCAGAGCCGGAACCGGAAATGAAGGCGTAACCAGGGGTAACCGAGGATAACTGGGGAAGAAGAAACCGGTAACACAAAAAATTTCAACTCCTCCCGATGGTTACCAGAAATAATGACAGAAACTGGGATGGTTTGCTGAGACACTATGACAAGAGGGGCTTTGGACAAATCGATGAGTCTCAGAGGGGTTTTGAGCGAATGGCAGGGAAGACCCAACCGGGTTTCCCAGATCCCCTGAAACAAAATTCTGCTCTGCCCCCGAATCAATTAATGTGTGTGTGACAATCTCTTTATGGTTGTAAATGAAGCGAATAGGGAGGAGGAACCTGGAAAGGGGATTTAACTGAGGTGAGTCCGTGAGTCCCCCTACTGTGACGCACGGACTCCCCCTTTTGGCCGTAGATGGCAAGATGCAACTTTGTGCTCCTCGCTCCCACAATAGAGGCACAGACTCACGGCAGCACTGTTTCTCTGCTGGAGGCAACCTGGACTGCCCAACCACCATAGGTTCCGGGGCCTCTGGGGAATCTGAGGGAGGTAGAGCCAACAGGGAAGGCTGAGGGGCGTGGCAATACTGGACACCCGAGCGACCGGAAGGTCTACGTTCCGCTGCCCATTCCCTTAGCCTATTATCCAAACTAATAGCCAGGGAAATCAACTCGGACAGCCTTGATGGTTTTTCTAAGGGGGCTAGCCCGTCCCACAGGTTTGGGCTGAGACTCCTAATAAAGTTGCTAAAAAGGTAAGCGTCCTCCCACCCCACCTCAGTGGCCACCACCCAGAAATCAACGGCATAGTCAGCCATGGATTTGGTTCCCTGTTTTAAATTCAGCAACCGGGAGGTAAGCACACTATCATGGTCAGAATGGTCAAACACTTCCTTAAATTCACAGATGAACTGATTGTAGGACAGACTGGAATAATTCGCCCTAGCCATAACGGCATAAGCCCAGGGTAACGCTCGCCCTTCCAATAAATTGATTGCGTAGCCAATGTGATCTGTGGAAAAGTCCTCGAGCACCCGCTGAAAAACTACCTCACACTGCATGATAAATCCCCTCGCCTCTCCTAGTTTTCCACTAAAGCGAGTGGGAGTGGGAACAAGGGTTAGCCGGGCATCTTTGGGCGAGAGGCAGGGTACACCCTGGACAGATCGCCAGATTATTTTTTATTATTATTATTATTATTATTATTATTATTATTACACAGGGTTACAAAAATAATTTGTTTGTAAGTTGTCTGTGTTTTTTCAGCTGATATACAACAATTTTGCACTGCTGAATCCGAAAATGACATCAGTTTCTCTCAATCAGGTGCTAAGTAAAAACCTGTACTTAGTACTGTGTATATGCTTGCCTTTATATAAAGGTAAGTACATGTAAATTGAATGTTACATCATCATTGTTCAAAATTGAGAGAATTTCAAGACATAAAAAAGAATTTTGCATCATATAAAGCGAAAATACCCATACAAGTAAACAAAAACGTGTAAAACAACATGTGGCCATAATTCAAAAAGTTGACCTGATTGAGCAAAACTAATGTGATTTTTGGATTCAGCACATCAAAATTGTCCTAAATCAGCTAAAAATAACTTAGACAATAAATTTGGTGTTGACCAGTGTTATTATTCCGCCTAAATAATCGCA
Organism: Pholidichthys leucotaenia; assembly: GCA_020510985.1. NCBI lineage: Eukaryota > Metazoa > Chordata > Actinopteri > Cichliformes > Pholidichthyidae > Pholidichthys > Pholidichthys leucotaenia. The sequence goes on along the minus strand of CM035837.1, from coordinate 412,980,858 downwards.
TTTTTGACCCTCTAAACATTAACCAAAATGCCTTTTTTTTTCGCACACATCTCAGTCCCGGTGAAAAATGTTATAAACTGGAAAAATATGTGCCCCATGCTAGAAAATTTTCAGACAAATCCAGCGTATGGTTGATAGGTCCCACAGTTGTGGAGCAAAGGTTGTAGGGCCTTCCTCCCATGTTTTTTTTTTCCTTTGCAGTCTGTACCATCAGCTGTCCACGCTGTTCTAGTAGATATGCCAAAATGTCAGAACACCGGAGAAGGTGGATCCAATCAGCTGATCACTCGAACCACAGAGCTCAGCTGTTTTCCATGATAAATCAGCCTCAGGGCAAAAGCACATTCCATGCATTATCTTTTTTTCACTTTATTGAAAATAACATTTTTTTTTTAATCGCCATCAGTTAGCATGCCTTTAAGCCAGGTCGTGTCTGGCCGCTGCTTCTCCCGGCATGTCAGACCCAGTCCTCTCTGACGCTTCACCCAGTCTGCTCGCGCACCTCATGTTCTCCACATTTGCCGAATTATCCTTTAGACCTACGCAATCACGGCAACTTTATGGTGTAATTTTTTTAAGCATTAAATCTTCAGTATTATGTTTTTCTAGTCAAATTTTTCGTTTTTCACTTCCTTGATTTGTCCAGGAAACACGGTGGTGACTGACAGGTTGTGATGTTGTATATTATCCAATCAGCATGGTCCTAATGCCGTGTATTATCCAATCAGCATGGCCGTGATGCCGAGTATTATCCAATCAGCATGGAGTCAATCCAAAACCCCGCCCACACTTCTTGCCAGGGCATGCAGAGACACAGAGCAGTAACAGAGCGGTGGCTAAACTTTTATTGATAAAAATTACATATTTTGACTGAGCGACTCCATAGTCGGGGATGCACACCCTCATAACCTCAGCAAAACACATATAAAATCTTAGGTCAGTCTTACGAATGGTTCAAGAGATATGCGTGGAACAGACACACAGACACACAAACACACACACACACACAGAGATACGGTGCATTTATAAATAGATTGAGTCTGTTTTAACCTTCTCTTTTATTAGCTGGTTTGGGTTACTTACGTTGAAAAACAAGAAGAGGTTGGAACATATTGTGAAAATGTGCAACAGAATTGCTGGCACAAATTTACTCAGACTTGGTCCCTTATACAGTGATAGAGCCATGAAGAAAGCTCAGGCTATTTTTAAAGGCGGAGTACAAGATGCTGCCATCAAGTAACCCATATGCTCTGCCCAAATGCAGAACGAACATATTTAAAAATTCATTTGTCCCTGCTACCATTGGCCTCCTGAATAGCAATGTGTAACTCCCATGTAGCTCCTGTCTTTGCAGTATGTGGACCTTGGATGTGTGTTTTTATTTGTTTTTTAAACTGTTGCTGCTGTAAAGCAAATTGTCCCATTAGGGACAATAAAAGGTTACCTTGACCTCTCCCTGACTATCCCACTTTTTCTTTGCTAACCTCTTCCTTTGAATACTTTCCTGTACCTCCTCATTCCACCACCAAGTCTCCTAGTCTTCCTTCTTCTTTCCACTGGATACACCATATACCTTTCTACTCATTTCCCTCAATACTTTTGCTGTACTTTCCCAATCCTCTGGTAATTCTTCCCTGCCACCCAGAGCCTGTATCAACTCCTTGCTGAACTCTGTGCAACCTTCTTCCTTCTGTAACTTTCCCCACTTAATCTCTGACTCTGCCTTCACTCTCTTCATCTTCTTGCTTTGCAAAGTCATCCTACAGACCTACTGATGCTGTCTAGCTACATTCTTCCCTGACACCACCTTTCAGTCTCCTATCCTTTTCAGGTTTCTCCTTCTGCATAAGATGTTGTAGCTGTGACACTATAATTGTAATGCAATAACTGCTAATAATTATTAATTCCAGTTATTAATATTAATAATCATATTCATATCAGATGTAGTCCACCTGTATGCACCTTCCTCCACTCTTGCAAGTCACGTGATGTTCCTCTCTTCTTGAAGTATGTGTTCACCACAGCCATTTCCATCCTTTTAGCAAAATCCACAACCATCTGTCCCTTCACATTTCTCTCCTTAAGACCATACCTACTCAGAACCTCCTCATCACCTCTGTTCCCTTCACCTACATGTCCATTAAAGTCCGCTCCAATCACCACTCTCTCCTCCTGGGAACACTCTCTACCACTTCATCCAACTTACTCCAGAATTCCTCTTTCTCTTCTACCAGACATTCAACTTGTGGGGCATACGCACTGACAACATTCAACATCACACCTTCGACTTCTATCGTCGAACTCTTGATCCTGTCTGACTCCGTCTTTACCTCCTGAACACTCTTTACATACTCTTCCTTCAAGATTACTCCTACTCCATTTCTCTTCCTATCTACACCATGGTAGAACAGTTTAAATCCACCTCCAACGCTCCTAGCCTTGCTACCCTTCCATCTGGTTTCTTGACCACACAGTATATCTACCTTTCTTCTCTCCATCATATCAGCCAACTCTCTGCCTTTACCAGTCATAGTCCCTACATTTAACATCCCTACTTTCACCTCCAAACTTCTACCTTTTCTTTTCTCTCTCTCCCTCCTAACACGCCTTCGCCCTCTTCTCCTCTTCGATCTTCTACCAACAGTAGCCCAATTTCCACTGACACCCTGTCGGTTAACAGCACCGGTGGCGGTCGTTGTTAACCCTCGACCGATCCAGTATGAAAGTCTCATTCATCATGATCCGCATGTTTGATTTGGCAAAGGTTTTACGTTTACCCGGGCTCGGGACCGGCACTAGGAGTGCACTGGCTTGTGCACCCCCTGTGGCTGGATTAAAGTTTACAGTCAACAGTGAATTTTTGTGCATTTTTTTTTCCTCCTGAAATTGCAAAGTTTTCTTATTTTTTTCTCCTTTTGTTAAGCAAAAGGGTGCATGACTGGAGCTGGAGCCACAGGTTGCAGACCTCTGACTTAACTAGTAGGAACTTGCTCTTTGTTCCAATAAAGAAGATGCATCACATACATAAATGCAGCACTGTACAGTCACCACAGTAAGCCGCTAAGTGACAACAGTGACTGCAAGTCAAACAGCTGCAGACACGTAGAAGGAGGAACGGCCCATTTCAGCAGCTCATCAGTCACACTGAGCACACAGACACCATCTCCCATTCTCTTGATGAGCCTCTGCTCCGGACAGGCCTCATTATGGAGACACGGCACCCAGAGGTCGGGCAGAGGCAGACAGACTCTCCGGTACACCCCGGGGGTCTTTGTTTCTCCTCAGAAGTGGGTCAGCCCTGAAGCAGACCCAGCTCCAGGCGCCTGACTCCTGCTGCCTTGAGCCCACACAGACCAAAGTCGTGCCCTGCAGCAGGTGGGCTCAAGGTTTCTGCAAACACGCGCACTCATACAATCACTGGCTTCAACTCCTGTCCTTATTCTCTGACATGTTTCCAGCCTGCTGGATGTTTTGGAAGTTCCAAATTTCAATTTCAATTCTAAGAAGAAATGAAAAAGAAAAGAATCTTTCTCATTTTCAACTTTTTTTGCCATAGGTCTGTAACTTTTTTCTCAAAAATTTGACTTTTCTCATAAATTTGCAAATTTTTCTTGTAAATTTGCAATTTTTTAAAATAAATTTGCATTTTTTTCTTAGAAAGTTTCTGACATTTTTCTCACAACTTTTCTACTTTTTTGTCATGGATTTGCAATTTTTTTCCTCAAAAATTTGTGACTTTTCTCATAAATTTGCATTTCTTTTCTTGTAAAGTTGCAATTTTTTTCATAAAATTGAAACTTTTTCCTTAAAAAGTTTCTGACTTTTTTCTCATAAATTTGTAAAACCTTTCTTCTAAATTTGCTACTTTTTCCAGTCAATTTGCAATTTTTTTCATAAATTTGCTACTTTTTTCCTCATAAATTTGCAGCTTTTTTCCTCATAAATTTGACTTTTTTCTCAAAAATTTTCAACTTTTTCTCACAAATTTACCCAAAAAATTATTGTAAATTTGCAAATTTTTTCCTCATAAATTTGAGACTTTTTCCCTATAAATTTTCATCTTTTTCCCCATAATTTTGCAACTTTTTTTCTTAAAAATTTAAGACTTTTTTGCATAAATTTGCAACTTTTTTCCTGTAAATATTCAACCTTTTTCTCCCAAATATGTAATTTTTTTTCTCAAATTTGTAACTTTTCCTCATAAATTTGCAAAAAAGTTTCTTGTAAATTTGCCTTTCTTTCCTGTAAATTTAAATTTTTTTCTCATATATGGAATCTTTTCTCAAAAATTTGACTTTTGCTCACAAATATGCAACTTTTTCCTGAAATTTTTAAATATTTTTCTCATAAATTTGCAAAAAAAATTCTTGTAAATTTGCAACTTTTTTCTGTACATTTTCAACTTTTTTCCTCATAAATGTGTACCTTTTTTCCTGTAAATCTTGATCTTTTTTCTCATAATTTTGCAACTTTTTAAAAAAAAATTTCTCACAAGTTTGCAACTTTTTCCTGTAAATTTTCAACCATTTTCTTACAAATATGCACATTTTTTTCCATAAACCTGCACTTTTTTCTTGAAAATGTGTAACTTTTTCCTCATAAATTTGCAATTTTTTCTTCTAAATTTGCATTTTTTCCTGTAAATTTTAAACGTTTTTCTCATATATTTGCAACTTTTTGCTCAAAAATTTGTGACCTTTTTTCCTATAAATCTGCAGCTTGTTTCCTAGAAAATTTATAACTTTTTTTCATAAATTTGCAACTTTTTCCTGTAACTTTTCATCTTTTTTTCTCATAAATTTGCAATGCTCATCTGGATGCTGATTAAATTATTATTCTGTGTAATTTATAATTTTTAAAAAAATATTTTTAAATATGCATCTTTTATCATACCAGCACCTTTATTTTTGCAAATATGTACCTAATTTACATTAATACATCTGCACCTTATGCTAAATTAGTGAATACCCCCACCCCCCTTGTTGAAAAAAAAAAAGAATGCCAGTTACAGTACTTTGCAATCCCCTCTGAGGGCAAAGTAAAAAATTGCAAGAACAAAAAACTGCAAATATATGGAAAACCCTTAAAGAAACCTTGCAAATTCATGAGAGAAAAGTTGCATACAGACCAGTTTATTATTACAACTCAGCCGTTTTACCTTCATTTTAAGGCTCATATAGTATGCTCCGTGGTCCCATGAAGACTTTTTGGGCCATTCTGGGCTCATCTGTTAGCAGAGGTTGCCGACCCCTGAGCTGAAGCGTAAAAAATACAGAAGAGAAGGAAGAGGAGAATACAGTATGCGTGATTTTCATGCATCTGGGATATATATTAGCCACCGAGGCCAGACATGTACTGTAGGTCCCACGATTGTTCCCTGTGAGCTGTGTGTTCGACCGACGGAGGCAGGAGCAGAATGGACAAGGGTGGGTTGATGAATAAAGCAGGTCACGGGGGGATTTAGGCGTGTCTAACGACGGCTGCTTTTCTATATGTTTTTGGCCTATGACAAACAGACTTTGCAGAGAAAAAGTCATAAAAGCCTTCCTGTGCATCCCCTCCCATAAGCAATCCCAAGTTAAACGTAACAACTGTGCACGTGTGGTTTTATGTCCACTTGAGACTGCAGCATGTCTGCCTGTTAACCTCTTAGCATTCCAGCCAATTTCTCTGAATTTAGCAAAGAAAATCAAATTCTTTCTTCACTGAGTGGCAGTAGAAAATTGGAAAAGTCCCACCAGCAGAACACCGGAATTTTAAGAGGTTAAATTTGCAACTTTTTTTCTCTTCAAATTTGTAACTTTTTTCATCCAAATTTGCAACTTTTTTGTGTAAATTTGCAACCTTTTTCTCAAAAACTTTAACTGTAAATATGCACCTTTTTTCCTGTAATTTTTAACTTTTTTTCTCAAATATCTGCAACTTTTTCCTATAAATATGCAAACTTTTTTTTTCAAAAATGTTAATCTTTTTTTTTTCCCTGCAAATTGGCAACTTTATTCTCGTAGATTTGAAACTTTTCTTTTAACCTCTTAGCATTCCAGCCAATTTCCCTAAATGTAGTGAAGAAAATCAAATTTTTTGTTCACAGAGCGGCAGTAGAAAATTGGAAGCATCACACTGGCAGAGCATCGGAATTTTAACAGGTTAAGTTTTGGTCACATTAATGACTTTGATGACACATACTAGCTAGTCTCCACTGCAACAGCTTCACAACATACAAAAAATATCAAGGACCAGAATGCCTTTTTTCTCTCATTAAAAAAATGAATTAGTGTATGCATTAAAGGCCCCATGTACTTTGGACTTTAACTACGTACGGTACAAGTGACTCACACACTGACACCTACTTCTGTCTTAATCTCAAATAGGACCTTTGAAAGGAGAAATCATGTGACTGCTGACCACACATCGAGAGATCCACATTCCAAACAAAGCGACGAGGTGTAGGATGTCCTCAACTGTCCCTTCAATTGACAGCCACCCAGGCAGCGGCAAGCCGTCTGTCCCCAGGAGCCCCGTTTGACTGCCAAGTGCTAAAAATACGACTTTACATCCGTTTAGAATATGCTGGTAAATCTTTGTGGGGGACTCGCTGTCCTCTGCGACAGATATACGGGACCAAAACCACTCAAATCAATCGATTCAGGTCACCCTGCAGGTTTTCAATTAGATTAAACTCCTCAGCCAACACGTCCATGTGGCCCCACCAAAGGTTAAATCTGGCCTGTCTCGGGTCCCACGGCAGTTTGTCCATGCTCTCTCTATTGGCCCCATTCGTGTTTGCACACATGGACTTTACCTGTTTATTGTCAATGACACCGGAGCGGTGGCCTAGTTGGTAGAGCATCTGCCCCACAACCGGGAAGTTGCAGGTTCAATTCCCGGCATACCAAAGACCATATAAAAATGGTACTTTCCACCTTCTAGCTTGGTGCTCAGCATAATAGAATGGGGAAAGGAAATTTAACGCACAGAGCTGCCAGAGGACAGACCCCCCCCCCCTGTAGTTTTCACTACTTACAGTAGGTGTGTGGCCGAGGGTCAGAGAAATGGAGATAGGCTCCGCCCCTGTACACCATCTGGTGTCCCACATGCTGTGGAAGGAACTGAACTATTTTCTCATAAATTTGCTGTTTTCTTGTAAATTTGTGTCTTTTTCCCCCTAATTTGATACATTTTTTCCTGAAAATTTGAAACTTTCTCATAAATTTGTTACTTTTTTCCTTGTAAACTTCCTATTTATTGTAAATTTGTGTTTTTCTCATAAATTTGTGACATTTTTCCTGTAAATTTGGAACTTTTGCAAAAAAAATTTTTAATGTAAACTTACAGCTTTTTCTCATAAATTTGGGACTTTTTTCCTCATAAATGTTCATTTTATTTACTTACACATTTACTACTTTTTTTGTTCATTTGCAACCCCCTGATTTGCTTGTTTTTAAATTGAACTGCACAAGGTATAGGTCATGTTAAAAGTGGGAAAAATTTGGAAATTAATAATTGTCGTGTCATTTTTTTGCATCACAAAAACCTGCCACTTTAACAGGAGTGTGCAAACTTCAAGTGTTCACCAACTTCTGATTAGTATTAAGAAGACTGCTCCCAACATCGGAACATTTTTATTGCTGATGAACAACTAAACATCCTCTCCACATGTAGTGCAGTGGATATATTCTAAAAGAAAAATGTACTGGCGTAAATGCTTCCTATATTTCTGTTGACACAACGGATATGATCCACGGCCGACACCCAAATCTGTAGGTGCCCGTCCAGCTGCTGCTTAGCTCAGCTGCCAGAATATGATGAGGAAATGGAAGTTCACACACTTTTTGCCCTTCCTGTAGTCATATAGAGATGTGCCGCGCAGCAGTACAGCAAGATAACACTGAAAATGAAGAAAAAAAAAAACCACAGCACATTATTTAAAAAAAAAAAAAGAAAGTTTAAGAAAACTTAAACTAGCACTTGGCTGCTAGCTCCCCTGGCATGGGTTCTGGAACAGCTTTAGAGATAAAACCGAACAGAGGAGCTGTTGGTGCTTCACACCAACCACAGCGCCAGACACAATCATAGAACTATATAAAACAGGGGCGAGGGAAGTGATCTTTTCTTTTTTAGGTGTATCAAATATGTGGAACATTCTGAATTGATGCACAAATGTCAAAGAACTGATTTTTGAAAGTCCAGCGTGCAGAACTGAACAGGAAGTAAGCAGGTCCTGCAGTATGTGTGGTGTGCGACACGCAGAGGAGACGCAGCATTCCAGCCGTCTTCCCAGCCAGCATGTCCACGTGGGCCCCACCAAACCTTAAACCACCTGGGCTGTTTTACGAGTCCATGTGGGTTTGTCCATGGAGTCCATGTTGGCCCCACCTGTGTTTGCCCACGTGGACTTCACCCGTTTACCTATTTTCAACACAGTTTCTCATACATTTGCTACTTTCTCGTACATTTGTGATGTTTACCTGATTTGATAAATTTGTCTTGAAAATTTGAAACTTTCTCATAAATTTGCAGCTTTTTTAATGTAAGATAAGATAAGATAAGATAAGCCTTTATTAGTCCCACAACGGGGAAATTCCAGGATTGCAACAGCACAGGGATAGCAACACTCAGAGCAACAATCAGAAGGCAAGAAAAAAAAAAAAACAAGAGCAGCTAATATACATATGTACATATTACTATAAATATAGTAATATGTACATATATATATATATATATATATATATGTACATATTACTATGTATATATACAGTATATACTGTATATATATATATATATATATATATATATATATATATATATATATATATATATGTATATGTATATATATATATACGTATATATATATATATATATATACACAGACACACAGTGCAGAGCATTGTAGCTGGATGGAACAAATATATGAGTATATAAACACACAGTATGGAGCATTGCAGCTAGATGGAATAATATGTAGATATATAAACACCCAGTGCGGAGCATTGTAGCTAGATGGGATGAAACAGCACAACCGTCTACTTAGTTATCCTACATGGTATGATTATGTACCCATACATATTCTCACCCTCCATAGCGACCGGTATTTTCCTAGTTGTATGCCGGAGGGGACCATTGTGTAAGTCTATTGCATCTTTTGCATTCAAAACTATTAGGTTGTTACGTCTTTTTGCTATCTCTGCGAGCAGCCCTGCTTAGTTTGTACAGTCTGACAGCCATTGGTAGGAAGGACCTGCAAAACCTCTCGGTTGTGCACCTGGGATGATGTAGTCTGCTGCTAAATGAGCTCCTCAGTGCATTCAGTATGTCCTGCATAGGGTGGAACTCGGACTCCAGCAGAGATGACAGTTTAGCCACCATCCTTCTCTCTCCTGTCTCCTCCACTGGGTCAGGGCGCTGCCCCAGGACAGAGCTAGCTTTCTTGATCAGTTTGTTCAATCTCTTCCTATCGGCTGCTGTAATGCCACTGCCCCCAGCAGACCACTCCAAAAGTGATGGCTAATGCCACCACCGTGTCATAGAATGTCTTCAGCAGCGCCCCTTGTACACCAAAAGACCTGAGTCTCCTCAGTAGGAACAACCTGCGCTGTCCCTTCTTGTAGAGTGCATCAGTATTGTGTGACCAGTCTAGTTTATTGTTCAGATGAACACCCAGGTACTTGTAGGATGTCACCATCTCGATGTCTGTTCCCTGTATATTTACTGGTGCTGTGAGGGGTTGTCCTTGCCTGCGGCAGTCCACCACCAGCTCCTTAGTTTTCCTCGCGTTGATCTGGAGGCAGTTCCAATGGCACCAGTCCACAAAGTCCTGGATAAGCCCTCTGTACTCAGCTTCATCTCCATTGGAGATGAGGCCAACAATCGCAGAGTCATCAGAGAACTTCTGTAGATGGCAGTGTGTTGTGTTGTGTGAGAAGTCCGCAGTATAAAGGGTGAACAGGAAGGGAGCCAGCACCGTTCCCTGGGGGGCCCCCGTGCTACCGATGATCGTGTCGGACACACAGTCCCAGATTCTCACAAACTGAGGCCGGTTCATGAGGTAGTCCAGGATCCATGATGACAGGTGCTGGTCCACCCCTGCGCACAGCAGCTTGTCCTTCAGGATCATCGGTTAGATGGTGTTGAAAGCACCGGAGAAGTCAAAGAACATGATCCTCACTGCATTCCCGGGCTTCTCCAGGTGGGACAGAGAACGGTGAAGGAGGAAGATCACCGCATCCTCCACCCCAATGCCATGCTGGTAGGCGAACTGGAGTGGATCCATCGCTGGTCCCACCAGGGGGCGGAGGTGAGCAAGGAGCAGTCTCTCCAGGGTCTTCATCATGTGGGACGTCAAGGCCACCGGTCTGTAGCTGTTCAGGTCTTTGGGGTGGGAAGTTTTTGGTACAGGTACCACAGAAGATGTTTTCCACAGCTGTGGTACCCTCCCCAGCTTCAGGCTCAGGTTGAAGATGTACGCCACAATCCCACACAGCTGGTCTGCACAGGACTTGAGGAGCTTTGCGTTGATGCTGTCCGGTCCCGATGCCTTCCTCGCCTTGATCTTCCTCAGCTCCGTCCTCACCTGGGTCTTGGTCAGGGTCAGGTTGGGTGGCTGTGTGTTTTGAGTTGGGGGGTGTCGGTGGAGTGGGGAGTGGGCAGCAGGACTTGATTTCTTTAGAGGCAGCAGTGGTTGTTGTGCAGTCAGGGGGGAGGGCGGTTGGTCCAACCTATTGAAAAACAGATTCAGGTTGTTCGCCCACTCCCTGCCCCCTGTGGCCTGGGGGGAGGTATTCTGGAGCCCAGAGATGGTTTTAAGGTTTCTCCAGACCCCACTGATGTCGCTCTGTTGCAGCTTGTCCTCCATCTTCTTCCTGAAGCTGTCCTTGCCTTCTCTGATCTTTCTCCTCAGCTCCCTCTGTACGGACTTCAGCATCTCCCTGTTCCCCGACCTGAAGATCCTCTTCTTCTCTCTCAGAAGTGTTTTTATCTCAGGGTTGATCCAGGGTTCGTTGTTTGAGCAACACCGTATGGTCTTGGTGGGAACGGTGTCGTCCACACAGAAGCTGAGGTAGTCCGTGATGGTGTGAGTGAGGCCATCGATGTCCTCACCATGTGGATCGCAGAGCTGCTCCCAGGCGGTGGCTTCAAAACAGCCCTTTAGAGTGTCCATTGCCTCCTCAGACCATAACTTCACTGTGCGCATGGCCGGAGGCTGTCTGTGCACTAGGGGTTTGTACACCGGCCGGAGATGAACCAAGTTGTGATCCGATCTCCTGAGTGGGGGGAGTTGTAATGAGGTGTACGCCTCCTTAGTGTTTGCGTAGAATAAGTCCAGTGTTTTATTGTTTCTAGTGTGGCATGTGACATACTGGGTAAATGTGGGTAGAATGGGAGACAGTGAAACATGGTTGAAATCGCCTGAGATGAGGAGAAGAGCATCTGGGTGTTCTGTCTGCAGCCTGCCGGTTACTGAATGGATGACGTCACGCGCTGTCCCAGCGTTCGCCGTCGGATTTGCATAAACAACAATGCAGATCACGTGTGAGTATTCCCTCGGGAGATATGTAGGCCACATGCTAACAGCTAGCAACTCAATGTCTTTGCTGCAGTGTCGTTGTTTAACAGTGATATGTCCCGGTCTGCACCAGTTGTAAGCTTACAGCTTTCTCTCAAAAATTTGTTAGTTTTTCTTGTAAAATTGTGACTATTTTCTTGCATATTTTCTAACTTTTTCTTGTAATTTTGGAACTCTCTCATATGTGACCCGTGCTGGGAAAATGAGTCGGAATGCGCAGCGCGTCATTACGAGCTGCAGGCAGGAGAAGTCATAAATCATGACTCTTTCTTTGTTCGCTAGCGGCAAGTCCCGGGAAAAACCCCATGAGTGCCTGGTATTGTCGGAAAGCTTAGAAATCGTACTTTCTAAAAATACATGTTTTTACGGAACACGTAACTCCCGACCGATTGAACGTGAGTTTTAAACCTAGCCAAAATATAAACAAATCGTCATTTTCTGGGTCCGGTTTTGCGCACTTCCTACAAATTAAATATCATTTTGAAGGTCTTTCAATACAGAATACAAAAAAAAGTTACCTCAGTTTTGATAATTTCCTCAAAGTGACTCATTTTGCCAGCATGAGTCACAAATTTGCCACTTTTTTTTTTTTTCCACAATATCTTTATTGAACCTTTTTTTTTTTTTAACAAACATGATACAAACAATCAAACACTAACACTAAAGTACTACAAAAAAAAAAAAAAATGCACTAAAAACACCAACAACCACCAACAAAATCAAGTCTTCAACAATGCTCCTCTGTTTAGTCTAGACAATCCAGTACATAAGTATACATATTATGTTCACCAGTTTGGAATTTACAAGGTCCACACACATCATTCACCTTCTTCTTCAAGAGTTATGTTTAAATTTTTTACATAATCAATAAAAGGTCTCCATATATTCTCAAACACAATTTCCTTTGATTTCAGTATATATGTTATTCTTTCTAATGGAAGGTTTGTTAACATCTGTCTTAACCACCGAGTCACATCTGGTCTATGAGTCTTTTTCCATAATAGTGCAATACATTTTTTGGCATTAAGCAAACGGAGGTCTATGAATGTTCTTTCACTTTTATTAAAATTATGCTTTTCTGGGTACAGACCCAACAAAAACAGTTTAGGATTCAATATGATTTGTTTTGAGATTATTTTTTCAATTGTTACCCTCACCTCTTCCCAAAACATTCTTATTAATCTACATTCCCATAAACAATGAAATAGGGTTCCTTTACTTTCCATGCATTTTGTGCATGTATCTGGTATATTTTTGTTATATCTATTTAACTCCTCCGGTGTAACATACATCCGCATTAACCATTTGAAATGTATCAATTTAAGGTGTACATTTATTGATTTGGTTTGAGCTTCTGTACAAGCCAATTCCCATTGTTCCTCTGAAATTTCAATTTGCAGATCTTCTTTCCAGTAGTTTAATCTTTTCAGTGAATTTTCACTTGAAGATAGTGTCAATGAGTTATAAAACTCTGAAATAATACCCTTTCTTTTACTATCTTTCATCATCATTTTTTCCAAGGATGAATAAATAGGTCGAGTGAGAGCTTTATTTTGATTTGATCGAATAAAGTTTCTAAGTTGAAGATATTTAAAAAAATGTGTTCTATTGAGATTAAATTTGATCCTCAGCTCTTCAAAAGACATTATGTTGTCTGCACATGGCAAATATAAATCCTGAATCTTTTGTATCCCTTTTAAATTCCATACTTTAAATACAGCGTCCGCTCTCCCTGGTTTAAAATATTGATTACCCCATATTGGACTAAATTGTGACAATAACTGTGGTTCTTTTAAATAGTTTTTAGCTTCACACCATATTTTGATCATATGCTTTACAAATGGATTTTTAACTTGTTTTTGTAATTTTTTTGCCGAATCTGAGTATATGAATATGGGAAGAGGTAAAGGTAAATTGTATGATTCCATTTCAGTCCAGTGAGGGAGATCATTTGATGAAAAATAATATGTCATAGACCTCAGTTGTGCCGACCAATAATACAACATAAAATTTGGACATTTCAGACCTCCACGATCAAATGGTAAATATAATAAAGACAAACGTAATCTAGCCCTCCTGTTGTTCCATATAAATTCCACTAACTTTTTTTTTATTCTTGAGAATAGATCTAAAGGTGGTGATAAGGGAATGTATTGAAATAAATAAAGTATTTTAGGTAAAATATTACTTTTAAGTATACTGATTCTCCCGATCATCGACATTGGTAGTGACATCCATCTCTGAGTTAACTCATTGATATCTGACATTAAGGCTTCATAGTTGACGCTGGCGACTGATTCTAGCTTAGGCATAATTTGGATTCCTAAATATTTAAACTGATTTACAACATTGAATTGATTTACCTCAGGGGCTGGGTAATTTCTCTGGGTCTCATTTAGCATTAATATTGAAGATTTAGTTTTATTTATTTTATATCCTGATATTTCCCCAAAATTCTTTATTAAATTCAACAAGGTTGGAATTGATTTTTTTAGATTCGACATAAACAAAATTATATCATCGGCGTACAGGGAGATTTTATGTTCTGTTGGTCCAACTTTAATTCCATATATTTGTGAATGTAAACGTATCGCTATCGCTAAAGATTCAATTGCCATAGTAAACAGTAAAGGTGAAAGTGGACAGCCTTGTCGACATCCTCTATTGATTTTTATTGGTTTTGAAATATTGTTATTTGTTAGGATTTCTGCTGTAGCATTATTGTATATTATTTGAACCCATTTTATGAAATTATTTCCAAGTCCAAACCTTTGTAGGACTTCAAAAAGAAAGGGCCATTCAACTCTATCAAAGGCCTTTTCGGCGTCCAATGATAGGAGAGCTGTATCCGGTGCTTCTTTATTAAAATAAATAATATTAAATAGTCTTCTTACATTATGGAAGCCTTGTCTACCCTTTATAAAGCCATTCTGATCTCGATTAATAATATTTGGTAAAATTTCTTGTATTCGTCTTGCTAAAATTTTACAGATTATCTTAAGGTCGGCGTTTAATAGGCTTATTGGTCTCATATTTTCACATTTATTAGAGGGCTTACCTGGTTTTGGCAGCAGTATAATTAAGGCATTATTTATGTATGATGGTAAATTATTATTTTGAAATGCTTCTAAAACCATTTCCAAAAAAGGTTTTATTAATTTATTCTTAAATTTTTTATAAAGGTCAACTGGAAGACCATCTGGTCCTGCACTTTTTCCTGATTTCATATTATCAATGGCTAGCCCAACTTCTTCTTGACTAATTTTAGACTCCAATATCTCCCTGTTTTCATTTGGTATACACGGTATAGATAGTTCGTTCAAAAACCCATTTAGTTTTGTTAAATCAGGTTCATTTTTGGTATCATATAATTTTTCATAGTAATCTCTAAAGGCTCTATTAATTTCTAAAGGATCTATAACTACCTGTCCGTTACTTATAATACTGGTAATTGGTGTTTTAATTTCCAATTGTTTAATCTGCCATGCTAATAATTTTCCTGATTTTTCACCTTGTTCATAAAAAGATTGTTTCAATCTTAGAAGACTCGAGGCAGCTCTATTCGCTGATTTTTTGTCGTATTCAGCTCTCAAAATCAGTAATTCATTCTCCAATCTTGGGTCACTTCCTGCATACACTTTTTCCTGAAGACTTTTTATTTTATGTTCCAATTTAGCTCTCTCCTCTCGAGTCTTCTTAGATTTTGATCCTGTATAACTAATAATATGTCCCCTAATAAAAGCTTTGAAAGCCTCCCACTTTACACATGCTGATGTTTGTGTAGTATTGATGTCAAAGAACTCGTCTATCTGTTTTTCTATATACTTGACAAATTCCTCATCCTGAAGCCATTTATGCTGAAATTGCCATCTACCTGATTCCTTTGTCAATTTTTTATCTACATATATTAGACAACAGGGTGCATGATCAGAGATCACGATGTTATCATAAAAGCAGTTTTGAATCTTGGACCTTAATTCTGTGGAAATCAAAAATAATCAATACGTGAGAATGTCTTGTAAGTACTGGAATAACAAGAATAGGCTTTAACTTGTGGTTTCATTTCTCTCCATATATCTAACAATCTCAATTCTTTCATAAAATGATTAATAGTCATCCTACATCCAATGTGCGTACAATCCAGTCCTGTTGATCTATCCACACCTGGATTCAATGTACAATTAAAATCCCCTGCTATTATATGTTGCCCTGTAAGTGATGATAAGATGAGAAATAAATTAGCAAAGAACTTCTGATCATCTATATTGGGACCATATAAGTTCACAAGATTTATATTTTCTAATAGCAAAGAACCTTGAATGATTACATATCTTCCAAATTTGTCTCCAATTACATTTTTCACTTGAAAAGGAACTGATTTATGTATGAGAGTCATAACTCCCCTGGCTCGGGATGAAAATGAAGAGGTGAATACACTTCCCTGCCATCTACTCCTAATTCTTTTAACATCCTCCTCTATCAGATGAGTTTCTTGTAAAAACACAATTCTTGAACCCATGTCCTTTATTTTATTCATAACTTGTTTAAGTTTTTTTAAATTTTGTAGACCTCTGCAATTCCATGAAGTTAAATTAAGATTAACACTTTGGTCCATGATCAATAGAGAGTTTGGGATTACCTTGCAGTGTAAACATGCTCATACAGAGAAGCAAAAACATGAGTGGTTGAACATTCATCCTACAAACTACACACAAACAAATTTCCCCTTCCCACACTTGTGGCAAACCCCCCAAAATCAAAAGAAAAATTCTGTCTCCCGATATAGCCATCGACCGTTCCACACCCACGGGGAACAGCCTAAGCCACTCCTTCTTCATCCTCCCAATCACCCTAACTCTACTGCTTTTAATGACGTAACATTAACTCTCCTCTGTAGTTTTCCAACTTAACTCCAAAATTTTTAACAACTTTGTACATCATAGTTTTTTTTTTGTTTGTTTTGTTTTTGTTTTGTTTTTTTAATATATAATACAATCTATATTTTGTAAGCTTACTATTTACTTCAAGTCAGTCAGATGCCTGTGCAAATGCTTAATTATTCTACCTTATATTTTGTTCATGCTTAGCTCCCACCAGTCTCTTCTTCTTCTTTGATCTTCTTGATGAACTCCTGCGCCTCCTCTGGGGTCTTGAAGATGTGGGTTCTGCCCTCATACGTGGTCAGCAGTCTCGCAGGATAGATTACACCATGACGAATCCCAAGGTTGCGCAGCTCCTTACGTACGGGATCAAACTGCTTCCTCAATTGCTGGATTCCTGTGGCCAAATCTGGGTAGAACCGCACCTGCTGGTCCTGGTGTTTAATCTCTCCTTTTTTAGCTCGTGCAGCGTTGGAAGATCTTCATCCTGTCTCTGTTGCTAAGAAACTTCATAATTAAGGTCCTCGGCGGTCCCTTATCTCTCCGTGGGCCAATACGATGTGCTTTTTCCAGAATCACTGCTGATTTCAACTCCTCGCTGCCCAGCACCTCCGGAATCCACTTTTCCAGAAAGGAACATACGTCCCGACCTTCTGATTCCTCTGGAAGACCCACCAGCCTCAAATTATTCTGTCTCGACCGAGATTCCAAATCCAAAATATTATCTTCCAGAGATTTATTTTTTTTTTCCAAAGTGCGCACCTTTAATTGAAGACGGGTGACGTCATCTTCAGCACTAGCGAGACGGAGCTCCATCTGCGCCGTTCGTTCTACACAGTCACCCAATTCCTTTCTTATTCCTTCCAACGCTGTTATAATCCCATCAAATCTAGAGGAAAAGTCCGCTCTCATTGAACTCATGGCAGCCATCAGCGCATCTGCGCCATACCCCGCAGATATCACACCGTTGCCAGCCTCCTCCGCCATATATGGAGTTTTGTTTGCTGCGTCACAGACCTGAAAGTCCGTTAATTTGGACTGTTTCGGCGGCTCGCTTTTTCCTTTTCCTGGTTTTCCAGCCTTAGGCTTCGCCGACATATCCTCGCCCAAATGCTGGGATACGTTCTGTCCCAAATGAGAGAGTTATTTGCCGATTTTTTTTTCCAGGAGCAGAGCAGAGCGAGACACGTCCGTCCTACGTGGCAGCCATAACCGGAAGTCATTTGCCACTTTTTTTACTGTAATCTTGCAACTTTTTCTCATAGGTTTGTTACTTTTTTCCTTGTAGTTTGCTTTTTTCTTGTTAAATCTGAAACTTTTTCCCATATATTTATGACATTTTTCTTGTAAATTTGGAACTTTCTCAAAAATGTTCAACTTTTTTTTACTGTAAACTTACAACTTGTTCTCATAAATTTGGGACTTTTTTCTTGGAAATCTGTAGTGTTTTCCTCATAAAACTTTTCTCATTTTTTCCTCATAAATCTGTGACTTTTTTCTTGTAAGTTTGTAACTCTTTTCAAGTAATTTTACAATTTTTTTTTCTTGAAAATTTGCAACTTGGGATTGGCTTCAGGTGTGCTGGCAATGGAGTAGGTGTGTGCGTTGCTGGCTCCTGCTATATTTTTTTTTTCCTTTACTTTTTAAACCCTACTTTGCTGTAAGCTGTTAATGTTTTGGACATTTAATACATGCAGAATCTGTTTTGAAATATGTCCAAAACAAGAAAGCAGATTGAAAAGGAGGCAGCAGGGAACAATATTAACACTAGCTTAGCTGAGGATGCTAGTATCAGCCTTAACCCTGCACTTGTTGCCTTGCTAGAGCAACACAGAATGTCCATAGCTGCTGACTTCAAAGCTTCATTTGAACTTATTAATGGTAAGCTGGACAAAATTCAAGCAGATGTGGCGAACCAGGAGCAACGCATTGGCGACCTTGAAAACAACGCGGAGGACGTCAGCCAGCGCCTAGCGGCGCTTGAAGTTACATGCGAGTCAATACAGGAGGAGAACAAACTTTTGAAAAACAAACTTTCTGACCTGGAGGGAAGAAGCAGGAGGCTGAATATTCGTCTGGTGGGTCTGCCGGAGTCCTTTGATGTGGGTCCACGGCCATCTGAATTTTTTTCTCGGCTGTTGGTGGACGTCTTTGGCGCACAAACTTTGCCGTCTCCCCCAGAGCTGGATAGAGCCCACCGCAGCCTCATGTCCAAGCCGGGTCCGAATGGGAAGCCGCGCACTGTCATTATTTGTTTCCACCGGTTTCGGACCAAAGACTTGGTGATGAGAGAAGCGCGGAGACGCCGTGGGACTTTGGAATATCGTGGACATAAACTTCAGTTCTACGAGGATTATAACGCCGACGTTCAGAAGCAACGAGCCGAATATAAGGAGGTTATGTCCGAGTTGTACAAGAGAGGTTTTCGTCCTTCTCTTCTTTTCCCCGCCAGGCTCCGGATAACTCTTCCAGACGGCAAAAACCAGTGGCTGGCGTCCGTCTCAGAGGCCACCCGCTTCATGCAAACTATGGAGAGAAACCAGCAATTTTCGCCTTGAACTGGACATTTCTGGGTTGACCAGCTGCCGCGCTGGACTGCTTGTTACTTCATTGAAGCTGCACTGACTGGACATTGATGCATTTTCAGATGTTTAAAAACAAGGTAAAATTGGCTCCCTATACGTTATTGTTTACTTAATTCTTTTTTTTAATTTTATCTTATTTATTTTTTTTTTTTTAGGGTAAAACGTTCATATTATGCAGGATTGAAGCCAGTTGTATGGGAGCATTCTGTTAGGATGAAAATAGAGCAGGAGATGGAGCGGTTGCTGTTTTTTTGCAACCGGCTGGAGTGTTGTTATAGGTTTGGTTGTTGGATTTTTTTATTTATTTATTTTTTTTTTAATTTTTATTTTTTTTATTTTTTTTTGTTTTGTTTTTTTTGTTATGGTTTTATTTACACCCCCCTTACCCCTTCCTTTTTTTTTTTTTTTTTTTTTTTTTTTACCCGTACCTCACTTTACTCTTCTTTGGGCTACACAACATAATATATAAATTTTACTCTTTGAATGAATAGTAATCTTACTTTGGTAAGCTGGAATGTGAAGGGGTTGAACCATCCAATTAAACGAAAGAGAGTTATGTCACGTCTAAAGCAATTTAAGCCTGGGGTATTGTTTTTGCAGGAAACCCATTTGCAGGATTCCGACCACTTGCGTTTGTCAAAATGTTGGTCAGGACAATTTTTTCATTCAAATTTTAAAGCTAAGGCCAGGGGCGCTGCTATTCTTATTGATCGAAATATCCCATTTATTCCCTCTAATGTTGTATCAGATAAAAATGGACGATTTGTAATAGTATCAGGTAAACTTGGTGATAAACATGTCACTTTGGCTAATCTGTATGCACCGAATTTTGATGATGTGCACTTTTTTCGCAACCTTTTTTCGCAACTTCTAGATTTAAATACTCATTCTCTAATTCTTGGGGGTGACTTTAATTTGTATATGGATCCGATCTTAGATCGCTCATCTTCAAAACCTGCTAGTCTTAATAAATCTGCAACTTATGTTAAGTCTTTTCTTGAGGAATATAGCCTTACAGATCCTTGGCGTTTTTTACATCCTAACGGCAGGGACTATTCTTTTTTCTCTCACGTACATCATACTTATACCAGAATAGATTATTTTTTTGTTGACAATTTATTAATTAATAACCTTAGCTCTTGCAGTTATGATAGCATCTCGGTTTCTGATCATGCCCCTCTTGTACTTAAAATGATCCTCCATGGATGTGACTCCATGAGAAAGCATTGGAGATTGGATCCATTATTACTTACAGATGAAAAATTGGTTGCGAATATTTCTTCTAAAATTAATTTTTTTTTGAAAGAAAATAAAACTCCTGGTATGTCAAATAAAACGATATGGGAGGCCATGAAGGCATTTCTTAGGGGGGAATTTATTTCATTGGCAGCATTTAAAAGACGATCCTTAATACAGGAACAGAAGGCTATTTTAGATCAAATCCTGGATATTGACAGACAATATGCTCAATCTCCATCACCCGCTCTGTACAAGGAACGTATGACATTACAAACTAAATTTAATTTACTTTCTACTCGACAAATTGAAGGTTGTTTAATAAGGAACAAGAGTGAATTTTATGAACATGGCGAAAAAACCAGTAAACTTCTAGCTAATCAACTACGTGGTATTAGAGCTAAGCAAATTATTACTGGAGTTAGGACAGATAAAGGAGAGGTGACATCTGACCAACAAGCGATTAATGATATTTTCAGGTCATTTTATTCCAAATTATATACCTCAGAATATACAACAAACTTAAAGGGTTTGGAAATTTTTTTTGATTCTATTGATATTCCTTCGATTTCTTCAGAATCTCGGCAAATTCTAGAAGCTCCCATCACAAAAGAAGAAATTCAGCTGGCAATATCATCCATGCAATCAGGAAAATCTCCAGGACCTGATGGGTTTTCCGCTGATTTTTTCAAAAAATTCTCTGATGACCTCGCCCCTTTTCTTTGTCAAGTTTTTACAGAGTCGCTTGACTCTGGTACACTTCCTCCTTCATGCTATCAGGCCTGTATCACTGTGTTGCTTAAAAAGGATAAGGATCCTGTTGATTGTGCTTCTTACAGGCCTATTTCCTTGTTAAATACCGATGTTAAAATTTTGTCAAAGTTGTTAGCTTCAAGGTTGGAAAAGATTCTTCCTTTTATAATTTCACAGGACCAAACCGGTTTCATTAAAAATCGCCATTCTTTTTTTAACTTGCGGCGGTTGTTTAATATTATTTATACTCCTCACCACAACATACCTGAATGTCTTATTAGTTTGGACGCTGAAAAGGCATTTGATAGGGTTGAGTGGGAGTATTTGTTTTTTACTTTGGAGAGGTTCGGTTTTGGTCCTTTCTTCTGTTCCTGGATTAAACTTCTCTATGCTAGTCCTTTAGCTTCAGTGTTAACTAATTGTCGCTATTCTGACTATTTTAGACTTTACCGTGGTACGAGGCAAGGCTGTCCTTTGAGCCCGTTGCTCTTTGCCTTGGCAGTTGAGCCGTTAGCTATTGCAATCCGTGGGAGCCGGGACTTTCTAGGCATTCGTAGGGGTGGCATTGAGCATAGGGTTTCACTCTATGCTGATGATCTTTTATTATTTCTCTCCAACCCACTTACTTCATTACCCGCTATACTTAATATTTTGGATAGTTTTAGTAGGTTTTCTGGTTATAAAATTAATCTTAATAAGAGTGAATTGTTTCTGATTAATGAAAAGATTCAAGTTCAGGATTTTGAACATTTTCCTTTCAAGGTTGTTATTGATCATTTTAATTATCTTGGGATATGTGTCACTAAACAATTTAATTACTTGTTTAAAAATAATTTTCTCCCCTTACTTGACCAGTGCAAGTTAATACTTTCCAAATGGTCCCCATTATCCTTGTCTTTAATTGGCAGAATCAATTCTGTAAAAATGATGTTACTTCCAAAGTTTTTATATTTGTTTCAATGTCTCCCCATTTTTATTCCTAAATCCTTTTTTAAGTCTTTGGACTCTCTGATTACTTCATTTATTTGGAATGGTAAACATCCGAGATTGAGGAAAGTTTTTCTTCAAAGACCCAAATCAGTAGGTGGCATGGCTCTGCCTAACTTTCAATATTACTACTGGGCAGCAAATATCAGGTGCATGTTATATTGGAAACATTTTTATCTGGAACCCAAATCACCTATTTGGATCCTTATGGAGTCACATGTGGACAATCAAACTTCCCTACCGGCAATTTTAGGTTCACCACTTCCCCTTGCTTTGTCTACACTGGGTAATAATAAAGTAGTTCGTCAGTCTCTTAGAATTTGGTCTCAATTCAGGAAAAATTTCGGTCTTCAGTTTTTTTCCATTAGAAGTCCAATTGCCGCAAATCATTTATTTACCCCATCAACTATTGATAGTGCATTTCATATATGGCACAGAAAAGGTTTAAAATCTTTTGCGGATTTATATTTTGATGGTCAATTTGCAAGTTTTTCTCAACTTTCCACCAAATTCGACATCACTTCTACACACTTTTTCCGCTTCCTCCAGGTCAGACATTATGTGCAAACCATGACAAAACAATTCCCTCAAAAACCTTCTGATAATCCTCTAGATGATTTTTTATTAGTTAAACCAACTTCTAAGGGGGTAATGTCAGTTTTATATAATTTAATTTCAAATTTACAATCTTCTTCTCTGGCCGCTATCAAATTGAACTGGGAACAAGATCTTAATTTTACTTTTACTGATGAACTGTGGGACTCTATTCTTGGCCAGGTTCACACTGTATCAATGTGTGTTCGTCACGCTCTTATTCAATTTAAGATTGTACACCGGATGCACCTGTCCAAGGTTAAGTTAGCACGTATTTACTCGGATATAGACCCAACTTGTGAAAAGTGTGGTAGCGCTCCTGGCACTTTGCTTCACATGTATTGGTCCTGCCCTGCATTGATGAATTTTTGGCATTCTGTTTTTATCACTATGTCTGAAGTCCTGCAATATCAAATTAAACCTGATCCATTATGCGCCATTTTTGGTGTGGCTCCAGAACTTGTCTTGCCAAGTTCCAAATTAAAAGTATTCAAATTTTCATTATTATTGGCCAGACGTGCTGTATTACTGAAGTGGAAAGATTCTTCGCCCCCTTCACATTTACAGTGGATAAAAGATATAATGTCCTGTTTGGATTTAGAAAAAATCAGATATACAGTCTGTGGCTCTGAAAACAAATTCTATAAATTATGGCGCCCGTTTCTTGATTTCTTTGAAAGACCCACGATTATAGTTTCTGAGTAGCTCATATCCCCTTTACCCCAACCTCACTTCACACACATAAATTTTCTTTTTAACTTTTTTTTTTTTTTTTTTTTTTTTTTTTTATTGTTTATTTAAAGGTTTTTGTGCTTTGAAGCATTTACATTTGTTGGCTTTAAGTTCTAGTTTTTTACTGTTTGGTTGAAACAAAAATGAAAATTTCTAATACTTTGTATTGTATTGATACTTCAATTAATAATAATAAAAAGACCTTTGAAAGAAAATTTGCAACTTTTTTCTCCTAAATTTTCATTTTTTTCTAGTAAATTTGTGACTTTTTCTTCATAAATTTGCTACTATTTTTTGTGTAAATTTGTCACTCCTTTCTTATAAATTTTCACATTTTTTTCCTCATAAATTTGTGACTTTTTTCTCTTGGCCAGAGTGTTACTGAAACCCGCTTACCCACATTAAACCCATGTAGGGCCCAGCTGGGTTTACAGCGGGTCGACAGATTCCCTGCTTACCTGCACCACAGGTGAAGTCCGTGTGGGCAAACAGATGGGGCCAACATGGAGCCAGCGGACAATTCCACATGGACCCATAAGACAGTCCAGTATAAAGCTACAGCGGGGCCTACGTGGGCATGCTTGCAGGGTTGTAATATCTTTCTTCCATTTGTTTTATTGACATAAAATGTTGGAAGTAAATTCATTATGGCTCATTACAGATTTAACAAGTTAAAAACAGCAAAGAAACACCGTTATTGCTCATGCTGTCTAAACAGTTGTATTCATAGTTACATGTTAAGCTCATCATGCCCTAAAGGAAATTTGAAGGCAATTCTTTGATGAACAGGAGGAGGAGGAGGAGGAGGAGAAGAAAATGATGCAATCAAACATCAAACGGAGATATCATCACATGCCGACACTTTCACAGCCTAAGACCAAAAGATTAAACACTCCCCTGTCTCCTACAGAAAGACCTTATGACCAGCAGAGTTCTGCCAGGGTAGACAGAACCAGCTGACACCCAAACCTGTTGGAGCTGCACGGATCACACAAAACCAGCAAGCATGCTGACGGAGGGAAAGGAGGCAGCAGGGTCCCATCAAGATTCATGAGATCAGAGACCAGAGAAAGACATGAATCTGTCATCTCCATCACTTCATGACATCCACCTGTGTTAGCCATCCGCCAGTGGGAGTCCCTGTTTAAGCCCAGCGACTGACTAGAACCTTAATGAGTGTCTCTATGTGTTTAGTGGGTTCAGGGCGAGAGATGTGCAGACTAACCCAATGTCTGATTCTTCAGAGGTGAATGTAAGGAAAAGCATCTCTGTTATGTTGCATTGGGCCCCCACAAAGCTAGAAACAGACCTGGTCATACTGAAATGGCTTGGCACATGTGTGCCTACAGCAGGGGTCAGCACCCTGCACTACACAAAGCCACTGAGTATGAAAAAAGTCTGCATGGAGCCACGAAGATACATGGGCCTAAAAACTGCAGTAAAACAGCAGAATGACAAATGCAGCCTGGCCTGACGACATCGGGATTAAAAGTTTTTTCTTATGATGCTTTTTTATTACCTCCGCCAAGGAGGTAATGTTTTTACCGGGGTTTGTCTGTCTGTCTGTTTGTCTGTTACCAACATAACTCAAAAAGTTATGAACGGATTTTGACGAAACTTTCAGGAAAGGTGTGTAATGGCACGGGGAACACATGATTAGATTTTGGTGAAGATCTGAGAGTGCATACCTCCACCAAGGCCTTTGTTTGTATTTGTGCAGCAGGATTACACAAAAACTACTGGATGGATTTGGATGAAATTTTCACCTGAGGTGGTTCTTGGGCTAGACAGGAACCCATTATATTTTGGTGATGATCTGACAATGCATACCTCAGCCAAGGCTCTTATCTTCTCACAGTGTGTTAGCAACAATACTCCAAATCTGATGGACAGACTTTGATGCAATTTTCACCACAAGTGCCTATAGGCCTACACACAAACCCATTACATTTTGGAGGTGATCCATGAGAAACGGAAGGAGCCTTGGCAGAGGTATGCGCTCTATGAGTGCTTTTCTAGTTGTAAATGTGTTACCTTTTTATAACAAAATTGCTACATTTTTAGTAAATTTTTTGATTTGCAAAAAAGTTTGTCTTTTTTTCTTGCAAAATTATGTGGGTGTTTTCCTCAATAAGCTGTAAATTCAAAATTTCTTATATTTTTGGCAAGTGCTTTGTTTTTTTTTTCTAAAATTTTTATTTTTATTCACAAACTTAAAACTAAAATGAAAGACCCTCTCCACATAAATTTGTGACATTTTCCCAATAAAGTTTAAGCTTTTTTCATAAATGTTGATATTTTGGCATAATCTTCTTTTCTCATAAGATTTTCTTATCTGATTGTTACATTTTTTAAAGGTCAATTAGACAGTATTTTCATGAAAACAAATAATTTTACAAAAACAATACATTAACAGAGTGTTTAGAAAGGTGCAGAATTAAAATCATTATATTCTTTTAAAAAATACAGTGATGAAAAAATACTTTTTAAAAATGTTACAGGCCCAAAATAATCATAATATTTACATCTGAGCAGTTGGATGGCGAGAACTAAGATGGCTAGTAGCATAGCTGTCATGAATGCGCCCTTCCGGGGCAGAAAAGACAAATCCACACACAGGACTGTAGTGTGACATTTATTTCAACAAAAAGACAAACAAAATCCAAACGGTACATGGCATACAAAAAACTCAACTGAAGATAACTTACAGGCATAAACACTCCGAAGTCGGAATCGCCCTGCGAGTGTAGGTAGAAGGGAAAGAGGAGTAGTCCAGTTAACATCCATTCATGACTGCCGCAAAGAAACAATGAGCTGGCAGTGTATAAATAGCAGACAATCAAATGAGGCACAGGTACGGGGAGCAGAGTGAGCAAGTGACCTGGTTAATCAATAACATGCAGCTGAGCTGGCAGAGTGACAGCCTGGGTAGTGAGTGTGACTGGCAAGAGGGAAGGGCTCAGAAACAACAAACCAAAATATACACACAGAACTAACTACATAATGATAACAGACAGAAAAATACTCAAAACAACAAAAGGAAGTCTGAGTGCTGAGAACAACGCTCAGACACATGACAGAGCCCCCCCTCCCAAAGGGGTGGATACCAGACACCCCACGTAACACCAAAAAGGAGCCCCCCCCCCGCCACACACACACACACACCCCAGAGAAGGAGACAGCAAAACACTAACCAGGGAGGGAGGTGGGGGAACAGTCTAAGGAGGGAAAACACAATACAGTACATAACAATACAGTATATAATGGCAGTGCGGTGGCGCAGTGGTTAGCACTGCACCAGCACAGCAACTCACCCTTGGCCATGGGATCCCTGGTTCTATCCCAGCCCCTGACCAATAGTGATCTGTGTGGAGTTTGCATGTTCTCCCCGTGTCTGCGTGGGTTTACTCCGGGATTTCGCGGGTTTCCTCCCACAGGCCAAAAACATGCAGGTTAGGTTAATTGGAGACTCTAAAGTGGCCCTAGGTGTGAATATGTGTGTGAATGGTTAAGGGAGAGCGCCGTACCGTGGCTGCTTCATCCATCCAGGTGGATGCCCTCAATTTCCCCTCTGGGGATCAATAAAGTATACAAAATAAAAAAAAAAAAAAATAACCCACACCTGCACTAAACCAACCCCCTGGACCCCAACCAGAGAAACAAGAGTTCAGGGGGCCGACCGAAGTCCCAGGCCCAACGGACGGCGAGGTGCACCAAGTCAGGTGGCCTACCGAAGTCCCAGGCAAGCTGGACGGCCAGATGGTACAAGTCGGGTGGCCTGACAGAGAATATGGACCACCCGACCTAGTGGCTAAATCATTCAGGTGGCCGGCCCAAGTGCTTCAGCCACCTGAACAGAAGAGGTCGCCCGGGAGGCAGCTCCCCCACCGGGAGACCCAAAACTGGGGAAGAGAGCCAAGGGGGGGGGGGACCATGATGTCATCTGGCAGTTGAGGAAGGGGGACCATAACAGCGTCAGGCAGTGGAGGAAGGAAGGGGACCACGACGACATCTGGCAGTCGAGGATCTGCAGCACCGGCAGTGGCCCCAGGCTGGAGCTTTGTAGCACTCGTGGTGGCTCCGGGCTGGAATTTTGTAGCACCCGTGGCGGCTCCAGGCTGGAGCTTTGTAGTATCCGCGACGGCTCCGGGCTGGAGCTTTGTAGCACCCGCGGCGGCTTCAGGCTGGAGCTCTGTTGCACCCACGGTGGGCCCAGACTGGGCCAACGCTGCACCCACAGTGGGCCCGGACTGGGCCAACGCTGCACCCATGGTGGACGGGCCAACCCGCAAGAGCACCAGGCTGAGGAGGCGGTCTATCAGAGGGACCCCAGGCGAGGGCAAAGGAGGAGGGACCCTGATGACCTCGGCGGGGGCCCCGAGCTGGACTCACGAGGTCATCGACTGGTAGGCTTGGATCCACGGAGGCATCAGGTTTTGGTGGTTCTTCCCCGGTGACCCTAGGAGAAGGCCCAGGAGAGACAGGGAAGAGAACGTCGTTAGGGTCGCCGGCAGTGGTGGAGCCTGGCGAGGTGAGCTCAGATGCAGCTGAGGGCTGCACCCGACTCTCCTCACCAAGAGCCAGACAAGATCTCTCCAAAATAGACATGAGAAAGACAAAAGAGATCACTTGCCTGAGCTTGAGCTCCACCGCCATCCAGGACTCCGTTGATCCTAGCGATGACACCTTGGGCCAGGCTTCCTGGAGGTCCAGCTCTGGTTCCCACTCTGCTGCGGTGGCCTCCGCAGTAGGCATGATGGTGATAACAGTCCAAATGTCCCCAGACAAAGAGGCCCTCGCTGGTGGCTCATCGGGTGAGGCAACTGGGGGTCAGCTTTGCGCTGGCACTGGAGTAGGGTCTTCCAGGGCCACAGGCTCCTCCTTCGTCCGGCGGCTTAGTTCCGGGGCTGGCAGACACTCAGGAAGGACAGGAGGAGAAACAGAGAGAGCTGATAAGTTAAGGGTGGCTGCAGCAGGTGGACAGAACTCAGCATTTCCAGAGTCTTTCTACCAGGGATAAGGCAAGATAATTCATCAAAACTTGAAGCAGAATTAAAGAAAACTTGCCTTTTCACCTGGCAAGTGATGTTGCCTGCTGCAGCTGATAATGTGTTGCCCCTCTCCATGGCCACAATGAACCTGGGCCCCTCTGTGGATTGTCGAGAAGCCGCCCCTGTAGACACTGCAACAGGCGTCACTAGTGAAGAAATGGAGTACCTCTTGACAGCAGGAGGAAGCACCGAGGGGATGGGTCTCGCAGCAGTAGTGGAGGGAGGTTGGGCTGACAAACCAGCCGACGAGGAAAAAGAAGAATGGGAAACTGCTGCGGGAATAGCCAGGCTTGGTGTTTGGGAAGAGGCTGTCCAAGAGGCGGAATTCTTGACAGCCTGGGTAGTAAGTGAGTGTGACTGGCAAGAGGGAAGGGCTCAGAACGAACAAACCAAAAATATACACAGAACTACCAACATAATTATAACAGACAGAAAAATACTCAAAACAATAAAAGGAAGTCTGAGCGCTTAGAGCAATGCTCAGACATGGTTGACAGCACCTACAGCACCTAATGGTCGACAGCACCTACAGCATTGTGATAACAGCCTGCACAAACAATTGCTTGTTATATTTATTGGAATCACATAACTAAGCTATGTTTGTTATATTTATTTATTTGTTTGTTATATTTATTGTAATCATATAAGTAAGCTATGTATATGGAACGTGACCAGTCTAGCTGCTAGCCATGTCCTTGTCATGATCCTGAGCACGGTTGGGGGCCATGCTCAGTTCCAGCTTCAAGTTTAGTCCTTTTCTGTCCTTTTGTTTATTTTGATCTTCTGTCTCTGGCTTTTGTTAATTTATGAGTTGTTGTATTCTTAGTGGTGTCTTTATAGTTTTGTCTAGTTATTGTGTGCCATTTTGTAGTTATGTGATTGTTTATATCTTTTGGGGTTGTGTTATTTTACTCTGTATTCTTTAGTTCCGGTCTGTACCTTTATTTTGACAGTAGTGTGCAGCTTCCAGCTGTCAAACTGTTTCTTGGACTGCACAGCTGTCACTTGTTGTTTTGATTACGTTGTCACTCATGTACCCACACCTGATTACACAGGGTTACAAAAATAATTTTTTTGTAAGTTGTCTGTGTTTTTTTCAACTGATTTAAGACAATTTTACACCACTGAATCCGAAAATGACATCTGTTTCTCTCGATCAGGTGCTAAGTAAAAACCTGTACTTACAGAGTACTTACTTAGTGCTGTGCATGTGCATGTGCTTACCTTTATATAAAGGTAAGTACATGTAAATTGAATGTTACATCATCCTTGTTCAAAATTCAGAGAATTTCAAGACATAAAAAAGAATTTTGCATCATTTAAAGCGAAAATACCCATACATGTAAACAAAACCATATAAAACATGTGGCCATAATTCAAAAAGTTGACCTGATTGAACAAAACCAATGTGATTTTTGGACTCAGCACATCAAAATTGTCCTAAATCAGCTAAAAAAAACTTAGACGATAAATTTGGTGTTGACCAGTGTTACCATTGGGTGCAGTGTTATTTAAGCAGACCAGTGTAGTTGTTCTTTGCAGCAGTCTTGCATCCCCAAACGTCATTATCACATCCTTCCCTTCTAGACAGTGTTCCCATCTGCATTGTTTTCCTCCAGGTGTCCCCTGGCTTTACGTGTAAGTGTGCATATTTGTGTATTTTGTTTTTGTACATCATTCTGTTAAGAAATGTGCAAAAACTCACTGCCTGCGGTTGGTGTCCTCTGTTAAGCCTTGGTAAGGCATTTTATGACAAAAGACCGCTGCCCGAGTGAGACACCAGCGGCAGTGAGTTTTTCTGTTTTGTTTTTTTTTCCCCCTCCCGGTTATTTTGTTTAAGTCTATTTTTCCCCCGGTTATGGCATCAAATGCGGACATCAGTTTGCACGCCCTGAATGAAGATGAGTGCAGGGCTATGCAGTTGATTCAAGTTTTCTTTTCTGATGCCCGTATCTCCTGTTTCCCCGAGGAGGTTCAGAGATGGCTGAATAATGCGGTGGAGATTACTGAGGCAAGCCCCAGCCTATGGCATTTCCCGGAGCTCACCAACCTACTCCTCTCCATCATTAGCCCACAGTCTATGCTCCACGTGCGGAAAGAAACCTCCTGCGCATCCGTGCTGGGTCCAAAGCAGAAGCGGTCCCGGGCACAGAGGTCCCGAGCCTCTCACCGTTCTCCAGCAGCTACAGTTCCGCCATCGTCTCCTGAACAGTGGCCCACACTATCAGCTGCTCGTCCGACACTGGAGGGGTCTGCAGTCCGCCGGGTCGGGCATGTCACTGTCGTGCCTCCCAACGGTCCAACTGCAGAGGAGCTGGAGGAAAGCCAGTGAGTTTTGGCGGCAGAGGTGGACCTGCTTTTGGATTACAAGCCGTGGCTCCTTCCTGAACTCGTGGCCCAAGTGGAGGGAGGATGTCCAGCTCCGCTCGTCATCATGCCGGCAGGGCAGACCAGCTTTATCATCTGCTTGGGGGAAATTGGGACTCTGGGAGACCAACTGAACTAGGTTTATTTGTCACGTAACACCATCAGTATGTGTGTGTTGATTTTTTTTTTGGGGGGGGAGGGGGGTTCTTGTTTTGCTTTGGTCCCTCCGTGCCAGGGTGTCCCCTCCTCCCACCCGGGGTGGGTTGTTTTTTCCTGTTGGGGGGGGGGGGTCTTCTTTGTGGGTGGGTTATTTTTCCTTTTTGTTTGATGTTCCCCTGGGGTGTCTGGATTCTACACCTTGGGGGGGGGGGCACTGTCATGATCCTGAGCACGGTTGGGGGCCATGCTCAGTTCCA
Source organism: Pholidichthys leucotaenia (assembly GCA_020510985.1). Lineage (NCBI taxonomy): Eukaryota > Metazoa > Chordata > Actinopteri > Cichliformes > Pholidichthyidae > Pholidichthys > Pholidichthys leucotaenia. The sequence goes on along the minus strand of CM035837.1, from coordinate 412,949,694 downwards.
GTCTTAAGGTTAGTCTGTTTGTTTCTCTGTTTGTTTTGATCTTCTGTCTCTGGTTTTTGTTCATTTATGAGTTGTTGAATTGTTAGTGCTGTCCTTATAGTTTTGTGTAGTTATTGTGCATAATTTTGTAGTTATGTGATGTTTATAACTTTTGGGTTTGTGTCATTTTATTCTGTATTCTTTAGTTCTGGTCTGTACTTTTATTTTGACAGTGCTGTGCAGCTTCTGGCTGTCAAACTGTTTCGTGGGCTGCACAGCTGTCACTTGTTGTTTTGATTATGTTGTCACTCATGAACCCACACCAGATTATCATCGGGTGCAGTGTTATTGAAGCAGACCGGTGTGATTGTCCTTTGCAGCAGTCTTGTGTCCCCAGACGTCAGTATCACATCCTTCACTTCTAGAAGGTGTTCCCGTTTGCATTGTTTTCCTCCGGGTGTCCCCCGGCTTTATTTGTAAAGGTGCGTATTTGTGTATTTAGTTTTTGTACGTCATTCTGTTAGTAAATGTGCAAAAACTCACTGCCTGTGGTTGGTGTCCTCTGTTAACCACTTGCGCTCCGTTGTTCCACGGGCGGGCAAGTCTCTGCGTCCTATGACGCACGAGGGTGCACGAGAGCGCCCTCGTGCGCGCTTGGATGCATGACGCATGATGGTGGTGATGGTGATGTAGTAGCGTCCAAGCGCCACTCAAAAAAAAACTGCAGAGACAGCCGCGAACAGATTAGTTCATCTGATTGACCTCTCATTCGACTAATAAGAGCCTTGAATTGGGTTTCTGAAACCTTGAGGAGCCAATGAATGAAAATCTAGGAAGGAGGACCCGCCTACTGTGAACACAGGAGCCAATTGAAGCACAGAAATTCAGGCAGGGTGTTGCCATCTGTTGCCACAGATGAAAACAAAGGACGCTGGACAAATCTAATACAGACCCAGCAGCATGGAGAACACCCACAAGTGGGAGCTGCACTCATTCCAGCAGAATAGACGGAGGCCGACGACAAAAGTCGTAAATCATTCGCCAAAACGGCAATAATGGAATTATGTTGATCGGGATCCACGAGCGGAGCAGCGTCGCGTTCGTCTGACGTGTGGGAAGAGATGTTCGCCACGACTCTGCTGCTTTGAAGAGGTAAGGTGTTATAAGCTAAATTATTATTTATCCCTGAAAACTGTAATCCAAAAATGGCTTTTGACCGATCGGTAAATTACAACTGTACTGCGCACAAAGTACGAAGTGCGTGCGCCGCGATAAACGGTTCATTTGCCGTGTTCGGACCGTGAACGCCCCCCCCGCTGCAGAAGAGGAGCGGGGGGGGCGTTCACGGTCCGAACGCCCCCCGGTCCGCGGGGGGGAAGCATATCAGTCTATTCCATCATGTAGCGATGGCCCTCTTCTGTAGCGAGGGGGGGGGGTGTTCACGGTCCGTTCACGGTTCCCCCCCCACACACACACACACAGTAGCGAGGGGGGGGGGAGCCGCTGTGAAAACATGCAAGGAGTGTAATCCGTCTGTAGCGAGGGCCGAAGTCGGTCCTTGGTAGCGGGGGGGGGGGGGGGAACGACCCCCCGCCCACACACACACACACACACACAGACACAGCCCTGAGTGTGACCTTTCATTAGAGCCTAAAATGAAGATTCTACATTGAATTATTCAAAAGTTACAGACATTTTTCCAAACTGTGCCATTTGGCACAATTTGGCACAGTTCCAAAACGCCTGGGAAGAGCCTGAGAACAAAGCTGTGTAAAATATTCATTTTTTGTGGTATTGTTACCAAATTTGGATCTCAGCTGGATAACACTTGGTTCTACATTTCTGTTGCATTTTCCAGCCGGATCGGACAGCTGTGTGTTATTTACAAGCATTTGTATCCAAAAAAACACTGTGTCCAATTTTTTTTTCTTCAAGTTCAGTATGTTTAGATGACTGTAACTCAGTGGCTGAAGCACGTAGAGAGATTATGTTTTTTTTGCCAAAAAAATTCAAAGTGTTTTCTTTTAAATGAGACCAACCCCATGAAGATGCTGCAAAGGGTTGAATAACAGCTTTCAATTTACTTTGGGCACATTATTTTTTGGCATTTTTAGGAAAATTGCCCGGAGTGCAAGTGGTTAAGCCTTGGTAGGGTGTTTTATAACAGTCCTATGTAGTGTTTAAGTTTATATATATACACTACCGTTCAAAAGTTTGGGGTCACTTAGAAATTTCGTATTTTTGAAAGAAAAGCACTGTTTTTTTCAATGAAGATAACTTTAAACTAATCAGAAATACACTCTAATATCTAATATACATTGCTAATGTGGTAAATGACTATTCTAGCTGCAAATGTCTGGTTTTTGGTACAATATCTACATAGGTGTATGGAGGCCAATTTCCAGCAACTATCACTCCAGTGTTCTAATGGTACAATGTGTTTGCTCATTGCGTCAGAAGGCTAATGGATGATTAGAAAACCCTTGTGCAATCATGTTAGCACAGCTGAAAACAGTTTAGCTGGTTAGAGAAGCTATAAAACTGACCTTCCTTTGAGCAGGTTGAGTATCTGGAAAAAATTATTATTTCAAATACAAATCATTATTTCTAACCTTGTCAATGTCTTGACTATATTTTCTATTCATTTTACAACTCATGGTGGTAAATAAGTGTGACTTTTCATGGAAAACACAAAATAATTGTCTGGGTGACCCCAAACATTTGAACGGTAGTGTATATAGTGTATATATATATATGGTGTGGCCACACATATGTGACCTGCTTTGTGAATATGTGACCTGCTTTGTGACTGATGTAAGGCCTCACATTTTAGATAAGAACAAAGACAGAGTTTCCTTGGAGATAACAGGAAGCTGTGAAGGTGTTAGCTTCGGTATGCAGGGCCTGAGACTGTGGGGGTGATATTAGAGGATTAAAGAGAAGATGCATTGTTACTGGCGATTATAATGCAATGTGACTTGTGATGCAATGTGACTTGTGAACTGTGAGAGTCCTGGTATTTAAGGAAGAGAGTTTCCTGTGATGTTCTCTTTCTTCTTTGAGATGTTGGTGAATGTGAATAAAGCTGCCTTGAGAGAAATCTGTCTCATCAATTGCACATTCCCACACTGGTGACCCAAGACGTAGCATGCAGCAAGAGGAGAATTCCCTGGGGCCAGCCTCGTCAGGAGCCCCCAGCCAAACGAATGCCGGTACGGTCCAGCTACCGGACTTTTGGAAGACAATCCGCGCTCCTGGTTCCACACGGTTGAGGCACAGTTCAACCTCCGGGGGATATCGGTAGATGACACAAAATTCTACCATGTGGTCGCAAAACTGGATAACCACACAGCTCAGCATGTGGAGAGCCTTATTGAGCAGCCGCCAGACAGCAACAAATACGGCGCGTTGAAGGCTGCACTCATCCAGCACTTCACTCCCTCGGTGGAGGAGAGGGCAGAACGACTCCTGGCGCTTACCGAGTTGGGAGATGGCACACCCGTTGACCTTATGGAGAAGATGTTGAGGTTGAAAGGCTCAGACGATGACCACTTCATCTTTACCCACCTCTTCCTCAGGACAATACCGTCAGCGACGAGACCGACCCTGGCCAGTTTGCCGTTGTTGGCCCAGCGGGACTACCGCGCGCTGGCCCGGGAGGCGCATCGAATTGTCAACGCCAGCAAACAGCGCGCGGCCACGGCAGCAGCAGCGGGACTCGGCGCGACGGCCGGAAATGGCAAGGGGCCAGAAGCAGCAGTAGCAGAACCACTGACGACGGCAGCGGCGGGGCCCAGGGAACGCGGAGGACACACCCTTTGTTTCTACCACTGCCGCTTCGCAGAGAGGGCACGCAAATGTGTACCACCGTGCCAGTTCAAGCATTTGGGAAACGCCAAGACTGGAGGTCGGTAGCAGCCATGACCCTCGGGGAGGAGAACAAGCTGCTCTACTTGTTGGATGCACGCTCGGGGAGGCATTTCCTTGTGGACACAGGCTCCCAGTTGAGTTTCATCACACCTTCCTATGCGGACAGGCTAGCAGGTTCCAGAGGTCCCGGGGTGGCAGCAGCGAACAGCTCGGAGATTAAGACCTTTGGTGAGAGGACTCTCAGAATCAGAATCAGAATCAGATTTATTGCCATTGTTCATGTGATACACAAACTAGGAATTTGTCTCGGTGCCATGCTGCAACATTAAAAACATAATGAGAAAAAGGGATAAACTAAAAAACTAAAGGACTAGAAACGTGCAATAAGTGTAGAAAAATAAGTAATAATAAGTAATAATAATAATAATACTAGTAATAATGAGTAGTACTAGTCAAGGCAGTTTTAAAAAATTAGCATGTAGCAGATAATGTGAAGTACCACATAGTGCAGTCAATAATGCAACAGAAAAACAGTGATGATTGACATGAGTCTGGTTGAGCTGCTGTACATAGTGCACGAGAGTCAAAAGTCACTTAGTGTTCAGCAGTCTGATGGCAGAGGGGAAAAAGCTGTTCATGTGCCGGGAGGTTTTAGTCCGAATAGATCGAAGCCTTCTACCTGAGGGGAGGGGGGCAAACAGCACGTGACCAGGATGTGAAGGATCGGCTATGATCCGGCCAGCACGCCTCCGGGTCCTGGAGATGTACAGGTCCTGGAGAGATGGGAGCTTGCAGCCTATCACCTTCTCAGCAGTGCGCACGACGCGCTGCAGCCTTAGTCTGTCCCTGGCAGTGGCTCCTGCGTACCATACAGTTATGGAGGAGGTGAGGATGGACTCGATGATGGCCGTGTAGAACTGCACTAACATCTTGGTGGGTAGCTTGAGCTTCCTCAGCTGCCGCAGAAAGAACATCCTCTGCTGGGCCTTTTTGATGAGGGAGCTGATGGTTGGCTCCCATACTCATACTCTACTCCTGTCTATACACGGCCGTACATCTGAGTGGATTTTTGTTATAGCAGAAGTGAATTTCAATATGTTGGGGGATGATTTTTTGTGCTCACATGGTTTGTTGGTTGATCTCGCTAACAGGCGCCTGGTTAATGCATTTTCTTTTGATTTTATTCCCTGTACAGTGCGAGTGGCCCCGCCAACAGCACAAGCCAACGTCACAGCTGCAAGCAGTAAGTTCCACACACTGCTCACTCAGTTCCCAGCACTCACGGTCCCTACATTTTCGGCAACCGTCGCTAAACACGGGGTGGAACATTTTATTACCACTACCGGACCGCCCGTTTTTGCAAAAGCTTGGCGCTTGGACGCAGCTAAACTGGCCATAGCGCGCAAGGAGTTTGCCAACCTGGAGAGGTTGGCATCATCAGGCGTTCGAACAGCCCATGGGCCTCCCCGCTACACATGGTCCCGAAGGCTGATGGCTCGTGGCGACCTTGCGGGGATTTCCGCAGGTTAAACAATGCAACAGCGCATGACCGCTACCCAGTTCCGCATATCCAAGATTTTTCCGTCCATTTGGCAGGGGCGCGTGTTTTTTCTAAGATAGATTTGGTCTGCGGTTACCACCAAGTCCCAGTGTGCGCTGAGGACATACCCAAAACAGCGGTAATAACTCCATTTGGCCTATTCGAGTTTTTGCACATGCCATTCGGGCTTAAAGGGGCTGCACAGACATTCCAACGCATGATGGACGCGGTGCTGCGCGATCTCCCTTTTGTGTTCGTCTACTTGGACGATATTTTGGTAGCCAGCGCATCCGAAGACGAACACGAAAACCACCTAGCCACAGTTTTCCGGAGGTTGGGAGATCACGGGTTAATAATCAACCCAGCGAAGTGTCAGTTCAGGGTGGCGCAGATCGATTTTTTAGGACACCGCGTCTCCCCCGAAGGAGCAGTTCTGCTTCCTGACAAAGTGCGCGCGGTAGCAAATTTTCCCCGGCCGCAGACGGTCAGGGCATTACAGGAGTTTTGGGGAATGGTGAATTTTTATAACCGTTTTCTCCCCCGCGCGGCGCAACTCATGCAACCGCTGTATGCCGCGCTCAAAAAACAGAAACCCACGAATAAGGTCGAGTGGTCCCTGGAGCAGGAGCGAGCGTTCTCGGAGGTAAAAGCGGCCTTGGCAAATGCTGCGTTGTTGGCACACCCAGACCCAACGGCCCACACAGCGCTCACTACTGACGCGTCAGATGTGGCCATAGGGGCGGTCGTGGAGCAGCATGTAGCCGGGGTTTGGCAGCCCCTCGCCTTTTTCAGCAGGACCTTGCGCGATAGTGAACGTAAATACAGCGCGTTCGACAGGGAGCTGTTGGCTCTCCATTTGGCCATCCGCCACTTTCAGTTCTGGCTGGAAGGACGCTGTTTCACCGCGTTCGTTGACCACAAGCCGCTAACATTCACGATGGCCAAGGTTTCAGAACCGTGGTCAGGCCGGCAACAGAGACAGCTGGCCGCGATCTCAGAGTTTAACACTGATATTCAGCATGTGGCGGGCAAACTGAATGTAGTGGCAGATTGCCTCTCGCGCGCCGTGGCGGCCCCAGTCAGCGCAGGAATAGATTACGCAGCCATGGCCGCGGAGCAGGTTAGTGATGCAGATGTGCGCGCGCTCCAGTCTGGACCAACAGGGTTAAGGCTGGAGAACAGGGTGCTGCAAGACGGTATGCCCCCCCCAATCTGCAATGTCTCCACTGGACGGCCGCGTCCGGTGGTACCGGCCGCGTGGCGCCGCCGCGTTTTTGACTCGATTCCTTCTTTGGCGCACCCGGGAGTGCGCGCGTCGGTCAAAATGGTAGGAGAGAAATTTGTGTGGCCGAATCTTCGCAAACAAGTTAAAGAGTGGGCAGCAGCCTGCACGGCGTGTCAACGAGCCAAAGTACACAAGCACACGAGGGCTCCTTTGGAGCCGTTTCACATCCCGGCCAAGAGGTTCGATCACGTGCATGTGGACCTCGTGGGCCCCCTTCCGCCGTCACAGGGGTGCACACACCTTCTGACAATGGTGGACCGCACCACGCGCTGGCCTGAAGTGGTTCCGCTGGCGTCAACCACGGCCGAGGAGGTGGCGCGCGCGTTTTTAACAGCATGGGTGGCGCGTTTCGGAGTTCCGTCGGACATTACGTCCGACAGAGGCCCTCAATTTGTGTCCGAACTTTGGTTGACAATGGCCCGCAACCTGGGTGTCACAATTCACCGCACAACCGCGTACAATCCGCAGGCTAATGGGTTATGCGAACGTTTTCATAGGTCATTGAAAGCGGCTCTCAGAGCATCACTGACGGATGGAAATTGGGTAGACAAGTTACCGTGGATTTTATTGGGGTTGCGTTCTCAGAATCAGAATCAGAATCAGATTTATTGCCATTGTTCATGTAGTACACAAACTAGGAATTTGTCTCGGTGCAATGCTGCAACATTAAACATGATAAAATAAAAGAAATAAACTATACATGCAATAAAGTGTAGAATAAGAATGAGTAATACTAGTCAGCAGTTTAAATATATTAGCGAGCAGCAGATAATGTGGAGAACCATATAGTGCAGTCGGTAATGCAAGAAGAAGTTCTGCGCCTAAAGAGGACTTAGAAGCCTCCCCAGCGGAGCTCGTGTTTGCACAACCACTTCGGCTGCCTGGGGAGTTTCTCCCAGATAACCCTGCGCCGGACAGCTCCCCGTCTCAGCTGTTGCGGAGTAGCATAGAATCAAGCACGTTGCCCGGCCCCGTGCACCACAGTTTTCCGCGCGTTTTTGTGCCTAAAGCTTTGAAGAACGCAGAGTTTGTTTTTGTCAGACACGATGCACATCGACCCCCACAGCGACCACCTTGTGACGGACCGTTCAGAGTGTTGGAAACAGGGGACAAGCAGTTTTTGCTAGATTTGGGGGGTAGGAAATAAAAAGTTGGCCTAAACAGACTCAAACCCGCTTTTGTGGTGGCGGATGAGCAAGTGCTGTTGGCAAGGGCCCCGCGGCGAGGTAGACCCCCACGGGGAGCTTCACAGAGTAATGTTTCCCCAGAACACCCGCAGGGACTGACAAAAGGTTTTCACCCCCAGACGGCAACCCCCCAGCATGACAGCGCCGCGGAGACGTTGAATCCTGGCTACAGCAGATATGGCAGGAGACTGAAGCCTAGACAGCATGCGGACTGATGTGTATCGATTCTATCACGGCATGCATACTGTTATTCTCTTGTTCATTCTAAAATGTTGGGGGGGAGTGGTGTGGCCACACATATGTGACCTGCTTTGTGAATATGTGACCTGCTTTGTGACTGATGTAAGGCCTCACATTTTAGATAAGAACAAAGACAGAGTTTCCTTGGAGATAACAGGAAGCTGTGAAGGTGTTATCTTTGGTATGCAGGGCCTGAGACTGTGGGGGTGATATTAGAGGATTAAAGAGGAGATGCATTGTTACTGGCGATTATAATGCAATGTGACTTGTGAACTGTGAGAGTCCTGGTATTTAAGGACGAGAGTTTCCTGTGATGTTCTCTTTCTTCTTTGAGATGTTGGTGAATGTGAATAAAGTTGCTTTGACAGAAATCTGTCTCATCAATTGCACATTCCCACAATATATCACCGGCCACTTTATTAGGTACACCATGCTAGTAACGGGTTGGACCCCCTTTTGCCTTCAGAACTGCCTCAATTCTTCGTGGCATAGATTCAACAAGGTGCTGGAAGCATTCCTCAGAGAGTTTGGTCCATATTGACATGATGGCATCACACAGTTGGCGCAGATTTGTCGGCTGCACATCCATGATGCGAATCTCCCGTTCCACCACATCCCAAAGATGCTCTATTGGATTGAGATCTGGTGACTGTGGAGGCCATTTGAGTACAGTGAACTCATTGTCATGTTCAAGAAACCAGTCTGAGATGATTCCAGCTTTATGACATGGCGCATTATCCTGCTGAAAGTAGCCATCAGAAGTTGGGTACATTGTGGTCATAAAGGGATGGACATGGTCAGCAACAATACTCAGGTAGGCTGTAGCGTTGCAACGATGCTCAATTGGTACCAAGGGGCCCAAAGAGTGCCAAGAAAATATTCCCCACACCATTACACCACCACCACCAGCCTGAACCATTGATACAAGGCAGGATGGATCCATGCTTTCATGTTGTTGACGCCAAATTCTGACCCTACCATCCGAATGTCGCAGCAGAAATCGAGACTCATCAGACCAGGCAACGTTTTTCCAATCTTCTATTGTCCAATTTCGATGAGCTTGTGCAAATTGTAGCCTCAGTTTCCTGTTCTTAGCTGAAAGGAGTGGCACCCGGCGTGGTCTTCTGCTGCTGTAGCCCATCTGCCTCAAAGTTCGACGTACTGTGCGTTCAGAGATGCTCTTCTGCCTACCTTGGTTGTAACGGGTGGTTATTTGAGTCACTGTTGCCTTTCTATCAGCTCGAACCAGTCTGGCCATTCTCCTCTGACCTCTGGCATCAACAAGGCATTTCCGCCCACAGAACTGCCGCTCACTGGATATTTTTTCTTTTTCGGACCATTCTCTGTAAACCCTAGAGATGGTTGTGCGTGAAAATCCCAGTAGATCAGCAGTTTCTGAAATACTCAGACCAGCCCTTCTGGCACCAACAACCATGCCACGTTCAAAGTCACTCAAATCACCTTTCTTCCCCATACTGATGCTCGGTTTGAACTGCAGGAGATTGTCTTGACCATGTCTACATGCCTAAATGCACTGAGTTGCCGCCATGTGATTGGCTGATTAGAAATTAACTGTTAACGAGCAGTTGGACAGGTGTACCTAATAAAGTGGCCGGTGAGTGTATATATATATATATATATATACAGTATATGACTGACATATAGACAGACAGTCATGTGAAAAACTTAGACCACCCCAAAGGGTCCAAAGGGAGCACCTGCTGCAGTGAAGGTGATTAGGTAGAAGAGAGGGATGTACAGTCGTGAAAAAAAATTAGGATACCTCATTAAATATTCAGTTCTTTATTAAGAAATGTTCACATACCTATGTCTGACATTATTTTTGTTTTTATTTGCATTTTTTAACATTTATTTTAGGCATTTTCAGTGGGAATGAATGTGGGGGTGTCCTAATTTATTCCTCACTATTTTTTTAAAATTACATTTTACAGAAAATTTGAAAAAAGTCTTTAATTCATTTTTAATTGTTTAGTTGTATTACATGAATCTCCCAGTATTTTTAACATTGATATTAAATATCCATTATTATGTACAAATATATATACAGGGTGTCCTAATTTTTTCACATGACTGTACACACACACACAGTGGTGTGAAAAAGTGTTTGCCCCCTTCCTGATTTCTCTTTTTTTTTGTACGTTTGTCACATTTAATGTTTCAGATTATCAAACAAATTTAAATATTAGACAAAGATAACACAAGTAAACACAAAATGCAGTTTTTAAATGAAGGTGTTTATTATTAAGAGGGAAAAAAAATCCAAACCTATATGGCCCTGTGTGAAAAAGTGATTGCCCCATAAACCTAATAACTGGTTGGGCCACCCTTAGCAGCAACAACTGCAATCAAGCGTTTGCAATAACTGGCAATGAGTCTTTTACAGTGCTGTGGAGGAATTTTGGCCCACTCACCTTTGCAGAATTGTTGTAATTCAGCCACATCGAAGGGTTTTCGAGCATGAACTGCCTTTTTAAGGTCATGCCACAGCATTTCAATCAGATTCAGGTCAGGACTTTGATTAGGCCACTCCAAAGTCTTCATTTTGTTTTTCTTAAGCCATTCAGAGGTGGACTTGCTGGTGTGTTTTGGATCATTGTCCTGTTGCAGAACCCAAGTGCGCTTCAGCTTGAGATCACAAACAAATGATCGGACGTTCTCATTCAGGATTTTTTGGTAGACAGCAAAATTCATGGTTCCATTTACCACAGCAAGTCTTCCAGGTACTGAAGCAGCAAAACAGCCCCAGACCATCACACTACCACCATCATATTTTACTGTTGGTATGATGTTCCTTTTCTGAAATGCTGTGTTTGTCACAGGACTAAGCACGGGTTCTACCAGGCTCAGTCTCAATTTATTTACGTATTTTCCCTGCATTTTCTCCTAGATTTGTGGTGTCTTTTTGTGTTTGTTTCCTGACAATTTATCCTCCTATTTATTATTTGTGTTTCAGTATTGGTATTATATTGTCTATTCATGTATTTTGAGACTGTTTCACCTTTCTCTGTGACAGGGTCATTATCTCTTCTGTTCCCAGACGCACCCTCTCACAGCCTGTTTCCCCAGTTCACCTCAGCTCTGAGAGATGTTGGAAATTTGGTCATTGCCCATTCCTGGCCACACCTGCGGCTCATTACTCCCAATTCACCTCCCTGTATTTAAGTCATGGACTCTGTCTGTTCTTTGCGGCTAAGTTACATTGTCTACATTTGTCAGCATTGTCTCCGATCTTCTCTACATGCTGGCAGCCTCTGAAGGTTTTTCTTCTCCTAAGTGTGTCTTGCTTAGAGGCACCTGTGTAAGTTTTCCTTGTTTGCATTTTTTTGTATTGTGGGCACCTGCTGCCTTTGTTAATAAATGTCTTCAACTCAACCTGCGTTTGGATCTGTCCTCTCTGCGCCTCATTGAGGCGCACATGACAGAATTTAGCCACCAGATAAAGATCCAGCGGTTGTGTTCTGTCCATTTTTTCCCCTCGTTTTGCCTTTTTACACACCTGGTTGTTGGAGAACATTATGTCCCCGGCTCGTCGGCCTCACCTGAAGAAAGGAGGATCGGCAGCAGGGTCTCCCAGCCTGGAGGAGGAGTGGGCGGCGGAGTTTATCCAGGATTTTGTGGAGGAGGCTCTCGACGCCCATGGACCCAAGAAGAAATGGGAATGTTTAAACGGAGCTGCGGGGATTCTGGAGGCGCACCCTGGCCTATGGAATCATCCACAATATGCCGAGCTGTTGTCCAAGATGGCTGTGCTCCTACAACAGTTTCCAGATCTGAGGGTAGGAGCGTTCTGGGCAGAGTCACGGTGGAAACACTCTCCGCAACAAACGCTCATCTCCTCTCCAGGATTGCGAACTTCTCCAGCTCCAGCGTGTGCGTCACCAAATCCACGGCAGTTCCACCGTCCCGATCTGGTCCGCCGGAGAAACACCTCCCCCTCTCAGCCAGCTGAACTTTCCACATCGAGCCAGACTTACTGTATCCTGCAGCAGCCTCGTCCTTTTGCTCTTTTCCACTGGTCGATCCACCAGCCTCCTCCCCCTCTGCTGCGGTAATCTCCGTCTCGCCGACGTATCCTCCTGCTGATGAGAGGACCTCCAGGCTCTCCCCAGCCACGCCCACCTTCGTGCCTACAGAAGCGGCTCCTCAACTGACCTCAGAGGGGCCCACATTCACCTTAGCCACGGAGAGGGACGGTGCTCCACCCGCTGCAGCAGACAACATCCTACTCCAGGAAATCAGGCAAGTGTCATTTTTTCCCTTTTCAAATTATGATGATATGCCTTGCTTGATTCCTGGTAGGGAGGCTCAGGAAATGCAGTCCCCTGAGCTCTCCCCACCTGCTACAGCAATTAACTGCTCTCGACCTCTCTCCGTGTCTCCTCCACCTCTCCCTGAGTGTCCACCGGCCCTAGAGCAGAACCGCAGGATGATGGAGGAGCCTGTGGCCCTGGAGGATCCAGTTCCAGGGTAGGCAGTGAGGCAGCCCCCAGCCGCCACGCTGGATGAATCACCAGCATGGGGAACATCGCCTGGGGGCCTTAGGACTGCTACCACCATCATGCCTGCTGTGGAGGCCACCGCAGCAGAGTCTGCAACTAAGCTGGACTTCCCTGAGACCAAGCCCGAATTGTCATCTTACTGGTTACTTAATGGTTTACTTGAAGAGTTTCAATCTGGGTTTAGAATCCATCATAGTACTGAAACAGCCTTAGCGAAGGTCACTAACGACCTCCTCATTGCATCTGATAATGGACTAGTTTCTGTACTTGTCCTTTTAGACCTTAGTGCAGCTTTTGATACTATCGATCATAATATTCTACTTGATAGATTAGAACACTATGTTGGACTTAATGGAACTTCGTTGCAGTGGTTTAGATCTTATTTATCTGATAGGTTCCAGTTTGTTCATGTAAAAAATGAGTTTTCTTTCAACTCAAAGCTTAGTCATGGAGTTCCACAGGGATCTGTGCTAGGCCCTACTCTTTTTAGTTTATATATGCTTCCGTTAGGCAACATTATTAGAAAGCACTGTATACATTTTCATTGTTATGCTGATGACACACAATTATACCTGTCAATGAAGCCAGATGATAGTAATCAATTAGCCAAGTTAGAAGCCTGTCTTAAGGAAATCAAAGCTTGGATGACTTGTAATTTCCTGCTATTAAATTCAGATAAGACTGAAGTCATTCTTGTTAGTCCAAAAAACCTTAGAAATTCTTTTCCAAATCAAACTTTCAGTTTGGATGCGGTTACTCTTTCTCTTAATAGCTCTGTGAGGAACCTTGGAGTTATTTTTGATCAGGATTTGTCCTTCAATTCACATATTAAATTTGTTTCTAAGACTGCCTTCTATCATTTGCGTAATATTGCCAAGATTAGGAGCATCTTGTCTCAGAGTGATGCTGAGAAACTGATCCACGCTTTTGTTAGCTCGAGATTAGATTATTGTAATTCTTTATTATCAGGCTGTCCTAAAACATCTTTAAAAAGTCTTCAGCTGATTCAAAATGCTGCAGCAAGAGTTTTAACAGGTACTAGAAAGAGAGATCATATCTCTCCGGTTCTGGCCTCCCTTCATTGGCTTCCCATAGAGTTTAGAATTAAGTTTAAAATCCTTCTTCTTACTTACAAAGCTCTAAACAATCAGGCTCCTTTTTATTTAAAAGATCTGATACTACCGTATTATCCTAACAGAGCACTACGCTCCCAAAATGCAGGATTACTTGTAATACCTAGAATCTCCAAAAGTACAATGGGAGGCAGAGCTTTCAGTTATCAAGCTCCTCTCCTGTGGAATCAGCTGCCAATCTGGATTCGGGAGTCAGACTCGATCTCTGTTTTTAAGAATAGGGCTAAAACCTACCTTTTTGATATAGCCTACAATTAGGGAGGGATCATGTGTTTCTGAACCCTCCCTTAGTTATGCTGCTAATAGGTTTAGTCAGCCGGGGGACCTCCAGTAATGCACTGGGCCTCACTCCTTTTCTCACTCTCAATGAAATATTTTTTTTGCTGGTCATTAACATTTGCTTGTTCTCTCCCATAGATTGAGTCCCCATCGTGCTGTTTGCTCTCTACATGTCTGTTCTTTTCTTCTTCTCTATCCCCTCACCCCCCAGCCAGTCGCAGCAGATGACTGCTCCTCCCTGAGCCTGGTTCTGCTGGAGGTTTCTTCCTGTTAAAAGGGAGTTTTTCCTCTCCACCGTCGCCAAGTGCTTGCTCACAGGGGATCGCCTGATTGCTGGGGTCTTTCTGCAACGGTGGGGGTTCCCCCTACAGTTGATAGTGCTATGAGATGACTGTTGTTGTGAAATGGCACTATATAAATAAAGTTGAATTGAATTGAATTGAATCTTCACCTGGATCGTCGGAGTCCTCGATGGCAGTGGAGCTCGAGATCAGGCAAGTGCTCTCTGTTGTCTTTCTATTTTCTGTCTTGGAGCAATCTTGCCTGACTCTTGGTGAGGAGAGCCAGGTGCAGCCGCCCACTGCATCTGAGCTGGCCTCACCGGGCTCCACCGCTGCCGGTGACCCTGACCCCTCTTGTCTTTGTGCTGTGTCTGAGCTCTCCCTCAAGGTCACCAGAGAGGATCCTTCACCATCAGATGACTCCATAGATCCAGGTTTGTTGCTGGATGTCACCCAGGGTCCAGCTTCTCCTGTTGAGGTCGTTGTGGGTGTCCCATCCCATCCGGGACCTCCGCGGGTGCAGCTACAGCCCAGGCCGGGTCCTCCATGGGTGCAGCTCATCCCCTGCCAGAGGCCATCGTCCGGGTACCCCAACCACCGTTCAGGTTTCCATGGGTGCTGCGTCCATCCGGGGACCATCGTGGGTGCTGCGCCCCAGCTTGGAGCCAACATAGGTGCTGCGTTCTGGTATGGGTCTGCCATGGGCGTTATCCCCCAGCCCGGGGTCCACTGTGGGTGCTGCGTTGGCCCAGCCGGAGTTCACCGTGGGTTTAGCAGTGCTCCAGCCCGGAGTCACCGAGGATGCAGCAGAGCTCCAGCCCAGAGCCACCGAGGGTGAGGCAGAGCTCCAGCCCAGAGCCACCGCGGGTGCTACTTTTCCCTTGTCTGAGACCACTGAGGGCGTCATGGTCCCCTCTCCTCTTCAGCCAGATGCCGTTGTGGCCCCCCTTCTCCCTCTGCCTGATGCTGTCGGGGCTTCCCTTCCTGCTCTGCCTGACAATCTCATGGTTCCCCCTCCTCGGCTCTCCTCACCAGTAGTGGGCCTCCCAGTGGGGAAGCCGCCTCCCGGGCTACTGAATCTGTGGAGGTGGCTGAAGCACTCGGGTCGGCTGCTGAAAAGACTGAGCCGCTGGGTCGGGTGATCCCTATATTCTAGCAGGACACCTGACTCGTACCATCTGGCTGTCCGGTTGGTCTGGGACTTTGGCAGACCTCCCAACTTGTTCCACCTAGCTGGCTGCCGGTCCTGGGACTCTGGTCGGCCCCCAGAACTCCTAAGCTCCCTGGGCTGGGGGAGGGGGCATAATTCTGTGTTTTGCAGGTGTGGGTCCTGAGCGGGCCTCGTAGTTTTGCTCCCTCCGTACCTGTTTCCCCCACCTCCCACCCTGGTTTGTTTTTTGCTGTACCTTTGTATTTTTTTTTTTGGGGGGGGGGGGCTCCTTTGGTGTTACCTTGGGGTGTCTGGGGTCCACCCCTTAAACGTGGGGCTCTGTCACAGGACTAAGCACGGGTTCTACCAGGCTCAGTCTCTCAATTTATTTATGTATTTTCCCTGTATTTTCTCCTAGCTTTGTGGTGTATTTTTGTGTTTGTTTCCTGATGATTTATCCTCCTATTTATTATTTGTGTTTCAGTATTGGTATTATATGGTCTATTCATGTATTTTGAGACTGTTTTACCTTTCTCTGTGAAAGGGTCATTATCTCTTCTGTTCCCATACACACCCTCTCACAGCCTGTTTCCCCAGTTCACCTCAGCTCTGAGAGATGTTGGAATTAGGTCATTGCCCGCTCCTGGCCACACCTGCAGCTAATTACTCCCAATTCACCTCCCTGTATTTAAGCCGTGGACTCTGTCTGTGCTTTGCGGCTAAGTTACATTGTCTACATTTGTCAGCAGTGTCTCCGATCATCTCTACACGTTGGCAGCCTCTGAAGGTTTTTCTTCTCCTAAGCGCGTCTTGTTTAGAGGCACCTGTGTAAGTTTTCCTTGTTTGCATTTTTGGTATTGTGGGCACCTTTTGAAATTTATGTTGCCTTGGTTAATAAATGTCTTCAACACAACCTGTGTTTGGATTTGTCCTCTTTGCGCCTCGTAGAGGTGCACAAGACAGTGCTACTTTTATGCCAAATGTAATGCAACACACACCTTCCAAAAAGTTCAACTTTTGTCTCATCAGTCCACAGAGTATTTTCCCAAAAGTCTTGGGGATCAGCAAGATGTTTTCTGACAAAACTGAGACGAGCCTTTATGTTCTTTTTGCTCAGCAGTGGTTTTCGTCTTGGAACTCTGCCATACAGGCCGTTTTTGCGCAGTCTCGTTCTTGTGGTGGAGTCATGAACACTGACCTTAACTGAGGCAATTGAGGCCTGCAGTTCTTTGGATGTTGTTGTGGGGTCTTTTGTGACCTCTTGGATCAGTTGTTGCTGTGCTCTTGGGGTAATTTTGGTCGGCCGGCCAGTCCTGGGAAGGTGCACCACTGTTCCATGTTTTTAATATTTGTGGATAATGCCTCTCACTGTGGTTTGCTGGAGTCCCAAAGCTTTAGAAATGGCTAGAAAATTGAACTCAGCTTTCCAAAGATGTGATAAACCACAGTTAATTTATGTTTTAATGGAGGGGTAGGATCACTTTTTCACACAGGGCCATGTAGGTTTGTATTTTTTTTACCCTTAATAATAAATACCTTCAATTAAAAGCTGCATTTTGTGTTTACTTGTGTTATCTTTGTCTAATATTTAAATTTCTTTGATGATCTGAAACATTTGTGTGACTAACATACAAAAAAATGAGAAAGGGAAGGGGGTAAACACTTTTTCACACCACATCTCTCTCTCTCTCTCTCTCTCTCTCTCTCTCTCTCTGTATATATATATATATATATATATATATACACACTACTGTTCAAAAGTTTGGGGTCACCCAGACAATTATTTTGTGTTTTCCATGAAAAGTCACACTTATTTACCACCATGAGTTGTAAAATGAATAGAAAATATAGTCAAGACATTGATAAGGTTAGAAATAATGATTTGTATTTGAAATAATAATTTTTTTCTTCAAACTCTGCTTTCGTCAAAGAATCCTCCATTTGCAGCAATTACAGCATTGCCGACCTAACATGATTGCACAAGGGTTTTCTAATCATCCATTAGCCTTCTGACGCAATGAGCAAACACATTGTACCATTAGAACACTGGAGTGATAGTTGCTGGAAATGGGCCTCTATACACCTATCTAGATATTGCACCAAAAACCAGACATTTGCAGCTAGAATAGTCATTTACCACATTAGCAATGTATAGAGTGTATTTCTGATTAGTTTAAAGTTATCGTCATTGAAAAAAAGTGCTTTTCTTTCAAAAATAAGGAAATTTCTAAGTGACCCCAAACTTTTGAACGGTAGTGTATATACAGTATATGGCCGGTAAGAACAGACACAGCCAATCAGAGCCAGTAGCATAACTGTCATGGTTGGCCCTCACGGGCAGCTCGCGGGATGAAGCTGAAGCATGATTTAATAAAGGAAACTGTAGCATGGCAGAGACAATGATACTCACAACCGGAGGAAAAGACAGGGAAATAATAACGATGATAAACAATGAAGGAATGAAGACCATAATCACGACGAGGACCCAACAAGGGAATGAGGGGGTGAAACCCAATAAATAGGAATTTATACAACAAGACTAATGAGCAACAGCCCTGACCAATAATGACTGACATAGGGAGAAGCTGTGCTCAGACGGAAGTAAACAAACACTGTCAACATAAAAGTCCAACCAGGAAAATGATGAACAGGAAAAAACCCAAACATATAAATGTAGCTTAGATGGAAGACAATAACAGTAAAGACAATAATAATAATAATAATAATAATAATAATAATAATAACGATAATAATGAGACCAGGATGTAAATCAAACCCCAAAGATGATAATAATGAAGACAAAATAATAAACACTGAAGATCACAAGGTGTGGCCCGGTCTGACCCAGCCCAAACCACCACAGTACCCCCCCTTTAAGGTCAGATTCTAGACGACCCCAAGGAACATCAGAAAAGGAAAAAAGAAAAGGAGAGGAAAGAAAAAAAACAAAACAAATCCTAACAGGGTGGGAGATGGGGGGAAATAGGCCAGGCGGGCCGAAATAGACCAGAACCAAGGATTAAAAATACAGGTGCCCCAACCTTAGGGGAGAAATATGAAAACCCCACAGCCTAGGGGGCAGGAAACGAACAAAAACAAAATACACAATAGAACCCCAGGACAAAAATAATGTGCTCCAACCTCGGGAGAGAAACGGCACACAACCTACAGCCTAGGGAGATCGAAGAAAAAAAACCCACACAAAATAGTAGAGATAATTAAGAGCCCATATTGCAGGAAATGCCAGGAGCTCCCTACTCAGAAAAGACAACCCATATGCTCCAACCCCAGGAAAACAGCTTGAAAACCCTAGACTGAGCGGGTAGGGAAACCTCAAAAAAGTACATTTCAAAAAAAATACAAAAGACAAGATGAGCACTTGAAACATAACGGTACACATAACAGAGAAACAGATACCTATACTCTGATAAGTGACACTCGTATAAAACATACAGAACAGACAAGTAAACTACGAATTCCCAGCAGACCTGGACATACGAGGAAGGAGAAATACAAACTACAAATTCCCAGCTGGGCTGGACATATGAGGAGGGAAATACATCCAAAACTTAAGTTTGATGAGAGAAAAAAAAAAACATTGAGGCGAGCTGACCCCCAAAAGGGAACGGCGGGAGAGCGCCAACCTCTGGCCGTCGAAGACTGGGATGCAATGACCTTGAGTGCTGGAAGTAGGAGCGTGCTGACCTCTCGAAGAGACGGCTGGAACGCATCTGACCCAGATGCCCAGGAATCCCTCTCCACCCCCGTGCCCCGGACAGGGAGGAGAGGAGCAGGTGGAAGGAAAAAAAAACATCACCACAGTCAGTAAAAAACAGTACATGAAAACTTAGCAGTAAAAAAACACTGCTGAGTCCCTTCACTGGGGACAAGGCAGCACCTCTCATTATTAAAGGGAAAAAAGGGAAAAGAGAGTACTTGCCTTGTCCCCGCTCCGTCGTTGCTGAAGCCGCTAAACAGGTCCGCAGCCGGAGGACCAGACGAATATTCCCGGACCAGCGGTGACAGTCCAGCACAGCGGCAGGGAGTGGATGAAGAGGGAAGGGGGAAGCATGGAAGCCAGGGGACGCTGAATCGTCGGCACAGGCCTCCAGGGTACCGGGAAGCACGAAGATCAATGAAGACAGGGGACGCTGAAATCATCGGCACAGTCTCTGGAGTCCCGAGTAAATTCCTCGTCCACCCATAATCCTCAGCTCGGCACAAGAGGAAAGGTGGCTGCAGATGATAGGGCAGGGAAGGCCACACCACCTCAAACAGCAGGAAACAGTAAAAGTTCAGCAGCAAAAGAAACGGCTGCTGAGTCGCCTCCCCGGGGACAAGGCAGCACCTCTCATTATTAAATAAACCCAAAAATGAGAAAGAAAGCACTTGCCTTGACCCCCGCTCTGTCGTCGCTGAAGCTGCAGAAGAACCCCCCGCTGGTGAACCAGACAAATGCTTCCGGAGCAGCGGTGTTCGTCTAGCCGAGGGCCGTTGCACGGCAGAGAGGTGCTAGTGTGAAGAGGAGGGGAAATGCGGAAGCTAGGGGACACTGGGTCGTCGGCACAAGCTTCCGGGGCGCCAGGACTGGTGAGGAGGCACACGGAAGCCAGGGGATGCTGACTCGTCGGCTCAGGGTTCCGAGGTGCCCAGGCTGGCGAGGAGGCATGATGACAAATGGAGGCAGGGGACGCTGACATCGTCGGCACAACCTCCGGAGTCCTAGGTGAATTCCTCCTCCACCCCTGTAGTCCTCAGCCCGGCAGGTGATAAGGAGAAGGCTGGTGATGATAACAGGGCGGGGTAAGGAAGCCCCTCCGGCCAGGGAAGAGAGTACAGATGTAGGCGAGCCCCCAGGGAACTGCAGCCCGCTGAAACAAAACTTCACAGTCTGTTGACAGCCAGTCACTATCCTCCCCTCTGCCTCCTCCAGGTCCTGCTTCACTTCTCCCGCTGAGTCTTGTTTCGGTTGGGTCCTACTGTCATGGTTGGCCCTCACGGGCAGAAACACAGACTCACTCGCGGGGTGAAGTTGAAGCATGATTTAATAAAGGAAACTGTAGCATGGCAGAGACAATGATACTCACAACCGGAGGAAAAGACAGGGAAATAATAACGATGATAAACGATGAAGGAATGAAGACCATAATCACGACGGTGATCATGACAAGGAACCAACAAGGGAATGAGGGAGTGAAACCCAATAAATAGGAATTTACACAATGAGACTGATGAGCAACAGCCCTGACCAATAATGACTGACATAGGGAGAAGCTGTGCTCAGACGAAAGCTAACAAACACTGTCAACATAAAAGTCCGACCAGGAAAATGATGAACAGGAAAAAACCCAAACATATAAATGTAGCTTAGATGGAAGACAATAACAGTAAAGACAATAATGATAATAATAATAATAACGATAATAATGAGACCAGGATGTAAATCAAACCCCAAAGATGATAATAATGAAGGCAGAATAATAAATACTGACAATCACAAAGTGTGGCCCGGTCAGACCCAGCCCAAACCACCATAATAACTGGGTGGATGTCACGTCTCTACCAACCAACTGGAGAAAGAGTAAGAGTGACACCTACTGGCCAGGTAAAAATCCTGCCCTTTTCATGTAAATTTCCAAGCATTTTCTAATTAAACTGTAGGGTTTGATTTGTGACTTTTTTCTTGCCAATTTGTGTTTTTTCCCCTCATCATATTGCAACATTTTCCTTAAATTTCGGGAATGGTTTTTTTCATAAATTTCCATCTCTTCTCATAAATTTATTGTATTTTTCCTTGCACCTGTAAATTTAGTAGCTTTCAGGAAACCTGCAGCATTACTTACAACATAAATTTATTACTTTTTTCTCATAAAATTCCAACTTTTTCCAGTAAATATGTGATTCCTTCTAGAGAAATGTTGTGACTTTTTTCTTATGAACTTGTGGGTATGTTTTCCTCAGAAAACTGCAAAAAAATTTCTCCTAATTTTTTTAAAAAAGATTTTTCTCATTTTCAACTTTTTAGGATATTTTTTACAACTTTTTTTAGGATATATTCTCATGAATGTGCAACCTTCTTTCTTGTAATTTTTTTATTTTCTTGGAAATGTATGAGTTTTTTTTCAACCCTCAAGGCCTCAGGGAGCTGCAATCTATGGGCAAAAGAGCCACATGTGGCTCTAGAGCTGCAGGTTGCAGACCCCTGGTCTACAATATTAGGCCTCTTTTCTTCCTCTTCACCATATCTACAAGTGTTCTTTCTTCAGCAAAATATATGCTGTGCTAATATGAACCCACTGCTGGGGCAGAGGGTAGCATTTAGAGCAGCTGGAGCTTGTCTTGACAGAGATGAGGCTGTGGTATCTCCGCTGTGTCTCTGCCAGGCCGTCTGCACATCAGAGTACTCATCCCCTTTTTAACAAGTCTGCCTGTTCACCACAGCGGGGGTGGGGGGTGGATGCAGAAAACAGATGCAGCTGTCCGAGGAGGGGAGCGAAGAGCAGCCGGAGTGGTTTGATGAGTCTGGGCCTGCACCGCTAGCTCTCTGGGTGCTGGGAAATCACATCAATCATATCAAAAGGCTGAGACTGAACCTCAGAATCTAAACTAGGGGTGTCAAACCTATGGTCCGCAGGCCAAATCCAGCCCACCAGAGAGTCCAAACCGGCCCGCGGGATGAATTTGCAAAGTGTGAAAATTAAATACTAGAATACACAAGCAGCACTTTTTCAATAAAGTAACTGCTATTCCCAATTTGTCCATTTGGAGCTGCACAAGAGTAGCAGACACAAAAGTGATCCCCAATTTACACTGAGGGAGTCTTATGCAGGTCAGGAGGACAGGATTTCTTCCAGAAAGACTCCAAGGCAAACTTTTCCCACCTGCCTCTCTTATCTCTTCTTGCCCATCGATAAAAATATGCAACAAGTCTTTTTTATGGATGCTGGATCCAGCACACACTGAAATGCCATGGTATTTACTGTATTTAATAACTATTCTTTAAAAATACATTTACCCCCGTGTCTCACAGTGCAGCGGGTGCTGGGGGGGGATGGGGTCAGTTTGCTGCCTTTTGCCGGATACGGTCGGAACCAGTTTTTCTTGTCACAAAATTTTTTGAACACGTTCAAAACAAGAGAAGCTGCCGGTGTCTTGCCAAAAAGTGATGGGCCACCAGAAACTAATCAGCTCACTGTGGGAGCATGCCTCGCTCGGCTAAAGCCATTTCTCTTCTGATTCTGAGGCTGATAGCTGATGGCTGATGAGCAAAGCCGACATAACTTTTTGTCCATGCGATTAGTGAAGGTATGTCTGTCAATATTTAATGCAGGGAGGGATTAGTCATAATTTTAGACCCATGAGTTTTGTGTTAGAATAATAAGACATTTTATCCTGTAGCAGCTTTTAATGTTTTGCTTACATGTAAATAAAAAGTGTGCTGAAATTAACAAAATCCGTGTATAACAATGTAAAAGTCAGTAAAGCTTTGCTTCACTCTCCAAGATTGTGTTAAACAATCTGGTTTAAAGGTCCACTGCAATCTCTCCTAAACATCTCCATACCTCCACAGGTATGTCATCTGGACCAACCACCTTTCCATTCTTCATCCTCTTCAAAGCTTCCCTCACTTCTGCCTTGCTAATCCTTGGGACTTCCTTGTTCACCATCTTTCCTTCATCCATCTTCCTCTCTCTCTCATTTTCTTTATTCATCAGCTCTTCAAAGTACTCCTTCCACCTTCTCAACACACTCTTGTCATTTGTTAGTACATTACCATTTCTGTCCTTAAATAACCTAACCGGCTGTACATCCTTTCCAGCTCAATCTCTCTGTCTAGCCAGTCGATACAAGTCCTTTTCTCCTTCCTTAGTGTCCAACCTCTCGTACAACTCACTATATGCCTTATCCTTTGCTTTTTCCACCTCTCTCTTTGCCATGCGCCTTGATTCCAAATACTCCTGTCTACTTTCTTCATCTCCCTGACTATCCCACTTTTTCTTTACTAATCTCTTCCTTTGGATGCTTTCCTGTACCTCCTCATTTCACCACCAAGTCTCCTTGTCTTCCTTCCTCTATCCACTGGATACACCACATACCTTTCTACCTGTTTCTCTCAATACTTTTGCTGTACTTTCCCAGTTCTCTGGTAATTCTTCCCTGCCACCCAGAACCTGTATCAACTCCATCCTGAGCTCTGTGCGACCTTCTTCCTTCTGTAACTTCCCCCAATTAATATTTGGCTCTGCTTTCACTGATTTCCTCTTTTTGCTTTGCAAAGCCATCTTACAGACTACCATCCGACGCTGTCTAGCTACATTCTCCCCTGCCACCACCTTGCAGTCTCCTATCTCTTTCAGATTTCTCCTTCTGCATAAGATGTAGTACACTTGTGTGTACCTTCCTCCACTCTTGCAAATCATCCTATGTTCCTCTCTCTTCTTGAAGTATGTGTTCACCACAGCCATTTCCATCCTTTTAGCAAAATCCACAGCCATCTGTCCTTCCACATTTCTCTCCTTAAAGCCATACCTACCCAGAACCTTCTCATCATCTCTGTTCCCTTCACCTACATGTCCATTAAAGTCTGCTCCAATCACCACTCTCTCCCGCCGGAAACACTTTCGACCACTTCATCCAACTTACTCCAGAATTCCTCTTTCTCTTCTACCTGACATCCAACTTGTAGGGCATACGCACTGACAACATTCAACATCACACCTTTGACTTCTTGCTTCAAACTCATGATTCTCTCTGACTCCCTCTTTACCTCCTGAACATTCTTCCTTCAAGATTACTCCTACTCCATCTCTTCCTATCTACACCATGGTAGAACAGCTTAAATCCCCCTCGAATGGTCCTAGCCTTGCTTCCCATCCATCTGGATTCTTGAACACACAGTATATCTACCATTCTTGTTTCCATCATATCAGCCAACTCTCTGCCTTTACCAGTCATAGTCCCTAACGTTCCTACTCTCACCTCCACACTTCTACCTTTCCTTTTCTCTCTCTCCCTCCTAACATGCCTTCCCCCTCTCCTCCTCCTTGATCTTCGATCAACAGTAGCCCAATTTCCACCGCCACCCTGTCGGTTAACAGCACCGGTGGCGGTCGCTGTTAACCCCGGCCTCGACCGATCCGGTATCAAACTCTCATTCGTTATGATCTGGGTGTTTGATTTGGCAAAGGTTTTATGTTGGATGCCCTTCCTACCACATCCTTCCCCATTTACCTGGACTTGGGACTGGCATTAGGAGTATACTGGCTTGTGCACCCCCTGTTGCTGGGTTTGATAAGAAACAGCAACAAACTGGCTAATTACATGACCAAGAGGCAGAAGATATAGACTGAATAAAACAGAGCCAAGGACTGAGCCCTGTGGGACTCCACATGACATGTGGATAGTTGAGGATGTAAAACTGTCAACACAAACCTTAAAAACGCTGTTTGATAAAAAGGATACAAAACAGTTTAAGCCACTAAGGCCAACCCAGTCTCTGAGTCTGTTAAATGAATGTGATGAACACATATTCCAACAAGAGAGAGGAACTGCATTGGCTCCCCGTGTCCTTCAGGGTTGATTTTAAGGTTCTTTTACTGGTTTATGAATGTCACACTGTCTTGGGCCTTCTTATTTATCAGAACTACTTTTGACATATGAGCGCCCACAGTTCCTGAGGTCCTCTGCCACTAGTCTTTTAATTATTCCTACTGTGAGAACACGCACCCACGGTGAGGCGGCTTTTAGTTACTACAGCCCACGTCTGTAGAACAGCCTGCTGGAGAACATCAGGGCTGCTGAGAGTATTAATGTTTTTAAAAGCAGGCTCAAGACCTACTATTTTAACCTGGCTTTTGAATAGTTTCCTATTTTAATTTTTTAAATTTCTGATTTTAAACTTATTTTATGTTGTTCTTGTTATAATTATTCACTTTGTTCTTAAATACTATTACATTTTAAACTGTTTGAGTTTAAATGGAGGTGTGTGTTTATGATAATCTTTTTCTTAACAAATTATGTATCTTATTATTATTATTATTTATTATTGATAGCTTTATTCATCTTATTATCCCGCCCTAACTCTAGTGTTTCTTCATGGGGGACCCTCCCACGGAGGGTTGCCTGGTTCTGGCTGCAGGGCGCTGGCCTGTGACTGCCCTGGCCTACCCAATGCCTGGTCTTGGGTGGTGGCAGAGGTGGTGTCCCTGTAACTGTGGGCTTGGTGCTTCCCTTATATTAATGGCTCCCTAAGTTAGGGCTGCACGGTGGCGCAGTGGTTAGCACTGCGGCAGCACAGTTTACCCTTGGCCGGGGGATCGTGGGATCGTGGGTTCGATCCCAGCCCCCGACCAACAGTGATCTGTGTGGAGTTTGCATGTTCTCCCCGTGTTGCATGGGTTTACCCCGGGATTTCTCCGGTTTCCTCCCACATGCCAAAAACATGCAGGTTAGGTTAATTGGAGACTCTAAAGTGGCCCTAGGTGTGAATGTGTGTGTGAATGGTTAAGGGATAGCGCCGTATCGTGGCTGCTTCATCCAACCAGGTGGTGGATGACCCTCAATTTCCCCTCTGGGGATCAATAAAGTATACTAAATCGAAAAAAAAAAAAAAAGATGGCACTTCTACACCTGGATCCTTGGCGCTCAGCCATGTCTCACACTGATGTGTGTGTGTGTCTGTCTGTCTGTCTGTCTGTCTGTCTGTCTATGAAGGGATGGGGTACGAAGGGAGTGTAATTGTGTTATCTTTTTAATTTGTTAAGCACTTTGTGCTACAAATTTTTATATGAAAAGTGCTATATAAATAATGTATTGATTGATTGATTGATTGAACAGAGGGTGACTTACAAGAGTGGAGGAAGGTGCACACAGGTGGACTACATTTTTTTGCAGAAAGAGAACTCTGAAAGAGATAGGAGACTACAAGGTGATGGCAGGGGAGAATGTAGCTCGACAACATCGGATGGTCATCTGTAGGATGACTTTGGAAAGCAAGAAGAGGAAAACAGTGAAAGCAGAGCCAAAGATTAAGTGGGGGAAGTTAAAGAAGGAAGAAGGTCACACAGAGTTTAGGAAGGAGTTGATACAGGCTCTGGGTGATAGGGAAGAATTACCAGAGGACTGGGAAAGTACAGCAAAAGTATTGAGGGAAACAGGTAGAAATGTATGTGGTGTATCCTCTGCACAGAGGAAGGAAGACAAGGAGACTTGTTGGTGGAATGAGAAGGTACAGTAAAGTATTCAAAGAGAGAGGTTAGCAAAGAAAAAGTGGGATAGTCAGTGAGACGAAGAAAGTAGACAGGCATATTTGGAATCTAGGCGCATAGCAAAGAGAGAGGTGGTAAAGGCAAAGGAAAAGGCATATAGTGAATTGTATGAGAAGCTGGACACTAAAGCTACATGTCCACCTAGGCTTCTGTTGACGGAAGCTCCCCGTGCGTCCTCCACATTGGGATCCATCAGGAGTGTGAAAGGGGTGCAACCAGGTGAAACTTACAAGTCCAATACTCCGTAGCCGCAAGCTGCATGGAGGGTATCACTGTCTGGTCAGAGAACTTCGGCCAGTTTTCAAGCACTATTTTCCACTACAAAAATGCAGTTTGATGAGCTTTGCTTGTCTACCCCAAACCGCTCTGCTCTCCCCAACCTGCACAGCCTGCACATGATTGGTCACCATGACTCCTGGTGGGTGGGATGTTCTAATCTGTTCACGATGCTTCCGGAGGTTAAACTTTTACCGATATCTTCAAAAGTGAAGAGCAAAACATTTTCATGAAACTGGTGGAGGCGAGAGATAAATGTGTAGTTGCCAAATACGCATTTACTTTTTACTGATAACCACTATTTTAAAAGTTCAGCATGAGCTCCGGGAAGCAATCGGCTCCACGCGCCTGGTCCTCATTTGCGTATTATGGATCTGAGCGGGGATTCAGGAGGAGGAGGAGCGGGCACCTCCATGCGATAAGCCGAGATTATTGACGCCACACTACCAGAGAACATGTGGGGTGTGCTGCATAGACAATGAATGGGAAGCATGAAAATGCATGCCTAGGTGGACACGTAGCTTAAGGAAGGAGAAAAGGACTTGTATTTATTGGCTAGACAGAGAGATTGAGCTGGAAAGGATGTGCAGCAGGTTAGGTTGATTAAGGACAGAAATGGTAATGTACTAACAAATGACGAAAGTGTGTTGAGAAGGTGGAAGGAGTACTTCGAGCAGGCCATGGCAACTGCCACGGCCAAGATGTGTACAGTGATGATATAGAGTGAAGTACGAGGAGACGAAGAAGAGTGATGTCTGAAGATAGAGTTGAGGTTTGATTGGACACAGCAATGATGACAGAAGGACTACAGCTCCTGACCAGACAGAGTGATGATATAGAGTGAAGTACATGGTGGTAATGCACCCGTAGGCTGGTTACCAACCACCAATCAAATCTAAAAGAAGAAGAAGAAGAAAATGAGAGAGAGAGAGAGAGAGAGAGAGAGAGCGAGAGAGAGAGAGAGAGAGAGAGAGAGAGAGACTTGACTTTTAAAAAAAGCTTTATTGCACATTCCGAAATTGCGAAAAGACCAATATCACTTGTCCAAGTGTGTCACATCTCAAAAGTGCAAACATAACTCATCCCCCTGACCCACTGAACACAAAACATTCCCTACAGCCCATCTATTGATGAATGCCTCCAAATTGTCCACCATTTGATAATAAGAGAACTCCACCCGGAGTCTGACTTTCAACAAGACCTTGAAAGCGGACACAGGATCCACATTGCCAGCATTGCTTGCCCGATTTTTCCTCGTCAGCCAGATGGCAAGCTTAGCAGTACCAGATAGGAAGTTCATCAAAGTGTGGGCAGCCTTCCTTGCCACTTTATACTTCGGACCGTAAATGAACAGACCAAAAGAGAAACGTTCACCCAAAGCCCGAAACCACTCGCTCAAAATCTCAAAAAGTCCAGATAAACGAAAACAGTGGACAAACAAATGGTCGAGGGTCTCAACTTGGGAACAAAACAAACATTCCCCCCCCACAGTCGGATCAAGGTGTGCCCTGTATTTATTCGTGGCTACTGCCCCATGCACAATCCTCCACTGGAGATCTGCTGTGCGTTTCTCAAAAGGTTGCATGTACATGCACCGCCAGCTGCCTTCTGGGGAGACCCCTGGCCCCAAACAACTCGCCCACCTCGACTCCGTGACATCCTTCAGAGAGCGCAGATTCAGAACCTTCACACAGATGTGATACACCGCCTTTGTCCCGACAAACTGGAACTTGCCCAGGCGAGGAATCCTGAAGGTCAGTAGGTGATCCTCTCCTCCCTGCCACTCCCCCACAGCTGGAGTTACGGAAATTGCAGGAAAGGTGGACGCAGTGTCGTCATCCCATTGATTGGAAAGAGTGCAGTTCGTCGCAAACGCTCGAAGTGGTTGTGGCAGGGCGGCGCACACATCCTCCACCACCCTTTGCAGCAGTCTGACAGATGTAATTTTGGCACTCCACCTCAGTGTATCCATCGATGTGGTCGACATCCTCATAAGATGACCAAGCTTGGTACAGCGTGCCTCCCGCAAACAACTCCGCAGACTGACAGACTGCAGCACCTCAGCTTCGATGAATCGATTGAAAAACAGTGGTTCGTCGAACAGCCACATGCCCGGCGTCTCGTCACGGAAGCGGGCCACGTTGAAGACTCGCCATGCATGCAAAACGGACGTGTAAAAAGCAGATAGCCCAGTAAGGTCCACCTCCCCAGATGTCACGAGGAAGAGCTGCTTGTCACAGCCCAAGCGACCAACTCTCCTCAAAAGCAGCTTAGCAGTGTCCATCCAGCAGGGTCCGCATCCGTAAAGGAGTCGTTGTGCAGTTCGAAACCTGAAGCTGGCGATCTTGGAATGTATGTCCACCAGGCCCTGTCCCCCCTCGGCCACAGGCAGGTAGAGAACTGGCGCACGGACCCAGTGGCGACCAGACCAAAAGAAGTCCATGATTGTCTTCTGAATCTCCTCCACGAGGCTCCTGGGCGGTGTCAAAGCCACCAGCCTATGCCAGGGAGCCGAGGCAACCAGATTATTCGTGACCAGAACCCTGCCCCTATATAAGATAAGATAAGATAAGCCTTTATTAGTCCCACAACGGGGAAATTCCAGGATTGCAACAGCACAGGGATAGCAACACTCAGAGCAACAATCAGAAGGCAAGAAAAAAAACAAGCAAGCAAGAGCAGCTAATATACTGTACATATGTACATATTACTATAAAATATACAGTATATATACACACACACAGACACACAGTGCGGAGCATTGTAGCTGGATGGAATAAATATATGAATATGTAAACACACAGTGCGGAGCAATGTAGCTAGATGGAATAATATGTAGATATATAAACACACAGTGCGGAGCATTGTAGCTAGATGGAATAAATATATAGATATATAAACATAAACACACCCAGTGAGGAGCATTGTAGCTAGATGGAATAAATATGTAAATATATAAACACACACAGTGCAGAGCATTGTTGCTAGATGGGATGAAACAGCACAACCATCTACTTAGTTATCCTACATGGTATGATTATGTGCCCATACATATTCTCACTCTCCATAGCGACCAGTATTTTCCTAGTTGTATGCCGGAGGGGACCATTGTGTAAGTCTATTGCATCTTTTGCATTCAAAAAAAAACTATTAGTTTGTTACGTCTTTTTGCTATCTCTGCGAGCATCCCTGCTTAGGTTGTACAGTCTGACAGCCGTTGATAGGAAGGACCTGCGAAACCTCTCGGTTGTGCACCTGGGATGATGTAGTCTGCTGCTAAATGAGCTCCTCAGTGCATTCAGTATGTCCTGCATAGGGTGGAACTCGGACTCCAGCAGAGATGACAGTTTAGCCACCGTCCTTCTCTCTCCTATCTCCTCCACCGGATCAAGGCGCTGCCCCAGGACAGAGCTAGCTTTCTTGATCAGTTTGTTCAGTCTCTTCCTATCGGCTGCAGTAATGCCACTGCCCCAGCAGACCACTCCAAAAGTGATGGCTGATGCCACCAGCGTGTCATAGAATGTCTTCAGCAGCGCGCCTTGTACACCAAAAGACCTGAGTCTCCTCAGCAGGAACAGCCTGCGCTGTCCCTTCTTGTAGAGTGCATCAATATTGTGTGACCAGTCTAGTTTATTGTTCAGATGAACACCCAGGTACTTATAGGCTGTCACCATCTCGATGTCTGTTCCTTGTATATTTACTGGTGCTGTGAGGGGTTGTCCTTGCCTGCGGCAGTCCACCACCAGCTCCTTAGTTTTTCTCGCGTTGATCTAGAGGCAGTTCCGATGGCACCAGTCCACGAAGTCCTGGATAAGCCCTCTGTACTCAGCTTCATCTCCATTGGAGATGAGGCCAACGATCGCAGAGTCATCAGAGAACTTCTGTAGATGGCAGTGTGTTGTGTTGTGTGAGAAGTCCGCAGTTTAAAGAGTGAACAGGAAGGGAGCCAGCACCGTTCCCTGGGGGGCCCCCGTGCTACTGATGATCGTGTCGGACACACAGTCCCGGGTTCTCACAAACTGAGGCCGGTTCGTGAGGTAGTCCAGGATCCATGATGACAGGTGCTGGTCCACCCCTGCGTGCAGCAGCTTGTCCTTCAGGATCATCGGTTGGATGGTGTTGAAAGCACTGGAGAAGTCAAAGAACATGATCCTCACCATATTCCCGGGCTTCTCCAGGTGGGACAGAGAACGGTGAAGGAGGAAGATCACCGCATCCTCCACCCCAATGCCATGCTGGTAGGCAAACTGGAGTGGAGCCATCGCTGGTTCCACCAGGGGGCGGAGGTGAGCAAGGAGCAGTCTCTCCAGGGTCTTCAACAAGTGGGACGTCAAGGCCACCGGTCTGTAGCTGTTCAGGTCTTTGGGGTGGGAAGTTTTTGGTACAGGTACCACACAAGATGTTTTCCACAGCTGTGGTACCCTCCCCAGTTTCAGGCTCAGGTTGAAGATATACGTCACAATCCCACACAGCTGGTCTGCACAGGACTTGAGGAGCTTTGCGCTGATGCCGCCCGGTCCCGACGCCTTCCTCGCCTTGATCTTCCTCAGCTCCGTCCTCACCTGGGTCCTGGTCAGGGTCAGGATGGGGGGCTGTGTGTTGGGAGTGGGGGGGTGTTGGTGGAGTGGGGAGTGGGCAGCAGGACTTGATTTCTTTAGAGGCAGCAGTGGTTGTTGTGCAGACAGGGGGGAGGGCGGTTGGTCAAACCTATTGAAAAACAGATTCAGGTTGTTCGCCCACTCCCTGCACCCCGTGGCCTGGGGGGAGGTATTCTGGAGCCCAGAGATGGTTTTGAGGTTTCTCCAGACCCCGCTGATGTCGCTCTGTTGCAGCTTGTCCTCCATCTTCTTCCTGAAGCTGTCCTTGCCTACTCTGATCTTTCTCCTCAGCTCCCTCTGTACGGACTTCAGCATCTCCCTATTCCCCGACCTGAAGATCCTCTTCTTCTCTCTCAGAAGTGTTTTTATCTCAGGGTTGATCCAGGGTTTGTTGTTTGAGTGACAACGTATGGTCTTGGTGGGAACGGATTTGTCCACACAGAAGCTGAGGTAGTCCGTGAAGGTGTGAGTGAGGCCATCGATGTCCTCACCATGTGGATCGCAGAGCTGCTTCCAGGCGGTGGCTTCAAAACAGCCCTTTAGAGTGTCCATTGTCTCCTCAGACCATAACTCCACAGTGTGCATGGCCGGAGGTTGTCTGTGCACTAGGGGTTTGTACACCAGCCGGAGATGAACCAAGTTGTGATCCGATCTCCCGAGTGGGGGGAGTTGTGATGAGGTGTACGCCTCCTTAGTGTTTGCGTAGAATAAGTCCAGTGTTTTATTGTCTCTAGTGTGGCATGTGACATACTGGGTAAACATGGGTAGAATGGGAGATAGTGAAACATGGTTGAAATCGCCTGAGATGAGGAGAAGAGCATCTGGGTGTTCTGTCTGCAGCCTGCTGGTTACTGAATGGATGACGTCATGCGCTGTCCCAGCGTTCGCCGTTGGATTTGCATAAACAACAATGCAGATCACGTGTGAGTGTTCTCTCGGGAGATATGTAGGCCTCATGCTAACAGCTGGCAACTCAATGTCTTTGCTGCAGTGTCGTTGTTTAACAGTGATATGTCCCGGTCTGCACCAGTTGTTGTTAACATACATTATCACTCCACCGCCCCTTGCTTTGCCACTGTCTGGTGTTCGGTCTGCCCGTATCATGTGAAAACCCTCCAGCTCAATGTTAGCATCTGCTGCTAGTTCAGTTAGCCACGTCTCAGTAAACAAAAGGAGACAGCACTCCCAGTAAGTGCTATCGTAACGGGAGATAGCCGCTAGCTCATCTACCTTTCCCAGTATCGACCGTACATTTCCCATGACAATAGATGGAAGGGAGGGTCTGTACCTTATATTTTTTGTCCTCCGCCTTACTCCAGCCCGGCAGCCGCGGCGTTTTCGCCTCAGTTCTCTCGGTATGTCATGTTTTTCCAATGGGACCGGGTGGCGGTTGAATGCTAGCAGCTCTTCCCTACTGTATCGTATCCTGCTATAAACAGTGGCTCCGTCCTCCGGCTCAGGATACATTTGGGACGATCTGTGTGTCCGTGATATAAGTGGAGTGAAAAAAGACGGATCAAAAAGAGAGAGGAGGGGAAAAAGACTCGGAATCGAGCCGCTGTTGCAAAGGGCAGCCTACTCGTGTGGCGCCGGGAGAGAAAAAAAAAATATGACAGCTGTGGTAGCAACCATTTCCATTTAGAAAAGCGAACACACACCTTGTCCTTAACACCGTCCCAGTTCTTTCGTTCAAAAGCCTCCGTACCCAGAAAAACCCCCAACACTTTGAGACCGGCCGTCCCCCACTGAAGGCCGTCGGGTAGGCGAGGGACGCCTTGACGCGACCAGTGGCCCACCAATAGACCCTCACTCTTGGCCCAATTAACCCGTGAGGAAGATGCCCTTTCATAAACTGTCAAAGTGTCCACCAGACGCTGCACATCCCCGTGGGAGGTGATGAAAACGTTGATGTCATCCGCATAAGCAGACAAGACAATCGGGCGGCCACAGCTTGATGGCCCCGGCAGAACCAGACCACCCAGCCGAGCGCGCAAACTGCACAGCAAAGGCTCAATAGCCAAGCTGTACAGATGACCCGAGAGTGGGCACCCCTGGCGTATTCCCCGGTGTACAGGGATTGGCCGACTCAGGCCCGCCCCCACCTTCACCAAACACTCAGCTCCAGTGTATAGCAGATTGACCCACCTCAAAAACATATTCCCAAAACCAAACCCCCTCAGGGTAGAAAACAAATAGGAATGGTCAACCCTATCAAAGGCCTTTTCCTGGTCCAAAGACACAATTCCAAACTGTAAGTCATGACATTTACTGAGCTGGAGAACGTCACGTATGAGGAAAACGTTGTTCATAATGTTCCAGTCAGGAATACAATATGTTTGATCCTTATCCACGATCAAACCCAAGACAGTGTTCAGTCTGTTTGCCAGGGCCTTGGAAAGAGAGACAGAGATAGAGAGAGAGAGAGAGAGAGAGAGAGAGAGAGAGAGAGAGAGAGAGAGAGAGAGAGAGAGAGAGAGAGAGTTTGAGTTTTAAAAAATGCCTTTATTGCACAATTCAAGAAAATGTAAGAGCACCAATATCATTCCAAGTGTCTCACATTGGAAAAGTGCAAACATAAGTCATCCCCCTCCCCCACACAACACAAAGTATTCCTTGCAGTCCACCCATTCCACATTGCCAGTGGCAGTAGTCCGAGTCTTCCTTGTAGTCCGTGCAAAGACGAGCCACAGGCCTCCAGTTCTTAAGCAAGGCCAAGTCCCCTTCCTCTGGCAGCAGAGATAGCGCTGTGCGCCTGCAGCCAGTTCCGTTGTACGTCCCAGAGACATTTTCCTCATCTCAGATGGATTGTAGTTCTTAGACCATGCGGGATTTTCAAGCAAGTCATCTTTGCAGCAGGCTCGTCCAGATTGTAGAAAGAAAACGTTGGGGCATCCATGCCCTACAGGCGAGTAAACCGTGACCTTGTAGTCCATGCAAAGAAGAGCCACAGGCCTCCCGTTTTCAAGCCAGGCCAAGTCTCCGTCCTCGGGCAGCAAAGATAGTGCTGCACGCCGGCAGGAGACCGGTAAAGATCCAGTTACATGAACAATATCCCAAAAATGTGTAAAACAGGCAGAGGAACGACCACCATTTATTCCTTCTGTCGGGCGCGCTTGACCCCTGTTCCCCCTGCTGTTTTACACAGGGCTGTCAGGTGTTTCTTGAGGTTTCCTTTCATCCAGGAGGTCAAGACCAACCTGCCTTCTTAGCACATTAACAGACTTAATGAATTTATCAGTCACTGAAGTAGTCAGTGACTTTAATGGCCTTGTTATAGGTTTCATCCAGAAAAGCATTTATTTCTTCCAGTGAATACAAACTCGTGTTTGTACTGCATTTTGCCTCAATAGACACAGTATTAGACACAGTGTCGGGATCAGATTCCATTTCCTCGTCAGCACAACTCAGCTGACTGTTTGGTTCATCTGGGCCAGTGGATTCATCATGGGTCACATTTTCCTGGACGCCACCCACAGCAGCTGACTGTCGCTGTTCCATCCCCTGCAGTGAAACGGTAGCAGCCCCCGGAAGCACAGCCGCTGATGTCACACAGCGAGATTCTGACGTACCATCAGTGACAGTTTGGGCGCCATCACCAGCGACGCTCCCGGCCGTAAGCTGGGCTGCGGGCGCCACAGCTGGGCTGTCCACAGACACAGCGGCAGGCTCCAGAGCAGGACCGGCGGAAGGCCCCGCAACGTCGTCCGTAGTAGCAGCGGGAGCGGAGGCTGCGCCGGCAGCCTCATCTGCGGCGGAAGGCCCCACCACGCCGTCCGCAGCAGCAGCGTGAGCGGAGGGTGCACCGCCGGCACCAGCCGAGGCTCCATCAGAGCACCCCGCCCGCTGCCTGTGCGGACAAGCGAACCGTTCATGGCCCACGTCTCCACATTCAAAACACTTCATCTGTCCTGAGCTCGCATACACCATATAGGAGCCGTCCCCATGTTTGACCCGGAAGGACACTTCCAGAGTTCCAGTTGGCGAGTCCAAAAACATGAACACCTGTCGCCTGAGTGATTTCACATGGTTTAACTTGGTCTCCTTGCATCCCAAAGTCAGAGTTCTTAACGGGCCCGCAAACTTCCCAAATCTGTGGAGCTCTGTCGCCAACTACTCGTCAGTGATGAAAGGTGGAACACCTGAGACGGTGATATGCGTTGATGGGACAGATAAGGGGGACACCTGTACATACGTTTCCCCGATAACAACACCGCTTGCAACCAGTGTGTGGACATCCTCTTCAGCAGCCAGAAACGCAACTACAGCTCTATTAATTCGGGACGCAAAGCAGATCGCATCATGGCCCACCTGCTCGTCCACAGCCAGAAGCACCTCCTCCACAGTAACAGTGCTGTCCAGGGGAACGATCCGCACTCCCTGGTGGATAGACGGAGGTGGCTTTTCCAAGGTCGCCATCCTCCACCCAAAAAAACAAAAACTGAAAATGTGGCCAGTAGTAGAAAATCGAAAAAAAAGTCCAAACAAACCACGGAGTTCCCTATTTCCGCCCTCCTCCTTCGGCCGCCGGAGGTAGAGAGGGAGAGAGAGAGAGAATTTTTTTTGATTTTTCAACACACCTTTATTGTCATAAATTCAACAGAAAAACACTTCAACTAAAAGAAGCAATGAAAAGTAAATTAATTCACTGACAAGAAATCAAAGACACAAGCAACTAAACCAAGAAAACTAAAACAAAAACTTGCTTCTTACATCAGAACCACACCATAGGTAATTTTCCCCTCCTTAATACAACACAGGACACAGAGCACAACATAGTCTCAAAAGTTCCAGCATTTTGCATCAGATAATAGTAATTGTAATCAATCATTATTCGAGTCTTGATCATGCTTACCAGCATGTCTTTTACGTTACAATCCAGCATTTGTTCAATTTTTCTTTTCCTACTAACATAAATAGCCATTTTGGCCTGACCCAGGATGAAATTTAAAAGTTCACATTTTTTCTTGCTTCTCTGTCTGTATGGAAAAAAATCTGCAGGGAAAAGACTTCTCCAAACAGATAAAACAGCTTCCCCAAAAAAACAACAACAACTGCAGTCTGTTACAGTCCAGAAAACAATGGAATACAGTCTCTTTCTGAGGAAAAAATGGACAAACCTCAACAACATTTGGGTTTAAAATAGAGATAAAAGCATTTACAGCCACAGCACCATGTAAAACTCACCATTACAGGTCTCCAATCTTCTTAGTTACCTCCGCCAGGCCGTAGGCCGCAGGAGGTTATGTTTTTGCCAGCATTTGTCTGTTTGTCTGTCTGTCTGTTTGTCTGTTGGTTAGCAAGATAACTCAAAAAGTTTTGGACGGATTTCGATGAAACTTTCAGGCGTTGTTGGAAATGGTACAAGGAAGAACTGATTAAATTTTGGGGATGATCCACATCACCCTCTGGATACAGGAATTTTTTAAAGGATTCTTTAACATTGTGAGATACGGCCATTTTCAACACGTGTGCAGGCGCAATGGACAGCGCTGGTCGTTGTGTCTGACAAACACGAACTCCGCGTTCTTCAAAGTTTTAGGCACAAAAGCACGTGAAAAACAGTGGTGGGCTGGGCCCGGCAGCGTGCCTGTGTTTGCGCTACGCTGCAAAAGCTGAGACGGGCAGCTGTACGGCGCCGGATTATTTGGCAGAAATTCCCCGGGCAGCCATAGGGGCTGCGCAAAAACAAGCTCTCTGCCGGGGAAGCTTCCAAATCCTCTTTTGCCGCGGAGCGCAACCCCAATATAAAACCCACGGCAACCTGTCTACCCAATTTGCATCCGTCAGTGAAGCCCTGAGTGCTCCTTTCAGTGATCTATGAAAACGCTCGCATAACCCATTGGCCTGTGGGCTGTATGCGGTTGTGCCATGAATTGCACCCCCCACAGCCTGGGAGTTTGCAGATGGAGGAGATGGACACAACACCAACACTTGAGTTTATTACCTCCGCCAAGGAGGTAATGCTTTTACTACTGAACCACTAATCCTATCATTGTGAATCCAATTGCTAGTCATATGTTTTCATGGTCAAGGAATCTGAAAACGTACACACAAACACTGTATGGGGGGGAACTGTGGCGCTTGGCGGAGGTCTGCGCTCTCCAAGTGCTTTTCTAGTTAATGGTGGTTTATAGAGTGCTCTCCAGGCAGGCCTCACCTCTGAACCCAAACCCAAGTGTTTCCTCCATGGTGTATCAGATCAACCTTTTAATTTATTCACATTTAGAACTTTCACCAAGAGTCCATACATTTTTTTACCAGAAGAGTCACAAAAGTTAATGTGTTCAGAGTTTAAAAACACACCAGTGCCATCTTTAAAATCAGGAGATAAAACACTAAAAGGAAAAGGCTCATCAGCAGTTCGCACAGAGTTTTTGCAGTGTAAAACAATAGCAGAGTGTTCTTCTGCGGACAGGCAGTCTCTCCAATCTTTCAGCAAGTTCATTATAACTCTGACTGAAGAAATCCCAAGAGCCAAGCACAGGGCAACAACATTGTCCAGGTTAGGACCACATACAGTGGGGCAAAAAAGTATTTAGTCAGCCACCAATTGTGCAAGTTCTCCCACTTAAAAGATGAGAGAGGTCTCCAATTTTCATCATAGGTATACCTCAACTTTGAGAGACAAAATGAGAAAAAAAAATCCAGAAAATCACATTCAAGGATTTTTAATGAATTAATTGGTAAATTTCTCAGTAAAATAAGTATTTGGTCACCTACAAACAAGCAAGATTTCTGGCTCTCACAGACCTGTAACTTCTTCTTTAAGAGGCTCCTCTGTCCTCCACTCGTTACCTGTATTAATGGCACCTGTTTGAACTCATTATCAGTATAAAAGGCACCTGTCCACAACCTCAAACAGTCAGACTCCAAACTCCACTATGGCCAAGACCAAAGAGCTGTCAAAGGACACCAGAAACAAAATTGTAGACCTGCACCAGGCTGGGAAGACTGAATCTGCAATAGGTAAGCAGCTTGGTGTGAAGAAATCAACTGTGGGAGCAATTATTAGAAAATGGAAGACATACAAGACCACTGATAATCTCCCTCGATCTGGGGCTCCACACAAGATCTCACCCCGTGGGGTCAAAATGATCACGAGAACGGTGAGCAAAAATCCCAGAACCACACGGGGGGACCTAGTTAATGACCTGCAGAGAGCTGGGACCAAAGTAACAAGGGCTACATTAGAAACACACTACGCCGCCAGGGACTCAAATCCTGCAGTGCCAGACGTGTCCCCCTGCTTAAGCCAGTACATGTCCAGGCCCGTCTGAAGTTTGCTAGAGAGCATTTGGATGATCCAGAAGAGGATTGGGAGAATGTCATATGGTCAGATGAAACCAAAATAGAACTTTTTGGTAAAAACTCAACTTGTCGTGTTTGGAGGAGAAAGAACACCATACCTACTGTGAAGCATGGGGGTGGAAACATCATACTTTGGGGCTGTTTTTCTGCAAAGGGACCAGGACGACTGATCCGTGTAAAGGAAAGAATGAATGGGGCCATGTATCGTGAGATTTTGAGTGAAAACCTCCTTCCACCAGCAAGGGCATTGAAGATGAAACGTGGCTGGGTCTTTCAGCATGACAATGATCCCAAACACACCGCCCGGGCAATGAAGGAGTGGCTTCGTAAGAAGCATTTCAAGGTCCTGGAGTGGCCTAGCCAGTCTCCAGATCTCAACCCCATAGAAAATCTTTGGAGGGAGTTGAAAGTCTGTGTTGCCCAGTGACAGCCCCAAAACATCACTGCTCTAGAGGAGATCTGCATGGAGGAATGGGCCAAAATACCAGCAACAGTGTGTGAAAACCTTGTGAAAACTTACAGAAAACGTTTGACCTCTGTCATTGCCAACAAAGGGTATATAACAAAGTATTGAGATGAGCTTTTGTTATTGACCAAATACTTATTCTACCGAGGAATTTACCAATTAATTCATTAAAAATCCTTCAATGTGATTTTCTGGATTTTTTTTTTCTTATTTTGTCTCTCATAGTTGGGGTATACCTATGATGAAAATTGGAGACCTCGCTCATCTTTTAAGTGGGAGAACTTGCACAATTGGTGGCTGACTAAATACTTTTTTACCCCACTGTAAGTTCACCAAGTGTCCTAGCGTTGTAACCTTTGCAGAAAGGAACTTTTTAAAAACAGAAGGTCCTAAAACATTCCCACATCAAACCGGGTCCCAAACACAAGTGGTTCCTTTAAAAGCCAAAAAGGTGACAAGGAAGCCTGGGGAGAGCTCTTTTTTTTAAAAAGTCCCCAGATTTTAAAAGCACTTTGATAAAACTGGGGAAGTTCTGGGAGTTTTTGGTTCTTTAAGTCCATTAAAAACAATGACTCCTCTAGTCCCAGCCCCCCACAGCGAGCCAGGACAACTCTGGCAACAGGTCTCCACGCAAGGTCGAGAGGGCCACTCAGCAGTCGCTGAATGAACTGCAGGCGAAAGACGGCCCCCCTGCTGGCCAGATGGATGAGTCCTTGACCACCTTCTTCCCTAAGTAAAAACAGGACGCTCTGCAGAACCCAGTGAAGACGGTCCCAGAGAAAGTCTACGACTATAGATTGTATTCTGGCCAGCAAATTGGTTGGAGGGTCCAGTCAAGACAGTCGATGCCACAGCATTGAAGCAATCAAGTTGTTAATGATTAAAACACGACCTGTGAAGGACAAGTTTGGCAAAATCCATTTCCATTTTTTTAATCTTCCTTCAACTTTTTTCCAAAAAACACTCCCAATTTTTCCCAGTAAAAGTCTGATTTCCTAAAAACACACCAAGATATTTAAAACCACTCTGTGTCCACGAAAGGCCACCAGGTAGGGCAATTTTTTGTAGTCTATCCACCATCACTACAGCTTCACTCTTACCCCAATTCACTCTCGCTGAGGAGCACTCACCAAAAAGATTAACAGTTCTTTAAAGGTAGTCTACATCATTTTGATTTCTTGTAAAAACAACAACATCATCAGCATATGCAGACACTTTAAAAACAGAGTCAGAGTTGGGGACTTTAAAACCAGTGAGGCCTTGCCTTAGTTTACAAAGGAGGGGCTCGATGGCAAGAGAGTACAGCATACCTGAGAGGGGGCAGCCCTGTCGGACACCCCTCTCAACTTTGAAAGGAGCATTCAAACCACCATTAATCTTAAGAATACTCTCAATGTCTCTATACAAGGCCTGGATCTTGGTGATGAACCCTGAGCTGAAACCAAAGGCTTCTAGTGTCTGCCAAAGGTATGGATGTTCAACTCGGTCAAACTCTTTTTCTTGGTCTATTGAAATGAGACCAAGTTCCTTGACCAATGAGCTGGAGAGGTCCAAAACATCACAAATTACAAAAATGTTATCTGTAACCAACCTACCAGGTACACAGTAAGTCTGGTCTACATGTACGACCTGCTCCATCACCTTCTTC
Organism: Pholidichthys leucotaenia; assembly: GCA_020510985.1. Classification (NCBI taxonomy): domain Eukaryota; kingdom Metazoa; phylum Chordata; class Actinopteri; order Cichliformes; family Pholidichthyidae; genus Pholidichthys; species Pholidichthys leucotaenia. The sequence continues at coordinate 412,908,667 of CM035837.1, read as the reverse complement.
AGTCTGGTAGCCAACACTTTGGAGAGAATTTTGTAGTCAGTACAGAGGAGGGCCACTGGACACCAGTTTTTAATGTCTTTCAAGTCGCCTTTCTTGGGAAGGAGGGTGAGGACTGCTCTCCTACAACCTAGGGGCAGGTGACCCTTCCGCAGACTGTCAGACAGTACTTCCAGCAAGTCCTCACAGATCTCAGACCAAAACGTCCTGTAGAACTCCGATGGTAGACCGTCTATCCCTGGGGCTTTTCCACACTGAAGAGATTGGACAGCCACTGCTAGTTCTTGCAGAGTGATCTTGCTCTCCAGCTCTGCATTCATACCAGCCATCACCTTTGGCAAGTCCGTCAAAAAATGACTCAGCACATGCGGTTTCTCAACAAACTCTTTCTTAAAGAGATCTTTATAGAAAGCAGCTGCAAAGCAACGGATCTCTGCAGACTCATGGATCAGCCGCCCGTCTTCAGAGCTGAGAGAGTGGATCATCCTCCTCTGACCATTCTTCCTCTCCAAACCAAAGAAAAAATGAGATAGAGCGTCCATGAGTGCAATGTTCTGGAACCTACTGCGTACCACAGCGCCCCTAGTGGCCACGCCCAGTAAGTCAGTTAAAATAGACTTTTTGCCATTGAGGGCCTCAAAATGTTCTCTTTCTCCTGTGGAGCCTGCCAACAACTGCAGCTCCACTACTTCTCTCTCCAGGTCCCTGACAGACGTGGCCAAGTCTCCAGAGACATTACGAGTATACTGTAGGCACAGATTCTTTATTTGGCTCTTCCCTACGTCCCACCACTGCTGCAAAGAACTAAAATTTGATTTTGTTAATTTAAACTTACTCCAAAAAAACATAAAAGCAGTTTTAAAACTATTATCCAATAAAAGTGATGTGTTGAAATGCCAGTATGCACTACTGCACTTTATATTCTTGATAAAAACACAACACTGAACCAGAGAGTGATCTGTAAAGCCAACAGGGACTATAAAAGCACTTTTAAAAAATGCTACAATGGTGCTTAAAACTGTAAGCCCTATCTAGTCTAGCTAAGGACAGAATATTGTCCTTGCTATGGCTCCACGTGTACTGTCTAACCTTGCCATGAAAATTCCTCCACACATCACACAGATCATGAGCCTCTATAAGAACCTTTAGACTTCCCTTGGATGCAGCATGTGGCTCTGGGTGCGGCACCAGCGGCCTCCCCAGGGCAATCACCCCCCACTCCCTGAGGGCATGATCCAATCAAAAGCCCCTCCATTCCGCAGCCAAAACACTTCATACTATCAGAGGTGATGTGGATGGTATAATCGAAGCCGTCAATCCGGTACCTAAATATGAGGTTGAGGCTTTCCTCACTGTTCTTTAAAATCATGAGCACCTGTCGTCTAAAAGACATGACATGTTTTAAATACGGGGACTTACAACCGAGAGGGATGTGTTTAATGCCAGCAAAGCTGGCAGCAGAAACCCTACCCCAGAACACCTACCCCACCCCACCCAGGATGAATAAAAGTCAGGAGAAGCAAGACAGAATACATGAGTGTGAATGAGAGGGTGGCAGATGTAATGTGAAATTGTAATCCATGGACTACAGATGGAAATTAGCCACTGGCTACAATCTGACAAGTTTACATTGATTTGATATCAAATGTTCATTAACTTGCACTGTCCTTAAAAACAGCAATTAAGTAGAGGTAGTGGAAGTAGATGAATTTAAATACCTGGGGTCAACCATCCAAAGCAATGGATAATGCACAAGTGAGGTGAAGAAGAGAGTGCAGGGTGGAGTGGGTGGAGATGAGTATCAGGGGTGATCTGTGACAGAAAGATAGCAGCTAGAGTCAAAGGGAAGATTTACAAGATGGTAGTGAGACCTGCTCTGATGTATGGTTTGGAGACGTGGTGCTGACAAAAAGACAGTAGGTGGAGTTGGAGGTAGCAGAGTTGAAGATGCAAAGATTCTCATTGGGAGTGACAGGATTAGAAATACAGTAAGTATATCAGAGGGACAGCTCAAGTTGAGCAGTTTGGAGACAAAATAAGAGAGGCAAGGCTGAGATGGTTTGGACATGTGCAGAGGAGGGATTGTGGATATACTGGACAAAGGATGTTGAAGATGGAGCTGCCAGGCAGGAGGAAAAGAGGCAGACCACAGAGAAGATTCATGGATGTAGTGAAGGACATGGAGAGGGTTGGTGTTACAGAGGAAGATACAAGGGATAGGGTGAGATGGAGAAAGATGATCAACTGTGGCAACCCCTGAAGGAAGTAGCCGAAAAAAGAAGAATTCTACTTTATTACAAATAACTTTACCTATGGACTTAATTTTTCTATTTCTTTCTCTGTATAGATTTCTTAAATTAATGACAAAGTCTTGTGAAAATTTAATGTAAGCCACCTTATTAGAAATGTACGTACTTAAAAAACTGTTGAAGCATTCAATACTTACTTCCCCCATTGTACATTATACTTGTATAGGGCCCCCAAAAGGCTCGAAACAGCCCTGACCCAGGGTTTAATGGGCCTGGTATTTGCTGGTTCAGGTCATTGTTATTCAATTTGATATTCTGGCAGCCAAGGAAAAGTCTGGGGAAATTTTAACATTTATCCTCATTGGAAAGGGAAGTAAAATTTACAGCAGTTCATGTAATAGCTACGAGGATTCATGTCACTTGAGGATTTGAAGAAAAATTAGATGATCACATTTGAGTGTGATTTATCCTCTATGGATTTAGGGGTTTTCCACACAAGTTCATTGTTGAAAGATTCAAATTTAGCATACATGGTGGTGTGACAGATTGTAGTGGACAGGTGAGTGTGCACATCTAGAAAGTCATATCTAGCTCTATGTGGCTGCATAACCTTTCTCCCTATAGGACCAAGGAGGGCTGATTGCATGCAGCTGGCTGATCGCTCACCCGTGCCTAATCACAGTCTCCGGTATAAGAGGTCTCAGTTGGGATCGGCTCTCCACGGGATCATCACGTGGTAAACCTCCAAGTGAACGCTGTAAACAGACCTCTTGTGCTTTGTCCATGAATCCTGCTCACCTGCTTGTCTGCTCCTTTGCTCCTAGGAAAACCTCCTTGTGTGCCAGCCTGCAGACACACCCTCCTTGGTTCGTGCATGCTCACCTGAGAACAAACCACTCACCTCCCGGTTCAGGAGAACCTATCTGGTCCTCTTCACCCTCTGAAAACTGGAACCCAAGCAAGCTCAGCACAAACACCCAAAAATTCCTTAACCTACGTGTTACGTCTGGAAATGAGGAGGAGCCGAGGTGACAGTTTTGTAGTTTTATTAACATACGAACAGGAATGCACAGGAGTCACTCCGACAAGCCTGAGAGTCCACAGCGAAGAGACAGAGTCCCTTCCGCTGTGCCCTCTTATACTCCCGTAACGCCACCACCGGAAAGATGGGGCATCACCTCCCACTACACCCAGGGTACCGCCATATACTGTAGGTACACCCTAACTATATACACAGTATTCATATCCAACATTCCTCCCATCCCCCGAAGAAAATCGCAAGCACACTAATCAGGCCCTTACCAATTTGGTAACCTGATACACACTCTAAACACACTGCAAACGATATAAATATGCAAAGCTATCCATGCACACCACGCCGGCCCAGCGGACTACTCCGCCATTTGATTATTACAGTCAGTGAACATAAAAGGGCCACACACACAAAAAAAAAATTAATCCCAATAAATCACATACATATTAAACAGAACTATAAACACTCATAAACAATATGTACACTTACCTAATGGCGGCTCCAGATCCCTCCACCCCAGCACTTCCACCCCACAATATGGCCATATCAAACAAACAGCACTGGGGAACATTTGCATTTCACTCACACTACTGTTTACTTTAACCACTTATATTCATTCATTCATCTTCTTCCGCTTAATCCTTTTTGGGTCGCGGGGGGGGGGCTGTAGCCTATCCCAGCATCTTTGGGCGAGAGGCAGGGTACACCCTGGACAGATCACCAGTCCATCGCAGGGCCAACACAGAGAGACAGACAACCATTCACTCTCACAGTCACACCTAAGGACAATTTAGAATCCCCAGTTTGATGCCAATTAACCTAACTTGCATGTTTTTGGCATGTGGGAGGAAACCGGAGAAATCCCGGAGTAAACCCACGCAGACACGGGGAGAACATGCAAACTCCACACAGATCACTGTTGGTCGGGGGCTGGGATCGAACCCAGGATCCCCCGGCCAAGGGTGAGTTGCTGTGCTGCCGCAGTGCTAACCACTCCGCCACCATGCCGCCCTAACACATCTATGTAAACTATTTCACCACACACACACGCAGAGGCAACTTGCATAAAATTAGCGGTTTCTCTTTTCTCTTTTTTTTTTAAAGCACAAAGAACAATAACAATAATAATAATAATAATAATAATAATAATAATAATAGGAATAGCATAAACATGACTTAATAGAACACACCGCTAGCCCCTTTTAAAAGTCCCACTAAGGATCCCCTGAAGGCTCCCCTCTGGAACATCCGTCCCGCGGCCCGCTGCCCAAGCGTCTCTGTCTTTTCCTCACCGGAGACGGGCTGCACTGGCGTTTCCTCTCTCCCAAACGCCGCAGCTTGTTCGAGTGCCGTCTAGAGCCATCCGTCAGCTCAAGGTAGACGTCATCACGAGTCCTCACTACCTGCAGTTGACCCTGGTCATCCCACTGTTATCACCAACACCCAGGGGGTGTGATCACTGGCTTCCGTGGTCTGCGGCGTCATGACCGGGTTCCTGTACGGTGTCGCAGGGTTCCTCCGATCTGGTCCGAGATCTGCCTCTGGTCCCTCTTGTGGGCACACCTAGGGCTCATGCCGCTCGGTCTCACCCCGTTCACTTTCATTTTGTACGTTGAATCAGCCACGGCAACACCCGGTTCAGTGGTGGTCCTCAGTCGGCCACCAGAACTACGCTGTGCCTGCTCGCTGGCTCTATTCGCCCCCATGGGTGTCCGACCATGCCATTCGAGTCCCTCGTCCAGGGCACCACGAACACTGGCACCGGAAACTCCCCGTGACGGCGCTCCATGGTGCTGGTCATGCCCGTCATCACTTGTTCCGGGCAGGTTCAAGTCCCACACTTTACCTTCATTTCCCACATAAAAGGCTCTGTCCCAAAGCCCACCACCGGACCACTCCTCTCCGATCCTGCAGGCAATGAAGAACCCGAGTCCGTAGAACAGGTCACAGCCCATCAGATTATTTCCTTCAGTGGATGCCATAAACACAATTTCGCTCACCGAAGCAGACTTATACCTCGCTGAGAGCCACAGCGAGCCCACAATGTCCAGGGGGTTGTTACTGTAACCATAACATGCAATGTCCGTCCTACTCACTCTGTAATGAGGGAAAAAGGTCTTCACTGTCGCCCATTTTAGGATGGAAGTCGCAGATCCCACGTCCAGCATCAGTGGAATCACCACCCCGCCCAATTCAATGTTACAGATTATGTGTCCGTCTGTGCTAGGTGAGACCGTGTGGCCCACCATGGGCTTCTTTGCCGAAGAGTCCCCCTCTGGCCTCCGGTCCCCCCACTTGAAATTTCTGCAGGCTCTAGCAAAGTGGTGGAACAGACCACACTTCCCACAACGCTTCCCCTTCGCTGGGCACTCCCTCGCTTTGTAGTGGTGCCTGATGGATGCACAGCCATAGCATCTTGGCGTCCCCGGGCGGACCTAATTTTCACAACGGAGGCATACTCATCGTCACTTTCGTTGTCTGGATCCATGGCCAGTGCCTTCCACTGCTTTTCATTCCTTGGCAGGTTTTCTGTTTCACCAAGATTTTTCGTTAGCATTTCTGCTGCCTCATGTTGCTGTGCTAAGTCCATGGCGGTTAGGAGTGTTAGCTCACCAGCATGAGAAGAGTACAGCACATGTTCCGCTAGTTGGTCGCAAACCATCTCTTCCTCCAAGGCGCCGAATCTGCACTCTCCCGCCAGTTGCCGCAGGTCTGCAACGAACTGTTGTACCAACTCACCCGGCCGCTGGCCTCGCTGTCTGAACTGAATGCGCCTCATGATGGTGTTTTCAGGGGCGCGAAAATAGCCCGCCACGAGCCTCACCACATCGTCGAATGTATCACCTCCTCCTAATGTACTCAGGACCCTCTGGCCCGCCATCCCTAAGTTGTGGACCAGAATTGCCCTCGCATGCAATTTTTCGAGGTCGCCGAGGTCCAGAGCAATGAGGTAGTTTTCAAACACTGCATACCACCTGGCCCAGGGAATGAGTGGTTCTCCTGAAGCCTCCAAGAATGGCCAAAAAGCAGTAGCAGCCCGCTCCATACCCTTTTGTCCTCGTCACCAAATGTTACGTTTGGAAATGAGGAGGAGCCTAGGTGACAGTTTTGTAGTTTTATTAACATATGAACAGGAACGCACAGGAGTCACTACAACAAGCCTGAGAGTCCACAGCAAAGAGACAAGAGTCCCTTCCGCTGTGCCCTCTTATACTCCCGTGACGCCACCACTGGAAAGATGGGGTGTCACCTCCCACTACACCCAGGGTACCGCCATATTGGTAAACCCACTATATACACAGTATTCATATCCAACACTATGCTCAGTCACTCTAGGTGCATTACCTGGATAAACTCTGTGCTCAGATCTGGGAACTTTCTATGCTCTCAAAACTTACAGTGCATCCGGAAAGTATTCATGACGCTTCACTTTTTCCACAGTTTATGTTGCAGCCTTATTCCAAAAGGGATTAAATTCATTTTTTCCTCTCAAAATTCTACACACAATACCCCATAATGAAAACATGAAAAATGTTTTGAGATTTTTGCAAATTTATTAAAAATAAAAGACTAAGAAATCACATGTACATAAGTATTCACAGCCTTTGCTCAATACTTTGTTGATGCACCTTTGGCAGTAATTACAGCCTCAAGTCTTTTTGAATATGATGCCACAAGCTTGGCACACCTATCTTTGGGTAGTTTCACCCATTCCCTTTTGCAGCACCTCTTAATCTCCATCAGGTTGGATGGGAAGCGTCGATGCACAGCCATTTTCAGATCTCTCCGGAGATGTTCAATTGGATTCAAGTTTGGGCTCTGGCTGGGCCACTCAATGACATTCACAGAGGTGTCCTGAAGCCACTCCTTCAATATCTTGGCTGTGTACTTAGGGTTGTTGTCCTGCTGAAAGATGAACCGTCGCCCCAGTCTGAGGTCAAAAGCACGCTGGAGCAGGTTTTCATCCAGGATATCTTTGTACATTGCTGCATTCATCTTTCCCTCTATCCTGACTAGTCTCCCAGTTCCTGCCACTGAAAAACATCCCCACAGCATGACACCGCCACCACCATTGGCATGGTTATGAGCAATGCCTGGTTTCCTCCAAACATGATGCCTGGCATTCACGCCAAAGAATTCAATCTTTGTCTCATCAGACACAAGAATTTTGTTCCTCATGGTCTGAGAGACCTTCAGGTGCCTTTTGGCAAGCTCCAGGTGGGATGCAATGTGCCTTTTACTAAGGAGTGGCTTCCAACTGGCCACTCTACCATACCGGCCTGATTGGTGAACTGCTGCAGAGATGGTTGTCCTTCTGAGAGGTTCTTCTCTCTCCACAGAGGAACACTGGAGCTCTGACAGAGTGACCATCGGGTTCTCGGTCACCTCGCTGACTAAGGTCCTTCTTCCCCGATCGCTCAGTTTAGACGGCCGGCCAGCTCTAGGAAGAGTCCTGGTGGCTCTGAACTTTTCCATTTATGGATGATGGAGGCCACTGTACTCATTGGGACCTTCAAAGCAGCAGAAATTTTTTTTTATACCCTTACCCAGATTTGTACGTCGAGACAATCCTGTCTCGGAGGTCTACAGGCAATTTCTTTGACTTCATGCTTGGTTTGTGCTCTGACATGCATTGTCAACTGTAGGACCTTACAGTGGTGTGAAAAAGTGTGTGCCCCCTTCCTGATTTCTCATTTTTTTTTGTACATTTGTCACACTTAAATGTTTCAGATCATCAAACAAATTTAAATATTAGACAAAGATAACACAAGTAAACACAAAATGCAGTTTTTAAATAAAGGTGTTTATTATTAAGGGAAAAAAATCCAAACCTACATGGCCCTGTGTGAAAAAGTGATTGCCCTGTAAACCTAATAACTGGTTGGGCCGCCCTTAGCAGCAACAACTGCAATCAAGCATTTGCAATAACTGGCAATGAGTGTTTTACAGTGCTGTGGAGGAATTTTGGTGCACTCATCTTTGCAGAATTGTTGTAATTCAGCCGCATTGGAGGGTTTTTGAGCGTTAACTGCCTTTTTAAGGTCATGCCACAGCATTTCAATCAGATTCAGGTCAGGACTTTGACTAGGCCACTCCAAAGTCTTCATTTTGTTTTTCTTAAGCTATTCAGAGGTGGACTTGCTGGTGTGTTTTGAATCATTGTCCTGCTGCAGAACCCAAGTGTGCTTCAGCTTGAGGTCACGAACAGATGGACGGACATTCTCCTTCAGGATTTTTTGGTAGACAGCAGAATTCATGGTTCCATTTACCACAGCAAGTCTTCCAGGTCCTGAAGCAGCAAAACAGTCCCAGACCATCACACCACCACCACCATATTTTACTGTTGGTATGATGTTCCTTTTCTGAAATGCTGTGTTACTTTTACGCCAGATGTAATGGGACACACACCTTCCAAAACGTTCAACTTTTCTCTCGTCAGTCCACAGAGTATTTTCCCAAAAGTCTTGGGGATCAGCAAGATGTTTTCTGGCAAAACTGAGACGAGCCTTTATGTTCTTTTTCCTCAGCAGTGGTTTTCGTCTTGGAACTCTGCCATGCAGGCCATTTTTGCCCAGTCTCTTTCTTATGGTGGAGTCATGAACATTGACCTTAACTGAGGCAAGTGAGGCCTGCAGTTCTTTGGATGTTGTTGTGGGATCTTTTGCGGCCTCTTGGATGAGTTGTTGCTGCGCTTTTGGGGTAATTTTGGTCGGCCGGCCACTCCTGGGAAGGTTCACCACTGTTCCATGTTTTTGCCATTTGTGGATAATGGCTCACTGTGGTTTGCTGGAGTCTCAAAGCTTTAGAAATGGCTAGAAAATTGAATTCAGCTTTCCAAAGATGTGATAAACCACAGTTAATTTATCTTTTAACAGGGGGGCAATCCCTTTTTCACACAGGGCCATGAAGATTTGGATTTTTTTTTTTACCCTTAATAATAAACACCTTCAATTAAAAACTGCATTTTGTGTTATCTTTGTCTAATATTTAAATTTGTTTGATGAGCCGAAACATTTAAGTGACAAACATACAAAAAAATGAGAAATCAAGAAGGGGCAAACACCTTTTCACACCACTGTATATAGACAGGTGTGTGCCTTTCCAAATCATGTCCAATTAACTGAATTTACCACAGGTCGACTCCAGTTAAGCTGTAGAAACATCTCAAGGATGATCAGTGGAAACAGGATGCACCTGAGCTCAATTTTGAACTTCATGGCAAAGGCTGTGAATACTTCTGTTCATGTGATTTCTTAGTTTTTAATTTTTAATAAATTTGCAAAAATCTCCAAAAAAACTTTTTCACATTGTCATTATGGGGTATTGTGTGTAGAATTTTGATGAAAAAAATGAATTGAATCAATTTTGAAATAAGGCTGTAACATCACAAAATGTGGAAAAAGTGAAGTGCTATGAATACTTTGCGGATGCACTGTACCTTTGAAGCGCCAATGCTAAATAAAAAAAAAAGCTTGCAAATTTGGAACATTTCTTGTAAATTTGCAACTCATTTCCTTGAAATCTGCAACTTTTTTTATCAGAAATTTGCAACTTTTTATATAAATGTGCAACTTTTTCATATATTTGTGACTTTTTCTCATAAATGTGCTACTTTTTGTTGTAAAGTTGCAATTTTTATAATCAAATTGTGACTTTTTCTTGAAAATTTGCTACTTTTTTCTCATAAATCAGCAACCTTAAATAACAACAAATAACAATAAATCAGCAACCAAAAAAAAAACAAACCTTTTTATTGTAAAGTTGCAACTTTTTTTAATCAATTTGCAATTTTTTTTCATAAATTTGCAAGTTTTTTTTAAGCTTGCAACTTTCTCCCCACAAATTTTCATTTTTTAATTGTAAACATGCAACTTTTTTTAAATCAAATTGTGACTTCTTTCTTGTAAATTTGCTGCTTTTTTCAGATGAATTTGCTATTTTTTTCTTATAAATTCACTAATTTTTTCATCATAAATCTATTTTTTTGCTGTAAATTTGTGACTTTTTTCTCTTAAATTTGCAACATTCATATGAATGCTGGTTACGTTTTTATTCTATGTAATACCTGAAATTTTCTCTTTTCATCTAGACAATGACTCAATCTTGTTTTTATAAAGTTTTTGTTTTAAAGGGTTTGAACTTTTCCCTATTACAAATATAGGGGCACTGACTACCTATAGTGTCCTGCTCAATCTTTACTCTGGAGAAAACGGTCTGTTTATTGTGCGTTGCCCACCTGTCAGGAATCCATCCCAGCCACCAAGCTCACTGAAAGCAAGTAAGCTCCTTAAAATACAACAATTATACTTACCGTCCTTGTCCTCCATTAACTTACACTCTCCTTCTCCCTCTCCCCTGCAGGCTAAATTCTCACAGTGCCTCAATCTCTGCCTGTCTGTGTTTGTGTCCTGCATCTGGGTTCCTGTCTAGTATAATCGTGACACAGATTTAAAATGTTTTTTTTAATAGAGCTAGACTAGCTTTAGCATTGACAACATTTTTTCCACCTCCGATAAAGCTGCAAAATAAGAATCTCAAGATACTGATTGGTTTTTGACTTTTACTCCATTCAAAAGTTTTTGAACTTTTGATCCAGTGTTTTGTTTTGTTTTTTCCCTACTTTGACAGGATATGAGGTATCATGTTAGGTCAAGCAGAGTGCGCCGAACCATCTGACCGTCAGCTGATCCAAACAGGCAATGCCAATGACTGACACTTCAAACGGTCCGTTAGAGCTGCCAACTCCTCATTCTTCCCCGCAGCTCCTTCCTGCTCCATGCTGCTGCTGCTGCTGCTGCTGACCACTCATACGTGCTCCCGCTAACAGCCCTATACATCCCTCTCCCTCTTCTTTATCGATATCCCTGTAAGCTGCACTTTTAATGACGTCTTCTTGCTGTGAGCATTATGTCTATTCCATATGTCACGGTATGTACATGAAAGGATGTGACCCCAGGAGGAGAGGAAAAACCCATGGCCCGGACAGTAAACATTAAGAATAATAAAAAAAATTGAATCATGAGAACCATTCTGATTAAATTTAAATCAACCAGATGTTTTTACATTATGCCTTGGACTCAATTTTGGGGGGGATTTCCTGTTCAAATAGCTGGACCAGCTGAGAAAATCACAGAGAAGAGAGGGGAAAAAAATACATGTGAACCCAGCCAGCGTGCCCATGTGGGCCCCACCAAAGGTTAACTCCGGGCTGTCTTGTGGGTCCCATGTGGGTTTGTCCGCGGGTTCCATGTTGGCCCAATCTGTGTTTGCCCACATGGACTTTATCTGTGGTGCAGATGAGTGGGTTGATCTGCTTTAAACCCATCTGGGTCCCACAGAGGTTTAATATGGGTGGGCAGGTTTCAGTCACACTGGCAAAATTACCAGAAAAAGTCACAAATTTATGAGAAAAAAATGTGAAAAATTTATTTAAATAACTAGTACATTTGCACCATTTTCCTCATTACACATATTTCACATTTATGGGAAAAAGTCACAAACTTACAAGAAAATAGCAAATTTACAAGGAAAAAAGTAACAAATTTATGGGAAAAAAGTTGCAAGATTACAGTAAAAAAGTGGCAAATTTATGAGAAAGTTCCAAAATTACAAGAAAAAGTTAGCAAATGTGCAAGAAAAAAATCACAAATTTAAAAGTTGCAAGTTTACAGTTAAAAAAAAGTTTCAAATTTATGAGAAAGCTTCAATTTTTTAAGAAAATGTATCAAATTTATAGGAAATCACAAATATGCAAGAAAATAGCAAATTTATGAGGAAATAAGTTGAAAATAGGTAAAGTGCACGTGGGCATAGACAAACCCACAGGGACCCATGAGACAGCCCAGTTTTACCCTGTGGTGGTGCCCACATGGGCATGCTGGCTGGGAGGACACAGGAAGTCTTTCCTGGTTATTCCGCTTGAGCCATGTTACGCATCACAATGCCATTCATGACTGTATTATTTATGCCCAGACTTTTTTTAAATCTTAAAGTTGCAGAATAATGCGCAACAGCACAAAAACCTGTAGTTAAAAAGGGGATATATAAATAATTCTTATTAAAGTTGAACTGACTCCAGTGCACTGAAGACGCAGCTGAAGGCAGCCTCACTGCCGAGCTTCATTTCTCCACAAAAACAGGGGGAGAGCTCAATCATAGTGCTGTGCTGCCCTCTGCTGCTCATACATGTTACTGCACCAGTTTACTCCCTGGTGAATGTTATTTTTCAAAAAAAAATTAATTGGAAAGCAGGAAAAGAACAATGTAATATAACTAAAAAAATAATAATTTTCTTTGCCTATGCCCAATAGGCAATTGGAGGGGGATGCTACCCCCCTTGTTACCAACAGGCCCCAAAGCAGCCACCTTAACCTGCCATCCCTCCATCCCCCTTCATAGGTGTAAATTTGCAACTTTTTTCTCAAAATTAGTTTTTTGTTTTTCTTATTTCAGATAAGAATGAAAAGAAGATGGTTTAACTTTACCTTGACATGTTTCAACTGGTGTCTGCGGTCTTCCTCAGAAGCGTCAGCTGTTTGCTGTGGCGTGTCATATATCAGCTGTTTTTCCTAGGCATGGCGTAGGAAAAATTCGGCCTTTCTCAAAGATTTGTTACTTTTTTCTCTTAAGTTTGCACATTTTTTATTGTAAATTTGCAACTTTTTTCTTTAAAATTTGTGATTTTTCTCATAAATTAGTCCTTTTTTCTTGTAAATTTCTAACTTTTTCCCTGTAAATTTTCTCTTAAATCTGCAACTTTTTTCTTATATATTTGTGTTCTTTCTCATAAATTGGCAATCTTTTATGTAAATTTTCAACTTTTTTCTTGTACATTTGGAAAATTTTTCTTTAAAATCTGTGACTTTTCTCATAAATTTGTAAAATTTTTTCTTGTAAATTTGCAACTTTTTTCCTGTAAATTTCAACTTTTGTTCTCATAAATTGGGTAGTAGTGGCCTAATGGTTAGGGTTGTGGGCTGGTAACCTGACAGTCGGCGGTTCAATCCCTGGACCAGCAGGATCAAATCTGGGTAGGAGGGGGGGCTGGGGGAGCAGTGGCTCGCCGCGCTGGCTTTCCTGGGGCGGTTGCATGGCGGTCCTGGGGCTTGCTGGCTTTGGGGCATTTATTTTCTGTGGGGGTTGGTGACGCTGTCTTGCTTGCTTAGCATTTCTGGGGTGGGGTGGGGTGCTGTGACCTGCCGCCCTCTTTGTATGTTTCCTGGCAAACCACTCATATGCACACACTCACTTTGCCAGAGGTCAAAGGACTCTCCTGTGGGCTTCCTCAAAGCTCAGTTCTGGGCCCTATTCTGTTTTTATGGTATTTAACCCCACTTGGCCAGATTATCAGCCAATTTAAGAGTGTCTCCTAACATTTCTACACAGACGACATTCAGCTTTACTGCTCCTTTAAAGAAAATGTGCTGAATATTTTATCAAACTTAATCTCTTGCCTGTCTGCCATCAAGAAATGATTAAACAATAAATTCCTGCAACTAAATCTTGATAAGACAGAAACACTGATCACTGCTCCAGACAGTAAAATCCCTCTAATAAATCAACACTTTGGTCACCCTGGCTCTTCTGTCCAGTCCAGCCTGCGTAACCCGGGTGTTTTTGACAATGCCAGGTCACTGGACTGCCATGGTAGGTAACCAGTCAAAAACTGTTTTTTTCATCCGAGGAGTACAGCAAAACTTAGGCCAATGGTTTCAACACCTAAACTAGAAATGATCATTCATGGTTTTATCTCGTCTTGTTTAGATTATTATAATGCCCTTTTTATGTGTTTTAATAAAACTACTGTTGCCTGTCTTCAGACTCTGCAAAATGCAGCAGCTCGCCTTTTAACCCGGACTAAAAAAAGGGAACACTTTTCCCAGGTTTTATCATCTCTTCACTGGCTGCCAGTCACTTTTAGATTTCATTTTAAGATTTTCATTTTGACTTTTAGAGCTCTTAATGCCCAAGCCCCTACATACAGTACATCTCAGCCCTCTTGAGTCCATATGCAACAATACGATCATTAAGCTCCTCAGACCAGAGACTCTTGGTGGTCCCTTGGACCAAATTTAAAACCCGTGGAGATTGGAATGCACTTCCCCTGTCTTTGCGCTGCCTCGAGTCTGTTGACTACTTTGAGAAAGAGTTAAAAAATCATTTGTTTAGACAGGCTTTTAGCTCTTGTTGAAAGGCTTCTATTCCCTCACCATTCACTCTTATTCATTCCTGTCTATATGTGTATTTTATTTTAGTTCTATTGATTTTAATTTCTTGTGTATTTATAAATTTTAATTTGCTGTGAAGCACTTTGCAATCTATATCTGTGAAAAGTGCTATATAAATAAACTTTGCTTGCTTGCACTTTGAGCACACCCTCATGCACACACACACATGTTCTTTTACAGGTGCAGATACCAGACTCGTGATGAGACCTTTTCAGAAGAAGAAACAGTTTGTCTTCTGTTTGTTTCAGTTGTGTCAGTTTCTTTGTTTTTTCTGTTTGTTTACTTTTTTCTGTATTTGCAACTTTTCTCCTGTAAATTTCAACTTTTTTTCTCATAAATTTACAAATATTTTGCGTGCAAATTTTTAACTTTTTTCTTGTATATTTGCAACTTTTTTCTCAAAAATTTGTGACTTTTTTCTTATAAATTTTCAACTTTTTTCAAAGATTCAAAGATTTTTATTTGCCAATACTTCTATATGTACAGGACATACAGTAGAATTGAAATACCGTTTCTCTCTGTCTTAGTGGTGTGCGCAATATATAAGAAAAGAAAGAATAAGGAAGGAAAACAACAACAGTCTATGTAAAGTAATGCTACCCACAGTGCAAATAACGGTAAAAACACAGCAATCCTATGTACAGCAAACTGTTATACTGGTAAATTGTGAGTTCAATGCGGTAATGGGGGTGCAGACAGTGACAGTTTGGTCTGCGCATGTTCAGTATTGCAATGACAGACAGCAGCAGATATGGCATTTGTGTAAATGGTTGGTTAAAGTGCAGAGACACACAGCAGCAAATGTATTACTGATGGTGCGCCAGTCTTTCAGTGCAAACAGCTGAGGTAGTTATTGTGCGGGTGAGTGTGTTACGGTCCAGGAGCAGGGGGCAGGGGGAAAGGAAATGGACAGAGTCCAGGGTCCTAATGGCCTTTACTCATAAATGTGCACATTTTTTCTTGTATTTGCAACTTTTTTCTTGTAAATTTAAACTTTTTCTCATAACTTTGCAATTTTCATGTAAATTTTCAACTGTTTAAAGATAAGATAAGATAAGATAAGATAAGATAAGATAAGATAAGCCTTTATTAGTCCCACAACGGGGAAATTCCAGGATTGCAACAGCACAGGGATAGCAACACTCAGAGCAACAATCAGAAGGCAAGAAAAAACAAGCAAGCAAGAGCAGCTAATATACATATGTACATATTACTATAAAATATATATATACACACACACACACACAGACACACAGTGCAGAGCATTGTAGCTGGATGGAATAAATATATGAATATATGAACACACAGTGCAGAGCATTGTAGCTAGATGGAATAAATATGTAAATATATAAACACCCACAGTATGGAGCATTGCAGCTAGGTGGAATAAATATGCAAGTATATAAACACACACAGTGCGGAGCAATGTAGCTAGATGGAATAATATGTAGATATATAAAAACACAGTGCGGAGCATTGTAGCTAGATGGAATAAATATATAGATATATAAATATAAACACACCCAGTGCAGAGCATTGTAGCTAGATGGAATAAATATGTAAATATATAAACACACACAGTGCAGAGCATTGTTGCTAGGTGGGATGAAACAGCATAACCGTTTATTTAGTTATCCTACATGGTATGATTATGTGCCCATACATATTCTCACCCTCCATAGCGACCGGTATGTTCCTAGTTGTATGCCGGAGAGGACCATTGTGTAAGTCTATTGCATCTTTTGCATTCAAAAAAAAAAAAAACAAAAAAAAAACTATTAGTTTGTTACGTCTTTTTGCTATCTCTGCGAGCAGCCCTGCTTAGGTTGTACAGTCTGACAGCCGTTGGTAGGAAGGACCTACGAAACCTCTCGGTTGTGCACCTGGGATGATGTAGTCTGCTGCTAAATGAGCTCCTCAGTGCATCCAGTATGTCCTGCATAGGGTGGAACTCGGACTCCAGCAGAGATGACAGTTTAGCCACCATCCTTCTCTCTCCTATCTCCTCCATCGGATCAAGGCGTTGCCCCAGGACAGAGCTAGCTTTCTTAATCAGTTTGTTCAGTCTCTTCCTATCGGCTGCAGTAATGCCACTGCCCCAGCAGACCACTCCAAAAGTGATGGCTGATGCCACCACCGTGTCATAGAATGACTTCAGCAGCGCCCCTTGTACACCAAAAGACCTGAGTCTCCTCAGCAGGAACAGCCTGCGCTGTCCCTTCTTGTAGATAAAATAAGATAAGCCTTTATTAGTCCCACAATGGGAAAATTCCAGGCTTGCAGCAGCAAAGGGATAGCAGCACTCAGAGCAATAGTAATTAAGATAATAAGATAAGAATAGGTTAACCAAAGCAGTAAATAAATATACATATCTACACAGTTATATACACAGTGCAGGAGCATTGCAGCTAAATGGAATAAACAGCATTACAGTATGTTAAATTACCTGGCAGAATATACTGTAAATATAAGAAGAAGCCATCTCTATTGTCATTCAGTCCACACAGCCAATCATGTACAGTAGAACAAAATTATGTTTCTCCTGTCTACAATGTTAATCACATGTAGCATCAGAGGGGTCACTGCCATGGCGTCACCACAAACAACTTCTCCTTCCCCCATTCTATTATGCTGAGTACCAAGCTAGAAAGCGGGAAGTACCATTTTTATACGGTCTTTGGTATGACCTGGCCGGGACTTGAACCCCCAGCCTCCCGGTTGTGGGGCGGATGCTCGATCAACTAGACCACCACCCCGGTGGATATGTACCTGGACAACATGTTTTGCATTTGAAGCAACAGTGTTGTTGCCACCCTCAATAATGACTGTTATCGTCCTAGTGGTGTATTGGAGGGGACGAGCTCTATTGTGCAAAGTTGCTATGTTTAGTACATTCAATACGACCTCTACGAGCAGCCCTGGTTAGGTTATAAAGTCTGACAGCGGTAGGCAGGAAGGACCTGCGAAACCTCTCCGTTGTGCACCTAGGATGGCACAGCCTACCGCTAAATGAGCCCCTCAGTGTGTTCAGTGTGTCCTGCATGGGGCGGGACTCGGACTCCAGCAGAGATGACAGCTGAGCCACCTTTCTCATAGAGTTGTGACTTCTTTCTCATAAATTCTCAACTTTTTTCTTGTAAATTTGCACATTTTTTTCTTGTATTTGCAACTTTTTGCATGTAAATTTCAACTTTTTTTCTTATACAGTAAATCTGGAAATTTTTCTTATAAACTTGCAATTTTTTATGTGAATTTTCAGCTGTTTTCTCGTAGATTTGCAACTTTTTTCTCAAAAATTTGAGACTTTTTTTACTCATAAATTTTCATCTTTTTTTCTCAAATTTATGGTAATCTGGATGCTGGTTAAATTTTTATTCTGTGTAACTGTAACTTGTGACTTTTTACATTTTTAAACTGGCATCTTTTATCATATCTTTACACCTTTATTCCTGTAAATTTGTACCTTGTTTATTTATTTATTTTTATACATTTATGCGTTTGTACCTTATGCTAAGTTGGCAAATACCCCCATCCCCCTTGTTAAAAAATAATAAATCGCCTACTATCTATTCCTCATTACTTTATGTAATTGTTCCAGTTTGTTTTTGTCTGTTTGGCACAATATTAGTCATAAACCAACAGACGGGTTTGTTTGATTATTTAAAAAGTGAAGACTGTGCCACCTTAGAAGTGATTAAAATTAGGAGTTGATCCAGAATATGATTTTAGAATTTTCTTATTTTAAAAGCATTGCAAAAAAAGGAAGGCTGATCAAGAACACTGAGAACTCAAAGAGGAATGGACAGAAAAATATGCATTCATTCTGCCAAAGTCCAGCACCAAACTAATGCGTCTGATTAGCAGCGACACGGTTGCCATCATAAAGAGTGTGATGTAAAACGTCACTATGAGACCAAGCATGGCGATTCTGAACAGCACTGTCCACAGAACACTGAGGCCAGGACACAAAAACATCTAATCACACCTTTTGTTCTCAGGTTTAATGCATTGGTTACAAGCCTACAGGGCTGGATGTCTCATTAACTCAAACCATCATGCTGTGTTTTTGCTGAATGAGACGTTAGGTTTTATTAAAAGTTGTTGTATTCAATCAGTTTATCTTATGGAACAGAAAGTTTGATGACTTGTGACTTTTTCAGCATGTTGACATTGATCTGGACCTCTGGCCCACTGGAAAAAAAAAAAATAAATGTCGATCTTTCAATAAAAAGAGGTTAGCCTGGTTTAGAGTAGCCATGCTAGCCTTGGTGGAACAGCGTACCAATAAATAAACAATCAAATCAAATCTGTTGCCACTTATTACTGTCAATTTATGTATTGCAAATGAGGAACCACTGTATTAACAGTTAAACAAGATATAAAATCATTCCTTGAATAGTTTTTCTTCGCCAAAACCAACAATATTTGTAGCCTACCGTACACTTTCCCGCCACACAGAGAAAAGAGTCGTTCAGTCCGCATGGCGTCCCGTCCATCACTCGGTCCGAAAGTTTCACGTAGAACCTGAACCCCACAGCTCGGCAGTTGAGTTCACAATTCTGCTCCCCGGGAACTGAAAGAAGATTTGGAGCTTGAGAAATGCACGTGTACATTGCCATTCAGAGTCTAAGGTTCTTCTTCTATAATTTAGTTTGAATTAATAATCAGCAGCAGAGCCGTTTCTGAGTATAAAGCAGATTACCCAAATGCTACGGACCCCGGCCAGCCCCAAGCTAGGAGTTCACCTTCACCTTTTTCTTTGTATACTTTATTGATCCCCAGAGGGAAATTCAGGGCATCCACCTGAATGGATGAGGCAGCCACGGTACGGCACCAATCCCTTCACCATTCACACCTAGGGCCACTTTAGAGCCTCCAGTTAACCTAACTTGCATGTTTTTGGCCTGTGGGAGGAAACCAGAGCACCCGGAGTAAACCCACACAGACACGAGGAGAACATGCAAACTCCACACAGAAGGGTCGCCGATGGTCGGGGGTGGGATCGAACCCATGACCTTCTTATTGTGCTGCCACTGTGCTAACCACTGTGCCGCCCAATGCCCAATAAATTTAATCTTAATTCTTCCCCTCTTTTGTGGTGAAGAATTAAGATTAAATTCAACTGTTTTTCCTCATGAATTTGCGGCTTTTTTCTCTCACAAATTTAAGACTTTTTTTCCACATGATTTTACTTAAGATTTTGTGACTTTTTTCTTATAAATTTGCAACTTTTTCTTCACAAAATTTTGACTTTTTCTATAACTGCAACTTTTTCTCATAAATTTGTGATTTTTTTTTTGTAAATTGGCAGTTTCATCCATCCATCCATCTTCTACCACTTAATCCTTTTCGAGTTGCAGGGGGGCTGGAGTCTATCCCAGCATCTTTAGGCGAGAGGCAGGGTACACCCTGGACAGATCGCCAGTCCACCGCAGGGCCAACACAGAGAGACAGACAACCATCCACGCTCACATTCATACCTAAGGACAGTTTAGAATCCCCAGTTGATGCCAATTAACCTAACCTGCATGTGTTTGGCTTGTGGGAGGAAACCAGCGTACCTGGAGTAAACTCACGCAGACACCGGGAGAACATGCAAACTCCACACAGAAGGGTCACCAATGGTCAGGGGAAGGGATCAAACCCGTAACTTTCTTGCTGTGCTGCAAGGTACTTTCTTGTAAAAGCTGAAAATTTTACAAGAAAAAGGCAACACACTTTTGTGAAAAAATTCCAAATTCTTGAGAAAAAAGTCACCAATTTACAAAATCAAAGTTGCAAATTCACAAGGAAAAAAAAAAAATTGCACACTGTAATATGCAACGTAATGTGCAATGTTCACCACTGTGGATCATCACGTTGACGTTGTGTGGTGGCAGAGTACCCCGAGGACCCAAAGGCGAAACTGTCAATGATTACATCACGCCAGACTGGCAGACAGGAACGTGGGGGAAACTAAGTGTGATTCAAAAATTGGTGTCCAAACGAGGTATCCACCTCCTCTTGGATGCACACCTCAGCAATATGACCATGCGAAAGAATAAGAAGAACCATACTGGCTTGGTTGTCACCCAGAATAATAAGGACCACGGCCTGGCAGAGGGAAATCCTGCTGGGCTGAAAAGTGAGTGAGATTCCCAACATGAAGAGGCCATTCTCCTTGGAAGCTCCATAAATATCCTAACGCTAAACATCAAGGGGCTTCCCATGGTGAAATGCAAATATCTATCTCGACTACTCACGGACTATGATGTTGATCTCCTTGCTCTGCAGGAAACACACGTTGGAGCAAATGCTCCTCCTTCTAAATTTTCAATTCCTGGATACTCCCTAGTTACTAGGGAAAAACACAAGCAGTACAGAGCACTGACTTATGCAAAAGACCTCACCAACACTGCGAAAATAAAATCTGGTGTGTATGGAGAGAGAATATACAGGTCAGCTGTCAAAATAGGAGAGGTGCTTGTTGCTAACATCTACAAGCCCCCACATTCTGCCTGGACCAACTCAACCCTGCCTAATTTCCAACACCCAGTCATTGCCCTTGGATATTTCAATAGCGACCATCCTGAATGGGGCTACCAGAGCAGCAACCAGGTGGGAGAAGCGGTTGTACAGTGGGCAAATGACAGCAGTACGCACCTGATCCACAACCCAAATGACCAGGTCACTTTCTTCTCAGCACGCTGGAGAAGGGAATATAACCCTGACCGGGTGTTTGTAAGCAATAATGATAACCAGTCCTCACTTTTTGCGAGGAGAGAAGTGCTAAGTGACTTCCCAAACAGCCAACATCGACCGATTTTAATCACAACTGGTAAGAGAATACCAATCATGATGATGGATTGAGCCGTCGCCAACAACGGATCTCCCGCCTTCTGGCTGCATTAAATTGTAAGGGAGTGCTTGTGACGGCGTTGACTGATGAGGCCGATGCGTGAAGCACATGGCATATCGCAATCGGAACAGATGTAGTACATAATTGGCTGAGTGGGTGATACCGACTGCTGTAGACGTCTCTGTTGCTTGGCGGTACCGTGACGTGCTTCATGGAGTGCATCCAAATGGGCAGTTCTACCTCTCTCGAAGAGGTCAACACCTTCATGGCAGATCTTTTGCCAAAGGGGACGGTTCTTGGCCTGCATTTCCCATGTCATAGGATCAATCCCACATGACTTGAGTGAGGCTTTGAGCACATCTTTATACCGCTTCCATTGACTGCCCCGTGACCTCCGCCCTTCGTCCAACTGGCCAAATAACAGGATTTTAGAAATGCGCTGATCTGTCATCTGAACAACATGCCCAGTCCAGCACAGCTGGGCACGTATGATGAATGACTCGATGCTGGTGATACTGCACCAACGGAAGACTTCAATATTGGCAACTTTGTTTCGCCACGTGATTCCACACAGCTTCCTTTAACACCACATGTGAAACTGTTCAAGTTTCTTAACATGGGGACGATAGGTTGTCCACGACTCACACCCATAGAGAAGTGTAGATAGAACAACGGTGCAATAGACCTTGATCTTGGTGCTTAGACAAATGCCACGCTTCGACCATAGATGATGCTGTAGGCGTCCATAGGATGTGCAAGTCTTGCTGATGCGGTGGGTAACTTCATCATTAATCTTAGCATTCTGCAAGATGGTGTCCTCCAGGTGGCAGAACTTGTCAACTGCCTTGAGGGGTTTGCCACTGATGGTAATAACAGGATTTATCGGGAGCGTACCAGGACGAGGTTGATGTAAAACCTCTGTCTTCTTGATACTCATAGTGAGTCCAAAACAATTCGTTGCTCTAGCAAACTGGTCAACGATGAACTGCGTGTCTTCATGAGTGTGAGCGATGAGCGCGCAGTCGTCGGCATACAGAAGATCTCACAGCATCATGCATGACGTCTTTGTTTTAGCCTTTAAACATTGCAAGTTGTATACATTGCGAAACTGGATCCTTACACCCCTGTCGCAGTCCTTGAAAGCATCAAGGAGCATTGCGGCGAAGACGATACTAAAGAGCAGCGGGGCCATAACACACCTCTGCTTAGTGATGTTGATGATAGGGAATGGATCGGAGATTAAACCACTCTCAACCACCCACCCGACCATGCCATCATGGAATGAGTGGATGATACTGACGATCTTAGGAGGGCACCCGTTCCTGGTGAGCAGCTTCCACAGGCCCTCTCTCCCAACAGAGTTGAAGGCCTTGGTCAGGTCTGCGAACACTATGAACAAATCAGTTTTGTTCTCGGCACTTCTCTTGTATTTGCCTGGTTGCAAACATCATGTCAATGGTGCCTCATCCTGCTCAAGAGCCGCACTGACTCTCGGGAATGATGTTGTCGACAACATAGTGATTAAGGCGGTTTATGATCACACGTGGTAGAATCTTACCAGCGATGGTGAGGAGCGATATTCCTCTGTGGTTATCGCAGTGGTGGCGGTTTCCCTTATGCTTGTACAGGTGAACAACCATTGTATAATTGAAGTGTTGTGGAACCGCCTCCTGCTCCCATATGGTGGCAAATAACTGGGCGAGACGGGCGACGACAATGTTACCGCCACACTTATAGATCTCCGGCGGGATACCATCTCCACCAGCTGCCTTACCACTAGACGTCTGTTTGATGGCATCTTTAATCTCAGTAACCGTCAGTGGGACATTCAGCTCCTCTATGATAGGTCGCTGAGGAAGTTGTGCGATGACTTCATCAGCGATCACAGATTGGCAATTCAGGACACCATTAAAGTGTTCTACCCAACGCTCCAGGATGAGAGCCGGCTCCCTAATGAGTGTCTGACCATACGAAGAGTACACTGGCGTACTGCCCTGTGATGTTGGACCGTAGACCGCCTTCAGGCCATCGTAGAACACTTTCATGTCGTTCTTGTTGGCAGCTTCCTGGAGGTCCTCAGCTTTAGCAATCCACCACTGGTCCCTCATACTATGCAGCGAGACCTGCACTGTCTGCCGGACATGGTGGTAGGTGTCCTTCTTTGCAATCAAGCTCTTATCATTCACATACTCAAAGTGGGCACTGTGAAGACGGTCCAACAATTGGATGGCTACTACATCGTTTTCATCGAACCAATCCCGATGCTTGCGTTTGATGAAGCCGAGAACTTCCTCCGCCACTTCATAGATATTATCACAAAGTAAAATCCAATGGCTGTCAACGGTTTCAAAAAGGACATCGTCAAAGTCAGTAAGTTTCGTGAAAAGTTGCTGCTTCAGTTGGGTCCTGGCCTCCAGTGAGCCGAGCTTGGCCACGTTGAGCTTCTTCACGAGTGTCTTCCGAACCCTGCGCTGTGGGAGCTTGAAGGAGAATGTGACTCTCGACCGCAACAACCGGTGGTCTGAGAGACATGTCGTTCCCCTCATTGCTCTGGTAAGGTGCACATCCTTGATGTCCCGCTGTTGTGTAATGACAAAGTCAATCTGATGCCAATGGCCTGAACGTGGGTGCATCTATGTGGATTTCAGTTTGTTCACCTGTTGGAAGAACGTGCTGTTAATGGATAATTGATGCTGGGCCCACAATGAGAGGAGCAAGGTGCCATTGGAATTCTCCTTTCCAACACTGTGGTGGCCAATAACGTTCTCCCAAGTGGTCCATGCGGCTCCCATGCGACCATTGAAGTCCGCTTGGACCACCAACTTGTTGGTATGAGGAGTGGCTTGAATAACACGGTCTAGTTCCTCATAGAACCGTTCCTTGCTCTCGTCTGTGTCATAGTTGGTGCATACGCACTAATACATGTTATGTACCCAGTATAGAGCTTCAGGCGGAGCACCATAAGTCGATCACTGACCCCATGCGGTAGAGAGTCGAGCAGGTTGATCTAACATGTTTTGAGGGTGAAGCCGACTCCTGACTGTCGTGCCTCATCAATCGGGCACCCACTGCAATAGAACGTGTAGCCAGATCCATGTTCAGTGATCTGTGTTGAGTCAGGCAACCAAGTCTCACAAAGGGCAGCTATTGCAATGTCGTAGCGGAGTAATTCTTGAGCCACAATGGCTGTCCGACATCACAGACTGTTGTCACTGTCTTGGAGGGTACGGACATTCCAAGCGGCTATGTTTATTGTGTTTTTCACTTTCTTCATTTCTTTCATTTTTTGACCACAGATGTGGATAACCAGCCCGCTGCGGCTAGCGAGCAAGCCAAAATGGAGCAAGCTTTCTTTAGGGGTCCTTTTCTCCCCCTCTCTCTGTCTGGAGAAGGCAGTGCTATCCCTAAAAAGGGATGCCTTGTCATCCGGGCAGGATACGAACTGGGCCGTTGCTCCGGGTCGACACCAGAGCCATCATCACACTCGGACTGCCATGCATGGGGAGACATAACTAGAGGCTCCCAAAAGCATCCTTTTCCTGCCCCCGTCACCACCTCAGTCCTCGCTGCAGGACTTCTATGCATGTGATAATGATACTGATGGTAAGTAATGCAGCAGCCAAAAGAAGACACCTGCACCTGATGATTATGGTGGCAGTGAAGTGTGCAAGCCCAAGGCCACCCTCTCTTCCTGACACCCAGCTTCAGCGGTAGGAAAACCGCAATGTGCAGCCACTGGGGCAGGCGCAGCAACCAACCAGGATCCTCATTCCAAGGACTGCCCTCACAGCTGTTGCAAAAGCTGATCATTTAACCCATGACTGGGGGGGTACAAGAGGGGGAGAACAGATGTTCCTCCATCCCTCAACGAGGTCCTCTATGCTGGGTACCCGTACGTAGTTTAGCCGGCGAGGCGACGCTGTTGCCCAGGTTGTGGCCACTACTGTACCCACGGCAGCTACGAGGAGCCATACTTACAAGCTGGGGTGGGCATGGGGACCAGGGTATTCAAACCACCCGAGGGGACGGGGCGCCTGTCCTACTACCAAGGTACTACCCCTCCGCCACAACCCCCCCAAATAACGTAAGAGAATACCAATCATACGCTCACTACCAAAATCAATGGCACTTTTGCAAAACCAATTGGGAGGCTTATTCCTCATACATCAACGGAGTATGCAACAGAATACCGGCTGAAGCAAGAAATATTATTCGCTTCAACAAACTCCTCCTCAAAAGTGCAAATAAGCACATCCTGCTGGGTTCAAGAAAAGGAATGTGCCCTGTTGGACAGACAGGAGTAGTGAATTCCTAATGGAGTATGAGAGGACACATGACCTAGAGATCACTGATAAGCTGCTGAGCTTGCTGGAAGAGGGGAGGAATGAAAGATGGAAGGAGGCAAAGGAAAAGTTCAACTTTCAACACCCCAGCCAACATGCCTGGAATCTGATGAAGAAACCTGACCCTGACAAACCTCAGGAAAGAGCATCAAAGCCACAAATCAGTGCTGATGTGATAGCTGCTGAGATCAAGCTCAGTGGTAGGAGGCAACCAAACCAAGCTTTCTTGGCCCACATTCGCAAAGAGTATCTGCACACCCTCTGCACCTTCCAGGAGAGGAGCGAACTTGCAAGGAATATCTCTGCTCAAGAACTGAGGAATGACATCAAGCAAATCAAAAATGGAAAAGCGGTAGGAACCGACGGTGTTTACCCTGACATGCTAACCCACCTTGGATCAAAGGCTGTTGCCTGACTAGCATCTGCCCTGTCGAACCTCGGGGCAGGCAGCTCCTTCCCAGATGCCTGGAAACAAGCAAAAATTATTGCTCTCCTAAAGCCAGGGAAGGCTGACAGCCCCAAAAACTACCAGTCAATCGCTCTTTTATGCTGTGGTTTTAAGCTGCTCGAAAAAGTAATCTTCACTTGATTATTACCAATCCTTAACACTCACATCCCACCTGAACAAGCTGATTTCCGGACACAACAGGACACAACAGAACAAATCTTGGCACTCACCTCCTACATAGTCAGGCTATGAGAACAAGCTTAAGACAGGAGTCATATTTGTAGACCTGTCAGCAGCCTACGATAGTGTATGGCATGAAGACCTAATGTTCAAATTATCAAGACTCATCAAGTCCAAAGCCACACTGAAGTTCCTGCGGAAGATGACCAGGAAGCACTCATACTATGTGCGCATTGCAGACCAGATAAGCAAGATCAAACAATCCAGAAACGGCATGCCACAGGGGTCTGTTCTCGCCCCGACACTTTTTAATGTCTACATCAGTGACTTGCCACAAGTAGAATCTCTGAAGTTTGGCTATGCTGATGACCTTGCCATTGCCACCCAAGCTCGTTCCTTCGCTGAACTTGAAGGAGTCCTAACACATGACGCGGAAATCCTTCACTCATTTTTCAATAAATGGTACTTAAAGATGAGCCAGACAAAGACCATGAGCTCAGTCTTCCATCTGGATAACCATCAAGCAAGCCATGCACTACAAGTCCACGACCACATCAGCGGAACCATCCTTCCTTCAATGCAACACCAAAATATCTGGGAGTCATTCTTGACAGAGCATTGATTATCAAACAACATTGTGAGTACGTTGCACAAAAAGTCAAAAAGAGATGTGCCATAATAAGAAAACTCACAGGGATCAACTGGGGAACCAAGCAATTGGTGCTTAGGACCTCAACCCTGGCACTATGCTATAGTGTCACCGACTACTGTGCACCAGTGTGGTGCCGTAGTGCCCACACAAATAAACTTGACGTCCACCTGAACTCACTCATGCGAACTGTCTCTGGCGCCATTAAAGCCACCCCCACAGCATGGCTTTCAACGATGGCAGCAATCACTCTCCCTCATCTGCACAGAGAACAGGCAACCCAGAAACACCATAAACACATTCAGCTGCTTGACGAAGCAACACCACTGAGGAGGGTGGGTCCTAGACTTCTGCTCCTAACACCAGCAGAATCAAATCTCGCAAGCACTTCTCAAAAACTGCAAAATCAAACTTTAACCTGCCAGAGGCCCGGAAACGAGATTGGGAGCTGAATCTCCCTTGGGGAGGTGAAGTTGTTGCTGACCCTACTAAACCACTGTCCATCTTCTTCTTATCAAGACGTGGATGGGTGCAGGCAAACAGAATACTATCAAAGAGTGGGCAGACTGCCACTAATCTCCATAAATGGGGATATTGCGACTCTCCAAACTACCAGAACTGTTGCCAAACCCCTCAAGATATGGACTATCTTATATATGGACTATAAGATACGGGGCGCAGACCGCAGTTCCAGGTGGATATCATACTGCCTATGAGGCTGGACCAGTGTTCCAGGAATGGTGTGTTAATATTGAGGTGTGAAAGGCCATACAAAATATGGTGTGTGCAATGATAACAATCATACAGACGATTTTTTAATATGATTTTTTTTTAATGTTCATCTAGACCAGTGGTTCTCAATCATTTTTCATTGATGTATTCCCTGTGATTTTTTTTTTTTTTCAGCCAAGTACCCCTTAACCAGTGCAAAGCATTTATGGTTGAAAAAAGATGTAAAACACAGCACTATCTCATCAATCTTCACAAAAATTAATTAACATAACTATGCATATAAAATGTTCACAAAAAGAAATCTTAATTTTAAATAAAAGATTTGCTAAAATTAAAAAATAATAATAATTATCATTAAGGATCAAAAATAAGACTAATATCTTTCATTTAGTCATTCTGAGATCACTCAGTCCCCAAACTTGCTCCACATTGACCCAAAATGGTCTCATTTGTGCTATTGTGCTTTTTAGATATTGCAAGTTTTATTTTCTATGTAGCGTGGGCATTTTGGTAAAAGCCTCACTCACATCAGTTATAAAGGGTGTGAACTCTTCCACTATTGCACAAATCGGGGCTCCCAAACACAATCTTGTGCAGGGCCCCCAAAAAGCTAGAAACGGCCCTGGCCGGCAATCACAGGATTTATGTGTTTGAACATTTAGACATACAACAAACTCAAACTCCAGGCATTTCTTAAGCAGACGAATGATGTTTAAACACTGCTCAAGATGAATGTGAAATGACCCAGACCTGACCTCCTGCTTTTACCTGGGGTTATTCAGTTTCTAAATCTGCATCACCCGTCAGTTACAAGATCTCCAAACACATGCCAGTTTCACAGGAAATTAATTTGGACGAGGCTGCTGTTTCCATTAGGTTCCTCAGGCACATGACAGATTATCAGGTGTTTTGACTGTTGCCCAGATACCGCAGGTAAGTTATTATGAATGAACATCAATCAGGAAGCCTACAGACAGACGGCATACTGCAGCGATTACATCACCACATCCTACTTTGGCAATTGCTGGAGCAGCTAAAAATCGTGTGTGGTCTTTAAGATTATGTGGAATAATTCTGTTGTTATTGGGGCAAGCTATTTTTATTCTTCTGTACGTTATTTATCCCTATTTAGACAAACTTTATGCAAGAAACTCTATTCTGTTCAGCTATTTATGCTTAAATTTGCTACTTTATGAGTTTCATGTTTTTATGCCTCAGTGAAACGGAGAGGCATACGGTAATCAGTTAATGCATCTGTGTGTAGATGCGTGTGTCTGTCACTCTCGGTCACCTCTCTGTTTCAGCTTGCCCGGTCAAAATTAAGTGAAACTAAAGGCTTGTATCGTGTTGCCATATTGTAATAACTATGCTGGGCCACTAGAGGCGGCAGTGCAACTTTTTTACAGCACAACACAGCACCTTTTTTTTTTTACAGCACGTGGAACTGAACTGTTATAAAATAGCAGTTACTGAAAAAAACATGTATTCAGCAACGATACCATTTATTCATCACATCAATTGATTTCACACTGGTTTTGCTGTTTAGTTTTGCAGAGCAAGGACAAGGTAAAACTCATTAAAAACTCATTAAAAACTCGCTAAAAACTCCACGTCCCAACATTCCTTGCCCGCAAATGGTCACAGTGAACTGCGCATGCACCCAGAAACTGGTTGATTACTGAGTAATCCACCAATACTGGGTGAACAGATGTCTGTTTTTTTGCCCGTCTGTTTTCTTCCTCTGCCACTAAACAGCAAAAACTCCTGTTCGTCTTGATTGTCACTGTATTCACATACCTTCATCGCTTCCACCATTTAAAACGTCTGCCACCGTGCTCTTCTTTTGTGTTTGGATTGCAGCTCTTCAAATCAGTTTGGTGGCTCTTGGCTGCTGCCGACAGTACAGGCATGTGAACTGCAGATTATTTTCACTGCACATGTGTGTACTCCAAAAGTACTGGATGAATTTGGATGAAATTTTTACCAGAGGTGGTCCTTGGGCTAGAGAGGAGCCCATAACATTTTGGTGATAATCCGAGAATGCATACCTCCGCCAAAGCTCTGGCACCGAGGCATCAGCACCTTGGTGCTTTCCTTTAATAAAAGTAATTGAAATATTTAAAATCTGATATTATAATATTAAAATTCAACTTTCAATAAACTAAACAACTTCAGCTTTTATAACATTGTTCTACCTTAAATAATTTTATCTTTTAAGCTAGTTCTTTTAACCTTTAAGCATTTATTTAGCATTTATAGGCTAATCTAACTAAACTTTAAGTTAAGGTTGCATAAGGTTAGCTTCTAAGTGAGTATTTTTCCACTTTTATTGTAACTTTTATGCTAACATTGAGCAAACTTACATATTTTTACCTTTTAAGCTAGTTCTTTTAATCTTTCAGCATTTATTTAGCATTTTTCCACCTTATTCCTGAGGGCGCTGCTGTAGAAACGATTATGGGCGTAACTTCCTGTTTTGGCTGAAGTCATGTTAAATCAGTATGCAAGAATGGAGTAGTGGGGCATTTAAAATAGTGTTTTTAAAAGTGTTTCAAATTAATTTTAATGTATAGTCCCCATTCGTGTTTTGCACTCAAATGGCAGATAATTTCAGCACTTGTAGTTTTTGTAGTTTTTGAATGTTTTGGTGTAGTTCTGGTACTTGTTGCTGGTGTTCGTGGTTGTGTCATAGACTATAAATGGAGGCTTCTCACCGGCAATAGGTAGATCATGCACAGAAAACTAACAAGAACTGTTGGTGTGATCGGTGGTACAGACACAAAACCACCAGGTGTGTTTTCATTTGTATGAATGTCACAGATCTGACATTTATGCGTCATATATGTCACCAGATGTAAGGCTGCATGAAGTAAAATAATAAATAAAAATAGTAACAGTTTGCTTCCTAAGGCTTAATGATTTAAGAAAGATATCAAACATTTTTTTTTAGGTTTGTTTTTTTTTTGTATTCGTTGCACTGCCTTAGAATGATATGGACTTGATATTAGCAGCTTCAGCATGAATTAATTTTTAAATTATCACAAAATATAGATCAATAAAATTTTGAACAACTGTCAGAAAAGGTCTGTACGTGTTAAGTTAAATAACAAGCATTCACAGCATGACAGCAGCATGAGCATTTTAATCTCAGGGTAAAACGAACATCTTAGCAGCAGCACTAACAGATGGAGCTACTGTTTGCCAGGCCACGTTTTAAGGCCATCTTCCCATGCCTCCATAGTCGTGGGAAGTGGTATGATTATATTACTGCTTTTGAGGTGCAAAAGACCGTGTTCCCACATTTTTGATGCCGAAGTCATTGTTTTTTAACAAGGAAAAGTGTCCTGTTTCTCTGACAACCCCACTTTCTAAACTAGTACCACAAGTTGCGCCCATAATTCATGCAAGGCATCATGGGGGCTAGGAATACGGTGGATACACTAATTTTATTAAAGTTTAAGCTAAGGTATAAGGTTAGCTTCTAAGTGAGTATTTTGTCATTTTTATGGTAAGTTTTATGCTGACATTCAGTAAATTTAGATTTTTAATTTTTAAGTTAGCATTTCTTCAGTTTTTATTTAGCATTTTAACAAACTTTGCTCAATTTTAAACTATGTCAGCTTTCATGCCAACTATTAAAACTTTAAGCATTTTAGCTTTTTTATCTGCTACTTTTAATGTTTAAGTTGTTATTTTGCATTTTTAATCTAATTCTCTTAAACTATTGTAGCCAAGAGGACAGGCAGTTAAACCCCAGCTGACGACATCCAACCGGGGCCTTAAACCCACAACCTCCAGCTCCAGAGTCCAGCCCTCTACCTGCGTCGCCAAGAGGGTCGACCCACTTGGCAAGTCAAGTTGGAATGCTTTTATTGACTTTGCTACACTATTTTGCTTTTATGCTGATGTAGCACAATTGACATGTTGCGCCACAGGGTGGCACTCCAGCCCTGTTTTGTTGCCAAGAGTTGCATTGTTTTGGTGCTTTTTGTTCCTTCTGGCATACAGTAGAGTTGATTAGTTTAGCTCTGGATGCCATTTTGTCTTTAGAATGCTATATCAACCCTGATCGATAAGCCACGTTATTTTTATGTCATAAGTATTGTAAGTTTTCTAAGTGAATACCACCCTTCAATACAAGTTTCACGAGCTAAACTGAAATTTAAACTGTTAAGCAGTTAGATGCTGGGTAGTTGAGCAATGAACTGAACTTTATTATCACAAGTTGCATTTATACACACTGGCCGTAGCCCGCCTGACGTCACCACGTTGTGCACCTGGCGCCAGCTACAGCAAGTCTCAAAGGCCAGATCGCTAAATAACACCCCCCCCCCCCCCTTCACAAAGTGTAGAATCACAACAAACAACCCCCCCCCCCCAAAGAAAAGAAGAAAAAAAATAGCAAGCAAAAACTCCAAAACCTGTGCATAACATTAGAACTTCAGATTTACTGTATAACAATGAACTGACTGGGCATCTGGGTAGACTGCCAGCATGCCCCCGTGTTAAGGTGGATTATTCTGCCACCCAAGGCAAACACGTACTAGCTAGCCCAACCACAAAGTCCTCCAGGTGCTTAGGCCTCTGATGGGTTCTAGCTGAGCGCCTCACAGGTGGAGGACCTGCTCTAGGCTCCGTCAGCCATACCCGGGCGCCCCCAGAGTCTCATCAGTCACATCCCAACCCATGTCCATCCCGTCCGCTGCAGCTCCCGGATCCTGGTCCGGTGACAATTTCCTGAGGTGGCTGGAATGCCACTGCAACCCGTCCAAGAGCCGGAACATGTCCGGGCCCAGCCACTTCACGATCTGCAGTGGTCCCATCCAGAATGGCTGCAGCTTGTGCATACGTTTGGGGTGTCTGATCCAGACCCAGTCGGACACACCGAGTTTATGAGCCCTCGCTCTGTGCTTCTTGTTGAAGCGCTGTTTCATCCTTTGCTGTTGAACGAGGACCCGATCTCGTGACGGTTCCATGTCCGCCAGCGAGGAAGTTGCCGGGGGGCACAGCCGATCTAGGGGCAAGATGTAGCTCGCATCCCAGCATGAGCTTCGCCGGAGAACACCCCGTCGTGGCGTGGGCCGTCGCCCTGTAATGGAGGAGCGTGTTCTGAAGGGCATCAGAGAACGTGAAGCCATCTGCCAGATGAGCCTGCAGGCCATTTTTTAGCATCTTGTTGAAATGTTCTACATCCTCATTAGCTTGAAGATGATAAAACACGGTTCTAATGTGCTCCACGCCCCTTTCCTTTAAAAACTCCTCAAACCCCCCAGAAATGAACTGTGGACCACTGTCCGTTGTAATGGCATCTGGAACCCCCACCTAGCAAACAGCGGTGACAGGAAACCGATGACCACATCCGTCATGACCGAACCAGTGGGCAACACCTCCGGCCATTTTGAAAACAGATCGTAAGCCACCAGCAGGAAACGGCTGTTCGCAGGGGCTGTGTGTAACTCGCCACAGATGTCCAATTGGACGTGCTTCCAAGGGCACTCCGGGTATTGCAGCGGTCGCAGGGGTGGGGGAGATGGCAGTCTGGTTTTCCTGCTCTCCAAACATGGTACATAGTTCTTAACCATAGTCTCAATGTCTTTGTCAATACCTGGCCACCAAACCGAATCCCTGCATCGTTATTTCACCACCCCCAGATGACCCTCATGGAGCATTGCCAAAACGCGAGATCTCAGTGACACCAGAATCAACATGCAATGTTCTCTTGCCACGCACACATTGTTCCAGCAACTCAGTTCATCCCTGAACCTGTGAAAAGGTGCCAGTTCTCCTTGCATCTTCGTGGGTCAACCATCCCGATGAACAAACGCAGCTGCGACAAAGTTGGGTCCCGTTCCGACTCCGCCTGGAGTTTTTGGAGGGATACCATGTTCCAGAGGGGTTCGTGGAGTGTGTTGATTAGGTCCGCCTCCAAGGAATCACCATCATCAGGCTGTGCAATGTTGACTGTGGCACGGGGCAGGGGGTCCGCCACCACGTTTTCTCTGCCTGGGGTGAACTGAGTAGTGAAGTTGTAGGGTCGTAGCCGTTCCGCCCACCTGTGAATCCACAGGGGTCTGTGTCCTGAGCCAGTCATCTCCAGCAGGGTCGTTAGCGCCCTATGGTCCGTGTGTAGGGTGAAATGGCGTCCATAGAGGTAGATGTGCCACCGTTCACATGCCCAAACATGCGAGCGCTTCTCTCTCACCCATCGTGTACCTCTGTTCAGCCGATGTGAGGGACCTCGAAGTGAACGCCACCGGGCACTCCCTACCATTTTGAAGTTGAGACATGACCGCCCCCACTCCCAAACCAGATGCATCACAAGTCACAAAAGTGGGGCATTTAGGGTCAAAATGGGCTAACACCGGCAGGGAGGTGAGTTGAGATTTCAGCAAAGCTACCGCCACTGAGCAGGCCGGGGTCCATTACCACATAGCGTTTTGCTTTAGAAGGGTTCGAAGAGGGTCAATGGTCTCTGAATAACGGGGAATGAAACGTCCGTAGTAGTTCGCCATGCCCAGGAATAAGGAGATTTGCACAGGCGTCGTGGGGTCTTGAAGTCACAGGACTGCCTCCATGTTGGAATGCAGGGGGCTCAGACCCTCAGCCAACAGCTGAAATCCCACAAATTCAATGGATTCAGCTGTGAAGATGCACTTTTCCTCGTTCAGCATAATCCCTTGTTCTAGCAGCACCTCCATCACTCGTTCCAAACGTTCGTCGTGTGCCATCCGTGATGCGCCGTGGACCACGATGTCTTCCAGATATACCACCACACCCTTGAGACCGGCGAGAATCGTAGACAAACAAAACAGCTTGATGCCGAACTCAGGCCAAAAGGCATGCGGGTATATCTGAAAACATCCATGTGGGTCACACACGCCATCAGGGTGCGACTGGCCAGGTGGAGGGGTACTTGTAGATAACCTTGACGGAGGTCCAGTTTCGAAAACACTCTGGAGCCGCTGAACATCGCGGTGAGTTCCTCCATTGTGGGCAGTGGGTATGATCGCTTTGTTAATCATTCTGAGGTCGATGCATGGTCGGATGCAACATGTTTTCTTTTTGGCTACCACAATATTCGAGATTAATGGCGAGGCGTCCACTCTCTCGATAATGCCGGCGCTCAGTAGTTTTTTCAGCTCCGCCGTGACGTCATCCCGCAGGGCGAGTGGTAGCCGCCGCAGAGGTTGGATTTTGGGCGTCACACTCGGGTCAATGAGTGGACGGTGGTTGAAAGCCATCACGCAGCCCAGGCTTGCAAACAGCACTGGCCAGCGAACATGCCACCCGGCAGGAACAGTCAGCACCGTGGAGCCCGCTGGCTCCATGATGGAGAATCCTAACTCTCCCAATAAGTCAATACCCAACAAGTCAGCCCCATGGCGCGAAACCTGAAAGGTAAACGCAGGAATAATCTTTGGCACACATATCACAGAGAAACTGACGGTGCCCACCATGCCAATCTCCGCATGTCCAGAGTCAAACATTTTCACAGCACAATAGGCTTCTTAGGAAAAAGCTTTCTTACCGTGGACACACTTAGTATGGATTTTGCAGTGCCCGAATCTACCATGAGCAGCATGTCGACACCATCGAGCTGTGCCACGTACCATTTTAGCGGCCAATTCTTGGCGCCTGCTACACACACGAGGCTACACCCACGAGTCCCGAATCCTTCTGCTTGTCGGCGGTGGTGCAAACCCTAGCCAGGTGATTAGCTCGACCGCAGTTGTAGAACTTTTCCCCCCTAGCGGGGTAGGCGGACCAGTCCACTCGGTGACGAAGAAAGCCACGGCCGCCACACAGTCCCTGGGTTCCCGCTCCTGCCCGTGCCACGGTCCGCCGCCTTTTGGGGTCCACCCTGAGTAGCTAGCTGAGTTGCTATCGGCCTGACATGGAGGAAGAACTTGGACGGCTAGGTGTTCGTTAGCCAGTATTTGCATTCCTGAGTAGATGACTTGATTTGGCTAGCCATTTGCATCACTTGACAGTGCGAAATCGTCCTTTGCTAGCAGTAGCTTCTCCTTTAGCCACCTGTTCCTTGTGCTATACACTAGCTTGTCACGAATCAGCTCTTCTTCCAAAGGACCGAAGGTGCGCATGCTCGCTAAGTTATAGAGCTCCATAAGGTAGTGATGAGTGAACTCATCCGCCTGCTGACAGCGGTCAAAGAATCTGTCTTCGTGCCGTGACGTTACACTTGTCAACAAAAAATTCATCCACCATGCCCAAACACTTGTCCAAAGAGCCCATGCTACCCAGCGCGTGAAACACTCATTGTCCTTCGTTGCCAAGGCAGTGGATTAGCATGCTCCTCCGCCTTTCATTGTCGGCGCCGCCCAGGCCAGCCGCGACGATATAGGC
Organism: Pholidichthys leucotaenia; assembly: GCA_020510985.1. Taxonomy (NCBI): domain Eukaryota; kingdom Metazoa; phylum Chordata; class Actinopteri; order Cichliformes; family Pholidichthyidae; genus Pholidichthys; species Pholidichthys leucotaenia. The sequence continues at coordinate 412,872,606 of CM035837.1, read as the reverse complement.
ATCAAATGCCTCCAACCAGCGGTGTCACAGTGTGGCTGGTACACCCGGTGACTCCAAGACTGGAGGAGGTGGTCTTGCGCACACCCCCATGGTTTAATACTCATCGCCAAATGTTATGTACTAAAAAAACCGAGATGTGAGAGCCATGCTATCACATCTATCACATGCTATCACATGGCTATGCTCGGCATAGCCGAGCAACAAACTGAACTTCATTATCACAAGTTGCATTTATACACACTGGCCGTAGCCCACCTGACGTAACCACGTTGTGCGCCTGGCGCTGGCTATGGCAAGCCTCAAAGGCCAAATCCCCACACAACAGTTGGGAGTTGGGAGATTGTGGGTTCATGCTCCAAATAAAAATTCCGCCTTTTAGTGTAAATTTTCCTGCTGTGGGACTAATAAAGGATTATCTTATCTTATCTTGGTGCTTAGTATAATAGAATGGGGAAAGGAAAGTTAACACGCCGACAGGATGGACACGCCACTATAGCTTTCACTACTGACTGTAGCTGTGTGGCGTAGGGTCATAGAAATGGAGATGGTGTCCCACATGCTGTGGAAGGGAACTGACTTACTCAACTTTAAACCATCGGCTTTTATACAAACTCTATACAACTTTAGCCATTTTATCTTTTAAGCAAACTTTTAATCATTAAACTTTAATTTAGCATTTTAAGGTAATTGTCTTCAACGTCAATCTATTTTGTTTTTATGTGAGTATATGGTTAGAGCATTTTAGCTTCAAAGCTAGCATTTTTCCCTTTTATGACACTGACCAAATTTAGACCTTTGTAGCTTTTAAGCTCGCATTTCTTTAGCTTTTATTTAGCACTTTTTAGCTAACTTTGTTCAACTTTATGTCAACTTTTATGTCAACTTTTATGCTAACTCTGTATTACTTTAAACCAAATTATCTTTTAAGATAGCATATTATTCAGCTTTTTGTTAGCATTTTGACTAACTTTGTTCAACTTTAAGCCATGTGAACTTTAATAAAACTCTCTATAACTTTAAACCACTCCCACTCTGTGATTCCGCGGACGAGCACGTCTCTGCGTCTCAGTGTGCAATAAAAAAAAAAGCTGTATTTCTGGTCTTTCAGTACAGACACAGCCGTAAACAGAAAGCCAAAGGAGTGTTTGATTGGTTTAGAATGAGACTGACATCTCACTCGACCAATAAGAGCCTTGATTTGGGTTTTTAAACCTTGAATAACCAATGATCAAAAACCTAGCAAGAAGGACCTGCCCATCAACGACCGCGAATACAACGAGCCACTTGAAGCTGAGTAATCTGACGATGGTCGTGTCGTTTAGCCAATCAATTTCTGACTTAAATGACACCCTACATGCCCTTGTTCCTTGTTTATATTTCCGGTAAAATGCCATGCGTTCCCGTGCATAAAATCTCTTTTGACTCAGCCGCTGTGTGACGCCGCAGTCCTTTGTGATGCTGTGCAGAAGGGTCAGGGTAACATTTGCCATTATTTTACTTGTTTTGAAAAATGGTTCACAAATTAAACCGAAAGGGCGTGCATGAAAGCGTAGATGGCTTGACCAGGTCGGGTGACCGGGATGATGAATCGGTAAAAGAACAATTGGAGGTTGCAACAACGAACAGCTGAAGATCGTCAGACGCCAGTGACAGTGCGGTTGTGGACAGGTAAGCCTTATAATCTAAATTATTCTTTATCGATAAAAATAGTAATAAAAATAACTTTTCACCAATCGGTGATTACAAGGGTCCCGCATGGCGACAAGTTTTTGTGTGTGCCGTGTAGGGGGGGAGGGTTTTTTTGTTACTGTGTATATTGCAGAAAAATTTAATAATTTTTTAGTATTTTTATTTCACTGTAGGCTATTTTTTCCTGTAAAAAAAGGAACTGTGCCGTGTATGTCTGGGTTATTATGCCTTTGTTTTACTGTGTAAATGTGAGCTGGTGAAATGGAGCCCTGACCAAGTGAGCACACTATTGTGTGGACCCCAGGTGGACCCCGGTATCCAATCTGTACATTTTCAATCCACTGATTTACAAAGTGATTCATAATTTTCTAAAGCCTCATTCAGAACATTATAGTCCCACAGACTGGTTTTCATCTGGGGCAGCATTTATAAATCACTGGATGGAGAATGCACCTGTACATGTACAGATTGGATTCCGTGGTCCACTTGGGGTGCGCACTTGGTCAGGGGTCCAGTTGACCTGTATCTGTGTAAACTGGTGAGATAGTGAACTCTGGAAAAATTGGAGGGGGGAGGGCTGTTTTTGTGTATACTTTAGTGAAATGTATTCATTTTTCGCATAATTTTCCTTACACTGTAAGCTATTTTTGCCCGTAAAAAAAAAACAGGAAATGCGCTGTGTATGTCTGGGTTGTTACCCCTTGGTTTTACTGTGCAAACTGCTGAGATAGTAAACTCTGGAACACAGTTTTCCAAACTGTGCCATTTGATGTGAAACTGTGCCATTTGGCACAGTTTGGCACAGTTCAAGAACGCCTTGTTACAACCTGAGAAAAAAGCTGTGTAATATATTCATTTTTTGTGGTATTGTTACAAAATTTTGACCTGAGCTTGAAAACACTTGGCTCTACATTTCTGTTGTGTTTTCCAGCCAGTACCTGACAGCTGTGTGTTATTTGCAAGCATTTGTATCTAAAAAAACACCCAGGCGAACTTTATTTTCTTCAAAGTCAGTATGTTTAGATGATTGTTACTCAGTGGCAGGAGCACTTAGAGAGATTATGACTGTTTTGCCAAAAATTCAGAGTGTTTTCTTTTAAATGAGACCAACCCCATGAAGATGCTGCAAAGGGTTAAAGAACAACTTTTGCTTTACTTTGGGCATGTTATTTTTAGGCGTTTTTAGGGAGATTGAACAGAGTGGAAGAGGCATTTTATCTTTTAAGCTAGCACTCTTAGGGCCCTATTTTGATGGTCATCCGCACACTTTTCAGACAGACTTTCCGCCGTACGCCAGTGTTTTTGTTAGTTTCTGTCAGCACATTGTCTGTTTTTTATGACTTCCGTCACGCCATCAAATTACCAGTAGACAGTGCACCCGCTATGCGCTCGGAGGAGGCACCTCATTTCAAAGCGGTGTGGCAGCACGCAATCTAATGCACATTACTATTATAGTGCATTCCATGAGAATCCGTTTTTGATCAAGTAAAAGGAGGTCTACTGTCAGAAGCGCATTGTTTAATGATATTTCAGTAGCGTGTTTTGACATCATGCAGCTCCAGAGCTCAGGAAACGGCAGCGATGGGATCTTGTAAGAGTCATAATCGCTCGTCATTTTAATTATATGATGATCACACAGTGGCCCTGCGATGGACTGGCGATCTGTCCAGGGTGTACCCTGCCTCTCGCCCAAAGATGCTGGGATAGGCTCCAGCACCCCCCATGACCCAAAAATGATTAAGCAGTAGAAGATGGATGGATGGATGATCACAAACTAGTTTTTTGTAATTCCATCCACACTCTCATTTTAATTGCAGACTTACCGTTGCAGTCTATATATTAAGCATTAATGTATGATTTTTTTAGGGGAATGAATGAATGAACAGGGAGCTTGTGTGCCAGTGTGTTCCAATGTCATGCACGGTGCACGGGGAGGGGGGGGGGGGGATTTTTGTTTTCATCACGGACTTATTAGGCATTAATGTGTTTATTTTTAGGGGAATAAATGAATGAACAAGGAGTGTGCAGTGTTTTACTTTTCACTAACTCCCCAGAGAGATAGGAGATGCATCCACATCTGCATCCACATCTGCGTCAGCCATGTGGGGGTTTCCAGCCCAGCAAGCTCTCCGACAGCCACCCGTCAACCCCCGGCAAAGGCTGCTGAGAGCGGGCTGGCTTCACGGTGGGGGCCGGAGGCAGATGGGAAGCCACGTCAGATCGCTTCCTTCCCTCCTACCTAGAACAGAACGGGGGAGACTTTTGGTCGGCGAACGCAACAGGAGAGGGAGCACTCCATCTCCCCACAGCCGGGAGCAACTTCCACACCATTGTTAATGAAGGTTTACAAAAGTTTGCACAGGCCTCATCCTCTTTTCTTTGTGTCTGTGTTGTATCCATGTGTACACCTCAGCCCATTCCTCACCGTTTGTTCTTTCTAACATAACTAACTGGGCATCAACTGTGATTGATGTCTTCCTTATAACCAACCAGTGTTACTATCACATGCATTTTGGCTCACACACACGGGCTTTGGTCAGTGCAAAACCCGTCTTGGGATGGGAAGGAGTGCTTTGGACTGGATTATCCAAAACACACCTCTGAATGATTAGACTGGCCTCTTTGCATCATCCGCTGGTGATGCAAGTGCGTTTTTATGCTGTTGTGATAAGAAAATAAACTTGGAAACGCCCATAAATGCTTTCTGCATCAGCAACAACTGATCAACTGACCCCGTCATTGTAATACGGCCCTTAATCTTTAAGCTTTTTGCTAATTTGTTTTTATGCTAGCAAGGCCCTTTTTAAGTCCTTTTTAGCTTTTAAGCTACCCCAACAGCACACATATGTTGGGCCAACGTCGGCAAGTTTACATCGACTAGACGTCTTTGCTCCCAATGAGCAAACATCTGCTATAAGATGTATTCCCGATGTAAACTTTGTACGTTGTATGTGTGCTGCTGGGGTAGCATTTTTGCAGTTTTAATTAATTAATTAAATTACTCACTGTAGTATACCAAAAATAGATGATGCACATGCAACCCACCCTCACTGAAGGGTTCCCACTGGTACAGCCTGCCCATGAAAGGCTGGTCGTTGTGAGAAGAGCACTGGACGGCTCTGACTGATCTGCTGGATGGAGGACATCCCTAAAGGACCAGAGAAACACAGCAATTCATTTATTTTTCACAAAAAGTCAAAATCTGGTAAATCATTAAGTACTTCATGCAACCAAAAACCAGCTAATGGCTTTAAAAAGGAAATTCACTCTGTATGTAGTAATCAGTGATGTTGTTTGATTTGCAGTATTTATGATGGCTCCACACTGAAACCCAGCCTTCATGATGTCTTTACATACAGCGGGTCCATTGTCTAAACAAACCTTCAGTCTGCTTTACTTTGCTTGACTAAGTGTCAGTTCATACTGGAAAGACAATAGCCAGGCCCAGACTCTGCTTTAATTCATTTTCAAGAACAGGATGGAGCCACGACCGAACCCAAGATGAGTTGAACTCATCTACAGTTTTATGTGTGAGACCTGCTGCTTTGTTCAGCTGGAACACCCACTGAAGTCCGTCCAGCAAAAACATAATGTCATTATGTTAAAGACATGAGTTTTCCAGAGTTCGAAAGTGATTTGAGTGAAAAGATAAAGATGAATGTTTGTCTTTTTGCAACATTTTAACGCCTTAGCATTCCAGCCAGTTTCCCTAAATTTACCGTACACAGAGAAAATCAAATTCTTTCAATGAGTGGCAGTAGAAAATTTGAAACGTCCCACCAGTGGAACACTGCAATTTTAAAAGATTAAATTTGCAACTTTTTTCTCCTCAATTTGCAATTTTTTTCTCATAAATTTTCAATTTTTTTTTCCTGTAAATTTGCTACATATTCCTCTTAAATTGGCTACTTTTTTCCTGTAAATTTGCTACTTTTTCTTGAAAATTTGCTAATTTTTTCCTGTAAATTTGTAACTTTTTTCTTGTAGATTTGAAACTTTTCTTTTACTGTGTTAGCATTCCAGCCAATTTCTCTAAATTTAGCATATGCAAAGAAAATCAAATTCTTTCTTCACTGAGTAGCAGCAGAAATTTGAAACGGAATTTTAACAGGTTAGTTTATATATATATATATGTGTTGACAGATTGAGGTACATACTGCAGGTCTAACTCATATTCTTCAGCTTGCACAATAAGGAGCCATTAACAGGTTTTAAAAACAAACAAACAAAAATGCAAAATTGACATTACACTGTCTGTTAGCATGAATTTCTGGACAAATACCACACAGACAAAGTACAAACGTGGACTTGCGTACATCACTGTTGCAGACCCTGTAGCGAGCGTGCTCTCCTGTGCAGAAGGAAGAAGGCAGGGGGTCGTAGGGTCTCCCTTGGTGCTGCTGAGGGCCAGATTGCGGCTCCTTCTGGACCTTAGCCTTGTTGGCACTACCAGGCTGGTAAAGCGGGGCCCAGACTTGGTTATTATTGGGATGCTGAGCCCCAGGTTGCATGAACAGCCTGCTGTAGCGATGGAGGTTACTGGAGGGGGCCACGTTGTGGCGTCTGGAAGCAGGCTGGATGGAATGAGCAGCAGCAGAGCGTCTCCATCTGCGGGGGCGAGCAGTCACAGAACCCTGGCCTGAAGAACCCATCTGTAATGGAACGACATAAGGAGCTCTGCCGAAGCCGTACTGCCCAGGGACGATGTGGGTGACCTTCCTGAAAACACAAATACGAGGAGATTGACCCTTAAGTTCACAGCCGTTCCTGGCTGTAAGCAGATGGGCAATGGGCCTCCTCAGCCACAAGCGGGGCCCCAAGCTGCAAATTCAACCTCAAAGTTTTTTTTTTTGAAAGAATGAATTAAAATTTCAACCACCTTTTTTTCTCATAAATTTTCAGGGTTCTTTTGTCAAAAATGTAGGGCTTGTTTTTTTTTTTTGTTTTTTTTTTAGAATTTACAACTTAATTGGTGTAAATTTGCAACATTTCCCCCCTAAATTTGTAACTTTTTCTGATAAATGTATGGAGTGATGGCAACGAGAGAAGGACACAGTCCAAGGACGGATAATTTTTTTCACACATAAGGAGTCGTTCAGAACTCCTTATAAGAACTCCTGATACAAAGATATAGAGTGATGATAATCAAGTCAGTGGCGGTAAAGCACCTGTAGGCTGGTTGCCAACATCCATTCAAATATAAATGAAGAAGATAAAGAAGCTTGTCTTTCGCATGAGCTTGCTACTTTTTCTTGTAAATTTGCAACTTTATTTCTCATAAATTTGTAACTTTATTTGCAAAACAATGTTCAACTTTTTCTCATAAACATACAGCATTTTAATCATAAATTTGTGTATTTTTTGTAAATCTGACTTTTTTCCTCATAAATTTGCATTTTTTTCCTCATAAAATTAGAGCTTTTTCACTCACAAATCTGCAAATTTTCTCATATATTTCTACCGTTTTTTTTTGTAAATTCATGACTGTTTTTTCGTAAATTTGAAATTTTTTCTCATAAACTTAGCTTTTTCACTCATAAATCTGCAACTTTGTTTCTTGTATATTTTTACCTTTTATCTTATAAATTCATGACTGTTTTCTCATAAATTTGCATATTTTTTTCAAGTGAATTTGTTGCTTTTTTGTAGGAAATTTGCTACTTTATTCCTAAAATATAACTTTTTGTGCAGGTAAATTTTTACCTCCGCCAGGCAGCAGGCCACAGGAGGCACTGTTTTTGCCGGGGTTTGTTTGTCTGTTTGTCTGTCTGTCTGTTGGTTAGGAAGATAACTCAAAAAGTTTTGGATGGATTTCGATGAAACTTTCAGGCGTTGTTGGAAATGGTACAAGGAAGAACTGATTAAATTTTGGGGATGATCCGGATCACCGTCTGGATCCAGGAATTTTTTAAAGGATTCTTTAACATTGTGAGATAGGGCCATTTTCAACATGTGTGCAGGCGCAGTGGAGGGCGCTGGTCGTCATGTCTGACGAACACGAACTCCGCGTTCTTCAAAGTTTTAGGCACAAAAGCACACGGAAGACAGTGGTGGGCCGGGCTGGCAGCGTGCCTTTGTTTCCGCTACGCTGCAAAAGCTGAGACGGGCAGCTGTCTGGCGCAAGATTATTTGGCAGAAATTCCTCGGGCAGCCATAGGGGCTGCGCAAAAACGAGCTCTCTGCCGGGCAAGCTTCCAAATCCTCTTTTGGTGCGGAGCGCAACCCCAATAAAACCCACGGCAACCTGTCTACCCAATTTGCATCCGTCAGTGAAGCCCTGAGTGCTGCTTTCAGTGATCTATGAAAACGCTTGTATAACCCATTGGCCTGTGGGCTGTACGCGGTTGTGCGATGAATTGCAACGCCCACAGCCTGGGAGTTTGGAGATGGAGGAGATGGACACAACAGCAACACTTGAGTTATTACCTCCGCCAAGGAGGTAATGCTTTTACTGGCATTTGTCTGTTTGTCTGTCTGTTTCACCAGAGGTGGTTCTTGGCCTAGAGAGGAACCCATTACATTTTGGGGATGATCTGGGAATGCATACCTCAGCCAAGGCTCTTCTCACAGTGTCTCAGCCACAAAACTCCAAAACTAATGGACAGACTTTGATGCAATTTTCACCACAAGTGGCTATAGGCCTACACACAAGCCCATTACATTTTGGAGGTGATCCATGAGAAACGGAAGGAGCCTTGGCGGAGGTATGCGCTCTGTGAGTGCTTTTCTAGTTTAAACATAAATTTAAATTGTTTTTTTTCTTTCTAAATCACACTTTCAATTGTGATCTTCTATCTTTTTCTTTTACATTTTTTCAAAACATTTTTCTCATAATTTTTTTCTTGCAAATTTACATATTTTTTTTGTATAGGTTTACAATTTTTTTTTGTATCTTTTTCCAGAAAATTTGTCAATGCTTCCTCTTGAATTTGTATTTTTTTTGGGGGGGGGGGGCGGGGGGGGAGGGGGGGCTGAAAAGTTCATAGTGGTCAGATTTGACCAACTGTGGTTTATTTTTCTCCTCTTCAGTCCACAGACTTCTTCCATCGGTGTTGCAGTGCTTGGATCCCTGCCACTGAAAAATAAACCACATTTGGTCAAATTTGGCCACTATGAACTGTTCAGCCCCCCTCGTAGTTTTTCCTCAAAAAATGTTGACATTTTTCTTTAATTTCTCTAAAAGCCATTGGTTACAGGTAAAAAATGCGACCTATGGGTCTTGACCAGCAGGTTGCAGACCACGAGTTACACATTTGGGAAAAACAATCTATTTACCAAGTGAAGTTATCATTTATATCTAAATCAACTCCTGCCATCATTAAAAAGATTATAAACAAATATAATCTTTTTGTGAATACATTTCCACAGCGTCTTTTGTGAAGCAGTGGGATCTCAGCAGAATTCTGGGGCCTTTTGTTGTTATTTGGCTCCTTACCTTCCAACTCAAACAGCCCCCCACCCCCCCACCCCCCCACCCCCATTCCTAAGCTGTCAGTTTTATTTGTTTAAAGGCTAACACAACAGGAAGGAGGCCACAGAACTGCCAAGCACAAGCCGGGCCTTTGACTGCAGCCATAAAAGACCAGCTTTGCACTGAAGGCCAGTCAGATGGCCAAGAAAGATGGCTCCAGAGTCACTTTCGGAGCGGCGTGCTCAGCATGCAGCACAGCCACACGGGCTCTCTGTTGAGATACACACAATAAACGCAGGAGCTTTTCTTTACTGAGCATTGTGACAGTAAAAAACGAGAAAATTTGCATTTTTCCTGAAAAAAATACACTGTGAATGGCATAAAGCTAAACAATAGGCTCACTTTCATACCTAAGGACAATTAATTGTTGGTTGATGCCAATTAAACCAACGTGCATGTCTTTGGACTGTGAGAGGAAACCAGAGTACCCGGCAAAAACCCATGCAGACCCAGGGAAGAACATGTAAACTCCACAAAGGTCACTGGTGGCCAAAGGTGGGATTGAACCCATGACCTTCTTGCTGCGCTGCCACAGTGCTAACCGCTGTTCTACCAAGCTGCCCCCCATCCACCAGCGATGCATCATTTCATTCATTCTTAGTTGGCTCAGGCTTGCTATCCAAACTAGGAGCTAGACAGCTAAGATTAGCAAAAGTAACGTAAGCAGGAGGGTGGAGTTAACTGCGGCTCTTAGGCATTTAAAGAGACGTGTGCTGAAACAAACCATTCTGAGGAGGGCTGGGAATCATCAATCATTTCCAGAATCGATTAAATTCTGATTCTTGAGGTTCTGAATTGATTCAATTCCGATTCAATCCGATCCAATCCAGAGTCACTCAGGAAAATTACCATTTTTAATAGCTATTTCATTTGCCAGGAAAAAAAAATTCTTAGACAGCTAATGTTGCAAATTGTACCAGGAATGCTGTCATCCTGGGGGGGGCTGGAGCCTATCCCAGCAGCTTTGGGCGAGAGGCAGGGTACACCCTGGACAGATCACCAGTCCATGGCAGGGCCAACACAGAGAGACAGACAACCATTCACTCTCACAGTCATACCTAAGGACAATTTACAATCCCCACTTGATGCCAATTAACCTAATGTGCATCTTTTTAGCCTGTAGAAGGAAACCGGAGCACGTGGAGAAAACCCCCGCAGACATGGGGAGAGCATGCAAACTCCACACAGAAGGGTCACCAATGGTCAGGGGTGGGGTCGAACCTATTGATGGTCAGGGGTGGGATCGATCCCGTAAACTTCTTGTTGCGCTGCCACAGTGTGGCACCGAGCTCCCAAGTGAGGAATACTCTCACTTTGTTGATACATAAAGTATCACATAAAGAATTGACCCAAAATCAGTTACAATAGTGCACTTTTTATTATTTAATTTATGATTTCACAAAGTGCTAACAAGTGCTTTCTTTAGTGCAAAGGGTGTGTGGTGTCAAGTTAACAACCCATCCATCATCTTCCGCTTAATCCTTTTCGGGTCGCGGGGGGCTGGAGCCTATCCCAGCATCTTTGGGCGAGAGGCAGGGTACACCCTGGACAGATCGCCAGTCCATCACAGGGCCAACACAGAGAGACAGACAACCATTCACTCTCACAGTCATACCTAAGGACAATTTAGAATCCCCAGTTGATGCCAATTAACCTAACTTGCATTTTTTGGTATGTGGGAGGAAACCGGAGAAATCCCGGAGTAAACTCATGCAGACACGGGGAGAACATGCAAACTCCACACAGATCACTGTTGGTCAGGGGCTGGGATCGAACCCAGGATCCCCCGGCCAAGGATGAGTTACTGTGCTGCCGCAGTGCTAACCACTCCGCCACCGCGCTGCCCTAACAACCCAGAGTAAGTAAATAAATTCAGTGAATGAAGCATGTATACATAATCAACTTTAGATTTCAAATGTATCAGGCATTCAGTGCAACTACAACACACTTTTTGTAGACAGTAATACCTGAGAAACTGCTACACTTGTGAGGTTAAATTGAGTAGGTGTGCAAAACAGCCAACGTGCAAATGGCCCACGGCATGTACCATATTTGCAGCATTGAAGCAAAGAATATATGTAAACATGCAGAAAGCACGCGCATTCATGTCTGAGGGATCATACTAACGAGGGCTAGCAAGTAGCAGGGCGGTGCGGTAGCGCAGTGGCTAGCACTGCGGCAGCACAGCAACTCACCCTTGGCCATGGGATCCCTGGTTTGATTCCAGCCCCTGACCAACAGTGATCTGTGCGGAGTTTGCATGTTCTCCCCATATCTGCGTGGGTTTACTCCGGGATTTCTCCGGTTTCCTCCCACAGGCCAAAAACATGTAGGTTAGGTTAATTGGAGAGTGGCCCTAGGTGTGAATGTGTTTGAATGGTTAAGGGATAGCGCCGTACCGTGGCTGCTTCATCCATCCAGGTGGATGCCCTCAATTTCCCCTCTGGGGTACAATAAAGTATACAAAATTCAAAAAAAAAATTTAAAAAAGTAATTAAATTTGAGATTCTGCCATCACTGGCGTAAAATTATCAACACTGGAGAGTAAACTAGTTTGAAAATGAGACTGCCACTCATGTGCAGATGGATTGGAGCTGAAACTGACTGTCTGTTCTATATATTAATCCCATGTATGCCTGCCACAGACATGCTAATGGCAGCTAACAGGCTAGCAACGTAAACAACCGTCATCCAGGTGTAGCTCTGGAGGAGGCTGTGACAAATTTCCAGATAAGAGCCCCATCCGATCACACTGTAAGCTTAAACACGATGGCTTTAGTTTTGTCGAGCTCTTTGCTGCCTTCACAGTTCTTGAATCCAATCCGTCAGCTGCGCGCCCCCATGTTGATCCACTTTGACCCGCAGTTTAACTCTCGTGCACTTGTTTAATTATGCAAGAGTTCTGCTAGCTCAAGGACAACTAGTGTTTTGTGGTTCATGAACATAAAAGCATTATATTAAAAGATCGATCCGCAGATATTGCGACTCAATATTGGCTCAGTCAAACGTGAATCAATTTCAAATTGATCTTTTGAACCCACCCCTAGTTCTGAGGAAGGGTGCAAAAGATATCATATATTAAGCTATGACGTATATAGGTTTTATAGTCGTGTTAGTTTTACTTTCCATGGGTAATCTCTTTGTCTGTCATGTGTGTGTTTCTGTTGTTTGGTCGTCTACTGTCATGCTGCTGTTACACTGTAATTTCCCAGTTTGGGATCAATAAAGTACATCTATCTATCTATAAACATATGGGTTGAAGTTGAGCAAAATTAGCTTAAAATTGCTAAAAAAAAAAAGCTAAAAAAAAAAGTTGTCTGCTCTTACAAAATGTTAGTTTTAAAAGGGAAATGGCTAAAAATTGATGAAAAATGTCCTAAAAATGCTAAACAAAACCTTATAGCTTAACAATGGTACCTTAAAAGTTAAACTAGCTTAAAGTTGTACATTGTTATCATAAAAAGTAAAATAGTTTAGTCTATTAAAAGCTGAATTTGTTATAGCTGAAAGTATGCACAGGTTATAGCCTGTACTTCTCTCTTTACTTCAATTATATTTTTAGCTAAAACAGTGTAAATATTATAAAAAAGAAATAAAGTTATACAGTATAGTAGGAAAATAAAAGCATATACAGTGGTGTGAAAAAATGTTTGCCCCCTTCCTGATTTCTCATTTTTTGTATGTTTGTCACACTTAAATGTTTCAGATCATCAAACAAATTTAAATATTAGACAACGATAACACAAGTAAACACAAAATGCAGTCTTTTAATGAAGGTGTTTATTATTAAGAGGGAAAAAAATCCAAACCTACATGGCCCTGTATGAAAAAGTGATTGCCCCGTAAACCTAATAACTGGTTGGGCCACCCTTAGCAGCAACAACTGCAATCAAGCATTTGCAATAACTGGCAATGAGTCTTTTACAGCGCTGTGAAGGAACTTTGGTACACTCATCTTTGCAAAATTGTTGTAATTCAGCCACATTGGAGGGTTTTCGAGCATGAACCGCTTTTTTAAGGTCATGCCACAGCATCTCAATCGAATTCAGGTCAGGACTTTGACTAGGCCACTCCAAAGTCTTCATTTTGTTTTTCTTAAGCCATTCAGAGGTAGTCTTGCTGGTGTGTTTTGAATCATCGTCCTGCTGCAGAACCCAAGTGCGCTTCAGCTTGAGGTCACGAACAGATGGCCGGACATTCTCCTTCAGGATTTTTTGGTAGACAGCAGAATTCATGGTTCCATTTACCACAGCAAGTCTTCCAGGTCCCGAAGCAGCAAAACAGCACCAGTAAATATACAGGGAACAGACATCGAGATGGTGACATCCTATAAGTACCTGGGTATTCATCTGAACAATAAACTAGACTGGTCACACAATACTGACGCACTCTACAAGAAGGGACAGCGCAGGCTGTTCCTGCTGAGGAGACTCAGGTCTTTTGGTGTACAAGGGGCGCTGCTGAAGTCATTCTATGACACGGTGGTGGCATCAGCCATCACTTTTGGAGTGGTCTGCTGGGGCAGTGGCATTACTGCAGCCGATAGGAAGAGACTGAACAAACTGATTAAGAAAGCTAGCTCTGTCCTGGGGCAGCGCCTTGATCCGATGGAGGAGATAGGAGAGAGAAGGACGGTGGCTAAACTGTCATCTCTGCTGGAGTCCGAGTTCCACCCTATGCAGGACATACTGGATGCACTGAGGAGCTCATTTAGCAGCAGACTACATCATCCCAGGTGCACAACCGAGAGGTTTCGTAGGTCCTTCCTACCAACGGCTGTCAGACTGTACAACCTAAGCAGGGCTGCTCGCAGAGATAGCAAAAAGACGTAACAAACTAATAGTTTTTTTGAATGCAAAAGATGCAATAGACTTACACAATGGTCCTCTCCGGCATACAACTAGGAACATACCGGTCGCTATGGAGGGTGAGAATATGTATGGGCACATAATCATACCATGTAGGATAACTAAGTAGACGGTTATGCTGTTTCATCCCACCTAGCAACAATGCTCTGCACTGTGTGTGTTTATATATTTACATATTTATTCCATCTAGCTACAATGCTCAGCACTGGGTGTGTTTATATTTATATATCTATATATTTATTCCATCTAGCTACAATGCTCCGCACTGTGTTTTTATATATCTACATATTATTCCATCTAGCTACATTGCTCCGCACTGTGTGTGTTTATATACTTGCATATTTATTCCACCTAGCTGCAATGCTCCGTACTGTGGGTGTTTATATATTTACATATTTATTCCATCTAGCTACAATGCTCTGCACTGTGTGTTCATATATTCATATATTTATTCCATCCAGCTACAATGCTCTGCACTGTGTGTCTGTGTGTGTGTGTGTATATATATATTTTATAGTAATATGTACATATGTATATTAGCTGCTCTTGCTTGCTTGTTTTTTTTTCTTGCCTTCTGATTGTTGCTCTGAGTGTTGCTATCCCTGTGCTGTTGCAATCCTGGACCATCACACTACCACCACCATATTTTACTGTTGGTATGATGTTCCTTTTCTGAAATGCTGTGTTACTTTTACGCCGGATGTAATGGGACATACATCTTCCAAAAAGTTCAACTTTTGCCTCGTCAGTCCACAGAGTATTTTCCCAAATGTCTTGGGGATCAGCAAGACGTTTTCTGGCAAAACTGAGACAAGCTTTTATGTTTTTTTGGTCAGCAGTGATTTTCGTCTTGGAACTCTGCCATGCAGGTCATTTTTGCCGTCTGTTTCTTATGGTGGAGTCATGAACACTGACCCTAACTGAGGCAAGTGAGGCCTGCAGTTCTTTGGATGTTGTTGTGGGGTCTATTGTGACCTCTTGGATGAGTTGTCGCTGCACTCTTGGGGTAAGTTTTGTCAGCCGGCCACTCCTGGGAAGGCTCACCACTGTTCCATGTTTTCACCATTTGTGGATAACGGCTCTCATTGAGGTTTGCAGGAGTCCCAAAGCTTTAGAAATGGCTTTATAACCTTTTCCAGACTGATAGATCTCAATTACTTTGTTTCTCATTTGCTTCTGAATTTCATAGATCGTAGCATGATGTCTAATTTTTGAGCATCTTTTGGTCTACTTCACTTTGTGAGGCAGGTCCTATTTAAGTGATTTCTTGATTGAGAACAGATGTGACAGTAATCAGGCCTGGGTGTGGCTAGAGAAAATGATCTCAGCTTTCCAAAGATGTGATAAACCACAGTTAATTTATGTTTTAACGGGGTGGGGGGGCAATCACTTTTTCACACAGGGCCATGTAGATTTGGATTTTTTTTTTTTACCCTTAATAATAAACACCATTTAAAAACTGCATTTTGTGTTTACTTGTGTTATCTTCGTCTTATATTTAAATTTGCTTGATGAGCTGAAACATTTAAGTGTGACAAAGGAAGGGGGCAAACACTTTTTCACACCACTGTATATCCTTAAAAAGCTGAGCACAATGATCCCAGACTAGAGTCTCTTGCATTAAAGAATGCAAAGGGAGATCAAAAAAAGGTGTGGCAGAAAAAAAAAATGTGACCCGTACTGGCAAAATGAGTTGCAATTGTCATAAATCTGACATGTTTAGTAAAACCCAGAAGCAGACTCAAACTCGGAATAAATACAATTATCTTTTATTTGTAGTGTGAGTGAATGTGAATGCGTGCGTGTGTGCAGAAGTGGGCAGCTGGGTGAGCAGAGCACGGACGAACTGGCAACCCTAGGAGAGAGGACAGACAGGCGGATGAGTATACTGAGACCAGGGTGAATAAGCAGGTGAATGTACAGTCTTACGGATTGGATGGAAGGCTGAGGTGCTGAAGAGCTCCCAGAGACTCCGCACCAGCTGCAGGCCGTTCCATGTCCATGTTGTCGCCGAGGAGCAAGGTGAGAATGAGCAGGTGAGTAAACGGTGCTATACAATGTGCGGGAAGAAACACAGGTCCGCTGCCAGGAGGAGGAGGTCCGCCGCCAGGAGGCTCCCCCCTGTGCACAGGGGAGAAAAGGTGAGGCGTGGAAGGGATGGAATCCCAAAGGCTTACTTGCCGTTGGAAAGTCTTGGCTCTCAGAAGACCTGATAGAGCAGGACAGGCGAAGAAGAGGATTCTCCGGAGCAGGATGACAGAGTAGTCGAGGAGGTCCTTCCAAATCAGAGGACCATTGACGTCTCCGTGCAGACCACAGGGCAGCATGGCTTAAGAAGGCTGTCTAATGAGGTGAACAGGTGTGTGCGCAACTGTGGAGGCAATTAGGGCAGCAGGCACGCAGAGCAGGTCACCACAGTACCCCCCACCCCCCAGGGGATGCCTCTCGGCGGCCGATCCAACCTACCCAGGTGCGTCTGGTGGAAGTCCCTGATGACCTGAGGATCCATCACAAAGGAGGGACGCACCCAGGATCTCCATTCTGGACCGTAACCCTCCCAGTCCACCAGGTACTGAAGGCCACGGCCCCTGCATCAGACGTCCAGGATGGAGTTGACCTTCCAAGCAGGGTCACCATCGATCATCACCGGTGGAGGTGGTGACTTGGGAGGGGAGCACAGAGGGCTGAAAACGAATGGCTTGACCTGAGAGACGTGGAAGGTGGGACAGATGCGGAGGGAGGGGGGGAGAGCCAGGCATACAGCGACAGGGTTCACAATGTGGGTGATGGAGAAAGGACCAATAAAGCGCTGGGAAAGTTTCCTGGACTCCATCTTAAGATTAACGTTCTTTGTGGACAACCATACCTGCTGCCCGACCCAGTAGGATGTAGCCGGTGTCCTGCGGCAGTTGACGATGTCCGAGTTGCAGTCTGTAGTGCGCCGAAGCGCAGCCTGAGTAGCCTTCCACAGCCGGCGACAGCGCTTCATGTGGGCCTGCACGGAGGGCACAGTGATGTCTCCCTCCTACTCCGGGAACAGTGGGGGGTTGTATCCAAGGGAGGCCTTGAATGGAGAAAGACCTGTAGCAGAGGAGACCATAGTATTATGTGCATATTCGACCCAAGGCAGGTGGGAGCTCCAGGATGCCGGGTTGGAGGAAGTAACGCACCGCAGTGCCACCTCCAGCTCCTGGTTGGTGCGTTCACACTGGCCATTACTCTGGGGGTGGTACCCCGATGACAGACTTACTGTGGCCCTGATAGCTTTGCAGAAGGCTCGCCACACCCGCGAGATGAACTGGGGCCCATGGTCCAACACAATGTCCATCGGGATACCATGGAGCTGAACCACATGTAGGGTGAGCAGATCCGCTGTCTCCTTGGCTGTAGGAAGACCCTGTAGGGGGATGAAGTGGGCCGCCTTGGAGAATCGGCCCACAATGGTGAGAAGGATGGTGTTACCTGAAGAGGGGGGAAGACCGGTCACAAAATCAAGAACCATATGGAACCAGGGTCTGCTGGGAATTGGGAGGGGATGAAGCAGACCCGCCGATGAAGAGGAGGATGTCTTGCAAGTGGCACACTGGGGGCAGGCTCTGATATACTCCCCAACGTCCCTCCGTAGCGACGGCCACCAGAAAGTTCTCTGGAGTTGGGCCACCGTACGCGCCATCCCAGAGTGGCACAACAGTTTGAAGGAGTGTGCCCAATTAATGACCCCCCCCCCCACTCAGACCGCAGAGGGCAAATATATCCTTCCCACTGGCCCCCTGCCTGGGTCAGCCTCGGTCTCCTGAACTCTCCTGACCCTCTCCTTGATGCCCCATGAGAGGGCGCCCACGATACATGAAGGAGACATGACGGGAGATGGTGGCATCTCAGCAGCATCCAAGCAGAATTGCCTGGAGAGGGCGTCTGGCTTGATGTTCTTAAACCCCGGGCGGTAGGTGATGGTGAAGTTAAACCTGCCGAAAAACAGGGACCAGCGGGCTTGGCGAGAGTTAAGTCGTTTGGCCATCCTGAGGTACGCCAGATTCTTATGGTCCGTCCAAACGACAAAAGGCTGGGAGGCCCCCTCCAGCCAGTGGTGCCACTCCTCCAGGGCCAACTTGACCGCCAGCAGTTCCCTGCCCCCGATGTCGTAATTCCTCTCTGCAGGGGATAGACGGCGGGAGAAGAACGCGCAGGGGCGGATCTTGTCGTCAGCAGGAGAATGTTGGGACAGCACCGCTCCCACGCCGGAGTCAGAGGCGTCCACCTCCACCAGACACTGTAGTGCGGGATCCACCTGGGCCAGAATATGAGGAGAGGAGAACAATGATTTTAACTGCAGGAAAGCCGCCTCCGCCTCCTTCGTCCACCGGAATGGCACCTTGGTGGAGGTGAGGCGAGTGAGGGGTAGGGCAATGGTGCTATAGTCCTTAATGAAGCGGAAATAGAAACTGTCAAAGCCCAGAAACTGCTGCAGCTGCTTCCGGGAAGATGGAATGGGCCACTCTACCACCGCCTTTACCTTGTCTGGGTCAGCGATGATCTGGTTGTGGGAGATGACGAATCCCAGAAATGTGGTGTGTGGGGTGTGAAACTCACATTTCTCAGCCTTGACAAATAGTTTGTTCTCCAATAACCGCTGAAGGACCCACCTGACATGTACCCGATGCTCATCCAGGGACTGGGAAAAAAATAAGGATGTCATCCTGATAAACAAACACAAAAGAGTCCAAAAAATCTCTCAACACGTCATTGATAAGCCGTTGAAATACAGCGGGAGCATTAGTCAAACCAAAGGGCATCACCAAGTATTCAAAGTGGCCACTAGAAGTGCGGAACCCTGTCTTCCACTCATCCCCCTCCTTGATCCTCACCAAGTGATAGGCGTTGCGGAGATCCAGTTTAGTGAACCATGAGGCCCCCTGGAGGGAATCAAAAGTGGTATTAATGAGAGGGAGAGTGCACTTGTCCTTGACTGTGATGTTGTTCAGCTCCCTAAAATCAATACACGGCCTCAGCGAACCGTCCTTCTTCCCCACAAAGAAAAATCCTGCCCCCACTGCTGAGGATGATGGCCTGATAATGCCCGAGCTTAGGGATTCCTTAATGTATTTATTCATCGCCTCCCACTCCGGGGCAGAGAGGCTATAAAGCTAGCTGGATGGCAAAAGAGCACCAGGCAGGAGGTTAATGGCACACTCATATGGGCGGTGGGGGATGGGGGGAGATAGTGCTTGAGCCTTGCTGAACACGGCGCCCAGATCGTGGTATTCGGGGGGTACCAATGAAAGGTCAGGCAGGGGTACGTCAGGAGAACAGAGGGGAATGGAGGGAGAACAAGCGGCAGACTGCAGACAGGCGCTCAGGCAGAAAGAGCTCCAGGACACAATGCTTCCCAATCACCAATCAATAACAGGGTTGTGTAGCCAGAGCCAAGGATAACCCAGAATCACCAGGGAGGCAGAGATGGGAAGCACAAAGAATCTAATCTGCTTCCGGTGATTGCCTGATACCATCTCAGAGACCAGGGCAGATTGCTTCGTGACAATTGCCAGTGGCGCCTTAGACAGAGCAATTAATTTCAGTGGGGTCTTCAGCTGATGGCACACGGGAGCCCCAGCCGGGTTGCCAGATTCTCTGAAATGAAGCTCTGCTTGGCCCCTGAATCAATGAGTGCATGGGTGGATATTTCATTATGATTGTGGAAAAAACGGATGGGAAGCAGAAATTGCGTAAGGGAATTGTCCCAAGGTGAGTTCGTGAGTCCCCCTACTGTAATGCATGGACTCCCCCTTTAGGCCAAATGGGGCAAGAAGCCAGCTCGTGCTCCTCACTAGTACAATATAAACACAATCCAAGCTCCCGGCGGCGTTGCTTTCCAGCCAGAGGCTGCTTAGATTGGCCCGTCACCATGGGCTCCTCAGACTCTAAGGGATCAGAGGGGAGGAGGGCTAACAGGGGGGCTGCGGGGAGCGGCGAAACTGCGAGCCTGGACGACCCGGAGGTCGACGCTTGCTGGCTCACTCCCTCAGCCGGTTATCAATGGTAATGGCAAGGGAGATTAGCTCGTTCAGTTTGTTAGACCTCTCTATGTGGGTCAATTCGTCCCACAGGCTAGGGCTAAGGCTGCGAGTGAAAATACTGCAGAGAGAGGAATCCTCCCACCCTACCTCCGCTACCACCACCTGGAAGTCGACAGAATAATCAGCCACAGATTAACTGCCCTGTTTGAGATTAAGTAACCAGGTGGTGAGGACACTATCTTGGTCAGAGTAGTCGAAAACCTCATTAAACTCACTCACAAACTGATCGTAGGTCAAACTAGTGTAATCGGACTGAGCCATTACGGCATAAGCCCAGGCTAAGGCCCACCCCTCCAAGAGATTGACCACATACTCAATGCAGCTATGATTGGTGGGGAAATCCCCCGGCACACGCTGGAACACAATACCACACTGAAGCGGGAAACCCCATGCCTCACCTAGCTTACCAGTGAATCAGAATCAGAATCAGAATCAGAATCAGATTTATTGCCATTGTTCATGTGATACACAAACTAGGAATTTGTCTTGGTGCCATGCTGCAACATTAAAAACATAATGAGAAAAAGGGATAAACTAAAAAACTAAAGGACTAGAAACGTGCAATAAGTGTAGAAAAATAAGTAATAATAAGTAATAATAATAATAATACTAATAATAATGAGTAGTACTAGTCAAGGCAGTTTTAAAAAATTAGCATGTAGCAGATAATGTGAAGTACCACATAGTGCAGTCAATAATGCAACAGAAAAACAGTGATGATTGACATGAGTCTGGTTGAGCTGCTGTACATAGTGCACGAGAGTCAAAAGTCACTTAGTGTTCAGCAGTCTGATGGCAGAGGGGAAAAAGCTGTTCATGTGCCGGGAGGTTTTAGTCCGAATGGACCGAAGCCTTCTACCTGAGGGGAGGGGGGCAAACAGCACGTGACCAGGATGTGAAGGATCGGCTATGATCCGGCCAGCACGCCTCCGGGTCCTGGAGATGTACAGGTCCTGGAGAGATGGAGCTTGCAGCCTATCACCTTCTCAGCAGTGCGCACGACGCGCTGCAGCCTTAGTCTGTCCCTGGCAGTGGCTCCTGCGTACCACACAGTTATGGAGGAGGTGAGGATGGACTCGATGATGGCCGTGTAGAACTGCACTAACATCTTGGTGGGTAGCTTGAGCTTCCTCAGCTGCCGCAGAAAGAACATCCTCTGCTGGGCCTTTTTGATGAGGGAGCTGATGGTTGGCTCCCATTTGAGGTCTCGGGTGATGGTGGTGCCCAAGAAGCGGAAGGAATCTGCAAAGGTGATGGGAGAGCCTGTGATGGTGAGGGGGGGCAGGGGGGATGTGACTTTCCTGAAGTCCACAATCATCTCCGCTGTCTTCAGAGCATTCAGCTGCAGGTTGTTGTGGCTGCACCAGGACACCAGCTGGGCCACCTCTTCCCTGTAGGCGGACTCGTCACCGTTGGAGATGAGCCCGATGAGGGTGGTGTCGTCCGCAAACTTAATCAGCTTAACAGACTGGTGGGAGGTCAGGTCAGGTTGGAGGTTGGTCAATCGCATTGGAGTGGGGACTGGCATCAGCTGGGACTGCTGTGAGTGAGGAGGGGTGGGACTAGCTGGCCCAGCCGCTCCCCTGGGAGCAGGTGGAAAGGGCTGCGTAGGTGTGAGTTGATCCAGGCAGGTGTTAATCAGCATGAGCTGTGTCAGTATGACCTGCTGCTGGTGAGATAACTGATCTACCCGAGCCTCGATGGTGTTAAGTCTTTGTGCAAGAGCACTGTCTGCTGGGTTAGTCTGACGGAGACGTACTGACATGATTGGTAAAACCCAGAAGCAGACTCAGACTCAGAATAAATACAATTATGTTTTATTTGTAGTGTGAGTGAATGTGAATGCGTGTGTGTGTGCACAAGTGGGCAGCTGGGTGAGCAGAGCACGGACGAACTGGCAACCCTAGGAGTGTACTGAGACCAGGGTGAATAAACAGGTGAATGTACAGTCTTAGAGATTGGATGGAAGGCTGAGGCACTGAAGATCTCCCGGAAACTCTGCACCAGCTGCAGTCCGTTCCATGTCCGTGTTGTCGCCGAGGAGCAATTTGAGAATAAGCAGGTGAGTAAACGGTGCTACACAATGTGCGGGAAGAAGCACAGGTCCGCCACCAGGAGAAGGAGGTCCACCGCCAGGAGGCTTCCACCTGTGCACAGGGGAGAAAATGTGGGGCGTGGAAGGGATGGAATCCCAAAGGCTTACTTGCCGTTGGAGAACCTTGGCTCTCAGAAGACCTGACGGAGCAGGGTAGGCGAAGAAGAGGATTCTCCGGAGCAGGATGACAGAGTAGTCAAGGAGGTCCTTCCAGATCAGAGGACCGTTGACGTCTCTGTGCAGACCACAGGGCAGCATGGCTTAAGAAGGCTGTCTAATGAGGCGAACAGGTGTGCACGCAGCTGTGGAGGCAATTAGGGCAGCAGGCACGCAGAGCAGGTCACCACAAAATCGCCCTGGCAGGGGCGGATTGAGGACACCAAACGCTGGACTGTGAGTTGCTGACATTTAATAACAAAAATACAAGAATGCACGAAAACACAACACTTACACATAAAGGCACAATAACGGGAGGAACAGCATGGGGCTCACATCCGGGGGAAAAAGCAGGAGGACAGCCTGGCTGGACCCAGGCTGAGGTGTGCAGAAACGCTGGGAGGAGAAACAAAAAGAGAGCCAGACAGAGCTCATCCACGAGAGAAGGACTGACTGAGGATTCCTGTCAGAATACACAGTAGGACGTTGCAACAATTCAGCATTGCAACAGACCTTAAATAGGCACAGGAAACAATGAACAAACGATTGACAGGTGTGGATCACACGAGTGAGGAGTAATCAGTCCCAAATAATGACAGCTGTGCTAGACCACAAACTTGAGCTGAAGCAACATAAACACAGCACGCTGTCATTATAAGAGCACGTGAGGATATAAGTACAAAATGAGGTCAGACAAAATAATACACGAGGAGAATATCATAATAATAACCCACCAAAGCTAGGATGGGATAAATACCAAGACAAGAGAAGCAACTAATATAAGATACAAGGAAATTAAATACAAAAGGAGAGATGAGGGCAAAGATGAAGGGAGGCTCATGTCCATACAGACAAATAATAATTAGGATACAGAAATGGACGGTCATGTATGCAAAATATCAAAGGCAAAATAATAACTAAACTAGGAACAGAGACTTTCATAAATAGAAACAAATGGCAAACTCAAATAACAACATACATCCAACCAACCAGAAAGAACATTAAACTAAGGTGGGGAAATACAGAAAAATAATCAGACTAAATAAAGGAGTATGTGCACGGTTCCTCAACCGTGCTCCACATCATGACAGCAATGAGGAAATTTTCAAAACTAAGGTAACGTTATTGTCATATTCTGCATTGAAAGACCTTCAAAATGATATTTAATTTGTAGGAATTGCGCAAAAATGGACCAGAGTAAACTGATTTTGTTTAGATTTTGGCTGGTTTGAAAACTCGCGTTCGATTGGTGCTGAGTTACGTCTTTCGCAAAAAAATATGTATTTTTAGAAAGTAGGCGTTCTAAGCTTTACAATGATACCAGGCACTGACGGGGGTTTTCCCGGGACTTGCCGCCAGCAAACAAAGAAAGAATCATGATTTATGACTTCACGTGCCTGTAGCTCATAATTACCCGGTGTGCATTCCGACTCATTTTGCCAGCACGGGTCACAAATGTCTGACTTCAATAATAATAGTGCGAATGCATAACAGCATTCACACTATTGTTGTTGTGTGAATCCCAATAGCATTCACTACACATCCTTAGCAAACACCTCAATGAAACACAAGTTTATGTACCTAATAGTTTTATGAAGTGAACCTGGACGCGTTCATCCTCTGCAGCAGTTTTTGACGTAAAGCTCCTGTGGCCAACAGAAGGTTTTTGAAGGGCTTCAAGATTAGTTGGCAGATATTCTGGCCAGGATTTGTTTTGTTTGTTTCTGTTCCACACAACAGCCGTTGTTTATGATTATAGATAAAACTAAAAAGCTAATAAAAACCAAACTACGGCCACCAACAGATGATGGTTTTTCAATAATAGACTCCTTCTCCCGTTTTCCCCCCACTGGCTGTTTCACTCATTCCCTTCTACAGATTCAGTGCACACAAAACAACAACACTGTTCATGGCTATAACATTTTAGGGCTCTATGCAAGACTGTGTTTGAGATGCCATCAGGGGGTCGTACCTGCGTCCCTTGGGTTGGTCCACCTTCTGCCTCCTCATCTCTGGACGGCTGCTGCTGTTGGAAGGTCGGGCTCTGTCGCGGTACAGGGGAACCGAAGGCCGCAAGGCTGAAATCACGTGGACCGGCTGCTTAGAAGGGACCCCAGCTCCCATGGGGGGGTACTGAGATGGAGTGTACACAGGTAAGCACGGTCTGATCTGCTCCTGCACCCCTTTTCCGCACGTCCTGGAGCAGGTCGACCACGTCCCCCAGGAGCCCCAGGAGCCCCGGACGTCTCCATGCTCGGCCTTGACCTCCTGCCAGAACTCTGGCCTCTGAGGAACCTGTACGAAGAACCAAAGAGACTCCATTAGAGGATTAAAGAGCCCCTTTTAGGCTCTTTTTCTGCATAAGTCTTATTACCTCAGTTTTTTTCCTTACTGATAGCACTTCCTCAGTTCAGTTTTACTGTTTTATATGTTTTTTAACATGGTTTTATATGGTAGGTCAGTTAGTCGGTGTGTTGTGAGTGTATGTGTGTGTGGGTGGGTGAGACTATGTTTTGGCTTTTGGTGTATGTTGTTTATTATTTTGTACAGCACTTTGAGCTGCTGCACTGTATGATTGATTGATTGATTGATCGATTGATTGATGTTGACACAGCAATACTACAAATCCCAGAATGCACTACTGCAGCTGGAGCTTCAATCAAGATCTGCAAGTTTACAGCTTTTTTCCTGTTAAACCATCAAGGGTTTTTGGCAGACTTTCTCATCTGGGTTACAGATGGAACCCTTGAAATGTAAAAGTGTTCATGGTGGCACCTCACAGGTGGGCTCTGAAAATTCAAAAAAGGTTCCAGGTGGAATTCCCAGTGATGGTTCTAGGGGAAATCCCTCACGGATGGTTCTAAGTATAACTCCTTACTCTGGTAATTTTTGGGGGACGACTCTTCTCTTTCCTTCTCTCTCACCCAAACCATGATGTCACTGTTCATATAAAAGACCTGTGTTGTTTGGTCAGATTTCAGAGCTCTCGCTGTAATAAAGAACAGATCAATCACTTTAACTTTTCTGAGACTCCTTATTGAATTCTGACACACGGTAACACTACTTTTATCGGAGAACACTTTCTGGCTACTCTACCCGCCTCTGCTTTGACTTGTTCCGAATTCTACAGACATCTTATTTTTCTACAAATGTTGACTCTGGTTTAGCCCTCAATTTGGACTCAGTTTTTATGTTTTCCACCTTGTTAATGAATTTGACACCACTGCTTTTATCTCTGCTGACAGCGCCCTGGTATAAAACCCAAAGCCGGTGACCTCGTCTCATCAGTGTGACCATCCTACTTCTCCACCCTCCGCCGCTGTTCATGAAACAGACCTCTGTTCATGGTTTTAAAGGCCCGATCTGGCAGATCAGTGGGTGTTCTGTTAGTGGCCTTTCCCCTATTGGCTACCTGCGTTTTTCTCCCTGTCGACTCTCTCCCTGAAATGAACAGTGCCAGGGACGTATTAGTGGCAATCACTGTTTAAGGAACCTGCCAGAAGAAGAAGCCCTGTGCCAAACAGGCATTATCCATGAAGCAGCATGGAAATCCTGCTATTTATGGAGCACTTTGTCTCTATTCACTGCAACTTCCCCGGGCACAAACACGCACACACACAGTCGTGGCAAAAGCTCGGCTCGCTTTTGACTTTCAGCGGATGGAAAGAGAATACAGGAGCAGTGGGGAGGGTTGGCAGGGAACTCCTCCACTGTCCATCAGCCTGCGCCGCTATTCAGAGAGAGACACCCGGACCACCCCCTCCTCACCTCTTCTGCCGCCCCGGCTTTTGAAACTCAACGCCACTGTCATCTCCAGGTCAGGAGAGGGTCGCACAGCTGGACATCCCAACAGGAAACACGTGGAGTCGAGTCGCACAGATTCAGATTCCCCATTCATTCCCTGCAGGACTGTTGTCCTGTCAGTCAAATTCACTCAGTGGTTGCATCCGTGAGGTTTCCTCTGTGAGACTGTTGTTTATCGGGTTAAAAAGGTGGAGAACTGACGGCTGACATCTGCCATCTAAATTTGGGTGCAGTCTACAGAAGGTTTTACTTTCTGTCCCTGCAAGTTCACAGATTATTTAAGGAGTGTACTGCATAGGATTTTTGTGGCGTTATATGATGTCCTCTTTAACAGAAACTAGGACTACAACTCTGACTTAGACACATCCTTTGACTCTGTTTTCTTCTGTGAGGTTATCACATCATTAAGAAACAGACCTGCCTCCTGGCCTCTCCTCAAAGGAGAAGAGAAAGTTTCCCACTAGCCTCAGCGCTCTCATAGCTAGTAGTGCAACTAGCTTAGTTAGCAAGCTACCGGCCCGGATTTTAGAGCTCATCTCTCCAAATTCTATTTACCCCACTAGACATACTGTACGTAGTCCCAGCTCATTCCTTAATCCACAGTCAATAATATATCTCATGTCATTCTGACCTGTTTTGCTAAATTTTTTTTTACCAGCATGGGAAACCTGAAAAGTTAGCACAGCTAGGCTAGCGGCACAAATTCGCACAACCAGGGATTTTATGGCCATACTAGATAAGCTCATTCATTAATTCACATCTACTTAGGCATACTGCACCACTCTGGTTTATTTTGTTACATTTTGACCATGATAACAGGTAGCATCGGCTGCTAATGTTAGCTGGTCTGAGCAGTCACAGCTGGGATTTCTGACCAACTCTGAGGTCAACCAGTCAGGACCAAACTGAGCATGGGCTTTTAAACTCAAACAATCAGCCAGTATTTGTTAGCATGTTGCTTATTCCAGCTACCGTACTTAAAGGATAATGTTAGCCTCAAACACAGTGCTGGCATCAAAACATAAATCTCGGAGAAATTATGAAGGGGGAAGATGGGGTGGACTGGGGCTCATTAGCATTTGAAGCACATTGCTATAAAACAGCCTGCTTTGAAGAGAGCTTCTTCCCTGTGTGTAAAATAGCACTGCAGCAATTAAACTCTGAGCTGTTTTGATCAAAGTGAGTCACAGACATTCGATCAACACCTCTGGGAGCCGTGTCAACATGTAGAAAAGGAGCATAAAACCAGGAAGGACAGTGTTAAACCACCATCATAATTAAAACTCAATCATCGTCAATCATGGAAATGCTGTACAGAGGTTTACTGGTTAGAAACCAGGCTTGTTTATGTGATCACATTTGCTAGAAAGCAGATGCATTTCTTCCAGTAGCACCGTGAAACCGCTGCTCACCTTCCTGTGGTCTGCCGAGTGTTGGCTGTTTACGCGGTTGGACCAGAACAACAGCAGCAGGACAGAAACTCTGCACACAAAAGACATTACTGGTCCAAATTCAGTTATTTTCTTTTCCATTAGGGCTTCAAGTATAGCAGTGTTGCTTAAACCATGGATATTCAGATAATTAGGCAAAAAAAAAAAAAAACCATTCAGTAGCACTTTATAATACAGCCAGCAAATTACAGGGTAAGTAGATTGTAAGGACAGGAAAAATATATGGCAAGTGAAATTAGATGGTAAGTACAGGGAAAATTGAGCTAGATGATATTCTGATTTTTTTCCCGTTTGCTGGAGGAGCATGTACAGTAGTCCATGTTTGGTCCATCCTGCAGCAGCTGCTGGAGAATCAGCTTTTTGTGAAAGCGGAGAAGTGTGAATTTTTCACTCGCTCTACTTCATTCCTGGGGTTCATCATCGCTGAGGGCACGGTACAGGCCGATCTGGCGAAAGTCAAGGCGGTAGTAAACTGGCCTACCCCCCAGACCAGGAAGGACCTCCAACACTTCCTGAGCTTCGCCAACTTCTACCGCCGATTTATCCGTGATTATAGTAAGGTGGTGCAACCGCTTACGCAGTTGACGTTGCCCAAAAGCCCGTTCAAGTGGTCCGAGGCCACTGAACGAGCTTTTGTGACCCTGAAAGGCCTTTTCACCAATGCACGCGTTCTGGCGCAGGTGGATCCTGCGGCGCAGTTTGTGGTCGAGGTGGATGCTTCTGATTCGGTGGTGGGCACTGTCCTCTCCCAGTGCTCCTCCTCCGACCAGAAGCTCCATCCGTGCACGTATTTCTCCCGGCGGCTAACGCCAGCCAAGAACAATTACGATGCTGGGGACTACTACTGTTGGCCATTAAGCTGGCGTTGGAGGAGTGGAGACACTGGTTGGAGGGAGCTAGCCAACCGGTCATTGTCTGGACTGATCATACAAATTTAGAATATATTCGATCAGCCAGAATAATAGATTTAATTTGTCCATCTTGTACTGACCAGGGTCCCATAACGCCAAGGCCGATGCTCTCTCACGCCAGTTTTCCCCCGACTCCGACTCCTCCACCTCTTCCTCCGCAGCTGCTGCGTCTCCCCTGGAGACTATTCTCCCCTCCTCCTGCTTTCTCGGGACACTCTCGTGGGAGATTGAGCAGAGGGTCCAACGGGCGCAGTCATCGGAACCCATCCTGGAGGGAGGTCCGCCTGACCGGCTGTATGTCCCCTCGGCGTTACTCAGAGAGGTGATTAAGTGGGGGCACACTAGCTATTTTGCCTGTCACCCCAGCATCTCCAGGACAACTGAGCTGCTCAGGAGAGCGTTTTGGTGGTTCACACTCTGGAGGGATGTTCGGGAGTTTGTCAAGGCCTGTCACAACTGTGCCACGAGTAAATTGGATTCTTTTCCACCAGCTGGCCTCCTCCATCCTTTCCTGGTGCCGAATCGTCCATGGTCACCCATTGCTTTGGACTTTGTGATGGGCCTCCCTCCATCCTAAAGCAACACGGTGCTCCTCACCATCGTCGACCGGTTCTCCAAGGCCATCCATCTGGTCCCTCTCTGCAAGTTACCATCTGCCACAGAGACGGTCGACCTGGTGATGCAGCATGTCATCCGGCTGCATGGGATACCAGTGGACATCATCTTGGACCGGGGGCCCCAATTTACATCCCAGGTGTGGAAGGCGTTCTGCCACTTTTTGGGTGCTACTGCCAGCCTGATGTCCGGATACCATCCGCAGAGTAATGGTCAGGCCGACCAAGCCAATCAGTTTCTGGAGGCCACCCTAAGGTGCGTAGCATCCCAGAACCCCTCTGCCTGGAGTTCCTACCTAACCTGGGTGGAGTATTCCCACAATTCAGTGATCTCCTCCTCTACTGGGCTCACACCATTCGAGGCCTTGATGGGGTACACACCACCTCTGCTGCCCATGGCGGAGAGGGACCTCGCCGTCCCATCCGTGGAGGCCCACGTGCGCAGGTGCTGCCGTCTGTGGAGGGCCACAAGAGCTGCCCTCCTCCGTTCTGCGGAGCGCAACCAACTATATGCTAACCGCAGACGCACGTCGGCACCGAAGTACATGGTGGGACAGAAGGTCTGGCTGTCCGCCGATCAGATCCCGCTCAAGACAGAGTCTTGGAAGCTCTCCCCCCTCTATCTGGGCCCGTTCACCATCAAGCTGCTGACCAATAATGTCACTATTCGGTTGGACCTGCTGCCTTCAATGCGGATCCACCCGATGTTCCACATCTCCCATGTTAAGCCCCTCTCCGCCAGTCCTCTTTGCCGTCCTCCGGATCCCCCCCCCCCCACCCGGATCATCAACGGCAGACTACTTACACAGTGGAGAGGATCCTGGACGTCCGTCAATGGGGTCGTGGGTGTCAGTACCTTGTTCACTGGAAAGGGTACGGTCTGGAGGAGAGGTCCTGGATCCCGGGGTCCTACATCCTGGACAAACGAATGGTGCAGGCATTCCATCGGACCCATTCTGGCAAGCCCAGTGGGATGCCGGGAGGCGTCCCTTTAGGAGGGGGGCACTGTGACGATCACGCAAGCATGCTCTCCCTCCTCTCCTGTTCCTGTCTTCTCGGCTCCGAAGGATCAGCCACACTTGCGTGATTACACACCTGCTGTGTCCTGATCACCCAGCATATTTAAGAGCCAGAATGTGGAGAACCCATCGCTGGACCATTAGGGTTTGCTACCATAGTAAAACGTCTAAGCCTTTTTTTAATTATATTTTGGTTTGACCTGTGTTCTCACTCCTCCGTCCCTCTGTCTCTCAGGTTGCTGCTACCCGTCAGTGTGTCCTCTGGAGCTGATCACACTCGCCTCACAAAGAAGACGACGGACGTCCACCCAGGTCACTGCCGTCCCCCCTGTCCCTCTGGTCCATGCAGGAGTTCCCTGCCGGGCTCCTCTGCTCACTGAGAAAGAGCGCTCTCCCACTATTATTCTCCCCTTTTGGTGATCTTGTGCCTAATAATCTCTCTCTACTCTTTCCCGTAGGCTACGTGTGCTCCAGGGGGCATGAGTTTTATGTCTATTTCAGTGTGCTTTTTTGTGTTGCATTTTTCCTCAGTTGTGTACCTTTATTTAGTGTTGTGTTTTATTTTACTATAAACTGGTGACTTGTTCTTCTGAGTCTGAGTGTTCATTCTGGCAGCTCTGCGTTTGAGCCTCACTTGCACTGAATCATGACAAAAATACCAGACAGCAAAGAGAGACAGGTGACAAAGAGGCAAAAATGCAATATAAATTGAAATAAAAATAAATTACTCCATCCATCCATCTTCTACCGCTTTTAAGGAGGTCCGGGTCACAGAAGCAGCAGCTCAAGCAGAGAAGCCCAGACTTCCCTCTCCCCAGCCACCTGCTCTAGCTCTTCAGAGAGGATATCAAAGCGTTCCCAGACCAACTGGGATACGTAGTCTCTCCAGCTAGTCCTGGGTCTGCCCTGGGGTCTCCTCCCAGTGGGACATGCTGAAAACACCTTAAGTGAGAGGCGTCCATTAGGCATCCTGATCAGATGCCCAAACCACCTCAACTGGCTCCTTTCAATGTAGAGGAGCAGCGGTTCTACTGGTTCTACTGTGAGCCTCTCCTGGATGACTGAGCTCCTCACCTTATCTCTAAGGGTGAGTCCAGCAATCCAACAAAGAAAGCTCATTTCAGCCGCTTGTATCCGCGATCTCATTCTTTCGGTCATTACCCAAAGCTTGCGACCATAGGTGAGGGTAGGAACGTAGATTGGCCGGTAAATGACAGCTTTGCCTTAGATCTTAGCTCCCTCTTCACCACAACAGACTGGTCACCACAACAGACTGGTACAACGTCCGCATCACTACAGATGCTGCCCCCATCTGTCTGTCAATCTCTCGCTCCATTCTCCCCTCACTCGTGAATAAGACCCCAAGATACTTAAACTCCTCCACTTGGGGCAGGAGCTTGTCCCCAACCTGGAGAGGACAGTCCACCTTTTTCCTGCTGAGGACCATGGACTTGGACTTGGAGGTGCTGATTCTCATCCCAGCCGCTTCACACTCAGCAGCAAAACATTCCAGTAAGACCTGTAGGTCATTGCTGAATGAAGCCAGCAGGACAACATCATCTGCAAACAACAGAGATGAGATCCTGTGCTCACCAAGCATGACACCCTCCGTTGCCTGGCTGCACCTAGAAATCCTGTCCATAAAAATTGCGAACAGGATCATTGACAACGGGCAGCCCTGGCGGAGTCCAACTCTCACTGGGAATGAGTCCGACCGAGTGTTGGCAATACGAACCAAACTCTTACAATGGTCATATAGAGACTGGATAGCTCATAACAACAAGCCCGATACCCCATACTCCCGAAGCACCCCCCCCCCACAAAAAACCATGAGGAACACAGTCGAATGCCTTCTCCAAGTCCACAAAACACGTAGACTGGTTGGGCAAACACCCATGAAACCTCGAGGATTCTCAAGAGGGTAAAGAGTTGGTCCGATGTGCAACAGCCAAGACAAAAACCACATTGCTCCTCCTGAATCCAAGGTTCAACCTAAAAATAAATTACTAGAAAAAATACTGGCGATCTGTCCAGGGTGGACCCTGCCTCTCGCCCAAAGATGCTGGGATAGGCTCCAGCTCCCCCTGCGACCCGAAAAGGATTAAGCGGAAGAAGATGGATGGATGGATGGAAATAAATAAAATAAAAATAAACAAACAAATAAAAATAATTGTACTGGTACTCTGATCTGATACTAAAAGGATATCATGATCAAAATTTGAAAGCAAACGCTTGGAGGAACATGTCCGCATCTGTCGACGTGCCAGGTGAGCATTTGTGCCTTTGTCATGGTCATATTTCTTACAAGTTTGTTGCAGTAGATAATTTGGATACTATGTGAATTTGTAGTTGATAACTGCAAAAGATTGAATGATACCGCACTGTTGTGTAATATTGCTTAATAAAAACCGACCTGAAAGATTCAATAAACCATGATGTTGATTTAAGGTGGAAATGCCCAGCCCCAATTTATGGTCAATACAAATATGACAGTCTTGTGATTATTATTATAATGTAGTCATATTGTTTTTGCTGTTGTTTCTCTGTCTGTTAATAATAATAATAATAATAATAATAGATTGCATTTATATGGCACCTTTCATTCATATTTTCAGGAAAGATGTGTAATGGCACACTGAACACATGATTAGATTTTGGTGATGATCTCAAAATGCATACCTCCGCCAAGGCTCTTATCTTCTCACAGAGCGTAAGCAACAATACTCCAAAACTACTGGATGGATTTGGATGAAATTTTCACCAGGGGTGGTTCTTGGCCCAAAGATGAACTCATTAGATGTTGGAGGTGATCCGTGAGTGCATACCTCCGCCAAGGCCCTATCTCACAATGTACAGATGGATGGCAATATGGATGGACAAAGGGAGGGAGGGATGGAACCCTGGCAGAGGTATGCGCTCTCTGAGTGCCCTCTAGTTATTTATGTGAACACCCACACATCACTAGAAACTGACGCTGATCAGCTCATACCTGGCTGGCTCCTCCTCACCACCAAATGTGACAATCACATCAGCAGCACTTAGCTGCACTGACACCGCAACAACTTAAAAAAAAAATAAATAAAAATCATTGAACATGAGTTTGGACTCGGAGGAATAAAGTACTAAACGAAAAGAGTCCAGCAGCATAGACAACAAAGAAAGCAAAGCACTTCCACCGGTTACAGCAGCTTCATCACCCTGCCTGTAGTTGGACTCTACGTTTAAGGACAGAAGCAGTGGTTGTGCAAAAAGGTGAAATTCACTGTGTGGGTGGGTATGTTTGATAATGCATACAGCAGTTGTTTAATTCAAAAGGCCGACCTGCTGCTGCGTTTATTCCTTAGGTTACTGCATTTCCACACATATAGGTTTGTTTTTAAATGCACTGTCCTAGCCTGTGATTTTTCAAGTTATTTTAGTACATACGATAGTCTGGATCAAAATATGATAATTTTGAAGCGACAGTACAAATTTCCTCATTTCCCATCTGACGACATTGGAGTGCTGGCAGGAGAAAGCTGAAACTTTTGTCTCCTCTTTTGGTCCACAGGTAATGGAAAAACTTACCTCTTCATCTTTAATAAGGCTCAGTATTGAGCCTGAGTAATGTGTAAATGTTTTGTGATGTTTTAATATGTGTTTCAGCCATGTGTAAAGGTTAATTTGCTGTGTTTCGAGGTTGAAAAATTGTGGCTCAGTGCCAAGTATACTGACCACGCAATACCGTGTTCACTAGAAACTACATGTCTCGGAGTGCATATTCTGTATGCTGGAAGTCAGTGTTCTGTAAAACGAGTATGTTTGAAATGTTAAGAGTTTGAGTAAGCTGCTAGTCGGTAAAAAAGCTTGGAAGAGACACAGTCTTGAAACGGTTTGTCACTTCCAGTTATTGGTAACATGGAGAGTCTGCACCATTTTGTGAAGTAAGTGTGTGTGTGTGTGTGTGTGTGTGTGTGTGTGTGTGTGTGTGTGTGTGTGTGTGTGGTTTGAGGTGCCGGGATCAAGTATGAGATTATGTGATGTTAATTATTTTCTTTTGGTCTTTTGGTTCTGTTTAATGCATTGTTTGTACTTTTAATGTATTATTTTTGTTGTAGAAGCATTCTGAGTCTAATTTAATTTATTTTATTTATGTCAATTGTTTTATTTTGGAGACAGTGTTACTTTAACTTTATCATTTTTTTGATTTTTTTTTTTATTATGTTGTGAATGTGAAGTGAATGTAAGTTGCACTCTTAACTGGAAAGCCTCGAAAGTATGTTATTTTTTTCATGCGCAGTTCAGAATTAAACGAGCGCTGGCAGGAGAAAGCTGAAAGTTTTGTCTCCTCTCTTTTAGTCCACAGTTTACAGTGTTACCTAGCCTGTGTAACCCTTGCTGCCGGGCCAGATTTCCCCTAGGTCTGGCGCCGGTAACAATAGCACTTTGTGAAATCATAAGTTAAATAATAAAAAGTGCATTATTGTAACTGATTTTGGGCCAGTTCTTTATGTGATAATTATGCCTTGGTGAAACTGAGAGGCATACGGTAGTCAGTTAATGTGTCTATTTGTGGCTGTATGTACGTGGGTGTGTGTGTGTGTCTGTCTGTCCGTCTGCCTCTCTGTTTCAGCTTGCCCAGTCAAAATTAAGTGGAATAAAAGGCTTGTATCAATGTATCACCATATTTTCTCGATTTTTGATTTGCCAGAATTTCAAAATAATGCTTTGTTTTTGAAATAAACACAAAAACAGCTCACCTTTACCATCAATGGAACGGTACTGCGCATACGCCTGGAAACTCCTGCCAGAGGAAAGTACTCAGCAATCCGCCAATACTGGGTGAACAAATGTGTCTCTTTTTGCTCGTCTGTTTTCTTCTTCTGCCACTAAACAGCAAACGCTCCTGTTTGTCTTGATTGTCATTGTATTCACATACCTCCATCGCTTCTGCCATTTAAAATGTCTGACACCGTGTTCTTCTTCTGTGTTTGGACTGCAGCTCTTCAAATCAGTTTGGTGGCTCTTGGCTGCAGCCGACAGTATGGGCATGTGAACTGCAGATTATTTTCACTGCATATGCATGTACTCCAAAATTACTGGTGGGATTTAGATGAAATTTTTACCAGAGGTGGTCCTTGGGCTAGAAAGGAACCCATAACATTTTGGTGATGATCCGAGAACGCATACCTCCGCCAAGGCTCTGGCACTGAGGCATCAGCACCTTGGTGCTTTCATTTATGTATTAACAAACTTAGAGTGTTCCTGGTGGAATTTGCAGCATTAGGCCTCTAAGATTTTTTTTCCTGGCAAGTAAAATAGCTATTAAAGTGATAATTTCCCTGATTGAATCGGGATCAGATTAGATTGAATCAAATCAAACTGAATCAATTCAGAACCTCAAGAATCAGAATCAAATCGATTCTGGAAATTAGTGATGATTTCCAGTCCTAATAATTACCCTGTACTTATCTTGCACTTACCCCGTAATTTCCTAGTACTAACCATTTACTTACCACATACTTGCCCTATATTAATGTCACATTTACCGTTATATGCAGGCTGTATTCTAAAGTACTGTTTAACCACAAATGCACACGTGACTATTAAATCACCTGGTGATCCAGAAAGATCCTCCCGGCATAGTTTCTGTTAAAACTGGAAGAAAAGACAGGCATTCATTAGCACAAACATGAAAGCATGAGTGGTGGCAGCTGTGCCATCATTGCTGACTGTATAGTCCAAGGGTCACCAACTAAAACTGCAAGAGGTCCGATAAGTAGGTCCTCCTCGCCAGTCAAGGTCCGAGCTCGGTGTGGGAATCTTTAGGCACCTTATGATTCAGAACTCCAATTTGATTCTAAAACCATTCTCAATGCATCTTGATGCATTTTTTTTCTATTCAGGATTTTCCCCTCCCACTGTGTGACAACTTGGTCCTTTTAAAGCAAAGTATTTGGAATGAGCAATGAATTTACTTCCAACATATTTTATTAAAACAGATGGAAGAGAAATCTGGCACATGGACAAATTTATCTCAAAATGTGCTTTTAAAAACTGCCATCATTTCATGGACATTCTTTCAGAAGACCACAGCTGTCTACAGACAGGCCAGTACCATTTAACTTGCTTTCACACATTATTTTATTAAGCTCATGTTTTAGCTGTTTTTAGCTCTGTAATTCAGTATTGTATTCATTCATTCATTCTCTGTATTAATTTTTAAACAAAAAATTTAAAATGAATCCTTTGTTAAAATTTCAAACAAAATAGGTAATTGAAAATTTTATAATACAGGAGAACACTAAATGTGTTTGTTGACTCCAAATAAATAGGTCTAAAACTCTAAAATCCACAATTAAAATCCTAAAAATGTTTTCCACGAGAACACAAACTTAACTGTATTACATTTTTAAAAAAGATTAATATCTAAAAAACAAAATTTCACAAAAAGTCCACCTCTATACAATATTTTCAGTGTAGAAAAAAACAGTTTCAAACTAAGACAAAAAAACGTACAAAAAATATAATTCCGTACTACAGAATTCCTCCAACATTTCTTTTTTATCTCAACAGTAAACTGTGTTACAGCATGGATGGAGCTGTAACTCCGAGATTATAGGCAAAGGGGAGGTGGAACTTTACATGTTCAGTAACACACGGAGCTTTTACTGAGTTTTTATGTGATACTGAAGGCTACGAAAAGGGCCTCCATAACTAGCGACCTCACCTCTGCATCCCAGCACGGACTACTCTAGGCAGAACAGAGGAAGGAGTACCCCGGTAAATACATTCAATTTCACAACAGCGCTTCATTTCGTCGATACAGACCTTAAACGAAGCATGTCTGTCTGGCATGGATGTCCTAGCTATCGGCCTTGTGTTGGGGGGAGGAAGAGGGGGCGCAGTGAACCGTGATTTTGCAACCTGCTGCATATATTCTGGAGCGGTTGGAGCCGCAGAGTGACAGTGAGTGCCGTTTGTGGACAGCGAAGGGAAATCTGCAGTAGGACAGCGCCCAAGGGCTCATGTCATAATCTGTCTGGACGGTCGCCAATACAGCAGTTCAGTTCTGCTTTTTTCCGCTTTTTTCCCATCAAAACAAAACAGTCTCCCTTTTACCCAAACTGAATCAAAAGGCTTCGGGGGTCCAGACAGAGGACTCTCGGGCTCTGGATCCGGACCGGAGTCCACCAGTTGGTGATCCCTGGTATAGTTCATTGCTCCAATGTGTTAGGCTCTGTTATTTGCTCTTTATGGCCATCCATCCATCAATCCATCTTCTACTGCTCTTCCGGAGGTCCAGGTCACAGAGGCAGCAGTTCAAGCTGAGAAGTTCCGTCTCCCCAGCCACCTGCTCCAGCTCTTCAGAGGGGACACCAAGGCATTCTCAGACCAACTGGGAGACGTAATCTCTCCAGCGAGTCCTGGGTCTGCCCCAGGGTCTCCTCCCAGTGTGACGTGCCTGAAACACCTCAAGTGGGAGGCGTCCAGGAGGCATCCTGATCAGATGCCCAAACCACCTGAACTGGCTCCTTTCAATGTGGAGGAGCAGCAGTTCTACTCTGAGCCTCTCCCAGATGACTGAGCTCGTCACCCTATCTCTAAGGGTGAGTCCAGCAATCCTACGAAGAAAGCTCATTTCAGCCGCTTGTATCCGCAATCTCATTCTTTCGATCATTACCCAAAGCTCGTGACCATAGGTGAGGGTACGAACATAGATTGACAGGTAAATTGACAGCTCTGCCTTAGAGCTTAGCTCCCTCTTCACCACAATGGACCGGTACAACGCCCGCATCACTGCAGATGCTGCTCCGATCTGTCTGTCAACCTCTCGCTCCGTTCTCCCCTCACTCATGAATAAGACCACGAGATATTTAAACTCCTTCACTTAGGGCAGGAGCTTGTCTCCAACCTGGAGAGGACAATCCACCTTTTTCCAGCTGAGGACCGTGGACTCAGACTTGGAGGTGCTGATTCTCATCCCAGCCGCTTCACACTCAGCGGCAAACCATCCCAGTAAGACCTGTAGGTCATTGCTGGATGAAGCCAACAGGACAACATCATCTGCAAACAACAGAGATGAGATCCTGTGCTCACCAAGCATGACATCCTCCATTCCCTGGCTGCGCCTAGAAATCCTGTCCATAAAAATTATGAACATGATTGGTGACAAAGGGCAGCCCTGGTAGAGTCCAACTCTCACTGGAAATGAGTCCGTCCAAGTGTTGGCAATGCAAACCAAACTCTCACAATGGTCATATAGAGACCGGATAGCTCGTAACAACAAGCCCGATACCCCATACTCCCGAAGCACCCTCCACAAAAAACCATGAGGGACGCGGTCGAATGCCTTCTCCAAGTCCACAAAACACATGTAAACTGGTTGGGCAAACTCCCAAGAACCCTCGAGGATTCTTGACAGGGTAAGGAGTTGGTCCGATGTGCCATGGCCAGGACGAAAACCACATTGCTCCTCTTGAATCTGAGGTTCAACCAACGGCCAGACTCTCCTCTCCAGTACCTTGGCATAGACCTTCTCAGGGAGGCTGAGGAGTCTGATCCCTCTAAAGTTGGAGCAAACCCTCCATGTCCCCTTTCCTGAAGAGAGGAACCACCACCCTAGTTTGCCATGCCAAAGGCACTGTCCCCGGCCTCCATGCAATGTTGCAGAGGCGTCTCAACCATGACAGCCCTACAACATCCAGGGCCTTGAGGTACTCAGGGTGAATCTCATCCACCCCCAGGGCCTGGCCACCAAGGAGCTTTTTAACCACCCTGGCAAGCTCAGCCCCTATGATGGGTGAGTTGTCCCCCTCGTCCACAAGCCCTGCTTCCTCTGTGGAAGGCGTGTCAGTGGGATTGAGGAGATCCTCGAAGTATTCCTCGAAGTATTCCTTCCAATCGAAGTCAGCAGCGCCCCATCCGCATCATACACAGTGTGAACAGGGAGCCGCCAGATAGTTTGCCATAATCTCTTCAAGGCCAACCGAAAGTCTTGTTCCATGGCCTCACCGAACTCCTCCCACACCCGAGCTTTTTCTTCAGCAACCACCCGAGCTGCAGTCTGCTTAGCCTGCTAGTACACCTCAGCTGCTTCGGGAGTCCCACAAGCAAACCAAGCTCGATAGGACTCCTACTTCAGCTTAATGCCCCCCCTCACCACTGGCGCCCACCACTTGGATCGGGCGTTGCCACCAAGAGATGCACCAACAACCTTGCAGCCGCCGATCTGGGCAGCCGCTTCAACAGTGGAGGTGAAAAGCATGGCCCATTCAGACTCCATGTCTCCAGACTCCCTCAGAATGTGGTCGACGTTCTTCTGGAGGTGGGAGTTGAAGACCTCTCGGACAGACACCTCAGCCAGACATTCCCAGCACACCCTCACTATACATTTGGGTCTACCAGGTCTGAATGACATTCTCCCCTGTGATCGGATCCAACTCACCACCAGGTGGTGATCAGTTGACAGCTCTGCACCTCTCTTTACCTGAGTGTCCAAGACATACGGTCGCAGGTCTGATGACACAATAATAAAATTGATCATTGACCTGCGACCTAGGGTGTCCTAGTGCCAGATGCACATAGGGACACCCTTATGCTTGAACATGGTGTTTGTTATGGACAAACTGTGGTTAGCACAGAAGTCCAATAACTGAACACCACTAGGGCTCAGATCGGGCAGGCCGTTCCTCCCAATCACCCCCCTCCAGGTTTCACTGTCATTGCCCACGTGCGCAATGAAGTCCCCCAGTAGGACAATGGAGTCTCCAAGAGACTCAAGAGAGCATCCTCCAGCACCCCAGTCAGAGACTCCAAAAAGAGTGGGTACTCTGAACCATCATTTGGTGCATAGGCACAAAGGTACAAGGTACAATACAGAGGCAGCAAGGTGGGGGGATACAAGAATACCCACCCCTTCTCATCGCCTCTCACCTGGGGCAACTCCAGAGTAGGCCAAGCTTCAGCCCCTCTCCAGGAGACTGGTTCCAGAACCAGAGCTGTGTGTTGAGGTGAGGCCAACTATATCTAGCTGGTATCACTCAACCTCATGCACCAGCTCAGGCTCCTTCCCCACCAGAGAGGTGACATTCCATGTCCCAAAAGCCAGTTTAGGAAGCCTGGGATCAGACCGCCAAGGTCTCTGCTTTTGACCGCCACCTGATCCACATAGCACCGGACCCCCATGGTCCCTCCTGCAGGTAGTGAGCCCACTGGAGGGCGTACCCATGTAACTCCTTCAGGCTGAGCCCGGCTGAGTCCCATGGGCAGATACCCAGCCACCAGGCATTAGCCATCAAGCCCCCCCCCCCAGGCCTGGCTCTAGGGTGGGGCCACGGTAACCCCATACCAGGCAGGATATGCTTAATCCTTGTTCTGACATTCATCATGAGAGTCTGTTGGATCATTCTTCATCTGGCCCTTCACCCAGGACCAGTTTATTTTTGGTGACCCTAAAAGAGGCAAATTGCCCCAGACAACATAGGTCCTGGGATCACTAGGGTATGCAAACCCCCCACCACAATAAGGTGACGATCCATGAGGGGTGCTCTTTTTGTAAACATGAATATTTTCTGAACAATGTTAAAAGTGAAAAATTGGATTTAGCGTGGTTTGCAAAAACTAATTTCGCGCCACATGGTTTTTAATTGAAAAGATGTGAATAATTACAGCACTACCAGCAAACAGATGTCAGGTCAGGCATGGGTTTGCTTGCTGCTGGATAACTATGAAAACCGGTACTACCTGTCTTATGGGTCGGGCTGTTGGCGACTCAACTGGCAACTCCACCCTTCCAAGGGTGTGGAGGGTGAAACTGGGCATCCTGGCAGAACTAAAAACAATATCTGTCACATGTCTGTGGTGGACCACTCCCAGTTACACGGGATGAGACTGGACATCCTGGCAGATAAGCACATCTGTCACAAGGTCTGTGGTGGCATCGTGACATGCACTACACAAAGAGCAGAGATAAACAAAACTATCATCTGGTCAGTCACTGTAACAGATACTGGAGTCAGTTTGTCTTGGCCTGTCCTTGCCACTGATAATACCTCTATCTGCCAAGAATGTGCCGCTAGTCCAGCAAAAGCTAGCGGTACTCAAATACTTTGCAAGCAGTTTCATGAAATGGTCAGTCATAAAGAAACTCATACCGGCTTGGATGTCGCCCGGGTTAACAAGGTCAGGAGTTCCTGGCAGCGGAAGGCGAAGGACAGAGCTGCGTGGAGGAATCTGATCAGACCTAAATGAAACAGTCATTGTCGCCCCCGACAGACTGCTATGATGATGATGACGACCAGCAAACATTAATGCATGGTTACTTTTTGTTTCATAAACTGGATGTAAATAAATAAATAGATTACTGGATAGATGCACAGCTGTGAAAGTACAAAAGTCTTGCACCCTTCACACATTTTTGTTAAATCACCAAACGATACAGAAATTTTTTCATACCACCGTGTTATGATTCTCCCCGTGCGCTATTACGCAGTGCAGGGAGGAAAAGAGGAAGCCCACGCGCTGGAGTTAGTTGTGCATAATTTAATGATAATACAAAATAACAGTCCAGAAACAACTCAAGAAGAGCACAGGTAATACTGGAGAAACTACAAAGATGCTTGACAGAAACTCAGGTGAGAATAATACAGCCAGAATGTCCTTCAACGTTAACAGGCAGCACTGTACGGAGAGGGTGAAGCAGTTATTACTCACAAGGCTGGAGCAGTCCGAGTCCATCTGAGTATTAATCCAGGCAAACACAAAACCAAACTGAAGAAGGTAATTACGCCACACAAGCGATGCGGTACCAAGATACTGGCAGTGCAAAAAGTCATGCGTGATGGGGAATGAACACTGGGAACTTAACCGCAGTGTAGGAAAATGATCCAACAATCTCCTTCCACAGAAACTGGTCTTAAAT
The DNA here is from genome assembly GCA_020510985.1 of Pholidichthys leucotaenia. NCBI lineage: Eukaryota > Metazoa > Chordata > Actinopteri > Cichliformes > Pholidichthyidae > Pholidichthys > Pholidichthys leucotaenia. The sequence goes on along the minus strand of CM035837.1, from coordinate 412,830,552 downwards.
AATACCAATCCTAATGAGGAAAGAGATTGTCGGTGTGTGTGAAGAGAAACTCAATAGTCACACACAGCTGATCACTTTGACAGGAGAGGGAGGCGTGGCTAAGCTGTCAGAGGGCCGAGAGGACCCCGGGGCTCTCCAAGAGCGCCTGAAGAAAAATAAACAGACAAAGGGAGTAGACAGCTACCGTGTCACAGAACTGGGCCAGCATATCAAGCCCAGTTCGTGACACCACAGTATTTTGTTTTAAACCTGACAATTAAACAAAATTGCTTGATCATCTGGTTTGACCTGTCACAATTGCCGAGCGGACAAGGCACCAGAGAAAGAGCGGAGGCTTCCAAACAGTTAGCAATCAGCAATTTTTCCTTTATTCCAATAACCTTCACAGGCAATAATTCCCATGCACATCCGACACCCCACACTAACCAAAGGAAAACACCTGTTAATATACACAGTGAGATAGTTCACCTAACTGGTGCATACCATAATCCCAGGTAAGACAATAAGCATTTTCATGTTTTTCCACATACCCAATATCTAAAAGATCATAAATACATAAATACTTTCCCCAGAATATTTACAGAATAAATAGAACCATAAATACACCATAACTAATACAATAAATATTTCAATCCTCTATTTACATATTAAATTCCCCTCTACTCAACCATCATATAATTTCTTCCTGCTGGCATCCTTTAAAAGGCCCTCAAACCCCTGAGGAGTCTTTTGTCCGGATACCCCCAGGAAGCATGCTGGCAAAGGTATGTGGTTTTAAGATTAATTAATTGCCTCACCCAATTAACATAATTAATCCACAATTATCTCACAAAAGGGATTCAATTTAGTCAGAACACATTATACAATTATATGTGCATTTTTCCCATCAAATACATGTTGACATTTACAAATATAAATCCTTTACACATATAACATTCAGTACACAGACCATACAGTGGCGACACTCCATCGTCACACGACCTCAGAAAATGTGCAATCCAGTTAGGTCTAAATAAATAGATACATAAATAACTTTAAAAAGTCATAAATTTGCATGAAAAAACAATTTTATGAGAAAAGAATCCCAACATTAATATATATAGTCTAATTTAGCACTAAATTTGTGACACTAGTTTCAGAAAAAGTCAAAAATATAGTCAATAATTAAAACAAGTCAAATTTTGTGTCGGAAAGGAAGATAAAGACCTGTATTTACACTATATGGTGGTTTTTCTGATCTTAAAGACCATTCTAAGCTAGTGTTAATTACATTAACCCTTTATTCTATGGACCTACAGTAGGTCCAGTTTTGAATCACCAGTTCACCTAGCATGCATGTCTTTGGACTGTGGGAGGAAACCTGAGCCTCCGGAGTAAACCCACACAGCACAGGGAGAACATGCAGACTCCACACAGAAAGTAGCCTACCCCTGACATCTGGGGATTTGAATCAGGAACCCTCTAGCTGTGAGAAAACAGTCCTAACCACTGTAGCACCATGCTGCCAAGATGCAAAAATGTCACCACCATTCATTGTTCTTTTTATTAAGTATGGACTTGGGTGGACACTTCACTGTTGGGGGGAAGGGGCAATAAATGGAACATCTTCTCAAGAGAAAATATTGAGGTGGACACTATAAGCATTATTGTAGTCAGGGCTATACAGGTTTTGAGGGAAATATGCAAGTTTGTAATGGTGAAGAATTCAAACCCTATAAAATGTGGAAAAAATGTACATGAAAAAGTTGCAAATTTGCATGAAAAAGTTGCAAATTAACATGGAAAAAGGTTGCAATTTAATGAGAAAAAAGTTGCAAATTTACGTGAAAAAGTTGCAACTTGAGTAGGTTCATTTTGTCTTCTTTTTCAATTACTAGTTTTTTGTTTTTTCAACAAAAACTAATAAATGAAAAAGTTGCAAATGTAGGTGGAAAAAATATGCAAATTAATGAGACAAAGGTGCAAATTTAAATGAAAAAGTTACATATTAATGAGAAAAAGGTACAAATTTACATGAAAGTTGCAAATTAAAGAGAAAAAAGTTGCAAATTTATGAGGAAAAATTGCAAATCTCTAAGAAAAGTTTCACACCCCCCCCCCAAAAAAAAAATATTTGTCTTGCAGGCAACCTTAGCATTAGTGTTTAAAATGCATTTTATTCAGTTCTGTAACATGATATAGAAAGGTTTATGATGATGGGGGAGGGGGGTGAATTCTGTTTTTTTCTAGTTGGGGGGGACATACCCCCCCACCCCCTTGATTTACGCCTATACATATAGACTAGAAACATTACTGCATTGTTTTGGTTTGGTTTTTTTAGATGATTTGGATTTTAACTGATTTCAATTAAAATATGAATTCATTGGAATGATTGAATATGCGGTCATTTATAACACAAAGTGTAAGGAGAACACTTTCAACCAGTTTTCAAATCAATGAAATCAAAAATATGAGTAAAAATATTGTTTTTATTCACAGATTTACTGGGGATTTTTTTTTTTCAAGCACCCTGCAGCAAAACACGGTAAAGCACAACTTTGTTATTTAAATACAAGCAAGTCGTGCATACCTGTGTTAGACTGCTGATACCTGTTCCTGGATTCACTCCACTTTGAAACGGAGCGGGGTCCTCATGGTGGAAACGCGAATCCAGGCGGATGATCGGGGTTCCCCTCCACAGAAATTATCCTCTCATGTGGGTTAATCCGAATTAAATCAGAACTTTAGTTAGTTAAAAAAAAAAAAAAAAAAGTCCTCGGCCTGATCTTCATGGTGACTCCTGTGGTTCTGCTTTTACGCACGCAGACTGTGGATGACAGGAAAGTGAAAGTCGACCCAGCAGCAGACGGAAAACTCCCTCCGAGACGCCCCCTGCAGCTATTAACGCTCCTTGTGCTGTGAGTGACTTCGCCTGTCCTGCAACACAGATTTTGAGGGTGTTAAGTGTCTTTTTCAGCCCCGCCTGACGGTGATGGAGGCGCACTTGAGTTTGTGCGTCAGAAGAGAAGGTTCTGCAGAAAGGAAAAAAGGAGGCGGGCAGGTAAACTCAGGGCCGTTTCTAGCTTTTTGGTGGCCCTAAAAAAGATTGTGTATCTTGCGGCCCCCCATTTATTGGTAGTAGCGAAGAGTTCAAACCCTTCAAAATGGGGAAAAAACAAAAGCATGAACAAAAATAAGCTTGGGTGATCATATGGATGATCAGAGAAAATTAAACCAATAAACTGAATGTGAACATTGCAAAGTTACAAGAAAAAAGTAAAATAAAAAAAGTGGAAAAAATTATAAAAAAACAAACTAAAGTTTACTGGGGAAAAAAATTACAAATTTATTTTGAAAAAAAAAGTTTAAAATGCAAAAAACAAAAGTGGCAAACTGATGAGTAAATTTTAGCAAATTTACAAGAAAAATGTTATAAACTTAGGAGAAAAGTCACAAATTTGAATGTTGAAATTTTACTAGAATAAAAGCAAATTTACACCAAAAAAGTGGCAAATTCATCAGAAAAAGTTGGAAGTTTAAGAGAAGAAAAGTCACAATTTCACAACAAAAAAGGCACAAATTTACATAAAAAAATTACAAATTCATGAGTAAAAAGCTGCACATTTACTAGGGAAAAAAAGCAGCAAATTTGTGAAGGGAAAATGTTACAAATTTATCAGAAAAAGTTGCACATTTGCAAGAAAAATTCACAAAATTAATGAGAAAAATAATGCAAATTTACAAGAATGAATGCTGACTAAAATTTTAATTTTCTCAAAAAAAAAATGTTGAGGGTGAAGTTGTAGCTTGGAGGCTCCCTAGTGGCTGAGGGGAACTGTAGCAAAAAGCCATTTATGGTGTTATTCCCAGTCTATAATTACCTCCACCAAAGGGGGAGCTTATGTGATCATCGGCGTTGGTTTGTCTGTTTGTTTGTTTGTCTGTCTGTTTGTCTGTTTGTTTGTCTGTTAGCAAGATAACTCAAAAAGTTATGGACGGATTTTCATGAAATTTACACACATTGTCAGAAATGGGGTATCCTACAGATGTTTAGATTTTGGTGGTGATCCGGATCACCGTCCACAAGAAAACCGCCATTACGCAAAATGCCATTTTCGTCAATAACTACTGAACCACTAATCCTATCATTGTCAATCCAATTGCTAGTCATATGTTTACATGGTCAAGGAATCTGAAAACGTACACACAAACACTGTATGGGAGGAACTGTGGCTGCCATTACGGAAAATGCCATTTTCGTCAATAACTACTGAACCACTGCTTGTCATATGTTTTCATGATCAAGGAATCTAAAGACTGTATGGGGGGAACTGCGGCGCTTGGCGGAGGTCTGTGCTCTCCGAGTGCTTTTCTAGTTCCTGTACTGTAATGAATGTACTGTAACGTTGGGGCCATGTTAAGTGAATTTCCCAGCATGCTTTGCCAGTTTGAAACGTTACTGTGTGTGTTAAATGTGTTATTTCTGAGTTATACTGCTGGGTCATTATAACTGCATTATAATGACTCAGCAGTGTTTAGCAGGATTAGGGCAAGATGTATCATGTGTGTGTAACCATGATTCAAACAGGGGTCTGTGAGAATGACCTCCCCTGCTCTGTGTACTAAGTGGCAAGTTGGGGTTGGGGTGTACAAAATAAATCTGGTTGATCACAGCCATCTGCTCCATTTTCTTTGTGTGAACCTTGCAGACGTCACACTGGTGTCAGAAGTGGGATCTCCTGTCCAAAGCAGTAATGGGGCGCTGACATCGGGACGATGTCGAGAACCAGAGGGAAGTAGTGTAGCGAACTCAATATGAGCACCCTACTTGGCTTGCCAAGTGGGTTGATCCTATTGGCGACACAGGTAGAGTGTGGGACTCCGGAGCGGGAGGCATGAGTTCAAACCTCCCGGTGGGACGTCGCCATGTCGAGCAGCACGTTACACTGGTGTCAGGAGTGGGCATGGAGCAAATGGAAGCGATCAGAATGGAGATCCGGCAGCTGGAGCAGGCCATTACTCAGCTGATGATGGATGACGAGACACCACCACCGGGAGCCTGGAGCCTGGACGAACGAAGCGGCGGACCTGACGGGGCCAGCGCACCCCGCCTCCTGTCTTTTTCAAGACAGAGCGGGCAGAACAGAGCAAACGTTCCACCCTTCTCAGGACAGCACGGGCTGGCGACCCCACGGCGATCAAGGGTGGCGATCGATCAGGAAACGACCACCCCACCTGTTCGACAGCGGGCCAAGATTCCCCGTTTCAACGGCGAAGCCACATTAGATGACTACCTGACACAGGTCGAGCTGACTGCGGCGCTGAACGGCTGGTCACCAGAGGAAACCGCCGTACAGGTCGCGCTGGCCTTGGAAGGGAAAGCCCTCTGCACGCTCTCTGATCTCCGGCCCGAGGAGCACCACAGCTGGCCAGCACTACAAGGGGCGCTCCAGAGACGATTTGGGAGAATAGCGGACGCTGAGCACGCCCAAGAACAACTGACCCGCCGCCGCCGGAACCACCAGGAGAAACTAGGAGCCTATGCTGCAGACATATGGCTGTTAACCCGGCGCAGCTACCCAGATTTCGCGCCGGAGGCAGTAGAGAAGCTCGCCCTCCGGAGCTTCATCCAAGGTCTCCGCCCGGCCCAGCTCCAGAGCCACGTACGGCTCCACGCCGCGAGCGACTGGAAGACTGCAGTGGCAGAAGCAGAGCGGGCAGAGCCACTAATAAATCGCACCGCTGAAGCAGCAACGCACAGCCGAAGAACCTATCAGGCTACGATGGAGAGCGAGGGGGAGGAGGAGGAATTACGGCAGACCACGGCGGCGCGTCCACGGAGAAGATGGCCTCGGCGGCGCGAGGAAGGGTGCTTCCGCTGCGGAGAGATGGGACACATCGCGCGATACTGCCCCGCACCCACCCCACGACAAACCGGCCCCTCGCCGGCGTTAAACTAGAGCGAGGTGACGTGAACGGGGACAGGCCACCTCCAGCAGATGTTTCCCCCGAGGAGCCGGCACCGCGCGTGGGCCGAGTTGGACGCTCTCCAGGGATCTATCTACAGTGCAGCTTGGGGAAGACGTTGATCCGGGCCCTGATTGACACCGGCTCTACAATCTCCTTGGTTCGACCGGGCGTACTGCCGGGCACGAGCAAGACGGCTCCGCGGGGGTGGGAACCCACCGAGCGCTGCGTCACCACAGCTACCGGTGAGCACGCCCGACTGAAGGGGCGGAGAGTGCTGGTGGTGGGGGTGGCCGGTCAGAACATAAGACACCCGTTCTGTCTGGCTGACATCCAAGACCCCTGTATTATTGGATTAGACCTGCTCACAGCCTGGCGTGCCAAGATCGACACCGCCGGACCTTCCCTCCAGCTGGGAAACCGGACCATCACGCTCCACAGCAGAATCCAGAGAAGGGACGCGGGGGCCCGCGCAATCGAGGGATCACCAAGACAGACCGGACCAGGCAGGCCACCGCGAGGACTGGACACGATGATGTCACCAGCGCGGACAGAGGGAGCACGAGCACACACAGGGACAGCAAGGGGAGGGGCCAACGTGTCAGCAGAGACGCAGCAGGCGGTGGAGGAATTATTTCAGCGGAGCTGCAGCGGGCTGGACCCGGAACAGAGACGCCAGCTGCGGGAGCTATTGGACTGTTACGTGGGTGTTTTCGCTGCGAAGGATGAGGAATGCGGCCGGACCGGGTTGGTGCAGCATGAGATCGACACCGGTTGAGACCAGGCCGATTTGACTCCACCCACGCCGGCTGCCCTTTTCAAGGCGGGCAGCGGCGGAACAAAAAGTGCGAGAAATGCTGGAGGCAGATGTTATTGAGCTCTCCAGCAGCCCCTGGGCAGCGCCTGTGGTGCTGGTCAAGAAGAAGGACGGGTCATGGCGGTTCTGTGTGGATTACCGACGCCTGAACAATGCCACCAGGAAAGATTCCTACCCCCTGCCCCGCGTCGATGACGCGCTGGACCACATCGCAGGCTCCAGCTGGTTCAGCTCGCTGGATCTACGCAGCGGCTATTGGCAGGTAGAGCTGTCACCCGAGGCCCGCCAAAAAACAGCCTTCTCCATCGGGCAGGGACTGTACCAGTTTAAAGTGATGCCATTTGGACTCTGCAACGCTCCGGCCACCTTTGAGCGCTTGATGGAGCGAGTGCTGGCTCACGTGCCCAGGAGCCGCTGCGTTGTTTACCTGGATGACCTGCTGGTGCATGCAGCTGATTTTGACAGCACCCTGTCAAATCTCCAAGAGGTGCTGGGAGCCATCCAGCAGGCGGGGCTACGGTTACACCCTAGGAAATGCCACCTGTTCCGGCGAGAGACCACCTTTTTGGGCCACGTTGTCAGCGCAGCGGGGGTCGCCACCGACCCGGAAAAAGTGGCAACAGTGAGAGACTGGCCAGTGCCGCGGAACGTTGGAGAACTGAGGAGTTTTCTTGGATTGGCCTCCTATTATAGGAAGTTTGTGAAAGACTTCGCCACCATTGCCAGCCCACTGCATCAGCTGACGCAGAAAGGACGCCCGTTCCAGTGGAGTGACAGCTGTGCTGCTGCTTTCTGCCAGCTTCGCGCAGCGCTCATCAGAGCCCCCGTCCTGCGGTATCCTGACCCGAGCCGCCCTTTCATTGTGGACACGGACGCCAGCAACCAGGGCATCGGGGCGGTGCTATCCCAGGAGGGAGAGCATGGAGAGCAGGCAGTCGCTTACTTCAGCCGCACTCTCAGCAGAGCCGAGAGAAATTACTGTGTGACTCGCAGAGAGCTGCTGGCTGTCATTCAAGGACTGCGTCATTTCCGCCCGTATGTGTACGGTGGGAGGTTCCAGCTCAGGACGCACCACGCTTCCCTGACCTGGTTGTTAAATTTCAAAGAACCGGATGGACAGTTGGCAAGGTGGCTGGAGGCACTGCAGGATTATAATTTCCAGATTGTGCATCGGGCAGGCCGCCTCCGTGCCAACGCTGACGCACTGTCTCGGCGCCCCTGCGCGACAGAGGAGTGTCGTCACTGTCAACGGGCTGAAGATCGGGACCAAATCGCCCCACGGGCTGCCGCTCTCCGAGCCGCTGCGAGCAGGAATCACGCAGCGACGCACAGCCCCTCCTCAGATGATCAGGCAGTTCTCCCCGGCGATGATGTCACAGAGGTTCTTGGCACGCAGCAGCTGCAGAGCGAGCAGGACAGAGACCCGGTCATTTCGCGGGTTCGGCAGTGGCTGGACGCAGGACAGCGGCCCGCCTGGGAGGTTGTGTCACCGCTGGACCCAGAGACTAAGGCCCTGCACTCCCAGTGGGCCAACCTCCGCTGTCATGAGGGCGTGGTGTATCGACAGTGGCAGACTCCAGCTGGGCAGCGGCACATTTGGCAGCTGCTGGTTCCTCGTCGACTCCGGCCCAAAGTACTCCAGCTGGTTCATGGGGCGGTAGGAGTGGGCCACTTCGGGGTGACAAAGACGCTGCAGCGTCTTCGGGCCCGGTTCTACTGGCCCGGCTGTCATCAGGACGTGGAGCTCCACGTTCATCGCTGCGACACATGCACAGCTCAGAAGGGACCAACTCAGCAATCCCACGCTCCCCTGCAGCAGTACCGGGTGGGAGCACCGATGGAGCGAGTGGGAGTGGACATCCTGGGCCCTTTCCCGACCACGGACCGGGGGAACCGCTACGTGCTGGTCGCGATGGATTATTTCACTAAGTGGCCAGAGGCGTACGCGGTCCCGGATCAGAGCGCCGCTACGACGGCATCAAAGCTGGTGGATGAAATGTTCTGTCAGTTTGGCGCACCGGAGGAGCTGCACAGCGATCAGGGTCGGAACTTCGAGGCGGAGGTCTTCGGAGAGGTCTGCAAACGGCTGGGCATCCGGAAGACCCGGACCACCCCACTGCATCCACAGAGCGACGGCCTGGTTGAACGATTTAACCGGACCCTCACCACCCAGCTCGCTATCCTAGTGGACCAGCGACAGCGAGACTGGGACCTGCATCTGCCTTTTGTTTTGTGGGCGTACCGGACGGCTGCTCAGGAATCTACCCGGTGCACCCCTGCGGCGCTCATGTTTGGACGCGAGCTGCGCACACCGGTGGATTTGGTATTCGGTTGCCCCCCTGAGCCGGAGGTGGAAGGAAAACCTGGATTGGATTATTTTTTTTGTTTGAAAGAACGTCTCCACACGGTGCACGAGCTGGCTCGAGAGGCCCTGGCAGCAGCGGGGGGTCGGCAGAAGCGAGCGTACGACTCCCGCTGCCAGGGGAGGGACTTTGCACCGGGAGATCGAGTCTGGGTTTTCTGCCCTGAGAGGAAGAGAGGACGATCACCGAAGCTGGCGAGCCAGTGGTCGGGGCCATGCGTGGTCCTGGAGAGACTGTCAGATGTGGTGTACAGGGTGAGGCTTAGAAAAAGGGACCGGGTTGTGGTCCTTCATCGTGACCGTCTCGCCCCGTATCGGCCATCTGCACCGCTGGTGGACGAACCGGAGCTTCCATCCCGGCCCGATACCCCGACCGAGACCCAGATGGACACTAGGGGGCCTGTACGTGTTGGCCACCGGTGCCGAAGACCGCCCCGACACCTGGATGAGTTTGTATTGGACTTTTAAATTGGACTTTAATTTTTCTGGGGACAGAAACCAGTCCGGGGGGGGGGGGGGCAGTGTAACGTTGGGGCCATGTTAAGTGAATTTCCCAGCATGCTTTGCCAGTTTGAAACGTTACTGTGTGTGTTAAATGTGTTATTTCTGAGTTATACTGCTGGGTCATTATAACTGCATTATAATGACCCAGCAGTGTTTAGCAGGATTAGGGCAAGATGTATCATGTGTGTGTAACCATGATTCAAACAGGGGTCTGTGAGAATGACCTCCCCTGCTCTGTGTACTAAGTGGCAAGTTGGGGTTGGGGTGTACAAAATAAATCTGGTTGATCACAGCCATCTGCTCCATTTTCTTTGTGTGAACCTTGCAGACGTCACAGTACATACAGTGCATCCAGAAAGTATTCACAGCCCTTCACTTTTTCCACATTTTGTCATGTTACAGCCTTATTCCAAAAGGGATTAAATTCATTTTTCCCTCAAAATTCTACACACAATACCCCATAATGACAATGCGGAAAAAAAAATTGAAATTTTTACAAATTTATTAAAAATAAAAAAACTAAGAAATCATCTGCACATATGTATTCACAGCCTTTGCCATGAAGCTCATAACTGAGCCCAGGTGCATCCTGTTTCCACTGATCATCCTTGAGATGTTTCTACAGCTTAACTGGAGTCCACCTGCAGTAAATTCAGTTGATTGGACATGATTTGGAAAGGCACACACCTGTCTATATAAGGTCCCACAGTTGACAGTGCATGTCAGAGCACAAACAGAGCATCAAGTCAAAGGAATTGTCTGTAGACCTCCGAGACAGGATTGTCTCGAGGCACAAATCTGGGGAAGGGTACAGAAAAATTTCTGCTGCTTTGAAGGTCCCAGTGAGTGCAGTGGCCTCCATCATCCGTAAATGGAAGAAGTTTGGACCAACCAGGACTCTTCCAAGAGCTGGCCGGCCATCTAGACTGAGTGATCGGGGGAGAAGGACCTCAGTCAGGGAGGTGACCAAGAACCTGATGGTCACTCTGTCAGAGCTCCAGCGTTCCCATGTGGAGATAGGAGAACCTTCCAGAAGGACAACCATCTATGCAGCAATCCACCAATCAGGCCTGCATGGTAGAGTGGCCAGATGGAAGCCACTCTTTAGTAAAAGGCACATGACAGCCTGCCTGGAGTTTGTCAAAAGGCACCTGAAGGATTCTCAGACCATGAGGAACAAAATTCTCTGGTCTGATGAGACAAAGATTGAACTCTCTGGCGTGAATACCAGGCATCATGTTTGGAGGAAACCAGGCACCACTCATAATCACGCCAATGGTGGTGGCAGCATCATGCTGTGGGGATGTTTTTCAGCAGCAGGAACTGGGAGACTAGTCAGGATAGAGGGAAAGATGAATGCAGCAATGTACAAAGACATCCTGGATGAAAACCTGCTCCAGAGTGCTCTTGACTTCAGACTGGAGCGATGGTTCATGTTTCAGCAGAACAACGACCCTAAGTACACAGCCAAGATATCAAAGAAGTGGCTTCAGGACAACTCTGTGAATGTCCTTGAGTGGCCCAGCCAGATCCCAGACTTGAATCCAATTGAACATCTCTGGAGAGATCTGAAAATGTCTGTGCACCGACACTTCCCATCCAACCTGATGGAGCTTGAGAGGTGCTGCAAAGAGGAATGGGTGAAACTTTCCAAAGACAGGTGTGCCAAGCTTGTGGCATCATATTCAAAAAGACTTGAGGCTGTAATTGCTGCCAAAGGTGCATCAACAAAGTATTGGGCAAAGGCTGTGAATACTTATGTACATGTGGTTTCTTAGCTTTTTATTTTTAATAAATTTGTAAAAATCTCAAAAAAACTTTATTCATGTTGTCATTATGGGGTATTGTGTGTAGAATTTTGAGGGAAAAAATGAATTTAATCCCTTCTGGAATAAGGCTGTAACAGAACAAAATGTGGAAAAGTGAAGCGCTATGAGTACTTTCCGGATGCACTGTATTTGTCCTGCAGCTGAAATAAAAGGTCATTTTACCAGAGTCGGTATAGATGTTTCCACCTTGTTGTCACACAAGAAGGTTAGCACAAATCCTCACACTCTCCAGCTCATCCCCTCTGTTATATGATTCCTTCACTATGGTTTCACTGATGGGGGAAAAAAAATCCCTCGTTTGGTAAAGAGAAACCACATTTTTTCCTTGCATTAAACTCTTTGGTCTGCAAATCCAAATGAGACGTTTCAGGCAGTGTTGTAGTCCTAGTTTCTGTAGGGAGAGGAGAACTCCTGTGCAGGAGGACTTTGCAGACCACAAGGTGAGAAAAATCCTACATAATGCATTAAAATAAAGGTCTAGCAGGTCCTCTCCAAGGAGGAGAAGAAGAGGTTCCCCACTGAGCCTCAGCACTAGGGCTGCCAACTGTCTGGGACATTCCGTTTATTGGACTTAGTATGTTTGTCCCGAGCAGGATGTGTGTTGTCCCATATATTTAAGGGCACCTGAATGAACGGGTCATGCTTCCTGTTCTCACTGTGTCTCTCATATGCAAATGCCCATACCAACTGCTGTGAATGCTCTTTCATGTATTGTTTGTAACTGGGTATATAAGCTGACCGAAATCCATGCTCACTCTCTCATTCCTTCTACTGCTGCTGACACACACATCTTGTGTCTCTTTGCTGGAGAGCCTCTGGGCTTGCCCATTGGGCGAGCTCCGTGATGGCGGCAAGATAATAAACCTATTTAAAACTTCACTTCGCTGCCTTTATTTTATCGTGCCGCTGCACTCTGAAGCCCAGGGGCCTACGAAGATCAGGGCCTATCATGAGCCAATGAAAAAGATTGTGTTATTAATTGGTCAAATTCTACAGTATCTCACAAAAGTGAGTACACCCCTCGAATTTTGTAAATATTTTATTATATCTTTTCATGGGACAACACTGAAGATATGACACTTTGATACAATGTAAAGTAGTCAGTGTACAGCTTGTATAACAGTGTAAATTTGTTGTCCCCTCAAAATAACTCAACACACAGCCATTAATGTCTAAACTGCTGGCAACAAAAGTGAGTACACCCCTAAGTGAAAATGTCCAAATTGTGCCCAATTAGCCATTTTCCCTCCCCGGTGTCATGTGCCTCTTTAGTATTACAAGGTCCTAGGTGTGAATGGGGAGCAGGTGTGTTAACCCTTTAGCTGCCAAATTCACCATGGTTCCTGGAGCAATGCAAGGCAACTCAAGCCCCCCCCCCCCAGTGGTCAAGAGTGGTAAACAATTTTGTAAATAAAATAGCTCAGATTTCCAAGGCTGTAACTTAAAAGTTACAAGAGATAATGGCTTACTGTCAATTAGAAAAGATGTATAATATGATCCAAAGTTCAGATAGGAATAAATTTATGCATCTATTGATGCATAAATAGATGCATAATTTATGCATCACGGCAGCTATATAAATTACATAACTCAGTCAAAAGTGGACTTTGGACACATTTACATAAAGAATGGTCCGGGGTTTTTTACGCTGATTTGTCTACAGGGGTATGTTTTTATCTAATCTTCAAAGTATATGAACCAGAAAATCAATAAAATGTCAAAAAAAACATATATTTCTCTTACCTGTTACTGGGAGGGGGGCTCTCCCGCCCACGTGGCCGGTCCGTTTTCGTCCATCGTAGCTGATGTTTCTGTGTTTGCTCAGCCATTTACACCGTGTACCACATCAACAAACTCTTATGATTACCCCACGTGAATTTCGTTTGTATTACATGGCTATTTTTTCTGTTTGGTGCATTTTTCCTGTGGGAATCCATGCAGCCCGTGGGCGCCACCATCTTGGTATGGGGAGCTCAGTTTTTTGTTACATTGACCTTGATGTAACACGTTTACTTAGTAATTTACACCCGTGTACCACATCTACAAATGTTTATGATTATCCCTCGTGAATTTCGTTTGTATTACGGGGCTATTTTTCCCGTTTCATGCAGTTTCCGTCATCATCGCTGCTGCGATCACCGATCGTGAAGGCATACACATTGGTGTGTGAGCTCAAAGCGGAAAAAGGAAGAATAATAATGAAGATTTCTCCTTCTTTGCTATATTCCATGTCAGCCATGATTCCTTTGGCGCGTGTCTGCCACCTTCTAAACTGTCAGATCAATAGAGATTAGTTCAAATTCTCAGTATAGCCGGGGGACGTCAATAAGTTGACACGTGCAGTTGCTGCACTGTGCCACTGGGGGCGCGTGACCCGTCCATTTAATATGGGCAATTAACCTGTTGCACTTCGGTGTACCGTGGGCGGACACATCTCTGCGTCCTAGGGCACACGAGGGCGTCCTAGGACACACAGTGAGGCACTGAAAAAAAAAAAACAACTGCATTTCCGTTCTTCCACTACAGACACAGCCGCGAACAGAAAGCCAAAGGAGTGCTTTGATTGGTTTAGATGTGATTGACCTTTCATTCGACTAATAAGAGCCTTGAATTGGGTTTCTGAAACCTTGAAGAACCAATGACTGAAAACCTAGCAAGAAGGGCCCGCCTACCAACGGCTGCGAATACAGCGAGCCAATTGAAGCACAGAAGTTTGAAAGCATGCCTCCCTTGCATAAAATCTGTTTTGTTTTAGCCGCTGGGTGACACACACGCGTGTGCCAGTCTTTTTTTCTTACTATTGTTCTTATTTGTTTTGAAAAATCGTTCGCCAAAACCGCAATCATGGAAGCGCAAAACCGCAATAATGGAATTATGCTTTGACCGGGTCGCGTGACCAAAACCACGAGTCCGTAACAAGCGGACCAGCGTCATGTTCGTCTGACAATGAGGAAGAGAAGTTCGCCAGCGACACTGCTGTTGTGGACAGGTAAGTGTTATAAGCTAAATTATTCTTTATCCCTGAAAATTGTAATCAAAAATGACTTTTGACTGATCGGTAAATTACAACTGTGCGTAGTAGACCGCGGCGCACCGTGACCGCGGCGCACCGGGCGATGTCCGTCCTCTGTAGCGGAGGTGAGTGGGGGGTGGGAGTTGTTATCTTCTACATTACAAATTTTTTAGTATAATTTTTAGTGCACTGTAGGTTATTTTTTCTTGTAAAAAAAAGCCACACATTTTTTACGTGGCATGCTTCTTTGTGTGTGGGGGCTTGTTTGTTCATTCATTCATTCATGAATGAATAAACAAACCCCCCCACACACACACACACACACACACACAGCCCTTCACCTTTCATTAGAGCCCAAGATGAAACTTCTATATTGAATCATTCAAAAGTTACAGACGTTTTTCCAAACTGTGCCATTTGGCAAAATTTGGCACAGTTCAAAAACGCCTGGGAACTACCTGTGAAAAAAGCTGTGTAATATATTCATTTTTTGTGGTATTGTTACAAAATTTTGACCTCAGCTGGATAACACTTGGTTCTACATTTCTGTTGCATTTTCCAGCCCGTATCTGACAGTTGTGTGTTATTTGCAAGCATTTGTATCCAAAAAAACACCCAGGCCAAATTTATTTTCTTCAAGTTCAGTATGTTTAGATGACTGTTACTCAGTGGCCGGAGCACTTAGAGAGATTATGACTGTTTTGCCAAAAAATTCAAAGTGTTTTCTTTTAAATGAGACCAACCCCATGAAGATGCTGCAGAGGGTTGAAGAACAGCTTTTGATTTACTTTGGGTACGTTATTTTTTGGCGCTTTTAGGGAAATTGACCAGAGTGCAAGGGGTTAAAGGGTTATATTTGATGTTATCGCTCTCACACTCTCTCATACTGGTCACTGGAAGTTCAACATGGCACCTCATTGCAAAGAACTCTCTGAGGATCTGAAAAAAAGAATTGTTGTTCTACATAATGATGGTCTAGGTTATAAGAAGATTGCCAACACCCTGAAACTGAGCTGCAGCACGGTGGCCAAGACCATACAGCGGTTTAACAGGACAGGATCCACACAGAACAGGCTTCGCCATGGTCGACCAAAAAAGTTGAGTGTACGTGCTCAGCATCATATCCAGAGGTTGTCTTTTGAAAACAGACGTATGAGTGCTGCCAGCATTGCTGCAGAGGTTGAAGGAGAGGGGGGTCAGCCTGTCAGTGCTAGGACCATACACCACACACTGCATCAAATTGGTCTGCATGGCTGTCATCCCAGAAGGAAGCCCCTTTTAAAGATGATGCACAAGAAAGCCCGCAAACAGTTTGCTGAAGACAAGCAGATTAAGGACATGGATTACTGGAACCATGTCCTGTGGTCTGATGAGACCAACATAAACTTATCTGGTTCAGATGGTTTCAAGCATGTGTGGCAGCAACCAGGTGAGGAGTACAAAGAAAAGTGTGTCTTGCCTATAGTCAAGCATGGTGGTGGGAGTGTCATGGTTTGGGGCTGCATGAATGCTGCCGGCACTGGGGAGCTACAGTTCAATGAGGGAACCATGAATGCCAACATGTACTGTGACATACTGAAGCAGAGCATGATCCATAGGGCAGTATTCCAACATGATAACCACCCCAAACACACCTCCAAGATGACCACTGCCTTGCTAAAGAAACTGAGGGTAAAGGTGATGGACTGGCCAAGCATGTCTCCAGACCTAAACCTTATTGAGCATCTGTGGGGCATCCTCAAACAGAAGGTGGAGGAGCGCAAGGTCTCTAACATCCACCAGCTCGTGATGTCGTCATGGAGGAGTGGAAGAGGATTCCGGCGGCAACCTATGAAGCTCTAATGAACTCCATGCCCAAGAGAGTTAAGGCAATGCTGGAAAATAATGGTGGCCACACAAAATATTGACCCTTTGGGCACAATTTGGACATTTACACTTCGGGGTGTACTCACTTTTGTTGCCAGCGGTTTAGACATTAATGGTTGTGTGTTATTTTGACGGGACAGCAAATTTACATTGTTATACAAGCTGTACACTGACTACTTTACATTGTATCAAAGTGTCATATCTTCAGTGTTGTCCCATGAAAAGATATAATAAAATATTTACAAAAATGTGAGGGGCGTACTCACTTTTGTGAGAAACTGTATTTCATTCATGAACGTTATTTCTACTTCTCATCAGACGTTATTTCTGCTTCCGGCGCAACACAAGTCGGCTGCCTTTTTGCAACAGTGGCTCAATTCTAAGTTTTTCTTCCTATTTCTTATTTACTATTTGGCTTCCCTGGTCAAATTTTCTGATCCGTCAACACCTTATCCATCACGAACACACAGATCGCCCCAAATGTCTCCCGAGCCTGTGAAGGGAGCCAGTGTTTGTAGCAGGAGACGGTACAACAGGGACCAGCTGTTAGCACTTAACCGCACCACATTGCTAATGCAAAAACTCGACATACCTCACATCTTCAACCTGAGCCTGAAGCTGGGGAGGGTACCACAGCTGTGGAAAACATCTTGTGTGGTACCCGTACCAAAGACTTCCCACCCCAGAGACTTGAACAGCTACAGACCAGTGGCCCTCACTTCTCACCTGATGAAGACCCTGAAGAGACTGCTCCTTGCCTACCTCCGCCCCCTGGTGGGACCAGCGATGGATCCACTCCAGTTCGCCTACCAGCTTGGCATTGGGGTGGAGGATGCAGTGATCTTCCTCCTACATCATTTCCTGTCCCACCTGGAGAAGCCTGGGAACACGGTGAGGATCATGTTCTTTGACTTCTCCAGTGCTTTCAACACCATCCAACTGGTGAGCCTGAAGGACAAGCTACTGTGCGCAGGGGTGGACCAGCACCTGTCATCGTGGATCCTGGACTACCTCACAAACCGGCCACAGTTTGTGAGAACCCAGGATTGTGTGCCCGACATGATCATCTGCAGTTCGGGGGCCCCCCATTGAACAGTTCTGGCTCCCTTCCTGTTCACCCTTTATACTGCGGACTTCTCACACAACACAACACACTGCCATCTACAGAAGTTCTCTGACGACTCTGCGATCGTCGGCCTCATCTCTGATGGAGATGAAGCTGAGTACAGAGGACTTATCCAGGACTTTGTGGACTGGTGCCATCGGAACTGCCTCCAGATCAGCGTGATGAAAACTAAGGAACTGGTGGTGGACTGCCACAGGCAAGGACAACCCCTCACAGCACCAGTAAACATCCAGGGAACAGACACTGAGATGGTGACATCTACCTGGGTGTTCATTTGAATAAAAAACTGGACTGGTCACACAATACCGACGCACTCTACAAGGGACAAGAGGTGCTCCTGAAGACCTTCTGCTATTCGGTGGTGGCATCAGCCATCACATTTGGAGTGGTCTGTTGGGGCAACGGCATCACAGCAGCCGACAGGAAGAGACTGAATACACTGATCAAGAAAGCTAGCTCTGTCTGGGCAGTGCCTCGACCCAGTGGAGGAGATAGGAGAGAGGAGAATGGTGGCTAAACTGTCGTCTCTGGTGGAGTCCGAGTCCCACACTATGCAGGACATGCTGAACACACTGAGGAGCTCATTTAGCAGTAGACTACATCATCCTAAGTGCGACCGAGAGGTTTGGCAGGTCCTTCCTACCTACGGCTGTCAGACTGTATGACCTAAGCAAGGCTGCTCGCAGAGATCGTAAAAAAAAACCAAAAACTTTATGACCTAATAAGTATTGAATGCAAAAGACGCAACAAACTTGCCCAATAATGGTCCCCTCCATTATACAATTAGGACAATATCAATCGCTACGGAGGGTGACAACTAGGCTGATTCAAATACAAAATATGCTGTATGGGTACATATTCATACTATGTGGGGTAACTGAATAGACCGTTATGCTGTTTATTCCATCTAGCTACAATGCGTCACACTGTGTATATATATTTATGTGTACATATGTATAGTCACTGCTCTTATTATCTTCTAAATTATTGCTCTGAGTGTTGCTATCCCTGTGCTGTTGCAATCCTGGAATTTCCCCATTGTGGGACTAATAAAGGCTTATCTTATCTTATTTTGGCTTATTTTTTTAATAGTTTATTATCCACCTTATTCCTAGCCCCCTGATGCCTTGCGTGAATTATGGGTGCAAATTCCGCTACTAGTTTAGAACGTGTGGTTGTCACTGAAATGGGACACTTTTCCTTTTTAAAAAACAATGACTTTGGCATCAAAAATGTGGGAACACGGCCTTTTGCACCTCAAAAAGAGTAATATAATCATGCCACTTCCCACGACTATGGAGGGATGGGAAGATGACCCTAAAAAGTGGCCTCGCAGACAGTAGCTCCATTAGTTAGCTCTGCTGCTAAGATGCTAACGCTGTAAACAAATAAAAGCTCTGAGATACATCAGTGTCTCCACAGCAATAAAGTTGGTCACATTTTGTTAAAAGATGTTGGATGTAATCAAATTTACCTTAGAGCAGACGTAGAATCTAGTCAGAGCCACAAAGAACCACAACAGCATGCTCAGGTGTTTCAATGTCAGGGTAAATACAGACAGCTGCAGCTGTTTATTTTACCCCAAAATTAAAATGCCCATGCTGCTGTCATGCCGTGAATGCTTGTTATTTAACTTAACACATACAGACATTTTCTGACAATTGTTCAAAATTTTATTGATCTATATTTTGTGATCATTTAAAAATTAATGCATGTAGAAGTTGTTAATATCAAGCCCATATCATTCCAAGGCAGTGCAACGAATGCAAAAAACCCCCCAAAAAACTATCTGATATCTTTCTTAAATCGTTAAGCCTTAGGAAGCAAACTGCTACTATTTTTTATTTATTATTTTTCTTCATGCAGCCTTGCATCTGGTGACATATATGATGCATAAACATCAGATCTGTGACATTCACACAAGTGAAAACATACCTGGTGCTCTTGCGTCTGTACCACCGATCACACCAACAGTCCTCTTTAGTTTTCAGTGCATCATCTACGCATTGCCGATGAGAAGCCTCCATTTATAGTCTATGGCACAACCACGAACACCAGCAACAAGTACCAGAACTATACCAAAACATTCAAAAAATACAAAAACTACAAGTGAAGAGTTCATTTGCAAAAACAGATTAGTCCAATTGGTTTAATAATGAGAAAACAACTTTTCATCTGTTGGTTTATATGTTAGTATTTCTAATTCAGCTTCTAAGACATGGTCACTTGAAATACGAGTATCTCAGATATAATAAAAAATTGAGCATCAGCTCATTGTTATTTTTTTGGCAGTTTGTGAGTACAAAAAAGTCCACAACACATACTTTTGCAAAAACAGACATGTCCCGAAAACCATGCTAGTTTGTCCGGTGAACGCATCACTGGTTCATCTGCTTCATCAAAATTATCCGCATTTGACATAAAATGCAACAAAACTGTAAAAAAAAAAAAAAAAAAAAAAAACTGGCAGGGAAATCAAGCAAAGCGAGTAGACCCAAGTAGGGGTCTCTGCAGAACGCTGCTGCAGCAGATGGACACATGACTGGCTGGTCTCAGCAGCTAGACACGTGATTGGCTGATCCTCGCTGCACCATTGAGCACGTCACCCAAATATCAAGCGCTGATTTGCCGTGTGTGGAGTTATCTGGTGTTGTAAAAACAGGGTCCCTGCGTTTATCGACTTTTGAAAAAAAAAACATGAACTTTGTAGTGTATATTACATGGACAAAATTGTTGGTACCCCTCTGTTAATGAAAGAAAAACCCACAATGGTCACAGAAATAACTTGAATCTGACAAAAGTGGTAATAAATAAAAATTCTATGAAAATTAACCAATGAAAATCAGACAATGCTTTTGAATTGTGGTTCAACAGAATTATTTTAAAAAAACAAACTCATGAAACAAGACTGGATAAAAATAATGGTACCCCTAGAAAAGATTGAAAATAATGTGACCATAGGGACATGTTCAACCAAGATGTGTCCTCTAATTAACATCACAGGTGTCTACAAACTTGTAATCAGTCAGTCGGCCTATTTAAAGGGTGACAAGTAGTCACTGTGCTGTTTGGTGACATGGTGTGTACCACGCTAAACTTGGACCAGAGGAAGCAAAGGAGAGAGTTGTCTCAGGAGATTAGAAAGAAAGTTATAGACAAGCATGTTAAAGGTAAAGGCTATAAGACCATTTCCAAGCAGCTTGATGTTCCTGTGACTACAGTTGCACATATTATTCAGAAATTTAAGATCCACGGGACTGTAGCCAACCTCCCTGGACGTGGCCGCAGGAGGAAACTTGACGAAAAATGGAAGAGACAAATAATACGAATGGTAACAAAAGAGCCCAGAACAACCTCTAAAGACATTCATGGTGAACTCCAACGTCAAGGTACATCAGTGTCAGATCGCACCATCCGTCGTTGTTTGAGCCAAAGTGGACTTCATGGGAGATGACCAAGGAGGACACCACTGTTGAAAACAAATCATAAAAAAGCCAGACTGGAATTTGCCAAACTGCATGTTGACAAGCCACAAAGCTTCTGGAAGAATGTCCTATGGACAGGCGAGACAAAACTGCAACTTTTTGGCAAGGCACATCAGCTCTATGTTCACAGACGCAAAAATGAAGCATACCAAGAAAAGAACACTGTCCCTGCTGTGAAACATGGAGGAGGTTCTGTTATGTTCCGGGGCTGCTTTGCTGCATCTGGCACAGGGTGTCTTGAATCTGTGCAGGGTACAATGAAATCTCAAGACTATCAAGGTATTCTAGAGAGAAATGTGCTGCCCAGTGTCAGACAGCATGGTCTCAGTCGCAGGTCATGGGTCTTGCAACAGGATAATGACCCAAAACACACAGCTAAAAACACCTAAGAATGGCTAAGAGCGAAACACTGGACTATTCTAAAGTGGCCTTCTATGAGCCCTGATCTAAATCCTATTGAACATCTGTGGAAGGAGCTGAAACATGCCGTCTGGAGAAGGCACCCTTCAAACCTGAGACAACTGGAGCAGTTTGCTCATGAGGAGTGGGCCAAAATACCTGCTGAGAGGTGCAGAAGTCTCATTGACAGTTACAGAAATTGTTTGATTGCAGTGATTGTCTCAAAAGGTTGTGCAACAAATTATTAAGTTAAGGGTACCATCATTTTTGTCCAGGCCTGTTTCATGAGTTTGTTTTTTAAAATAATTCTGTTGAACCACAATTCAAAAGCATTATCTGATTTTCATTGGTTAATTTTCATAGAATTTTTATTTATTACCACTTTTGTCAGATTCAAGTTATTTCTGTGACCATTGTGAGTTTTTCTTTCATTAACAGAGGGGTACCAACAATTTTGTCCACGGCTGTAACAGCGGATATAGCGGATTTTTTAGAAAAAAAAACAATCTGAACTTCTATAAGTAGGTAATGTGAACAGTTGTTTGTTGTACAGAGGGAAATTTTCTTGGAAGTGGAACTCTTCAAGTGCTGAAATTAGCTGCCACTTGAGTGCAAAACACGTATGTGGACTACACATTAAAATGACTTTGAAAAACTTTTAAGAACGCTATTTTAAATGCCCCACTACTCCACTCTTGCTGACTGATTTAACACTACTTCATCCAAAACTGGAAGTTGCGCCCATAATCGTTTCTACAGCAATGCCCTCAGGAATAAGGTGGATACTCTGAATTGGACAGCTCCCCGATTAGCACCGGTTAGCAGCCGTTAGCAGCGTGACTCATTCTGGATTAATTTTGAGCTTGATGCACCGCTTGTGCTATCAACCACTCAAACCACACACCCTTGTCTCTGATAATGCTTTATTTGAACATTAAAACAGTAATATTCAGCCAATATTTGTGAGTACATTACTTAGTCCGACAACTGAAGCAAAAAGTTATCATTAGCCTCAAACATGCTGTAATGGAGTCAATAAAAGCATTCACACTTGGCTTGGTGATGTAAGTAGAGGGCCAAACCCAGATGGCTGTATGTTCAACCACTGAGTTGGATGTCACCAGTTGGTCTTCATTGCCTGTCACCTTGGTCACAGTTGTTATTGGTTGACAGGACTTAGTAGTGGCATATTGGTCATATTCCCTTGATGACCACTAGTGTGTCATGGTGCATTCAGCCTAAACGGGAAGTGAAAATTCACGTCCTTTTACTTGCACAAGTAAGGCCTCGGTGAATCCCCAAAATGCCATCATGTTTAGGTTTACAATGTTATCCGGCAGAGCTCACAGTTGGGAAAATGTCTCTGCCTCCTCCAGAAGCTGCACCTGGATGATGGTCATTTACAGCACTTTCAGCTTTAGGACTGTGACTAGGATTCTTCTTTGACTTGGCACAGAGGCGTCGTCTCTTCGAATTTAGTCTGCTGGTAGGATCATTAGCTTCCCCAGGCGAGCCCGGGTACTGGCGGAGGGCGCGACGAGAACGCTGAACTGCAGCATTAACTCCAAGGATGCTCCAAAAAGTTAAAGATTCTCCTCACTTACCAATCCATGCAGATATCTACACCCCACCCACTGCCCGACTTTCATCCAGACGGCCGATTTGGAAAAACCCTCCCCCAGCTGACTTTACCATCCAGACAGCTTGGCAAGAGGAATGGGAGACCAAGGAGGTCCCAAACAAACAGCTGGTGATAAACCCCAACCAACAGGTCCCGGGCACCAACCTCCCAAGGAGACAGTGGTCTACACTCAATCGCTTCAGGACTGGACATGGCCCCTGCTTGGCCAGCCTTCACAGATGGGGCAGTAGCCCTAGCCCACTGTGCGCATGTGGAGAGGAGCAAACAATGGAACACATCATAGAGGCTTGCCCGCTCCAAAGACTGGAAGGAGGATTACACACCCTCCATACAGCAAACCAGGAGGCAACTGCTTGGCTTAAGGACTTTGCATTCGCTAAATAAATAAATAAATTTACAGCACTAAATTGCGTGTATTCCTGCCTTTGCATTGGCTTTATATGTAATCACGCCCCACAAAAAATTCATTTCGCTTTGGTCTATACACACCATTAGTCCTGCAAATGGTACTTTGTCCCCACCACAAGAGGTGTTGCTGATAGAAGCTGTGTCAATATATAAAAAAGTGCATAATAGGTTTTTTTTTAAGTGTAAGAACACAGGAATGGGTTAATACTGCTGTTTCTAAAGTACTGCAATCTGCTTGGCAATAATCACTCATTTTGACTGATTCACTACTGAGTGAAATCACTGTTTCGTATCATTATTTCTGCAGTGCATGGCTAACAATAAACAATACCCTCACTTCTTTCCAGGAGAAACTAATAGTCTGTCCTGTGAGGCGGAACAGATTGCGCCATGTCTCCAGACCACACAAAAGCCTCCAAACTGTTGTTTAGGTTTATTGCTTATCTTTCACCCAAACACCGATTATGTAGATATTATTTCACCAGTTTAGTCAGCAAGTTCATGTTAGTGGAATAATGCATTGTCTATTGTTTCAGTCACTTTAACCTCCTCTGTGTGTGTCCACAACATAACAAAACTTATAGAAAGTACATGGCAGACTAAATGGGTGGATTCACTGTGTTCACCCTGAAAAAGCAGGTTTCTTCACTAATCTGTGCAGCACTTTTGCTTTTACTGCTGGAGCTGATTTCAGCCAATTTCCTGCAGTGCACTGGCGAATCTACACAGGAGCTGCTGTGGCAGAAAATCACACTTTCATGATTCCCTGTGATCCCTGACCAACAGTCCAGAGTTGGGGAGTAATGAATTACAACATCTTGGTGTACTCAAGTACTTTTTCACTATTTTGTACAAATCCCAATTCCAGTGAAGTTGGGGTATTGTGTAAAACGTAAATAAAAAACCAAATACAATGATTTGTAAACCCTTTTTAAATTATATTCAATTGAATACACTACAAAGACAAGATATTTAATGTTCAAACTGATAAACTTTATTTTTTATTTTTTCAAATATTCACTCATTTTGAATTTGATGCCTAAAACACGTTTCAAAAAAGCTGGGAGAGGGGCACGAAAAGACTGGTAAAGTTGAGGAATGCTCAAAAAACACCTTTTTAAGATAAGATAAGATAAGATAAGCCTTTATTAGTCCCACAATGGGGAAATTCCAGGATTGCAACAGCACAGGGATAGCAACACTCAGAGCAACAATCAGAAGGCAAGAAAAAAAAAAAAAACAAGCAAGCAAGAGCAGCTAATATACATATGTACATATTACTATAAAATATATACGTATATATACACACACAGAGACACACAGTGCAGAGCATTGTAGCTGGATGGAATAAATATATGAATATGTAAACACACAGTGCGGAGCATTGTAGCTAGATGGAATAAATATGTGAATATATAAACACCCACAGTACGGAGCAATGTAGCTAGATGGAATAATATGTAGATATATAAACACACAGTGCGGAGCATTGTAGCTAGATGGAATAAATATATAGATATATAAATATAAACACACCCAGTGCGGAGCATTGTAGCTAGATGGAATAAATATGTAAATATATAAACACACACAGTGCAGAGCATTGATGCTAGATGGGATGAAACAGCACAACCGTCTACTTAGTTATCATACATGGTATGATTATGTGCCCATACATATTCTCACTCTCCATAGCGACCGGTATTTTCCTAGTTGTATGCCGGAGGGGACCATTGTGTAAGTCTATTGCATCTTTGCATTCAAAAAAACTATTAGTTTGTTACGTCTTTTTGCTATCTCTGCGAGCAGCCCTGCTTAGGTTGTACAGTCTGACAGCCGTTGGTAGGAAGGACCTGCGAAACCTCTCGGTTGTGCACCTGGGATGATGTAGTCTGCTGCTAAATGAGCTCCTCAGTGCATTCAGTATGTCCTGCATAGGGTGGAACTCGGACTCCAGCAGAGATGACAGTTTAGCCACCGTCCTTCTCTCTTCTATCTCCTCCACCGGATCAAGGCGCTGCCCCAGGACAGAGCTAGCTTTCTTGATCAGTTTGTTCAGTCTCTTCCTATCGGCTGCAGTAATGCCACTGCCCCAGCAGACCACTCCAAAAGT
Organism: Pholidichthys leucotaenia; assembly: GCA_020510985.1. Lineage (NCBI taxonomy): Eukaryota > Metazoa > Chordata > Actinopteri > Cichliformes > Pholidichthyidae > Pholidichthys > Pholidichthys leucotaenia. Next base: position 412,805,042 of record CM035837.1, on the reverse strand, counting down.
GATGGCTGATGCCACCACCGTGTCATAGAATGTCTTCAGCAGCGCGCCTTGTACACCAAAAGACCTGAGTCTCCTCAGCAGGAACAGCCTGCGCTGTCCCTTCTTGTAGAGTGCGTCAGTATTGTGTGACCAGTCTAGTTTATTGTTCAGATGAACACCCAGGTACTTGTAGGATGTCACCATCTCGATGTCTGTTCCCTGTATATTTACTGGTGCTGTGAGGGGTTGTCCTTGCCTGCGACAGTCCACCACCAGCTCCTTAGTTTTCCTCGCGTTGATCTGGAGGCAGTTCCGATGGCACCAGTCCACGAAGTCCTGGATAAGCCCTCTGTACTCAGCTTCATCTCCATTGGAGATGAGGCCAACGATCGCAGAGTCATCAGAGAACTTCTGTAGATGGCAGTGTGTTGTGTTGTGTGAGAAGTCCGCAGTATAAAGGGTGAACAGGAAGGGAGCCAGCACCGTTCCCTGGGGGGCCCCCGTGCTACTGATAATCGTGTCGGACACACAGTCCCGGGTTCTCACAAACTGAGGCCGGTTCGTGAGGTAGTCCAGGATCCACGATGACAGGTGCTGGTCCACCCCTGCGCGCAGCAGCTTGTCCTTCAGGATCATCGGTTGGATGGTGTTGAAAGCACTGGAGAAGTCAAAGAACATGATCCTCACCATATTCCCGGGCTTCTCTAGGTGGGACAGAGAACGGTGAAGGAGGAAGATCACCGCATCCTCCACCCCAATGCCATGCTGGTAAGCGAACTGAAGTGGATCCATCGCTGGTTCCACCAGGGGGCGGAGGTGAGCAAGGAGCAGTCTCTCCAGGGTCTTCATCAAGTGGGACGTCAAGGCCACCGGTCTGTAGCTGTTCAGGTCTTTGGGGTGGGAAGTTTTTGGTACAGGTACCACAGAAGATGTTTTCCACAGCTGTGGTACCCTCCCCAGTTTCAGGCTCAGGTTGAAGATATACGTCACAATCCCACACAGCTGGTCTGCACAGGACTTGAGGAGCTTTGCGCTGATGCCGTCCGGTCCCGACGCCTTCCTCGCCTTGATCTTCCTTAGCTCCGTCCTCACCTGGGTCCTGGTCAGGGTCAGGATGGGGGGCTGTGTGTTGGGAGTGGGGGGGTGTTGGTGGAGTGGGGGGTGGGCAGCAGGACTTGATTTCTTTAGAGGCAGCAGTGGTTGTTGTGCAGACAGGGGGGAGGGCGGTTGGTCAAACCTATTGAAAAACAGATTCAGGTTGTTCGCCCACTCCCTGCCCCCCGTGGCCTGGGGGGAGGTATTCTGGAGCCCAGAGATGGTTTTGAGGTTTCTCCAGACCCCGCTGATGTCGCTCTGTTGCAGCTTGTCCTCCATCTTCTTCCTGAAGCTGTCCTTGCCTACTCTGATCTTTCTCCTCAGCTCCCTCTGTACGGACTTCAGCATCTCCCTATTCCCCGACCTGAAGATCCTCTTCTTCTCTCTCAGAAGTGTTTTTATCTCAGGGTTGATCCAGGGTTTGTTGTTTGAGTGACGCCGTATGGTCTTGGTGGGAACGGATTTGTCCACACAGAAGCTGAGGTAGTCCGTGAAGGTGTGAATGAGGCCATCGATGTCCTCACCATGTGGATAGCAGAGCTGCTTCCAGGCGGTGGCTTTGGAACATTCCACAGATGAAAAGGTTAATTGCAAACAGCTGAGTGTCATGATTGGGTATAAAAGGAATGAAAGTCTCAGCCGTTTACAGGTAAGGATGGGACGAGGTTCACCACTTTGTGAACAACTGCGTGGGCAAATAGTGTAACAGTTTAAGAACATTTCTCAACATATAATTGCAAAGAATTCAAGGATTTCATCATCTGCAGTCCATTATATCATCAAAAGATTCAGAGAATCTGGACAAATTTCTGGACGTAAGCAATAAGGCTGAAAACCAACACTAAATGACTGTGACTTTCGATCCCTCAGGCGGCACTGCATTAAAAAACTATATCACTGTGTACAGGATATTATCACATGGGCTCAGGAACACTTCAGAAAACCATTCTCAGTTAACACAGTTCGTCGCTACATCTACAAGTGCAAGTTAAAACTCTTACCATGCAAAGCGAAAGCCATATATCAACAACATCCAGTTAGTGCTAGCTTTGCTGCAGGACTAAGGCTAGTTCTTACTATTTTCGATATAGTCTGTATACCCGCACTATACATTCATCTTGGTCTGAGAGGTTATGTTAGCCTATTTTACTATATTGTGGAGAGAAGAATAACCAGGTCAAGCGTTCAGAGCAGAGGAAACTTTATTCTTCTCCCTCTCACATCCACCAGAATCAAAAGCCTTAAAAACTCAGGTTGCAGGCACTCTCTTTTATATCACAACACTCCTCTGCTACCTGAGGTGCTGGATTAACACATCAATCCCCCATGACAATTCCCCTTGTCCCCCAGCACCTTTGATCTGCCATGCCCTTCAGTCTGAGGGAAAACTATTGAGTGGGTCCCCCACACCGCACCCCCCCCCCCCAGACTCTCAGACTGAGTCTTAACCCGCATGTCCTTTGGGCCTCAGCCTCCGTCCATAGCTGCTGTAATGGGGGGTCTTCGGCTCCGAGGCGCTGCTGTGCCGGTGGGGGGTTCCTGGGGGTGTGTCCGTCTGCGGGGGGACAATGGGGGGGGGGCACCTTCAGCATGCTCATGTGACTGATTGACAAGTCATTTACCTGGGGAGTTCTCAGTGGTGGTCTTCTGCGCTGAGGAGCTCAGGCCAACACCACCTGTTTGTCTGCTAAAACAAAGGCGGGCTTAAGCCTGTCTATACAGATTGTCTCCCGGCGACCCCCCAAGTCTAACACACAATGTTTGTCCCCGGGTTCCAGCACTCTGAACGGGCCATCATAGGCCAGGCGCAATGGGGTCCGGTGGGCATCATGCCTGACAAATACGAACGACGTGTCCTTCAAGGTCTTTGGCACAAAAGCGTGGGGAAAATAGTGGTGGGCCAGGCCGGGTAGCGTCCCTGCCTCTGCGCTATGCCGTGAACGCGGGGACGAATCGGTGTTCAGCGCGGGGTCATCCGGCAAAAATTCCCCGGAGAGCCGCAGCGGCTGGGAAAAAAAACAGCTCTGCTGCGGTGGCTGCCAAATCCTCCTTCAGTGCTGAACGCAACCCAAATAGAACACATGGCAACCGGTCCACCCAATTTGCATCCGTAAGCGAAGCGCTGAGCGCTGCTTTAAGTGACCTATGGAAACGCTCGCATAACCCATTGGCCTGTGGATTGTACGTGGTCGTGTGATGAATTGTGACGTCCAGGCTCCGGGCCATCGTGGACCAGAGGTTGGAAACAAACTGCGGGCCCCGATCAGACGTGATGTCTGAAGGGGCGCTGAAACATGCCACCCATGTTGTCAAAAAAGCGCGTGCCACATCTGCGGATGCAGTGGAAGCTAGCGGGACTGCTTCGGGCCAGCGCGTGGTGCGGTCCACCACTGTCAGGAGGTCCGTGAACCCCTGCGATGGTGGGAGGGGACCCATGAGGTCCACGTGAACGTGGTCGAACCGCTTAGCCGGGATATGGAACAGCTCCAAGGGGGCCTTTGTGTGCCTGTGCACTTTGGCTCGTTGGCACGCTACGTAGGCTGCCGCCCACTGTTTCACCTGTTTGCACAGGCTCGGCCAGATGAACTTCACTCCCACCATTTTGACTGATGCGCGCACTCCTGGGTGCGCCAGGGAGTGAACTGACTCAAAAACGTGGCAGCACCAAGCGCGTGGGACCACCAGGCACGGGCGGCCCGTGGAGAGGTCACAGATTAGGGGGGGCCCCCCGTCCTGCAGTATTCTGCTCTCCAGCCTTAACCCTGTTGGTCCAGACTGGAGCACGCAAACGTCCGCATCGCTGATTTGCTCAGTGGCAATGGCCGTGTAATCTATCCCCACGTAGACTGGGGCCACTAATACGCGTGAGAGGCAGTCCGCCACCACGTTGAGTTTACCGGCCACATGCTGAATGTTGGTCGTAAACTCCGAGATCGCAGCCAGCTGTCTCTGCTACTGGCCCGACCATGGTTCCGAAACCTTGGCCATCGCGTACGTTAGCAGCTTGTGGTCCACGAACACAGTGAAGGTGTGCCCTTCCAGCCAGAACTGGAAGTGGCATATGGCCAGGTGGAGAGCCAGTAACTCTATGTTGAATGTGCTGTATTTACGCTCACTGTCATGCAAAGACCTGCTAAAAAAGGCGAGTGGTGCCAAGAACCGGCGACGTGCTGCTCCACGACGGCCCCTATGGCCACGTCCGAGGCATCGGTAGTGAGCGCTATCCGAGCCACCGGGTCCAGGTGCGCCAGCAGTGCGGCGTTCGCCAGGGCTGTTTTAACCTCGGAAAACGCCTGCTCTCGCTCAGGAGGCCAGTCGACTCTGTCCGCTGGTTTCCATTTCATAAGCGCGATGTACAATGGCTGCATAAGCTGAGCTGCACGGGGGAGGAAACGGTTATAAAAGTTAACCATCCCCAAAAACTCCTGCAGCGCCCTGACCGTCTGAGGCTGGGGAAAATCTACCACCGCGCGCACTTTGTCCGATAAGGGTATCGTGCCCTCCGGTGAGATGCGGTGGCCCAAAAAATCGATTCCCGTCACCCCGAACTGGCACTTCGCCTGGTTGATTATTAATCCATGCTCCTCTAACCTCTGGAAAACTGTCCTGAGGTGGGCTACGTGTTCATCCTCAGACGTGCTGGCCACCAGGATGTCGTCCAGGTAAACGAACACAAACGACAGATCACGCAACACTGCATCCATCATGCGTTGGAATGTCTGCGCCGCGCCTTTTAACCCGAAAGGCATGCGTAAAAACTCAGAAAGACCAAACGGGGTTATTACTGCCATTTTAGGTATGTCCTCAGCGCACACCGGGACGTGGTGGTAACCGTGGACCAGGTCTATCTTGGAAAAAATGCGTGCCCCGGTGAGGTGAACGGAAAAATCTTGAATATGCAGGATGGGGTAGCGGTCGTGCGCTGTGGCGTTATTTAATCTGCGGAAATCTCCGCACGGTCGCTACGATCCCTTGGCCTTAGGAACCATATGTAGCGGGGATGCTCGTGGGCTGTTTGAGCGCCTGATGATGCCAAACTTTTCTAAGTTGGCAAACTCCTCGTGAGCTATGGCCAGTTTAGTTGCGTCCAGGCAGCAAGGTCGTGCAAAAACGGGCAGCCCCATGGTGGTAATGAAGTGCTCCACCCCGTGTTTAGTGACGGTTGCCAAAAATGTCGGGACCGTGAGTGCTGGGAACTGGGTGAGTAGTGTGTGGAACTTACCCCCTGGTGCTGTGACGTTGGCTAGTGTTGTGGGCCCGGCTCCTCAAGCTGTACAGGGGAGAGAATCAAAAGACACTGTGTTACTCAGGCGTCTGTTAGTAACATCGACTAGTAGTCCATGTGCACACAAAAAATCAGTGCCTAAAATGGGGAAGCTGCATGCCGCTATGCCGAATGTCCATTGGTATATACGGCCGTTCAAGGATACAGTCAGTGTCCTCTCACCAAAAGTCTTAATGTCTGAGCCGTTTGCGGCCGTCAGTTCGGGGCTGCTAGTTCCCGCCAGCTGGTCGGCGTAGGACGGCAGGATGAGGCCCTTTTGGGAGCCGGCGTCCACGAGGAACTGTCTCCCCAAGCGTGAGTCTGTCACATAGAGCAGCTTGCTTGCTTCACCAGTGGCTGCAGCTGCTACCGACTGCCAGTCCTGGCGTTTCCCGAGCACTTGAATTGGGACAGTGGTACGCATTGGCGTGCGTCCTCTCCAAAACGGCGGTGGTAGAAACAGAGCGTGTCTCTCTGGTGCTTCTTGGCCTCCGCTGCAGCCACCGTCGCTGGCTCCTCACCTCTGCTGGCCGTCTCGCTGGATTCCGACACCGCTGCATTCACTGCGAGGGCTCTGGTGGTGAGGATGATCCGATCTGCCTCTTGGGCTAGAGCCCAGTAGTTGCACGCGGCCAGCAGCGACGAATTGGCAAGGACCACCCTGGCCACTGTCGGGAGGTTCTGGAGGAAAAGGTGGGCAAAGAGGAAATGCCCGTCATCTGTGCCCATCAACGCCAACATCTTCTCCATCAATTCGACCGCCGACCCATCTCCCAAGTCGGAGTGCATCAGGAGCCTCTCCGCTCTCTCACAGTCCGAGAGCGTGTAGCGCTGGGTCAGTGCAGTTTTGAGAGCACCGTATTTGTCGCGGGCTGGGGGCTGTTGGAGCAGGCTCACCACCTGCCGGGTTGTGCCTGCGTCCAGTGCTGCAACCATGTAGTAGTATCTGGTGGTATCTGCTGTTATTCCCCGGAGTGCGAACTGGGTCTCGGTGTGGAGGAACCAAGACTTCGGGTCGTATAGCCAAAAGTCTGGGAGTTTGACCGAAACGGCGCACGCGTTGCTTGCACTTCCCGTCCAGGTCGTCTCCGGGTGTTTGCCTCGCGTTCCATTGTGCGTCAAGGGTCACCAGTGTGGAGAGAGGAATAACCAGGCCGAGCGTTCAGAGCAGATTAAACTTTATTCTTCTCCCTCTCACATCCACCGGAATCAAAAGCCTTAAAAACTCAGGTTGCAGGCACTCTCTTTTATATCACAACAATCCTCCGCTACCTGAGGTGCCGTATTAACATATCAATCCCCCATGACAATTCCCCTTGTCCCCCAGCACCTTTGATCTGCCATGCCCTTCAGTCTGAGGGAAAACTACTGAGTGGGTCCCATACAATATTACTATATTATTTTACTGTTCTTTATTGTACACTGACAGGAATCAAAGACAGTTAATTGCCTTTAGAATTTTTTTTAAATTCACTCATTCAGGGTTACTTCTGTGCTTATTGTACACCAGGGACCCGTCATTTCCTATGGACCATACACCCCCGTCCTCCAGCGATGTAGCGAGTATTGCTTTTAAAGTGCTTTATAAATAAAGCTGATTGATTGATTGAGACAGTTTTGCACTAGTTAGGCAGCTAGTTCGTCAGGCTGTCTTAGCTACCGGAGTTAGGAGCTAGCTAACTAACTTTAGCAATATGGTGTCAACAACTGACATGATAAGTGATGAAAAACGGAGGATGGGTTGAACTAGGGCTAATGAGCATTTAAAGAAACATGTCCTGAAATAAGCTGCACTTAGGAAGGCTGCTAACGGTGCGTCAAATGGTGCTGCAATATTTACACCCTGAGGCATTTTGACCAAAGAATGTCACAAACATTTCATTAAGACCAGCAAGAACTGTGTCAACATCTAGAAAAAGTGCAAAAAATGTTTCCTTAATGTCTTTAGCTGCCTAAAATATTTGGCCTGGGTTTCTACTGATGACCCACCATTCTTTATCTCCGTGTCTGCATCCTGTCAAGCATCTTGGGGATCTGTTACTCCCTCGAGATCAGACTTTTTTGACTGCGCTGACATCCGTGGACCCATAAGCAGATAAAACATGACAGCAGCACAAAGCAAGGTTGTTTACCGGAGTGGCTTCCTGTCAAAGCACGACACAAATCTCATGAGATTTTAGGGGACAGGTGCCCCAAAAACATTTCATATTATCCTAGAACACTTCTGGATCTTTGATCTCACACTCCTGTCACTTACCTCTTCCAGGACAAAAGCTATATTCCTCATCTCCTATGGTGCCCTGTTAAAAATGAACAGTAAAGTCTGACAGCAAAAATAGATATATCTTAAATGACCTTAAATGTTTGGGAGGAACGTGATAAAGACAGATGTATATGTGGGCCTCCAAAGGTATGATCATTAGAACGGTAAAAACTAATTTTAGAAAACTGCTTATAATACAGCCCATGAAGTAAAGAAATTAAAGTGTACTTATGGTGTAAAACAGTGTAAATACATTGTAAGTTTTGTCGTAATTAGCTCTAAATTACCCTGTCCTGACTGGGTTCTAATTTTTATATTACCCCCAAATTAGCATGCTTAAAGGTGTAATTACAAAGTAAGCAATGTAACTGAAGAATATAGCCCAGAGCCCAGTCAGTCCTGGGTGAGTTAGGTTAGCCATAGAACCCAGTGAGCAGAGGTGCTGCATGCCAGCAGGCAAAGCAGGCAAATGCTTGAGGTCCCAGGCTAGAAGGGGGTCCTCTGAGGGCTGACCACCTCTGAATCACTACAGCAGTGACAATGTGGAGAGTTTGCAATGACCATGGTGGGCCAGCACAGAACTCCCTAAAGGGGCCCCATCCCCACCTTTCACCCTTGCAGGTAACGGTGTGCGTCCTATGTAAACAAATAAGTGAGAGCAGCTGTATCAAAGTGAAATTATCTGTCTGGCAGTGACAAAAGAAAAGAAAAAAAGAGGAATAGGAGAAAAGGAAGCAAGACAGTGTGGTAAGTAGTGCAAATAATACAGTAGTTACTAGCTCAGAGCAGCTTAGTGTGTCCTGCCTCTGCTGGTTCTGATGTGGCTGTGTTGAGTGATGAATGTGTCGGGTGATGGATGCTGGTTGGATGGGCCCACTGTGAATTTTTGCCTGTGGCCCGAAGAGACTCTAGAATCGCCTCTGTAAGTAAGTAGCAGCTAATTTCAGGGTAGGCACAGAAATAAGAACCCAGTTAGTACGAGGTAATTTGGGGGTAATCACAAAGTAGCACCCAGTTAGTAACAGATATTTTTGAGGTACAGTGATGTGAAAAAGTGTTTGTCCCCTTCCTGATTTCTGATTTTTTTCTATGTGTGTCACACTTAAATGTTTCAGATCATCAAACAAATGTAAATATTACACAAAGATAACACAAGTAAACACAAAATGCAGTTTTTAAATGAAGGTGTTTATTATTAAGGGTAAAAAAAAAATCCAAACCTACATGGCTCTGTGTGGAAAAAATGATTGCCCCCCCCATATAAAACATAAATTAACTGTGGTTTATCACATCTTTGGAAAGCTGAGATCATTTTCTCTAGCACACACAGACCTGATTACTACCACACCTGGTCTCAATCAAGAAATCACTTAAACAGGACCTGCCTGACAAAGTGAAGTAGACCAAAAGATCCTCAAAAGCTAGACATCATGCTGTGATCCAAAGAAACTCAGGAACAAATGAGAAACAAAGTAATTGAGATCTATCAGTCTGGAAAAGGTTATAAAGCCATTTCTAAAGCTTTGGGACTCCAGCGAACCACAGTCAGAGCCATTAACCACAAATGGCGAAAACATGAAACAGTGGTGAACCTTCCCAGGGGTAGCCGGCCAACCAAAATTACCCCAAGAGCGCAGCGACGACTCATCCAAGAGATCACAAATGACCCCACAACAACATCCAAAGGAACTGCAGGCCTCACAGTGTTCATGACTCCACCATAAGAAAGAGACGGCAATAATGGCCTGCATGGCAGAATTCCAAGATGAAAACCACTGCTGAGCAAAAAGAACATAAAGGCTCGTTTCAGTTTTGCCAGAAAACATATTGATGATCCCCAAGACTTTTGGGAAAATACTCTATGGACTGATGAGACAAAAGCTGAACTTTTTGGAAGGTGTGTGTCCCATTACAACTGGGCGTAAAAGTAACACAGCATTTCAGAAAAGGAACATCATACCAACAGTAAAATATGGTGGTGGTAGTGTGACGGTCTGGGGCTGTTTTGCTGCTTCGGGACCTGGAAAACTTGCTGTGGTAAATGGAAAAATGAATTCTGCTGTCTACCAAAAAATCCTGAAGGAGAATGTCCGGTCATCTGTTTGTGACCTCAAGCTGAAGTGCACTTGGGTTCTGCAGCAGGACAATGATCCAAAACACACCAGCAAATCCACCTCTGAATGGCTTAAAAAAAAAACAAAATGAAGACTTTAGAGAGGCCTAGTCAAAGTCCTGACCTGAATCCGATTGAGATGCTGTGGCATGACCTTAAAAAGGCGGTCCATGCTCGAAAACCCTCCAGTGTGGCTGAATTACAACAATTCTGCAAAGATGAGTGGGCCAGAATTCCTCCACAGCGCTGTAAAAGCCTCACTGCCAGTTATCGCAAACTCTTGATTGCAGTTGTTGCTGCTGTCTCAGACTATACTAGCATCAGCACCGGATCACCCCAGGGCTGTGTACTTTCCCCCCTACTCTTCTCCCTTTACACCAACTCCTGCACCTCCAGCCACCAGTCTGTCAAGTTGATCAAGTTTGCGGACGACACCACCCTCATCGGGCTCATCTCCAACGGCGACGAGTCCGCCTACAGGAGAGAGGTGGCCCAGCTGGCGTCCTGGTGCAGCAATAACAACCTGCAGCTGAACGCTCTGAAGACAGTGGAGATGATTGTAGACTTCAGGAAAGTCACTACTCCTCTGCCCCCCCTCACCCTCTCAGGCTCTCCCATCACCACTGCTGATTCCTTCCGCTTCCTAGGCACTACCATCACCAGGGACCTCAAATGGGAGCTGACCATCAGCTCACTCATCAAAAAAGCCCAGCAGAGGATGTTCTTCCTGCGGCAGCTGAGGAAGCTCAAGCTACCCACCAAGATGTTAGTGCAGTTCTAAACAGCCATCATCGAGTCCATCCTCACCACCTCCACAACCGTGTGGTACGCAGGAGCCACTGCCAGGGACAGACTAAGGCTGCAGCGCGTCGTGCGCACTGCTGAGAAGGTGATCGGCTGCAAGCTCCCATCTCTCCAGGATCTGTACATCTCCAGGACCCGGAGGCGTGCTGGCCGGATCATAGCCGATCCCTCACACCCTGGTCACGTACTGTTTGCCCCCCTCCCCTCTGGTAGAAGACTTCGGTCCATCCAGACTAAAACCTCCCGTCACATGAACAGCTTCTTCCCCTCTGCCATTAGACTGCTGAACACTAAGTGACTTATTGACTCTCGTGCACCATGTGCAGCAGCTCAACCAGACTCATGTCAATCATCACTGTTTTCTTCCTGCATTACCGACTGCACTATATAGTTCTCCACAGTATCTGCTGCTGGCTAATATATATTTTAACTGTTGACCAGTATCACTTAATCTTATCCTACACTTTATTACATGTATAGTTTATTTCTCTTATCCTATCATGTTTAATGTTGCAGCATTGTACCGAGACAAATTCCTAGTTTGTGTACTACATGAACAATGGCAATAAACCTGATTCTGATTCTGATTCTGATTCTAAGGGTGGCCCAACCAGTTATTAGGTTTAGGGGGCAATCACTTTTTCACACAGGGCCATGTAGGTTTGGATTTTTTTTTTTCTGTTAATAATAAACACCTTCACTTAAAAACCGCATTTTGTGTTTACTTGTGTTATCTTTGTCAAATATTTAAATTTGTTTGATGATCTGAAACATTTAAGTGTGACAAACATACAAAAAAATGAGAAATCAGGAAGGGGACAAACACTTTTTCACACCACTGTATTTACAATATTAGAACCCAGTTACAGCTGGAATACTCTCATATTTAAAGGTGATACACAGGGTGCAACTTTTGTGACTTTTCTTGTAAATTTGTTGTTTTTGTTTTCTTTATCATTTGATGACTTTTTTTCTCCTTTTTTTACTTTTTCAGTTACATTTTCTCTGAGTTTTTTTTTAAAAATACTTCCTATTTTGTCTCATAAAATTGCTGTTTTTTCCCTTCTGAATTTATTCTTTTTGTCATTTTGTGTCTTCTAATAAATTAGATGTAATTTAAAAAAAAAAAAAATTCTTATAAATTTTTGCTTTTTGTAAATCAGTAAAGTTTTTTTTTTTGTATTACACTTCCTTAGATTTTTTTCATTTGCTATTTTTTATTTATAAATTTGGACGTTCGGGGATTCATACTGTTGGAACAGGATATCACTCAACTTAAAAAAAAACAAAAAAACTAATCCAATTGGATGAAAGAAAAAAACTGACTTCTACCTTTAAGTAGAAATGTTGAAAACAGCCATATTACGCACACAAACTCAGTGTTAATGCAGAATTGTTTAATTCTAATTATAATACATAAAATCAGTGGTAAACAAAGAGAAGACCTTGTCCTTGTTTGTGCCCTGGCGTTTCTGTCAGGCAGAAGGAAGCGAGGGGGCGATGCACGAGAGGCTGGAAAAAAAAAAAATCATTCTAGTCTCAACAAAAGAGAGACCGGTCGCTGTCAGCTGATGACGGAGGGCTCATTCAGAGGATTTTAGAGTGCAGAGGGAACGCCGTACGGACCACAGTGCACTGCAAGTCTTTACATCCAGTAACTTTCTTCAGCTCTGAAGAATCGGTTCCGTGATGTTGTCAGTGAACATTTACATTCAGCCAAGATGCCTTTGTTAAAATAGTCTACATCCATGTCGAAGAAGAGCTACCCACTAACTCCCATTTCCAAAGACTGATAATGTGAAGATGTGTTTTCCCATCGAAATAAAGAGAAGGAGGTGGCTGTGCGTGTTCTTCTGTGAGCATGAGTGGAGTAGGAGTGAACCTTTTGGTCTTTTTTTTCACTTGGTCTCGGACAGTTTTGCCAGGCTGTTCTGGCGGAAGGCCGCTCGGTCCTTCATCTCCAGAACGCAGTCTCTAACCATCTCTGCAAACATGGAGGGCCAGAGCTTGTGCAACGCCTCACCCTTCAGGTTTGTATCTGAAGCCCTTTGGACCAACTCCTGGAGGTACTGCTCGATCATGGTGGCTCGCTCTGATGACTCCACGGCGCCCTCCTGTGGAAAAGAAAAAATGCATGAATATTCCATTAGCTTCATTTTTGTTGTAAATGTTAAATAGAGAGAGTTTGGAAAAAGTCAGTCTTTGGATGGAATGTAATTTTTCTCCTGAGTCTATTCCAACAGGGCTGAGGATTTTCAATGATTTCCAGAACTGATCCAATTTTGATCTTGATTGAAATGGATCATTGATTCAGTTTTGATTTGGTTCAGTATCGATTCAGTCAGTCAGGGATATTACCAGTGCAATCACAGGTGTAAATCAAGCTGTGTTTTTATGTAGTTTTAAAATCTACATCCAGTCCTTGGTGGAACCCAGTCATCACAGTGAAGGAGTTGACCTGAACGGAGGGCAAAGAGGCAAAAGCAGTGTCATGCCAAAACAGGCACAAGTGCCTGATCTGCAGAAACATGTCAGATAAAACGCTCCATCCTCGGTGAACGGAGGCTGGTTTGCACTCATCTACAACGAGATGGAACTGCATTATCATTAACTGCCATTTATCAGGAGTCTTTATATTAACAAGAGGCTTTAAACTTCTCAACTTCTGAGTGAGTTGATATCCCAAATCATTATTCTTTTGAAAAGGTTGTCAGTGGTTTAATTTATGATAAAATGTGGACGTTATCAACTGTGCTGATGGTTACTACAGTCCTACTAAACATAAGGCTGCTACTGCTGTTTTGGCCGTGGTTCCTTGATGTTTAGTTTGTGGTCAATTGGCCTGGCATGATCAATAAATATTGAAATTCATAACAACTAAGACTTATTATGTGCACCCACCGCAGACCCCCAAACAGTATGCTAGTCTGCTGTGTTGGAGTTTGGGCTCTTACTTGTGTGGTACCGGTGGTGGCTCCACCTTCTGGTTATGCCGCCACCCGTGGCTATAAGAGGGCAGTGGGCAGGAGAGGCTGTCTCTTTTTGCCACCTTTTCTGCCTGACAGTTGTGCCCGTACTGTAAAGTGCCTGTTTAATAAACGTGTGTTCAGTTCGACACCTGGCCTCATCCTTGGCTCCAAATACAGATATAACATTTGGCAACAAGGATAAAAGTGGATTAAAACAAGATATGGAAGCATGTGGGTTTGAAATCCGGCCGCTTTTGGAGCTCTCCAGCAAGCCACCGGTCCCCTGGCCGAGGTGGTGTGCCGTTTTCCGGACAAACATGGTGGCACTGGACCTTGGAAGGCTGGAGAAGTTATGGGCATGTGAGTGGTTGGTGCACATTTCTGGAATGGAGGAACAGTGTGTTCTAAGCACACTGAGTGGCTGTGATAGCTCTGTGGATGTGGTTGAGCTGGTGGCGCGCTATTGTCATGCCCTGGAAAACGTCATGGTTTGCAAGATTCAGTTTCGACACTGCCGCCAACGGGTAGGTGAGTCTTTTCAGCGGTTCGTGACGGACTTGGAGCTGTTGGTCAGTGGGTGCCAGCTTGGACTATTGGAGAAGGGGATGATTCGCGACCAGCTGGCAGAGTATGCCAACGGCGCTGCGATAGGACTGAGGTTGCTTGTGTTTTCGGGCAAGCTGGCACTGCTCACAGCAATCGAGTTGGCTCGACAGCTGGAAGCTGTGGATAAACTACCACGGGAACTGAGTGAGTGCTTATCACACGACATCTGGGATCACCGCCAACCGCGCATGCACTGGACCCGGTCAGCGTGGAAAGCGTGGAGAGCTACGCTAGCACTGTGAATGTGAGATCCACCCCGGGACAGCCCAAAGGTGAGGGCTGTGGGTCCACGAAACATTGTTTCAGAGCCAAAGATTGTTTAGCAAGAGCAGAGCGCTGTGGCAAGTGTGGCTGTCATGGTCTGAGCGCATATTTCGTCCGCGCTCGGGTCATGCAGTATTTTCCTCCCATTCTGTGTTAATTCCTTGTGGCTCTCCGAGCTTTCATTGTGAAAGCGTCTCGGAGGGGCTTCCGGCTGTCAGAGCTGAGCTCCTCCTGTGACAGCTGAATTGCGTTCAGCTGATGACTGCCTCATCAGCTGATTAATCCTTAACCCTACTTAAGGGAGCAGCTTAGGTTACTCCGGGCAGCGACCTCACATACGGATACGCTGGTTTCCCCAACGTTAGGCTGGTGTCCCTATTTCCCGGCTCCAGTCATCCTTTTTTTCCTCGCTATTCTCAGTAAGTTATTCCTTAGTCTGTGTAAATCGTCAGTGCGTCTTAGCCACAGCCTTTATTTGTGTTTTGCCCCACGAGGCTCATTATTTTGTATCATTGTTCTGTTCTTTAATAAATATGCAAACTCACTGGTTGCCTATAGTGTCTCATTAGTGGTCAGCGAGGACCGCACCATGACAGTAGGTCGCAGCTAGAACGAGACGCTGGTGACCGTGAGTTTGCTTAATTTGGGCTTGTGGTTTTCCCCGTTCTCGTAACAGTGTGCTGGGAGATGGCACCGTCCAAGGCCTATGCAATGAGCTTGGGCTACAAGCTGGTAATGGCCCTCATCGATATTGATGGTATCCTCTCCACTGCTCGCTTTTACGACACTCCCAGCGATGCACGCTGGTACCTGGACCTCACTGAGGCGACTATTAACTGCCATCCTCGCTACACTGACCACCCTGCAAATCACGGCAAGGATGGCGGACATCTCTGCTCATCGGGAGAAGCTCCATGGGCTGGAGGGAAACTCTGGCAGGAAACCGAAGAGGAGGCATCCTCGCTCCTCGCCTTGGGATCCCATTCCTGTCCCTCATCCAGTCCAGGAGTTTGCACCATCCAGGGGTCATCCCCAGCGGAGAGAGACATCAGTCGGGATTCCCTAGGTGGATTTACAGCAGACAGCTATTACCATCCAGGACCGAGTGGCTGCAGCTCGCTCCGCCTCCCATCCAACCCAGATAATGAAGCATGTGACGGCGGCGGTCAGGCTGGTGGAGAGGAATCCGGAACTTTATGATTACCCTGAATACGCTGACCTGCTCGCCTCTGTTTCTGTGCAGGAGTGGCGTTTCCCAGATCTCACCTTCGCCTCGCCCTCTGCCGGTAAATGTCATCTCCGTGCTTATTGCAAGCTTCAGCGAGAACCCCGTCCGGATCCAGTTACAGGTAGCCGCATAAACTCTGTCTCCCAGCCAGCTGCAGCCTCTGTGTCTCGTCAGAGGGGTAAGACAGTCGCCGCCACCTCCAGGTTGTATGTGCCTCGTCCCCGGCCCGCCTCGGCTGTTCCTCCCTCCTCCTCGATGCTCTCTCCAGCTGCTGAGAATGCCACGAGTCCTGCTCCAGCTGTGCCCGTCATCGATCCGGTGCGAGTGGCTCTTCCTCGTCTTCCCGGGGGGCCCTCCCTCACCATCCAAAGGGGAAGGGAGAAAACGATGCCCACCACAGCAGCTTCCATCGGCCCTCAGCGGATCAGGCAAGTGTCTTTTCATTCTTTTCCTTCACTGGGTGAATTGCCTTGTTTGATCCTTGGGGGTGGAGTCCGGGGTTCTCAGTTCCCCAAGCCCTCTCCACCTGCTGTAATCGTTAATTGTGAACCTGCTACCTGTGTGTCTCCTTCCCCTGAGCATTCCCCAGTGCCAGGACTACACCACCGGACGAGGAAGGAGCCTGCGGCCCTGGAGTGCCTGGTTCCAGCCCCGCAGCCACGTCATGGGCAGAGGAGGAGGGCGGACTGCCAACTGGAGCCTGCGCTGATGACTAAGCGTCCCCTGGTCTCCACGGAGGAGCGGTTCGACCCAGCAGGTCAAGGTCCCCTGCCACCTCGCCGTGCGGGTTTTTGGTGTGGATGTCAGCATCAGGGAATCCCCAGACTGAGGACACCATCATGCTGGCTGCGGAGCCCGCCGCAGTCGAGTGGGAACCAGAGGTGGACCTTCAGCACGCTGAACCCGGATCGTCGAAGTCCTGGGCTGCGGTAGAGCCCGAGATAAGGCAAGTGCTCTATTTTGTCTTCCTTTCTTCTATTCTGGAGCATTTTTGCCTGTCTCTGGGGGGGGGGGAGCCAGGTACAGCCGTCTGCTGCGTCCGGGCTTGCCTCGCTGGGCTCTGCTGCTGCCGGTGATTCTGATCCTGGTTCTCTTCTCTCCTCTGAGCCTTCTCCCAGGGTCACCAGTGACGAGCCTGCTCCGGTTGTCACCTTGGAGGTTCTGGGTTCATGTCTGGAGGTTGTCCCTGGTGCTGCGCTGGCCCAGTCGGGGTCCAACATGGGTGCAACGCGGACCCAATTGGGGTCCGTCATGGATGCTGTTCTGACCCAATCGGGGTCCAACGTGGGTGCAACGCAGACCCAATCGGGGTCCGTCATGGACGCTGTTCGGGCCCAATCGGGGTCTGTCGTGGGTGCAGCACGGTCCCGCTTGGGATCCAACGAGAGCGCAGCACCAGTCCGTGTGGAGTTCGGAGAAGGAGCTGCAGATCCTCCACCGATTGATGCCGGACTGGTCCCTCTTTTCCCCGTTTTCTTTGTCCCTCCATCAGGTGCCGCGGGGATTCCCCGTAATCGGCTCGGCTCTCCCTCGCTGTTCCTCGCGATAGGGAGGCTGCCTCTGAGTTCTCCTCTGCGGTCCTAGTGGCCTGATGATGCGGGTCGGCCACCTGGGAAACTGCTTCGCCGGTTTGGCGTTCTGGGTCGGCCACCCGACAAACTGGACTTTTCGTTCGGCGAACTGGTCCGGCTGCTAGAGGTACTGTTTCTCCGGGCCTGGGACTGGGGTAGACCACCCAAACTCATTCTTTTCCCCCTGCTAGCGATCTGGACGCTGGATGCAGGTAGACCGCCTGAATTTATTGTTTTTCTTTATTATTTCTTTGCGCTCTGCCTGCCGTCATCCCTGCAGGTTTTTTTTTCCTCCCCTGTAGTTCTGGGATGCCCTTGTGTTTTTTGTTTCTATGAACTACAGTATATTGTACTGCGTGTATTTCGCCGCTCTTTAGCGTGTTTTTTTTTTTCATTTCCCCTTTTGCCTAGTATTATTAGGGTACGTTGTATTTTGGTATGTGCCTGTATTTCAGTTTCTCCCTCCTATTGTTTGAGAGGCTCTTTTGTTGCCTGTGCCTGGTTATTTGTATTTATTTGAATTATCTGTATTTTGCCACTGTTTAGCGTGTCTTTTTTTTCCTTCCTCTGTTCGAGAGACACTCTGTGGTTGCCTTTTTTTTCTCTGTTGCCTGTGTATCATGGTCTTTAGGCTTAGTATCTGTTATTTGCATCCATTTTTTTTTTTTTTTTTGTTACTTATTTGTACCCGTAGGTAGATTTGGTTTGCAGTCTGGTGACAAGCCACCGGCTGCCGGTCGCTGCGTGCGCAAGCGCCCTAAACCTACATGTTTTTGGTTTTTTTTGGTATGCGGGAGGAAACCGGAGAAATCCCGGAGTAAACCCACGCAACACGGGGAGAACATGCAAACTCCACACAGCTCACTGTTGGTCGGGGGCTGGGATCGAACCCACGATCTCATGATCCCCGCGATCCCCCGGCCAAGGGTAAACTGTGCTGCCACAGTGCTAAACCACTGCGCCACCGTGCAGCCCATTCGGTTTCTGAATTTTCACCTGTGCATTATAGGGTATATTTGTGGTTTGTTTTTTTTTTCTTTTTCCCCATGCTCTGTTGTTGCACCATGTTCATATTTTTTCTGTTTGCCCTTGTCATTTTTTTCT
Source organism: Pholidichthys leucotaenia (assembly GCA_020510985.1). Lineage (NCBI taxonomy): Eukaryota > Metazoa > Chordata > Actinopteri > Cichliformes > Pholidichthyidae > Pholidichthys > Pholidichthys leucotaenia. Next base: position 412,786,782 of record CM035837.1, on the reverse strand, counting down.
GGTTCCCTGTCTTGATTTTTTTTTTTTCTGTTGCCTGTGTATCATGGTCTTTAGGCTTAGTATCTGTTATTTGCATCCATTGTTCGGTTTCTGAATTTTCACCTGTGCATTATAGGGTATATTTGTGGTTTGGTTTCTTTTTCTTTTTCCCCATGCTCTGTTGTTGCACCATGTTCATATTTTTTCTGTTTGCCCTTGTCATTTTTTCCTGGTTCCCTGTCTTGATTTTTTTTTTTTCTGGTTCTCGCCCTTCTGTCCTTTTTCCCCCTCCTCCCACTCTGGGTGAGCCGTTGTAGCCTTCCAGATGGTGGGGAGGCTTGGATGTCACGCGGTGCCCGGAGTGCACCGTTCGGGGGGGGAGTGCTGTCATGGTCTGAGCGCCGATTTCGTCCGTGCTCAGGTCATGCAGTATTTTCCTCCCATTCTGTGTTAATTCCATGTGGCTCTCCGAGCTTTTATTCTGAAAGAGTCTCAGAGGGGCTTCCAGCTGCCAGAGCTGAGCTCCTCCTGTGACAGCTGAATTGCATTCAGCTGATAACTGCCTCTTCAGCTGATTAATCCTTAGCCCTACTTAAGGGAGCAGCTTAGGTTACTCCGGGCGGCGACCTCACATACGAATAACGCTGGTTTCCCCAACATTAGGCTGGTGCTGTCATGCGGTGATCCTCGCGGATCACCATAAGACGCCAAGAGTCCACCGATGAGTTTTGCAATGATGGTGATTTATTTACAAGACACAAGACACACATACAAGACTATGACTGTGGCGAAGATACACTGAACATAGAGCTTGGGACCGTAAGGCTAACCCCAGCCACTTACGGTCTAAAACATGACATGACATGAACGAGCAAAAGCACGAGAATATACACACGAACCTGGCGTGACCAGAACGATGAATGTCTGACGAGGTTTAGACGATGTCTGATGATACTCCTGCCATCTAACTGCCGTCAGCGCCCGCCTAATAAAGCCGAACGCTAACGAGCAGTAATGACAGACAGCTGACCGACTTTGACAGACGGAAGCCCCACCGAGCGCCTTCACAATAAGAGCCCGGTGAAGCCAGAATATAACCCACAGCTGTCAAAGCCGGCAGCGAGCTATACGTAGCCCAAGCGCGGACAAGGCTGGCGCTCGGGTCATAACAGGTGTCCCTATTTCCCAGCTCCAGTCATCCTTTTCTTCCTCGCTACTCTTAGTAAGCTATTTCTTAGTCTGTGTATATCGTCAGTGCGTCTTAGCCACAGTCTTTATTTGTGTTTTGCCCCACGAGGCTCATTATTTTGTATCATTGTTCTGTTCTTTAATAAATATGCAAACTCACTGGTTGCCTATAGCGTCTCATTAGTGGTCCGCGAGGACTGCACCATGACAGTGGCCACTTGCTTTATGTCACCAGGGCATGCCACAGATCCGAGCGAGGAGGTCCGTGGCACAAAGAGGACTCTCACGCCCTCACCGTTGTTCATGCTGTGTCTCTGAGCACCAATGGACACGCATACTGTATGATGAAGTTGGACGGGGTGGAAGTGGTTTTGTGGATCGACATGGGAGCGGTGGACTCCGTGCTGGACTGGACAACCGTCAGACGTTTTTGCCCACAAGTCAGGATTGAGAGTGACCTGGTGCCGCTTTGTGGTGGTGGACGAGGACGGCTGGCCACGGTGGGAACGTTGGAACCGACGGCTCGGTGCAAATTGGCCGAGACATGGGACTGTCTGACCCTGAGAGTGGTAGACGATGCGGTGTGGGATGAGGAACTGCCTGACACCCTGGAGAGTGAGCAAGACTAATATCGCTCAGGGTCATCACAGGAGGGTACCTGTGCCAGAGCTCAAGTCGCCATCTTGGCTGAAGTGTGCCGGTGAACAGGTGGCCACAATGGTGACGCCGGCAGCGAAGTTAAAAGAGGTCAGGGCCGGACCGTCTGGCACGGCAAAACGACGTGCCAAGCAAAGACCCTGCAAGCCGAGTATGACTCCTCTGGCGGTCAAGGACTGGATTCGGGAGGAGGGGTGACCACGGCAGGTACGAACCGGTCAGCGGTCGGAAGAGCACCAGGGTTGGTCACGCGTCGTGGCCAGACAGGAGGACGCTCATCTCCAGCTGTTGAACGGTTTGTGGGGACACCCAAAAGAGCTGTGGCACACTCGGGAGGGAACTGAGGGGCATGGGCCTTGACGAGCGGAGTGGCCGGTAGTGATGAAGAGGAGGTGCACCGGGGCTGAGGCGACATGTTGCGATCCGGGAGGATGACTGCCTCCAGGGGCGGACTGATGACAGGGTGGTCCAGGAGGTCCATGGACTTGTGTTCTCCAGCCATATGTATATAGGTTAATTATGGTGCATGTGTTCAGAGTAGTTTGTTGTTTGTATGTATTTTGTGTATTTTGTTTTAGTTTGAGGAACACGGCAGTAATTTTAGTTATAAATGGACTTTTATTTAGTTTAAGCAGCAGAATAATCCACTTTGCCGTGTAGGGTGGGACAACAGTCCACCTGTTTCCCCTAGTTTTAGCTGTTTTGGAGTGAATGAGTTAGGCCATTTGTATTGTGATATTAAATTAATTTTAGTGCGTGATTTGGGTTCCAAATTGGGGTGGGTCTGCATTGTGTTTTGATTTTTGTGAAGGGGGAAGAATGTTGTGTTGGAGTTTGGGCTCTTATTTGTGTGGCAGTGGGCAGGAGGGGCGGTCTCTTTTTGCCACCTCTTCTGTCTGACGGTTGTGCCCGTACTGTAAAGTGCCTCTCTAATAAACGTGTTTTCAGTTCGACACCTGGCCTCGTCCTTGGCTCCAAATACTGACATAAGATAGCCTGTTATTGTTAGCAAGCTGAGCAGTGATAAAAACATCTTTGTTGCATGGTGGGCTAGTTAGCTGCATGCTAATCATTTTGCTGTTGTTATTATGAGCAAAATCCTTCCTGTTAATAGCCTCAACCTGCTTCCTTCAAGCATTTCTGTCTATTGAATGCTCAAGGAATCTTTGTAAATGGTGCAGTCTTAGACAGGGACATGCTTGGTACAGCAAAGGCTTGTGTATTTCACATTGGGTGGTGCGGTGCTGCAGTGGTTAGCACTGCACCAGCACAGTAACTCACCCTTGGCCATGGGATCCCTGGTTCGATCCCAGCCCCTGACCAACAGTGATCTGTGTGGAGTTTGCATGTTCTCCCCGTATCTGCGTGGGTTTACCCCAGGATTTCTCCGGTTTCCTCCCACAGGCCAAAAACATTCAGGTTAGGTTAATTGGAGACTCTAAAGTGGCCCTAGGTGTGAATGTGTGTGTGAATGGTTAAGGGATAGCGCCGTACTGTGGCTGCTTCATCCATCCAGGTGGATGCCCTCAATTTCCCCTCTGGGGATCAATAAAGTATACAAAATCAAAAAAAAAAAAAATTCTGTTCTTTTTCAGAGTTTAGGCTTGCCATGGCTGCAGCTTTTCTTGGGATTTGTGTCAAATGTGATATTAAATAAAAGGAAGAATAACTGTAGTGTTGTAAAGGACAACTTGTTCTCAAACACGCACATATCTCTGTGGTCACTGCGGTAATTGGTCTGTATTAAAAACACTGCGATGTTGAGAATGAAACAGCACTAACCTCAGGGGTCTCCGCACTGCAGTCTCTGCTTGGGTAGTTAAACAAAGCTCTGCTCAGGCCTTCTCCCAGGAGCTTCCCATTATCTCTCAGCTCCTCCGGGCTCAGTCCTGCCCGCCGGCCGCGCCCTTCCAGCAGGAACTGCAGCTGCCGCTTCCTTCGAAGTGAGGAAAGAGAAGAGAAGCTGAAGAAACACACAGACACCTGGAGAGGAATGGTGGCTGGGGAATATATGATCTCAGGGCAGTTTCTAGCATTTTGGGGGGACTTGTGCAAGGTTGCATTGGGCGGATGGGGGGTATTTTTCAAATGAGGAAGAGTTCAAACCCTTTAAAATTGTAGAAAAAATATTGCCCCCCCCCCAAAAAAAAACAAAACAAAACAAAACAAAAAAAAAAAAGGATTAGTCATGAAACCAGTTCTTTGGGAAAACCATCAGAACTGACAGCAGATGAAGCAGAGACACCTTAGAGAATAAACACATAGAAAGCATAATAATTCATGAGATGACACAAAAGGAAAAATGACACAGCTGAAGGTTTTTTATACAAATGTATGTACAAAACTTAATTCTTAACACAACAGCAGCATCCTGATTTAAAACTGCACTGTCAACTACACTGAATGTTTCTATCTACCAGTATGATCTCATGAGATGCACAACTGCTCCAACATGCCCCACAGGTCAGTGCCAGGATGCTAGAATCGTATTATCAAAGGATACTGGAGGCAAACATTCCACATGTGATATGTGGAGATGGTAAAGTGTGTGTGAGAGCTGGTTTTCAATATCACTGTGACTAACATGGCAGAAGAAGTTTAACCTCTTAAAATTCTGGTGTTCCACCGGTGAGACATTTCAAATTTTCTACTGCCACTCAGTGAAGAACGAATTTGATTTTCTTTGCGTATGCTAAATTTAGGTGAATTGGCTGGAATGCTAAGGGATTAAGGTGGAATATTGTCACAGGTCACAGGATTGTCACTGCAATGCATGGCTGTTTTAGGGTGTGTGTGTGTGTGTGTGTGTGTGTGTGTGTGTGTGTGTGTGTGTAATATGCACTACACATTTTCACTTTCTACATTAAGTGACACTTCTGTGTGTTTTGTGTGAGACCAGGCTGGTACTAGCAGAGGGAGGAGAAGCAGGGCAATCGGGGTATTAGCACACTTAATGAAATAAAAGCCTTTTGTTTACAGCCTCTGGTGTAACCAGTCAGGGGACTAACTATATTTATTCTAAGATTTAACATGAAAATGGGGCAAGAGCAAGATTAGCCTAGCAAAAGTATAAAGGACGTGATTACTGGAAGCTGGCCAAACGTCCAGTTGGGACCGCGTTTAAAGCTGTATATTCTGCATATGCAACAGGATTTTATTATAACAAACACATATTCAAAAGAGCATTTTGAAGCAGTTTTTGACAGGAATTGTTTTAAAGTGCATTTAAACGTCGATGTTAGATGTGGCAGACATGACAAGAACATATAAGAAATATGTGAGAAAATCCTGCAAAAACAAAGATGGCAGAGAAAGTATTCAGGAATTTGGGGCAAAGTCAGAATTTTTTTTTTAAATGTACAAGAAAGTAATATTTGAGTACTGGTTTATAGTTTTCATGTTCCAGAACACATGAAAACAAAGTCAGTTTATGATTTATGTGTTTAACGGTGGCTATAAGGTGGTGAGGTGGTGAGACATGCTCTGGATTTCAGTTTTATCTATATAAAGAAAAGAGGGCACAGATTTGTGAGGAAAAAAATGATAAATTTGCTAGAAAAATACATTTGAGAAAAGCTGAAAATCTACATCAAAAATTTTATTAAGGAAACACAACAAATTTGCAAAAAACAGACATAACATTTCTGAGGGAAAAAAGCACTAATTTACTGGAAAAGTTGCAATTTTTTAAAAATCATGTAAAAAAAAAATGTATGCGAAACGAGCTGCAAATTTAACCCAAAAAAGGTACCAAATTAATACAACTAGAAAAGCACTCAGAGAGTGCATACCTCCACCAAGGCTCCTTCCGTCCCTCATGAATCATCTCCAAAATGTAATGGGCTTGTGTGTAGGCCTAGAGCCACTTCTGGTGAAAATTGCATCAAAGTCTATCCAGTAGTTTTGGAGTATCATTGCTGACACATTGTGAGAATATAAGAGCCTTGGCTGAGGTATGCATTCTCAGATCATCACCAAAACGTAATGGTTTCCTCTCTAGCCCAAAAACCACCTCTGGTGAAAATTTCATCCAAATCCATCCAGTACACTGCGTTCCAAATTATTATGCAAATAGGATTTTAGTGTCATAAACACTCAATTTTTTGTTTTTCAAACTCATTGATGGTATTGTGTCTCAGGGCTCTTTGGATCACTGATATCAATCTCAGACACCTGTTATGATTAGTTTGCCAGGTGAGCCCAGTTAAAGGAAAACTACTAAAGAAGGATGTTCCACATTACTAAGCATGCCACAGGTTTCAAGCAATATGGGAAAGAAAAAGGATCTCTCTGCTGCTGAAAAGTGTCAAATAGCCCAATGCCTTGAACAAGGTATGAAAACATTAGCTATTTCACCAAAACTTAAGCATGATCATTGTTCAGTGAAGAAATTTGTGGCTGATTCAGAGCACAGATGGGTTTGTGCAGATAAAGGCATAAAGAGGAAGGTTTCTGCCAGACAGATTCATCGGATTAAGAGAGCAGCAGCTACAATGCCATTACAAAGCAGCAAACAAATATTTAAAGCTGCTGGTGCCTCTGGAGTCCCAGGAACCTCAAGATGTAGGATCCTTCAGAGGCTTGCAGATGTGCATAAACCTACTATTCGGCCACCCCTAACCAATGCTCACAAGCAGAAACGGTTCCAGTGGGCCCAGAAATACATGAAGACTAATTTTCAAACAGTCTTGCTTATTGATGAGTTCCGTGCAACCCTGGATGGCCCAGATGGATGGAGTAGTGGATGGTTGGTGGATGGCCACCTTGCCCCAACAAGGCTGCAACATCAGCAAGGAGGTGGCGGAGTCATGTTTTGGGCTGGAATCATGGGGAGAGACCTGGTAGGCCCCTTTAGGGTCCCTGAAGGTTTGAAAATGACCTCAGCAAAGTATATAGAGTTTCTGACTGACCACTTTCTTCCATGGTACAAAAAGAAGAACTGTGCCTTCTTGGCAAAAATATCTGCATGCATGACAATGCACCATCTCATGCTGTAAATGCTCTGTGCTGGCTGGCTGTTATGGGCATAAGAGAGAAACTCATGGTGTGGTCCCCATCCTCCCTTGACCTAAACCCTATTGAGAACCTTTGGAGCATCCTCAAGCAAAAGATCTATGAGGGTGGGAGGCAGTTCACGTCAAAACAGCAGCTGTGGCAGGCTATTGTGACATCTTGCAAAGAAGTTCAAGCAGAAACTCTCCAAAAACTCACAAGTTCAATGGATGCAAGAATTGTGATGGTTATATCAAAGAAGGGGTCCTATGTTAACATGTAACTTGTCCTGTTAAGATGTTTTTAATTGAAATGGCTTTTGGTTTCAGTAAATATGACCTCCTAATGCTGCAAATTCAACAAATGACCATTTTCAGTTCTTTACAACCAATAAAATGTTTTGAAACTCTGCTGTGCATAATAATTTGGAACAGTGCATTTTGAGTTTTTTATTTTTGTAAAAAAATAGTTATCATTGGGAGGTTTGTTCAATAAAATCTGAATTATGCTCTAACGGATGATGGCTTGAAAATTATACTGACTGTCATTTGCATTGACTGTTTAGGAAAATCAGAGACAAATATCATTTGCATAATAATTTGGAATGCGGTGTAGTTTTTGTGTAATCCTGCTGCACAAATACAAACAAAGCCCTTGATGGAGGCATGCACTCTCAGATCATCACCAAAATCTAATTATCTGTTCTCTGTGCCATTACACACCTTTCCTGAAAATTTCATGAAAATCTCTTTATAACTTTTTGAGTAATGTTGCTAACAGACAGACAAACCAATCAACGCTGGCAAAAACATTGCCTCCTTCTCTTGGTAAAGGTAAAAATGATTAGAAAAACAGATTTATGCCAGAAATATGATCAATTTAGGAGAAAAAGGTTACAATCTTATGAGGAAAAACTCCTGCAAATTTGAAAGAAAAAAAATCACAAAATTTCTTTAAAAAAATCACTAACTTACTGAAAATGTTGCATTTTTTATAAGAAAAAGCATTAAAAATGTATCTGGAAAGAGGCTACAATCTTACCTGAAAAAGTACATTTTCAAAGAAAAATCTGACACTGTCATGGTGCGGTCCTCGCGGACCGCAAATGAAACCCTATAGGCCGCCGATGAGTTTGCATAATTTATTAATGAAAAACAAACAACAAAATAATGAGCCACGAGGGGCAAAAACACAACTAAGGTTATAACTAGACACAGGATATGGAGTCCCAGGGAAAACACTTACTGTGATGAATGAGAGTAGAAGGGATGTTCACCGAGTGAACGTCTGACGAGATCGCAGCGAGGAGTAACCCTCAGCTGCTTCCTTAAAACCCCAGGACAACCCAATCAGAGGAGAGAGTAATTAGGAAAGATGCTGAACAGCTGTCATAACGTGACCCGGCTTTGACAGCCGGAAGCCCCGCCGTGTCACTGTCAGAATAAAAGCCCTGATGGCCAGAGAACGGGAAACCACCGGACAACCCGAGCACGGACAAAGTCAGCGCACGGACCATGACAGACAGATTTATTAGAAAAATAGAACATTTGTGCAAAAATCTCACAAATTATGGTAAATAGTTGTGATTTTATGAAGAAAAACCTTTTGATGTCGAGGGTGTGCAGCCAGTTTTTTACCTTTGACTTTTTTCTCATAAATTTGTAGTTTTCTTCTTGAAAATTTACAGTTTTTTTATTGTAAATGTGCTACTTTTTCAGGCCTGTTAAGTAATGACATGATAACCTCATGGAAGACAACTTTATTTTCATTCAATCCATACAGCAGAACAAAATTATGTTTCTCCTGTCTGCAATGTTAATCACATCTAGAATCAGAGGGGCCGCTGTCTTCACAAACAACTTTTTCTTCTCCCATTCTATTATGCTGAGCACCAAGCTAGAAGGCAGGAAATGCCATTTTTATATGATCTTTGGTATGACCCAGCCGGGGCTTAAACCCACAACCTCCCAGCTGTGCGGCAGATGCTTTACCAACTAGGCCACCACTCCGGCAGTGGCTGATCTAAGTGAAGCATTTCGGACAAAGCTGTAGTGATAGTTTCTGTTCGAGAGGAGAACTCCTGTCCAGGAGGACTCTGGGCTGTTTACACACCATAAAATTTCACAAATGTCCTACAGAAGCCACTAAAATAAAGGGAAAACTCCAAAAATCAGAACAGTGGCTCTTTGAAATTTTGGAATAAATACAATACTTGGTAAATAAGTGAAGATCACTGCAATAAAGGTTACACAGACCTGAATATTAGACAGTTTTCTTAGCCACTCAGGTATTACACAGTGATCAGTGTTTTGCTTTTGACTGTTCAGTCTTTGGCCTTAATGAGTTCATCAGAGCATTAGATACCACTTGTAAGTTTGTGCAGAATTTTGCAGCACAGGGATGTTTTTAATTGACCCAGAGTGACAGACCTTAAGAGGTTTTTGGCTGGGGATACGCAGGAATGTTTGTGTCCAAGTGCCAAGTACCCACCCTTCACCCTGAGACACAGAGTCTGATTCCCCCGGCTGCTCGGTGCCAGGCCGCGTCTCACCATTTCACACAAAAACGCATAAATATACCGTATACCCACAGCACGGGCGTATACACACTTGTGCAAAAGTGCACATACTCACATATGCATTTAAGTATACTCACACTCTTGACATATTTTAACAAATAAAATACGGAATCCAGGATACAGCTCACACCTGCTGTTCATCTACAGCACTCAATGATGGTGGGCACTTTGCATTAACACGTAAATTAACGTCTTTTTCTTGTAAAAAAAAGTTTTTATCTCATAAGTTGGCTACTTTTTCTCCTAAATTTATAACTTTTTAATCACAAATGAACATCATTTTCTTTTATATTTGCAAGCCTGTTAAACATATTGTATAATTTGTAACTTTTCTCAAAAATGAGTAACTTTTCTACATAAATTTGTAACTTTTTTCTCACAAGTTTGCAACCTTTTTTTCATAAATTAGTAACTTTTTTCTTGTAAATTAGCAACTTTTTTAATGTAAATTTGCAATTTTATTCCTTATAAATTTGCTTTTTTCTTTAAATTTGCAACTGTTTAAAGTAAATTTGTAAATTTTTTCTCACAAATTAGTAACTACTTCAACAATTTTTTTCATATAAATTTATGACTTTTTAATCACAAATTAACCTCTTGCACTCCGGTGTACCGCGGACGGGCACGTCTCTGCGTCCCAGAGCGCACGAGGGCACACGAGAGCGCCCTCGTGTGCTCTAGGACGCACGAGGGCGCTGCATCCTAACGCGTGCTGAAAATAAAAGCTGCATTTCCATTCTTCCACTGCAGACACAGCCGCGAACAGATTAGTTCATCTGATTGACCTCTCATTCGACTAATAAGAGCCTTGAATTGGGTTTCTGAAACCTTGAAGAACCAATGACTGAAAACCTAGCAAGAAGGACCCGCCTACCAACGCTGTGAATGCAGCGAGCCAATTGAAGCACAGAAGTTCGCGAGCTGTTTTTTGTAAGGCTGGGTGAAGACAGACTGCTGCAGCAGATGAAAAAAAGGACCCGCAGGAAGAACCGTCACAGACCCAGCAGCACGGAGACCATCCACAAGTGCTACCTGTGTGACAGGGACTGCCATTCGCGCATCGGCCTCTTCAGTCACAGGCGGTGCTTTTTTTTTTTTATTTGAGCAGAATAGACGTTTAGGATTCTCTTCTATGGTCATCATAGACCGACGGAGGCCGACGACGAAGGTCGTAAATCATTCGCCAAAACCGCAATAATGGAATTATGTTTTAACCGGGTCGCCGAGACCAGAACTACGAGTCCGTAACAAGGGACCAGCGTCGCGTTCGTCTGACAATGAAGAGGAGAAGTTCGCCAGGACACTGCTGCTGTGAAGAGGTAAGGTGTTATAAGTTAAATTATTCTTTATCCCTGAAAATTGTTATCAAAAATGACTTTTGACCGATTGGTAAATTACAACTGTGCGGCGCATGAAGTCCGAAGTTCGTGCGCCGCGGTACACGGGTCGTGCGCCCCGTCCGGACCCTGAACCCCGCCCCCCCCGCTACTCTTCTGTAGCGAGGGGGGGGGGGGAGCCGCGGTGACTGCGCCGCGGTCGCCACATGACTATTCCGTCATGTAGCGATGGCCGATGTCTGTCCTCTGTAGCGAGGGGGGGGCAACCCCCCCACACACACACACAGCCCTGAGTGTCACCTTTCATTAGAGCCCAAGATGTTTTTCCAAACTGTGCTATTTGGCACAATTTGGCACAGTTCAAAAACGCCTGGGAACTACCTGAGGAAAAAGCTGTGTAATATATTCATTTTTTGTGGTATTGTTATAAAATTTTGACCTCAGCTGGATAACACTTGGTTCTACATTTCTGTTGCATTTTCCATCCCGGATCTGAAGCTGTGTGTTATTTGCAAGCATTTGTATCCAAAAAAACACCCAGGCCAAATTTATTTTCTTCAAGTTCAGTATGTTTAGATGACTGTAACTCAGTGGCCGGAGCACTTAGAGAGATTATGACTGTTTTGCCAAAAAATTCAAAGTGTTTTCTTTTAAATGAGACCAACCCCATGAAGATGCTGCAAAGGGTTGAAGAACAGCTTTCGATTTACTTTGGGCATGTTATTTTTTGGCGTTTTTAGGGAAATTGACCGGAGTGCAAGGGGTTAACAAAATTTTCCTTTATATATGCAACCTTTTTAAACATACATACATACAGTGGGGCAAAAAAGTATTTAGTCAACCACCAATTGTGCAACTTCTCCCACTTAAAAGATGAGAGAGGTCTCCAATTTTCATCATAGGTATACCTCAACTATGAGAGGCAAAAGGAGAAAAAAAAATCCAGAAAATCACATTGAAGGATTTTTACCTCCGCCAAGGAGGTTATGTCTGTCTGTCTGTTTGTCTGTCTGTCTGTTTGTTTGTTAGCAAGATAACTCAAAAAGTTATGGACGGATTTTCATGAAATTTTCACAGATTGTCAGAAATGGGGTATCCTACAGATGATTAGATTTTGGTGGTGATCCAGATCACCGTCCACAAGAAAACCGCCATTACGCAAAATGCCATTTTCCTGAATAACTACTGAACCACTAATCCTATCATTGTCAATCCAATTGCTTGTCATATGTTTTCATGGTCAAGGAATCTGAAAACGTACACACAAACACTGTATGGGGGGAACTGTGGCGCTTAACCGCCATTTCGCAAAATGCCATTTTCTTGAATAACTACTGAACCACTAATCCTATCATTGTCAATCCAATTGCTTGTCATATGTTTTCATGGTCAAGGAATCTGAAAATGTACACACAAATACTGTATGGGGGAACTGTGGCGCTTGGCGGAGGTCTGCGCTCTCCGAGTGCTTTTCTAGTTAATGAATTAATTAGTAAATTCCTCGGTAAAATAAGTATTTGGTCACCTACAAACAAGCAAGATTTCTGTCTCTCACAGATCTGTAACTTCTTCTTTAAGAGGCTCCTCTGTCCTTCACTCGTTACCTGTATTAATGGCACCTGTTTGAACTTGTTATCAGTATAAAAGACACCTGTCCACGACCTTAAACAGTCAGACTCCAAACTCCACTATGGCCAAGACCAAAGAGCTGTCAAAGGACACCAGAAACAAAATTGTAGACCTGCACCAGGCTGGGAAGACTGAATCTGCAATAGGTAAGCAGCTTGGTGTGAAGAAATCAACTGTGGGAGCAGTTATTAGAAAATGGAAGACATACAAGACCACTGATAATCTCCCTCAATCTGGGGCTCCACACAAGATCTCACCCCGTGGGGTCAAAATGATCACGAGAACGGTGAGCAAAAATCCCAGAACCACACGGGGGGACCTAGTGAATGACCTGCAGAGAGCTGGGACCAAAGTAACAAAGGCTACCATCAGTAACACACTACGCCGCCAGGGACTCAAATCCTGCAGTGCCAGACGTGTCCCCCTGCTTAAGCCAGTACATGTCCAGGCCCGTCTGAAGTTTGCTAGAAAGCATTTGGATGATCCAGAAGAGGATTGGGAGAATGTTATATAGTCAGATGAAACCAAAATAGAACTTTTTGGTAAACTCAACTTGTCGTGTTTGGAGGCGAAAGAACACCATAACTACTGTGAAGCATGTGGGTGGAAACATCATGCTTTGGGGCTGTTGTTCTGCAAAGGGACCAGGACCACTGATCCGTGTAAAGGAAAGAATGAATGGGGCCATGTATCGTGAGATTTTGAGTGAAAACCTCCTTCCATCAGCAAGGGCATTGAAGATGAAACGTGGCTGGGTCTTTCAGCATGACAATGATCCCGAACACACCGCCCGGGCAACGAAGGAGTGGCTTCGTAAGAAGCATTTCAAGGTCCTGGAGTTGCCTAGCCAGTTTCCAGATCTCAACCCCATAGAAAATCTTTGGAGGGAGTTGAAAGTCCATGTTGCCCAGCGACAGCCCCAAAACATCACTGCTCTAGAGGAGATCTGCATGGAGGAATGGGCCAAAATACCAGCAACAGTGTGTGAAAACCTTGTGAAGACTTACAGAAAACGTTTGACCTCTGTCATTGCCAACAAAGGGTATATAACAAAGTATTGAGATGAACTTTTGTTATTGACCAAATACTTATTTTACCAAGGAATTTACCAATTAATTCATTAAAAATCCTTCAATGTGACTTTCTGGATTTTTTTTCTCATTTTGTCTCTCATAGTTGAAGTATACCTATGATGAAAATTGGAGACCTCTCTCATCTTTTAAGTGGGAGAACTTGCACAATTGGTGGCTGACTAAATACTTTTTTGCCCCACTGTACATACATACATAATTAGTAACCTTTTTGCATAAATTTGCAACTTCTTTCTCATAAATTAGTATTTTTTTTTCTTGTAAATTAGCAGCTTTAATATAAATTTGCAATTTTTTCCTCATAAATTTGTAACTTTTTTCTCACAAGTTAATAACTACTTTAAGACAATTTTTTTCACATAAAAGAAACTTTTTCCTTGTAATTTAGTAGCTTTTTCCAAATAAATTTATGCTTTTTGTTCATAAATTAGCAACTTTTTTTACATAAATCTGTGACTTTTTAATCGCAAATTAACAACTTTTTCTGTTAAATTTTGCAACAGTTTTTCTCATGAATATTCAACTTTTTCCTTGTAAATTAGCAAAATTTTTCTCATAAATTAGCAACTTTTTTATATAAATTTTTAACTTTTTCTCATGAATTTGAAATTTTTTTCTCATAAATTAGCAACTTTTTCATTTAAATTTATGACTTCAATTGCAAATTAGCAACGTGTTCTATGTGTGAGTGCTGTTCTTGGACTTCAGTTCAGCATTCAACACAATCATCCTCCAGCACCTAACTCAAAAACTCAGACACCATCTACCACTTAATCCTTTTTGGGTTGGGGGGGTGGGGGGCGCTGGAGCCTATCCCAGCATTTTTGAGTGAGAAGCAGGATACACCCTGAACAGATCACCAATCCATCGCAGGGCCAACACAGACAGACAGACAACCATTCACTCTCACATTCATACCTAAGGACAATTCAGAATCCCTAGTTGATGCCAATTAACCTAACCTGCATGTCTTTGGCCTGTGGGAGGAAACCGGAGTACCCGGAGTAAACCCACGCAAATATGGGAAGAACATGCAAACTCCACACAGAAGGGTCACCAATGGTCTGGGGGTGGGATTGAACCCACGATGGCCAAGGGTGGAATTGATCCCGTGACCCTCTTGCTGTGCTGCCACAGTGCTAACCACTGTGCCACCGTGCTGCCCCCCCCCCCTCAGTAAACAAAAATTACTCAGACACTTGGGGCTCAAAACCTCTCTCTAACTGGGTGCTAGACTTTCTCACAGGGAGTTCATAGAACATGCGGGTCGGCAGCAACACCTCCAAGACCATCACTCTGAGCACAGAGGCCCCACAAGGGTGCGTGCTCAGTCCACTGCTCTTCACCCTGCTGACCCATGACTGCGTACCAGCCTACAGCACCAACCACATCATCAAGTTTGCAGACGACATGACGGTAGTGGGCCTTGTCATTGACAATGAAGAGGCCAACTACAGAAATGAGGTGAGCCAACTGGTCCAGTGGTGGAAAGACAATAATCTTTTCCTGAACATGGGAAAAACCAAGGAACTGTGGCCAACTTCAGGAGAGGACATACACAGCATTCCCCTCTGATCATCGATGGAGCAGGTGTGGAGAGGGTGAGCAGCACCAAGTTCCTCAGGGTGCACATCTGAGGACCTCTCCTTTTCCAACAACACCACATCACTGGTCAAGAAGGATCAAACTCGCCTCTATTTCCTCCGCAAACTGAGGAGAGCACAAGTTCCACCCCCCCATCATGTGCTCATACTACTGGAGCACCACTGAGAGCATCCTCACCAGCTGCATCCCTGTGTGGTATGGAAGCTGCATCGCCTCTTGCGGAAAGACCCTACAATGCACAGTGAAAGCAGCCATCAAGATCATTGGTGCCCCTTTGCCCCCCCCCCCGGACATCTACCACACCCACCTCACCCACAGAGCCATCAACATTGCAGGTGACAGCTCCCACCTCTCACACTCCCTCTTCAGCCCCCTGCCCTCGGGGAAAAGATACCAGAGCCTACGGGCCTGCTCCACAAAACTGCTAAACAGCTTTGTTTACCACGCCATTCGGACCCTGAACTCTGTCCACTTCTTCTCCCCACCCCTGGACCATAACGCACTCACCCACACAATAACTACCTCAGCTGTTTGCAGAGAAAGACTGGCACACCAACAGTAATACATCTGCTTCTGTACGTCTCTGCACTTTATTGCAACCATTTGCACAAATGCCATACCTGCTGCTGTCTGTTATTGCAATGCTGATCATGTGCAGTCCAATCTGTCACTGTTTGCACCTACACTACCACAATGAACTTGCTATTACGGGTATTACATCTCTACTTTTTCTGTATATACAGTGCATCCAGAAAGTATTCACAGCGCTTCATTTTTTTCCTCATTTTGTTATGTTACAACCTTATTCCAAAAGGGATTAAATTAATTTTTTTTCTTCAAAATTATACACATAATACCCCATAATGTCAATGTGAAAAAAGTTTTTTTTTTTTGTTTGGTTTTTTTAGATTTTTGCAAATTGATTAAAAATAAAAGATTAAGAAATCACATGTACATAAGTATTCACAGCCTTTGCTCAATACTTTGTTGATGCACCTTTGGCAGCAATTACAGCCTCAAGTCTTTTTGAATATGATGAATATGATGCCACAAGCTTAGCACACCTATCTTTGGGCAGTTTCGCCTATACCTCTTTGCAGCACATCTCAAGCTCCATCAGGTTGAATGGGAAGTATCGGTGCACAGCCATTTTCAGATCTCTTCAGAGATGTTCAATTGGATTCAAGTCTGGGCTGTGGTTGGGCCGCTCAAGGACATTCGTAGAGTTGTCCTGAAGCCACTCCTTTGATATCTTGGCTGTGAGGTTAGGGTCATTGTCCTGCTGAAAGATGAACCGTCACCCTAGTCTGAGGTCAAGAGCGCTCTGGAGCAGGTTTTCATCCAGGATGTCTCTGTGCATTGCTGCATTCATCTTTCCCTCTATCCTGACTAGTCTCCCAGTTCCTGCCGCTGAAAAACATCCCCACAGCATGATGCTGCTTCCACCACTGGCGTGGTTATGAGTAGTGCCTGGTTTCCTCCAAACATGACGCCTGGCATTAAAGCCAATAAGTTCAATTTTTGTCTCATCAGACCAGAGAATTTTGTTTCTCATGGTCTGAGAGTCCTTCAGGTGCCTTTTGGCAAAGTCCAGGTGGACTGCCATTAGCCTTTTACTAAGGAGTGGCTAACATCTGGCCACTCTACCATACAGGCATGATTGGTGGATTGCTGCAAAGATGGTTGTCCTTCTGGAAAGTTCTCTTCTCTCCACAGAGGAACGCTGGAGCTCTGACAGTGTGACCATCGGGTTCTTGGTCACCTCCCTGACTAAGGCCCTTCTTCCCCTGATTGCTCAGTTTAGATGGCTGGCCAGCTCTAGGAAGAGTCCTGGAGGGTCCGAACTTCTTCCATTTACAGATGATGGAGGCCACTGTGCTCACTGGGACCTTCAAAGCAGCAGAAATTTTTCTGTACCTTTTCCCAGATTTATGCCTCAAAACAATCTTGTCTTGGAGGTCTACAGACAATTCCTTTGACTTCATGCTTGGTTTGTGCTTGGGTCTGACATGCACTTTCACCTGTGGGACCTTATATAGACAGGTGTGTGCCTTTCCAAAACATGTCCAATCAACTGAATTCACCACAGGTGGACTCAAATTAAGTTGTAGAAACATCTCAAGGATGACCAGTGGAAACAGGATGCACCTGAGCTCAATTTTGAGCTTCATGGAAAAGGCAGTGAATACTTATGTACACGTGATTTCTTAGTTATTTATTTTTAATAAATTTGCAAAAATCTTTAAAAAAAAAACTTTTTTCACGTTGTCATTATGGGGTATTGTGTGTAGAATTTTGAGGAAAAAAATGAATTTAATCCATTTTGGAATAAGGCTGTAACATAACAAAATGTGGAAAAAGTGAGGCGCTGAGAATACTTTCTAGATGTACTGTAGGATTGCTGGGTTTTATCTTATATCTTTATTTGCACTCCGGGTAGTATTATTGTACATAGACTGCTGTTGTTGTTTTTCATCCTTTTTCCTTCTTCTCTTATATATTGCGCACTCCACTAAGAGAGAGAGATGGCATTTCAATTCTCCTGTATGTCCTGTATGTATACAAGTGTTGACAATTAAAAATCTTTGAATCTTAAATATGCAATGTTTTTTCTTGTAAATCTGCAACTTTTCTGACATGAATTTGTAACTCTTTTCTCAGGAATCCGATCATAAATTTGTGACTTTTTCTTATAAATTCAAACATAGTGTTGTCATTGATGTTGTTTCTATGTTTAAAAATGCAAAGTTTCATTTTAACAGTAAGTATAATGCATCATAGATTTTTCCACTCTGGCTTGGCCCATAACTAAACAGCAGGTGGGTGCCTCTTTGGCTTCTTCACCCCGGCTCTACAAACAGCCTGAGTCTGCCCCGAACTGTAGTTATAACATGGTTAAATGTCTGAGGCCGTGATCTCACCTTGACTCCTCTAGGAGCAGCAGGAGTCTGCAGCGTGGAGTTTCGGTGGCTGCTATATGACCCAGAGTACCAAACACTCGCTCCGCAGCGATCACGTCATTCATGGTCACCTGGGGTCAAGGTACAGACACGGTTAGGGGAAGGGGGGCACGGTGAGAATTTTATCTAACCCAGTAGAAATGAGCAGCAGGTGTAAATTAAGCTTAAAATCATTTGTCATATCATGTCTGAAGTAACATCCTCATGTAGGAAATTCCAGAACATACAGGCCTATAATTTAAGATGGCAATATCTTTGTGAGCCTTAAATTATAAACTGATTAAACTACAAACTGTAGAGGTTTTTGCGCTGTTTGGAGGTTTGAAGGGAAGCAAAGAACAAAATCCTCATCAAAGAAAATCCTGCAGCCACCCTTCTAATATACATCCCATATCATCATATATGTTTGGTTCATTGTAGTATAAATTGTATTTTGGAGGCCCAATGCAAGATGGTGTTTTTTTGTTTTTTTTTCGGGGGGGGGGGGGGACAAAAACTTAAAAAAATAAAATAAAAAAAGTTTCAAGGCAAGCAGAAGAAAAGCAGTCATTACAAGGAATAAACATTTAATCATCATCCATATGAAAGAAATATTAGTGAATTTATGAGAAATACAGTGAAAACCTATGAGAAAAAAGTTGTAAATTTATGAGAAGAAAGCTGCTAATTTACAAGAAAAACACTGAAAACTTATGACAAAGAAGTCCAGAATTTATTAGAGAAAACGTTGCAATTTAACAAGAAAAAATGCAAATTTATGAGAAAAAAGCTGCTAATTTGCAAGAAAAACATTGAAAACTTATGACAAAGAACTCCAGAATTTATTAGAGAAAATGTTACAATTTGACAAGAAAAAAATGCAAATTTATGAGAAAAAAGTTGCAGATATCTAAGAAATATGTAATACATTTATGAAAAAAGATGCAGGTTTAAAAGAATAAATTCATAGCTTTTTTTTGGGGGGGGGGGGGGTGGCTAGCGGCTGAAGAGACCCATAGCATTTGCGTACTCTGCATTATAGCCAGAAACAGCTTGTCACGATTTGTCCCTCAGGGCAGGAATGAAGACCCAACCGCTGGACTGTAGTTGTGCTATTAATTGAACGAAACATAAAGGTCCAAACAGTGCACAAACACAAAAATCCAAACACTGCACAATGTAACTTACAGGCTAAGACGGTAAAGGAATAGGCAGGATAACAGAGGATATTGCACCAGAAGAGGAAAAGGGTTCTGATGCATGACAACAGATTAGCAGAGGCTCCTGTCCTAATCCCTTGTGTGCCATTATGCGGCGCACAAGGGAAGGAATTGCATGAGTAGAAAGTGCCATTTTATTAAACTTAAACACAAAATAACAAGTCCAGTTGTCCACAAAAATACAGAGAAATGCAAATGATGACATTAAGGCCACCAGATATACAGGGCGCCTGCCAGATGCTCTACAGCCCGTCAAGGGGAAGCCTAGTGCCGCAGAACTGCTGTCAGCACAAAGAGAAAGGTGAACATGACACTTACGGGGCTGGAGCAATCCTGGGGCAATCCGTGCAGTCTGAAGGATGAAGAGGGTGGGCCGGGTCAGCCGATTACACCAAGGGGTTAACCAAACTTCAAGTGCTTGGCTGAATAATTAGCAGGTAATGAAAACTCATACGTGGAGAGCTAGCTGCCGCGTATGGAGGTGAATGCTCCAACAATCTCTTTCCACAAACGCGGTGAAGAAATACTCCTGATGCTAACGAGGAAAGAGATTGCCGGTGCGAGAAAGCTTGGGCTGGACATGATTGGACCTGGTGTGTGAGAGAGCATGTATGAGCGTGTGAATGGGAATGAATAGAGCATGTGCATGTGTGTGTGTGTGTGTGTGTGTGTGTGTATGTGTGTGAACACCCATGACAGTACAGCTGATGGCACTTGACAGGAGGAGAGGGCGTGCCCAAGCTGTCAGGGAATGGAGGCCCAATAGCTCGCTGAAGTGCCAGGTAGAAAATAGGGCAAAATATAAAAATAAGTCAGAACTGGGTTTGGAACAGCCAAACCCAGATTCATGACAGCCCCCCCCCCCCACAGGGGTGGATACCAGACACCCCAGTACCATCAGCCAAAAGAACAGAAACAACACCCCTCAAGGGACGCCCCCCCCCCACCAACAACAAACATTAACCCAGGGTGGGAGGTGGGGGAAAACCAGTTAGGAGGGAAACAACTGGTGAAAACACAACCAGTAAAAAACAAAATAATGAGCAAAACCCTCCTAATGACCCCCTACCTGGAACACTAACCCCCCTCCCCAGAAGTCCAAAGTTCAGGGGGTCGACCAGAATCCCAGGCCCCCAGCATGGTGAGGAGTGACAGATCGGGTGGCCTGCCCAAGTCCCAAGTCCAGCAGTCGTTCAGGTGGCCGACCAGCGTGGTGGAGCCACCAGAACTGGAGTGGAAGGCGGAGAGTCAGCCTCCATACTCGGGAACATCGGCGGCCAAACCAAGGAACAGGAGCCCCCCTGCCGTTCGAGGCTTGGGGCAGGGAAACCATAGCACCTGCGATGGTCCGGGTCTGGGACGTGGCTGCACCCGCGATGGTCCGGGTCTGGGATGGGGCTGCACCCATGATGGTCCCGATCCGGGACGTGGCTGCACCTGCGATGGTCCCGGTCCGGGACGTGGCTGCACCCGTGGTGATCCCGGTCCAGGACGTGGCTGCACTGGCAATGGTCCTGGTCCAGGACGTGGCTGCACTGGTGGTGGTCCCAGTCCGAGATGTGGCTGCACCGGCAGTGGACTCCGGCTGGAGCTCTGCTGCACTGGCGGTGGACCCCGGCTGGAGCTTTGCTGCACCCGCGGTGGGCTCCGGCTGGAGCACCATTGCACCTGCGGTGACCCCCATCGGGGGCCTCATTGCTTCTGCAGTGGCCTCCCCAGTGAGGGAGGTGATGCTCCTCACATCACCTGACGCTGGGCCCCGATCCTTGGCGGCCTCCGACGAGACCCGCAGCTCTCTGGCGACCCCAGCCGGGCGCTCCGAACCCAAAAGGAGAAAAAGAGAAACCAGGTCAGGGTCGCTGGCAGCGGCAGATCCCGGTGTGGCAGCCCCGAGGGCTACTGTGAGCTGCCCCAGGTCCATCTCACCATGAGTTGGGCAGTGTGACATTGACATAGACATTGCAGACATAATGGAGCACACTTGCCTGAACTCTGGCTCCACCGCCGTCCAGGACTCCAGCGACTTAGGGTGCGTAGGTTCCCCCGGTCTGCCGGGTGCTTCACCCCTGTTGGCCTCCTCCGAGAAAACTGGGCCTGCGTCGTCATCTGTGGGTAACCCAGGCTGTGGCAGCTCCTCTCCGGCAACCCTAGGATGGAGCTCAAAGGGGATAGGAGATGAGGAACAGTTAGGGTCACAGGCAGCAGCAGAGCCCGGTGAGGGGGGTCCAGATGCGGCTGAGAGCCGCACCCGACTCCCCTCCCCAAGAGCCAGACAAGATCCCTCCACCAAAGACAGGTGAACTACAGTAGAGATTACTTGCCTGTGCTTAAGTTCTACCGCCGTCCAGGACTCCGACAACGACATCCCGCGTCCCATCAGCTGGAGGTCTGGTCCGGGGAATTGCAGCGGCCCCTGCAGCAGGCGTGATGGTGGTTGCAATCGTGGTACTCTCGTGCGCCATCCTCCATGCCTCTGGTTCCTCTGGTGTGGCGGCCGTGGATGACCTTTTTGCTGGTCCATGGACAGGACCCTCCTGGGCCTCCAGCTCCTCTTCCCCTGAGTGACCTGGATCCAGGACCGGTGGGCTGTTCTCCTGGCACTGGAGGTCCCCGGTGGTCTCCAAGGCGTCCTTTCTCCTCTCCTGGCGTTCCTCATCGGGTTGCGGCTCCTCCTCCCTCAGGGAAAGTTCCTTTAATCTTTCGGCCATCTCCGGGAGGAGCCACGGCTTCACCTCCAAGATCAGGTCCGTCTCTGCCAGGAGAGCCAGCCTACGTTCCTCCAATTCTTCCCCTGACGGAGCAGAGCATGGCTTGGAGCGGGGAGGTAGAGCAGTAGTGGGTGGGGCTGGACGCTTCCTCCGGCGGGGATTCCTCCTCCACCTCCCTACGGGCGACTCGGGAACTAGGTAATCCAGGATGCGGAGCACTGCGCTGGGCAGCAGGTCACCCATGCAGAAAAGCCCCGCCTTCTCTGGAGAAATGAGCGGAGTGGCCGCGAGAAGCTCGAGCACTGGGAGATCCTCAGCCGATTCCTCACATGGCACGGCGAAGATGTCCCGGAGGATCTCCATTGCCTCCAGATGATCCCAGACGCTGTCTCGCTCCATCACCCTCCTCGCGGTGTCCCGAGCCTGTCGAACAGCCAGGCAGGAGCAGGGCATGAAACGATCTCCTTCAAGAAGCACAATGAGCGCAGCTCCCGCTCCAAACCACCATGTTGACACTCAGGGAGGAAGAGAAAAAAGTGTGGGCAGAAAAATAAAAAACACACTTCTACTCCGCTGGTTTTTTTTCTGTCTGGTTGGAGCATTCTGTCATAATCCCTCATGCGCCATTACACGGTGCACGAGGGAAGGAATGGGAAACCCAACTGCGTGAGTAGAAAGTGCCATTTTACTAAACTTAGCCATAAAAAAACAAGTCCAGTTCATTCATTCATTCATTCATTCATTCATTCATCTTCTTCCGCTTAATCCTTTTCGGGTCGCGGGGCGGCTGGAGCCTATCCCAGCATCTTTGGGCGAGAGGCAGGGTACACCCTGGACAGATCGCCAGTCCATCGCAGGGCCAACACAGAGACAGACAACCATTCACTCTCACAGTCATACCTAAGGACAATTTAGAATCCCCAGTTTTGATGCCAATTAACCTAACTTGCATGTTTTTGGCATGCGGGAGGAAACCGGAGAAATCCCGGAGTAAACCCACGCAGACACAAGGAGAACATGCAAACTCCACACAGATCACTGTTGGTCGGGGGCTGGGATCGAACCCAGGATCCCTCGGCCAATGGTGAGTTGCTGTGCTCCCACAGTGCTAACCACTCCACCACCGCGCCGCCCACAAGTCCAGTTGTCCACAAAAATACAGAGAAATGCAAATGATGACAGGCCACCAGACATACAGGGCGCCTGCCAGATGCTCTACAGCCCGGTCAAGGGGAAGCTTAGTGCCGCAGGACTGCTGTCAGCACAAAGAGAAAGGTGAACATGACACTTACGGGGCTGGAGCAATCCCGAGGCAATCCGTGCAGTCTGGAGGATGAAGAGGGTGAGCAGGGTCAGTCAATTACACCAAGGGGTTAACCAAACTTCAAGTGCTTGGCTGAATAATTAGCAGGTAATGAAAACTCATACATGGAGAGCTAGCTGCCGCATATGGAGGTGAATGATCCGACAATCTCTTTCCACAAACGCAGCGAAGAAATACTCCTGATGCTAATGAGGAAAGAGACTGCTGGTGTGAGAAAGCGTGGGCTGAACGTGATTGGACCTGGTGTGTGAGAGAGCGTGTATGAGCCTGTGAATGGGAATGAATGGAGCATGTGCATGTGTATGTGTGTGTGTGTGAACACCCGTGACAGTACAGCTGATGGCACTTGACAGGAGGAGGGGGCGTGCCCAAGCTGTCAGGGAGCGGAGGCCCGATAGCTCCCTGAAGCGTAGGTGGAAAATAGGGCAAAATATAACAATTAGTCATAACTGAATTTGGAACAGCCAAACCCAGATTCATGACAGGCTCCAACAATGAATGACAGAAACAAAGATCTTAAATAGAACATGGATCCAATGAACACAAATGAATGCAGGTGTGGATCACATGAGCGGGCAGGAGAAAACAATGATTGCACGCTGGGGTCAGCTGGGAGCAATGAGAGGGGAGAAGACAGGACTGACAGCTGACAGGAGCACCGCCCACAACAAAGCAAAAATCTGAAAGTGCCACTGACAGCTGCAGCCCCTGAGAGAGTGAGAGAGAGAACACAACAGTACAAAAATAAAGAACTAAATGCCAACAAATAAGGACTGAGGGATAAATACAAACAGATACAAAATAAGAGAGTAGCAAAACTATGATAATATAAACAGGGGGATAAGATGAATAAGAAACAATATCAGATATATGAAAACCGACCACGGAAAAAATAACAGGAACCAAGAACCCAAGACACAACAAATATACAAATATGGAGAAAGGCCTTGAGACTGAGCATGGCGGAAACCCCCAGTGCTCAACTCATGACACAGCTGTGGTCATATACCTACATGACTGTACATGGTGGCCTGACAAAGACAACGTCACTCACTACCTTCAGTATAGAAACAAAAAGAAAAGAAAAGCAGCTAAACCGCACCTCCTGGCCGTTGATCCTCTGCAGGTTGAAGTGGTAGAGGCGGTAGATGACAAAGGAGCGCCACAGAGTCAGACCGACCACTGGGTTTCCCTCCGGGTGGACAGTCAGCTGGTCGAGACGTCTCACCTGAGCCAGGGCTGCCAGCTGAGGCAGGCGGCTGATGTTGGTTTCCAGGAAGATCAGGTGCTACGAGAAGTAAAGACAACCGTAGGCAGTTGCAGAGTATTTACTGTGACTGACAAAGTTGATTTTGGCAAAAAAAGATTACAGGTTTTTGTCTCCCTTTTGAAAAATAGAAATAAAATATATAAGGCACAGGTACAGATACACCACATATGGCCTTCCACTATATTTTGACTGACCAGATAATACAGTTTGAACTTTTCTCATAATTCTCATCAATTTGCAACTTTTTACCCCTCATAAAATTTGAGACCCCCCCCCCGCCCCAGTCTCATACAATTGCAACTTTTTCTGTAAATTCTCATAAGTTCACACCTTTTTTCCCCAGAGTAATTTACAACTTTTCCAGCCAGTTTGCAACTTTTCAGCTGTCTCCTAAATTTGCAACTTTTCCCCAAGGTTTTATAAATTTTCATCTTTTTTCACCCACTCTTGTAAATTTCTAACTTTTTCCCCCTCGAGTCTTGCAGATTTGCAACTTTCTCTCTAAATTTCTGGCTTTTGATCTTCGTCTATTTAAAAAAAACAACAACTTTTTCCCCCTTCTTAAAAATTTATATTTCCCCCCAAGTCTCATAAATTTGCAACTTTTTGCAACATTTCAGTCCTCTCTAAATTAGCCACTTTTCCTCCCAGTGTTGTAAACTTGCAACATTTCCCCCAGAGTTGTGACCTTTCACCCTCTCTCATAAATGTGCCCTTTGCCTACATTTGTTTTTCCCCCTCTTGTAAATTAAAAACATTTTTCTACTATATGTACATGTGGTTTTATTTAATTTATTTTTAAACATAGATTGCAATATTTTTCACTTAAAAAGAAACCTCTTGTTGGCCCTCATTAAAATTGAACTTGACATCCCTGATATATGGTTTGAATAAAAATGTTTATCTTATTTAATGAGGGGTTTTATTTGCCTAATTTATCACCTGTGTATATTTTAGCCAGCGTTTCCTAGTGTGGATGATTAAATACACACAATTCTTCTTATTAGTGCTGCCTCGATGCTCCACTTCATGTCCTGCAGCAGAAATGATGATGAGGCAGCTACAGTTGGCTGCAACTGTAGCTGCCTGTAGAACTAAACTTGGTTTTCATCAGGACCACCGATGACAAAATCAGCTATTTAAAACGTTGTGCTTTGTTATGATCTTTGTGATGTAAATATTTCAATGTGCATCAAAAAAGCTTCGAAGGGAACATGTGTTTTGAGTGCTTCTGGGCATGAATTGGGCATCCGGAGAGGTTATTACCAATACAAAATTCTGAAAAAACACATCCCTCTTGAGAGCTCACTGGAATGACCCACCCCTCGTCTTTATCTCCACCTGTTCTAATGGCGTGGGAGTAGACATGTCTCTGTGAGCTTCCACACAGAGAAGCCAGCTGGTTAATCAATCCACACTTGTTCATACTGTATCTCATTTCCAGCCACCAGGCTGTATGTCCACAGATGGCATTTTTTCCACTGCAAGAACTCTGGACTGTTTTTTTCAGAGCGCTTGCACACTCTAAGAAAAAGGTCTGTGCCCTGTATCCTAGCAGCACTCTGACCTGACATTTGAAGACCCAATTTACTACACGGCACTGCAGCAAACTGATAAGAGAACACACATCCGTCTAAGTGTTTGCTGTCAAATATTGATCATGGTATCCTTTTAGCGTCTCTTCAACTGGCTGGTTAAATAGGTATGCTGCTGATGAGCAATGCAACATTCCAAATGTTGAACTATTTTCAGCTCTCGGTGCTCTGGGCACAGCAAGAAAAACTGCTAACCACCCAGAAGTGTTTTTGCACTGAGGGTGTTGAGTACTTTAAATACTTAACTACATGTAAACAGAAAGTACATGCTTCCAGTGTCGGGAAGGAGGGGCTTTTTGTAGACACACAGCTTTTTCTGCCTTATTTTGTTATAATTTGGACAAGATGGTACTGTAATCACACCAGCAGATATGCTAATGGAGTTAGCCTAGCTTAGCTAGTGCTTGTGGCTCACCTTGACATAACTCACCCACCCCATCCAGCATAAAGGATGTCAGCCGCATCATCTACTAACACTTGACCATATATCATTCATAGAAGCTATTTTGCCTTATTTTACCATAGTTTATTATACTCTGGCTGGACCTGCTCTTCCACCTGAAGAAGTTAGCCACAGCTAACAGAGGCATCCATTCATTCATCCAGGGTTATTTCTGTGCTTAATTAATTGGCCACTGAAGCAACACACTCCTGTCCCTGACTACGCTTTATTTGGGTGTTTATATCTCACATTAGATATTCTACAATTCTACGTTGGATAGCACTAACAACTGGAGCTAGCCAGCTAGCATTAGGCTCAACCACACATCTCTGAAGTGAAAAAAGAGGACGAGTTGGTGAACTGTGGCTCATTAGCCATTAAAGAAACGTGGATTAGTGTGAAGAAGGGTTTTTAATCTGGGTGAAAAGTGCATATACTGTATGTAAATCCCTAGGGTGTTTGGACCAAAGCATTTCACAGACATTTCATCAAGGCCTCTGGGAATTCTGTCAATATATGGAAAAAGGCATAATATGTTCCCTTTAAATATATAAAAGCAAAATTAGGCAATATAAGAAGAATTATCCAAGTACGATCATCATTCATCATTTATCATGAATCAGTTTAACATCTTTTATTACCTGAAGAAAAAATGTAATTATGTTTTTGTGCTCTCACCGATAAATTGGGGAACTTGACCCTTATTCGCGGCAGTGTTGGTACAATGGCGTCAAAGTTGATGTAGCGGAAGGTGATTACAGTGACAGCACCGGCGGTCTGCACACCCCAGCCTCGCTCCAAGGCCTCCAGGGCCCCCAGTCCAAACAAGCGCAGGGTGTCTCCATCCAGCTCTGCCAGGTGACTGTCAGACAAGGACAAACTCTGCACGCTGCCACTCCCTGCCTCCAAGAACCTGTAAGGTACAGAAAACACCCTCCAGTAAATTAGCTTTGACGTGCTGATTTGAGAGGTTTTTTTATCCAGGAGTGCTTTGCTCATGCGTGCTCAAAGAGCCTCTGTTGTGACTTTGGGGGTTTCCACTTAATTTTAATGGGTTATGTAGAATTTTGTGGCGTTATAAGGTCTGCAAAGTCAAACAGCCCAAAGTCCTCATGCGCAGGTGTTCTCCTCTCCCACAGAATATAGGACTACAACTCTGACTGAAACACCTCGTTTGGATTGGGTGTTCTCTTCTGTGAGGCCATCACGTCATTACTTAACCGACCTGACACAGAGCCGCCTCTGGGATAGTCTGGTACACCCTCTCCTCTGAGATGAAGCGGAAGTTCCCCACTACGCCTCGGAGCTCGAACAGCTCAGCTAGTGGCATGACTGTGGTTTTTAGAGGGCCACTCCTAAACAATGAAACGTTTCTGTAAATACAATAGTGCACATTTTACTGTACTTTGTGTTTTATTTTAATACCTATGCACCCATGGAGATATTTAATACCCCGCAGAATTCTACAAAATTTTTAACTCACACAGAGGTTTTCATCATTAATTATTTATTTATTTACGTACATGACATGAAGTCAATTAGAGAAAACAGAAATGTCTGTTCAGAATCTGAAAAATCTAAAAAGGGTTTTTCTTTCAATATCTTCCAGATCTTTTCTCATATATTTTTTATTTTTCCTTGTTATTTTTTAAACTTTTTTGTATTACTAATTTTCCTCTCATATATTACATTATTATAACATTTATATAATTTTGTGCAGTTTAATCCTATAAAATTGCATCTGACTTATCATAAATTAGGAACTCCTTTTCTCACAACTTCTTTTTTTCTTATTTTGCAACATTTTCCTTGTACTTTTGAGACTTTATTCTAATGAACTTGCGAGTTCTCTCATAAATTTTTCATGTAATTTTTTTCTTATTTTTGCCCTTGCATATTTACAACTTTATGTGATAAATTTGAGGCTTTAGATTAAACTTGGTAATTCTTTCCTTTCAACCTTTTCCTTCCAGGCAGGGCTCATGCACTGGTGACACAGAATTAATTGAACGTCAAAATATAGTTATTGGACA
Source organism: Pholidichthys leucotaenia (assembly GCA_020510985.1). Taxonomy (NCBI): domain Eukaryota; kingdom Metazoa; phylum Chordata; class Actinopteri; order Cichliformes; family Pholidichthyidae; genus Pholidichthys; species Pholidichthys leucotaenia. The sequence goes on along the minus strand of CM035837.1, from coordinate 412,758,195 downwards.
TTAAAACACATTTGATCAGCAACTGGTGTCTCCGTGGGGGAAAATTTGAATCTCTAATACCTTTATGCCCTTAACTATCATGAGTCTGAGCTCAGTGTTCTCACAGAGCTCAGACTCTCAATTTATGTCTGAGTATTTTATGTCTGCTATGATTATTTTGTCTGTTTCTGTGTTTATTTTTGGTTTTGTGATATAAACGCCCTTCCTCCTTCCCAGACACTCCCACCAGCTACTCACTCTGTTCTCCAGCCATCTCAGCTGTGAGTAGTTGAATAATTCAGTCACCTGCTCGCTCAGCTGGTGGCACCTGTCGCTCATCTATTCCATTGTCAGCTATTTAAAGACTGCCTGCTCCTTCTCTAACTGCGGCAGTAATGACTGATGGCTGAAGGACTTATCCAACTGAATTCTTTCCTCGCAGAGCGATTCTGGCTCTGGAGTGCTTTTCTTTAAGTTTCCTCTCGTTTGTATTTTTGTGTTTAAAGCACTGTTTTTGTTCTTGTGTTCGCCTTTTGTTAATAAATCAGCATTACTGCAGTCCAGTGCGTGGGTCTGTCTCTCTGCCCCGGAGGGGCCAGTCATGACATTAACATTCCAGCTAATTTCTCTAAACTTAGCATACACAAGGAAAATCCAGTTTTTTCTTCACAGAGTGACAGTAGAAAATTTGAAACATCCTGCCAACTGAACACCAGCATTTTAAGAGGTTAATTGTTTTTTAGATCTTATTACAAGACCTGATGTTGCCATCATTTCTGATGAAAAGTGGTCCACAAAACCCAAAGTTATACTTCATTTATATATAAAATAATATTCCTAGAATACAGTACATTGCATATCAAACTGTATGTGTGTAAAAGCCAAGCAGTGCAGTGGCTGCTGAGCTCACTCCTGGGACTCATCCACTATCAGCACTAACAATATAGTTTAGAGATTAAAAGAGATTAAATATTCATTTTTTTCTCCTCGATTTGTAATTTTTTCATGTAAATTTGTAACTTTTTCCTCAAAAATTTGCAATTTTTTTTCTTGTAAATTTGCAACTTTTTCTTGTAGATTTAAGACTTTTCTTTCAACTCCTTAACATTCCAGCCAATTTCCCTAAATTTATCATACGCAAAGAAAATCAAATTCTTTCTTCACTGAGTGGCAGTAGAAAATTTGAGCCATCCCGCCAGCAGAACATCAGCATTTTAAGAGATGAAAATATGCTCTCGAAAAGGGCACTTCAGAGAGCAGAGGGGCAGGTGCTAGAGCACCACCTGAGGTCTGTCTGTGCATGTATCGACGTATGTGGCAGGGCATTCAAGCTATCTCTGATTATAAGCCCAGCAACTCCATACCTATAGCCATGACTGTGCCCTTTCTCAATGAGCTAAATAACTTCTATGCTCGTTTTGACAAGGACAACAATGAAAAGAACATCAATTTCCCACCCTCTGATGACCTCCACCACCTCACACTCACCCACACCGACGTCCGTAATGCACTGAGTCATGTCAACGTACGTAAGGCTGCTGGCCCTGATGGCATTCCTGGGCGTGTGCTGAGGGCATGCGCTGAGCAGCTGGCAGGGGTCTTCACAGACATCTTCAATCTGTCCCTGGCCCAGGCCGTGGTACCAGCGTGCTTCAAGACCACTTCAATAGTACCAGTGCCGAAACATTCAACACCATCGTGCCTAAATGACTATCGCCCTGTGGCACTGACGCCCATAGTCATGAAGTGCTTTGAGCGACTGGTCTTGGCACAGCTCAAAAAAGGCCTGCCCCCTACACTGGACCCTCATCAGTTCGCTTACCGGAGCAACAGGAGTACAGAGGATGCGGTTTCTACAGCGCTGCACTATGTACTCTCACACCTGGATGACAAGAACACCTACGCAAGAATGCTGTTTATTGACTTCAGCTCAGCATTCAACACAGTTATCCCCTCCAAGTTGCTCACTAAACTTGGGGACCTGGGAATCAGTACCTCCACCTGCAACTAGATCATGGATTTTCTGACCAACAGACCCCAGCATGTTAGGTCAGGCCCCAACTGTTCTTCCGTCATCACACTCAACACTGGTGTACCACAGGGCTGTGTGCTCAGCCCATTCCTCTACTCCCTCTACACCCATGACTGCAGGCCTATGTATGGATCCAATTCCATCATAAAGTTCGCAGATGACACCACGGTGATTGGACTCATCAGGGACAATGACGAGTCAGATTACAGGGCAGAGGTTGAGCACTTGGCTACTTGGTGCGCTGACAATAACCTGCTCCTTAACACCAGCAAAACCAAGGAGCTCATAGTGGACTACAGGAAGGAGAGGGAAGAGACACATGACCCCATCCATATCAATGGCATAGCTGTTGAACGTGTCCCCAGCTTCAAATTCCTGGGGACCCACATCTCGGAGGACCTGTCCTGGTCAGTTAACACCACCAGCCTGATCAAGAAGGCCCATCAGCGCCTCTTCTTCTTGAGGACATTGAAGAAGAACCATCTGTCAACTGACATCCTGGGCAACTTCTACCGCTGCGTGATAGAGAGCACCCTGACCAACTGTATCACACTCTGGTATGGGAGCTGCTCTGTAGCTGACCGCAAGGCGCTGCAGCGGGTGGTGAAAACCGCCCAACGCATCACAGGGACTCCACTCCCAGCTATAGAGGACGTCTACAGGAAAAGATGTCTGCGCCGGGCATGCAGCATTCTTAGGGACTCCAACCATCCTGCTCATGGACTGTTCCAGCTTCTCCCCTCCAGAAGACGTTTCAGAAGCCTTCGGACTAGAACCAGCAGGTTTAGGAACAGTTTCTTTCCAACAGCTGTCACGTTATTGAACTTAGTTCCCCGCTGACTCTCTTACAATCATCTTTTACCATCCTCACCTGTACATAACTGCATAACTACATAACTACATCTAACTTATTGCACATTATTTGCACATAACAGTACTTTTAACTCTCTGCACTGCTGCATATATTTGCATATATTTGCTTAAATTGCACATACTGTTAATTACCGTATATACTGCACTGCTGTCCTTTGCACTTCTGATTGGATGCTAAACTGTGTTTCGTTACCTTGTATTCATACATGTGTAATGACAATAAAGTTGAATCTAATCTAATCTATCTGCTGATATTGTTTTATTTGGGCTTTTAAACACTAACATTCAGCCAATATTGGTTAGTACGTTACTAAGTCCAACAACTGAAGCTAAAATCACACATTAACCTCAAACACGGCATCTGTCAAAATGAACATTTCACAGAAACGACAAAAGATGGCGTGTAGGGTGAACTGGGGCTCATTAGCATTTCAAGCAATATGCTGTAAAACATCCTATTTCCAGGAGAGTTTCTTCCACTTATGTAAAGTGGTACAGTGATAATTAACAGACATGTGTCCATTAGTACCTCTGGAAGCTGTGTCAACATGTGGAAAAAGAGCATAATAGAGGCTCCTTAAAATCTGTGGAACTGTGTTTAAAAAAAGAAGAGCTGGAGAACTCAGTGTCGTAGTTGTAGCGCCCAATTGCTTTCCATCCTTCCATTTGACCGCTGAAGTGCCCCTACCCTGATAAGAGTCATGTGGGTGGGGACTGGGGGCGAGTCTCAAAGAGACACAAGCAGATGCACTTCATCTGGGTCTGTTGACACTCCGGGGGACTTTCTCAGCCTAGCAGGGCATCAGATGGCTACTAGCTGCACACAACTCAACACTGATCATTTTCAGTTCAGCCTGCCAACAAGCTAATCGCCCCATTCATATTTCACACCCACCCAATCACATTGTAACAAAAGCCACTTGGTTGGACAACTAATCCTTTGATTACAGAAGTCTAATCCAAGATTCTTGTCAAGACCAATTTTTAGATGGTGTGACTTTGAGAGCAAGGACAGTTATAAGGAGACTTACTGACCTTCTAATGCTGATGTTTCTGTGTATTACAGAAAAATGATTTATATAAAGTGATCTAAAGTGATTTAAAGAACTGAATAAAAAGTCAATATCAGTAGTGATATCTTTAAATTAGAATAAGAGCACAGCTGTTTCTAGCTATAACACAGAGTACACTAATGGAACAGGCTCCGTCAGTCACTTGGTGGGGGGGGGGGCACCAAGCTACAAGTTCACCATCAAAATTTGTTGATTTGGGAGAATTAAAAATACCTTTTGTTCTCATAAATGTGAAACATTTTTTCTCTTAAAATTGCAAATTTTTCTCATAAATTTGCAACTCTTTTCTTCTAAATATGCCATTTTTTTCCTTGTAATTCTGCTTTTTCTCATAGATTTGTGACTTTTTATTATAAATTTTTGAAAAATGTTTCTTGTAAATTTTTTCTCATAAATTTGTGACTTTATTCTGTACAGTAGCAACTTTTTTCTTGTAAATTTGCAACTTTTTTCTCATAAATTTGTGTATTTTTTTCCACTTAAATTTGCAACTTTTTTCATGTGAATTTTCAACTTTTTTTCATAAATTTTTAACTTTTTTCATTTCCATTTTCTTTCTTGTAAGTTTGTGACTTTTTCTTGCTAATTTGCAACTTCTGTAGTATAAATTCAGAGATTTTTCTCTGAATTTTATATATATATATATATATATATATATATATATATATATATATATATATATATATATATTATAATATTATTATATATATTATATTATATATAAATATATATATATATATATTTTGAATTATTTATTATGTTGATATGACATGATATGACATGTGATGTGACACAGATATGACTGTGTCACATCTGACAGTGTCTGCACAGAGAGCCGCTCAGCCTTTCCTCAGTGCATGTGGAAGAGCACGGACAGCAGCAGCTTCCTACCACTCTCGGTAAGACATGAACAGATCCAGAGAAAGTAAAATCCCAGAGGAAAATAGAGAATTTAATTCTGTGTGGACAGATTCATTTGTGTTCATGTATGGTTGTTGTGGCGAGAATTTCTCCACAAGAACACAAACAAGGAGAAAAACAGCCGCCTCATTGGTGTCTACAGGTCCATAAAATGTCTGAAATGTGATAATCTAAAATCAACACCTTAATCACCCTGAAAAATGAGAAACAATCCTTGAATTCTTGCTCAATAATCTTGTCGCCTGTGCTATAAATGCTGGATTCACCAGACATGACCGGTCTGAAATCATGTAAATTTGTTTTCACCGTCACAGCTCAATACTTCCTGAGTTGTGTAAAAATAAAAGCCCTCTATAGCATTGTTTTCAGAATGGTTGTTTTTCGTTATGTGCTTTTATTATGAAATGCTGTCAACCAGATATATTGTCTGAAATCAGCAACATACAGCCGACAGTTTTTCCTCACAATCTGTAAAGAAAAATGAAAAAAATAGTAAAAGGAGTTCAAATGACTGAAAAGAGTGGAAAGAAGATTCTGTGACAGTGATGTAGAGATGAACCTTTTATTTTAAGAACGTTTTCAGATGCTAGTTAATAACTGCTAGTTTGTGACCTGTAGGGTTTTGAACAGTTAATTATACGAGGGGAGCTGAAAAGTTCATAGGCTGACCATGATGCAATGGTCAAATTTGACCAAATGTGGTTTATTTTTCAACACAGTCTCCAATGTCAGTGTATCTGAAGAGAAACAATACCGTTAGTATCAGAAAAGGTTGAATTTAATGCATGATTAGTTTCATTACTGTAGCATAACTCCGTCTTAGTCAGCCTATGAACTTTTCAGCCCCTCCACCTCGTATGTGCAGGTTGTCTATTAGTGCCATGCATTTTTAAAAAAAAAATTATAACCAATATTTAGCTCAACGGAAGAGTTTTTAAAACATTTTTCCACTCTGCTGTAATTATTTCTCATTGGCTTAATTTGCACAAAATGATTTTTAAAGTTATATTATTTAGAAAGTTGTTTAGAATTCTTTTTGTTTTATTCAAAAATAAAGATGAATATCAGACAACCAATCCACTAGCTGTCCAACTGAGAGTCTGGAGAACAAGTGAAGGATACAGATATATATTATATTAATACATTTGAATGAAAGCACCAAAGTACTGATGTCTCGGTGCCAGAGTCATGGTGGAGATATGCATTCTCAGATCATCACCAAAATGTTATGGGTTCCTTTCTAGTCCAAGGACCACCTCTGGTAAAAATTTCATCCAACTCCATCCAGTAGTTTTGGAGTACAAGCATGCACAGTGAAAATAATCTGCAGTTCACATGCCTGTACTGTCGGCGGCAGCCAAGAGCCACTAACCTGATTTGAACAGCTGCAATCCAAACACAAAAGAAGAGCACGGTGGCAGACGTTTTAAATGGCGGAAGCAATGGAGGTACATGAATACAATGAAAACAAGACGAACAGGAGTTTTTGCTGTTTAGTGGCAGAGGAAGAAAACAGACAAGCAAAAAGAAGGACATTTGTTCACCCAGTATTGGCAGATTGCTCAGTACTTCCCTGTGGCGGGAGTTTCTAGGCACATGCGCAGTTCACTGCAACTGTTTGCGGGTGAGGACTGTTGGGACTTGGAGTTTTTAGCGAGTTTTTAATGAGTTTTACCTTGTCCTTCCTCTCCAAAACTAAACAGCAAAACCAGTGTGAAAACAATCAATGTGATGAATAAATGGTGCAGTAGCTGAATATGTTTTTTTTTTTTCAGTAACTGCTATTTTATAATAGTTCAGCTCCACATGCTGTTAAAAAAAAAAAGCGCTGTATTGTGCTGTAAAAAAGTCGCACTACCGCCTCTAGCGGCCTGGCATAGTTATTACAATACCTTTTCCCCCAGCTTCATTGATGCTGAAGTTGTGTTAACCTCTTGCGCTCCGTTGTACCGCGGACGGGCAAGTCTCTGCGTCCTAGAGCGCACGAGGGCGCTCTCGTGCGCTCTAGGACGCATGGTGTAGATGGTGATGTAGGTGGTGATGGTGATGTAGTGGTGTCCAAGCGCGCACTGAAAATAAAAGCTGCAGACACAGCTGCGAACAGATTAGTTCATCTGACTGACCTCTCATTCGACTAATAAGGGCCTTGAATTGGGTTTCTGAAACCTTGAAGAACCAATGACTGAAAACCTAGCCAGAAGGACCCGCCTGCTGTGAATGCAGTGAGCCAATTGAAGCAGAGAAGTTCGCGAGCTGTTTTTTTTAAGGCTGGGTGAAGACTGACTGCTGGAGCGGATCAAAAAAGGATTAGATGTTATGAGACGTTATGATTTCTTCCATGGTCATAGACCGACGGAGGCTGACGACGAAGGCTGAGTGACACACACGCCTTTGCCAGTCTTTTTTTTATTACTACTGTTATTTGTTTTGAAAAATCGTTCGCCAAAAACCGCAATCATGGAAGCACAAAACCGCAATAATGGAATTATGTTTTGATCGGGTCGCGAGACCAGAACCACGAGCGGACCAGCGTCGCGTTCGTCTGACAATGGGGAAGAGAAGTTCTCCAGGACGCTGCTGTGAAGAGGTAAGGTGTTATAAGCTAAATTATTCTTTATTCCTGACTATTCTTCTGTAGCGGGGGAGGGGGGGAAGCTGCAGTGACTGAGCTGCTGTCCCACATCCCACATAAGGCTAATCCATCATGTAGCGATGGCCGATCTCCATCCTCTGTAGCGAGGGGGGGGGGGGACAAACCCCCCCAACACACACACACAGACACAGCCCTGAATGTGACCTTTCATTAGAGCCCAAAATGAAGCTTCTACATTGAATCATTCAAAAGTTACAGACGTTTTTCCAAACTGTGCCATTTGGCACAATTTGGCACAGTTCCAAAACGCCTGGGAACAGCCTGAGGAAAAAGCTGTGTAATATATTCATTTTTTGTGGTATTGTTACAAAATTTGGACCTCAGCTGGATGACACTTGGTTCTACATTTCTGTTGCATTTTCCAGCCCGGATCTGAAGCCGTGTGTTATTTGCAAGCATTTGTATCCAAAAAAACACCCAGGCCAAATTTATTTTCTTCAAGTTCAGTATGTTTAGATGACTGTAACTCAGTGGCCGGAGCACTTAAAGAGATTATGACTGTTTTGCCAAAAAATTCAGTGTTTTCTTTTAAATGAGACCAACCCCATGAAGATGCCGCAAAGGGTTGAAGAACAGCTTTTGATTTACTTTGGGCACATTATTTTTTGGCGTTTTTAGGAAAATTGACTGGAGTGCAAGGGGTTAAATTTGAGTTTATTTCAAAAACAAAGCTTTATCTCGGAATTCTGGTAAATTAAAAGTTGAGAAAATATGGTGATACAAGGATACAAGCCTTTAGTTGCACTTAATTCTGACTGGGTGAGCTGAAACAGAGAGGCGGACAGACGGACAGATATACACATCCACACACAGACGCAGTGACTGATTACTGTATGCCTGTCCGTTTTACTGAGGCATAATAAGGAGCATTATGAGGAAGTATAAAAAAGGATGACAAATAGCTTCTTCTAAATAAAACATTCATGTCTAATTTATTAAAATATCAGTCACTAAAGCTGTGTGATGACTGCTGAAAGTAGGAGATGGATGATATTTTTCAGATTTAAACAATTTATGAATGTGCTGATAATAAAACTATACAAAAATTATGGTCAGATATTCAGAAATTTATTTTTCAGCACACAATAATTTGTAATATATTTCTAAAACTTTTATTTCATAAATGAAGCTATATATAACTTGACAGTTTTTCCACTGTTGTAGTAAGAATTCATTAATGACACATAATATTCAGAGGTATGTATATAAAAAAAAGTTATAAGCAGCATAACCTTTATTTTAAAGGTCAACTACCGCAGTGATGGCTCAGTTGGTAGAGCATCTGCCCCACACCTGGGAGGCAGGGGTTCAAATCCCGGCCGGGTCATGCTGAAGACCATACAAAAGTGGAATTTCCTGCCATCCAGCTTGGTGCTCAGCAAAAATGGAATGGAGGAGGGAAATTTGTGGCGGTGCCTTGCATGGCAGCGGCCCTCTGATTCTACACTTGGGGTGTGTGTGATTAACACAGTAGATAGGTAAAACACAATCTCGTTCTACTGTACATGATTGGTTGTACAGTTGAATGACAATAAAGGGTGATTTAATTTAAATTGCCGTTTTGACCTCAGCTACTTCTATTTTAGTCAGAGACGAGCAACATGGCTCTTTGGTTGGCAATGGTTGCAGATCCCTGGTCTCTAGACAATGGCCCAAGTTAGATTCTTAAAATATTTTTGTTGGGAGTTTTTTTTTTTCTTTTCTTTTCATTCTGCAGAGTTTGAACTCTTCTCCATTACAAATAGAGAGGCCCTGAAACACAGTCTCGCATCGGGCCCAAAAAAGTTAGACACGGCCCTGCTACCTTATCATGGATGACGTGTAGGGAATTTTAAGCCTTGGCAGGGGTCTTATTCAAACATTAAAGAGTAGAACTGACAGTGAAGAAGCTGCCAAGACTAAATGTGTCTCCTATCAAACACACACAAGGACAGTAATATGGGAAGAAGACAGGGAGGCGCCAGACGTAGAGTTTAGGCGCTTAATACATTTAAGGATCATCCACGGCTCCAAGATGCCAGAGGCAGTAAATCAGGAGGAGTTACGGAGAGAGGAGCAGGAGACGGAGCGTGACATGGAAAAGTCACAAAAAGAATGTAACTTCTGAGCACGTGGAAGAGTGCCATCGACACAGTCAGCTCCGTCACATACCATTCCTCCTTAACTGGGCATCTTCTAGCAAGGTTGTGTCCCGGGGGGGGGGTATTTTATTGTTCCTTTTTTTCACACTGACCGGCAGATGGATGGAAGGGATAGAGGGAGAAGGGAGCAGATGATCCACTGTGGTGATCCCTAAAAGGAGCAGCTGAAAGAAGAAGGAATAGATTTATAAAGAAAAAGTTCTGATTTTATAAGAAAATCTCCCAACTTTATAAGAAAAACCTCAAAAACTGGTGAGAAAATTGCAAATATATGAGAAAAAAGTAGTACATTTGTGGGGGAAAAATCACTAAAAAAAATTCCAAATTTAAAGGTTAATAACTGTAATCTTGAGCAATGGGTGGGAGCTACAAACTAAGCAACAAAACTGCTCATTGAAGTACAATTCAGTGAAAAAGTTACTTGAATAAATGCCCAGGACCTTTGATGAGCTCTATCTATTTTCTATGTTTGTGACACATAAATGACATTAAAGGAAAAAGCACATCTATTTTTCCTGTCTCTATGTGGGATTACATAGAATCAGTGGGACTGCACGGCTACACATGTCATCATAGGACACTAAATGGATTAAAGCTGTGGTTTTCTCTTAAGCTGACTATCTGCTATGTAGGAGGCTTAGATGGAATAAATTAAGAGCTTATAGTCCGGTTAAATAAGGAATAGATGTACACATCTCATCTTCTCCCACACAGCCAATCCAGATGTGTGGACATGTGACAGCCCTCAACATGTTAACGATTCAGAGAGGCAGCATTACAGAAAAACCTTTAACGATGGTGCATAAGCAGAAACATTTCTCCTGCCGTTAGTCTTTCCTGTGAACTCACATCCCCACGGACCACGTGTGATGTCATGAAAAGGAGAAATAAGAATTGGCCTCAGACAAAAGACGAGTTCATCCATCACTTGTGCTCTCTGCGGGGGTGGATGGTGTCATTTTCTTCAGCGTGTAGTACTTTAACAGCTATCTGGGGGGAATGTGGACTGCTCGACACCCCCCCCCCCCACACACACACACACACACCGCTGAACAAAACAGCTTCTAAATTTCCCACATAATGTCTGTATTTTGAGGACTCTAGCCCTCTAAACTTTTAGTGACAGACTCACACGGCTGGATTCTCTCACAAGTGTGTGGTGGTGGAAGGGTTTGGAATAAAACTTGCATCTGTGCTTTGTCAGCAGAGGTGGGTGGGTGGCCAGATAGTAAAAAGTGGTGTGACCATGTTGTTAATTACTCAAGTATAAGTAAGAGTAGTCTGAAAAAGTTACTTGAGTAAGACAGTACCTACTAAAAAGAGTTTCTTTAGTAGTGAGTAATGGCAGTTGCCAATTGATTGTTTTCTTGTAAATTTACTACTTTTTTGTACATTTATGGCCGTTTTCCCCATAAATCTGCAAAAAAAACAAAAACAAAATCAGAATTTGGTTTCTTTTGCGGGTAAATTTACTGTCCTTTTTTTTCTTCATAAATCTGGAACTTTTTTCCTGCCAAATTTACATATTTATTCTCCTAAATTTGAGACTTTTTTCCCCTTAAAAATTTACAAGGTTTTTCCTTAGAATTTGTGACTTTTTAATGATCCTTTTCCCCAAAGCACATTCATTTTTTTGTAACTTTTAATTTTAAATTTTTTTTAAAGAAATCAACTCACCCTTGCCCGGGGGATCCTGGGTTTGATCCCAGCCCCCGACCAACAATGATCTGTGTGGAGTTTGCATGTTCTCCCCGTGTCTGCGTAGGTTTACCCCGGGATTTCTCCAGTTTCCTCCCACATGCCAAAAACATGCAAGTTAGGTTAATTGGCATCAACTGGGGATTCTAAGTTGTCCTTAGGTATGACTGTGAGAGTGAATGGTTGTCTGTCTCTCTGTGTTGGCCCTGCGATGGACTGGTGATCTGTCCAGGGTGTACCCTGCCTCTCGCCCAAAGATGCTGGGATAGGCTCCAGCCCCCCCGTGACCCGAAAAGGATTAAGAGGAAGAGGATGGATGGACATTTTTTTATACATTTTCTTCATTTTTGTGATTAATTTGTGACTTTCTCCTGTAAATTTGCAATTTTTTTCTCATTAATTTGCAACTTTACTCTGATGCTGTTTTGTTTTAAATCAGCACTATGTAACTTTCTTGTTCCGGGTAGGTAACACTGATGTCATGATCCTGGCGCATGGGTGGGTGCCGTGCACAGTTCCCTGTCTAGTTTAGTGTTTTCTGTCTGCTTGTTTTTTTGTTGTCATGTCGGCTGTACAGGTACATCTCAAAAAATTAGAATATCATGAAAAAGTTTAATATTTTTTGTCACTCATTTCAGAAAGTGAAACCCATATACTATATAGATTCATTTCACAGAGAGTGTATTTAAAGTGTTTATTTATTTTAATGTTGATGATTATGGCTTACAATCCATGAAAACCCCAAATTGTTTTTCAAAAAATTAGAATATTACATAAAATTAGCTAGAAAAGCACTCGGAGAGCGCAGACCTCCGCCAAGCGTTACAGTTCCCCCCATACAGTGTTTGTGTGTACGTTTTCAGATTCCCTGAGCATGAAAAGATATGAGTAGCAATTGGATTTGCAATGATTATTTGTTTATTTGACATGGACAGTGCAATAAACAGACAATTAATGAATGTCAATCAATGTGATAGTGATAGGATTAGTGGTTCAGTAGTGTAAAATGGGGCTATAAGGGACGGTGGGTTAATAAGGGACACTTTTCTGGGAAATGTTTTAAATGTAATTCTGCTTTTTTTATTTTGAGCAGGACGCTGAGTTGTGTTGTTATTGTCAAATATCCATGAATCCTTCATCAAATCTAGGCAGAAGCAAAATTAAAAAAGCAGAATTACATTTAGAAAAGTGTCCCATATTACCCCGCCGTCCCTTATAGCCCCATTTTACGGTTGTAAAAGCATTGCCTCCTTGGCGGAGGTAATAAACTGAAGTGTTGGTGTGTCCATCTCCTCCACTGACGGATGCAGATTGGTTAGACAGGTTGCCGTGGGTTTTATATTATATTGGGGTTGCGCTCCGCGGCAAAACAGAATTTAGAATCTTTCCCGGCAGAGAGGTCGTTTTTACGCAGCGCCTATAGCTGGGCGGGGAATTTGTGGCAAATAATCGGGCGGCGGACAGGTGGCCGTGTCAGGTTTTGCAGCGTGGCGCAAAAACAGGCACGCTGGCGGGCCCAGGCCAGCAGTGTTTTCCGTGTGCTTTTGTGCCTAAAACGTTGAAGAACGCGGAGTTTGTGTTGGTCAGACACGACGACCAGCGCAATGTGTGCAGCGCCTATGGCTGGCACAGGCACGCTGGCGGGCCCAGGCCACCAGTGTTTTCCGCATGCTTTTGTGGCTAAAACGTTGAAGAAGGCGGAGTTTGTGTTGGTCAGACACGACGCCCAGCGCCTGCGCACATGTTGAAAATGGCCGTATGTCACAGTGTGGAAAAATGCTTTAAAAAATTCCTGTATGCAGACGGTGATGCGGATCATCCCCAAAATTTAATCAGTTCTTCCTTGTACCATTTCCAACAACGCCTGAAAGTTTCATTGAAATCCGTCCAAAAGTTTTTGAGTTATCTTGCTAACCAACAGACAAACAGACAGACAGACAGACAAACAGACAAACACACAGACAAACACACAGACAAACCCCGGCAAAAACATTACCTCCTCCTGGCCTTTCGGCCTGGCGGAGGTAATTAAAAAAAATAGTTTTTTAATAGAAATGTTGGCCGACTGAAAAGTATGTCCATGTACACACTCAGTACTTGGTCGGAGCTCCTTTTGGATTAATTACTGTATCAATATGGCGTGGCATGGAGGGGATCAGCCTGTGGCACTGCTGAGGTGTTATGAAGATCCAGGTTGCTTTGATAGTGACCTTCAGCTCGTCTGCATATTTGGGTCTGATGTTTCTCATCTTCCTCTTAACAATCCTCTATAGATTCTCTATGGGGTTTAGGTCAGGAGAGTTTGCTGGCCAATCAAACACAGTGATGTCATGGTCATTAAACCAGGTTTAGATACTTTTGACAGCGTGGGGTGGGGGGGTGCCAAGTCCTGCTGGAAAATGATATCAGCTTCTCCATGAAGCTTTTCAGCAGAGGGAAGCATGAAGTGCTCTAAAATTTCCTGATAGACAACGGCGCTGACTTTGGTCTTGATGAAACACAGTGGACAAACACCAGCAGATGACCTCTGTTCAGATAAAAGTAAGTTTTGCATTTCATTTGGAAATCAAAGTCCCAGAGTCTGGAGAAAGAGTGGAGAGGCACAGAATCTAAGTTGCTTGAGGTTTAGTGTGAAGTTTCCACAGTCAAAGATGATTTGAGGAACCATGTCATCTGCTGGTGTTGGTCCACTGTGTTTTATCAAGACCAAAGTCAGCGCAGTCATCTACCAGGAAATTTTAGCACACTTCATGCTTCCCTCTGCTGAAAAGCTTTATGGAGAAGCTGATTTCATTTTCCAGCAGGACTTGGCACCCCCCCACACTGCCAAAAGTATCAAAACCTGGTTTAATGACCATGACATCACTGTGTTTGATTGGCCAGCAAATTCTCCTGACCTAAACCCCATAGAGAATCTATGGAGTATTGTCAAGAGGAAGATGACAGACACCAGACCCAACAATGCAGATGAGCTGAAGGTCACTATCAAAGCAACCTGGACCTTCATAACACCTCAGCAGTAACACAGGCTGATCACCTCCATGCCACGTCACATTGATACAGTAATTAATCCAAAAGGAGCCCCGACCAAGTATTGAGTGTGTACATAGGCATACTTTTCAGTCGGCCAACATTTCTATTAAAAAAAACTATTTTTAAAAAAATTAATTCTATGTAATATTCTAATTTTTTTTTGAAAAACTGAATTTGGGGTTTTCATGGGCTGTAAGCCATAATCATCAAAATTAAAATAAATAAACACTTGAAATATTTCACTCTCTGTGTAATGAATCTATATAATATACGGGTTTCACTTTCTGAAATGAGTGACAAAAAATATTGAACTTTCTCATGACATTCTAATTTTTTGAGATGTACCTGTACTTGGTTCCTCTTTATATTCTTGTCATTGTGTATCTGTAGTATTATATACATTTTGGGTTCTGTTGTGTTAGTATCTTTTTGGTTCCCGGTTTGTGTTTTATTTTGACAGTGCTGTGCAGCTTCCCGCTGTCAAACTGTTCGGAGCTGCGCAGCTGCTATTCATTCTGTTATTTTCTCAATTCATGGAGCCACACCTGTTAACCATCATGAGAAGGGTATTTAAAGGGCACGACAACCTTCTCTGTTGTCGCGCCCCACTGAGACGTCCTCAGATGGTGTGCTGCAGTTTGAGTGTTTTGTCTGCCGTCGCCACTGAGGAGATTGCGTTGAGCCCCGACCAGGTAATCTTCCCTTCCCTTAACTCCTTCAGCCACTGAGCCCTGCTGTTCCCTGGGTGGTCTCTGGCTGTATTCGTCTGTGGTTCGCCGACGTCCTTGAGCACGTCAGCCGATTTTCCTGGGCTGTTCTGTTCCCCCGGTCATGAGCGCCGCTCTCCTCTGGCATGGTTTTTTTTCCACTTCTGTTATCAGTGTTGTGTTATTTGTATATGCATCTTTCCTTTAATAAATGTAACAAACTCACAGAAGGCGCTTGGTGTCTTGTTTCACCCGTGAAATGGGCGCTTTGTGACAACTGAAAAGACTACAACCATTGCAGTGTTAATTTCACTGACTAAAACCATCAAGTTGACTAAATTTCTGCCGACTAAAACTAGACTAAAACCACCAATAATGAAGAGACTAAAATAAAATTATAACTAAATATGACTAAGACTAAATCTCATCTATCTAAAATAAGGTGTCAATAGAAACATGTACAGTGGTGTGAAAAGTGTTTGCCCCCTTCCTGATTTCTCATTTTGTGTGTTTGTCACACTTAAATGTTTCAGATTGTCAAACAAATTTAAATATTAGACAAAGATAACACAAGTAAGCACAAAATACAGTTTTTAAATGAAGGTGTTTATTATTAAGGGGGAAAAAATCCAAACCTACATGGCCTTGTGTGAAAAAGTGATTGCCCCCTAAACCTAATAACTGGTTGGGCCACCCTTAGCAGCAACAACTGCAATCAAGCGTTTGCAATAACTGGCAATGAGTCTTTTACAGCGCTGTGGAGGAATTTTGGCCCACTCATCTTTGCAGAATTGTTGTAATTCAGCCGCATTGGAGGGTTTTGGAGCATGAACCGTCTTTTTAAGGTCATGCCACAGCATCTCAATTGGATTCAGGTCAGGACTTTGACTAGGCCACTCCAAAGTCTTCATTTTGTTTTTCTTAAGCCATTCAGAGGTGGACTTGCTGGTGTGTTTTGGATCATCGTCTTGCTGCAGAACCCAAGTGTGCTTCAGCTTGAGGTCACGAACAGATGGCCGGACATTCTCCTTCAGGATTTTTTGGTAGACAGCAGAATTCATGGTTCCATTTACAACAGCAAGTCTTCCACGTCCTGAAACAGCAAAACAGCTCCAGACCATCACACTACCACTACCATATTTCACTCTTGGTATGATGTTCCTTTTCTGAAATTCTGTGTTACTTGTACGCCAGATGTAATGGAACACACACCTTCCAAAAAGTTCAACTTTGTCTCGTCAATCCACAGAGTATTTTCCCAAAAGTCTTGGGGATCAGCAAGATGTTTTCTGGCAAAACTGAGATGAGCCTTCATGTTGTTTTTGCTCAGTAGTGGTTTCCATCTTGGAACTCTGCCATGCAGGCCATTTTTGCCCAGTCTCTTTCTTATGGTGGAGTCATGAACACTAACCTTAACTGAGGCAAGTGAGGCCTGCAGTTCTTTGGATGTTGTTGTGGGATCTTTTGTGACCTCTTGAATGAGTTGTCGTTACACTCTTGGGGTAATTTTGGTTGGCTGGCCACTCCTGGGAAGGTTCACCACTGTTCCATGTTTTCGCCATTTGTGGATAATGGCTCTCACTGTGGTTTGCTGGCATCCCAAAGCTTTAGAAATGGCTTTACAACCTTTTCCAGACTGATAGATTTCAATTACTTTGTTTCTCATTTGTTCCTGAATTTCTTTGGATCCAAGCATAATGTCTAGCTTTGGAGAATCTTTTGGTCTACTTCGATTTATCAGGCAGGTCCTATTTAAGTGATTTCTTGATTGAGAACAGATGTGGCAGGAATCAGGCCTGGGTGTGGCTAGAGAAATTGAACTCAGCATTCCAAAGATGTGATAAACCACAGTTAATTTATGTTTTAACGGGGGGGGGGGGCACTTTTTCACATAAGGCCATGTAGGTTTGGATTTTTTCACCCTTAATGATAAACACCTTCATTTAAAAACTGCATTTTGTGTTTACTTGTGTTATCTTTGTCTAATATTTAAATTTGTTTAATGATCTGAAACATTTAAGTGTGACAAACATACAAAAAAATGAGAAATCAAGAAGGGGGCAAGCACTTTTTCACACCACTATAGCTACTTTTTTATTCTTACTCAGTTTTTGATGGTTAGCCTTAATCATACTTGAGAAATTACTATAATAAATTAACTCTAGTTATACTTGAGTAGGGCAGCACGGTGACAGACAGTGGTTAGCACTGCGGCGGCACAGCAACTCACCCTTGGCCGGGGGATCCTGGGTTCAATCCCAGCCCCCGACCAACAGTGATCTGTGTGGAGTTTGGTTTGCATGTTCTCCCCGTGTCTGCGTGGATTTACTCCAGGATTTTTCCGGTTTCCTCCACATGCCAAAAACATGCAAGTTAGGTTAATTGGCATCAACTGGGGATTCTAAATTCTTCTTAGGTATGGATGTGAGAGTAAATGGTTGTTTGTCTCTCTGTGTTGGCCCTGCGATGGACTGGTGATCTGTCCAGGGTGTACCCTGCCTCTCGCCCATAGATGCTGGGATAGGCTCCAGCCGCCCACGACCCGAAAAGGATTAAGCAGAAGAAGATGGATGGATGAATATACTTGAGTACAATTTCAGAATATTCTATCAACATCTGTTTATTATACAGTATAAGGCTCAGTGATATAACTGTTAAATCCTACTGTATATGCAGCCTACTCAACATTGTGAGCCTTCTTCATCACCCATTGAGCTACATGAATGCAGATACAGTAAACAATTTAAAGTGAATCTATTGCCATTAAAGGATTTGCTTCAGGGCCATTTTCAGACCCCGATGTAGGAAGGGAAGACCTTCTCTGAAACATGCAATAATAACCCTTGACACAGCCCACAGTTTCATCTTAAACCTCCCCCTCACAACTCATCCAGACCTGGATCACAATCTGTGTAGGAGAGAAAATCAGAATTGCTGAATGTCATGGCTGATGACTCAGAGTTCTTCCAACTTTATGTTATAAATGCTGGAAGGACAGGACTGCCTTTTACAAGAGTGTAGAAGATATAGAGGACATGTATTCAGTTCACCAGACAGCTCACAGTATAACAGAAGTCAAGGCTAAGGTCCATGATTACAGTTAGTAAAGGGATTCTCTGTAGTGTAAAGAATACTATAAAGTGCATACTGCAAGATAAGATTTATAAAACATTTGTTCATAATACGTATTTGAAGTATACCTTTTAAATGTTAGTACAGGTTTAATTTTGGTTTACAACACCTAACGGCAGATATTTTGATTTAAAGTGTCAATTTTCAGGTCTGCTCCTAAAACACCTTTAAAAAAAAAGCCTCATATAGGGGGGACGTCTGCATCATCTCTCTATATAGTAGTAGTAGTGAGAGAAGTAATTCACTCTGCAGCAGAAATAACTTCTGTGTTTGTGCAGGTTGTACCAACCTTCATGTCATCAGGACATTAGAATCTTTAACTTCAGCACGGGGGAGCTCTGAGTTGCTCTTGCTCATCTCCAGCTTTTTATTCACTTAAAGTTATGTATTTTAACATTATCTGAAGTGTGCAAATTGGAAAAAATGGGACATTATGGAGACCAAAACTATGATGTTTGCAGGACACCAGTAGGTAATCTGAGGGTGTTGGTGGTGGGGGTGGTGGTGGTGGTGGGGGGGAGTATGGTATTCTGCTTGTTAGCAAACTAACCCAATATCATCCCCCATTTTAACCTGTCATCCCCCATCCTCATCTCCATTCATAGGCATAAATCATGGGGGAACAACCTCGAAAAAACAGAAAATTGTCCCCCTAATATCATCATGACCCTTTATTTAAAAAAAAATAAAAATCACATTACATTAACTGAAAAAATGAATTTGAAGCACCAAGTCTAAGCAGAAATTTTAAAAAAAAGTTGCAACTTTTTCTTAAAAATCTGCAACTTTTTTCCTATAAATGTGCAACTTTTTCACAAAAATTTACAACTTTTCTCTCATAAATTTGAAGATTTTTTTCTCATAAATTTGCAATTTTTTTCCTGTAAATTTGTAATTTTTTCATATTTGCAACTTTTTTCTCAAAAATGAGCAATTTTTTTCCCTACAAATCTGCAACTTTTTTCTCAAAAAATTGCTACTTTTTTATCAAGAATTTGCAGCTTTTTATCTGTAAATTTGAAACTTTTTTCTTTTAAATTTGCAATGCTCATCTGGACAGTGGTTACATTTTTATCCATCCCTCCATCTTCTACCACTTATCCGGGGATCCGGGTCGCAGGGCATCAGTCCAGACAGAGTAGCCCAGACTTCTGCCCGGTTCACATAGCACCATGATCCCCATGATCCCTCTTGTAGGTGGTGGGCCCACTGGACGGTGGACCCATGTGCCTCCTTTGGATACACTGGGTCCTTGATGTAACATTTTTCATGGAGATCCACTGGACCATTCTTAGTCTGGGCCTTCACCCAAGACCAGTTTGCCTTGGGAGACCCTACCAGGGGCAAGTTGCCCCTGACAACATAGCTCCTAGGATCATTCAGACACTGAAACTCCTCCACCACAATAAGGTGGCAATCCACGGAGAGGACATTTTTATTCAGTGCAATTAAACTATAATTGTAAATTGTAACTTTCTATTTTTTTTTTTTAAAAAATTGGCATCGTTTATCATATTTTACACCCTTATTATTAAAACTTTGCACCAAGTTTACATTGATCCATTTGTACCCTATGGTAATTTTTGAATACCAACCATTCTCCTTGTTGAAAAATAACAAATCACCTTCAGTGCCAAACACAAAAAGCAACGAGCTTCGCGGAAAAACCAGGAGTGCAACAGCTAATGATGCTAATGACTAATGGACTCTGGATGGTTTTACCCACCGGAGATTGGTTAAGAGTAAAAGAAGGATTGTGTCATGATCCTGGGCACGGCTGAGCGCCGTGCCCAGTCTTCAGTCTAGTTTATATAGTGATCCCCAGCGCAGGTCTGTCCCGTGCCCGGGTTGTTTGGTTATTTTCCCTTTTCTGCCTGTATATCTAGTTTTGTTTATATGGTGATTATTTGTGCTTTTATTTTGACAGTGCCATGGCAGGACTTCTGCCTGTCAAGTCTGCTCACAGCCTGTCACAGCTGTTTGTGTTTGACTAATTATTTTCAGTCCTCACCTGTTGTTTGTTTGAGTGTTAGTGCTCTATTTAAGATTGCTGGCGAGGTTCATTCCTCGCTGTGACCTCGCCCAACTCAGGATGGAATCCCCTACCCCTGATTCCAGTCTTCTTTCAGCTTTTGGGCTTTATTTCCTCTCGTCATTTGTGAGTACCTTTCATGGATTTTGCGGTGCCTGTTTTTGTTCAGTTATCACCCTTCAGGGTCTCGTGTTTAGCTTGTTGTATTCTGCCCCCCCCCCCGTGGCAAGTTCTTTTGTTCTTTATTATTTAATAAATAAGCAAACTCACTGCAGGCATTTGGTGCCCTATTTCTGCCCTGAAAGGGGCAGTTATAACAGTAGGTCGCAGCCAGTTGGTGCCAGCCACAGTGAGTTTGTCTTTTTGGTTCTATTTTTTCCTTTTTCGGGTGCCAGTGTTTTTGGGGGGTTATGGCATCGTTTGGGCAAGGTTACCCAGTGAGCCTGGGGTTTGAGCTCTGCCAGGCTCTTATGGAAATAGATGACCTCCTAGCACTAGCTCATCTATATTCCACCCCTGAAGATGCTTTATGGTACCTGGACTTCGCAGAGGCTGCTGTGCAGCGTCATCCTCGCCTTTCTGAGCATGCTGAGGGAAGGGAGAAGATATCTCAGTTATCGGCGCTTCAGCAGAAGAACCGTGAGTTGGAGAAGAAATCTTCCAGGAAGCCTAAATTCGGGCCAACGGCGAAGCACTCCCAAGCTTCAGTTCATTGCCAGGTTCCTGCTACGGCTCCAGCTCCCGCATATCCGGCTTCAGGAGGCCGTTTCCCAGCGCACCGAAGGAGGAGGGCAGCCGGGGTCCCCAGCAAGGATGAACAGTGAGCAGCTGAATTCATCAGGGGCTACGTATGTGGCTGAAGCTCTCTGCTCCCACGGTCCGAATAAGATTCTGAAGAGTGTGGTGGCAGCAGTCAGGATTGTGGAGGTGCATCCTGGTCTTGCTAATTATCCTGAATCCACTGAGCTGCTGGCCTCCGTCACCGCTCTCCACCAACGGTTTCCGGGGTTGGCGATAAGCTCGTCTCCAGCCCAAAGACGACGACGCCTGGCACAGAACTCTTTTCCTCCCTGTGACATGGCTGTCCCGAAGCGGAAGGAGGAGAACCACCGGGTGAATACGCCGTGAGGTTCCCGTTTTGATCCAGCTACGGGCCACCAGGGAAACTTTGTCTCCCAGCCAGCTGTTTTTCTCTTCCACATCAGAGAGGTATGACAGCAGCTTCAGCCTCCAGGTTTTCTTCGTCAGCTGTTTCGCCAGCTCCTCTACCTCGGATCGTCTCAGCTGTTCCCCCCTCTACAGTGCTTTCTTCAGCTGCTGTGAGCCCAGTTGTTTCTTCTCCGGCTCTGCCCGTCACCGATCCTGCAGAAGCGGCTACTCCGTGCATTCCTGAGGGGCCCACCATCACCGCTACTACGGGAAAGGGAAGAACTGAGCCTGCTGCAGCAGGAACCATCCTACCCCAGGAAAACAGGCAAGTGTTTTTTCATTCTGTATCACAATCTGATAATTTACCTTGTCTGATTCCTGGGGGTGAGGCTCAGTTTATGCAGTCCTCTGAGCCCTCACCACCTGCTGCAGCCACCAAAACATTATTAGCTACCTCTGTGTCTCCTCCTTTAACACCCCCCCCCCGCCACCAAGTGTCTGCCGGTTCCAGGACCTAGCTGCCGGGCGGAGGAGGAGCCTGTGGGCCTGGAGAGCCTGGTTCCAGCTCTGCAGCCGCGGTATGGACAGAGGAGGAGGGCTGTCTGCTACCCTGAGCCTGAGCCGATGATGAAGTGTCCCTGGGTCTCACCTGCACAGAGTTCTGCCCCAGCTAGAAGAGGATCTCCTGTCACCATGTCGGGCGAGCCACCTGCATAGGTTACTATGCCAGGGGATCCTGAGACTGCAGAAACCATCATGCCTGCTGTTGGGGCCACTGCAGCAGAGTTCGAGTTGGACCTCCAGGAGGCTGGGCCCGACACATCGCATTCCAGATTGACGGAGTCCTGGACGGCGGTGGAACTTGAGCTCATGCAAGTACTCTCCTTTGTTTTCATTGTTTCTGTTTTGGAGAGGTCTTGCCTGACTCTTGGTGGGGATAGCCGGGTGCTGCCGTCAGCAGCATCTGAGCTTGCCTCGCCAGGTTCCACTGCTGCCGGTGACCCTGACCCTGTTTCTCTCCTCCCTTCTTTCGAGTCTTCTCTCAGGGTCACCGATGAGCTCCCTGCTACACCGGAGGTCTCCGTGGGTTCTGGTCTGTCACCCGAGGTCTTCGTGGGTCCAGCTCCTCTGGCCGAGGTCATTGTGGAGACAACGCCTCAATCCAGGGCCACCAAGGGTGCCGCAATGCCTCAATCCAGGGCCACCAAGGGTGCCGCAACGCCTCAATCTGGGGCCACTGAGAGTGCTGCAATGCCTCAGTCCAGGGCCACCGAGGGTGCTTAGCCCATACCCAAGGCTGCTGTGGGTCCTCTACCTTCTTCTGGTTCCATTGTGGTTCATCCCCCGCCATGTCTTGTTTTGGACGTCCATCTTCTGGTTCCGGGGGTCCACTGCAAGCACCAGTTCCGTCTGCCGCCCCCAGGGGGAGGTGGGTGGTGCACCGTAGTTCGCTGGCTCAGAGATGCGGGGAGGCCACCCGACGAACTTTCTCAGTTGCTAGGGTGGTTTCTGTGTCCGGTGAGGCCACCCGATGGACTTTTTCGTCTATGATGGTGGTGCTGGAGACCTGGTAGGCCACCTGATGGGGAGGCTGCCCGACAAACCTTCTCAGTTGCTAGGGTGGCTTCTGTGTCCGGGGAGGCCACCCGATGGACTTTTTCATCTATGTTGGTGGTGCTGGAGACCTGGTAGGCCACCCGACCTTTTCCATTTGACGGTTGGGTGAAGCCGGGACTCTGGTAGGCCACCAGAACAGTTTTCTTGTTTGTCTTGTGTTGCTTAGTTCTTTGCTCCTTGTTTTTTCAGTGCTACCAGTGTGAAAAATACAGTACATTAGTTAAACCCAACTGTTAGTTAGAAGTAAGTATGAATGTCCTCGTCTTCTTAGCCTAAGATTTCTATCCTGGTTTGTCATTGCTGGGGGAAATTCTCATTTGAACTTAAAGTTTTGGTATTTGCTATGATATTTTTGTGTTTAGGTACACTGATGAATTTTCACATTGACGTTTCTGGGAGTTCTGCTGTAAAGCATTTTGGGTTTGTTTTCATTTTTGTGTCTCTCCCTCCAGGCCTGGATCCCCCCACCACCCTCCCGAGGCTGGTTTTGGTAGTTATTTCTGGTTGGGGGGGGGGGGGGGTACTTTTTTTCTCTTCTTGTTCCTTTGATGTTACTGCGGGACGTCTGGGCTCCATCCCTTAAGGGAGGGGCACTGTAGTGATCCCAAGCGTGGGTCTGTCCCATGCCCGGGTTGTTTGGTTATCTTCCTTTTTCTGCCTGTATATCTAGTCTTGTTTATATGGTGATTATTTGTGCTTTTATTTTGACAGCGCCACGACAGGACTTCCGCCTGTCAAGTCTGCTCACAGCCTGTCACAGCTGTTTGTGTTTGACTAATTACTTTCAGTCCTCACCTGTTGTTTGTTTGAGTGTTGGTGCTCTATTTAAGATCGCTGGCGAGGTTCATTCCTCGCTGTGACCTCGCCCAACTCAAGCTGGAATCCCCTACCCCTGATTCCAGTCTTCTTTCAGCTTTTGGGCTTTATTTCCTCTCGTCATTTGTGAGTACCTATGTGAGTACCTTCACTATAGTTTCCGGTTTGTGTTTTATTTTGACAGCGCTCCGCAGCTCCAGGATGTCAAACTGGATCGCGGGCTGTGCAGCTGTTACTGATTGTGTTAATTTCTCCACTCACGTATCCACACCTGTCACATATCTGGAAAGGGTATTTTAGGGCACGACAGCCTCTCCCTGTTGTTGTGTCCTTCCATACTGCTCCATCCTCTGATGCCCTGCTCAGCTCTGAGTGTATTTGTGCTGCTATTGAGGAGAACAGGAGTGCTCCACCAGGTTTGTTTCCCCTTTATTTCCAGCCGTGAGCCCCGCTGCCTTTCGGGTGCACTCCGGCTAGGATTCTGCCCCTTTGTCCGGCATTCTCAGGATTCTGTCACCCTGTGTCGTTGAGCCCCGCTCTCCTCCAGCACTTCACCAGTCTTGTATGTGTATGTTTAGTGTTTTTTTTTATGGTTTGTCTTTATGTTAGTAAATGTGCAGAAACCACAGCGAGCGTCTGGTGTCCTTCAATAGCCCTTAAATAGGGCGTTTTATGACAGATTGTGTGTTTGTAAGCTACAGATAATGTAAGTGTGTGTGCATTATCAGGAATTTCACCCAGCACGGTGTTACCGCATTTAATGTAAGCTAACACCTACCTGACGGTAGTTGCCAGGTTCATTAATAATGGAGTAAATGACAGTCTGACTACAAATTAAAGCTAAAAACAACTTGAGTCAGCCTTCAAATAAAACTGTCACATATGTGAGAAAAGTTTACATTATTTTTCACAGTATTAACTATCATAAGACAACAATAATCATAATCTAAACAACTCACCATAATAGCTGTGTGGTTCTCCACTGGTTTCCCTCACACTTTAGAGTAATTTCAGGTTGGTGGTTGTTACTTCTCTTAATCCTCCTCTGCTCCTCTTCTACATGATGTCTAACAGGTTCATAATGTAAAGCTGTATGCTTTTCATGTTTTTTTAAAATAATATATATTTATTGAATCATTTTTCAACATACAGTATTAATTGATTGATGTGGTTAACCTGGGAGTTGCTGTTTAAGATGCCTTTTATTCACCTGAAGTCATCAGTTCTCTACATTCTGCTAACCCTTATAAATAAATATTGTAGCTTCTAAAAATAAAACTACATGATTCAGCAGCATTAACATTGGCTTGGAGCATTGGGAGATTATAAGAAACATTGAGAACAACATCTAAAGGACAGAATAGATCATTCATGTTCTTACTTGGAGTCTCGGGGGCTGTTTGGTCGACTGTTGGTACGGAGTCTTTCTGTTCCCCCCGATGGTCGCTCTGGTCCTGAACCTGGACTTACCCGCCTGACAGAAATACAAGCAATTATCAGCAACTTGTCACACATGTTTCTCTCCGTCATACTTACTTACAAACATACATTTTTCTTCAGCATCGGTTGTCAACAGGCTTTTACTCTAAATGCATTTTCATGGTTGTTCATTCAGTCCATTTTTCCCATTTGTTGTCATTTCCTGTTTTGCATTTTTAATTCAAATGTACTTCCATAATTATGCTTTTTTCACATAAATTGAAGCTGATGAGGTCTCATTAGTTAAGAAAGTAATTGAGCATCAACCATAGTGTTGGATGAATTTAAATGAGGCTTGGTGTGGAAGACAGAAACAAAAGAGTGATTTCAATAATAACTTGGGGGTGGGGGCAAAGGGTGACATGAGGGTGAATGACAGATTATGTAGAATAAATAGGAAAGGGACAAAATTACATTCACAGAACAGAGCTATATGGATGGTTCTTGTTTATATGTCAGGGTCTGAGACTCCATGCCTGGTTTTGTTACTGCTCCTCCTGCTCTCTGCCCTCCCTTGCAGGCTGAGCACCTGTTTTCCATTGCCTATCATTGCCACTATAAAGAGGGATCAGATGCACTGCCTGGTGCTGGAATATACATTCACTGCGTGGTTGCAGCTCATAAGCCAAGAAAGTCTTTTGAATCAACAAGTGATTAATTTGCTTCTTTTACCAGTCTCTCCTGTTTCTGCAGCCACCTGGATTCTAGTGATGGCCAGATGAGGCTTTCTGGAGGACTTGAAGCCTTTGTCAAAATGGCTCATATAGATGAAGCCTCATGTCAAACTTCATTTTCTCTACTAGGCCATCTAGTGGACAAAACATATACAACATGCATATTTTTTCAAGGATGTTATTGGTTTGTGTATTTTTATCATTTCAATAAATGCATTATCTTTTCACAAATATCAATGATCATAAGGGAAAAAAGAAATAATAAAACTGAGGTGACTACAGTGAATGTGCTTATGCTACTTATCCATTTTTATTAAGAAATAAAAACTTTTCAACAGTCTTGTACTGTCTTTCCCAGTACATTCATCTCTGTCCTTATGTCATGCAGGGCACAACCGTGCCTCAGCAAAATGATGTGTTATTCTTGTATCCAAGCTTTTTGAAACACAACAGACGCTTCACCTTGCAAATAGATTATAAGAATAACCCCACTGGGACTTGAACCCCAGCTCTAAGACAGACATTTTATCTCTAGGCTACCACTTAGTGACAGCTAGATAAGGCTTTCTTGAAGACTTGAGCTTTTCCATCAAAATGGTTCATATCGACAAAGCCTCATGTGAAACTTCATTTGCTCTACTAGGCCATGTAGTCGACAAAAAGTATACAGCATGCAGATTTTTACAAGGACATTATTGGTTTAGTGTGTATTTTTTCAATTTCAATAAATGTGCTGTCTTTTAAGAAATATCAATGATCATAAGGGAAAAAAGAAATAATAAAACTGGGGTGACTACAGTGAATGTGGCTGTGTTACTTGGTGTGCTTGTACTACTTATCCATTTTTATTAAGAAATAATAAATTTTCAATAGTCTTATACTGTCTTTCCCAGTATATTCAACTCTGGCCTTATTCTCATGCAGGGCACAATAGCAATAGTGCCTCAGCATAACGATGCGTAAAAATGATCCAAGCTCTTTGAAACACAACAGACACGTCACCTTACAAATAAGAATAAAATTACAAGAAAAACCCAGCTGGGATTTGAACCCAGGTCTCCCACTTGTAGAGCAGATGCTTTATCACGAAGCCTTCACCTCAGTTACAATAAATATCCACTATTTGTGGAAAATACATCAATGGGAGAAATGCGCTCAAAATGTTCCCAAACAGGAGAAGTCCATGTTTTTGGTGCTGCCTCTATCTGAAAATTGGCTGTGATAAATCCCTTACACAGTCAAACATCGACAACACAAAACGTGAGGGACGGGGATTTCCATTGTGTATCACTGCTCACTTTCTTTCATGTTGCGTGCAAAATCATGAATGGCTTCCTGACCCAGTCATGTGGTACGACGTCAACACATACGTCAGCAATATACGCCTCAAAATATGCTTCACCAAATATTTCCTGGATAAACTGGGAGCACCCTTAAAGCTCCGGAGCCTGCTGTCCCATCACTACTGGATTCTGCTCACCCTCTCCCCAGTTGCTGGCCTTACCCTCTGTTGAAGCTGCTGAAAAAAAAAGGTATCTGAACCCATAGTCCAAACTATCCACCAATCCAAATCCATAGTCTGAGGTCAGGATCCCAAGGTGAACCTGTGTACCAGGTTTGGTGGCCCTAGCTTTACTCATTTTACAGTAATCGTAAATGTAGCATTTACCATAGTGCAACTGCAATGTGAACTTTGACCTTTGACCCCTTGGCCCCAAACCCATAGTTAGGTGAGGGTGTAAATTGTCCAAGATGTGTATTAGATACAACTATTGTATAAGTTTGAAAAGCTTACATCATTTCTTTCAGTAGTTACTGTGGTTAAAAGATTTAGGGAAACTCTGACTTTTGATCTCAAGGTCATTCAATGAGAGTGAAATTGCAATATGCGCATCATCAGAGTATATCAAACCATGGTACCAAGTTTCAAAACAATCGGACCAAAACTGTAGGGCTCTTCAACCCCTTTGGGCTTCGACTGCTGGGGGATAAAAAACAGTTTATGATGAATTGGGGGGGGGGGGTCTCCATTTTTTCCGGAGGGAGGGGGCTTGATTTATGCCTATGATGAATGTGTGTTTAGACAGGTTGAGGGTCGGAAAAGCATCTGAACACTCGACTGAGTGGTATATCGTGCACCTTGGTTCATCTGGAGAAGGCTCCTGTGCAAGGCCGTTGGTCTGGGCAGAACTGTGGGTAGGGCTGTTCTCTGGGCTGACTTCTTCTTTAGCACCGTTTGTTGGCGGTGGCTCCAGACAGGCCCTGACACCCTCCCACTGCTGTGCTGCATTACGGATTGCTAGACGCCGCTTCTCCTTGATAAACAGAACACACACACACAAACACAGAGGAGAAGGAAGGGGAGGACAAAGAAGGTTTCAAATGACCGCTCTCCTGACCAGGACACAGAGAGCGCTGAGTGATTGATGCTCTTTGTGTATTTTGATTTGTCCATGTATGAATTTACCACCTACCTTGTTGGTTTATTTAAAGATATATACTACCGTGGGAAGAAGAAAAACATTACTTTCATCAAGAGGTCATGTGACCAACAGCTTCTGTTTACTTATTTGTATCAAAATTTTATCAGAGGTGCAGCTTGCCCAAATTTAGGGGGTCATTATTTATTTATTCTTACTTTTGTATACTTTATTAATCCCAGAGGGAAATTCTGGGTATCCACCTGGATGAGGCAGCCAAGGTGCGGCACCAATCCCTTCACTGTTCACACCTAGGGCCACTTTAGTCTCCAATTAACCTAACTTGCATGTCTTTTGGCCTGTGGGAAGAAACCAGAGTACCCAGAGTAAACCCACGCAGACAACATGCAAAGAAGGCTCACCAATAGCCAGAGGGTGGGATGGAACCCACAATGGTCAGGGGTGGGATCGATTCCGTGACCTTCTTGCTGTGCTGCCACAGTGCTAACCACTGCACCACCGAGTTGCCCCGATTAACGGGGACATATGATGAAAATTTCACTTCTTCGGTGCTTTTCTCCTTAAATTTGGGTATCTGGAGTGGTTTTGATTTTGGTCCAGTTGTGATATGAGAGCTGGAGCTTATTGCAACAATACCACCCTCCCACCTTAATCTTCACCCATTTATTATTTATTCATGTTTCCTAGTGAGCATCACAACCACACATCTAAGGTGCCGCTGGTGGGTTAGTTTAGCAGAGCAACTGTGGTTTCTTTATAACAACTCTCTAGATATTCTACACATCCTACGAAATATCCATGGAGTTAGCTCAACTGTGCGAGTTGGAGCAGCTGGAGTTTTTATTGCTCTTCTCACAAAATTCTAGTCACTCCACTAGACATCCACATTCCCAGCTAAATCACTAATTCACAGTCGGTCAGTTATCTTGCATCATTCTGGCTTTTTTGGGGGGGTAACATTAGCCCTGTAATCTCGATGGTACAATAACTAGCCTAGTTTATGCTTACCTGTGGTTTCCCTTGAATTAGCAGTTAGCCATTCAATTATTCAGGGGTGCTTCTATGCTTATTAAACCCCAGGGAACAGTCCTGTCCTATCAGCCACTCATAACACACCCACTATAAAAAAAAAAAAGTTGTCTCAACTTAAAAAGGTTAGTGTCCGGGCTGCCTTAAAATTTGAAGTTGACTGAACTTGAGAAGATAAATGGTAAAGTTTAAAGCAAATAAACTCAAATTCAGTCAACTTTTTTAAGTAGAAATACCCTAGTTATTTTTTTACATTGCCCCTGTTTCCAGTGATGCTTTACTCGGGCTTTTATATTCTCATATTTTGCCAATTTTTACTTTTGTCAACTTAAACTGGCTGCAAAAGCTGAGGTTTACAGCTAACATTAGCACAGCATCAGCCATGGGTCTCTGCAGTGACAAAAGAGGAAGGTGGTGGGGTGAGCTGTGGCTCATTAGGGCACTTCATTTCACATTGTATTCACATACAATGAAATGGGTCATTGTGAAGAAGTAAGTATTGCAGTATTTAAACCCTGAGATATTTGATCAAAGCATTTCACATTTCAGTAAGACCTCTGGGACTGTGTGAACATAAGGGAAAAGTGCACAGTATTTCAATTTAACATTTAGGGCTGGGGTGTATCCCAGAAAACGGGGTTAGCATAGTCTGAAATGAACTCTGAACTCAGGGCTCAGTGAACCTGCCAGAATTTATTGACAAAAAATAGCTAAATAAATATTTAAAGGCTCAAAACCAGTTCTTTACTTGTGTGTTCTTACCTACACATCATTACAGTCAAGTAAACAGTGTGATATTAACAGCTACATCTTCCATCCTTCATTGTTTATTTTGTGAAACTCTTTAAAGGCTTTTTCACTTTCCCCACATACCTAGTTAATCACACTGTACAGTGTGGATTTTATTGTTTTCCCATATTGCAATTACAGTAAGGTTTGCATATGCAAGCCTTGCTGTAATGTTAATTTATTACCTTTTAAAGGGGTTTTTCTATTCAACCAATTTCCCTCACAAGCTCATCTTTCTTAGTGAATGAATGTGGGCTTTTTATTCTAACTTTTTTTTTTTTTACAGTTTTATCACCTTCATAGTCCAAGATGGTGTCCTAGTCCTGTAATCTAAATATAGTTATTTTTTCCCTTTTTAAACAAATTATCCTTCATTAGACCAAAGACAGTAAGATTGTTCATGCAATTAATAGACGGAAATTAGTGAGAACGCTATAATCTGGTACAGAGCATCTTTACCCTGTGTTTAATGTTTTTTTCTGTACATGGTCCCTGACAAATAAACCAATAAACTACACTAAAAGACTGGGGAGGAGATGGCTTCAGCTGTAACAGAAGTGGACATGGAGGGTCCAGAGGGTTCAGATATTCTAAACATACCCTGAACATAACCTAGTCAGAAACAGGTTATGTTCATAGCATTTGTTACCATAGTTACAAACATACTCTGACTTTTTGGAACCAAAAACTCAGAGTTACTACAAACTCTGAGTTAACTTACCCAGGTAAGCCACTAAACCTGATTTCTGGAATACCCCCCGATGTACAAAATAACATTTTCGTTTAGACCCAGGGAGAAACATCTGCGTGCACACAGATCAACGCAAGGTGTGAAAACTGCTGCTGTAACTAACAGATGATAAGCAGAAGCTTTAGTAGGGACTTTGGATTATAACTATAAATGCCAGATTCCATCTGCAAGAAATATTTAGATTCACTTTTTAAACTGAAAGAATGAGGGTGCCATAAATAAATAAATAAACAACTTGTATAATTGCAGGCAATAAAAAAATCTGACTTACTGACAGCTGCTTTGAATATTTGATAAGGAGTCTTCAGTCATAACTTTTACAAAAGCATTACAAGTAAGAAAAAAAAGTGACATGATGTGATGTCGACTGGATTTGAACCATCGGCTGCTCCAGAGTGATTTGCTCATCATTCAGCAAATGTAGGCATCCTCATTGGTTATAATTTTGATGATTATTTTTCTATATAAGGCTGCATCTATTGTGTAAAAAAAAAAGCATTTTACAGATACCTTTAAGAGCCTTTTTTAACCCAATCCTAACTATAAACACATTAGACTTAAAGTTTAGTCATGGAGCTTGTATTTCTCTGTGAGATATAAATGCCCCTTGGCTGAAATCTATTGTAAACTGGGGCTATATCATGTCATTGCACGGTGCAATGACACGATATATGATATGCACGTCCGTGTTCTGTGCACACGGACGTGCAAAATCAGCGCCGAGAAAACCTTTCTACTCTGGAGACTGGTTTTAAATCTCTACATTTTCAGACCTCCAAATACCCGGCGAGGTATGCACGGACAGCTAAACTGCACATGAGCTTCCACAGTTTGGGGTAAAAACGTTGTGTGCACAGCCCCTTAGTCATGATGTAGATTCAGGATTTTCTCAAAGGATTACAAAGGGTGGCTTGTACTGGTCTATGATCCGACTCAAGGAGGATTGAAACAGGGGAAATGTGCTGCCTTGGCAAATATTTGAGCTCTGTGACCGTTTCTAGAGCTAATATAACACCTCTCCTTTCATTTTACATCTTAAACTAAAAAGGACTAGTCTGTTTCCATTTGACTTCTCCAGGCTGATATATGACATGCTGTTTTGTTGGCACTTAGCTCTTTCTTCTGAAAAAGTGAGAGCCCACCCTGTGAGAGAGATTTGTGCTCCCCTCCTGTATTTTAATTGTTCTGTGTTGGCTTTGCTGTAGTTTCAATATATTTTTCCTGTGGAATGTGCCACTCCTTGATGCAGGGTTGAGTCAGTATCAGCTCATGATGAGCGCCGCCTTGCCCTCATGAACCCTTAACTGCAGGATTCAATATAACATTTTCTCAACACCAGGGATTAAGAAGAGTTAGGTTACTGAAAGACAATCAGAGTCCATTTCTCCATAACACACACGACACAACACAGCGGGGGGGGGGGGGGACATCAGCATATTTACTGCAGAACAGATCCATGCACACGACAGAACGTCTTAGATCATTTAAAGCAATAAAACCAAAATCTGCAGAGCCATTGACATTGCACCCCTGTTGACAGTGTACCCACACTACACATCACCCCCAAAAGGGCTGTTGTCTCACATGCAAAAATAATGGAGACACACTAAAAAACAGCCCAGTTCCTGAAGAAATATATTTATTCAACAACCCTATAAAACAGCCTCAACTACAAAGGCATAAAAATATGGATGAAAATGGGGGGCAACTGAAACACATTCATCACAAAAGCATGGTAGATATCATGGTTACATTAGCCTAATACTGTGTATTATTGTATTTACAGCTCTAAGGAAGTTAAACTTAAAGGGGACATATTCTCAGAGGTCTGTATGTGACATGCTTTAGTCAAAATACAGCAGACTTTAATTATTTCACCATTTCTAACCCATTTTTATCCAGGCTTCCTGAGAATGACTTGTTTTAGTACATGTTTCTTTAAATGCTCATGAGCCCCAGACCATCCCACACTCCCTCTTTCATCACCGTGAGAAATTCAGTGGAGGCAGACAGGTGCCATGTTGAGGTTAATGCTAGCTGATGAGCTATTAGCTCTGGATGGTGAAGACAGACTGACAGACAGACTGGTTTTGGTGGCCCCTATTTTTACAATGGGAAAAAGTTCAAATCCTTTAAAATGAAAAATAAATCGCTCCCTAAAAACATATTAAAAAAAAAACCTAGAGGCCATTCAGAGAGCGCATGCCTCCGCCAAGGTCTGCCCATCTGTCTGTCTGATTGCTAGCAGGATCATGCAAAAACTACTGGATGGATTTTGATGAAATAGTCACCAGAGGTGGCCCTTGGGTTACGGATGAGCCCGTTAGATTTTTGAGGTGATCTGGGTCAGAATGCAGATTCTGGATCACTTTTTCACTTTTTTCAACATTGCAAGTGTCACAAACCCCTGTGCGCCAATACATGGCGCACGAGGGAGGGAATGAAAAACCCAGTCGCAGGAGTAGAGAGTGTCATGTTTATCAAAGTTCACACAATGACAAATCCAGTAATCACCACATACAGTTCAGTTAACCCACACAAGATTATGGAGAGGTGTAATGACAGGATTGGCCACCACACATGCAGGGCGCCTGCCGAATGCTTTACAGCCTGGTGAATATGGAGCCTAGTGCTGCAGGGGTGCGTTGGGCACAAAACAGCAGATCAGCAAATCAGCAAAAATGGAATGGAGGAGAGAAATTTGTGGCGGCGCCTTGCATGGCAGCGGCCCTCTGATTCTACACTTGGGGTGTGTGTGATTAACACAGTAGATAGGTAAAACACAATCTCGTTCTACTGTACATGATTGGTTGTACAGTTGAATGACAATAAAGGGTGATTTAATTTAATTTAATTTAATTTAAAACAGGAAAGACAAGCAGCCTAGCACCGCAGGGCTGCTAGCACGAGAGAAAAGGCTAAGGACACTTACAGGTCTGGAGCTAATCCGTGGCAAACCGTGCAGTCTGGAGGATGAGGCAGAGAAGTGGGACCAGCCGAAACACCAAAGAATGGACCGTCTTCAAATGTCAGGCTGGGCAGTACGCAGGGAGTGAATTAACATACGCGGAGGAACATGCTGCCACGTATGAAGGGGGATGCCCCGACAATCTCTCTCCTCAGAAGCGGCAAACATATACTCCTGAAACTAATGAGGAAATAGATTGCCGGTGCGAGAATGCGTGGGCAGAACTGACTGACACCAGGCGTGTGAGAGAGCGTGTGAATGAGAGTGAATAGAGCGTGTGTATGTGTGTGTATGTGTGTGAGCACCCGTGACAGTGCAGCTGATCGCACTTGACAGGAGGAGGGGGTGTGCCAGAGTTGTCAGGAGGAAACTAGGACAATTCATAACAATAAGTCAGAACCGGGTTTGGCCTCCAAACACGGATTCATGACAGCAAGATAGGGCCTTGGTGGAAATATGCACTCTTGGATAGTTTTTGCATAATCCTGCTAACAAACAGACAAACAGATAAACAAACCACCCTGATCACATTACCTCCTTGGCAAAAAGGGATTAAACTATTACATAGAATAAAAATGTAACCAGCATCCATATGAACACTGCAAATTTACAGGAAAAAAGTTGTAAATTTGCAAGAAAAAAAGCTTCAAATTTACAAGAAAAAAGTCACAAATTTCTGAGAAAAAAATAGCAAATTTACAACAAAAAAAGCTACAAATCTGCAAGAAAAAAGTAGCAAATTTATGGAAAAAGGCAGCAAGATTATGAAAAAATGTTGCAAATATAAGAAAAAAGTTGCAAATTTTTAAGAAAAGGTTTTAAATTTGCAAGAAAAAAGTAGTGAATTTATGAGGAAAAAAGTCAGAAATATGAGAAAAAAGCTTAAGTTTTACATTAAAACCACTGCGCTGTGGCAGCACAGTTTTACCCTCGGCCGGGGGATCGCGGGGATCATGAGATCGTGGGTTCGATCCCAGCCCCCGACCAACAGTGAGCTGTGTGGAGTTTGCATGTTCTCCCCGTGTTGCGTGGGTTTACTCCGGGATTTCTCCGGTTTCCTCCCACATACCAAAAACATGTAGGTTTAGGGCGCTCGCGCACGCAGCGACCGGCAGCCGGTGGCTTGTCACCAGAATGCAAACCAAATCTACCTACGGGTACAAATAAGTAACAAAAAAAAAATTAAAGAAGTAGCAAATGTATCAGAAAAAATGACAAATTTATTAGAAAAAGTTTAAAATTTACACAAAAAAGTCACAAATTTGTGAGAAAAAAGTTGCAAGTTTAAGAGACAAAGGTTGAAAAAAAATTCTCCACAAAAAATGTTGAGTGTAAACTTGTAGGTTGGAGGAACGCTAAAGGCTGAGGGGGCCTGTTGTTGCATTTGCATACACTGTTTTATAAGCAGAAACAGCTCTGACAATATAACACTGAAGTAGATTTAAAAGGAAAGTGTGAGTTGTGGAAAAACTTGTCAATCCACTGTTTCTAATGTAGGCCATAATGTGAGTTGATGGCTCTGGATCCAAACACTAAATCCAGTAAGACAAAGACAACAAAAGTGAATCAGATTAGGCAATACCTTATGAATGGTCTGCTTGTGACTCTCCTTCTTCTTTTCCTCCTCTTTCCGAGCCTGTACACCTGCCATGCGCCGATCCTCGTCCTGAAAGAGACAGCCGGTGCAATCAGAGTGCCGTTCCATTCATGACTTCTGAATTATTCAACAGAGAGGAAGAAGAGGGGAACCACAAAAAGACGCTGTCAGGACCGTTGTTTTTCACTATGGAGGCTGGAAGAAATTCTCACACAAGCGACGCGGCAGCATCACGGGATTATCTGTCTGATTTTCAGCCTCAGATAAACTGAGCCCAGCTGTTGGGGGTGGCCAGAACTCCCAGAATGCAATGCTGCCAACACAATCTGAGCCTACCAGCTAAGAGCAGGGGGGGAAATTTGGCTGATGTGGCGAGCCAGCAGAGATAGTGCTCCGGCCGGATCAATAGGGACAAGCTGCTGGAATCGTTTGAGTCAAGGTAGTGGTGATAGAAAGATTAAACTATCAGACCGGGGCACTGCTTAAAGCTAAAACACCTGTTTAATACAGCAAACAATAATAAGTCATCATGCTGTTCTCTCTCTCAGAGTAATCAATACTTTATTGATCAGAAAGGACACAGTTTTTCGGAAAAAACTAAGCATTTATTTGGGGTTCTGCCTTAAAGGGTATTTGGCTGTTTAGACAACAAAACTGTAACAAGGTATCCACAGGTATAAGGAAGTTAGATTTAAAATTTTCAGGCAATATACAGAAAAGCAAGTTGAACAAATTTAAAGAGCCCAAATTAGAATAGAAGAGACGAGAATAGGCTTTATTGTCATTGTACAGTTGTACAGCACAACGAAATTGTGGGTGCTCCACCAGGCTACCGCGCAATAAAGTAAGAGAGAAGGATTAGATGAAACACAAGCACACATAGCCCAAGATTATAGAAATATACACAGGTTTGGTAGTGGCTTCATGGATGGAACTATGTACATAAGAG
Source organism: Pholidichthys leucotaenia (assembly GCA_020510985.1). Classification (NCBI taxonomy): domain Eukaryota; kingdom Metazoa; phylum Chordata; class Actinopteri; order Cichliformes; family Pholidichthyidae; genus Pholidichthys; species Pholidichthys leucotaenia. The sequence goes on along the minus strand of CM035837.1, from coordinate 412,721,662 downwards.
TGTGGAGTGCAGAACACACAACTGAGTAAAATAAAGCATTCAGAGATGGGTTTGAGTGGTCAATAGCATATGGCCACTCCCTGAGGTGTAATAAGCACAGAAACAAGACTGAATGAGTGAATGGCTAACTCTGCTAATGGCAGCTAACTGTTGTTAATCAAGGAGGTGTCCAGTCCAAAGTATGATTAAGCACTATTACGGGTCTTTGAGTTGGACCTACAACGATTCATCACAATTAAAATACTCATGATACTGCATGACCTTGAGTGTAATATTGTTTTATACAAAAGTTCCACAAGCACAGTTTATTAAATGACAACAAGACAAGACAAAATATTATATTTGTTTGTTTAACCAGATAAAAAAATCCAACTCTAGCTTGTCTATTTTTTTAGACAGACATAAAATATCTTGTGGATGCTTATAAGGGTCACGAACTTTGGGTAATGACCACAAGAATGAGATCTCAGATACACGCAGCTGAAATGAGCTTTCTCCGCAGGATTGCTGGACTCACCCTTAGAGATAGGGTGAGGAGCTCAGTCATCAAGGAGAGGCTCAGAGTAGAACTGCTGCTCCTCCACATCGAAAGGAGCCAGTTGAGGTGGTTTGGGCATCTGCTCAGGATGCCTCTTGGATGCCTCCCACTTAAGGTGTTTTGGGCACATCCCACTGGGATGAGACCCTGTGGCAAACCCAGGACATGCTGGAGAGACTATACTATGTCTCCTAGCTGGTCTGGGAACACCTTAGTATCCTCTCTGAAAAGCTGGAGCAGGTGGCTGGGGAGAGGGAAGCCTGGGTTTCTCTGCTTGAACTGCTGCCTCCACGGCCCAGTCCTCCAAAAAAGCAGTAGAAGATGGATGGATGGATGAATGTTTACAAGGGTAGGACTTCTGGGTCATGGAGGTATGATTTCTGTTCAAATAGTGCATCACTGTCAAAATTAAGGTATCCAGCATCATAGACATAACTCAATGTCCAGCAGTATTACAATTCTCACATATCTATAAGAAGCCACTGACAGCATTGACAGTAAATAACAGTAATTAATGGTTACTAGAACACAGCTGCAGCGAAGTGATACATATTTAACTAGAAAAGCACTCGGAGAGCGCAGACCTCCGCCAAGCGCCACAGTTCCCCCGGTGATCCGGATCACCACCAAAATCTAATCATCTGTAGGATACCCCATTTCTGACAATCTCTGAAAATTTCATGAAAATCCGTCCATAACTTTTTGAGTTATCTTGCTAACAAACAAACAGACAGACAGACAGACAAACAGACAGACAGACAGACAAACCAACGCTGATGAAAACATAACCTCCTTGGCGGAGGTAATGAAATGTCAGAGTGTGATTATCCGGGAAGATAGTCCCTCCTGGGATCTCTATTGTCCAATCAAACGGTTTGGTCAGAAGTAACTGCTGTATAATAAACTACATTAAAACAGGCTAAATGTATATAAATGAAATGCTGTATATGGTCAAGAGTTAGTAGATAATCTGTGAAATGGGCTGTCTGGTGGGGATGGATAGAACATATACATATAAAGTAGATAAAAACGTATGACTAGTGGTTAGGCTTGTGGACTCCTTTCTCAGTCTGTACCTGGTAGGTCGACCTCAAAGGTCAGAAATCCCAGCTGTGGCCTCTCAGATTAGCTAAAGTTAGCAGCCCGATGTACACAGCTATCACAGCTGAAATATAACAAAATCAACCAGAATGGCACAACATATGTATAGTCGACTGTGGATTAATAAAAGAGCTGGTCTAGTACAGTGAGTAAAATTTACAGAAAAGAGCCATAAAATCTCTGTTGCATCACTAAGATACCCATGTTAACAGTCTATTTCTTCTTTTTGAATTTCTTTCCATTTGTAATTCTTTCTTTTAATATATTTTTTCTCTTTCTTCTCTCATGTGTCAATCAGAATTGCACAGAGAGGCAGCTAATTTTTTTTCATGATTTAATTTAAAAATGTAAACTTTTATTAATATATTGATTACAAATAAAGTGAAAAAATGAAGCATTATTTTTATGTTTTGTATTCTGACAGCTATGGCTGAAAGCTGATTTTAAGTACAAACACTCCAATTAACTCACATTTTATTCATAAATAACAGCTACTACCTGCATTCAGTTTTACATTTTGACAGCTCAGTCCAACATCATTTGAAAAAAAAAATAAATGGAAACTTCACTGCTAGACTTACATATCTGTATCAACTCAATACTTTCCCTTTGCCAAAGTAAACCATCCTAAAAAAATGTTGTGTGGATTAAAACCTGTAGGTGGTATTTGTTGGAAGAGTTTAATGGTCCCTGAACATCATGAATCTTACTACAATAAAAACCTGTTAAGGACCATTTGCTCTAAACTCAAGTAAAAACATGAAGACTGCTGAAATTAGAGTCACAGTGATTCCCCCCCACCCCTCCCTTTTGAACCGTATCAGCAGTGTAGTGCTGTATGTTTTGAGGGCAAGGTATGTGGTACGGATTCCACTAAAGTCCAACAAGCTCAGACCTGGGTGCTCCCTGCTCCACAGCTTCTAAAAGCACGCTGATATTTCACCTGAGCACATTTTTGGCAGACTGTATAAATGAAATTACTTCATGTCTTAGAATAGTAATTATTGTTTTCCTACATAGGTCGTATTTAGATTGGTGTGTACCTAAAGACACGATTTATTCACTGAACCGTTGAAATTCCTGGCTCTAACATGCAACAGCATGATGGATGCTGCATCGGTGCTGGGGAGCAAAGGCTAAGAAATAAAGGCACTACAGTGATGTGCACACGGGAAGCGCAAAGATGAACAGTAAATAGACTACATGGGTTCAATGTGAGTTTAAACTTTAAAATCATAACAAAGTTTATGTCGAGACAGCCTCACTCTCAAGAACCAACATGTACGATGCCTCGAGGAATATACAGCGGGGAAAATAAGTATTGAACAAGTCAACATTTTCTTAAACATATTCCTGATGGAGCCATTGACCTGAAATTTTCCCCAGATACCACTAACAACCCAAGTAATCCATCCATACAACGGAATCAAGGCAACTCTGTTCACCAAACAAGTTATATTTAATGAAGTGGAAGACACAGGGAATAAGTATTGAACACGATTGGTGAAATTCATTTAATATTTAGTAGAAAAGCCTTTGTTGGTAATAACAGCTTCCAGACGAGGCCTGCATGGAGAAACTAGGCGCAGGCATTGCTCAGGAGTGATTTTAGCCCATTCTTCCACACAAACTGTCTTCAAATCTTAAAGGTTCTGTGGGTGTCTTCTGCAAACGCTGATCTTCAGTTCGTTCCATAGATTTTCAATTGGATTCAGGTCAGGGGACTGACCGGGCCATTCTGACAGCTTTATTTTCCTTCTCTGGAGCCAGTTGAGAGTTTCCTTGGCTGTGTGTTTGGGATCATTGTCTTGCTGGAATGTCCACCCGCATTTCATCTTCAGCATCTTGGCAGATGGCAACAGGTTCTTATTAAAGTGTCTGTGACACGATTTAGGAAGTATGGCTCAATATTCAGTATGAATTTATCTTCAATCGTCCACATAGTTGGTTCTGTTGACTTAGAATGCTAAATAAGTGGAAAAATATTTCTAAGTGAATTTAAATTTAGTGCCGTGTTGTAGTAACGTGATATCCAGAGACTCGCCTCGTTTCCGGATATGACATCATGAGAGGAGTTTAATCTCGGCTGATCTGTGTGGTATCAGTGTAAACAAACTGTTTAGCTTCTGTATCAGCGAAGAAATGCCGAAACGTTGCGTGGCGGCTGGGTGTTCTAATTGCCCCAGTGAATATATAAGCCTGTTCGTATTCCCAAAAGATCCAGATCTTCTTAAAATATGGGCGAAGCAAGTACAGAGGAACAAGGGACAAATGGCAACCAACACCATCTTCTGTACTCTGTAGCGATCATTTCACTGCAGACAGTTTTGAGGAGGCACCTGCTATACAGGAATCTTTAGGCTTGAAAGTTTGTTACAAACGGGTTCTAAAACCGACTGCCATACCTTCATTCATTCATCTTCTTCCGATTAATCCTTTTCGGGTCGCGGAGGGGCTGGAGCCTATCTCAGCATCTTTGGGCGAGAGGCAGGGTACACCCTGGACAGATCGCCAGTCCATTGCAGGGCCAACACAGAGAGACAGACAACCATTTACTCTCACAGTCATACCTAAGGACAATTTAGAATCCCCAGTTTGATGCCAATTAACCTAACTTGCATGTTTTTGGCATGTGGGAGGAAACCGGAGAAATCCCGGAGTAAACCCACGCAGACACGGGGAGAACATGCAAACTCCACACAGATCACTTTTGGTCGGGGGCTGGGATCAAACCCAGGATCCCCCGGCCAAGGGTGAGTTGCTGTGCTGCCGCAGTGCTAACCACTCCGCCAGTTTTCAAACGAAAACCCACAGCTCAAGACGACATCAACATATCAAAACAGCGCAGAGAAGCAGCAGTGTCAAAACTCACCCAGAAAAGAGTTTGTGTTGTGGAGAGAGGAATAATCAGGCGGAGAGGTTCAGAGCAGCACAGGCTTTATTCATCTCTCTCTCCTACATTCTCTAGAATCACGAGCATCAAAAGAGTAACAGGTCACAGGCACCTCTGCTCTTATAGCGTACCACTCGGTCGGCCTTCTGTGGTGCTGCATTAACATCAAAGCCTTTGCAATTCCCATTCTCTTTGTCACTGTTCGCATCAACCCACCAACCCCCGCATCAGTACACAAACCCCCATGACGATTCCCCTTGTCCTTCCGTCTGAGTGTAAACATACTGAGGTGGATCCCCCCCCCCCCCAACACCGAAACTCAGACTGAGCCTTAACCCTCATGTCCTTTGGTCTTCAGCCTACGTCCATAGCGGCTGTAATGGGGGGTCTGCGGCTTCGGCTTCAAGGCGCTGCTGTGTGGGGGGTGGGGGTGGGGGCTCTTGGGGGTGCGTCCGTCTGTGGGGGGACATTGGGAGGAGGGGAAACACCTTTAGCATGCCATTGTGACTGATCTGACGAGTCATGTACCTGGGGAGGTCTCAGTGGGGGTTGTCCGCGCCGAGGAGCTCGGGCCAACACCACCTGCTCGTCTGCTAAAACGAAAGCGGGCTTAAGCCTGTCTATACAGACTGTTTCCCTGCGTCCCCCCAAGTCTAACACAAAATGTTTCTCCCCGGGTTCCAGCACTCTGAACGGGCCATCGTAGGGCGGGTGCAAGGGGGTCCGGTGGGCATCGTGCCTGACAAATACGAACGCCGCATCCTTCAAGGCCTTTGGCACAAAAGCACGTGGAAAACAGTGGTGGACCGGACCGGGTACCATCCCTGCCACTGCGCTATGTGGTGAAAGTGGGGATGGATCGGTGTTCGGCGCGGGGCTGTCTGGCAAAAATTCCCTAGGGAGCTGCAGCAGCTGGGAAAAAAACAGCTCTGCTGGGGAGGCTGCCAAATCCTCCTTAGGTGCTGAACGAAACCCTAATAGAACCCACAGCAATCGGTCTACCCAATTTGCATCCGTAAGCGAAGCCCTGAGCGCTGCTTTAAGCGATCTATGGAAACGCTCGCATAACCCATTGGCCTGGGGGTTGTACGCGGTTGTGTGATGAAATGTGACGCCCAGGCTCCGGACCATGGTGGACCAGGGGTCAGAAACAAACTGTGGGCTCCGATCGGACGTGATATCCGAAGGGGCACTGAAACGTGCCACCCATGTCGTCAAAAAAGCATGTGCAACTTCTGCAGACGTGGTGGAAGCTAGCGGGACTGCTTCGGGCCAGCGCGTGGTGCAGTCCACCACTGTCAGGAGGTCCGTGAACCCATGCGATGGCGGGAGGGGGGCCAATGAGGTCCACGTGAATGTGGTCGAACTGCTTAGCCGGGATATGGAATGGCTCCAAGGGGGCTTTTGTGTGCCTGTGCACTTTGGCTCGTTGGCATGCTACGCAGGCTGCCGCCCACTGTTTCACCTGTTTGTGCAGGCTTGGCCAGACGAACTTCGCTCCCACCATTTTGACTGACGCGCGCACTCCTGGGTGCACCAGGGAGTGAACCGACTCAAAAACGCGGTGGCACCAAGCGCGTTGGACCACCAGGTGCGGGCGGCCCATGGAGACGTCACAGATTGGGGGGGCCCCCGTCCTGCAGCACTCTGCTCTCCAGCCTTAACCCTGTTGGTTCAGACTGGAGCGCGCAAATGTCCGCATTGCCGATCTGCTCAGCGGCAATGGCCGTGTAATCTATCCCCACGTAGACTGGGGCCACTAATGTGCGCAAGAGGCAGTCCGCCACCACGTTGAGTTTACCGGCCACATGCTGAATGTCGGTCGTAAACTCCGAGATCGCGGCCAGCTGTCTCTGCTGCCGGGTCGACCATGGTTCCGAAACCTTGGCCATCGCGTATGTTAGTGGCTTGTAGTCTACGAATGCAGTGAAGGTGCGCTCTTCCAGCCAGAACTGGAAGTGGCGTATGGCCAGGTGGAGAGCCAGTAACTCTCTGTCAAACGCGCTGTATTTATGCTCACTGCCACGCAAAGACCTGCTAAAAAAGGCAAGCGGCTGCCAAGAACCAGCGACGTGCTGCTCCACGACGGCCCCTATGGCCACGTCCGAGGCGTTGGTAGTGAGCGCTATCCGAGCCGCCGGATCCGGGTGCACCAGCAGTGCGGCATTCACCAGGGCTGTTTTAACCTGGGAAAACGCCTGCTCTCGCTTAGGAGTCCAGTCGGCTCTGTCCGCCAGTGTCCGTTTCTTTAGTGCGGCATACAATGGCTGCATGAGCTGGGCTGCATGGGGGAGGAAACGGTTATAAAAGTTAACCATCCCCCAAAACTCCTGCAGCGCCCTGACCATCTGAGGCCAGGGAAAATCTGCCACTGCGTGTACTTTGTCCGGTAAGGGTATCGCGTCCTCCGGTGAGATGCGGTGGCCCAAAAAATCGATTCCCGTCACCCCGAACTGGCACTTCGCCGGGTTGATTATTAACCCGTACTCCTCCAACCTCTGGAAAACTGTCCTGAGGTGGGCTACGTGTTCATCCTCGGATGTGCTGGCCACCAGGATGTCGTCCAGGTAGACGAACACAAACAGCAGATCCCGCAAGACCGCATCCATTATGTGTTGGAATGTATGCGCCGTGCCTTTTAACCTGAAAGGCACGCGTAAAAACTCAAACAGACCAAACGGGGTTATTACTGCCGTTTTAGGTATGTCCTCAGAGCGCACCAGTACCTGGTGGTAACCGCGGACCAAGTCTATCTTGGAAAAAAGTGCATGCCCCGGTGAGGTGAACGGAAATATCCTGAATATGGGGGATCAGGTAGCGGTTGTGCGCTGTGGCGTTGTTCAATCTGTGGAAATCTCCGCACGGTCGCCACGATCCCTTGGCTTTAGGAACCATATGTAGCGGGGATGCCCATGGGCTGTTTGAGTGTCTGATGATGCCCAACTTTTCCAAGTTGGAAAACGCCTCGTGTGCTGTGGCCAGTTTAGTTGCATCCAGATGGCGAGGTCATGCAAAAACGGGCGGCCCCGTGGTGGTAATGGAGTGCTCCACCCTGTGTTTAGTGATGGTCACCAAAAAGGTCGGGACCGTGAGTGCTGGGAACTGGGTGAGTAGTGTGTGGAACTTACCCCCTGGAGCTGTGACTTTGGCTAGCATTGTGGGCCCGGCTCCTCTCACTGTACAGGGGAGAGAATCAAAAGACATTGCATTAATCAGGTGTCTGTTAGCCACATCGACTAATAGACCGTGTGCACACAAAAAATCAGCGCCCAAAATGGGGAAGCTGCATGCCGCTATGATGAATGTCCATTGGTATGTACTGTATGGCCGTGCAAGGATACAGTCAGTGTCCTCTCACCAAAAGTCTTAATGTCTGAGCCGTTTGTGGCCGTCAGCTCGGGGCTGCTAGTTCCCGCCAGCCGGTCAGCGTAGGACGGCAGGATAAGACTCTTTTGGGAGCCGGAGTCCACGAGGAACCATCTCCCTGAGCGTGAGTCTGTCACATAGAGCAGTTTGCTTGCTTCACCGGCGGTCGCAGCTGCTACCGACTGCCGGCTCTGGCATTTCCCAAGTGCTTGAATTGGCACGGTGGCACACATCGGCGTGCTTCCTCTCCAAAACAGCGGTGGTAGAAGCAGAGTGTGTCTCTCCGGTGCTTCTTGGCTTCCGCTGCAGCCACCGTCGTCGGCTCCTCGGCCCCGCTGGCCGTCTTGCTGGGTTCCAACGCTGCTGGGTTCACTGCAAGGGCTCTGGTGGTGAGGATAATTCGATCTGCCTCTTGCACTAGCACCTGGTAGTTGTGCGCAGCCAGCAGCGGCGAATTGGCAAGGACCGCCCTGGCCGCCGTCGGGAAGTTCTGGAGGAAAAGGTGGGCAAAGAGGAAATGCCCGTCATCTGTTCCCATCAACGCCAACATCTTCTCCATTAACTTGACCACCGGCCCGTCTCACAACTCGGAGCCTTTCCGCTCTCTCGCAGTCTGAGAGCGTATAGTGCCAGGTCAGCGCGATCTTGAGAGCCTCATATTTGTCGTGGGCTGGGGGCCGTTGGAGCTGGCTCGCTACCTGCTGAGTTGTGCGTGCGTCCAGTGCTGCAACCACGTAGTAGTATCTGGTGTCATCCGCTGTTATTCCCCGGAGCGCGAACTGGGCCTCGGTGTGGAGGAACCAAGACTTCGGGTCGTGTAGCCAAAAGTCAGGGAGTTTGACCAAAACGGCGCACACGTTGCTGGCACCTCCCGTCCGGGTCGTCTCCGGGGTGTTCACCTCGAGTTCTATTGTGCATCAAGGGTCACCAGTGTGGAGAGAGGAATAATCAGGCGGAGAGGTTCAAAGCAGCACAGGCTTTATTCATCTCTCTTACATTCTCTAGAATCATGAGCATCAAAAGAGTACCAGGTCACAGGCACCTCTGCTCTTATGGCATACCACTCGGTCAGCCTTCTGTGGTGCTGCATTAACATCAAAGCCTTTGCAATTCCCATTCTCTTTGTCACTGTTCGCATCAACCCACCAACCCCCGCATCAACACACAAACTCCCATGATGATTCCCCTTGTCCTTCCGTCTGAGTGTAAACATACTGAGGTGGATTCCCACAGTGTAATTGATTTTTTTTCCCACATAAGGCGATCGTGATTTTATTATATTTTTTCCGCCAAAAGTAAAATCCTCCCCTTATGGGGAACCTAGACGTTACATTCTCCGCTCAGACTGAATGACACAGGAGGAGAGAAGCTGACGGGGGGTTGAGACGAGACGGCAGGGGTGGAGACGCTAAAAGGCTGTTAGGGGGATATGCAGGGCAGACTGTGGCTTCCCCACCAGACTGCATGATAATGCGCCTTCTCCAATGGACTGAATGATAATGCACCTTCTCTACCGGACTGCATGATAATGCGCCGACAGGCTTGGTGACAACACAGATTGTAATTGTGTGTTTTGTGGTGTGAACCCCCCAGGTAGCTAGGCGAGGATGTAAGGTATAAAACAGAGATGCCCAGCGACCTGGGTTAAGCTTCTTGTTGATTTATGGCTAGAGACAGAATAAAGTCCACTCTGATCCAGCTCGCTGCCTCACCTGCCCATTTCTCTCTCTACACCCTATGAATCCTGAAGCCGAGTGTTGACTTTACTCCAAATGGAACGACTTTGTGTTAAAAAACGTTATATTACTTTTTTCAGTTTTCATTTTTATAAATCTCATTGCCTACTGAAACTGAATATCTGAGCATTTTTTTTTAATTTCCCCAACCACCCGACTGGGGAAATAAAAAAAAAATTTGAAGCCAAAACTTCTGTAAACCAAATGATTAAATAACGATCGCCTTATGTGGAAAAAAAAATCAATTACACAAACTCTTTTCCAGGCGAGTTTTGACACTGTTGCTTCTTTTGGGCTTTTGTCCCTGCTTAAGAGTGTGTAATATTGCAATTAATTATTTCATTTAGGAAGTCTCAGAACTGCTGACAAAAAAGCCAGAAGCGACTATCACTAGTGAAGAACTTCAAGAGGAATATGAAGAAGCAGGCTTAATGACCGAAAGAACGAGATCGCGGATACAAGTGGCTGAAATGAGCTTTCTCCGTAGGATTGCTGGACTCATCCTCAGAGATAGGGTGAGGAGCTCAGTCATCCGGGAGAGGCTCAGAGTAGAACCGCTGCTCCTCCACATTGAAAGGAGTCAGTTGAGGTGGTATGGGCATCTGATTAGGATGCCTCCTGGACGCCTCCCACTTGAGGTGTTTCAGGCACGTCCCACTGGGAGGAGACCCCGGGGCAGACCCAGGACTCGGTGGAGAGACTATGTCTCCCAGCTGGTCTGGGAACGCCTTGGTATCCCCTCTGAAGAGCTGGAGCAGGTGGCTGGGGAGAGGGAAGTCTGGGCTTCTCTGCTTGAACTGCTGCCTCCGCGACCCGGACCTCCGGAAAAGCGGTAGAAGAAGATGAAGATGGCTTATCTTCAAGCAACATTTTTCAACCTACATATCTGCACATTATGAAGGTAAAGACCCATAAATAATGTCGTATAACATATGATTCAAGACTTTTAACAATTAGGCGATTGTTATTTAATAGTTTTGTTTACAAACCCGCTGATGTGACCAGAATTTCCCTGACAAGAGAAAAAAAATTAGCACACTTGATTTTATTATATTTTTTCCACCGAAAGTAAAATCCTCCCCTATGAATTTTGAAGCTGAGTGTTGACTTTACTCCAAATGGAACAACTTTGTGTTAAAAAACGTTATACTACTTTTTTCAGTTTTCATTTTTATAAATCTCATTGCCTACCGAAACTGAATATCTGAGCATTTTTTCTTTATTTCCCCGACCACTGGATCGGGGAAATAAAAAAATAAATTGAAGCCAAAATTTCTTTAAACCAAACAATTAAATAACAATCGCCTTATGAGGAAAAAAAAATTACATAATAATAATAATTACATAAATATATGCACAAAATCAATACCTATGGTTGATATTTACAACATAGCAAAGGTACATGATCAAAGTTGCACATCCAGTTCTTTTAGATTTATCTGTATATTACCATTCAGTGTTTTGGAGGCAACCGATGTCCATCTCTAACCCTTCACCGTCAGACCCTTCATCCTCAGAAACGTGCGAGTCATCGTCGCTTCCTGAACGATATGGTTCAAATAAATAGGGTTGCAGTCTTTCATTAGAACCAACTCGCTCTTCTTCATCCCTCGGTCCTGCTTCTTCCTCAAAAACTATCGAAAAATTGCTCAAATCTTCACTGAAATTGCTCACAACTTCCTCTGCTTCAGTGTACTCAGCCATACTTGTTTACACATTGGGTTCCTCTCATGACGTCACAATATGGCAGCGCCATTTGACCCAATTTTGACAAACGAACATCGCAATCTGCTGCATCATGATGTAATTTATGGTAGTATATGGAGAAAAAAAAATTATTGAATTTTTTTGTCTACACAGAATAAAAACACAGTAGTTCTTCTTTCTAATGATGTCTTGGTTGAATTATGTCACAGACTCTTTAAGGATTTTTCTGTACATTTGTCCATTCATCTTTCCTTCCATTATATGAAGTCTGCCTGTACCATGTGCTGAAAAACATCCCCACACCATGATGGGATGTGCAGTGCCATTTCTCTTCAAAACGTGCTGTGTGTTGTGGCATCCAAAAAGTTCAATTTTGGTCTCATCTGACCAGGATATATTCTGCCAGTATTTTACTAGCTTGCTCAAATGTTGTGCAGCAAACTTTAAATGAGCTTCAACATGCTTTTTCTTCAGCAATGGAGTCTTGCGAGGTGAGCAGGCATACTTATTGTTTTCTTTGAAACAGCAGTACCTGCTAACTTCAGGTCTCTCTGGAGCTCTCCACAAGTTGTCTTTGGCTGTTGGATAACTCTTCTAGTAATTCTTTTGACTCCTCTGTCAGAAATCTTGTGAGAAGCTCCCGGTCGTGGACAGTTTATGGTAAAATGAAGTTCTTTCTACTCCTGAATAATGGCTCCAACAGTACTCACTGGAATATTCAGCAGTTTAGAAAAGTGCCTCTATCCAATGCCATCATTATGTTTTGCAACAATAAAGTTGTGAAGGTCTCAAGAGAGCTCTTTGCTTCTACCCATCATGAGTTCTTTGTGGTGTGACAATCTGATATTTAAAGACCTTTTTAAAGGCTATCAGTCAGGACTTAACCAGCTGAAATTAATATGCACTGATGGGGGATGGGATGGCTTCCTAAATTCTGATGGATTTCAGCTGGTTTCTTTGCTTTCTATGCCTTTTTGCACCTCTTTTTCTTCATGTGTTCAATACTTATTCTCTGTGTCATTCCACTTTATTAAATATAACTTGTTTGGTGAACACAGTTGTCTTGATTTCATTGTATGTATGGATTGCTTGGGTTGTTACTGATATCTGGTGAAAACCTCAGGTCAATGGCTCCATCAGAAATATGCTTAATGAGAAAAATGTTGATGTGTTCAATACTTATTTTCCCTGCTGTATGTTCAGAGTGACATAAAAAGTTGGACCATTAGCTGAACACGAATGACTGATCAAAATATGCCACGACTTCTGTGAATAGAAAACACAGAGAAGTCACAGGGTGTGAAGGTTTGATGAGTTTCAGATGCTGTAAAGATGCAGTAAGGGCGTTTTCACACCTGAAAGTCTGCTCCAAAGTCCGGACCAGGTTCATATTTTTGTTCCATTGTCTACATTTGGTCAGGTCAGGTTTGGTTTCACACTGCTCCTTTTCCAAGTGAACTAAACAACTTTACGTAATGTGCCTCCATCTTGTTGTCATGACACTGTGTGTATTGTCACCACAGACTGGTAGTTAGCAAACATGCCACTCACCCTCAAAAGTGCTTTCTGCAGCTTTGGACACATCGGTAACTGCTCTTTAGACTGAAACTGGTTCAGATTCTATCATATTAGTCATTGAACTAGTTTAGAGAGGCTAGAATATTATCCAGGTCTTCATGACAAAGGACGCTTGTCCTTCTCATCAGCTGTGATGACTTTCAGGTGGCATTGCTCGTCTTTTTTTTATTGCTTTGTCTCATCATCTCTGAAAACATCTGGTAAGTGTCTGCATTTTTATGATTTTTTTTCAAGTGACTATTTATGCGCTGTCATATTTCCTCTCTCTGAATGCTACAACAGCTCATTTTCTCTCTTATCGACTGCTTTAACGTCTCTTGTTTAGTCCAGATCTCTTGAACATTGCTTTCACATTCTCAACAAACACTACCAAGGATCAGTTTGATCTGGACCAAGATCACCTCTTTTTCCGGACTGTAGTTCTGGGAGGTTTCACACCTAAAATTCTGGTCCAAATCGAACTGAAAAGTCTGGACCAAATGGGTTGAGTTAGAAAACCCCCAAAGTTAGATTTTGCACTTTTGTTATTAAAGGCCCACTTTTCCAGGCCCTCCCCTTTAGCCCCATTCTGTTGCTTCAAGCACCATCATGCCCCAAAGGCTTATGGGAACAAGTCACTATCTTGCATTTGTTAGAATGGATAGCCCTGCATAGCATAGTCATCGTGTTTGTTTAAATCCCTTATCAAACATTTACTAACTGAAATACTACTGCATGGGTTCTAGTGAGCCTATGAAACAAACATGCCTTAGGGCTAGTGCTATGTGGCTTCTTATTAGTGTTCCTTGGAACATTCAGGTTTCTCAGGGATTTTTTTTTTATTTTACTTCTTAATGGGTCCAAAAAATTGCAAATAATTTGCTGTTGATGTGCAGAGGTGCATGGATACCTACAGAACAGGGTATACACTGGACAGATCACCAGTCCATCGCAGGGCAGAACAGAAATAATCAAGTGTTATTTCACAAACTAAAACTTCAGCATAATTTATACCAACTATAACTATACATGTCAGGTATTTGGCAAGTGAGTAGTTTGTCTCTTGTGAATACACACAGACGTAGTGAAACATTCCATTCTTACTGTGATGCGCTTCATGTCCAGCTGTCTGAGGTGAAGCACACAGCACAGGACGGCCTGCTTGTACCATGTCTCCAGGGCTACAGGATTCCCATCCAGGGTGAGCTCAAAAAGGGAGTGTGACTCTCCAAGGCAGGCTAATGGACCCAAACTAGAAATGACAGAAGGACATTTTTAATAAGCACATGTGGAACATCATTTACTCTCAGCACATATTTAGCCACTATGGGTTGTAAAGTAGTGCATGCTGAATTTAACAGGGACATTTTTGCCATATTTAGCTCAGCATGTTTAAAAAAAAGTGGTGAGAATTTTTCAAAGTCAATATTTTACCAGATTTATAGCAATATTTGGACATTTTTTAAAACATATTTAGGTTTTTCCTAAATAAGCGAAACATCTGAGTTTTAAATACAAATGTTAAATCTAAATTTAAATGTTAAATCTAAATGCTAAGTATAAACCTAAATGGTAAAAGTTGAATCTAAATGTTAAATATAAATTAAAATTATTTATTTTTAATTTTATTTAGCCTTTATTTAACCAGGTTAGTCCCATTGAGAAAAGGGATCTCTGTATCTTAGTTAAAAGTGAAATGTTAAATTTAAATGTTTAATTTGGATGCTATATTCAGCTAATAAGGATAAGCCATCTTTATTGTCATTCAAATCTATACAGTAGAATGAAATTATGTTTCTCTTATCTACAATGTTAATCACACACATCACTCTATTAAAGCAAGAAATCTGTGTGTCTGTGTGTCACATTTATAGGACATCATAGGACGGCCTATGATGTCTGCCTGATGTCCTATGATGATCCTATGATCTCAGGCATCATAGGACTCGCAATGCCATCATATAGGACTCACAACAGTGACAGGCAGGAGAAGAAGTAACAAGCATGGCAGGGCATGGTTACAGAAAACGCGATGGGCGGGGCTGCACAGATAATCACACACGGGATAGGAGGCTGTCCTATGATGATCCTGTGATCTCAGGCATCATAGGACTCACGATGCCGTCATATAGGACTCGCTTTCATAGACAGAGCACATGACTCCCTACAAGACATCACTCTATAAATTTAAGAAATCTCTGTCACGATCATAGGACATCATAGGACGGCCTATGATGTCTGCCTGATGTCCAATGATGATCCTATGATCTCAGGCTACATAGGACTCGCGATGCCATCATATAGACAATAGGACTGGCTACCTATGATGTAGTGTCCTATGATACCGGCCCTGATGTCTTTATGATGTCATATAGACCATCACTCACGATGCCTGCCTACCTATGATGGAGTGTCCTATGATGCCTGCCACAGGAGGAGACCCTTCACCAGCATAGGGTACGACAGACAAGGGATGCACAGACAGACAGGAAACGTGTGGCAGCGGGCTATGCACGCGCTGAGTCACTTGAAGCCCAAAATGCCCGAAAAGCGAGCAATGCTGCACGCCAGTTAAGGCACAGGCAAGCTGAGACCCAGGAGATGCGGAATAGTCGGCTAGCCGCCAACGCTGCACGCCAGGCAAGGCACAGAGAAGCTGAGGCCAAATAGGACACACTACTTTAAACCACACCCATTCAAATCAGTAAATCTGGAAATGTCGCTCAGTAAGGCAGAAGGCACTCTATAAATTCAAGAAATCTCTGTCAGTGGGTCAGTCTGTCACCCGATTAAGAATAGCACACCCTACTTTAAACCACACCCATTCGAAGCAGTACCCATGAAGAATGGCAGTCTACAATACAAATGTGTAAAATGCCAAGCAAAGCACTGATTTTCTCCGGGTGCTCCGGTTTTTGGGTCCTATTGTCTATATGACGGCATCGCCTGTCATATAGACAATAGGACTGGCTACCTACAGTATGATGTAGTGTCCTATGATGCCTGCCTTCACGCCATTAGGATGTCATATAGACCATCACTCACGATGCCTGCCTACCTATGATGGCGTGTCCTATGATGCCTGCCACAGGAGGAGACCCTTCACCAGCATAGGGTACGACAGACAAGGGATGTACAGACAGACAGGAAACGTGTGGCAGTGCGCCATGCACGTGCTGAGTCATTTGAAGCCCAAAATGTCCGCAAAGCGAGCAACGCTGCACGCCAGGCAAGGCACAGAGAAGCTGAGACCGAATAGGACACGTTACTTTAAACCACACCCCTTCAAAGCAGTAAATCTGGAAATGTCACTCAGTAAGGCAGAAGGCACTCTATACAGAATCAGAGGGGTCACTGCCATGCAAGGCGCCGCCACAAATTTCCCTCCTCCATTCTATTATTGCTGAGCACCAAGCTGGACAGCAGGAAGTTCCGCTTTTTATATGGTCTTCGGCATGACCCAGCCGGGATTTGAACCCCGGCCTCCCGGGTGTGGGGCAGATGCTCTACCAACTGAGCCACCACTCCGGTGGTGCTCCTAAACATTAAAGTGTAACTTTTAACACTTAAATTTAACATTTACCAAACATTATTTTGTTTCTCTTAATTAATTAATTTTAAAAATGACAAATATTTTTATAGACCTGGTAAAAAGGTAAAATTGAAAAATTCTCACCACCTTTCATGGCAAAAATGTTGTCAAATTGAGCATGTGCTACTTTACAACTGGAATACTGTAAGTATTCATCAGTTTAATACAGTAAGTCTAATCAGTCTGTATTTCAAATGAGAAACCTTTTGACTTAGCTTGTACTCAATCAATCAATCAATCAATCAAAGACTTTATTCCAGACTCATGGTCCATCAAAAAAAAAAAAAATAAATAAAAACAAGACAGCTGAAAAACAGTTAATAAGAAAAACAATCAAAAAGTTACAAAAAACACTAAGACACAACTACTAAGAGAAGTACAAAGACAGTACAGACTTTAAAAAGACTTAAAAAGACTACTGTACCAGTGCCTTCTAAACTGTGACTGACAGTGAATAGAACTGAGCTTAATGCTAGACATGACTTGAATGATTTCATTTCTAGATACATCAAGCCGACAGATGAATTTATACATAAGATTCCTTATTACTGCATGCAGTGTATTTACACGTGATGAGACAAATAACTCGGAAGCACTGCACCATCGAGGCTTTTTAAGTAAAATTCTTAAAGCATCATTGTAAGCAACCTGTAATTTCTGCATACTTTGTTTCCTATAATTTATCCATAAATGAGCAGTGTATAAAGGTGTACAATAAGTTTTAAAAAGAACCAGTTTCACCTCATCTGAACAAAAACCAAACCTGCGTGCAAGAATATTTGCTTGCATGTAGATTTTGCAGCGTTGTCTGAAAATATCATCATCATCAGCCATTCTATCATTAATAAAATGTCCCAGATATTTAATTTTAACAAATCTTCTTTAGTGCGGCAAATCAGCACACAACTCTTATTTGTATTATATTTTATGTCATTTTCCTCTCCATAAGCAGTACACACTCTTAATAACTCCTGGAGACCAGCACTACTAAGATAAGATAAGATAAGATAAGCCTTTATTAGTCCCACAACGGGGAAATTCCAGGATTGCAACAGCACAGGGATAGCAACACTCAGAGCAACAATCAGAAGGCAAGAAAAAACAAGCAAGCAAGAGCAGCTAATATACATACTGTATGTACATATTACTATAAAATATATATATACACACACACACACACAGACACACAGTGCAGAGCATTGTAGCTGGATGGAATAAATATATGAATATATGAACACACAGTGCAGAGCATTGTAGCTAGATGGAATAAATATGTAAATATATAAACACCCACAGTATGGAGCATTGCAGCTAGGTGGAATAAATATGCAAGTATATAAACACACACAGTGCGGAGCAATGTAGCTAGATGGAATAATATGTAGATATATAAAAACACAGTGCGGAGCATTGTAGCTAGATGGAATAAATATATAGATATATAAATATAAACACACCCAGTGCAGAGCATTGTAGCTAGATGGAATAAATATGTAAATATATAAACACACACAGTGCAGAGCATTGTTGCTAGGTGGGATGAAACAGCATAACCGTCTATTTAGTTATCCTACATGGTGTGATTATGTGCCCATACATATTCTCACCCTCCATAGCGACCGGTATGTTCCTAGTTGTATGCCGGAGAGGACCATTGTGTAAGTCTATTGCATCTTTAGCATTCAAAAAAAAAAAAAAAAAAAAAAAACTGAGAATAACTAGATCATCAGCATACATAAAAGGATTCACTAACTTATTCCCTATTAAACACCCAGTTTTACAGGCATTCAGTTGTTTTGACAACTCATCCATGTAAAGATTAAATAGAATAGGGGACAGTATACTGCCCTGTCTGACACCACTGCTCACACCAAATGGGGATGAATGACTCTTCCCCCATTTCACCAGCATCTTCTGATGTGCGTACCAGTAAATCAGGATACGTACTAAGTACTTGGGAACCCCCCTGTCAATCATTTTCCTAAACAATGTCCTGTGATTAACACGATCAAACGCCTTGAAGGCGTCAATAAAACACAGAAAAACTGAAGAATTTTGATTTCTGTACTTATTTATAATTTCTTTTAAAGCATATACAGTATGCACAGATCTGTTCCATGATGGGGTTTAAATCCAAATTGATGATCAGTAGATTTGATGAATACATTTAATTTTTCAAACATGATTCTTTCCAGTACTTTAGATATTATATTGGCTATGGCTATGGGCCTGTAATTATCCAGGCTACACAGCTTGCCAGCTTTATCTTTAATGACTGGTACCAACACAACAGACAATAATGATTCTGGTAACATCCCATGAATCATGAAGCTGGTGAAACAGATTGCAAGAAGAGGAGCAATTCTTGAGCTAGCATATTTAAGATGCTCAGCAGAAATACAGTCTAAACCACTCGCTTTGTTATATGATAGCTCTCTAATGGCTTTGGTCACTGCATGAGTGTCAATCAGGAGCGAATTGTCCCTCTCTACTTTGTACTGACAGAATGGAGCCAAGCTAACACAAGCCATGATAAACTGGTAACTCAGCAGCCACTCGGGATGGGACCAGTCAAGAGAAACAAATTAGCTACACTGCTGCTATCACCCTGTGGCAAAGGTGCACATGGAGAAGCAGAGTCATGCTATGTAATTCTATCATTACGAATTCATAATTATGACCTTGATGAATCATGTGCCTGGAACTCCACTTGGATCTACTGCACTGCAAGGGTGTCCACAAATGCCTCAGAGGGTCACATAATAACCTCTGATGAACCACAGCATTAAAGCACCTACAAGGTTAAATGTAAAAGGTGATTACAGTTTATTTTCAGACCTTTGTACACTAAAATATGAGACAGATATTATAGGTCTGACATTCTAGTGTAACACTCTTATCTAGTTTGTGCAGTAGCGAAAGTAATTGTTCCCTAAATACAGATGAGATGAGATGAGATTATTATCCTTTATTAGTCCCACAATGGGGAAATTCCAGGATTACAACAGCAAAGGGATAGCAGCACTCAGAGCAATAGTAAATATGATAATAAGATAAGAACTGGTTAGCCAAAGCAGTAAATGAATACACATAGTCATGTGAAAAAATTAGGACACCCCATTAAATATTCAGTTCTTTATTAAGAAACGTGCACATATCTATTTCTAACCTTGTTTTTGTTTTATTTGAAATTTTTAACATTTATTTTAGCCATTTTAAGTGGGAATGAATGTGGGGGTGTCCTAAAAAACAGGGGGGTGTCCTAATTTATTCCTCACTATTTGTTTAGAATTCCATTTTACAGAAAATTTGAAAAAAGTCTCTAATTCATTTGTAATTGTTTAGTTGTATTACATGAATCTCCCAGTATTTAAATATCCATATGTCCAAATATGCAAAAAAAAAAAAAACTCACACAGACTTATACAGGGTGTCCTATTTTTTTCACATGACTGTATGTGCACAGTTATATACACAGTGAAGGAGCACTGCAGCTAGATGGAATAACGAGCATTATGGTTTGTTAAATTACCCTGCAGAATATGAATATGTACCCAGACAGTATATTTCACATTTTAATCAACAGATAATTGTATATCAATAAGTTCCACCTCAGCAATCTGACTGGACATTAGGGATGAATTACGGTAATTTGGACATTTCATTGCCTATGCATCACTCTGCTTCAGCTGTGTTCTGAAGGTGCATTCAGGCATTCAGGCATTCAAAAATGTGAATTTTTTGCATGGCATGGCTACACGTTAACTCAGTGTAAATAAGCAAATACAGTAGAAGCAAATTTCCTGTCCGAGAGAGTTGCAGACAGGTGAGGTTGCCTTCATAACTTCTGCAGCTGCTTTCTAAGTGCTGTGGAAATCCCTTAAACACTGTCATGTTTAGGTTTACAATGTTAACTGGCAGGCTCCACAGCTGGGAAAATGGCACCGTCTACTCCAGAAACTGCACCTGAAGGATGGCTGTTTACACTTATATCCTTCTAGCCCTTGTTAGTACATCTGACCATTGCAGGAGTACGTGAGTTCATAAAATCCCAGCACTCTGTTTCAGCTGTACAGCTACAGTCCATCTGTATGCAGGTGAGTGGCATTCTCATTTTCAAACAAATTTACTCTCCAGTGTTGATACTTTTACTCCAGTTATGGCAGAATCTCACGGCTGATTAGTTATTGCTGCCAACTCCCTCAGACGTGAATGCGCAAATTTGCATGTATAACTACAATTACTGTCGGCGGCTTATTGTGAGAATTGTAATGCTGTGTGTTCTGCAACTTAATTTCCATAATGACACTCTCGTTATTTTGTTAGCTAGGTTCATGTTAATAGCTATCAATGTTACCTGTGTTATTTATTTCTTTTTTAAACTTCCTTTTTTAACTTGTCCTATCCAGCAGTTTAATAAACAAAACAGACACTTGATTGCTTTGTTATGCCAAACACATTTAATTTGGCAAAAGGAGCGCTGCACATATTTGATATATATTGTATATAAATAGCATTTGTAGGCTCCGTTTACTGTATAATAACTTTAATACTTTATTTAAACTGTTGTAGTTATGTTGGACCTGACCGGGGGATGGGGGAGGTAATGGAGGGGATATGAAGTTGGTTGGAGTGTGGGGTAGAGAGGAAGAGAGAAAGAAAAACAAACAGAGAAAAAAAACACAAAAGACAATTTCTGCTTCTCAGGAGATCTAGGCACAGGCCTGATATCTGCACCCACACTTTTACTTTCTTTTCAGTTACCCCAAAAGTTTTCACTAAAACCTCACATCATACAGTTTCAAATTAAATCTCACTTGCTTTTAGCCCTTCACTTAAACTGAAAATGCCAATAAAAAGGTGAGTTAAAGAGAACTTAAACAAAAGCGGAAATACAAGCTAGGCTAACGTCCGCACAGCCAGGCCCTCACTTTAAATTTTGAGTATTTCTGTAAAATGGTAATAAATCTATATCATCATCATCTATATTATGCTCTGTGTTTATGTTAGCAACTTTCAAGAGTTGCAGTTGGAAACCTCTCGTTTCTGCATAGCAGTAGACTTGTCGAAACAACATTAGATAAACCTCAGCTTGTCTGTTTTGTTGTCAGCTTGTCCATGGTTAGACAACAAGACACAGATAGCAGTTAGAGGCTAAGAGCGATTTGGCTCTGACCTATTTCCACATTAGTTTTCATGCACTTCACCTGCTTCCTGGCATATTCAGATGATATAAAGAGTCTACCACCACATAGGAATTACGGTTGGCTAATCAGGATAATAAATCCAACTTCAGCTCATCTATTATGTTGAAACATGTGAGATTTAGAAATATGGAGCCAACATGCTGGTTTTTTTCCACTCAGATATTTACAAGGTACTGGCACATCAAGGTCAGGGATGCCTGGATTTTAAGGATTTTATCTTTTCAAACAGTGCCTCACTTTGGAAATCACGGTACAAAACACTGCATTACAGTTCTCAGACCATGTAAGAAGGCACCAACAGTTACTAGAATTAAAAGACTATAAGAACACAGCTAAAGCACAGTGAAACATTTGAGTGTGGTTATTGGGAAGACAGTAAGGCCAGCGTCACACCTGAAAATCTGCACCAAAGTCTGGACTAAAGTCTCTATTTTGTTATATTGTATGCATTTGGTCCGGTTAGGTTTCATTTCACACTGCTCTTTATCCAAGCGGACCAAACAACTTTATATAATGCACTGACGTACCGTTGTCATGACATTTATCATGTCATAAATGTCATGATAATTTATGTTAGCACAGATGCTGCAGTTAGCAAGTGTGCTACTCACCATCTGAGGAGTTTTCTGCAGCTCTGGACACATCGGGAAATACACTATAAGTGAAAACTGGTATTAGTCGGTGAACTAGTTTAGTGAGGCTAGAATATTATCCAGGTATTATGTTTGCCCTTCTCATCAGCTGTGATGATTTTTAGCTGGCATTGCTCTCCAATCTTTCACTACTCTCTGTCACATCTCCTCCAAAAATACCTGGTAAACTTCTGCAT
The DNA here is from genome assembly GCA_020510985.1 of Pholidichthys leucotaenia. Lineage (NCBI taxonomy): Eukaryota > Metazoa > Chordata > Actinopteri > Cichliformes > Pholidichthyidae > Pholidichthys > Pholidichthys leucotaenia. The sequence goes on along the minus strand of CM035837.1, from coordinate 412,699,136 downwards.
TTTTATGATTTTATTTTAACTGACTATCCCCTATGTTGGCCCTGCGATGGACTGGCAATCTGTCCAGGCTGTACCCTGCCTCTCACCCAGAAGATGCTGGGATAGGCTCCAGCCGCCCAAAAAGGGTTAAGCGGTTGAAGATGAATGAATGATTGACTATTTATGCTGATAACGGATCATATTTAAATTAAAATCTGGGTCTCTCGCTCTCTCCAAGTCATACCGTAGCTCATTTTTCCTGATCAGCTACCTTAACTCTCTGTGTTTGGTCCGAAAGTCCAAACTTTTCTGAAAATTGTTTTCACACTCTAAGCAAACCGGCCCAAGCTTCAGTTTGATCCGGACCAAGACCACCTCTTTTCACCAAACCAAATTTCAGTTCTTTGGTCCGGACAGTGGTTCAGGGGAGGTTTCACACCTAAAATTTTGTTCCACACCAAACTGAAAAGTCCAAAAGTCTGGACCAAACAGGTTAAGTGTGAAAGCCCCCTAAGTCTTGGAATCCCGATTGTCAACCTGCTCCGTTAACGGTTGTATAATCACCGATGCTGCACTTCTTCTTGTGTAATATTGCTTAAATATATTCCCATAATATTAAAAAAGCCACCTACCTCTAACACGTTCTACATAACTGATCTATTAGCAGTCATGATTAAGCATTTTCTATTGACGGCAGACTCTTCAGCAGCGTTCAGGTCTGCATCTCCCTTTATCTGGTTGCTACAAAAGATTTAATAAGTTAATTCCAACAATATTTTTAAAGTGTGAGCAGAATGGATGAGGTCAGAGTGTTTTGCTTCTGGATTCATATAAAGTAATAGTAAAGTCACTGCACCTTTTCAGCATTGTGAGTCATCATCACTCCTGCTCTGCTCTTTTTCAGACAGTTTTATGAAAATTTGTAGACGTTCATTTGGGATTTTTTTCTGGCTCCAAGGTCTTCTGCTGAGTAAACTGACTGCACTGCACTGAGCAGATGAGTGTGCTCTGTCTCTTTACCTAGCAACAGAGCCCGGCTGTTCTCCTATCAGCAGCACGCGGTTCAAAGGAGCACACACACATTTTCTACACAGCCATGATAAAATATGCATCTAGAGATGTACAGTAATAACTTAAAGAGCCCGTTATGCTCTTTTCCCACATGTTGCTCCCAGTGGCATTAATGAAATGCCTGTGACATGCTTTACTCAAAACTACTGCAGGATTTAAATACTGCAGTAAAATTTTACACAAGTGGACGGAGTTCTCCTCAGGCTGTTTTATGGCATATTGGTTTAAATGCCGATGAGCCTCTGATCACCCCAGCCTCCCTCTTTTGCTGTTAACATGAGATCTCCATTTTTGGTGGCAATACCACGTTTGAAGCTAATGTTAGCTTTTATCTTCAGTTTTTGGACTAACTATCATACTAGCAAATATTGGCTGAATGTAAGCGTTTAAAAGCCCAAATAAAGCATTACCAGAAACAAGGATGTGCTGTTTCAGTGGTCGATAGTGTTGTAGTCGAGACCAGACCGAGACCAGACAAAGACCAAAGTCTTCCAAGATCAAGACTAAGTCAAGACCAAGAACACTGTGGATGTACTAGTACTTGGTCTCAATTTGGTCTTGGTCTTGGGAGACTCTGGTCTTGATGACGTCTCAACTGCAGCACTAGTTGACAGCATATAACCAGTCCCTTGGGTTTAATAAGCACAGAAAGAACTCTGAGTGAGTGAATGGCTAACTCTGTTAACAGCAGCTAACCACTGCTAACTGAAGTGTCTGGTCCAGTGTATAACAAACTATAATAAAATAAGTTAAAATACCACCTACGAATGACACACATGGTGAAGGGTTGGCAGATGATCTGGCTGGGAAAATGGACATCTAGCACCTAGGCTAGCAGACTCTTCTCTCAGTTTGCACCCAGCAGGCCGACCTCAAAGTTGGTCAGAAATCCCGGCTGTGTCTACTAAGACTAGTTAAGGTTATTATCTCAATCTATCCGGCTATCACGGCTAAAATATAACAAAATAAAAATGGTGCGAGATATATAATTGACTGTAGATTAATGAACAAGCTGGTCTAGTATGGTGAATACAATTTTCAAAAAAGAGACAAAATGCCTGGTCCTGCTGCTTAATTTCACAAGGCTAGCAGTGCTAACAGTGCTACTGTATATGTCATGCCAGGAACAAAACAAGAAAAATAGCCCAGAATGAAGCGAGATATATTATTGACCGACTGTGGACTAATGAAAGAGCTAGGACTGCGGATGTCTAGTGGGGTGACTAGAATTTACAGAGAAGAGCTCCAAAAACAGGCCACGCATTAACCTAGCTGCACTGTATGTGAGCTGTGAGGCTCAGTAGAAAACTTCCTCTTCTCCTCAGAGGAGAGGGTGTACCAGTCTATCCAGCCGGCAGGTCTGTGTCAGGTCTGTTAAGTCAAAGGTTCCCAACCTGGGGTCCCTGGAACTGAGTTCAGATTTTTATGGGAAATGTTCTAATTTCACTTCTTAACTGGTCCAAAAAATTGCAAATAATTTGCTGTTGTTGTGCATGCGTGCCTACAGAACATATACAATTTTTTGGCCCAATTAAGCCATGAAATTATCCCAGCCCCTGACCAACAGCGATCTGTGTGGAGTTTGCATGTTCTCCCCGTATCTGCGTGGGTTTACTCCGGGACTTCTCCGGTTTCCTCCCACAGGCCAAAAACATTCAGGTTAGGTTAATTGGAGACTCTAAAGTGGCCCTGGGTGTGAATGTGTGTGTGAATGGTTAAGGGATAGCGCCGTATCATGGCTGCTTCATCCATCCAGGTGGATGCCCTCAATTTCCCCTCTGGGGATCAATAAAGTATACAAAATAAAAAAAAAAAAAAAAAAAAAATTAGAAAATTTCCCACAGAAACCTGAATGTTCCAGGGACCCCAGGTTGGGAACCACTGTATTTAAAGTAAAGACATGAAACATACAGAAGAGAACAGCCAATCCAAGCAAGGTATTTCATTCAGAGTTGTAGTCCTAGAGTCTGTGGGAGAGGAGAACTCCTGTGCTGGAGGACTTTGGGATGTTTGCCTTTGCAGACCATATAATGTCTCAAAAATCCTACATATCCCAGTAAAATGAAAGCACCAAGGGGCTGATGCCTCGGTGCCTGTGACATGGGGGGGGGGGCGCTGTAAAAAAAGGCGCACTGCTACCTCTTCTGGCCTGGCATAGTTATTACAATACCTTTTTTTCCCAGCTGCAGTGACAGTAAAGGTGAGCTAAATTAGTGTATTTTGATAACAAAGCCGTATGTGGAAATTTTGCCAGACTGAGACACAAACTGAAAGAGTTTTTAAACTGTTTACTCATGATTTGAGCTGCTTATTTACAAGCAGGTTGAGGATGAGTGTTGTGCTAGAAATAACTAATAAAACCTTACAGGAAGTCCTTTTTCCCAAATATATTGCAGTCTATTTGATAACTGAAGCTAAACAAACTGTGATCATTCAAATAGTAATGGAGATATTTTTTTTCTCCTGTAAGACAAATACAATGGGTTTTCATTATTTTCTCTCACTCTCTCTCATTTTTTTTAAATTTGTTGTATGTTTTACACAGATTTTCACCTTGAAATATTTTAAGCTTCCCATTATCACATTCAGTCCTGTAATTTTTATGTGCTAGTCTCTGAATTGTAGACATCAATAAAATAACTGATTTGTGTTCTTGGTAAACTGGATTTAGTTGAAGTTTTTTTTTTTTATCAATCCATTTATCGGGATGGAAGTAAAATCCAAGTTCCTGTTAAAATGATCAGTTTTTACCAGAGGGAGAAAAAGCTTTATTTTAATCCTAAAGACTGCAGTGATATCAGGGGTCCTCATCAAAGGTAAGAAAGCTGTTTATTAACTGATGAGTCGTTGCACATACATGAGCTAATTATTACATTTAAAAAGAATAGAAAACAGTGGTGATCTATTTTGCATAAATCGCCACTGAGGAGGTACTTTCTGCTCAGCCTAAAGAGTTTAGTGTAAGAGTTGAACTGACGTTAGCACACGTTACCTCTATGCTAACAGTCTGTGCAGTGATCTATGGACACCAGACTTTATCAGAGAAAAAAATCAGAACAGTAGGATCAGACTTGAGACCATTTTATCTGATGAACCATCAGTCCCTCTGACTTAACCCCCCCCCCCCCTCCAACCCTGTCTCATTGTTAAAATAAACCAGAGTGGTGGCCTAGTTGGTAGAGCATCCACCCCACAACCGGGAGGCCAGGGTTCAAATTCCGGCCGGGTCATACCAAAGACCATATAAAAATGGTACTTTCCGCCTTCTAGCTTGGTGCTTAACATAATAGAGTGGGGAAAGGAAAGTTACACAGAGAGCTACCAGAGGACTGACCCCCCACTGTAGCTTCCACTACTTACAGTAGCTGTGTGGTCTAGGGTCATAGAAATGGAGATAAGTACCGTCCCTATACACCATATGGTGTCCCACAAGCTGTGAAATGAAAGTAACTAACTTAACATTGTTAAAATCAAAGATCATTGCACATGTTAGCATCGTGGCTAACAGCAGCTCCATCATTTCAATACAGACATCAGTCAGCTGTTGAAGATGTCATAAAATAAAGTGGGTGATGTCTTCTTGTTTTAGCCACGTAAAATATACCACTACAGTCGGGGTAATATAAAAAAGACCGCCCTTACATCTGTTTGTAGCTTTGGTCTAATAACACAGGGTTACAAAAATAATTTTTTTGTAAGTTGTCTGTGTTTTTTCAACTGCTTTAAGACAATTTTGCACCAATGAATCCGAAAATGACATCTGTTTCTCTCGATCAGGTGCTAAGTAAAAACCTGTACTTACTTAGAACTGTGCCAGACGTAACATTCAATTTGAAATTGAATGTTACGTCATCATTGTTCAAAATTCAGAGAATTTCAAGACATAAAGAATTTTGCATCCTCCATCCATCCATCCATCTTCTTCCGCTTAATCTTTTTTGGGTCGCGGGGGGGCTGGAGCCTATCCCAGCATCTTTGGGCGAGAGGCAGGATACACCCTGGACAGATCACCAGTCCATCGCAGGGCCAACACAGAGAGACAGACAACCATTCACTCTCACAGTCATACCTAAGGACAATTTAGAATCCCCAGTTTTGGTGCCAATTAACCTGACTACTGTTCTCTGATTTTTTTCTCTGATAAAGTCAGGTGTCTACATATAAAGCGAAAATACCTGTACATGTAAACAAAAACATATAAAACAACATGTGGCCATAATTCAAAAAGTTGACCTGATTCAGCAAAACCAATGTGATTTTTGGATTCAGCAGATCAAAATTGTCCTAAATCAGCTAAAAAAATTAGACAATAAATTTGGTGTTGACCAGTGTAATCATCCATTAACCTGGTGTTTGTAAAAACTCTCTACAGTAGCTAATGCTGACTTCTGAGCACTAAGCGTACTAACCAACCTAGTGATTAGGGATGGGTGTATCGATACTCAAGTATTGATACCTCGATATCAGCTGGTCGATACTTTGGAGTCGATACTTTTTAAAATATTGCGATACCACTATGTTAAAATGTGCCATTTGTTTTCACTTCTGAGAGTTTTAGGCATTAAATTTATGTGTGAAAACTGGTGAAAACCCAGCCCAAGCACATTTTAGAGATGGTCTGCCATGTCACATGATTATGGCAGCCTATCAGACTCACTGCCCAGCCAAGCAAAGCGAGCTCAGCAGCGTCGGGGGCGGCAGAAATGTTACACCATTCATCCAAATTGTATGGTGATACCAAGCAGCATAAAATTTGAAAAATAAACAAAGTAAGCACTATTTAAGTTTGTAAAATAATAGTGTAAAAATAAAATTAAAAAAACGTTAAAAAAATACACATATATGAATGGTGAAACATTTCAGAAGTAAAAAAAAATACTTGAATCCAGTTGAGAATCTTCATCAAATTACCTACAGGTACAAATAAAATAACCTGAACCTGAACTTAAGAAATTGAATTAATTTTGCATTCATTTTAAGTCTTAATTATTTTTTCTTATAATTGAAAAAAAAATCTTTTTATTTTAATTTACTTTGCTCATTGTTCTATTTTATTATCATGTTATAAGTATTTCTTTCAAGTGTTTATGTTCTTGAGTTTCATTCATATTTCATATTGCCCTTGCAATAAAGTTGTTAATGAAACTGCAATCATGTGATTTGGGGCCAAAAGTATCGGTATCATATCGAAGAAAAAGTCCCATAAATTAATGGTATCGTATCGGAAGGAAAAGTGCTGGTATCGCCCATCCCTACTAGTGATGTGACGGAAGTGGTCCATCATGTGCTGTAAAAAAAGTTGCAATGCTGTCTCTAATGGCCCGGCATAGTTATTACAATACCTTTTTCCGCGGCTGCGTTGACAGAAATGGTGAGTTAAATTTGAAGAGTTTGTTTGCAAAAACTGATAAATGCCACTTCCATGAAAATTTCACTCTTTACATCAAACAACTGTTAACATTACCTACTTATAGAAGTTCAAACCGTTTTTTCTCAAAATCCGATATATCCTATGTTATAGACGCTACAAATTCATGTTTTGTTTTTTTTCAAAAGCCGATAAATGCCGGGGGCATTTTTTTTTTTTTTTTTTTACAAAAGCAGATAACTCCACAGGGCAAATCAGCGCTTGGTATTTAGGTCACGTGACTCATCTTGGCTGCCTTCCCGGTCTGCTCACTCTGACTGATTTCCCTGGCTGTGTTGGGAATGTTCACTCGCTCACTCCCTCCGTACTCGCTTTATAGTGAATTAAGATATAGTGGACCATACAGTAAACTCAATATAACAATAAAATTAACTGCTTTCGGACACTACTGGGCTTGTTTTTGCTGCATGGTTAATGACGTCATCACGTGAGAGAGTAAAATGTAACAGACTAATAATGGTGGTAAAAAATGCCTGCTTGTAATTTGTAGTAAATATGTATTAAATCAAATTGTTTTTGCTGAATTATTAAATATAAATACCTTAAGGTAGTTTATGTTGTGATGTGAAGCTCTTCTCTCACTGCTCCGGTGGCTGCACATTCACTATATAGTACACTATATAGTGAATAGTGGAGATCCAAGATGGCGCCCACAGCGGTCGACATGGTGCTTCGCTGCGCTCTTTGTTTGTTTTTGTTTGTCAATTGTGTGTCTGCTTGCACTTATACCCATGAAGAACTTCTAAATATCAGGACTTTCACCCCCACGGACCTCCTCCCAGTTTTTCTAGCCCCTGCCGCCGATCTGGTTTATTGTTTGGCTCGGAAAGTGAGACGGCGGAAGAGAGGAAGACGAGCGGGCGCTCTCGTACGACTTCGCAGGAGAGGCTCGCGAACGGCGCTGCCTGGCATATTTCTGTCCAATACCAACTCTCTCTCTAACAAGGTAGATGAACTGAGACTGCTGATGCGTTTTAAGGACCTCGCCTCCTCAGCTGTCCTCTGCTTTACTGAGACCTGGCTCCGGGAAAATATACCGGACAGCGCGCTGCGCCTCGACGGCTTTCAGCTCTTCCGTGCTGATCGTGACACAGAGCTTTCCGGCAAGACCACAGGAGGCGGTGTCTGCTTCTACATCAACTGCAGCTGGTGCTCTGATGTAACGGTAATTTCCAAACACTGTTCTCCTGCCTTGGAATTTCTTGTTATCAATTGCAAGCCCTTCTATTCCCCGCGGGAGTTTGCTTCTTTCATAATGATCGCTGTGTACGCCCCTCCCGACGCGGACACGCGCGAAGCTCAGCGCGTGCTCGCGGATCACATTCAACACACAGAGCGGAGTTTTCCAGACTCGCTGATTATTGTGGCTGGCGACTTTAATCAGTGCAATCTGAGCCACGATCTCCCCCGCTACAAACAGTTTATTAAATGCCCCACCAGAGGATTAAACACACTGGATCACTGTTACACCACAGTGAAAGACGCATATCGCGCTGTCCCTCGAGCTGCGCCGGGATTATCTGATCACGTGATGGTTCACCTCATTCCCACATACAGACAGAGATTGAAGCTCACTAAACCTGTTGTGAGCACTACGAAGATACGGACCAGTGATGCTGAGGAGAAGCTGGAAACGTGCATGGAAATATCTGACTGGGGCATGCTTAAAGGAGCCACGCATGATCTGGATGAGTACACGGACACTGAACTCATATATCCACTTTTGTGAAGAGAACATTCTTCCATCACGCACCAGGGTGAGTTACTCTAATGACAAACCCTGGTTCACAGCTAAGCTCAGACAGATCAGGAAGGAGAAGGAAGCAGCGCTGAAAAGTGGAGACAGGGACTGCTACAGGGAGGTTAAATACCGGTTTAACAGAGAGCTGAAGAGGGCTAAATCTCTATACTCAGAGAGACTCCAGCAGCAGTTCACTGCTAATGATTCAGCTTCCGTGTGGAGAGGACTGAGGCAGATCACCAACTATCGACCTAAGGCTCCTAAAGGTCAGGATGACAAAGCCCTTTGTCAAAGACTGTCCCAACACTATGCCCGTTTTGACACCTCGTCATCTGTGTCCAACTCCCCCCCTCCCTCCAGCTCCACAGCCTCCATATTCCCTACTTCATTTAAGGCACCCCCCCTCCTCCCCCCCTCCCCTTATCATCAGTGAGCAGGATGTGCTCAAACAGTTCTCCAGACTGAACCCGCGCAAGGCCCCCAGCCCAGACGGCGTGTCTCCCTCCACCCTGAGACTCTGTGCGAAACAGCTGGCTCCTGTATTCACAGACATTTTTAACACCTCCCTTAAGTTATGCCACGTGCCGTCCTGCCTCAAATCCTCCACCATCATCCCTGTCCCCAAAAAGCCACGGATCACTGGACTTAATGACTACAGACCTGTAGCGCTCACCTCTGTAGTCATGAAGTCCTTTGAGCGCCTGGTCCTGTCCCACCTCAAGTCCATCACCACCCCTCTCCTGGACCCGCTGCAGTTTGCCTACCGAGCCAACAGGTCTGTAGACGATGCAGTCAACCTGGCCCTCCACTCCATCCTGCAGCACCTGGACTCCCCGGGAACCTACGCCAGGATCCTGTTTGTGGACTTCAGCTCCGCATTCAACACCATCCGCCCCGCTCTGCTCCGGGACAAGCTGTCCCTGCTCAACGTGCCTGACTCCCTCTGCAGGTGGATCATCGACTTCCTGACGGACCGGAGGCAGCATGTGCGGCTGGGAAAGACTGTCTCAGACTATACTAGCATCACCGGATCACCCCAGGGCTGTGTACTTTCCCCCCTACTCTTCTCCCTTTACACCAACTCCTGCACCTCCAGCCACCAGTCTGTCAAGTTGATCAAGTTTGCGGACGACACCACCCTCATCGGGCTCATCTCCAACGGCGACGAGTCCGCCTACAGGAGAGAGGTGGCCCAGCTGGCGTCCTGGTGCAGCAATAACAACCTGCAGCTGAACGCTCTGAAGACAGTGGAGATGATTGTAGACTTCAGGAAAGTCACCACTCCTCTGCCCCCCCTCACCCTCTCAGGCTCTCCCATCACCACTGCTGATTCCTTCCGCTTCCTAGGCACTACCATCACCAGGGACCTCAAATGGGAGCTGACCATCAGCTCACTCATCAAAAAAGCCCAGCAGAGATGTTCTTCCTGCGGCAGCTGAGGAAGCTCAAGCTACCCACCAAGATGTTAGTGCAGTTCTACACAGCCATCATCGAGTCCATCCTCACCACCTCCATAACCGTGTGGTACGCAGGAGCCACTGCCAGGGACAGACTAAGGCTGCAACGCGTCGTGCGCACTGCTGAGAAGGTGATCGGCTGCAAGCTCCCATCTCTCCAGGATCTGTACATCTCCAGGACCCGGAGGCGTGCTGGCCGGATCATAGCCGATCCCTCACACCCTGGTCACGTACTGTTTGCCCCCCTCCCCTCTGGTAGAAGACTTCGGTCCATCCAGACTAAAACCTCCCGTCACATGAACAGCTTCTTCCCCTCTGCCATTAGACTGCTGAACACTAAGTGACTTATTGACTCTCGTGCACCATGTACAGCAGCTCAACCAGACTCATGTCAATCATCACTGTTTTCTTCCTGCATTACCGACTGCACTATATAGTTCTCCACAGTATCTGCTGCTGGCTAATATATATTTTAACTGTTGACCAGTATCACTTAATCTTATCCTACACTTTATTACATGTATAGTTTATTTCTCTTATCTTATCATGTTTAATGTTGCAGCATTGTACCGAGACAAATTCCTAGTTTGTGTACTACATGAACAATGGCAATAAACCTGATTCTGATTCTGATTCTGATTCTGATTCACTATATGGGGAAGGAGGTTCTTTTTTTCCAGCCTTATTCCTTTTCTTTTTATACTGTGCACACCAATGAAGAGCGAGAGAAACACCATTTCAGTTCTTCTGTATGTCCTGTACGTATAGTAGTATTGACAATAAAATCTTTGCATCTTGAATCTTGAATTATTTAGATTTAGTTTTCTTTATTAGTCTCACAGTGGGGAAATTACAGGGCATCCACATGAGTGGATGAGGCAGCCACTAGTGCGGCGCCTTTCACCATTCACACACACATTCACACCTGGGGCCACTTTAGAGTCTCCAGTTGACCTAACTTGCATGTTTTTGGCATGTGGGAGGAAACTGGAGAAATCCCGGAGTAAACCCACTCAGACACGGGGAGAACATGCAAACTCCACACAGATCACTGTTGGTCGGGGGCTGAGATTGAACCCCGGATCCCCCGGCCAAGGGTGAATTATACGAATTATAGCTTTATTATAGCTACATTATACCATTTTACTGAGTGGATATGCCTAAATCACTGTGTCAGTCATACTGCATTGATGCTTATAGACATTCTTACCAGAGAATCTACCAGAATCTTACATTCTGGTCTTACCGGAGTGGTGGCTCAGTTGGTAGAGCATCCGCCCCACACTCGGGAGGCAGGGGTTCAAATCCCGGCCAGGTCATGCCTTAGACCATATAAAAGCGGAATTTCCTGCCGTCCAGCTTGGTGCTGAGCAATAATGGAATGGAGGAGGGAAATCTTTGGCGGCGCCTTGCATGGCAGCGGCCCTCTGATTCTACACATGGGGTGTGTGTGATTGACACTGTAGATAGGATAAAGCACAATTTCGTTCTACTGTACATGTATGGTTGAATGACAATAAAGGGTGATTTAATTTAATTTAATTCAAGTATGTTGACAAAATAGCATGGCTTTCGGGACTTATCTGTTTTTGCAAAAAAAAAAAAAGTACTAATAAATTTCCAAAAAATAACAATGAGTTGATGTTTGATTTTTTTCTTTATTATGTCTGAGATACTCATATTTCAAGTGACTGTGTCTTAGAAGCTGATTTGGAAACACTAACACCTATAAACCTACAGATGAAAAAGTGTTTTTTCTCATTTTGAACTCAACTGGACTTATCTGTTTTTGCAAAAGAACTCTTCATTTGTGCTTATTTTGAAAACAAAGCCTTATCTCACAATTCTGGCAAATTAAGTTAAGAAAATATGGCGATGCAATGATATAAGCCTTTAGTTCCACTTAATTTTGACCGAGCGAGTTGAAACAGACAGGCCAACGTGTGCGCACACACACACACACACACACACACACACACACACACAGACGCACTAACCGATTACTGTATGCCTCTCAGTTTCACCGAGGCATAATAAAGGGGAAACCTCATTATATGCACCACAGAGAGAAACAACTCTACATGTACATTTTAAATGATGAAAACTGGTTACGTAAACATCACTTGGACCTGGATGTCACTTTATGAAGTCTTGGTGTGTTAGAATACAGACTTTTTCGGCTTTGACTAGTATCCCCACACTGATGCGTACGGGCAGTAGACGAGCAGAGCTGGACTGAAATGTTGGGTCAGATGTATCACAGCACAAGGTGACTGTGGTCGGGGAGGATAGTCAGTAACATCCCACCTTAATCCCACAGACGGCCCCACCACTACCACCGCTGAGCAACACAAGTAGCGCTGCTTGAACAAGTTTGTTCTATCATGACTGGATTGCTGGGGAGAAGATCAGATATAGGAAACACAAGCAACAAAGAAACTAAGAAACAAGACACGCCTCTCATTCATCCCACTCATCCTTACCTAGCCATGCTGCACATGTTAATTCACATTTTTGGTATTAGTACTTCTCCCGGGCCACAGTCTCTATTAAATAACTTTACACACAAATTTCCTGGAGCATTAAACACTAAAAATGCAGAGCTGTTTTCTAGGTTACAGAAATTGCCCACTACAGCAGATCTGTGCATGTGTACATGTAACACTGAGTGCTCAGCCTCTTGGCCGGGAGCCACCGGCAGACTGCGGGGAGGGGGACGTGGCACTGTCCAGCCACCATCCCTGCCCCCCTGCCCTGCGGGAAGGAGGGAGTTAAGCGTTACAGGCTCCTTACCTGGTGATGCTGTTGCAGCTGAGAAAGAGGTGGTGCAGGCAGGGCAGGCGGTCCACCTCAGTCTGGAGAGATAAACGGGGAGAGAGAGGAGGCACAGAGATGGAGGAATGTGAAGATGACAAGGCGCTCGGAGAGAAGGCACTGCATCGTCACTGTTGCCGGGGATCCGTATCCCCCTCCATTCCCTCAGTCACCTTGCAGCGCTTGGCTCCGGTGTACAGCATCTCCATGCACCTTGCGCACGCACACACAAACACACACACACACACGCAGGCACACTGCCTTGTCTGCTCACGAAGAGGAGGGGCAGGGAGAGAAAGAGAGAGAGAGAGCATGAGGAGGAAAAGGGGGAGGGGAGGGAGAGCAGAGTGTGTACTGCGCTAATGCAGAGATCCCCTGCTGCAGGAAGCTAACCTAAAACGCTCACTACTGTATATTCTGTTTTACATATAGGAAGGCACGAGCTGTGGACACCACAGACGGAATAAAGAGGCTGACGGGGACAGGGGTTGTTTAGACCACAAGGCCCTCATCAACAGAATCAATGCAGAATTTAGGAGGGAGGGGGGTGTAGCGAAGAGCAGCAGCTGGACAGCTGGCAGGCTGAAGGCAATGTCATAACCGGAGAGACTAATCAGATCAGAATGAGGGCTGAATCATCTTCACTAATATCAATATCTACTGTAGGCTATGTGCTGGATGGTCAGTGGCAAGGACACTCCCAGCAGCAGTGGGCTGAACGAGCTGCGTCAACGTCCACCTACTGGACAGCAACAGCCAACGCCTCACAGCCTCCCACAGCTTCGGTGTCAGTCTGTTTTCCAGAAAAGGAAAACAGTAGAGTTCAGACACATAAATTGTCCTCTAGGAAACAGTGCAGCCATGACTCATGATTTAGGACCGCACTTCCAAATGTCCAGGTCCATTTCTAGCTTTGTGAGGGGCCCTATGTAAGGCCCTACGTGAGGGAGACGGGGGAGAGTTCAAAAACACTGTAAATTTACAAGAAAAAAAGATGACAAATTTAGGAGGAGAAATGCTAATTTATGATGAAAAAAGACAAATTTATGAGCAAGAAAGTAATAAATTTACAAGAAAGTAGTTGCAAATTTGTGAAAAAGAAGTTCCATATTTATGAGAAAAAATTAAAACATACAAGAATAAACTTGCAAATTTATGAGAGAAATTGTTGTCAAGAACAAATGGAGCCTTCTCTGAGATGAGCCATTATTTCATCTTTTTTTCATTAAAATGTTGAGCATTATGCAACTATTCCATAAGTGCAATGAAACCCTGTAGACATATGCATAATTTGATCTGTGTTTTTAAGTGTTTCTAAGTTTTTTAAAAAAAAGATGACATCATTCAGTTCACTTCCCAAAAGATACAGTATATATCATCCATTGAGATCCAGAATAAATATGTCAGGTTATAATTTTTGACAAATTGTGGCGAGCTTTTTCCTTTTAAATATGCATTTCCCCTCATAATTTAGCAACTTTTTTCTTCTAAATTCATTACTTTTTCCAATAAAATATTAACGTTTTCCCACAGTTTTTTTCTTTAAAACTTATCATCCTAAACTTGGTTCAAATTTGCAACTTTTTTCCTCCTAAATTTGCAACATTTTGCATATATTTCTGAATGTTTTTCTTCTCAAAGCCACTGTGATTGTGTCAATGTGACACCATTCTCTGCAAAAATAAAGAGATGACTCCTCTTTCTCTCTTTTCTAAAAACAAAAAAACCTGCAAGTCACACTGGTTAGTGTGCTGCAGCCCGTGCAGCACATTCCCAGTCTAAGTGTGTACCAGCCCCTGTATGGATGCTGGTGAAGCAGCATCCTCTGCTCACTGTCTGAAACTAAATATAGCAGCACCGTCTCAGACGGAATGATGTCATCACTGAGCCCCGTAACAATCGCCCACCAATGTGCTCCGTTTCTCACAAAACCTGATTGATCAGAACCAATCAGCTGAGAGGATCTGCCATGGTGCTGGGAACAGCTGCACCGCTATGCGAGCGTGTGAGTGTGCACCCATGAGCCTGCGGCTGTGTACTTATGTGTCTGTGTGCCCGAGCCTTCACCTCTCTACAGCAGCTCCACCCTTTTCCTGCTGACAGCTTGCATGTCTTCATTTTTCACACTTACACTGAACGCTGGCAGACGACTCATTCCACAAACACAGAGGAACCTCTCATCACCACGCTCTCCTCTGCATGCAACAAAATACAGTACGTGAGAGCAGATAAACACAGGTGTATGTAGATGTGGAGGCAGTTTATAAGAATGTAGCCAGATGTTTTTTTATGGATGTTGTCTGAAGAGGACAGATTTTCTGTGTGATCTTGATGTGTCTCTGAGTACAGATTAATGGCCACTGCTATCAAACATGGCCAAAATTCAAAACATTGGGGTATGTCCAAGAAAATTTAATGAGGCAAGAATACTCAAAAGAGTAGCAGCAGCATGGTTTCATGTCAAGAAATAGTACTACAGATGCAATGTTTGCTTTAAGAGTATTGATGGAGAAATGCAGAGAAGGTCAGAAGGAGTTGCACTGTGTCTTTGTGGATCTAGAGAAAGCATATGATAGGGTGCCAAGAGAGGAAGTGTGGTAATAATAATAACAATAATAATAATAAGTTTATTTGTAGAGCACTTTTCACAGACAAGGTCACAAAGTGCTTTCCACAAAATCAAAATCAATGGTACTACATGGGGGGCAGATAAGTACTGTGTGAGGGTGGTGTAGGACATATATGGACAGTGGTGAGGTGTGCTGCAGGAGTGAGAGATGGATTCAAAATGGGGGTGGGATTACACCAGGGATTGGCTCTGATGCCCCTTCTTGTTTGCCATGGTGATGGACAGGCTGACAGACGAGGCCAGGTAGGAGTCTCCGTGGACTATGATGTTTGCAGACGACATCGTGATCTGTAGTGAGCGTAGGGAGCAGGTGGAAGAGAACCTGGAGAGGTGTATGCTTTGGAGAGAAGAGGAATGAAAATCAGTAGAAGCAAGACAGACTAGATGAGTGTGAATGAGAGGGAGGCAGGTGTGATTGTGAAAGTGCAGGAAGTAGAGATAGTGAGGGTACATTAGTTTAAAGATGCACTCTGGTGGATATAAATCCCCTATAAAAACAAATCTACATTGTCTAAAATGGTATCTTATGCCCTTTTTCCTACAAAAAAACTTTCATTGTCTTACAGCTTTATGTCAAAATCCTTTCACTTCTCTCCCCCCTTCAAACGCCAGAATCGGTGATTACTAGGCCCAACCATATACCACAAGGCTAATAGTGGCTAGCACTACATTATCAGAATAAATCCTGTGATAAGAAGACTTACCGGTTCAAGGACTTGCGCAGTTGTATGCACGGTGGCCCAGGACAATGACTGAAATTGCACTGGTTCTTAAAAGCAGTTTAATGGTAAAGCTCATCTTAATTTGGGTCAAGTTTTCAAAGTAGTTTGTTAAAAAAATGCTATCTAGCCTGGAGGATAATGTCAGGTAGGCCAGAGTGTTGTTACTGGCTCAATACTACCCACGTGCCAGCACTACGAATAGTTACATTGTGGGCACCCAGCACAATGCAAACTGATACTATTCACGCTCAACAGGGATTGCATATGGACAGAACCCCTGGGGGGACAACCAGAACAATAGACTATTGTTATACATCCCCGGATTAAGGAGAGGAAGTCCGGGCGCCAGTTGGTCACGCGATTGATATGTATTGACTGATATGTATAGCAATATGCAAATGTGCCATGCATTCTCTCTTTTGGTATAACGTGTATAAAAGAGCTTGCTATACATGTCTCAGATCACATGCAGCACAAGACGCACACACACACAGCACACACAGCACAACACAGCACACAGCACTACAGTGTGTCTCATGATGATGGAGGAAATAAAAATCTGAAACCTTCCAGCTCGTTGCATCTCGCCTGAACTTATTTGTTCCTCCACACTGGTAACCCCTGATGAAGAATGGAACATGAGGCGAACACCCCGGAGATCACCCTGACGGGAAGCCCTAGCACGCATCATGGTGCGCCTCTCGCCTGATCTTTTACCTCCACACTGGTGACCTGACGAGGGAGAATAACCGTCTGCTCCCTCTCACCGCGCTGTGGATCCCAGAGGACCAGAGAACGCCTGCAACCTCTTCATCCTCACCGGATCGCAGCGCTGGAACCAAAATGCACCATGAACTACACGAGCGAACGAAAGAAGTAGCCTGAACGGGGACAATCATCGACGCCGACTGCGTTGATTTCCACCAAGCTCCCCGACTCTGACTAAACTCCGGACAGCGGACCTCCCGCGCACAGAAGCCCCGCACGCACACCGCAGGATTACGAGGACAGCACAACTGCCAGCTATGTGGTCACTGCGCCAGGCACGCGCCACGCACCAGGGACAAACCGGCTCCACAGACTGATACATTGTCCTCCGGCACTGCACATGCCTGAGAAAAACGGCCGATCGCCACCCTCGGAACCTTCAGGGCTGCTCACGCACCTGGAGCACACGTGCAGCCCACACACAGGACTTTGTATGGGTTTCTCAGCCACGGCACACAAGGGGAATTTAGCCGATTGCTTTCCCCAATGACTTTAGGGCTGCTTCCCGCACCTAAAGCCAAACTGCCGAGTCCCTGACACAGCTTCAGTTTATCACAGCCACTACACATCGTCGGGGAATTGGGCCGATCGCCTTCCCCAAATCCTCACTGGACCGGACCCGCACAAGAAGTCAGTGACTTAACTTAATATTTTTTCTTTCCTTCTTTCTTTCACAGCCACTGTGGATCATTGCCCAATTTAACAGGAAAGTCCCTCACCAGCGGCCCAGACACCTTTGACGTCCCGGGCCGGCACTCGCTTACTCCCACCCCCTCCCCCTCCTCCTGCACAGCGCTTTTCCTGCACCTCACTCCCTAGAGCCGGCCGATCGCCGTCTCGTTCCATTACGCACAAAACACACCAGCCCGTGCACCCACTATCCATGGCCATTCAACGTGCTGGAACTCGGAGCGGAGCACACTGCCCTTTCCACCCCTCCCCCGTCCCCCCGACGGACTGACATGCCCTCCGACAGTTCTACCGGAGCGGGAGCCAAACGACGGGGGGGGGGGGGTCACAGCCCCTTCTGAGCGTTCTGGGGGGAGCCATGTGGGCACCCAGCACAATGCAGACTGATACTATTCACGCTCAACAGGGATTGCATACGGACAGAACCCCTGGGGGGACAACCAGAACAATAGACTATTGTTATACATCCCCAGATTAAGGAGAGGAAGTCCGGGCGCCAGTTGGTCACGCGATTGATATGTATTGACTGATATGTATAGCAATATGCAAATGTGCCATGCATTCTCTCTGTTGGTATAACGTGTATAAAAGAGCTTGCTATACATGCCTCAGATCTCACGTAGCACAAGACGCACACATACACAGCACACACAGCACAACACAGCGCACAGCACTACAGTGTGTCTCATGATGATGGAGGAAATAAAACTCTGAAACCTTCCAGCTCGTCGCATCTCGCCTGAACTTATTTGTTCCTCCACAACATCACCATAAACGTTCCCTCTCAACTCGCCTTTTTGTCGGGGGTGGGGCTTAAGTGAAACTTTACAGCAAAAAAACAGAGATATGAGACATTTGAGCGATTTCATTCTTGATATGTCTTGTAAGTCATAAAAAGGAACATATTACAGACATGTTAACAAGAAAAAAAAATGATTTTGGGTAGAGTGTCACTTTAAATACCCAGGGTCAACTACACAAAGCAATGGACAGTGCACATGAGAGATGAAGAAGAGAATGCAGGAAAGATAGAGAGGGTGGAGATGAGTGTTAGAAGTGACTGTGACAGAAGGATAGCAGCTATAGTGAAACGGAAAATTTATCAGATGGTAGTGAGACCTGCTATGTGTTGGATAATATTTTGTATATTTATTAGTATGGTGGTGCCCTGTAGTAGAAAGGGGGTGATGCCCCACCTCCAGGGGGTGGTGTCACTTGGAGTATAAAAGGCCACAGCGGGAGACATTTTGTCTCTTCGCTGTGGCTCTCAGGCTGGAGTTAGTGACTCCTGAGTTCCTATTCAAGTGTGCTAATAAAACTACAAAACCTCACCTCGACTCCTCATTAATTACACAACATTTGGCAACGAGGATACAAGGCATGGGAAGGGCTGCTACTGCGTTTCGTCCATTTTTGGAGGCTCCGGGTGAACCGCTGGTCCTTTGGACCAAGTGGTATGCGGCCTTCGAGAATTATCTCACAGCGCTGGACCTCGGCGACCTGAATAAATTGCGTGTGAGGGTTATTCTGGTCCACAACCTAGGTATGGAGGGCCAGAGGATCCTGAGCACACTAGGAGGAGGTGACACATTTGGAGACATCGGGAGGCTCATGGCAGGCTACTTCCGCGTCCCAGAGAATACCATCATGAGGTGCATTCAGTTCAGACAGCAACGCCAGCGGCCAGGGGAATGTGTCCAGCAGTTTGTGACAGACCTTCAACAGCTGGCGGGTGAGTGCAGGTTCGGGGCTTTGGAGGAGGAGATGATTCATGACCAGCTAGCTAAGCACGTGGCGCATTCCTTCGCGAGGGTCCGGCTGCTAACTCAAGCTGGCGAGCTAACGTTGCTAGCAGCCATGGAGCTAGCGCAACAACACAAGGCAGCAGAAAAGATAACAAAGAATCTTGGTGATATGGAAGCCCTGCCCAAGAATGAGAGACAGTAGAAGGCACTGGCCTTGGATCCGGATGACGGCAGCAATGATGACTACGCAGCCGTCGCAAAGATTAAGTCTGCCCTGGGGACGCCGAGATGCTATGGCTGTGGATCCAGCAGGCACCGCTATAAGGCGAGGGAGTGCGCAGCAAAGGGGAAGCATTGTGGACGGTGCGGTTTGTTCCACCACTTCACCAGAGTCTGCCGGAACTTCGAGAAGGAAGACCGGGGGCCACTGAGGGAGACTTCAGCTAAGAAGATACCCACGGTGGTCCACACGGTTTCGCCCAGCACTGACAGACAAATCCTCTGTGACATTGTGTTGGACACCGTGCCAGTCCCACTGATGGTAGACATGGGGTCGGCAACTTCCATTTTGAACTTGGAGATGGTGAAGATGTTCTTCCCACACTACACAGTGAGTAAAACAGACATTGCCTGTTACAGGTATGGTAACAACCCCCTGGACACTGTGGGCTTGGTATGGCTATCGGTGAGGTATAAGTCGGCCTCAGTGTGTACAGCCGAGTTCATGGTGGCTCGTGAAGGGAACAATTTGATGGGCTGTGACTTGTTTTACGGGCTCGGTTTCTCCATCACCTGCAGTGTTGGAGAGGAGTGGTCAGGCAGTGGACTGTGGGACTAGCCGTTTTATGTGGGAAGCAGCAAAGAAGTGTGGGACTCAGGCTGGCCCGAACCGAGTGTAAGCGGGCGCCACCAGCACCGGGAAACGCTGCCACGATGAGCGTCCCGTGCCAGTGTTTGCGGTACCCTGGACGAAGGACCTGAACAGCATGGTTTGACGCCCGTGGAGGCGAATGGGTCCAGAGAGCAGGCGAAGCAAGTCTCCAGTGGCTGACCGAGTGCCACTGTTGAGCCAGGCACTGGTATAGCCGCTCCGACGCTGGAAATGAAAATGGTCAGGGTGAGAACGGGTGGCACGAACCCTAAATGTGCCCAGAATGAAAACCAGGGATGGAGCTCAGGCTGGATTGGCGGGACGCTATGAGACTTTGTGGGAACCAGGTCACAACGACGCAGAAGAAGGAAGCCAATGAGTGCTCCCCTGGGTGTGGGTGACGATGTACGCCCTAGGGTTGAGTCTCGGCTTGGACGGGTCAGAACGTCAAGGGAACAGCGAGGTGACCTGGGTGATCTGCGGGTGGTGCCAACTGATGGTGACCTTGAGCTGACAGATGGGTCCAGATGGCACCCGAACGAGCTGCGGCATTTGGATGGGAAGAAACGCCAGTGCAGCCCGTCTCCGGTAAAGAAGAGGTGGAGACGCTCTGGCAGCGGGCTGCGGGACGGACGCTCTAGAGGGGGGCCAACGTGAGACCGGTGTTAAGACTTTTTCTGTAGGTTCAGGTTCAGGTTACTTTATATGTACCTGTAGGTAGATTTGTTGTAGGGCTGACAGTGTGTCTAATTTCAGTGTTCTGAAGTTTTCTTGTTAAGGTTAATAGTTTAAAAAAAAAAGTAAAGAGAACAGAGATGACCACCATGGTGTGTATTGAGTGTTGTATGCATACGTGTGTGTGTGTGTGCCAATTGGGGTTACACGGAGGTGTGAATGGTTGAATGGAGAGTGTGAAATGTAAATATGGCCTGCCTTTTCTTTCAAAGTATTTATGTTAGTAAGATAAGATAAGATAAGATAAGATAAGATAAGCCTTTATTAGTCCCACAATGGGGAAATTCCAGGACTGCAACAGCACAGGGATAGCAACACTCAGAGCAATAATTAAGAAGATACGAAAAATATAAATAAGAGCGGTGAATATACAAAGTGCGGAGCATTGTAGCGAGATGGAATAAACAGCATAACCGTCTACTTAGTTATCCTACATAGTATGAATATGTACCCATACATATTGTCACCCTCCGTAGCTACTGATATTGTCCTAGTTGTATACTGGAGGGAACCATTTGTGTAAGTCTGTTGCGTCTTTTTAAAAAAAATTTTTATTACTTATTTTGTACCCGTAGGTAGATTTGTTTTGCAGTCTGGTGACAAGCCACCAGCTGCCGGTCGCTGTGTGTGCAAGCGCCCCGTATCCCTAACCTGCATGTTTTTGGTATGTGGGAGGAAACCGGAGAAATCCCGTAGTAAACCCACGCAACACGGGGAGAACATGCAAACTCCACACAGATCACTGTTGGTCGGGGGCAGGGATCGAACCCACGATCTCACGATCCCCGCGATCCCCCGGCCGAGGGTAAACTGTGCTGCCGCAGTGCTAACAACTGCGCCACCGTGCAGCCCATACTTTTGCATTCAATACTATTAGGTCATCACGTTTTTTTGCTATCTCTGTGAGCAGCCCTGCTTAGGTTATACAGTCTGACAGCCGTAAGTAGGAAGGACCTGCGAAACCTCTTGGTTGCGCACCTAGGATGATGTAGTCTACTGCTAAATGAGCTCCTCAGTGTGTTCAGTATGTTCTGCATAGGGTGGGACTCGGACTCCAGCAGAGATGACAGTTTAGCCACCATCCTTCTCTCTCCTATCTCCTCCACTGGGTCAAGGCTTTGCCCCAGGACAGATCTAGCTTTCTTGATCAGTTTGTTCAGTCTCTTCCTATCGGCTGCTGTAATGCCGTTTCCCCAGCAGACCATTCCAAAAGTGATGGCTGATGCCATCACCGTGTCGTAGAATGTCTTCAGCAGCGCCCCTTGTACACCAAAAGACCTGAGCCTCCTCAGTAGGAACAGCCTGCACTGTCCCTTCTTGTAGAGTGCGTCAGTATTGTGTGACCAGTCTAGTTTATTGTTCAGATGAACACCAAGGTACTTGTAGGATGTCACCATCTCAATGTCCGTTCCCTGTATGTTTACTGGTGCTGTGAGGGGTTGTCCTTGCCTGCGGCAGTCCACCACCAGCTCCTTAGTTTTCCTCGCGTTGATCTGGAGGCAGTTCCGATGGCACCAGTCCACGAAGTCCTGGATAAATCCTCTGTCCTCAGCTTCATTTCCGTTGGAGATGAGGCCAACGATCGCAGAGTCGTCAGAGAACTTCTGTAGATGGCAGTGTGTTGTGTTGTGTGAGAAGTCCGCAGTATAAAGGGTGAACAGGAAGGGAGCCAAAGCCGTTCCCTGGGGGGCCCCTGTGCTACCGATGATCGCGTTGGACACAAAATCTCGGGTTCTCACAAACTGTGGCCGGTTAGTGAGGTAGTCCAGGATCCATGATGACAGGTGCTGGTCCACCCCTGCGCACAGCAGCTTGTCCTTCAGGATCATCGGTTGGATGGTGTTGAAAGCACTGGAGAAGTCAAAGAACATGATCCTCACCGCATTCCCGGGCTTCTCCAGGTGGGACAGAGAACGGTGAAGGAGGAAGATCACTGCATCCTCCACCCCAATGCCATGCTGGTAGGCGAACTGGAGTGGATCCATCGCTGGTCCCACCAGGGGGCGGAGGTGAGCAAGGAGCAGTGTCTCCAGGTTCTTCATCATGTGAGACGTCAGGGCCACTGGTCTGTAGCTGTTCAGATCTTTGGGGTGGGAAGTCTTTAGTACAGGTACCACACAAGATGTTTTCCACAACTGTGGTACCCTCCCCACCTTAAGGCTTAGGTTGAAGATGTGCTCCACAATCCCACACAGCTGGTCTGCACAGGACTTGAGGAGCTTTGTGCTAATGCCGTCCGGTCCCGAGGCCTTCTTCGCCTTGATCTTCCTCAGCTCCGTCCTCACCTGGTTCTTAGTGAGGGTCAGGTTGGGGGGCTGTGTGCTAGGAGTGGGGGGGGGGGGGTGTTGGTGGAGTGGGGTGTGGACAGCAGGTCTCGATGACTTAAGGAGTCTAGGGACCGCCATTGTGTAATGTATATAGTTATTTATTGTTTATAATATCTATAATGTATATTTTTTTCGGGATTGATTTAGTTTTGTGAGTGGCCCTTTTATGTTCATTGACTATTTACTCTGATGGTGGAATGGGCTCCTGGGCCAGTGTGGTATGTGTGGATAGGTCTGTATACTTTTGTGTTTAGAGTGTGAGTCGGGTGTAAATTTTGGGAGGGCCTAATTAGTGTGTCTGCATTTTTTCAAGGGGGGGGGAAGAATGTTGGATAGTATATTGTATATATATTAGTATGGCGGTGCCCTGTAGTGGAAAAGGGGTGATGCCCCGCCTCCAGGGGGTGGTGTCACCTGGGGTATAAAAGGCCACAGCGGGAGACATCTTGTCTCTTCACTGTGGCTGTCAGGCTGGTGTTAGTGACTCCTGTGTTCCTGTTCAAGTGTGCTAATAAAACTACATAACCTCACTTCGACTCCTCATTAATTAGAGACAACACTATGATGTGTGGTTTGGAGATGGTGGGACTGACAAAAAGACAGGAGGCGGAGCTGGAGGTGGCAGAGTTGAACATGCTAAGATTCTCATTGGGGGTGACTAGGTGGGGCAGGATTAGCTCAGGTTGAGAAGTTTGGAGACAAAGTAAGTGAGGAAAAGAAGAAAACCACAGAGAAGATTCATGGATGTAATGAAGGGAAAAATAGAGAGGGCTGGTGTTACAGAAGAGGATGTAAGGTATAGGGTGAGATGGAGTCAGATGATCCGCATCAAAATACACAATTTTGATGATGATTGAGTTGGATCCCATCACAAAGCCAATCTGCCTCTGGGCCATGCCTTTTTGTCTTGTCTGTTTTTTTTAAATTCTCCTCTGAGATTATCATTCCCATTGCCAAAAATACTAAATGCATCACTTACTGTCAGAGGATTTGGAATAGCCCACTTGACAGCAGCAAACCTTGTTAGAAGTGGTTACTAGATGAGTAATCACTGTGTTTTCTGCTGATGTGAAGTATTGAAATGTGTAATGGAGCCGAGTCAAAATCGTTCCCATAAGACAAATAAAATAAAAATAAAATGACATACAGTGGTGTGAAAAAGTGTTTGCCCCCTTCCTGAGTTCTCATTTTTTGTATGTTTGTCACACTTAAATGTTTCAGATCATCAAACAAATTTAAATATTAGACAAAGATAACACAAGTAAACACAAAATGCAATTTTAAAATGAAGGTGTTTATTATTAAGGGTAAAAAAAAATACAAACCTCCATGGCCCTATGTGAAAAAGTGATTGCCCCCGAAGCCTAATAACTGGTTGGGCCACCCTTAGCAGCAACAACTGCAACCAAGCATTTGTGATAACTGGCAGTGAGTCTTTTACAGTGCTGTGGAGGAATTTTGGCGCACTCATCTTTGCAAAATTGTTGTAATTCAGTCACATTGGAGGGTTTCCGAGCATGAACTGCCTTTTTAAGGTCATGCCACAGCATCTCAATCGGATTCCGGTCAGGACTTTGACTAGGCCACTCCAAAGTCTTCGTTTTGTTTTTCTTAAACCATTCAGAGGTGGACTTATTGGTGTGTTTTGGATCATTGTCCTGCTGCAGAACCCAAATGTGCTTCCGCTTGGGGTCACGAACAGATGGCCAAACATTCTCCTTCACGATTTTTTGGTAGACAGCAGAGTTCTGCAACTACCACCACCATATTTTACTGTTGGTATGATGTTCCTTTTCTGAAATGCTGTGTTACTTTTACGCCGGATGTAGTGGGACACACACCTTCCAAAAAGTTCAACTTTTGTCTCGTCAGTCCACAGAATATTTTCCCAAAAGTCTTGGGGATCATCAAGATGTTTTCTAGCAAAACTGAGATGAGGCTTTATGTTCTTTTTGCTCAGCAGTGGTTTTCATCTTGGAATTCTGCCACACAGGCCATTTTTGCCCAGTCTCTTTCTTATGGTGGAGTCATGAACACTGACCTTAACTGAGGCAAGTCAGGCCTGCAGTTCTTTGGATGTTGTTGTGGGGTCTTTTGTGACCTCTTGGATGAGTCATCACCGCGCTCTTGGGGTAATTTTGGTCGGCCGGCCACTCCTGGGAAGGTTCACCACTGTTCCATGTTTTCACCATTTGTGGATAATGGCTCTCACTGTGGTTCGCTGGAGTCTCAACACTTCAGAAATGGCTTTATAACCTCAATTACTTTGTTTCTCATTTGTTCCTGAATTTCTTTGGATCGCAGCATGATGTCTAGCTTTTGAGGATCTTTTGGTCTACTTCACTTTGTCAGGCAGGTCCTATTTAAGTGATTTCTTGATTGAAAACAGGTGTGGCAGTAATCAGGTCTGAGTGTGGCTAGAGAAATTGAACTCAGCTTTCCAAAGATGTGATAAACCACAGTTTATTTATGTTTAAACAGAAGGGGGCAATCACTTTTTCACACAGGCCATGTAGGTTTGGATTTTTTGTTACCCTTAATAATAAACATCTTCATTCAAAAACTGCATTTTGTGTTTACTTGTGTTATCTTTGTTTAATATTTAAATTTGTTTGATGATCTGAAACAGTTAAGTGTGACAAACATACAAAAAATGAGAAATCAGGAAGGGGGCAAACACTTTTTCACACCACTGTACCTGGGCCGGCCCTCACAGCATGCGCTGCAACACTAACAGACGTTCTCACAGCAATCTTCAACCTCTCCCTCAACCAGAACATAGTACCCTCTTGCTTCAAAACGACAACCATCATCCCCCTCCCCAAAAGGAGCCTGCCGAACTGTCTGAATGATTACAGACCGGTAGCACTCACTCCAATCCTCATGAAGTGCTTTGAGAGAGTGGTGCTGCCCCTCATTCAGGACAGCATACCGGGCACCCTGGACCCCCTGCAGTACGCCTACCGGCCCAGGTCCACCTCAGTTGCCATCGCTGCAGCACTCCATTATTCTCTCTCCCACCTGGAAGATAAAGACTCCTACATTAGGATGCTCTTTGTCGACTACAGCTCCGCTTTCAACACAGTCATCCCCCACAAACTCACCAACAAACTGTCTTCACTTGGCCTGCACCCCGCCCTCTGTGACTGGCTACTGGACTTTCTAACTGGCAGGCCCCAGTCTGTCAGGATGGGTAACAGGACCTCAGCCAGCATCATCACAAACACTGGTGTCCCACAGGGTTGTGTTCTCAGCCCCATCCTCTACAGCCTCTTCATCCTTGACTGTGTTGCCTCCCACAAGGACAATATCATCTCAAAGTTTGCAGATGACACAACAGTAATAGGACACATCACTGGGGATGACGAAGCATTCTATAGGAGGGAGGTGGCCAACCTGGTGTCATGGTGTGAGGACAACAACCTCACCCTCAACACGGAAAAGACAAAGGAGATGATAGTGGACATGAGGAAAGGAAGGAGGAGACGCCATCAGCCACTGTTCATCCGGAAGCTTGAGGTGGAGAAGGGGAGCAACTTTAAATACCTGGGCATCCACATCAGCGAGGACCTTAAGTGGACACACAACACCACAGAGCTGGTTAAGAGAGCTCAACAGCGACTGTACTTTCTGAAGAGGCTGAAGAAGTATGGCATGTCCTCCAGGATCCTCAACAATTTCTACAGGTGCATCATCAAGAGCATCCTGACCAACTGCATCACTGCGTGGTACGGCAGCACCACTGCCCTGGACCGCAAATGCCTGCAGAGAGTGGTGAAGACAGCGGACAAGATCCTCAGGACTCCACTCCCCTCTCTGCAGAGCATCTACCACCGCAGAGTCCAAAGGAGAGCTGACACCATCCTCCAGGACCACCCCCACCCCCAGCACAGACTGTTTACACTTCTACCCTCAGGCCGGAGGTACAGAAATGTGAAATGCAGGACAACCAGACTGAAGAACTTCTTCTTTCCCACTGCCATCAGACTCTTGAACAGAGTAACAGAGTCAGAGTCTGACAGACTCTTGAACTTCCAAAACGCCGTAACACAGCTTTGCATATAGGAACTAACACACCAGCTGCTAAATTTGCACACTGCTCACCTGTACAGTAGATATAGTCTAACCCGTCTGATGTCCATATCATCTCTGCTGCTAATTATCATTTCTGCTGCTACTTATCATGCACACTCTACTGGTACTACCGTTGCAGAAATTAGCACCGGGTACTAATTTGTAATCTATAATTATACACTGCTCATTGCACAATGCTCATCTGCACACTGTACATAGGTCTATGCCATCTCAAGCTCACATCAGGTTGCACAATACTCATTTGCACACTGTACAGTGTTAGTACTCATTAGTTTTAGTATTTAGTATCAAGGTGTGCTTCAGGAGTCCTAACTGCCTAACTGTGTGTTGGTGTGTGTGTTATTAGCATCCATTAGTATTAGGATTGAGTTACTGTGTTAGTGTGTTAGAATTGTTGTTTCTGTACCTATTACCTTGGCATTCGTTCAGAGAGCAAAGTAAGAATTTCATTGCTCAGAAAATGTAGCATTTCTTAACTGTGCACATGATAATAAAGCCTTTGAATCTTGAAAAATGAGTGGCTCACAGAATTTGGGCATTTGCATAAACATACCTGAAACTTGGATAAGGAAAGGTAGGTGGCGCTCTGGGTGTCATATTGGCTTTTTCACATTTAGAGGAAAAACGATGCACATTTAGAAGAAAATAGTTGTACACTTAAAAGGAAAAGTTGGAAATTTATAAGAAAAAAGATACAAATTTAGAAGAAAAAATATTAAACTTATTATTAAATTTTTCAAGAACAAGTTGCAAATTTTTTAATGAAAAATGTTTCAAATTCATGAGGAAAAATTTGCTAATTTACATTAAAAAAGTTACAGATATACAATGATATAAATGCATAAGACCATCACATGGTCCACCCCTTGCCGTGGTGTGATGACTTGCGTACCTCTATGACCCAGAGAGCTATGTCATCGGGAGCATATGCTCCTGATAGGGTCACCCATGCTGGACAGGCCGAAGGGCGGAGGTCAGACAAATGTGTATCATCTCACCTAGAGGATAAATAGGTTTGCATAGGGCTAACAATCCTACCTGTAAAAAACACTTTGTTACAGAAGCATCAACGACAACAAACCAAGATATTCATCTGGGAGAGGAAAGGTCTCCACCCCGGAGACTCATGACACAGTGTGGTGAAAGTCGAAAGGAAGCTGCAAGGCCGATTCCCCTTCTGACTCTAAGGACAAAAACGAGAATCGCTACACGGAATGTCAGGACAATGTATGAAACAGGGAGGACCGTCCAAGTAGCGAGAGAAATGAAGACCTACAAGACAGGAGTACTCGTCCTGAGGGAGACCAGATGGCTACAGACAGGACAGCTAAGACTTGCATCTGGAGAGACACTGCTGTACTCAAGACACAAAGAGGATGGAGCCCCCCACACTGAGGATGTGGCCCTGATGCTGGCACCGCAGGCACATCGGGCACTCATCAGCCGGGAACCGGTAAATTCACGTATCGTTACAGCCAAGTTCTCTGCCAGAAAGAAGAACATCAAATTGAACATCATCCAGTGCTATGCTCCCACCAATGATGCAGATGATGAGAAGGAGGATTTTTACCAACAGCTGCAATCAGTGATAGACAGAGGAAGAGCCAAGGACATGACCATTCTGATGGGGAGATTTCAACGCCAAGACAGGATCAGACAACACAGGCTATGAGGACATCATGGGGACACATGGACTGGGACAGATGAGTGAAAATGGTGAGCGCTTTGCCAACCTGTGCACCCTGAACCAGCTGGTGATTAGTGGAAGCATTGTCCCACACAGACATATCCACAAGCCACCTGGAGAACCCCGGACCACGTCACAGAAAACCAGATAGACCATATCTGCATCAGCCGGAAGTTTAGGAGATCGTGGCAGGATGTGCGCATGATGAGAGGTGCAGACATATCATCAGACCACCACCTTCTATTGACATCTGTGAGACTCCAGCTCAAAGAGGCTCAACAACTCTGGCAACACATGGACAAGGCACAACATCGGACTGCCGAAGAATAAAGACAAACAAGCAGCCTTCCAGATCAGCCTTGCAAACTGGTTCCAGCCATTACAAGAGCTGACAGAAGACAGTGAGACAGACATAGAGACACAGTGGCGGCACACTAGGAAAATCTGGCAGGATACCTGCAAAGAAGTTCTGGAGAGGAAGAAGACTCAACACTAAGAGTGGATCTCTGCAGACACCATCCAGAAACTGGAAGAAAGAAAAGGGAAGAAAACCATCTTGAACATGTGCCGGGCAAGAGCAGTTAAAGCAAGAGCATAAGAGGAGTACACAGTAGTGGACAAGGAAGTGAAGAAAAGCATCAAGAAGGACAAGAGCAATTGCATCGACAACCTGGCCAGTCAAGCAGAAGAAGCACGAGGACAAAGGAACCTGAAGGACATGTACTTGGTGACTAAGAAGCTGTCAGGCAAGTTCCAGCAGACAGACAAGCTAGTGAAAGACAAAAACGGAAACCCACCAACAACAGCTGGGAAACAGCTGAAGCGATGAGCAGAGCACTTCAGAGAGCTGCTGAACCACCCAGCCCTCAAAACACCACTAGACATTCCACCAGCAGAAGCAATATTACCAATCAGCTGTAACAAGTTCTCAAAAGTGGAGATCAAGAAGGCCATCATGACCTTGAGGAACGGGAAAGCTGCAGGACTGGACAGGATACTGACAGAAGCCATCAAAACAGACATTGAGGCGGCTGTCAACATGCTACACAGCCTCTTCAGCAAGATCTGGGACAAGGAAGAGGTACCAGCCCAGTGGAAGGAAGGGACTGTCATCAAGCTGCCAAAGAAAGGGAACCTCAAAGACTGCAGCAACTACCGAGGGATCATGCTCCTGTCAGTGCCAAGCAAGGTTTTTAACCGAGTTCTACTGGAGAGGTTGAAGGAGGCAGTCAACCCCAAGCTCCGAGATCAGCAGGCAGGCTTCCGCAAGAACAGATCCTGTGCTGACCAAATCGCCAGCCCACGCATCATTGTGGAGCAATCGCTGGAATGGAACTCACCCCTCTATATCAACTTCATAGATTACAAGAAGGCCTTCGACCGTGGGGACCATGAGATGCTGTGGAAGTTGCTGAGGCATTATGGAGTTCCCGAGAAGATCATCTCCCTCATCCAATGCATCTACCAGGACATGGGCTGCAGGATCGTACATGCTGGCCAGCTGTCAGAGAGCTTGGAGATGAAGACCGGAGTCCACCAGGGGTGCTTGCTGTCACCGTTCTTCTTCCTCTTGGTCATTGATGACATCATGGAGATCACGACAACAGGCAGGAAAAATGGGATACAGTGGACACTCTGGAAGCAGCTGGATGACCTCGACTTTGCTGACCACCTGGCGCTCCTGTCACATACTGTAACCACAGCCAGACGCAGGACAAGACTACTCGCCTGGAGACTACATTAGCCGGGACAGGACTCCAGATCAATAATAAGACCAAGCTGATGAAGATGAACACCACTGCCAATACACCAGTCACAGCTGGAGGAGAGCCCATCAGAGAGGTAGAGTCCTTTGTCTACCTGGGAAGTGTGGTGGATTGACAGGGGGGCACAGACCAAGACGTCACAGCCAGGATCGGCAAGGCAAGAGCAGCTTTTGTCATACTGAAGGATATCTGGGCATTAAAAGAGATCTGCACGAGAACAAAACTTCGCATCTTCAACTCTAACGTCAAGTCTGTTCTACTTTACGAATGTGAGACCTGGAGGATGACAAAGATGATGCAGTAGAAGATCCAGACTTTCTTTAACACATGCCTGAGGCACATCTTTAACATCAGATAGCAGGAGAAGTTCAGGAATGAAGACCTGTTGGAGTGAGCGGGACAGAAACCAGTGGCAGAACAGATTCTGCAGAGAAAGTGGGACTGGATTGGACACACCCTCAGAAACCAGCATCCAGCATCACAGGCCAAGTCCTGACCTGGAACCCACAGGGAAAGCGAAAGAGAGGCCAGCCTCGAAACAGCTGGAGATGAGACACTAAGGCGGAGCAGTAACAGATGGGAACCAACTGGAGGGGAGTAGAGAGAGCAGCCCAGAACTGAGTGCGATGGAGAGGGGTCGTCGATGGCCTATGGTCCATGGTGAGCTATGGGCTTAAATAAGTAAGTAAATGTAAAAGAAAAAAGCTGCAAATTTATATGAAAGAACATTTCAGATTTATGAGGAAAAAGCAGTAACTTTCAGACACTTTGCATGACTGATCTCAGCATATAATTAAGCAATATTACCCTCAGAAGAGGGTAGGGTCGCCAACTGTCCCAGTTTAGCCAGGACGTCCCATTTATCATATTATAATGCAAGGAATGTCTGTCTGTCTGCCTGTCTGTGTGTATGTGTTCTGCATGTATCTCCCGAACCGTTCATCAGACTGGCCTCAGATTTTATGCGTGCTGTGCTGAGGTTACAAGGGTGTGCATCCCCGAATTTCAGCCTCCCCGGATATGCGGAAGTTTAGGAGGGGAAATCTTTAATGAACGTCCCTAGGAGAGCTATGGGTGTTCATAGCTATGACATCATAGACGCACAGATGTTGCCATGGTTACTGTTGCCAGGGAGACACATCATCAAAGATCAAAGGCAGGCATCATTGAACGAGTGGTGATGTCAAAGATCAAAGGCAGGCATCACCATGGTTAGTTACTGTTGTCATGGTAGTAATTTTCTATTGGCATGCAGAAATGCTTGCTTACACTTGCTTTCTACGGGCATGCAGAAATACTTGCTTATACTTGTTTTCTACTGGCATTGCATGGGTATGCACTAGTCTATGTAATTCCACAAGAACTGCTGTGAACTCCAGCCTCACTCTTACGTCACTATTGCTAAAATTACCTGGCTAGCTCCTAGCCTTTAATTCGGATGTATCCTGAACCAACTAATGTAAATTTGTATTAAAGAATAAATGAAAAAGGCATCACTGGTTGGCAGGGGTGTGTAGTTTCAGTGATAGGATAGGACCGGTCCCTGGAGTACAGTAAGCACAGAAGCATTCATGAATGAGTAATTGGTGGCCCAAGGTGGCCAATTGATGTTAGGAGCTAGCTAACTTTAGCTAGCCATTCAATATAATGTCTAAGAATGACTTATATGGTCAAGTGTTTGTAGATGAACAAGGATTCCTAACACCAAGTGGCTTGTCAGTCACATGACCAATGCCCACCACCCGCCTAGCCAAGCTAATGCTAACAGAGATCAATGTAGCATCATGCTGAAAATATAACAAAATAAGTAAGAATGATGCAAGATATATTATTGACTGTGGATTAGTGAACCCTGGTTGAAAAAGGGAGATCTATTCAGATGACTGTAATCTAAAGAAAATAACAATACAAACCACTTAAAGTGGTGAGCTCACTTGTTAGCTCACTATTCTCAGGTAAGCAGGCCAATAATGGAGCACCAGGCGGGCATCAAGGATGGTGCTGGGCTGGATTTACAATGTCAGTGACATGTCATGGCAAATATGTGGGATAGAAATGTTTAGATAAGTTAGGATATTAAATATTTTTACACAATGTGCTTGCTCTAAATATCAGTTATATGGCGGCACATGGGGAAAGCATAATGTGTAACATCTTAGATAAGAACAAAGAGCAGAGGTTCCCTGGTGAGATAACAGGGAGGTGTGAAGGATGAATGCAGTGTGATCTTTTGTGTACTGTTACCACTACGTGTTATATACACTGAGTATGTTAACGTAGATAAACTGTAAGCCAAACTCGTTTTTCACGAGCCAGGAAACCGAGCGTCCTGCTCCTTTATTTCAGTCTCCTTAGACAGCTTACAGTACCTTACAACTGTGGCTCGAAGCTCGTTGAAAAGCCCGAGTGAAACTAGAAATAAAAACAGAAAAATACATTCATTAAAATGAGCTAGCGGGCCCCTGGGGTAAGACTAATTCCTGGAAACACAATACACTCAATACATAAAACAAGCTAGCGGGGCCCTGGGATAGGACTAATTGCTGGAACGATATATTCTAAAAAACGATCTCAAGTTCACATTTAACAAAACTTATAAGATTAACATAACACTAATTAGACTTACAGCCATTGCTTTCGGAGGTGTAGAAAGGCGTTTAACACACAGGAGGAACATTTCAGACATTCGCGGGCAGGCTATGCACTTCTGCCTTATTTTTCTCTCTCAACAA
Source organism: Pholidichthys leucotaenia (assembly GCA_020510985.1). Taxonomy (NCBI): domain Eukaryota; kingdom Metazoa; phylum Chordata; class Actinopteri; order Cichliformes; family Pholidichthyidae; genus Pholidichthys; species Pholidichthys leucotaenia. The sequence continues at coordinate 412,665,879 of CM035837.1, read as the reverse complement.
AGACCGTTTCTTCTACCCATAAATCCTAGCGGCAACTGGCTGCGCTTTCAATATAAAATACATGGATCACTACTAACTGTACAGAAATTACTTTTAACACACAATGACTATTTAGATAACATGAATTATTATAAATGAACTATGATATTTAATATGAACTTATAAACCATTTTTTCTAACTCTGTAAAACACACACTACTGAGGGCAGAACACTCCCCGCCTGGCATTACTAATGCCACTACTTTCTTTTATCTACTACCCGACATATAAAAATGGAGGGCATGTTTTGAGTCTCTCAGGTGGAAGATCTGCCATTTTCTGAGTCTCTAGTTTTCCCTTGAGTCTCCTGCACGTTGCACAATGGTGGATAATGGACGAGACCAGTCTTTTGCAACCTACAATCCACAGTCCGGCTTGCCTAATTGCGCTTTCCGTGAACTGCCTTCCTTGATGCACAACTTTGGCATGATAGTGACGGACAAGCAGTTGAATTACGTGATGCTTGTTTGGGAGAATGGTTGGATTCTCAGATGCTGTGTTCAATGAAGCATGTTTGAGGCGACCTCCAACCTTGATGAGGCTTTCATTCATATAGGGATCAAGAGCCACGATGGGACTTGAACTGCGGACGGTTTGGTTGGCATGGAGAGCAGCATACTCGTCGGGAGAAGCGTCTTTTTGAACAGACTGGAGGATGAGGTTACTGGCAGCATCCAGCTCCTCTGGAGTACGTGGCTTGCTACATCGATGCCAGCCCCTGCATGAATGATCTGACAAGCTGCTTGATGAGTAAGAACGAGCTTGGTGAATTAGGAATGCAATGGCACGTACTAATGAGTTCCAACTTGAAAAGCGCTGGAAGCACACTGGTAAGGGCCCGTTCTTCTGAATGTGAGTAGAAAAGGTAGCGACTTTTCTGATTTCAGAGTCTACTTCAGGCTCGATTAACTCAAAGGATTCAGATGTCCCAGATTCAGGTGGTTTGTAAAGGAAGTCTGGTCCCTTAAACCACATAGTGTCCATAAGCTGTGATGCAGGTATTGACCTGGTGGCTAGATCAGCTGGGTTTTGCTCTGATGTGCCGTAGTACCACTGTTCAGGGGATGTGGACTGACGTATACGATGAGCGCGGTTATGCACATAGACATAGAAGCGCTTTGAATCATTGCAAATGTACCCAAGAACCACCTTGCTATCACAGTAGAATTTGACAGCATTTGGTTTGTGATCAAGTTCGTCCAGAATGAGCTCCGCCATCTCAACCGCTAGAACTGCTCCACAAAGTTCGAGGTGAGGTATCGTGGGTTCTGGTTGTGGTGAAAGTTCTGCTTTTCCAAGCACAAATCCGACTTCGCATTGTCCTTCTGCATTGACTGTCTTAAAGTATGCTACTGCCGCAATAGCCCAGCTTGAGGCGTCGGAAAAGATGCACAGTTCAGTGTAAGTGGACTTAGAGAGGGAAGTTGGTACATAGCAGCGTGGCACCTTGAGGCTGCTGAGATCTTGGAGGGACATTTTCCATGTTTCCCATGTGTCCATTTTGTCCTGAGGAAGAGGAGCATCCCAACCTTGGACACCATTCGACAGTTCACGTAACAAGAGTCTGCCTTTGATTGTCACTGGTGACGCTAGTCCCAAGGGGTCGAAGATGCTGTTAATTGTTGACAGAACCCCGCGACGGGTGTAGGGTTTGTCATCGCCGGCAACCTTGAATGTGAAAGAGTCAGTGTTTACGTCCCAGCACAGGCCTAGACTTCTCTGAGCTGGTAGAGTGTCATCGCCGAGACTCAAGTCTTTAATACCGGTGGCCAGGTCTTCTGGCTTGAAGGCTTGCATGACTGAGACACTATTCGAGGCGATTTTGTGGAGCTTGAGATTGGACTCGGCCAAGGATGCACATGTGCGCTTGAGCAAGTCTATGGCTGCAGATTCAGTGGGGAGCGAAATCAACCCGTCATCTACATAAAAGTGTCTCTCAACAAAGTGTCTCGTGTCTGCTCCAAACTTTCGCTCACCTTTCTGGATAGCCCTGTGTAGGCAATAGATAGCTACCGCTGGCGACGGGCTGTTTCCAAAAACGTGCACCCGCATGCGGTACTCCTGCACCTCTTTTGACAAGTCGTTTTCCTTGTGCCACAGGAACCTCAAATAGTCTCTATGGTCTGGTCTGACTAGGAACCCATAAAACATTTGTTGGATATCGGCAGTGACTGCGATGAGCTCCTTCCTAAACCGAATCAGCACACTGAGGAGGGTATTATTAAGATCTGGACCTGTTAACAGTACTGAGTTGAGTGACACACCAAATTGCTTGGCACTTGAATCAAAGACGACCCGTATCTGACCGGGCTTCTGGGGGTGATATACCCCGAAAATGGGCAGGTACCAGCATTCAGTGTTATCGGTAATGGGTGGAGCGATCTCTGCGTGATTGTTCTCGAACAGCTTGTCCATAAACTCTGAGAACTGTTCTTTCATTTGAGGGTTTTTTGTTAAGTTGCGTCTTAGTGAGCAGAGTCTAGACAATGCTTGGTCCCTGTTATTTGGGAGCGGCAAGAGAGGACACTTGAATGGCAGAGGAGCGATCCAGTTGTTGTCTCCATCCTGGTGGACTTCTTCTTCCATTATCTTTAGGAAGGTCTCATCTTCGAAGGACACGGCACACTTGTTATCGTTCTCTGTGCACTCAAAAACTTTGTCCCCAAGCTTTTCTTCCACTGCATTGGGTTTTGAGTTGCGTTTAGAGAGGCTGTCCTTGTACTCCCCGCCGTAGCATGGTTTCTCTTTGATGCTGATGCTGTTAGGACAAGGAGTGAAGAAGGATGGGCGTCCGTTGGAGAGCATGTACGTTTTATAAACGTTGACGGTTGGCTTATGAGCGTTAAGGCACACCTCTCCCACAATTACCCAGCCTAGGTCCAGGCATTGAGCAAAGGGAACATTGTGGGGTCCGTTGACATGTTGTCTTACTTTGTGGACTCGTAGGATGTCTCTGCCCAGTAAAATTGCCATCTGTGCATCTGGGTCATACTTGGGGATGAGAGGAGTGAGGTGTTTTAAGTGGGCATGAGCAAGAGCGACTTCGGGCGTAGGTATTTCACCCCTACTGAACTTTATCTCGTCACATTCAAGGAGAGGAGGGAGGTCTAAGCGTGGGCCTCCACCTACTGGCTCGATTTGGAACCTCGCTGCTTCCCTGCCAAGCTTTTCATTTAAACCAGCACATGTTCTCATGAGATATGTCAGAGGGCTATCTTCGATCCCAAACAGCTCGAAGAATTCAGGGCGGGCCAGCGATTTATTACTCTGATCGTCAAGGATTGCATACATCTTAACGGAGCGTTCTGGTTGGCCTTTAGGGAAAACTCGAACTAGACATACCTTTGAGCAAGAACGTGGGGGATTACCTTCGCCGCAGATCTCAGTGCACCGTGACGTTACCTCAGGTGGCGTGTTGTCTCGGGGCTGAGGGTCTGGTTCGGGTGTGTTTTCTGGCTGGGTTGCTGACTTGAATCGGGATGCATAGCAGAGCAATGTCTCTCACTTTGGCACTCCTCGCACTTAAGTTTCATGTCACAGTTCTTTATTGCGTGCGTGGAAGAGCAGCAGCGAAAACATCGTTTGTGTTCTTTGAGTATGCTTCGCCTCTCTTGTAGCGGTTTATTCTGAAAAGCTCTACATTTGGCTAGAGGATGCATTTTCTTATGGACTGGACAGTAGCGTGTCAAATCGTCCTCTTTAGTACTAGCGGGAGCAGTTGCGTCAACCTCTGTTTTGTTTACAGTTAGAGGAGTTCTGTAGCTAGTTTGTTTGAATGGTGGTCTCTCACCTTTGCTGAAGGGTTGGCTGCTGCGTGCCGCAAAACTTGGGTCATTTCTTGCTTTAGCCTCGTCTTGGACAAACTCTACAAAATATGAGAAGGGAGGGAAGGTTACGTCATATTTTTGTTTGTATTTTGAGCCCGTGTGCAGCCATTTATCTTTTAAACTTGGAGGCAACTTTTCAACTATGGGTTTAACCCCACGGGGTGTGTCGAGGTAGGCGAGGCCTGGGAGATAAGCTTCATCTTTAGCGGCCTGCATCTCTAAGAGTAAATCTCCAAGTTCCCTGAGTTTTACATTGTCTCTGTTTGTAAGGCGAGGGAAGTTATCTAGTTTTTTAAACAAGGCATTTTCTACTACTTCTGGCGAAGCATAACACTCTTTTAACCTGTCCCATGACAATTGGAGAGCAGCTCTGGGGTTAGTGGCATAGACAGCTCTGATTCTTTTAACGTGCTCTGAGGACTCTTTACCAAGCCACTTGACTAGGAGATCTAACTCCTGGCTATATGTGAGACCAACGTCTTCAATTGCATTTATGAATGACGACTGCCATGCTTTTTCGGTGGTGTCGTCAAACTTAAAGAGTCCGGTCGTGATTAACTCTCTGCGCGCGAGGAACCTAGCAAAGTCTGCCATAGGTGGATCACCACTGTGGGAAGCATGGTAGCCGTTTGGCCTGACATAGTCTCTCGGTATGTCGATGGATTCATTTTTCATGTACGTTTTCTTGAATGCTGGTGGAGAGAGAGTTTGTTCGGGTCTCCTCAGAGTGAATGATTGCGCCCTTTGTACATGTTCGGCTTGAGGTGCTTCTTCTTCAGCTGGTCGCGCCTGTGACTTTAGCTGGATTTGGTGGTGTACATACTCCATAGTTCTCTGTCTGACAACTTGTGGTGGAATTGCGCTCCTTACACTCTCTCCTTCGTCCAGCTCGGTAGCTGCAGCAGCTTCTAGAACTTCTGCTTTTGCTGTGGCGGCCGCTGTTTCCTTCTCTATCTCCAGCATCTCTAGATCCAGTTCTAGCTTTGCTTGTTCTAGCTTTGCTTGTTGCTTAGCTTGTTCTAGCTTTGCTTGTTGCTTGGCTTGTTCTTGTTCTAGCTTTGCTTGTTGCTCGGCTTGTTCTTGTTCTAGCTTTGCTTGTTGCTCTGCTTGTTCTAGCCTTGCTTGTCATTCGGCTTGTTGTTTTTTAATTTCTAATTGTTTCTTGCTGTACAAGGCTCTAGCATTCGCAGCTTCAGCAGAGGCTCGTGCCATAATGGCTGCTTCCATTACATTGGACTTTGAGGATAACTTGGAGCTAGAACGTTTGGAGCTGGAGCTAGCGTTGTATGATGATTTGGCTTCAGAGTTCGCCTTTTCTTCCGTCCTCTTCTCTTGAGTGTCATCCATCGCTGTGTCGTGAATCTTAACTTCACCAACTGCTGACCTGGCTTTTCACTGTACTGTTACCACTACGTGTTATATACACTGAGTATGTTAACGTAGATAAACAGCAAGCCAAACTCGTTTTTCACGAGCCAGGAAACCGAGCGTCCTGCTCCTTTATTTCAGTCTCCTTAGACAGCTTACAGTACCTTACAACTGTGGCTCGAAGCTCGTTGAAAAGCCCGAGTGAAACTAGAAATAAAAACAGAAAAATACATTCATTAAAATGAGCTAGCGGACTTCCGGTTATGGCTGCCACGTAAGACGGACGTGTTTCATTCTGCTCTGCTCCTGGAGAAAAAAATCGGCAAATAACTCTCTCATTTGGGACAGAACGTATCCCAGCGTTTGGGCGAGGATATGTCGGCGAAGCCTAAGTCTGGAAAACCAGGTAAAGGAAAAAGCGAGCCGCCGAAACAGTCCAAATTAACGGACTTTCAGGTCTGTGATGCAGCAAACAAAACTCCATATATGGCGGAGGAGGCTGGCAACGGTGCGATATCTGCGGGGAATGGCGCAGATGCGCTGATGGCTGCCATGAGTTCAATGAGAGCGGACTTTTCCTCTAGATTTGATGGGATTATGACAGCGTTGGAAGGAATAAGAAAGGAATTGGGTGACTGTGTAGAACGAACGGCGCAGATGGAGCTCCGTCTCGCTAGTGCTGAAGATGACGTCACCCGTCTTCAATTAAAGGTGCGCACTTTGGAAAAAAAAAATAAATGTCTAGAAGATAATGTTTTGGATTTGGAATCTCGGTCGAGACAGAATAACTTGAGACTGGTGGGTCTTCCAGAGGAATCAGAAGGTCGGGACGTATGTTCCTTTCTGGAAAAGTGGATTCCGGAGGTGCTGGGCAGCGAGGAGTTGCAATCAGCAGTGGTTCTGGAAAAAGCACATCGTATTGGCCCACGGAGAGATAAGGGACCGCCGAGGACCTTAATTATGAAGTTTCTTAGCAACAGAGACAGGATGAAGATCTTCAACGCTGCACGAGCTAAAGGAGAGATTAAACACCAGGATCAGCAGGTGCGGTTCTACCCAGATTTGGCCACAGGAATCCAACAATTGAGGAAGCAGTTTGATCCCATACGTAAGGAGCTGCGCAACCTTGGGATTCGTCATGGTGTAATCTATCCTGCGAGACTGTTGACCACGTATGAGGGCAGAACCCACATCTTCAAGACCCCAGAGGAGGCGCAGGAGTTCATCAAGAAGATCAAAGAAGAAGAGACTGGTGGGAGCTAAGCATGAACAAAATATAAGGTAGAATAATTAAGTATTTGCACAGGCATCTGACTGACTTGAAGTAAACAGCAAGTTTACAAAATATAGATTGTATTATATATTTTAAAAAAAACAAAAACAAAACAAACAAAAAAAACTATGATGTACAAAGTTGTTAAAAATTCTGGAGTTAAGTTGGAAAACTACAGAGGAGAGTTAATGTTACGTCATTAAAAGCAGTAGAGTTAGGGTGATTGGGAGGATGAAGAAGGAGTGGCTTAGGCTGTTCCCCGTGGATGTGGAACGGTCGATGGCTATATCGGGAGACGGAATTTTTCTTTTGATTTTGGGGGGTTCGCCACAAGTGTGGGAAGGGGGAATTTGTTTGTGTGTAGTTTGTAGGATGAATGTTCAACCACTCATGTTTTTGCTTCTCTGTATGAGCATGTTTACACTGCAAGGTAATCCCAAACTCTCTATTGATCATAAACCAAAGTGTTAATCTTAATTTAACTTCATGGAATTGCAGAGGTCTACAAAATTTAAAAAAACTTAAACAAGTTATGAATAAAATAAAAGACATGGGTTCAAAAATTGTGTTTTTACAAGAAACTCATCTAATAGAGGAGGATATAAAAAGAATTAGGAGTAGATGGCAAGGAAGTGTATTCACCTCATCATTTTCATCCCGGGCCAGGGGAGTTATGACTCTCATACATAAATCAGTCCCTTTTCAAGTGAAAAATGTAATTGGAGACAAACTTGGAAGATATGTAATCATTCAAGGTTCTTTGCTATTAGAAAATATAAATCTTGTGAACTTATATGGTCCCAATATAGATGATCAAAAGTTCTTTGCTAATTTATTTCTTATTTTATCATCACTTACAGGGCAACATATAATAGCAGGGGATTTTAATTGTACATTGAATCCAGGTATAGATAGATCAACAGGACTGGATTGTACGCACAATGGATGTAGGATGACTATTAATCATTTTATGAAAGAATTGAGATTGTTAGATATATGGAGAGAAATGAAACCACAAGTTAAAGCCTATTCTTGTTATTCCAGTACCTACAAGACATTCTCACGTATTGATTATTTTTTGATTTCCACAGAATTAAGATCCAAGATTCAAAACTGCTTTTATGATAACATCGTGATCTCTGATCATGCACCCTGTTGTCTAATATATGTAGATAAAAAATTGACAAAGGAATCAGGTAGATGGCAATTTCAGCATAAATGGCTTCAGGATGAGGAATTTGTCAAGTATATAGAAAAACAGATAGACGAGTACTTTGACATCAATACTACACAGACATCAGCATGTGTAAAGTGGGAAGCTTTCAAAGCTTTTATTAGGGGACATATTATTAGTTATACAGGATCAAAATCTAAGAAGACTCGAGAGGAGAGAGCTAAATTGGAACATAAAATGAAAAGTCTTCAGGAAAAAGTGTATGCAGGAAGTGATCCAAGGTTGGAGAATGAATTACTGATTTTGAGAGCTGAATACGACAAAAAATCAGCGAATAGAGCTGCCTCGAGTCTTCTAAGATTGAAACAATCTTTTTATGAACAAGGTGAAAAATCAGGAAAATTATTGGCATGGCAGATTAAACAATTAGAAATTAAAACACCAATTACTAGTATTATAAGTAACGGACAGGTAGTTATAGATCCTTTAGAAATTAACAGAGCCTTTAGAGATTACTATGAAAAATTATATGATACTAAAAATGAATTTGATTTAACAAAACTAAATGGGTTTTTGAACGAACTATCTATACCGTGTATTCCAAATGAAAACAGGGAGATATTGGAGTCTAAAATTAGTCAAGAAGAAGTTGGGCTAGCCATTGATAATATGAAATCAGGAAAAAGTGCAGGACCAGATGGTCTTCCAGTTGACCTTTATAAGAAATTTAAGAATAAATTAATAAAACCTTTTTTGGAAATGGTTTTAGAAGCATTTCAAAATAATAATTTACCATCATACATAAATAATGCCTTAATTATACTGCTGCCAAAACCAGGTAAGCCCTCTAATAAATGTGAAAATATGAGACCAATAAGCCTATTAAACGCCGACCTTAAGATAATCTGTAAAATTTTAGCAAGACGAATACAAGAAATTTTACCAAATATTATTAATCGAGATCAGAATGGCTTTATAAAGGGAAGACAAGGCTTCCATAATGTAAGAAGACTATTTAATATTATTTATTTTAATAAAGAAGCACCGGATACAGCTCTCCTATCACTGGACGCCGAAAAGGCCTTTGATAGAGTTGAATGGCCCTTTCTTTTTGAAGTCCTACAAAGGTTTGGACTTGGAAATAATTTCATAAAATGGGTTCAAATAATATACAATAATGCTACAGCAGAAATCCTAACAAATAACAATATTTCAAAACCAATAAAAATCAATAGAGGATGTCGACAAGGCTGTCCACTTTCACCTTTACTGTTTACTATGGCAATTGAACCTTTAGCGATAGCGATACGTTTACATTCACAAATATATGGAATTAAAGTTGGACCAACAGAACATAAAATCTCCCTGTACGCCGATGACATAATTTTGTTTATGTCGAATCTAAAAAAATCAATTCCAACCTTGTTGAATTTAATAAAGAATTTTGGGGAAATATCAGGATATAAAATAAATAAAACTAAATCTTCAATATTAATGCTAAATGAGACCCAGAGAAATTACCCAGCCCCTGAGGTAAATCAATTCAATGTTGTAAATCAGTTTAAATATTTAGGAATCCAAATTGTGCCTAAGCTAGAATCAGTCGCCAGTGTCAACTATGAGGCCTTAATGACAGATATCAATGAGTTAACTCAGAGATGGATGTCACTACCAATGTCGATGATCGGGAGAATCAATATACTTAAAAGTAATATTTTACCTAAAATACTTTATTTATTTCAATACATTCCCTTATCACCACCTTTAGATTTATTCTCAAGAATAAAAAAAAAAGTTAGTGGAATTTATATGGAACAACAGGAGGGCTAGATTACGTCTGTCTTTATTATATTTACCATTTGATCGTGGAGGTCTGAAATGTCCAAATTTTATGTTGTATTATTGGTCGGCACAACTGAGGTCTATGACATATTATTTTTCATCAAATGATCTCCCTCACTGGACTGAAATGGAATCATACAATTTACCTTTACCTCTTCCCATATTCATATACTCAGATTCGGCAAAAAAATTACAAAAACAAGTTAAAAATCCATTTGTAAAGCATATGATCAAAATATGGTGTGAAGCTAAAAACTATTTAAAAGAACCACAGTTACTGTCACAATTTAGTCCAATATGGGGTAATCAATATTTTAAACCAGGGAGAGCGGACGCTGTATTTAAAGTATGGAATTTAAAAGGGATACAAAAGATTCAGGATTTATATTTGCCATGTGCAGAAAACATAATGTCTTTTGAAGAGCTGAGGATCAAATTTAATCTCAATAGAACACATTTTTTTAAATATCTTCAACTTAGAAACTTTATTTGATCAAATCAAAATAAAGCTCTCACTCGACCTATTTATTCATCCTTGGAAAAAATGATGATGAAAGATAGTAAAAGAAAGGGTATTATTTCAGAGTTTTATAACTCATTGACACTATCTTCAAGTGAAAATTCACTGAAAAGATTAAACTACTGGAAAGAAGATCTGCAAACTGAAATTTCAGAGGAACAATGGGAATTGGCTTGTGCAGAAGCTCAAACCAAATCAATAAATGTACGCCTTAAATTGATACATTTCAAATGGTTAATGCGGATGTATGTTACACCGGAGGAGTTAAATAAATATAACAAAAATATACCAGATACATGCACAAAATGCATGGAAAGTAAAGGAACTCTATTTCATTGTGTATGGGAATGTAGATTAATAAGAATGTTTTGGGAAGAGGTGAGGGTAACAATTGAAAAAATAATCTCAAAACAAATCATATTGAATCCTAAATTGTTTTTGTTGGGTCTGTACCCAGAAAAGCATAATTTTAATAAAAGTGAAAGAACATTCATAGACCTCAGTTTGCTTAGTGCCAAAAAATGTATTGCACTATTATGGAAAAAGACTCATAGACCAGATGTGACTCAGTGGTTAAGACAGATGTTAACAAACCTTCCATTAGAAAGAATAACATATATACTGAAATCAAAGGAAATTGTGTTTGAGAATATATGGAGACCTTTTATTGATTATGTAAAAAATTTAAACATAACTTTTGAAGAAGAAGGTGAATGATGTGTGTGGACCTTGTAAATTCCAAACTGGTGAACATAATATGTATACTTATGTATTGGATTGTCTAGACTAAACAGAGGAGCATTGTTGAAGATTTGATTTTGTTGGTGGTTGGTGGTGTTTTTTAGTGCATTTTTTTTTTTGTAGTACTTTAGTGTTTGTGTTTGATTGTTTGTATCATGTTTGTTAAAAAAAAAAAAGGTTCAATAAAGATATTGTGGAAAAAAAAAATGAGCTAGCGGGCCCCTGGGGTAAGACTAATTCCTGGAAACACAATACACTCAATACATAAAACAAGCTAGCGGGGCCCTGGGATAGGACTAATTGCTGGAACGATATATTCTAAAAAATGATCTCAAGTTCACATTTAACAAAACTTATAAGATTAACATAACACTAATTAGACTTACAGCCATTGCTTTCGGAGGTGTAGAAAGGCGTTTAACACACAGGAGGAACGTTTCAGACATTCGCGGGCAGGTTATGCACTTCTGCCTTATTTTTCTCTCTCAACAAAGACCGTTTCTTCTACCCATAAATCCTAGCGGCAACTGGCTGCGCTTTCAATATAAAATACATGGATCACTACTAACTGTACAGAAATTACTTTTAACACACAATGACTATTTAGATAACGTGAATTATTATAAATGAACTATGATATTTAATATGAACTTATAAACCATTTTTCTAACTCTGTAAAACACACACTACTGAGGGCAGAACATTTTGTGTATCAGAAACTTCTAGAAGGATGGTAAAGGATTAAGGAAGTGAATGCAATGTGACCTTTTGTGTTAGAAGCTTCTGGAGGAATGCCATAGTATTTAAGAGAAGAGTCTTTGCTGAGATGTCATTCTGACTATGCTTCTGTGTGAGATGTGTCTGAGTCAGATCCGCCTCGTTATTTACACGCTCCACACTGGTGACCCAAGACGAATCATGGAACACGACGAAAGTTCCCCGGAGCCAGCCTCGTTGGGAGCCCCCAGCCAAGCATATGCTGTTGCAATCAAGCTACCAGATTTTTGGCAGCACAATCCGCGCTCCTGGTTCCACCTAGTTGAGGCGCAGTTTGCCCTCCGGGGGATATCGGCGGATGACACGAAGTTCCACTATGTGGTTGCAACGCTCGACACCCACACGGCTCAGCATGTGGAGAGCCTGCTCGATCAGCCACCAACCAATGACAAGTACGGCGCGTTGAAGGCTGCACTCATCCAGCACTACACACTCTCGGATGGTGAGAGAGCAGAGAGACTCCTGACGCGGACTGGGTTAGGAGATGGGTCGGCCATTGACCTGATGGAGAAGATGCTGAGATTAAAGGGCATGGACGACGACCATTTCATTTTTACCCACCTCTTCCTCCGGAACATTCCGTCAGCGGCGAGAGCGACCCTGGCCAATTCGCCGTTGCTGGCCAAGCGGGACTATCATGCGCTGGCCCGAGAAGCAAACCGGATCATCATCGCCAGCAGAGAGTTCACGACCATGGCGGCAGCGACGGAGCTCGGCGCGACGGCCGGAGGAGGCGAGGAACCATCAACGGCAGCAGCAGAGCCACCGACGACAGCAGCAGCGGGGGCCAAAGAACGCGAGGGAGACACCCTTTGTTTCTACCACCGCCGCTTCGCAGAGAGGGCACGCAAATGTATACCACCGTCCCAGTTCAAGCGCTCGGGAAACGCCAAGACCGGGGGTCGGTAGCAGCTGCGACCCTCGGGGAGGAGAACAAGCTGCTCTACTTGACGGACGCACGCTCGGGGAGGCATTTCCTCGTGGACACCGGCGCCCAGATGAGTTTCATCATGCCGTCCTATGCTGACCGGCTGGCAGGATCTAGCGGCCCCGAGATGGCAGCAGCAAACGGCTCGGAGATTAAGACCTTTGGTGAGAGGACTCTACTCCTGTCTCTACACGGCCGTACATTTGAGTGGACTTTTGTCATAGCAGCATTGAATTTCAATATACTGGGGGCTGATTTTTTGTGCACACATGGTTTGTTGGTTGATGTTGCTAACAGGCGCCTAGTTAATGCACTGTCCTTTGATTCTATCCCCTGTATAGCTCGAGCGTCCCGGCCAACAGCACAAGCCAACGTCACAGCTGCATGCGGTAAGTTCCACACACTGCTCACTCAGTTCCCAGCACTCACTGTCCCGACATTTTTGGCAGCCATCGCTAAACACGGGGTGGAGCATTTTATCACCACCACCGGGCCGCCCATTTTTGCAAAACCTCAGCGCTTGGACGCAGCTAAACTGGCCATAGCGCGCGAGGAGTTCGCCAACCTGGAGAGGATGGGCACCATCAGGCGTTCAAACAGCCCATGGGCTTCCCCGCTACACATGATCCCTAAAGCTGAGGGTTCGTGGCGACCTTGCGGGAATTTCCGCAGGTTGAACAACGCTACAGCGCACGACTGCTACCCAATTCCTCACATTCAGGATTTTTCCATTCACCTGACAGGAGCGCGTGTTTTTTCTAAAATAGACCTGGTCCGCGGTTACCACCAAGTCCCAGTGCGCGCTGAGGACATACCCAAAACAGCGGTGATAACTCCATTCGGTTTATTCGAGTTTTTGCGCATGCCATTTGGGCTTAAAGGGGCTGCACAGATGTTCCAACGCATGATGGATGCAGTGCTACATGATCTCCCTTTCGTGTTCGTCTACTTGGACGATATCTTGGTAGCCAGCGCGTCCGAAGACGAACACGAAACCCACCTCACGGCGGTTTTCCGGAGGTTGGAAGAGCACGGGTAAATAATCAACCCAACGAAATGTCAGTTTGGGGTGACGAGGATTGATTTTTTGGGGCACCGCGTCTCTCCCGAAGGAGCGGTTCCGCTGCCTGACAAAGTGCGCACGGTAGCAGATTTTCCCCGGCCGCAAACGGTCAGGGCGTCACAGGAATTTTTGGGAATGGTGAATTTTTATAACCGTTTCCTTCCCCGCGCAGCGCAGCTCATGCAACCACTGTACGCTGCGCTCAAAAAACAGAAACCCGCGGATAAGATCGAATGGTCCCCGGAGGGAGAGCGGGCGTTCTCGGAAGTCAAAGCAGCCCTGGCAAACGCTGCGTTGCTGGCACATCCAGACCCAACAGCCCGCATAGCGTTCACCACTGACGCGTCAGATGTGGCCATAGGGGCGGTCGTGGAGCAGCGCGTAGCCGGGGCTTGGCAGCCACTCACCTTTTTCAGCAGGACTTTGCACGACAGTGAACGTAAATACAGCGCGTTCGACAGGGAGTTGCTGGCTCTCCACTTGGCCATTCGCCACTTCCAGTTCTGGCTGGAAGGGCACTGTTTCACTGCGTTCGTTGACCACAAGCCACTATCATTCGCGATGGCCAAGGTTTCAGAACCGTGGTCGGGCCGGCAGCAGAGACAGCTGGCTGTGATCTCAGAGTTTACTACCGATATTCAGCATGTGTCGGGTAAACTGAATGTAGTGGCAGACTGTCTCTCGCGCGCCGTGGCTGCCCCGGTCTGCGTGGGGATAGATTACACAGCCATGGCCGCGGAGCAGGTTAGTGACGCGGACGTGCGCGCGCTCCAGTCTGGACCAACAGGGTTAAGGCTGGAGAGCAGGGTGCTGCAAGACGGCATGCCCCCCCTAATCTGCGATGTCTCCAAGGGGCGCCCGCGTCCCGTGGTCCCGGCCACGTGGCGTCGCCGCGTGTTTGACTCGGTTCATTCTTTGGCGCACCCGGGAGTGCGCGCGTCGGTCAAAATGGTAGGGGAGAAATTCGTGTGGCCGAGCCTGCTCAAACAGGTGAAAGAGTGGGCGGCAGCCTGCGTGGCGTGCCAATGAGCCAAAGTACACAGACACACGAAGGCTCCCTTGGAGCCGTTTCATATTCTGGCTAAGAGGTTCGACCATGTCCACGTGGACCTCGTGGGCCCCCTCCCGCCATCACAGGGGCGCACGCACCTCCTGACAATGGTGGACCGCACCACGCGCTGGCCGGAAGCGGTTCCGCTGGCCGCAACCACAGCCAAGGAGGTGGCGCGCGCGTTTTTAACAGCATGGGTGGCGCATTTTGGAGTCCCGTCGGACATTACGTCCAACAGAGGCCCTCAATTTGTTTCCGAACTCTGGTCGACAATGGCCCGCAGCCTGGGTCTCTCAATTCACCGCACTACTGTGTACAATCCACAGGCTAATGGGTTATGCGAACGTTTTCATAGATCATTGAAAGCGGCTCTCAGGGCTTCACTGACAGATGCAAATTGGGTAGACAGGCTACCGTGGGTTTTATTGGGGTTACGTTCTGTGCCTAAAGAGGATTTGGAAGCTTCCCCAGCTGAACTCGTTTTTGCACAACCACTTCGGCTGCCCGGGGAGTTTCTGCCAGATAATCCCACGCCGGGCATTTCCCTGCCGCAGCTGTTGCAGCGTAGCATAGACACAGGCACGCTGCCAGGCCCTGCCCTCCACAGTTTTCCGCTTGTTTTTGTACCTAAAACTTTGAAAAACGCGGAGTTCGTGTTTGTCAGACACGACGCCCACCGCCCGCCATTGCGACCACCCTATGATGGACCATTCAGAGTGCTGGAAACAGGAGATAAGCATTTTTTGCTAGATTTGGGGGGTAGGAGGGAAAAGGCTGGCATAGACAGACTCAAACCCGCTTTTGTGGTGGCGGACAAGCAAGTGCTGTTGGCGAGGGCCCCTCGGCGTGGAAGACCCCCACGGGGAGCTTCCCAGAGAAAAGTTTCCCCAGAACACCCACAGGGACAGACAAAAAGTTTTCACCCCCAAACATCAACCCCCCAGCATGACAGCACCGCGGAGGCGGTGAATCCTGGTTACAGCAGATACGGGAGAAGACTGAAGCCCAAGCAGCATGTGGATTGATGTTTAATGGTTCTGTCACAGCATGCGGACTGTTATTCTTTTGTTCTATCCAATATGCTTGGGGGGGGGGGGCGGCACATGGGGAAAGCATAATGTGTAACATCTTAGATAAGAACAAAGAGCAGAGGTTCCCTGGTGAGATAACAGGGAGGTGTGAAGGATGAATGCAGTGTGATCTTTTGTGTATCAGAAACTTCTAGAAGGATGGTAAAGGATTAAGGAAGTGAATGCAATGTGACCTTTTGTGTGTTAGAAGCTTCTGGAGGAATGCCATAGTATTTAAGAGAAGAGTCTTTGCTGAGATGTCATTCTGACTATGCTTCTGTGTGAGATGTGTAATAAACTGTCTGAGTCAAATCCGCCTCGTTATTTACACGCTCCACAGTTAAAAGATTTCACAGTTTATAGCATACATAAACAGGATGTGGGTTTTTTAGCTCTGCACATACACATCCTCTATTGCCTAGCAATGAAGTACTTGCTTTTGCTTACACATAGAAAAATAGAAAGATGTACCTGGGTTAAGGGCTGCGATAAGGAATTGAAAAGAGACAGTGGAACATCAACAGGAAACATCTGCCAGAGACCATTCCAGGGGAGAGGGCTTCTGATGGAGTCAGAAGTCCTTACCAGCTCAACAAGGAGAAAGCCATTGTGGGGGTTGCGGGGGAATGCCCCTGCAACTAGAAGACTTTATATACCTTTCTCTTTTGTTTTTCGGGGTCTTCACTATCAGGTTGCGCTGGGACGAAGACCTCACAGCTGTGATATTCTCTGCATGCTTCAATAAACAGATAAGTTGAGAAATAGTACTTCTCGTGATTTTTCATCCTCTGGTGTATTTTAAATGGTTTTATGCTAACTGTCCAATTTTTGAACACACGTTTCAGAACAAAGGTTTTACAACCTGGTGACCACCGACATGATTGGCCAGTTGGCCCACTCCATTGACAAGGCATCGGAGGTGACCGGATGAAAAGCTTTCACCTGTCTATTGCAGGCAATTCCAGGCCCATATTAACAAAGTGAACAGGGAACCTTTTTAACAAATCTCTGTAGGATTGTCTGAAATATACAGTAGAAGTAAGTCTTTTTGTCATAATTATAATTTTACCAGAAATTAAGAATTTGATCATTATAATTTTTAACAGAAATTTGAGAGTTTGATGTAATTTTTTGAAGAATTAAGAACATGCAGAGAATATTTTAATCATTTTCATTTTAGGATAACATGAATGAACTGTCTAGTCACTGGTACATTTTAGGGTCAGATTAATAAGCCGCCTTTTATAGAGAATAAGAAGTATCAATACAGAAAAGACATACTATATATTACAAGAATATCAGTTACAAATGACGACTAAGTAATATATAAACAAAATATGATATATTACAAGAGTATCAATTACAAACAACGATTGAGTAATATATGAATGGAAAGAATGGGCATTTAAGGAATATAGGTAATATATCACATAACACGAGAATCTTAAGTAAAAACAAATAGTGAGTGAATTGTGTCATCATAAGAAATATAAGGAATATATGACACAATACAAGAAACTTAGGTACCAACAAATAGTGAGTAATTGTGTTTGGCTAATTTGATAAAATTAGTTGGACTAATCTTTATAACACGCTATCAATGGTTTTGGTTATCGGACATGAGCCAAGGTAAATGGCCTCTGTTATAGAGTTAAACTGGTTAAAAAAGCCCATAGTACTGAGCAGCAAGAGAAAGACACAAACACACAACTACTTGTGTGTTAATGTGTGTGTGAATGGGTGGATAGCATGATCTGTAAAGTGCTTTGGTCATCTAGAGATGAGAATAAAAACGCTATATAAGTGAATGCCATTTACCATTTACTTCTGCAGATATTGTGTATGCTATGTACAGTTAGGCCCAGAAATATTTGGACAGTGACACAATCTTCATGATTTGGGCTCTGCATGCCACCACATTGGCTTTGAAATGAAACAACTACAACGGAATTGAAGTGCAGACTTTAAGGTTTAATTCAAGGGGTTGAACAAAAATATATCATTAAACATGTAGGAATTGTAGCTATTTTTATACAAACGCTCCTCTTTTCAGGGGCTCAAAAGTAATTGGACAAATAAACATAACCCTAAGTAAAATGTTACTTTTCAACATTTTGTTGAGAATCCTTTGCAGGCAATGACTGCCTGAAGTCTGGAACCCATGGACATCACCAAACGCTGGGTTTCCTCCTTTGTGATGCTTTGCCAGGCCTTTACTGCAGCTGTCTTCAGTTGTTGCTTGTTTGTGGGTCTTTCTGCCTTAAGTTTTGTCTTGAGCAAGTGAAATGCATGCTCGATTGGGTTGAGATCTGGTGACTGACTCAGCCATTGCAGAATATTCCACTTCTTTGCTTTAAAAAACTCCTGGGTTGCTTTTGCAGTATGTTTTGGATCATTGTCCATCTGTACTGTGAAGCGCCGTCCAATCAACTTTGCTGCATTTGGCTGAATCTGAGCAGAAAGTATATCCCTATACACTTCAGAATTCATCCGGCTGCTTCTGTCTTTTGTCACATCATCAATAAACACAAGTGACCCAGTGCCATTGGAAGCCATGCATGCCCATGCCATCACACTGCCTCCACCATGTTTTACAGAAGATGTGGTGTGCTTTGGATCATGAGCTGTTCCAATTCTTCTCCAAACTTTCTTCTTCCCATCATTCTGGTACAAGTTGATCTTAGTCTCATCTGTCCAAAGAATGCTGTTCCAGAACTGGGCTGGCTTTTTCAGGTGTTTTTTTTTGGCAAAGTCAATTCTGGCCTTTCTATTTTTGAGGCTGATTAATGGTTTGCACTTTGTGGTGAATCCTTTGTATTTACTCTCATGAAGTCTTCTCTTATGGTAGACTTAGATACTGATACACCTACTTCCTGGAGAGTGTTCTTCACTTGAGTTGATGTTGTGAAGGGGTTGTTCTTCACCATGGAAAGGATTCTGCGATCATCCACCACTGTTGTCTTCCGTGGACGTCCAGGCCTTTTTGAGTTCCCAAGCTCACTAGTGCACTCTTTTTTTCTCAGAATGTACCAAACTGTTGATTTGGCCACTCCTAACATTTCTGCTGTCTCTCTGATTTCTTCTTTTTTTTCAGGCTGAGGATGGTCTGTTTCACCTCCATTGAGAGCTCCTTTGACCGCATGTTGTGTGTTCACAGCAACAGCTTCCAAATGCAAACGCCACACCTGGAATCAACTCCAGACATTTTAACTGCTTAACTGATGACAGGTTAAAGAGGGAAGAGCCCATGCAGCCTTGTTATTTTTTTTATTTTTATTTTTTTTGCAGCCTTCTGAGTCAATTGTCCAATTACTTTTGGTCCCTTGAAAAAGAGGCGGCTACATATTAAAGAGCTGTAATTCCTAAACCCTTGCTCCAATTTGGATGTGAATACTCTCAAATTACAGCTGAGAGTCTGCACTTTAAGCCCATATTGATTATATAATTGTATCCTGAATATATTTTCGTAAACAGCTAAAATAACAAAACTTGTGTCACTGTCCAAATATTTTTGGGCCTAACTGTATGTTGACATTGTGTTGCCTCTGTAAATCTTGTGGGGATAAATGTGTGGGTGGTTAACCCCTTATATCCCAATTTAAGACACGAAGAGTGGTGTAGGGTGAAAGGAATTAGTTCTGATCCTGAATTCCCATTTCTGGTTGTCTGTTGTTGAAAAGCCCTGGGGAATGTAATTTTTTTTCTTGGTCTAATAGAAACAAAGAATTTATAATCTCCACTGGCATTGCAGGCCATGTGCTCTACCACCTGTTTTGTTAGGATTCAGGTAGAAGGTTGTAGAGGCTGCAATTTCCAGTAAGGAGTTGAAAATTTGGAGTTTGGACTCTAGGGATTGTAAATATTTACTAACTTTTTCTTCCCATAGTTTGTATAGAGAACCTGATAACTATGGCACTGTCAAAACCATTTTTTACTGTGAAGGGAATATGTGAGAGGACAGAAAAGACTATTGAAAGGCAGACAGAAGTGGCAGACAGAAAAAAGGAAGTCAGAAAGTTTCAGATAGATAGATTTGTTTATTTGACAGGGACAGTGCAATAAACATAGACAATTAATCAATGACAATCAATCTGATGTGTTGCACAGAGTGTATAGCTATTAGCTAATTTGCAACTCTTGTCCCTGGATGGGCTTTAGAAAGGAGAAACAAGTAAAAAGAAAAAAAAAGAAAGAAAGAAAAGGAATACACAATAACCACATACATCAATGCAAAAAACAAATACATTATAAATACACAATTATAAATATTATAAATATTATAAATACACAAATATAACAACCTGACACACATTTGCCTATTTCAGGCCTCCCTCCCTTCGTCACTCACTATAAACAAACACATTCATTCCTTCCCTTCATTCACTCTCACCCTGCAGACAATCATTTCATACATGGGTACATTCTTGTTTATTTTTCAGCCAGTTTTTAACCTTTTTAGTGAATGTTTTAAAGTCTGTTATTATTTTAATTTCATTTGGCATTGTGTTCCAGATGTGACTGCCCTTTATAGAGAAAGCTGTTTGTCCAAATGTGGTTCTGCGGTGGAATATTTTACAGTTATTGTTAACAGAACTCCTGGTGGCTCTGCTGCTGTCCTGTCTTTGGATGAAACCAGCAAGTGGCTCAGGTGCTGATTTATGGAAACATTTGAAAGTTAATTTCAGTAAACAGAGGTCAATGAAACTCTCAAAACTCAATAGGTTGTATTTTTTTTTTTAAATATTACAGTGATGCCACCTAATGGGCTTTTTGTCCAAGATTTTTAGGGTTTGATTATATAATGAACCTATATGTCTTATTGTGGAAGGGGCTGCTTGAGCCCAGACTGTCAAACAGTATGATATATGAGAAAAAACCATAGAATGCATATACAGTACAGCAGGTTCGTAAGGTATGTAATATCTAATTAATTTAAAGCAGTTCAGATTTTTTTTTACTGTTTTTGAAATTTTCTTTATATGAAGATTAAATTTGAGTTGAGGATCTAGTACAACGCCAAGGTATTTGAATTCTGTAACTAAACTGATGGGTGTGTGACATGCAGAGTCAAGGATTTTTACCAGGGTCAGAAAAAACCATGTCTCAGTCAACTAAACTGGTAGGAATTTTGCAGATAATCATGCAAAGTTATCTCACTGCAGAGGAAAGTTATGTTAAGGCAGGAAATCCTAAATTTGGAAAAAAAAATAAGAACAAGTTGCAGGAAACAGAGGAAAAAAAGGCCAGACCTACGTGTTACATTCCTAAACTTGTGGCAGCATTGAAAGAAGGACAGGTAGTTGTAAGTGATACTGGAAAGGCAACTTTACAGCTGATTAAGCAAAAAGAGGACAGTGAGAAACCACCTCATTATGATGATGTTGCCTCACCTCCTGCAACAGCTCCCCCAGCCTCTTGTGTGTCACAGTCAAGCCCATATGCAGAGTGTGTAAACATCCCCTCCAAACAAATGCCCCTTACTACATTTGTTAAAGAAAACCATCACATGGTAAATGCAGTAACAAGAGTGCTTCACATGAGGCCAATGCTGACCACAGGAGATAGCAAAAAAGCTGCAGACACAGTACAAAAAATTATTAACCAACTAACACCTTTAGAGTCACTAGGTCAGCACGATCACCTTTATGACAATCAGGAGGTAGAGGAGGGGGAAACTCTTAGCAAATCAGAAATAGCTGTCACCTCCACCCCTACAGCAAAACAAGAGACAGATGAGGACCGTTTTGGTGTTAAATTGCGTGAAATTACTGAACACTTAAGCCAGACTTTAACTAGGCTAGGAAACATGTCAAGTACTGGTGAGGGAAATACCCCTAAGAAAATCACTGATTACACAGACAAAAATGCACCTACAGGCACACAAAAAACAGTGTAAATATGATGATTATGGAGCCACAATAGAAAATCTGACTTAAAAGGCACCTCAGCACGTGCATATACAAGTAGGATCCATACCTTAAGTAAATTATAAGCACATGCCCATGATAGCTACTGAACCGGGCGGCACAATATTCAGAATGGTCCTTTAAGGACCTTAAAAACATTTGTGGCACATTGCCTCCACTGACCTCGGGAGCATCCCTGTGGATCAGAGCCATGCAGAAGACCACAGTTGGTTGCCATTTGTGTTTGGCAGATATCAGGAGAATAGTGGCTACTCACACCTCAGCCTCTATGCTTAAAAACATAGAGGAAGAGGCTGGTACCACCAATGAGCCTGATGAACACAGTGATAACATTTTTGCAGTAATGAGAGGGATGTTCTTGTAGATCTCACTAGTGCTGAACTAACAGATATTCCCATAGAAAAAGGAGAGGAAGCAGGAGCCTATGTGGATAGGTGTTTGGCACTTTGGACTGACTTGACTGGGGTAAAAACCCACACAATAATGCAACTACACAGGCGGTATTCCACAATGTTGTACAGACCTCGGTACTACCGCCTGCTAGAGCCACGCTAGAGCCACGCTGGAGGGGGTAGTGGGCTTAAACACCCGCCCCTGGGCAGAAAGGCTGTCTCATGTGCATCACTATGTAAGACAATACAACAAAACACAAGATGAAAAAGAGACAGAAACAGCAGATTTATCTAATCAGTTTTTAAAAGCCCAGCTGAAAGCAGCTAGGGGTGTGATGAGTAAAGGCAATAAACAAAAGAATACTGTACAGACTCCAGCCGTTACAGTGGCAACCCCTCGGGCCATTATTGGCCCCGTCCCTGCTGAGCCCTTTGTGTTAGCACCACAACAACAATGGTATTCCCACTCACCACAAAGAGGGCATGGTAGAGGTGCATACAGAGGAGGCATGAGACCATCAGGCCCACCCAGTGACATGTATCTGTGGTGTGGCAAAAGAGGCCATTGGGCTTGTGGTTGTAGAGCTTCACCTACTGGCAGAGGGAGTGTCTGGACAAATTATGCACCCACCCCACCTCCAGCACCCGGGGTGTGGCCAGATCAGCCACAGCAGACACAGCTGCCTCAGCAATCACACATGGCTTCCAACCACAGCATGCCCAGCCAACTATGGCAGGGCCTAGAGAGCCGCACTGAAGAGGGAGCACTTTCAGATCCAATGCTGTCCCTCACGATGGGATACAAGACTTATGAAGTTATGGTGGACACAGGGGCTTGCTTTTCTTCAATATCAATTTCTCTACCCCTGTCCACTAATTATACATCAGTTGTTGGTCTCTCTGGGACCCCAAAACATCTCTCTTTCTCAGCACCACTGAACTTTTTTGATTTTTGACCCCCAGGCTGTTGGCCATCATGGACCAAAGTTCCAAAACAAATTGCGGACCCCTGTCGGAAGTGATGTCCGATGGGGATCCAAACCGTGCGACCCAAGATGAAAAAAAAAAAAACGCGCAGGCTACCTCAGCCGACGTAGTGGAACTCAGCGGAACCACCTCTGGCCAACGCATAGTGTGGTCCACAATTGTTAAAAGGTGTGTGAACCCCTGCGACGGTAGAAGGAGACCCACTAAGTCCACATGTACAGGGTCGAACCTCCTGGCTGGAATTTGAAAAGGCAACGTGGAATTTGAAAAGGCAACGTGTGTTGCATGCCAATGGGCCAAGGCCCATTGGCATGCAACACACGTTGTAGCCAATTCTTTCACATCCCTGCATAAGTGAGGCCAAACGAAGTTGGACCCCACTAGTTTAACTGAGGCTCGCACACTGGGATGTGAAAGGGAGTGGACGGACTCGAAAACACGGTGGCTCCAGGAGCTCGGAACTACGGGGCGGGTGCGGCTGGTGGAGATGTCGCAAAGCAAGGGGGGTCACCCTTCTTGTACCACCCTGCTCTCAAGTTTTAATCCAGTAGCTGCGGACTGCAGCGCGCAAATGTCTGTGTCCCTGGTTTGGTCGGCAGCCACTGCGGAAAAATCGATGCCCATGTATACCGGACAGACCAGCATGCATGACAACCAGTCTGCCACAATGTTCAATTTACCAGCTACATGTAGGATGTCGGTCGTGAACTCCGAAATTACGGACAAATGCCATTGTTGCCGAACTGACCACAGTGCCGGGACTTTGGACATCGTATAGGTCAGTGGTTTATGATTGACAAATGCGGTAAACTTGCGACCCTCGAGCCAGAACTGAAAATGACATGTAGCGAGGTGGGGAGCCAACAACTCTCTGTCGAAAGCGCTATACTTACACTCGTTGTTGCGCAAAGTACAACTGAAAAAAGCGAGGGATTGCCACGAACCGGAGACATACTGTTCCACTACGGCTCCTACCGCAATGTCAGACGCGTCTGTGGTGAGTGCTATCCGTGGTAACGGGGCTGGGTAGGCCAGCAAAGCTGCATTAGTGAGCTTTGTTTTGGCATTTATGAACACCTGGACCCGCTCGGGGGTCCAGTTGATGCCATCCATGGGCTTCTTTTCTTTTGAGCGTGCTGTAGAGTGGCTGCAGCAGCTGGGCTGTGCGGGGGAGGAAGCGGTTGTAAAAACTGACCGTCCCGAAAAATTCCTGCAGTGCCCTCATGGTCTGTGGACGTGGAAAATCCGACACTGCGCGCACTTTATCTGGCAGCGGGATCGCGCCATCTGGCGAGAAGTGATGGCCCAAAAAGTCGATTACCAGCAGACCGAACTGACACTTTGCTGGGTTAATGATCAGCCCATGCGCTTCCAAACGTTGGGAGAACTGGTTTGAGATGGGCGAGGTGCTCCTCCTCTGACGCGCTAGCCACCAAAATGTCGTCCAAGTGGTGGGCTGTCCATCGGATCCGATGATGACGTATTGCATTCTGCAGCTCATCGATGCACACGAAGGTGGCTCTGCAGTCCTAGCCTGGTTGTGCAGAGTCTTGAACAGTGGGGGCATTGGAAGTCCGTTGTTGTGATCACTGCTGATGCAGCTCTGTGTCGCTTTTCTCTGGCATCAGTGAGTTTCTGGCGTCGTGCTTCTTCGTAATTGGCAGCAGCTTTGTGGATTAAGGCTCTCCATTCTGGTCTGTCCATAGCACGCTCCTCCAGTTCCTTCGGCTTGACGTGACACCACTGGATGTTTGCTTTCACAGTATCTTTGTATCGCAGCTTTGGGCGGCCTCGGTTTCTCTTGCCAAGCTGGAGCTCACCATACATCAGGCGTCTTGGCATCCTAAACTCCTCCATTCGGATGACATGTCCCACCCATTGAAGTTGGGCCTTAATGAGCATGGCCTCAATGTTGGTGGAGTTGGCATGCTCCAGGACCTCCAGGTTGGTGATGTGGTCTTGCCAGCTGATTCCGAGTATGGAACGGAGAGCCCGCATGTGGAAGTATTCCAGCTTTTTGACGTGTCTGCGATACAGCGTCCATGTTTCACAACCGTAGAGGAGGGAGGGGAGTACCACAGCATTGTAAACTTTCAGTTTCGTTGATAGCCGGATACTGTGTTGGTTGAGCACTCGGGTGCGGAGTCTGCCCAGTGCCTGGCTAGCCTTGCCAATTCTTGAGGCAATTTCTTTGTCCAGGGAGCCATCACAGGAAAGGGTGCTTCCTAGGTACTTGAAATGTTCGATATTGGCAAGTGGTGTGTCGTCGATGACAATGTTGGGTGCAGGTGGATGAGTGTTTGGTGCAGGTTGGTGAAACACCTCCATCTTGCCGAGGCTGACAGTCAGGCCGAAGAGCTTTGAAGCCTCAGAGAAGCGGTCTAACATCATCTGCAGGTCGGATTCTGCGTGGGCCACAAGGGCGCAGTCATCAGCAAAGAGGACTTCTTGGAGGAGGGTTTGCAGGCTTTTTGTCTTGGCAGTGAGACGACGCAGGTCGAAGAGGGAGCCATCCAAACGGTAGCAAATGTAGACCCCCTTCACCAGGTCTCGGACGGCATGGGACAGCATGCAGGTGAAGAACACGTTAAATAGGACTGGAGCTAGGACACAGCCCTGCTTCACACCGTTGCTGACTGCAAAGGCTTCCGACACATTCCTGCTGGAGACGACCTGGCCAGTCATACCGTCGTGGAAAAGCCTGATCATCGATATAAACTTTGGCGTACATCCGATATGCTCTAAGACTGTCCAGAGGGCCTCTCTATTGACCGTGTCAAATGCCTTGGTCAGATCTATGAAGACGGAGAATAGTTGTCTCATGGCAAAAATCATATCAACAGTACTTCTGCCAGGCCTGAAGCCGCACTGTGCCTCTGGGAGATTCTGCTCTGATACTGTGATAAGTCTGTTGAGTATGACTCTAGCAAATATCTTCCCTGCGATAGAGAGGAGGGAGATGCCCCTATAGTTGCCACAGTTGGATTTGCTTCCCTTGTTCTTGTAGATGGAGACAATCAGGGCATCACGGAAGTCATCAGGCATCTCCTCCTCTTCCCAGATACTCTGCAGGACATCATGAAAGGCTTCGAGGGCATTGGGGCCTGTCGCCTTGTAGATCTTGGCAGGAATGCCATCCTTTCCCGATGCTCTGCCCGAGTTCATCTGAAGGATCGCCTTCTTAATTTCATCTATGGACGGGGGTTCTGCGAGCGAGTCTTGCTTTAGCTGCTGGGAGATCTGGTTCAGTACGTCTGCGTCAACTGATAAGGGTTGGTTAAGCAGATTACTAAAGTGCTCTTGCCAGCACTTGATCAAGCCCTCTTGGTCTTTAATCAGGGTTGAACCGTCCGAGGACAGCAACGGGGAGCAGCCTGATGCGGAGGGGCCAAAGACTGTCTTCAGAGCACTGAAGAATTTATTGGAATTGTGGGTGTCCGCATAGTGCTGGACTTCGGCCGCTTTATCCTGCCACCACTGGTCCTGCATCAGTCGAAGGTCGGACTGGACTTTTGCCTGCAGAGTTTTGAATCTTTCACGCTTGGAGACGGAGGACGGGTCATTCTGCCACTCAATGTAAGCCTTGTTCTTAGTATGGAGGGCTTCTCTGATCTTGTCATCGTTTTCGTCGAACTAGTCTTCATGGGTTCTAGTTTTGGCTCCAAGCACTTCCTTTGCAGTCTCAGCGATGGTATCTTTGAAGGAGGACCATTTCTCGGAGCTGCTTTCAGAGGTCAGACCATCTTGGAGTTTTTCATCAAGTGCTTCTTGGAACTCTGTCAGACAGATTGGATTCTTCAGTCTGGTGACATTGTAGGAGGCCCTGACAGTCTTAGGTTGATTTCTGTGAGGCGGAGCGATGTGCAGTGTCATTACAGCCATGACCAGCCTGTGATCAGTCCAGCATTCAGCACCTCTCATGGCACGGGTCACTCGGACGTCCTTGATGTCACGTTGGCGTACAATGACAAAATCGATCATGTGCCAGTGTTTTGACCTCGGGTGCATCCAGGTGGTCTTGTACTTGTCTGCCATCCTGAACAAGGTGTTAGTGATGCAAAGGCTGTGTTCTGCACACTTGCTGAGGAGGAGCAGGCCGTTGTCGTTGATCTTGCCTACTCCGTGTCTACCCAGAACGCCTTTCCAGTTGCTGGGGTCCTTTCTTATTCTAGCGTTGAAATCGCCAAGCACAACAAGTTTGTCACTCTGTGAGGTTGACCTGATGACCTGGTCAAAGTGTTCATAGAACTGCTCTTTGTCTTCGTCCGGGCTGGTGAGCGTAGGAGCGTATGCACTGATGACTGTGAGGTATCTGGACTTGCTGAGAGGAATGCGCAATTTCATGAGACGCTCGCTGATTCCAACTGGCAGGGCTGGTATGTTCAGCAGTGCTGTTCTAATGGCAAATCCAACACCATGTATCCTGTCCTCAGCTTGCGGCTTTCCTTTCCAGAAGAAGGTGTACCCACCTCCCTCTTCTCTCAGGGACGCTTCATCAGCAAGGCGGATTTCGCTGAGTGCGGCAATGTCTATCTGGTATCGCTGGAGCTCTTTTGGAACGATTCCAAGTAGATGAAAATGAACAGCAAGTCCCGGAGCACCGCATCCAACATCCTTTGGAAAGTTTGTGCTGCGCCCTTTAACCCGAATGGCATGCACAAAAACTCGAAAACACTGAAGGGGGTTATTACTGCCGTTTTGGGGGTGTCCTCTGCATGCACCGGGACCTGGTGGTAACCGCGGACTAGATCCACTTCTGAAAAAATGTGCATCCCAGCCAGGTGCATGGAAAAATCCTGGATGTGCAGGATGGGGTAGCGATCATGTTCCGTGGCATTGTTTAAGCATCGGAAATCGCCGCAGGGCTGCCACAACCCATCGGATTTGGGCACCATGTGCAGCGGGGATGCCCAAGGGCTGTTGGAGTGCCTAACGATGCCTAACTGTTCTAAGTTAGCAAACTCCTTGAGCACAATGGCTAGTTTAGACACATTCAGGCGGGGAGGGCGCACAAACATGGGCGGACCTTTCGTGGTGATAAAATGCTCGACCCTGTGCATGGTTACTGTAGCAGAAAAAGTGGGCACTGTGAGTGCTGGGAACTCGGAAAGCAAACGCTGGTACTTACCCCCTGAAGCTAGAATATTTGCATGTGTTGGTGGCCCAACTCCCCGAGCTGTGCAGGGCAAGGAGGAAAAAGATACAGCATCCACTAAATGCCTGTTGGCAACATCAACAAGTAGTGCATGAGCACACAGAAAATCAGCACCTAAGATGGGGACTGAACATGCAGTTACCACAAAGTCCCACTGGTAATTGTGTCCATATAAACATACAGTGACCGTCCTTTCTCTGAACGTCCTGATGTGGGATCTGTTTGCGGCCATTAAAGACGGCCCATAACCTTCTGCCAGCCTGTCTGCGCTGACAGGCAAAATAAGGCTCTTCTGGGAGCGGTCGTAGCTGCTACTGACTGCTGGCTATCCCATTTCCCGGCTTCTTGAAGTGGCACGGTGGCAGACAACGTTGCGCTTCCTTGCCAAAACGGTGGTGATAAAAACACAGTGTTCCGGTCCTGTTTCTCCGGGTGGCAGTCACGGCCACCACCATTGGCTCCTCAACCTCACTGGGCTCCACTGGAGATCCCGGTCTGACTGCCTGAACGCTGAAAGCCTGGTTTGCCAGAATGATGCGGTCTTCTTCCTCTGCCAGTGCGCAGTAGTCCCTGGCCACCAGCAGCGGTGAGTTAGCGAGAATCGCTCTCTCAGAAACCAAGAGGTGGGTGAAAAGGAAAGATCCATTCTCCGTGCCCATCAACGCAAGCATGCCCTCCATCAGGTCCACAGCCGGTCTATCTCCTAGCTCCAAGCAGGTGAGGAGCTTTTCTGCCCTCTCTGCGTCTGAAAGGGTATAACGGCACAGCAGTAGTTGCTTGAGTGTGCTGTATTTTCCTTGGTCTGGCGGAGCTCGGAGTAGACTCATGGCGCACTGTGTGGCGCACGCGTCCAGCGATTCCATCACATGATAGTACTTTTTGTCGTCTGCCACGACTGCGCGAAGGGCGAACTGGGTTTCCACCTGAATAAACCAAACGCCCGGGTCATGAAGCCAAAAGCCCGGGAGTCTGACTGCAATGGCGCATGCAGCGGTGGAAGACTCCGGTGGGAGTGTCTCCGTGGTAGTGCTCGGTTCGTTTTCCATTTCACATCTCTAGGTCACCAATGTGGAGGATGAAAGCAGTCAAGATACGAGCTGACGACACAGAGGTTTATTTCTCCTCCAATACAGAAACAGACTCACTTTGAGTGCCAAAGCAAACTGCTTTATACATTTTCTTCCCGCCTCTGGCATTCAGGGTAAACACATTTATATACCAGTTACCAAGTGTGAACACACATCAACATACACGTTAACACATTCGTGCCCCTGCGTCCTCAGGTGTGAGCCTGGCACAGCGGGGGCGAAAGGCACATCTTTATTTACTACATACCCCCCGGTGCTCTGGCGCCCCTGGCTAGCACCCCTAACACCCCGAAGTACTGAGTGGAGTGTCATCTCATTTGTGTCACCACACCCTCAGAGTTAGTAATATGTAGAACTTGAATTCCTTTTCCTGGTTGCTTATGGAGCTTGGAACTGCAATCAACAATGCAATCCACATCATTTACATTTATTTTCAGCAGATCTTGAAGACATCTAAGGAAAAAACTTTGTAGATAGAGACTGGACATAAACAGGAAACTGGTTTGCCTGTTCGTAGCACACCTGTAAGTTTGTGGTAAGCTTTAAAACTAAAAGAATGCACCTAACCTTGCTAACAATTAGCATGAACCTAGAATAGGCTACAACACAATTTCCAAGTTATGAAGCTTGTCTCTTTTTAACCCTCCTGTTATGTTCATTTGTCAGGAACAACAATGGTGTTCCCGGGTCAGTTTGACCCGGTGCATGTTTAATTATCCAAAAGATGTCCGAAACCAAAAAAATCCTAACAAACATTGTTAATATTTCATTACTAATTCCATTACTAACTATTCTATCAATATTTAGTGCATTGGTGTTACTTACCTCTAATAGGTAATGGTTCAATTAGGATAATTCACTCGTTTTTCATAAAAAAAACATGTTCAAACTTTTTTTTAATGTTTCACCAATTTATTACTTTTGAAAGACCAACATATAAAACATAACATTGAAACATAACATTAAATTTTGTTTTACATACACTACCGTTCAAAAGTTTGGGGTCACCCAGACAATTATTTTGTGTTTTCCATGAAAAGTCACACTTATTTACCACCATGAGTTGTAAAATGAATAGAAAATATAGTCAAGACATTGACAATGTTAGAAATAATGATTTGTATTTGAAATAATATTTTTTTCCTTCAAACTTTGCTTTCGTCAAAGAATCCTCCATTTGCAGCAATTACAGCATTGTAGACCTAACATGATTGCACAAGGGTTTTCTAATCATCCATTAGCCTTCTGACGCAATGAGCAAACACATTGTACCATTAGAACACCAGAGTGATAGTTGCTGGAAATGGGCCTCTATACACCTATGTACTGTAGATATTGCACCAAAAACCAGACATTTGCAGCTATAATAGTCATTTACCACATTAGCAATGTATAGAGTGTATTTCTGATTAGTTTAAAGTTATCTTCATTGAAAAAAAGTGCTTTTCTTTCAAAAATAAGGAAATTTCTAAGTGACCCCAAACTTTTGAACGGTAGTGTACATGCACTGTTTGTGAACCACTAATGAACAAAATAACACAATATGAACAAGGTGTGTGTGTCTGTCTTTACGTCGACACAGCACATGAGTGACATGTCATCACACTGTGCTTTGTGCAAATGAATTTTCCACATTTCGCACAGGTCATGCTTGTCTTGACATCATCAGATGGCCTGCAGACCTGGCACCTCTTCCCCTTTCTTTTCCCCTCAGCAGCAACCTAGAACCAAGAGGACCATGATTACTTTACTATGCTGTCTTTTTGCTGATCCCAAGACGCACACAATGCACTCTCATACACTTATATATACACACAAACACTTACTTACCTCACGCACTGGTGTACTTGGTGCAGTCCTCTCCTGGATCTCCCTCACCGTGGCTGCAGCGGCTGGGGTCCTTGGCAGGTGCTCCCTCCGTTGGATGTGCGGTGTCACAAGCGCCTTCCCCAGCTCCTCGAGAAAGATGCGCCTCTTGTACAGCTTTGACACATTCCAGTCAGGAAAGATCTCAGTCCAAATGACAAATGCGTTGTAGGCCGATACATCGATCATGTTATAAAAGATGACCAATGGCCAGCGCGCAGTCATTCGTTTGGTGCTGTAGGACCCTGTTACTTTGTCCAAGTTGTCTACCCCCCCCCCCTTTGGTGGCATTGTAATCCAGGATCATGCTTGGTTTCTGGTCCTCTCTTGTGCTTATTTCAGCATTTTTGTGCAGAGTGCTCATGAGCACAACATTTTTTCCCTTTTTGGGGCAGTAAGACACTAGGGCTGTGGTGTCTGTGAAGGCAAACATGGAAGATTGAGGGGTCCTGTTCTTGATTACCAGCAGCGCAGCAGGGAGTACAGCCCTGTTCTTTCGGATAGTTCCGACCATTGTGAGCTTTCTCTTCAGAAGCTCCTGACCCAAGTTGTAGTTTGTGAAAAAATTGTCACAGGTTATGTTGTGCCCCTTGAGACCCTGTGCCATGTCGAGCACGACCCTTGTGCCCTGATTCTTCTCCGGGGCTCCTCCAACCGGCTTTCCAGTGTAAACTTGCATGTTCAGTGCATAACTGGTGTTTGCATCACATGCTGCCCAGATTTTTATTCCATATTTAGCTGGTTTGGAAGGCATATATTGCCTAAATGGGCAGCGACCTCTGAATGCCACCAGCCTTTCATCTACTGTGATATTAGGGCCTGGGTTATAGAGTAGTGGAAGTTGCTCTACTCATTTGTCCCACACTGTCCTAATAGCTGCCAGCTTGTCTCTCTCCAGTCTACCAGCCCTTGTCTCTTGATTATCAAATCGGATTACTCTGGAGAAAATGCGAAAAGTCTCCAGAGACATTGTGGCTTGAAATATCGGCCTCCCTGTCTCTGCATCCTACAGACTGGCTGTTGATCCATCCTTCGATTTATAGACCCCAGCCAGGATGAGGAGCCCCAAATACGTATCTAAATGTGTTTTGTCCAGCTCCTTCCACTTCTCCCCAAAAACACACCTCCCTTCTAGATTAGTCATTTCCAGAATGATTTTCTGTATTGAATCTGGCATGACCAGCTCAAAAGCTGACTTGATGTCAGTCACACGAGTCACTGCCATCCTAGTGGGCCCTGGCACTGTCTTTATTATGTTTTCTGCAGACAGTTATGCCTGACGCACATTTGGGGATGAAGACCAATGTATTTCACCATTTTTTGACATAAATGTCTTGCTTGGAGGAACAGGAATAGCTATTCCCTCATCTGGTTCAAAATCAGAATCATTAGAATCAGAATTTAGCTCAAGATAGTCTTCATCTTCAGACACATCCTCCTCTATTTCACTGTCATGATCAAAGATGGCTTCCAGAACCTCCTGGACTGTCATCCTTTTGCTTCTGCTGCTCATTTTGTAAAGGTCTGCCTGACAGTGTAATGTTGGTAGGACTCCCATGCAGAGAAGCTTTTATATGTTTTGCCCCTCCCCTGTTGAGTGTCCACTGAATATGGGTGGAGTTTTCCAGCGAGAACATAAATGGTTCCCGTCAAAAGTCATAACACCTGCACGTGTGTGTGTGTGTGTGTGTGTGTGTGTGTGTGTGTGTGTGTGAGTGAGTGAGTGAGTGAGTGAGTGAGTGAGAGAGTGAGAGAGAGAGAGAGAGAGAGAGAGAGAGATGTTGCAATAAGGTGCAAAGAAAGACTGACATTTCTGACACCCTTTTACCTCCAGTTTGACTGCTGGGTCACATTGACCCAAACAGTATCTATGTGATATAAACATGCAGGGGGTGATTGCAAATATGTGAGATGTGTGGCGGGTTGATTCAACCCCCCCACAACACACAGGACAGTCAGCTCTCTTCTCTTGGTTTTTCCCGCTGCACTACTGAGATGTAATGTGCCATTCATGTATTGTGATGTAATGTGCCATGCATGTATTGTGATGTAATGTGCCATGCATGTATTGTGATGTAACGTGCCATTCATGTATCGTGATGCAATGTGCCATTCATGTATTGTGATGTAATGTGCCATTCATGTATAGTGTTCATGCGTCCTGTCCTTACTGTGACCTAGAGGCTGAGATCAATATGTAGATGTGCCTTGTAACCTCTTTGTCCTACACCTGGAGCAGAGGCTAGCAAATCTGCCTATTGTTATGTAGGTCTTTCAAATGCAAATATCTCATGCCTGTTCTGCAGTCCCTTTGATCGTACCAACTGCTGTGAATCTGCTCTTTGATGTATTGTTGTAGTCAGGTATATATGCTGCAACTCTGTAACGCAAACTCTCTCATTCTGATTCTGCAACTGCTGCCGCAGGACACAGACCTTGTGTCCTCCTTCTCCGAGAGCCGCTGGGCTCGCTCTCGGCGCGCATGCATGGCGCCGGGAGCGGAGCTCGTGACGGCGGTATGATTAATAAAGCCTGCATAAAACCACAGCATCGCTGCTTATTTTTATCATCCGCCGCACTGGTGACCCCGAAGACGCACACGCTTTGTGCGACGCAGCCTTCTGGTCTGGACATCCACGCTGAATCAGCCGAGGGATACAAGACGTCTCCTCCCTCTCGCCGCCCCAACGCACCATGACCTGAAGGCAGAAAAGAACACGCAGCCAGTGAACGCTTCACTGGTTACCCCGAACATGCACACGTTTTGTGCAAAGTAACCTTCTGATCTGGACAGCTGCACTGGTGACCCGTTCTTCAGGATGAGATCTGCACGTCTGAGATCTGCTCATCCACGCTGGACCGGCCGCGCTCACAGTTCCTCCACACGAGAGCGCAGGCACCTCGTCCCCTCCCCACGACGGCGTCCTCCATGGCCGGCAGAGAACGCAACACGTGGACCTGAACGCACCACGGCCGAGCGGTGCCAAAGATCGTCTATTCCCTCCCGCCGCTCCAACTCATCTGCACGAGCCTGAGGGACAAAAGATCGTCTATTTCCTCCCACCGTTCCAACGCACCATGGCCAAGCTGCAGCCACAGCCCAAACCTGGATTTTATCGGCGCCGTCTGCGCCGATCTCCACCAAGATTCTGCACCCTGACTCGCCACTCCAGCGGCCCACCCACATACGGAACCCCCGCGTGCGCACCGGGGAGTTACGAGGACGGCACACCACGCACGGGACAACAACGGCTTCACTGACCGCCTTCCTTCTGCTGCACACTGGCCCTTCAGGCTTGCTTGTACACCTGAGGCCCGCAGCTTGCTCACTGGATTTTATGGTCTTAGCCACGGCACACAAGGGGAATTCAGCTGTCTGCGGTTCCCGAGGCTTTAGAGTTGCACCTGCCCTAAAAACACGCCAGTCCCTCTGCTTTTATTTTTTTTCTTACAGCCGCTCCTGCTTTTCTTCATGGCCACGAGAGGAGTCAGAGACAAATTTTTCTTCTTGTGATCTCCGCACGCGCAACGGGACAGCCCCTCGACGTCGCGGAGCAGCAAGCAATTTTTGCGTGGCTCGGACGATTTCACCGCTCCTGCCGGCACTTACTACCCCTCCCCTCCCTCCCCCTCCGCCTGCAGCGAGCTTCTCCCACAGCTCGCTCCCATAGATGGATTATCGAGGTCTCGGCCCCCTGCCGTGCCCTCTGGGGGGGAGCGTGTGGCGGGTTGATTCAACCCCCCCACACAACACACAGGACAGTCAGCTGTCTTCTCTTGGTTTTTCCCGCTGCACTACTGAGATGTAATGTGCCATTCATGTATTGTGATGTAATGTGCCATGTATGTATTGTGATGTAATGTGCCATGCATGTATTGTGATGTAACGTGCCATTCATGTATTGTGATGTAATGTGCCATTCATGTATAGTGTTCATGCGTCCTGTCCTTACTGTGACCTAGAGGCTGAGATCAATATGTAGATGTGCCTTGTAACCTCTTTGTCCTACACCTGGAGCAGAGGCTAGCAAATCTGCCTATTGTTATGTAGTTCTTTCAAATGCAAATATCTCATGCCTGTTCTGCAGTCCCTCTGATCGTACCAACTGCTGTGAATCTGCTCTTTGATGTATTGTTGTAGTCGGGTATATATGCTGCAACTCTGTAACGCAAACTCTCTCATTCTGATTCTGCAACTGCTGCCGCAGGACACAGACCTTGTGTCCTCCTCCTCTGAGAGCCGCTTTGGCTCGCTCCCGGCGCGCATGCACAGCGCCGGGAGCGGAGCTCGTGACGGCGGTATGATATAATAAAACTTCACTTAAAACCACAGCACTCGCTGCTTATTTTTATCATCCGCCTCAGATGAACCATTTTCATATTATATGTTGATTACACTAATTAAGGCAAGCAGAAGAAGTTTCATACTGAAAAAATACTTTTAACTATTTTTCCTAGATGTTCAAACTTTAAAATGGGTCAATTTGACCCGTAACATAACAGGAGGGTTAAACAGCTCCTCACTGCAGTAATTAAATTACACAACACATTACAATTCTCAGATTTTAGCAAAAAAATGACCGACAGTTACTATAATTTAAAAAAGCTGAACCACTGAAACTGAGTGATACATAGCTAGGGAAACATCCAAGTATGAATACTGGGGAATATAATAACTACTGGAATCCCTTTTGTCCTATCAAATTGCTTGGTTAGAACTAACTGTTGTATAATCAGGCTGAAACATCGATTTCAAAGTCAAAAAGAACATTTTCCTGCTACAGAATTTCATTTTTCCCTTCATGAACGGGAGAAATCACAAGCACCTGGAGTTTGGTTATTTACTCTGTGCCTGATATAAGCTCTTGGCAGAAATCCCTGTTAATGACAGAGACAGAGAAACTGCTGAAGGGTTGCATTTTTCCTTTCCTGTATATCAAATAAAACAGCTCATCCAATAATTAGGGCTGAAAGTGGGTCGTGATGAGGAGCTGCAGCCAGAGGACAGGATGAGTGATGGAATGGGATTTCTGCTGATACACAATGTTTTTATTTTCTATCCCCACACAAAAAAGAAGGAGAGCTTAGGAATTTGCATACAAATGAAGGGGCCTGTGTTGGCACGCACTGTTCTGTTTATCAAACTAAAACTACAGAAACCAAAGGTAGTACATTTCCATGTTCAGAAGATCCAGTTTCTCTTTCAGTGCGCCACAAAGTCAGCGGGATGTTGTTGGTAATGAGCTGCGTCTCCCTGGGTAACAACAACACAGATATGCTTCACCACAAAACTTCCTGATAGAGATGGTACTGATGCGTTTGTCTGTTATCTTATGAAAAAAACTCTTGTGATCACATGCTGATTCAGAAGAGACAAGAACAAAGCAGAAGACCTGATCCAGAAGCAGTGACATGATGAAGATGAGGATGACGTTTACTATCAGCCACAGTTATTTCTGATCATAAAGCAGAGTAAAGCAGAGCACTAGGCCTTTTCAGCCACAAGGAACCCCCCAAGCTACAAGTTTACCTTGAACATTGGCTACTTTTATTTTGTAAATTTTCAACTTTTTCTCATAAATTTGTGTTTTGTTTTGTTTTTTTCTTGTAAATGT
The DNA here is from genome assembly GCA_020510985.1 of Pholidichthys leucotaenia. Lineage (NCBI taxonomy): Eukaryota > Metazoa > Chordata > Actinopteri > Cichliformes > Pholidichthyidae > Pholidichthys > Pholidichthys leucotaenia. Next base: position 412,629,176 of record CM035837.1, on the reverse strand, counting down.
GTGACGTTTGTGACATAATCACAACCCTATCACTTTGTTGGGATCCACCTTCGTCTCAGTTCCTCTGTCTAAAGGAGCAGTTTTGATTTTGCTCTAGCTGTCACTTGCGAATTAGAGCTCACTGAAATGATACCACACTCCCAGCTTCATCTCCACCCATCTTCATAATAGTGGGAGGATCCCCGTGAACGTCTAAACCCACACTGACAGTGCTACTGTGGCTGCTATGGCATTAGCTTGGCAACCGTGGTATATATTGTTATTTTCTTTAAATTCTAGTCACCCCACTCACATTCCTGTTATCACCCTTTTCACTAATCGATAATATATTATATTGAATATCCATCCATCCATCCATCTTCTACTGCTTAATCCTTTTCGGGTCGCCGAGGGGCTGGAGCCTATCCCAGCATCTTTTGGGTGAGATGCAGGATACACCCTGGACAGATCTATATCAAATATAGCATTATTTTATTATATTTTGGATGTAATAGGTTGGCACATCCAGAGGTGCTGCGTGCCAGCAGAAGAGGTGGCCAAATGCTCCGAGGAATGACAAACTTTGAATCACTACAGCAGTGACAATGTGTAGAGTTTACAATGACAGTGGGCACATCAGCTCACTAGCACCTGGGTAGCCAGCTGAGGTCAGTCTGTCTAACACCTTAGAGATCACTTCAGCGGAGGAAGGGTGACAGATTAGCCCGTCTAGCATTAGTAGAAATAGCCATGCACTCATTCAGGGCTGTTTTACAGCTTTTTATACCCCAGGCACCAGTTATATCCTTTTGACAACTAACACCACACACCTCTAAACCTGTTAATGCTTTATTTGGGCTTTTGCACAATTCCATTCAGCAGTTAGTTACTTAGCAAGCTTAGTTTATCTTCGATATCTGGAGTTAACAGCTAACCTTTTAACATTAGCATCAAACTGGCATCTGCCCCACCTCAACCAAACTTCTGGAAGTGATGAAAGAGGGAGGGTATGGTGAACTGGGGCTCATGAGGATTTAAAGAAACATGCACTAAAATGAATCATTCTGGGAAAACTTGGTTAAAAAGGGTTGAAAATGGTACTAAAATAACTAAAGCCTGATGTACTGTATTTTGACCAAAGCACATCACAGACATTTTCCTTTGAATGTGCCTGCTGATGCATTGCCCTTGATATGAATTCCAAAGTAGAGTAACAATAGGTAAATAAAACACCTGAAGCAGTCATTAATTGGGAAAGAGGTCCCTCACCACAGCAGAGATGCGGTTGTGCCGCAGGTTGAGTTCAGTCAGAGAGTCGAGGCCCTGCAGGTTTTCCACTCTGGAGATTCTGTTTCCTGACAGGTTCAACACTCGCAGCTCACTCAGATGAGACACATTTTCTATCCGGCAGATCTGGACAAAAGAACAGAGACAAAAATACAAAGAATATGTAAATGCAAATTACTGTAGTGGTAGTAATTATGCTCAGAGCCGTTTCTAGCTATAAACCCCTAACAAAGTTTCAATAATCCTGCAGTGGAGTGACTTATTTTCAGACATTACATGAGTGGTGACTTCTGTGTGACCTTCAGGATTATAATTACTAAGTAGATGAGGGGCACTCGGTGCTGAAATCCAACACTGCCTTCTCCACTTCTCCGTCTGGGAGAGAATACTTCAGGGCCCCTGTCTGAGTGACAGTTTAAACACTTCAGTGGAATCTCCAATCAGTGTTACCATGGGGGGGGATTTGTCGCCCCCTTCAGTGCATGGCGTACATGCGAGAAAAAGGTCAAAAATTCAGGATTCTACAAAAATCCCTAAATACCAGAGGTGGGCTGAATGGCCAGAATTTGTACTCAACCTAAAGTAGTGTTACCTTATTAAATTAGTGAGTAATAGTAGGAAGCAGGGGCATTTCAGCTTTTTGGGGACCCTATGTAAGATTGTGGTTTGGGGGGGGCTCACTTTTGTAAAGGGGAAGAGTTCAAACCTTTTTAAATGGTGAAAAATATGTCCTCTCCCAACAAAAATGTAAAAAAAAATTAACTCCAGTCATTGTCAAGATCAGGGGTCTGCAACCTGCGACTCTGGAGCCACATGTGGCTCTTTTGCCCATAGGTAGTGGTTCCCTGAGACCTTGAGAAAAAAAGGTCTTAAATTGCCAAGAAAGCCAGCACTAAATTTCCAAGACAAAAAGAAAATTTATGCAAAAAAAAATCTCACAAATTTAGGGGAAAAAATTTGCAGTTTTCTAAGGAAAAATACCGATAATTTGTAAGAAAAAAAGTCACAAAAATTCTGGAAAAGAAATCACAAATTTACTAGAAAAAAGTTGGAGTTTTATGAGAAAAATGTAGGAAATGCTGCAGTTTTACCCATGAAAGGTAATGAATTTACATCCAGCCATCCATCCATTTTCTACCACCTTTCCGGAGGTCCGGGTCACAGAGGCAGCAGCTCAAACAGAGAAGCCCAGACTTCCCTCTCCCCGGCCACCTGCTCCAGCTCTGCAGAGAGGATACCAAGACATTCCCAGACCAGCTTGGAGACATAGTCTGTCCAGCGTGTCCTGGATCTGCCCCGGGGTCTCCACCCAGTGGGATGTGCCTGAAACACCTCAAGTGGGAGGCATCCAGGAGGCATCCAGATCAGATGCCCATACCACCTCAACTGGCTCCTTTCGATGTGGACGAGCAGTGGTTCTACTCTGAGCCTCTCTCGGATGACTGAGCATACTGAATTTACAAAGGAAACTAGAAAAGCACTCGGACAGCGCAGACCTCCGCCAAGCGCCACAGTTCCCCCCATACAGTGTTTGTGTGTACGTTTTCAGATTCCTTGACCATGAAAACATATGACTAGCAATTGGATTGACAATGATAGGATTAGTGGTTCAGTAGTTATTCACGAAAATGGCATTTTCCGTAATGGCGGTTTTCTTCTGGACGGTGATCCGGATCACCACCAAAATTTAATCAGCTCTTCCTTGAACCATTTCCAACAACGCCTGAAAGTTTCATCAAAATCCGTCCAAAACTTTTTGAGTTATCTTGCTAACCAACAGACAAACAGACAGACAAACCCCGGCAAAAACATTACCTCCTTGGCGGAGGTAAATATATTAAATTTATGAGAATAGCTGAAAGTTTTTGCCAAAAATAATCTCAATTTTGGGAAAATTTTGCAATTTCATGAGGGAAAATCTCCCACAAACTGGCAAGAAAAAAAAGTCACAAATTTACCAAAAAAAGCTACAATTTTATTAGAAAATGGACGAAAATTTAAATGAAAACAGTGTGGTTTATATTAATCATATATCCCATACCTACATATGTATAAGCATATTAGAATGTTTAGTGATTACATATGTGCAATGACCTCACGCCTCAGAACAGGACAAGAGGTCTCAACCGCCAGCGAAGATCAAAGAGCATACGGAGTCGCAGCGGTGGAGACCAGATCGATCTCCCTGACTTCCCAGAGTCAGGTGGAGGAGACAGAGGACAATGGAGGAGATCTATCGCCCTGACCTCTCTGGGTCAGGTGGAGGAGACGGAAGACAAAGGAGGGGGGATTAAGTTAATGCGGGATGTCAGCTTTGATATGCAATGTCTTTTGTTGTGTGTAAGTATAAGTATGAAGGTCTGAATGTGTTCGACCTCTTATTCTGCTTCTGCACTAGATGAGACTTGTTAGAGGAGCGAAGCTGATAAAAAACTTTGGTTTATAAATCACATCGCCTCGTTATTCCAAGCTCCTCTACACTGGTGACCCTGACGCGAGGATGGAACAGAGGCGTTCTCCCGCGATTGACTCATCAGAGGTGACCCAGGCAAGCGCCGGCGCCCATGCAGACAGGGGAACAGATGGACGACGTTCCCCCACGGCAGAAGCTACAGAGAGGGCTCAACCGAGCACCAGCCCCGCCGTGAGAGCCGAAGGAAGACGCTCTCACCCGGCGGACACATCAGGGACGGCCCACACAAGCGCCGTCACCATCAAGCTGCCAGACTTCTGGCAAGAAGACCCGAGCTCGTGGTTCCAGCAAGCTGAGGCTCAGTTTGCACTGGCGGGCATAACGGCAGACGACACGAAATTTTATCACATCGTCGCCAAACTCAACGCTGCCACGTCAAGATGTGCGCGGAGCATAATCCAACAACCGCCCGCCCATGACAAATACAGAGAGCTTAAGGTGACCATCGTGGAGAATTTCGTCCCCTCAGCCGAGGAGAGAGCAGAGAAGATCCTGGCGATCTACGGCCACAGAGGATGCAGACCCAAGGCCCTCATGGAGGACATGCTGCAGCTTAAGGAAGAGGACAACGACAACTTCCTTTTCCGATATATCTTCCTCAGCACTCTGCCACCACACATGAGAGGGACGCTGGTCAACATGCAATGCAACACCCAGCAGGACTTCCGCGCGCTGGCCCGAGAGGCGCAGCGGCTCATCAACGCCTGCGGTGAACAGATGGCCACGGCAGCATCTGCAGATCTCAGCGCGGATGCCCAGAGCAGCGGAGAACCACAGACAACCGAGCAGAGCCCGCCCACCATGGTGGCAACACGACCAAGACGCAGCAGGCGGAACGACATCTGTTATTACCACCACCGTTTCGCCGAGAGGGCGTACAAATGCGTTCCCCCCTGCAAGTTCAAAAGTTCGGGAAAACGCCCAAGCCGAGAACCGTTAACGGCTGCGGTTCTCGGCGACAAAAAATAAGCTCCTTTATGTGACAGAAGGACACACCGGGAGACAGTTCCTGATTGACACCGGAGCTCAACTGAGTTTTATCACCCCTTCCCACGCAGACCGGGCCATGGGTCCCCGGGGCAATGGGGCGATGGCAGCCAACGGCTCCATCATTGACACTTACAGTGAAAGGAGCCTGCCTCTTTACATTCACGGCCGCAACTATAGATGGACATTTCAGAATCAGAATCAGAATCAGGTTTATTGCCATTGTTCATGTAGTACACAAACTAGGAATTTGTCTCGGTACAATGCTGCAACATTAAACATGATAAGATAAGAGAAATAAACTATACATGTAATAAAGTGTAGGATAAGGATTTATTGTAGCGGCGGTGAGTTTTAATTTGTTGGGCGCTGATTTTTTGTGTGCACATGGGTTGTTAGTCGATCTAGCAAATAGACGCTTGGTTAATGCACTGTCATTTGCTTCTATCCCCTGCTCAGCTCGAGTTTCTCCACCATCTGTGCAGGCCAACGTCACAACAGCAGGAGGTAAGTTTGACCAACTCCTCACCCAATTTCCAGCACTCACAGTTCCCAAATTTTCAGCAACAGTAGCTAAACACGGGGTTGAACACTTCATCCCTACAACAGGCCCACCCGTATTCGCCAAAGCTCGGCGCTTAGACGCGACCAAGCTCGCCATAGCACGGGACGAGTTTACCACCCTGGAAAAATTAGGCATTATCAGACGCTCGAAAAGCCCCTGGGCATCGCCCTCCACATGGTCCCGAAAACCGACGGTTCTTGGAGACCGTGCGGCGATTACCGCAGACTAAACAATGCGACAGCGCATGACCGCTACCCAATTCCTCACATCCAAGATTTTTCACTACATCTGGCGGGTGCGTGCATTTTTTCTAAAATAGACCTGGTCCGCGGCTATCACCAAGTCCCCGTTCGAGCGGAAGACATTCCTAAAACGGCTGTAATAACCCCTTTCGGTCTTTTTGAATTTTTGCGGATGCCGTTTGGCCTCAAAGGCGCTGCTCAAACCTTTCAGCGGATGATGGACGTGGTATTACACGACCTCCCCTTCGTGTTCGTCTACCTCGACGATATGCTGGTAGCCAGCACGTCGGAGGAAGAACACGAACAACACCTCACTACGGTTTTTCAGAGACTAGAAGAGCACGGGTTAATAATCAATCCAGCCAAATGCAAATTCGGCGTGTCACAAATTGATTTTTTGGGACACAGAGTTTCACCGAAGGGGGCAGTCCCATTGCCAGACAAAGTCCGCGCGGTAAAAAATTTTCCACGACCACAAACGGTCAAATCGCTGCAGGAATTTTTGGGAATGGTTAATTTTTACAACCGTTTCCTCCCCCGCGCAGCTCAACTCATGCAGCCCCTATATGCCGCGCTCAGAAAACAAAAGCCTTCCAACGCGGTCGAATGGACCCCGGAGCGCGAACGCGCCTTCGCGGAAGTAAAAAGTGCTCTAGCGAACGCCACATTGTTGGTTCACCCCGATCCCTCGGCCCGCATAGCGCTAACCACAGACGCTTCAGACTTGGCCATAGGGGCAGTTGTGGAACAACACGTTGGCAGGACCTGGCAACCTTTAGCATTTTTTAGCAAATCGTTAAACCAAACCGAGCGTAAATACAGCACTTTTGACAGGGAGCTGCTAGCGCTTCATTTATCCATCCGCCACTTCCTGATCTGGTTAGAAGGGCGGCGTTTCACAGCTTTTGTAGACCACAAACCGCTCACCTTTGCGATGGCTAAAATTTCAGAACCATGGTCAGGCAGGCAACAAAGACAGCTAGCTGCAATTTCAGAGTTCACCACAGACATTCGACATGTGGCAGGCAAACTTAACGTGGTAGCAGACTGCCTCTCTCGCGCTGTGACATCGACAGAGCACGAGGAGACAGATTATACTACCTCAGCCGCAGAACTCTTCGCCAACGCGGACACGTACGCGGCCCCAATTCACGTAGGGATAGATTACGCAGCCATGGCAGAGGAGCAAAGCGGTGACGCAGACGTGCGCGCGCTCCTGTCTGGACCAACAGGGTTAAGACTGGAGGAAAGGGGTTTACGTGACGGTGTACCCCCCCTAATCTGCGACGTCTCAACCGGCCGACCTCGCCCGGTAGTCCCAGCTGCATGGCGCCGCCGTATTTTCGACTCAATTCACTCCCTCGCGCACCCAGGTGTGCGCGCCTCGGTTAAAATGGTCGCCGAAAAGTTTGTTTGGCCAGGCCTGCGCAAAAATGTAAAGGAATGGGCAAAAACTTGCATGTCTTGTCAGTGCGCCAAAATACACAAACACACAAAAGCCCCTCTAGAGCCTTTTCGAATCCCAGCTAGAAGGTTTGACCACGTTCATGTCGACCTCGTGGGACCACTACCTTCGTCTCAAGGTTTCACACACCTGTTAACAATGAAAGACCGTACTACGCGCTGGCCTGAGGTGGTCCCTCTGGCGTCAACCACAGCGGCGGAAGTCGCTCGCGTTTTTTTGACAAACTGGGTGGCACGTTTTGGCGTCCCATCGGACATCACATCCGATAGGGGGCCTCAATTTGTCTCAGAGCTCTGGTCAGCCATGGCCAGCAGCTTAGGGGCGACAATTCACCGCACCACCGCTTATCACCCTCAGGCTAATGGGTTATGCGAGTGTTTTCACAGATCTTTAAAGGCCGCCCTCAGGGCCTCGCTAACGGATACAAATTGGGTAAATAAACTTCCCTGGGTTTTATTGGGGTTGCGTGCTGCACCTAAAGAGGATCTAGACGCCTCCCCAGCAGAGTTAGTGTTTGCACAACCTCTCAGGCTCCCAGGTGAGTTTTTACCAGAGAACCCAGAGCCTGGGCATCTTCCAACCCTGAGGCCGTTAGACAGTAACGGACCAGACACTCTCCCCGGACCGGCACATCACTCTTTCCCACGGGTTTTTGTCCCACAAGCTTTAAAAAACGCCGAGTTTGTTTTTGTTAGGCATGAAGCTTTAAAGTCAACCCTCCGTCCACCATACGACGGACCATTCAGAGTGCTGGAACCTGGTGATAAGCATTTTGTGCTTGATTTAGGGGACAGAAAAGAAACAGTCAGCATTGACAGACTTAAACCTGCTTTCTTGTTGAGAGACGAGCCTGCACGGGTGGCGAGGGCACCTCGGCGGGGTAGACCCCCCAAGAAAAAAGACTCAACCCCCCTGCAGGGAACAAATAACCACTCTCCTCCCCAAGCTGCAGATTCCTTACAGGAAGGTCCCGCCAGGACGCCAAAGCGGACCTACAGCAGATTCGGGAGAAGATTAAAACCCAGACGGCACAGGGACTGATGCAAATTAACCAAGAGTTGTTAACTATTTTATCAGATTGTGCTGTGACAGTTTTAAGGCTGATTTGTGATATTACTACACTGTTATGGTTACCACTGAATTCTCTACAGGAGCATGACTGCTGGGAAGATTCTTCCTTGTTTTCCCTGACAAGAGGTTTAACAGTATAGTATGTCATAGAAATTATCTTAAACTGTAGACTTACCTTGATTGTCCTTTTCTTAGTCATTTGGGGGGGGCTGTGGTTTATATTAATCATATATCCCATACCTACATATGTATAAGCATATTAGAATGTTTAGTGATTACATATGTGCAATGACCTCACGCCTCAGAACAGGACAAGAGGTCTCGACCGCCAGCGAAGATCAAAGAGCATACGGAGTCGCAGCGGTGGAGACCAGATCGATCTCCCTGACTTCCCAGAGTCAGGTGGAGGAGACAGAGGACAATGGAGGAGATCTAGTGCCCTGACCTCTCTGGGTCAGGTGGAGGAGACGGAAGACAAAGGAGGGGGGATTAAGTTAATGCGGGATGTCAGCTTTGATATGCAATGTCTTTTGTTGTGTGTAAGTATAAGTATGAAGGTCTGAATGTGTTCGACCTCTTATTCTGCTTCTGCACTAGATGAGACTTGTTCGAGGAGCGAAGCTGATAATAAACTTTGGTTTATAAATCACATCGCCTCGCTATTCCAAGCTCCTCTACAACAGCAGCATTTTAACCTGAAAAGTTAAAGCAAAAGAAAAAAATCTAAACTTGTGAAAATTTTATAGTGAAAAATGTCACAAATTTACATGGAAAAAGTCTTTAATTTTACCTTATAAAGGTATTAAATTTGCAATGAAAAATATTCAAAATTTAGGAAAAAAACCCAAAACACATTCATGCCAAAAATATAACAAATTTTGTTAAAACATTACAGTTTAGAAAACACCCACACAATTTTGCAAGAAAAAAGACAAACTTTTTGTGAATAATCAAAAAAAAAATATGCAATTTTGTGAGGAAAAAGGTAACAAATTTACAAAAAAAACCTGAAAATTTTTAAGAAAAAAAACCTCTTAATCCTGATGTTGTCAGACCAAACTGTCGTTGTAATTCTGCTGTTTTACCCCGGTTTGTAGGCTCAGATATTTTTGTGGCTCCATGCAGACTTTTTTACACAAAAATCACTCACAGCGGCTCTTTGTGTGGTACAGGTTGCTAACTCCTGGTCTAGATAAACAGAAAAAAGATCAATAATAAAGTAGCTCTTTGCAGCCTAATGAAATCACCCCGAGAGTGTAGGTCTCCTGACTGTCGACCGTTGACCTTGAACGCAACCTGGATGCAGACCCACCTGAGCATCATTGTGAGTTTGGTGATTATCGGAACAATTGCCTATTGGAGGAGCAACGATTCCTGTGAAATGTGGATGGACACCACACCATCACATTAGCTCCTTTTGGCTTTGCTCGAATGAGTTTAAAAAAATAAGGTATTACATAGAATAAAAATTTAACCAGCATCCATGAACGGAATGTAGGTTTAAAAGAAAAGAAATAGCAAATTTACACTGAAAAAAAGACGTACATTTATGAGAAAAACATTGAAAATTTATAAGGAAAAAAAAGCCACATTTCTCCAAAACAAGTTGAAAATTTTATGGGAAAAAGCTGAACATTTAAGTTTGTGAAAACTGCAAATTTACAAGAATATGCCACAAATTTAAGAGAAAAAAAGCTGAAATTTTACAAGAAAAAAGTCACAAATTTAAAAGCAATAAGTCACATATTTACTGTAAAAAGTCAGAAGATTATCAGGAAAAAAATGCAAATTTAGAAAAATATAAGATGAAGTATAAACTTTTCCAGAAAAAGTTTCACATATATGAAAAAAAGTCTGGAAGTTTAAGAGAAAAAAAGCTGCAAATTTACAAGAAAAAAAAGTTGAAGGTATTTTCAAATGTTGAAGGTGAACTTGTAATTTGGGGGGATTTACATTTGTGTACTCTGCTTTATAGCCATGAATGGCTTTGGTTAGGACTGCATAACATTCCTTTAAGAATAAAGGAAAAACATACAGATTTAATGTTAGAACAGAGGCCTGGTCTTATATTGTGATTTTTTTTTTTTAACAATACAAGATGGCACCAGATAAATGCTTGTTTTTATATCAGCTAACAGCAAGCCTTGGAAGCCCTATCCCAATTTAATCATTTTCCAAAACAAGCAAGACAGATGGAGTCAAACCTAATTAAAATCCTCACTGTGATTTACAGAATCGAAACAATTTCTTCCACTGTCATGAGATGAGTCGACTCCTCAAACTGTGTGATGCTTTTTCCTTTTCTTCACAGACTCCGCAGGGCATGAATTCTTCCTGAGAGCATTTCAGTCAAATTTCTCAAGTGGAAAACATCAAAGCCTAACTGAAAAATTGGTTACTCAGCCATGCCCGGTGACTTTTTAGCCTCAACACTCGGTCACTGAGACTCTGTTTAAGTCCCAAAGAGAATATCTCCTTTATGAAAGCTAAAGTGAAACAAACGCAGATGAAACACAACATCCCGCTACAGCAACAAAAGGGATTAATAGGAAGAATGAATTTATGACCTCTGCTCAGCCATGGAGGATGGAGGGATAACAACAGCATACCAGCTGTAGTTAAAGCAAAAAAAAAAAGAGAGTAGAAAAAAGTGTGTCTATTATAAAAGGTCACAAATTTATGAGTAAAAAAGTTGCACAAAGAAAAAAGTACATTTGTTATTAAAAAGTCCCAATTATTATACATTATGAGAAAAAAATAAAACTTCATGACAAAAAAGAATTAAATTTATTATTTAAAATCACAAACATTTGAGAAAAATGTCCAAATTTAAAAGAAAAATGCTAAATTACAAGAAAAATGTCTTAAATTTATGAGCATAAACTCTCAAATATGCAAGAAAAAGATTACAAATTGACAGGAAGTCTTCTGAGAAAAATAGCAAATTTACAAGAAAAAAGTAGCAATTTTGTGACAAAAAAGTAGCACATTTATGAGACAAAAGGCACAAATTCACAAGAAAAAAATTGCACATTTATAAAAAAAAAGTTACAGTTTAACAAGACAAAAGCAAGTTTACTAGTAAAAAAGTTACAAATTTATTTTTTAAAAAAGTAGCAATTTTATGACAAAAAAGTTGCTAAATTACGAGGAAAAGGTAAATTTACATGACAAAAATCATAAATTTATGATAAAAGTTGCAATTTAACAAGATAAAAAGAGGCAAATTTATGAAACAAGGGCACCACATACGGTACATTATACACCCATTCATAGCCATTATCGATAGTGCATAGCAAGGATATCTTCAACTGAAAAATTGATTACAAATTGAAGATGCACAATATATGCTAGATCTGTAGTCAAACTACTAACCATGTAATTACAAGCAGTTTAAGCAAAGCAAACAATCTACATTTCAAAGTGGAACAAATTTAGAAAAAATAGAAAATCATTTAATCCCCTGCAATATGCATATTTTCAATACATGCAAAAACACTGAGAAATGAAAAAGTCCTAGCTTGAAAACTGTGGGAGGAGTGTGCTGGACAAGTCACAAGTCGGATGGACGGACAAACATCATCATACCATAATACATTGCATCTTTAAAGATGGCCATACTGTATATGGAAGGAAATTTGTTATAAGAAAAAGTAACAAATTTATGAGAAAAAAATATACAACTTTATGACAAAAAAGAAGTAAATTTATTATTTGAAAGTCATAAACATTTAAGAAAAAAGGCACAAATTTAAAAGAAAAAATGTATGTTTTTTTTATTTGGACCTACTGTATAGTCTGTAAATAAAGCTTGGTTAATTGACTGATTGGTTGATTGACTGATTGAATTCACAAGAATAAAGTTTCAAAAATATAAGGAAAGCATCACATATTGACAAGAAATACCTGCACATTTATGACCGATAGAATAACTTTGTATTCTGTATCTTTTGGTACCTCAGAGTCTGGGTGAAAATGTACAAGGACAACCAGCTGGACATTTATCTGGTTGTTCTCATGTGAATGTTTTGTGCTGTTATGATTATGTCTAAGAAGGGAGACAGTTTGGAAGAACCAGAATGAACCAGATATTCTCTCATGGACAGTTTTGAGATAGCGGGATACTTAAAGACTGAAAGTTGTGTGTGTGATTCAGAACAATTTCCATAGGTGACTCTGAGTGTATCACTTATTGTTCTCCACTGATCAGTGCAAATTAAATTTACTGAAACTTTAATCCTGCCTGATTCTTTGACTACTGGTTGAAGAGATGTTTCCAACAATGAGCAAAAAGGTAACAAATTTACAAGAAAAAAGTAACAAATTTATGAGGAAAGTAATATATCCATCCATCCATCCATCTCCTACCACTTTTCCGGAAGTCCGGGTCGCGGAGGTAGCTGTTCAAGCAGAGAAGCCCAGACTTCCCTCTCCCCAGCCACCTGCTCCAGCTCTTCATAGGGGATACCAAGGTGTTCCCAGGCCAGCTGGGAGGCGTAATCTCTCCAGCGAGTCCTGGGTCTGCCCCGGGGTCTCCTCCCAATGGGACGTGCCTGAAACACCTCAAGTGGGAGGCGTCCAGAAGGCATCCTAATCAGATGCCCAAACCACCTCAACTGGCTCCTTTCAATGTGGAGGAGCAGCGGTTCTACTCTGAGCCTCTCCCGGATGACTGAGCTCCTCACCCTATCTCTAAGGGTCAGTCCAGCAATCCCATGAAGAATGTTCATTTCAGCCGCTTGTACCCGCAATCTCATTCTTTCGGTCATTACCCAAAGCACGTGACCACAGGTGAGGGTAGGAACATAGATTGACTGATAAATTGACTCTGGCTCCTCTCAGCGCCGGGTTCATTTCTTTTGTGGGGAAAAAAGACAGATCGTTGCGGCCCTGCATTGATTATCGTGAAGTGAACGCTATCACCATTAAAGATAAATACCCGTTACTGCTCATTGACTCGGCTTTTGAGCTTCTTCAGTGTGTGTGAGTGTTCACTAAACTCAATCTCCAGAACGCATACCATCTAGCTTGCATACGTGAAGGTGACGAGTGGAAGACGGCCCTTTTATGACACACGTGGGGCAATTTAAATACCTTGTGATGCCTTTTGGGCTGACCAACGCCCCTGCCGTCTTCCAATGGATGATAAATGACGTTCTCCGGGACATGGTGAATCAGTTTGTTTTTGTATACCTCAACGATATTCTCATTTTTTCCCGCACGCTGGAGGAGCACACAGTCCATGTCCGGGCAGTCTTGCAGCGACTACTTGAAAATTGACTTTTTGTGAAGGCCGAGAAGTGCGAGTTTTCCTCCCGCTCCACTTCTTTGCTGGGGTTTATAGTAGCTGAAGGCGAGTTAAAGGCTGACCCAGCTAAAGTCAAGGCGATCTTAGATTGGCCTACCCCCCAGTCCAGGAAGCACCTCCAGCACTTCCTGGGCTTTGCAAATTTCTACCGCCGCTTTATTCGGGATGACAGCAAGGTAGCCCTGCTGTTAACCCAGCTGACTTCTATGAAAATCCCATTTAAATGGTCTGAAGCGTCAGGCCTTTTAAAAGCTCTTTTTTTCTCAGACACCCATCTTGGCTCAGGACGACCCTCAATCACAGTTTGTGGTTGAGGTTGACGCATCTGATTCAAGGGTGGGCGCTTTCCTCTGCCAGTGCTCCAGCTCCGATCAAAAGTTATATCCGTGCGTGTATTTCTCTCAGCGGCTGACCCCAGCCAAGAGGAACTACGACGTAGGGGATCGTGAGCTGCTGGCTATTAAACTGGCGGAGGAATGGAAGCACTGGCTAGAGGAAGCCACCCAACCTGTCATCGTCTGGACAGATCACAAAAACAGAGTATCTAAGATCTGCCAGAAGATTAAATTCCAGACAAGCCCATTGGGCTTTGTTTTTTCTTAGGTTTAACCTCTCCATTACTTACCCTCCTGGTATCCGCAATATTAAACCTGATGCTCTCTCTCGCCAGTTTTCCTCCGACCAATCTCCTTCCTCTCTCTCTCCTGCTGCTTCTCCTTCTCCAGAACCTATCCTGCCTTCCTCCTGTGTTGTAGGAGCCCTCTCTTGGGAAATCAAGCAGAGGGTCCAGCAGGCCCAGTCCACGGAACCCATCCCTGAGGGAGGCCCAACTAACTTACTGTATCTCCCCTCTGCCCTCCGTAGTGAAGTCATCCAGTGGGGGCACACCAGTTTTTTGCCTGTCACCCTGGCATCTCCTGGACTGTTGAACTTCTGCAACAAGTTTTTTGGTGGCTTACCCTCAGAGCAGATGTTCGAGACTTTGTTAAAACCTGCCAGGTCTGCGCCACCAATAAATCGGACTCTTAACCTCCAGCCAGCCTCCTTCATCCCCTACCTGTCCCGAGTCATCCCTGGTCACATATTGCTGTGGATGTTGTTACAGGTCTCCCTCCATTGCAAGGCAACGCCATCATCCTCACAATCATAGACCGATTCTCTAAGGCTATCCATCTGGTACCCCTGCCCAAGTTGCCCTCTGACGCTGAAACCGCTAATTTCCTTACCCTCCACGTCATCCGCCTTCACTGAATCCCTACTGACATTGTTTGGGACCGGGGCCCACAGTTTACCTCTCAAGTTTGGAAGGCCTTCTGTCATTCCCTCAGCACCACCGTCAGTCTCACCTCCGGATATCATCCACAGAGTAACGGTCAGGTCAAGCGTGTCAACCAGTCCTTAGAGGCCATGCTGAGATGCGTAGCTTCCTGCAACCCTACCACCTGAAGCTCCCATGTGACCTGGGTGGAGTACACTCACAGCACTGCCGTCTCTTCTGCCATTGGCCTGACGCCCTTTGAGGCCTTGATGGGATACACCCCACCTCTGTTACCTATGGCAGAGAGGGAGGTTGCTGTGCCATCTGTGGAGGCCCACGCTTGCTGCTGCCGCCGTCTGTGGAGATCTACTCGGGTTGCCCTTCTCCGCTCATCTGAGCGGAACCGTCTCTATGCTAACCGCAGACATGTACCGGCGCCCAGATACACCATCGGCCAGATGGAGTGGTTGTCAGCTGAACAGGTTCCGCTGAAGACAGAGTCAAGGAAACTGTCACCACGTTTTCTGGGTCTGTTCTCCATCTCGCGGATTATCAATGATGTCACAGTTCGACTCAAGCTGCCTCTGTCTCTTCACCTCCATCCTACCTTCCACGTCTTCCGGATTAAACCCCTCTCCGCCAGTTGACTTTGTCCTCCCCCAAAGCCTCCTCTTCCTCCCCGGGTCCTCGACGGCCATACAACCTACACTGTCCAGAGGATCTTGGCGGTCCGTCATCAGGGCCGGGGCCTGCAGTACCATTGGAAGAGTTATGAACCGGAGGAGAGGTCATGGATTCCCGGATCATACTTCCACGACAAGGGCATGGTTAGGGATTTCCAGCAGGTGCATTCCAACAAGGCCGGAGGGATGCCAGGAGGTGCCCCTTGAGGTGGGGGGACTGTGATGATCAGGTGAACATGCTCCCCCTACCTTTTTGTGTTTTTTCCTCCTGCCTGTCTCCCGGCTCCGGAGTTGATTACGCCCACCTGCGTGATTGCACACACCTGCTGCTGCCTCTTCTGACAGCCTTAAAAGAGCCAGTCTGTGAAGGCCTCTTCGCTGGACCGTTAGATATTGCTGCCATCAGCTTAAGCTAAGTTGAATGGTGTATAATCTTACCTGTTGTCGAATCCTCTCCTCTTCTCCTCTCCAGGTTGCTGCCATCTCAGCGGTGTATTACTCCGGGGTTGCGCACACTCACCTGAACCTCTTTCTCACCTGGACAACTCCTACTCCACCCAGTCTACCAACTGCCACGTTCCATCCTGCCAACTCTCCCCTCACCTGTTCATCCTGCTGGTGCCACTCCCACCAGCTCCTTCACCACTACACGCTGGGTCCCACAGCTGGGCCCTCTGCTTCAGTAGTAAGTCTCCCCTCCTGTCTTCCTCTTCTTTCTCCTCAATTAAAATCATTATTAATCGCTTCTCTTCTCCCTCTCATCCACAAGCTGTGGGCTCCTCTAGCGTGCTCATTTGTTTTTTGTTGAGGTTTAATAAATTGTGTTTTATGTTACCACCTGTGTCTGTCTGTTCTTCCGGTGTTGTTTGCTCTGAGTTTGAGTCTCTGGCTAATAAATCATAACAGTAATAGCTTCCAGATGCCTCCTGTATGGAGAAACTAGGCGTAGGCATTACTCAGGAGTGATTTTAGCCCATTGTTCCACACAAACTATTTGCCTTTTGTTCTTATTAAAGACAAAGAAAGGAAATGTTTATACCTTCTTTTCTTTACATGTTTCGACTGTTCACTGCAGTCTTCATCAAAAGTGTCAGCTGATTGCTGCGAGGTGTCATTTATCAGTTGACTTTCGTAGACGGGGCCAGCCCAACAGAACTGTCAGATCCACCAAGCTGGCCCCGCTTTCTGCCATCTGATGGTCTCTGGAGAATGTTGTCCCAGGTGTGGGAAAGCATAAATGCCCCCTCATTCCGATTCATGCTGTCTTTTTCCCGCTTCCTGATTTCTATGGCCTCCTTGATCCAACATTTGTGTCTGTTACTCTCCGATCCAATAATTTTTGCATTGTCCCAGTCCATGATGTGATTATTTCTTTTGCATTGATCTGATACAGCTGATTTTAATGATGCTTGCTCTGCCTTTTCTTTTTGTGATCTTGTGAGTCGTCCTTGTGTTTCCTTCTCACATTCCTTCTGGTGTTCTTTTTTCCTTGTGGTGAATGCTCTTCCATTTTCTCCAATGTAGGTTTTGTTGCATGATCTGCATGATATTTTATATATTACGTTGCATTTTGTGCCTTGTTCTATTTTGTCCTTGGGGTGTACTAATAGCTGTCTTAATTTTTTGTGTGGTTTTACAGCTGTGTTTATTTTGTGTTTTTTCATGATCCTTTGAATTGGTTCTGTTATCCCTCGGATGTATGGTATTGTTATGATGCCTTTGTTTTTGTTTTTGGGCAGCATGGTGGTGCAGTGGTTAGCATTGTTGCCTAACAGCTAGAAGGTTCCAGGTTTGAATCCCCAGGCTGGTAGGGGTA
The DNA here is from genome assembly GCA_020510985.1 of Pholidichthys leucotaenia. Classification (NCBI taxonomy): domain Eukaryota; kingdom Metazoa; phylum Chordata; class Actinopteri; order Cichliformes; family Pholidichthyidae; genus Pholidichthys; species Pholidichthys leucotaenia. The sequence goes on along the minus strand of CM035837.1, from coordinate 412,612,042 downwards.
GGAACCTTTCTGTGTGGAGTTTACATGTTCTCCCTGTGCTGCGTGGGTTTACTCCGGGGGCTCCGGTTTCCTCCCACAATCCAAAGACATGCATGTTAGGTTAATTGATTGTTCTAAATTGTCCCTAGATATGTCTCCTATAGGCCCTTAGAATAGAGGGTTAGTACTAGTGAAGCGCTTTAAGTACAGGTCCTTATCCCTTTTTGATTTCAGCTTTTGTTCTGTGTCTTGCTTCTTGTTTGTTTTCTTTGTTTTTGACTTGCTGTTTCCCTTTGTTTTATGGCCCATACTGGATATTGGCAGTGTGTGACTGCATGTTTTATGTGGTTTTCCTCCTCCTGTCTGTCTTCTTGGTCTGTGATGATGGTGGCCCATTTGAATAACGTCCTGACAACTGATAGTTTGTGTGCTGTGGGGTGTTCTGATGTCCATAGTCAGTATTGATCCGTGTGGATTGGCTTCCTGTAAACTGATTTTTATACTGCCATCATCGTTGTGGTGGATTTTCAAGTCCAGAAAGGCTATGGTACCATTTTCTTCCTCTTCATGTGTGAATTTTATGTTCTCAGTGCTGTCCGTGCTGTTCAGATGGTCAGTGAGCTCTTGTGTGTGTCCTTTCTTTATTTTTTCCAATATGTCGTCCACGTATCTCTTCCAGAGGGTGGGTTTGCATTGTATGGGTGCTGTGTTAATGGCTTTATTTTCCAGATCCTCCAAGAAAAAACTGCTCATGATGGCTGATAGTGGGTCTCCCATTGCAAATCCTTCTTTTTGTCTGTAGATTTTTTCTCTGTATTGAAAATAGGTGGATTTTGCAACAAACTGTAACTGGGACAATGCAAAAATTATTGGATTTTAAAAATTATTGCTTGGTGGATCTGGCAGTTCTGCTGAGCTGGCCCCGCCTACGAAAGTCAGCTGATAAATGACACCTCGCAGCAATCAGCTGACACTTCTGATGAAGACTGCAGTGAACAGTCGAAACATGTAAAGAAAAGAAAGTGAAAACATCTCATTTCTATCTTTGTCTTTAATAAGAACAAATGGCAAATAATTAAAAGAAGACAAAATAAACCTACTCGAGCTTCCACACAAACTGTCAAATCTTGAAGGTTCCATGGGTGTCTTCTGTGAACGCTGATCTTGAGTTCGTTCCACAGATTTTCAATTGTATTCAGGTCAGCTGACTGACTGGGCCATTATATATCCCACCAAGACCATACGGCGTCACTCAAACAACAAACCCTGGATCAACCCTGAGATAAAAACACTTCTGAGAGAGAAGAAGAGGATCTTCAGGTCAGGGAACAGGGAGATGCTGAAGTCCGTACAGAGGGAGCTGAGGAGAAAGATCAGAGAAGGCAAGGACAGCTTCAGGAAGAAGATGGAGGACAAGCTGCAACACAGCGACATCAGCGGGGTCTGGAGAAACCTCAAAACCATCTCGGGGCTCCAGAATACCTCCCCCCAGGCCACAGGGGGCAGGGAGTGGGCGAACAACCTGAATCTGTTTTTCAATAGATTTGACCAACCGCCCTCCCCCCTGACTGCACAACAACCACTGCTGCCTCTAAAGAAATCAAGTCCTGCTGCCCACTCCCCACTCCACCAACACCCCCCCACTCCCAACACACAGCCCCCCATCCTGACCCTGACCAGGACCCAGGTGAGGACGGAGCTGAGGAAGATCAAGGCGAGGAAGGCGCCGGGACCGGACGGCATCAGCGCAAAGCTCCTCAAGTCCTGTGCAGACCAGCTGTGTGGGATTGTGACGTATATCTTCAACATGAGCCTGAAACTGGGGAGGGTACCACAGCTGTGGAAAACATCTTGTGTGGTACCTGTACCAAAAACTTCCCACCCCAAAGACCTGAACAGCTACAGACCGGTGGCCTTGACGTCCCACTTGATGAAGACCCTGGAGAGACTGCTCCTTGCTCACCTCCGCCCCCCGGTGGAACCAGCGATGGATCCACTCCAGTTCGCCTACCAGCATGGCATTGGGGTGGAGGATGCGGTGATCTTCCTCCTTCACCGTTCTCTGTCCCACCTGGAGAAGCCCGGGAATATGGTGAGGATCATGTTCTTTGACTTCTCCAGTGCTTTCAACACCATCCAACCGATGATCCTGAAGGACAAGCTGCTGCGCGCAGGGGTGGACCAGCACCTGTCATCATGGATCCTGGACTACCTCACGAACCGGCCTCAGTTTGTGAGAACCCGGGACTGTGTGTCCGACACGATCATCAGTAGCACGGGGGCCCCCCAGGGAACGGTGCTGGCTCCCTTCCTGTTCACTCTTTATACTGCGGACTTCTCACACAACACAACACACTGCCATCTACAGAAGTTCTCTGATGACTCTGCGATCGTTGGCCTCATCTCCAATGGAGATGAAGCTGAGTACAGAGGGCTTATCCAGGACTTCGTGGACTGGTGCCATCGGAACTGCCTCCAGATCAACGCGAGGAAAACTAAGGAGCTGGTGGTGGACTGCCGCAGGCATGGGCAGCCCCTCACAGTACCAGTAAATATACAGGGAACAGACATCGAGATGGTGACATCCTATAAGTACCTGGGTATTCATCTGAACAATAAACTAGACTGGTCACACAATACTGATGCACTCTACAAGAAGGGACAGCGCAGGCTGTTCCTGCTGAGGAGACTCAGGTCTTTTGGTGTACAAGGGGCGCTGCTGAAGTCATTCTATGACACGGTGGTGGCATCAGCCATCACTTTTGGAGTGGTCTGCTGGGGCAGTGGCATTACTGCAGCCGATAGGAAGAGACTGAACAAACTGATTAAGAAAGCTAGCTCTGTCCTGGGGCAGCGCCTTGATCCGATGGAGGAGATAGGAGAGAGAAGGACGGTGGCTAAACTGTCATCTCTGCTGGAGTCCGAGTTCCACCCTATGCAGGACATACTGAATGCACTGAGGAGCTCATTTAGCAGCAGACTACATCATCCCAGGTGCACAACCGAGAGGTTTCGTAGGTCCTTCCTACCAACGGCTGTCAGACTGTACAACCTAAGCAGGGCTGCTCGCAGAGATAGCAAAAAGACGTAACAAACTAATAGTTTTTTGAATGCAAAAGATGCAATAGACTTACACAATGGTCCCCTCCGGCATACAACTAGGAACATACCGGTCGCTATGGAGGGTGAGAATATGTATGGGCACATAATCATACCATGTAGGATAACTAAGTAGACGGTTATGCTGTTTCATTCCATCTAGCAACAATGCTCTGCACTGTGTGTGTTTATATATTTGCATATTTATTCCATCTAGCTACAATGCTCAGCACTGGGTGTGTTTATATATTTATATATCTACATATTATTCCATCTAGCTACATTGCTCCGCACTGTGTGTGTTTATATACTTGCATATTTATTCCACCTAGCTGCAATGCTCCGTACTGTGGGTGTTTATATATTTACATATTTATTCCATCTAGCTACAATGCTCTGCACTGTGTGTTCATATATTCATATATTTATTCCATCCAGCTACAATGCTCTGCACTGTGTGTCTGTGTGTGTGTGTATATATATATATTTTATAGTAATACGTACATATGTTTATTAGCTGCTCTTGCTTGCTTGTTTTTTTTCTTGCCTTCTGATTGTTGCTCTGAGTGTTGCTATCCCTGTGCTGTTGCAATCCTGGAATTTCCCCGTTGTGGGACTAATAAAGGCTTATCTTATCTTATAGCGGCTTTATTTACCTTTTCTGGAGCCAGTTGAGAGTTTCCTTGGCTGTGTGTTTGGGATCATTGTCTTGCTGAAATGTCCGCCCTCATTTCATCTTCAGCATATTAGCAGATGGCAACAGGTTCTTATCAAGGATGTCTCTGTATATTTGTCCATTCATCTTTCCTCCAATTATATGAAGTCTGCCTGTACCATGTGCTGAAAAACACCCCCACACCATGATGGGATGTGCAATGCCATTTCTCCTCTAAACATGCTGTGTGTTGTGGCATCCAAAAAGTTCAATTTTGGTCTCATCTGACCAAACTATATTCTCCCAGTGTTTTATTGGCTTGCCCAAATGTTGTGCAGCAAACTTTAAATGCGCTTCAACATGCTTTTTCTTCAGCAATGGAGTTTTGCGAAGTGAGTGGGCATAAAGTCCATGTCGGTTGAGTGCATTACTTATTGTTTTCTTTGAAACAGCAGTACCTGCCAACTCCAGGTCTTTCGGGAGCTCTCCTTAGTGGTCTTTGGCTCTTGGATAACTCTTCTGATAATTTTTTTGACTCCTCTGTCAGAAATCTTGTGAGGAGCTCTTGGTCGTGACAGGTTTATTGTCAGGAGCCGAGCCGGCTTGGTTTCCCCCGGCTCGGTCCTGGCCTCTCTGTGGGTAAGGTGCCATGTTGTATGTATGTTAGTATGTATTTCTGTGTGCTTTGCCGTACCCATAGCCACTGCTTTCTGGCCGACAGCGGTGAGAAAGCCTCTTGGGCTCACGCTGTTGTGAGCGCTGTCTACCTGTCTGCCGGTCCGACCCTGCTCCCTCTCTATTACTGTCAGCTGTTCCCACTCCCGTTTGCCATCTCCCCGCTCCTTGCCCAGGTGCAACCAATTTACAATCCCCAGCAATGTGTGTACTTTAGGAGCCTTTTGCCAGTCACGCATTGCTGGGTCATTGTACTAGACACGCGGTCGTTAATCGCTGGGTGTTAGTCAATGTCATTTAAAGACTGTGTTCCACTTGGTGCTCCGTTTGGACTTACTCGGACAGCTCCGGTCCTGTGAGTATAATCTGTGCGTGTTTTCCCCGGTATCCTCAACTTAGACTGTCGAGCGTCCTGGAGAACTCCTCGAGCCATTGTGGAATGTATGCATTGGAACTGTTTGTCAGTTTTGGTGTTTAATAAATGTGTGTGTGGTGAACCCAGCGCGTAAATCCTCATCCTTTTACCCCTCCTCCGTGCGCCATGGAAAAGCACATGGGGAGTCCATGACAGAATGACCCAGCCCGAATAAAAGGATTTAGCTGGTTACACCCACACATCACTTTTTCTTAGTGAACTGTTTTTCTAGACTAACCTGTTTCTGGAAAGTGTTATGCCCTGGTCTCGCCGAGGAAGAGGAATGGCAGCGGGGTTTCCCATAGTGGAGGAGGGATGGGCTGCCGAGTTCATCCGGGGCTTTGTGAATGAAGCCCTCGCAGCCCGGGGACCGAAGAAGATGTGGAAAGCCTGGACGGAGCAGTAGGGATCTTGGAGGCACATCCCGGGTTATGGAACTACCCACAGTTTGCCGACCTGCTCTCCACAGTCTGCTCATTCCAGCGCTCTTTGCCTGGTCTGGCGTTCCCCACGACGTCGAGACGGAGGTCCGGTAATCTGCAAACCGTCAGCCCCCGTGACGCTTTGCCCGACCCTCCTCTCACTCCAGCACGGTCTGCACCAGAGAACAAGAGACGCTGTCTCTTGTTCTCTGGTGCCCCCCTCGTTGTCAGCTGCCATCATCCACCCAGCTGCGGCAAGGCTAGACAGGGCCACCTCAGGAACTCCCACCTCCGTGGCCAGGGAGACGGATCCTCCACCACCCGTTGAAGAGGGCCATATCACTGTGGACACAGAGTGGGATGACAGCCTGTCAGCTGCAGCAGTCAACATCAAAGACTGGGATGACAGTCAAGTGTTTTTTCATTCAACTCATTTTGATAATAATAAACCTTGTCTTTCTCCCAAGGGAGGGGCCCAGTTACAGCAGTCCGCTGGGCTCCTCCCTCCAGCTGCAGCTTATAACTCTTTTCCTACCCCCTCTGTGTCTCCTCAGTATTCTCCTGAGCATCTGTCAGTCCTGGACCAGAGCCGTTGGACGGTGGAGGAGCCGGTGGCTTTGTAGGAACCTGCTCCAGAGCCAGCACAGAGGTGTTTCCCTGCAGTTATGCTGGTGGAGTCCCCTGCGTTGGAGCCACTGCAGGGGAACAAAGGGACTGCTAACACCATCTCGCCAGCTGCGGAGTCATCCGCAGTGGACTGGGAGCCTGAGCTGGACCTTCTTGAGGCAAGGCCCAAGGGTTCATCATCAGGATCAACGGAGTCCTGGACAGTGGTGGAGCTCGAGCTCAGGCAAGTTTACTCTCTTGTTTTTCTGATAGCAGTATTAGAGAGATCTTGTCTGGCTCTGGGTGAGGAGAGTCAGGCACAGTGCGCAGTTGTGTCTGAACTTCCCTCGCCAGGCTCCGCCGCTGCCTGCGACCCTAACGACCCTGTTTCTTCTCCCGCTCCTGAGCTATCTTCTAGGGTCACCAGAGAGGAACAACCATCTCCAGGGGTCCTCGTGGAACCGGTCTCACCACCTGATGACGTCACGGGTCCAGCTCCCCTGATGTCCGAGGTCGTTGTGTGGTCCCCTCTGCAGGCCGTGTTGCCATGGGTGCAGCGGGCTGGCTTTGGACCCTCATGGGGGCTGTGCCCCAGGATCAGCCTGACATGGGTGCTGCGCTCCTGCTCAGACCCATCATGGATGCCCCGCTCCAGCGCGGGGTCCACTGAGGGTGCAGCATTGGCCCGGTCAGGGTTCACCGTGGGTGCAGCTTTGGCCCAATTGGGGTCCACCATGGGTGCTGCCGAGCCTCAGCCGGGGGTCACCGTGGGTGCTGCTGAGCCTCAGCCAGAGGTCACCGTGGGTGCAGCGCTGGCCCGGTCAGGGTCCACTGCAGGTGCAGCAAGGCTCCTGCTGGAGTCCACCACGGGTGCAGCCCTGGTCAAGCCAGGTCCCGCTGCGAGTGCTACGAAGCCCCTGGTTGGGACCACCGCGGGGGTCACTCCTTCCCGGGTCAAGGTCGTCGGGGCTGCAGCTGGCCAGCTTGAAGACGCCGGGGCCTACACTTCTCCGCTGAACGCCATCTTGGACCTTTTTGCTCCTCTCCGGTCTTGGTGCCTTTACGGGGGGATGGGGGGGGGCGTTGGAAGTATTGACTCCCCGGGTCTGGTGGCCCATGTTTTCTGGCAGACTGCCGGATTCCGTCCACCAGACCTTCTGCTAGGCCTGGGACTCTGAGCAGCCTCCTGAGCCCCAACACCCGTGGACTTGGGGGGGGGGGGGTAATTGTGGTCCCTGGGCGGGGTGTTGTGTTCCCACCTTTCCTGTTCCCCCTACCTCCCACCCGGGTTCGTGTTGTTTGTTCCTGTTGGGGAGGAGGGTCTGGGATGTTGCTTTGGGTGTCTGGGAATCCACCCCTTAAAGGGAGGGCCCTGTCAGGAGCCGAGCCGGCTTAGTTTCCCCTGGCTCGGTCCTGGCCTCTCTGTGGGTAAGGTGCCACGTTGTATGTATGTTAGTCTGTATTTCTGTGTGCTTTGCCGTACCCACAGCCACTGCTTTCTGGCCGACAGCAGCGAGAAAGCCTCTTGGGCTCACATTGGTGTGAGCACTGTCTACCTGTCTGCCGGTCCGACCCCGCCCCCTCTCTATTACTGTCAGCTGTTCCCACTCCCGTTTGCCATCTCCCCGCTCCTCGCCCAGGTGCGACCAATTTACAATCCCCAGCAATGTGTGTACTTTAGGAGCCTTTTGCCAGTCACGCATTGCTGGGTCACTGTACTAGACATGCAGTCGTTAATCGCTGGGTGTTAGTCAACGTCATTTAAGGACTGTGTTCCACTTGGTGCTCTGTTTGGACTTACTCGGACAGCTCCGGTCCTGTGAGTATAATCTGTGCGTGTTTTCCCCGGTATCCTCACCTTAGACTGTCGAGCGTCCTGGAGGACTCCTCGAGCCATTGTGGAATGTATGCATTGGAACTGTTTGTCAGTTCCGGTGTTTAATAAATGTGTGTGTGGTGAACCCAGCGTGTAAATCCTCATCCTTTCATCCCTCCTCCGTGCGCCGTGGAAAAGCGCATGGGGAGTTCATGACATTAATGGTAAAATTAAGTTCTTTCCACTTCCGAATGATGGCTCCAACAATGCTCACTGGAACATTCAGCAGTTTAGAAATGGGCCTGTAACCAATGACATCATTATGTTTTGCAACAATAAAGTTGTGAAGGTCTAGAGAAAGCGCTTTGCTTCTACCCATCATGAGTTCTTTGTGGTGTGACAATCTGATATTTACAGACCTTTTTAAAGGCTATCAGTCAGCTTAACCAGCTAAAATTAATTTGCACTGATGGGGGATGGTTACGGCTTCCTAATTTCTGATAAACTTCTGCTGGTTGCTTGGCTTTCTATGCCTTTTTGCACCTCTATTTCTTTGTGTGTTCAATACTTATTCCCTGTGTTATTCCACTTTATTAAATATAACTTGTTTTGTGAACACAGTTGCCTTGATTTCTTTGTATGTATGGATTACTTGGGTTGTTACTGATATCCGGTGAAAATCTCAGGTCAATGGCTCCATCAGAAATATGTTTAATAAGAAAAATGTTGATGTGTTCACTACTTATTTTCCCCGCTGTATATAGCAGTCATTGAATAGTAATTGTGGTGCCGACTCATGTGAAAAGTGGCCAACACCAGAGACGGAGGAAGTCTAACCGGAGCTCTGGAATGGATCTCTAGGGAGGAGTGTAGGCGGCAATCTGGCAGAACGCTAATTTGACCAAAGGGAAGCCTTTCTATTCTCTCCTCATTTTCCTGGAGCTGTTAGAATTCTCATCTGACATCATGCAGATTCTCAGACTTTTAATATCTCTGAGCTATCTTCTTTTGTAGAGAAACAATGCCCCCCCCCCAATCCAGCCGCCCCCATCATAATAGAGTTGCATACAAATTAATTGCAAGGCACTAAATGTGCATCTTCAAAGATCTATTCCCAGAGTTGAAAATGTAAAAAAAAAAAAAAAAAAAAAAAAAAAATAGCTGCCTGTTGAATAAATTATATAAGGACCAGTGAGGAAAATGGAAAAATGATGTTGGAGTACACCCTAGACAATAGTTCTTTGTTTCTGTTAGAGCTGTGGGAACTAAAACATATAATGAAGTTAAACTCCTGAATGGTCACATGGTTTTATGCATACATGATTTAGGACAGGGGTCTACGATGCGGTGATGCTGACAAAAAAAAACATTTATAAGAAATAAAGTACTGTATATGATAGGGTGCCAAGAGAGGGAACTACTATAGTATTGTATGAGGAACTCAGGAATGCTAGAGAAGTATGTGAGGGCGGTGCAGGACATGCAGTGAGGTGTGCTATAGCAGTGACAGATGGATTCACTACACACAAAGCCTTTTCTGACTATACGTAAACCAGACTACACAAATGAATCACAGCCTCCAAGCTGCAAGTTCACCCTCAACATTTTTTGAGTGGAGAATTAAAATTACCTTCAAGTTTTTTTCTCATACATTTGCAACATTTTTCTCTTAAAATTGCAGTTTTTATCATAAATGTTCAACTTTTTTTTTCCTTGCAAAATTTGTTACTTTTTTCTCATGAATGTGCAACTTTTTTCTTATAAGTTTACAGAGCTCATATGGATCCCTACACATCTGGGTTATCTAGACTAGTGGTCCCAAACATGTGGGCTGCGACCCACCAATGGTGCTTGGTAGTGGGTCACTGAGAGCCACGGAGCAGAGAAAAAAATAAATCCTTTATTTTGTTGCTCTGTATTGAGTATTGAAGTGTTTTATTTAAAAATTTCCCAGATATTCTCTTCCTGCCTGACTTCCAGCCTGTGGTGGTTGCCTGGTCTTGACACATAACTATTTCAGTAGTTAATAATGAAGCTAGCTAGCCAAAATGAATAAAAACAGTCATCATTAGAGAGTCTGAGCGTTACTTTCCAGATTGCAAAGGAGTCTATCCATGACCCATTTACGGGCATGCCACATTGATGTTTGTCTGATTTGCTTTTATGTCGACATATTACATTCATCTTAACACCCCACCTTCCCCACTCTGCCCCACTGAGTTGCGAAAAAAAAATTTACGTGTTACTGGTCTGTGAGGCAAAAAAGGATGGGGACCACTGAATTCTAGTTAATGACTGAGGAACTGAGAACACTAACTGTTGAAGCTTTACAGGTGGAATTCTTTCCCATTCTTGCTTGATGTACGACTTCAGTTGCTCAACAGTCCAGGGTCTCCATTGTCATATTTTGCACTTCATAATGCACCACACAATGGGAGACAGGTCTGGACTGCAGAAAGATCAGTCTATTACCCGCACTCTTTCACTACAAAGCAACGCTGTACAGAATGTGGTTTGGCATTGTCTTGCTGACATAAGCAGGGACGTCCCTGAAAAACACATTGCTTGGATGGCAGTATATTTGCTCCAAAACCTGTATGTTCCGTTCAGCATTAATGGTGTCTTCACAGATGTGCAAATTACCTATGCCATGGGCACTAACACACCCCCATACATCACAGATGCTTGCTTTTGCACTTTGTGCTGATAATAATCTTAATGGACTTTTTCCTCTTTAGCCTATAGGACACAATGTCCACGATTTCCAAAAACAATTTGAAACGTGGACTCGTCAGACCTCAGCACACTTTTCCACTTTCCATCTCAGGTGAGCTTGGGCCGAAAGCCACTGGAGGTGTTTCTAGGTGTTGTTGATATATGGCTTTGGCTTTGCATGGTAGAGGTTTAACTTGCAATTGTAGATGTAGCGACAAACTGTGTTAACTGACAATGGTTTTCTGAAGTGTTCCTGAGCCCACATGGTAATGTCACCTGAGGGATCGAAGGTCATGGGCATTCAATGTTGGCTTTCAGCCTTGCTGCTTACGTGCAGAAATTTCTCCACATTCTCTGAGTCTTTTGATGATATTATGAACTGTAGATGATGGAATTCCTGAACTCTTTGCAGTTCTACATTGAGAAATGTTCTTAAGCTGTTGGACTGTTTGCCCACGCAGTTGTTCAAAAAGTATTTAGTGTCAAGTTGTGGGTTGAGCTCATGCCCTGGCCTTGTTTTGTAATTTACTAGTGCATTGCCCATAGAACGGAAGTATTCCTGTCTGAAACAGTTATCCCAATTAGGCTTTACAGGTCCAAATGTAAGCTGTGTTTGAAAATGGAATGCAAAGAGGTGTAGGCTATATGTCAGCAATCACATGTTAGTCTTTGACAAATATAAAAGGGAGTAAATGGCAATAAGATTTATTTGATTGTGTGAAAATTAATTACAGAATACCTAAATTATGAAAATGAATGGGACATCAGATATTAGTGACTCTTTCAGATTCCTTGTTTATTTGTTTGTCAGATCACTTATTTGTGTGATCTTTTATCACTTATATTCAAGATAATAGTGTATCTTGCACTTTGGGGAATGGGAGTTGTTCAGTCATCATTATGATTATTTTAGTTTATATCACTGTTCAGTGATGGAGTTAAGTGAAATATTGAATTTCTTCTGTGTATCATCAATAAACTCATGCAGTACTATAACAGGACATGTTTACAAATATTAGAGACCCATTGTAGTGCATCATTTTATATTTTAGCAATATTTTATTATTAAAATTTTTTTTTAAAACTGTAATCAACTGAATTAACTACAAAACACCCAACATTATTATACACAACAGACGGACACATTTGACTGCAACCGTTGCATCAGTGTTGCCCATTTGTCAGTAAATATTTAACTAAAAATGATTTATTTAGTTATTTGGGCGTTTGTGTCCTGCGTTTGGTCTTTAAGTCATTCTGGTCATTCCGCTCCACAATCATAGCGGTATTATTATTAAGTTTTTAACTTTTAGATACTCACACGGGAGGGGAGACTCACAGTCCTGCATAGTACAGTGGTACCACACGAGTGAAGCAGAAGCAGGGACTCCCATCTACCACTGACTGTGCAGGCTGGGCGTGCCTCCCCGCAAAGGACCATGATATGCCCGGTTGGGCCACTGCTTCTCCCAGCATGTTCTGTGTTGATACACCGGTGTTCTTTGTCAGACCCAGGTCCCCGATGATGCTCTGCACAGTCTGCTCATGCACCTCATGTTCTCCACATATCCCAACTTATCCTTTAGACCTACGCAATCACGGCAGCTTTATGGTATAATTTTTTAAGCATTAAATCTTCAGTATTATCTTTTTCTAGTCAAATTTGTCGCTTTCGCTTCCTTGTTTTGCTCATGGTGCGCTGTGGTTACTGATGCTGTGATGTCGCATATCATCCAATCAGTATGGAGTCAATGCAAAACCCTGTCCACAACTCTAGAAGCCAGACCATGAGGAGAGAGTGATGATTAAACTTTTATTGATAAAAATTACATATCTTAACTAAACAACTCCATACTCTGTGATGCACACCCTCATAACTTCAGCAAAGCACGTATAAAATTTTAGGTCAGTCTGATGAACGGTTCAAGAGATATGCATGAAACAGACACACAGACACACACATAGACAGACACACACACAAACATTCCGTGCATTTAGAGATAGATATTTTCTTGTTACCAGAACATGAGTCTCAGCTCACATCCTTGCCTTTAGTTCACTTTTGGGGATTTTCTGATTTATCATTATTTTTATTTATTCATTTTTTTTGTCCTTTGGCTGCTCCCTTTCAGGGTCATCACAGCACATCATCAGCTGATATATCGCGATGATCTGCATGCTGATTTGGCAAGGATTTTTACGCCGGATGCCCTTCTTGACACAACCCTGCCCATTGATCCAAGCTTGGGACTGTCACAGGGAGTACACTGGCTTGTGCACCCCCTGTGGCTGGGTATTTATCATTACTATTACTAGTGCATTGCCCGTAGAATGCAAGTATTCCTGTCTGAAACAGGTATCCCAATTAGGCTTTCCAGGCCCAAATATAGGCTGTGTTTGAAAGTGGAATACAAAGAGGTGTAGGCTATACGTATGTCGGCAATCACACATGTTAGACTTTGACAAATATAAAAGGGAGTAAATGGCACGAAGATTGATTATTTGATTGTGTGAATATTAATTACAGAACACATAAATATTGAAAATGAATGGGACATCCAATATTAGCAACTGTTTCAGATTCCTTGTTTATTTGTTTGTCAGATCACTTATTTGTGTGATCTTTTATCACATCTTATATTCAAGATAATAGTGTATCTTGCACTTTGGGGAATGGGAGTTGTCCAATCATCATAATAATTATTTTAGTTTATATCACTGATCAGTGATGGAGTTCAGTGTAATATTGAATCTCTTCTGTGTATAATCAATAAACTCATGTAGTACTATAACAGGACACATTTACAAATATTTGAGACCCATTGTAGTGCATCATTTTATATTTTAGCAATATTTTGTTATTAAAAGTTTTTTTTAAAACTGTAATCAACTGAATTAACTACAAAACACCCAACATTATTATACACAGCAGAAAGACCTGCTTGATTGCAACCGTTGCATCAGTGTTGCCCATTTGTCAGTAAATATTTAACTAAAAATGATTTATTTCATTATTTGGGTGTTTTTGTGTCCTGTGTTTGGTCATTAAGTCATTCCGGCCATTCTGCTCCACAATCATGGTGATATTATTATTAAGTTTTTAATTTTTAGATATTCATGCGGGGGGGGGGGGGACTCGCGGTCCTGCAAAGTACAGTGGTACACACGGGTGAAGCAGAAGCAGGGACTCCCATCTACTACTGACCGGGCAGGCTGGGCATGCCTCCCTGCGAAGGACCGTGGTATGCCCGGTCGGGCCGCTGCTTCTCCCGGCATGTTCTGTGTTGATACAACGGTGGTCTTTGTCAGACCCAGGTCCCCGCTGATGCTCCAACCAGTCTGCTCACGCACCTCATGTTCTCCACATATGCCAAATTATCCTTTAGATCTATGCAATCACAGCAACTTTATGGTATAATTTTTTAAGCATTAAATCTTCAATATTATCTTTTTCTAGTCAGATTTGTTGCTTTTCGCTTCCTTGTTTTGCTCACGGTGTGCTGTGGTTACTGATGCTGTGATATCACGTATTAGCCAATCAGTACGGAGTCAGTACAAAACCCCACCCACACCTCTAGAAGCCAGAGCATGAGGAGAGAGCTATGACTAAACTTTTATTGATAAAAATTATATATTTTGACTGAACAGCTCCAATACTCTGGGATGCACACCCTCGTAACCTCAGCAAAACACATATAAAATCTTAGGTCAGTCTGACAAACGGTTCAAGAGATATAGATAGATTGATGTACTTTACTGATCCCAAACTATGAAATTGCAGGGAAACAGACACACATAGACACACACAGACACACAGACAGAGATTCCGTCTATTTACAGATAGATTAATATTATCATGTTCTTGTTTTATGCATCCATGCCTTGTCCTTAGTTTCTGGTTTCATATTATTATTATTATTATTATTACTATTCCTGTCTTAGCCTTAGTCCGTTATGGTCATCCTTAGTATTATCATTATCACCATGGTTACATGTTGTAGTTTATTCCTGTCATTATTTCAGTTTGGGCTTTTATTTTCACAGTGCCTTTTGTTTACTTCCATTTTCACCTAGCTTGTTTCATGTCTTGTTAAGTTCTTGATTATTCATGGCTGTTTATGATTTTGTTAATTATCTTTGCTTTATTTAAGGGACAGAGCTCCATAGCTCGAGGGACGTCCTTAAGTCATTTGGTGCAATGCCACACTTCTGTTTCTGCCAGTAACCCGAGCCCATGCATTTTTGTCTTCTGTAATCCTACTGAGCCTGTCTCTGTTTAGCTTTTTATTTCCAGCTCACGAGCTGCATCTTTATTTTGTGTTTCCCATAAATCTTGCAAACCGCCAGTCCAGCATTTGGGTCTTATATCCTGGGCTCCAGGGGAGCGCAACACTTTCACAGTAGGACGTTGCCAGTGAAGACCCAGCAGACTTTGTTTGCTCGGAGCTATGGCAGGTTGTGTGCTGCTGTCCCAGGGAGGAATTTAAAGCCATGAACCGGCTGAAGGACCTGGTCACTGCGGCATGCAGCTGCAGCGATCAGGAGAGTGACTGCCAGCTCTGGACAGCAGCAGCCCTGGAGCTGGAGGGCATGCCATGTCTGGGAGTGTTTCCTTGGGTATGGGAGCTACCCATCTACTGTGCTCAGTGGCCCGCCTCTCTGCCTGGAACTTGGGAGGATAGGTGAAAGGAACATCGCCCTGTTCCTCCTGGCACACCATCTTAGCTCCAGCACCATCCCCCATAGCTTACCGCCAGACGAGCTCCATAGCTATCCAGAGGGACTTGCCTGGCTCTTCAGCGGCAGCATAGTGGGACACAAGGCAAGTACCTTTTCATTTTTTTACACCTATGAATGAAAGGTCTTGTCTTGTTCCCAGTGGTGGGGCTCAGCAGCAGCCACCCACTGCCGCTGAGTCCTCGCCACCTGGCTCTGTTGTAACATCTGTTGCCATTCCATCATTCTCACCTGCCTCTCCTCTCTCCCAAACCCTTCGCCGGAGGAACTGACCCGCTGCAGGGAGCAGCAGGACCTCATCAGGCAGCTGGGAGAGTACTACAAGCTCTGCTTTCGGAGAGATGGCTGGCAGGACTTGACATGGGTGAAGGCACACCTGCTGGTGGCGGCTAACTCATATCTGAGGGAGGACATTCCAGCCTTCCTCAATGAATTTGACCTCTCCAGGGAATTCTCCATCATGCCAGAGGTGGAAGATCCTTCAATTCCCGGCTCATCAGAGACAGGAGTCTCCTCTTCAGTCACTGCTCTCCACCTAACCTCCACACCACTGACGTCTGCTCCTGTGGTTGGTGCACCCCAGCCATCAGCTCAAGAGTTCAGCACGGTTCCATCTGTCATCCAAGAGTTCGAGCAGTCCGCTCCACCCATCGTCCAAGAGGTCGAACAGTCTGCTCCACCCATCATCCAAGAGGTTGAACAGTCTGCTCCATCCATCACTCAAGAAGTCGGGGGACCTCGACCTGTCATTCTAGAGGTCAAGGGACCTCCACCCTTCATCCAAGGGGTCGAGCAGTCTGCGCCACCTGGGCCATCCAACCTGTCCACGCCACCTTCGCCACCTGGGGTTGCGGGTCCTCAGCTGCAATTAGCCCCTGCGCTGAAGGCCCCTCAGGTACTGTCCCCAGAGCAAAAAGCTCCTATATTGGTATCTCTAGAGGTAAAAACTCCTATATTGGTATCTCCAAAGCTAAAAACTCCAATGTTGCTGTCTCCAGAGCAAAGAGCTCCTTTGTGGTTTCCAGCGCAAAAGGCTCCCTTGCCATCTCCTGAGTTTAGAAGTTCTATGTTGTCATCTCCTGAGTTTAAAGGTTCCATGTTGTCATCCGCTGAGTTTAAAGGTTCCATATTGTCCTAACCTGAGTTTAAAATTTCCATGTTGTTATTTCCTGAGTTTAAAGTTTCCATGTTGTTATTATCTCCTGAGTTTAAAGTGTCTGTGTTATTTCCTGAGCCAAAAGCTCCTGTGTTCTCTCCAGAACAGAAAGCTTCTATGTTTTCTCAAGGGCAAAATGCTCCTATGTTACCTTCTGAGCAAAGAGCTCCTGTATTGTTTTCTCTAGAGTTTAGAGCTCCTACATTGTTTTTCCCAGAGCAAAGAGCTCCTACATTGTTTGCCCCAGAGCAAAGAGCTCCTACATTGTTTACCCCAGAGCAAAGAGCTCCTACATTGTTTGCCCCAGAGCAAAGAGCGCCTACATTGTTTGCCCCAGAGCAAAGAGCGCCTACTTTGTTTTCTCCAGAGCAAAGTGCTCCTACTTTGTTTTCTCCAGAGCAAAGGGCTCCTACTTTGTTTTCTCCAGAGCAAAAAGCTCTTACATTATTTTCTCCAGAGCAAGGAGTTCCCAAGTTGTTTTTGCCTGAGTTTAAAACTCCTATGTTGTCATTATCTCCTGAGGTTGAAGTACCTGTGTTGTCATTATCTCCTGAGGTTAAAGCTCCTGTGTCCTCTCCTGATAATGCACCTGTAAGCTGGTTGCCACCCGCCAATCAAATCTAAAAGAAGAAGAAGATCCCCATGCCATTAATTCCTGGGGTTAAGGCTCCTATGTTATCTCTTGATCAGGAAGTTCCTATGTTGTCACCTCCTGAGCACAAAATTTCTATATGTTAGCTCCTGTGTTAAAAGCTCCTGAGGTCAATGCCCCAACAGTGCCATGTTCATCCGTCTGGTGGCCCTCGGACTTTGGTAGGCCATCTGACGTGCCATGTTCATCCGTCTGGTGGCCCTTGGACTTTGGTAGGCCACCCGACGTACCATCTTAATCCATCTGGTGGCCCTTGGACTTTAGTAAGCCACTCAACGCACCGTGTGCACCTGTCTGGTGGTCCTTGGACTTTGGCAGGCCACCCAATCTGTCCTGTACTCTGGCCCGGTGGGCTATGGACTTGGACAGACCATCTGACCCATTTTGGGGCTTTGGACTTTGTTTTGCCTACGAATTGTATTCTTGTTTAGAACTCTGTGGGGGGGAAAGGACTTGGTGTCAGCTTGCCTGGCCTTGTATCCCCACCACCCACCCTGGGAATGTATTTTGTGTTTGTTGTTGTTATTTGTATTAGGGTCATCTGGAAGCTGCCCCTTAAGAGGGAGATAGTATCACGGCGTGGGTTGAGCTCATGTCCTCATTTTGTTTTGTAATTTATGTCTTGTTACTAGGACATGAGTCTCAGCTCATGTCCTTGCCTTTAGTTTGCTTTTGGGGATTTTCTGTATTTATCATTATTATTAGTAGTATTATCATGCTCTTGTTTTATGTATCCATGCCTTGTCCTTAGTTTCTGGTTTCATATTATTATTATTACTATTCCTGTCTTAGCCTTAGTCCATTATGGTCATACTTAGTATTATTATTATTATCACCATGGTTACGTCTTGTAGTTTATTCCTGTCATTCTTTCAGTTTGGGCTTTTTTTTTGACAGCACCTTTTGTTTACTTCCATTTTCACCTAGCTTGTTTTATGTCTTGTTAAGTTCTTGATTATTCGTGGATGTTTATGATTTTGTTAATTATCTTTGCTTTATTTAAGGGACGCTACCCCGTAGCTCGGGGCGATGTCCTTAAATCATTTGGCATGATGCCACGCTTCTGTTTCTGCCAGTAACCCGAGCCCTACATTTTCATCTTTTGCAACACTGCCGAGCCTGTCGCTGTTTAGCTTTTCAGTTCCAGCTCACGAGCTTCATCTTTATTTTGTGTTTCCAATAAATCCTGCAAGCCGCCAGTCCAGCATCTGGGTCTTATATCCTGTGCTCTGGGGGAGCGCAGCACTTTGACAGTGAAGCTCACTCCATCCTTGCTTGTGAATGACTGAGCCTTTCAAAGATGCACCTTCTATACCCAATCATGACACTCACCTGTTTACAATTAACCTGTTCACGTGTAGGATGCTGCAAAAAAGGTGTTTTTTGAGCATTCCTCAATTTCCCCAGTCTTTTGTTGCCTGGTCCCAGCTTTTTTGGAACATGTTACAGGCATCAAATTCAAAAGGAGTGAATATTTGCAAAAACAAAAAAAAAGTTTTCTCAGTTTGAACATTATGTATCTTGTCGTTGTAGTGTGTTCAATTGAATATAGGTTGAAAATGATTTGCAAATCATTGTATTCTGTTTTTATTAACATTTTACATAACATCCCAACATTGAAATTGGGGTTTGTATTTTAAAGAGGTGGAACTATTCTCCACTACAGAAATAGGGGACTCCCAAACCGGAGTGGTGGCTCAGTTGGTAGAGCATCCGCCCCACACCCGGGAGGCAGGGGTTCAAATCCCGGCCGGGTCATACCAAAGACCATATAAAAATGGTGCTTTCTGCCTTCTAGCGTGGTGCTCCGCATAATGGAATGGGGAAAGTAAAGTTACACACAGAGCTACCAGAGGACTGACCCCCCACTGTAGCTTTCACTACTTACAGTAGCTGTGTGGCCTAGGGTCAGAGAAACGGAGATAGGCGCCGCCCATATGCACCAACTTGGTGCGAAGGGATTAACTAACTAACTAACTAACAAACACAATCTTGTATAGGGCAGCCCTGAGTACACAGATGCTGCAGTAACAGTACCTACCCCGTTGTCATGCAAATCCAGGACACTGAGTTTGGACAGGTTTTCCAGGCAGCAGATTTGAAGGATTCTGGGAAGCATAAGGTGACAGAAACAGAATAATAAATACAAGGTGAAGTCTGCTGATAATATAATTTGTCAAAAATAGTGTTTTAGATTATACCGGTGCAGCTAAAAAAATAAATACAGTGGATATAAAAAGTCTACACACCACTGTTCAAATGCCAGGTTTTTGTGATGTAAAAAATGAGATCAAGATAAATCATTTCAAAACTTTTTCCACCATTAATGTGACCTATAACCTGTACAACCTGATTGAAAAACAAAATGAAATCTTTTAAGGGGAAAAATAAAACATAAAAAACTTACAACAACCTGGTTGCATAAATATACACATCCTGTTATAACTGGGGATGTGGCTGTGTTCAGAATTAAACAACCACATTTAAACTCATGTTAAATGAGAGTCAGCACAGACCTGCCACCATTTAAAGTGCCTCTGATTAACCCCAAATAAAGTTCAGCTGTTCTAGTAGGCTTTTCCTAGAGTACCATTTAAGGGTGTGTCCATATGGATTTGAATCTGACTGCATAACAACACAAATTCAAATTAATCAGCATTTTTTTACACTCCTATAACTATACAAGGTATGAGATACTGGTCTAAAAAGATATGTTCATGTTTTATAGAAAGTAATTCAATTCAATTCAATTCAACAAAAACAAAAACCAAAGTTTAGCTGTGATTTTCATTTTGAGAACAAAACTATGGCTTTGATCTTCATCCTACTGATCCTTTGAAATAATAACAGCACTCAAAGACAAAAAAAAAGAGGAATCATCTATGTGAAGGATTTAATGTTAGCCAATCTATAAAATGCAATACGTAAAAAAATGTTGGCCTCATGAGTAAACCTAATAAAGCTTTTCAGGATTTTGATAAACATTAACTATTCTTAACTTATTTGAATTAACTTATTCTATTTATCTTGTTTTTGTTTCTCTTTAATTTACTTTTTAGTTTACTTTTAAATTCATATGTATTTGTTTTGCAACTTCCTGTAATGCTTTAATGTTTTTTTATGTGAAGCACTTTGAATTGTCTTGTACATGAAATGTACTATACAAATAAACTTGCCTTGCCTTGCCTTAACAAGAAATGCTTGATTTCACATTTCAGGGGACATATTATTTCCATTTTCCACATGTTGACAGTTCCCAAAGGTCCTAATGAAATGTCTGTGACACACTTTAGTCAAAATACCTCAGAGATTAAATACTACAGCACTGTCTTTAACCCAGATTAAACACCTTTCTTCACAAAAGCCCATTTCAGTGCATGCTTCTTGAGCTGCTGATGCGCATTGTCACTGAGATCCATGGTTGTTGCCATAGCTAATGCTAATACTAACTGGTTAGCTCTGCTGTCAAACACATCCTGAGCTAACTAGCGCAAAGCTGGCTGAAAGTGAGAGCGTAACAGCCAAAATAAACAAAATAGCAAGTTACTTTACAGGGTGGCCATGGCCAATATATAAATATATATACGTGTATTTTATTTTTTAAACAGAAATTTTGCAAATTTACAAGAAAAAAACTTCAAAATTAATGAGAAAAAAGTTGCAAATTTATGAGGAAAAAAAATCAGCAAATTTACAAGAAAAAAGTCACAAATTTCTGAGATAAAAGTTGCAAATTTATGAAGAAAAAAACTGCAAATTTACAATTTCAAAACTCATAAATTTACAAGAAAAAAAGTTGCAAATATGCAAGAAAAAAAAATGCAGGTATAGCCAGAAACAGCTCTGGGAGTAGGAGAGACAGTTTGGAGAAGCATACCACACATTCTATAGTATTTGTGTTCCTGTGAGTCCTGTAAGGAAAGCTAACCTGTTCTTTCCCATCATGAGTATCCTGAGTGACCTCAGGTCTTCGATGCCGCTCATATCTGTGATGTGGTTGTCGTGCAGGTTCAGGAAAATCAGCTGCTGCAGATGAGACAGATGCTGAACCTTCCTGATTAGATTGTGCTGAAGGCTGAGAAGCTGAAGCTGCTCCATAAAACCGAGCTTGGGGCATTCATCCAGACGGTGCCTGGAGAGTCAAGGAGGAAATTTACATTTCAGTACCACATGGAATATGATTAAACAACTCCAGGGTTTTAGTATGTGTCCGTGCAACATATTTCCCTGCTAAGTCTGCCAGCAGAAATACAGTATTTTTACTTGTCATAACAATTGCAGGTTGGAGACTTGGGGCGTTATTTAAAGTGATGCTGCTGCTCCCTGGTGGAAATCTCAAGCATTTGTCATTTTCATTTTTACGACAAAACCGCCCCAATATGCTTTTTGATGTTTCCTCAGTATTTCACTCCTGCACAGGATTTCTCCTCTCCCTCAAAAACTAGGGCTACAACTCGGTGTGAAACACCTAGTTTGGATTGGCTGTCCTCTTCGGTGAGGTTATCACATTATCACTTAAAGAGGTCACTGATTGCACTTTTTCCACATTTTAACAGCTCACACGTCTTAATGAAATGCTTGTGACATGTTTTGATGAAAATTCCTTTAATTATTTAAATATGGGAACAAATTTGTCTTTTTGTCTTTTTTTTCCTTTTTCTTTTTTGCAGCCTTTCTGGGAATGACTCATTTTGGTACATGCACACTTTAAAATCACTCAGACTGCATTCTACTCCATGTTATGTACACAAACCTGGTGATGAATGAGGCAACATGAGGTAGCGTCAAACACAGCTTTATTGGTGGTATGAACACAGCAGTTAGACGGCAGGCACCTGGCGTGGGAATCCGGCATAAGAAAGTGTGCCCATGGCAGCCCACCCCATTATATAGGGCAGTGCAGTGACGCGACAGGAAGTCGGCGTCACCACACTGCACTTCACAATAAGTGCTGCCATCACACTCCACCCTTCCTCTTGCATCACTACTGCAATCCTAGCACTTTAGCTAATATTAGCTCAGGTGGAGAGCATGAGCCAACTAAAGTAAATTTAGTAGATAAGCACAGAAACATACATGAATGAATGGCTAAACTGCTAGCTTCAGCTTGCCACCTTTGGTCCCAGCTATAGATAGTACTGCAAGAAAATAAGCTAAAATAACATCTAAGAATGATGTATATGGTCAAGTGTTGTAGATGAACAAGGATTCTGGAAGGGGGGGGGTGAATAGAATCTATAGAAAATAGAGATCAGAACCAGCCGGAGTGACAGTTAAGCTGTCTTTCACCTCCTCCCCGCTGAGGCGAGCTATATCCCAGTTACAACGATCAACTCCGACTGCCTAGCATGCTACTGCTAACAACTCAATGCCAGATGATGCGAGATATGTTATCAAATGTGGATCAGTGAACCAGGTGGAAACAGGGATACCTATTGGGGTGACTGAAACTCAAACATAAAGCGTGCTTCGTGTGAGTTTCCTTGTACCACTGTTAGCTCTTAAGCTAACATCTTTGACTCCCCGTCTGCCTACATGACAAGTTAGGCTGGTCAATAATAGAGCAAGGGGCAGGTATCAAGGCTGATGGCGTTTTGGTGACATTTCCCATTTCTTGGCATACAGGAAAACACCCGGAAGAGTGAAAACAGCTTGGAGAGAAAAACTCTGCAACTTTCCTGCAATTTGGGCCAATCCTCATCAACTTCCACTAATTTCACCAATCAAATTTGTCTATGAGTGGCGCTCAAACGTTCAGTCTAACCAACCAAATGCATCGCTGCATTGCACTCACTTCCGTGTTTACAGTGAGTATTAACGGAACACATCAGCAAAAACAGAGTGTGTGATTTAAAAAAACACTCACCTGCGAGGTTTCCAACACCGTCCCTTCCTCTGTTCTTCCCCAGCCTGCCAGTGGACGTCTCACCACGTCCATCCTGACCACGTGTACGATGTGCTGGGTTTGTATTGAAAAACTTCCGCCTGCCCCAAAAGCACCCCGTCGCGGGAGTGCGCGTGAGGAGAGACACCATAAAACCACAAACCAACAAGCAACTCTAATACTACAGCCAGTGTTTGATCATTTTATTCATCTTTAGAGGTAAAATCATTACAACATCTTGTCAATGAGCTTTAAAACTGTAACTCTCCGGTCTGGACTGACAAATGCCCCCTTCCCTCCCCCTGTAAATGAAAGATGAGTGCCTGATGAGATAGGTGTGTGTCAAGATAGACAGGTAGGAGTTAGGCACGGAAAGAGAGAGAATATTGTCTGTAATTTTTCTGGGGGGGGAAACACAGACTCCGAGAGACAATACAGAGCAAAAGAATTGGGGTTGGGGTGTGGGATGAACTGAGGCTCATTGGCAATTAAAGCAGTGCGTATGCCATAGCACAGCCTGGTTTGGGGAGAGCTACTTCCCCATGTGTAGAAAGGTACTGCAGTGATTAAACTCTGAGGTGTTCTGACCAAAGCATGTCACAGACATTTCATTAACACCTCTGAGAGCTGTGTCAACAGGCAACAAAAAAAAAGGGCTCTTTAAAGTGTTGTTAAAACTTAGTGGCATACAAGAGAGACTGAAAGAAGTTGTAACTTTCAGTGACTTTACATCAGTTGGTAGAAAATGTTTTTCAGGTCATACTAGAATACCTGTCCAAGTCAACTCGCCGAAAACTGGAAACCGAGAGTAACTGAGTAGTCGGACAGTCAAGGCCACACCCCACACAACCACCTGAAACGGGCACAAACCAAGTTCAGGATTGACACAATATCCAAGTGAATTATATGGGAATTAATGCTGGATGGCTTGCATACACCAATTCTTTTCTGTTGACATATTTACCTGCTGGCTGGGGAATTTTTACAGCATTATGACAGAAAGTGGCCCCAGCACTGTTGGTTGGTCTCCTTGGTTTGCCTTTATGTTGTGCACCATGTGAAACTGCAGGTGGACGTCCTAGTCGGGCAGTAAAGTGTGGATAGTCACTGGTATAAGGTGTCTGGACAACTCTTCTGCCTGCATGCACCCTGTTTTCTACCGATAAGGTGGTAGAGTGGCACGGGAAGAAAACAGGATGACATGAGCCAGAAGTCTGCAAAAGTTCTTCCAAATTGCTCTTTAACAGAACTGCTGCAGGCAATTCTTAATTTATATAGGTGATGCTGAATCACACAGACCCATGCTGATGGATGAGTGAGTAAAAGACTGAATGGAGTGAGCCAAACATACCTGGAAACGTGTGATTAAAGGCTTGGATGCAGTTCAAGCTTGTTTCTGTCACAGGATCTTGTAAATCCGTCTGCAAAACAACACCTGTGATGAATCTGTAAGCAAGCAGCATCACATTTATTCCAGCTTTAATCTGCTTTCATAACCCACCGTGGAGGGAGCTCTCCCAGACACTGCTGATCTGACTGTGGCACGATGCAGTTTACAGGTGTTGATCTGACAAAAAACATTCAGATTAATAAAATCAGACCCCGTAAACAGTCGCTTCTGGTTATAAAACAGAGTACATAAAGGCAACAGGCCACCCTATGCCACTAGAGGGCACCCAAACTACAAGTTCACCTCAACATTTTTTGGCGGGAGGATTAAATTGGAATTCAAAATTTTTTTTCCTTTTAAATTTTAACTTTAATTTGGTACTTTTGTCTTTAAATTTGCAACTCCTTGCAAAATCATGACTTTTTTCTTGTTGATTTGCTTCCTTTTCCTTACAAATTTGTGACTTTTGTCGTATGATTTTTACTTTTTTTCCCCAGTAAATTTTCAGCATTTTTTCTTAAACATTTGTGACTTTTTTCTTGTAAAATTTAAACTTTTGCCTTGCAAATATGTGACTTTTTCTTGTAAAATTGCTCTTGTTTCCTTGTATTTTTTTTCAACTTTTTTCTCATAGTTTTTTTCATAAATTTGGCACCTTTTCTCTTATATATTTGCTACTTTTTTTTATTGTAAATATGAAACTTTTGGTGTCTTTTTTTTTATATAAAATTGTGATTTCTTTCTTGCAAGTTTGAAATTTTTCCCTGTAAATTTTATACTTTTTCTCATGAATTTGCTACTTTTTCTTTAAATGTTCACCTTTTTTTGTAAATTTGTGACTTTTTATCATAAATTTTCATTTTCACTGATAATTTTCTTTTTTCTTGTAAATTTTCAACTTTTTTCAGTTAAAGTTGTGCATTTTTCTTTTTGTACATTTGCAGCTTTTTTCCTCGCAAATTTGTGACTTTTTTCTAATAAATCTGTAATTTTTTTCCTTTAAAGTTTACACTTTTTCCCTTGTAATTTTAAATTTTTTATCATAAACTTGTTACGTCTTTCTTTAAATTTGCACCTTTTTTCTCATAAATGTGTGTATTTTTTATCGTAAATTTGCATTTTTCTCTCATAAATCTATAACTGTTTTTTGTAAAGTTTCAACTTTTTCCTCCTAAATTTGTGCCCTGTGGTCTACTATATTACTCATATATTCCATACCTACATATGTCTGAACATGTGAAATGCTTAGTGACTGCATATGTAAGGAACTTCACACCTCCGAAAGGACAAAGGAATCTCACCCGCCCTGTGAAGAACAAAGACGTCCCAGGACGCGACGGTGGACACCGAGGAGTCACCCTCACCTCCCAAGGCGAGGAGGGGAATTTCCATCACCTCCCAAGAAGAGGAGAGGAGATAACAGGACAATGGGGGGATTAAGATAACTAGGGGTATCAGCCTTTGTAATGCCTGTCTTTTGATGTGTGCCTGTATTTAACCAGCGAGCTGGCAGAACTCTGCCTCTTTTACCTTCTGCCACACTCTGCACCAGATGAGACAAGTTAGGAGAGCTCAATATTAAAACGCTGCTTTTAAACAAAATCGCCTCATTATTTCCAGCTCCTCTACACTGGTGACCTTGATGCGAGTATGGACCGGAGGCGTTCTTCTTCAAGCGACTCATCCGTGGCGACTCAGGCAGACGCCAGCAACTACGCAGACGAGGGAGCGGACGAACAACCGTTCCCTCCGGCAGAAGGAATTGAGAGAGCTCAACCGAGCTCCAGCACCGCCGTGAGAGCCGAAGCAAGGCACCCTCACCCGGCGGGCACAACAGTGATGGTGTGCACTAACGCCGTCGCTGTCAAGCTGCCAGACTTCTGGCGAGAAGACCCCGCCTCTTGGTTTCAGCAGGCTGAAGCACAATTTATACTGGTGGGCATCACGGCAGACGATACGAAGTTCTATCACATCGTCTCCAAACTCGACTCCACCACTTCGAAGTGTGTGCGGAGCTTGATCCGGCGACCACCGACCCTGGACAAGTACGAGACACTCAAGGTGACCATCGTGGCGAACTACGTCCCGTCAGCGGAGGAAAGAGCCGAGAAGATCCTGGCTGTCTACGGCCACAGAGGGGGCAATCCGAAGACCCTCATGGAGGATTTGCTGCAGCTCAAGGAAGAGGACAATGACAATTTCCTCTTCCAGTTTATTTTCCTCAGCACGCTGCCGCCACACATGAGAGGGACACTCGCCAGCATGAAGTGCAACAACCACCAAGACTTCCGCACACTGGCCAACGAGGCTTACCGGCTCGTCAACGCCTGCAAGGAGCTGACACCCACAGCGGCATCCGCAGACCACAAAACTGACGCCCCGAGCCATGGAGAGCCACAACCCACGGAGCAGACCCAGCCCACGGTGACAGCGGTGCGGACCAAACGTAACAAACAGAACGACATCTGTTATTACCATCACCGCTTCGCTGAGAAAGCCCGCAAATGCGTTCCCCCCCTGCAAATTCACGATGTCGGGAAACGCCAAAGCCAAGGGCCGTTAACGGCAACGGTTCTCGGCGAGAAAAATAAGCTGTTGTACGTGACGGACGGACACACAGGCAAGCAGTTCCTCATCGACACAGGAGCTCAGCTGAGTTTCGTCATGCCCTCCCGCGCAGATCGAGCCATGGGTACCCGGGGCAACGGAGCAGTGGCAGCCAACGGCTCTGACATCGACACGTTCGGCGAAAAGAGCCTGCACCTCCTCATCCACGGCCGCAGCTACAGATGGACATTTGTTGTAGCAGCGGTGAGTTTTAACTTGTTAGGTGCAGATTTTTTGTGTGCACACGGGTTATTAGTGGATCTGGCAAATAGGTGCCTGGTTAATGCTTTTGCTTCTATTCCATGCTCAGCTCGAGTTTCTCCACCACCTGTGCAGGCCAACGTCACCACGGCAGGAGGTAAGTTTGAGCAACTCCTCACCCAATTTCCAGCACTCACAACCCCCAAATTTTCAGCCACTGTAGCTAAACACGGAGTTAAACACTTCATTCCAACAACGGGACCTCCCGTTTTTGCCAAAGCTCACTGCTTAGACGCGGCCAAGCTCAACATAGCACGTGACGAGTTTGCAACTCTCGAAAAATTGGGCATTGTTAGACGCTCAAAGAGCCCCTGGGCTTCACCACTTCACATGGTTCCGAAATCCGACGGTTCTTGGCGACCGTGCGGAGATTACCGCAGATTAAACAACGCTACAGCGCATGACCGCTACCCAATCCCTCACATTCAAGACTTTTCACTGCACCTAGCGGGTGCGCGCATTTTTTCAAAGATAGACTTAGTCCGCGGTTATCACCAGGTCCCTGTCAGAGCTGAAGACGTTCCTAAAACGGCGGTTATAACCCCTTTCGGCCTTTTTGAATTCTTGCGAATGCCTTTCGGCCTCAAAGGTGCGGCCCAAACTTTTCAACGCATGATGGACGCGGTCCTACGCGACCTCCCCTTTGTCTTCGTCTACCTCGACGACATGCTGGTAGCCAGCTCGTCAGAAGAGGAACACGAGCAGCACCTCACTACCGTTTTTCAGAGGCTGGAGGAGCACGGGCTAATAATCAATCCAGCCAAATGCAAATTCGGCGTTTCGCAAATTGACTTTTTGGGACACAAAGTCTCCCCGAAGGGGGCAGTTCCGCTCCCAGACAAAGTTCGTGCGATAGAAGGTTTTCCACGGCCCCACACGGTCAAATCGCTACAGGAATTTTGGGGGATGGTTAATTTTTATAACCGCTTCCTCCCCCACGCAGCTCAGCTCATGCAGCCCCTATATGACGTGCTCAAAAAAAAGAAGGCTTCCAACGCGGTCGAATGGACCCCGGAGCGCGAACGCGCTTTCGAGGAGGTTAAAAACGCCCTAGCTAACGCCACAATGTTAGTTCACCCAGATCCTGCGGCCCGCATCGCACTAACCACAGATGCTTCGGACCTGGCCATAGGGGCAGTTGTAGAACAACTTGTCAGCGGGGTCTGGCAACCTTTAGCATTCTTTAGCAAATCGCTAAACCCAACTGAACGCAAATACAGCACTTTTGACAGAGAGCTGTTGGCGCTTCATTTGTCCATCGGCCACTTCCAGTTTTGGCTAGAAGGGCGGAGTTTCACGGCCTTTGTAGACCATAAGCCGCTCACCTTTGCTATGGCTAAAATTTCAGAACCATGGTCGGGCAGACAACAAAGACAGCTGGCTGCGATTTCAGAGTTCACCACAGACATTCGACACGTAGCAGGCAAACTTAACGTAGTAGCGGACTGTCTCTCTCGCGCTGTGGCACCACCAGAGCGCGAGGAGACAGATTATACTGCCTCAGCAGCGGAACTCTTCACTAACACAGACACATACGCAGCACCTATCCATGAAGGGATAGATTATGCAGCCATAGCAGAAGAACAAAACAGCGATGCGGACGTGCGCGCACTCTTGTCTGGACCAACAGGGTTAAGGCTGGAGAAAAAAGGGTTACGCGACGGCGTGCCCCCCCTAATATGCGATATTTCAACCGGCCGACCTCACCCGTTAGTGCCAGCCACTTGGCGCCGCCGCATTTTTGACGCAATTCACTCCCTCGCGCACCCAGGTGTGTGCGCCTCGGTCAAAATGGTTGCTGAAAAATTTGTGTGGCCAGGCCTGCGCAAAGACGTAAAAGAGTGGGCAAAAACGTGCATTTCTTGTCAACGCGCCAAAATACACAGACACACAAAGGCCCCTCTGGAGCCTTTTCCAATCCCTGCTAGAAGGTTCGACCACATCCATGTCGACCTAGTTGGGCCACTGCCTTCCTCCCAAGGTTTCACACACCTACTAACAATGATAGACCGCACCACGCGCTGGCCAGAGGCAGTCCCTCTAGCGGCAACTACAGCGGAGGAAGTCGCTCGCGTTTTTCTGACAAACTGGGTGGCACGTTTCGGCGTTCCATCGGACATCACGTCTGATAGGGGGCCTCAATTTGTCTCAGAGCTCTGGTCAGCCATGTCCAACAGCTTAGGAGCAACAATTCATCGCACCACCGCTTATCACCCTCAGGCTAATGGGTTATGCGAGCGTTTTCACAGGTCCTTAAAGGCCGCCCTCAGAGCCTCACTAACGGACACAAATTGGGTAAATAAACTTCCCTGGGTTTTATTGGGGTTGCGCGCTGCACCTAAAGAGGATCTAGACGCTTCTCCTGCAGAATTAATCTTTGCCCAACCTCTCAGACTCCCAGGTGAATTTTTACCAGAGAATCCAGAACCAGTCCCAAGGTTTTTAGGCAGCAACGGACCGGACTCCCTACCCGGTCCAGCTCACCACTCCTTTCCAAGGGTTTTTGTCCCTCAAACTTTAAAAAAAGCTGAGTTCGTTTTTGTTAAGCATGAAGCCCTAAAACCAACGTTACGCCCAGTATTCGATGGCCCTTACAGAGTGCTGGAACATGGTGACAAACACTTTGTGCTTGATTATGGGGACAGAAAAGAAACAGTCAGCATTGACAGACTTAAACCTGCCTTCTTGTTGAAAGACAAACCTGCACAGTTGGCGAGAGCACCTCGGCGATGTAGACCCCCCAAGGGAAAAGTTTCAGCCCCCAGGCAGGGAACAAATAATCTCTCCCCTTCCCACACTGCAGATTCCTCACAAGAAGGTCCCAGCAGGACGCCTAAACCAACCTACAGCAGTTTTGGGAGAAGAATTAAACCCAAGCTGCACAGGGACTGATACCAGCCACTCCACAATTATTCTCTAATTGTGCTGCAACAGTTTAGGACTGACTTATGATTTTACTATACTGTTATGATTACCACTGAACTATCTTAGAAGCATGGCTGCGGGAAAGTTCTTCTGTGGCAATAGCTGTAACACATAGTATGTCGTAGTAACTGTTCTAGACTGTGAATCTTTCTGTTGTCCTTTCCTAGTTGTTTGGGGGGCCTGTGGTCTATATTACTCATATATTCCATACCTACATATGTCTGAACGTGTGAAATGCTTAGTGACTGCATATGTAAGGAACTTCACACCTCCGAAAGGACAAAGGAATCTCACCCGCCGTGTGAAGAACAAAGACGTCCCAGGACGTGATGGCGGACACCGAGGAGTCACCCTCACCCCCCAAGGCGAGGAGGGGAATTTCCATCACCTCCCAAGAAGAGGAGAGGAGATAACAGGACAATGGGGGGATTAAGATAACTAGGGGTATCAGCCTTTGTAATGCCTGTCTTTTGATGTGTGCCTGTATTTAACCAGCGAGCTGGCAGAACTCTGTCTCTTTTACCTTCTGCCACACTCTGCACCAGATGAGACAAGTTAGGAGAGCTGAATATTAAAACGCTGCTTTTAAACAAAATCGCCTCATTATTTCCAGCTCCTCTACAGCCCTTTTATTTCTGTAAATCTATATTTTTTTTTCTTGTAAATTTGCAACGTTGTATTGAAGCTGGTTAATTTTTATTCCATTCTATGTAACGATTTAAAATGCTTCTCTTCATCTAGACAAATACCCAAGTTTATTTTTCATGTTTTTGTTGTGAAGGAAGATGCTATTTTTTCTCTATGTCAACGGGTTTGAACTCTTCGTCATTACAAAATAAGGGCCGATGAACACAATCCTCCATAGTGCCCTAAACAGCTAAAAAAAAGGACCCTACCCATAAAGCTGTCTTGACATGAATGTGCAGGTAAATCGTTAATAGCATGAATACCAATAAAAATATATATTTACCAAAGGAGTGAGAAACATCCATCCGCCGCTGGCACTGCTGCTTTTGCCCTGAGTCCATTCTGGGTCCATTTAGCTAACGTCTGGTTAAAGTTTTTTTTAAAAGTTCACAGAAAATTATCTCTTTCTGAATATTTAAACTTCTTTGGTGGACATTTGGTTAAAAAAAAAAATTACCTAATTCCAACGGCATACGTGTAACGTCGAGATTCTTTTTTTGTTCGTTACAGCCGCTCCAAACTTCCTCTGTAAGGAAATAGTGTTACTATGACGACAGCGTTGCCAGGTTACGGTCACTTCCGGTGTCACTAAAAAGGCATTCCACCAGAAACAAGTGTTTGGAGATATTTTTATGCTGTGGAGGAAGAAAGCAGATGAGGCAACAAACTAGACGTCACACAAACTTTATTCCACCGCCAACATCAAGTAGAGTAACATATCTGCCTGGGTCTCTCAGCACCTTCTCTTTATAGCCTTAACCCCGTGCCCCGAGACCCAGGAAGCTCAACAACAACGCAATCAGTGGAACAAAGACGTGTGTGGTGTTATGTATGAGGAAAGGGAGTCAGAGTCTCTCTTCATGCAGCCAGCAACTATCTTTATTATAGAGCACAGAGCTATATACACAATGGGCCGTGCCCGCCTGACGTCACCCTGTGGGCGGGTACGGCATCACACACACACACGCACACACACACACAACACATGGCGCATTAACATCACATAACGCCAGACCCACTTCTCACACCCTCTCTTTCTCAGCGGCTCTGGCGTCTCCTGAACTCCCCGGGGGGCGCATAGTCCTTTCTGTCCCATCTGAGACCCCCCCCCCGGTACCACTTCCTCCTTGAGTCCATTGTCCCCTCTTCCCCCCCGGCTCCCTACTCTGGGTGGAGAATTCCCCACACAGTGCCTCCACAATGCAACTTATATATTGTAAATCAAATGTATGTGTTACGTAGCCTAATATAACAGGAAAAATTGATATTTGTATTCAGCACGGTGACTGGCTTGAAAGCAGAGTACACAAATGCTACAGCACCCCTCAGCCACTAGGGGGCCCCAAGCTACAAGTTCACTCAAAATTTGGGGGGGAAGGATTTTTTTTTTCTTGCATATTTGCAACTTTTTCCTCAAAAAATTTTTGATTTTTTTTTTTCTCATAAAATCAAAAAAAAATGTAATTTGATTTCTTTTTCATTTAAACTGAATTTTTGTTTCTCACAAATTTTGTACTTTTACCTCATAATTTGCAAATATGATCCCCAGAAAGCTGGAAACATCTAGTCATCTAAATGTTAATAAGTTGTAATTCCAAATCTAGTTTAGAAATATTTTTGATATGTTTGAGATTATATCCATCCATCCATCCATCTTCTACCGCTTTTCCGGAGGTCCGGGTCGCGGAGGCAGCAGTTCAAGCAGAGAAGCCCAGACTTCCCTCTCCCCAGCCACCTGCTCCAGCTCTTCAGAGGGGATACCAAGGCGTTCCCAGACTAGCTGGGAGACATAGTCTCTCCACCGAGTCCTGGGTCTGCCCCGGGGTCTCCTCCCAGTGGGACGTGCCTGAAACACCTCAAGTGGGAGACGTCCAGGAGGCATCCTAATCAGATGCCCATACCACCTCAACTGACTCCTTTCAATGTGGAGGAGCAGCGGTTCTACTCTGAGCCTCTCCCGGATGACTGAGCTCCTCACCCTATCTCTGAGGGTGAGTCCAGCAATCCTACGGAGAAAGCTCATTTCAGCCGCTTGTATCCGCGATCTCGTTCTTTCGGTCATTACCCAAAGCTCGTGACCATAGGTGAGAGTAGGAACGTAGATTGACTGGTAAATCGACAGCTTTGCCTTGCCTTGTTTGAGATTATAAAAGTCTACAAAAAATATGGGCCAGTTTACTTTCAAATGCAATCAGGGAATAAAATTCTATCAAATGTTTTTATTAGTAATACAATACACTTTGTTCATTAATATATTCTAATCTTTTACTATTCTAATCTGTTTTAAATCTTACTTTTGTCATTAACCTTCAAATTAGTAGCTTGCAAATGCTGACAATTTTTTTCAACAAATATCTGCCTCAATATAAATCAAATATTTTGTGCTTCATGAACTTTTAAAAAATATGTTATAGAGCAATTTAAAATAATTGTATTTTTGTCTTCCCTTTAAAATGGAACACTAAGAAAGGCCACACTTTGGCATCCTGTTAACATCTTTAATATTTGTTTCCACTGTACTTACAGGTGCAGCTCCAAAAAATAAATTTTGTGGACAAATTATATCTTTGTTAATACAATTAAAAATGTAAAGTTTTATATGACCTATATTTATTACACATAAATTGTTTATGGGTTACAGCTTTTGGAACTGAGTTATTGGTCACTATTTTTATGCATGTATCTATGTAGATAATTTGAAAAATGAGTTGGTTATTGAAATGCATGCATAACAAGTTTAGCTCACTGAAGTGCAGAACTCCAGTATTTAATTTTGAGCTGGACTGCATTTGGCTCGCTGCCTACTTAAGAGGGGAAAACAGGCTCAGCCGGGGCCCAAGGTTCAGACTGTCCATGTTTGTATGGCGGTGAGTTTTGTTTGCATTTATCACACTACGATAATTGTTACTTTAACTGGCTAAAGGTCAGTTTCAGCCAACAGGAAATCACATTTAAGAATACACCTACATTACAGTAAATGAAGCAGAGAAACTAGTTTGGCACAGACCAAACACTTTCCATGCACTACTTCCATTGACGTTCAAAATAAAAACTAAGCCTTACACCCAAAGTTGTAATTGTTTTATTGGACTCTAGAGCTTTAATGACAACAATAGCACATTTTTGTCTAATTATAAGAGAAGGCACAGCAGAGGTGCAGCACATAACACTAATTACGTTCCATTTAGGAGAGTTAAATGAGCCAAAACACTGACTCATTTGCACTTCTGGAATTTCAGAGAGTGTTGAGTCATCCATGCCATTAGCCTCCTGTTTACTACAGCCAGTATCTTCTTAATGCACTACAATTAACATTAAGTGCGATTTAATGGATTGTTTTTAGTGGCATGTTTAATACTCTGACTTGACTTGAGCAGCTTTGCATAATTCAGAATCAGAATCAGAATCAGAATCAGATTTATTGCCATTGTTCATGTAGTACACAAACTAGGAATTTGTCTCGGTGCAATGCTGCAACATTAAACATGATAAAATAAAAGAAATAAACTATACATGCAATAAAGTGTAGAATAAGAGAGTAATACTGGTCAGCAGTTAAAATATATTAGCGAGCAGCAGATAATGTGGAGAACCATATAGTGCAGTCGGTAATGCAGGAAGAAAACAGTGATGATTGACATGAGTCTAGTTGAGCTGCTGTACATAGTGCACGAGAGTCAATAAGTCACTTAGTGTTCAGCAGTCTGATGGCAGAGGGGAAGAAGCTGTTCATGTGACGGGAGGTTTTAGTCTGGATGGACCGAAGTCTTCTACCTGAGGGGAGGGGAGCAAACAGTACGTGACCAGGGTGTGAGGGATCGGCTATGATCCGGCCAGCACGCCTCCGGGTCCTGGAGATGTACAGATCCTGGAGAGATGGGAGCTTGCAGCCGATCACCTTCTCAGCAGTGCGCACAACACGCTGCAGCCTTAGTCTGTCCCTGGCAGTGGCTCCTGCATACCACACGGTTATGGAGGTGGTGAGGATGGACTCGATGATGGCTGTGTAGAACTGCACTAACATCTTGGTGGGTAGCTTGAGCTTCCTCAGCTGCCGCAGGAAGAACATCCTCTGCTGGGCCTTTTTGATGAGGGAGCTGATGGTTGGCTCCCACTTGAGGTCCCTGGTGATGGTGGTGCCTAGGAAGCGGAAGGAATCAGCAGTGGTGATGGGAGAGCCTGTGAGGGTGAGGGGGAGCAGAGGGGTTGTGACTTTCCTGAAGTCCACAATCATCTCCACTGTCTTCAGAGCGTTCAGCTGCAGGTTGTTGTTGTTGCACCAGGACGCCAGCTGGGCCACCTCTCTCCTGTAGGCGGACTCGTCACCGTTGGAGATGAGCCCGATGAGGGTGGTGTCATCCGCAAACTTGATCAACTTGATCAACTTGACAGACTGGTGGCTGGAGGTGCAGGAGTTGGTATAAAGAGAGAAGAGTAGGGGGAAAGTACACAGCCCTGGGGTGATCCGGTGCTGATGCTAGCAGAGTCTGAGACAGTCTTTCCCAGCCGCACATGCTGCCTCCGGTCCGTCAGGAAGTCGGTGATCCACCTGCAGAGGGAGTCAGGCACGTTGAGCAGGGACAGCTTGTCCCGGAGCAGAGCGGGGCGGATGGTGTTGAATGCGGAGCTGAAGTCCACAAACAGGATCCTGGCGTAGGTTCCCGGGGAGTCCAGGTGCTGCAGGATGGAGTGGAGGGCCAGGTTGACTGCGTCGTCTACAGACCTGTTGGCTCGGTAGGCAAACTGCAGCAGGTCCAGGAGGGGGGTGGTGATGGACTTGAGGTGGGGCAGGACCAGGCGCTCAAAGGACTTCATGACTACAGAGGTGAGCGCTACAGGTCTGTAGTCGTTAAGTCCAGTGATCCGTGGCTTCTTGGGGACAGGGATGATGGTGGAGGATTTGAGGCAGGATGGCACGTGGCATAACTTAAGGGAGGTGTTAAAAATGTCTGTGAAGACAGGAGCCAGCTCTTTCGCACAGTGTCTCAGGGTGGAGGGAGACACGCCATCCGGACCGGGGGCCTTGCGTGGGTTCAGTCTGGAGAACTGTCTGTGCACGTCCTGCACACTGATGACAAGGGCAGGGGGGGAGGAGGAGGAGGGGGGGACCGCTTTTGATGAATTAGCGGCCTAGGAGGCAGTGGAGCTGGGTGGAGGGGGGGAGTTGGACACAGATGACGGGGTGTCAAAACGGGCATTTCATTTAGTTTAAAACCATCTTTATGTATTTTCTGTTTTTTATTTATTTTAAATAGACTGTTTTAGTTTTATATTTCTGAATGGAGAAAATACATGGCAGTTCACTTGTTGATCACAGATGTCAGTAAAACAAAGTTTGGGCTTCTTGAATACAGTATATTGCGGATGCACCGTTGTACAAGTACATATTGTACATATGAGGGAACAATTAACAAAATAATTAAAATCTCAAACATACCTATACAATAAGATAAGAGAGAAGATAAGATAATCCTTTAGTCATCTCACAATGGGGAAATTTGCAGTACTGCAGCAGCAAAGGGATAGTAGCACTCAGGGCAATAATAAATAATTTAATAGGGGAAACAGTGTAGTGCAAGAAGTTAAAAGAAAGTAAAATTGTTTTTACAGCACTAGTAAACAGTTACATTATTCAGCAATATAATAGTATATTTCATGGTTGAATGGGTACAGTGTTGTAACCTTCAGTAATGATAATGATATTAACAGTGGATTGGAAAGGAGCATTCCTCATTTGTGCAAAGTAGTAGTAGTGTTATGTGCAGTCTGTATGAGCAGTGCAGATTGTAAAGTCTTCAGGTTCAGGTTCAGGTTACTTTATTCGTACCCGTAGGTAGATTTGTTTTGCAGTCAGGTGACATCCATATTTACAAACCACAATTACATTCAGCATGAACACAAACACAGGCACACATGAAGCTGACTATAAACATGATAAAAGTACTCAAGGCTCCACCAATCAGGACATAGGACAAAGAGATAAGAGAGAGAGAAAAAAAAAAAGTCTGACAGCAACAGGTAGGAAGGACCTGCGGAACCTCTCCCTTGTACACTTTGGATGGATCAGCCTGCCACTAACTGTGCTCCTCGTGCGCTCGGCGTGTCCCGCATAGGGTGGGACTTGGACTCCAGCAGGAATGACAGCTTAGCCACCATCCTCCTCTCTCCTTTCACCTCCAATGGGTCAAGGCAGCACCCCAGAAGAGAGCTGGCCTTCTTGATTGTTCAGTCTCTACCTGTCGGCATTTCTGATGCTTCTGCCCCAGCAGACCAGACACGTGATGGCTAATGCCACCACAGAGTCGTAGAAGGTCTCCAGGAGTGCCCCTTGTACTCCAAAATACCTGAGTCTCTTCAGAAGGAACAGCCTACTCTGCCTCTTTAAAGTGCATTTGTTTTGTAATGAACTTGTAATAATTAAGGAATCTTATATAAGAGGGGGTGCACTATCATGAATCTATCACTGCAGCACCACATTCATGATACTGCATGACCTACAGTAGCGGACCGTCTATTTTACAACTAGGCCTTCAGTGGTGATCTACCTGATTTAAGTACCATTTATACCAAACACCATAAAAATAGCCTATAGGGCCGTCCACACAAAGCATGTTAAAGATAACTTTAACTATAAAATTATAGTTTTAAAAATCTTTACCTTTTCATTGTAGAGCTCTGTTTCTCTGTGCACTCGTTCGTTGAGCTACTGATCCACTCTTGTTTCCCCGGAGGTTTAAAAGTACTGTTGCTTGTCCAGCTGCACCTGGATGATTTAGGCAGTGTTTGCAAAACGTATGAAAAATTTGGAGCATACGCTGGTGTACGTCGAATCAGTTATGGTTCAGTTTTGTCTAAGTTAAGAGCACGCTGAAGCACGCTGGTATACAGCATTGTGTTATGTCGGAGGTTGGAGCCAAGGAGGAGACCGGTTGTGGAGCTGAACATACGTTTATTATAACAGGCACAGGGCACCGAACCACACCTAACCGCTGGCAGAGGAAATGGCCAAGAGAGCGCCCTTCTTCTTCTTTTTGATTTGATTGGCGGTTGGCAACCAGCTTACAGGTGCATTACTGCCACATACTTCACTCTATATCATCACTCTATCTGGCCAGGAGCTGTAGTCCTATCATCATTGCTGTATCCAGTCGAACCTCAACTCTATCTTCAGAATGTGACATAAGGGAATTGGGCCTTGGGGCTTGCCGTAGTCTGGCCGGGGCGGGGTCAGAGTGATGTCAGGTGGGCTACAGCTGGGGATATAAATATATGTGAACTTGGTTCAATAAAGAGAGAATGTTCAGACCAGCTCTTTCCCGATTCTCCGTTATTCAGATGTAACATTTTGGCGACGAGGAGGACAATGGCAACATGCATAGGACAGATGCCAGTGTTTTTGGAGCGCCCAGGCTCGCCGGCGATTTCATGGGCTCAATGGAAGCAGAGATTCGATATACATATGACAGCAGCGGGCCTAGGATCAGCCAGCAAGGAGAGACAGAGGAGTGTAATGATTCAGTGTCTCGGCGCCAAGGGACAGCAAATCTTCATCAGGCTGTGCCAGAGCAGCATGCTGGAGGAAGGTCTGAAGGCTATGGACAGCGCGTACGGGGACACCTCCACTGTCACGACAAGTCGGTGTGAATTCTACGAGCAACGGCAACGGAAGGGTGAGTCGCTACATTCGTTTCTACTAGAGCTCCTTAGCTTAGCACAGAAGTGCGATTTCGTAGCAGGAGCTTACGGAGTAGTGAGGGACAAGCTAGCGCACACCACCAGTTGCACATGGCTAGCGACCGAGCTAAAAGTAGCTAAGGAGCCACCGTCGTGGGTGGACCTAGTATAAAGAGAAGAGTCAGTGGCCCAGTTGGAGCTAACGGCTAAAGTTAGCAAGGGGCCGACTAAGAGCAATTTAGTGTGTTGGAGCTGTTACAGTACGACGTAGTGGAAATAGAAAGAAAAAGAAGAGGAAGCGAACGAGAAAGGGAGCGGCATTACGGGTGAGACGACCCGGGGGCCCAGCTCAGGTCCATGCTGCACGTATGGGAAAAGGCCCGTTGAAGTGGTACGTGCTCCAGCTGGATGGAGTTGACGTGCCACTCATGGTGGATTCAGGGGCCGGGAAATCCATCCTGAGTCTGCCCCCACTGCAGAGGCTGTTCCCCGTGAAAAAAATTAATGGTGGAGCGGTGAGACTATTCGGCTACGGACGTGCAGAGATTGAAATGGCGGTCACAGCAGACTTTGAGGTAGCCTGCAGGTCAAAAAAGGACCCCAGCTTTACCTTCCAGGTGGCTTGCTGGGGAACCGACCTGATGGGAGTTGACATGTTGGGGCAACTGGGTTTCTCCATAATGGACACCGGGGGTTCAAGGGTACTATCCGTGAGCTCGGACTGGCACCTCCACTGGCCGGTGTTGTTTGAGGGCCTGGGCCACATTGAAGTGTTTTATCATCGGCCTCTTGTCAACGAGACCGTCATGCCAAAAATAAAGCCTTTGAGGCACCTTCCGCTGCCACTGCAGGATGAGATATCAGCAGAACTGACCAAACTACTGGAGTCAGGGGTCATCGAAAAGGCTGATGCATCACTGTGGATTTCTAATCTGGTAGTGGCCAGAAAGAAGGGAGGGGGCATCAGACCGTGCATCGACCTTAGAGCGGTGAACAAGGCGATAATCCCGGATAAGTATCCGCTGCCTACTATGGAGGAACTCATGGTGGCGTTCAGTGGGGTGAGGATCTTCTCGAAACTGGATCTGCATCAAGGCTACCTGCAGGTGCTGCTACACCCGGACAACAGGAATCTGACGGTCTTTGTGACCCACATGTGGGTGTTCAGCTACACCAGGATGCCTTTTGGGCTGGGCTCGGTGCCAAGCTGCTTCCAGAAGGTCATGGCGACCATGCTGGCCAGCCTAAAGGGGGTAATCGTGTACCTAGATGACATTGTGGTGCATGGGGCATCAAGAGAGGAACATGAAGAGAGATTGGAAAGGGTCTTGGAAATGCTGCAGGAACATGGGGTCACGTTGAATGGTGAAAAATGTGTCTTTGCAGCGGACGCAGTGGACTTTGTGGGGTTCCGACTGTCTGGAGATGTACTGACACTGCTGGTTTTGAATGTGGAGGTGGTGCTTCACCTTGTGGACCCCTCCTCGCCAGCTGAAATTTCTTCATTCCTGGGGATGGCTAACTTTTAGGGATGGTTTATACCCAGGTACTCTGAGATGATCGAGCCGCTCTGGGCGCTGCTGAAGCAGGATGCACCTTGGAACTGGACTCCGGCCTGTTCGGCAGCAGTGGAAAAGTTGAAGCAGCAGCTCACCTGCCCACCGGTTTTGGCCCATTTTGACCTGAACTGCTCCACTATAGTGACTTGTGACGCGTCCGGTTCCACCCTGGGGGCAGTGATGTCACAGGTGCAGAATGGTATGGAGCGTCTGGTGGCTTTTGCGTCGAGGTCTCTATCGGAGACAGAAAAGAAGTATGCCATGGGCGAAAGGGAGGCGCTGGCCTGTGTCTGAGCCTGTGAGAGGTGGCATATCTACCTCTACAGGTGTCACTTCACGTTGAGAACAGATCACTGAGTGCTCACTACTCTGCTCGAGACCTCAGGGTTGGGACACAGGCCGCTGAGGATCCACAGATGGTCTGAAAGACTGAGGGCTTAAAATTTTGAGACAAGGTACACACCGGGCAAAGACAATGTCATGGCAGACCTTCTGTTTAGGGCCCCATTGTGCGATCTGGCGCCGGACATAGGGGCGGTGGACTCAGACGAGATGGAACTGGTCCACGCTCTGCATGGGGCACGCCAAGAGATCGTGTCACCTCAGGAACTCAGGGAGGTTTTGGAGAGTGACCAGGTGATGAGGAGACTGCGCTCGGCGATCAGAGAGGGCTGGTCAACAGGAGCGTTGGATGAACTGGCCCCATTTCATCGGTTTAGGGACGAGCTCAGCTACTAGAATGGTGTGTGCGTGGCTAAAGGGCAGTGTGCCGTCATCCCAGTAGCTCTAAGAGGACTGGTATTGAAAATTCTACATGAAGGGTGTGGCCGGGAATAAACAAAGACATAGAGTGGATGGTGAAAAACTGTGTGCCATGCCTGGAGAGTGGGAAGACCAGAGGACCACTGCCCCCTCTCCTACAACTGGTCACGTTCCCTGCTGGACCCTGGGAACACATCGAATTGGACATCTGCGGAGAACTGCACACAGCTTCCCCTGGTAGAAGGTTCCTTATGGTGGCATATGACCTGTTCTCTAAATGGCCGGAGGTGCTCCCAACTGGCTCGGTGACAACTGAGGTGTTTACAGGGTTCCTGGTGTCGTTGTTTGCCAGATGGGGGACCCCAAGCTCCATCACCACTGACAATGGCCCACAGTTCATTTCTGTAACTTTTGAGAAATTCCTGAGAGTCAGAGGGGTTGAAGACATCAAGACGGCGGTGTACCACCCACAGGCTAACGGCGGGGTTGAGAGAATCAACAGGACTCTTAAGAATGGACTAGGGCCCACTTAGCGGATGGGTTTACGTTTGCGGACGCCCTGAACAACACCTTGCTCCGTTATAGAGCATCAGTGCACGCCACGACAGGATGTTCCCCGGCTGCCCTTAAGCTGGGTCGTGAGTTGCCGCTACCGGTGAGATGACTGGGGCTGGCACAGATGGAGTGGGGTGAGGACTCGTGGACGTTGAGGTGCTGGGTCACAGAGTGCCAACGGAAAATGAAGGAACCGTTCTACAGAAAACATCGGGTGAGAGGACACGGCCTTGAGGTGTCGGATCGAGTCTGGATCAGGCACCCTGTCCGCGCCCACAAGCTTCAGCCACTGTGAGTTGGGCCACCGACGATCGTAAGATGGAGAGGACCTGACACTTTTGAACTAGATGATGGGTCCTGATGGCATGCGAGTAGGCTACGGAGGTCCCCAATAGAGGTGGCGAGTGACCCCGCCATGGACAGTTTCAGTGACGGTTGGGACTGGAGGGTCCGGACGAATGCCGACCCTCAGCCCGAACCGACGGTGCCAGAGGCAGTGTGCCCTCGCGAGGGATGCCCGGCTAGAGAGTGTCGGAGACCCAGATACTTAGACGATTTTGTGACCAGTATGGTTAAGGTCAGCTCCGCCGTCTAGAGAAGGGATTTGTGGACTGTATTGTTGTGTTCTACGTTCATGTGTGTTTATAGTTATCTTACTTGTTTGGGTGTTTCATTTATGTTCTTCACTTTCTGGGAGGGGGGGGGGTGACATAAGGGAATTGGGCCTTGGGTTTTGCCGTAGTCTGGCCGGGGCGGGGTCAGAATGATGTCAGGCAGGCTACAGCTGGGGATATAAATATACAGCCGTGGACAAAATTGTTGGTACCCCTCTGTTAATGAAAGAAAAACCCACAATGGTCACAGAAATAACTTGAATCTGACAAAAGTGGTAATAAATAAAAATTCTATGAAAATTAACCAATGAAAATCAGACAATGCTTTTGAATTGTGGTTCAACAGAATTATTTTAAAAAACAAACTCATGAAACAGGCCTGGACAAAAATGATGGTACCCTTAACTTAATATTTTGTTTCACAACCTTTTGAGGCAATCACTGCAATCAAACAATTTCTGTAACTGTCAATGAGACTTCTGCACCTCTCAGCAGGCATTTTGGCCCACTCCTCATGAGCAAACTGCTCCAGTTGTCTCAGGTTTGAAGGGTGCCTTCTCCAGACGGCATGTTTCAGCTCCTTCCACAGATGTTCAATAGGATTTAGATCAGGGCTCATAGAAGGCCACTTTAGAATAGTCCAATGTTTGGCTCTTAGCCATTCTTGGGTGTTTTTAGCTGTGTGTTTTGGGTCATTATCCTGTTGCAAGACCCATGACCTGCGACTGAGACCAAGCTGTCTGACACTGAGCAGCACATTTCTCTCTTGAATACCTTGATAGTCTTGAGATTTCATTGTACCCTGCACAGATTCAAGACACCCTGTGCCAGATGCAGCAAAGCAGCCCCAGAACATAACAGAACCTCCTCCATGTTTCACAGTAGGGACAGTGTTCTTTTCTTGGTATGCTTCATTTTTGCGTCTGTGAACATAGAGCTGATGTGCCTTGCCAAA
Organism: Pholidichthys leucotaenia; assembly: GCA_020510985.1. NCBI lineage: Eukaryota > Metazoa > Chordata > Actinopteri > Cichliformes > Pholidichthyidae > Pholidichthys > Pholidichthys leucotaenia. The sequence goes on along the minus strand of CM035837.1, from coordinate 412,569,242 downwards.
AAGTTGCAGTTTTGTCTCGTCTGTCCATAGGACATTCTCCCAGAAACTTTGTGGCTTGTCAACATGCAGTTTGGCAAATTCCAGTCTGGCTTTTTTATGGTTTGTTTTCAACAGTGGTGTCCTCCTTGGTCGTCTCCCATGAAGTCCACTTTGGCTCAAACAACGACGGATGGTGCGATCTGACACTGATGTACCTTGACTTTGGAGTTCACCATGAATGTGTTTAGAGGTTGTTCTGGGCTCTTTTGTTACCATTCGTATTATCCTTCTCCTCCTGCGGCCACGTCCAGGGAGGTTAGCCACAGTCCCGTGGATCTTAAATTTCTGAATAATATGTGCAGCTGTAGTCACAGGAACATTAAGCTGCTTGGAGATGGTCTTATAGCCTTTACCTTTAAAATGCTTGTCTATAATTTTCTTTCTAATCTCCTGAGACAACTCTCTCCTTTGCTTCCTCTGGTCCATGTTTAGTGTGGTACACACCATGTCACCAAACAGCACAGTGACTACTTGTCACCCTTTAAATAGGCCGACTGACTGATTACAGGTTTGTAGACACCTGTGATGTTAATTAGAGGACACATCTTGGTTGAACATGGCCCTATGGTCACATTATTTTCAATCTTTTCTAGGGGTACCATCATTTTTGTCCAGGCCTGTTTCATGAGTTTGTTTTTTTAAGTAATTCTGTTGAACCACAATTCAAAAGCATTGTCTGATTTCCATTGGTTAATTTTCATAGAATTTTATTTATTACCACTTTTGTCAGATTCAAGTTATTTCTGTGACCATTGTGGGTTTTTCTTTCATTAACAGAGGGGTACCAACAATTTTGTCCACGTGTGTATGTGAACTTGGTTCAATAAAGAGAGAATGTTCAGACCAGCTCTTTCTCGACTCTCCGTTATTCAGATGCAACACAGACATCACTCTGTGTACAGTATGTCATTCACTCTATCAAATGAGACTTTCTTCTTCTTCTTCTTCTAGATCTGATTGCCAGCCAGCTCACAGGTGCACCACCACTTTGTGATGTCTTCCTCAGCTTTGTGACGTTTTCCTCATAGCTTCCTTCCCTCTTCTTCTTCTTCTTCTTCTTCTTTTAGATTTGATTGGCAGTTGGCAACCAGCTTACAGGTGCATTACCGTCACTGACTTGATTATCATCACTGTATCTTTGTATAAGGAGTTCTGAACAACTCCTTTTGTGTGAAAAAATTATCCGTCCTTGGACTGAACCTGTGGCTGTCTGCTTTGTAAGAGAGTGCCCTCCTACCTGCAGCTCTTCTTATAGCCATGGGGTTGGTGGAACCGGAAGGCGGAGCCATCACCCCGTGCCACACAAATAAGAGCTCCAACAAATATACAATATATAAACTATATATATAATTGGCTACATCACATTCCCCCCATAGAAAAGTCCAAAACACAAATACCATCAAAACCCACCAAAATTTGGTACCTGAATCGTCCACTAAAAAAACTAAACTGAAATCACAAAAGGGGCCTAACACATTCACACAAAACAACTAAAATTAAGGGGGACGGGTAGACTGCCGCCCTACCCCCACACGGAAAGGCGGATTATTCTGCCGCCTGTACTGAATAACAGTCCATTTACAAACTAAAAGAAACTGCTGCTGTGTTTCCTAAATTAAACAGAACATAAAATAATCCCCAGAACTATGACACATACAGTATATATACCAAAACACCAAACATGCAGAACAAATAACATATATACACCCGGCTCGCGGAAGATGACCCCGTGGGCCCCCGGACTGTCCTTTACTTAGTCCACCCCTGGAGGTGGCTCACCTCCTGGGACACAGCTGGTCGCCTCAACCCCGGTGCGCCTCCTCCTCCACACAGCCAGACACTCCACTCATCCGGGGCCACATCTCACAGCCTTCCCCGGGACACGCCGTAGCTCATTTGGGTGCCGCCACGAGTCATCTGACAGCCGGAGATAAGCGTCATGCTGCTTGTCCACCACCTGCAGCAGAACCTGGTGCTCCCCCATCTGTTGCTGCCGCCACAAGTCATCTGACAGCCGGAGATAAGCTCATGCTGCTTGTCCACCACCTGCAGCAGAACCTGGTGCTCCCCCATCTGTTGCTTGGCCCGCACTCGCTGTGACCTCGCCTCAGCTAGAGCCCAAACCCAATCCACGACTCCCAGTGGGGCTCTGCTCGGCCTGCAGCGTCTCTGACTGGCACTCGCCCTCTCAGTGCCAATCGGTCTTGCCCCGACCTCTTCTAAACCCACTACAGACCCTGCTGATGTGGCCCCGTGTCCACTGGCCCACTTCGGCTGAGCTCTGGGAACACCTGGGACCATCCCTTGGGCATCGCTCATCGGTGCAGGCTCTCCCCTGTGCCGCCCGGTACCCTCGTCCAGGGTGACTCGCGCTATGGCACTGGGGCCCTCCTGCAGTGACCCTGAGTGAGACAAGGCCTGTCCATTTTCCGGGGTGCCGAACAATCTTTCGTCCCAAACAGCATCATCCTGTACTCTCAGAACCGGTCTGTCTCACAATCCGCAGCCCAGCCACTCTTCCCCAGCGCCGCTCTTGATGGAGAAACCGAGGCCATAGAAGAGGTTGCAGCCCATGATGTTTGTGCCACAGGCCATCACGACGAACTCCACATCAGCCATCTCCGCTGACTTGTACCGAGCCGTCACTCTGATGGTTCCCACCGTGGCCAACCATCCCCCTCCATAGCCGCAAAGCGGCACTGAGTCACCTCTATCTCTGTAGTGGGGAAAAAATTGCCTCACTGTAGCCCAGTTCAGCAAGGAACTCTCTGCCCCTGTGCTGATCAGCATTAGTACCCCCAATCCATCCAACTCCACCGTGCAATATGTGTGCCTACTGGTGTTCGGGGACACAGTATGAATCACTGTTGGGGCGGGAGAGGTTGAACTCCTTTGTCGACTACCTTGTTCTGCTAACTGGCATACCCTCGCATAGTGGCAAAGATGGCCACACTTGCCACAGCGCTTTCCTCTTGCCATGCACTCTCTGGCTTTGTAGCGGTGCTTCGTGGACCCATAGCCATACATCTGGGTTTCCCCGGGGCAGACCTCATCCGTACAGAGTTGGCACCTCCTGCGTCATCCTCAACGCTCCCATCGCTGTCCGGGTCCACTACTTGTGTAGCCATGGGGGATCCTAACTCTCGGAGTGACAGACGCTCACTCAGCTCCCGAGTTAGCTTATCTGCTGCCTCCAGCTGGAGAGCCAACTCGACGGCCTTGGACAGCGTCAATTCACTCAGAAATGTGAGCAGCTTAGACTGCACCGCAGCACAGTTGGTATGTTCCGCCAAGTGGTCGCGAACCCTTTCTTCTTCCAACAGTCAGAACCGACACTCGGCAGCCAGCTGCCTCAAGTCTGACATGAACCATTGGATGGACTCGCCTACCTGTTGGCGGCGCTGACGGAATTTGATCCTCCGGACGATGACGTTGTCCGGCACTCTGAAATGGCGCGCCATTAGCTCAACGACCTCTTCATAACTGTCCATATCACCAAGCGTGCCCAAAATCCGTTGTCCCTCCATTCCCAGGTTGTGCACAAGCAACACACGTGCCCTTAATTTCTCCATCCTTCCCAGGTCCAGTGCCACCATATACGTCCTAAAGGCGTCGTACCACCGAGGCCACGGAACAGGCGGCTCACCTGAGAGCTCCAAAAATGGCTGAATTGGTGCCCCACACGCTTCCATACTTTCAATATTATCTGCTTTTGTCCTCGTTGCCAAATATTATGTCGGAGGTTGGAGCCAGGGAGGAGACCAGTTGTGGAGCTGAGCACACGTTTATTATAACAGGCACAGGGCACCTAACCACACCTAACCGCTGGCAGAGACAACGGCCAAGAGAGCACCCTCCTACCTGCAGCCCTTCTTATAGCCACGGGTTGGCGGAACCGGAAGGCAGAGCCACCATCCCGTGCCACACAAATAAGGGCTCCACACAAATGTACAATATATGAACTATATATAATTGGCTACATCACACGTTGTTCGCCAAGCTCCTCTGAAAATTAATTTTCAGCATGCTGAAAATGTTCTGACGCATCCGGCTGATATGTCCCGCATTCGTGGAGCAAATGGCATATTTGTAGCATTGGTTCACAGGAAAAACCGTACAGAGCTCTCTGCCTGCAGCACATATACACACACACACACACACACACACACACACACACACACAGAGCTAAACACACAAGACCTGTCGGGGTTTTTTTACATTTAACTGAAGTCTTTACGATCATCTGCCCTATGTTGTTCTGATAGACATGCCAAAATGTCAGAACACCGGAGGAAGAGGATTCAATCAGCTGATCGCCTGAAGAGCAGAGCCCAGCTGTTTGCTGTTGGCTGCGCCTCCCAGCAAAAGCACACTCCATGTATTATCTTGGTTTTATTTTTTTCACTTTATTGAAAATAAACTTTTTTATCGCCATCAGCTTGCATGCCTTTGAGCCATCAGATAACAACTGTTATCTGATGTTCCCGATGTGTCACATCAGCTGTTTTAGGCACGACTGACCTGACAGATCTGACAGCTCTGCCAGGTTGGTCACACCCCACTCCGTGGTGTTTGGAGGGGAGAATCATCTGGGTTGAACAGAGATGATCTCTCCCAAAACTAGGATTCATGAGGTTGGGAGGCAATGGCAGTTTGGCATGACTGCGCTATGCAGAAGACTATTGTTCCGCATAAGTTGTGAATGTCGACAACACGCTAAGCATTAGTTAGTTTAAGTTCCTATGACTTAATTATATGTCCAAGTCATTATGGATACGGAATGCATACGGCCAAAAGTAAAAATTTTGGCATATCCCAGCATTTTAGACCAATTTTTATACGTTTGACGAACGCTGCTTAAATCGTCATGGTGTGACAGTCAACAGCTCAAGTTTGCAAACCCTGTCTGGCTCCAAGTATTTACTCAGTCAGTTGCAAATAACAGGTATTCCCAGCAAGATAATTTACAGCACTCCTCGGAGGCTGTAATCCAAGGATACCACTCGTTGCTAATATGGAAGTGACGGACAAATCCTTTCCCTGGCTGAGACGGGCCTGCTAGCTTCGGGGTTAGCTGACCTCTCTTCACAATGACCAGCTTTTCTTGAAAAGTCCATCTGGAAAATTGATTTTTTTAAATATCAGCGACCAAATCATTCTCCTCTGTCAGCCATTAAGGGTGGAAAAACAGCTATTATATTTAAAAAGATACAGTATATTGTAGCTGCTTAAGCAAGTCCTTGCCCTGGCGTTTTGCTAGCTAGGATCCTCTGCAGTGTGGGGGGAGCAGTCTAACCATCCAATCAAAAAACGTGAAAATGCCGACTTTCTCGGTTGCCTTCTATGCATACCCCTGGATGTACAGAAGACATCTGTTTGGTTAAAGCAACAGGATAAGTTTAACAGTTAATTTAACCTACAGAGCCGCACTGTTAATTCTTGAAGGCCCAAGGCAGATTTGCCTGACCCTGGCAACACAAATGGCTGAAATATGTTTGAACAAAAAAACTCTAACATGCACTACTGGAAGGAGTGCGACCAAGAGAAAAACTACAAAATGAAGAGAATAGACTATTGGGAATAATTTAATACATCCTCACTGAACAAATATGTTGTAAAGGTTGTAAATGTAACTCTGATAGTGCTTAGGCCAGCAGAGAAGGCTTTGCTGGCCTTGAGGGTCCACCACTGCTAAAGTGTAATATTGCTTTATAAAACAGTTCCACAAATGTAATTTATAAGTTGACAGTGATATTTTTGTTATAAACTAATTCATAATGTCCTTTACTGTGTGTTTGGGATCATTGTCCTGCTGGAAAAGCCATTCCTCTCTCATCCTCATCATTATGCTTTTCAAGAATACTCGGGTACATGGTCCCATTCATTGTTGCTTTAATTATATGAAGTCTGCCAATGATGCTTCCACCTTCAAACTTCACTGTTGGACTAGTGTTTTTAGGGTGGGGTGCAGTGCCATTCTAAACGTGGTTTGTAGTATAACAGCAAAAAAGTTCTATTTTCATCGCTTCTGACCACACTACATTCTCCCAGTATTTCATAGGCTTGCCCAAATGCTATTTCGTAAACAGGGCTTGGAAATTCATTTTTCTTTAACAATGTAATCTTGCTGAGAAGATACAAGAGGACGAGCCAACAGAACAGTAGGATTTGCCAAACAGCATAACTTGGAGTTGTACTGGCAGCAACACCCATCGATCCAGCAGCGAGCACTTCACACACTGGCTCTTTTATGCGCTGGTAGACCAAGAAGCAGCAGGTGTGTCCATTCGCGCAGGTGCGCCGATGAGCTCCGGAGCCAGGAAAAACAGAAACAGGAAGGAAGGGGTGCACGCTCACCTGATCATCACATTACAAGCACTCTGTAGTAATCTGGACAGGGTTGCAGCCTCTGTCCACGCTTTGTGTTCCTTTTTGGATTCATTATTATTATTGTCACTATTATCATTATCTTTGTTCCTGTCTCTCATCATTTTGTGTTTACTTGTGGTGACAGCGCTTTCAGTTACTTCTGCTCCTCATTAGAGGCCCTTTGTGTTGTTAATTATTCCCAGCTGTATCTCATTGTGTTGATCACCGGCTACCCCAAGGTGATCTACTGTTTAGTTGACTGCTAGAATTACTGTCTGCTGCATTTCCACTTTGTATGGCACAGCATTTATTATTTTTTCCAAGTTGCTCACGATTTAGGTTCTCCTCATTTATCCTGCCATGCAGCTTTGTGTTATTTTTTTCCAGCCTCATGCTGCATTTTTTTTTTTTTTATTTTGCAGTAAATTATGTTTACTTGTCACCACCCGACTGGGTTCTTTCCTTCGCCCCAAAGGGGCAGTTATGGCACACTCATGTAGAACCTGCCTAGCTGATGTTAATATCTTAATACCAAAGTCTGATGAAAATTTTGTGTGAGTAGCCTCAATGGAGGTATATATACTGAAAAAAATGTTGACATGCTCAATACTTATTCCCCCCCTTTGTACTCACTGTTATAAAATCTATTCTAAACTGTGGCAACTTTTATAGTCATAAACACATACATCAAACTGAAAGCAGGAAAATGAACAATGGGTTTTAAAAAAGGAACAACTGAAAGTGCTGCTTTGATAAAAGTTCAAAATACAAGAAAATATCAAATTGGGGGCTATACAAGGTTCGGGCAGCAGGTCAGGTAGAGAAATGAGAAAAATAATGACCATGCTCCTTCTAAATGAAAGTCATTACTGTTTATTGTCAGTTCAAAAGAAAATTGAAACACTCCAATTTCATAAACTCTATTTTTTTCTTTGTATCAGACACAAAAAAGCTTGAAAGTAGCATTTTAAAATGAACAAAAGTTAGTATGAAGAGATAAATTACTGGTCACTTTACAAAAAGACCAAAAAAGATAATCACTTCTTCCTCTACTTCTTCTTTGGCCAATTTAACACAGGTGACGATCATGGGGCCCCTGCAAATCACCAAATGTGATCAAATAGATTGCAATGTATTTTCAGCCTTTTCACGCTGGCAGCAATAAGCGATTGTTATTTGAGAGAGAAGTCCAGATTCGTCAAAGGGACATCCCACACGCTGCTTGTTGTCTATTCAGGAAGCACATGTTGACACATGATGGGATGCCATTAACAGTTTGAGTGGCAGGTCACATTGACAGAATACAATGTACACTATATCTGTATATTTGGAGATTTGTTTGGATTCTTCACAGAAAGAATGCAGGCAGGGCTGAGGCAGCCAATTACAGGTGCTATCCCAATCATTTCATGTCTGCATCTTATGTGTCTTCTCTCTAAAGATGGTACATATTTCTTTATCGTTTCTATTTAACTGCCTGTTCTTGACAGTTTCTAACATCTCCATCCTGTTGTTGTTTTCTCTTTTCAAAGTCTAAGCCCACCGTGAGAAGAACCGAGATTGATATTTCTGTGAAAATGCTTTGTGGCATCTGATATACAGTTAATGATAATATAAGCATGCCGACTTCTTCAATGTAAACAAATAGATAAATATGGTGTAATAACCAGGAGCGTTGAGTTGTTGGCAACAGCACAGCAGCTTCTCTGATGGAGGAAGCAAAAAAAGAAATGTGCTTTGGAAACATATCTGTAATTTACTAAAAAAAAAGGTGGGGCTGCACCAATGTACAGTTCCTAGAGACGAATAAACAAATATACCAGGCAACCTCTTCTTCGACCCCTTCCTCCTCCTTCTTCCAGCTGCTCCCTCTCTATTAGTGGATCATCTACCTCCATCTCACCCTATCTCTTGCATGCTCTCCTGTCATTCCATGTTCTCTTTCACTACATCCATGAACCTTCTCTGTGGTTTTCCTCTTTTCCTCCAGTCCAACAGCTCCATCTTCCTCACTTTTGTGCCATTGTCCTCATACAGTGGGGCAAAAAAGTATTTAGTCAGCCACCAATTGTGCAACTTCTCCCACTTAAAAGATGAGAGAAGTCTCCAATTTTCATCATACGTATACCTCAACTATGAGAGACAAAATGAGAAAAAAAAATCCAGAAAATCACATTGAAGGATTTTTAATGAATTAATTGGTAAATTCCTCGGTAAAATAAATATTTGGTCACCTACAAACAAGCAAGATTTCTGGCTCTCACAGACCTGTAACTTCTTCTTTAAGAGGCTCCTCTGTCCTCCACTCGTTACTTGTATTAATGGCACCTGTTTGAACTCGTTATCAGTATAAAAGACACCTGTCCACAACCTCAAACAGTCAGACTCCAAACTCCACTATGGCCAAGACCAAAGAGCTGTCAAAGCACACCAGAAACAAAACTGTAGACCTGCACCAGGCTGGGAAGACTGAATCTGCAATAGGTAAGCAGCTTGGTGTGAAGAAATCAACTGTGGGAGCAATTATTAGAAAATGGAAGACATACAAGACCACTGATAATCTCCCTCAATCTGGGGCTCCACGCAAGATCTCACCCCGTGGGGTCAAAATGATCACGAGAACGGTGAGCAAAAATCCCAGAACCACACGGGGGGGGCTAGTGAATGACCTGCAGAGAGCTGGGACCAAAGTAACAAAGGTTACCATCAGTAACACACTACGCCGCCAGGGACTCAAATCCTGCAGTGCCAGAAGTGTCCCCCTGCTTAAGCCAGTACATGTCCAGGCCCGTCTGAAGTTTGCTAGAGAGCATTTGGATGATCCAGAAGAGGATTGGGAGAATGTCATATGGTCAGATGAAACCAAAATAGAACTTTCTGGTGAAAACTCAACTTGTCGTGTTTGGAGGAGAAAGAATGCTGAGTTGCATCCAAAGAACACCATACCTACTGTGAAGCATGGGGGTTGAAACATCATGCTTTGGGGCTGTTTCTCTGCAAAGGGACCAGGACAACTGATCTGTGTAAAGGAAAGAATGAATGGGGCCATGTATCGTGAGGTTTTGAGTGAAAACCTCCTTCCATCAGCAAGGGCATTGAAGATGAAACGTGGCTGGGTCTTTCAGCATGACAATGATCCCAAACACACCGCCCGGGCAACAAAGGAGTGGCTTCGTATGAAGCATTTCAAGGTCCTGGAGTGGCCTAGCCAGTCTCCAGATCTCAACCCCATAGAAAATCTTTGGAGGGAGTTTAAAGTCCATGTTGCCCAGCGACAGCCCCAAAACATCATTGCTCTAGAGGAGATCTGCATGGAGGAATGGGCCAAAATACCAGCAACAGTGTGTGAAAACCTTGTGAAGACTTACAGAAAACGTTTGACCTCTGTCATTGCCAACAAAGGGTATATAACAAAGTATTGAGATGAACTTTTGTTATTGACCAAATACTTATTTTCCACCATAATTTGCAAATAAATTCTTTAAAAATCAGACAGTGTGATTTTCTGGATTTTTTTTCTCATTTTGTCTCTCATAGTTGAGGTATACCTATGATGAAAATTGGAGACCTCGCTCATCTTTTAAGTGGGAGAAGTTGCACAATTGGTGGCTGACTAAATACTTTTTTGCCCCACTGTATATGTCCCGCACCCCCCTCGCATACATCTCTTCTACTCCCGACTTCCTCATACAGTGCCTGGGTTTCTCTCTTGGCACCCTATCATATTTTTTCTCTAGATCCACAAAGACAGAGTGCAGCACCTCCTGATCTCTATACTTCTCCATCAACACTCTTAAAGGAAACAATGCATCTGTAGCACTCTTTCTTGGAATGAAACTGTACTGCTGCTCACTGATCATCACATCTCTTCTTCATCCCATATCTCTACAGAGCGGCAAATGCTGAGGAACATTCATGAACTTTGCGATTGTCGGGGTTTCATGAGGGTCTGTAAAAGGTTGCACAACAGTTTTTATCATGCAAAACAGTTTTTCTTGTTGCAGAGAATGTAGTTACAAGAAAAAACTGCTACCTTAAAAACTGTTGGCAAACTGTTGTGCAACATTTAATGAACCTTGATGAAATCCCAGGAATAGCAGGGGAGAGTTCTTACTTAATTTTTAACAGCATAGTGCAAGTGAGAGTTTCCAACACTTTGGCCAGAGAGGACATGAGGTAGGAGTTTGTTATGGCAATGATTTGGTAAGTATCGTTCCTTACTTTAGTTTAGTTTAGTTTATTTGTCAGGGACCATGTACAGAAAAAAAAAACAACCCATTCATCACAGGGTAAAGATGCTTGGTACCAGATTATAGTGTTCTCACTAATTTCCATCTGTAGTCCCTGAGGCAGGCAAGAAGATTTTAAAATAAAAAAACAGCACATATAGAAAGCAATTCAGGTCAGAAAACCTGGGGGTTTTCCAGGGGAGTTCAGAGAGAGGGGTCTTCCACAGAGGAAGCATGGGGTGTAGAAGATCCTGGGGTAAGGAGGTTGTCAGGGAACTTCCAAAGGTGAGTAAAGTTCTTACTTGAGTGCTTATCTTTTCCAGAGGAATGAATGACTCCAAGTTGAGGATCCAGAGCGAGGAGGTAAGAGGCTGGTCAATGAGTGAGCGTGCAGGAACCAAGGAGGGGAGGACAGGGCAGCAGGCTGGCGAACAGACAGACAGGGTTTCCACGTGACAATCTGGCGGCAGCAGCTCTCAAACTGGAGCTTGTAAAGCCAGGGACCAGTGATTACCCGCAGGTGTGGGTATTTGGTCAACTGCAATCAATCTCCCTCCAGGCTCCTGATGAGAGAGATTATGCAAGGCAAAGAGCAACACAGAATAAGATTGCGGCACACTTGCCCAGATCCACAACACATATCAACACCCTTTTCCATTGGAGGGGGAATTTATTCATTTTTCTCCATATTTTCTCCTCTTTAAAGGCATCCATGAATCTGTATCATCAGATTTTAACGCAACGGGACACGCCATCATAATCTATTGCACAAAGGACTATCATAGAGGGCCCATGGGGATTTTTTTTTTCCTACAGGAAAGGCAGCCAAAAGGGAACTTTTTTTTTTTTTGTCTTGTTTTAGCCACTCTAGAGAGCACGTCGCCAAGGAGGGCGCGGGGGAAGGATGGGGGGAAGGAGTAATCACCCCCCATCCCTCCGTGAGTGCATTAGTGAATGTGCAGTTAGTTTAAAGAGCATTTTAATCAGCCACTTACTAACACTTCTGCATATCTCATTACGTGAAACATGAATTCACACTTTAAAGCTCTGATTGCCGTGTTGGTTCTAAGAAAAGAAGGGGGGGGGTTATAATTGATTTCTCACAGGATAACACCAATCAGGCACCTCAGCAGTAGTTTTCAAAAAGAGGAAAGGAGAGGCAGCCATAATACAACACTGACAGCACTTTACTGAAAATTGTTGCCCGCATTTCCAACCTCCTGCCAGTTCCTCTTTGGACGCTTCAGTCTGCACCCTGCTTACAAAAATAATTGCAGCCATGCTGCGAGTGGCCAGTCAGGTTTAACAATCACCTCCTTCTATTCTGCCATCTCAACCCCAGCTGTTTAGTGAAAAAAGTTTCTCTGTGGCTTCTACTGAGTCATCCTAGGCGGATCCTTCCCATTTAAACCTCTTATTGTGTTGTTTACCCTTTTAACCAAATGTCAGACTCATGTTGGCGTATAAGGAAAGGTCAAACAATTAACAAAGTCATTAGAGATCGTCCATTGTGAACCATGAATAGATAACAAAGAAACTGTCATTCAGTAACCTGCAGGGATGTGGCAGACGCTAAATGGTTCTGAAAAATATAGTGTGACGTAGTGAGGGTTCACACAAGAAAGGAGAGATGACACCTCCTCAACACAGACAAGAGGGGAGGTCATTCACACAGACCTCCGTCTCACTAAGGGTGACACAAACACATGATCAGTCACTGCTCTGACTCTTCTTGTAACACTGCTGTGTCATTATAACGCAGTTATAATGTCACAGCAATAACACTTTCGAACACACGAATGATAACACCCTTTGAATCCACCACTGCCAAAGCATGCCGGGAAAATCCCCGCCCCCTTAACACAGCCCCGACGTTACACTGTCCCCCCCGGACTGGTTTCTGTCCCCAGAATAATAAAGGTCCAGCTCAAAAGTCCAACACGAGTCCGTCCAGGTGTCGGGGCGGCCTCCGTTGTCGACGACCAGCACGTACAGGCCCGCTAGTGTTCATCTGTGCCTCAATCGGAGCATCTGGTCGGGTCGAAGGCTCCGGCTCGACCACCCGCGGGGCGGATGGCTGCTACGGGGCGAGACGGTCACGGTGGAGTACCACAACCCGGTCCCTTTTCTGCAGCCTCACCCTGTACACCACATCCGACAGTCTCTGTAGGACCACGCATGGTCCCGACCAATGGCTCGCCAGTTTTGGTGACAGTCCCCTTTTTCACTCCAGGCAGAAAACCCAGACTCGATCTCCTGGTGCAAAGTCCCTCCCCTGGCAGCGGGAGTCATACGCCCGCTTCTGTCGGCTCCCCGCCGCTGCCAGGGCCTCCCAAGCCAGTCCGTGCACCATGTGGAGACGTTCCTTCAAGCAAAACAAATAATCCAACCCCGGTCTGCCCTCCACCTCTGGCTCCGGTGTGTGTGTGTGGGGGGGGATACCAAATCCACCGGTGTGCGCAGCTTGCATCCAAAAATCAGCGCTGCGGGAGTGCACCGGGTGGATTCCTGTGCTGCCGTCTGGTACGCCCACAGAACAAAGGGCAGATGCAGGTCCCAGTCTCGCTGTCGCTGGTCCACTAGGACAGCGAGCTGGGTGGTGAGGGTCCAGTTGAACCGTTCGACCAGGCCATCGCTCTGTGGATGCAGCGGGGTGGTCCTGGTCTTCCGGATGCCCAGCCGCTTGCAGACCTCCCCGAAGACCTTTGCCTCAAAGTTCCGACCCTGATTGCTGTGCAGCTCCTCCAGTGAGCCAAAACGACAAAACATCTCGTCCACCAGTTTTGATGCTGTGGTGGCGGTGCTCTGATCAGGGACCGCATATGCTTCTGGCCATTTGGTGAAGTAATCCATTGCGACCAGCACGTAGCGGTTCCCCCGGTCCGTGGTCGGGAAAGGGCCCAGAATGTCTACCCCTACCCGCTCCATCAGTGCTCCCACCCAGTACTGCTGCAAGGGAGCGTGGGATCGCTGAGTCGGCCCTTTCTGAGCCGTGTAGGTGTCGCAGCGATGGACGTGGAGCTCCACATCCTGGTGACATCCAGGCCAGTAGAACCGGGCTCGAAGATGCTGCAGAGCCTTCGTCACCCCAAGGTGGCCCACTCCTACCACCCTGTGGACCAGAATCAGAATCAGTATCAGAATCAGAATCAGATTTATTGCCATTGTTCATGTAGTACACAAACTAGGAATTTGTCTCGGTGCAATGCTGCAACATTAAACATGATAAAAGAAATAAACTATACATGCAATAAAGTGTAGAATAAGAGTGAGTAATACTAGTCAGCAGTTTAAATATATTAGCGAGCAGCAGATAATGTGGAGAACCATATAGTGCAGTTGGTAATGCAAGAAGAAAACAGTGATGATTGACATGAGTCTGGTTGAGCTGCTGTACATAGTGCACGAGAGTCAACAAGTCACTTAGTGTTCAGCAGTCTGATGGCAGAGGGGAAGAAGCTGTTCATGTGACGGGAGGTTTTAGTCTGAATGGACCGAAGTCTTCTACCTGAGGGGAGAGGGGCAAACCGTACGTGACCAGGGTGTGAAGGATTGGCTATGATCCGGCCAGCACGCCTCCGGGTCCTGGAGATGTACATATCCTGGAGAGATGGGAGCTTGCAGCCGATCACCTTCTCAGCAGTGCGCACGACGTGCTGCAGCCTTAGTCTGTCCCTGGCAGTGGCTCCTGCGTACCACACGGTTATGGAGGTGGTGAGGATGGACTCGATGATGGCTGTGTAGAACTGCACTAACATCTTGGTGGGTAGCTTGAGCTTCCTCAGCTGCCTCAGGAAGAACATCCTCTGCTGGGCCTTTTTGATGAGGGAGCTGATGGTCGGCTCCCACTTGAGGTCCCTGGTGATGATGGTGCCTAGGAAGCGGAAGGAATCAGCAGTGGTGATGGGAGAGCCTGTGAGGGTGAGGGGGGGGCAGAGGGGTAGTGACTTTCCTGAAGTCCACAATCATCTCCACTGTCTTCAGAGCGTTCAGCTGCAGGTTGTTGTTGTTGCACCAGGACGCCAGCTGGGCCACCTCTCTCCTGTAGGCGGACTCGTCGCCATTGGAGATGAGCCCGATGAGGGTGGTGTCGTCCGCAAACTTGATCAGCTTGACAGACTGGTGGCTGGAGGTGCAGGAGTTGGTATAAAGGGAGAAGAGTAGGGGGGAAAGTACACATCCCTGGGGTGATCCGGTGCTGATGCTAACAGAGTCTGAGACAGTCTTTCCCAGCCGCACATGCTGTCTCCGGTCCGTCAGGAAGTCGGTGATCCACCTGCAGAGGGAGTCAGGCACGTTGAGCAGGGACAGCTTGTCCCGGAGCAGAGCGGGGCAGATGGTGTTGAATGCGGAGCTGAAGTCCACAAACAGGATCCTGGCGTAGGTTCCCGGGGAGTCCAGGTGCTGCAGGATGGAGTGGAGGGCCAGGTTGACTGCGTCGTCTACAGACCTGTTGGCTCGGTAGGCAAACTGCAGCGGGTCCAGGAGGGGAGTGGTGATGGACTTGAGGTGGGGCAGGACCAGGCGCTCAAAGGACTTCATGACTACAGAGGTGAGCGCTACAGGTCTGTAGTCATTAAGTCCAGTGATCCGTGGCTTCTTGGGGACAAGGATGATGGTGGAGGATTTGAGGCAGGTCGGCACGTGACATAGCTTAAGGGAGGTGTTAAAAATGTCTGTGAAGACAGGAGCCAGCTCTTTCGCACAGTGTCTCAGGGTGGAGGGAGACACGCCGTCCGGACCGGGGGCCTTGCGCGGGTTCAGTCAGACCAGCTGGAGTACGTTGGGCCGGAGCCACCGGGGAACCAGCAGCTGCCAGACGTGACACTGCCCAGCTGGAGTCTGCCACTGCCGATACACAACACCCTCATGACAGCAGAGATTGGTCCACTGGGAGTGTAGGGCCTTGGTCTCTGGGTCCAGCGCAGACACAGCCTCCCAGGAGGGCCGCTGGCCCGCATCCGGCCACAGCCGAACCCGGGAAATGACCGGATCTCTGTCCTGCTCGCTCTGCAGCTGCTGCGCGCCGAGGGCCTCTGTGACATCATCGCTGAGGAGAGCTGCCTGATTATCCGAGGAGGAGCTGTGTGCCACTGTGTTATTCCTGCTCACAGCGGTCCGGAGAACAGCAGCCTGTGGGACGGCTTGGTCTCAATCCTCTGCCCGCTGGCAGTGCCGACAGTCCTCCGCAGCACAGGGACGCCGAGACAGCGCGTCAGCGTTGGCATGGAGGCGGCCTGCCCGATGCACAATCTGAAAATCATAATCCTGCAGTGCCTCCAGCCATCTTGCCAACTGTCCATCCGGCTCTTTAAAGTTCAGTATAGGTCAGGGAAGCGTGATCCGCCCTGAGCTGGAACCTCCCCCCATACACATACGGGTGAAAATGGTGAAGCCCCTGGATGACAGCCAACAGCTCTCTGCGAGTAACGCAATAATTCCTTTCGGCTCTGCTGAGAGTGCGGCTGAAAAAAGCAACTGCCTGCTCTCAGTGTTCTCCCCCCTGGGATAACACCACCCCGATGCCCTGGTTGCTGGCGTCCGTGTCCACGATAAAAGGGCGGTTCGGGTCGGGATACTGCAGGATGGGGGCTCCGATGAGCGCTGAGCGAAGCTGGGAAAAAGCAGCAGCACAGCTCTCACTCCACTAAAACGCACGTCCTTTCTGTGTCAGCTGATGCAGCGGGCTTGCGATGGTGGCGAAGTCTTCCACAAATCTCCTATAATAGGAGGCTAGTCCGAGAAAACTCCGTAGCTCTCCCACATCCCGCGGCACTGGCCAGTTTTTCACCACTGCCACTTTCTCTGAATCGGTGGCGACTCCCGCTGCGCTGACAACATGGCCCAGGAAGGTGGTCTCCCGCCAAAATAAGTGGCATTTCCGCGGGTGTAACCGCAGCCCGGCCTGTCAGATGGCGTCCAATACCTCCTGGAGGTTGGACAGGGCGCTGTCAAAATCAGCTGCGTGAACCAGCAGGTCATCCAGGTATACAATGCAGCAGCTCCGGGGCACGTCAGCCAACACTCATTCCATCAGATGTTCAAAGGTGGCCAGGGCGTTGCAAAGTCCAAACGGCATCACCTTGAACTGATACAGTCCCTGCCCAATGGAGAAGGCTGTTTTCTGGCGGGCCTCAGGTGACAACTCTACCTGCCAATAGCCGCTGTGGAGGTCCAGTGAGCTGAACCAGCTGGAACCGGCGATGTGGTCCAGCGCATCATCGATGCGGGGCAGGGGGTAGGAATCCTTTCGGGTGACGTCATTCAGGCGTCGGTAATCCACACAGAACAGCCACGAACCGTCCTTCTTCCTAACCAGCACCACCGGCGCCATCCAGGGGCTGCTGGAGGGCTCAATAATGTCTGCCTCCAGCATTTCTTGTACCTTTTGTTCTGCTGCTGCCTGCCTTGAGAAAAGCACACCGCGTGGGCGGAGCCGGATCGGCCTGGTCTCACCAGTATCGATCCCATGCTGCACCAAGCTGGTTCGGGTGCACTCCTCATCCTTCGTAGCGAAGATGTCCATGTAGCAGTCCAACAGCTCCCGCAGCTGGTGTCTCTGTCCCGATTCCAGTCCGCTGCAGCTCTGCTGGAACAATTCCTCGACCGCCTGCTGCGTCTGCTGACACGTTGACCCGCTCCGCTGTGGCCCTCCCCTGCTGTCTCTATCTGTGATCGTACTCCCTCTGCTCATGCTGGTGGCGCCGTTCTGTTCAGTTCTTGCGGTGACCTGCCCGGTTCGGTCTGTCCTGGTGGTCCATCGATCACGCAGGCCTCCGGGTTCCTCCTCTGAGTCCCACTGCAGAGCGTGATGGTCCGAGTTCCCAGCAGGAGGGACGATCTGGTGGTATCAATTTTTGCGCTCCATGCTGCGAGCAGATCGAGTCCAATAATGCAGGGGTCTTGGATGTCAGCCAACCAGAACAGGTGGTTTGTGTTCTGGCCGGCCACCCCCACCACAAGAACTCTTCGCCCTCCCAGTCTGGGGCGCTCACCGGTAGCTGTGGTGATGCAGCGCCTGGTGGGTTCCCACCCCTGCGGTTCTGTCTCGTCCGTGCCTGGCAGCGCACCAGGTCGGACCAGGGAGATGGTAGAACCGGTGTCGATCAGGGCCTGGATCGGCATGTTGTCCAGGCTGCACTGAAGGTACATCCCTGGCGAGTGCCCAATTCGGCCCACACGCGGTGACACCTCATTGGGGAAAATATCTGTGGGAGGCAGCAGGTCCCCGTCCATGCCACCTTGCTCTAGTTTAATGTTGGCGAGGGGCCGGTTTGTTGTGGGGTGGGTGCCGGGCAGTACCGCGCGGTGTGTCCTGGCTCCCCACAGCGGAAGCACCTTTCCTTGCGCCGCCGCGGCCGTCTTCTCTGTGGGCGCGCCGCCGTGGTCTACCGCAGCTCCTCCTCCTCCAACTCCTCGCTCTCAGCTGTGGCCTGGAAGGCTCTCTGTCTCAGTGCCGATGCATCAGCTGTACAATCCATTAGCGGTTCCACCCGCTCCGCTTCTGCCACAGCAGAGGTACGCTGCTGTGGCGGGGTACACTGGTCCCGTCGGGTCCGCTGCTCCATTCATCCCGGCGAGCAGCTCTGGGGGTCGGTGTACCAGCTTTGTCATCCATTCCCAGCTGAGCGATGAATCGCTCCAGCTGCTGGATCTCTGCTCTGATCCTGGCTTCCATCTGCTCCATATCCCAACTTCTGACACCTGTGTGACGTAGTGGGGGTTCACACAAGAAAGGAGAGATGACTGTGACGAAACAGGCTTTATTTAAAACACACCTCCTCAACACACACAAGAGGGGAGGCCATTCACACAGACCTCCGTCTCACTAAGGGTGACACAAACACATGATCAGTCACTGCTCTGACTCTTCTTGTAACACTGCTGTGTCGTTATAACGTAGTTATAATGACACAGCAGTCATAACAGCAATAACACTCAGCAGCAATAACACTTTCGAATGCTGGGATAGGCTCCAGCCTCCCGCGACCCGAAAAGGATTAAGTGGAAGCAGATGAATGAATGAATGAATGAACACATGAATGATAACACCCTTTGAATCCTCCGCTGCCAAAGCATGCCGGGAAAATCCCCCGCCCCCTTAACACAGCCCCGACGTTACACTAGTTTTTATTCAGCTGATTATGTTTTCTGTACAAAGCCTACTGCATGTAAATCCTTAGATTTGTGTTAGATTTTACATATTTAGGTATTTATAAGGATAATTAGACAGCTCAAAGGGCGTGAAAACTTCACATATAAAGACAAAGTGCCCTATTACGTTGAACAAAAGTGCAAATTTGTGCAGCACTTTGCACCTTCTGCCAGTGGTTTTGGTCATTTCTAGTTGTGTATTGTCCATTTTCATGCTTTTTACCCCAGTTGTTCAAAAACCATTATTTTGCGCAGCTTTGTGCTCGTGGTAATGGTGTCTTTTAAAAGGGATGTGGTTAGGTGCAAAATCTACAAATTGCTGTTTCACACCACGGTGAAGATAGTTTTACGTTTGACGTTCAGTATTTTTGCTCCATCAGAATTCCCGGCAGCTGACAAAAGAGAAGATCAGCAAAAGATGTTCGAGCCCGGACTAGCTTCCGCGGATTGCCCAGTCTTCTACTGGAGGATTTCACTTAGGGACCATCAACAAATTACTAGTATCATTATGGAAAAAGCCCAACAGCATGTGACTCACTCACTCAAAATCTGTTTAGAAAAATATTAGTAATTCTGCTGAACAGGACACACCTTGTTTTATTTGGTTTCATTGCTCCATATATTTTATAATATTATTTTAAGCAAAAAAATTGCATTTTTTTCAATAGCTCACAGGTCATGTGACCAAGTCACTCAACATCAGTCCAGAAAAGTAATGTTACTTCTGCTGAACAGGGTACACCTCTTTTTATTTGTTTTCATTATGAAAACAAATAAAAAGAGGTATACCTGTAGTGTATCAAATATGGTACTGGGTGTACCTGGCGTGTACTGGGGGTGACGGCTCCACCCTTCTGGTTCTGCTGTCACCCTGGGGTATAAAAGGCATAGGCGGAAGGGACACTGCCTCTTTCACCGTCAACTCTTTGCCTATACGGAGCACCTGTGTTACATGTGGTTCATCATAATAAAGTTACATTCAATTGCACTTCCAGCCTGATTCTTGTAAGTTATGGACATACAGTAGCATTTGCCGATGAGGATTGACATAATATGATTTATATTAAGTAGAAGTAATGTTAATGGTCACAGTAGTTTTTACTACTGCTAGGCTTTTACACTGAAAGGTGTGTTAACAGGAAGTGTAAAAAGCGGACTCTCTCATGCTAAATGCTTTATGCTGGATGCTGGTGCTGAGCTGTTAATAGAGCCAAGTACAACGGAGAAAAGCCTATTCTCGATCATTCTACATGGTGTCAAAAGTAGTCTGACTCTCAGGGATATAAAGACAGAAGACGGAAAGTGGAAAAATGGCAAAGTTTAACCTCCCAGCAAATTTTTCCTTTGATAAGCCGACGGACTGGCCCGACTGGAAACAGCGATTCGAGCGGTACAGACTCGCCACAAAACTTAATAAAGATGACGGTGAAGTGCAGGTGAGCTGCCTAATTTATGCTATGGGAAATGAGACAGAGAACATTTACAAGTCATTCACGTTTGCTGCGGAAGGAGACCGCAACGACTTTGCTGCTGTGGTGGGAAAGTTTGATGAGTACTTCTTCCTGCGGAGGAATATTATCCATGAACGGGCATGTTTTCACCAGCGAGTCCAGCGACCAGGGGAAGGAGCAGAGTGTTTTATCCGAGCCCTGTACGACCTGTCTGAGCACTGTGAGTTTGGTGCAACCAGAGAAGATAATATTCCTCAACCGTATCGTTGTCAGGATACTGGATAAGGAGTTCTTCTGCAAGCTACAGCTAACGGCGGACCTAACGCTGGCGCAGACAATACAGACCATCAGACAATCGGAGGAGGTCACAGCACAAGTGAGCCTGCAGGGAGACAAGCTGGGATCAGTACAGGAGGTGCAGTTTAAACGGAAAAACACAAACTAGAGACCACAACAGCAACAACAAGGCAAGTCAAAAGACAGAAAATGGGGAGGAAATGATAGGAAATGTGGCAAATGTGGGAAAAGACAACATAACACAGATGAAAAGTGTCCTGCAGGGAAAGCTACATGTCATAACTGTCATAAAATGGGACACTGGGCCAGAGTATGCAGGAACAGCAGGTCAGTGAATGAGGTCACACAGACTGAGAGAGCTGAGCAGACCTCTAATTTCCTAGGTTCAGTGTGTGATGCTAGTGAGGAAAGTGAACAGTAGACTGTGTTGCTACATGTGGATTCCGTTCCAATGGAATTCAAGATTGACATAGGAGCTGATGTCACCGCCATAAATGAGGACACATTTCACACCCTCACTCCTGAGAGAACACTAGCACCACCTGATATCCCTCTGGATAGCCCTGTAGGTGAGCTGTTGTGTCTGGGCCGATTCAATGCAACAGTCAGTCACAAAGGAAAGGGCTACCCACTCACAGCTTATGTAGTCCGTGGACACAGAATCAACAATTTACTCAGCTGGACCTTATCAGTGAGGATGAATCTGGAGGGGCGAGTAGATGAGGTAAATCTACACACCAGCCATTTGCAAGCTTACGGTGAGCGTGGTACACTACAAACTGAACCAGTCAAAATTGAGCTAAAGGACGACACTGTACCATATGCTGTGCACACTGCACGCCATGTGCCCTTTCCCATGCTGCAGAAAGTTAAAGAGGAACTAAAAAGGATGGAGAACAACGGCATCATCGAACCAGTGACCCAACCTACAGAATGGTGCGCACCCATGGTTCCAGTTCTGAAAAAGAACACAGGAAAAGCCAGGATCTGTGTTGATCTGACAAAACTGAACAAGTCAGTAAAAAAAGAACACTACATCCTGCCAACCCCAGATGAGATAACAGCCAAGCTGAGTGGAGCTACAGTGTTCTCCTCCCTCGATGCAGCCAGCGGATTCTGGCAGATTCCTCTGCATCCAGACAGCTGCAGACTGACAACGTTTATAACACCATTCGGCAGATACTGTTTCAAGAGATTACCCTTTGGTATAACAAGTGCACCAGAGATCTTCCAGTGGAAGATGCTGGAGACTCTGGAAGGACTGGAAGGCGTGGAAGTCTTCATGGATGACATTCTAGTCTATGAGACCTCGATGGAGCAACATGATGCCCGACTCGAAAAGGTGTTGCAGTGCGTCGAGTCAGCAGGCTTGAAGCTCAACAAAGAGAAATGCACTCTCAGACAGTGCCAACTTCGCTTCCTGGGTCATCTCATCAACCGGTCAAGGGTCAGGCCAGACCCCGACAAAGTGGAGGCCATTCACCAGCTGCCGCTGCCTGGAAATGTGCAGGAGCTTAAAAGAGTTCTCGGCATGGTGAATTATCTGGAAAGGTTTGTCCCAACCCTTGCAACAGTGGGGCAACCATTGTATGACCTTCTAAAGAGCAAGAACATTTGGGTTTGGGGCCATTCACAGCAGTCAGCTTTTGAAGACATTAAAAAAAAATGCTGACAAATGCTCCAGTTCTAGCCTTTTATGATGTCACGAGGCCTACAGCCATGTCTGCCGACGCCAGCAGTTATGGACTGGGTGCTGTGCTACTCCAACTCCATGTGGAAGAGTGGAAGCCGGTAGCACATTGCTCCAGGCGTCTCTCAGAAGCCGAAGCATGCTATGCCCAGATAGAGAAAGAGTGTCTGGCTGGCGTGTGGGCCTGTGAAAAGTTTAAATACCTCTGTGGCTTGGATGAGTTCAGACTTGAGACAGATCACAAGCCGTTAGTGCCGCTTATCAACAACAGGAACCTCGACAACGTTCCCTTGAGATGTCAGCGTCTTCTAATGAGACTCATGAGGTACAAACCAGTGGCTGAATATGTGCCTGGAAAAACCCTCTTCATTGCTGATACCCTGTGCCGAAGCCCACAAACTTACACAAAGGAAGAGACTGACACATACAGTGAAGTGGAATGCTATATAGCCTCAGTGATACAGGACATTCCAGCATCCCCAAGCAGAATGGAGAGCATCAAAATGGCTACTGCAGCCGATAGTGAGCTGCAGACTGTCATCAAACTCATGACAACAGGATGGCCAGAACATAGTGGGAATGTCCCACTGAACACCCAAGCATACATAAAGCTGGAAAATGAGCTATCAGAGGCTGATGGCTTGCTCATACGTCGGAGCAGGATTGTCATTCCACAGTTACTGAGAGCCGACATCTTGAAAAAAAATACATGATGGACATCAGGGGCTGACTAAGTGGAGAGACAGGGCAAAGTCATCAATGTGGTGGCTGGGACTCTCTGCAGAACTTAAAAACACAGTGATGTCATGCTACACCTGCCAAGAACAGAAGCGGGCCCAACAAAAGGAGCCACTTATCTCCACACCTCTACCCGATCGTCCATGGAAAAGAATAACCCAACAACTACCTTGTCATATCTGACTACTATTCACGGTTCCTTGAAGCGCTACACCTACCGTCCACTACCAGCACTCAGGTTATTCAGAGACTCAAAGCAACCTTTGCAAGGTTTGGGATCCCGGATGTGGTAGTGAGTGACCCTCAATTCTCCAGCGCAGAATTTCAGGAGCTGGCAAGACAGCTAGACTTCAGACACATCACATCTAGTCCTCATCATCCTCAGGGAAATGGTCATGCGGAGAGAGCAGTACAGATTGCAAAGAGAATCCTCCGACAAGAAGATCCATTAATAGCCCTCATGTGCTATAGACCAACTCCCTGTGCTACTATGGGAATCAGTCCAGCAGAACTCTTAATGGGGAGAAAGATCAGAATGACAGTCCCTACACTGGAGAAGAATCTGTGGCCCAAATGGCCTAACAGAAAGACTGTTAGACAAAAAGATGCTGATGAGAAGATAAAACAAGCTTTCTATTACAATCGCCATCATGGAGCCAAACCTCTTCCACCACTTTGACCAGGTGACACATTCCTCACCAAATTGGATCAGGAAAAGGCCTGGGCAACATCAGCAGTCGTTCCGAAGGAATGCGTTACTCCAAGGTCGTACCTCATCAACACATCACGAGGAGCAATGCTGAGGCGGAACCGGCGCCATCTCCGGGCAGATATGTCTCCTCAACCAGCCCAAGACACCCCTTCTGCTTCAGCTGAGGATGCTGGAGTTATTTCCCATTCTGCAAGTGTCATCACCCCAGAGACTGTTTCTCCTAGCCCGGGTGAGGTCACAAGTCTTGTGCACACTCCCACACGTGCACTAGGACAGTTTCGCACCAGAGCCAGACGAGTGTGTTAACCAGTCAACAGGCTAGACCTGTAGACAGACACTAAAGTGTCAAACATATGGCCTTTGGGGGGGAATTGGGGAAGAAAAGACTAAAAATAAAAAGGAAAAGATGTATGCTGACTGTAATCTCCATGTTGTTTATGGATACAGTAACAAATATTGCAATGCATTATTTGAGTTCAAGAGTGACATATATGTTGAAAGATTTGATAAGATTTAAGTTAAGGAAAATGCATTATGAGTTAGAAATGGCATGATTACAGTTATTGCTCTTTAAGTTTGTTCACATGATTATCTCAGTTGTAGGAGAAATGTTTAATAGGTAAACGTGTTTACTAGGAAAAGAAACAAAAGCATAATCAAACTGCTAGGGATACATCTTATGCTTGTAAAGAAAGCCTACTTGAAATATTTTCTGGTGGTATATTGTTTATTATAGTTTATTGAATACTGTTAAATGCACCTTTTGTTATTAGAAATAACATAAAAAAGGAGGGGAGATGTCATAATATGATTTATATTAAGTAGAAGTGATGTTAATGGTCACAGTAGTTTTTACTACTGTCAGGCTTTTACACTGAAAGGTGTGTTGACAGGAAGTGTAAAAAGCGGACTCTCTCATGCTAGATGCTTTATGCTGGATGCTGGTGCTGAGCTGTTAATAAAGCCAAGTACAACGGAGAAAAGCCTACTCTCGATCATTCTACAGGATAAAGGTATGGAGAGAGCTGTTTCTGCTATTCGGACGTTTTTGGAGGTTCCGGGTGAGCCGCCTGTCCCCTGGGCGAGGTGGTACGTGGCTTTTCTGAATTATCTGGTGGCCCTAAACCTTGGTGAACTAGAGAAACTGCATGTGAGAGCTATTTTGGTTGATAATCTTGGCATGGAGGGTCAACAAATTCTCGGCACATTGGGAGAGTGTGATAGCTTTGACGACGTGGTTGGACTAATGGCGCACTATTTTCACGCTCCAGAAAATGTCATAGTCCAGAGGATCAGGTTTTGGCAACGCCACCAGTGGACTGGAGAGTCGGTGCAGCGTTACATTACAGACCTGCATCAGCTGGCTGGGGACTGCCAATTTGGAGCCTTTGAAGAAGAGATGGTCCATGTTCAATTGGCGGAGCACACACTTTGTTCTGTGGCACGGTCGAGGTTCCTGACTTACTCGGGTGAACTGACATTAGCCACGGCAGTTGAGATAGCGCAGCAATTTGAAGCGGCTGAAAAACTGTCGGAGGACCTCGGTGAGAAGACCACGTTGGGGCACACCGAACCATGTTTGAAGGTGCTGGCTGTGGACCCGGATAGCGAAGACAGCGTGGATGAAGAGGAATACGCTGCCGATATAAAAGTTAGGTCCGTCCCAGGTACGCCAAGATGTTAAGGCTGTGGGTCCACCAGGCACCGGTATAAGGCAAGAGAGTGACCGGCGAAAGGTAAACGCTGTGGCAAGTGTGGTCTTCTGCATCATTTGCAGTGGGTTGAACATATTGGGATGTGATATGTTCTACGGCTTTGGATTCACGATCACCCGCGGCGTCAGAAAGGTGTGGTCGGGCTGTGGTCTGTGGGACTGACCTGCTCCGTGCGTGGAGGACGGTGCGGTATGGGACAGTGACTGGCCTAGTATTCTGGGAGATGAGCAGAACCAGTGCCGTAAAGGGCCATCGCGTGAGGGTTCCGATGCCAGTGTCCAGTTTTCCCTGGATGTGGGAACTGGACGGCACAGCGGAGCACCCGGGATGGGTGATGGAGCCAAAACGCTAGCCCCCTCTGCTTCTGGAGTTCGGCCTGGTGGTACCGGAAGGAAAGGCGCTACAGCGGCTTTGCCTGCATTTAAAATGAAAGAGAGCGGGGCAGGACCAGCTGGCGCAGTAGCATGACATGCCAACCAGCAACACTGGAGGCTGAGGAGGGCTTCAGATCGGGTCGGTGGAACAATTCGATCCAGGAAGAAAGCCCTGTTCCGACATGGTGGACATTTGAAGTCAAGTTGAGCTCCTCTATGGGTCGATGACGAGGTTCAGCCAAGGGGGGAGGCTCAGCTGAGGGGGGTCCACGAGAAGAGAAAACGACAGTATGACCAGGGACAGCTGCGGGTGGTGGCTGCCTGGGAGGACGGCTATCTCAGGCTGTCAGATGACTCGTGGAGACACCCCAACAAGCTGCGGCACGTGGGCGAGAAGAAGCGCTTATGTGGCTCATCCCCAGAGGTGAAGAGGCGAAGAAGCTCTAGGAGGGATCCGCCAGACAGAAATCCAGGGGGTGGTCTTCCACCGGGACTGTAAGGTGACTGTGGGGTGACTATTAACATAATGTTGTTGAAATGTTAATATGTTTTGTTGCCCAAAGGTCATGTAGTTAATATGTTTTACATGTACCCGTTGTCTTGTTGCCCTGTTTTGGAAAAAAAAAAAGTCCTCAACACTGTTTGTTGAATTGGATCTAAGTGAATGTGATTGCTGAAATGCCCAGATTATGGGGTGGGTGTGCTGGGGTGGGGGCTAACAATGGGATGTAAATGCACATATTAGCTGTTGTTTTGTTGTAGTGGATACTGAAAGTTTGGTTGTGTTTAAACTATTGTTCTGGGATTATTTTAATTATTAGGAACATGGCTGTTTTGTTTTATGGACTTAACAGGATCACAGACGGCAGAATAACCCGTCTAGCCGTGTAAAGGTGGGTCAGCAGTCTACCTTTCCCCCTCTAATTTAGTTATGTTGTGTGAGTGGATAGGCATATGTATGTATATATATATTTAGATTAGATTAGATTAGATTCAACTTTATTGTCATTACACATGTATGAATACAAGGTAACGAAACACAGTTTAGCATCCAATCAGAAGTGCAAAGGACAGCAGTGCAGTATATACAGTAATTGACAGTATGTTCAATTTAAGCAAATATATGCAGCAGTGCAGAAAGTTAAGAGTACTGTTATGTGCAAATAATGTACAATAAGTTAGGTGGGCAGTTATGTACAGGTGAGGATGGTAAGAGATGATGGTAAGATTAGGATTGGTTAGGGAGTTAAGGGGCGCTTGCGCACGCAGCGACCGGCAGCTGGTGGTTTGTCACCAGGCTGCAAAACAAATCTACCTACGGGTACAAAATAAGTAATAAAAAAATAAATAAATAAATAAATAAGAGAGTCAGCGGGGAACTAAGTTCAATAACATAACAGCTGTTGGAAAGAAACTGTTCCTAAACCTGCTGGTTCTAGTCCGAAGGCTTCTGAAACGCCTTCCTGAGGGGAGAAGCTGGAACACTCCATGAGCAGGATGGTTGGAGTCCCTAAGAATGCTGCGTGCCCGGCGCAGACATCTTTTCCTGTAGACGTCCTCTATAACTGGAAGTGGAGTCCCTGTGATGCGTTGGGTGGTTTTCACCACCCGCTGCAGCGCCTTACGGTCAGCGACAGAGCAGCTTCCATACCAGACTGTGACACAGTTGGTCAGGGTGCTCTCTATCACGCAGCAGTAGAAGTTGCTCAGGATGTCAGTTGACAGATGGTTCTTCTTCAGTGTCCTCAAGAGAAGAAGAGGCGCTGATGGGCCTTCTTGATCAGGCTGGTGGTGTTAACTGACCAGGACAGGTCCTCCGAGATGTGGGTCCCCAGGAATTTGAAGCTGGGGACACGTTCAACAGCTATGCCATTGATATGGATGGGGTCATGTGTCTCTCCCCTCTCCTTCCTGTAGTCCACTATGAGCTCCTTGGTTTTGCTGGTGTTAAGGAGCAGGTTATTGTCAGCGCACCAAGTAGCCAAGTGCTTAACCTCTGCCCTGTAATCTCACTCATCGTTGTCCCTGATGAGTCCGATCACCGTGGTGTCATCTGCGAACTTTATGATGGAATTGGATCCATACATAGGCCTGCAGTCATGGGTGAAGAGGGAGTAGAGGAATGGGCTGAGCACACAGCCCTGTGGTACACCAGTGTTGAGTGTGATGATGGAAGAACGGTTGGGGCCTGACCTAACATGCTGGGGTCTGTTGGTCAGAAAATCCATGATCCAGTTGCAGGTGGAGGTACTGATTCCCAGGTCCCCAAGTTTAGTGAACAACTTGGAGGGGATAACTGTGTTGAATGCTGAGCTGAAGTCAACAAACAGCATTCTTGCGTAGGTGTTCTTGTCATCCAGATGTGAGAGTACACAGTGCAGCGCTGTAGAAACCGCATCCTCTGTACTCCTGTTGCTCCGGTAGGCAAACTGGTGAGGGTCCAGTGTAGGGGGCAGGCATTTTTTGAGCTGTGCCAAAACCCAGTCGCTCAAAGCACTTCATGACTATGGGGGTCAATGCCACAGGGCGATAGTCATTTAGGCACGATGGTGTTGAGTGTTTCGGCACTGGTACTATAGAAGTGGTCTTGAAGCACGCTGGTACCACTGCCTGGGCCAGGGACAGGTTGAAGATGTCCGTGAAGACCCCTGCCAGCTGCTCAGCGCATGCCTTCAGCACACGCCCAGGAATGCCATCAGGGCCAGCAGCCTTACGTACGTTGATATGACTCAGTGCGTTACGGACGTCGGTGTGGGTGAGTGTGAGGTGGTGGAAGTCATCAGAGGGTGGGAAATTGATTTTCTTTTCGCTATTGTCCTTGTCAAAACGAGCATAGAAGTCATTTAGCTCATTGAGAAAGGACACAGTCATGGCTATAGGTATGGAGTTGCTGGGCTTATAATCAGAGATAGCTTGAATGCCCTGCCACATGCGTCGGGGGTCAGAGTCCCCAAAATGTTCCTCCACCTTCAGTTTGTAGCTGTGCTTGGCCTTCTTGATGTCCCTCTTCAGATCTGCCCTGGATGAACTGTAGGCCTGTGTGTCACCAGATCTAAAGGCATTGTTACGTGCCTTTAGCAGAAGCCGCACTTCTCTGTTCATCCACGGCTTCTGATTTGGGTACGTGGTGATCTGTTTTTCCGTGGTGACACTGTCAGTAGGGGTGTTGATATGGTCCAGGACTGAGTGGGTGTAAGAGTCGATGTTTATGTGGGAGCCACAGGTAGCCTGAGAGGTGAACATACTCCAGTGTGTGTTCCTAAACTTTTCCTGGAGTACAGAGTCAACCCCCTCTGGCTACACTTTGATGGTCCTCACTGATGGCTTCACCCGGTTGATGAGCGGTACATACTTGGGGGTGAGGAACAAGGATAAGTGATCAGACTGACCTAGGTGGGGGAGGGGAGTTGCTGTGTAGGCTCCCACAATATTGGTATAGACGTGGTCCAATGTTTTGTCCCCTCTTGTGTGACAGGAGACATGCTGGTAGGATTTAGGAAGCACTGTCTTGAGGTTAGAGTGGTTAAAATCACCCGCCACAATAAATGCTGCCTCTGGGTGTGCAGTTTGTTGTTTGCTAATAGCTGCATGCAGTTCTTTCATAGCAAGCTTAGCATTAGCATCCGGAGAGATATAAGCAGCTGTTATGATGGTACAAGTGAATTCGCGTGGCAGATAGAAAGGTCTACATTTAACCATGAGAAACTCCAGGTTAGCTGAGAAATGTCTCCCAACAGTGACAGAGTTTGTGCACCAAGCCACACTCCCCCACCTCTGGTCTTACCGGAGTCATCAGCTGCTCTGTCTGCCCGGAGAGTGTGTAGGCCGGCTAGCTCGATAGCATTGTCGGGTATTCCACTGTGTAACCATGTTTCTGTGAAAATCATGATATTGCAGTTCATAAGTCTCTTATTGTTGGTGATCCGAAGCCGTAGCTCATCCATTTTGTTTGCCAGTGACCGTACATTAGCGAGGAAAATACTGGGTAGAGAAAGCCGGTGCGGTGTTAGCTTTAGCTTAGCTCTTAGCCCTCCGCGCTTCCCCTGCCTTTGTTTACGGTCTCTACGCCACCTGCGAGCACTCCTGGTTGGCCAGGTAGTTTGCCTAGCATCGGGTGTTCTCCGGAGCTCAGGGATGAGACGTAGGTTGCTGATAAAAAAGATCGTTATCGTTATTTTGTAATCCAGTGTCCAAAAGCTCATTTCGGGTGTAAGATATGAAAGCGAAGCTGATCTGAACGAACAGACCCGAAATGAGCTGAAATAACACTGCTAATCCACAAAATCTGAGAAGACGCTGAGCCTCGCATTGTGCACGCGTCGCCATCTTACTTAAAAGTCTGTTCTGTACTTGAGAGATGTGAAGTGTGTAATAAACCGTCTGCCATGAATCAGCCTCTTATTTGACACACTCCACACTGGTATATATACACGTGTGTGTTATTGTTATTAGCGTGTGAGTCGGGTTTAAATTTGGGGAGGGCCTAACTGGTGTGATTTGGATTGTTTACGGGGGGGGGGGGGGGTGTAGTGTATCAAATATGGTATTGGGTGTACCTAGGGTGTACTGGGGGTGACGGCGCCGCCCTTCCGGTTCCGCCATCACCCTGGCGTATAAAAGGCATAGGCGGAAGGGACACTGCCTCTTTCGCCGTCAAGCCTTTGCCTATACGGAGCACCTGTGTTACGTGTGGTTCATCATAATAAAGTTACGTTCAACTGCACTTCCAGCCTGATTCTTGTGAGAGTAAGCTATGGACATAACAGTACCCTGTTCAGCAGAAGTACTAATATTTTTCTGAACTGATTTTGAGTGAGTAGGTCACATGCTGTTTAAGCTATTGAAGAAATATTTTTTTCCCCCATAAGATGAATGAATGAATGAATGAATGATACTAGTAATTTGTTGACAGTCCCTAAGTGAAACCCTCCTATTGTGCAATCCGTGGAAGCTTGTCTCGGTGTGAACGTCTGTTGCTGGGCTTCTCTCTTGTCAGCTGCTGGGAATTTCGATGGAGCCAAATATTGAACGTCAAATGAAAAACTAACTTCACCACGGTCTCATTCACAGTGTTGCTAACAGATGAGCTCAGGTGGTTAGATCACCCTACGGCCCTGTAACTGCTAGCAACCTCGCAAGTTAGGACAGGTTGTATGTTGTTATGGTGGCGTATCACATTGTGATTGGCTGTACACCTGGGAGTTCAGCATGCAAGTGGCATGGAGGTGTGGGCAAGTTGAAAAAATTTTTTAAAAAAATTTAAAACCACTTATCTCAAACATGTTTGAGGGCTCTAAATATTTGGGAGTAATCAATCTGAAAAAAATCTATTTTTCTTTCATTTTTCATGAGAAAAAAAGTTTCAAATTTATGAAATAATTTACAAAATTGCAAGGAAAAGTTGCAAACATGAAAAAGGGTGCAAATTTACAAGAAAAAATTAGCAAAATTATGAGAACAAAAGTTGCAAGTTCAAGCAAAAAGTTTCAAATTTATAAGAGATAAAGCAACTTTAATTCCCTTCCAAAAATGTTGTGGGTGATTTTGTACTATGGGGGTCCATAAGCATTTACTGTACATACTCTGCATTTACATCCTCAATAAAGAAGATCCATACAAGAGACAACATAACATTAGCCACTTGGAACGTGACAACACTAGCCAAAGCTGGCAAACTACAGTTCAATTCAATTCAACTTTATTTATATAGCGCCATTTCACAACAACAGTCATCTCATAGCACTTTCAACTGTAGGGAAAAACCCCACAATTGCAGAAAGACCCCAGCAATCAGGCGATTCCCTGTGAGCAGGCACTTGGCGACGGTGAAGAGGAAAAACTCCCTTTTAGCAAGAAGAAACCTCCAGCAGAACCAGGATCAGGGAGGGGCACTCATCTGCTGCGACTGGCTAGGGAGGGTGAGGGGATAGAGAAGAAGAAGAAAAGAACAGACATGTAGAGAGCAAACAGCATGACGGGGACTCAATCTATGGGAGAGAACAAACAGATCTTAATGACCAGCAAAAATATTTCATTGAGAGTGAAAACAGGAGTGAAGCCCAGTGCATTGTTGGAGGTCCCCCAGCTGTCTAAACCTATTAGCAGCATAACTAAGGGAGGGTTCAGGGTCACCTGATCCCACCCTAACTATAGGCTTGTCAAAAAGGAAGGTTTAACCCTGTTCTTAAAAACAGAGCTCGAGTCTGACTCCTGAATCCAAATTGGCAGCTGGTTCCAAAGGAGAGGAGCCTGATAACTAAAAGCTCTGCCTCCTATTGTACTTTTGGAGATTCTAGGTATTACAAGTAATCCTGCATTTTGGGAGCGTAGTCCTCTGCTGGGATGATAAGGTATTATCAGATCTTTTAAATAAAAAGGGGCCTGATTATTTAGAGCTTATAAGTGAGAAGAAGGATTTCAAACTTAATTCTAAATTTTATGGGAAGCCAATGAAGGGAGGCCAGAACCGGAGAGATGTGATCTCTCTTTCTAGTACCTGTTAAAACTCTTGCTGCAGCATTTTGGATCAGCTGAAGACTTTTTAAAGATGTTTTAGGACAGCCTGATGGTAAAGAGTTACAATAATGTAACCTAGAGCTAACAAAGTGTGGATTAGTTTCTCAGCATCACTCTGAGACAAGATAGCAGGAAATGGGAGATGGCGGCGCCCATGGACGCAGCAGCCCCTCTTGGCATCAGCGAGTGTGAGAGTTTTGAGTGTTTTGATCATCCCAGATGTACATTCTGTAAAACCTACAACCGTGAGACCTTATTAAACATCAAGGTACTGCACGCTGCAAGAATCCCGGCGCTCGGTTGTGACTTGGACATTCTACGCCAGCATGGAATTCTGGCAGAGTCCCCGCTAGAAGCTACCCGGGAGAGGAGGAAGCATAAGCGAAGGGAACGCAAGCAAAAGTGTGGAAAAAGGGCCGGGATCCATGCTAGGCTAAAGACTAACCCCTTCAGACCGGCGGTACCATCGCTCCTTCTCTAACGTTCGCTCCCTCGACAACAAGCTGGATGAGCTGCGGCTGCTGAGAGAAACCCGGAGAGAGTGGAGGGACTGCTCTGTGCTTGCGTTCACGGAGACGTGGCTCCACAACATCCCTGATGAGGCCATTCAACTGGAAGGTACGACATTGTTCCGGGCAGATAGAGAAACAGCGAGCTCCGGTAAGAGCCGTGGGGGGGGCCTATGCATCTATTGTTAACAAGAACTGGTGCGTTAACGCCACGTTAGTATCTAAACACTGCTCTCCTTTGGCGGAGTTCCTTATTGTAAATTGTCACCCATTTTATCTGCCAAGGGAATTCAGCAACGTGTTTATAGCGGTTGTTTACATAGCGCCGAGCGCTAACGCTAACGCTAATGCTAAGAAGGCACTCGGGGAACTACACGATGCAATTAGCGAAATCCAAACTTCACATCCGGACAGTTTTGTAATGGTTGTGGGGGATTTTAACCACACCAGCTTAAAGACTGTGCTCCCCAAGTTTAAACAATGTGTAGACTTTAAGACCAGAGGAGAGAATATGTTGGACGTAGTGTACACAAACACAGATGCATATAAGGCAATACCCCGCCCCCACCTCGGCCTTTCTGACCACATATCCGTGATGCTGGTGCCTGCCTACAAACCCTTATTGAAGCGCAGCAGGCCAGTAGTGAAACAAATCAGGATTTGGCCAGAGAGTGCAACCTCTGCACTGAAAGACTGTTTTCTGCACACAGACTGGGAGGTCTTCAAAATAGCAGCCTCCCAGGAAGACAAGACGGATGTGGAGGAGTATGCTGAAACAGTCACCAGCTACATCGCAAAGTGCACAGAGGATGTCACTACAGTGAAGACAATCACTATGCGGGGAAACCATAAGCCCTGGATGACCGCAGAGGTGCGCTTGCTGCTTACAGCCAGAGATGCAGCCTTCAGAGCAAAGGACAGGATCACCCTCCGCTCAGCCAGGTCTGCGCTCTCAAAAGGGAATTAAGATGGCGAAGTGCCCCTATGCAGAGAAAATCCAGGGACACCTCTGTGACACTAGGAACACCAAGCAGATGTGGCAGGGAGTTCGGACACTGACGGGCTATAAGTCGAGGCAGGGGGTCGATGATGACGACGCTTCGCTTCCAGACAGGCTCAACAACTTCTTTGCACGTTTTGAAGCAGCAAACCCGACAATCAGAGGGAGGGCTGGCCCATCCCCACCATCAGTGGGACCAGCTTTTACCATCAACACAGCGGACACACGGAGGACCCTAACCAGAGTCAACCCACGTAAAGCTGCAGGTCCGGACAACATCCAGGGACATGTGCTTCGAGACTGCGCGAGCGAGTTGGCGGATGTACTGACTGACATTTATAACATCTCCCTGAGTCAGGCCATCGTTCCCAGATGCTTCAAGACCTCTATCATTGTACCAGTGGCAAAGAAACCAGTTGTGTCTTGTCTGAATGACTATCGTCCTGTTGCACTGACACCAATTATGATGAAGTGTTTTAACGGCTTGTCAAACCACACATTACAGCCTGCCTCCCTGCATCACACGACCCGCTCCAGTTTGCATATTGTTCAAACCGCTCCACGGAGGATGCTATAGTCACCACCCTGCACTCTGTCATCACCCACCTGGATCAGAAAGACACCTACGCCAGACTCCTGTACATTGATTTCAGTTCAGCATTCAACACCATTATTCCCCAGAGACTGATGGAGAAATTACTCCTTCTTGGTCTGAACACCGCCACGTCTCTGGATCCTGGATTTCCTGACTGAGAGACCTCAGTCTGTCCGGGTTGGAAACAACATCTCCAACTCTGTCACGCTGAGCACCGGATCCCCTCAAGGCTGCGTACTCAGTCCATTGTTGTTTACACTTCTAACACATGACTGTGTATCCAGACACGAGGGGAACCAGATTATTAAATTTGCAGACAACACCACAGTGGTGGGACTTATTCAGAGGGATGAGAAATCAATGTACAGGGAAGAAGTGAGAGACCTGGAGGGCTGGTGCAGGGAGAACAATCTGGTGCTCAACGTAGACAAAACGAAGGAGATGATTATCGACTTCCGGCGGTCACAGCCTGAACACGTCCCCCTCAGCATCGGCGGCCATTTAGTGGAGAGAGTGGAGAACATCAAGTTCCTCGGAGTGCAGATCTCGCAGGACCTGACCTGGAGCAAGAATTCCTTGGAGATCAGGAAGCGGACCCAGCAGAGACTGCACTTCTTGAGGAAACTCAGACAGGCCTCTCTCCCCATCTGCATCCTCAGGACCTTCTACAGAGGTGTGGTGGAGAGTGTTCTGACGTACTGCATTGCTACATGGTACTCCAGCTGCAGTATGTCAGACAAAAAAGCCCTGCAGAGGATAGTTAAGGGAGCTGAGAGGGTAATTGGAGTCTCCCTCCCCTCTGTCCAAGAACTTTTTCAGAACCGTTGTAGGAGCAGGGCACTGAACATTGTCAAGGACCGTTCTCACCCTCTGCATAAACACTTTGAACTTCTGCCATCTGGCAAACGATTTCGGAGTATCAGAGGCAGAACCACCAGACTGATTAACAGCTTCCTTCCACAAGCTGTTAGGATGCTGAACAGTTGATCTGGAATCTCTCGTATACACTACTGCACCTACGGACATTATGTACATTATTTGTATATTATAGTTAGTTAGTTTTTTTTTTTCAAGTATGTCTCAGGGATGCGTAAATGGATGTGGTGGGGTGGGGGGTGAGGATATGTGTGAGTGTGTCTTAAATCATGTTCTTTAACTTATATGGATGCCGAGAGAAACGCAATTTCATCTTGCCTGCACTACTGTTGTATGTACAGCAATATGACAGTAAAGGTTGATTTGATTTGATGCTCCTAATCTTGGCAATATTATGCAAATAATAGAAGGCAGTCTTAGAAACAAGTTTAATATGTAAATTAAAGAACAGATCTTGATCAAAAATAACTCCAAGGTTCCTCACGGGACTATTAAGAGAAAGAGTAACAGCATCCAAACTAACAGTTTGTTTTGGAAAGGTATTTCCAAGGTTTTTTTGGACCAACTAGAATGACCTTGTGGAGAAAGGAATAACCAGACTGAGCTTTCCGAGCAGATGAACTTTATTCTCTCTCTCACATCTTCCAGAATCAGAAACATTAATCTCATGTAGTAGGGACTCTCTTTTATATCCCAACACTCACAGGTCCCTGCTACCTGAGGTCCTGCATTCACAATTCACTCCCCCACGACAATTCCCCTTATCCCCCAGCCCTTTGATCTCCATGCTCTTCCGTCAGAGGAAAACTACTGCATCTCCATACCTTTCAGTCTGAGAGGAAAACTACAGCATGGGCCCCCCCCCCCCCAGAGTCTCAGACTGAGTGTTAACCCTCACGTCCTCTCAGCTTCAGGCTCCGCCCATAGCTGCTGTAACGGGGGGTCTTCGGCTCCGCGGCGCTGCTCTGCCGGTGGAGGGTTCCTGGGGTTGTGTTCGTCTGTGGGGGGACAATGGGGGGAGGGGTAAACATTCAGCATGCTCGTGTGACTGCTCTGATGAATCATTTACCTGGGGAGTTCTCGGGGGGGGGGGGGGGACTTCCACGCCAAGGAGCTCGGGCCAACACCACCTGCTCGTCTGCTACCACAAAGGTGGGCTTAAGCCTGTCTATACAGATTCTTTCCCGGCAACCCCCCAAGTCTAACACAAAATGTTTGTCCCCGGGTTCCAGCACTCTGAACGGGCCATCGTAGGGTGGGCGCAATGGGGTCCGGTGGGCATCGTGCCTGACAAACACGAACGCCGAGTCCTTCAAGGTTTTTGGCACAAAAGCGTGGGGAAAACAGTGGTGGGCTGGGCCAGGAAGCGTCCCTGCGTCTGCGCTATGCCGTGAACGCGGGGACGGATGGGTGTTTGGTGCGGGGTTATCTGGTAAAAATTCCCCGGGGAGCTGCAGCAGCTGAGAAAAAAACAGCTCTGCTGGGGAAGCCGCCAAATTCTCCTTCGGTGCGGAACGCAACCCTAATAGAACCCACGGCAACCGGTCCACCCAATTTGCATCCGTAAGCAAAGCCCTGAGCACTGCTTTCAGTGACCTATGAAAATGCTTGCATAACCCATTGGCCTGTGGGTTGTACGCGGTTGTGCGATGAATTGAGACGCCCAGGCTTTGGGCCATAGTGGACCAGAGGTCGGAAACAAACTGAGGGCCTCAATCGGATGTGATGTCTGAAAGGGTGTCAAAACGTGCCACCCATGTTGTCAAAAAAAGTGCGTGCCACGCCTGCGGACGCGGTGGAAGCTAGCGAGACTGCTTCTGGCCATCGTGTGGTGCAGTCCACCACTGTCAGGAGGCGCATGAACCCCTGCGATGGCGGGAGGGGGCCCACGAGGTCCACGTGAACGTGGTCGAACCTCTTAGCCGGGATATGGAACGGCTCCAAGGGGGCCTTTGTGTGTCTGTGCACTTTGGCTTGTTGGCACACTACACAGGCTGCAGCCCACTCTTTCACCTGTTTGCGCAGGCTTGGCCAGACAAACTGCTGCCACCATTTTGACTGACGTGCATACTCCTGGGTGCGCCAGGGAGTGAACCAACTCAAAAACGTGGTGTCGCCAAGCGCGTGGGACCACCGGGCGCTGGTGGCCTGTGGAGACGTCACAGATTAGGGGGGGGTCCCCCGTCTTGCATAACTCTGCTCTCCACCCTTAACCCTGTTGGTCCAGACCGGAGCGCGCAAACGTCCGCATCGTCGATCTGCTCCGCGGCCATGGCTGTGTAATCTATCCCCACGTAGACTGAGGCCACCAACGCGTGCGAGAGACAGTCAGCCACCACGTTGAGTTTACCAGCCACATGATGAATGTCGGTTGTAAACTCCGAGATCATGGCCAGCTGTCTCTGCTGCCGGGCCGACCATGGTTCCAAAACCTTGGCCATCGCACGCATATGTTAGTGGCTTGTGGTCCACGAACGCAGTGAAGGTGTGCCCTTCCAGCCAGAACTGAAAGTGGCGTATGGCCAGGTGGAGAGCCAGCAACTCCCTGTCGAATGCTCAGTATTTACGCTCATTTTTGTGCAAAGACCTGCTAAAAAAGGCTAGCGGCTGCCAAGAACCAGCGACGCCCTGCTCCATGACTGCCCCTATGGCCACGTCTGATGCATTGGTAGTGATCGCAATCTGAGCCGCCGGGTCTGGGTGCGCCAGTAGTGCAGCATTCGCCAGAGCTGTTTTAACGTCGGAAAATGCTTGCCCTTGCTCAGGAGTCCAGTCAACTCTGTCCGCCTGCTTCCGTTTCTTAAGTGCTGCGTACAACGGCTTCATGAGCTGGGCTGCGTGGGGGAGGAAATGATTGTAGAAGTTAACCATCCCCAAAAACTCCTGCAGTGCCCTGACAGTCTGAGGCCGGGGAAAATTCGCCATGGCACGCACCTTGTCCGGCAAGGGTATCGCTCCCTCCGGTGAGATGCGGTGTCCCAAAAAATTGATCCCCGTCACCCCGAACTGGCATTTCGCCAGGTTGATTATTAACCCGTGCTCCTCCAACCTCCGGAAAACCGTCCTGAAGTGGGGTATGTGTTCGTCCTCGGACGCGCTGGCCACCAGGATGTCATCCAGGTAGATGAACACAAACGGCAGATCGCGCAACACCGCATCCATCATGCGTTGGAATGTCTGTGCTGTGCCTTTTAACCCGAAAGGCATGCGTAAAAACTCAAACAGACCAAACGGAGTTATTACTTCCGTTTTAGGTATGTCCTCCGTGCGCACGGGACCTGGTGGTAACCGCGGACCAGGTCTATCTTGGAAAAAATGCATGCCCCGGTGAGGTGAACGGAAAAATCCTGAATATAGGGGATCGGGTAGCGGTCGTGCGCTGTGGCGTTGTTTAATCTGCGGAAATCTCTGCAAGGTCGCCACAATCCCTCAGCCTTAGGAACCATATGTAGTGGGGATGCCCATGGGCTGTTTGAGTGTCTGATGATGCCCAGCCCTTCCAAGTTGGCAAACTCCTCACATGCTATGGCCAGTTTAGCTGTGTCCAGGCGCCAAGGTCGTGTGAAAACGGGCGGCCCGGTAGTGGTAATAAAGTGCTCCACCCCGTGTTTCGTGATGGCCGCCGAAAACGTCGGGACCATGAGTACTGGGAACTGGGTGAGCAGTGTGTGGAACTTACCCCCTGGAGCTGTGACGCTGGCTAGCGTTGTTGGCCCAGTTCCTCAAGCTGTACAGGGGAGAGAATCAAAAGACATTGCATTAATCAGGCGTCTGTTAGCAACATCGACTAGTAGTCTGTGTGCACACAAAAAATCAACGCCTAAGATTGGGAAACTGCATGCCGCTATGACGAATGTCCATTGGTACGTACGGCCTTGCAAGGATACCATCAGTGTCCTCTCACCAAAAGTCCTAATGTCTGAGCCGTTTGCGGCCGTCAGCTCAGGGCCGCTAGTTCCCGCCAGCCGGTCAGCATAGGACAGCAGGATGAGGCTCTTTTGGGAGCCGGAGTCCACGAGGAACCATCTCCCCAAGCGTGAGTCTGTCATGTAGAGCAGCTTGCTTGCTTCACCGGCGGTCACAGCCGCTACCGACTGCCAGTCCTGGCGTTTCCCGAACGCTTGAATTGGCACGGTGGCACACATCGGCATGTGTCCTCTCCAAAATGGCGGTGGTAGGAGCAAAGCGTGTCTCTCTGGCACTTCCTGGCCCCCACTTCCGCTACCATCACTGGCTCCTTGCCTCCACTGGCCATCTCGCTGGGTTCCGACGCTGCTGCGTTCACTGTGAGGGCCTCTGGTGGTGAGGATGATCCGATCTGCCTCCTGGCACATGGTAGTCACGCATGGCCAGCAGTGGTGAGTTGGCAAGGACCGCTCTGGCCACCGTTGGGAGGTTCCGGAGGAAAAGGTGGGCAAATAGAATATGCCCGTCATCCGTGCCCATCAACGCCAACATCTTCTCCATCAGTTCGACCGCCGACCCATCTCCTAACTTGGAGCACGTCAGGAGCCTCTCCGCTCTCTCACCGTCCGAGAGCGTGTAGCGCCGGGTCAGCGCGGTTTTGAGAGCCCTGTATTTGTCGCGGGCTGGGGGCTGTTGGAGCAGGCTCGCTACCTGCTGAGTCGTGGAAGCATCCAGCGCTGCTACCATGTAGTAATATCTGGTGTCATCTGCCGTTATTCCCCGGAGTGCAAACTGGGCCTCGGTGTGGAGGAACCAAGACTTCGGGTCGTGCAGCCAAAAGTCTGGTAGTCTGACCGAAACGGCGCATGCGTTGCTGGGGCTTCCCGTCCGGGTCATCTCCGGGGTGTTTGCCTTGTGTTCCATTATTCGTCAAGGGTCACCAGTGTGGAAAAAGGAATAACCAGACCGAGCTTCCTGAGCAGATGAATTTTATTCTCTCTCTCACATCTTCCAGAATCAGAAACATTAACCTCATGTAGTAGGGACTCTCTTTTATATCCCAACACTCACACGTCCCTGCTACCTGAGGTCCTGCTTTCACAATTCACTCCCCCATGACAATTCCCTTTGTCCCCCAGCCCTTTGAGCTCCGTGCTCTTTTGTCAGAGGAAAACTACTGCATCTCCATGCCTTTCAGTCTGAGAGGAAAACTACAGCATGGGTCCCCCACAACTTCAGTCTTATCTGAATTTAATAGCAAGAAATTACAAGTCATCCAAATTTTGATTTCCTTATGACAAGCCTTGTCATACTGATAACTTGTCATTACTGTCATCTGGCTTCATTGACAAGTCTAATTGTGTGCCATCTGCATAACAATGAAAATATTTGCAATGCTTTTTTTAATAATACTGCTTAGCGGATGCATATATATAAACTAAAAAGAATAGGGCCTAGCACAGATCCCTGTGGAACTCCGTGATTGAGCTTTGAGTTAGAAGAAAACTCATTATTGACATGAACAAACTGAAATCTATCAGATAAATAATATACTGCTCAAAAAAATAAAGGGAACACTTTGAAAACACATCAGATTTTAATGGAAAAAAATAAGCTGGATATCAAAATTGTGGCAGGCTAGTCCAGCTTACTCAGATTAAAGGAACACTTTTTAATCTGAGTAAGCTGGACTAGCCTGCCAGATGTGTTTTCAAAGTGTTCCCTTTATTTTTTTGAGCAGTATATTTTAACCACTGCAATGAAGTTCCATTAAGTCCAACAAGGTGTTCTAGTCTTTCAAGGAAAATATTATGATTGATAGTATCAAAAGCTTCACTAAGGTCCAAAAGAACAAGTACAGAAACAAGTCCATTATCAGATGTGATAAGGGGGTCGTTAGTGACCTTCACTAAAGCTGTTTCAGTACGATGATGAATTCTAAACCCTGATTGAAACTCTTCAAATAAACAGTTTCTCTGCAAGTGGTCAAATAATTGCATAGCAACAACTCTTTCTAAGATTTTTGAAATGAAAGGCAGATTAGAGATTGATCTATAGTTAGCTAAACTCCTGTATCCAGCATTGGCTTTTTAAGTAAGGGTTTAATTACAGCAGTTTTAAAAGCCTGTGGTACATGGCCTAATGTTAATGATGAATTGATTATTTGAAGAATAGAGTTACCAGTCTAGTAGACAAGTTGAAGGCTTGGATGAGGAAATTATTTTATCGAACTCTAAAAGGTCAATTGGAGTAAACGCATCCAAACAGATATCAGTTGAAGGAGCTGTAGTTGTTACAGTATTTACATTAATGGTGGAAAGGATCTGACTGATTTTATCTCTGACAGATGAAATTTTATTATTGAAAAAATTCATAAAGTCCTGACTAGTAAGCTCTAAGGAAATGCTAGATTTGACAGAGTCCTGACTCTTTGTCAGCCTGGCTATAGTGCTGAAAACAAACCTGGGATTATTCTTGTTCTCTTCTATTAATGCAGAATAATAAGTTCCAGCTTCCCTAAGAGATTTTTTTTTTTTTTAAATTAGAAGTTGATTTCTCCAAGCTAAATAGATTTCATCTAATTTAGTGGAGCACCATTTTCTGTCTAATTGACAAGTCTTCTGTTTTAGGCTACAAGTTTCTGTGTTGAACCAA
The DNA here is from genome assembly GCA_020510985.1 of Pholidichthys leucotaenia. Taxonomy (NCBI): domain Eukaryota; kingdom Metazoa; phylum Chordata; class Actinopteri; order Cichliformes; family Pholidichthyidae; genus Pholidichthys; species Pholidichthys leucotaenia. The sequence goes on along the minus strand of CM035837.1, from coordinate 412,527,417 downwards.
GGAGTCATGGGCCACCATGTCCAGAGTCTGATGCAGAGAAGCTGTCACACTATCTACCATGCTATTATCTACAGAAGGAGTAAAATCTCCATAGCTTATTTCTGTTGTGTTGACATGGCATTGAGGAAACAGCCTGCTTAAATTTGGTAACAGCATCATCTGAGAGACATCTACTGTGTTATGATTTCCTGCCTTTCAGATGCAGGAGAGACAAAAACTCAAATGCAGGAGGATGTTGTGTGTATTTTATTGACAAAAAGGGGTGAACAGTCCAGATAAACAAACAGGCGAACAGCTCAGGATACACAGGGAAGTCCCTCGGGACACTCTACAGCACACAGGTGAGTACACACAAGAGAAACTGTCCCAAGGTGCTGACAGACAAAACTGATAGCGGAGGAATGAATAAGAGAGACCGAAAATGCTTCCAGACATAACTGGAATACTGGGGGGAAAACAAACAGTACTCACGGGGTTGGAGTGCTCTGAATCAGTCCAGGTGAATAATCCGGAGAGCAGGGAACAAAACAGCAGAGAATGCAGATGCACAGAGCAGCAGTACATCTAGTACAATAATCCGGCCACTCACAACAGCAAACACAGGGCTTAAATAATGCGAGTAATAATGAGCTGAGTGATTGTCGGTGTGTGTAGAGAGCTTGAGTGCGTAGGAATGTGTGGGTTTGTGTTGAGTGAAGACAGGTGCATGTGTGGATGTGTGCATGCGCATGCGCATGGGAATGAGTGGGTGTGGGTAGAGTGAGTGCAGAAGTGTGAACGTGCATGTGTGTGTGTGTGTGTGTGTGTGTGTGTGTGCGAGAAAGAACAGAGAAATAAACACAAACAATAATGACAAACAGCTGGCAAGTGCAGGCAGGAGAGGGAGGTGTGGCTGTCAGCTGTCAGGGAGCTGAGCAAACCAAAAGGCTCCCAGAGAGCTGCCTGATGGCAAATAAGAACCCAAAATACACTGGAGACAAAGCAGCCACCATGCCATGAAGCTGGGTTGGAAAAGGTCCAACCCAGCTTCATGACATACTGTAGTAATATTCTTTTTTAGGAGCCAAATAGAAATAGCAAAATCAAAAGTTAACAGATAATGTCCTGACAGTACAGGGTTATGAGGAGACACTACCAGATTTTCTGTTTCTATGCCATATGTCAGAATAAGGTCCAACATGTGGTGGAGATAATGGGAAGAATTTCCTACTTTCTGAGAAAACCCCATTGACTCTAGTATTGAAATAAATGCCATATTAAGGCAATCACTATCTACATCTATATGTATATTGAAAGTCCCCTACTATAATTATTCTATCTGATTTCAGCACTAAAGCCGCTAAGAACTCAGCAAATTCAACTCTGAGTAAGCTGTGGGAGGACGATAAACTATAGCAAATAAAACTGGTTTTAACCTAAAATTGCTAAAATGCCCAATACTGAGGACCAGGCCCTCAAAGGAATTATAACATGTTTTTTTTTTTTTTTTTGCTTTACATAGTAATTTGGAATGGTAAATTGTTGCTACTCGTCCTCCACAACCAGAACTTCTGGGATTTTGACAGTTTAAATAACCTGAGGGAGTTGATTCATTTTAGCCAACATAATCCTCTTGCCCTCACCAAGTCTCTGTAAGGGATAGTAAATCAATTTGATGATCAATTAACAGATCATAGACTAGCAGAGACTTGGGAGTTAGAGTCCTAATATTTAACAAACTGCATTTAATTTTTAAATTATGAGGAGGAACAGAGGCCAAGTCATTTGATTTAGAGGCTACATGTTTAATTTGAGTTTTATCAACTTTTTGTTTAATCCCTTTAGGGTGCTTATACATTACATTTTTATTTACTTTAGAGGGAGCAGACAGTGATTCTCTGATGGGGGAGACAGGTGCTAAGTTGAAGGGTGGCGGATGGAGAGAAGCTGCAGAGAGGCATGTCAGACTGCGACTTTGCTTCCTGGTCCCAACTCTGAGTAGTCAAGGCTTTGGAACTTTGGATAAAAATGATGCCAGATTGTTAGATAAATGAGATGCACCATCCAAAGTGGGATAGGCACCGTCTCGCCTAACAAAAACCAGGTTTCCCCAAAATGAGTTCCAATTGTCTATGTAGCCAACATTGTTTGCAGGACACCACACAGACAGCCAGCAGTTGAAGGATGACATGCAGCTAAACATGTCATCGCTGATCAGGTTGGGGAGGGGCCCAGAGAATACCACAGAGGCAGGCATCATTTTGGCAAAGCTACACACCGATTCTACACTAAGTTTTGTGACTTCTGACTGTCGGAGTTGGATGTCGTTAATGCTGGCGTGGATAACAATTGTGGAGTATTTACAGTTACTTTTAGGCAGCATTTTCAAATTTGACTCAGCGTCGCCTGCGCTGGCCCCGGGAATGTATTTGACTATGGTTGCTGGAGTCTCTAGGTTCACATTTCTGACCACAGAGTCACCAGTGATCAGAGCTTTTTTCTCAGCGGGTGTGTCGCTGAGCGGGGAATAGTGTTAGAAACACGAACAGGTTGGTGATGAACCAGGGGCTTGTGACTATGCTTCCTTCTCACCGTCACCCACCCGTTTTTTCCTGGCTGGTCAGGAGAGGTGGTTGCCAGGGGACGGCTAGCAGGCCCTATGCTACGATGCTCCGCTGTGGCTAATGGGAATCCGTCATTATTACCTCCGTCAAGGAGGTTATGTTTTCATCGGCGTTGGTTTGTCTGTTTGTTTGTTTGTTTGTTAGCAAGATAACTCAAAAAGTTATGGACGGATTTTCATGAAATTTTCAGAGATTGTCAGAAATGGGGTATCCTACAGATGATTACATTTTGGTGGTGATCCGGATCACCGTCTGGATCCAGGAATTTTTTAAAGGATACTTTTTTTTTTTTTTTTTTTTTTTTTTTTTTTACATTGCGAGATAGGGCCATTTTCAATATTTTTTCAATATTTTTTTTTGTGCATGTAACTCTGCCAAAAAATCGTCAGAACACTTGGAAAAAAAATACAGAATGAAAAAAAATAAACACTGTATGGGGGGAACTGTGGCGCTTGGCGGAGGTCTGCGCTCTCCGAGTGCTTTTCTAGTTATTAACTGGCGCTGACGGTATTTCAATGCAGTGGAGCTGGGATTCCAGATCACACAACCTCGCCTCAAGTGCCCTCAAAAAGACAACATTTATTACATTTACCATTATCACTAAAAGAGGCAGAGGTGTAGCTAAACATCTGACACAAAGAGCACACCAGAGGAGAAAGGGAAGGAGAGCTAGTAGCCATAGCTATTGGATAACCTAAAGCTAACACAAACACCGATGAAAGGTGAACAGAAGGCTAAAGAGAGTGATTAGGTGACACTGAGTGCGTACACAGGTGCAAGAGGTTTGTTAAACAGCAGTGAGAGATGACGGTAGATAGAAAAAAGCAATTAAAATACAATTAAAGGCAATAATCCTCAGGAGAGGGAGGAGAGCTAAGTGCAACACAGGAAGTGATGATATGTTACCACAAGAAGTGACGAACTCGTACATGAATTCACTTCCGGCTTCGAGAGAGAGCAGACGCCTTTCCTTCCCTCTCCTCTCCTTTACTATTCCCTGCTTGCCATGTCTGTCTTTCGCTCTTCTTCTGGCTGAATCTTAATCCAAATGGAAATTATGGATCTGGAAAAGCAGCTTTAATGTGATTGTCACCACTTTAAAAGAAGAAGATCGGGTCAGGGGGAACCCAAGGAAGACTCATGGCATTGGAATTCATGTGTCTGTGTGATTCGACTGAAGATTGAACTGATCACAGGTTTTTCTGTTTGGCCCCTGGAGTTCCTGTGTATCGAAATTATTTGGGTGAGCTAATCAAATGCGGACCCCGGCGTAGCTCCCTCAACAAATTCAACAATTCGTCCAGCTGGGGGGAGCACTGACTGTCAGCGGCAAATAGGATTAACATGGAATTTACCACCTGGCATGCATTGAAGAGAGAACGGACTCTCTTGGACATGTTTACCTATGTTTCGGTAGGTGGATAACATCTGAGGATCGCTGAGTGCTCTCCAGAGAATGATCTAAAGCATGATTCAAGCCTGTATGAAATTATGAAGCACAGAATCGAAGAGAGGGAAATTCTATTCTCTGAGTGCACTGTGCAGATTTGACCTCGTTTTGGTGCCCTTGTTTACATTCCTCCTTGATGAAGATAAGGCTGGAGAAGGTGGCTTACCCAAACATTCGACAATTGTTGTTGTTTCAGTAGACAGAGCTCCAAGGACAGCGTTATCATGTGTCTGGACTACAGAACACATGACTGAATAATATCTATCCGTTGCCAGAGGGTGCCCTCTGCTGTTCACTAGCAATGACACACCTACATTACACTGCATTCAACATTACATGAATGACTGATACACGTAAACTGACACAAATATACATACACTGACTCTCTCAATTCTCCTGCTTTGTTAATGTGTGATCTATTGTCTGCTAATTGTGCATAGAGGGTTTTTTTTCTGTGTAATCAAAATTTGGCTCATTTGAGCTTTATATGAGCTTATACGAGCGTTATTCTGATTAACTATGTTTTTTCTCTCTGCCTATTGTGTTTTCCCCCCCCCTTTACCCCCACTGTATGACAGGCGCCTTGCATGGCTGCCACGTCATTGGATGCGCCCAACGTGCGCGCCCAATGCCAAGTCAAATTCCTCGTATGTTTACTTGTAAATATACTTGGCAATAAAGCTGATTCTGATTCTGATTCTGATTCTGATGAATTGGAGAGATACACCTGGCACCTTGTGTGACTGCAAAATCAGATGGACAAAATTCAGTGAACATCTGACCAATGAAGGACACAAAATGTTCTACATTGGAGATGATGACAATCATGTACATGACGTAGGATTTCTCGTCAACAAAAACATCACAAACTCTGTACTCAGGTACTGCCCAGTATCCAGCAGGCTTATCACCATCTGCCTCTGAACAGCACCATTCAACATCACAGTGGTACAGGCCTACACACCAACAACAGACTATAGCAATGAACAGGTGGAGGAGTTCTACACACAACTCCACAACACCATTGACAAGGCCAACAAGGAAGACATCCTCATTATCCAAAGTGATTGGAATGCCAAAGTGGGAGAAGATGCACTCAAGGACTGACAAGAATTTTGCAGACCCTCGTCCAATGCAATAACCAATGACCGAGGACTATGCCTATTTGAATTCGCCATCTACAACAATATGGTGCTTGCCAACACCCTCAACGATCACAAAGCATTATGAGGCTGGACCTGGCACTGCCCAAATGGATCACACCACCAGACTGATTACATCATGGTGCAGAACCTCTTTCAAGCTGGAATCAACAGGTCCAAGACAAGAACCTTCCCAGGAGCAAATGTAGGGAGCGACCATGACATGGTGATCCTGAACTTCAGAGTGAGGCTGAAGAAGATCAAGAAGCCGAAGAACACCAGACTGAAGTTCAACTTAGACAAGCTGAAGGACCCTACCATCGCCAAGTGCTTTCAAGCAACAATAGGTGGAAAATTTGCTACACTGCTCAGTCTTGAGGACAATGTAGAAGAGCTTACGTGAAAGTTCAACATGGTGATGACAGAAGCAGCCAATGATATCTTAGGAAACACTGGCAGAAAACCAAGCCCTGGGTTACTGAGAAAATTCTTGAAATGTACAACGAAAGAAGAGCGCTGAAGAAAACCAAGAACACAACAATTGGAGCCACAGCTTACCATCAGATCAGCAAGAAGATCAGGAAAGGGATGAACAAAGCCAAGGAAGACTGGATAGAGAATCAGTGCGCAGAAGTGCAAGAGAACCTGAACAGAAACAATACCAAGAGGGCCTTTCAAGTTGTGAAAGATCTCATTTCATTTTATTATTAGAAGCTTGTCATAGAGGGAAAACACAGCATAGCAACAGCTTGTTGAAATCTGCATCCTGAATTGAGACAAACATACAATAAAAACCATGATTGTTGTCACAAATTAAAAGTAAATTAAATTTAAAACTCATCTCTCCGAAAGCCTTAAGTTTTCCCCGTGCTTTTAAACTTTAAAAGCACGGGGAATAAAAGAGAGTTCATATCTTTTGGTTTTACTCCTTGGTACAACATGTTCTCTGGGCCACAGAAGAGAGTGAATATCTGGAGGGGCAGCAGACAGGAAGCTGTGCAAAGGTGAAGAGCTGTCCCTCAGAATGTTGGTGAAGGCACTTAGAGTAGTCTCATCTCGCCGCTCACTTAGGGTGGGAAGAGAGGAATGTGGGATGCCAGTTATTCTACAGCACCGCTTCTGTACCCTCTCTAACTCTTCAGAGAGACCTTTTGTCAGACCTCCCCAAACTAGACTGGCATATTCCAGAACGGGACGAATGAAGGTCAGATAAACCTGTTTTAAGACATCAGGTGGGAGGTGAGCTCTTTTAGCCACACAAAGGTAGTGAATCCTGGGTCTTGTTTTAGAAAGCATGTAGTTGACATGAGCATCCCATGACAAATCAGATGAGATCTGAACTCCAAGCAGCTTGACTGTGGAAACTCTACTGATGCTATGACCAGAGACCATCAGCAGTGGAAGAGAGGGAATGTAGGTCTGTCTTCTTGCACTAATAACCAAATCCATGGTCTTAGCTCTATTTATAGTCAGAGAGAAGTCATGTTCCCATGCAGACACAGAGTCCAAGGCCTTCTGAGTCAGGCCAGGTAATGACCCCATCAGTAGCTCAGTGAGTGTTAGATCATGAAATAAAGACAGTCCAGTCAGCACCATTCACAACAAACAAGGTAACTGTTTTGTGGAAGAGCATGGCATCATCAAGAGATGGACGGAGTACTGCTCAGACTTGTACAACCTTCCAACCCGTGGAGACCTCAGCATACTTGTTGGCCAAGAATCGACCAATGATGATGACTTTCCAGTTCTGTGTGAAGAGATGGAGGCAGCAATAAAATCGCTGAAAACTGTAAAAGCAACTGGTACAGACAACATTCCAGCTGAATTGATAATACAAGGAGGAAAACTAGTAACTGTTGTCCTCATCAGAATCTGCAACAAGATCTGGCAGACTGGAGAATGGCCAACACCTTGGACATAGTCACTTATTATCATGCTTCCCAAGAAAGGCAATCTACAACAATGCCAAAACTATAGAACCATTAGTCTTATCAGCCACGCAAGCAAAGTGATGCTGAAAGTCATCTTGAACAGGTTGAGACCACAAGCGGAAGAAGTCATCTCAGAAGAACAGGCTGATTTCCACAGAGGAAGGAGTGCCACAGAACAAATTTTCAACCTTAGAGTTCTGTGTGAATAAGTACCACCAACACCAGCAAGACATCTACCATGTGTTCATTGACTTCAAAAAAGCCTTCGATAGGGTGTGGCACGATGTGCTGTGGGCAACCATGAAGAAGTACAACATGGGCCAGAAGATCATATACACCATTCAACAGCTGTACGCAAAGGCCACAAGTGCAGTACTTGTCCAAGGCACTGTGGGTGATTGCTTCCATATGACAGTCCCATCTGACAGGACTGTCTCCTCTCTCCGACACTATTTAATACCTTTCTGGAGAGAATCATGACTGACACGCCTGAAGACTACTGTAGCACAGTCAGCATTGGAGGACAAATTATCACAAACCTCAGGTTTGCCGATGACATCGATAGGTTGGCTGGCTGGAAGTGAAGTAGAACTCGCCAACCTGGTGAATCAGCCAAAAAGAGACTCCAAGGCACTCTCATTTCAAAAATAAAAAAGCCTTTATTCAAATGGCTTTGATCATATAAACTTATTAAAATCAATTAAAAGTTCATACGCATTTCAGCAGTCACCCTTCATCAAGGAGTCAAACGGATATCAAGAAGAGGGGAAGGTTCTGATGAAAAAGGTCCACCAATCAGAAACCTCCACCTGGCTGCTGTGGTGTCCTGGTTCAAAATGCACAGCATAAACACCCACCACATCCAGTAGATGTCATCCCTACCACCTTCCAACCAACAAAATTCAAAACATAAACAACATGCCTACACAACATATATAACCACTAAATCTTGCAGACAATACAAAGTAAAAGAAAAACAGTATTCAATTCTCAAACCAGGCGTCCATCAGCGCCGAAAAAACCAAGCTGATGACTAACACTTCAAGGCCAATACAGAAAAAGATCACTGTTGGTGATGGACAGCTGGAGACCGTGATGCAGTTCAAGTACCTTGGCACCATCAGCCAAGAAGGGTCAAAGCCAGAGGTCCTTGCAAGGAGTGCACAAACAACCACGGCACTTGCAAAACTCAAACCACTCTGGAGAGATAAGAACATCACTCTCAAATGCAAACTGAAACTCTTGTGTGCGGTAGTTCTTTCCATCTTCCTGTATGCATGCGAGGCTTGGACCCTGAACGCTGAACTGCATAGGAAGATTCAAGCAATGGAAATGAGATGCTTCAGAAAAATCCTTAACATCTTGTACACAGAGCATGTCACAAATGAGGAAGTCTGCAAGACAGTCACCCAGTGCATAAGTCACTCTGAAGATCTTCTGACCACAGTAAAGTTTTAGTTTAGTTTAGTTTAATGTTTATTTGAAAGGGACATAGATAGATAGATAGATAGATAGATAGATAGATAGATAGATAGATAGATAGATGTACTTTATTGATCCCAAACTGGGAAATTACAGTGTAGTGTAACAGCAGCATGACAGTAGACAACCACACAACAGAAACACACACATAACAGACAAAGGGATTACCCATGGAAAGTAAAAACTAGCACGACTATAAAAACCTGTTTACATCATAGCTTAATATATGATGACCCGTATAAACACATGAATCATCCCATTGCACAAAGAAGGACTATCAGGAGCAGAGTGAAAATGTGAGATACCAGTTAGTCTGTAAGGTGCAGTGTGGCAGCATAGCTATGACCAGAATACAACATCATAGTGAGTTATTGTACAGTGAAATTGCATGTGGCAGGAAAGATTTCCTGTACCTGGCCGTTCGACAGCGAAGCTGTAGTAGTCTACTGGAGAAAGTGCTCCGCTGTCTATCTAGTGTGTGGTGGAGGGGGTGATCAGGACTGTCCATGATGGATTGCAGTTTATTTAGTGTTCTCCTCTCCACTACTGTCTCAAAGGTCTCTGGTCTGAGACCAATTACAGAGTCAGCCCTCTTGATAATTTTGTCAAGTCTGTTGGTGTCTCTGGCCCTGATACTGCTACCCCAACAGACAGCAGCAAAGAAGATGGTGCTGAAGACAACGGTCTGGTAGAAAAGCTCCAGCATCCTGCTGCACACGTTGAAGGATCTCAACTTTCAAAGGGAGTAGAGTCTGCTCATCCCCTTCTTGTGCGCAGCCTCGGTGTTGGATCTCCAGTCCAACCCGCTGCTGATCCTGACACCCAGATATCTGTAGTCCTCAACCACTCCCACACACACACCCTAATCTGCAGTGGCTGAGAAGGCGTCTTCCTCTTCCTGAAGTCAATCACCATCTCTCTGGTCTTGCTGACATTCAACCTCAGGTGATTCTGCTCCGTCCACTCCACAAATCTACCAGTGCCCTGTACTCCCCCTCCTCTCCTCCTCTTATACATCCCACAACAGCTGAGTCATCAGAGAATTTCTGCAGGCGGCATGACTCAGTGTTGTACTGAAAGTCAGTGGTGTATAAGGTAAAAAGAAAAGGAGAGAGCACAGTCCCCTGTGGAGTTCCCATATCACTAGCCACCACTCCAGACAAGACATTGCCCAGCCGGACAAACTGTGGTCTGCCTGTCAGGTAGTCAGTAATCCAGGAGATCACAGAGCTGTCAACCCCCACCACCCGCTGCTTCTCACCCAGCAGCAGTAGCTGGATGGTGTTAAAGGCACAGGAGAAATCAAAAAAAGTGATTCTCACAGTGTCTCCTCTACCATCCAGGTGTAGATGGGCTCGTTGCAGCAGGTAGATGACAGCATCTTCAACTCCTAAATGGGGCTGATATGCAAACTGCAGAGGGTCCAGCCACGTCTTCACCTGCGGCATCAGGTGGGCTAAGACCAGTCTCTCCAGGACCTCCATCACATGAGATGTGAGGGCAACTGGTCGGTAGTCATTCAGGTCCGATGGAGATGACTTCTTGGGGACAGGAACCAGGCAGGATGTCTTCCACAGCACCGGTACTCTCTCCAGACTCAGGCTCAGGTTGTACAGGTGTTTCAGTACCGGAGCTAGCTGGTTGGCACAGGGTCTCAGGGTCCTTGTGGAAATGCCATCAGGGCCCGCCGCCTTCCGCTGACGGAGTCTCTCCAGCTGTTTCTCCACCTGATCTGTAGTCACTGTGAAGTGAGGGAGGGTCCTGGTGCCCCCTGAGGAGGAGGAGAAGGGGGGAGATGGAGAGAGGTTCTGCACAGGAGGGTGGGTGGGGAGGGGTGTGTGGGGGTCTGGTTGTGTTGCCCGGGTGACAGACTGTGAGTTGAACCTATTAAAAAAACGATTCAGTTCCTCAGCTCTCTCCTGGCTCCCAGATGGCTGCCTGACTCTCCCCTTGCACCCAGTTATTTGTTTCATTCCCTCCCACACATCTTTAGTGTTGTTTTGCCTGAGTTTATCTTCCAACTTCCTCCTATAATTGTCCTTGCACCTCCTCAGCATCTCTCTCAGCTCATGCTGCACTCCCCTCAGCTTCTCCTTGTCTCCGACCTAAAAGCTCTCTTCTTTTTGTTCAGAAGTGATTTCAGGTCACTGGTGACCCATGGTCGGTTGTTGGAGAAGCAGTGTACAGTCTGAGCTGGAATGGTCATGTCTTCACAGAATCTGATGTATTCTGTGATGCAGTCGGTCATATTGTCTATGTCCACCCAATGTGGTTCCCACAGTACGCTCCAGTCTGTCGTCTTGAAGCAGTCTTGTAGTGCATCAGCAGCCTACTGTGTCCACCTCCTCACAGTCCGTGAATAAGCAGGCTGCCTTTGCACAAGGGGAATGTACTTGGGTGTTAACATGACCATGCAGTGATCTGATTTGCCAATGGGGGGTAGAGCTGTGGCAGTATATGCATCACTGACATTGGCATACAGTAAATCCAGTGTTTTGTTCTCTCTGTTGGGACAGTCAACAAACTGGTGAAAGTTTGGTAGTGTTTTTCCTACTGAGACATGGTTAAAATCACCTGTGATAGCCATGAATGCATCCAGGTACTTCTCCAGTAATGTGGCCACAGTGGAGCTGATGACATCACAGGCCACCGCTGTGTCAGCTGACAGAGGGACGTAGACGATAATAATTAAAGCGCACTTCATTTCCTGCGGCATATAACATGACATTACATTACATACTAATGAACATTAATACAAATGTAAGTATGCCAGATTTAGCAATATTGCTAATTTGCATCTGTAGTCCCCTTTTGGGTCACAAAAACACACAAACAATCATACATGAGCAGACCAACTGCAATTAAACTGTACAAAGTGTATATGCTAAAGTGCAAGAGTGAAGGTGTTACAAAAAAAACATTCAAATGTCACACAAATGAAGTGCAGTGTAAGCATACACACACACATGCACCCAAGCACCTCACAGCAACAACAGACAGCAACAAACAAGAGGCAGAGCATATGTGTGTGATGCACGGGCACATACAGTGGTGTGAAAAAGTGTTTGCCCCCTTCCTGAGTTCTCATTTTTTTGTATGTTTGTTGCACTTAAATGTTTCGGATCATCAAACAAATTTAAATATTAGACAAAGATAACACAAGCAAACACAAAATGCAGTTTTTAAATGAAAGTGTTTATTATTAAGGGTAAAAAAAATCAAAACCTACTGTGTGCCCTGTGTGAAAAATTGATTGCACCTCCCCTTCCAGGTTAAAATATCAATTAACTGTGGTTTATCATATCTTTGGAAAGCTGAGTTCAATTTCTCTAGCCACACCCAGGCCTGATTACTGTCACACCTGTTCTCAAACAAGAAATCACATAAATAGGACCTGCCTGACAAAGTGAAGTAGATCAAAAGATCCTCAAAAGCTAGACAACATGCTGCAATTTAAAGAAATTCAGGATTAAATGAGAAACAAAGTAACTGAGATCTATCACTCTGGAAAAGGTTATAGAGCCATTTCTAAAGCTTTGGGACTCCAGCGAACCACAGTGAGAGCCATTATCCACAAATGGCGAAAACATGGAACCATCTCAGTAGTGGCCAGCCGACCAAAATTACCCCAAGAGCGCAGCAACGACTCATCCAAGAGGTCACAAAAGACCCCACAACAACATTCAAAGAACTGCAGGCTTCACTTGCCTCAGTTAAGGTCAGTGTTCATGACTCCACTATAAGAAAGAGACTGGGCAAAAATGTCCTGCATGGCAGAGTTCCAAGACGAAAACCACTGCTGAGCAAAAACAACATAAAGGCTCATCTCAGTTTTGCCAGAAAACATCTTGATGATTCCCAAGACTTTTGGGAAAATACTCTGTGGACTGACGAGACGAAAATTGAACATTTTGGAAAGTGTGTGTCCCATTACATCCAGTGTAAAAGTAACACAGCATTTCAGAAAAGAAACATACCAACAGTAGAATATGGTGGTGGTAGTGTGATGTCTGGGGCTATTTTGCTGCTTCAGGACCTGGAAGACTTGCTGTGGTAAATGGAACCATGAATTCTGCGGTCTACCAAAAAATCCTGAAGGAGAATGTCCGGTCATCTGTTTGTGACCTCAAGCTGAAGCGCACTTGGGTTCTGTAGCAGGACAATGATCCAAAACACACCAGCAAGTCCACCCCTGGATTGCTCAAGAAAAACAAAACGAAGACTTTGGAGTGGCCTAGTCAGTCCTGACCGATTGAGATGCTGTGGCATGACCTTAAAAAGGTGGTTCATGCTCGAAAACCCTCCAGTGTGGCTGAATTACAACAACTCTGCAAAGATGAGTGGACCAAAATTCCTCCACAGCGCTGTAAAAGACTCATTGCCAGTTATCGCAAACGCTTGATTGCAGTTGTTGCTGCTAAGAGTGGCCCAACCAGTTATTAGGTTTGGGGGCAATCACTTTTTCACATAGGGCCATAAAGGTTTGGAGTTTGTTTCCCCCTTAATCATAAACACCTTCATTTAAAAGTGCATTTTGTGTTTACTTGTGTTATCTTTGTCTAATATTTAAATTTGTTTGATGATCTGAAACATTTAAGTGTGATAAACATACAAAAAAATGATAAATCAGGAAGGGGGCAAACACTTTTTCCACACCACTGTAAGTCTACAAATTTCTTCAGACAATTTGGAAAAGATAACTATTGTGGGTGACCCCCACAGCCTTCGGGTCAAGCAGAGCGCTCAGCTGGAGCAATTAGCAGAACAGTGAGATGTATGGACTGATATCAATGGGCAGCCTCTCCTTCTTGCCAGTAATCCTGCTATTGATATGTGTGACTCTCATGTAAATGTCCCATGCATTCCTGCTGTACTGTGATGCTAATGTGCCATGCATGCATTGTCTAGCTGGGTATATAAGTGACTGAATATCGTTTGCTCTCTCTCTTACTACTGCTTTTGATCACACGCATTGCCTGTTTGCTGACTAGATACACAGGGCTCGCTCCGGCGCGCTTACACAGCGCTGGAGTGACCCTCGTGCTGGAGGATGAAATAAAACACCCTTTTAAAACTTCAGTTCGCCGTGCCTGCACTTATTCCGTGCCTCCACACCAGGGTTCCTTTTATTATCATCCGCCACACTATCCAATTTAGCAAAATGAATGCCTTCAGATGAATCCCCCCCCCCCACACACACACACACACACTGCACACAAACTGGAGCAGTGTGCATGTGGTGCAGAGAATGAGTCAGACTGCCCACCAGCTGTGAGCAAGGCTCACCAGCAGGGAGGGGTACAGATGTTTCACACGGGGCACATGACATTGGTGTGGGTGATGTACGGGGGTCATTAGGATGGAGCCAGTGGTGAGGTGGGCCTCAGGTAGCCAATAGGAGATCATTCAGATGATGATTATAGTAATCTGACTGAAACTGGCGGTTTTTTATTTGAAATGTGCAACTATTTTCATGTAAATTTGCTTGTTTTTTTCTTTCTTGTGAATCTGAAATTTTTTCCCATGAATTTGCCACTTTCTTCCTTTAATTCTGGAACTCTTTTTTTTGTAAATTTGCAACTTTTTTCTCATACATTTAAAACTTTTTCTTCTAAATTTAAAAGATTTTTATTGTGAACTTGCAACTTTTTTCTCATAAATCTAAAACATTTTTCTCATAAATTTGCAGCTTTTTACTTGTAAATTTGCAACTTTTTTCTTTTAAATCTGCAACTTTTGATCATAAATTTGCAACTTTTTTTTCCTAAATTAGTAGCTTTTTCATACATTTAAAACTTTTTTTCATATTTGGAGTGTTTTAATTGTAAATTTGCAACTTTTTCTCAGATTTAAAACTTTTTCTTCTAAATCTGCAACATTCATATGGACGCTGGTTTAATTTTTATTCTGTGCAGCTGATTACATTTTCTTTGTTCATCTAGATAATGGCTCGAGTTTTAATATTTTTGTTTTTTAAGGGTTTGAACTCTTCGCTATTACAAATATAAGAGTCCCAGAGACAGAGGGCAATAGATTAGGCCACAGAGATAGAATAGAGTGCTCATTGCTAGCCACCAGGTTAGTTTTAGGTGGCCAAGCGCAGACGCCATATTGGTGCTGATAAGAAACACAAACACGCCATAGAGCCACATAGGCATGTACTGCATTTTCTTCATTTTTGTGTAAGAAGTCGAATATTACATGAAATAAACAGTACTGATTGTCAGGTACAATGCCTGAGCATTGTAGAAAATTAAAGGGGTCATTGACTGCACTTTTTTCACATTTTAATAGCTCACACGTCTTAATGAAATGTTTGCGACATATTTTGTTCACATTTTCTTTAATTTTTTTAATTATTGAAGCAAATTTTTTTTGTTATTTTTCGTGGCTTTCTTGAAAAGCTCTGATTTAAAGTCCACCACTTTAAGAACCATCCTTCACCTTTTCAACTCCGCCCTCCCTCTTACGTCAGTTAGCCATTGTAGCTGACTAGCTTCTAGCCTCCTAGCTCGGATGAGCAGCGCTCTGGTTCACTGATCCACAGTCTATGGTGTATCTTGCGTCAGTCCGGCTTATCTCCAAATAATTTTGCCGTGATTCCACAACAAATCACTAGCAGCGCATGCTGGATGGCTCCCCAATTGCCACAACCAAGACCTGGCCTGTTACCTGAGGCGAGCGACTGAGCCAAGGGATCTCACAGGGCGGTGTCTCACTCTGGGCTCCACTCTGCTCCCACAGCCAGCTGAGAGCTGAAGTGACTATGCTGTCCATGAGAGCGGCACGGAGTTGCGCTGAACCACGGAGGATGGTGGTGGAGCTGGGTGTGAGAGCCAGCAGCATCTGGTCCCGGGATATTTTGACTGCAGCAAGCCAGAGGCTTCATTGTGATTCCGTCGTAGATCACATATACCGGAGTCTCATGGCTTGCACGGCCAGCTAAAGGCTAAAGGTAGCCTATCAGCGCCTGAGCTATTAGCCCACGAGTTAACACTGTTGCCAGGACACTCGCTGTAAGCGCAGCTTATATTGTTTTGGGTTTTTTTTTTCAGATCTTAGTCACCCTAATAGTCATCCCTGTTACCACCTGGTTCAGCGGTGTGCCTCGCGTCACTGTGGCCCATCTCTCAGTGGTTTTGTCATGATTCCATGGCGGCTAGAATTGCATCTGGGGGAGTTATCAGCATAACACCAGCCAGTAGCCTCTGGCCTCAGACCATTGCAGTGACCGGTGTGCTGGTATGTGCGATCCACCGCAGAATCACGACGGAGATGGGCTGAAGTGCATCATGTAGTAACAGGGATGGCTATTAGGGTGACTTAAGATCTGAAGAAAATAACAATATAAGCAGCTGTTATCAGTGTTAGCTCAGGGGCTAATAGGCTACCTTTAGCCTCCTTCCATCTACATGGCGGACAGCTAAGCGGGTCAATAATAGAGCAGCGGGTGGGTCTTTATGATGGCAGTGGGTGGGCTTTTTCAAGACTTGATGTAGAAAACTTACCTAGAAGTGTCATGAAATGCCCTTCGGGGCAGAGAGGTGAGACCCACGTGCTGTACTGTGAGCTTGTGAAGTTTATTACAAAAAAACAACAAACATAAAGTTCAACAAAATGTTCAGAACACAAAATACAAACGAATGAGAAAAACTTACATCAAGAGTTCACACCAGAGCAAAGCAGGGCTCTAGTGGAGACGAGGAGAAGATAAACAATACAGCCGCAAGGAACAAATGAGAATAAAGCCCTTAAATAGGGTTCAAAACCTATTAACATAATTAACAGCAGGTGTGGGTACTTGAACGGGCAGGAGAAAGCGATGATACATAATTGGGATCAGCTGAGGCAGTGAGAGGGACGCAACCAACATTGACAGCTGACAGGGTACGCCCACACAAAGCTTCACGCCCCTGACAGCTGTCAACAGTAAAAAGGACAATACAAGGGTTATAAAGAATAAAATAACATGCCAAAGAATAATTCTAAATAAGTACAAAAAATAAAATTATGACACTAATACAAACAGAAAGATGGCAAGCAGAACATTAAAACATAAACCCAAAAAGGCATAAATTGCAACAGATAATAAGCAGAAAAAGCCATGAGACTGAGTCTGGCAGAGAACTCCAGCACTTGGCTCATGACAGGAAGAGTCAAAAAACGTTTTGGGGAGTTTCTCTGAGAGAAAAACGAGATAAAGGCAACGTGTAGAGGATGTGCTCAAAGGATGAGACTGAGTTTATTTCTCAGGTTCCGCTTTATTGTCAGAACACATACTCTATCAACCTCTCAACAAGAAAAGAGGCTGATCAATGAAACATCACACTCTTATACTCCTGGAGCATCGAAACCTAAGTCACATGGTGCTTTAGCAAACATACAGTCACATGGTACTTAATCCCAGTCACAATGCAACTCTTTGATCTTTCACCATTGTCTCTTATTCATCGATGAACCGGAAATCCCTCTGGGGCATCTTCTCTGAGACAAAGGCCAAATCTCACACCTCCTTGTTATCTCCTGCAGACCTCTGTAGATCCAGACCTTCTTTGTCCCGCGAGACGTGAAGCACCCAATAAACATACAGCAATACATTTGTGGAAAATATGAACCCAACATATGTGCCACAAATGTGCTTTTTTTTCAGATCACTGACTGTTTGGAAATTTTTTTGGCTAATTATGTGACCAGTTGACACATTTGAGACAGTTAAAACCAACAAACACACCATTTTTCCGTCAGTGACCCCTTTAAGGAAAATAAAAGATGCTCCGTTTTAACATTATAAATTGATTTAAACACTAATGTGATTGTTTTTAGCACCCAAGTATCTGACATTTCAAGACTGTCTCCGTATGCAAGTGATTTTTGCTTTCCTTTCTTCTTATATTCATATGCTTTTTATGATGTTCATTCACAAAATTGTAATTGTGGGGATGGCAAGTCCAAACAGACAGGGTAGGTAATTTGAGAAGAGCTGATTTTTAATAATAATAAAATTTAATAATGGCAATACTGCTACTACTATTAATAATTATAACAATAATTCATAATAATACTACTAATAATACTTACTACTGCTATGATTGTAGTAGTAGTAGTAATAAAAACAATAACAAATAAGTAGCAACTTTTAATGATTGTCTCATGTATAAGGAAGTTACTTTTAAAAATGTTCTTCTTTCTCCTTGTTCGTCAGCAGAATAAGATAAAGAATATTGAACTGTCCAGCAGTCCAGGAGGCATCCTAATCAGATGCCCATACCACCTCAACTGACTCCTTTCAATGTGGAGGAGCAGCGGTTCTACTCTGAGCCTCTCCCGGATGACTGAGCTCCTCACCCTATCTCTGAGGGTGAGTCCAGCAATCCTACGGAGAAAGCTCATTTCAGCCGCTTGTATCCGCGATCTCGTTCTTTCGGTCATTACCCAAAGCTCGTGACCATAGGTGAGAGTAGGAACGTAGATTGACTGGTAAATCGACAGCTTTGCCTTAGAACTAAGCTCCCTCTTCACCACAACAGACCGGTACAACGTCCGCATCACTGCAGATGCTGCTCCAATCCGTCTGTCGATCTCTCGCTCCATTTTCCCCTCACTCGTGAACAAGACTCCAAGATACTTAAACTCCTCCACGTCCTCCTCCTGGACGCCTCCCACTTGAGGTGTTTCAGGCACGTCCCACTGGGAGGAGACCCCGGGGCAGACCCAGGACTCGGTGGAGAGACTATGTCTCCCAGCTGGTCTGGGAACGCCTTGGTATCCCCTCTGAAGAGCTGGAGCAGGTGGCTGGGGAGAGGGAAGTGTGGGCTTCTCTGCTTGAACTGCTGCCTCCGCAACCCGGACCTCCGGAAAAGCGGTAGAAGATGGATGGATGGATGGATGGATATTGAACTGACACTTATTGTGTTTTAAAGGATAATATTAAAAATATCTGCACTTATTCACTGAAAAAAAATTATATCTGTATCAGATCTTTGGAAACACACACACACCTATCCCAGCATCTTTGGGCGAGAGGCAGGGTACACCCTGGACAGATCGCCAGTCCATCGCAGGGCCAACACAGACAACCATTCACTCTCACAGTCATACCAAAGGACAATTTAGAATCCCCAGTTTGATGCCAATTAACCTAACTTGCATGTTTTTGGCATGTGGGAGGAAACCGGAGAAATCCCGGAGTAAACCCACGCAGACACGGGGAGAACATGCAAACTCCACACAGATCACTGTTGGTCCCGGGCTGGGATCGAACCCAGGATCCCCCAGCCAAGGGTGAGTTGCTGTGCTGCCGCAGTGCTAACCACTCCGCCACCGCGCTGACCCACATTATTATTTTTTTTTCTTCCTCTGGAGAAGCACCTCAGCAAAGATAGCTAATGGGCTGTTGTTGCCTGGGCAACATATCTGTGCATGTCCTTGGGAAAAAATGCATGCCTTGGTGGACTCAAACCATGACTTTCAAACAATCAGATTTCTTTTTTACAGTCACAAATGTTGCCCCCTGCTGGTCATTTGATAAAATGCACATTTATAATCTTTATATCTTGTCCTTTTGAGTTTTTTGAGTCTAATGCATGGGCGAATATTTCATCTCACCATTGTGGGGGGCGGGGACAATAAACACAACATTTCCTCAAGGGTAAAGATGGAGGGGGACAGTATAGATGATATTATAGTTGGGGCCCTATGCAAGATTGTGTTTAGGGGCCCCTATATTTGTGATAAAGAAGTGTTCAAACCATTATAAACATTATAAAAACTTGAGCCATTGTCAAGATGAACAGAGAAAATGTAACCAGTTATACACAATAAAAAATAAACCATGCAGCTTCCTTATGAATGCTGCAAATTAAGAAGAAAAAAGTCACAAATTTACAAGAAAAAGTTGCAAATTTATGACAAAAAAGTAGTGAATTTGTGAAGAAAAAATAGCACATTCATGAGGGGTAAAAAAAAAGTTGTAAATTCACAAGACAAAGTTGCAGATTTAAAAGAAAAAAGTTGCAAATTTGAGGAAAAAAGTTGCAAATTCCCAATAAAAACACTGCAAATTTATGGGATAAAAAAGTTTGAGAAAATTTATTGTTTATTAAATTTTATTAAATTATTGCAAATTTATGAGAAAAAAGTTACAAGTTTATAGTAAAAAATGTTATATTTATGAGAAAAAGTTTTAATTTATGAGAAAAAAGTTGCAAATTTATAAAAAAAAAACATTGCAAATTTATGACAAAAGTTTTAAATGTATTAAAAAGTTGCAAATTTACAAGAAAACAGCTGCAGATTTAAAAGAAACAAATTTTGAATTTAAAAGTATAAGCCACAAATTTGAGAAAAAAGTTGCAAATTTATGCAAAAAAGTTTTAAATTATGAGAAAAAGTTGCAAATTTACAAAAAAAATGGAAACTTTTGACAAAAGTTTTAAATGTATGAAAAAGATGCAAATTTACAAGGAAAAGGTGGCAAATTTAGTAGAAAAAAGTTGCAGATTTGCAATAAAAACCTACAGATTTATGAAAAAGGTGCATGTTCTCCCCGTGCCTGCGTGGGTTTACTCCGGGATTTCTCCGGTTTCCTCCCACATGCCAAAAACATGCAAGTTAGGTTAATTGGCATCAAACTGGAGATTCTAAATTGTCCTTAGGTATGACTGTGAGAGTGAATGGTTGTCTGTCTCTCTGTGTTGGCCCTGCGATGGACTGGCGATCTGTCCAGGGTGTACCCTGCCTCTCGCCCAAAGATGCTGGGATAGGCTCCAGCCACCCCGCGACCCGAAAAGGATTAAGCAGAAGAAGATGGATGGATGGATGGTTTTAAATGTATGAGAAAAAAAGTTACAAATTTACAAGAAAAAAGTTGTGGAATTAAAAGGAAAATTTGTAAATTTGTACCCTTTTTCTTATACATTTAATACTTTTCAAATAAATTTGCAGCTTTTTATTGTAAATCTGCAACTTTTTTCAATTAAAGGAAAAAAGATGTAAATTTATGAAAAAAATGCTGATTTACAAGAAAAAAATAAACAAATTTACACGAAAACAATTGTAGATTTAAAATTTTAAAAAGTTTCAAATTTACAAGAAAAAGTTTCAGATTTAAAGTTTGTGCTTCAGGGGCATTTTATTCTGTTATGTAACATAAAAAAGGTTTATGATTAATTGGGGGTAAAGCCTGTTTTTTCCAGGTTTTGAGGTGGCGGGGCGGGGGGGGGTCTTGATTATACAAATATGGTCACATCTTGTTTCTTGAAGACCTGTTTTTTGTTTTGTTATGACGTGTTTTTACTGTTGTAAGATAGTATTGTCCTTTATGAATTTAGCCTCTTGCACTCTGGTGTACTGCGGGCGGGCACGTCCCTGTGTCCTAGAGCGCACGAGGGCGCACGAGGGCGCTGCGTCCTAGAGCGCACTGAAAAAAAAAGCTGCATTTCCGTTCTTCCACTACAGACACAGCTGCGAACAGAAAGCCAAAGGAGTGCTTTGATTGGTTTAGATGTGATTGACCTCTCATTCGACTAATAAGAGCCTTGAATTGGGTTTCTGAAACCTTGAAGAACCAATGACTGAAAACCTAGCAAGAAGGACCCGCCTACCAAAGGCTGTGAAAACAGCCAGCCAATTGAAGCACAGAAGTTCGAAAGCTGTTTTGTGTAAGGCTGGGTGAAGAGAGACTGACTGCTGCAGATGAAAAAAGGACTCGCAGGAAGAATCGTCACAGACCCAGCAGCACGGAGACCACCCACAAGTGCGACCTGTGTGACAGGGACTGCTATTCACGCATTGGCCTGTTCAGCCACAGGCGGTGCTGTCCCAGCAGAGTAGACGTTTAGGATTCTCTTCCATGGTCATCATAGACCGACGGAGGCCGATGACGAAGGCTGGGTGACACACACGCGTTCGCCGGTCTTTTTTTATTACTACTGTTATTTGTTTTGAAAAATTGTTCGCCAGAACCGCAATCATGGAAGCGCAAAACCGCAATAATGGAATTATGTTTTGACAGGGTTGCGTGACCAGAACCACGAGTCCGTAACAAGCGGACCAGTGTCATGTTCGTCTGACAATGAGGAAGAGAAGTTCGCCAGCTACGCTGCTGTTGTGAACAGGTAAGTGTTATAAGCTAAATTATTCTTTATCCCTGAAAACTGTAATCAAAAATGACTTTTGACCGATCGGTAAATTACAACTGTGCGTAGTAGACCGCGGCGCACAAAGTCCGAAGTCTGTGTGCCGCGGTACACGGTTCGTGCGCCGAAGAGTAGCGGGGGGGGGGGGACCGCGGGGACTGTACGCCGTGGTCGCCACATCGCCACATGACTGTTCCGTCATGTAGCGATGGCCGATGTCCGTCCTCTGTAGCGGGGGGTGGGAGTTGTTATCTTCTACATTACAAATATTTTAGAATAATTTTTAGTGCACTGTAGGTTATTTTTTCTTGTAAAAAAAAAAAAAAGCCACACATTTTTTACGTGGCATGCTTCTTTGTGTGTGTGGGGGGCTTGTTTGTTCATTCATTCATGAATGAATGAATAAACAACCCCCCCACACACACACACACACACAGCCCTGAGTGTCACCTTTCATTAGAGCCCAAGATCAAGCTTCTATATTGAATCATTCAAAAGTTACAGACGTTTTTCCAAACTGTGCCATTTGGCACAATTTGGCACAGTTAAAAAACGCCTGGGAACAACCTGAGAACAAAGCTGTGTAATATATTCATTTTTTGTGGTATTGCTACAAAATTTTGACCTCAGCTGGATAACACTTGGTTCTACGTTTCTGTTGCATTTTCCAGCCCGGATCTGATGTGTTTTATTTGCAAGCATTTGTATCCAAAAAAACACCCAGGCGAATTTTATTTTCTTCAAGTTCAGTATGTTTAGATGACTGTTACTCAGTGGCCGGAGCACTTAAGACAGATTATGATGGTTTTGCCAAAAAATTCAAAGTGTTTTCTTTTAAATGAGACCAACCCCATGAAGATGCTGCAAAGGGTTGAAGAACAGCTTTAGATCTACTTTGGGTACGTTATTTTTTGGCGTTTTTAGGGAAATTGACCAGAGTGCAAGGGGTTAAATAAAGGGTTTTTGGGGTTTTTTTAATGAACAAGACAACTTAGGTCAATCACTATTCAGGGTTGTAGAGGCTCCATAGTTTTCCCATTATTTTGCAACTTTTATCACAGCCACATGTGGCTCTGGAGCCGCGGGTTGGAAACCCCTGCTCCAGGGTGGGACTGGGCTGGTGCCCACCGCACCGCAGCCAAACCCTGAAAGCCTGTTATCCAATTAGCGCCCATAACTGGAGCGCGCGTCCTCGGCGCAGCAATTTCCCCAATTAGGAACACGTGTATTTGCGGCCTTGCTAGAGTCGCTATCCGGACCCGCTCGCGTCCTCATAGGGCAACACCAACCTCCCTCGGTGGAAAACTAAAAAAAAAAACAAAAGAACCCCCCTCCCAGAAAAGTATGTACGTTCTGGTGAACGCCTTCGTGCGCTGCGTCTCCTTCCTCCTGCCGCCTCCTTGGCTCTGTGTCAGCTTCTGCCTGTGGGCTGGGAGGGACGGTGAAGAGACGCAGACGCGGCCCAATCCCGGAGCTCGTTTCAAAAGCAGCTCAGAGCCTCTTACATATGAGGAAGTAGAAGCAGAAGAGGCAGCAGCGGAGGAGGAGGCGGAGGAGGAGGCGGAGGAGGAGGCGGCAGAAGAAGCGCACGGAGCCTCCCGCCCGTCCGTTCACCCAGCTCCAGGCTGCGACTCACCGGCTGCTACAAGCCCCGCTGCTCCTCAGGGCCCTCCGTCGGGTCGGATCTGGATCGGGGGTCTCTGGCGAGCCGCGGAGCGAGTCTTCGGAGCCCCCTGGGTCCTCCTGCGCCCGAAGAAGAAGAAGCAGAGGAAGCGTCGAGCTGCTCCCCTGCGCGCCCCGTATCCCGCCTGCGCCTTCGAGTCGGCTAAAAGCCTCCAGGGAGGCGCCGCTGCCGCTCCCGCGTCTGTCGCCCACGGGAAGGGACCGGGAACTGCCTCCACCATGAGTGGGTCGGTGGAGATCCCCACTTTGAGCCCGACGGAATGCGCCCCGACCGCGGCGGCGCGGAGCGTCGATGAGGTAATCGCCGTGGAGCAGCACCCGCAGGAGATGGGCACGGTAACCATAACGGTGGCCATCCAGGCGGCCGAGGACGAGGAGCCGGAGGAGGTGTCGGTCGGTAACGTCGACCTGCTCGGGGGAAGCTGTAGCGAGGACGAAATCGGGAGGCACGACAAGTCGAGGTGAGTTTTTTTTAGAGCGGTTTTAGGCTGGGACGCCGCTGACGCAATAACCGCACACGAGTGGATTATTGTCAGATCAACTTCCTCCAGTGGGGCCATGATTTCCACGCTGTCTGCACAGCTGTTCATGGCCATACGGCAGACACGCAAATGCTGGGGCGTCAGAGCCGCTAATTCACCCCCAGGGTTTTTGTTGCTACTTCCCCCCCCCCCCTTGACAATTTGCAACTTTTCTCATAATTTACAACTCTTCTTGTAAGTTCCGCATTCACCCCCCCCCCCCCCATAAATTTCCGACTTTTTCCATAAATTGCGATGTTTTCTGTTCAGCTAGACCAGGGGTCTGCAACTTGCGACTCTGGGGCCAAATGTGGCTCTTGCCTGTAGTGGCTCCTCCGTTGGGGGGAAAACTCACATTTCCAAAGAAAGAAGCCGTAAATTTACAAGAAAAAAAGTTGCACTTTCATGAAGAAAAAATATCTTTAAAAAGCAGAAGTGAGAACCTGAAAATTTATGCAAAAAACACTCGGTTTATGGTCAAATTGAGCAGTTTTCTGAGAAAATGCCCACAAAATTATAAGAGAGTCACAAAATTTCTGAAAAAGAGCTCACAGATTTACTGGAAAAAGTTGAAGTTTTATGAGAAACTTATGTAAGAAATGCTGCAGTTTTTGCCCATGAAAGCTATTAATTTTACAAAGAAGAATATAATAAATTTATGAGAATAGCTGAAAATATATGAAAAATATTCTCAATTTAAGGGAACAGTTGCAGCTTTATGATTGGGGGGGGGGGGGGCAGAGAAGTCACAAATTTACCCCCAAAAGCTTCAGTTTCATTAGAAAACTGTTGCAATTTTATATGAAAAGACAGTAAATAAGACAAAGCAGGAGAGTATGCCAAAAAATATTTAAAAAAAAAAAAAAAGTTAAAAGCTTATAACTGTATTGGGGAAAAATGTCACAAATTTAGATGGAGAAGTCTCAATTTCCCTCAAAAGTTTGAAATTTGCAAAGAAAAATATACCAAATTTAGGAAAAAAAAAAAAAAAAAGCAAAACATGTTTAGGCCAAAAGTTTAACAAATTAGAAATAAAAATTGAGGAAACACCCACACAATTTTGTAAGAAAAATGACAAACTTTTTGCAAAAAAAAAACAAAAAAAAACAAAAACAAAGTACCAATTTTGTGAGGGGAAAAATATAACAAATTTGACATTTTTTTCAAATTTATAAGAAACTCTTAATTGTGATGTTGTCAGGCCAGATTGCAGTTGTAATTCTGCTAGTTTTCGGCGCACATTTTTGTGGCTCCATGTAGATTTTTTTGATACAAAACTAACTCGGTGGTTCGTATCTTACAGGTTGCTGACCCCCGATCTAGACAGTGACCCAGGTTTTTGTTGTTGAATTGAGGATTTCCCCCCTCTTTATATAGTTTAACTCTTCCTCATTCCAAAAACGCCCTCCACCACCAAATGCAATCTTGCACCCCCCCCCCCCCAAAAGCTAAAAACAACCCCATTATGCAGCCAAAGTGAAGTGCAGTCTGAGCTGAGACACGTCTGACAGCAGCTTTGTTTTCAGTGAAAGAATGCTGAGCAGAAATTCCAACAGGTGCATCAGAGTACAAAAAAACCACCACAAGCAACCAAACAATGCAACGTGAGAGGGTGACAATGACGGGGAGTGTTTAACCACTTCATCGTGCTTGTTTGGGGTCGGTGCTCAACAACCGCAGCTGCTGCCAAACTGTTGCGGACACCTGAGGGAGACAGGATGGCACCTTCACTGCTTTAATCTAATTCCCCTGCGTCATGCCGGGCTATTTTTATCCACTGGCCTATAGGTCCCCACTCCCGCTACTTGCGCAAAAGAGTGAGTCAGGGATGTGGAAAGGCCAAAGGGGAAATAATCGCTCTTCATCCCAAAATCGCTCTTCATCCCAAGCATTTGTCTGTTTTATAGGTCAGGCCTTTAATTGGAGTAACAAAGAGGCTCAATCACCTGCTGTGTGCTGCTGCACGTAGGGGCGGATGTAGACATTTTGGCGCCCAGGGCAAACACAAGCGTGGGGTGGGGGGGTCACTAAAGTATAAGGAAAAAGCTGCAAATTTCAGAGGGGAAAAAGTCACAAACTCACTTGAAAAATCATAAATTTCCTAGAAAAAGGCTGCAAAGTTTCATGAAAAAACATTTTTGGAAAAGCGACAAGATTAACCCTTTAACTGTCCAGATTAAATGGACGGGTCGCGCGCCTCCAGTGGCACAGCGCAGCAACTGCACCGGGCAACGTATTGACGTCCCCCGGCTATACAAACAAAATTTACGTAGGATAATCATAAGAGTTTGTAGATGTGGAAGCAGGTGTAAATTACTAAGTAAATGCGATACATTGACCACAGTGGACGAAAAACTAAGCTACCAGTACCAAGATGGCGGCGCCCGCGATCGTCATGCATTCTCACAGGAAAACTGCATTTTAGAGGAAAAATAGCTGCATAAAACAAACGAAATTCACGTGGGATAAGGGTTTGTAGATGTGTAAGCAGGTGTAAATTACTAAGTAAACGCGAAACATCGGCAACGATGGACGAAAACGGACCAATCACGTGGGCAAGCAAGCCCCCCCACCCAGCAACAGGTAAGAGAAATGTTTTTTTGACATTTTATTGATTTTCTGGTTCATATACTTTGAAGATTAGATAAAAGCATACCCCTGTAGACAAATCGGCGTTAAAAAAAGGACAATTTTTTTGTGTAAATGTGTCCAAAGTCCACTTTTGACTGAGTTATGTAATTTATATAGCTGCCATGACATGCAAATTAGATGCGTACATTTATTCCTATCTGAAACTTTGGATCATATTCTACATCTTTCTAATTGAGAGTGAGCCATTATCTCTTGCAACTTTCAAGTTATAGCCTTGGAAATCTGAACTATTTTGACAAAAAAAATTTTACCACTCTTGACCACTTGGGGGGGGGGGTGCTTGACCACCTTTTAAGCGTCCCTGTCACCATACAGCACCTGGGGCATCTAAGGAGTTGGGGGTCCCATTCACTGATTTTTTTGTAGGTTTTAACATTCTGGTTGTGTGATTATTGGTGGGGGGGGGGCATCAAAACACTCGCTTCTCTTTAAGGAACACACACACAGTCTTTATATCATTTGTCTCAAATGAGCAATTTTAAATCTTCAATCTGGGTTTGTTCCTGTACATCAAGACTCAGTAACCTATTGGCCAGCCTAGCTATCCATTTGGAAACATGTAGATGGACAGGAAGCCAAGTTGAGGTGTTGGCTTCAGAGCTAACAGTGCTACTAGGACATTAGCTTACCAAGTGTGGTTTATATTGTTGTTTTCTTTAGATTTCAGTCACCTTAATAGACATTTGTGTGTCCACCTAGTTCGCTAATCCACAGTTAATGTATCTTGCATCATTCTGGTTCATTTTATTTTTTGCCGTGATGCTACAGCAAACCATTAGCATTATCTTGGCTAGGCAGTTGGAGTCGGTCAGTATAACTACGTCAGAGGCTTCAGCAGGGAGAAGTTGAAAGACAGGCCGTCTGGCGTTAGCTTAACTGTCGAGCTGGCTGATTTCGGTCACCATTTTCTGTAAATTCTATTCACCCCACCTCCCCCCCACATGAATTCTTGTTCACCTACAAACACTTGACCATATGTTGCTCTAAGACATTTTTATCAGCTATCTGACTCTAGGGACCGGTAACATCCTATCAAGCACTAAAACCACACACTCCTGTCCACCAGTGATGCTTTATTTCATTCATTCTTTAAGACAAATTAACATTAGCTGGTTCAGGTTCACTGTCAGCGCTAGGAGCTAGCCAGCTAACATTAGCAATAGTGTTGTAAGAGGGAGGATGGCATTAACTACAGTTCTTGGGCATTTAAAGAGACATGCACTGAAGCGAGCTGTTCTGAGGAAGGCTGCAAAAGATGATTCACAATGACGTTGAAATAAGAAAATTTGACCAAAATATGCCACAGACATTTCATTTAAGACCTGTGGGAGCTGTCAACATTTGGGAAAAGTGCAATAAATGGGACCTTTGGGGGGGGGGGGGTACAAATTTCTTTAAAAAATAATGAATTTCTAAGGAAAAAGTTCTACAAGATCAGAAATGCTTAAAAATTGTTGGGAAAAGCCATAAACGTCTGAGAAAAAGATGGATCCCTTTGAAAAATGTCACAAATTTTGTAAAAAGATGTAAATATGAGAAGTTATTTCACTTTCCCTTATAAAGGGGGAAAAAAAAACAGGAACTGTGAATTCCCCAAACTGGATGTCAAGATTTCACATCACAATGAAAGAAATTTTAACTACAGTAATCATTATCAATAACTGTGGTATTTAAGACCATTGAAAGGTAGATTTATGGATTGGTTGTTATTTTTTTTGGGGGGGGGGGGTTAAAGTCTTAATTTTCCATTTAAAAAAAAAAAAAATGGAGACTTAAGGATTAGTGGAGACCCTGTAAATGATAAAAGCTTTGATAGCCATAACTTTATGGGGTCCTTACAATCTTGGGGGGGGGAGGCAAGGCAACTGCCTGTCTTCACCTAAAGGATAAGTCCACCTCTGGCTGGGTAGTATTTCTCATTAGACTCCTATAACATCCCCATTTTTCTGTCAAGGGCAGGCTGACGGCTGTGAGAATCCTGCAGCATTCCTCCAGGTTTGCAGGGACTTGAAGAGATCAGTCCGTGTGTGTATTAAAAAAAAAAATCCCTTTTTCAGTCGGCATGTTCTTCCTGTACATGCTACTGTACGCTCGTGGCTTTCTGACATCTTGTGGAAGACGTGCGCTTGTGCCAGCTGTGTGGTCATCTGGCTGGAAAGCTGTGTCGACTGGGTGGGTGTGTGAGGGAGGAGGAGGCGATGAGTCATCCACAAAATTTCATTCAGACTATCACTCCAGTCTGCACAAGTACCCGACTGTAGTGCTGAGCAGTGAAAAAACCCCATAAGACTTGGGCCATCGTCTAGATCAGGGGTCTGCAGCCTGTGGCTCTTTTGCCCATATTCAGTGGCTCCCTTTGGTTTGGGAAAAACTCAAATCTACTTGGATAAAAGGTCAAAAATTTATGATGGTATAAATTCACTAATGTACAAGAAAAAACTACAAATTCATAAACTCATAAGAGAAAACTGACACGCATAAGAATGTTGTTTCTAAGAAAAAATTTTGAATTTACAAGATGGTTCAAAATTAAAGAGAAAACGATTCAAATTTACATGAAGAGTTGTAAATTTATTTTTTAAAAAAATGAAAGCTACACATTTACCGGGGGGAGCAGATTTATGAAAAAATTGCAGTTTAAAAAAAAAAAAAAAAAAAGTCACATTTATATGGAAAACTAAAAAGCACTTGGAGAGCACAGACCTCTGCCGAGGCTCCTTCCATCCCTCATGGATCACCTCCAAAATGTAGTGGGTTTGTGTGCAGGCCTAGAGTCACTTCTGGTGAAAACTGCATCAAAATCCATCCAGTAGTTTTGGAAGACTGTTGCAAACACTCTGTGAAAGATGAGAGCCTTGGCTGAGGTATGAATTCTCAGATCATCACCAAAATCTAATCACCTGTTCAGTGTGCCATTACACACCCTTCCTGAAAATTTGAATGAATGGTGCTATATAAATGCTATTATTATTAACAGACAGAGAAACAACAGCACAAACAATGACTGCATTATAATAACAATCACAAGACTGTCATAATTGTATTGACCATAAATTGGGGCTGGGCAATTCCACCTTAAATCAGCATCATGGTTTACCGAATCTTTCAGGTCGTTTTTTTTTTTTTCCTCCTCTCTTCTCCATTACAGTTTACTGACAAGGTTCATAATTATTAAGCAATATTACACAGCAGTGTGGTGTCGTACCATTTTTTTGCAGTTATCAACTACAAATTCATAGTGTCCATCTTATCTACCACAACAAACTTATAAGAAATATGACCATGACAAAGGCACAAACGCTCACCTGGCACACCGACAGACGCAGACATTTTCCTCCAAGCGTTTGCTTTCAAGTTTTGATCATGATATCCTTTGTGTCAGATCAGAGTACCGCGTTGTTTGATGCAGCAAAGTTCAGCCTCTCCTCTCCACCGTCGCCGTTGTTGTCTTCCTGTTCTGGCGTCCTATGTCCCGCCCTTCCTTAATTCTGATTGGCTGCTTAGAAAGGTCTGACATTGACGAGCGCAGCTGTACAGTAGTCTGAAAAGTTGAACTTTTTTAAGCCCTGAGTGCCACGACAAAAAGCGACCATCGTTCAAAGCGTTTCAGCGCCGTAAACGCTGGACTACATAGTATGAATAGAAAATAGTCGCCCACAGCAGGAAAAAGCGAGTTTGGTGGACACGCCCCCTAATACTTATTCTGCAGTGTTTGGCTTCTGGGTTGCCGAGGCGCGTGGCCCTATGGCGTGACCACACACGTAAGTGAGTGGACACGTCTTAAAGGGGCAGTGCATGAAAAGCAACATATCAATATATAAAATAATATTCAAAAAATTCCTGCATCCATATTGTGATCTGAATCGCCACCAAAATCTAATCATCTGTTCCCCGTGCCATTACACACCTTTCCTCAAAATCTGTTCATAACTTTTTGAGTTATGTGACAGACTGTTGGACGCCACTAAAAACACTACCTCCGTCCCCCTTTGGTGGAGGTAATAATGTTGAATTTACAGTTAATTAGGTGCAAAGTTTCAAAAATGATGGTAAAACACTGTTTATGAGGGAGCAATGTTGCAGCTTTATTTGGGTCTCTGACAAAAACTGCTTAAAACGGCTCTTTTCATCATGGGAAGTTGCTGCCTTCTGATCTAGATGGACAGCAAAAAAAAAAAGATAAAATTTTTGCAAATTTATAAGAAAACCTTATCGTGATGATGTCAGACCAGACTGTAGTTGTAATTCTGCTGTTATATCTTAGCTTTTAGGCTCATATTTTTGTGGCTCCATGGAGATTTTTTTTTTTTTTTTTTTTTTTTAAATACAAAAATCCCTTGCAGTGGCTCTTTGTGTAGTACAGGTTGCCGACCCTGGTCTGCAGCCAGGTATAACCCTGGCTTCATCGGACATCGGTGCTGATATCAGTTTTTGTAAACTGTGAGAAGTCAATGTGGTGATCCGCCATATTGTGAGTGGGAGGGCGGGGCGGTGGCTCCTTTGCCGTGCAGATGGTGAGGTCCTGGCAGCTCCAGGATCGTGGTCTCCAAGTCTGGCATTAAGGCATGGCAACTGTGGCTGAGGGGAGACGAGCTTGTTGAGTGCTGCAGTGAGAATCTGTAAGCAACAACGCCAAAAAAAAAAAAAAGGTCCATCTCTTCTCATGCCATCCTGTTGTGTAGGAAAATGGCAGGAGGATGTTGTGCCTGCCAACGACTTGTAAGCCTCTGGCTCATTGTATTAATGAAACAAAAACTGTAACGGTTGTAAATGTTGGCAGTTTGTGCCGTTTCATTCTGACACTGATGCCTGCTGTCTTCCCACGCTCATGCGTACATCCACAGTGGTGCCGGCACCAGCGGAGGGGAGCTGGAGGAGGAGAGCTGGCAGCCCCCGGATCCGGAGCTCATCCAGAAGCTGGTGGCTCAGATCGAGTACTACCTGTCCGATGAGAACCTGGAGCATGACGCCTTCCTCCTCAAACACGTCCGGCGCAACAAACTGGGGTTTGTCAGCGTCAAGCTGCTCACCTCCTTCAAAAAGGTAATACTTTTGAATCCAAATATTCAGTTTTCCTGATGTTCATTCATAACATTGTTTGGTTTTCGTATTTGGTATTTTTTTTTTTAAGCAGTGATTCCTTTAAGGTGAATTATTCATTTAAAAAAAAGTTTTCTGTGTGAATTAATTGCACTACAATGTGGAAGAACAAATGCAACCTAGTGCTCAGGTTAAGGTTGAAAAATTGAAATTTTGGAGCCATATGTGCAGGGTCTTTTTGGGGGGCCTATGCAAGATTGTGTTTGGGGCCCCTATTTTTGTAGTGGAAAGGGGTTCCCACCTTTTAAAATGGGGGGAAAAAATTGCTGATCAGTGTTTTTCAACTGTAGGTCCCTGAACATTCAGGTTTCCTGTAAAATTTTCTAATTTCACTTCTTAATTGGTCCAAAAAATGGAAAATAATTTGCCGTTGTGTATGGGTGCCTACAGAATCCCCTTCTTGCTTGCTGTGGTGATGGACAGGCTGACGGACGAGGTCAGGCAGGCTTCTCCATAGATCATGATGTTTGCAGGCAAAACTGTGATCTGTAGTGAGAGTAGGGAGCAGGTGGAAGAGAACCTGGAGAGGTGGAGGTATGCACTGGAGAGAGGAGGAATGAAAGTCAGGAGAAGCAATACAGGACACAGTGTGTATGTGTGTGAATGAGAGGGAGGCAGGTGAAGAGGCAAGTAGTATAGGTAGTGAAGCTACATTAGTTTAAATACCTGGGGTCAACCATCCAAAGCAATGGACAGTACACGAGCGGTATCTGAATGTTCCGGGAACTCTTGGTTGGAAAACACTGGTCTAGATCAGGGGTGTCCAACCATGTGCCATGGAGGGCCAAGACCCTGCAGGTTTTACCTCCAACCAGTGTCTTCAACAGCAGATTTCTGTGAACTTCTTCCCACTGATTGCTGATAAGTGAAAACACCTGCTGAAGAGACTGGGTAGAAGAGAAAACCTGCAGGGTCTTGGCTCTCCATGGCACATGGTTGGACACCCCTGGTCTAGATGAACAGAAAAAACTAAATCATTACATAGAATAAAAATTTAATCAGCATCTACATGAACATTGCAACTTTACAAGATGGTTTGAGGGGAAAAAGTCACAAATTTATGAGGGGAAAAAAATAGCAAATTTAGTAGGGGGCAAAATTCAAGTTTGAGAGGAGAAGTTTCAAGTTTACATGAAAAAGGTTGCAAATAATGAGAAGCCACATTTACAAGGAAGTTGCAACTTCATCAGAAAATTTTACAAATGTGCCAGAAAAGTTGCAAATTTGAGGAATACATTCCAAATTTGAGTGAAAAGTTTTTTGAGAGAACATTGAGATTTACAAGAAAAAAGTTGCAAATGTATTAGGGAAAAACAGTTGCAAATTTATGAAAAAAGCCATTTTTTAGGGGAAGTTAAATTTGAGAAAAAAGTTACTAATTTACGAAAGACCCTAATTTGAAGGAAAAAAAAAAGTCATAAGAAAGGTCACTAATTTTAAAAAGTTGTAACTTTACATAGAAAAGTTGAAGGTAATTTCTCCCCTCAAAAAATATTGCGCTTGAACTCGTAGTTTAGAGCCCCCTAGTGGCTGAGGGGTCTGACATTTGCGTACTCTGCTTTATAGCCAGAAATGACTCTGCAAATGAGGCGTAGAAGAAAAACTGCAAATTTAGGGAAAGAACCTCGACAAATTTATGGGCAAAAAAGTCAGATTTGCATTAAACTTACAAATAAAAACTAATACTTGCATAAAGTTTAACTTTACCTGAAAAGTTGTAAATTTATCAGAAACGACAAATTTACATGGGGGAAAAATGGCAAATTTATATGGGGAAAAGCAATACATTTAAAAGAAGTTTTGAAAAAACTGTGGAGTTCACAATACGAGAAGAAAGTCAAAATGGAACAAGAGCACTCTGGGACAAGTGCCGTATCCACCACCTCTGTTTTTTTGAAGATCATAATACTGACAGAGCATTTTTCAACTTTTCAATACAATTGCTGTGGCAGAACCAAATTATGATAAACCCATCATCCACGAATATACAACAAAGTATACAACCCATAGTTGGAGGGCAGGATCCCGAGATGAACCTGTGTAGTCCGTTTGGTGAGCAAGAGAGCTTAACAGGTTCTATAGTAAGAGAGCATGGGGAGTGCCACCCTTGACCTTTTGACCCCAAACCTGTAGTCAGAGGTCATGGTCTCAGAGTGAACCTGTGTGCCAAGTTTGGCGATCTTAACTTGTTGTACAGTAATAAAGCATAAGGAATATTAACCTTGACCTTTGACCTTTTGACCCCAAACCCATAGTCTGGGGTCAGGATCTCAAGGTGAACCTGTATACCAGGTATGGTGGCTCTAGCTCTACTCATTTTATAGTAACAATAAATGTAACATTTACCATTTACCATAGTGCAACTGCGACGTTAACTTTAACCTTTTGACCACAAACCCATAGTTGGGTCAGGGTGCAAGTCATCCAAGATGTGTCTTAGATACAGCTACTGTATCCATTTGAAAAGCCTACATAATTTATTTCAGTAGTTATTGTCTAGAAGATTTAGTGAAAATCTGACCTTTGGCCTCAAGGTCAGCCAATGAGTCAAACTGAAATATGCACATCATCAGAGTATATCGAACCATGGTACCAAGCTTCAAAACATTTGGAGCAAAACTGTAGGACTTGATTTCACAAGACAGTTACTCTCTGTGAAGTGAGGTGAAACGGGCCATAGGCCAGGGGCTACAACTCCTGCAAAAATCATCCGATCAGAACCAAATTCCAATATGCGCATCATCAGTCAATATCAAACCATGGTACCAAGTTTCAAAACAATTGGAACAAAACTGTAGGAGGAGTTGATTTCACAGTAGTGGGACAGACAGACGGACCATAATGTAATCCCCCTTGGGCTTCGCCTAAAAGGCTCTTCAGACAGTTTGGGCTTCGACCGGTGGAGCATAAAAATTGGATATTCACTTTTGAATTTTGAGATGAAAACTGATGCTCTCTCTGAATGAAGCAGAGTATGATACTCCACCTGAGAATCATTTCTAGCTCATTCCGGTAAAGCTGAAAGGAATTAATGCGATTGCACCACATAGACCGTCTGTTCTGATTCCACAGGAATAGCTACTTCTCGTAGACAATTGCCCCAGTGCTCGCTAAACTCACACACCATGGTCCTCAGGTGGGCCGGGATCCAGATTGTGCTAAAAGACCGTGGAGATCTCGGGGCGCTGATGGAGTCATTAACCCAGAATGAGCTGCTCCATCACTGGTGTTCCTTAACTGATTGCTCAGCACAATCTGCATGTAAGCATAATTAAAGGTTCGACTAAGCTGGGCAAAAATCCACATTGACAAATAGGCAGTTTTAAAATGAGAACGGAAATAATGCTGGGTGCCATTCTTTGTCAGTTTTAACCCCGTCTGACGTAGAGCCTAACGAGAATTGAATGGCAATGACTGTCTGTTTCTGGTGTTGGTGTGCCGGGCTGTTGCTCCATGAGGATATTCTCACATTGATTCACGGGAGCTGCTGCTGCTGCTACTTTAGGCTCAGGCATGCAGATTTGTTAGCCTGGGGCTGTTTTTAAATTAAATAGTTTCAGTCCACGTGCCTCACATGTAATGATTTCAGTCAAACATGAACTCGGCAACACTGAGACAAAGCATCAACATCAGCAAATTATATAGGGGCACATGCATACTGTGAAGTAGGGCTGCTGCTGTTTATTTTTGTTACCGATTAAGCTCCTGATTATTTTTTCCCGTTAGTCGACTGATTGGGTCTATAACGGGTGTAGGGGAAATTGGTTATAAGGTACAAAGATTATTTAATTTATACCTATAGGTGTGTGTGGAAACGAAGGTTTGCTTCGGGTTCACACACACTGGGGGGGGGGGGGGGGGGGAACAAAACTTGTTTTTGGGGCACCAGTCCAAAACTTGGACAATTTATTAATAACTATCTTTATACCTTCAATCTGTCTCAATTATTCCTAAATTCTCCTGGGTGACTTCAGAAACGGACACAGGAAAAAGAAATCAACAGAAACTTCCGTATACCGTTTACACTTTTAATGATCAGACTCAGATTAAAATGACATTACATTCAACTGACTTGTTGGTAAGGTGAAATGATCAAGTATCAAGCATCACATTCAACTTGTAACTGATTATTGAGCAAAAGAGTGTAATCACATTTGTGGAACCAAGGAAATCTTGGTGTGAATTTGTAACTGATGAAAATTGAGACTGAAATAACTAACCAAAATATGAAGAAAATTGGATGCAAATTTTATGAAGAAAATTATAAAAGTTGATTATATGGAAAGAGATTCTATGTTACTCTAAAAAGTAAAAACTGAATTTAATGAAAAGCGGAATCTATTTCTCTTTAATTCTATAGCTCCAATCAGATTTATGAACTAGTTTTAAACCTGAGACAAATTATGACATACTTTAAGGCGATGGACATCGCATTACTCAGCAGTTGAAACAAAGGGATCTGGCTCACGTGACCTTTGCGTTGGCTTTCAGCTGGATCCTTAGCTGAAGCTTTATTTGATGATGATACCAGAAATTATCTGCCGGCAGATAATTTCTTCCTAGAGGCAAACAGTCAGGAGCTGAGATCCAACGATGATGATAGGCTGCTGGCCACTGAAGCAGTATGTCATGTGGACAACACGAGAGGGTTTTTTTTTTTTTTTTTAGCAGCTCGCCCAGGTTCAAATAAATTGAGACAGTTCAAAGTCTGATCAAAAGCCCAGAATCAAAGAGACAGAATTAATAATAAAAAAAAAATATTCAAACCACAAAATCCAAGTTCTTAAGATGTCGTGGGGATTGGTGAAAACGGCTTCCAGTGTGAGGAAAAAATGATCAGTCCACTTTAAAACATGGTGAGTTAAGGAAAATCAATAGAAAAAGTCAAACAGAATAAAATTGGAATAAGTCTGAGAACACAGTGTCACTCCATATAAAATAAGTTTGAGCTCAAAACAGAAGAAAATATATTTTTTCCAGACTTTTAAAGGAAAGAGAATTCAAGGCAGGACACACAACTTTACAAACTTACAGAAAAGAACAACTTAGACAAACTTTCAGAAAGAACCACTGCCTGAACTAGTGCGTTGCTCACTTAAACCGAGTAGTTTTTCAGGGGAAAAACTTGACTGACATGGAAGGGAACCAATTGTCTCCCATCGTGGGAGGTTTGAATGAACTCTGGTCCAATAAGAAAGTCCTTTGTCTGTAACCGACCAATAGAATGAAAGGGGGTATTGTCCAACAGAGACTGGCTGGCACCAGTCAGATGACTTGAGTAAGCTTTCCAAATAGGATGAAACGCATCTTGATTAAAATGAAAATTCACTTTGTGTGTAAGCTAAACTAACTTCAGTGATTCATGGCTAATTTTCATTCTTGCTACATTAAACATGTACTTTCATAAACTTGTCCTTCTATAATTAACATGCATTAGACTAAGGTTCGTTTAAGCCTTTTCAAACATGCAATACATTTAAACCAAAGATTAATGAAACATTTCAAACCAGAATGGTATGTCAGAGTCCCGCTTGATTTTAGAGTGTCCTGAAAAAGAAAATAATCTGAGAATTGAGAGTTTTTGTTAAAAGGAAGTCATTTCATTCAGTAACCCTGTTTCAGCTTGCAGAGGCAACAGCAAACATATTCCGGAGTTGTCCAAAGGGGGGTAATGTTGAGCTGTGGATAATTCCTAGAAACCTGTGGAATGTGATCATTGTATCTGTGAGCCCTAGCCCACTGTGCGCATGTGGAGAGGAGCAAACTATGGAACACATCATAGAGGCTTGCCTGCTCCAAAGACTGGAAGGAGGATTACACACCCTCCATACAGCAAACCAGGAGGCAACTGCTTGGCTTAAGGACTTTGCATTCGCTAAATAAATAAATTGTATCTGTAATGTTTCAAACAGTTCTTGAAGCATAAAACTGCCTGGTTGGGCAGGAAGTTCCGGGATTTAGGATTGCAATCCGTTGCTGGCATGAAATGTGATCCTTATCGTCCCTTTTACCATGGAATGTGTTTTCAAACTGTGGTTCTTAGGTGAAGGAAACGATTCTTGACCAGGCTTATGGGTGAAATAATTTCTTTAAGGTGAAGAGTGATTTCATAGATTGGAGCCAAAGGGATTGACAATGAGGCGCTGTTTGACAAGAACTTATACATCCGTGACCTAGAAGTCCCACCCTTATGAAAACAACAGTTTCCGTCTAGGTGGTGGGCCAAGTGCGTTTTTCATGTCATCGATCGATCCACATCAGCAGAGTATGCCATTTTTTTTTAAATATAGTCTTCTCTATTTTTGGTAAATCTGAGAAAATTTATTGGCAGCCTCGGTCTGCCAGCATTTTTTTTTTTTTTTTTTTTTTTTTTTTTTAATGAACTGACATTTTTATCGTCAGTCCTCTCTGGCATCTCTCAGAACAGCTTTAGCTGACGAACCAATCAGGTTGCTGTAGGTGACCGCATACACCAATCACATTCGACTTAATCAGGACCCCCACCCCACCCCCCGGTGCCTCCAGGGTAAAATAAATAAATACATAAATAGATGCAAAGGGTCTGACGTGAATATTAATTTTCAAGAATTTAACTAGCTTACAAAAACCATGTACTGATTGTTGAAAAACAACCAGACAAGTGCAAAATTAGAGCATAATACATTTATAAGCCTTGATTCATTACCTCACAGATATCACATTTTCAGGTTTATTTTGTGAACAAAATATATAATACCATTAAGAACAATGTCTCACAACATCCTGAGGAAATTTGATATTTATTCATAATATAATATTACACCAGCATCACTTCTTATATTTAGAGCTGATCAGAATGTTAAAATAAACTAGTTTGTTCCACCCTTACGTCTGCTGCTCAATTTCTTGCTTTGGTATGGGCCTATCTTTATAACATGTCAATTATGTCAAGTCAGTCATGTGCTTTCATTAGCTAGCATGAATATCAGGGACAGGTATGGAGTGCTGTATGCATGTTACAAGCTCTTTAGAAAATACAATTCAACTTTCAGACAGGAGTTGGGGAAAAAAAATTGTGCAGTGTTCAATAAAGTGGGTAAATCTTGACACAAAGGAAAGCAAAATAGGTGAAAAAGCAATAGAAAAATATAATTTGCATGACACCCACCCTTCAGATGTGTCAGTTAACATAGGTTATCATAGACAATGCTGCATGCAGTATGCTAATACAAGAAATATTGAAAGAGCCCAAGAAAGGACACAAATCAGTACACACAAGTGATGGTGAGTTCGTCCATCCATCCATCTTCTACCGCTTTTCCGGAGGTCCGGGTCGCGGAGGCAGCAGTTCAAGCAGAGAAGCCCAGACTTCCTTCTCCCCTGCCACCTGCTCCAGCTCTTCAGAGAGGATACCAAGACGTTCCCAGACCAGCTGGGAGACATAAGGCCCTTTTCCACTAGCCCCGCTCAGCCCCGATTTGAAAGCCCGGCTCTACTCACTTCGGTTCGGTTCAGCCTCAGTTGCTTTTCAACTACTGCTGGCGCACCTGCTGCCACACCTGCTGTGGGTGGGATTTGTTGAACAGCAGGCGGCGCCACACCCTCGTGACGTGAAACACGCGACCAATCCTCCACAACAAACAAAATGGCTGATGACGAGGAGAGAAGGAGAGAGGAATGACTGTGACATGAAACTGGTTAAATCTATGGTGCTGACTTGTTGTGCTCTGCACAATCTGTGTGAGAGTCATGGAGAGACGTTTGACACTACATTGGATGATGCAGTAGATGAACCAGTGGTGGCAGCGGCACAGAGAGCAGAGGAACAGGGTGGTGATATTGTAGCGAACTCAATATAAGCACCCTACTTGGCTTGACAAGTGGGTTGACCCTATTGGCGACACAGGTAGAGTGCGGGACTCCGGAGCGGGAGGTGTGAGTTCAAACCTCCCGGTGGGACGTCGCCATGTCGAGCTGCACGTTACAATATAACACGAGATGCTGTGATGCAATACTTGTCTATTTTGTCCCCATTTATGTGCATACATATTTCAAAAATGTTTTTTGTAAATAAAATGTTGTGCATGGTCCATCTACCTGTCCTCTTGTTCATAACACTTATCTGTTAAGAAGGTGCGAAGCCATCAGCCTAATGATGAGTCCACACTTCTGTTGTGATAATTGCTCACGCTGAGCACTCTGACAGCCCCGTACGCTGTGGGGGTCACACACGACGTGTTCCTCCCCACACTCTCAATTTTTTTCCCGTATATTTTTCTCTTTGGCGTACAGAAATGGCAATACGCCTGTATTTGCTAAAATTGCATTTTCCCCGTATTAAAATATGGTGAAACCGTATCACTTGACAGGTATGTAATTACATGCAGAAACACCGCACAGGCCATCTTCACAAAAATCCAGCTCGACAAGCCACTTTTGCTTAGGTGGAAATGCAAATTGAACTATAAATCATGTGCTGATACATGTCATATTTTCCCATGTAAAGGTCTCCCATTTTTACTTACAAATTGATTTTTAATTTTTGGGAAAAGGGAATATAACTTTTGCACTTGTTGGTAACAACAGTTGTGTGCAACAAAAACACAGTTGTGTATCCTTGTCCGATTTGTCTACTGTTATTAGTGCCAAATTTTTGCTAGATTCCTTCTTAATTTATTAAATTTTGACTGGTGATGCAACATTCAACTTGCACGTACTTGCCTTATCAGTGTCTACAAGTTCAAGCACACCTGTACAACTGCTTATAACCTAAAAAATGTACCCGTTCAAGAGAAATGGATTCAGCATTGCAAATTTGTTTAAAATAAAAAAAAAACAAAAAACTACCAAGACATTACGTTTCGTTGTGTTAAAAATTAAATTACCATTAGAAGGCTATACACCTGACCTGATGAACAGCAGCATGTGGAGTGAACAGAGAATGGAATGTGTATGTAATTATTGGCTTTTCTCATACGGTGTCATAACAGATAAACCAGACTTTTGATGCAAACAATACAATTTTATTCCAGAAGCAAAATTTACAAACAAAAAAACAGACTGGGCGATGACATCTCTGCGAGCTCTTCCCTTCGTAACGCAGCGTCCTGCTCCAGGGCTTCACGCGCATCTGCCCGCACATCTGCGGCCACCTGTCGCAAATGCTGCATGTACTCCTGATTCTTGCCGCTGGTCATGTTGCCGTTCCAAGAGCCGCATCTCTTCGTCATGCATGTTGACCATCGCAAATGTAAGGTCAGCGATGGGAGTTGTCTGTTTTCC
The DNA here is from genome assembly GCA_020510985.1 of Pholidichthys leucotaenia. Lineage (NCBI taxonomy): Eukaryota > Metazoa > Chordata > Actinopteri > Cichliformes > Pholidichthyidae > Pholidichthys > Pholidichthys leucotaenia. The sequence goes on along the minus strand of CM035837.1, from coordinate 412,486,456 downwards.
TCTTGCCTAGATGGAAAGACAGAAAGGCATGGTCGTTAAAGCTGGATCACTACATATATTATGGAATTACACAGGTGAAAGTCTGTGGTGGAATGTCACTATTATATTATGCTTCACTGCTGTATATAAGCTGAACTGTCATGTTGCTGCCCCTCAGTAGAGCAGATTTTGCAACACGCAGGGTGCTGTCTTCGGCTGCAGCCCCCCTGCAAAACTAAAAAGGATTAAGAATATGGATGGATGGGTAATGTTTAAACTAGTTGCTTGTAGTGTGGCCGCAGAAATCTGAATGGGTTAATACAGTCAGCTCACGCGAAGCATTTCAATGAAGCATGTTGATTTCAATGGCAGTTCATGCACTTTGTTTGTCTAAAACAGGAATTACAACAGCATTTCAATCACCACACCTAAAAATGGTTGTGGAACACCGATAAGTGAAGACCAAAGAATAACCTTTTTGTACATTTAAAGACATTTTCAATTAATTAATATGCAGCTACAGGAAATTGCATTAAGCAGTTTGGTACATAACTTGTTAGGCTCCAGCCCCCCCGCGACCTGTAAAGGATTAAGCGGTAGAAGATGGATGGATGGATGGATTTTCGACCCTGGTTTCCGCTGCTGGACCTGTTTCAACCAAAAAAAAAAATCGTGGTTATTGTGCCTTACCGGCACTTGAACGCGATCCAGATGGAGCTGGTGATGTAGCTGACATGGGAGTCGATCCAACTGGCGCTCAGCCAGACGCAGACGCAGCGCCAGGAGAGTCCGCTATGTCTGTCCACTGAGGTGGACCCCTGTGTTATGAGCTGCGATTCTAGAAAGAAAATGCACGCAATTTAAAACTTAACACCAAAGTGCAACATGTACACAACACTCAAGTTTTTAACAGGAATACAATAAGCGTAATTCAGCGTTTTGTTCGCGCTAATGCTTAACACAAAGCAAGCGTGAATCTGCAGTTGGCTGCAAAACAATACGCAAGCCTCAGTAACAACCATTACCCACAATCTAACAACCTTCCCATTTCTTAAAAACGGTGAGCTTGGCACAGAAAGGATCAAGTGGCGAACAGATGCGCAATATCAAAACAACACTCACCATCCACGGTTTCCAAGGCCGTGACCGTGACAGTGACGTGTCGAACCCAATGTCTCTCAGCGAACCACTTCCACTCCTTCCGATCCGCTGAACTTCGAGCAATGTGGTCCTTCACTGCTCGGTAATCGCTTTTCAGCTTCTCCCGACACTGTTTGGCAGTACGGATGTGCCCTTGGGAAGCCATCTGCTCGGACACCTGCATTTCAAGTAGATCCGTCCAACTCGCGCTGGATGCGATCGTCGCCTAATATAGAAAGAAAATTGCGCACCTCCTAATATATATTAGGAGTATATTATTATACAAGTATATTATACAGTATATTAATATAATATACCGTATTAAAGGGGCGCACTGTGTTCACTGGCTGAACAATTACAAATGGCGGTCGTGGAGTAAATTCAGCAGAAAAAGTCGCTTTCATGACGTTACGACCTGACCAATCGGCGGCGACCAGTCTCTTAAAGTCGTATCACAGCCCTACTCAGCCCTACTCAGAATCAGAATCAGAATCAGGTTTATTGCCATTGTTCATGTAGTACACAAACTAGGAATTTGTCTCGGTACAATGCTGCAACATTAAACATGATAGGATAAGAGAAATAAACTATACATGTAATAAAGTGTAGGATAAGATTAAGTGATACTGGTCAACAGTTAAAATATATATTAGCCAGCAGCAGATACTGTGGAGAACTATATAGTGCAGTCGGTAATGCAGGAAGAAAAACAGTGATGATTGACATGAGTCTGGTTGAGCTGCTGTACATGGTGCACGAGAGTCAATAAGTCACTTAGTGTTCAGCAGTCTAATGGCAGAGGGGAAGAAGCTGTTCATGTGACGGGAGGTTTTAGTCTGGATGGACCGAAGTCTTCTACCAGAGGGGAGGGGGGCAAACAGTACGTGACCAGGGTGTGAGGGATCGGCTATGATCCGGCCAGCACGCCTCCGGGTCCTGGAGATGTACAGATCCTGGAGAGATGGGAGCTTGCAGCCGATCACCTTCTCAGCAGTGCGCACGACGCGCTGCAGCCTTAGTCTGTCCCTGGCAGTGGCTCCTGCGTACTCAGCCCGGTTAGACCCTGCCCTGGATCAGGTACGAAAAAAGTACCTGCTAACCGGTGCTGGGGCTAATGGAAAAGCGCCTAAAGCGGCCTGAGTGGTGCGGTGTAGGGCTAAGTGAGGCTAGTGGAAAAGGGCCTATAGTCTCTCCACCGAGTCCTGGGTCTACCTCGGGGTGTCCTCCCAGTGCGACGTGCCTGAAACACCAAGTGGGAGGCGTCCAGGAGGCATCCTAATCAGATGCCCATACCACCTCAACTGACTCCTTTCAATGTGGAGGAGCAGCGGTTCTACTCTGAGCCTCTCCCGGATGACTGAGCTCCCCACCCTATCTCTGAGGGTGAGTCCAGCAATCCTACGGAGAAAGCTCATTTCAGCTGCTTGTATCCACGATCTTGTTCTTTCGGTCATTACCCAAAGCTCGTGACCATAGGTGAGGGTAGGAACGTAGATTGACTGGTAAATCGACAGCTTTGCCTTAGAACTAAGCTCCCTCTTCACCACAACAGACCGGTACAACGTCCGCATCACTGCAGATGCTGCTCCAATCCGTCTGTCAATCTGTCGCTCCATTTTCCCCTCATTGAATGAATGAATGAATTGAATTTATTTCGGATAGTACATTACAGGTTAAAAGAAACTGTATAATATAACAACAAGGTCAAATTAGACAAAGACTCCTTCTACTATACAATTCCACGTGAGTTATCCGAAATCCATTTTCCCCTCATTCATGAACAAGACCCCAAATACTTAAACTCCTCCACTTGGGGCAGGAGCCTGTCCCCAACCCAGAGAGGACAATCCACCTTTTTCCTTTGTCCTCTCTGGGTGATGGTGAGTATTCATTTTAATCTGATGAAATCCATCTGAACTGATCATGTACATTAATGAGTGTAAACATTAATAGTCAATTTGAAAGGTGACTTGTGTGAAAAAACTGTTTAAAGTGAGGAGGAGTTTGCACGACACATCGACCTCACTCTCTCGTCCAAACTCCTCCAGCAGCAAGACATCGTCAAGATGGCTGGAGGAAGAGACAGATGCAGTGGATGACCATGACTTCTTGTGCCTCGTCACGCTCTTAGCAGTCCACAACACATTGCAGCGATCGCCGTCCAGCTTGCTGAAGCATCTGATGGTTCGAAGCTTTCCTCTGAAGGCTTACTTCACATGCTGGCTAGGCAAGCCCAGAAGTGGTATGCTCACAAAATGGATTGCCGGGACTGATGCCGAGTTGACAAGCAGAACCGCCGAGTGTAGTGACCTAGGCCGTATCCCCGGCCAAGGGAGGCCGAGGGTGTGCTAACAGTTGCCCAAGGTGTACACCCAGGCTAGTGGAGGGAAGGAGGTGCCTTACTTCTCCATTCTAGACCGGCTCCAAGCAAGGTCTAGCCACTGCCCCAATAGTCAATTTAAGACGAGACAGAAAGATCCAGACAGGTCCAGGAGTGTGCCAGGAATGTCTGAGCAGCTGGAGTTGCCTGTAGAACAGAACAGACAGTGTTAACACAATGTAGTTATCTTTAGAATGAGCACTTATGCAGTAAATATATAGTTGCCCCAAATTAAGCATCCCACCCAATTTTGTCTTCTTTACAATATTTTAGATGAAGAACCACATACTTCCTCTACAAATCCCCAACCAAACCGGGTTCTCCGGTCAACAAAAACAGAGGTTCCAGTCCACCTAAGAAGAGCACCACATCTGTTCCCAAGGCAGTGCGTCATATGCAGAAAGGAAAGTATAAAACTCAAAAATATAATCGAAAGAGGCTAAGAGAGAAACTTAAGCAATGAAAATACTACTGTCCAACAAAGAACATTGCGTGTCATTAAAGACACTGGGAAAAGCTTTTCAGCGACTCCCAGAACAGTATAAGGCCATTGAAAAATTAACTTGTGTTCTGTATGACCTCAAAGGACGTGAATTACACAAGATGCCAACTGTTTAAGAGTGGCAAGTGCACAGACAGAAGTCTTCAACCAGAGACTCACTATATAAAGATAAGATAAGATAAGCCTTTATTAGTCCCACAACGGGGAAATTCCAGGATTGCAACAGCACAGGGATAGCAACACTCAGAGCAACAATCAGAAGGCAAGAAAAAAAAAACAAGCAAGCAAGAGCAGCTAATATACATATGTACATATTACTATAAAATATATATACACACACACACAGACACACAGTGCAGAGCATTGTAGCTGGATGGAATAAATATATGAATATATAAACACAGTGCGGCGCATTGTAGCTAGATGGAATAAATATGTAAATATATAAACACACACAGTGCGGAGCAATGTAGCTAGATGGAATAATATGTAGATATATAAACACACAGTGTGGAGCATTGTAGCTAGATGGAATAAATATGTAAATATATAAACACACAGTGCAGAGCACTGTTGCTAGATGGGATGAAACAGCATAACCGTCTACTTAGTTATCCTACATGGTATGATTATGTGCCCATACATATTCTCACCCTCCATAGCGACCGGTATTTTCCTAGTTGTATGCCGGAGGGGACCATTGTGTAAGTCTATTGCATCTTTTGCATTCAAAAAACTATTAGTTTGTTACGTCTTTTTGCTATCTCTGCGAGCAGCCCTGCTTAGGTTGTACAGTCTGACAGCCGTTGGTAGGAAGGACCTACGAAACCTCTCGGTTGTGCACCTGGGATGATGTAGTCTGCTGCTAAATGAGCTCCTCAGTGCATTCAGTATGTCCTGCATAGGGTGGAACTCGGACTCCAGCAGAGATGACAGTTTAGCCACCGTCCTTCTCTCTCCTATCTCCTCCACCGGATCAAGGCGCTGCCCCAGGACAGAGCTAGCTTTCTTGATCAGTTTGTTCAGTCTCTTCCTATCGGCTGCTGTAATGCCACTGCCCCCAGCAGACCACTCCAAAAGTGATGGCTGATGCCACCACCGTGTCATAGAATGTCTTCAGCAGCGCCCCTTGTACACCAAAAGACCTGAGTCTCCTCAGCAGGAACAGCCTGCGCTGTCCCTTCTTGTAGAGTGCGTCAGTATTGTGTGACCAGTCTAGTTTATTGTTCAGATGAACACCCAGGTACTTATAGGATGTCACCATCTCGATGTTTGTTCCCTGTATATTTACTGGTGCTGTGAGGGGTTGCCCATGCCTGCGGCAGTCCACCACCAGCTCCTTAGTATTCCTCGCGTTGATCTGGAGGCAGTTCCGATGGCACCAGTCCACGAAGTCCTGGATAAGCCCTTTGTACTCAGCTTCATCTCCATTGGAGATGAGACCAACGATCGCAGAGTCATCAGAGAACTTCTGTAGATGGCATTGTGTTGTGTTGTGTGAGAAGTCCGCAGTATAAAGAGTGAACAGGAAGGGAGCCAGCACCGTTCCCTGGGGGGCCTCCGTGCTACCGATGATCATGTCGGACACACAGTCCCGGGTTCTCACAAACTGAGGCCGGTTCGTGAGGTAGTCCAGGATCCATGATGACAGGTGCTGGTCCACCCCTGCGCGCAGCAGCTTGTCCTTCAGGATCATCGGTTGGATGGTGTTGGAAGCACTGGAGAAGTCAAAGAACATGATCCTCACCATATTCCCGGGCTTCTCCAGGTGGGACAGAGAACGGTGAAGGAGGAAGATCACCGCATCCTCCACCCCAATGCCATGCTGGTAGGCAAACTGGAGTGGATCCATCGCTGGTTCCACCAGGGGGCGGAGGTGAGCAAGGAGCAGTCTCTCCAGGGTCTTCATCAAGTGGGACGTCAAGGCCACCGGTCTGTAGCTGTTCAGGTCTTTGGGGTGGGAAGTTTTTGGTACAGGTACCACACAAGATGTTTTCCACAGCTGTGGTACCCTCCCCAGCTTCAGGCTCAGGTTGAAGATGTACGTCACAATCCCACACAGCTGGTCTGCACAGGACTTGAGGAGCTTTGCGCTGATGCCGTCCGGTCCCGACGCCTTCCTCGCCTTGATCTTCCTCAGCTCCGTCCTCACCTGGGTCCTGGTCAGGGTCAGGATGGGGGGCTGTGTGTTGGGAGTGGGGGGTGGGCAGCAGGACTTGATTTCTTTAGAGGCAGCAGTGGTTGTTGTGCAGTCAGGGGGGAGGGCGGTTGGTCAAACCTATTGAAAAACAGATTCAGGTTGTTCGCCCACTCCCTGCCCCCCGTGGCCTGGTGGGAGGTATTCTGGAGCCCAGAGATGGTTTTGAGGTTTCTCCAGACCCCGCTGATGTCGCTGTGTTGCAGCTTGTCCTCCATCTTCCTCCTGAAGCTGTCCTTGCCTTCTCTGATCTTTCTCCTCAGCTCCCTCTGTACGGACTTCAGCATCTCCCTATTCCCCGACCTGAAGATCCTCTTCTTCTCTCTCAGAAGTGTTTTTATCTCAGGGTTGATCCAGGGTTTGTTGTTTGAGCAACGCCGTATGGTCTTGGTGGGAACGGATTTGTCCACACAGAAGCTGAGGTAGTCCGTGAAGGTGTGAGTGAGGCCATCGATGTCCTCACCATGTGGATCACAGAGCTGCTTCCAGGCGGTGGCTTCAAAACAGACCTTTAGAGTGTCCATTGTCTCCTCAGACCATAACTCCACTGTGCGCATGGCCGGAGGTTGTCTGTGCACTAGGGGTTTGTACACCGGCCGGAGATGAACCAAGTTGTGATCCGATCTCCCGAGTGGGGGGAGTTGTGATGAGGTGTACGCCTCCTTAGTGTTTGCGTAGAATAAGTCCAGTGTTTTATTGTCTCTAGTGTGGCATGTGACATACTGGGTGAACGTGGGTAGAATGGGAGATAGTGAAACATGGTTGAAATCGCCTGAGATGAGGAGAAGAGCATCTGGGTGTCCTGTCTGCAGCCTGCTGGTTACTGAATGGATGACGTCACGCGCTGTCCCAGCATTCGCCGTCGGATTTGCATAAACAACAATGCAGATCACGTGTGAGTGTTCTCTCGGGAGATATGTAGGCCGCATGCTAACAGCTAGCAACTCAATGTCTTTGCTGCAGTGTCGTTGTTTAACAGTGATATGTCCCGGTCTGCACCAGTTGTTGTTAACATACATTATCACTCCACCGACCCTTGCTTTGCCACTGTCTGGTGTTCGGTCTGCCCGTATCATGTGGAAACCCTCCAGCTCAATGTTAGCATCTGCTGCTAGTTCAGTTAGCCACGTCTCAGAAAACAAAAGGAGAGAGCACTCCCGATATGTGCTATCGTAACGGCAGATAGCAGCTAGCTCATCTACCTTTCCCAGTAACGACCGTACATTTCCCATGACAATAGATGGAAGGGAGGGTCTGTACCTTATATTTTTTGTCCTCCGCCTTACTCCAACCCGGCAGCCGTGGCGTTTTCGCCTCAGTTCTCTCGGTATGTCGAGTTTTTCCAATGGGACCGGGTGGCGGTTAAATGCTAGCAGCTCTTCCCTGCTGTATCGTATCCTGCTATAAACAGTGGCTTCGTCCACTGGCTCAGGAGACATTTGGGACGATCTGTGTGTCTGTGATATAAGTGGAGTGAAAAAAAGACGGATCAAAAAGAGAGAGGAAGGGAAAGACTCGGAATCGAGCCACTGTTGCAAAGGGCGGCCGACTCGTGTGGCGCCGGGAGAGGGGAAGAAAAAAAAAACACATTCAGTGAACGAACTAGTAGGCAGCCATCTATAGAAGATGCCTGCAGAGTCAGCCAGACATTCCTCCACCAATGGCCCATGGTTGAAAGATTAAGTGAGACTCCTTTGAGATCGACTGGATGACTCTTGCCCCTGCACCTCTCAGCATTCTGGAGCTTGTATACTGCTCCTGTTTAAAAAAACAAAAAAAACAAAAAAAAAAAAAAACCCACAACACTGAAAGGGAGATGCATGTGCAGACAGAGCGAGCTAACATGCACAGACGCGTTATTGATTGGACTGAGAACATTTCTGACTAGGCCACATAGACACACACGCTGTGTGTTCTGTATATACTTTTGGGTGTGGTATGTTGCAACGAGTTTTCTTGTTGTGCTTCACTTGTTCTCTGTTTGTTGATTTTGTGGTGATTATAACACCAATAAAAATGTTAAAGATAATTTAGAAAAACTAGTGCATGCCCGTAGAAACAAAGTAATTCTGCTGCATGCCTGTTGCATGCCTGCCTTTGATCTTTGACATGGTTACCATGGCAACAGTAACCGCGGCGAAATCTGCCTTTGATCTTTGATGTCATAGCGAGTCCTATAATCGTGACACAGACACACACAGAGATTTGTTGAATTGTAGATGTGATGAGCTACCAAATGTTGAATATTTAATCTTCTTAAAATTCCGGTGTTCCACCCGTGGAACATTTCACATTGGCTGCAAACTCGCTGGAACGCTTTATAGCCTTTTAGTGCTAAAATTATATTGGTTCGCCTGGTGCTTTATCTTTTTTTTTTTAAATGTTGAAAATGTCCTTTGTGTAAAATATTTTGCCCTGTTTTTCTGGAGAAGTGTACATTTCAAAATCTGGCAAGTATGTGTCAATATTATGTTTTAAATGCTTAAAACAGTGTGTAATTAAAAAAAAAAATCACCGGTTTTCTCTTTATAAATATTTCATATGTACGTAAAAGTTTTGCGACAGCAAAAATTAAACTGAACCCCTTATACATGTTCTCAAATATTTGTTTGCCCAGAACTTAGTGTCCAGTTTACAGGCTGTTTTGTGTCCATGTCTAGGCGTTTTCTTAACTCTGTGGTAGTCCAGGAATCGGCTCCTCTCCAGCTGTTCCTGTTCCACTGCTGGTCCTGGTGGATGGCTCTTCATCTGAACAGTCTCTAAAAATATAATAGATGGTATAAGATCGGATAAGATTTATCCAAAAGAAACTTGTTTCAACAACAAATAGGATTGTAACAGCTAGTCCTTTCATCAAACCTTGATGTTTCTACAGCTTAATTGGGAGTCCACCTGTCGTAAATTCAGTTGATTGGACATGATTTGGAAAGGCACACATCTGTCTATATAAGGTCCCACAGTTGACGGTGCATGTCAGAGCACAAACAGAGCATCAAGTCAAAGGAATTGTCTGTAGACCTCCGAGACAGGATTGTCTGGAGGCACAAATCTGGGGAAGGGTACAGAAAAATTTCTGCTGCTTTGAAGGTCCCAATGAGTACAGTGGCCTCCATCATCTGTAAATGGAAGAAGTTCGGAACCACCAGGACTCTTCCTAGAGCTGGCCAGCCATCTAAACTGAGCAATCAGGGGAGAAGGGCCTTAGTCAGGGAGGTGACCAAGAACCTGATGGTCACTCTGTCAGAGCTCCAGCTTTCCTCTGTGGAGAGAGGAGAACCTTCCAGAAGAACAACCATCTCTGCAGAAATCCACCGATCAGGCATGTATGGTAGAGTGGCCAGATGGAAGCCACTCCTTAGTAAAAGGCACATGACAGCCCACCTGGATTTTGCCAAAAGGCACCTGAAGGACTCCCAGACCATGAGAAACAAAATTCTCTGGTCTGATGAGACAAAGATTGAACTCTTTGGCGTGAATGCCAGGCGTCATGTTTGGAGGAAACCAGGCACTGCTCATCACCAGGTAAATACATCCCTACAGTTAAGCATGGTGGTGGCAGCATCATGCTGTGGGGATGTTTTTCAGCGGCAAGAACTGGGAGACTAGTCAGGATAGAGGGAAAGATGAATGCGGCAATGTACAGAGACATCCTGGATGAAAACCTGCTCCAGAGCACTCTTGACCTCACACTGGGGCGACAGTTCATTTTTCAGCAGGATGAGGACCCAAAGCACACAGCCAAGCTATCGAAGGAGTGGCTTCAGGACAACTCTGAATGTCTTTGAGTGGCCCAGCCAGAGCCCAGACTTGAATCCAATTAAACATCTCTGGAGCGATCTGAAAATGGCTGGGCACTGATGCTTCCCATCCAAACTGATGGAGCTTGAGGTGCTGCAAAGAGGAATGGGTGAAACTTTACAAAGATAGGTATGCCAAGCTTGTGGCATCATATTCAAAAAGGCTTGAGGCTGTAATTGCTGCCAAAGGTGCATCAACAAAGTATTGAGCAAAGGCTGTGAATATTTATGTACATGTGATTTGTTAGTTTTTTATTTTTAATAAATTTGCAAAAATCTCAAACTTTTTTTCACGTTGTCATTATGGGGTATTGTGTGTAGAATTTTGAGGGGAAAAAATGAATTTAATCCCTTTTGGAATAAGGCTGTAACATAACAAAATGTGGAAAAAGTGAAGCGCTATGAAGACTTTGCGGACGCACTGTACAAATAAGTAATAAATATAACAATGGGAAAGCATCCATCCATCTTCTACCACTTTTCCGGAGGTCCGGGTCGCGGAGGCAGCAGTTCAAGCAGAGAAGACCAGACTTCCCTCTCCCCAGCCACCTGCTCCAGCTCTTCAGAGAGGATACCAAGGTGTTCCCAGACCAGCTGGGAGACATAGTCTCTCCAGCAAGTCCTGGGTCTGCCCTGGGGTCTCCTTCCAGTGGGACGTGCCTGAAACACCTCAAGTGGGAGGCGTCCAGGAGGCATCCTAATCAGATGCCCATACCACCTCAACTGACTCCTTTCAATGTGGAGGAGCAGCGGTTCTACTCTGAGCCTCTCCCTGATGACTGAGCTCCTCACCCTATCTCTGAAGGTGAGTCCAGCAATCCTACAGAGAAAGCTCATTTCAGCCGCTTGTATCCGCAATCTCGTTCTTTCGGTCATTACCCAAAGCTCGTGACCATAGGTGAGAGTAGGAACGTAGATTGACTGGTAAATCGAGAGCTTTGCCTTAGAACTCAGCTCCCTCTTCACCACAACAGACTGGTACAACGTCCGCATCACTGCAGATGCTGCTCCAATCCGTCTGTCAATCTCTCGCTCCATTTTCCCCTCACTCGTGAATAAGACCCCAAGATACTTAAACTCCTCCACTTGGGGCAGGAGCCTGTCCCCAACCCAGAGAGGACAATCCACCTTTTTCCGGCTGAGGACCATGGACTCGGACTTGGAGGTGCTGATTCTCATCTCAGCCACTTCACACTCAGCGGCAAACCGTCCCAGCAAGAGCTGTAGGTCATTGCTGAATGAAGCCAACAGGACAACATCATCTGCAAACAGAGATGAGCTCCTGTGGTCACCAAGCATGACACTCTCCATTCCCTGGCTTTGCCTAGAAATCCTGTCCATAAAAATTATAAACAGGATTGGTGACAAAGGGCAGCCCTGGCAGAGTCCAACTCTCGCTGGGAATGAGTCCGACCGAGTGTTGGCAATACGAACCAAACTCTCACAACGGTCGTACAGAGACAGAATAGCTCGTAACAAGTCCGATACCCCATACTCCCGAATTACCCCCCACACACACACAAAAAACGAGGGACGCGGTCAAATGCCTTCTCCAAGTCCACAAAACGCATGTAAACTGGTTGGGCAAACTCCCACGAACCCTCGAGAATTCTCGAGAGGGTAAAGAGCTGGTCCGATGTGCCACGGCCAGGACGAAAACCACATTGCTCCTCCTGAATCCCAGGTTCAACCAACGGCCAGACTCTCCTCTCCAGTACCTTGGCATAGACCTTCCCAGGGAGGCTGAGGAGTGTGATCCCTCTAAAGTTGGAGCACACCCTCCGGTCCCCTTTTTTGAAGAGAGGAACCACCACCCCGGTTTGCCATGCCAAAGGCACTGCCCCCGACCTCCATGCAATGTTGCAGAGGCATGACAGCCCAACAACATCCAGGGCCTTGAGGTACTCAGGGCGAATCTCGTCCACCCCCGGGACCCGGCCACCAAGGAGATTTTTAACCACCTTGGCGACCTCAGCCCCTGTGATCGGCAAGTCATCCCCCTCGTCCACAAACCCTGCTTCCTCTGTGGAAGGCGTATCAGTGGGATTGAGGAGATCCTTGAAGTATTCCTTCCACCGCCCGACGATATCCCCAGTCGAAGTCGACAGCACCCCATCCGCACCATACAGTGTGGACAGGGAGCTGCTTTCTCCTCCTGAGCTGCCGGACAGTTTGCCAGAATCTCTTCGAGGCCGACCAAAAGTCTTGTTCCATGGCCTCACCGAACTCCTCCCATACCCGGGTTTTTGCTTCAGCAACCACCCGAGCTGCACTCCGCTTGGCCTGCCGGTACACCTCAGCTGCTTCGGGAGTCCCACAAGTCAACCAAACTTGATAGGACTCCTTCAGCTTAATGGTCCCCCTCACTACTGGTGTCCACCACTTGGTTCGGGGGTTGCCACCACGAGATGTACCAACCACCTTGCGGCCGCAGCTCTGGGCCGCTGCTTCAACAGAGGTGGAGAACATGGCCCATTCAGACTCCATGTCTCCAGACTCCCTCGGAATGTGGTTGAAGTTCTTCCGGAGGTGGGAGTTGAAGACCTCTCGGATAGGGGGCCTCAGCCAGACGTTCCCAGCACACCCTCACTATATATTTGGGTCTACCAGGTCTGAATGGCTTCCTCCCCTGCCATCGGATCCAACTCACCACCAGGTGGTGATCAGTTGACAGCTCTGCACCTCTCTTTACCCGGGTGTCCAAGACATACGGTCGCAGGTCTGATGACACGATAACAAAATTGATCGTCGACCTGCGACCTAGGGTGTCCTGGTGCCAGCTGCACATATGGACACCCTTATGCTTGAACATGGTGTTCATTATGGACAAACTGTGGTTAGCACAGAAGTCCAATAACTGAACACCACTCATGATCCCTCTAGTGGGCTCACCACCTGCAGGAGGGATCATGGGGGTCCGGTGCTATGTGGATTAGGAGACCTTGGCGGGCTGATGGCAAAGCAATTTGAAACAAAACTAATAAGGAAGAAAATACACTAGATATTGAAAAAAAAAATAGAAATAATATAAATAAATATTGGGGGGGGGGAAAGTAACAAAGCTGGGAATAAATATCCAGTGATACAAACTGTATCACTGTAGTTTGGGACACTTCTGAGGTTTCCTCCTCTTCCACGGGGCTTTCTTCTTTCTAGTTGATCTCAACATTTTTTACTGAGCTATTTACAAATTATTACTTAAAACATCTAGAAAAACAAGAACTAAAGTGAAAAAAGATGAACAATATGGGGGGAAAAAAAGACGCTCCAAAAACACGACAAAATATGTAACAAAAACACACTCAAACTCACAATACTAAAACTATTTACAATACTAAACTATTATTTATTGGTCCTGGTCTGATGCTGTTTTATGCTGCTTTTTTTCAGCAGGGCTTCAACATCAGCAGGACAATATGAAGGATGTGTAACTTCATTCAGCAATATGCTACACAAGGCAAGGGACAATGGGGAGCAGCACCTGGTTGTAATATTAACTATGGAGATCTGTAACACGAAAAGAAGATACAAGGACATAAATGTAACATTATTGTGCTTACCTGGTTGATGAAATTGCAGCATTGTCAGCCCATCTTGTCTTTATGGTTACTTCCGACAATGACGCAGCTCATTGGTCAAACTCATGTCAAGTGATCATGGAGCGCTGTTTTGATTAGTTAAGCATATAGAGGTCCTTAGTGATCGCCTCAGAGCCACCTTATCAGGTTTCGTAATGAAAGTTTAATTTTCATTAAAAATATGCACATACTTGACCTGCGAACAAACGGATTCATGTTTTGAAAAATGAGTTACCACCCTATTTGTGAAACTCGGCTACTCTCTAGATGGGGATCGATCATCACTGTATAAAGGCAAGAAATCTCTTGTGTGTCTGTCACATTTATAGGACATCATAGGACGGCCTATGATCTCTGCCTGAACATCATAGGACATCCTATGAACTCAGGCATCATAGGACGACTCGCAATGCCTATATGACGGCACATAGACAAATGTGTCTTTGTCATACACATCAAGCCCACAGCACATAGACAAATGTCTTTATGATGTCATATACCTTCATGTCTTTATGATGTCATATACAGTGACAGACATCAGGCAGCATGTCTTTATGATGTCCTATACAGTGAGTCTATGCCAGAAAGCCTGTTTTTGCTCAGATCTATTTTCATGATCTTGTCCATGAGCTGAAATTACGACGCACCTATTCCTCAACCAGTGGTCTCAACGAAGGAGACCCGCCAGATAGAGCAATAGAATGACAACTGCTGCACGTCAGAAAAGATGCCATGAAGATGAAACCCCTGAGGTTCCAGCAGTACATCGCACCTGTTTGAGTCAGGAGGACACCCTTCACCAGCATAGGGAACAACAGACTTTAAAGCACATTTCTAGGACATCACAGAACGGCCTATGATCTCTGCCTCATCATCATAGCACGTCCTATGAACTCAGGCATCATAGGACGGCTCACCATACCTACTTGATGGCAAATGTGTAACCTTGACGAATGCCAGTCTACACTATAAATGTGTAAAATGTCAAGCAAAGTGCTGATTTTCTCCAGGTGCTCTGGTTTCTTGGTTTCTATGGGCATGCACGGGCCTTCCCAAACAGCGTTGAAAGACCCTTTTTCAGGATTGTGCCCATGAACTGGAATTACAATGCACCTATCCCTCAACCAGTGGTCTGAACGAAGAAGACCCACCAGATGGAGAGCAATAGAATGAGAACTGCTGCACGTCAGAAAGGATGCCGTGAACATGAAACACCTCAGGTTCCACCAGTACGCTGCAGGCATGACTGAACAACACAGCCGTCTGAGACAGGAGGAGACCCTTCAGCAACAGACATGCAGAAGTACTTGCTTATACGGGCATGGACAGGTATGCACGGGTATGTACTAGTCTCAAAAACTAAAGCAGATAGAGGCACTCGGCCCACCACCTGCTGCCTGTCATTAAGCCATTTCATGTCTGTTTATTTAAAAAAAAAAAAAAAAAAATAGGCAGTGCTAGAGTGTGATTTATTGTCTCGATTAACAAACCACAATACCTTTGTGGTGATGGACTCTTTCACCTGAAAATGCGAAGAAAAGCAAAGAAAGTGTGCTAATCGCTAGCATGCTAACTACTAGCTACCGGCCAGCTATGGTGTTCTGGGGACAGGTGTCGTGCCGGGAAAACCATGTCCGCCGTGGAAAGCACCCCCTTCACTGCTCTGGGGTCTTCCGCAGTACCAGTTCAACAGGTATATGTTTTATTAGCACTTATTACTTTTGCACCTGACAATATTTAATTTGTTTACGTGTGTGAAATGACAATGGACGTCTTCATGCTGATTGAGATGTTTAGCAGCAGTTGCTACATTTAGAAGGGACTATTTTTTCTCAGCTGCACAAAATAACTGGTTAAACAAACAAACCATAATATTTTGTCCAGTATTGCTGTCATTTAATAAATTGTGCTTGTGGAACTGTTGTATAAAACCAGTATTACAATTGAGTTCGTTACAGTGTCATGAATATATTAAGCACACAAGCCGCATCACACCTTGGAGTTAGTATATTCATGATACCAAACTCATTCTCGGGTAATATTGCTTAAACCGCTGTGCGCAGCTCGCGTCCAAACATCAGCGCTGCAGGAGTGCACCAGGTGGATTCCTGTGCTGCTATCCGGTATGCCCACAGAACAAAGAGCAGATGCTGGTCCACTAAGACAGCATGCTGGGTGGTAAGGGTCCGGTTGAACCGTTCGACCAGGCCCTCACTCTGTGGATGCAGCGGAGTGGTCCGGGTCTTCCAGATGCCCAGCCGCTTGCAGACCTCCCCAAAGAACTCTGCCTCAAAGTTCCGACCCAAGGGCCCAGAATGTCCACTCCTACCGGCTCCATCGGTGCTCCCACCTGGTACTGCTGCAAGGGGGCATGGGATTGCTGAGTCGGCCCTTTCTGAGCCGTGTAGGTGTTGCAGCGATGGACATGGAGCTCTACATCCTGGCGACATCCGGTCTAGTAGAACCGGGCTCGAAGATGCTGCAGAGTCTTCGTCACCCCAAAGTGGCCCGCCCCCACCGCCCCGTGGATCAGCTGGAGTACGTTGGGCCAGAGTCGCCGGGGAACCAGCAACTGCCAGACGTGACGCTGCCCAGCTGGAGTCTGCCACTGCCGATACACAACACCCTCGTGACAGCGGAGATTGGCCCACTGGGAGTGTAGGGCCTTGGTCTCTGGGTCCAGCACAGATACAGCCTCCCAGGTGGGCCGCTGGCCCGCATCCAGCCACTGCCAAACCTGGGAAGTGACGGGATCTCTGTCCTGCTCACTCTGCAGCTGCTGCGCGCCTAGGGCCTCTGTGACGTCATCACTGGGGAGAGCTGATTATTCGAGGAGGAGCTGTGCGCTGCTGTTATTCCTGCTCACAGCGGTCTGGAGAGCAGCAGCCCGTGGGATGGCTTGGTCTTAATCCTCTGCCCACTGGCAGTGCCGACAGTCCTCTGCAGCACAGGGACGCCGCAACAGCGCGTCAGCGTTGGCATGGAGGCGGCCTGCTCGATGCACAATCAGAAAATCATAATCCTGCAGTGCCTCCAGCCATCTCGCCAACTGTCCATCCGGCTCTTTAAAGTTCAGCAGCCAGGTCAGGGAAGTATGATCCATCCTGAGCTGGAACCTCCCCCCGTAAAAATGGTGAAGCCCCTGGATGACAGCCAACGGCTGTCTGCGAGTAACGCAATAATTCCTTTCAGCTCTGCTGAGAGTGCGGCTGAAAAAAGCAACTGCCTGCTCTGTGTTCTCCCTCCTGGGATAACATCGCCCCGATGCCCTGGTTGCTGGTGTCCATGTCCACGATGAAAGGCCGGTTCAGGTCGGGATACTGCAGAATGGGGGCTACGATGAACGCTGAACGAAGCCGGGAAAAAGCAGCAGCACAGCTCTTACTACACTGAAACGCACGGCCCTTCTGTGTCAGCTGATGCAGCGGGCTGGTGATGGTGGCAAAGTCTTTCACAAATCTCCTATAATAGGAGGCCAGTCCGAGAAAACTCCGTAGCTCTCCCACATCCCGCGGCACTGGCCAGTTTTTCACCGCTGCCACTTTCTCTGGATCGGTGGCGACTCCCGCTGCACTGGCGATGTGGCCCAGGAAGGTGGTCTCCCGCCGAAATAAGTGGTATTTCCACGGGTGTAGCTGCAGCCCGGCCTGTCAGATGGCGTCCAATACCTCCCGGAGGTTGGACAGGGTGCCATCGAAGTCAGCTGTGTGAACCAGCAGGTCATCCAGGTAAACGATGCAGCAGCTCCGGGGCACGTGAGCTAACACTCGTTCCATCAGACGTTCAAAGGTGGCCGGGGCGTTGCAAAGTCCAAACGGCATCACCTTGAACTGATACAGTCCCTGCCTGATGGAGAAGGCTGTTTTCTGGCGGGCCTCAGGTGACGGCTCTACCTGCCAATAGCCGCTGCGGTGGTCCAGCGAGCTGAACCAGCTGGAGCCGGTGATGTAGTCCAGCGCGTCATTGATGTGGGGCAGGGGGTAGGAATCCTTGCGGGTGACGTCATTCAGGCGCCGTTAATCCACACAGAACTGCCACGAACCGTCCTTCTTCCTAACCAGAACCACCGGCGCTGCCCAGGGGCTGCTGGAGGGCTCAATGACATCTGCCTCCAGCATTTCCCGTATTTTTTGTTCTGCCACTGCCCACCTTGAAAAAGGCAGACAGCGGAGCCGGATCGGCCTGGTCTCACCGGTGTCGATCACGTGCTGCACCAAGCTGGTTCGGGTGCACACCTTATCTTTGGCAGCAAAGACGTCAATGTAGCAGTCCAACAGCTCCCGCAGCTGGCGTCTCTGTCCCAATTCCAGTCCGCTGCAGCTCTGCTGGAACAATTCTTTGACCGCCTGCAGCGTTTCTGCTGACACATTGACCCGCTGTGCTGTGGCCCTCCCCCTTGCTGTCTCTATTGGTAATTGTGCTCCCTCTGCTCGTGCCGGTGGCGCCGTTGTGTTTAGTTCTTGTGGTGACTCGCCCGGTTCGGTCCATCCTGGCGGCCCCTTGATTACACAGGCCCCCGGGTTCCTCCTCCTGGTCCCCGCTGCAAAGCATGATGGTCTGAGCCCCCAGCAGGAGGGACGATGTGGCGGTATCAATTTTTGTGCCCCATGCTGCGAGCAGATTGAGTCCAATAATGCAGGGGTCTTGGATGCCAGCCAGCCAGAACGGGTGGTTTGTGTTCTGGCCGGCCACCCCCACCGCAAAAACTCACCGCCCTCCCAGTCTGGTGTGCTCACCGGTAGCTGTGGTGACGCAGTGCCCGGTGGGTTCCCACCCCTGCGGTTCTGCCTCATCCGTACCTGGCAGCACTCCGGGTCGGACCAGAGAGATGGTAGAACCGGTGTTGATCAGGGCCCGGATCGGCGTGTTGTCCAGGCTGCACTGAAAGTACATCCCTGGCGAGTGTCCAATTCGGCCCACACGTGGTGACAGTTCATCGGGGAAAATGTCTGTGGGAGGCGGCAGGTCCCCATCCATGCCACCTCGCTCTAGTTTAACGTCGGCAAGGGGCCGGTTTGTTACGGGGTGGGTGCCGGGCAGTACCACACGATGTGTCCTGGCTCCCCGCAGCGGAAGCACCCTTCCTTGCACCGCCGTGGCAGTCTTCTCTGTGGCCGCGCCGCTGTGGTCCGCCGCAGTTCCTCCTCCTCGCTCTCAGCCGTGGCCTGGAAGGCTCTCTGCCTCAGTGCTGACGCATCAGCTGCACAATCCATTAGCGGTTCCACCCGCTCCACTTCTGCCACAGCCGTCTCCCAGCTGCTCGCGGTGTGAATCCGGATGTGGCTCTGGAGCTGGGCCGGGCAGAGCCCCCGATGAAGTCCTGGAGGGCGAGCTTCTCCACTGCCCCCGGCTCGAAATCCGGGTAGCCACACTGCGTCAGCAGCCATATGTCCGCTGAGTAGGCTCCCAGGCTCTCTCGGCTGCCTCACCTGCAGTTGGCCAGCTGTTCCTGGGCGTGCTCAGCGTTGGCCGCCCTCCCAAACAGCCTCTGGAGCGCTCCTTGTAGCGCTGGCCAGCTGCGACGTTCCTCGGGCTGGAGATCGGACAGCGTGCGGAGAGAACCTTCCTCCAGGGCCAGCGCAACCTGCATGGCAGTCTCTTCGGGTGGCCAGCCGTTCAACGCAGCAGCCAGCTCGACCCGGACCAATTAGTCGTCCAGCAGGGTTTCACCGTTAAAACGGGGAAGTTTGGCCCACTGGCGGATGGGTGGGACGGCCGCCTCTTGGTCGATCGCCGCCCCTGGTCGCAGTGGAATCGCCGGCCTGTCCTGCCCTGAAAAGGGCGGGACGTGGGGCTGATCTGCTCTGCTTAGCCCGCCCTGCCTTGAGAAGGGCAGAAGGCGGGGCATGCTGGTCCCGTCGGATCCCCTGCTCCATTCATCCCAGCGAGCAGCTCCGGGGGTCAGTGTACCACCTCTGTCGTCCATTCCCAGCTGAGCAATGAACCAGCTGCTGAATCTCTGCTCTGATTCTGACTTCCATCTGCTCCATGATCCCACTTTTGACACCAGTGTGATGTTGTGAGGATTCACACAAGAAAGGAGAGGTGACTGTGATGGAAACAGGCTTTATTTTATACACCCCCACTCAACACAGACAGGAGGGGAGGTCATTCACACAGACCCCCATCTCACTGAGGGTGACACAAACACATGATCAGTCACTGCTCTAACTCTTCTTATAACACTGCTGGGTCATTATAACGCAGTTATAATGACACAGCAATAACACTTAGAACACATGAACAATAACACTCTTTGAATCCTCCGCGGCCAAAGCATGCCGGGAGAATCCCCGCCCCCTTAACACAGCCCCGACGTTACACTATGAACCCGCTATTAAGTTTGGTCGAATGTGGTGCATATTTTAGTTGACAACACAATAAAACATTTATTTATTTTTACATTTGTAAACGCATTTGTTTCAGTTGAAATAAGTATCCAGTACACAATAATTTGAAAAATGATTGAAATGTCCCTCGTGATTTCCATGCCATTTTGAGATCTAATTGCAGGGAGCCACACCATGGGGGTGCAAGAGCCATGGGTTGCCGAACCCCGGTCTGTAAGATGTTAACCCTCAGGGACCCTTCAAACATTGGTCATACTTGTACAGCTAAGCACAAAAAATGTACTTTTCATAAGGTAGCTATGAAAAATTGTCTTCTGCTTTCACTGAGCTATTTTTATTTTCACCTACATCTGACCTAATTATTGATATCAAATATTCATTAATTTTTTTTTAAAGATTTTAAAGTCAAAAATGTCCATCACAACATCCCAGAGCTCAGACTTCATCAAATGTCTTGGTTCGTCAAAAAAGTGCAAAACAAAAATCATTCACTTTATAATAGCAGAAAAGTGACAAGTTTTCATTTGTGACACCCTGAAACAATCATATTTTGAGTTTTTACTGGAAAACTGTGTATAGACAATTATTAAATCAGTGGCTGATTAAATTGTTGCAGCACTACTGTGACGTTTGAACTGTAGTGTATTTAGATGGAGCTGGCTGAAGTGGAGAGAGGAGCAGAAACGTGTGCTGCTAGTGGTGTATTCTCTCCGCTGTCACTCACCAAAAATCTTCGTACTGCATCATGTAGTAAATTTACTTGATGGCTAAATGTTTGACTTGGGGCTGTAAGCTTTACACACTTCCATTTAATTGATTTAGTTTAATGCTAACTGATGCTAGCAGCTAGCCACTCAAAATGAGGTCTAAGAGTGAAGTATATGCTCTAGTGTTGGTAAATGAATAAGGATTTCAGTGTGGGGTGAATCGAATTTATAAAAAATGGCTATCAACCAGCTGGATCAACACTTAAACTAATGCCAATCTGTCAGCATCACCCCACTGAGGCGAGCTTTTATGTGGTTAGACGGACTCCGACCACGGAGCCAAGTTAATGCTAACTGTTCAATGTAGCAGTAAGAGCGGAAGAGCAAAAACGGCTAATTGGAACAAATGATATAAAAGCTGTTTGGTTTCTTGTTTGTTTGGTTTTTTTTTAAATTAAGAGAAGTGAGCTTTTTGTGTGTTTTAATCACATGACCAATGGATGCATTTCAGAAAGTTAAAACCTACAAAACTTTTTTTTTTTTAAGTGAATGGAACCTTTAAAGAAATGAGAAAATTGCAGTTACTGTCTGGGTTTTGTGACATCACAAACCAATAAGCCCCACCCAACAGCTCAACTGCCTATTTATGATTGGTCCACACAGAAAAATCTTTATTCAATCAGATTTGGAGCTTGTTAATATTAATGAGTAGGCTGAACACCCACTGTTTAAGACAGAACTTTACAGCTTTTTAATGAGCTACAAAACAACACAAAAATAACTTTTCTTTCAAACTTCATGTTTGTCCTTGAAGATGCCAATTCCTGGAAAATGCACAACATGAGACTTTTAAACTTGATAACTGAAAAAGAACCTTTTTTTTAAATTGACCTACAGTGCATCCAGAAACTATTCAGTGCTTCACTTTTTCTACATTTTATGTTACAGCCTTATTCCAAAATGGATTAAATTCATTTTTTTCCCTCAAAATTCTACACACAATACCCCAAAATGAGAACATGAAAATTTTTTTTTGAGATTTTTGCAAATTTATTAAAAATTACAAAAAACTAAAATTGCATGTACATAAGTATTCACAGCCTTTGCTCAATACTTTGCTGATGCACCTTTGGCAGCGATTACAGCCTCACGTCTTTTCGAATATGCCACAAGCTTGGCACACCTATCTTTGGGCAGTTTGGCCCATTCCTCTTTGCAGCACCTCTCAAGCTCCATCAGGTTGGATGGGAAGTGTCGGTGCACAGCCATTTTCAGATCTTTCCAGAGATGCTCAATTGGATTCAAGTCTGAGCTCTGGCTGGACCACTCAAGGATATCCACAGAGTTGTCCTGAAGCCACTCCTTTAATATCCTGGCTGTGTGCTTAGGGTTGCTGTCCTGCTGAAAGATGAACCGTTGCTCCAGTCTGAGGTCAAGAGTGCTCTGGAGCAGGTTTTCATCCAGGATGTCTCTGTACATTGCTGCATTCTTCTTTCCCTCTAGCCTGACTAGTCTCTGTTTCTGCCACTGAAAAACACCCCCACAGCATGATGCTTCCAACACCATGCTTCACTATATGGATGATATTGGCCTGGTGATGAACGGTGCCTGGTTTCCTCCAAACATGACGCCTGGCTTTCATGCCACAGAGTTCAATCTTTGTCTCATCAGACCAGAGAATTTTGTTTCTCATGGTCTGAGTTCTTCAGGTGCCTTTTGACAAACTCCAAGCGGGCTCCATGTGTCTTTAACTAAGGAGTGACTTCCGTCTGGCCACTCTACCATACAGGCCTGACTGGTGGATTGGTGCAGAGATGGTTGTCCTTCTGGAAGGTTGTCCTCCCTCCACAGAGGAATGCTGGAGCTCTGACAAAGTGACCATTAGGTTCTTGGTCACCTTCCTGACTAAGGCCCTTCTCCCCCAGTCGCTCAGTTTAGACGGCTGGCCAGCTCTAGGAAGAGTCCTGGTGGTTCCAAACTTCTTCCATTTACAGATGATGGAGGTCACTGTGCTCATTGGGACCTTCAAAGCAGCAGAAATTTTTCTGTACCCTTCCCCAATCCTGTACACCTCCGAGACAGGATTATCTCGGAGGTGTACAGACAGTTCCTTTGACTTCATGCTTGGTTTGTGGTCTGATATGCACTGTCAACTGTGGGACCTTACATAGACAGGTGTGTGCCTTTCAAAGTCATGTCCAATCAACTAAATTTATCACAGGCGGACTCCAATTAAGTTGTAGAAACATCTCAAGGATGATCAGTGGAAACGGGATGCACCTGAGCTCAATTTTGAACTTCATGGCAAAGGTTGTGAATACTTATGTACATGTGATTTCTTGGTTTATTTTTAATAAATTTGCAAAGATCTCAAACTTTTTTCACGTTGACATTATGGGGTATTGTGTGTAGAATTTTGAGGGGAAAAAATTGATTTAATCCATTTTGGAATAAGGCTGTAACATAACAAGATGTGGAAAAAGTGAAGTGCTGTCAATACTTTCCAGATGCACTGTAAATGTTTATGGTGTAGTAACAAATGTTTATGTTTGCAGGTGAAACACTTGACCCGTGACTGGAGAACGACTGCTTATGCTCTGAGACACTCAAAGATCCTCGAGCTCAACGATGAGGGGCGCAAGGTGCGACGAAAGTCAGCGGTGCCGGTCTTCGCAAGCGAGTCGTTGCCCAGCCGCATGCTGCTGCTGAGCGACCTGCTCAATTGGCCAGAGCTGGCTACGCTTGCTAAAGATAACAGAAATATTGAACAAGGCACTCAGCAGGAGCAGCTAATGAAATTATTGCTGAGAGAATTCGGGGCTTACGGTGCCATTGCCTCCGTCAGAGTCCTGAAGCCTGGGAAGGACCTGCCAGCTGATCTGAAGAGGCTCAGCAGTCGCTACAGTCAGCTAGGCTCCGAGGAGTGTGCCATTGTGGAGTTTGAAGAGGTGGAGGCTGCCATTAAGGCCAACGCGGCTGTGGGCGGTGATGATGGCGGGCCCAGTCCACTGGGGCTGAAGGTGGTGCTGATTGGAACCAAGCCACCTAAAAAGAAGGTACCAAAGGAGAGGCCACGAGAGGAGGGAGGCATGCGCAAAAGCCGCTCTCTGAACAGTCGAGTGCGTGAGCTCCAGTACCACGGGGACGACTCTGCCTGCAGCTCCTCGGAAACTGAGAGCACCCCCACCTCGCCCAGGTTGGCCAGGAAGTCCCAATCCTGCAACAAGCTGAGCCCCACGACGGCGGGCATCACCTTCCAGAACAATCACCTGAGTCCGACCATGTCCCCACGCAACAGCCCCTGGTCCAGCCCACGCGGCAGCCCCTGCCCTCAGCGCAAGTCTCCCCACTCCTACAAGTCCCCCCTGGCTGCTGAGGGCAGGCTGAGCCCCGAAGCCGGGCGCCGCTGGGCCGACTACTCCTCGGACAGTAGCCTCACACCATCGGGGAGCCCGTGGGTGCAGCGGCGCAAGCAGGTGGCGTCTCAGGAGAGCAGCCCAGTTGGCAGCCCCATGCTGGGCAGAAAGATCCAGAATGCAGACGGCCTGCCGCCCGGGGTGATGAGGCTGCCGCGGGGGCCCGACGGAACGCGAGGCTTCCACTGCTCGGTGGAGAGGGGGAGAAGCGCTGCCACTCAGACTTGATAAGCATCCCTATGCATTTCCCCTGGAAACACTGGCCGTGTTATTCAGCCCCACATTTGAAACTGTGTAGATATGTTTCTGTTGAGTGCTTCAGTTTTCAGTCGTTTATATTTTTATACAGTATTTTGAGTTACCATGGTTACGTTAGTGGCCCTCTAATGGAAAATATGAATGTAAATTAATATTGTTTTGAGGAAGGAAAATCTTTATTATACAGACCACTGAAATGGACCGTGTCGCCTGTGTTGCATTTTGATTTGATTTTCTCAGAAGGACCTAATTTCACCCCCCCCCTTTCCCCCATCCAACTTTTTAAAACATGAAAGTGTCTTCTGTCTTGTGCGTTTAAAAAAAGCTCAACCTTGTCTGTGGATGTCGTATAAATGTAAAACTGGCACAGGCACGTGGACTTGATGGAGCTGTCACCATATGCCTTTTCTGTATTTCTGTTGATTTGATTTTTACATGCTACTTATAAAGTGAGGTCATAATTGATCCATTGCCATGACAGTTTGGTACTTCAGATCTTCTCTTAGCTTTTATTTTGCCTGTTTTCCCCTCCCTTTAGACTTGGTTTAAATGGGTGTTTGTAGCCCTGTAAATATTTCAGCGGGTAGCTGCTTAATTTATTTTTTGGCCCTTATATTCTTTTGACATTTATTTTTCCCTCCCATCAGTCTAAGCTCACAATGGAGGTTTGAGGGATGTTCAGGTCAGGCAGAATAGATGCTCCTGTGTTCTTGCCTTTACATCTGAGCTGGGGTAAACTATTTGTACATCGCTATTCCTGTTGTACAAATAAATCACGAAAATTGCACTTGGCCAGACTTCTTCTGTTTGTCACACTTTTTTCGTTTCCATTCTCACATAATGGTCTGAAACACAAAGGATGCATCCTTTTAATAACTTTTTTTTTCCATTTCAATATATAACGGGATTAAATGAGATGGTGTTGCTGTGCCAAAGCTGCAGGAGCTACAGTAAGTGGGATGTGGAGAGCAGAATTGGCACTTTAGCATTTGAGTGTGCAGATGGGAGGGTGATGGCTATTTCACAAATATATATTTGTGAAGTAGATTCCTGACACCTTTTCAATATGTTTAATGCTAACAGGAATTGGGGGGAAAAAATGAAGTTTGAAATGTGAAAAGTGCAGCAGCTATGAATTTGCATCGGTCTCCCACATCGATACTGCTGATTCTCAAGTTTTGACACCACTTCATTGTTAGTTTGGATTAAAAACTCGGTTGTCTCAGGATTATTGAAGAAATGTGAGCGTTATTGAATCTAGGCTAAGGGAGCAGCACTATTGTTTCTTGCCAAGAAAGGGTACCGCAGATGCAGTGTTTCCTTTTTGAGTGTTGATGCAGAAGTACAGAGGTCAGGAGTTGCACTGTCTTTGTAGATCTAGAGAAAGCATATGATGGGGTGCCAAGTGACAGGTTTTGAGGAAGTCGGGAGTGGCAAAAGTATGAGAGGGTGGTGCAGGCTGTGTATGAGGACAGTGATGTGCTGTAGGAGTGACGGATGGATTACATCAGGGATCAGCCCTGAGCCCCTTCTTGTTTTGCCGTGGTCTTGGACAGACTGACGGGCAAGATCAGGCAGGAGTCTGTGGCCTATGATGTTTGCAGACAATATTGTGATCTGTAGTATGGAGAGAAGGGAGCAGGTAGAAGAGAAACTGGAGAAGCAGAGGTATGCACCAGAGAAAGGAAGGACAGTTGGATGCAAGGAGTGGAGGTAGGGAATGTAGATTAAATACCTGGGGTCTACCATCCAAAGCAATGGACGGTGAATAAGGGGGTGTAGGCAGAGTGGAGAAGAATGTCAGGGGTGACTTGTGACGGGATAGCAGCTAGAATGACCTGGAAGGTCTACAATACGTGAGACCTATGATGTATTGTTTGGAGATGGTGGCACTGACAAAAAGACAGGAGGCAGAGCTGGGGGTGACAGGGTTGAAGATGCCAAGATTCTCACTAGGAGCGACAGCACTACAAATGAGTGTATCCGAGTGGTTTGGAGACAGACAGGCAAGGCTGAGATGGTTTGGACATGTGCAGAGGAGAGATGTTGAAGATGCAGGTTCCAGGCAGGAGGACCACAGAAGATTCATAGATGTAGTGAAGGACATGGAGAGGGTTGGCGTTATTGAGGTAGATGATCTGTGGAGACCTCTAAAGAGAGCAGCTGATGGGTCATTTAGATGATTGTTTTGAAGTTTTAGTATCACCTCCCCATGTTCCCTTTTTCCTAATTGACAAATGAGCAATAGATCTTTTCTTCTAAAGGTGTATAGTATCTGAAAACCACTTTACCGCTGATATTACAGCCTGGGGAACAAAGCGGCTTAAAACCAATCATCTGTTACAATTATCCTCAATTATGAAGATCACTTCAAAGCTTTGTTTTCACTGATTGGGCATCTCCATCGATCAGCTCCTCCATTGTGATTGTGCTTTTTGTATAACGGAGTGAAACAACACAGGTATTGTGATTACTTTTTATAGGAGTTATTTGTGCCTCACGCTCAGGTGCTGTCAGAATGCTCCTTAGCAACGGTTCAAATGTGGGAGAAGGCAGCGCTCGGTGGGCTGCTCATAGAACCGTTGGACTCCTAAATTCAGTGTTCAGGTTGTTCACTTTTTTTAATAGAAATTCTGCCTCCTGTAGGAGTGGGCACAATTGGGAGGTGGACCCAGTGTGTTGGCTGCATGCCCCAGAATTCAAAGATGCAACAGGACTAAGTGGGATTGCATAAGAGAGGCATGAATAAACCTTTGCTCTCCTCTTTGCATGACTAGCGATTCAAAATGAGGAAGATGTGATACAGTCTGCCCTGGATTTAGGTCCAAATCCATCTCACTGTCACTTAACAGTGCCAACAATGACTTTGGGAAAATTAAGGTATTATTAGCATAGGATGAAAGTCTATAATTACCGTTAAGAACGGGTCTATACTCCCAGCAAAGTGGATTGTCATTAAAGGGAGATAATAAACCCAATACAATACTGGCCATTATTTGTAATTGGGTATCACTGGGCTCTAATGTATGAATTAATGGAGATTGTAGTGCAGTAATTTGGTGACTTTCTCTGGACTTGGGAAAATTAAATGAGATTATACATGGCAATGAACAGAGTTTATGGTTTTGTGAGCATCCAATTATAAATTTTATTCCATCATTAGGGTTTTTTAAGTTTGCAGCATATAATTATGAACTAACACAACATGCATTTACACAATTTTTACTTGTCTAGTTATACTGTAGAGAGAAATGAGCAGGCAAGGCAGTGAGCTGGATCAGCGTGGACTTTATTTTTCTCTATCGTCAAGTCAACAAGAATAAAACCAGGTCGCTGTACATCTCTCTTTTATGTTACATGCCTTGCCTAGCGACCTGGAGGCTCACATCATAATACCATTATCACAATGCCTGTTGGCTCATTACCATACAGTCCTTCAGCACCATTAACCTACAGGCAACCTGCAGGCTCACACTACAATGCACATTATCACAATGCACCATTTACATACAGTCCTTCAGTATGAGTGGAGAATGCCCCCCCCCCCCCAAACACTCAGAATGGACCTTAACCCTGATGTCCTGTGAGCTTTAGCCAGCGGCTGTAACGGGGGGGGTCCCTGGCTCTGAGGCGCTGCTGTGCCTGTGGGGCACTCCTGGAGGCACGTCCGTCTGTGGCGAGACATTGGGGAGGGGGGAAAACACATCTACATCATGCCCTTGTGCCTGAGCTGACGAGTCATTTACCTGGGGAGCTCTAAGTGGGGGTCGTCCGTGCCGAGGAGCCCGGGCCAACACCACCTGCTCGTCTGCTGATACGAACGCTGGCTTAAGCCTGTCTATGCAGAGTGTTTCTCTGTGTCCCCCCCAAGTCTAACTCAAAATGTTTAGTCCCAGGTTCCAACACTCTGAATGGGCCATCGTAGGGCGGGCGCAACGGGGTCCGGTGGGCATTGTGCCTGACAAACACAAACGACGCATCCTTCAAAGTCCTTGGGACGAAAACGCGGGGAAAACAGTGGTGGGCCGGGCCTGGTACCATCCCTGCCTGTGCTGTACGTAGTGAAGGCGGGGATGGGACGGTGTTCGGCGCAGGATTGTCAGGCAAAAATTCACCAGGGAGCTGCAGCGGCTGGGGAAAAAACAAGTTCTGCTGGGGAGGCCGCCAAATCCTCCTTCGGTGCTGAACGCAACCCTAACAGAACCCACAGCAGCTGGTCCACCCAATGTGTGTCTGTAAGTGAAGCCCTGAGCGCTGCTTTAAGCGACCTATGGAAACGCTCACATAACCCGTTGGCCTGGGGGTTGTACGCGGTTGTGTGATGAATGGTGACGCCCAGGCTCCAGGCCATCGCAGACCAGAGGTTGGAAATGAACTGCGGACCCCTGTCGGACGTGATGTCCGAAGGGGCGCCGAAGCGTGCCACCCATGTCACCAAAAAAGCGTGTGCGACTTCCGTAGACGTGGTGGAAGCTAGTGGCACCGCTTCGGGCCAGCGCGTGGTGCAGTCCACAACTGTCAGGAGGTGTGTAAACCCCTGGGATTGCGGGAGGGGCCCCATGAGGTCCACGTGAACATGGTCGAACCTCTTAGCCGGGACGTGGAATGGCTGGAGGGGAGCCTTTGTGTGCCTGTGCACCTTGGCTCGTTGGCATGCTACGCAGGCTGCAGCCCACTCTTTCACCTGTTTACGCAGGCACGGCCAGACAACCTTTGCGCCGACCATTTTGACTGACGCGCGCAGTCCCGGGTGCGCCAGGGAGTGAACAGAGTCAAAAACGCGGCGGCGCCAAGTGCGTGGAACCACCGGGTGTGGGCCGCCTGTGGAAACGTCAGAGTGAGGGGGGCCCATCTTGCAGTACTCTGCTCTCCAGCCTTAACCCTGTTGGTCCAGACTGGAGCGCGCAAACATCTGCGTCGTTGACTTGCTCTGCGGCCATGGCCATGTAATCTATCCCTACGTAGACTGGGGCCACTAATGCGTGCGAGAGGCAGTCTGCTACCACGTTGAATTTACCGGCCACATGCTGAATGTCGGTCGTAAACTCCGAGATAGCGGCCAGCTACCTCTGCTGCTGGGCCGACCATGGTTCCGAAACCTTGGCCATAGCGTATGTTAGCGGCTTGTGGTCTACAAACGCAGTGAAGCTGTGCCTTTCCAGCCAGAACTGGAAGTGGCGTATGGCCAGGTGGAGAGCCAGTAACTCTCTGTCGAACGCGCTGTATTTACGCACATTGTCGCGCAAAGACCTGCTGAAAAAGGCAAGCGGCTGCCAAGAACCGGTGACGCACTACTCCACGACTGCCCCTACGGCCACGTCCGATGCATCGGTAGTGAGCGCTAGCCTAGCCCCCGGGTCTGGGTGCGCCAGAAGTGCAGCGTTCGCTAGGGCTGTTTTGGCATCGGAAAACGCCTGCTCCCACTCAGGGATCCAGTCGATGCTGTCCGCCGGTTTCCGTTTCTTAAGTGCGGCGTACAACGGCTGCATGAGCTGGGCTGCACGGGGGAGGAAATGGTTGTAAAAGTTAACCATCCCTAAAAATTCCTGCAGCACCCTGACCGTCTGAGGCCGGGGAAAATCTGCCACTGCGCGCACTTTGTCCGGCATTGGTATTGCGCCCTCCGGTGAGATGCGGTGGCCCAAAAAGTCGATTACTGTAACCCTGAACTGGCACTTCGCCGGGTTGATGATCAACCCATGCTCCTCCAACCTCTGGAAGACCATCCTGAGGTGGGTTACGTGTACGTCCTCGGATGCGCTGGCCCCCTGGATGTCGTCCAGGTAGACCAACACAAAAGGCACATCACACAGCACAGCACCCATCATGCGTTGGAAGGTCTGCGCCGTGCTTTTTAACCTGAAAGGCATGCGTAGGAACTCAAAAAGACCGAACGGGGTTATTACTGCCGTTTTGGGTATGTCTTCTGCGCGCACCAGGACCTGGTGGTACCCGCGGACCAGGTCCGCCTTGGAAAAAATGCGTGCCCCGGTGAGGTGGGTGGAAAAATCCTGAATATGAGGGATTGGGTAGTGATCGTGAGCTGTGGCGCTGTTTAATCTGCAGAAATCGCCGCATGGTGGCCATGATCCCTCGGCTTTAGGCACCATATGTAGCGGGGATGCCCATGGGCTGTTTGAGCGCCTGATGATGCCCACCCTTTCCAAGTTGACGAACTCCTCGCGCACATTGGTCAGTTTAGCTGCGTCCATGCGCCAAGGTCGTGTGAAAACGGGCGGCCCCGTGGT
Organism: Pholidichthys leucotaenia; assembly: GCA_020510985.1. NCBI lineage: Eukaryota > Metazoa > Chordata > Actinopteri > Cichliformes > Pholidichthyidae > Pholidichthys > Pholidichthys leucotaenia. The sequence continues at coordinate 412,455,904 of CM035837.1, read as the reverse complement.
GGTAATAAAGTGCTCTACCCCGTGCTTAGTGACGGCTGCCGAAAACGTCGGAACCGTGAGTGCTGGGAACTGGGTGAGTAGTGTGTGGAACTTACCCCCTGGAGCTGTGACGCTGGCCAGTGTTGTGGACCCGGCTCCTCGAGCTGTACAGGGCAGAGAATCAAAAGACACTGCATTAATCAGGCGTCTGTTAGCCACATCTACTAATAGCCCATGTGCACACAGGAAATCTTCACCCAAAATGGGGGAGTTACATGCCGCTATAACGAAGGACCATTGGTAGTTACGGCCGTGCAAACATATGGTCAGTGTCCTCTCACCAAAAGTCTTAATGTCTGAGCCGTTTGCGGCTGCGAGCTCGAGGCCGCTACTTCTAGCCAGTCGGTCTGCATAGGACGGCAGGATGAGGCTGTTTTGGGAGCCGGAGTCCACGAGAAACCATCTCCCCGAGTGTGAGTCCGTCACATAGAGCAGCTTGGTTGTGTCATCGGCGGTCGCAGCTGCTACCAACTGCCGGTCATGGTGTTTCCCGAGTGCTTGAGCTGGCACGGTAGCATGCATCGCTGTGCGTCTTCTCCGAAGCGGCGGTGGTAGAAGCAGAGCGTGCCCCTCCGGTGCTTCTTGGCTTCCACAGCGGCCACCATCGATGGCTCCTCGCCCTCGCTGGCTGTCTCACTGGGTTCCGGCGCCACTGCGTTCACAGCGAAGGTTGCGGTCGCCAGGATAATCTGGTTCGCCTCTTGTGCCAGCGTCCGGTAATTTTGCGTGGCCAGCAGCAGTGAATTGGCGAGGACCGCTCTGGCCGCTGTCAGGAGTTTCCGGAGGAAAAGGTGGGCAAACAGGAACGGCTTGCCATCTGTGCCCATCAATGCCAACATTTTCCCCATTAATTCAACCGCCGACCCGTCTCCCAACTCGGAGTGCGTCAGGAGCCTTTCCGCTCTCTCGCAGCCCGAGAGAGTGTAGCGTTGGGTCAGCGCTGTCTTGAGAGCGTCATATTTGCCGTGGGCTGGGGGCCGTTGGAGCAGGCTCGCCACCTGCTGTGTTGTGCGTGCGTCCAGCGCTGCAACCACATAGTAGTACTTGGTGTCATCCGCCGTCACTCCACGGAGCGCGAACTGGGCCTCACTCATTGTGGAGGAACCAAGCCGTCGGGTCGTGCAGCCAAAAGTCTGGGAGCTTGACTGAAACGGCGCACACAGTGCTGGCACTTCCAGTCCGGGCCATCTCCGGGGTGTTTGCCTCGAATTCCATTTTACATCAAAGGTCACCAGTGTAGAGAGAAATGAGCAGGCGAGGCAGTGAGCTGGATCAGCGTGGACTTTATTTCTCTCTATCCTCAAGTCAAAAAGAATAAAACCAGGTTGCTGGGCATCTCTCTTTTATATATTACATGCCTTGCCTAGCGACCTGGAAGCTCACATCACAATACCATTATCACAATGTCTGTCAGCTCATTACCATATAGTCCTTCAGCACCATTAACCTACAGGCAACCTGCAGGCTCGCACCACAATACACATTATCACAATGCACCATTAACATACAGTCCTTCAGTGTGAGTGGACAATGGCCCCCACAATACTGTATATCTAGTCTAGGGGATGCAGACAGTTCAAGCAATAAAATAAAAAAAAAAAAAAAGCAGCAGCCACTAAACATATTTGAGCTTTAAAATAAAGGAAAAAGAGCTTTAAGAATGGACTTGCCTGCAAACATTTGTAAAAGATTTTTTTTTTCTCTTAAAAAGCCCCTTTTATGCTTTTCCCCACATGCTGACACAGCTAACAGTTAATGAAATGTCTGTGACATGCTTTGGTAAAGATCACTTAGGGTTTAATTATTACACCACCAATTTACACACGGGGGAGGACCCTCTTCAAAATGGGCTGCTTTGCAGTGTATTGCTTTAAAGGTAGGATATGCAGTGTTTTGTACTTTCAAATATTCCACAAATACCTAAAAATTACTGTGAAGAAGGCTCTCTTTTGCAATCATGCAAAGTATAATTTATGATCTCGCAGAGCTATGAATTCATTTACGATGTTTGCTGGGCTGATAAAGTGATAAATAGCACATTACACCAGCAGGGTGAGTATAAGAACATTTTCAGCTCTAAGTCAAAAATCCTATGTTGTAACTTAATTGCACTGATTACCAGAGTAGGGCAGAACACGTAATGATTCCAGTTAATTACCAGTTCACAAACTTTAAGTCAGTTAAAAAAAATTGCTTCAGCCTAGTGGATGAAGGTGGGGGTGTTGTTCATTACTGCCATCTGGTGTTGCCAGTAAACCCCTGCAATTTCTGCATAGTCCACCTTAGCTAAAGCTATTAGCCTCAAACAAGGCCTCACTGTTAAAAATCTCAGAGAAATGACAAGAGGTAGGGTGGGGTGAGCTGGGGCTCTTTAGCATTTAGCGTTGCCAGACAATGTAACATACAAATACTGGCTGAATGTTATAATTTAAAAGTCCACATAAATCATTATCTGAGACGGGTGTGTTGTTTCCGTAGCTGATGGCATATGACCAGTCCCTGTGGTGTAATGAGCACAGAAACACCTCTGAAAGAGTGACTGGCTAATTGCTCATGGCAAGTAACCACTGTAACAGAGGAAGTGTCCGATCCACAGTGTAACAAACTCTAATAAAATAAGCTAAAATAAAGTCTATGAATAAACTATATAATCAAGCAATAGTAGATGATCCAAGTGGGAAAATGGGTGTGTAGTGGGAATGGATGGAATGTATCCACCTTATTCCTAGCCCCCATGATGCCTTGTGTGAATTATGGGCGCAACTTCCGGTACTAGTTTAGAATATGTGGTTGTCACTGAAACGGGACACTTTTCCTTGTTTAAAAACAATGACTTCGGCATCAAAAATGCAGGAACATGGCCTTTTGCACCTCAAAAAGAGTAATGTAATCATACGACTTCCCACGACTATTGAGGGATGAGAAGATGACCTTAAAAAGTGGCCTCGCAGACAGTAGCTCCGTTAGTTAGCACTGCTGCTAAAATGCTAACGCTATAAACGAATAAAAGCTCTGAGATATATCAATGTCTCCACCGCAATAAAGTTAGTTGCATTTTGTTAAAATATGTTCATCATAATCAAATTTACCTTAGAGCAGACGTAGAATCTAATCAGAGCCACAAAGAACCACAACACTGTGGGTGCGTTCAGTTGACAAAACAGCTCACCGAACATAGTTTGCAAGGTGAACTGACCTAAATGAATAAGATAAGATAAGAAAAGCCTTTATTAGTCCCACAATGGGGAAATTCCAGGATTGCAACAGCACAGGGATAGCAACACTCAGAGCAACAATCAGAAGGCAAGAAAAAACAAGAACATCTAGTAAACATATGTACATATTACTATAAATGTATATATATAGACACACAGTGCGGAGCATGGGCAGTTCTCGGCGAACGTTTTTTCTGTTTGGCTCGCGCATTCTGTAGTTGTGTAGATCTATGGTCCTCTTTCAGCTGGCTAGAGGATACGGTCACTACGGCGTATAATGTAGCCTATTTCAACTTAATATTACCTTACAATTCTCCATTATACCCACACCAAAAACAGTATTTTTTGTGTGGTATTGTTTTACTTACAAACTGACATAACTGTGGTCTATATTAATCATATATTCCATAACCTACATATGTTGAAGCATGTGGAAATGTTTAGTAATTACATATGTAAAGAACTTCACACCTCTGAAAGGACAAAGGCTCTCAACCGCCGAGTGAAGAACAAAGACGTTCCCAGACACTGTGGAGGAGACCGGAGGAGCCACCCTCACCCCCTAAGGCGAGGAGAGGAAATACCAAGACAATGGGGGGATTAAGATAATGAGGGATGTCAGCCTTTGTTATGCATGTCTTTTGTTGTGTGCAAGTATAAAGCCAGTGAGCCGGAGACATTCTGTCTCTTTTTTCCTTCTGCCACTCTGCACCAGATGAGACTTGTTAGGAGAACTGATTATTAAACTTTGGTTTATAAATCAAATCGCCTCATCATTTCCAAGCTCTTCTACACTGGTGACCCTGACGCAAGTATGGTCCTGAGGTATACCCCCGCAAGCGACTCATCCATGGCGACCCAGGCAGACGCCAGCGACCACGCAGACGGAGGAACAGATGGACAACTGTTCCCCCCGGCAGAAGAGATTGAGAGGGCTCAACCAAGCACCAGCACCGCCGTGAGAGCCGAGGCAAGGCACTCTCACCCGGCGGACACAGCAGTGATGGTATACACGAATGCCGTCGCTGTCAAGCTGCCAGACTTCTGGCAAGAAGACCCCGCCTCGTGGTTTCAGTAGGCTGAAGCCCAGTTTACACTGGCGGGCATCACGGCTGACGATACCAAATTCTACCATATCGTCTCCAAACTCGACACCGCCACTTCGAAGTGTGTGCGGAGCATGATCCGGTGGCCACCGGCCCGGGACAAATATGAGACGCTCAAAGCAACCATCGTGGCGAATTACGTCCCATCAGCGGAAGAGAGAGCCGAGAAGATCCTGGCGGTCTACGGCCACAGAGGGTGCAAACCTAAGGCCCTCATGGAGGATTTGCTACAGCTTAAAGAGGAGGACAATGACAACTTCCTCTTCAAATTTATATTCCTCAGCACGCTGCCGCCACACATGAGAGGGACACTCGCCAGCATGAAATGCAACAACCACCAAGACTTCCGCGCACTGGCCAACGAAGCTCATCGGCTCGTCAACGCCTGCAAGCAGCTGACACTCACAGCAGCAGACCTCAACGCTGACGCCCCGAACCACGAGGAGCCACAACCCACTGAGCAGACCCAGCCCACGGTGACAGCGACACGGCCAAAACGTAACAGACAGAGCGACGTCTGTTATTATCACCACCGCTTCGCCGAGAAGGCCCGCAAATGCGTTCCCCCCTGCAAATTTGCGATTTCGGGAAACGCCAAAGCCGAGAGCCGTTAACGGCAGCGGTTCTCAGCGAGAAGAATAAGCTGTTGTACGTGACGGATGGACACACAGGCAAGCAGTTCCTCATCGACACAGGAGCTCAGTTGAGTTTCGTCACGCCCTCCCACGCAGATCGAGCCACGGGCACCCGGGGCAACAGAGCCGTGGCAGCCAACGGCTCTAACATCGACACGTTCGGCGAAAAGAGCCTGCACCTCCTCATCCACGGCCGCAACTACAGATGGACATTTGTTGTAGCGGCGGTGAGTTTTAACTTGTTAGGCGCAGATTTTCTGTGTGCACATGGGTTATTAGTGGATCTAGCAAATAGGCGCTTGGTTAATGCACTGTCCTTTGCTTCTATTCCCTGCTCAGCCCGAGTTTCTCCACCACCTGTGCAGGCTAACGTCACCACGGCAGGAGGTAAGTTTGAGCAACTCCTCACCCAATTTCCAGCACTCACAATTCCCAAATTCTCAGCCACTGTGGCTAAATACGGGGTTGAACACTTTATTCCCACAACGGGACCACCCGTATTTGCCAAAGCTCGCCGCTTAGACGCGGCCAAGCTCAACATAGCACGGGACAAGTTTACAACCCTTGAAAAATTGGGCATTGTTAGACGCTCGAATAGCCCCTGGGCCTCACCACTTCACATGGTTCCGAAATCCGACGGTTCTTGGAGACCGTGCGGAGATTATCACAGATTAAACAACGCTACAGCGCATGACCGCTACCCAATTCCTCACATCCAAGATTTTTCACTACATCTGGCGGGTGCGCGCATTTTTTCAAAAATAGACTTAGTCCGCGGTTATCACCAAGTCCCAGTCCGAGCAGAGGACATTCCTAAAACAGCGGTAATAACCCCTTTCGGCCTTTTTGAATTTCTGCGAATGCCTTTCGGCCTCAAAGGCGCTGCTCAAACTTTTCAACGAATGATGGACGCGGTCCTACGCGACCTTCCTTTTGTCTTCGTCTACCTCGACAACATGCTGGTAGCCAGCTCGTCTGAGGAAGAACACGAAGAGCACCTCACTATGGTTTTTCAGAGGCTAGAAGAGCACGGGCTAATAATCAATCCAGCCAAATGCAAATTCGGCATGTCACAAATTGATTTTTTAGGACACAAAGTCTCTCCGAAGGGGGCAGTTCCACTTCCAGACAAAGTTCACGCGATAGAAAGTTTCCCACGGCCACAAACGGTCAACTCGCTACAGGAATTTTTAGGGATGGTTAATTTTTACAACCGCTTCCTCCCCCACACAGCTCAGCTCATGCAGCCCCTATATGACGCGCTCAAAAAAAAGAAAGCTTCCAACGCGGTCGAATGGACCCCGGAGCGTGAACGCGCTTTCGCGGAAGTAAAAAGCGCCCTAGCTAACGCCACATTGTTAGTTCACCCAGATCCCTTGGCCCGCATCGCGCTAACCACAGACGCTTCGGATCTGGCTATAGGGGCAGTTGTAGAACAACTTGTCAGCGGGGTCTGGCAACCTTTGGCATTCTTTAGCAAATCGCTAAACCAAACTGAGCGTAAATACAGCACTTTTGACAGGGAGCTGCTAGCGTTTCATTTATCCATCCGCCACTTCCAGTTCTGGTTAGAAGGGCGGAGTTTCACGGCTTTTGTAGACCATAAACCGCTCACCTTTGCTATGGCTAAAATTTCAGAACCATGGTCAGGCAGGCAACAAAGACAGCTAGCTGCGATTTCAGAGTTCACCACAGACATTCGACACGTGGCAGGCAAACTTAACGTAGTAGCAGACTGTCTCTCTCGCGCTGTGACACCACCAGAGCGGGAGGAGACAGATTATACTGCCTCAGCAGCAGAACTCTTCACTAACGCAGACACATACGCAGCACCTATCCATGCAGGGATAGATTATGCAGCCATGGCGGAGGAACAAAGCGGTGACGCGGACGTGCGCGCACTCCTGTCTGGACCAACAGGGTTAAGGCTGGAGAAAAAGGGTTTACGCGACGGCGTGCCCCCCCAATATGCGATGTTTCAACCGGCCGACCTCGCCCGTTAGTACCAGCTACATGGCGTCGCCGTATTTTCAACGCAATTCACTCCCTCGCGCACCCAGGTGTGCGCGCCTCGGTTAAAATGGTCGCTGAAAAGTTTGTGTGGCCAGGCCTGCGCAAAAACGTAAAAGAATGGGCAAAAACTTGCATTTCTTGTCAACGCGCCAAAATACACAGACACACAAAAGCCCCTCTGGAGCCTTTTCCAATCCCTGCTAGAAGGTTCGACCACGTTCATGTCGACCTCATGGGGCCACTACCTTCCTCCCAAGGTTTCACACACCTGTTAACAATGATAGACCGCACCACGCGCTGGCCAGAGGCAGTCCCTCTAGCGGCAACCACAGCGGAGGAAGTCGCTCGCGTTTTTTTGACAAACTGGGTAGCACGTTTCGGCGTCCCATCGGACATCACGTCCGATAGGGGGCCTCAATTTGTCTCAGAGCTCTGGTCAGCCATGTCCAACAGCTTAGGGGCAACTATTCATCGCACCACCGCTTACCACCCTCAGGCTAATGGGTTATGCGAGCGTTTTCACAGGTCTTTAAAGGCTGCCCTCAGAGCCTCACTAACGGATACAAATTGGGTAAATAAACTTCCCTGGGTTTTATTGGGGTTGCGTGCTGCACCTAAAGAGGATCTAGACGCCTCTCCTGCAGAATTAGTCTTTGCACAACCTCTCAGGCTTCCAGGTGAATTTTTACCAGAGAACCCAGAGCCAGGGCACCTTCCAGTCCCAAGGTTTTTAGGCAGCAACGGACCGGACTCTCTCCCCGGTCCAGCTCATCACTCCTTCCCACGGGTTTTTGTCCCTCAAGCTTTAAAAAACGCTGAGTTTGTTTTTGTTAGGCACGAAGCTTTAAAACCAACTTTCCGCCCAGCATACGATGGGCCATTCAGAGTGCTGGAACATGGTGATAAACACTTTGTGCTTGATTTTGGGGATAGAAAAGAAACAGTCAGCATTGACAGACTTAAGCCTGCCTTCTTGTTGAAAGACGAGCCTGCACAGTTGGCGAGAGCACCTCGGCGGGGTAGACCCCCCAAGAGAAAAGACTCAGCCCCCCGGCAGGGAACAATTAACCTCTCTCCTTCCCACACTGCAGATTCCTCACAAGAAGGCCCCAGCAGGGCGCCTAAACCAACCTACAGCAGTTTTGGGAGAAGATTAAAACCCAGACAGCACAGGGACTGATACAAACCACTCCACAATTATTCACTAATTGTGCTGCAACAGTTTAGGACTGACTTATGATTTTACTATGCTGTTATGACTACCACTGAACTCTCTTAGGAGCATGGCTGCTGGAAAGTTTCTTCTGTGGCAAGAGATGTAACACTTAGTATGTCATAGTAATTATCTTAGACTGTGAACCTTTCTATTGTCCTTTCTTAGTTGTTTGGGGGGCCTGTGGTCTATATTAATCATATATTCCATAACCTACATATGTTGAAGCATGTGGAAATGTTTAGTAATTACATATGTAAAGAACTTCACACCTCTGAAAGGACAAAGGCTCTCAACCGCCGAGTGAAGAACAAAGACGTTCCCAGACACTGCGGAGGAGACCGGAGGAGCCACCCTCACCCCCTAAGGCGAGGAGAGGAAATACCAAGACAATGGGGGGATTAAGATAATGAGGGATGTCAGCCTTTGTTATGCATGTCTTTTGTTGTGTGCAAGTATAAAGCCAGTGAGCCGGAGACATTCTGTCTCTTTTTTCCTTCTGCCACTCTGCACCAGATGAGACTTGTTAGGAGAGCTGATTATTAAACTTTGGTTTATAAATCAAATCGCCTCATCATTTCCAAGCTCTTCTACAATAACCTCTATTCGTAAATTGATGGAATTGCTTCGAAAAGAAAACAAAAGGATATCGTAAACTATCTTACCTAGCTGCCATCTTTGTTCGCTACACGAGTCACCTCCACAAAGAGTTCAGCCAAAGAGATAATGGTTTACAGCAACCGCTCAGTTACAGTAACTAACGAGCAGTTCCGAACGGTTGCAAATGGTTTTGTCAACTGAACGCAGGGCGTGCTTAGGTGTTTTAATGTCAGGGTAAATACAGACAGCTGCAGCTGTTTGTTTTACCCCGAAATTAAAATGCTCATGCTGCTGTCACGCTATGAATGCTTCTTATTTAACTTAACGTGTACAGACATTTTCTGACAATTGTTCAAAATTTTATTGATCTATATTTTGTGATAATTTAAAATTAATGCATGTTGAAGCTGTTAATATCAAGTCCACATTGTTCCAAGGCAGTGCAACGAATGCCCCCCCCCCCAAAAAAAAAAAAAAATCTTAAATTGTTACGCCTTAGGAAGCAAACTGTTACTATTTATTTTATTTCTTATTTTACTTCATGCAGCCTTGCATCTGGTGACGCAGAGGATGCATAAACATCAGTGAGATTCATACATGTGAAAACATAGCTGTTGCTGTTGTCGGTACCACCGATCACACCAACAGTCCTTTTTAGTTTTCAGTGCATAATCTACACATCGCTGTTGAAGCCACAGATTTAGCTGCGCTTATTTGTGAGGAGCCTCACACCACGAACAGCAGCGACAAGTCCCAGAACTACGCAAAAACATTCCAAAATACAAAAACTATTAGTGCTGAAATTATCTGCCACTTGACTGCAAAACAGGCATGTGGACTATATATTAAAACGAATTTGAAACACTTTTAAAATCGCTATTTTAAATGCCCCACTACTCCACTCTTGCTGACTGATTTAACACTACATCAGCCGAAACTGGAAGCTGCGCCCATAATCGTTTCTACAGCAGCGCCCTCAGGAATAAGGTGGCTAGGAAATAGGCATTAATAGACATCTAGCGGCTAGGTTAGCAGACTTCTCTGTTTGTAGCCAGCAGGACAACCTTGAAGTCGTACAGCTATACCAGCTGAAGCTGCTCACAGACCAGCTAATGTTAGAAACCAGGTCTGTCCAGCTATTACGGCCAAATCGAAACAAGGCGTTTCAGTCAGGAGTTGTAGTCCTAGTGGGAGAGGAGAACTCCTGTGCGGGAGGACTGGGCCGTTTGACTTTGCAGGCCATACAATGTCGCAAAAATATGAAACTTTTCTCTCATAATAAAGTTCAACTGGTCTTTTCCAAACTTTTTTTTGTAAATTAACTTTTTTTTTCTGAAATTAATTCAGTAACTAAGTAATTTAATTAAAAAAAACATTATGTTTCAAAAATGGACAAAATTTTTCTTAAAAACTTTTTTCAGGACATTTCACAAATTCTCTCCAATTTTTAATCCTCTGAGGAAATGACATTTTTCTCTAAAAATGCATGTCATCATTTTTTTAATTCCAAAAAGGGACTTTTTAATAAAAGTTTTATTCATAAATGTACAGTTTTATTGTAAATATTTCAACTTTATTTCCTGTTAATTTGCAACATTTTTTTTTAAATAACTTACTGCCTCCACCAAGGCAAATGTAATGTTTTTAATGTCTGTTCCACAAAAACTACTGGACAGATCTGGATGAAATTTTCACCTGCTTTTATGTAATCCTGCTCACAAGCAAATAGAGAAATGTTGGCAAGAACATTATACCTCCTCCTTGGCTGAGGTATAATCAAGGCATAATTCAGATGAAAACTAAAGCCATTTATGGTTCAGTCAGAAGCGAGAGAAAATCATTATCTTGCGCTTATGAAGCACCTTCTTTGTGCTTAAATTACAGGTGTCCAAATGACACAAAATAATAATCATCATGTCTGTTCCCTGGCGGAGCAGAGTTCTCCTGCTCAGTTCAGAGAGGATGACGAGCAGTTGCATCAGACTGTAGGAGCTGTGGGAACTTCACGGAACTGGAATCAGGTTGGGGAATATTTGTAAGAGTCTCACAGAAAAGCCAATCAGAAGAGTCAATGCAAAACACAAGAATTTACTAGAAAGGGAAGGCTGGCCTACAGAGGAACACAGGATCATACCTATCTTCCACATCAACTGTATTTTTTTCATTTGTTGCAAATTTATGAGGAAAAAAAGTCATAGGAAAAATGTGAAAATTTACAATTTTGCAAATTTATATTTACATTAATTTATGAAAATGGTTTAAAAACCACTGTTTTTTATGGTTGTTTTTTATGTTTTTTTTATGGTTGGTTTTTTATGGTTTTTTAATGGTTAAAAAAAACCATTGGTTTACACCAGTGGTTTAAAAAAGACCAGTCCGAGACCATGGTCCTCAGCCGGAAAAAGGTGGATTACCCTTTCCAGGTTGGGGACAGGCTCCTGCTCCAAGTGGAGGAGTTTAAGTATCTCGGGGTCTTATTCACGAGTGAGGGGAGAATGGAGCGAGAGACTGACAGACGGATCGGAGCAGCATCTGCAGTGATGCGGACGTTGTACCGGTCTGTTGTGGTGAAGAGGGAGCTGAGCTCTAAGGCAAAGCTGTCGATTTACCAGTCAATCTACGTTCCTACCCTCACCTATGGTCACGAGCTTTGGGTAATGACCGAAAGAACGAGATTGCGGATACAAGCGGCTGAAATGAGCTTTCTCCGTAGGATTGCTGGACTCACCCTCAGAGACAGGGTGAGGAGCTCAGTCATCTGGCTGAGGCTCAGAGTAGAACCGCTGCTCCTCCACATTGAAAGGAGCCAGTTGAGGTGTTATGGGCATCTGATCAGGATGCCTCCTGGACGCCTCCCACTTGAGGTGTTTCGGGCACATCCCTCTGGCAGGAGACCCCGGGGCAGACCCAGGACTCGCTGGAGAGACTACATCTCCCAGCTGGTCTGGGAACATCTTGGTATCCTCTCTGAAGAGTTGGAGCGGGTGGCTGGGGGGAGGGAAGTCTGGGCTTCTCTGTTTGAACTGCTGCCTCTGTGACCCGGACCTCCAGAAAAGCGGTAGAAGATGGATGGATGGATGGTTTAAAAAAACGAAATTGCTTTTTAAAAAGAAGTCACAAATTTATGAGGAAAAAGTTGCAAATTTACAAGAAAAAAATCGCAAAGAAAATTGATAAGAAAAAAGTTGCAAATTTGAGGAAAAAAATCACAAATTTACAAGGAAAATAGCAAAAGATTTTGCAAGAAAAAAGTTGAAAATCCATGAGGAAAAAAGTCAAATTTACAAGAAAAAAAATGAGCAAATTCAAAAGAAAAAGGTAACAAATTTAAGGGAAAAACGTTGCAAATTTACAAGAAAAAAAATAACATATTTAAAAGAAAAACGTGACAAATTTATAAGAAAAAAGTAGCAAATTTACAAGAAAAAAATACACATTTAAGAACATTTATGTAAATTGATAAGAAAAAAGTTGCAAATTTTTGAGGGAAAAAAGGTCACAAATTTACAAAGAAAAAAATCACAAATTTAGGAAAATCGATGTAAATTGATGAGAAAAAAGTTGTGAATTTATGAGGAAAAAATGTCACAAATTTTCAAATAAAATGACAAAATATTGCTAAGAAAAAGTTGAAAATTCATGTGAAAAAGGTCACAAATTTACAAGAAATAATATATAAAATTCAAAAAGAAAAGGTCATAAATTTATGGAAAAAAGTCACAAATTTATAAGAAAAAGGGTAGCAAATTTAAAAGAAAAGGGTGACAAATTTATGAAAAAAAGTTGCAAATTTACAACAAAAAAATTACAAATTTAAGAAAATGTATGTAAATTGATAAGAAAAAAGGTGCAAAATTATGAGAAAAAAGGACACAAATTTACAAGGAAAATGGCAAAACATTTCCAAGAAAAAAAAAATTGAAAATTCACAAGAAAAAAAAGTCACAAAATTACAATAAAAAAACAAGAACATTTTCAAGTAAAAAAAGTCACAAATTTTAGAAAAGAAATAGAAAAAATACAAGAAAAAGTCACAAATTTACAAGAAAAAAGTTGCAAATTTATAGAGTAGAGCTAGTAAGTAAATAAATAAAGTTTATTTATAAAGTGCTTTTCACAGACATTATAGTCACAAAGTGCCATACAATAAAATAGGATAAAAACAACTTGATACAGTCACAGTTAAAAAAAAAAACAAAAACGTGATTTTATTTCTTGGCCCAAAAGACACTGAAGGTGAACGTGTATCTTGGGGACGTTTTCGGGGCTGAGGTGGCCATAACATATGTGTACCCTGCTTTATGGTCAGAAATGTTTTTACTGGTATCAGGTCAGGAGTGTTTCGCTCTTTGGCCACTATTTCCCTCCTGACCTCTTCCTTGTGTCACAGGGTAAAAACAGACATCTGGCTCAGCAGGCAGGGTTTAATGTGAGAACAGAGACGTGTGAAAATGACCTCAGCTAATGGCGGAGAGTTTAATGAACCCCATGACAGGCAGCAGGGACGACAGCATGAACTCTAAACAGCCAAACTAAAACAATCTGTGAAATAAACCTGTTCCAATCAAGTTTTGCATGCTAGGTCTCTTAAATTTTACTAAACCAGCCTGTGCATGTGGTCTCTTTTCAATTTCTAGGGCCATTTCCAGCTTTTTCTATGCCTGTGTATGGAGGACCCCTATTTTTGTAATGGGAACAGTTCAAAGCCTTTAAAATGGGAAAAGTATCTGCCTTCCCACCAAAAGGTCAGAGGTCAATATTAGTATTCCCTATGCCCTACTGCTATAGAAAGAGTAAAGCTGGGGTCGCCAAACTTGGTCCACAGGTTCATCCTGACCTCAAACTATGGATCTGGACCCAAAAGGCCAAAAGTCAAGGTTTTTTATTTTGATTCAAAGTCAATTGATTTTCATTATTTTTCTTTAGGTTCTCACTGGTGAAAGCCACAGTCAAGGGCAATCACATTGGCACGTTCAAATTTGCAACTTTTTTCTTTTTAAATTGCAAATTTGAAGTTTTTTTTCCCCCTCATAAATTTGCAACTGTTATTTCATAAATTTGTGACTTTTTTTGCTTGTAAATGTCTGACTTTTTTCTCTCATAAATTTGTGACTTTTTCTCTTGTACATTTGCTGATTTTTTTTTCTTGTAAATTTGTAACTTTTTCTCATAAATTTGAGATTTTTTTCTGGTAAAGTTGCATTTTTTTCCCCTCATAAATTTGCAACATTTTTCTCATAAAACTGCAACGTTTTTCTTGTAAATTTACAACATTCATTGGGATTCTGGTTGAATTTTTATTCTATGTATTTAAATTGTAATTTGTGACTTTAAAAAAAATTAAAAGGGCATCTTTTATCATATTTTTACACCTTGAGTCTTCCAAAGCTTTGAATGCTAATGTCAATGTTACAGACGTTGACCAAGTGAAGGCCAAAGGTCAACTCTCAACAAACCTGTGAAGAAGAAGAATACACCGGCGGAAGTGGTTAGCTTAGCTTGTCTGTGTAGTTAACTTGAACAGTTATTTAGCTTCAGATTAGCTCAGTGTTTTCCTGACTGAAGAAACAAAATGTCTTCAATTCAGCACGTCAAAGATTTTATCAGACAGCGGCTAGCTGCTATTGCTGAAGAAATTTCCGGAGAGTTTGAAAAAGTGATTAAACTACACCAGAAAACCATCAATGAACAGAAACAGCTGCTGGATCTGATCACCAGAGGAGAAATAGGACTACAAAACAGGTGAGCCAAACAGCAGACGTCTGTAACGCTGGCATTAGTCACCCTAATCTCAGTTGTGTCATTTATTTTACAAAACTCATAATGGAGTTTTGCTGCTAAAATTCTGGGCTTTTTGTTATCGTGTGAAGAAAGGAGGCAGGCGAGGCAACGAGCTAGACGACACAGAAACATTATTCTTTCTCTAACATAACTTACAGCAAAAAAAGATCTCGGGTCTCTGTGCATTCCTCTTTTACATCTTTCATACCATGCATTGAGACCCGAAACTTCAGACCATCATACATTATGTTTAGAACAAAGCCTGTGTGGCACATTAACATGACAAAACGCCGGTGCCGCTCTGAAACCCTTCTTCTCCCAGCGGCTCCGGCATTTCCTTCTCTCCCCAGGGAGCGCATAGTCCTTACTGCCCCGTCTGATACCCCCCGGTGACACCTCCTCTTTCGGTCCATTGTTCCCTGGGCGGAGAGGTCCAACACCATGTGACCAAATGAGAACCCCAAGTGAGCCCTGGTATCCAGTCTGTACATGTACAAGTACATCTTCAATCCAATGATTTACAAACTGATTCATAATTTCTTAAAGCTGCATTCAGATCGTTCTAGTCCAATATACATATTTCTGTGAATTTTCACTGAGGGCAGCCAGCAGTGACGAGCAGCAGTGGTTGAAAAGAAAAGTCTTTGGAAAGCAGAAACGGAGACAAAACCTTCTCAGTCAGCTTAGTTGTCATCTTACATATATTTTTTACACTTCTTGGAGACCAAGAAGTGTACTGCGGGTGCTGCTGAGCTCCAGCCCGGAGCCACCACGGGTGCTGCTTTTTCCCAGTCCGAGACCACTGAGGGTGTCGAGGTCCTCCCTCCTCTTCAGCCAGATGCTGTTGTGGTCGCCCTTCTCCCTCTGCCAGACGCCGTTGTGGTCCCCCTTCCTGCTCTGCCTGATGACGTTGTGGTTCCCCCTCCTCAGCTCACCTCCCCAGTATTGGGCCTCCCAGTGGGGGAGCCACCTCTCGGGCCACCTCTTCTGTTAAGGTGGCTGAAGCACTCGGGCCGGCTGCCGGAAAGACTGAGCCGCCAGGTTGGGTGGTCCCAATCTTCCAGCAGGCCACCCGACTCGTACCACCTGGCCGTCCGGTTGGTCTGGGACTTTGGCAGACCTCCCGACTTGTTCTACCTAGCTGGCTGCCAGTCCTGGGACTCTGGCTGGCCCCCTGAACTCCTAAGCTTCCTGGGCCGGGGAGGTGGGGGGCTAATTCTATGTGTTACAGGTGTGGGTCCTGAGCAGGCCTTGTAGTTTTGCTCCCTCCATACCTGTTTCCCCCACCTCCCACCCTGGTTTGTTTTTTTGCGGTACCTTTCTTGGAAAGGGGGGGGGGGCTCCTTTAGTGTTACCTTGGGGTGTCTGGGTTCCACCCCTTAAAGGGGGGCTCTGTCACAGGACGGAGCACGGGTTCTACCGGGCTCAGCCTCTTAATTTATTTATGTATTTTTCCTGTATTTTCTCCAAGCCTTGTGGTGTCTTTTGTGTTTTCATTTATGAGGCGAGATGACATCCATCCAAATAGACTCGGTGCACGTGTTCTAAGGGACAATCTGTTTTATTCCATTCAGCACTTTTTAGTACAGTGACTGAAAGCTGGTATGTTAACTCACCCCAAAGTACCTGGGTCTGCCAACCAGCCCTTCTTTACTTCCACTTCTCATATTAATCCTATTAATCCAAATAATTCTTGCTGTTTAGATCAGTCTTCAATTCACAACCCCATAGAGATTGTGTCTGTCTCCCGTTACCCAAAACATTATAACCCAAGACACATACAACATAACTTGATAAAGATTAAAACCACTAATTTACCACAGTTAAATAAAATAATTAAATGCGGACTGCTGAATAGAAGATGTCTATCAGATAAAGCGACCTTAATTAATGATATGATCACGGATTACAATATAAATACACTCTGTCTTACAGAAACATGGCTACGCCCCGATGATTTTATTAGTATCAATGAGGCTACCCCCCCCCCAGCTATGGTAATATTCATATTCCTAGAAACACTGGCCGAGGTGGTGGTGTCAGGGTAATATATGAATCCACATTACCAATGAACCCTCAGCCTAAGCTGAACTCAAATTGTAACTCTTTTGAATGCTTAATTTTTAGCTTAGCACACCCATTCTGGAGGTCAGAACAGCCTATTTTATTTACCACAGTATATCGCCCTCCCAGTGCTTCTTTTGCTGAATTTATGTCTGAATTCTCTGAGTTAACAACCTTAGCTCTTAGTTCAGACAAGATTATCATAGCTGGTGATTTTAATATTCATATAGATGTTGATAATGATAGTCATAGTGTAGCATTTCTCTCTCCCTCTTAAATTCAACTGGTTTTTTTCAGTGTGTTAGTAAACCAACTCATCATCATAATCACACCCTTGACCTGGTCTTGGCCTACGGTGTAGAAATTGATGAGCTGCTTGTCATCCCTCAAAATCCTACACTGACCACTATTTGATAACATTCAAATTTGTGCTATCCGATTTCACAGCATCAAGCAGAAATATAGTTACCAGATACTTATCTGATAGAGCAGTGGTTCGCTTTAAAGAATTAATCCCTTCAGCACTTACTCCATTACCATGTCTCAATATAGCAGACAGCACTGACTACTTGAATCCATTAGAATTAGACCTTTTAGTTGGTAGTACTGCAGCCTCACTGCAGTCAACACTCGACTCCATAGCCCCTCTTAAAAAGAAAACTATTAAAAATAGGAGACTAGCTCCATAGTACAACTCCCACACCCATAAGTTAAAACCGAAAGTTAGATCCTATGAAAGGCTTTGGCGAGCAAATAAGACAGAAGAATCTTGTTCAGCCTGGAATGCCAGCCTTACTACCTATAAGAAATCTCTCCGTAGTGCTAGGCGACAGTACTGTTCATCCTTGATAGAAGAAAATAAAAACAACCACAGATTTCTCTTTAACACTGTGGCTCAGCTAACCAAGAGCCAAAATGCCTTAGATCCCTACATCCCTCCAACTCTTAGTGCTGATGACTTTTTGAATTTTTTTAATGATAAAATTGTCAGTATTAGGAATAGTATTCCAAAAAATAGCCCCCTAAAAATACCAAGCTTCTACCTAACAGTGCTGTGACCACAGGCTCAGAACTCCATTTTTCTAAATTTTCTCGTATTAATCATTCTGATCTAACCCTAATAGTGTCAGCCTCTAAATCCACTACCTGTCTTTTAGACCCAATCCCCGCTAGACTAGTGAAGGAATCACTATCTCTGATTAGTCCATCTCTTTTGAACATAATTAATATGTCCCTATTGACAGGACATGTACCGCAGTCATTTAAAGTGGCAGTACCGGAGTGGTGGCTCAGTTGGTAGAGCATCCGCCCCACACCTGGGAGGCAGGGGTTCAAATCCCTGCCGGGTCATGCCAAAGACCATATAAAAGCGGAACTTCCTGCCAGGTGTGCTGGCAGTGGAGTAGGTGTGTGCGTTGCTGGCTCCTGCTATATTTTTTTTCCTTACTTTTTAAACCCTATTTTGCTGTAAGCTGTTAATGTTTTGGACATTTAATACGCGCAGAATTTGTTTTGAGTTGTGAAATATGTCCAAAACAAGAAAGCAGACTGAAAAGGAGGCAGCAGGGAACAATACTAACACCAGCTTAGCTGAGGATGCTAATATCAGCCTTAACCCTGCACTTGTTGCCTTGCTAGAGCAACATAGAATGTCCATAGCTGCTGACTTCAAAGCTTCATTTGAGCTTATTAATGGTAAGCTGGACAAGATTCAAGCAGATGTGGCGAACCAGGAGCAACGCATTGGCGACCTTGAAAACAACGCGGAGGACGTCAGCCAGCGCCTAGCGGCGCTTGAAGTTACATGTGAGTCAATGCAGGAGGAGAACAAACTTTTGAAAAACAAACTTTCTGACCTGGAGGGAAGAAGCAGGAGGCTGAATATTCGTCTGGTGGGTCTGCCGGAGTCCTTTCATGTGGGTCCACGGCCATCTGAATTTTTTTCTCGGCTGTTGGTGGACGTCTTTGGCACACAAACTTTGCCATCTCCCCCAGAGCTGGATAGAGCCCACCGCAGCCTCATGTCCAAGCCGAGTCCGAATGGGAAGCCGCGCGCTGTCATTATTTGTTTCCACCGGTTACGGACCAAAGACTTGGTGATGAGAGAAGCGCGGAGACGCCGTGGGACTTTGGAATATCGTGGACATAAACTTCAGTTCTACGAGGATTATAACGCCGACGTTCAGAAGCAACGAGCCGAATATAAGGAGGTTATGTCCGAGTTGTACAAGAGAGGTTTTCGTCCTTCTCTTCTTTTCCCCGCCAGGCTCCGGATAACTCTTCCAGACGGCCAAAACCAGTGGTTGGCGTCCGTCTCAGAGGCCACCCGCTTCATGCAAACCAGGGAGAGAAACCAGCAATTTTCGCCTTGAACTGGACATTTCTGGGTTGACCAGCTGCCGCGCTGGACTGCTTGTTACTTCATTGAAGCTGCACTGACTGGACATTGATGCATTTTTAGATGTTCAAAAACAAGGTAAAATTGGCTCCCTATACGTTGTTGTTTACTTAATTCTTTTTAAATTTTATTTAATTTTATTTTTTTTTTAGGGTAAAACGTTCATATTATGCAGGATTGAAGCCAGTTGTATGGGAGCATTCTATTAGGATGAAAATAGAGCAGGAGATGGAGCGGTTGCTGTTTTTTTGCAACCGGCTGGAGTGTTGTTATAGGTTTGGTTGTTGGATTTTTTTATTTTTTTTTTTTTATTTTTTATTTTTTTTAATTTTTTTTTTGTTTTGTTTTGTTTTTTGTTATGGATTTATTTACACCCCCCTTACCCCCTCCTTTTTTTTTTTTTTTTTTACCCGTACCTCACTTTACTCTTCTTTGGGCTACACAACATAATATATAAATTTTACTCTTTGAATGAATAGTAATCTTACTTTGGTAAGCTGGAATGTGAAGGGGTTGAACCATCCAATTAAACGAAAGAGAGTCATGTCACGTCTAAAGCAATTTAAGCCTGGGGTACTGTTTTTGCAGGAAACCCATTTGCAGGATTCCGACCACTTGCGTTTGTCAAAATGTTGGTCAGGACAATTTTTTCATTCAAATTTTAAAGCTAAGGCCAGGGGCGCTGCTATTCTTATTGATCGAAATATCCCATTTATTCCCTCTAATGTTGTATTAGATAAAAATGAACGATTTGTCATAGTATCAGGTAAACTTGGCAATAAACATGTCACCTTGGCTAATCTGTATGCACCGAATTTTGATGATGTGCACTTTTTTCGCAACCTTTTTTCGCAACTTCTGGATTTAAATACTCATTCTCTAATTCTTGGGGGTGACTTTAATTTGTATATGGATCCGATCTTAGACCGCTCATCCTCAAAACCTGCTAGTCTTAATAAATCTGCAACTTATGTTAAGTCTTTTCTTGAGGAATGTAGCCTTACAGATCCTTGGCGTTTTTTACATCCTAACGGCAGGGACTATTCTTTTTTCTCTCACGTACACCATACTTATACCAGAATAGATTATTTTTTTGTTGACAATTTATTAATTAATAACCTTAGCTCTTGCAGTTATGATAGCATCTCGGTTTCTGATCATGCCCCTCTTGTACTTAAAATGATCCTCCATGGATGTGACTCCATGAGAAAGCATTGGAGATTGGATCCATTATTACTTACAGATGAAAAATTGGTTGCGAATATTTCTTCTAAAATTAATTTTTTTTTGAAAGAAAATAAAACTCCTGGTATGCCAAATAAAACGATATGGGAGGCCATGAAGGCATTTCTTAGGGGGGAATTTATTTCATTGGCAGCATTTAAAAGACGATCCTTAATACAGGAACAGAAGGCTATTTTAGATCAAATCCTGGACATTGACAGACAATATGCTCAATCTCCATCACCCGCTCTGTACAAGGAACGTATGATATTACAAACTAAACTTAATTTACTTTCTACTCGACAAATTGAAGGTTGTTTAATAAGGAACAAGAGTGAATTTTATGAACATGGCGAAAAAAACAGTAAACTTCTAGCTAATCAACTGCGTGGTATTAGAGCTAAGCAAATTATTACTGGAGTTAGGACAGATAAAGGAGAGGTGACATCAGACCAACAAGTGATTAATGATATTTTCAGGTCATTTTATTCCAAATTATATACCTCAGAATATACAACAAACTTAAAGGATTTGGAAATTTTTTTTGATTCTATTGATATTCCTTCGATTTCTTCAGAATCTCAGCAAATTTTAGAAGCTCCCATCACAAAAGAAGAAATTCAGCTGGCAATATCATCCATGCAATCAGGAAAATCTCCAGGACCTGATGGGTTTTCCGCTGATTTTTTCAAAAAATTCTCTGACGACCTCGCCCCTTTCCTTTGTCAAGTTTTTACAGAGTCGCTTGACTCTGGTACACTTCCTCCTTCATGCTATCAGGCCTGTATCACTGTGTTGCTTAAAAAAGATAAGGATCCTGTTGATTGTGCTTCTTACAGGCCTATTTCCTTGTTAAATACCGATGTTAAAATTTTGTCAAAGTTGTTAGCTTCTAGGTTGGAAAAGATTCTTCCTTTTATAATTTCACAGGACCAAACCGGTTTCATTAAAAATCACCATTCTTTTTTTAACTTGCGGCGGTTGTTTAATATTATTTATACTCCTCACCACAACATACCTGAATGTCTTATTAGTTTGGACGCTGAAAAGGCATTTGATAGGGTTGAGTGGGAGTATTTGTTTTTTACTTTGGAGAGGTTCGGTTTTGGTCCTTCCTTCTGTTCCTGGATTAAACTTCTCTATGCTAGTCCTTTAGCTTCAGTGTTAACTAATTCTCGCTATTCTGACTATTTTAGACTTTACCGTGGTACGAGGCAAGGCTGTCCTTTGAGCCCCTTGCTCTTTGCCTTGGCAGTTGAGCCGTTAGCTATTGCAATCCGCGGGAGCCGGGACTTTCTAGGCATTCGTAGGGGTGGCATTGAGCATAGGGTTTCACTCTATGCTGACAATCTTTTACTATTTCTCTCCAACCCACTTACTTCATTACCCGCTATACTCAACATTTTGGATAGTTTTAGTAGGTTTTCTGGTTATAAAATTAATCTTAATAAGAGTGAACTGTTTCTGATTAATGAAAAGATTCAAGTTCAGGATTTTGAAAATTTTCCTTTCAAGGTTGTTATTGATCATTTTAATTATCTTGGGATATGTGTCACTAAACAATTTAATTACTTGTTTAAAAATAATTTTCTCCCCTTACTTGACCAGTGCAAGTTAATACTTTCCAAATGGTCCCCATTATCCTTGTCTTTAATTGGCAGAATCAATTCTGTAAAAATGATGTTACTTCCAAAGTTTTTATATTTGTTTCAATGTCTCCCCATTTTTATTCCTAAATCCTTTTTTAAGTCTTTGGACTCTCTGATTACCTCATTTATTTGGAATGGTAAACATCCGAGATTGAGGAAAGTTTTTCTTCAAAGACCCAAATCAGTGGGTGGCATGGCTCTGCCTAACTTTCAATATTACTACAGGGCAGCAAATATCAGGTGCATGTTATATTGGAAACATTTTTATCTGGAACCCAAATCACCAATTTGGATCCTTATGGAGTCACATGTGGACAATCAAACCTCCCTACCGGCAATTTTAGGTTCACCACTTCCCCTTGCTTTGTCTACACTGGGTAATAATAAAGTAGTTCGTCAGTCTCTTAGAATTTGGTCTCAATTCAGGAAAACCTTCGGTCTTCAGTTTTTCTCCATTAGAAGTCCAATTGCCGCAAATCATTTATTTACCCCATCAACTATTGATAGCGCATTTCATATATGGCACAGAAAAGGTTTAAAATCTTTTGCGGATTTATATTTTGATGGTCAATTTGCAAGTTTTTCTCAACTTTCCACTAAATTCGACATCACTTCTACACATTTTTTCCGCTTCCTCCAGGTCAGACATTATGTGCAAACCATGACAAAACAATTCCCTCAAAAACCTTCTGATAATCCTCTAGATGATTTTTTATTAGTTAAACCAACTTCTAAGGGGGTAATGTCAGTTTTATATAATTTAATTTCAAATTTACAATCTTCTTCTCTGGCCGCTATTAAATTGAATTGGGAACAAGATCTTAATTTTACTTTTACTGATGAACTGTGGGACTCTATTCTTGGCCAGGTTCACACTGTATCAATGTGTGCTCGTCACGCTCTTATTCAATTTAAGATTGTACACCGGATGCACCTGTCCAAGGTTAAGTTAGCACGTATTTACTCGGATATAGACCCAACTTGTGAAAAGTGTGGTAGCGCTCCTGGCACTTTGCTTCACATGTATTGGTCCTGCCCTGCATTGATGAATTTTTGGCATTCTGTTTTTATCACTATGTCTGAAGTCCTGCAATATCAAATTAAACCTGATCCATTATGCGCCATTTTTGGTGTGGCTCCAGAACTTGTCTTGCCAAATTCCAAATTAAAAGTATTCAAATTTTCATTATTATTGGCCAGACGTGCTGTATTACTGAAGTGGAAAGACTCTTTGCCCCCTTCACATTTACAGTGGATAAAAGATATAATGTCCTGTTTGGATTTAGAAAAAATCAGATATATACAGTCTGTGGCTCTGAAAACAAATTCTATAAATTATGGCGCCCGTTTCTTGACTTCTTTGAAAGACCCACGATTATAGTTTCTGAGTAGCTCATATCCCCTTTACCCCACCCC
Source organism: Pholidichthys leucotaenia (assembly GCA_020510985.1). Taxonomy (NCBI): domain Eukaryota; kingdom Metazoa; phylum Chordata; class Actinopteri; order Cichliformes; family Pholidichthyidae; genus Pholidichthys; species Pholidichthys leucotaenia. The sequence goes on along the minus strand of CM035837.1, from coordinate 412,432,551 downwards.
CACTTCACACACACAATTTTTCTTTGTATTTTTTTTAATTATTGTTTATTTAAAGGTTTTTGTGCTTTGAAGCATTTACATTTGTTAGCTTTAAATTCTAGTTTTTCACTGTTTGGTTAAAACAAAAATGAAAATTTTTAATACTTTGTATTGTATTGATACTTCAATTAATAATAATAAAAAGACCTTTGAAAGAAAAGGAACTTCCTGCCGTCCAGCTTGGTGCTCAGCATAATGGAATGGAGGAGGGAAATCTGTGGCGGCGCCTTGCATGGCAGCGGCCCTTCTGATTCTACACGGGGGGGGGGGGTGATTAACACTGTAGATAGGATAAAACAAAATTTCGTTCTACTGTACATGATTGGTTGTATGGTTGAATGACAATAAAGGGTGATTTAATTAAACCTCTACTTAAAAAACCTTCGCTTGATTCTGGGATTTTGGCCAATTATATTCCGATATCTAACCTCCCCTACTTTTCCAAGATCCTCGAAAAAGTAGTCGCCAATCAACTATGCACCTTTTTAGAAAAAAATTCTATATTTGAGAAATTTCAGTCAGGTTTTAGGAAACACCACAGCACAGAGACAGCCTTAGTGAAAGTTACTGATGACATCCTTATGGCATTTGACAAAGGACTTGTCTCCATCCTTGTTTTATTGGACCTCAATGCTGCCTTTGATACCATTGACCACCATATTCTGCTAGAGAGACTTGAACAGCAAATTGGTTTGAATGGAACAACACTAAGATGGTTCCAGTCTTATCTATCAGATCGTTCCCAGTTTGTTCATGTCCATAACAAGTCCTCTACTCAGACCACAGTTAGCTATGGAGTTCCGCAGGGATCAGTACTTGGACCAGTATTGTTTACATTATACATGCTGCTTTTGGGAGACATTATGAGGAAGCATTCTACTCATTTTCATTATTATGCTGACGACACTCAGTTGTATTTATCCATCAATACAGATGATCCCAGCCAGTTGGGTTTACTCCAGGAGTGTCTTAGGGATATCAAAACCTGGATGAACTACAACTTTCAATTGCTGAATACAGATAAAACTGAAGTCATTGTTCTTGGCCCCAAACATGCTAGAAGTACTCTTTTTAGCAAGATAACAACACTAGATGGCATTGCACTGGCTTCTATGTCTTCTGTTAGGAATCTTGGAGTTGTCTTTGACTAAGATGTGTCTTTCAACTCTCATATACAGCAAAACATTAAGACCGCCTTCTTCCATCTGTGTAATATTTCTAAAATTAGGTCCATCCTGTCTCATAAAGATGCAGAGAAACTTGTCCACGCCTTTATCACTTCTAGACTTGACTATTGTAACTCACTTTTATCAGGTTGCCCAAATAAGTCCATAAAGTTTCTCCAACTCATTCAGAATGCAGCTGCACGTATCCTTATGAGAACAGGGAGAAGAGATCACATTACTCCAGTTTTAGCTTCTTTACATTGGCTCCCAATAAAATATAGAATTGAATTCAAGATATTGCTCTTAACCTACAAAGCTCTTAATGGTATGGCTCCTTCTTACCTGCAAGAACTCTTAGTTCCCTATCATCCAACTAGAGCTCTGCGCTCCCAAAAATCCAAACTACTAGTGGTCCCCAAGGTATCTAGAAGTAGACTGGGAGGTAGAGCTTTCAGCTATCAAGCTCCCTTCCTGTGGAACCGTCTTCCCAGTTCAGTTCGGGAGGCAGACACTCTCTCTTTATTCAAGTGCAAGTTGAAATCTTTTCTCTTTGATAAGGCCTTTATTTAAAAATGCCGCCCCTGCCAGGCCTTCGCTTGCATGTGCAGCCTGGCCAGGCTTGGTACTGGACTGTTTGGCTTTGAATGTTGTATTTATATGTTTGTTTTGAATGTAGCTATTCAACCCAGCCGGTCGGGGCGGATGGCCATCCTCTATGAGCTATGGTTCCGCCCAAGGTTTCTGCCCGTTAAAGGGAAGTTTTTCTTCGCCTGTGTTGCCGCAGTGCTTGCTCCTAGGGGTCTTTGCTGGGTTCTATAAACTAAGAGTGTGGCCTAAACCCACTCTTTTCTGTAAAGTGCCTTGAGACTACCTATGTTGTGATTTGGCGCTACATAAATAAAATTGAACTGAATTGAATTGGTTTTGATTCCTGATGATTCATCGTCCTATTTATGTTATTATGTTGTCTATTCATGTATTTTGAGACTGTTTTGCCTTCCTCTGTGACAGGGCCATTATTTCTACTGCTCTCAGGCACACCTTCCTCTCACAGCCTGTTTCCCCAGGTTACCTCAGCTGTGAAGAGATTTTAGAATTGGGTCTCTGCCTGCTCCTGGCCACACCTGCTGCTCATTATTCCCCATTCACCTCCCTGTATTTAAGCCTTGCACTCTCACTGTGTTTTGTGGCTAAATTGCATTGTCTTTAATTATTTCCTCTCTACAGATTGGCAGTCTCTGAAGTATTTTCTTCTCCAGAGCGCGTCTTGCTCTGAGGCACCTGTGTAAGTTATTCTTGTTTACATTTTTGTATTGTGGGCACCTTTTGACATTTACATTGCTTTTGTTAATAAATGTCTTTTGCACAACCCTGCGCTTGGATCTGTCCTTCCGCTCCAGAGGATTGCACATGACATGAAATTAATAATTAAAAGTAGAAAACCTGTTAAGTTTCAGATACAATATATTGTATATAACTGTCATTTATCAAACGTTTGTTGTACTGTTATCCACAGGGTTTTTATTATGAAAACGAGCAGAAGGTAGGGGAGCGGATATGTTCTTCTTAGTGGGTTCTCCTGTAATGGGGTGTTGGTAATAAAGGTGCCAGCTGGCATACCGAGTGTGTTGTTTTTATCGTCTTTCAATGGTAGCAGAGGATGGTTACCAACTATAGAGTCCCGCTGAGGTTTGATGAGGGGAAGCCCTATGAAAGTTGGAAAAATGAAGTCACGATTTGGACCAGAGTCACGGAGCTGGAGCAAAAGAAGCAAGCGCTCGCTGTGGCTTTGCCACTATCGGGAAGAGCGTGGGAAGTGGCGAAGGAGATACCAATAGATGTGTTTTGACCCGAGTGCCGATCTCGTCCACATTCGGGCCACGCATCATCTCTGCCGGCTTTGATAGCAGTGGATTACATTCTGGCTCCCCGGGCTCTTATTGTGACAGTGCTCGGTGGGGCTTCCTGCTGTCAAAGCCGATCAGCTGTTCTGCATCACTGCTCGTTAGCTGCCGTCTTTATTAGCGGGCGCTGACAGCAGGTTGATGCAGCAGTATCGTCAAACATCGTGTGAGATTCCTGGTGTGATATCTTCATTCACGTCAAGGTTCGTGCTTATGTTCTTGTCCATGTTCTCAGTTAAGATCGTAAGTGGCTGGGTGAGCCTTACGATCCCATGCATCCTGTATTGAGTGTTTTTGCCGACAGCGGCTCATAGTTTTGTGTTCATGTCTTGTGTTCGTGTTAATTAAACATCAATGCAAAACTCACTGGCGACTTTTGGCGTCTTATGGTGGCCCGCGAGGGTCACCGCGTGACAAGATGACCTGAATGGAGACACTGGTATGGACACTTTGCTTTTGAATCTCGATAACTTATTCTTGAAAAAAGAAAAAGACCGGGTTTATGAGGCCTACTCCAATTTTGACCGGATAAAGAAAGACAGCGGTGTGTCTTTGACAGACTATATACAGTGGGGCAAAAAAGTATTTAGTCAGCCACCAATTGTGCAAGTTCTCCCACTTAAAAGATGAGAGAGGTCTCCAATTTTCATCATAGGTATACCTCAACTATGAGAGACAAAATGAGAAAAAAAAATCCAGAAAATCACATTGAAGGATTTTTAATGAATTAATTGGTAAATTCCTCGGTAAAATAAGTATTTGGTCAATAACAAAAGTTCATCTCAGTACTTTGTTATATACTCTTTGTTGGCAATGACAGAGGTCAAACGTTTTCTGTAAGTTTTCACAAGGTTTTCACACACTGTTGCTGGTATTTTGGCCCATTCCTCCATGCAGATCTCCTCTAGAGCAATGATGTTTTGGGGCTGTCGCTGGGCAACACGGACTTTCAACTCCCTCCAAAGATTTTCTATGGGGTTGAGATCTGGAGACTGGCTAGGCCACTCCAGGACCTTGAAATGCTTCTTACAAAGCCACTCCTTCATTGCCAGGGCGGTGTGTTTGGGATCATTGTCATGCTGAAAGACCCAGCCACGTTTCATCTTCGATGCCCTTGCTGATGGAAGGAGGTTTTCACTCAAAATCTCACGATACATGGCCCCATTCATTCTTTCCTTCACATGGATCAGTCGTCCTGGTCCCTTTGCAGAAAAACAGCCCCAAAGCATGATGTTTCCACCCCCATGCTTCACAGTAGGTATGGTGTTCTTTTTCCTCCAAACACGACAAGTTGAGTTTTTACCAAAAAGTTCTATTTTGGTTTCATCTGACCATATGACATTCTCCCAATCCTCTTCTGGATCATCCAAATGCTCTCTAGCAAACTTCAGACGGGCCTGGACGTGTACTGGTTTAAGCAGGGGGACACGTCTTGCACTGCAGGATTTGAGTCCCTGGCGGCGTAGTGTGTTACTGATGGTAGCCTTTGTTACTTTGGTCCCAGCTCTCTGCAGGTCATTCACTAGGTCCCCCTGTGTGGTTCTGGGATTTTTGCTCACCATTCTTGTGATCATTTTGACCCTACAGGGTGAGATCTTGTGTGGAGCCCCAGATCGAGGGAGATTATCAGTGGTCTTGTATGTCTTACATTTTCTAATAATTGCTCCCACAGTTGATTTCTTCACACCAAGCTGCTTACCTATTGCAGATTCAGTCTTCCCAGCCTGGTGCAGGTCTACAATTTTGTTTCTGGTGTCCTTTGACAGCTCTTTGGTCTTGGCCATAGTGGAGTTTGGAGTCTGACTGTTTGAGGTTGTGGACAGGTGTCTTTTATACTGATAACGAGTTCAAACAGGTGCCATTAATACAGGTAACGAGTGGAGGACAGAGGAACCTCTTAAAGAAGAAGTTACATGTCTGTGAGAGCCAGAAATCTTGCTTGTTTGTAGGTGACCAAATACTTATTTTACCGAGGAATTTACCAATTAATTCATTAAAAATCCTTCAATGTGATTTTCTGGATTTTTTTTTCCTCATTTTGTCTCTCATAGTTGAGGTATACCTATGATGAAAATTGGAGACCTCTCTTCTTTTAAGTGGGAGAACTTGCACAATTGGTGGCTGACTAAATACTTTTTCGCCCCACTGTAATAGACTTTGAGCAGCGCTACTTCCGCATGTGTAAATATAAGATGGAGCTTCCCGATGCTGTGTTAGCATTTAAGCTCTTAGACACTGCATGCCTGGATGTTAAAGATCGGCAGCTCGCCTTGACTGCATGTACAGACTTGACTTTTGCCTCGATGAAATCAGCACTCAAGCGAATATTTGGTGAAAATTCATCTGCTTCAACCACGGGCATTAATCAGGAAACGGCCTATATCACAGAACAAAAAGGGCAAACAAGAAAGTCATCTTCCTGGAATAGTAAACAAAAAACACCACAAGCAGGCACCAACCCTCTGGACAGGTATGGCTGGAGATCAAGATGTGCCATCTGCCAAAGCACATTTCACTGGGCCAAAGACTGTCCACATAGAAGTGAACAAGTCAAACTTATAGCAGCGGGTGAAGTAGATAACACAGAGGAGTGTAACTTTACCCTGTTTACTAAAGAGTCACCCAATGAAGCAGAAATCTTTGTGACTGAATGTTTTGATTCTGCAATAATCGACACCGCATGCACTCGGACTGTGTGTAGACAAGAATGGCTTGATAATTACATGACAAGGCTGAGTCTGAGTCAGATAAATAATCTGAGAAAAATGGAGACGCAGAGTAACAGACCATTTAAATTTGGTGATGGAAAAGTGATTCATTCCACAAAAAGGTTGAAAATACCTGCAAAGATTGGACAGACAAGATGTAATATTGAAACTGAGGTTGTTCCTGTAAAAATCCCACTTCTTCTGAGCAAAACATCCTTGAAAAGAGCAGGAATGTTGGACATGGAAAATGACAGTGCAGTTATGTTTTGGCGACCAGTAAAACTTGACTTTACCGGCTCTGGTCATTACTGTGTGAACATTATGGACAGAAAAAACACACAGAGTGATGATCAGATTTTGACAGCTGATGATGATGTCACAAAATGTGAAAATGGAGATGAGAATCAAGAGCAATGTGATGAGGAGATCCTGACAATCACAGACAGTTTGAATGTGGCTGAAAAACACAAAATCCCGGTGAAGCTTCACAAACAGTTTGGCCATGCTTCTGCTGACAAATTGCAGAAGCTGCTCGATAGCTCTGGAAATAAAAACACAGATTGCAACATGATCCTGCAAAAAATCATCAGTGAATGTGACATTTGCCAAAGGTACGGAAGACCAAACCAAGGCCTGCAGTTGGATTGCCACTAGCATCTCAGTATAATGAAACTGTGGCAGTTGATCTACATGAACTGAAGCCAGGCCTGTGGTATCTTCACATTATTGATCAATTCACAAGATTCAGTGCAGGCAGCATTCTCACTACAAAAAAGGCCTCAGAAATAGTGAAGCACTTCATTCATGTGTGAGTAAGTATACATGGACCACCACAGAAATTTAGTGACAATGGAGGATAGTTCAATTATGATGAAGTGAGAGATATGGCAGAGAGTTTCAACATAGAAGTTAAGACAACAGCTGCCTACAGCCCGCGGAGCAATGGACTTCTAGAGAGACATAATCAAACACTTACAGAGATCATAATGAAAATAAAAGCAGGTAACTGCTGTGACTGGAACACTGTGCTATGCTGGGCACTTGTGGTGAAAAACACTATGCACAATATAAGATAAGATAAGCCTTTATTAGTCCCACAACGGGGAAATTCCAGGATTGCAACAGCACAGGGATAGCAACACTCAGAGCAACAATCAGAAGGCAAGAAAAAACAAGCAAGCAAGAGCAGCTAATATACATATGTACATATTACTATAAAATATATATATACACACACACACACACACACAGACACACAGTGCTAACCTGCCCTCTGTGTTAAATGATAAACTTCCAGCCTTAGAGGGCACTACAAAGAGTGAATGGGTTGCAAAACACATCTCTACTTTGCACGCTGCAAGAAGAGCTTTCACAGAAGCAGAATGTTGTGAAAGAATACGCAGAGCACTACGTAAACAGATCCGTCACGCAGATGAAACATATGAAGTGGGTGATAAAGTCTACTATAAAAGAATGGACTGTCCAGAGTGGAAAGGGCCAGCAGTTGTTATTGGCCAGGATGGTGCAGTGGTGTTTGTTCGACACGGAGGAACCTGCATAAGAGTGCATCATCTCAGACTGAGAAAAGTCCTAAAAGTGGTGAACATCAGACAACAAATGGAAATTCAGAAAACACAGACATTGGTGAAAAACAAAGAATGACAGGAACTGCTGAAAACATGGAGAACACAGAAAACGAAATGGAGGTTCAAGAAAACATGCTTCAGCCCCATCGCACCGAAGAAGCTACTGGAGTTCAGAGTGAGACTTCACTTTCCACGAATGGTGACAGAAAGACTCATGAAACACAACCAGAAATGCCTACTAGAGAAACAAACATGGTTGAAACAGCTGGTGTTTGTTTGAAAACAGGGCAGGTCCTGAAATACATAGACAAAGACAATGGGGTTAAACACACAGCCAAAGTTTTGGGGCGTGCAGGCAAAGCAACAGGGAAATATAAAAACTGGTCTAACTTGCTTTTTATGGAGCCTGATTGTCTAATGTAGATGGTAACACAAAATCGGTTGATCTAACACAGGTACAGAGTCTTGAGATAGAACCCGCTGTCACTGATTTTAACACTAATGAAGATGTGTTCGTGGCTAATGATTTAGCGTTTGATAAAGCCAAACAAGAAGAAATAAAATGCTGGAGAGATAACAATGTGTTTGTAGAAGTGAAGAATGAGGGACAAAAGTGTATCTCAACAAGGTGGGTGTGTACCCTCAAAGAAACCGTCTCAAGGTTAGTGCCAAAAGCTTGTCTGGTGGCAAGAGGTTTTGAGGAGATAGAGATGGTTGAGCTGCAAAAGGACTCACCCACCTGTGCTTCAGAGTCCTTACGACTACTAACAGCAGTTATTTGTCAAAAACAATGGTCACTTCATTCTATGGACATAAAATCAGCATTTCTTCAGGGAATGGAGACGTGACATTTACATTAGACCAGCTCCTGAAGCCAACTGTAATGGAATATTATGGAAGCTCAAAAAGTGTGTATATGGCTTTGCAGATGCATCATTGTACTGGTACAACAGGGCGAAAGAGATAGTGCTGGAAGCAGGTGGACAAATGTCAAAGGTCGATCCGGCTGTTTTCTATTGGTTAGACCAAGACTGCACCGTGTCTGGGGTACTCGCCTGTCATGTAGAAGATTTCATATGGGGAGGCACACAAAAATTCCCCACAACAGTCATACCTCACCTGAAATCTATTTTTCAGGTTGGGCGTGAGGCACACAAACACTTTTCTTACGTGGGAGTAGACTTTGTGACTCTCGATGGAAAGGTACAAATACACCAGTAGAAATACATTCAGCACATGCAGCCCATACACATTGACCCATCGCGAGCAGTACAGCAAGATTTGCCTCTCTGTGAGGAGGAAAAAGATCAACTCATATCAAAGATTGGTCAAATTCTTTGGGTTGCCAGGCAGAGTAGACCAGATATGATGTTTGATGCTAGTAACCTAGCATCAACACTGAAAGATGCAACTGTACACACGATCCATGAAGCAAACAGAATAGTGTGCAAGCTAAAGTCAAAGAAGGTTGTGTTAAACTTTTCACATTTGGGACAAGACAGTGCACTAAAAATAACTATTTAGTGATGCCTCATTTGGAAAACTGTCTGATGGAGGCACTCAAGGAGGATATTTCATTGTTCTCATGGGAGAAAAAGGAAAGTTTTCACCTCTTTCTTGGCAATCAAAGAGAGTAAAAAGGGTAGTGAGAAGTACGCTAGCTGGTGAAACCCTGGCTATGTCTGAGGGAGTTGACAATGCACTTTTTCTAGCTACAGTTTTCTGAGTTGACCGCAGGAGACACAAAACATGCCCCTCCAATAATCTCTGTAACAGACAACCATTCGCTAACTGATGCACTAAAATCCACAAAGTCAGTTTCTGAGAAAAGACTTTGTTTGGAGATTAGTAGCATCAAAGAGCTTATTCAGATGCAGAAAGTTGAACAAACACTGGAGCAGAGCACAAAAGAACAACTCACAGACTGCCTCACAAAAAGGGGTGCATCGGCTCACCAGTTGCTCAAGGCGCTGAGTGAAGGGCAATGGACTGTTAGTTAACAGGGGGTCAAAGTATTACTAAAAAATGAAAACTTGAGAACATGCAGTTCTATTCATATTTAAGCTTTGTTTCACAGTTATGTTCTGTCTTCAAGCTCAGGGTTTATATGAGCACGTGTATAAGTTTATGTTGTTGGACCTATTGGGTTTGAATATGACTGATAAAAAAAAGAGGGAGATTGTTAAGTTTCAGATACAATATATTGTATATAACTGTCATTTATCAAACGTTTGTTGTACTGTTACCCGCAGGGCTTTTTATTATGAAAGCGAGCAGAAGGTAGGGGAGCGGATATGTTCTTCTTAGTGGGTTCTCCTGTAACGGGGGTGTTGGTAATAAAGGTGCCAGCTGGCATACTGAGTGTGTTGTTTTTATCGTCTTTCAAACCAAAAATTTCTAGTTGAGTTAAGGGTACAAAGAGTACCCACTTAAAAACTTGAGTAATGACTTCAGTCTTGAAGATTTGATGTTTTTCTCCAAAATCAATAACAATTTTCTTATAGTTTTCTACTTTTCTCTGTAAATTTATCTAAATTCGAAACCGTTTTTCCTCAAATTTGTAATTTCCTCTTGTAAAATTGACTTTTCTTGTACATTTAAGACTTTATTATAAGTTTGTGGATTATTTTATGGCTAATTTTTGTCTATTTTTTAAAAATAAAATTATTGTTTTTTAATAAATTTGGAACGGACTGTGGTAAATTTTTTACTTTTTCCTTATAACAATTTAAATTTTTGACCATAATTTTGCAGAGCCAGAACAGATCAATAATTTATCTCAGAGTTCAAAGAAAAAAAATTAATAAAATTGTTTTAAAATAAACTAACTTAAATGACTAAAGATGCATTTAGATTCTATTATAATATTTCTATATATTTATAGTTTTGTTTTTTTGTTTTTTTTTTTAGAAATCTCCTCACTGCCCAGACAGCAGGAAAAACCTCCCTTATTTTGAAATTCAAATGTTGGCATATTTAGTTTGTTTGGAGGCTGCTGACAGATTGAAGTCATTGACTTAGTGAATTTTGGTCATCTTAACTTGCCAGGGACAGAATAATGAACATAAATTAGTAATTAACATTAACTAAGGTAAAGGTAAAAACAGCTCCTTTTCATTCTTGTCTAAAATAAGAAAAACAAAAAAACCAATAATTAAAAAGAAGACAAGATGAACCAACTCAAGCTCTTAACTACATCTGTTAGCTAAGCGACTCTTCCATTTTTGCTCCCTTTACCAGCGGGTTAAAACCACGATAAATGCCTTCACTGCTTACATACCTCTTCTGCTTTTTTTCCACGTTTAAAGTACTTTAATAAGCTCATGCCTGTCTCGGACAGTGATGCTAGTAGCAAGACACTGCCTGGCAACTGAAGCGGTCACGCGGGCACATTGCTTCTGAACTCCGTGCGGATGACAGTCACACGCGTTGTTTGTGTGCACGCTTGCGGACCATCATTCCTTCATTTTTTTTTTCTTAAATTTATATTTACTCATAGAGTGGTGGGAAATTTTCAAGCGTGGCGAGCTGCCACTAGGAAATGTTACCAAAGGAAATTCTGAAAAAGAAGTACTTCCCGCCCTCTGGCTTGGTGCTCAGCATAATAGATTAGGAAGGGGGGAGAGAAAGATTTTAATCCACAGGCAACAGATTGAAATTAGTATTGCAATACTACACAGAGTGAAACCCCTTCTGACATTCTCTATACTTCTCCATCAACACTCTTAGAGCAAACACTGCATCTGTAGTACTCTTTCTTGGCATGAAACCATACTGCTGCTCACTGATTGTCACCTCTGCTCTTAACCTGGCTTCAACAACTCTTTCCCATATCTTCATAGAGTGGCTGATCAACTTTATGCCTCTGTAGTTACTACAGCTCTGAGCAACACCTTGAAAATTGGTACCAAAACACTTCTCCACTCCTCAGACATCCTCTCACTCTCCAAAATTGTGTTAAACAATCTGGTTAAAAAGTCCACTGCCATCTCTCCTAAACATCTCCATACCTCCACAGGTGTCATCTGGACTAAGCACCTTTCCATTCGTCATCCTCTTCAAAGCTGCCCTCACTTCCACCTTGCTGATCCTCGGGACTTCCTTGTTCACTATCTTTCCTTCATCCATCCTCCCCTTTCTCTCATTTTCTCTATTCATTAGCTCTTCAAAGTACTCCTTCCACCTTCTCAGCAAACTCTCGTCATTTGTTAGTACATTACCATTTCTGTCCTTAATCAGCCTAACCTGTTGTACATCCTTTCCAACTCGATCTCTCTGTCTAGCCAATCGATACAAGTCCTTTTCCCCTTTCTTAGTGTCCAGCCTCTCATACAACTCACTATACGCCCTTTCCTTTGCCACTTCTCTCTTTGCCATGCGCCTAGATTCCAAATACTCCTATTTTCTTCATCTCCCTGACTATCCCACTTTTTCTTTGCCAACCTCTTCCTTTGAATACTTTCCTGTACCTCCTCATTCCACCACCAAGTGTCCTTGTCTTCCTTCCTCTGTCCACTGGATACTCCACATACCTTCCTACCCATTTTCCTCAATACTTTTGCTGTACTTTCCCAGTCATCTGGTAATTCTTCCCTACCACCCAGAGCCTGTATCAACTCCTTCCTGAACTCTGTGTGACCTTCTTCCTTCTGTAACGTCCCCCACTTAATCTTTGGCTCTGCCTTCACTGTTTTCCTCTTCTTGCTTTGCAAAGTCATCCTACAGACTACCATCCGATGCTGCTACATTCTCCCCTGCCGCCACCTTGTAGTCTCCTATCTCTTTCAGATTTCTCCTTCTGCATAAAATGTAGTCCACCTGTGTGCACCTTCCTCCATTCAGATTGACTTTATTTGTTGTCCCATAAGGGCAATTCAGTTTGCAGCAACAACAAGGAACACAACCATACAAACATACAGTACATACAAACATACATCTTCTACCACTTTTCCGGAGGTCCAGGTCGCAGACGCAGCAGTTCAAGCAGAGAAGCCCAGACTTCCCTCTCCCCAGCCACCTGCTCCAGCTCTTCAGAGAGGATACCAAGGCGTTCCCAGACCAGCTGGGAGACATAGTCTCTCCACCGATTCCTGGGGCTGCCCCGGGGTCTCCTCCCAGTGGGACGTGCCCGAAACACCTCAAGTGGGAGGCGTCCAGGAGGCATCCTAATCAGATGCCCATAACACTTAAACTGACTCCTTTCAATGTGGAGGAGCAGTGGTTCTACTCTGAGCCTCTCCCGGATGACTGAGCTCCTCACCCTATGTCTGAGGGTGAGTCCAGCAATCCTACAGAGAAAGCTCATTTCAGCCGCTTGTATCCGCGATCTCGTTCTTTTGGTCATTACCCAAAGCTCGTGACCACAGGTGAGAGTAGGAACGTAGATTGACTGGTAAATCGACAGCTTTGCCTTAGAACTCAGCTCCCTCTTCACCACAACAGACCGGTACAACATCCGCATCACTGCAGGTGCTGCTCCAATCCGTCTGTCAATCTCTCACTCCATTCTCCCCTCACTCGTGAATAAGACCCCAAGATACTTGAACTCCTCCACTTGGGGCAGGAGCCTGTCCCCAACCTGGAGAGGACAATCCACCTTTTTTCCGGCTGAGGACCATGGTCTCGGACTTGGAGGTGCTGATTCTCATCCCAGCCGCTTCACACTCAGCTGCAAACCGTCCCAGCAAGAACTGTAGGTCATTGCTGGATGAAGCCAACAGGACAACATCATCTGCAAACAACAGAGATGAGATCCTGTGGTCACCAAGCATGACACCCTCCATTCCCTGGCTGCGCCTAGAAAGCCTGTCCATAAAAATTATGAACAGGATCAGTGACAAAGGGCAGCCCTGGCGGAGTCCAACTCTCACTGGGAATGAGTCTGACCGAGTGTTGGCAATATGAACCAAACTCTCACAACGGTCATACAGAGACTGAATAGCGCGTAACAACAAGCCCCATACCCCATACTCCCGAAGCACCCCCCACAAAAAACCACGAGGGACGCGGTCGAATGCCTTCTCCAAGTCCACAAAACACATGTAAACTGGTTGGGCAAACTCCCACGAACCCTCAAGAATTCTCAAGAGGGTAAAGAGCTGGTCCGATGTGCCACGGCCAGGACGAAAACCACATTGCTCCTCCTGAATTCGAGGTTCGACCAATGGCCGGACTCTCCTCTCCAGTACCTTGGCATAGACCTTCCCAGGAAGGCTGAGGAGTGTGATCCTTCTAAAGTTGGAGCACACCCTCCGGTCCCTTTTTTGAAAAGAGGAACCACCACCCCGGTTTGCCATGCCAAAGGCACTGCCCCCGACCTCCACGCAATGTTGCAGAGGCTTGTCAACCATGACAGCCCTACAACATCCAGGGCCTTTAGGTACTCTGTATGTATGAGATGCCATACATACAGTGGTGTGAAAAAGTGTTTGCCCTCTTCCTGATTTCTCATTTTTTTGTATGTTTGTCACACTTAAATGTTTCAGATCTTCAAACAAATTTAAATATTAGACAAAGATAATACAAGTAAACACAAACTGCAGTTTTTAAATGAAGGTGTTTATTATTAAGGGGGAAAAAAAATCTAAATCTAAATGGTCCTGTGTGAAAAAGTGCCCCCTAAACCTCATAAATGGTTGGGCTACCCTTAGCAGCAACAACTGCAATCAAGCGTTTGCGATAACTGGCAATGAATCTTTTACAGTGCTGTGGAGGAATTCTGGCCCACTCATCTTTGCAGAATTGTTGTAATTCATCCACATTAGAGGGTTTTCGAGCATGAACCGCCTTTTTAAAGTCATGCTACAGCATCTCAATCGAATTCAGGTCAGGACTTTGACTAGCCCACTCCAAAGTCTACATTTTGTTTTTCTTAGGCCATTCAGAGGTGGACTTACTGGTGTGTTTTGGGTCATTGTCCTGCTGCAGAACCCAAGTGCACTTCAGCTTGAGGTCACAAACAGATGGCCGGACATTTTTCTTCAGGATTTATTGGTAAACAGCAGAATTCATGTTCCATTTACCACAGCAAGTCTTCCAGGTCCTGAAGCAGCAAAACAGCCCCAGACCATCACACTACCACCACCATATTTTACTGTTGATATAATGCTCCTTTTCTGAAATGCTGTTACTTTTACCCTGGATGTAATAGGACACACACCTTTCAAAAAGTTCAACTTTTATCTCTTCAGTCCACAGAGTATTTTCCCAAAAGTCTTGGAGATCATCAAGATGTTTTCTGGCAAAACTGAAACAAGCCTTTATGTTCTTTTTGTTGAGCAGTGGTTTTCATCTTGGAACTCTGCCATGCAGGCCATTTTTGCTCAGTCTCTTTCTTATTTCATTGCTCAGGAAATGTAGCATTTCGTAACTGTGCACATGATAATAAAGCCTTTGAATCTTGAATCTTATGGTGGAGTCATGAACACTGACCTTAAGTGAGGCCTGCAGTTCTTTGGATGTTGTTGTGAGGTCTTTTGTGACCTCTTCGATGAGTCGTTGCTGCGCTCTTGGGGTAATTTTGGTCGGCCGGCCACTCCTGGGAAGGTTCACCACTGTTCCATGTTTTTGCCATTTGTGGATAATGACTCTTACTGTGGCTCGCTGGAGTCCCAAAGCTTTAGATATGGTTTTATAACCTTTTTCCAGACTGATCGATCTCAATTACTTTGTTTCTCATTTGTTCCTGAATTTCTTTGGATCACAGCATGATGTCTAGCTTTTGAGGATCTTTTGGTCTACTTCACTTTGTCAGGCAGGTCCTATTTAAGGGATTTCTTGATTGAGAACAGGTGTGGCAGTAGTCAGGCCTGGGCGTGGCTAGAGAAATTGAACTGAGCTTCCCAAAGATGTGATAAACCACAGTTAATTTGTTTTAATGAGGGGGGGAGGCAATCATTTTTTCACACAGGGCCATGTAGGTTTGGATTTTTTTTTTTTACCCTTCATAATAAACACCATTTAAAAACTGCATTTTGTGTTTACTTGTGTTATCTTTGTCTAATATTTAAATTTGTTTGATGATCCGAAACATTTAAGTGTGGCAAACATACAAAGAAATGAGAAATCAGGTGTTTTATGAAAATATTTAGACAGGTTCGTGAGAAGTCGGCACATAGAAAAGAATGTACACTGAGACAAAGTATTCACACTGAGACACGGCTGCTAGAATAAAACTGTATCTCTTTATTCCCCACAGACCATATCTCCATACACAAAAGAGAAATCATTGTATGTCACACATTTCCTTCACACACAAGGATCAATGCATTTCATGTCATTTCACAAGCTCTTACCGTTTGATACAGGTGACCGGGAGCCCACAGCCAGGAAGAGCGTGATTTCTCTTAGCCGGACGTTCTGCGCAAAAAAACTCACGGCAGACTCAACGTATTGAGGGAAAACCCCTGTTTTTAAAGGAAGGCTAGGTACAGAACAGAGTGGCCATCTCTGCTCCGAGCAAGCCCCCCCCCCTCATCATAGAATTGCGTGGGGAGCAGGAAGGGCCAGTTTTCTGCTCCCAGGCAATTCAACTCTGCCTGGTTCCCAAAACATACAGGAACACCTGCTACATTTCTCCCAATACACACATATGTGAGAAGGAATAAAGGCCAAGCCTTTGTTTCATAAGCATGCAACAGTGATTTAAGGAGTGAGAGACTTGCTGTGCTAAGGAAAACTTGCTGTGTCTAAGAACAGGTCATACTGTCCAGGTCATGGTGTGCCTTAAGATAAAGAGAACTGGATTCATGGGAAGAGAACTGGATTGTTAAAACATATTAAATCCCTGTGCTGTTGCAATCCTGGAATTTCCCCATTGTGGGACTAATAAAGGCTTATCTTATCTTATCTTATCTTATCTTAAAAACAACTGAGAAACAAATCAGGGCACACATTAAAAACACATTTATATTACATTCCACCCTTTGACCTTATTTGTGATCAGTTGTTAAGTTGGTGAAGATAATTGCTTTCTTCCCCAACTAAGTGCCTTCTTCCCCAACTGAAAAACAAATCAGGGCACACATTAAAAATATTTATATCACATTTTCCACCCTTTGACCTTATTTGTTCTATCAGTTGGTGAAGAACATTGGGTAATTACTTTCTTCTTGGGGAATACTTTCATCCTCGTAAGGTATTCCAATATCATTGTGGTGATTTAATTCCACCCAATTAATGTCCCAAATGCATGTTACAACATGCCATAATAACTCATTTCTTGTGGTAAAATGTCTAGTGTACCAATTCCATTCACTACTCGGACCTACAGCATAGCTATAACATATCCAGTGACCAGGAGGTTCAGCACTCACCTCTACTTTGCAAGATGTGGTACCATATCCTCCATCTCGAAAGATAACTTTTATTTTCATTTTGCCAGAGAATTATATATTCTTCTACTTAAAACCTGTTTTACTCTTCTAATATAGCAGAAAGCACTGAAATTGCATAGTGTTAAGACACATAGAACAGCAACTAATATAGCTAGGGGAGGCACCAGTGTTGTGCGAGCAGTGACTGACATGCCTGAGAATATATCCCACCAGTGATGAGCAGAAGCTTGCTCTATCTGATGAGCTGCATGCAATACCTTTCCTTGGGCCACCACAGTGGATATCACTGCAGCACGCACATTAGACATATGATCACCAATGAGCTGTTGTATCTCCGTGGATCCATTCAGTGCGCCTCTGAATCGATCCAGGGACACCTGCCATGGAACTTCCAGCACCCGCCATTGCAGGGCGGTCAGGTGGGCCTCACTAGAGAAGTTGGTAAGACGATATGTCCGATTATGCCATTGCCACATGTGAACACCATGCAGACACCCAGTGAAAGGTACCCTAGGCAACATTGGATGGGAGTTTAAAGTGGCTACACATAGAGTATGGGGCCCTATTTGCCACATCATGTCACAAGGTTTTTCTATTCTCCATTCACATAGTGCCTCTGTCATGGTTAAGCATGGTTCAGTATATATTGCTCGACTTAGGCATGCATATCCTTGGTCAGTCAAATCACATTCTGATAAATCATAGGTGTTATTCTGCCCTGGAGCAAACCATTTCCCCTTTAATTGAATAAACCAAAATGCTGTAGCGGTAATTACTGGTAACACATGATATTTGCACACATCAACAGCTTCTGTAACATTTAATTGAGTCCATTGCCCGCTACACATCGTGCTATTGCAGATGGTTTTTTCAGGATGCGGAATTAACCACCATTCTTCAGTGATGTTCCACACGTCTCGCCATTGTCGAGCGTGATTGGTAGTGACAATGCGAGTAAAACGTTCCAACTGCATGCGGATATCCAAAACTTGAATGTTGCACACAGTCCAATTGAAAGCGCGAGTGATGTTTGTCATCAATTCACTCGTAGCATTCCACATGGTCAAATCCCAAGTCAAACGTTTTTGAAACAGATTGGCGGCCTCCATTTGAGGCCCCACCACCGTAGGCATCCAAAATCCAACTTGTTGAATGCCTAAAGACGTTTGATGTCCAGTATCTGCCAACATTGATCTGGTTACCTCGTTGTTAATGGTGTTGGCGATTCCCAAAACTGTGCCAAATCCTCCCAGCAACGTGTCATACCATGCTCTCTTCTTTCTTTTTGAACATTTGGGAATGGGTGGTATCTTTACCATCCAATTGACGGTGATATGGCTGGTTTGTGTGGCTACTGTTGTACATGTCGACAGTATGGGTGCCAGATTCGTTGGGGATGTATGCTTTGGGTTTTTGTCGACCACCAGAATAAGGTACACAAAGGGGATGCGTCGACCCTTTATGACTGTTCCATTCATCAAATACACTTCCTTATCTCCTGTTATGTTGATGGATAGCTTTGTACCATTTAAGGTAGTGTCACATTTCAGTAAGTCATTAACCACTTTGGCCACACATATGGTTACATTGGCAGTCAAGTTAACTATACACCCCTTCTCCACCGCAGACACATTATATTGGTATTTGACACATTTGGGGCATATGTAAATAGGACAGTGGCTGGTTAAGTTCAGTATCTTGCACTTTTGGTTTGATAACCAAAATTGATGATTGATTTGGTTTTTTTTTTTTTTTTTGTTTTTTTTTGAATGCAAAAGATGCAATAGACTTACACAATGGTCCTCTCCGGCATACAACTAGGAACATACCGGTCGCTATGGAGGGTGAGAATATGTATGGGCACATAATCATACCATGTAGGATAACTAAATAGACGGTTATGCTGTTTCATCCCACCTAGCAACAATGCTCTGCACTGTGTGTGTTTATATATTTACATATTTATTCCATCTAGCTACAATGCTCTGCACTGGGTGTGTTTATATTTATATATCTATATATTTATTCCATCTAGCTACAATGCTCCGCACTGTGTTTTTATATATCTACATATTATTCCATCTAGCTACATTGCTCCGCACTGTGTGTGTTTATATACTTGCATATTTATTCCACCTAGCTGCAATGCTCCATACTGTGGGTGTTTATATATTTACATATTTATTCCATCTAGCTACAATGCTCTGCACTGTGTGTTCATATATTCATATATTTATTCCATCCAGCTACAATGCTCTGCACTGTGTGTCTGTCTGTGTGTGTGTGTATATATATATTTTATAGTAATATGTACATATGTATATTAGCTGCTCTTGCTTGCTTGTTTTTTCTTGCCTTCTGATTGTTGCTCTGAGTGTTGCTATCCCTGTGCTGTTGCAATCCTGGAATTTCCCCGTTGTGGGACTAATAAAGGCTTATCTTATCTTATCTTATCTTATAAACAATAGAAACCGTCTTGACTCCGATTGGCACCGACCCGACTCTCCTTCCAGCTCAGCGAGACAGGTTGGTCCACCTCAAACATTTCTTGGCCTGGTGTGGCGTGGATCTGGATCCAGCAACCGGCGATACTCATCCACACGATCACAACGAGGGCAGGGCGGCACATGTCCCAGCAGACGACATAGCCATGTCCTCGGTGCTTGTGGGGGTGTTGAAGAAGACCCATGACGTGGCGGGTATCCAATCACCAATCTCCACCCGAACATTCCTGCAAAGCAAGCACATACTTAGGAGAGGAGAAAGCACAGAATTAGTTCTCTCTTAGATAACATTTTGATACTAGTACATTTATCCAGGTTTCCTCTCCTGGATACAAAATGGTCACCACCTGATCCGTCCCTTGAGCTATGATCTCAGCCGGGCGGGGAGGACCATTTTCTTGCCTCACCCATACTTTGGCCCCAGATTTGTCTGTGGAACCAAAGCCTTTTTCGCCCCTTTGCGTCATCACAGCCGGCTTAGCAATCTCTTCAGGGTCAGTCATTAGACATAGTATAATGACCAATTGGGCCACTTCATCCCCCTTATTCAGGGTTATGGGCTCTGATCCCAGTACATAGCACACCACCCCCAGTTCTCCTTGATAATCACTGTCAATCACACCTGCTAGAGTCGTTAAACCTTTCAGGGATAATCCAGACTTTGGCAATATGTGACCATACATTCCATTAGGACATTTCAACCCTAGTCCGGTTTTTACCACAGTGGGTGTTCCTGGTACTAAGGTGAGAGTTTCCATAGCTCTTAGATCTAATCCAGCCGAGCCTTTCGTCGCTCGCACTGGCAGTGTTGCCTCTGGGTTAATTTTCCACATCTCAATAATTTGTCCTTCAAATTGTTCAAGATTGACAGTGATCATTCGGTTCAGTGGTGTTGTACCAGGTGCAATGGGTCTATCGTTTAGCTGTTTCAGCGCTTGTGGTAAGCGTTTTTTCCCACCCTTCCAAACTATTGTTTATCCCTCTTTTTTCAAGGTGGCTTTCAACAACCCATTCATTCTCTCAATTAAACCCGCAGCTTGGGGATGATATGGAACGTGATAAATCCATTCCACATGATTGTGTTTGGCCCAATCTTTCACCAGGTTTCCGGTGAAATGGGTCCCGTTGTCAGTTTGAATCTGTACAGGTAGCCCATAGAACCTTTCAATTAGGTCCAAACAGGCCAGTGTGGCCTTCTGATTAGCCACTTTGGCTGGGTGTGCTACTACCACACCCGAAAATGTATCCACAACCGTGCATACATATTTACACCGTTGTGACTCTGGAAGAGGACCAATAAAATCCATTTGCCAGATTTGTCCTGGGCTCTTTCCCCTTTGTATATGTCCAGTGAGATGTTGTGGGACACCTCTTCTGTGATGCTGACAGGCCTCACACTGTTCAATGGCTGTCTTTACATCATCAGTTTTTAAATCAATGCCTCTATCCCTGGCCCATTGGGTGGTAGCTTGAATTCCCCAATGTCCACTCTTTTCATGGGCCCACCGGGCCAAATCCACAGTGGATTGCCTCTCCACTGACATTGCTCTAACCACCCCATCAATATAGCTATTGTGGAGGGCTTCTGAGTCCATATTTTGGGTATGGGCATCGACATGGGTGACATGGATAGTGACCCCTTGAACCTTTTGCCAGATTTCCTCCCACAACTCTTTACCCCACACCTCTTTCTTTTGAATCCGCCATTGATTGGACTGCCATGTAGGCATCCATGTGGTTAACCCATTAACCACTGACCAGGAGTCAGAGTAAATATATGCTCCTGACACACTCGCATGTTGTATCACCATGTGTACGGCCTTCAACTCGGCCCATTGGCTGCTTTTTCCCTCACCCATTTCTTCCAAAATTTGCCCCAGATGAGGGTTGAAAGCCCCAGCTTTCCACCTTCATTTTCCCGCTACCCACTGAGAAGAGCCATCCACAAACCACGCCCTGCTTTTCTGCTCTTCTGTAAGTTCATCATAGCGGGGCCCTGTTAACACAGGCGACTCCTGCAGCTGTTCAACTTCAAAACAAGACTCATCTGCCTCTGGGACATCAGCAACCTGTTCATGCAAGACCGAAACTCCTTTTTGTCCAGATTTCACTCTTTCAGACACGTACCATTTCCACTTAATGATGCTACTCTCCTGGGCGGTACCTATCCGATGTGTGGTGGGGTCACTCATTACCCACGTCAGAATAGGTATCAATGGCCTCATGAGCACCTCATGCCCTGCAGTTAATGCCTCTGTCTCCACCAAACTCCAATAACACGCCAATAGTTGCTTTTCAAAGGGCGTGTAACGCATTCCTGCACTCGGCAGCTTCCTTGACCAGAAACCCAAAGGTTTCCGTTGTTTGCCTTGTTTTTGCCATAAGCTCCAATTTGCATAATTATTCCGAGCTGACACCTGCAACTCAACCGGACCAGATTGCAGTTTTCCTAATGATAGAGCTTGCTGTATGGCCTCTTTGGCCATGTCAAAAGCCACTTGCTGTTTTTCTGTCCACTCAAACTGCTCTTTTTTCCTTGTCACTTAATATAAAGGCTGCAAAATTTGCCCCAAATGAGGAATGTGACTCCTCCAATATCCAAACAGCCCAACAAACCGCTGCACATCCTTTTTGGTGTGCGGAGTGGCAAAAGTCATTATCTTTTCTCGGGCTTTATCTGTGATTTCCCTTTCTCCCTTATTCCAGCAGATTCCCAGAAATTTCACCCTCTGGGAGAGCTTCTGCTTTGTTCCAAATCCATTAAAAACTGGATCAAACTGTCCTCTTTGTTCACTGTTGATTCCTATTGTTTTTATATTTCCTTTATGCAACTCAGCATCTCCCAAGTCTTGTGAGGCAGGCAGCCCCGCCTCTTGCATTCTTCACTTGCCAGCAAAGAAAATTCACCTTCTGTTTTTTTCTAAAGGCCAAACTTTGCCTCTCCCTCGCCCCTCAGGCAAAAGGAGAGAGGGAGGGAGAGAGAACTTCCCGCGCACGCCCCCTTTGGGAGAGCGAGGAACAGAGAGAGAGAGAGAGAGAGAGAGAGAGAGAGAGAGAGAGAGAGAGAGAGAGAGAGAGAGAGAAAGTAAAAGGAGGTTTATTTTTTTACATGTAGCGCTGCTCGCCTCTCCCCTTGCCGATGGGAGAGAAAGAACGGCTACTCACACAACACCGCACCTGCTGCTGAATTCCGCTCAGCGGAGCTTTTGGAGCAACTTCAATACCCCGTAGACACGCAGACATCACCGAAGGGGACCTGTCCCCTACCAAATCTGCCCATGGCGCTAATCTGCCACCTCCATCAGCTAAACACACACCAACCTGCTTCCATAAGCCATCCCAACCTGGAACCACACAATCGCCGGAAGAGCCCCCGGCTACACTTTGTTTCTGTCTGTTCTTAAACATGACTTTTTCTATGCACAGCTCCTCTTTGACCTCTATTAATTTTCCTCGAATCCTGTTCGTGACGCCAAAATGTTTTATGAAAATATTTAGACAGGTTCGTGAGAAGTCGGCACATAGAAAAGAATGTACACTGAGACAAAGTATTCACACTGAGACACGGCTGCTAGAATAAAACTGTATCTCTTTATTCCCCACAGACCATATCTCCATACACAAAAGAGAAATCATTGCATGTCACACATTTCCTTCACACACAAGGATCAATGCATTTCATGTCATTTCACAAGCTCTTACCGTTTGATACAGGTGACCGGGAGCCCACAGCCAGGAAGAGCGTGATTTCTCTTAGCCGGACGTTCTGCGCAAAAAAACTCACGGCAGACTCAACGTATTGAGGGAAAACCCCTGTTTTTAAAGGAAGGCTAGGTACAGAACAGAGTGGCCATCTCTGCTCCGAGCAAGCCCCCCCCCTCATCATAGAATTGCGTGGGGAGCAGGAAGGGCCAGTTTTCTGCTCCCAGGCAATTCAACTCTGCCTGGTTCCCAAAACATACAGGAACACCTGCTACATTTCTCCCAATACACACATATGTGAGAAGGAATAAAGGCCAAGCCTTTGTTTCATAAGCATGCAACAGTGATTTAAGGAGTGAGAGACTTGCTGTGCTAAGGAAAACTTGCTGTGTCTAAGAACAGGTCATACTGTCCAGGTCATGGTGTGCCTTAAGATAAAGAGAACTGGATTCATGGGAAGAGAACTGGATTGTTAAAACATATTAAATCCCTGTGCTGTTGCAATCCTGGAATTTCCCCGTTGTGGGACTAATAAAGGCTTATCTTATCTTATCTTATCTTAAAAACAACTGAGAAACAAATCAGGGCACACATTAAAAACACATTTATATTACATCAGGAATCCTCAATCCCACTGATACGCCTTCCACAGAGGAAGTAGGGCTTGTGGGCGAGGGGGCGACTCGTCTGTTACAGGGGCTGAGGTCGCCAAGGTGGTTAAAAATCTCTTTGGTGGCCGGGCCCCGGGGGTGGACGAGATTGGCCCTGAGTACCTCAAGGCCCTGGATGTTGTAGGGCTGTCATGGTTGACACGCCTCTGCAACATTACGTGGAGATTGGGGGCAGTGCCTTTGGCATGGCAAACCGGGGTGGTGGTTCCTCTCTTCAAAAAAGGGGACCGGAAAGTGTGCTCCAACCCCTCAGCCTCCCTGGGAAGGTCTATGCCAAGGTACTGGAGAGGAGAGTCCGGCCGTTGGTCGAACCTCAGATTCAGGAGGAGCAGTGTGGTTTTTGTCCTGGCCATGGCACATCGGACCAGCTCTTTACCCTCTTGAGAATCCTCGAGGGTTTGTGGGATTTTGCCCAACCAGTTTACATGTGTTTTGTGGACTTGGAGAAGGCATTCGATTGCATCCCTCGTGGTTTTTTTTTTTTGGGGGGGGGGGGGTGCTTCGGGAGTATGGGGTATCAGGCTTGTTGTTACGAGCTATTCGGTCTCTATACGACCGTTGTGAGAGTTTGGTTCATATTGCCAACAATCGATCAGACTCATTCCCAGTGAGAGTTGGACTCCGCCAGGGCTGCCCTTTGTCACCGATCCTGTTCATAATTTTTATGGACAGGATTTCTAGGGGCAGCCAGGGAATGGAGGGTGTCGTGCTTGGTGACCACAGGATCTCATCTCTGTTGTTTGCAGATGATGTTGTCCTGCTGGCTTCATCCAGCAATGACCTACAGTTCTTGCTGGGACGGTTTGCAGCTGAGTGTGAAGCGGCTGGGATGAGAATCAACACCTCCAAGTCCGAGTCCATGGTCGTCAGCCGGAAAAAGGTGGATTGTTCTCTCTGGGTTTGGGATAGGCTCCTGCCCCAAGTGGAGGAGTTTAAGTATGTTGGGGTCTTATTCACGAGTGAGGGAAGAATGGAGCAAGAGATTGACAGACAGATCGGAGCAGCATCTGCAGTGATGCAGACGTTGTACCGGTCTGTTGTGGTGAGGAGGGAGCTGAGTTCTAAGGCAAAGCTGTCGATTTACCAGTCAATCTACATTCCTACTCTCACCTATGGTAACGAGCTTTGGGTAATGACCGAAAGAACGAGATTCAGATACAACCGGCTTCTTCGTAGGATTGCTGGACTCACCCTTAGAGACTGGGTAACGAGCTCAGTCATCCGGGAGAGGCTCAGAGTAGAACCGCTGCTCCTCCACATTGAAAGGAGTCAGTTGAGGTGGTATGGGCATCTGATCAGGATGCCTCCTGGACGCCTCCCACTTGAGATGAGATGATGAGATGAGATTCAACTTTATTGTCATTACACATGTATGAATACAAGGTAACGAAACGTGACTTGGCATTTGGGCACGCTCTGCAGAGCACATCCAAGGCCGGGGCAGCCGCTAGGCGCCAGTCATAAAGAAGAAAGGAAAAAAAGAAAAAGAGAGTGGATATGACACAGTAGGCGAGAGAAAAAAAAACATGTTTTATCAGAATGACGCTCGGCAAGTGAGCGAAATTTTGATTGCAGGCAAAAAAAACCTCAATGCACATTTAGCAGACATTTAGCAGGAGATCACACACAAAAGTTGAGAGGCAGTGTATTGTATGCATGTAATGTTGTATGCATTGTGTAGTGTAAATGTAACAGTTGTTAGTGAGCAGCAGAGGGTGCCTCCTGGCAGTGGATAGATGTTATAATCATGTGACTTATAAACAAGTCCAGAGTCTATCTCTCTTGCTTGCAGAAGGCACATGGGCATTGTCCTTGAGGGTCCAATCCGCTGATACGACAACAACTGATTGTCGATTGTTTGGGTAGACATAAGAGCCGGTCCTTCCGCTTATCTCAATCAGGAGGAATGTAAACACGGGGCATCAAACAAGGTCAAATCAAATCAGCACAGTGCACTCAGAGAATAGAATTTGTCCTCACCCGTGTAATTCTGTGCTTCCATTATATGTGCAGGCTTAAACTGTTTTTCCATGGAGAGCACAGGGCTCCAGATGTATTCCTCCACTGAATCACTGTCATTCAGTTCACCGTTTGCCGCTACTCGTGCCCTCCCCAACTGGTCGAATTTGATGAAGGAGCTTGCCAGGTCCGCTTTGATCAGCTCTCTCACCTTCCTTCAATTTCTGATGCATCAGGGAACTCCACAGCCAAAAATAGAAGTCCTGAGATCATAACCAATAATGTTTCCACAGACGCATGAATTCAAATGTCCATGAGTCTCCTCGCAGGTTCCAATTCTTGGGCTCCCCCTTGGCCCAATTCTTGTTGAAAAATAGTGACAATAGCACATTTAAGCCACTTCCAAATCCATAATTTCCGTTTAGATTAAGATTCAGCAGAAGAAGAGCGACTAAACACAGACAAAAACGCAACATTGCAAAGCTGGGAATAGATCAGGAAGGCAGGAGAGGAGGGAAGAAAAATGCGACTGCTCTCTCTCAAGGCAAGAAGGAAAAAAAAAAAACAAAAAAAAACACTTGAGGTGTTTCAGGCACGTCCCACTGGAAGGAGACCCCAGGGTAGACCCATGACTCACTGGAGAGACTATGTCTCCCAGCTGGTCTGGGAATGCCTTGGTATCCTATCTGAAGAGCTGGAGCAGGTGGCTGGGGAGAGGGAAGTCTGGGCTTCTCTGCTTGAACTGCTGCCTCTGCGACCGGGACCTCCGGAAAAGCAGTAGAAGATGGATGGATGGATGGATGGATGGATGGAGAAATCAGGAAGGGGGCAAACACTTTCTCACACCACTGTACAAGTAAAATATAACTTCCTCCACTCTTGTAAGTTACCGTATGTTCCTCTCTTCTTGAAGTATGTGTCCACTGCAGCCATTTCCATCCTTTTAGCAAAATCTACAACCATCTGTCCTTCCACATTTCTCTCCTTAAGACCATACCTACCCAGAAATTCCTCATCACCTTTTTTTTTTTTTTTTTTTTTTTTTTTTTTTTTTTTTTCTCTCGGCGCCACACGAGTCGGCTGCCTTTTGCAACAGCGGCTCGATTCTGAGTCTTTTTCCCTTCCTCTCTCTTTTGATCCGTCTTTTTTTTTCACCCCACTTATATCACGGACACACAGATCGTCCTAAATGTCTCCTGAGCCGGTGGACGGAGCCACTGTCTATAGCAGGATACGATACAGCAGAGAACAGCTGCTAGCATTCAACCGCCACCCGGTCCCATTGGAAATACTCGACATACCGAGAGAACTGAGGCGAAAACGCCGCGGCTGCCGGGCTGGAGTAAGGCGGAGGACAAAAAATATAAGGTACAGACCCTCCCTTCCATCTGTTGTCATGGGAAATGTACGGTCGATACTGGGAAAGTTAGATGAGCTAGCGGCTATCTCCCGTTATGATAGCACATACCGGGAGTGCTCTCTCCTTTTGTTTACTGAGACGTGGCTAACTGAACTAGCAGCAGATGCTAACATTGAGCTGGAGGGTTTTCACATGATACGAGCTGACCGAACACCAGACAGTGGCAAGGCTAGGGGCGGTGGAGTGATCATGTATGTTAACAACAACTGGTGCAGACCGGGACATATCACTGTTAAACAACGACACTGCAGCAAAGACATTGAGTTGCTAGCTGTTAGCATGAGGCCTACATATCTCCCGAGAGAACACTCACACGTGATCTGCATTGTTGTTTATGCAAATCCGACGGCGAACGCTGGGACAGCACGTGACGTCATCCATTCAGTAACCAGCAGGCTGCAGACAGAACACCCAGATGCTCTTCTCCTCATCTCAGGCGATTTCAACCATGTTTCACTGTCTCCCATTCTACCCACGTTCACCCAGTATGTCACATGCCACACTAGAGACAATAAAACACTGGATTTATTCTACGCAAACACTAAGGAGGCGTACACCTCATCACAACTACCCCCACTCGGGAGATCGGATCACAACTTGGTTCATCTCCGGCCGGTGTACAAACCCCTAGTGCACAGACAACCTCCGGCCATGCACACTGTGGAGTTATGGTCTGAGGAGACAATGGACACCCTAAAGGGCTGTTTTGAAGCCACCGCCTGGAAGCAGCTCTGCGATCCACATGGTGAGGACATCGATGGCCTCATTCACACCTTCACGGGCTACCTCAGCTTCTGTGTGGACAAATCCGTTCCCACCAAGACCATACGGCGTCACTCAAACAACAAACCCTGGATCAACCCTGAGATTAAAACACTTCTGAGAGAGAAGAAGAGGATCTTCAGGTCAGGGAACAGGGAGATGCTGAAGTCCGTACAGAGGGAGCTGAGGAGAAAGATCAGAGAAGGCAAGGACAGCTTCAGGAAGAAGATGGAGGACAAGCTGCAACAGAGCGACATCAGCGGGGTCTGGAGAAACCTCAAAACCATCTCGGGGCTCCAGAATACCTCCCCCCAGGCCACAGGGGGCAGGGAGTGGGCGAACAACCTGAATCTGTTTTTCAATAGATTTGACCAACCGCCCTCCCCCCTGACTGCACAACAACCACTGCTGCCTCTAAAGAAATCAAGTCCTGCTGCCCACTCCCCACTCTACCAACACCCCCCCACTCCCAACACACAGCCCCCCATCCTGACCCTGACCAGGACCCAGGTGAGGACGGAGCTGAGGAAGATCAAGGCGAGGAAGGCGCCGGGACCGGACGGCATCAGCGCAAAGCTCCTCAAGTCCTGTGCAGACCAGCTGTGTGGGATTGTGACGTATATCTTCAACATGAGCCTGAAACTGGGGAGGGTACCACAGCTGTGGAAAACATCTTGTGTGGTACCTGTACCAAAAACTTCCCACCCCAAAGACCTGAACAGCTACAGACCGGTGGCCTTGACGTCCCACTTGATGAAGACCCTGGAGAGACTGCTCCTTGCTCACCTCCGCCCCCTGGTGGAACCAGCGATGGATCCACTCCAGTTCGCCTACCAGCATGGCATTGGGGTGGAGGATGCGGTGATCTTCCTCCTTCACCGTTCTCTGTCCCACCTGGAGAAGCCCGGGAATATGGTGAGGATCATGTTCTTTGACTTCTCCAGTGCTTTCAACACCATCCAACCGATGATCCTGAAGGACAAGCTGCTGCGCGCAGGGGTGGACCAGCACCTGTCATCATGGATCCTGGACTACCTCACGAACCGGCCTCAGTTTGTGAGAACCCGGGACTGTGTGTCCGACACGATCATCAGTAGCACGGGGGCCCCCCAGGGAACGGTGCTGGCTCCCTTCCTGTTCACTCTTTATACTGCGGACTTCTCACACAACACAACACACTGCCATCTACAGAAGTTCTCTGATGACTCTACGATCGTTGGCCTCATCTCCAATGGAGATGAAGCTGAGTACAGAGGGCTTATCCAGGACTTCGTGGACTGGTGCCATCGGAACTGCCTCCAGATCAACGCGAGGAAAACTAAGGAGCTGGTGGTGGACTGCCGCAGGCATGGGCAGCCCCTCACAGTACCAGTAAATATACAGGGAACAGACATCGAGATGGTGACATCCTATAAGTACCTGGGTATTCATCTGAACAATAAACTAGACTGGTCACACAATACTGATGCACTCTACAAGAAGGGACAGCGCAGGCTGTTCCTGCTGAGGAGACTCAGGTCTTTTGGTGTACAAGGGGCGCTGCTGAAGTCATTCTATGACACGGTGGTGGCATCAGCCATCACTTTTGGAGTGGTCTGCTGGGGCAGTGGCATTACTGCAGCCGATAGGAAGAGACTGAACAAACTGATTAAGAAAGCTAGCTCTGTCCTGGGGCAGCGCCTTGATCCGATGGAGGAGATAGGAGAGAGAAGGACGGTGGCTAAACTGTCATCTCTGCTGGAGTCCGAGTTCCACCCTATGCAGGACATACTGAATGCACTGAGGAGCTCATTTAGCAGCAGACTACATCATCCCAGGTGCACAACCGAGAGGTTTCGTAGGTCCTTCCTACCAACGGCTGTCAGACTGTACAACCTAAGCAGGGCTGCTCGCAGAGATAGCAAAAAAGACGTAACAAACTAATAGTTTTTTGAATGCAGAAGATGCAATAGACTTACACAGTGGTCCTCTCCGGCATACAACTAGGAGCATGCCGGTCGCTATGGAGGGTGAGAGTGTGTATGGGCACATAATCATACCATGCAGGATAGCTGGGTAGACGGTTATGCTGTTTCATTCCATCTAGCGGCAATGCTCTGCACTGTGTGTGTTTATATATTTGCATATTTGTTCCGTCTAGCTGCAATGCTCCGTACTGTGGGTGTTTATATATTTATATATCTACATGTTATTCCATCTAGCTACATTGCTCCGCACTGTGTGTGTTTATATACTTGCATATTTATTCCACCTAGCTGCAATGCTCCGTACTGTGGGTGTTTATATATTTACATATTTATTCCATCTAGCTACAATGCTCTGCACTGTGTGTTCATATATTCATATATTTATTCCATCCAGCTACAATGCTCTGCACTGTGTGTCTGTGTGTGTGTGTATATATATATATTTTATAGTAATACGTACATATGTTTATTAGCTGCTCTTGCTTGCTTGTTTTTTTTTTTTTTCTTGCCTTCTGATTGTTGCTCTGAGTGTTGCTATCCCTGTGCTGTTGCAATCCTGGAATTTCCCCGTTGTGGGACTAATAAAGGCTTATCTTATCTTATCTTATCTTATCACCTCTGTTCCCATCACCTACATGACCATTAAAGTCTGCTCCAATCACCACTCTCTCCCCACTGGGAATACACTCTACCACTTCATCCAACTTAGTCCAGAATTCCTCTTTTTCTTCTACCTGACATCCAACTTGTGGGGCATATGCACTGACAACATTCAGTATCACATCTTTGACTTCGAGCTTCAAACTCATGATCCTGTCTGACTCCCTCTTTACCTCCTGAACACTCTTCACATACTCTTGCTTCAAGATAACTCCTACTCCATTTCTCTTCCGATCTACACCATGTTAGACCAGTTTAAATCCACCTCCAGTGCTCCTGGCCTTGTTCCCTTCCATCTGGTTTCTTGAACACACAGTATATCTACCTTTCTTCTCTCCATCATATCAGTCAACTGTCTGCTTTTACCAGTCATAGTCCCTACATTTAACATCCCTACTCGCACCTCCACACTTCTACCTTTCCTTTTCTCTCTCTCCCTCCTAACACACCTTCCCCCTCTCCGCCTCCTCGATCTTTGACCAACAATAGCCCAATTTCCACCAGCACCCTGTCGGTTAACCGCACCGGTGGCGGTCGTTGTTAACCCAGGCCTCGACCAATCCAGTATGAAAGTTTCATTTCGTCATGACCTGCATGTTTGATTTGGTAAAAATTTAACGTTGGATGCCCTTTCTGACACAACCCTCCCAATTTACCCAGGCTTGGGACCGGCACTAGGAGTATACTGACTTGTGCATCCCCTGTGGCTGAGTAAAATTATATACACTACCGTTCAAAAGTTTGGGGTCACTTAGAAATTTCCTTATTTTTGAAAGAAAAGCACTTTTTTTCAATGAAGATAACTTTAAACTAATCATAAATATACTCTATACATTGCTAATGTGGTAAATGACTATTATAGCTGCAAATGTCTGGTTTTTGGTGCAATATCTACATAGGTGTATAGAGGCCCATTTCCAGCAACTATCACTCCGGTGTTCTAATGGTACAATGTGTTTGCTCATTGCGTCAGAAGGCTAATGGATGATTAGAAAACCCTTGTGCAATCATGTTAGGTCTGCAATGCTGTAATTGCTGCAAATGGAGGATTCTTTGACGAAAGCAAAGTTTGAAGGAAAAAATTATTATTTCAAATACAAATCATTATTTCTAACCTTGTCAATGTCTTGACTATATTTTCTATTCATTTTACAACTCATGGTGGTAAATAAGTGTGACTTTTTATGGAAAACACAAAATAATTGTCTGGGTGACCCCAAACTTTTGAACGGTAGTGTATATATATATATATATATATATATACACACACACACACACACACACACACACACACACACACACATATATATATATATATATATACATATAACCATTCTCCAGCTGCCAAAGCGGCAGTAGTCCCTGACACTGCAACAGCTAACGCAAAGAAGGAGAACAACGACAAGAATTTGTGTAGATCTGTTAAAAAGACTTTTCCCAGCCATCAACAATTGTAAAAATAATATATATATATATATATATATATATATATATATATATACAGTGGGGCAAAAAAGTATTTAGTCAGCCACCAATTGTGCAAGTTCTCCCACTTAAAAGATGAGAGAGGTCTCCAATTTTCATCATAGGTATACCTCAACTATGAGAGACAAAATGAGAAAAAAAAATCCAGAAAATCACATTGTAGGATTTTTAATGAATTAATTAGTAAATTCCTCAGTAAAATAAGTATTTGGTCATCTACAAACAAGCAAGATTTCTGGCTCTCACAGACCTGTAACAACTTCTTTAAGAGGTTACTCTGTCCTCCACTCATTACCTGTATTAATGGCACCTGTTTGAACTCGTTATCAGTAAAAAGACCCCTGTCCACATCCTCAAACAGTCAGACTCCAAACTCCACTATGGCCAAGACCAAAGAGCTGTCAAAGGACACCAGAAACAAAATTGTACACCTGCACCAGGCTGGGAAGACTGAATCTGCAATAGGTAAGCAGCTTGGTGTGAAGAAATCAACTGTGGGAGCAATTATTAGAAAATGGAGGACATGCAAGACCACTGATAATCTCCCTCCATCTGGGGCTCCACGCAAGATCTCACCCCGTGGGGTCAAAATTATCACGAGAACGGTGAGCAAAAATCCCAGAACCACACGGGGGGACCTAGTGAATGACCTGCAGAGAGCTGGGACCAAAGTAACAAAGGCTACATCAGAAACACACTACGCCGCCAGGGACTCAAATCCTGCAGTGCCAGACGTGTCCCCCTGCTTAAGCCAGTACATGTCCAGGCCCGTCTGAAGTTTGCTAGAGAGCATTTGGATGAACCAGAAGAGGATTGGGAGAATGTCATATGGTCAGATGAAACCAAAATAGAACTTTTTGGTAAAAACTCAACTTGTCGTGTTTGGAGGAGAAAGAACACCATACCTACTGTGAAGCATGGGGGGTGGAAACATCATACTTTGGGGCTGTTTTTCTGCAAAAGGACCAGGACGACTGATCCGTGTAAAGGAAAGAATGAATGGGGCCATGTATCGTGAGATTTTAAGTGAAAACCTCCTTCCACCAGCAAGAGCATTGAAGATGAAACGTGGCTGGGTCTTTCAGCATGACAGTGATCCCAAACACACCGCCTGGGCAACGAAGGAGTGGCTTCGTAAGAAGCATTTCAAGGTCCTGGAGTGGCCTAGCCAGTCTCCAGATCTCAACCCCATAGAAAATCTTTGGAGGGAGTTGAAAGTCTGTGTTGCCCAGCGACAGCCCCAAAACATCACTGCTCTAGAGGAGATCTGCATGGAGGAATGGGCCAAAATACCAGCAACAGTGTGTGAAAACCTTGTGAAAACCTACAGAAAACGTTTGACCTCTGTCATTGCCAACAAAGGGTATATAACAAAGTATTGAGATGAACTGTTGTTATTGACCAAATACTTATTTTACCGAGGAATTTACCAATTAATTCATTAAAAATCCTTCAATGTGATTTTCTGGAATTTTTTTTTCTTATTTTGTCTCTCATAGTTGAGGTATACCTATGATGAAAATTGGAGACCTCTCTCATCTTTTAAGTGGGAGAACATATATATCTATATACGTATATATATATATATATATATATATATGTATATATATACAGTATATATATGTGTGTGTGTGTGTGTGTGTGTGTGTGTATGTGTAAGATGACATCTAAGCTGACCTGGAGAAGGTTTTGGCTCTGTTTCTGTTTCCCAAAGACTTTTCTTCTTTACTGCTGCGGCTTATCACAGCTGGCTGCCCCAGATAAAAAATCCACAGAATAGTTATGTGGAACTACAATGTTCTGAATGAGGCTTTAGGAAGTTATGAGTCTGTTTATAAATCATTGGATTGAATATGTACTTGTACATGCACAGATTGGATCCTGGGGTCCACTTGGGGTGCTCATATGGTGAAAGGGTTAATGGAAAGTTAGAGTGCCAAAATAATAATTCTGTAGGTAATCTCCCTTTATGCTCTACACATACTCCATACATATTCTGTTTGCATTCTTTTGAACAAATATATTGTGTTAAACTGGAATTAGGCAGAGCTATAGAGCTGTCTCTCTCTTTTTATAGTCAGGTCTATCACATTAGATACACACCCGGATCCAACACTCACGTACACTGTTGACTGCACATTCTAGAAACAGCGGCGTGATCAGTGGATGGCCTGTTCACGTCAGAGTTAAATTGGCCAATCAGACAGTCACGTACAAGCCCATCCTATTGTGCGGGGTTGGTCCAACCCGCCAACCCGAGAAGATTAATGTAAGCCGCACCCGGAAGTCAGGGTCAGGGTGGCGATGCTCCAGAGGGAGCTACGTCACGCTGCACCCAGCACTGCTTGCTTTACATGTGACCTCCAAATAAATGTTACATCTTTAAATTGAACAAATCTCTGGCTTGTTCTTGGATCTTTCAATCAAAGAATCAGGTATTTTTCTAACAAACTGGTGCTGGTGACCCGGTTTGAACTATTCCGAGGCGAGCCTGAACACATCGAATTATTCTGAGGCGAGCCTGAACACATCACATCAGAGGGACCCCATTCAGACAACCGTGGCATCTGAACAAAAAAGGTAAGCAGAGAACCTTTTTTACACAAATTTCTGCACTTTAGCCATACTAAATTTACAGTTGTCTGATTAAGGGGTATATCTGATCCCCAAATTTTATAATTTAGTTGGGAGTCACATGTAAAGTCTAAACAAATAGTCAAATAGTTTAAAAAGTTAAAAGGAAAGTGCATGTGTTCTATTTTCAGTCTGGGGTAGAACGGTCGCGATCATGGACGTACAATTCACGGGTGTATTGTCCATCAAATAAAACATTTTGGAGTCAGTCTGAACCAAAATTGTCATGAATGGCTCTCGCGAGCCATTAAGGAGACGTGATAGTCAATCGATGAGTTTGCGTCTTTATTAACACAGGACATGAATACACAGGATGACAAAACAATAAGCCTCAAGGGGCAAAACACGCACATAAACTCTGACACAGAACTCTACCTCGGGAGATTGGCTAGGGAAGGCAGCGAGGACGGAACCTACGCTGAGCAGTTAGCACTTATGGGAGGACGAGGAACAGAGTCACAGAAGAAACTGGAGTTGGGCATAGGAACTCCAGCTACGTACACTGAGGTGCACGATGTCATAGGGTGTAGGTCGCAGCGAGGAGTAATCCTCAGCTGCTTCCTTAAATGGGGAACAGAACCCAATCAGGAAAAGGGGAAAGGTAATTAATGACAATATCATACAGCTGTCCTGGAGCAGCTGGGCTTTGACAGCTGGAAGTCTGCCGAGACACTGTCAAAATAAAAGCCTCGGAGGAGGCCATAAGACCAGACCCAGAATGGGGTAGAACTGCAGAAATACCGGACCACCCGAGCGCAGACAGAGTCAGCACTCGGATTATAACAAAAATAACGAGACTTAGGAAGCCAGGGTGACTAATAATCACCCAGGTTCGTCTCCTCAAATGAAAAGAGCCAGGGTTAGGGTTCTGATGCTGGGGGGGAGCCATTTATAGTGTTTGACCCGATGCCGTTGTAGAGCAAAGCCAAGATCATTTAAATCTGCTGTAGACATGGCACCTCTTGTACTGGGGGCCCGACGAGGCCCCAGTGAAAGTGCCCTCTGTATATCAGCATTAGTCACGGTACCTCTTGTACTTGGGGGACCTGCCGAGGCCTCAGTGAAAGTGCCCTCTGTCTAACAAAAGTTAAATGGATCGGTGAGGTTTTGGGATGCAGTCTGTACCTAAAACTTAATAAGACAGGGGCAACGGCCATGCCAGTCTTCTCAAATGAAAATAGTCAGGATTAGAACCTGATGCCATTAAGGAACGATGCCACGTGGGTGAAGTATTTTGGATGTAGTCTGTGCCAGAATAACGAGACTTAGTGAACAGCGGAATCAACCGTGTTTGTCTCCTGAAATATGGGAACCGGGGCTAGCCTGGTCCCGCAAATTTCGGATGCAGTCTGTGCCGGAATAACGAGACTTAGTGAACAGCAGAATCAACCGTGTTTGTCTCCTCAAATATGGGAACCAGGGCTAGCCTGGGGCCAGTACGAAAAAAAAAAAAATCCAAGAATCCTTTTTTTAACATCAATAGTGAGCAAAGGTACTGTAATACATTATAAGAATCTCAGACTTAATCATGAGTGAGTAATGTAGCAAGCAGTCATAATAATAATAATAATAATAATAATAATAATAATAATAATAATAATAATTTACAGTACACAGCAATAAAAATAGCTTGTTAAAATCAGTATAAGACTGAACTTTATGATACGATACCTCTTGTATCGATGACCTGATGAGGTCTCGATGAAAGTACCCTCTACATAAAGTTAAGCTATAAGGAAATGAGTACATGCAAATCTGCAGCATATTCTCCACATTGTGCAAGCTGACCTGTGTTAATTTTGTGTCTTTAGGGGATAAAAGTGTGGTTTGAGAAATACCGGGGGTGGAAATATCTATTAAACTTTTCCCATAGTATGATTTAACTAATGGCGCTCTTCTGCCCACGTGGCTAGAACAAAGATGGGTGTGTGTTTTTTCACAAAGGAGGGAGGTAATTTGCCCCCACTCCTGTGTGGAGGTGAGATTGTAAAACAGGTTACTGAGAGGAGGATTATTTGAGGTAACAGCATTAAAATGAAACACTAAATTAAAGTTGTTAGGCTATTCTGTCATGTTTTAAGCTGAAGTTAAGGAGGCAGTGCTCCATTTTCTAAAAAAAAAAAAAAAAAAAAAAAACAACGTGGTTTTTGTAAACAACAGGCCCCGGGGCCATCTTGCTCATTCACAGTTGCACGTGGCATTCAGTGCGCATGTGCAGGTAGATGCGGCAAAGTGCCTCCATCGTGTGGCCGAATGTAGGAAGTGCACTCTTTCATAAATTTACTGCAAATTAGGGCTTAAAATTGTCCTAATAAATGTGGAACTTTATCTCTCTGGCTGAAAGGAAAGCTTTAAGTCTGTGCACGGCAAACAAAAATAAAGTCCTCCCTCGCCCACCTATGTGGGTTTGATTGTAGTGAGGCAAAAAAGCATGCCCATTTGGCTGGAGAGGAAAAGGTTCAACTTTAAATTAGGCAGAGGGAGGTATAAGAATAATAACTATTCCTACTTATACAATAAAACTGTAGATAAGGAGATTTAATCCTCAATAAGAGTGTAGAAAAATCCTAGGTGGACAATATATAAAGGTGAGGTAATCTAAATGAATGAATAAGGAAAATTGCAAATTGGAGTAAATAAATGAATGCAAAAGTAAATGAATAAAAATAAATAAATAGGAGTTTTTTTGTTGTGGAGATGAACCTTATGGAAGTGAGAGTGGGCAGAAAATAGAAAGGAAAAAATTTGGTTTTTGAGAAAATTGAAAGCTGATGAATAGTTAAAGTTTTGTGCAGGACACAAGAGAAAATATGGAGGAACGATTGGAAGAAGGAAAGAAAAAACATAAGAATAAGAGACTTATGCTGCAACGGTGAGAACAAAAGCAAAATAATCAATAAACGCGATAAAATGGAAAAGGACAAAAACGCAGTTTAACAGCTTGTCTCTTTCTCTATTAAAGCTGAGACGACGTGGTGGCTGTGGACCCCCCCCCCCTCCCCCAGCAACCGTGTGGAACCCACCACCTGTTCAGGCCTCCCCCTCCACGCCATCGCCTAGTGACCCCCTCCTCCCTCCGCAGCAACAGTCAAAGAAGGCAAAACAAAGGGACATAGAGGAGCGATTGAGCACATGTAAGTACAGTAAAATTATATTGTTGCTTTCCATTTATCTTAGGACATAGTCTCAAATATTGAATCCCATTCATGAACATTTAAGTATCTGCCTAAGACGTATATATTTTGCCAGGAAACTGTGTTGGTGCCAACAAGCCATTCCAGATTCAGCAAACTACTCACATATTCTCTAAGTCATAAACAGTATTCGTGAGTTAGCTGTACCCAGCACGTGTTCATGAGAATTGAGGATTGCATAACTGGCACCTAAAACTACCACAAGAATCACATCTCAATATAATTGAGATGTGATTTCACTAAAAGCCCTATCAGAGTGGTGCCAAAAGTCACATTCATCAACCTACTGTCTCGGCACCGGTGCTGATTGAATCTACCCAATCAACACCCACGATAATGGATCTCCTAGTAGTGATTGAAAATGGACTGTTACAAACAGCTCCGGCCCTGGGGGAGCCAGGAGATAATGAGAAAACTGAAATATTTGTAGAAAAAGCTGTACCCATGCCCCACCAAACTCTATGTGCCCCAGGACCCCACATCACAACAATATGGACCTTACCCAGACACCCCACCTAATCTGCCCTATCAGAGTCGGCTGCAGGGCCACAGGAGGTCAGAGTTTTTATAATAGAATCAGAGGCCCCCATGGGACTAATACTTCCTATGTCAACAATTTGGCCACTGGGCTCAAACACCCACAAGGGCACCCGGGGGGGGGGGGTGTCCCCCAATTAGCAACACAATGGGTATCCTCCCCTACTGGATGTTGAAAAAGAACGGCTTTGATATTAATGCCGTTCTGTTTCAAAGGGGGAGAGTAGGACAGGCAGGGATAGAAAAGTTAGTAAGTCATTTAAGGTTTACTGTCTTGAGGTCTGAAGTTAGGCATTTTGTGAGTTCGCATCCTATTTAACAAGCAGGGAGTGAATCTAACAATAAAACTAAGATAATTGATCACAATGTTCTCAGCCTTATAGCTGAGAGGTTGGTGTGCTTTCTCATCTAAAATGATACCATGTATGCAAACTATTGAGTAGCTACATACGTAAAGAGCGTATAAATATGAATGAATAAGGCTTGCAATTAAGACCAAAATCTGGAAAATTCTTGATGCTTGAAAGGTCATTTTTCCACAGAATATTGGGCGGTCTGACCTTTTACTTAAAGAAAACTAGCCACCTGCTGGCCAAGAGGAAGGATGCAGGTTTAGGGATCCTTTATACTCAAGGGTCAATACATATTTGGAGATTCCCAGACCCTCCTATCTGTATTTTTTGCACATTTCCCAAAACTTTAGGGATATGAACCAAACTTATTAGCACTCTTTCTAGTCTCAAAGACCACCACTGGTGCTAACCCTCTATTCTAAGGGCCTATAAGAGAAAGATATCTGGGGACAATTTGGAACAACCAATTAACCAAACATGTAAGGGCAGTGCAGCCAAGAGCTCAAGAAAAGCTAGTGAAAAGTATTGCTTATGCTTTACAAATTTGTTGAAATCTAATCACATTGTTAAAGTAAGAGATTTGCAGTAGCCATTTTTTTTAACTTGACATAAGGTATGAACATGTAAATGTCAATCAAGTACAAATTTGTAAGATGGAGGTGCAAAATATGATAAAAGTGCTAATTTACAACCACAACTTAAGACAAAGGTTGAAAATTTATGTGAAAAGGTTGCAAGTTTCAGAGAAAATTGCACATTTGAGGAAATTTGCCAAATATTAGAAAATGTCACAAATTTCTGAAAAAAATTGCAAATTTACAAAGAAAAAAAATCCAAAATTTGTTAGGAGAAAAATGACTATTTAGAGAAAAGGTTGCAAAGTTACAAGGAAAATGTTTAAATTTATGAGGAAGGTGGAAGTTTGCATGAAAGTCACAAATTCGGGAGGAAAAAAGTCACAATTATGACAAAAAGTAAGCTGAAATAGTTTTTTAAAATTTGCAAGTTTTCCTAAATCTTCAATATTGTACATTCGCAACTATACTGTCACTGACATATTCTATCCTTTACACTCATTCTTAACACAGTTCCTTACACTTTGTATGGGGACGGGGGATGGCAGCGTAACAAGGGTGATGGTTTTTGATCATCCAGAGATGAGTAAAAAAGCATTATAGAAGAAGATGAATTAAAACAAACATGACTAGAGTAGACTAGAGAAACAAGAAGATAATTTGAGGTAAAAGCAGCAAACACTCAGCCGAGTAGACTCAAAAAATGAAGTATATACATACATATAGCTGTGTGCACACCGGCCTTATCCAAAGGGTACAAGCATCATAGACGCACGCACAGAGTGGAGGTGGAGCATAAACAAGGCTTTAATGTCCTGTGCACATAGATCTGCAGCTCTAACACACACAAGACAACTAGTGTAGCTTGATAAACAAACCAGCGGTTCACACACAGATGGCCCGTGTGTCACGTGTTTGATGATTCTTGAAGAGAGAGCTGGTGCATTAAGTCTTGTTTACGTTTTCCTTAATATTTAAATATTTTTAGACCTGTTTTGAAGACAAAAAAAACTCCACCACATCAAGATACAGATGACTCTGTTACACTTTAGTTTTCAGAGCAATCAGCAGACGTCTTATTTTTATACATTCCTCGAAAGGCAGATGTTCAAACCCAGAGGCATTATTTAATACCAAAACAAATCGAAAGGTCAGTAATGAGAAAGCATCCGACGCCAGGGTAGAGATCAAGAGATGACGAGTTTTGTCACGAGACAGAATTTTGAACTGAGCCACGTTGGTTTATTATAAAGCTGACTTTTCAGAATGAAACCGATCACTTTTATGTGCAGGATCTTGCATGGAGCATTAGCTGTGGACAGTAGAGTCGGTAGTATGAACGACGGGACAGTGAATCATGAAGAAGACAAGCAGGTGGTAACAGAATGTTGATGAAGGCTTAAGAAAACCGAGACCAGATGAATGAAAGGAAGTTTCAATACTGAAAGAGATTATAGATGTGAGATGTGCGGCTTCATCAGCTAGTCCAGGGAAAGGTGAAGTCTTGTACACAGATGGATAGTGGATGGTAAAAATCAAGTGTGTTCCTGATGGAAAAAGTACATAGGTGAGGAGAGAATGGTGGATTTAGCAAGTGTAGAAAATATTTTTGGTTTTGAGATGGAAATGGAAAGAGAAATGAAAGCAGAGTATGTGTAACCAAAGAAAAATAAAGATATGTAAGAGTTGCAACTGTAGCTTTAAAAAACCAAAAAAAAAACCAACAATAAATTAAATTTTGTTTAATCCTGAAGAGTGTCAGGAAGAAGGCACAAACACAGGCAACTATCTTAAATGATTCCAAGTACTTAAAGTGGGAATGAGGCATTAGGTGTCATTCTTTCAGTGCATTTCTTTTAGTTGTGAATATTAACATTAAGTAATGAGCAAACACTCACAGCAAAGATTATAGCTTTACTGTATACTTAGTTATTTAAAGTCAATCTAACACCCCAGTTATGTTCCTCCCCAATAGAGGGTATGCATAGGATGTCACCGAACAGAACTCTTGGAAGATAAACACTATGTGGCAAAAATGAGTAGCAGCATGGAGGTGTATGCCAGTACAACACAAAAATCCACACAGCATTCAATTACAGCAGTACAAATAATATATGTTGGCATGGTGGAGAGTTAATCTTATTATTCCATCTTGTATTAATTAGCAAAAATTAAATAAAGGCTTTGAAGCAGTTCCTTTCTTGACTCAAGGTTGGAAATCTAAATAAGAAGGGAAAATAAAATTTGAAGGAAAAACATGCACTTATTTATGGAATGGCTGACACAAGGGGAGCACGAGGCTCCCCATGAATCTGTTTCTCTTATAAAAGGAGACTAAAAGGAGGAGGGGGAGGACAGCAAGGAGGAGGAGGGAGCACACCCCACAGTGGAAACTGAGTGATGTCTGAGCCGCTGCTGGTGGGAGGGAAGCGCCCACACCCAACATGGAAAAACTGGACTGCATGCTTAAGACTAGAACAGATAAGTGGACTCACTTCTACACATATACAGAAAATTAGCAAAAATTAAATTAAATTAAATCAAAAATTATTGCACATAAAGTAGGAACTCAGTGTAATGACATACAGGACTTTTCAAGGTCAGAAAAGTAACGATCAAATTCTGCAAATGGCAAGCTATCAGTAGAACACCTATCAACATCTGTAAAAGTAGCATTGTACCCCATGTACTATAGGCAATTGAACGGATCTGATCCAAATTATGAACAACCATTATTTGCAAATCCATCCTCCAGATTGGTCATAAAATTTGGACTGGTAAACAAGGAAATGTGTGGAAGCATCCATTGTCCTAATTGAAGAGGATAAGAGACATTTCAACCTATGGGGGGGTTCCACACATCCTGCTGGTTAGACCCAAACACATGGATTGGAAAATGTTGGATATTCTGTCACCTCTACTGCGGAATATAGCCATCCATGGAAAACCAATACCTGACCTTAACAAAGAATATTCTCCCAAATTAAAACCATAAGCATTGTCTCTTAACTGGGTAACCACAGCACAAAAGGCGGTACACATCGACGCCCAGAAATCTCCTATATGACCAATCTTAACATTAGCAAACAAGGGGATGAGGAAAATTTGAAGCAAATTCCAAATTGGTTATGGTAAAAGGATAACCAGATGTAGATCTAATAAAAGGAGCAGAGTACGACACTATAGGCCATATATTCAGAAGCCTAGAAAGGTGTTAACAAATGCAATTTTCCACAGTGGTAGTCATCAGCAAATCTTGCACATCTCATACCTCCTCATAGAAACCAATTGCTGAGTCCAGAGGAAGAGCTGAGGACCCCAAGACGGAGGATGATGATGAGGAGGACCATTCTGCCATCACGGATTATTTGTGAACACAATGTGCTACCAATAATACATAAATCATACATAGCTCACCACACATAGGTAGGGGTGTGAGACTTATAGCATTCCTGCATTATTTATTCCCATCATGCTAATTACGGTTAGGTAGTCAGGATAACTGTGAAGGTTAGAAACCCTGAATGCCTGAATACAACAATGCATGGATAAGGATGTCTCCTAACGTTGAACGATGTTATCTACTGCCTACCCACTGCTGAACATATAGGTCTCATCACCCAACACACTCATCACAACACAACCACTGCTTGCAGATTTCATATGGTCAACAATCACACACTCAAGGCTAATGGGAGATAACTTACAACCGCACATAGTCAACCACAGATGTAGTGAATAAGGATAAAATGATACAGGCTCCAGCCATTGTGATGGCAACCCCTCAGGCCATTATTGGTCCTGCCCCGGCCAAGCCCTTTGTATTGGCACGCGAGCTAAGGTGTAGGGCACAGGGAATATGCATGCCAGAGGGCACCAGACCATCACGACGTGTGCCTGCGATGTAGAAAAAGGTCGTAGGGAGAGTGATTGTATGACTTCAGTCCCTAGAAGAAGAATGGACTGGTACCCAAGCGCATGCACCACACCCCCAGCATCCGGGGTGGAGCCAGGATCTCGAACCTTACCAACACCAGCATTTCTACCTCTGTCCAGCGACAGGGGGGTAGCATCCCTGGGACAGCATCACTGAACTGTTCACTGGCTGGACTGGATGTTATCTATCCTCTGTTGCACCCACCAGACTGTCCTATAGACCTCATGGGATGAGGTGTACCTCTGAGAGCATGGGCACACAGTTGTTTCAAATGGTACAGGTGTGTGTAAACAAGATGAGACTGTGCTCCACAGCTGCAGATACAGGAAGCAGACACAGAGGAAGGTCAAACCTCTGTCGCAACCGTGTGATGATGGCAGCCAAATGATGCGAGCCCTGGCAAGGGTCAACCGGTGGACAAAGGTTTCGTGGGCATCGTGGATTGACAGTTCATCTGGACAAGGCCCTCTTAGACATCGCTGCACCACGCTAGGGTGTCCACAAGGGGGGAGGCAAGGGCAGCAGAACCAATGGTGCAAGCCTCTTGGGTTGACACACAATGTAGGGACCTGCCTTATCCACCATCTGTTAATCGCTAGCGTCTCTCACACCATGCATGGTTGACATGATAAAATCATGTCAAAGGGGGGGGGGGGAAGGGTTAATGGAAAGTTAGAGTACCAAAATAATAATTCTGTAGGTAATCTCCCTTTATGCTCTACACATATTCCATACATATTCTGTTTGCATTCTTATGAACAAATATGTTGTGTTAAACTGGAATTAGGCAGCGCTATAGAGCTCTCTCTCTCTCTCTCTCTCTCTCTCTCTCTCTCTCACTCTAGTCAGGTCTATCACATTAGATACACACCCGGATCCAACACTCACGTACACTGTTGATTGCACATTCTAGAAACAGCAGT
Source organism: Pholidichthys leucotaenia (assembly GCA_020510985.1). Taxonomy (NCBI): domain Eukaryota; kingdom Metazoa; phylum Chordata; class Actinopteri; order Cichliformes; family Pholidichthyidae; genus Pholidichthys; species Pholidichthys leucotaenia. Next base: position 412,388,530 of record CM035837.1, on the reverse strand, counting down.
GTGATCAGTGGATGGCCTGATCACGTCAGAGTTAAATTGGCCAGTCAGACAGTCACGTACAAGCCCATCCTATTGTACAGGGTTGGTCCAACCCGCCAACCTGAGAAGATTAATGTAAGCCGCACCCAGAAGTCGGGGTCAGGGTGGCGACGCTCCAGTGGGAGTTGTGTTACGCTGCACCCAGTGCTGCTAGCTTTACATGTGACCTCCAAATAAATGTTACATCTTTAAATTGAACAAATCTCTGGCTTGTTCTTGGATCTTTCAGTCAAAGAATCGGGTATTTTTCTAACATGGTCAGGGGTCCACTTGACCTGTATTTGCTCATGCAAACCAATAATGATAATTTGGACATGGACCTTAATATTGGTATAAAGAGCCTCCAGATCAGTTATTAAATTGGTGGTGGCTATGAATACGGAAGCTGTATCCTTATACAAAATCTCTATTAGTATGGAAGAGTTGACAATCTGACAAAACCCTTTCAGATCAACACCAAGCCAGCTACTACTGTGGCTTTGATAGATGGTACAATGGGCCTGTGATCAGAAGATTACTGGTTCACGTTCTGCTATTGGAACCTTGTCCAAATCATTTTACTTGATATGAAATTTACACTTAAAATTAAGAGGTTAGCCTTAGGATTTGGAAGTGAGTCAGTTTAAAAAGGTAGCAAATAGATATTAATTAAAATTTTGACAAAAATAAATGCCTCAGATTTCTGTACCTGTAGCCTGCTGCTTTTAAGATACGCGTTAATAGAACGTACTGGTCAATCATATTCGAGCCTTATCTGTAACAAGAATTCTATGAGTATGGTTCCAAAGCCACTGGCTATTAAAGTGGCCATCCATCCATCCATCCATTTTCTACCACTTTTCCAGAGGTCTGGGTCACAGAGGCAGCAGTTCAAGCAGAGAAGCCCAGACTTCCCTGCTCTAGCTCCTCAGACAGATTCCAAGGTGTTCCCAGGCTAGCTGGGAGACAGGCCTGGTGCACACTACAGCATTTTCGTTTAGACCCAGAAAGAGGCCGAATCTCAATCACCTCCCTAAACCCTCAAGCCCTGAGCCCTTGTAAATGGGTTCCACTAAACAGCGAACAGGACCAACGGACTGAACGTGACCCCAAACCTCCAGAAAACATCCAAATAATAAATGAAATAATTTTTTATGGGACACCAAAAGCCCACCAAACACTCCAAAAATCAATTAAATCATTTCTGTTTTAATATTTAACGACAAATGGCCATTCTTGTAGTAACTAATATTACACAAAATGCCCAAATAGTGCATTAAATTATATCTAAGACCAAGTGACATCAGGTCAACTAATGGGACATGTTTATAAATATTCAAGACCCATTGTAATTAGGGCTGCAACGACTAGTCAACAAATAGTCGACGGCAAAATTCGTCGACAATGTAGTAGTCGACGCGTTGTTAGTGATGTCATCGTGTGTATCCCTTGACATGCAATGCCACGCTAAGCAATGTTTCACCGTAGCCAATAGAAGCAGCTGAGAGTGAGACATCGCACTTTTCACAGCGCTTTGGTGCACTGACAGAGCATGCGCGGTAGTGACCGGGAACAAAGGAGAAGCAGCACTATGGTGGAGGCTGAAGCAGAGCTCACGCGAAACAAACGTTCCAAAGTCTGGGACCATCTTGTACATGACTCAGCCAACAAAACTTTTCAATGCAAGCTCTGTAAAGTGAGCCTTGTGTAGCATGGGGCCACTATGGCGATGCACGAGCATTTGAAGAGGAAACATGTTTTGGAAGAGTCAAGACGCTACTCGGTAAGATAATTAGCTCCCATGCTAGTAACTAGCCTATTACTGTAGGTGCGTGTGTGGAATATATGCTGGATATACAGTATACGCTGCCATCCAGAACCCTTTTCATCCACTTGATGGACAAAAAATATGAGACAACCCTTACAAACGTAACATGAGAGCTAATTATCTTACCGAGGGGTGTCTGACTCTTCCAAAACGTGTTTCCTCTTTAAATGTCGTTCCACTGACAAGACAAAATGGCTGACATTTCATAAACATGATTTTTTTTAACATTAACAGAATTGCGTGAAATTTGGTGGTTAGCTAACATGGAAAACTTTTTTTTAATATGCATAAATGAAATACTTGTATCTAATTTACATAAGGACTACTCATGAATAAACTGATTATTTGACCAACGTGTTTATTTTATTAGCAGTAGAACCATCAAGATGGTCTGATGGAGACTCTGGGGTTTTATTATGTCAATAACTTTGTTTTAGCAAAGTCTACAAGTCTCCCAGTTCACAACTTTTTATAAATGCCATTGTGTTATGGTGTTGCAATTTCGAGGGACATTTCTATGGATCTGTGTGCTCTTTTTGTTAATAATCTCATTGTTGTTTTCCTCCTATATTGTGTATCCTGAACTGGGAGAGAGAAATAGAGAGAAGAGGTAACTGAAATACCGTTTTATTCACAGCAAAAAAAAAATAATACTGTAACTATAGAAATATGGATAGACAAAAAAAATGAAGAAAATTGGCAATGTGGAAGATTTTGCTTCAAGAGCGGGGGGGGGGGGGGGCTGATAGGAGAGGAAAACTCCAGAGTCCGAGTCTGAACCTCCACAAAAAAGAGAGAAAAAGTCATATGTCATCGGCTGACACTGCAGGTAGGAAGGGCTCCTATATCTTATTTTATGGATACAAATTCATGTAGTAGGCTATATACAGTATAAACAAATGAAATAAAAACAAACCTGCCAGCTGATGTCCAGTTCAGCATAACACCGATCTCTGTGAGACCGTTGATATTTGTATAATCTGTTCTTCTGTCATGCCAAATAAAGTCACTGACAGAGTGAAGCTTCTGCCACGCGCCCTCAATTCTCGCCAGTATCTCTAACGATCGCTATCATGTTGGGCACAGATGAATTAAGACAAGCTTTTTTTGGGCATTAAATCCTGGCACATTTAGCAGGAGATTGACAACTGCAGATCTTAATAATTCACCTTGCGCCATGCATTTAAATACAGGTGTGCATCTCAATAAATTAGAATGTTGTGCGGGCATGGTGTTGGACTTCTCCATCCAGGGAACAATGGATCAAAAGAGGAGGTGTCACTGGGGGGTTCCAATTGGACAGTAAGGACTACATGCCCCCCGCAGAGAGGAGTAAATGCCGGGCCACTGGAGAAGGGTGTGAGAGCGGTGCCGGTGTTCTGTCATGTTAATGTGTCACACAGGCTTTGTTCTAAACATAATGTGTTATGGTCAGAAGTTCCGGGCCTCGATGCATGGAAATAAAGATATAAAAGAAGGATGCACAGAGGCCCGGGAGGAGCTTTTGCTATACTGTTTTGTTGGAGAAAAAATAAAGTCTCTTGTTGTTCAGCTCATTGCCTCGCCTATTCCTTTCTCCACACTGGTGACCCCAAGATGTGCCACGGAGAGCGAGACAAGCACAGCCCGGGAGACTACCTGGAGGGAGAGCACCAACGCCGCATGCACTGTTTCAGTCAAGCTCACGGACTTCTGGCTTCATGACCCGACAGTGTGGTTTTTGCACATAGAAGCAGAGTTTGCACTCCGTGGCATAACAGATGACACAAGGTACTACTACGTGGTCGCGGCGCTGGACGTGAGTGCCACACAACAGGTGATAAGCCTGCTCCAGGAGCCACCGGCCCAGGAAAAATACAAGGCGCTCAAGAGGAAGCTTCTCCAGCGCTATACCCTTTCGGACAGTGAAAGGGCAGAGAGACTCCCAACATGTTCAGACTTGGGGGACAGATCAGCCGTAGAGCTAATGGAGAGCATGTTGGCGCTGATGGGCAGAAACGACAAGTCTTTCCTGTTCTCCTACCTGTTCCTGAGGAACCTACTGGCTGCAGCAAGGGCAATCCTGGCCAACTCACCGTTGCTGGTGACAAAGGACTACCGCACACTGGAGCAGAAAGTGGATCACATCATTTTAGCGACCGGAACGCTCAGCGTGAATGCAGTGACACCGACATCCAGGAGGAACTCCAGCGAGGTCGAGGAGCCGTGGATGGTAGCCGGAGCAGACACCAGGAGACGCAGGAACGGGGCAATCTGCTACTATCATCACCATTTCGGCTCAAATGCCCAGCAATGCGTGCCACCGTGCCAATTCAAGAAGTCGGGAAACGGCACTACCAGCAGTCAGTAGCGGCTGCGACCGCTGGTGACAGAAACAAGCTGCTGTATGTCACAGACACATGTTTGGGGAGACGGTTTCTGGTGGACTCCAGCTCCTAGAAGAGCCTCATCCTGCCTGTCAACACAGACAGGGTGGCAAGGGGCAGTGGTCCCGAGCTTACAGCCACCAACGGATCCACCATCAGGACATTTGGTGAGCAGACACTGACAATATGCTTACACGGACGTAACTTTCAGTGGAACTTTGTGGTGGCTGCATGTTCCGCCCCCATTTTAGGCACAGATTTTTTATATGCTTATGGGTTATTAGTTGATGTTGCTAACAGGAGATTAGTGGATGCTGTCCCTTTTTCCTCTCTGCCCTGTACAGCTCGGGGAACCGGGTCGACAACACTGGTCAACGTTATAGCTCCAGGCGGTAAGTACCAACAGTTACTTGCACAATTCCCAGCACTCACGGTCCCAACATTTTTAGCTATGATAATGAAGCATGGGGTTGAACATTTCATAACTACAAAAGGGCTGCCGGTATTCATGCAACCTCTGCGCCTGGATGCAGCTAAACTGGCCAGCGCATGTGAGGAGTTCGCCAACTTGGAACTGTTGGACATCGTCAGGCGCTCCAACAGCCCGTGGGCATCCCCGCCAAACATGGTGCCTAAAGCCGTCAGGTCGTGGCGACCATGCGGCGATTTCCAGCGTTTGAACAATATTGCGGAACATGATCGCTGTCCTATCCCACACATCAAGGATTTTTCCATACACCTGGCCGGGGTGGGTTTTTTCCAAAGTAGATCTGGTCCGCCGTTACCACCAGGTCCCGTGCGCGAGGAAGACATCCCAAAAACAGCTGTAATAACTCCTTTTGACCTTTTCAAGTTTTTACGCATGCAGTTCAAATTAAAAGGTGTGGTGCAGACCTTCCAGAGGATGATGGACACAGTGTTTCGTGACTTGTCCTTCGTTTTTGTCTACTTGGACGAAATTCTGGTAGCCAGCACGTCTGAGGAGGAGCACATTGCCCATCTCAAGACAGTTTTCCAGAGGATGGAAGCGCACGGGCTGATAGTTAACCTGGCAAAGTGCCAGTTTGGTGTGCCAGTGATTGACTTTTTGGGCCGCCACATTTCGATGGAGGGCGTGATCCCGTTACCGGACAAAGTGCGCGCTGAGTCAGACTTTCCCTGCCCGCAGACAGTTGGAGCACTACAGGAGTTTTGGGGAATGGTTAATTTTTATAACCATTTCCTTTCCTGGGCAGCCCAGCTGATGCAGTCATTGTATGCCACGCTTAAAAAAAAAAGGAGCCCGTGGAAGCCATCGACTGGACTCCCGAGCGAGTCCAGGCTTTCACTAACGTCAAAACAGCGCTTGCAGATGCCACGTTGTTAGCCCACCCGGATCCGTCTGCACAGATTGCGCTCACGACGGATGCATCTGGCGTTGCCATAGGGGCAGTGGTGGAGCAGTGCATCGCAGGTTCGTGGCAGCTGCTCGCATTTTTTAGCCAGACTTTGCGCGACAACGAACGCAAGTACAGCACATTCGATAGAGAAGAGCTGGCTCCCCACCTGGCGATGCGCCATTTCCAGTTCTGGCTGGAGGGGTGCAAGTTCACTGCATTCGTGGACCACAAGCCGCTGACGCATGCGATGTCCAAGACCTCGGAACTGTGGTCGGCCCTTCAGCAACGGCATTTGGCCGCAATTTTGGAGTTTACTACTGACATTCAACACGTTGCCGGTAAACTCAATATCATGGCCAATTGCCTGTTGCACGCATTCATCGCCCCGGTCTACATGGGAATTGATTTCCCTGCCATGGCCACGGAACAAGCCAGGGACACAGACATTTGCGCGCTCCAGTCTGCGCCAACTGGGTTAAGGCTGGAGAAGAGGGTAATGCAGGAAGGGTGCCCTCCCTTACTCTGCTACTTCTCCACCGGCTGCCCGCGCCTGGTGGTTCCAAGCTCTTGGCGCCGTCGCATTTTTGAGTCAGTCCACTCCCTTTTGCATCCGGGAGTACGCGCTTCGGTGAAACTAGTGGGGACAAATTCGTCTGGCTGCTCTAGCGCAAAGACGTGATAGAGTGGGCTGCAGCTTGCGTTACATGCCAGCGGGCTAAAGTGCACAAGCACACCAGAGCTCCCCTCGAGATGTTCCATATCCTGGCTAGGAGGTTCGACCACGTCCACATGGATTTGGTGGGACCCCTCCCGCCGTTGCAAGGTTTCATACACCTTTGGACAGTCGTGGACCACACCACACACTGGCCTGAAGTGGTCCCACTGGCTTCTACCACGTCCGCAGAAGTGGCGCGCGCTTTTTTGTCAGCTTGGGTTGCACATTTCAGATCTCCATTGGACATCGCGTCCGACAGAGGTCCACAATTCATTTCAGAACTCTGGTCCGTGATGGCTCAGAGCCTGGGGTCAAAATTCACCGCACTACTGTTAACTAATAACATCAGCTAGTGAGGAGCCGACCGCTTGTGGCTTCCCGCCAACAATTGTTAGCATGCTAACTAGACCTCGAAGACAAGCTAAGAAGAAGAAAAGGTGGATAAAGGCACGTAACAGGGCCCACACTTTATACCCTAGCCTAGTGATGGTGGAGCCCAGCGGCACCGGACGGGTGTGTGTGGCACACATGGGGAAGGGGCCGCTTAAGTGGCACGTGCTTCAGCTCGATGGGTCAACGTGCCCCTTATGGTGGATTCAGGGGCCGGTAGATCGATCTTGTGCTTGGCTACACTGAAGAGGTTGTTCCCTGCGAAGGCTATCAGCACAGGCGCAGTGAAGATGTTCGGGTATGGACATGTGGAGATTGAGATGGTGGACACGGCAGAATTCTCGGTGACATGGGCCGAAGACAGTGTCCAGATTCACTTTCCAGGTGGCACGCCAGGGGGCGGACCTATTGGGAATCAACCTACTTGGGGAGCTGGGTTTCTCCGTAAGGGACCCGGAGGGCTCAACTGTGCTAACGGTGTATCCCGATTGGCACCTCCACTGGCCAGCATTGTTTAGGAGCCTGGGTCATATCGGAGCTTTTCACCATCACTCTTTCTTCGACGGGAGCATGACACAGAGGATTCAGCCACTGCGGCAACTCCCCCTCGTGCTGCGGGATGAGGTCTCGGCAGAGCTGTGCAGGCTGCTGGAGTTTGGCATCATCGAGAAAGTGGACGCCTCGCCCTGGATATCCAACCTGGTGGTGGCCAAGAAAAAAGGGTGATGCATCAGACTGTGCATAGACCTCCGGATGGTGAACAAGGCTGTCATTCCGGACAGATACCCCCTCCCAACCATGGAGTAGCTCACAGCGACGTTCAGTGGGTCTCAGGTCTTCATGAAGTTGGACCTCTGCCAGGGCTATCTGCAGGTGCCATTGCATCTAGATAGCAGAAACCTGACGGCATTTGTGACCCACATGGGGGTTTTCAGGTATACCTGGATGCTGTTCAGCCTGAGCTCTGCACCCAGTTGTTTCCAGAAGGTCATGTCAACAATGCTAGCCGGTCTCAGGGGCGTGGTGGCATACTTAGATGACATTGTGGTGCATCGCGGGGGAACATGGCGAGAGGCTGGAGGGGGTCCTGGAAACACTCCAAAAACATGGGGTTACCCTAAATGGCGAGAAGTGTGTCTTTGCAGCGGACACCATAGGGTTCGTGGGGTTTCGGCTGACCGGAAGAGGGCTCCAACCATTACATTCAAACGTGGAGGTGGTCCTGCGCATCCCAGATCTGTCCACGCCGGCTCAGATCTCATCATTTTTAGGCATGGTTAACTTCTATGGACGGTACATTCCTCGCTATTCGGAGATGATCGAACCCCTCCGGGCTCTGTTGAAGCAGTATGCGCTGTGGGAGTGGACCCCAGCCTGCTCGGCGGTGGTCGCCAAGCTGAAGCAACAGCTCACCTCTCCACCGGTGTTGGCTCATTTTGACCCCAATCAGGCGATCTTTGTGACCTGTGACACGTCCGGTTCGGCGCTGGGGGCAGTCATGTCCCAGGTGCAGAATGGCACGGAGCACCCGGTGGCACGTTCGCGTCAAGGTCCCTCTCGGTGGTGGAACAGAAATATGCCGGGGGTGAGAAGGAGGCGCTGGTCTGTGTCTGGGCGTGTGAGAGGTGGCACATTTACCTCTACGGGCGCCATTTCACCCTACGGGTGGACCACCGGGTGCTCACGACTTTGCTGGAGACTTCGGGGTCGGGGCACAGGCCACTGAGGATCCACAGGTGGTCCAAAAGGCTGAGGGCTTATAATTTCACCACCAAGTTCACCCCAGGCAAAGATAACATCGTGGCGGACCTCTTGTCTTGCGCCACAGATAATTCCTCCCTGCTGGATGACGGTGACGATGATCCAGCCGAGGCGGACCTGATCCATGCACTCTACGGAACCCTCCAGAAGATAGTATCTACTCAGGGAGGAGTCAGAACGGGATCCGGTGATGGCGAAATTACACTCGGCAATCAGACAGGGTTGGCCAGCAGGGGTGCAGGGCGAGTTAGTGCCTTATCATTGGGTCAAGGATGAACTGAGCTGCTGGAACAAGGTGTGCATGGCCAGAGGACAATGTGCCCTGATCCCGTCATCCCTGAGGGCACGTATCCTGATGATGCTGCACAAGGGTCATCTGGGGGTAGTCAAGGTGAAGTAAATGTTTCAAATTGTATAAAGATTTGAAAAGACACATGAGAATCCACACTGGAGTCTGTCTGTGTATTGACCTCTTAAGCAAAATTTTATCAGATCTTGACATCAGGTTTGATTTAAGCAAAGGCAGAACAAGAAAAGGGAACAAGAGAGTGAATCATCTGCTCTACATGGACGACCTCAAGCTCTATGCAGAATCTGAACAGAAACTAAATCAACTTGTCAATACCGTTCACATGTTGTCAAAAGACATCTGCATGGAATTTGGACTTGACAAATGCGCAAAATGTACAATAAAAAAAGGAAAGAAAACAGCATCAGAGAACATCCAAATCGATGACAATAAGCACATTAAAGACCTGGTAGATGAATCGGCATATAAATACCTGGGCATACAGGAGAACACAACTATTGAACACAGGAAAATGAGGGAAATAGTCAAAAAAGAATACCAACATCGTCTAAAGAAAATCTGTAAATCAAACTTAACACCTAAAAATAAAAACACTGCAATAAACCAGCTGGCAGTACCAGTTGTCACATATGGATTTGGGGTGATAGACTGGCCACAGGGGGAACTGGACAAGTTGGATGTTTGGACCAGGAAGACCCTGACCCTGCACAAGGTAACATATAGAAATCAATGCTTAGATAGGATATATACTGTATACCCTGTAAAGAGGGAGGGCTGGGCCTAACTGAAATAAACCAGGCCTACAGGGCGACAATAATAAGCATTGGTCAATACCTAAAAAGCGCCAACGACAAGACAGTGGAAAAAATCACCCAACACCATGAAACCCTTAGTCATTACACATCTATAACTAAACAAGCCGAGGCCTTTGCAGGAGATTGATTAGATAAAATAAAAGCCAGTCAACAAAACCCAGCAACAAAAATAGCTAGAAAGACACGGGAAAAATACAGCAAAAGGACACAGGAGGAAAGAAAAGAAAGATGGAAACAACATAAGCAAGCAGGGCATTTTCAGGAGGAACTCAATAAGGATTATATTGATAGGGAAGAGACATTGCGCTGGATCAGGAACGGACATCTGAGGTACGACAAGGAGAGACTAGTCGTGGGAGCACAAGACCAGGGACTTCTGACCAATGGCTTTAAAAAAATGGCAGGACTGTCACAGAGTGACAAATGTCGATTTTGTCATGCAGCGGTGGAGAGTGCAAGCCACCTACTCTCCGGCTGCCAGGTCCTTATGGCCGACGGACACTACACTGCTCGTCACAACAAGATCTGCCGTTATATATGCTGGGAAATATGCAAAGAATTTAAAATAGAAGTAAAAGGATCAGTATGGGAGCACGATCCAGAGCCAGTCATCTCCAGCGGAGATATTACCATCTTTTATGACAAGGAAATCCCAACTGGAAGACACACTGAAGGAGGAGCAATAAAACCAGACATTGTTATCTTGAACAAAAAGGACAAAACTGCCAAATTAATAGATGTAACCATACCAAACAACTATGGCCTCAATAGAGCAGAAAGAGAAAAAATAACAAAATATCAAGATCTCAAAAACGACCTAAGGAGCACCTGGAAACTGCAGGAAGCAGATATTATACCTGTGGTGGTGGGAGCAACTGGGATGGTAAAGAAGAACCTGAAAAAAATATCTACAGGCAATCCCCGGCTGCTCTAGCATCTGTGAAATACAGATCTCAGCGATCAGAGGAACAGTCTCCATCTTGAAGAGAGCCCTCGGATACAAAGCTTTTTAATTTAAAGTGTAACCATTGAGCCCTGGTTGGGGCCCATTGCACTTGTAATGTAATGAGATGCAAATAAATAAAACAGTGAGAAGCTGGCACATCCATAACTAAACAAGCCAAGACCTTTGCAGGAGATTTATTACACAACACTAGAAAAGCACTCATAGAGCGCATACCTCCGCCAAGGCTCCTTTCGTTTCTCATGGATCACCTTCAAAATGTAATGGGCTTGTGTGTAGGCGTATCGCCACTTGTGGTGAAAATTGCATCCAAGTCTGTCCATTAGTTTTGGAGTTTTGTGGCTGACACACTGTGAGAAGAGCCTTGGCTGAGGTATGCATTCCCAGATCATCCCCAAAATGTAATGGGTTCCTCTCTAGGCCAAGAACCACCTCTGGTGAAACAGACAGACAAACAGACAAATGCCAGTAAAAGCATTACCTCCTTGGCGGAGGTAATAAACTCAAGTGTTGGTGTTGTGTCCATCTCCTCCATCTCCAAACTCCCAGGCTGTGGGCGTTGCAATTCATCGCACAACCGCGTACAACCCACAGGCCAATGGGTTATACAAGCGTTTTCATAGATCACTGAAAGCAGCACTCAAGGGTTCACTGACGGATGCAAATTGGGTAGACAGGTTGGCGTGGGTTTTATTGGGGTTGCGCTCCACGCCAAAAGAGGATTTGGAAGTTTCCCCGGCAGAGAGCTCGTTTTTGCGTAGCCCCTATGGCTGCCCGGGGAATTTCTGCCAAATAATCCCACGCGGGTCAGCTGCCCATCTCAGCTTTTGCAGCGTAGCTGAAACACAGGCACGCTGCCGGGCCTGGCCCACCACTGTTTTCCGCGTGCTTTTGTGCCTAAAACTTTGAAGAACGCGGAGTTCGTGCTCATCAGACACGACGACCAGCGCCCTTCATTGCGCCTGCAGACATGTTGAAAATGGCCCTATCTGACAATGTTAAAGAATCCTTTAAAAAATTCCTGGATCCAGACGGTGATCCGGATCATCCCCAAAATTTAATCAGTTCTTCCTTGTACCATTTCCAACAATGCCTGAAAGTTTCATCGAAATCCGTCCAAAACTTTTTGAGTTATCTTGCTAACCAACAGACAGACAGACAGACAAACAAACACGGGCAAAAACATTACCTCCTGCGGCCTGCGGCCTGGCAGAGGTAATAAAAGCCAGTCAACAAAACCCAGCAACAAAAATAGTTAGAAAGACGTGGGAAAAATACAGCAAAAGGACACAGGAGGAAAGAAAAGAACGATGGAAACAGCATAAGCGAGCAGGGTGCTTTCAGGAGGAACTCAATAGGGATTATATTGATAGGGAAGAGACATTGCGCTGGATCAGGAACAGAGATCTGGGGTATGATGAGGAGAGACTAGTGGTTGGAGCACAAGACCAGGGATTTCTGACTAATGGCTTTAAAAAAAAATAGCAGGACTGTCACAGAGTGACAAATGTCGATTTTGTCATGCAGCGGTGGAGAGTGCAAGCCACCTACTCTCCGGCTGCCAGGTCCTTATGGCCGATGGACACTACACTGCTCGCCACAACAAGATCTGCCATTATATACACTGGAAAATATGCAAAGAATTTATAATAGAAGACTACGGCCTCAATAGAGCAGAAAGATTAAAAATAACAAAATGTCAAGACCAGCTTCGAATAACCAATAAGAAGTCGTGGACGATGAGGAACCCAATATGAAAAATGAATGAAACAGGAAAAAGATGCTGGAAAGGTACTGACCAGGATAAAACGGTCCCCTCAACCCATTTTTGCACCAGGCGGGCTGTTGACAGTGATGGTGCAGCTTCATCTTCCGAGTGCCAGAAACACTCAGCTGGGATCCCCGTCAGACCAGCACAGATCTGGACCTGGGCCCCAACAAGATCAAAAAAGGACTAAAAGATATACAAGAAAAGAAGAAACTGTAAAATGGTCCCTTGAGGAGAAGAAAATTATTCTGTCATGCTTCACCTATTCAAGGTACGTGTGAGAAGTAGGGCAGAAGAAAAAAGCAAGTATTTGAGGAAAAGATCAGAGACTCCAAGCTACCACCAGAAAAGAAAGCGGCCACCACCACTTCCAAATTAACGTCTATTGTCTCTCAGGTCTCAAAATACCTAGGACAAGAGGAAATTGAAAAGATCAAGTCTGAAGCTGAATCCCAAGCAATAAAAGACTATCAAGATGCCAACCTATCTGAACAACAAGAATTCAAGCATAGTCAGTGGAGCATGGATGAAAAATAGGTTTTAATATGGGCAACCGAGTACGCCAAAATGAAATGCAGCGACCAGTGGGAACGATGCAATGAATGGCAAAGAATCTTCTATCATCACTGCCAGGATAAAATTGGCGTGCCCCGAGCCAAACTCACAACCCAGAGACACAACTTCCTCACCCAAAGGTACTTCACAGAGTAACAACTGGAGCACATGCACACAGAAATAGGAAAAATGGCACAGAACAACATATGCCCAATTGAGTATCCGCTGCCACTACCTGAAAAACGTCTGATGGAACAACCCTATCAAACACAACCTATAGAGGTGCCACAAGACCACCCATGTGATTTCCCTGCAACCTCTAGCTTAGAATTAGAACACCCTGACGAAGCAACAAGGGGGAGTGCAGGCCAGGCACCAATAAGGAAGCAGATTAACACCCAAATAGAACTAAGCCAAGAACAACTAGAAGCAGAAGAGGATTTTACCAACAAAATAGAAGAAAAAAAATGACAATGAAGGAGCGTTCTAAATGAATTAAGCTAAAAGAGAATAAAGAATTCAAATTATTACTGCAAAAGGTCAATAGAGGGCTAACTATACTTGTACCTTGGGGTCAATCTGACAGAGGTGAACTGCATAAACTTTGGAGCAGCGTGGTATATGCAGAGCAAGCTAGCTCCAGAATATAAAGAAAAAAATGAACGTTGAACCAAAACAAAAATTTCTGCACCTGTTTGGAAAAAGAAACGTCAAGAAAGAATTAATTGATTTAGGGCAGAAATCTCTCAAATGACTAACTATATACATAACCAAAACTGTACTACCAAATTACTAAGAGTAATCAACAGAATCCCAAAAAATATATAACATTAGGAAAGAGCAAATTATAAGAAAAATAGCAGAGCACCAGGCACAAGTCAAGGTCCTAGCAGCCCAAATTAGAAACAGACAAAGGAGAGAGAACTCAAAACTGATAAACTATTTGCAGAAAATGCAAAACAAGTCTGTAGGAGGCTTGCAGAAGAAACCATAGAAGTAGAGGTACCTCCTGAAAAAATACAGCTGGAAACATTCTGGAGAAACCTGTTTGAGGACCCAGTACAACATAGAAGTAATAATTGGATTCAAACTATTGCCAACAAAAACAAAGGAAAACTACAGATACCCTCATTAAAAATCACAGAAGAAATTGCTAAATAAAAAATAAGGAAATATTTCAACTTCAAATCCCCTGGAATAGATAAAATATCAAACTTCTGGCTCCAAAAGATAACAACACTGCGCAAACACTACACAGAGGCATTCAGCCGACTTGTTTGGGAGAAGAAGAAGCACCAGAGTGGCTCACATATGGAAATACCATACCCCTGTCCAAGAGCCCTGAAACCCAACAAGCTAATAAATACAGACCCATCTGCTGCCTCCCCACTACATACAAATGGCTGACAGGACTCATTACTGAGGCCATCTATGAACATCTGGATATAGGAAACTACTTGCAACCACAGAAAAAAGGCTGCATAAGAAATAAGCTGGGAGCCAAAGAACAAATGCTCTTTAAAAAAAACATCCTGGAAGACTGCAAGAAGCGTGAGAGAAACTTAAGCATGGCGTGGATAGACTACAAAAAGGCATTCAACAGCATCCCCCGTTCCTGGATAACACACTGTCTGGAGCTGTATAATATCAACCCAGAAGTTAAAACTTTTCTGGAGGTCCAGATGGCTAAGTGGAAAACCACAATTACACTTAACCATAAAGAAGGGCAAATAACAATCCCAGACATCAGGATCCAATGAGGAATATTCCAGGGGGACAGCCTCTCACCATTGCTCTTCTGTCTGTGGATCGACCCCTTAAGCAAAATCCTATCAGATCTTGATATCGGGTATGATTTAAGCAAAGGCAGAACAAGAAAAGGGAAGGTAAGGGAAGGTAAGTTGTCACTTACGGATTTGGGGTGATAGACTGGCCACAGGGGGAACTGGACACGCTGGCTGTTAGGACCAGGAAGACCCTGACCCTTCACAAGGTAACATATAAAAATCAGTGCTTAGATAGGATATATATACCCTGTAAAGAGGGAGGGCTGGGCCTAAAAAAACACAACACATTGCCATCTACAGAAGTTCTCTGATGACTCTGCGATCGTTGGTCTCATCTCCAGCGGAGATGAAGCTGAGTACAGAGGGCTTATCCAGGACTTTGTGGACTGGTGCCATCGGAACTGCCTCCAGATCAACGCGAGGAAAACTAAGGAGCTGGTGGTGGACTGCCGCAGGCATGGGCAGCCCCTCACAGCACCAGTAAATATACAGGGAACAGACATCGAGATGGTGACATCCTACAAGTACCTGGGTATTCATCTGAACAATAAACTAGACTGGTCACACAATACTGACGCACTCTACAAGAAGGGACAGCGCAGGCTGTTCCTGCTGAGGAGACTCAGGTCTTTTGGTGCACAAGGGGCGCTGCTGAAGTCATTCTATGACACGGTGGTGGCATCAGCCATCACTTTTGGAGTGGTCTGCTGGGGCAGTGGCATTACTGCAGCCGATAGGAAGAGACTGAACAAACTGATTAAGAAAG
Organism: Pholidichthys leucotaenia; assembly: GCA_020510985.1. NCBI lineage: Eukaryota > Metazoa > Chordata > Actinopteri > Cichliformes > Pholidichthyidae > Pholidichthys > Pholidichthys leucotaenia. The sequence goes on along the minus strand of CM035837.1, from coordinate 412,373,108 downwards.
CTAGCTCTGTCCTGGGGCAACGCCTTGATCCGATGGAGGAGATAGGAGAGAGAAGGACGGTGGCTAAACTGTCATCTCTGCTGGAGTCCGAGTTCCACCCTATGCAGGACATACTGGATGCACTGAGGAGCTCATTTAGCAGCAGACTACATCATCCCAGGTGCACAACCGAGAGGTTTCGTAGGTCCTTCCTACCAACGGCTGTCAGACTGTACAACCTAAGCAGGGCTGCTCGCAGAGATAGCAAAAAGACATAACAAACTAATAGGTTTTTTTTTTGTTTGTTTTTGTTTTGTTTTTTTTTTTGAATGCAAAAGATGCAATAGACTTACACAATGGTCCTCTCCGGCATACAACTAGGAACATACCGGTCGCTATGGAGGGTGAGAATATGTATGGGCACATAATCATACCATGTAGGATAACTAAGTAGACGGTTATGCTGTTTCATCCCATCTAGCAACAATGCTCTGCACTGTGTGTGTTTATATATTTACATATTTATTCCATCTAGCTACAATGCTCTGCACTGGGTGTGTTTATATTTATATATCTATATATTTATTCCATCTAGCTACAATGCTCCGCACTGTGTTTTTATATATCTACATATTATTCCATCTAGCTACATTGCTCCGCACTGTGTGTGTTTATATACTTGCATATTTATTCCACCTAGCTGCAATGCTCCATACTGTGGGTGTTTATATATTTACATATTTATTCCATCTAGCTACAATGCTCTGCACTGTGTGTTCATATATTCATATATTTATTCCATCCAGCTACAATGCTCTGCACTGTGTGTCTGTGTGTGTGTGTGTGTATATATATATATTTTATAGTAATATGTACATATGTATATTAGCTGCTCTTGCTTGCTTGTTTTTTCTTGCCTTCTGATTGTTGCTCTGAGTGTTGCTATCCCTGTGCTGTTGCAATCCTGGAATTTCCCCGTTGTGGGACTAATAAAGGCTTATCTTATCTTATCTTATCTTAATTGAAATAAACCAAGCCCACAGGGTGACAATAATAAGCATTGGTCAATACCTAAAAAGCAAAAATGATGAGACAATGGAAAAAGTCACCCAACACCATGAAACCCTTAGTCACCTCACATCCATAGCTAAACAAGCCGAGGCCTTTGCAGGAGACTTATTAGACAACATAAAAGTCAGTCAACAAAACCCAGAAACAAAAATAGCTAGAAAGACACGGGAAAAATACAGCAAAAGGACACAGGAGGAAAGAAAAGAAAGATGGAAACAGCATAAGTGAGCAGGGTGCTTTCAGGAGGAACTCAATAGGGATTATATTGATAAGGAAGAGACATTGTGCTGGATTAGGAACGGAGATCTGGGGTACAACGAGGAGAGACTAGTGGTTGGAGCACAAGACCAGGGATTTCTGACTAATGGCTTTAAAAAAATGGCAGGACTGTCACAGAGTGACAAATGTCAATTCTGTCATGCAGCGGTGGAGAGTGCGAGCCACCTACTCTCCGGCTGCCAGATCCTAATGGCTGAGGGACACTACACTGCTCGTCACAATAAGATCTGCTATTATATACACTGGAAAATATGCAAAGAATTTAAAATAGAAGTAAAAGGACCAGTATGAGAGCACGATCCAGAGCCAGTCAGCTCTAATGGAGATATAACCATCTTTTATGGCAAGGAAATCCCAACTAGAAGACACATTGAAGGAGGAGCAATAAAACCAGACATTGTTATCATGAACAAAATGTCACAACTTGCTCCCGCCTGTCATCCACTCCAGCCGCGCACACACCTGTGCTTCATCAGGCTGCCCGTATTTAACCTGCTCTGCCTGAGGTCTCAGCCTGGAGCCGTCAGCTCTTCTCCATGATCAAGCTCTGCGTTCACTTACTCCTCTCGGCCAACGCCGCAACTCGTCGCTTGCACGTAAGATTATCACTTACCTGCTTTCCAAGATCTTCTCCTGTGCACAGGTGGATCCTCCCGGCGGCGGAAGAATCCCTTCATCGCCTCTCCTCTTCAGTCTCTTCCCCGTCGAGCGTAGCAGGGCGCTGTCTTCCAGGCGGGAGCATTTCTTGCCAACACCAGCCACCAAAACACCTGCAAATAAGCCACATTACAATCTTCAGCGCTACACCGTGTTATTAGCTCATCCATTGTCCTCTGCTCTGTCCTCAGGGTTGCCTGGCTGTATGGTGTCCTGTTCTGCCCTCGGCGCTCTTCAGTCCCCAAGAAGACATTCACATTCTTGCATGGTGGCGCAGTGGTTTAGCACTGTGGCAGCACAGTTTTACCCTCGGCCGGGGGATCGCGGGGATCATGAGATCGTGGGTTCGATCCCAGCCCCCGACCAACAGTGAGCTGTGTGGAGTTTGCATGTTCTCCCCGTGTTGCGTGGGTTTACTCCGGGATTTCTCCGGTTTCCTCCCGCATACCAAAAACATGTAGGTTTAGGGCGCTGGCGCACGCAGCGACCAGCAGCCGGTGGCTTGTCACCAGACTGCAAACCAAATCTACCTACGGGTACAAATAAGTAACAAAAAAAAAATAAAAAAAATAATTCCTCACTCACGCATTCATACACCTGTTTGTTGAATAAAACTCTTAAATCTCACCCGAGCCTGCGTGCGTGTTTCCTTGGCCAGATAACATGTCAGTACGGCTCCAGCACAGTGGCCCAGCGAACAGTGGGTTCGCATGCCGGCTTTCCACCCTCGAGGCTCGGGTGGACTTAATTGTTCATCAACAGCAGGTCATCCTCAATCAGCTAACCAATATAACTCACCGGTTGGACCGCCTTGATCCTCCGCAGGGGCTTCCTTCGTCCCAGCTCGGTGGGCCAGTTCCTCCCGCTTCCCAAGCCAACCCTTTTGCCCCGGGTCCGCCAACCCATCTCACTCCTATTCCCACCCCCGCGCGCTTCAGCAGAAAGCTCGGCGGAGCGCGCGGGTTTATCCTGCAGTGTGAGATGGTGTTCCAGCGCGTGCCCGGGGACTTCCCTTCAGACCAAAGCCGAATTGGGTACATCTCTAATCTTCTGGAAGGGCGAGCATTAGCCTGGGCTTACGCCATTATGGCGAAGCCCAGCTACGCAACCCTGACCTATACCCAATTCGTGCAAGATTTTTTTGAGGTCTTTGACCACTCGGATCATGATAACGTGTTGGCCGAGTGGCTACTTAGCCTTTGCCAGGGTAGCCGCTTAGCGACTGACTACGCTGTCGACTTCCGGGTGGCAGCGGAAGAGGTTGGTTGGTGCGATGCCGTCCTTTGCGGTCTACTCCTCCGCAGTTTAAACTCTAATTTGCGGGATGAACTGGCCTGCCGGGACTAGCTGGATCAGCTGCCAGAATTAATTTCTTTAGCCATCAGTTTGGATAACAGGCTGAGGGAGCGGGCCGCCGAGCGGAATACATACAGCCGCTCTTGCGGAGCTCTCACCCGTGCTCCTCAGTCTCGCCCCCTAGTGTTGCCTCCTCCGGAGGTCGCCGACGATCCTGATGCGATGATTATCGGGCGGGCAAGACTTCCTTTGGCGGAGAAACAGCGCCGCTGAGAGCAAGGTCTCTGCATGTATTGTGGAGAAGACCAGCATCTCTTGGAAGCCTGCCCGGTGAAGCCAAAAGGGGAAGTCCGCGAGTCGCTGTAGGGGGTCTCGCGGACATAACCCGATCAGATCCCCTCTCCAGATGTCAGATCCCAATTAGACTTTGCCACAACTCTATTGGTCATGCTTCTCACGCACTGGTGGACTCGGGGGCAGAACAGAGTTTTATTTCTAAAAGTCTGGCAACCCACCTGGGCATCCAGTGTCAAGCCTTGCCCACCCCTCTCCATCTCGTCGCCCTCACCCGCTTCCCCCTTGAGAAGGTCACTCATAAAACCAGGCCTATTCCTATCATCATCTCCAGCAATCACCGTGAGGACCTCAGCTTTTATGTCCTTCCCACCTCTGCTGCATTACATCATCTTAGGCTTCCCGTGGCTGCACCTCCATAATCCTGTTTTTGATTGGCAGACCGGCTGTGTCCTCGCTTGGAGCAACTTTTGTTTGGGTACCTGTCTCCAGCCGGACCTCTCCTTAGTCCCGCCGGAGTTCCACGACCTGGGTCCTGTGTTCAGCAAGTCCAAGGCACTCTCCCTCCCACCCCATCGCCCGTATGACTGTTCCATTGATCTCCGGCCGGGGGCGCCCCTTCCATCTGGCCGCCTCTACAGCCTGTCAGTCCCGGAACGGAAGGCTATGGACGCATATATCCGGGAGTCCCTCAGCGCCGGCATCATTCGCCCCTCTTCATTCCCCCTGGGTGCCAGATTCTTTTTTGTGGCGAAGAAGGACGGGTCCTTACGGCCATGTATTGATTTTAGAGCGCTTAACGACATCACAGTGAAGGACTGTTATACCCTGCCTCTGATGGATTCAGCTTTCAACTCCCTCCAGGGGGCGTCCTGGTTCTCCAAGTTGGACCTCAGTAGCACTTACCACCTCGTCCGGATCCGGGAGGGTGATGAGTGGAAGACGGCTTTCCGAACGCCCAGCAGCCACTTTGAATACCTAGTGATGCTGTTTGGGCTCACCAACGCTCCCGCCGTCTTCCAACGGTTAATCAACAACGTACTTCGGGATTTCCTAGGGGTCTTTGTTTTCGTCTACCTGGATGATATTCTGATCTTCTCCCATTCTCGGGAGGAGCATCTAGTCCACGTGAGGCGGGTCCTTCAACGCCTTCTGGAAAACAAAATGTACGTCAAAGCTGAAAAATGCGAGTTTTTCACTAAACAAACCTCCTTCCTGGGCTTCATTGTCTTGCACAATCAGCTCCTCCCCGACCCGGCCAAGGTCAAAGCGGTGGTCGAGTGGCCCACCCCCTCCTCCAGGAAGCAGGTTGAGCAATTCCTGGGGTTTGCTAATTTTTTACTGCCGCTTTGTCCCGGGGTATGGCTCCATCACTCCTCCTCTGACCCGCCTCACTTCGCCTAAGGTGCGTTTCCAGTGGACGGCGGAAGCAGCGGCCGCCTTCGAGACCCTGAAGAAGGAATTCTCATCCTCCCGGGTCCTCACTCAGGTGGATCCAGCGTTACAGTGTTTGATTGAGGTGGATGCGTCTGACACTGGGGTGGGGGCAGTTTTGTCACAGCGCTCCCCGGTGGACGGGGTGTTGCATCCCTGCGCCTTCTTTTCCAAGTGCCTGTCCTCGGCTGAACGTAATTATGACATTGGCGACAGGGAGCTCCTGGCCGTTAAGCTCGCGCTGCAGGAGTGGCGCCATTGGCTGGAAGGGGCAGCTCAGCCTTTCGTGATCTGGACTGACCATAAGAACTTGGAGTACATCAGGACGGCCAAGCGCCTGAATGCCCGCCAGGCGCACTGGTCGCTGTTCTTTGGGAGGTTCAGATTCACAATCACCTACCATCCGGGCTCCAAGAATAAGAAACCAGACGTGTTGTCTAGGCAGTTCGCCCCGGAGGCTCCAGAAGAGGAGGTCCACACCATTTTACCTACATCGTGCATCGTGGGGGCAGTATCCTGGTCTATCAGAGACAAGGTCCAGAAGGCACTAGAATCCGAACCCGACCCTGGCGGCAGTCCACCTGGGAGGCTGTTTGTGCCCTCGTCAGTCCGGGAGGACGTTATCCGTTGGGCACATACCTCCAAGCTCGCTTGCCATCCTGGTGTCTCCCGGTCGGTGAATCTCCTCCAGCGGTCCTTTTGGTGGCCCGGGCTCCGGGATGACGTCTCCAACTATATACGTGCCTGCCCCCAGTGCGCCATGAATAAATCATCCAACTCTCCCCCTGCGGGCCTCCTCCACCTTCTGCCGGTCCCCGGTAGGCCCTGGTCCCACCTCGCCCTGGACTTTGTCACCGGTCTCCCTGTTTCCAACTCATTTAATACCATCTTGACCGTCGTGGACCGGTTCTCCAAGGCCGCCCACTTTGTGCCACTCCCCGGGCTCCCCACGGTGCGTGAGACTGCTGATCTTTTGGTGCAGCATGTGGTCAGGCTGCATGATATCCCAGCCTACATCGTCTCCGACCAGGGGCCACAATTCGTATCCAGAGTATCGAAGAGCTTCTGTAATGCTCTGGGAGCCACAGTTAGCCTGTCTTCGGGACATCATCCACAATCTAATGGGCAGTGCGAGCGCACCAATCAGGAGCTGAAGGCCGCTCTGCGCTGTGTCATCTCCTCCAGCCCCTCTTCCTGGAGCACCCATCTTCCCTGGGTGGAGTATGCCCACAACTCCACCTTATCTTCGGCCATCGGGATGCCCCCCTTTCGGGCATCCCTAGGGTATGACCCCCCGCTGTTCCCTGAGGAAGAAGGTGAGGTGGCTGTCCCCTCCATCCAAGCTCACCTGAGACGGTGTCGACGGCTGTGGACCAAGACACGCCAGGCCCTGTTACGCACGGCAGCGCGCAATTCCAACTCTGTTAATCGCCGTAGGAGGTCCGCACCACGCTACCAGGTGGGTCGACAAGTGTGGTTGTCAGCCCAGAATATTAACCTGAAGGCTGAAAAGAAGAAACTGGCTCAACGCTTCGTCGGCCCCTATTCCGTGACTAAAGTAGTCAATCCGGTGGCTGTGCGTTTGGCTCCCCCCCCCCCCCGTGTTCATCCCACTTTCCATGTCTCTCAGGTCAAACCTGTGGTGTCTAATCCTCTCTGTCCTCCCCCCAGGGCGCCGCCCCCTCCTAGAATGATCGATGGACACCCGGCGTGGGGCGTCACTGCCATCCTGGACTCCCGACGTCGGGGCTGGGGGTTACAGTATTTGGTGAACTGGGAGGGTTATGGTCCGGAGCAGAGATCCTGGGTGTGCCCCTCCTTTGTGCTGGACAAGCAACTCGTTGTGGACTTCCATTGGGCGCACCCGGACAAGCCAGCGCCGGGAGGGGCTGCTTGGGGGGGTAGTACTGTCACAACTCGCTCCCGCCTGTCATCCGCTCCAGCCACGCGCACACCTGTGCTTCATCAGGCTGCCCCTATTTAACCTGCTCTGCCTGAGGCCTCGACCTGGAGCCGTCAGCTCTTCTCCATGATCAAGCTCTGTGTTCGCCTACTCCTCTCGGCCAACGCCGCAACTCGTCGCTCGCACGTAAGATTATCACTTACCTGCTTTCAAAGATCTTCCCCTGTGCACAGGTGGATCTTCCCGGTGGTGGAAGAATCCCTTCATCGCCTCTCCTCTTCAGTCTCTTCCCCGTCGAGCGTAGCAGGGCGCTGTCTTCCAGGCGGGAGCACTTCTTGCCAACGCCAGCCACCAAAACACCTGCAAGTAAGCCACATTACAATCTTCAGCGCTACACTGTGTTATTAGCTCATCCATTGTCCTCTGCTCTGTCCTCAGGGTTGCCTGGCTGTACGGTGTCCTGTTCTGCCCTCGGCGCCCTTCAGTCCCCAAGAAGACATTCACATTCCTCACTCACGCATTCATACACCTGTTTGTTGAATAAAACTCTTAAATCTCACCCGAGCCTGTGTGCGTGTTTCCTGGGCCAGATAACATGTCACAAAAAGGACAAAACTGCCAAATTAATAGATGTGACTATACCAAATAATTACGGCCTTAGCAGAGCAAAAAGAGAAAAAAATAACAAAATATCAAGACCTCAAAAATGACCTAAGGAGCACCTGGAAACTGCAGGAAGTAGACATTATACCTGTGGTGGTGGGAGCAACTGGGATGGTGAAGAAGTACCTGAAAAAATATCTACAGGCGATCCCCGGCTGCCCTAGCATCTGTGAAATGCAGATCTCAGCAATCAGAGGAACAGTCTCTATCTTGAAGAGAGCCCTCGGATACTAAGCTTTTTAATTTAAAGTGTAACCATAGAGCCATGGCTGGGGCCCATTGCACTTGTAATGTAATGAAATGTAATGTAAATAAATAAAACAGTAAGAACCCATATGATTGTAAAATCTGTGGTAAACGTTTTAGTCGACGTGATCATTTGAAAACCCACATGAGAATCCACACTGGTGTGAAGCGAAATGATTGTAAAATCGATGGTAAAAGTTTTAGTCAGTGGGATTCTTTGAAAACACACGACACTCCACGTTGTGAAGTCATATGACTGTAAAACTTGTCATAAAAGTTTCAGACAACATGATAATTTGGCATCCCACTTGAGAATGCACACTTGTGAGAAGCCATGTGGTTGTAAAACCTTTGGCGAAAGTTTCAGTAGGTGTCAAAATTTGAAAGGACACGTGGGAATCCAAATCATATCCACTGCAATAAGCGTGAGAGAAACTTAAGCATGGTGTGGATAGACTACAAAAAGGCATTCGACAGCATCCCCCATTCCTGGATAATACACTGGAGCTGTATAATATCAACCCAGAAGTTAAAACTTTTCTGGAGGTCCAGATGGCTAAGTGGAAAACCACAATTACACTTAACCATAAAGAAGGGCAAATAACAATCCCAGACATCAGGATCCAATGAGGAATATTCCAGGGGGACAGCCTCTCGCCATTGCTCTTCTGTCTGTGGATCGACTCCTTAAGCAAAATCCTATCAGATCTTGATATCGGGTATGATTTAAGCAAAGGCAGAACAAGAAAAGGGAACAAGAGAGTGAATCATCTGCTCTACATGGACGACCTCAAGCTTTATGCATAATCTGAACAGAAACTAAATCAACTTGTCAATACTGTTCACATGTTCTCAAAGGCCATCTGCATGGAATTTGGACTCGACAAATGCGCAAAATGTACAATAAAAAAAGGAAAGAAAACAGCATCAGAGAACATCCAAATAGATGACAGTAAGCACATCAAAGACCTGGCAGATCAATCGGCATATACTGTAAATATTTGGGCATAGAGGAAAACACAACTATTGAACACAGGAAAATGAGGGAAATAATCAAAAAAGAATACTTACATTGTCTAAAGAAAATCTGTTTATCAAACTTAACACCTAAAAATAAAATCATTGCGGTAAACCAGCTGGCAGTTACCAGTTGTCACTTACGGATTTGGGGTGATAGACTGGCCACAGGGGGAACTGGACAAGCTGGATGTTAGGACCAGGAAGACCCTGACCCTTCACAAGGTAACATATAAAAATCAGTGCTTAGATAGGATATATATACCCCGTAAAGAGGGAGGGCTGGGCCTAATTGAAATGAACCAAGCACAAGACCAGGGATTTCTGACTAATGGCTTTAAAAAAAATGGTCACAGAGTGACACATGTCAATTCTGTCATGCAGCGGTGGAGAGTGCAAGCCACCTACTCTCTGGCTGCCAGATCCTAATGGCTGAGGGACACTACACTGCTCACCACAACAAGATCTGCTATCATATACACTAATACATACCCATGCATACCCACCCATGCCTGTAGAAACCAAGTATAAGCAAGTATTTCTACATGCCCGTTGCTGAAGGGTCTTCTCCTGTGTGAGACGGCTGTGTTGTTCAGTCATACCGTAGGCATCACTGACAGAGATTTCTTGAATTTATAGAGTGCCTTCTGCCTTACTGAGTGAGATTTCCCGATGTCCTGCTTCAAAAGGGTGTGGTTTAAAGTAACGTGTCCTATTCGGTCTCAGCTTCTCTGTGCCTTGCCTGGCGTGCAGCGTTGCTCGCTTTGCGGGCATTTCGGGCTTCAGGTGACTCAGCACGTGCATGGCGCACTGCCACACATTTCCTGTCTGTCTGTGTCTGTTGTACCCTATGCTGTTGAAGGGTCTCCTCCTGTGGCAGGCATCATAGGACACTACATCATAGGTAGGCAGGCATCGTGAGTGACGGTCTATATGACATCATAAAGACATCCAGGCTGGCATCATAGGACACTACATCACATTTAGCCAGTTCTATTGCCTATATGACGGCATTGCCTATATGATATATACAGTATATCAGGTTGTGGCGGTTCGTTTTAACCCCACAACAGACTAAGGACACCCAGGCCTCTTTTCTCTGTTTTCCTGCTACACTACTGAGATGCAATGTGCCATTCATGTATTTGTGATGCAAACATGCATGTATTGTGATGAAATGCGCCATTCTGTATAGTGTGCATATGGCTTGTCCTTACTGTGCTTTTTCTGAGCATCTTACATATGTAGATGTGCTTTGGTGTATTAATGTCTACAGGTAGACGAGTTTCTTCTGTCTCACCTATGTGAGGTTAATCGTTGCCTTTCATGCATTGTATTCATGCGTCCTGTCCTTACTGTGACCTAGAGACTCAGATCAATATGTAGATGTGCTTGTTAGCCTCTTTGTCTTGCACTTAGAGCGAGGTCTAGCTAATCTTTCATTCAATCAATCATTCCACCTTACACCAGCCTGAATTGAAGCCCAGCTGCGAGGCCCAGCGGAGATACTACCAGGCAAGCGGCTATTTGTTGACGGGGCTCAGCAGAGATTTCACCCAGGCAGACGACAGTAGGTGGCGGTGCCTAGCGGAGGATTTACCGTGACCTCAGCGGTGCTCGGTGGCAGCGGCGGTGTGTGACGAGACTCGGTTGGAGGAGCGGGACGGGAGACCAGTTACGGCGACTATGAGCAACGAGACCAGCAACGGAAGGGGCTAGTTGGCTAGCTGAGGCCCAGCTGGATTCGAGGACGATCGGATCAGATTCTGGCGATATAAGCAGAATTTATTTTACTATCCACAGATTTTCCTTTTCCTTCTTTCCAAGAAAGACTGAAGATGGCTGCCACGGGATTAAAAAGTGGGCTGATGGGCACCACTAATAAGCATTCTCTACTTCTATACTTCCTCTTCGTTTTGTCTTTGTGTGTCTGGACCTGCAACAAGAAGGATTTTCCGACAAACTCAACCAAAGGTGAAGTTAAAAAGTTTTATCTGTATGGATTTGGGCTTGGACATCTCACCCTACACTCTATGTGGTCTTTAAAAGCCCTGAGCAAAAACTTCCAAATTAAGGCAAACATGGCTGTTAAGCAAAAATCACAATATGGCAGAGGATATACAGTTAAAGTTCTGTTAGTTCTGCTACTTCTGGCAGGAGATATTCACCTTAACCCTGGACCTGCCACTATTAAACAGCAGACCACTGGGTTAGCACAAAACCGAGCTGTACAAAAGCAAAAACAACATTTATTTTTCCAAACTGTTAATCATGCACGAGTTCTTTGGGACACCAAGGCTAAACCAAAGGGGATCCTCGGCGGTCATTTAAACATACGGAGCATAATCCCCAAAAGAGATGAGATTTCGGTGTTGCTGTTGGACTCAAATCTGGACTACCTTTGTCTCTCAGAAAGCTGGCTACACAGTAACATAGACACTAATATGATCGATATTGTGGGCTACCAGTGTTTTAGAAAAGACAGGCAGGTAGGGAGGGGAGGAGGTGTTTTAATTTACATCAAAGAGAAATATAAATGTCAACTGGTTGATTTGAATACTTCACTTGAATGTTTAGCTGTTAATGTATGTCTCTCTCCGGTAATGAATTTCAACATTGCAGTAGTGTACAACCCACCATCACACAACTCTTCCTTTTATAATGAATTAAGTGCTCTGGTTAAACAACTTGAGAAGAACAGAGAAACAATAATTCATGGTGACTTTAATATCAACTGGTCTGATAAAAAAGACAAACAAAAACTGAAAAGCCTCATGACTAAATTTAATTACCAGCAAATCATCAAAGGACCCACCAGGATAACCAAACAATCCAGAACACTTATTGACATGGTATTTACTAATAAACCAGAACGAATAACCAGAACCTATAATCTTGTAACTGGTCTCTCAGATCATAACATGGTTCTTGCTGTCAGGAAACTTACTAAAAAGCGACTACAGTATTTTGGGGGAGTCGATATTGACAAATCAAATTTTATTATCCCCAAATCAAAAAATGAGGAGTTTGAACATTACTTAGAGAATCAAAATTGGGAGCAGCTCATGGCAACATGTGAAGTAGATGATTGTTGTAATTTTATAACTGCAACAATCACAAAGTCTATAGAAAAATTTTCAAAGCAAATTAAAAGTAGACAACAGAAGATTAGCCTACCATGGTTAAATAATGAAATAAGAAAACTTATGAAGAGGCGAGACTATGCACTGAAAACATCACTAACCTCCAAACTACAAAATGATCACCTTGTGTACAAAAGTTTAAGAAATAAAGTGGTACATGAGCTGCGAAAATCAAAAATATCTTATTACAATAAACTGATAGATCATGCAAAGGGTAACAACAGTTCCCTATGGAGGCATTTAAATAACTTAACTAATAAAAAAAACGATCAGAAGGGGGTAAAGGAACTTAGAATCAATGGCAAGACCGTCAGTGACAAGGCTACTTTGGCAAATGAATTTAATTCACACTTTGTGGGCTCTGTGGAAGACTTAACAAAAATTTTTGTGCTGCCAAATGTGCTCAACAACACAAATTCCATACTTCCAACAGATACTTTTCACATCGATGAGGTAAATGAGAAGTTAATTGCTGGTATTGTTAAAACACTGTCAAACTCAAAAACTAATGATATCTACAATATGAGCACCTCCTTTCTCAAAATGCACAGCAAAATATTAATCAAACCACTGACTCATCTCATTAATCTCTCCATTAGGTCTAGTACATTTCCATCTGGCTGGAAAAAAGCTGTCGTCATACCAGTTCATAAATCAGGCAGTAAAGACGATATATGCAATTACCGCCCAATCTCTATTTTACCAGTCCTATCTAAGGTTCTTGAAAAAGTTGTAGCTACACAGCTGATAGACTACTTACAAGACAGTCAACTTCTTCATCCACATCAATTTGGTTTTAGACCAGGATACTCAACAGAAACAGCAAATTGTTGCCTTATTGAAAACGTCAAACAGTCCTTGGACAGGGGTAATGTGGTAGGAGCTGTTTTTCTAGATCTCAAAAAGGCTTTCGATACTGTAAACCACAGTTTGCTTTTATCCAAAATGGTATCTTTTAACTTCTCCCCAAATACATTAGAATGGTTTGCATCTTATCTCCAGAATAGAGAACAGTGTGTAAAAGTTCACCAGGATAAATCCTCATTTTTAAACAACCGCATGGGTATCCCACAAGGGTCCATTCTTGGTCCTTTACTTTTCAGCATTTTTATTAATGACTTGCCGTTACACTGCTCAGCTGCAACATGCCAACTTTATGCAGATGATGCAGTTATTTACACAGCTGCCAAGACTCCAGCACAGGCTGCAGATGTACTGTCTACAAGTATGGTTGATGTCCAAGAGTGGCTCCTCAAGAACCATCTATTGCTGAACCTTCAGAAAACAGTCTCAATGTGCTTTTCAATCAAAAAATGTAACCTGCAACATTTTAAAGTTAATATACATGATCATGACATCAGTTTAGCTACAGAATTCAAATACCTTGGCATTGTACTAGATCCTCAACTCAAATTTAATCTTCATATAAAGAAAATTTCAAAAACAGTAAAAAAAAATCTGAACTGCTTTAAATTAATTAGATATTACATACCTTACGAAGCAGCTGCACTGTATATGCATTCTATGGTTTTTTCTCATATATCATACTGTTTGACAGTCTGGGCTCAAGCAGCCCCTTCCACAATAAGACATATAGGTTCATTATATAATCAAACCCTAAAAATCTTGGACAAAAAGCCCATTAGGTGGCATCACTGTAATGTTTTAAAAAAATACAACCTATTGAGTTTTGAGAGCTTCATTGACCTCTGTCTTCTGAAATTAACGTTCAAATGTTTCCATAAATCAGCACCCGAGCCACTTGCTGGTTTCGTCCAAAGACAGGACAGCAGCAGAGCCACCAGGAGTTCTGTTAACAATAACTGTAAAATATTCCACCGCAGAACCACATTTGGACAAACAGCTTTCTCTATAAAGGGCAGTCACATCTGGAACACAATGCCAAATGAAATTAAAATAATAACGGACTTTAAAACATTCACTAAAAATGTTAAAAACTGGCTGAAAAATAAACAAGAATGTACTCATGTATGAATTATTTGTCTGCAAAGTGAGAGTGAATGAAGGGAAGGAATAAATGTGTTTGTTTATAGTGAGTGACGGAGGGAGGGAGGCCTGAAATAGGCAAATGTGAGTTATGTTATATGTGTTAAATGTGAGTCAGGCTGTTATATTTGTGTATTTATAATATTTTATAATATATGTGTATTTATAATATTTATGTTAAATGTGAGTCAGGCTGTTATATTTGTGTATTTATAATATTTATAATATTTATAATTGTGTATTTATAATTTTTCTGCATTGATGTATGTGGTTATTGTGTATATTTTTTATCTTGATTCTTTTTTCTAAAGCCCATCCAGGGACAAGAGTTGCAAATTAGCTAATAGCTATACACTCTATGTGCAACACATCAGATTGATTGTCTTTGATTAATTGTCTATGTTTATTGCACTGTCCCTGTCAAATAAACTAATCTACTACTACTATCTGCCCATTGTGATGTATGGCTTACAAATGCAAATACCTCCTGCCTGTTCTGTTGTCCCTTTGATCATTCTAAACTGTGGGGTATGTCTCTTTGATGTATTGTTATGATCAAGTATTTAAGGTGCAACTCTGTAACGCAATCTCTCTCTCTCACTCTCTCATCTGATCCTGCAACTGGTGGACACACTGTGTCCGCCTCTCCTTCTCTGAGAGCCGTGGGATCCCGCTCCGGGCTGCTCACACTATGCACCGGAGAGGGGATCCTGTGACGGTGGTATGATTAATAAAACCTGCTTAAAACCACAGCAACGCTGCTTATTTTTGCATGCCGCCGCACTGGTGACCCCGAAGACGCACACGCTTTGTGCGACGCAGCCTTCTGGTCTGGACATCCACGCTGAACCGGCCGAGGGACACAAGACGTCTCCTCCCTCTCGCCGCCCCAACGCACCATGACCTGAAGGCAGAAAAGAATACGCTGCCAGTGAACGCTTCACTGGTGACCCCGCCTGAAAGCACACGCTTTGTGCAAAGCAACTTCTGGTCTGGACCGCGACACTGGTGGCCGCTTCACGCTTCACGGTGAGATCTGCACGCCTGAGATCTGCACGTCCACGCTGGACCGGCCGCTCTCACAGAGAGCGCACGCACCTCGTCCTCTCTCCACGACGGCAACCTCCAGGGCCGACGGAGAGCGCAGCGCGTGGAACTGAACGCACCATGGCCGCACGAGCGACAACGATCGTCTCCTCCCTCTCACCGCTCCAACGCAGCTGCACGAGCCCGGGGCACAAAGATCGTCTATTGCCTCGCACTGCTCCAACGCATCTCCACGAGCCCGAGGGACAGAGATCGTTTATTTCCACACACCGCTCCAACGCACCACGACCGAACGACGCAACAGCTCAACCTGGATTTTATCGGCGCCGTCTGCGCCGATTTCCACCAAGTTTCTGCACCCTGACTCGCCACTCCAGCGGCCCACCCACGCACTGAACCCCCGCGCACGCATCGGGGAGTTACAAGGACGGCGCATCACGCACGGGACAAGTAATGGCTCCACAGACTGCCTTCCTCCTTCGCCGCTGCCTTTCAGGGCTGCTCGCTCACCTGAGGCACGCATGCAGCATGATCGAAGGATTTGTTAACAGTCTCAGCCACGCCAGAGACCGCCATCGTCCTCCGCCGCTGCTCACAGACCCTTCAGGGCTGCTCGTTCACCTGAAGCAAGCACGCAGCTCGCCACTGGATTTTTTAATGGTCTTAGCCACGGCACAACGGGATTTCAGCCGTCAGCTGTTCCCGGGAGCTTTGGGGTTGCTTCAGCACCCAAAGCCAACAGTCCCTATGCTTTGTTTACTTTTTCTCTTACAGCCACTCCTGCTTTTCTTCATGGCCACGAGAGGAGTCAGAGACTAATTTTTCTTCTTGTGGACCGCTGCACGTTCAACGGGACCAGCCCTTCGACATTGCGGACCCACAAGCAATTTTTGCGCGGCTCAGGATGATTTCACAGCTCCTGCCGGCACTTACTACCCCTCCCCTCCCTCCCCCTCCGCCTGCAGCGAGCTTCTCCCACAGCTCGCTCACACAGATGGATCATCGAGGTCGCGGCCCCCCTGCCGCGTCCTCTGGGGGGGAGCGTGTGTGGCGGTTCGTTTTAACCCCACAACAGACTAAGGACACTCAGGCCTCTTTTCTCTGTTTTCCTGCTACACTACTGAGATGCAATGTGCCATTCATGTATTTGTGATGCAAACATGCATGTATTGTGATGTAATGCGCCATTCTGTATAGTGTGCATATGGCTTGTCCTCACTGTGCTTTTTCTGAGCATCTTACATATGTAGATGTGCTTTGGTGTATTAATGTCTACAGGTAGACGAGTTTCTTCTGTCTCACCTATGTGAGGTTAATCGTTGCCTTTCATGCATTGTATTCATGCGTCCTGTCCTTACTGTGACCTAGAGACTCAGATCAATATGTAGATGTGCTTGTTAGCCTCTTTGTCTTGCACTTAGAGCGAGGTCTAGCTAATCTGCCCATTGTGATGTATGGCTTACAAATGCAAATACCTCCTGCCTGTTCTGTTGTCCCTTTGATCATTCTAAACTGTGGGGTATGTCTCTTTGATGTATTGTTATGATCAAGTATTTAAGGTGCAACTCTGTAACGCAATCTCTCTCTCTCACTCTCTCATCTGATCCTGCAACTGGTGGACACACTGTGTCCGCCTCTCCTTCTCTGAGAGCCGTGGGATCCCGCTCCGGGCTGCTCACACTATGCACCGGAGAGGGGATCCTGTGACGGTGGTATGATTAATAAAACCTGCTTAAAACCACAGCAACGCTGCTTATTTTTGCATGCCGCCGCAAGGTCGGGGAACAGGGAGATGCTGAAGTCCGTACAGAGGGAGCTGAGGAGAAAGATCAGAGAAGGCAAGGACTGCTTCAGGAGGAAGATGGAGGACAAGCTGCAACAGAGCGACATCAGCAGGGTCTGGAGAAACCTCAAAACCATCTCTGGGCTCCAGAATACCTCCCCCCAGGCCACGGGGGGCAGGGAGTGGGCGAACAATCTGAATTTGTTTTTCAATAGGTTTGACCAACCGCCCTCCCCCCTGACTGCACAACAACCACTGCTGCCTGTAAAGACATCAAGTCCTGCTGCCCACTCCCCACTCCACCAACACCCCCCCACTCCCAACACACAGCCCCCCATCCTGACCCTGACCAGGACCCAGGTGAGGACGTAGCTGAGGAAGATCAAGGCGAGGAAGGTGTCGGGACCGGACGGCATCAGCGCAAAGCTCCTCAAGTCCTGTGCAGACCAGCTGTGTGGGATTGTGACGTACATCTTCAACCTGAGCCTGAAGCTGGGGAGGGTACCACAGCTGTGGAAAACATCTTGTGTGGTACCTGTACCAAAAACTTCCCACCCCAAAGACCTGAACAGCTACAGACCAGTGGCCTTGACGTCCCACTTGATGAAGACCCTGGAGAGACTGCTCCTTGCTCACCTCCGCCCCCTGGTGGAACCAGCGATGGATCCACTCCAGTTTGCCTACCAGCATGGCATTGGGGTGGAGGATGCGGTGATCTTCCTCCTTCACCGTTTTCTGTCCCACCTGGAGAAGCCCGGGAATGTGGTGAGGATCATGTTCTTTGACTTCTCCAGTGCTTTCAACACCATCCAACCGATGATCCTGAAGGACAAGCTGCTGCGCGCAGGGGTGGACCAGCACCTGTCATCATGGATCCTGGACTACCTCACTAACCGGCCTCAGTTTGTGAGAACCCGGGACTGTGTGTCCGACACGATCATCGGTAGCACGGAGGCCCCCCAGGGAACGGTGTTGGCTCCCTTCCTGTTCACTCTTTATACTGCGGACTTCTCACACAACACAACACACTGCCATCTACAGAAGTTCTCTGATGACTCTGCGATCATTGGCCTCATCTCCAATGGAGATGAAGCTGAGTACAGAGGGCTTATCCAGGACTTCGTGGACTGGTGCCATCGGAACTGCCTCCAGATCAACGCGAGGAAAACTAAGTTGCTGGTGGTGGACTGCCGCAGGCAAGGACAACCCCTCACAGCACCAGTAAATATACAGGGAACAGACATTGAGATGGTGACATCCTACAAGTACCTGGGTGTTCATCTGAACAATAAATTAGACTGGTCACACAATACTGACGCACTCTACAAGAAGGGACAGCGCAGGCTGTTCCTACTGAGGAGACTCAGGTCTTTTGGTGTACAAGGGGCGCTGCTGAAGACATTCTATGACACAGTGGTGGCATCAGCCATCACTTTTGGAGTGGTCTGCTGGGGCAGTGGCATTACTGCAGCTGATAGGAAGAGACTGAACAAACTGATCAAGAAAGCTAGCTCCGTCCTGGGGCAGCGCCTTGATCCGGTGGAGGAGATAGGAGAGAGAAGGACGGTGGCTAAACTGTCATCTCTGCTGGAGTCCGAGTTCCACCCTATGCAAGACATACTGAATGCACTGAGGAGCTCATTTAGCAGCAGACTACATCATCCCAGGTGCACAACCGAGAGGTTTCGCAGGTCCTTCCTACCAACAGCTGTCAGACTGTACAACCTAAGCAGGGCTGCTCGCAGAGATAGCAAAAAGACGTAACAACCTAATAGTTTTTTGAATGCAAAAGATGCAATAGACTTACACAATGGTCCCCTCCGGCATACAACTAGGAAAATACCGGTAGCTACGGAGGGTGAGAATATGTATGGGCACATAATCATACCATGTAGGATAACTAAGTAGACGGTTGTGCTGTTTCATCCCATCTAGCAACAATGCTCTGCACTGTGTGTGTTTATACATTTACATATTTATTCCATCTAGCTACAATGCTCTGCACTGGGTGTGTTTATGTTTATGTTTATATATCTATATATTCATTCCATCTAGCTACAATGCTCTGCACTGTGTGTTTATATATCTACATATTATTCCATCAAGCTACATTGCTCCGCACTGTGTTTATATATTTACATATTTATTCCATCTAGCTGCAATGCTCTGTACTGTGTGTTTATATATCTACATATTATTCCATCTAGCTACATTGCTCCGCATTGTGTGTTTATATATTTACATATTTTTTCCATCTAGCTGCAATGCTCCGTACTGTGTGTTTATATACTCATATATTTATCCCATCCAGCTACAATGCTCTACACTGTGTGTCTGTGTGTATATACAGTATATATATTTATAGTAATATGTACATATGTATATTAGCTGCTCTTGCTTGCTTGTTTTTTTTTTCTTGCCTTCTGATTGTTGCTCTGAGTGTTGCTATCCCTGTGCTGTTGCAATCCTGGAATTTCCCCGTTGTGGGACTAATAAAGGCTTATCTTATCTTATCTTATGACATCATTGCGAGTCCTATGTACCCTGAGATCATAGGATCGTCATAAGACATCCTGCAGACATCAAAGGCCATCCTGTCATGTCCTATGATCGTGACAGACACACAGACATTTCTTGAATATAGAGTGATAGAGTGATGATACAGTGAAGAGTGATTGATGATTGATTGGAAAATATGCAAAGAATTTAGAATAGAAGTAAAAGGACCAGTATGGGTACACGCTCCAGAGCCAGTTAGCTCCAACAGAGATATTGCCATCTTTTATGACAGGGAAATCCCAACTGGAAGACACATAGAAGGAGGAGTAATAATACCGGACATTGTTATCTTGAACAAAAAGGACAAAACTGCCAAATTAATAGATGTAACCATACCAAACGACTACGGCCTCAATAGAGCAGAAAGAGAAAAAATAACAAAATATCAAGACCTCAAAAACAACCTAAAGAGTACCTGGAAACTGCAGGAAGCAGATATTATACCTGTGGTGGTGGGAGCAACTGGGATGGTGAAGAAGAATGTGAAAAAATATCTACAGGCGATCCCTGGCTGCCCTAGCATCTGTGAAATACAGATCTCAGCAATCAGAGGAACAGTCTCTATCTTGAAGCGAGCTCTTGGATACAAAGCTTTTTGATTTAAAGTGTAACCATAGACCCCTGGCTGGGGCCCATTGCACTTGTAATAAAATGTGATGAAAATAAATAAAACAGTGAGAATGCACAGGATTGAAGAACATATGAGTTAGCGTCACGTTTTGGCTCAACACAGGAAAAGTAACACCGATGACTCACTGTAGCCCAGTAGCATCTGTACATTTTAAATTTATAGATTTAGTCTGATTCAGATGAAATGTTCTACTGTAAAAGTTTGAAGTTGTAATTTCAGTAAATTACTTGTTGGCCAGTTCCAAAAGGATAAATGTTTGAACTTTGATCAATGAGCCCAGATACATGGTCACAGTAATCTGATAAGAATATAATAGATAATAAACAGATAACAGTAATAATCATATTTGATGTGATTTCTCATAACCTGATAATGGCCTTTACTTGATTATTCTGTTTACATGACTACTTGAATGATCAGAATCACCCTCTACACTGCTGACTTTTCATTCAACACACCACACTGCCATCAACAAAAGTTCTCGTACAACTCTACGATCATCGGCCTCATCTCTGATAGCAGGGATGGCAACAGGAAATTCTGATTTCAGCTGAAATCTAATTTGGTCGATTGAGTTATGGGGGGGCCGGGGTGCGCAGCCCCCCTAAAGCTGGGAGGTTTTCAGTAAAACAGAAGTAATTTAGACTGAAAAAAATGATTTAAAAAAAATAATGAAATACTAGACTTAGATAAATCATTAAATTTAATGAAAAGTTAACTTACTTTTTCTTCAGTGTTGTCTCACTGTCTTTAGTCCAACATATTTAACAGTTCTATAAGAGTTTATTACACTATTTACACTGGTCACCAAGTCACTTCTAATGTGAAACTTTCTTCCTTTTGGCAGCAAGCTGTGTCAGTCTCTGAACTTTGAACTTCATCTCCTTTTCTGGTTTCTTCAGAAACTGTCCGAGTGTTTCTGTTACCTCATCAAACTTTGAGCCAATTTTCACCTTTACCGTCACTTTTCTCTCAAGCCAATTCCATCGGAACTTATTTTTGACACTTTTCTCTGTTTCTCGCACTGATGACTCCTGATCTTTCGATAAAAATCTCATAATTCCGCTGAAAACAATACGGAAAGCTCAGAATTCCACCACGAACCAGGGATGTGATTTGGGGTTGGGGAAATTATTGCCTCCCTGCATCACACGACCCACTCCAGTTTGCATATTGTTCAAACTGGTCCACGGAGGATGCTATAGTCACCACCCTGCACTCTGTCATCACCCACCTGGACCAGAAAGACACCTACGCCAGACTCCTGTACATTGATTTCAGTATTCCCCAGAGACTGATGGAGAAATTACTCCTTCTCGGTCTGAACACCGCCACATGTCTCTGGATCCTGGATTTCCTGACTGAGAGACCTCAGTCTGTCCAGGTTGGAAACAACATCTCCAACTCTGTCACGCTGAGCACCGGATCCCCTCAAGGCTGTGTACCCAGTCCACTGTTGTTTACACTTCTAACACATGACTGTGTATCCAGACAAGAGGGGAACCAGATTATTAAGTTTGCAGACGACACCACGGTGGTGGGACTTATTCAGAGGGATGAGGAATCAATGTATTTTTTTTCTGGTTCCGGTTCCGCCAGACCAGCGGCGCCACACGAGTTGGCTGCCGTTTGCAACTGCCCTTTTCTTATCTTCCTTCTTCTTTCTACACCTTTCACTCTATATATACGTATATCACGGACACACAGATCGCCCCAAGGGTCTCCCGAGTCGGCGGACGGAGCCACTGTTTGCAGCGGGGGACAATACAGCAGGAAAGAGCTAGCTAGCTGGCTAGCTAGCTCCAACCGCCACCCGGTGCTAACGGAGAAGCTCAACATGCCAAGGAACTGTGGCGAAAACGACGCGGGTGCCGGGCTGGAGTTTAGGCGGCGTGCAAGAAATATAAGACAGAATAATAAAGAGCGATGGCAAGAACCAAGCAGACCGCCCGTAAATCTACTGGAGGAAAAAGCCCCCCAGGAAGCAGTTAGCCACCAAGGCTGCTCGAAAAAAGCGCTCTGGCCACTGGCGGAGTGAAGAAGCCTCACCGTTACAGGCCCGGTACTGTGGCTCTGAGAGAGATCCGTCACTACCAGAAATCCACGGAGCTGCTCATCCGTAGGCTGCCCTTCCAGCGCCTGGTGAGGGAGATCGCTCAGGACTTCAAGACCGACCTGCGCTTCCAGAGCTCCGCCGTCATGGCTCTGCAGGAGGCCAGCGAGGCCTGCCTGGTGGATCTCTTCGTGGACACCAACCTGTGCACCATCCATACCAAGAGGGTCACCACCATCATGCCCAAAGACATCCAGCTGGCCCGCCGCACCCGCGGAGGGAGAGAGAGCTTAGGCTTTCTGCTGCACATTCACCAACCACAATGCTCCGCACTGTGTGTATATATATATATATATATATATATACAGTATATATATATATATATATATATATATATATATATATATATATATATAGTAATATGTACATATGTATACTAGCTGTTCTTGTTTTTTTCTTGCTTTCTGATTATTGCTCTGAGTGTTGCTGTCCCTGTGCTGTTGCAATCCTGGAATTTCCCCATTGTGGGACTAATAAAGGCTTATCTTATCTTATCTTATCTTATTTTATCTTATGTACAGGGAAGAAGTGAGAGACCTGGAGGGCTGGTGCAGGGAGAACAATCTGGTGCTCAACGTGGACAAAACGAAGGAGATGATTATCGACTTCCGGCGGTCACAGCCTGAGCACGTCCCCCTCAGCATCGGCGTCCGTTTAGTGGAGAGAGTAGAGAACATCAAGTTCCTCGGAGTGCAGATCTCGCAGGACCTGACCTGGAGCAAGAATTCCTTGGAGATCAGGAAGCGGGCTCAGCAGAGACTGCACTTCTTGAGGAAACTCAAACAGGCCTCTCTCCCCATCTGCATCCTCAGGACCTTTTACAGAGGTGTGGTGGAGAGTGTTCTGACGTACTGCATTGCTACATGGTACTCCAGCTGCAGTATGTCAGACAAAAAAGCCGTGCAGAGGATAGTCAAGGGGGCTGAGAGGGTAATTGGAGTCTCCCTCCCCTCTGTCCAAGAACTTTTTCAGAACCGTTGTAGGAGCAGGGCACTGAACATTGTCAAGGACCGTTCTCACCCTCTGCATAAACAGTTTGAACTTCTTCCATCTGGTAAACGATTCCGGAGCATCAGAGGCAGAACCACCAGACTTATCAACAGCTTCCTTCCACAAGCTGTCAGGATGCTGAACAGTTGACCCGGAATCTCTCATACACACTACTGCACCTACGGACATTTTGTATATTATTTGTATATTATAGTTAGTTAGTTTTTTTCCCAAGTATGTCTCAGGGATGTGTGAATGGATGGGGGGTGGGGGTGGGGGGGTGGAGCTATGTGGGAGTGTGTCTTAAATCATGATGCTTCTATTTATATGGATGCCGAGAGAAACGCAATTTCATCTTGCCTGCACTACAGTTGTATGTACAGCAATATGACAATAAAGTTTGATTTGATTTGAATTATCTGAAAATTTAGCTGGGGGTCTGGGGGATGCAGTCCCCCAGCAGGGTCCAGGGCAGAGCCCCGGTGGGGGGGGAAGGGGGGTGAAGCCCCCCGAAGCTCCTGGGTTTTTATGATTTTTAAGTACCAGAACTGTGCTTAAATGACATAAAACAAACAGCTGAATGCCACTTATTACTGTATAATATTGACTTATGTTCCAACAAGATAGCATTCCTAAAATATTCCAACAAGCATTATCCATCACATGCTTTAACACTTGATCAAATCAAAATCAGTTAATTTTATCTATTCCATAATAGAAATAAAATTCCAACATACCATTACTTTTTATAATTTCAGCATTCATTTCAGATCACCAGTTTCAATCTCCATTGAGTCTTGAGCAGTTCATTTTGCACAATCACTGATGTAGCCAAGTCTTAGAAATATTCAAAAGTTATGAGTCAATGTCCACTGTGCACTGTCAATTTCAAACTGTTTGGAATCATAAAAGTAATCTAACTAAATTGTTTTGCTATTTTTTTCTCCTCAACATCAATGTCAGGGCGCTGTAGGAGTTTTTGGGGATGGTTAACTTTTATAACCGTTTCCTCCCCCGCGCAGCCCAGCTCATACAGCCGTTGTACGCCGCACTCAAGAAACGGAAACCGGCGGACAGAGTCGACTGGACTCCTGAGCGGGAGCAGGCGTTCTGAGGTTAAAACAGCTCTGGCGAATGCTGCACTACTGGCGCACCCAGACTCGGCGGCTCGGATAGCGCTCACTACCGACGCCTCGGACATGGGCATAGCGGCCGTCGTGGAGCAATGCGTTGCCGGTTCTTGGCAGCCGCTCACCTTTTTTTTAGCAGGTCTTTGCACGACAGTGAGCGTAAATACAGTGTGTTCGACAGAGAGTTAATGGCTCTCTACCTGGCCATACGCCACTTCCAGTTCTGCCTGAAAGGGCGCACCTTCACTGCGTTCGTGGACCACAAGCCGCTAATATACTTAACGTACTTTATCTTCCTGGAAGATAAAATAAAGCGGAATTCGGCGAATTAGCGAAAAAATCACATCCCTGAGAACACGCCGCCATGAATTTTTGACAAAGCATACAATGAGCCATTTGACTGGTCCAATCGTTTGCAACTATCCAATCGCAGGGCTGTTTACAATACAGCAGTAGCTTGAGTACATAACATGAGATGAGAGATGATGAGATTCAACTTTATTGTCATTACACATGTATGAATACAAGGTAACGAAACGTGACTTGGCATTTGGGCACGCTCTGCAGAGCGCATCCAAGGCCGGGGCAGCCGCTAGGCGCCAGTCATAACATAACATCTGGGTTATCGCAGGAGACTTGACCCGGGGAAGCACCAAGCGCTTATGTAATCGTGTTGATTTTCGCTAAAATCGGTAACAATAAGGTACCTTACCCCCCCCCCCCCCCCTAAAATTTTCTCAACGGATTTAGACGATTCACAGAAATGATCAATTTGAAAATAAATCGGCGGAAATCCGCGGATCGGCGGAAAATTGCCATCCCTGTGATAGGGATGACTCGGAGTACAAAGAACTGATCCAGGACTTCATGGACTGGTGCCTGTGGAACTGCCACCGTGTGGCGCAGTGGTTAGCACTGCGGCAGCACAGTTTACCCTTGGCCGGGGGATCGTGGGTTCGATCCCAGCCCCCGACCAACAGTGATCTGTGTGGAGTTTGCATGTTCTCCCTGTGTATGCGTGGGTTTACCCCGGGATTTCTCCGGTTTCCTCCCACATGCCAAAAACATGCAGGTTAGGTTAACTGGAGACTCTAAAGTGGCCCTAGGTGTGAATGTGTGTGTGAATGGTTAAGGGATAGCGCCGTATCGTGGCTGCTTCATCCATCCAGGTGGTGGATGACCCTCAATTTCCCCTCTGGGGATCAATAAAGTATATTAAAATCTAAAAAAAAAAAAAAAAAAAAAAATCAATGCGGGTAAGACCAAGGAACTGGTGGTGGACTGCCGCAGACGTGGAAACCCCCCCCCCCCCTCCACCACCACCACCACCACCACCACCAGCATCGGTTAACATCCAGGGAACAGACATTGAGATGGTGGCATCATACAAGTACCTGGGTGTCCACCTGAACAATAAACTAGACTGGTCACACAACACCAATGTGCTCTACAAAAAAGGGCAGCGCAGACTGTTCCTCCTGATGAGACTCAGGACTTTTTGAGTGCAGGGCGCACTCCTGAAGACCTTCTACAACTCTGTGGTGGCATCAGTCATCACGTATGGAGTGGTCCGCTGGGGCAGCAGCATCACGGCAGCTGACAGGAAGAAACTGAACAGGCTGATCAAAAAAGCCAGCTCTGTTCTGGGGCGCTGCCTTGACCCAGTGGAGGAGATGGGAGTGAGGAGGATGGTGGCTAAGCTGTCATTTCTGCTGGAGTCCAAGTCTCACCCCATGCGGGACACGCTAAGTGCACTGAGGAGCTCATTTAGCTGCAGGCTACGCCATCCTAAGTGCTCGAGGGACACGTTCCGCAGGTCTTCCCTACCTGCTGCTGTCAGACTTTATAATCTGTGCTGCCCATACAGACCGTACATAACACCACTGCTTTGCACAATAGGGATCATTCCCTTTCTATACACTACTAATACAGTTACAATTAGTAAAGCACTCAGAGAGTGCATACTGTTGTGTCTCAAATTATGAAGGAGTCGAGGTGACGTTTTATAAGTTTTATTTAGAATGAGAACCAGGAACACAGGAGACTCTACCATGAGCACAGGAGCCACAGCGAAGAGACAAGATGTCTCTTATATACTCCAGGTATATAAGAGGTGGCTTATATACTCCAGGTGACGCCACCTCCCAGAGGCGGGGCGTCACCTGTCTCTAGCACAGGGCACCACCATAATAATATATATATAATATACAATCTCAGCCCCCTCCCCCCAAAAAAACACAAGCACACAAATTCACCCAACTTTATAATTTACACCCGGCTCACGCTCTAATACAAAGATGGTTATAGACCTACACACACACACACACACCATGCTGGCCCAGCGGAGCACTCCGCTATGTAAACAAAACAGTCATTGAAAAGAAAGGGCCACCCACCAAAATAAATTAATCCCGAAATAAATAGTTATACACATCACAATTTAAACAGTAATTACCAACATGAACAATGGCAGTACCCGACTCCACAAACCCGCAGTTTACCACACAAATTGCGGTGGCGCAGTGGTTAGCACTGCAGCAGCACAGCAACTTACCCTTGGCCATGGGATCCCTGGTTCGATCCCAGCCCCTGACCAACAGTGATCTGTGTGGAGTTTGCATGTTCTCCCCGTGTCTGTGTGGGTTTACTTCGGGAGTTCTCCGGTTTCCTCCCACAGGCCAAAAACATGCAGGTTAGGTTAACTGGAGACTCTAAAGTGGCCCTAGGTGTGAATGTGTGTGCGAATGGTAAAGGGATAGCGCCATACCGTGGCTGCTTCATCCATCCAGGTGGATGCCCTCAATTTCCCCTCTGGGGATCAATAAAGTACACAAAATCAAAATTAGACACAGAGACTCCTGAATAAACACACAAATCACACAACATAGGGCAAGTACCTCACTCACACACCCTATACTAACTTTCACGCACAGGTGTTACTCTATCCCCCCCCCCCTCCCGCCCCCCAGCACACACAACACTCAGACCAATCTCACAGCCCCTGGGCATTCACAATTCACAACGGTGGTCATGTGCACATACTGTAAAACACACATCTTCACATTTTCAATGTTACACATTTCTCATTTCTCTTTTTTTTTCTAGAACATCTTAACATTAACCATAGCGAACACACTTCAAAATGCACTGAACTAAACACACTGTAAGTCCCACTTAAATCAAGTCCTAACCCAGGTCTCTCGAAGGCTCCCCTCTGGAGCGTCCGTCCCGCGGCCCACTCACAGAGCGTCTCCATTTCTTTGTGACCGGAGATGGGCTGCACTGATGTTCCTTTCGTCCCAAACGCTGCAGCTCGTTCGGGGGTCGTCTCAACCCATCAGTCAATTTCAAGTACCTGTCGCCATCGGCCCAAACCACCCGCAGATCACCCTGTCCAACTTTCAGCTCCCTCGAACTGCACACCCGTCCTAGCTGAGGCTTGACCCTAGGGCGGACGTCATCACCCTCGCTCAGGGGAATGCTCACTGGCTTTCTCCTTCCTCTGCATCGCAACCTGGTACCCTTATGACTCTTCAGCATTCCGCCAAGCTTGCTCGGGCCTAGTCCCTTGTTTTCATTCTGGGCACGGCTAGGGTTCATGCCGCGTGGTTTCATCCCGATCACTTGTGGCTGGTGCGTCAGAGCGGCACTGGCAACATCTGGCTCAACAGTGGTACTCAGCGGGCCACTGGAGCCCCGCTGCCCTCGCTCTCTGGAACCATCCGCCTTCGCGGGGGCTAGACCATGCCGTTCGGGTCCCGCATCCTCAGGACCGCAAACACTGGCACGGAGTTCCCATCGTGTCAGCGTACTCTGATGCCGGCGGTGTCCCTCTTCACCTGGAGTGGGCCACCCTAAGTCCCACGCTTCTCCGCCACTTCCCACATAAAATGACCGGTCCCACAATTCACCACCTGACCACTCCTCCACTTCTCCGCAAGTGATGGAGAACCCAAGTCCATTAAACAAGTCACAGCCCATTAAATTGTTACCATCGCGAGACACCATGAACTCGGCTGCACACATAGAGGCCTCCTTATAACTCACCGACAGCCACACCGAGCCCACGATGTCCAGCGGTTTGCTGCCACACCCGTAACAGGCAATGTTTGTTTTACTCACAGTATAGTAGGGAAAGCACCTTTTCACTGTTGCCAAGTTCAAGATGGAGACCACCGACCCCGTGTCCACCAACATCGGTACTGACATCCCGTCCAACAGTATACTGCAAACAATATGACCGTCTGTGTTGGGCGAGACAGTGTGGACCACCATAGGTGTCTTCTTCTTTAAACTGTCCTTTGTAGGTCTCTGTTCCTCCTTGTCAAAGTTACAGCAAACTCTGGCGAAGTGGTGGAGCAACCCACACCGTCCACAACGCTTGCCCCTCGCTGCGCACTCCCTCGCTCTATCGCGGTGCCTACTGGATCTGAAGCCATAGCATCTCGGCATCCCTGGGGTAGACCTAATTTTCACGATGGCCGCATACCCATCCTCGCTGCCGTCATCCGAATCCAAGGCCAGTGCCTTCCACTGTGGTCATTCCTGGGCAGGGCCTCCTTATCACCAAGATTCTTTGTTAGCCTTTCTGTTGCCTCGTGTTGCCGTGCTAGCTCAATGGCGGCTAGCAATGTTAGCTCACCAGCATGGGTTAGAAGGCAAACTCTTGCCGAGGAATAGGCCACATGTTCTGTTAACTGGTCGGGGACCATCTCCTCCTCCAAAGCTCCAAGCCTGCACTCACCCACCAGCTGTCGAAGGTCCGCCACAAACTGCTGGACCGACTCTCCAGGCCACTGGTGCCGCTGCCTGAACTGAATGCACCGCATTGTGATGTTCTCAGGGGTGCGAAAGTAGCCAGCCATGAGCCTCAGGACATCGCCAAATGAGTCACCTCCTCCAAATGTGCTCAGGATTTTCTGGCCTTCCATACCTAGGTTATGGACCAGAATAGCCCTTGCACACAATTTGTCAAGGTCGCCAAGGTCTAACGCCATCAGATAGTTCTCGAAGGCCGCATACCATCTGGCCCAAGGGACCAACGGCTCACCCGGAGCCTCCAAAAATGGACGAAGCATGGTAGCAGCTCTCTCCATCTCCGTACATCCTTGATGCCAAATGTTGTGTCTCAAATTATGAAGGAGATGAGGTGACATTTTATAAGTTTTATTTAGAACGAGAACCAGGAACACAGGAGACTCTACCGCAAGCACAGGAGCCACAGCGAAGAGACAAGATGTCTCCCGCAGTTGGCTTATATACTCCAGGTGACGCCACCTCCCAGAGGCGGGGTGTCACCCCTCTTTAGCCCAGGGTACCGCCATAATGTATATATATACTGCTCAAAAAAAATGAAGGGAACACTTTGAAAACACATCAGATTTTAATGGGAAAAAAATAAGCTGGATATCGAAATTGTGGCAGGCTAGTCCAGCTTACTCAGATTAAAGGAACACTTTTTAATCTGAGTAAGCTGGACTAGCCTGTCACAATTTCAATATCCAGCTTATTTTTTCCCATTAAAATCTGATGTGTTTTCAAAGTGTTCTCTTTATTTTTTTGAGCAGTATATGTATATATACAGTGATCCCTCACTTATCGCGTTTAATGGGGAAAAGAACCGACCGCGAAAAGTGAAAAACCGCGAAGTAGCGTCACCCCCCCCCCCCCAAGGGCGTCACAAGCACTATTTTGCACAAAAAGGCACAAGAGAACAGCGAAAAGTGCCACTAAGCAACACGAGCGATAAAGAACAATGAATGCGGTCTTCCTTCGCTGGGTATGGGCGCTCTGCAGGGAGAGAAGCTGGGTAAAACGTCTCGGCCAATCAGCTTGCGAGGTAAAACGTCTCGGCCAATCAGCTTGCGAGATTCCCGAGCGGTGAAGAGGTGGGCGGAGAGGAGTGGAGCGGTGGTCAGAGAGGTGGATTTTGAGTTGTGCGGGCTCTCCGTGTTGATACCTGATGTTCTAATGTAGTCTCCCTGCCTTCTGCTAGCGCCCGGGCAACTTTCGTGCCATTTTTTCTCAATTTTGAATTTTTGATGAATATTTTTGAAAAATCCGCGATGCACTGAGGGCGCGAAAGGTGAAACGCGAAGTAGCGAGGGATCACTGTATATACTGTATATATGATCTCACACATACCTCCACCACGGCTCCTGTCCGTTATGGATCATCTCCAAAATGTAATGGTTTTGTGTGTAAGCAATGATCCAGTTCTGGAGAAAATTGCAACAAAGTCTATCCAGTAGTTCTGGAGGATTCTTGCTAAAACACTGAGAGAAGATAAGAGCCTTGGCAAAGGTATGCATTCTCGGATCATCACCAAAATGTTATTGGTTCCTTTCTAGGCCAAGGACCGCCTCTGGTAAAAATTTCATCCAAATCCATTCAGTAGTTTTGGAGTATTC
This sequence comes from Pholidichthys leucotaenia, assembly GCA_020510985.1. NCBI lineage: Eukaryota > Metazoa > Chordata > Actinopteri > Cichliformes > Pholidichthyidae > Pholidichthys > Pholidichthys leucotaenia. Next base: position 412,342,456 of record CM035837.1, on the reverse strand, counting down.
TTGCTAACACACTTTGAAAAGATAAGAGCCTTGGTGGAGGTATGCATTCTCAGATCATCACCAAAATTGAATGGGTTCATCCTTGGCCCAAGAGCTACCTCTGGTGAAATGTTCATCAAAATCTGTCAAGTAGTTTTTGTGTAATCCTACTAACAGACAGACGGACAAACCACCCCTCCTTGGCGGAGGTACAGTGGGGCAAAAACGTATTTAGTCAGCCACCAATTGTGCAAGTTCTCCCACTTAAAAGATGAGAGAGGTCTCCAATTTCCATCATAGGTATGCCTCAACTATGAGAGACAAAATGAGAAAAAAAAATCCAGAAAATCACATTGAAGGATTTTTAATGAATTAATTGGTAAATTCCTCGGTAAAATAAGTATTTGGTCACCTACAAACAAGCAAGATTTCTGGCTCTCACAGACATGTAACTTCTTCTTTAAGAGGCTCCCCTGTCCTCCACTCATTACCTGTATTAATGGCACCTGTTTGAACTCATTATCAGTGTAAAAGACACCTGTCCACAACCTCAAACAGTCAGACTCCAAACTCCACTATGGCCAAGACCAAAGAGCTGTCAAAGGACACCAAAAACAAAATTGTAGACCTGCACCAGGCTGGGAAGACTGAATCTGCAATAGGTAAGCAGCTTGGTGTGAAGAAATCAACTGTGGGAGCAATTATTAGAAAATGGAAGACATACAAGACCACTGATAATCTCCCTCAATCTGGGGCTCCACGCAAGATCTCACCCTGTAGGGTCAAAATGATCACAAGAACGCTGAGCAAAAATCCCAGAACCACACGGGGGGACCTAGTGAATGACCTGCAGAGAGCTGGGACCAAAGTAACAAAGGCTACCATCACTAACACACTACTCCGCCAGGGACTCAAATCCTGCAGTGCCAGACGTGTCCCCCTGCTTAAGCCAGTACATGTCCAGGCCCATCTGAAGTTTGCTAGAGAGCATTTGGATGATCCAGAAGAGGACTGGAAGAATGTCATATGGTCAGATGAAACCAAAATAGAACTTTTTGGTAAAAACTCAACTTGTCGTGTTTGGAGGAGAAAGAACACCATACCTACTGTGAAGCATGGGGGTGGAAACATCATGCTTTGGGGCTGTTTTTCTGCAAAGGGACCAGGACGACTGATCCGTGTAAAGGAAAGAATGAATGGGGCCATGTATCATGAGATTTTGAGTGAAAACCTCCTTCCATCAGCAAGGGCATTGAAAATGAAACGTGGCTGGGTCTTTCAGCATGACAATGATCCCAAACACACCGCCTGGGCAATGAAGGAGTGGCTTTGTAAGAAGCATTTCAAGGTCCTGGAGTGGCCTAGCCAGTCTCCAGATCTCAAACCCATAGAAAATCTTTGGAGGGAGTTGAAAGTCTGTGTTGCCCAGCGATAGCCCCAAGACATCACTGCTCTAGAGGAGGTCTGCATGGAGGAATGGGCCAAAATACCAGCAACAGTGTGTGAAAACCTTGCGAAGACTTACAGAAAACGTTTGACCTCTGTCATTGCCAACAAAGGGTATATAACAAAGTATTGAGATGAACTTTTGTTATTGACCAAATACTTATTTTACCGAGGAATTTACCAATTAATTCATTAAAAATCCTTCATTGTGATTTTCTGGATTTTTTTTTTCTCATTTTGTCTCTCATAGTTGAGGTATACCTATGATGAAAATTGGAGACCTCTCTCATCTTTTAAGTGGGAGAACTTGCACAATTGGTGGCTGACTAAATACTTTTTTGCCCCACTGTAATTATTATTGAAGGTGGCAACAACACTGTTCATTCATCTGTGAAATACAATAGCATTAAAGGCCACACACACATTGAAGTATATCTTCAATTGCTGCTCACATGATAAAGGAGATAAAGGAATCAGTTTCACAGTTCTTCTTTGAACGTTTTCAATGAGGTCAATGTCTTGTAGGTGTGGTCTCCAGACTTGGCAACAGTAATCAAGGTGGGGCCTGATGAGTGACATGTACACTACCGTTCAAAAGTTTGGGGTCGCCCAGACAATTATTTTGTGTTTTCCATGAAAAGCTACACTTATTTACCACCAGGAGTTGTAAAATGAATAGAAAATATAGTCAAGACATTGACAAGGTTAGAAATAATGATTTGTATTTGAAATAATAATTTTTTCCAGATACTCAACCTGCTCAAAGGAAGGTCAGTTTAATAGCTTCTCTAACCAGCTAAACTGTTTTCAGCTGTGCTAACATGATTGCACAAGGGTTTTCTAATCATCCATTAGCCTTCTGACGCAATGAGCAAACACATTGTACCATTAGAACACTGGAGTGATAGTTGCTGGAAATGGGCCTCTATACACCTATGTAGATATTGCACCAAAAACCAGACATTTGCAGCTAGAATAGCCATTTACCACATTAGCAATGTATATTAGATATTAGAGTGTATTTCTGATTAGTTTAAAGTTATCTTCATTGAAAAAAACAGTGCTTTTCTTTCAAAAATAAGGAAATTTCTAAGTGACCCCAAACTTTTGAACGGTAGAGTACAATGTTAAAATAACTTAAAATGAAAGCTGTTTTTTTTTTTTTTAATCATTCTAAGCGTCCTGTTGGCTCTGTTAACTGCTTGGACCATGTGATTACTAAATTTAAGGTACTGTCCATGATAACACTAAGATCCTTTTCTTCGGCTATAGATGGAATAATATCATCATGCAGGAAGTAATCATAGTGGCAGTTATTGTGCCCCAGGTGAAGGCAACCACATTTGCTTACATTGAAGAGCATTTGCCAGTCCTGTGACCATGAGAATAATTTGCTGAGGTCTTCTTGCAGTGTACAGTGCATCCGGAAAGTATTCACAGCGCTTCACTTTTTCCACATTTTATTATGTTGCAGCCTTATTCCAAAATGGATTAATTTTTTTTCCTCAAAATTCTACACACAATACCCCATAATGACAACATGAAAAAAGTTTTTTTTTGACATTTTTGCAAATTTATTAAAAATAAAAAAAACTAAAATCTCATGTACATAAGTATTCACAGCCTTTGCTCAATACTTTGTTGATGCACCTTTGGCAGCAATTACAGCCTCGTCTTTTCACCCATTCCTCTTTGCAGCACCTCTTAATCTCCATCAGGTTGGATGGGAAGCATCGATGCACAGCCATTTTCAGATCTCTCCAGAGATGTCCAATTGGATTCAAGTCTGGGCTCTGGCTGGGCCACTCAAGGACATTCACAGAGTTGTCCTGAAGCCACTTCTTTGATATCTTGGCTTTTTGTTTAGGGTCGTTGTCCTGCTGAAAAATGTACCGTCGCCCCAGTCTGAAATCAAGAGCGCTCGAGAACAGGTTTTCATCCAGGATGTCTCTGTATATTGCTGCATTCATCTTTCCCTCTATTCTGACTAGTGTCTCAGTTCCTGCCCCTGAAAAACATCCCCACAGCATGATGCTGCCACCACCATTGGCGTGGTTATGAGTGGTGCCTGGTTTCTTTCAAACATGATGCCTGGCATTCATGCCAAAGAGTTCAATCTTTGTCTCATCAGACACGAGAATTTTGTTTCTCATGGTCTGAGAGTCCTTCAGGTGCCTTTTGGCAAACTCCAGGCGGGCTGCCATGTGCCTTTTACTAAGGAGTGGCTTCTGACTGGCGACTCTACCATACAGGCCTGATTGGTGGATTGCTGCAGAGATGGTTGTCCTTCTGGAAGGTTCTCCTCTCTCCACAGAGGAACACTGGAGCTCTGACAGAGTGACCATCGGGTTCTTGGTCACCTCCCTGACTAAGGCCCTTCTCCCCCGATCGCTCAGTTTAGACAGTCGGCCAGCTCTAGGAAGAGTCCTGGTGGTTCTGAACTTCTTCCATTTACAGATGATGGAGGCCACTGTGCTCATTGGGACCTTCAAAGCAGCAGAAATTTTTCTGTACCCTTCCCCGGATTTGTGCCTCCAGACAATCCTGTCTTGGAGGTTTACAGACATTTCCTTTAACTTGATGCTTGGTTTGTGCTCTGACATGCACTGTCAACTGTGGGACCTAATATAGACAGGTGTGCGCCTTTCCAAACCATGTCCAACCACCTTGGTTGGGCTCATCACCAATGACGATGAGAAGACATACATGGCAGAGGTAGAGAATCTGCTGCTGTGGTGCCAAGCAAACAACCTGAAACTGAATGTCCAAAAAACCAAAAAACTCATACTGGACTTCAGGAAGAACAGACAGGACCACCACCCCTCACCCCCCCCCCCCACCTCATAAATGGCAACTGCGTGGAAAACATCCCTGCCTTCAGGTTCCTGGGCACCCACATCTCCTCTGACCTCTCCTGGACTGCCATCACCAAGGCCCTGGTGGAGAAAGCCTAGCACCAGCTGAACCTCCTCCGTGTCCTGAGGAAGAACAACCTGGACCAGAAGCTGCTGCTGGCCTTCTGTCGCTGCTCAGTGGAGAGCGTGCTCACCTACTGTCTGGGTGTGTGGTACGCTGGCTTCACGGCTGAGAACAGGAAGGCTGTGCAGAGGGTCATCAACACCGCCCAAAAAATTATTGGCGGCCCTCTGCCCTCCCTGGAAGACATCTCCAGATCCTCTTGTCTCAGAAAGATCAAGGCCATTACAGGAGACCCCTCACATCCCACCCACCACCTGTTTGACCTGCTTCCCTCTGGACGACTGTTCAGATCGATCAGGTCCCACACCTCCAGACTGACAGTTTCTTCCCCTGGGCCATCCGAACTGCAAACAGTCAGAGGCCCCACCCCACTCCCTCCGAACACGAATATGCACAGAACTGAGGACCTTGTAATTATCATAATAACTCTCCTGTCTTTGCACTCCTCACTTGCATGTATATTGACCCATCCGTGAAATCACTGTTGTGTATATTTACCATAATCCTTGGGCCATTTTACTCAATGGTTTGTTCAGTTGTTTATCTGCACTCTGCACTCTTATGTACATAGCTCCACCCACGTAGCCACTACCATACCTGTGTATATTTCCATAATCCTGGGCCATTTTTATTTTATTTTTATTTTCATTTATTTTTATTTCAGTAGTGTGTTTAATCGTGTGCTCTATAACCGTGTTTTATCTAATCCTTCTCCCTTACCTTATTGCACAGTAGCCTGGTGGAGCACCCACAATTTCGTTGTACTGTACAATGGCAATAAAGCCTATTCTGTTCTATTCTATTCTATCAACTGAATTTACCACATGTGGACTCCAATTAAGCTGTAGAAACATCTCAAGGATGATCAGTGGAAACAGAATGCACCTGAGCTCAATTTTGAGCTATATGGCAAAGGCTGTGAATATTTATGTACATGTGATTTCTTAGTTTTTTATTTTTAATAAATTTGCAAAAATCTCAAAAGCTTTTTTTACATTGTCATTATGGAATATTGTGTGTTGAATTCTGAGGGAAAAATCAATTTATTACATTTTGGAATAAGGCTGTAACATAACAAAATGTGGAAAAAGTGAAGCGCTGTGAATACTTTCCAGATGCACTGTATATTGGGAGAACGATATCTTCCATAAAGTTACAGAATTTGGGGAGCAGCATCATTATGACTGGCAGTTCTTGTAAACCACTTTCCATGAGGAGACTTGACGGCCTTGTTATTGCATTAAACGTTTTTGAGGTGGTGTCTGAGAACACATCTCTACACTGTTTTGCAAGTTCTGGGGAGAGTTTGCTTATGAAGTCTTCTTGATTAGCAGTGTACCTTTCCCTTTGTTTCCCAGGATAGAGTCCATTTCTTTAACTGTAATTGGTTATTATTTTTTAGTAACTTGCCCAACACTGTCCAAGAGAGATGCCCTCACAATTTGTCATGACCTACTGCTAGTATATGAAGACAGAGTGGTTATTCCTTCAGAGCTGAAATCTGATATTTTGGAGCGCTTGCATGACAGATACATGGGTATTGTAAAATGTTGAGAATGTACCAAACAGTGTTTGGTGGCCAAGCATTAGAAGACAAATGCAGAAACATATAGAATCGTGCCAGTTTTGCCAAGTCACAAAGCCCACACAAAAGAGCAAAAGCCCCATTCAAAACAACTCCATTACCAAGCCGACCATGGGAAAAGGTGGCTGCGGACATTTGTGAAGTCAACAAAAAACACTATCTTGTAGTAGTTGACTATTTCGCCAGGTACATGGACATTGCTTATCTACCAGACTTATCAGGCAGCACTACAAGAGCCCGTCTCAGCAACATTTTTGCAAGATGGGGGTGTCCAGACATACTGCTAACTGACAATGGTCCACAGTTCACTGGGCAACAGTTCCAGCTTTTTGCTAAGGCATACAGCTTTTGCCATGTCACAATGAGTTCACATTTCCCTCAGGCCAATGGGGAAGCGGAAAGGGCTGTGAGAACAGCGAAGCACATCCTGAAACAAAAAGATCCTTTTCTGACTCTACTGAGCTACACAGCTACCCCTATCCAGGCTACAGGCTATAACCCAGCACAGCTTATGCTTGGAATTCAGTTAAGGACTCTGATCCCAACACTAGAGGTGAAGCTGAAACCTCAGTGGCCTAATTTGACCCAAGTCATGGGAACAGTACAGAAGCAAGCTGAGCGAATTGTCCCTGCAACTCACGGATATCATGGTAAAGACATACACGGGAGAGCCTCTGGCACCAGAAGGGGTAATCAATCATCATAGCAGTCTGTCGTGGGCGACAATGACTGTTTCATTTAGGTCTGATCAGATTTCTCCATGCAGCTCTGTCCTTAGCCTTCTGCTGCCAGGAACTCCTGTCTATATCCAGCTTCTTCAAGTTTCTTTTTACAGTGTCTTTAAATCTGAGCCTTGGTCTACCCTGATTTTGTTTGCTCTCACATAACTGTGAGTAGAGTAACTGCCGAGGGAGACGCTGGTGGTCCATCCTCTCAACATGTCTGAGCCATCTCAGGTTTATCTGTATTAGCATGTCCTCCATTGATGGTAGACCAGCTTGTTTCAACACTTCTTTGTTGGTTATCTTGTCTTTCCATGAGATGTTCATTATGGCTCAAAGGTGTCTCATCATGTACACGTGGAGTTTCTTTACCTGCACTCTGTAGACAGTCCAAGTTTCAGCACCGTACAATAAAGTAGCCAGTACTGTCGCTCTGTACACTTTGCATTTCACTCGGATAGACACATGTCAATTGTTCCACAGTCTCTCCCTCAAGTTTCCAAATACAGCACTCGCTCTTCCCATTCTGAGAGATAGTTCATCTTCCAGCCTAGCATTCTCTGAAACAGTACTCCCTAGGTACTTGAAAGTCTTGCACTTGACTAGTGGCTCTGTACCAGTGCTGATCTCTTCTGGTAGTCATGTTGATAACTGGAACTTTGGTGGTTGATAAAGGCACTCTGTCTTCTTGATGTTGATTTGGAGGCTGAATTGACTAGCTGCTCTTGCAAATTTCTCCACTAAAAATTGCATATCTTCTGCACTGTGTGCAGCTAGTGTACTATCGTTGGCAAAGAGCATTTCTCTTACTACCTTTATCGATGTCTTACTCTTGGCTTTAAACTGTGCCACATTGAACAACTCTGCTTCTTTCCTTGTTTGAATGTATACTCCTTCTGAAGTGTCTTTGAAGGCCACCTCAAGCATGGCTGCCAGATTTAGCGAGAAGAGTGCAGGCGCCAGCACACAACCCTTGTTTCACCCCATTGCTTACTGAAAAGTCTTTAGATACTGAACCACTCATTGCCACGTTTGCTTGCATACCTGTATGGAGTTCCTCGATCAGGCTGACAAACTTCTCTGTACAGCCATATTTCTTGAGTACCTGCCAAAGTCCTTGTTGCGAAACAGTATAGAAGGCTTTACTGAAGTCTATGAAGACTATATAAAGCGGCACATTCTGTTTGATACACTTTTCTTGAACCTGTTTCAAGCAGAAAATCATGTCCATTGTGCTTCTTCCATTTCTAAAGCCGCACTGGGTTTCCGGTAGTACATTCTGCGAGATGTGTTCATTGAGTCTGTTCAGTAGTACATGTGAGAGAATCTTACCAACAGTGGCTAGCAGTGATATACCTCAGTAATTTCCACAATCTTTCCTGTCACCTTTCTTGAACAAAGGCACAATATTTGCATCCTTCCAGTCTTGAGGTACTTTCTGGGCATCCCATATCTCTTGGATGAGCTTGTGCAGGCAGTTGGTCAGCTGAACACCACCAGATTTCCACACTTCTGCTGGAATTCCATCCCTTCCTGGAGCTTTGCCATCCTGTGTTGTCCTGATAGCTGCCATTAGTTCATCAAGATTTGGTGGTTCATCCAGACTTGATACAGCTGGTCGCTGCACTAGAGCTTCTTTAGCCTCTTTAGTGAGATCTCCAGGGTTGTTTAGTAGTTGGTCAAAGTGGTCTGCAAATCTATCCAGGATCTTGTCTTTCTCCTGCAAAACCATTTCACCATCCATAGCCTTTAGTTGGATCAATCCTCTTGGTTTAGGGCCATAGATTTCTCTCAAACCTGTGAAGAATGTTTTCATGTCCTTTCTGTCTGCTGCAGTTTGAAGTTCCTCCACTTTTTCATCCCACCAGTTGGACTTCATCTCTCTGGTGTACTTCTGTAGCTCACTCTGAGCCTTTGAGTATTCTTCTTCTTCTTCTTCTTTGAGTATCCTTCTTCTTCGACCTTGTGTTACACTATAGGTTTTCCTGCCTAGCTGTATTCCTCGCTTCTAGTAGTTTCTCCAAATGTTCATATTCTCATCAAACCAATCTTGATATTTCCTCTCAGGGTGGCTTAATACATCACTCGCAGTCTGATACACCGTATCCTTTAGTGTTGCCCATTTCTCTTCTATGTTATTCTCTGAGTTGTTGCTGTCCCAGTCTTTCAAGTTTTCATCCATTTCCTGTGTAAGTTCTTCCTGCTTCTTTTGGCCTTTCAGTGCACTAGTGTTTAACTTCCGTGGTGGCTTCGCACCCATCCTGCAGTGCTGTTTTTGTTTGCAAATCTTTAATCTAGAATCTCAGCATAACATGATCAGTACCACAGTCCGCACCTCTCATTGCTCTGGTGTCCAATATATCCTTTATGTCTCTCTGCCTTACTATGATGTAGTCTAACAAGTGCCAGTGCTTGGATCTTGGGTGCATCCATGTCTTCTTGTGTCTGTCCTTGTGCTTAAATAGAGTGTTGGTTATCACAAGGTTGTACTCTGAACATAGTGCAAGTAGAAGTTCTCCATTAGCATTGCACTTGCCTACTCCATGACTGCCTAGCACTCCTTTCCATTTCTCGGTGTCCGAACCAACACTGGCATTAAAATCTCCAACGAGTATCAGCCTGTCATCAGTCGATACACACCTGATAGTCTCACGTAAATCAGTGTAGAACTCTTCCTTCGCCTCCTCTGTGTTGGTCATTGTTAGGGCAAATTCACCGATGAGTGTGGCATACATCTTCTGCTGTAGTGGGAGTCTCATAGTCATTTTCCTGTCATTGATTGGCACCGGTTCCTCATCAAGCATTGCTGCTATCTCCTTTCTAACTGCAAAGCCCACTCCTGCTTTTCTCCTTTCTTGAGTTGATCTCCCACTCCAAAAGAAGAGGCACTCATGGTCTTCCAAGCTGTCATATCCAGGCAATCTTGTTTCACTAAGTGCAGCTATGTCTACATTGTACCTGTTCATTTCCAGGGCCACAAGCGCGGTCTGTCTTTCTGGGCGCTGTGATGTTGTTCTGTCCAACAGAGTGCGTACATTCCATTCTGCTACACACAAGGCTGCTGTTTTCCTCTTCTTTTGTCAAAGTGCAGGTAAAATTAAACAAGCAATGTGCTGATTTGCCCTTGTACTGTATGTGGTGAAAGTGGATGCACCTCCACTGTTTGTTAGGGAATCGTTGAGAGTTATTAAACTGAACTGGAAAGACTTAAAGACTGTGCATACCATTGAGCAAAGAGAAAAAAGACAACTTAGAGACTGTTAAAGAGACACTCAGCTGTTTTCTCTCAAAAGCTAGGGACAATGAAGAGGATTAATGCTAGATTGACTCTTAGACCTAACAGTGTACCTAAATTCTGCCCACTATGTAATGTGCCTTATGCTCTTCGACCTCGAGTGGAAGCCGAGCTTAAATGCCTGATTGAGCTTGGGGTGATCTCACCAATGGAGCATAGTGACTGGGCTACTCCAGTGGTTCCTGTAAGTAAAAAGGATGGCACAGTGAGACTTTGTGGGCATTTCAAGGTCACCCTCAACCTAGCTCTCTATGTGGAGAAGTACCCAATCCCATGCACTGAGGACCTGTTTGCTTCTCTAGCAGGAAGTCAACGTTTCATTAAGCTAGATTTATCAAATGCCTACCTACAGATGGAAGTGGAAGAGGAATCTTAAGAAGCTGCTGACTGTCTCTACACAAAAAGGGCTATTCTGCTTCAGTTGTTTACCATTTGATGTAGCGTCATCGTATTTCAGAAGGCTCTGGACCAAGTGCTTCTCGGACTGCCATACACTCATTGTTACCTGAACAACATCCTTGTCAGTGGTCCTGATGAGTAGACACACCTCAAAACTCTGGATGCAGTCCTGGGCAGGTTAGAGGAGCATGGTCTGCACCTCAAGCAAGAGAAGTGCCTGCTTTTCCAGGAATCTGTAGAATACTTGGGTCATATAATTGACGCCGCTGGGCTCCATAAATCACCTAAGAAGGTACGTGCCATTGTGGAAGCCCCAGCACCAACACCAGGTGATGTCAGCCAACTACGTTCTTTTCTAGGGATGCTTAATTATTATGGATGTTCATTACTGAAGCGTCCATAATAGTGGTTTCAGTGTGCTGAAACCACTGAATGAACTGCTGAATAAAGAGAAGAAATGGCAGTGGACATCAACCTGTGAGTCAGCATTCCAGAAAGCTAAAGCACTCCTAGTATCACAGGAAGTAGTCACCCACTACAATCCCGAGCTGCCTCTCTGCCTTGCTTGTGATGCTTCACCCTATGGGGTTAGAGCTGTGCTCTCGCACATCATGCCTAACGGCGAAGAAAAACCTATAGCTTATGCATCATGAACCCTCAGCAAAGCAGAACGAAACTACGCTCAGATCAAGAGGGAGGCGTTAGCGATAGTCTTTGGTGTGTTCAAGTTTCACCAGTACCTGTATGGTAACAGGTTCACCCTGCTCACTGACCATCGCCCACTGACCTCCATCCTGAGTCCATTGAAAAGTACACCATCAATGCCCACAGCTCGAATGTAACGATGGGGACTCCTCCTGTTAGCACACAGTTATACATTCAATACTGGAAAGGTGCATTACATGCTAGTGCCAATGGACTTTCATGGTTTCCTCTTCCTCATGCTCATGAAGAGAAGCTAGGCACAGTAGATGTATTCTACACATCTCAGTTGGGCATACTACCTGTCAGTAACACGGAGATCAGACATGACACCATGTCTGACTCCACCTTGGCTCGTGTTCTGGAAATGGTCACAATTGGTCATTTTCTAGCTGCAAAGGAGACTGATCAAGAGCTGTTGCCCTACCTACTGCGCTGGGATGATCTCACAATACAACAGGGATGCCTCATGTGGGGTGTGAGAGTGATTGTGCAGCCTAAACTGCATCCCCGTGTTCTAAAAGAGCTCCACACAGTGCATCCAGGTGTAGTGAGGATGAAAAGCTTCACACGCAGTTATGTTTGGTGGCCCGGCATAGACTCTCAAATTGAGCTCTAGGCTAAAGCCTGCCACACCTGTCGGCATGTACAAAAAGAGCCTGGGCTTGCACCTTTACACCCTTGGATGTGGCCCTCCAGTCCTTGGGAAAGGATACATGTGGACTTTGTAGGTCCATTTGAAAGACATATGTACCTGGTCACTGTCGACGCACATTCCAAGTGGCCTGAAGTGCACATCATGGACAGTACCACAGCCAGTAAAACCATACAAGTGCTTAGGGGCCCGTTTAGTCGCTATGGCATTCCACACAACCTTGTGAGTGACAACAGACCTCAGTTCTGTTCTGAAGAATTCAGTGCATTCCTGAAGTCCAATGGAGTCAAACACATGCGCTCAGTGCTGTACCATCTAGCCACCAATGGCTTGGCCGAGCATTTTGTGCAGATGTTCAAACATGCCTTAAAATCCTCCAGAGGCACAGCACCAGTGCAACATCGCCTGGATACATTTCTCTTGACATACCGCAATACCCCTCACATAACAACAAAAGAAACGCCAGCTATGCTGTTCATCGGATGCAAGCTGCGCTCTTGGCTGGATTTTCTGAAACCCAGTGTTGCTGCAGCAGTGCACCATTCGCAGGATGCCCAACAACAACACCGCCAACAACACTCTAAGGACAGACAGTTTGATGTTGGAGAGCCAGTCTTTGTGCATGATTATAGAAAGGGGGAGGAGAAGTGGACACAAGGTGTGGTCATGGAGAAGACTGGACCAGTGTTGTACAAGGGCGCCATGCGGACCAGATGCTGACACGCTCTGAGCCAGTGCCTCAGCAATCTGCAGTAAACCTTCCTGTCAGACCCCCGGTGTTACCACTCCAGAGTGACAGTGGTATCACACTTCACCCAAGTACACCTCACTATGAAAAGGATGCTGATCAAACTCCTGAGACCACCATACCACCAGAAACACACCAGTCCAGTGATCCACCACAGACTGGACATACTCGGGTAACAGAGACTGTAAAATGCTATCCTGTGAGGATCACTAAACCACCAGCACGTTACTGTGACGAGTGAGCACACTGAGATGTAAAACTGGTTGAATTCTGAGATTTTCAACTTAAAAGTTACATACAGAAGGTAAAATAACTCCCCGTTTAGGTTGGTTATTAAAAGGAAGAGAGTATACTTATGTTGTGTACAGGGAAGTTGCATTTTTATGTTTTGTTAAAGAAAATATCCTTTCTGCTTATTGTCAACGTATCTTAGTGGGGAGGAGATGTTATGTATGAACCTTCATGTATGAGTTATACATGGGGTGGCAGTTTTGCAGGTGTCTTGTGACCGACTACTAATTGGAGGGTCATGGGTTTGATTCCCGCTCTGTCTGCTGTCCGCTTGTTGAAGTGTCCTTGAGCAAGACATTGAACCCCCAGTTGCTCCTGGTTAGCACCTGTGTGTATGGCAGCTCTGCCGCCATGAATAGGTGGATTGCAGGATCTGTAAAGCGCTTTGATCATCCTAGATGAGAAGAAAAGCACTATATAAGTGAACGCCATTTACCATTTTACCATACAATTACCAACCAGTAGAGGGCACCCAGAAACTGATGCTTGTGTAGCTAGAGTCCATCCATCCATCCATCCATCCATCCATCTTCTACCGCTTTTCCGGAGGTCCAGGTCGCGGAGGCAGCAGTTTAAGCAGAGAAGCCTAGACTTCCCTCTCCCCAGCCACCTGCTCCAGCTCTTCAGAGAGGATACCAAGGCGTTCCCAGACCAGCTGGGAGACTTAGTCTCTCCACCGAGTCCTGGGTCTGCTCCGGGGTCTCCTCCCAGTGGGAAGTGCCCGAAACACCTCAAGTGGGAGGCGTCCAGGAGGCATCCTAATCAGATGCCCATACCACCTCAACTGACTCCTTTCAATGAGGAGGAGCAGTGGCTCTACTCTGACCCTCTCCCAGATGACTGAGCTCCTCACCCTATCTCTGAGGGCGAGTCCAGCAATCCTACGGAAAAAGCTCATTTCAGTCGCTTGTTTCCGCGATCTCATTCTTTCGGTCATTACCCAAAGCTCATGACCATAGGTGAGCGTAGGAACGTAGATTGACTGGTAAATCGACAGCTTTGCCTTAAAACTCAGCTCCCTCTTCACCACAACAGACCAGTACAATGTCCGCATCACTGCAGATGCTGCTCCAATCCGTCTGTCAATCTCTCGCTCCATTTTCCCCTCACTCATGAATAAGACCCCAAGATACTTAAACTCCTCCACTTGGGGCAGGAGCCTGTCCCCAACCCAGAGAGGACAATCCACCTTTTTCCGGCTGAGGACCATGGACTCGGACTTGGAGGTGCTGATTCTCATCCCAGCCGCTTCACACTCAGCGGCAAACCATCCCAGCAAGAGCTGTAGGTCATTGCTGGATGAAGCCAACAGGACAACATCATCTGCAAACAACAGAGATGAGATCCTGTGGTCACCAAGCACGACATCCTCCATTCCCTGGCTGCGCCTAGAAATCCTGTCCATAAAAATTATGAACAGGATCGTGACAAAGGGCAGCCCTGGCGGAGTCCAACTCTCACTGGGAATGAGTCCGACCGAGTGTTGGCAATACGAACCAAACTCTCACAACGGTCGTACAGAGACCAAATAGCTCGTAACAACAAGCCCGATACCCCATATTCCCGAAGCACCCCCCACAAAAAAAACACGAGGGACACGGTCAAATGCCTTCTCCAAGTCCACAAAACACATGTAAACTGGTTGGGCAAACTCCCACGAACCCTCAAGAATTCTCGAGAGGGTAAAGAGCTGGTCCGATGTGCCACGGCCAGGACGAAAACCACATTGCTCCTCCTGAATCCGATGTTCGCCCAAAGGCCGGACTCTCCTCTCCAGTACCTTGGCATAGACCTTCCCAGGGAGGCTGAGGTGTGTGATCCCTCTAAAGTTGGAGCACACCCTCCGGTCCCCTTTTTTGAAAAGAGGAACCACCACCCCAGTTTGCCATGCCAAAGGCACTGCCCCCAACCTCCACACAATGTTGCAGAGGCGTGTCAACCATGACAGCCCAGCAACATCCAGGGCCTTGAGGTACTCAGGGCGAATCTCGTCCACCCCTGGGGCCCGGCCACCAAGGAGATTTTTAACCACCTTGGTGACCTCAGCCCCTGTGATAGGTGAGTTGTCCCCCTCGTCCACAAACCCTGCTTCCTCTGTGAAAGGCGTATCAGTGGGATTGAGGAGATCCTCAAAGTATTCCTTCCACCGCTCGACGATATCCCCAGTCGAAGTCACCAGTACCCCAGCCGCACCATACACAGTGTGGACAGGGAGCTGCTTTCCCCTCCTGAGCTGCCGGACAGTTTGCCAGAATCTCTTCAAGGCCGACCGAAAGTCTTGTTCCATGGCCTCACCAAACTCCTCCCATACCCGGGTTTTTGCTTCATTAACCACCCAAGCTGCACTCCGCTTGGCCTGCCGGTACACCTCAGCTGCTTTGGGAGTCCCACAAGCCAACCAAGCTTGATAGGACTCCTTCTTCAGCTTAATGCCCCCCCTCACCACTGGTGTCCACCACTTGGTTCAGGGGTTGCCACCTCGAGATTCACCGGCCACCTTGCGGCCGCCGCTCTGGTCCGCCGCTTCAACAACAGAGGTGGAGAACATGGCCCATTCAGACTCCACGTCTCCAGACTCCCTCGGAATGTGGTTGAAGTTCTTCCGGAGGTGGGAGTTGAAGACCTCCCGGACAGGGGCCTCAGCCAGATGTTCCCAGCACACCCTCACTATACGTTTGGGTCTACCAGGTCTGAATGGTTTCCTCCCCTGCCATCGGATCCAACTCACCACCAGGTGGTGATCAGTTGACAGCTCTGCACCACTCTTTACCTGAGTGTCCAAGACATACTGTCGCAGGTCTGATGACACGATAACAAAATCAATCACCAACCTGAGACCTAGGGTGTCCTGGTGCCAGGTGCACATATGGACACCTTTATGCTTGAACATGGTGTTCGTTATGGACAAACTGTGATTAGCACAGAAGTCCAATAACTGAACACCACTCGGGTTCAGATCGGGCAGGCCTTTCCTCCCAATCACCCCCCTCCAGGTTTCACTGTCATTGCCCACGTGCGCATTGAAGTCCCTCAGTAGGACAATGGAGTCTCCAAGAGGAGCACCCTCCAGCACCCCAGTCACAGACTCCAAAAAGGGTGGGTACTCTGAAACATCATTTGGTGCATAGGCGCAAATGATGGTCAGGACCTGTTTCCCAACCCGAAGGCGCAGGGAAGCAACCCTTTCATCCACCGGGGAAAACTCCAATATAGAGGCAGCAAAGTGGGGGATACAAGAATACCCACCCCTGCTCATCGCCTCTCGCCCGGGGCAACTCCAGAAAAGGCCAAGCTCCAGCCCCTCTCCAGGAGACTGGTTCCAGAACCGGAGCTGTGTGTTGAGGTGAGGCCAACTATATCTGGGCCGGTATCTCTCAACCTCGTACACCAGCTCAGGCTCCTTCCCCACCAGAGAGGTGACATTCCACGTACCAAAAGCCAGTTTAGAAAGCTTGGGATCAGTCCGCCAAGGTCTCCACCTTTGACCGCCACCTAAGCCACATAGCACCGGACCCCCATGATCCCTCCTGCAGGTGGTGAGCCCACTGGAGGGCGGACCCATGTAACTCCTTCAGGCTGAGCCCGGCCGGGTCCCATGGGTGGAAACCCGGCCACCAGACAGTAGCCATCAAGCCCCTCCCCCAGGCCTGGCTCCAGGGTGGGGCCCCGGTAACCCCATACCAGGCGGGGTACACTGAATCCTTGATATAGAATTTATCATGAGAGTCTGTTGGATCATTCTTAGTCTGGCCCTTCACCCAGAACCAGTTTGTCTTGGGTGACCCTAACAGAGGCAAATTGTCCCGGACAACATAGCTCCTGGGATCACTGGGGCACGCAAACCCCCCCACCACAATAAGGTGACGATCCATGAGGGGAACTAGAGGTAACTAGAGTTGTTGTACCTAATGGTGAATAGAAGAAGTGAACCAGGAAGCTGTCAGTGTTGTTCTGTGTGTGCATGTGAAATTGTTTGCATGTAGATTTTAAGAAGCAACATAAAACAAATCTTATTAACTAAAAAGTAGACAAAAACGATTGATAATGAAGAGACCAAAATAAAACTATTGTGGGGAGTCAGGTTATGTAGCATCTCAGACAGAGACAGTGAATAAACATGGGAGAACAATGCCCAGGGGGTTCCTGGGGATATAGCAGGAAGGAGTCAGGGACATAGGGGGTTGAAAGCAGTGTAATGTAAATGTCATGCTGTGTGATGAGAAATGCCATGTAAACGTGTGAAGAGTGAGTTGGGTAAAAGTGGAGTAATGAATGCTAAAATGCTGTAATCATTCAGTCTCTTCTGTGCTTGAGAGATGTGTGAGTGTGGAATAAATCGTCTGTCCATATACCTGCCTCTTTATTCACACACGCCACACTGGTGACTCCAGATGAATTATGGAACACGAGGCAAGAACTCCGGAGCCGGCCCGGTCGAGAAGCCCCAGCGACGCAGCAGCCATCCCACAGACAACCCGGACTGGAACCCCCAGCAATGCATGCGCGGTTTCAGTCAAGCTACCGGACTTTTGGCAGCACAACCCGCGCTCTTGGTTCCACCACACCGAGGCCCAGTTCGCCCTCCGGGGAGTAACGGCAAACGACACCAAGTTCTACCATGTGGTAGCAGCGCTGGACGCTTGCACAGCCCAGCAGATAGCGAGCCTGCTGAATCAACCTCCAGCCCGCAACAAATAAGAGGCGCTCAAGGCTGTGCTGACCCGGCGCTACACGCTCTCGGAATGTGAGAGAGCGGAGAGGCTCCTGGGGCGGATCAAGTTAGGAGATGGTTCGGCCGTCGACCTGACGGAGAAGATGCTGGCGTTAATGGGCACGGACAATGGGCACTTTCTGTTTGCCCACCTTTTCCTCCGGAACCTTCCAACAGAGGCAAGAGCGGTTCTGGCCAATTCGCCATTGCTGGCCACGCGTGACTACCGTGCGCTAGCCCAGGAGGCAGACCGGATCATCCTCACCACCAGGGCAATCACAGTCAACGCGGCGGCTGCGGAACCCAGTGAGACGACCAGAGGAGGCGAGGAGCCATCGATGGTAGCGGCAGCGGGGGCCAAGGAGCGCCAGAGAGACACGCTCTGCTTCTACCACTGCCGCTTTGGAGAGAACGCGCGCAGATGAGCGCCACTGTGCCAGTTCAAGCACTCGGGAAACGCCAAGGCCGGCAGTTGGTAGCAGCTGCGACCGCCGGTGAAGAGAACAAGCTGCTCTACGTGACGAACTCGCGCTCGGGGAGACGCTTCTTCGTCAACACCGGAGCCCAGAAGAGCGTCATCCTGCCGTCCTACGCTGACCGGCTGGCAGGATCTAGCGGCCCCGGACTTGTGGCAGTAAACGGTTCGGAGATTAAGACGTTCGTTGAGAGAACACTGGTCTTATCTCTTATCTCTACATGGCCGCTCGTACGAGTGGACTTTTGTCATAGCAGCACTGTGTTGCCCGATCATGGGAGCTGATTTTCTGTGTGCGCATGGTTTACTTGTGGATGTTGCTAACAGGTGCCTGGTTAATGCACTGTCCTTTGATTCTCTCCCCTGTATAGCTCAAGGGACCTGGCCAACAGCACAAGCCAACGTCACAGCTCCAGGTGGTAAGTTCCACGCACTGCTCACTCAGTTCCCAGCACTCACGGTCCCGACGTTTTCGGCGGCCATCACTAAACACGGGGTGGAGCACTTTATCACCACCACCGGGCCGCCCATTTTCGCAAGACCTCAGCACTTGGACGCAGCTAAACTAGCCATAGCGTGCGAGGACTTCGCCAACCTGGAAAGGTTGGGCATCATCAGGAAATCAAACAGCCCATGGGTGTCCCTGCTACACATGGTCCCTAAGGCTGAGGGGTTGTGGCGACCGTGTGATGATTTCCGCAGGTTGAACAACGCCACAGCACACGACCGCTACCCGATTCCCCACATACAGGATTTTTCCGTTCACCTCGCCGGAGCACGCATTTTTTCCAAAATAGACCTGGTCCGCGGTTACCACCAGGTCCCAGTGCGCGTGGAGGACGTACCCAAAACAGCGGTGATAACTCCGTTCGGCTTATTCGAGTTCCTGCGCATGCCATTCGGGTTAAAAGGAGCGGCACAGATGTTCCAGCGCATGATGGATGCAGTGCTGCGCGATCTCCCGTTCGTGTTCGTCTACCTGGACGATATCCTGGTAGCCAGTGCGTCCGAAGACGAACACAAAACCCACCTCACGACGGTTTTCCGGAGGTTGGAGGAGTACGGGTTAATAATCAACCCGGCGAAATGCCAGTTCGGCGTGACGGAGATTGATTTTTTGGGGCACTGCGTCTCTTCGGAAGGAGCGATCCCGTTGCCCGACAAAGTGCGTGCCGTGGTGGATTTTCCCCGGCCTCAGACAGTCACAGTGCTACAAGAATTTTGGGGATGGTGAA
This sequence comes from Pholidichthys leucotaenia, assembly GCA_020510985.1. Classification (NCBI taxonomy): domain Eukaryota; kingdom Metazoa; phylum Chordata; class Actinopteri; order Cichliformes; family Pholidichthyidae; genus Pholidichthys; species Pholidichthys leucotaenia. Next base: position 412,323,234 of record CM035837.1, on the reverse strand, counting down.
CTTTTATAACCATTTCCTTCCCCGCACGGCGCGGCTCATGCAACCATTGTACGCCGCGCTCAAGAGACAGAAACCCGCGGATGGGGTCGAATGGACCCCGTTGCGAGAGTGGGCGTTCTCGGAGGTTAAAGTAGCCCTGGCAAATGCCACACTGCTGGCGCATACGGACCCGGCGGCCCGGATAGCGCTCACCACCGATGCTTCAGATGTGGCCATAGGGGCTGTCGTGGAGCAGCGCATCGCCGGGGCTTGGCAGCCGCTCGCCTTTTTCAGCAGAACTTTGCGCAACAGTGTACGTAAATACAGCGCATTTGACAGAGAGTTGCTGGCTCTCCACCTGGCCATACGCCACTTCCAGTTCTGGCTGGAAGGGCGCAGCTTCACCGCGTTCGTGGACCACAAGCCACTAACGTTCGTGATGGCCAAGGTTTCAGAACCGTGGTCGGGCCGGCAGCAGAGACAGCTGGCCGCGATCTCAGAGTTTACTACCGATATTCAGCATGTGTCGGGTAAACTGAATGTGGTGGCGGACTGCCTCTCGTGCGCCGTGGTGGCCCCGGTCTACGTGGGGATAGATTACGCAGCCATGGCCGTGGAGCAGATTAGCGATGCAGACGTGCGCGGGCTCCAGTCTGGACCAACAGGGTTAAGGCTGGAGAGCAGGGTGCTGCAAGACGGCATGCCCCCCCTAATCTGCGATGTCTCCATGGGACGACCGCGTCCGCTGGTACCGTTCGCGTGGCGCCGCCGCGTGTTTGAGTCGGTTCACAATCTGGTGCACCCAGGAGTGCGTCAGTCAAAATGGTAGAAAAGAAGTTTGTGTGGCCGAGCCTACGCAAACAAGTAAAAGAGTGGGCTGCGGCCTGCGTGGCGTGCCAACGAGCCAAGGTACACAGACACACGAAGGCTCCCTTGGAGCCATTTCGGATACCGGCTAAGAGGTTCGACCATATTCACGTGGACCTCGTGGGCCCCCTCCCGCCATCACAGGGGTGCACGCACCTCCTGACAGTGGTGGACCGCACCACGCGCTGGCCAGAAGCAGTCCTGCTGGTGGCAACCACATCCACGGACGTGGCACGCGCTTTTTTAACAGCATGGGTGGCGCGTTTTGGAGTCCCGTCGGACATTACATCCGACAGGGGCCCTCAATTTGTTTCCGACCTCTGGTCCGCGATGGCCCGCAGCCTGGGTGTTGCAATTCATCACACAACCGCGTACAACCCACAGGCCAATGGGTTATGCGAGCGTTTTCATAGATCACTGAAAGCAGCACTCAGGGCTTCACTGACGGATACAAATTGGGTAGACAAGTTGCCGTGGGTTTTATTGGGGTTGCGCTCCGCGCCAAAAGAGAATTTGGAAGCTTCCCCGGCAGAGCTGGTTTTTGCGCAGCCCCTGCGGCTGCCCGGGGAATTTCTGCCAGATAATCCCACGCCGGACAGCTGCCTGTCTCAGCTTTTGCAGCGTAGTGCAAACACAGGCACACTGCCGGGCCCTGCCCACCACTGTTTTCCGTGTGCTTTTGTGCCTAAAACTTTGAAGAACGCAGAGTTCGTGTTCGTCAGACACGACGCCCACCGCCCTCCATTGCGCCCACCCTATGATGGACCGTTCAGAGTGCTGGAAACAGGGGATAAGCATTTTTTGCTAGACTTGGGGGGTTGGCGGGAGAAAATTGGCATAGACAGACTCAAACCCGACTTTGTAGCGGCGAACGAGCAAGTGCTGTTGGCTAGGGCCCCTCGGCGTGGAAGACCCCCACGGAGAGCTCCCCAGGGAAACAATTCACCAGGGCAGCCACACGGACAGACCGAAGTTCCACCCCCACTTGCCATGGCCCACCCGCAGTCAGACACACTCCCAGCAGCCCCCCACCGGCACAGCAGCGCCACGGAGGCGGTAAACCCCAGTTACAGATATGGGAGGAGACTGAAGCCAAAAGAGTGTGTGGACTGATGTTCTATCTAAGATGCTGGGGGTGGGGGGCGGTGTGGGGAGTCAGGTTATGTAGCATCTCAGACAGAGACAGTGAATAAACATGGGAGAACAATGCCCAGGGGGTTCCTGGGGGTATAGCAGGAAGGAGTCAGGGACATAGGGGGTTGAAAGCAGTGTAATGTAAATGTCATGCTGTGTGATGAGAAATGCCATGTAGACGTGTGAAGAGTGAGTTGGGTAAAAGTGGAGATCGTGCTGTAATCATTCAGTCTCTTCTGTGCTTGAGAGATGTGTGAGTGTGGAATAAATCGTCTGTCCATAAACCTGCCTCTTTATTCACACACTCCACACTATAAAAATAAAATCATCAATAAATCTGCCGGACTGTACGAATCCCCCGACCCTAAATAGGGGCAGGGGATTAGCACTCGCCTCAGAGTAGTCTTGTTTTATAGTTATTGTGACATGGTAACCATGTGGTGATATTAGTTGTTGGTCTCACACACAAAATTGGGTCTTTTAATGTGAAGGTGGAGTTTTTCCGTTTTGGATGGAGATAAAAGCAGGAAGTGAAAAAATGTAAATAAAGTTTTTCCAGACAGACTTACACGTATCCTGTCTGTTTTTCCGTAACTTCTACATTGGTGACCCCGACATTTGAAGAATGTTTAATCAAGCGACTTCTTCTGATATCGCCGCCACGGCGTCTGTATCCACTGCGGTTCCCGTACCAGCTGTTTTTGCGGCTACAATTAAATTACCGGACTTTTGGCAGCACGACCCGGAGCCCTGGTTTCAGCATGTCGAGGCTCAGTTCCATCTGCGCGGAATAACCACAGATGACACGAAGTATTTCCATGTGGTCGCAGCTTTGGATTCTGCCACTACTCGTCGTTTGATGGGACTGCTCCGGGACCCGCCTCACGCTGACAGGTACGTCACTCTGAAGAGGGCTCTACTGCAGCTGTACCAACTCTCTGATATAGAGCGCGCTGATCGTCTTCTGTCTATGACTGGTTTGGGGGACAGCAAACCTTCTGAGCTGATGGAGAATATGTTGGCACTTCTTGGTTCAGGAGACAGTTCATTTCTGTTTATCCACCTGTTTCTGCGTCAGCTTCCGCCTCCAGTGCGCACTGTCCTGGCCAGCTCGCCCCTCATTTGTACTAAGGATTATCGGGGTTTGGCTGGAGAAGCGGACAGGCTTTGGCTGGCTTCTCGTCATTTGTCGGTGCATGCATTGCCGCCTGGGCAGTCTGATGGAGAAGTCTCGGTGGGTGTGGCCGCAGTATTGGATCGCCGTAAGAAAGAGAGCAGCATGTGTTTTTATCACCGCCGTTTTGGACCGAAGGCTCGGCGCTGTATTTCACCGTGCTCTTTCCAGCCACAGGGAAACGAGAAGGCTGGTGCTCGCTAGCAGCTGCGTGCACCGGCACCAGCAATAAGCTGCTTTTTATTGAGGACTGCGCAGCTGGACGTCGTTTTTTGGTGGATTCGGGAGCGCAGCGGAGCATCGTTCCCCCCTCTTCGGCTGACGTCATGGAATATGAACATGGACCTCCACTGGACGCTGCTAATGGTACTCCTATTCGCACCTTTGGCACCAGGTTCATTACTGTGTGTTTTAACGGCCGTGAATTTAGTTGGGACTTTGTGGTAGCATCTGTAGCAGTTCCTATTCTTGGCGCAGATTTTTTGTGTGCTTACAGACTGTTGGTTGACGTAGCTAACAGATGTTTGATTGATGCTGTGTCTTTTGATTCTTATCCATGTACACTGGGTGGGGCTGGTCCACTGCTTGCTAACATGCTCGCCTCAGGAGACAGATACCAGCGCCTTCTCTCTGAGTTTCCTGCTCTCACTGTGCCTACGTTTTCTGCGGCAGTAGTTAAGCATGGGGTTGAGCATTATATTACTACTGTGGGTCCACCTGTTTTTGCTCGTGCACGCCGTCTGGATGCTGCTAAGTTGGCCATTGCTAGAGATGAGTTTGCCAATATGGAGCGGCTGGGTATTGTGCGCCGTTCCGACAGTCCGTGGGCTTCTCCCCTCCACATGGTCCCTAAGTCAGATGGGGGTTGGCGTCCTTGTGGAGATTTTAGGCGCCTTAACAACGCTACTACCAACGACAGGTACCCAGTCCCCCATATCCAGGATTTTTCTTCACGTCTGGCAGGGACAGTCATTTTTTCTAAAGTGGATTTAGTGCGTGGTTATCATCAGGTGCCTGTCCATCCCCAGGACGTCCCCAAGACAGCGGTGATCACTCCATTTGGACTGTTCGAGTTCTTGAGGATGCCGTTCGGCCTTAAGGGTGCTGCGCAGACGTTTCAAAGGCTTATGGACTCTGTGTTGCGGGACATGCCTTTTTTATTTGTATATCTGGACGATATACTGGTGGCGAGCGCTTCGGTGGAGGAACATGTGTTGCACCTTCGCCAGCTTTTCAGACGTCTCTGTGACCATGGACTGATAGTGAATCCCGTGAAGTGTCAGTTTGGGCTCTCAGAACTTGAGTTCTTGGGGCACAAGGTATCCCAGCAGGGTGCCGTGCCCCTCCCGGCTAAAGTCGAAGCAGTTTTAGCTTTTCCACGCCCCTCCTCTGTCAAGCCCCTGCAGGAGTTTTTGGGCATGGTTAATTTTTACAACCGTTTTATACCTCATGCTGCCCATATTATGCGTCCGCTATATGAGGCCTTGAAGGGTAAGAGGGGTAATCAGGACATTGAGTGGACTCATGAGAGGTTATGTGCTTTTGATGGGGCTAAAGCTGCACTGGCTGATGCTGCCTTGTTGGCTCATCCAGATCCCACGGCCGCCATTGCTCTTACCACCGACGCATCTGATTATGCTGTCGGAGCAGTTTGTGAGCAGTGGGTGGGCAATTCCTGGGAACCTCTGGCCTTTTTTAGTAGACAGTTACGCGAGTCAGAAAGGAAGTACTGCACCTTTGACAGGGAGCTGTTGGCCCTTTTCTTGGCGACAAGGCATTTCAGGTTTCTTTTGGAGGGCCGTAAATTCACCGCTTTTGTGGACCATAAACCTCTCACGTTTGCCATGGCCAAGTCCACTGAACCTTGGTCAGCTCGGCAACAACGGCAGCTTTCGGCTATTTCCGAGTTCACTACAGACATTCAGCATGTGGCTGGTAAGACCAACTTGGTGGCGGACTGTCTTTCTCGTGCACCAGTTGCTGCTGTTCATTTGGGCATGGACTATGCTGAGATGGCTGCCGATCAGTTGTTGGACCCGGAGGTGCAGGTGCTTCGTTCCACGGAGTCCAGTTTGCAGTTGGAGGATGTCTGCTTTCAAGATAGTGGCGCCACTCTTCTGTGTGATACTACACTGGGAAAACCACGACCTCTGGTGCCTGTGGCTTGGCGTCGTCGTGTTTTTGACGCTGTTCATTCTTTGTCGCATCCTGGGGTTAAGGCTTCGGTCAAGTTGGTGAGCACCAAGTTTGTATGGCCGGGTCTTAGAAAGGATGTGAAGACTTGGACGACAACCTGTGTGGCATGCCAGCGTGCTAAGGTGCAGCGCCACATAAAGGCTCCACTGGAGCCTTTTTGGATTCCGGAGCGACGTTTTGATCATGTTCAGGTGGACCTAGTTGGACCTCTTCCTCCGTCTCGCGGTTTTACTCACCTCTTCACTATGGTGGACCGGACTACGCGATGGCCGGAGGTGGTTCCCCTGACATCAACTACAGCATCTGATGTTGCCCGGGCATTTATCTCCTCTTGGGTGTCCCGTTTTGGTATCCCCTTGGACGTTACCTCTGACAGGGGCCCGCAATTTACCTCTGCACTTTGGAATGAAGTAGCTGGTAGTTTGGGGGTTAAACTTCATCGGACCACAGCATACCATCCACAAGCTAATGGGCTATGCGAGCGGTTTCATCGGACTATGAAAGCGGCCCTTCGCGCGTCATTGGTGGATAGTGGATGGGTGGACAGATTACCGTGGGTTTTGTTGGGTTTGCGTTCAGCCCCCAAGGAAGACCTGCATTCCTCTTCTGCTGAGTTGGTCCTTGGCCAGACCTTGAGGGTTCCAGGGGAGTTTCTTCCTACCAGTCCAGGGTTAGGTCCCAGTATGGTTAAGAGGCCTAAGTGTCGAGAGGAAGCTAGGGCTTTTGTTCCTGTGGCTGCGCACCACTGCCTTCCTCAGTCTTACGTCCCTGACAGCCTTAGGTCGGCTAAATATGTTTTTGTCCGGCACGATGCCCATCGTTCTCCCCTGCAGGCACCTTATGATGGCCCTTTTCGGGTGTTAGAAACAGGCCATAAGGATTTTTTGGTTGAGTTGGGGACTGGCCAGGATCGGATTTCGGTGGATCGTTTGAAGCCTGCGCATGTTCTTTGTGACAATGAGGTTGAGTTAGCCCACCCGGCTCGGCGGGGGCGCCCTCCCAACCCTGCGCCTGAGGTTGTTTCTGCTCCAGTTACAGTTGTGCCCCCTAGGACTGTGCAGTGCAGTCGTCGGGGCAGGGTAATTAGGTTGCCTAAGAGGTTTTCTTGAGTTATTTTCTTTTGGATTTTTGTTCATGCTGTTTGTTTGTTTTTTGTCAGCATGTTTATTTATGTTGTTATTTGTGTGTTCTGGGGGGGCCTGTGTGGTGATATTAGTTGTTGGTCTCACACACAAAATTGGGTCTTTTAATGTGAAGGTGGAGTTTTAATGTGAAGGTGGAGTTTTTCCGTTTTGGATGGAGATAAAAGCAGGAAGTGAAAAAATGTAAATAAAGTTTTTCCAGACAGACTTACACGTATCCTGTCTGTTTTTCCGTAACTTCTACAACCACCTTATTCTTCAGGGCGCTGCTGTAGAAACGATTATGGGCGCAACTTCCGGTTTTGGCTGTACTAGTCAGCAAGAGTGGAGTAGTGGGGCATTTAAAATAGCGTTTTTGAAACTGTTTTAAATTCATTTTAATGTTTAGTCCACATACCTGTTTTGCAGTCAAGTGGCAGATAATTTCAGCACTTCTAGTTTTTGTATTTTGGAATGTTTTTGCATAGTTCTGGTACTTGCTGCTGTTCATGGTGTGAGACTCTTAAACCTCAGCGAAATCAGTGCTGGCTTCAACAGCAATGCATAGCTCATGCACTGAATACTAAAAAAGGACTGTTGGTGTTGCTCCCCTGGGTAGCGGCCCAGGAGGAGGAAACGTGCATGTGGAAGTTAACTCTCCAACCTGTGATAGAGAATCAGCAAAACACGTTCGTTATTTCACACAAGGAGTTTTATTCTTCGTCCTCCAGTGCGTGAGTCTACTCTCTATCACTGTGCGACATGCGCCATCTATTGGTCGGCGTATGGAACTGCACTCAACTCACATGAGTTATAATGGAACCACGTGGATTACAAATGCATTGTAGAAAAATAAACAATTAAGGAATAACATAAAATTGTAGGGGTGCCTGTTTTTCTTAAATTTTCTTATCCAAATGTCTTTTTCACCTCTTACATAACTATTAACTATTTCCAACCCTCTAATGCACTGTCCCTGTCAAATAAACTAATCTACTACTACTACTACACTCTCCCCCACTTCAAATAAATGTCTCCCGACATTTCATGTTCTAGGGTAACTTAATGCATGAGAGTGTACCAATTATAACCATGGGACTGAGGTTGGATGAGGTAGTGGAATGGCATATAGTTTTGAGTTAGCGGCACAGGGGTAGGGAGTAGGACAGGTCTTACGTCTGCAGTCCAAAGCTGGTACGATGGCTGTCCCAGGACGTCGTAGGTCAGTCTCTCTACTGGCCTTGCTCTCCGCTGTGACCTTCTCAGTTCCTCCTGTTCTCTATTCATCACCTCCACTTGTCCTTGACGTTCTTCCTGCAGCAAAGCTGGTCCATCCATTTGCTCCTCAGCATCCCGCTGAACGGGGACCGGTTCCTGCCTTACTGGTGGGCAGAACTCTCTAGCTGTCGCTCGAAGCCTTTGCTGATTTTGAGGATTTTGCTCTGGCATGACAGGTACTGGTTGCTGAGTATTTTGGTCTGGGAGATTTGAGGCATTTTGCTGACGATTTACGGGTCTGTAACATGGGATTTGGCTACGGAGGTTGTAGCGGTAAGTATTTTCCTCTTCTTCCTCCGAGCTGTCATTGTCTGTGTTGTCACTGTTAGGATTTGTCTCTGTCCTCTTCTTCCGTTTCTGTTTTGTCTTTTCTTTTGCAGGCAGTTCTTCTTCTAAAGGCAAGTCATTTACAGGCAACAGCAGGTTTCTGTGTAACACTCGCATTACTTGGCTGCCTCTCTCTGCTTGTACTTTATAGACTGGTCCATCTCCCACTCTCTCAACTACGCGATGTACTGCTGACTCCCAGTAAGCGCGCAGTTTCCCTGGGCCTCCTCTTTCAGAGAGGTTTCTGACCAACACCCTGTCGCCTGGTTGGAGTGTGACACCTTTTAAGCGTTTGTCGTACTGCTTTTTGCCTTTATCTGAAGACTTTTGACTGTTTTCTGCAGCGATTTTGTAAGCAACACGCATCCTATCAGCCCATTTTTTAGCGTAGGTTTGATGGCTGTGTGTGTCAGTGTCTTTTGTCTGGTTCAATAGTAGATCTACAGGCAACCTTGGGACTCTGCCATATAAGAGGAAAAATGGAGAATAGCCTGTTGACTCGTGTCTTGTACAATTGTAAGCATGTACAATTTGGGGTAGGTGATCCTTCCATTCACTTTTTTTCTCCTCCTGTAGGGTACGAAGCATTTGGAGTAGTGTACGATTCAGGCGCTCCACGGGGTTGCCCTGCAGATGGTATGGAGTGGTTCGTGAGTGAGAAATTCCAGACAGTTGTTGTAATCTGTGGAAGAGACTGTTTTCAAACTCACGTCCCTGATCGTGATGCAACTTCTCAGGGTACCCGAAACGAGGAATAAAATTCTGAAATATCTTTTCTGCAGCTGTTTTGCCTGATTTATTCCTTGTAGGGTATGCCTGTGCGAAACAAGTGAAATGGTCCACTAGTACGAGGATGTACTCATACCCTCCTTTACTTGGCTCAAGGTGTAAGTAGTCGATGGAGATTAACTCAAAGGGAGCACTGGTTGTGATAGAGCCCATTGGAGCTCTCTGGGGAACATTTGGGCGTTTTTGTTTGATGCACGGACATTTTTTTGTTACATAATCTTCAACATCTTGTTGCATACATGGCCAATAGAAACACTCACGGGCCAGATGTATCACCTTATCACACCCTATATGACCCATGTCATTGTGTAAACTCTTTAACACCATCGGCTTTAGCTGTTCAGGTAGGACAAGTTGTTTGTTGTGCTCTGTCTTTCTGTACAATAATCCATTGTCAACTTCCAACTTGTTCCACTCATACAGTAGTCTCCGTGTCCGTTTACTCATTGTCCGTCTATCTTTATCGTTTGGTGTCCATCCTTTGAGTTTGAGTGAGATTACTTCTCTAATTGACTCATCGTCTTGTTGAGCAGCATTGATGTCTTTAGGCGTCATGCTCAAAACACTGTCAGTTGGCACATTGTTGTCATTAGAACTCAGTTGTAACGCAGCTATCCATGGCACATCACTGTTTTGTGCTGCCTTGCTCCCTTGCCACACTGCGGACACTACTTCCGGTAAAACTGTCTCTGTGAACTCATTCATTTGCTCTTGCAGATCTAATGGGTGCCTGGATAACATATCTGCATCTGCATTCCTTTTCCCTGGCCTATACTTGATATCAAAATGGAAGTCAGCCAACTCCCCGACCCACCTATGACCCACTGCATTCAACCTGGCTGAACTGAGGACATAGGTTAAAGGATTGTTATCTGTATAGACAGTAAAAGTCGGTGCATAATACAGATAGTCACGGAATTTGTCGCAGATGGCCCACTTGAGAGCTAGAAACTCTAGTTTACCGGAATGTAAGTGATAATTCTTCTCGGCCGGTGTGAGAGTTCTGGATCCATAGCCAATCACCTTAAGTTTGTTTTCTTGTTTTTGATACAAGACGGCTCCCAGGCCTTTGTTTGACGCATCTGTATGCAATACAAATGGAAGGTCCAAATTGGGATAGGCTAGAATGGGAGGATTGGTCAGAATGTCCACAAATCTTGACACAACTTCCTGATGTTCACTGGTCCATATTATTGGTGTGCGAGAAGGAAGCTGGTTTCTGTCCCCTTTCTTTGTTTGTCCTTTACTCCTTTTTGGTGCTGGTTTATTGTCATTGCTTGTTTCATTAGTGCTCTGGAGGAGTTCGAACAAGGGTCTCGCTAGACGTGAAAAATCTTGAATAAATGATCGGTAATAACTGAGAAAACCCAGTAACGTTCTGAGTTCTCCGACTGTGCGAGGGTTCTTGTCTTTCAGAGCGAACACAGCATCCAAGTCTTTTGGGTCAATCTGGACTCCTTCTCCCGACACTAGCCTACCCAGGTAGCGTACTTGGTTTTTGAACAGTTCACATTTGGCTGGCCGAAGTTTTATGCCGTGTTGTCGCATTTTGCACAAAACCTGTTTAAGGTGTTCTACGTGCTCATCAAAGGTTTTGGAGTAACACAGTACATCGTCCAAGTAAGGCACGCAACACTCGTCTCTGATCCCTTCTAACACCCCCTCCATACACCTTTGGAATGCGGCCGGAGCGTTTGACAACCCGAATGGAACCCGCACCCACTCGTATAGTCCCCAGGGTGTGCTAAAAGCAGTTAAATGCCTTGACTCCTCACTTACAAAACCCTGATGGTAGGCACTTCCCTGATCCAATATGGAAAACCAGGAATTACCCCCAAGACTGTCCAGTAGATCTTGTATCCGTGGTAATGGATGCCTGTCAGGTATGGTTTTTCGGTTCAGCTCACGAAAATCAACACACAAGCGCAAAGTATTGTCCTTTTTACGCACACACACTACTGGCGACGAGTTGTTTGACACTGATTTCCTGATCCAGCCCCTGCTTAAAAGGTTTTGAACATACTCCTTCACCTCTTTATACAGTGGTCTTGGAATGGAGTTGTAACTTTTCTGCACGGGTGTGTTGTCAGTGGTGTTGATTTTTAGCTGTAGTCCAGGAATACATCCAATGTCTCCTTCATCATGAGCAAACACATCAGACTGTTCATAGAGCATCTGCCGAACCACCTCCCGATCACCCTCTGAGATATGGTCTAAATTGACATTAGGGTGCCATCTCAGGTGTGAGGGGGCAGTGCTTAATGTTTCTTCACCCTCACCTTGACTGTCACATGTCACTTGAGCAGAGTGACAAAATGGCTCGTCTGTAGTTTTGGCTGCATTTTCAGCACTGGAACAAACATTTACAGGTTTGTATTCAGTGATCTCTGAAATAAGTCCTAAAACAGTCTTTGGATTTAGAAAAATGTTGTGCTTTGTTGAGTTTTGGATTGGGATTTTGACAGTTTTTGAAGCACCACCGGGTACATCAATAAGAGCTGGGAATAACTCCAACCCATCAGGTAAGTTACATTTCACAGCTGGCTCGAACAACATTCCTCCTCCTCCGGGAAATGCTCTGATGTGACATTTTACCATACAGATTTGGCTACTGTGAACAGTGAGTCCTTTTTTTCCAACTCTCACCACTGGACTTTCTGGTTCATTTTCTGTTGACTTGGTGTGGACAACAGAGATGAGTGACTCAACATTACCTTTCTGGACCTTTAAAGTCTCCGACAGTAAGCCCACTAAGCTAATATCGTCACTTTGTTCACTGTTTGCCATTATTATCTCTTGGATCACGTTAAAGCCCAGCAGCGGAGTGCTTAAATGCTGCTGACTGACAAGCATTGGAACATACAAGGATACAGAACCATACTGTGAACTTGTGATCTCGAGCAGGACATCTATCCACCCCTCGAACGGAACATCCGTCCCATTGGCTGCGGTGATTTCGAGTGGATGGCCTGGGAGTAGGCTCTCGAGTGGCTGTATTTTCACATTTGGTAAGGCTGCTTGTACCCATGACTTTTCAACAATGCTTACTTGTGCCCCACTGTCCAATAACATCTGTAGGTTTACTCCATTTAACTGGCAACTGATCATACACCTACCGCCAATGAGCTGTGCCACACGCTTTGTGTTGGGTGACTTTTGGGACTTGGCAGTAGTCTGTTCGGAGTTCAGTCTTTTAGTGTTGTGGGACTCTGCCGGTGGTTCAGTCACTGGTGGTCCCTCCCCAGCGACCTCCTCCAGTTTCCCGACACATTGCTTTTCCCGCAGGCACCCTATAGCTCTGTGCCCCTCCTTTCCACATCGAAAACAGTGTGTGCAGCGCTCAGTGTCTTGGGCGATACACTTTTGGCATTTTCCTTTCACTGCGGGTTTCAGTGCTGGCTGTTTAGGGACAGGTGCTGTGGGACTGGTGTTTACTGTATTTACCATTGGGGTTAGGGCCTTTTCTAAACTCTTGGTTAGGGAGGAGACCTGTGCCGTCAGCTCCTGGATAGCTACACGATTAGCTTGGACTTCAGTGTGCATTTTAATCGAGCTCTGATCTGTCTCTACCTGTGCTGCATTAACACTGGTGACTTTGTGTTTGTGGCTTTGTCCCAACCTACTCAATCTCTCTGTCTCTTCACTAACAAAATTTGCTATGAGCTCCAGGATGGAGTCATCTGTGACACTGGTGTTGGAGATGTGAGGTTTAAGGTCTCTCCTAACATAAGAGTATTTTTCATTCAAACCCTGATACAGTGAATGGATAAACACACCTTGTACCAACTTGTCGTCATAATGAAACCCACTACTGTTTTTAGATGCAACCAACACACGCTGTTTTAGCCCCATTAGTCTATACATAAACTGTTGTGGTGTTTCTTTGTCATTTTGCTTAGCATTACTCAGCTCCTGAAATAATTCAGTGCTGCTTTTCTCGCGTAGATGTGTCCTTAAGAGACGTTTTAACTCAGCTACAGTAAGGCTATCCTTGGTTACAAGCATATCTTTAAAGGTACCAGGCTTAATTATCTTAAACACCGTTCTGATAATCTCAGCCTCTGTGAACCCTTCATTTAGCCCTTCATCAAGCTGTTTGCACAAGTTATTGTAACTCAAATCAGAATCAAAATCAGAGATTTGACCACCATAAATCTTGTACTCTCTACGTGGCAACAGTGACGTAAGTTCAGTCAGTCTGACTAACCCTGGGTCAGGAACTACAGATGGTGATGTTGGATGGTTCTTCCCTGATGGTGCTGCAGCTCCAGTGGTCACAGGAACCACTATGACCGGATCATCGTCGGGTGACACCTCTGCATCCACTTCTCCAGCTGTTGTGGGCCGTTGTAGTTCAATGATGAGGTCACGGAAAGCAAGCAGGCGAGACATCCCCTGGTCCTCAAGGCTCTTCAGTTGTGGACTTCTCAGCGAGTCAACAATGAAGTCGAAGAGTTCCACTTCGGTCGATTCTGCGCCTGGCAAATCTTCTCCCACCTCATCCTTGAACGACTCAGCCAGCTTGTAAAGGACGTTTCTGCAGCGGGCAATGGTCAGCTGGCGAAGCTCTTGCTGGATTTCCCATCTCAGGTCATGTAGAGCAGACATGGCTGTGGTCTCCTGTAGTCAGTCGCTTAGGTCAATGGCTCAGGAACAGGTGGTCAGCATCCCTTGGTTCTTCAATGATTAGTGCCAGACCAGTAGGTGGCGCTAATCCCGGACGAGCCCCCAAAATTGTTGCTCCCCTGGGTAGCGGCCCAGGAGGAGGAAACGTGCATGTGGAAGTTAACTCTCCAACCTG